>OX383962.1:2168191-4720691 GCA_947532105.1 Athrips mouffetella
TACTATGCAAAACGCAACTAATAGAACAAGATAGACAGGTAGACGCTGCTGCTCATGCTCAAGTTCATAGTCCCTTAGCCACCTCTTATGACACCCACGGGTAGATATGAGAAAAAAATCTATACTAATATACAAGGTTATTTATCTGGACCTAATATGCGTATGCCCAAGGTGGTTACAGAGGTCAAAAGCAACAACTTTGGTTCTACGACTTAACAAACAACGCACAAAACCTTTTCAACTTCCCATACAAAATGGGTCGGTCACATGACCACTTTAGTATGGGGAGTCGAAACTTTTTTGTGCGTTTTTAGCAAAGTCGTAGAACAAACGTTGTTGCTTTTGATTTGACCTCTGTAATAAGGTGGGCATACACATATCAGGTCCAATAAAATAACCTTGTATAAGGTGTAAGGTAAATAAAACTTTCCGGAAATGAAAAAAAAATCAGGCTGTCCATACAAAATGTACAATCAAGTTTGTAATTTTGTATGGAGAGACCGTTTTTTAAGGTTCCGATACCAAAATGTTAAAAATAGGAACCCTTATGGTGCGACTTTGTCTGTCTGTCTGTCCGTCTGTATGTCTGTCTGTCACACCTCTATATCTCAGCAACCACTCATGATATCGACTTGAAATTTGGAATAGTTTTAGAATATAGTTGCCAAACTTAATTGCCCATAAAAAAAATTTGAAAAAAAAAATTATGATTATTAATGTAAAGGGGGCCTAAATAGGCGGGGCCTAATTTCAAATTGTCGTTTCTAGATTGAGTGTGGTTTCATATAAAAAGGGCTTTACTTGTACATTCTTAAATATATTTTTGTATTTATTTCGTTTCTTAGTTTTAAAGTTATGATGAAAATTGTCAAAAAATAGCATTCCTCCCCTTATCTTCGAAGTTTGTGAAAGGAAAAATCTTAATTAATTCCAGTTGACAGAAGTTTATCTATACATTACAGCAAAAATGAAACCATCTTTATTAGTTGCACAGTTTTTTAGAAATCTGCAAATAACCTTTAAAAACAAATTTTGTTTCGCGGTCCTAAAAATGGACTTTTTTGCTTCCAAAAATACAAAAAGTATATCGGAACCATTGGCGCGCGAGCCCAACTCGCAGTTGATCGGTTTTTTTTTTAATTTCCGGACAAATATATGTACTGAAAGTTGTTCTGTTACGTTGACTGATCATGCCCTTTCAGTATTTGCCAATCTGTCCCTCGCATCTTATATATTAGTATAGATTTTTTTTGTTACTTTGTGTCACAAACCTAATCGGAAAAATCTTATTCGTAGATGTAGCAGACGCTGTGGATGCTGAGTTCATATTAAGAAACTATTTAGAGAAAGGATATGGCATAAAGATTTTAAGGGAAGTAACTGGAAATGGGAGTATATATGCACCTGGTAAGAACAGTTCTCTAAGGAAGCAAGCAACGTTTTTTTTTTAAACCCTTCACAACTTTTTTTACAGGGCTTTAGTCATGTAAAAGGGCCTTTCACGGGGCTAAATTCCCAAATTTTTACGAAGAAAGCTTTACAGGTTAAGGAGTAGTAGTCGAAAATCTTTCAATATTAGAAATATCAGGCGCCGGGTTTCGCTGGTTGATAGGACGGAAATAGTTTATGAAAAATCGAAACCTGCTTAATAATAATAATAATTCGTAAAGCAACTTCACTATGGAATCCTGCATAGCGCGTGGCTCGACACGCACTTGGCCGGTATTTTTTCATAATTGAACACACCGTGCTAGGAAGACCGGCTTTTTAGAAGTATTCTTTGACATTTTACTCGACTTCTAAAAAAGGAGGTTAGCAATTAATTCCATCCCTATGTATGCAATTTTATCTAAAATTCACAATTTTCGCATAAATATGAGCTTAATAAACAATTGTACCAAATTTTGCAAGTGTATGTGCCTTTGTTTTTATGTTTGTACATTTATGTTTGTCCACGCATATTTCTAGAATTAAAAGTCAGATTGCAATAAGTCTTTTAAGTTAAACTACGTAATATTCGGCTTAGGGTACAGTGTAAGTTTCGTCAAAATCAGTTCTGCAGTTATTTAAAATTGGTTCTATAAAACTAATAGTCCACGTACATAATATCAGTAACTAAAAGACTGATTGCAATAATTCTTTTTTAGTTTAGCTAAGTGCTCACCTTTGTAAACATAGTTCGTATATCAACTTTACAATAAAGGATATATATATATTCAACTAAGAGTGTGCATGTTTCATAAAAATCGGTTTAGTAAAACTAAAAAAGACAAAGAAATCATTGAGACAAGGAACGAATAAAAATATTACTTATTAGTAGTTTTAATTACAATTAAATTTAAAGAGTGGAATTCTCTGCTTGTGTCTGTGTTCCCGAGATCATATAACCTGAATCTATTCAAGTTGCGAGTGAACAGCTCCCTCCCTCTCCCTCCTAACCTAGTGAACAGCTTTTTTGGTGCTTAAATAATTTATGACCTTTATGTTTTTTTTTAGCGTCGATATGGCATCCACGTCGCAAAATCTTAGTGCCTACCTTCAAACCAAGCAATATACAAAAGTTCGCTAATACATTTGCAAAACAAAGTAAAATTATGGTAAACCAAATGAAATCTAAAGCGCTCACTATGGAGCCTTTCTCAATTTGGGATTATATTACAGCTTACACATTGGACTCCGTTAGCGGTATGTACGATTTTTTGCCAAGAATCAAAATATGTGAGAATTGAGTTTCTTTAAAACAGTTTCTTTTTTTTCTTATAACTAGAATCAACTCTAGGGGTGGACTTGAAAACACAGGAAAACCTTGATCATTTTTTCATAAAAGCCTTAGAAAAAGGTATGACACTGGTAGCTACTCGTTTTAACCGCCCATGGCTTTACAATGACATCATGTATAAGCTATCTCCTTCCTACTACACTCTCCAAGGGATGAAGAAAGATGTTTACAATTTTTGTTACGAGGTATAAACATAACTATAGTTCGTTCATCTTAAGAATGAAGTAAGTGAGTCATCGTTATCTGCCGCTGGTAGCCGAACCCCTTTATCAATCAAATCGCCTCAAATCATAAAGTCAATTGCTCAATGACCAACTGAAGGAAAACCTTTTTTTTTTCTTTGTGTATTATCTTAAAAACAAAAAACAAAGTTAAATTCTTCTAGCTCTATTGTGAATACACCTTTACCCTGCATTTGCATTAATGACTTACTGCATTCTTAACGCGGATGAATTATAGACAAAAATGAAGAAAAAATAAATTGAAGCAAGTGGGGCTTGAAGGAATTTCCAAAAATCAATATTAAAATTCATAAATTATGTCATCATCTACAAAGAAGAAAATCGCAAAGTCTCACAACTCACAGGCAGGATTCAAATCTGCGTCTTCTGCGTAAGTACCGCAGACGCTTTACCAACTAGGCTACTGTGGTCCTGCCTGATGTTGTGAAATTTAGCGACCTCTATACGCATTTCAACGTTGCGTTTATGCTGCCATCTAGTAAGCATTAGCTGTACTAGCTCAACTAGTCCATCATTGCAGACCGATTTCGAGTTGGAAATTGGTAGCACTACGTAAAATGATTTTTATTTTAACAAAAAAACAAAAATCATTTTTATGTTACCTTGTCATGTTTAGTGTGCCAGGATAACGCTCTTGTACTTAGATTATTATAATACGAGTACTAACATATAACTCTTGTATTTCTTGCCACTGATTATTATGAAGCACTTTTATATGAACAAAATTTCGATCTTCGTCTTATTTTAATTTCAATATTCGCTTGTTATTGGACGAAAGCTCCACCTACATAATGTTAAAATTAATAAAATTACTTTGTATGCTTAGCATTTAAATTTTGAAAAAATTATGTTGCAGATAATTACTAAAAAGCGTCTGGAATTGGCGACAAAATCATGTAAAAATACATTAGATCAGCAAGGTTTGTACTATTTTTTTGAATTTATTAGGTCACGGCAATAAATATAAATTTTAAGGGCTAGTTTTATATCCCTCTGCAGGTAAAACATAATTTTCACAATTTTCCACAAGAAACATGATAATAAAGTCATCCATATTCGTATATCCCATAGTCTTGTTGGCACAAGGTTTGTATGGGAACGAAAAATATTCTCGTTTCCTGAACCATGTTTGAAAAAGAAAGTTGTTCAGTCTTCTTCTCTGTTCTTTCGCTCTTGGCTGAGCGGTCGTGGTCACGCTGAGGCATCCAGGCATCCTCGACATAAGTAAAGGCAGACACAGCTATACGCACGATCTCCCGCCATTCCATCTCATCTGCCGATTTCCCTTGTTCCGTCCTGTGCATTTAGAGTAGGAGATGTGATTATTAAATTTTCTCAGGGCTAAAACGGGACCACTTTTTACTTGACTGACCTAGGTAATAAAGGGATCAAATATATAAAGGAGAGCGTCTCATAAAGGGCTATTTTTGTACTTCAAGCCAAGCTGTTACTAAAATTATAAATTCACCTATTAGATTAGGATGAAATTCTAAAATTGTCTCTCCTTCTCAAGGTCAGGGCTTAAACGGGACCATTTTTGACAACAAAGGTTTTGTGAGGTTTTGGACATCACTGAATCCAAAAAACAATGTTGTCAAGTCGAAATCCTACTAGGTCAAAAAATGTAAATAATAACCTACGACAAATTGGCGGTAAAAGGTTTCTCTTTTTTTAAAGTGTTCCTTAGGTCCTCCTGAACATATCTAGAAAGTTGCACGTCGATCCCGTGTACGCTCCCCCCTCCCCATCCTCAAACGGGTCCCTGAATTTAGTTTTTTTTATTTATCTCAGAAACGGTTAAAGATAGATGAAAATTGTTAACGTCAATTTAATCGTTATTAATTTAAACGTCCACTACAGATCAGGGAGCTCCCTCTAGAAGTCTAGCTTTTGCTGGAAAAATGTAGATAGTAAGTACCATAGTCACCTCGCTTGTTAGCGTTACGGTTGGCACCATGGACCGCGGTTGTAGGTGACCGCAGTAAGTAAGATGTAAGATACACAGGAGGATGCTGCTGCCCATCCTCCAGTTTATAACACTTAGTCGCCTCTTAGGACAACCACGGGTATGTATGGGTTGGTACTATTCTTTGCCGGCACCACACCGGACCATCCATCTATAATACCTGGGACGATTTCCACTCGGTCGTCCCACATAATTATGCTCTTTTGGCGAAGCCTTGCAAACTTGGTCTCGCCCATAATGTTGTGTTCGGGCACTAGCTCTTCGATCTCCATATTTTTCTTTCGCTTCCAGCTGGCATATCTGCTCTCCTTGTCTGGTTCCAGAATTTTCTGCAATTTTTTTCCCTGTGCCACTAAGAGCTTATTCTCTTCTTTCTGTGTCAGTGTCCAGGCTTCACAGCCATAAATTATCAGATCATACGTGATCACTCTTATTACTGTCTTATAAACACGGATCTTGGTTCTTCTATGTATAAGCTTGGATACTTACACTTTATGTAGAGCTGCCGATCCACTTAGTGCATTTTCTATGGTTGGTGTCCGTTACCGTGCAACAACCTAGATATATTTAAATCTGTGCAAACCTTGAAAGGTGGTATGTCCGACTACTAGGTCTTTCTTACAAGTTCTTGTGTTTTTGTACCTTTTGGTCTTTTCATTTGAGGATCTGTCAAGTACGTCTGTACGTGTGTATTATACATATTTTAATATTTTCTTATGTTTAATCTTTTTCAGAAACTTCATATTCATTTCTGGAACTTTTGATTAAATCCTCGGGTGATGAAAAGGGTTATACTGACTTAGAACTGCTAGAGGAGATCTTAGTCCTGATCATAGCTGGCAATGATACTTCAGCTACGGCGGCTTCCTTCACGTCGCTTATGCTTTCTCGCTATCCAGATGTACAACAAAAAGCTTATGAAGAGTATGTTTGAAAACAATTTACGAATTATTTAATTACCTGTGTTTTATTGATACTCTTTGCTTTGCAGGTTGAGAGAGGTACTTAAAAATACAGATGGTTTATTACTTGCTAAAGATGTAAGCAATTTAAAATACTTAGACGCTGTCATCAAAGAAACTTTGCGACTTTACCCACCTGTTCCTTTTATTATCAGATTCGCTGATCGAGATCTTACTTTACGTAAGTGCACTTATATTACTTTAAACTAAGTATGCCCACTACTTTGTTCGTATGGAATTTGGACTCTTACAGTATCCTGAAATAAGTGCAGCGATTCAAATAGTTTTTTTTATAATGTGTTTGTTTTTTTTATATATTATAATCAATTTATTATAACAACTGATATGCGAGACCGAATTTTCGAGCAGCATTATAAAGAAACAAAGCTAACATGTTGCATTGCACCTAAGTAAGCCAAACACATTATTGGAAAAGGTCTTCAGTTCGGTCTAATAAGTTGTGAGTTATCGACACATGGACAAACAGACCAGTAGACAACAATGAGCTGGTTTTTAAAAAAGAAAAAATTGTACAATTTTTTTTGACAGATATCGTTGTTGTAGGAAGATCTGTCAACTTCTTTTTTCTATCTGATGTCTACAATGTTGCCTAAGGAGATTTATTTACTTCAAGCTTCATCTTGACAGATTTATTTTAAGTTCTTTAGCAACTGTCTTCAGCGCAATCTATCGACACCTTTCAATACTCAGTTGACACTTCAACGTGAAAACCGATCATTGTAAAAAATATTGGAATAATTTCTATTACCTTTTCTGCAACACACTTTGCAGTGTTTTAGTAACATTTGTTTAATTTATTTATTTATACACAACAGATCACCAACATTTGAAGTATCAAAATTTTTGTAACATTGGTTTTAAACTAGACAGAAATCCAAAAAAGTGTACATACAGCATGATTTTTAAGTGGAACAAATTTTAGATATCTAATTATATGTCCTTATAACTAATTAAAATAATAGCATCTTTACTCTGTCCAGCAGTTAAAAGGTAAAAAGGTTAGACTATTGCATACTCGTATTAAGTAACTAATTTTGATGATGATAAGGACGGATTGGACAGGATTTTTAAACTTTTACATATTTGGATCGAAAATATCAAATCATTGAACAGACGACACATCCTTGAAAGATAGTATGAGGTGTTGTTTCTATACAGGGTGTTAATTTGATTGCATGCCATAGCTTAAGGGGTGGTTCAGTAACGATAAAGAAACTCAAAAAAATATTTAAAAAATCCTACTCAAAAAAATTAAAACTCCATTTAAACTAAACTAACGCGGAGGACAATGACCGCACGAATAGGCGCGCTATCAAAAGCACGCGAAAGAGTTTCAGTTATGTAGTCGTCATGGAGATCTTTAGGGGAGGCCTATGTCCACCAGTGGATGTCTTTCTGGATATGATGATGATGTGCCTACCTTATTCACTGATACTCGCGCGCTAGCGACGTTGCTCCGCGTTAGTTAGGTTTCAATGCAGTTTTATTTATTTTTTCAGAAGGATTTTTTTAAATATTTTTTTTGTGTTACTTTATCGTAACTGAAACACCCCTTAACCTCACTGACCCTGTCATACAAAAAATTCGCAATAATCTATGCAATTAAAAAGAGGGTTGCGAATTTTTACGGTCGTATAATATGGCCTTGAACCCCGGCCGCCATTGACCAACTCAAATCGGTCGGATGTTGCCACGTGACCAAGATTTTCAAAAATTTTGAACTTTGGCGCGTCATTCGTCCGATTCCAGCCAACTTTAGTCTATGGTTTATACGTCATTCGAAAGGTGATTTCAATAGGTCGTTACTCCCTATACACACCAAACCAAAATAAACCACAGCTTCGACGCAATAAGGCAGAATATAAAGCGCGGGAACTCGATCCTCTTCTGTATCCTTCGGGATACACCGGGGCTCTACAGGTTAAGCTATGGCACACAATTAAATTAACACCCTGTATATCTGAAGAATAAACGTGTTTGATGTGCGAAACCTGAAGTTGGTGTTGATGTTGATCTGACATAATAGGGTCTAATCTATTACAGAGTGCAATATTTGCAATTACATACATTACTTTGTGCAATTATATTGTATTGTAAATTTATTTTTGCAGCATCAGGTGTAACGATAGTGAAAGGATGTGATTTTCTCATAGATATTTGGGCATTGCATCGAAATCCTAAATACTGGGGGCTTGATGCTGAAGAGTTCAGGCCAGAACGATGGTTTGAAATGGACCTAAAACATCAGGCACAATTCATGCCATTTAGCTATGGGCCAAGGAATTGCGTGGGTTTGTACTTGAATAAGGCTTTTCGGTTTTAAGTTGACATTAAAAACCGGCCAAGTGCGAGTCGGACTCGCGCCCTAAGGGTTCCGAACCCATCTACCATATGATATACTAAAAGCTTTTGCCCTTTGATTTTAAAAACTCCGCACCATCCAACTTGACCGCTCTTTTATAGAAAAGTTATTGAAACGGGAGCTCACCTTAATTGGTTACTATTAGTTGTAAGAAAAATTTAAATATTTAATGATGTTAGACTTTTCCCTTTATTTGTACTGTGAGACCTAGCTTCTTGCCAAATTTCATAATTTTAGGTCAACGGGAAGTACCCTGTAGGTTTTGATTTTTTGCATAAATGTATGGAGATGAGGACATAAAAAACCATATCTATTGATTGCGTCGTTGTAAAAAAATTAAATTTTCAGATCTTGTGTGGTTTATGGACTTTAATATTCGTTATTAATTTCAACCTGATACCTCTTCTCGTTCGTGAGAAAAAAGGTCTTGACAGACAGACAGACGGACAACAAAGTGATCTTATAAGGGTTCCGTTTTTTTTTATTTTGAGGTACGAAACCCTAAAAATGGCAAAAAATATGTGTAAACACTGTTTTTGTTTTAGTATTAGCGAAAGTGAAGTCCTTTGTTTTACTAGTATTTTATAAGCTACATAGTTACGCCACACTACATACAACGACCGCGAATTGGAAATTTGAAATCAGAAACGCGCGAAGGGCCGCATATTCAGTACAATTGACCCTCACGAGCACCACACGAATTGTGCGGGGTGGATCGCAAGGGGAGCGGAGAGTGTCTTTTCTGTATGATAGTCATCATAACATCCCATGGAACGTCGACTACAGGACAAGGAGCTCCCTCCAGAATTCTAGCTTTTGCTGGAAAATTCTGGAGGGGAAGTACCATAGTCACCTCGCTTGTTGGCGCCCATACATACCCGTGGGTGTCGTAAGAGGCGACTAAGGGTTAACTGGAGGATGGGCAGCAGCATCCTCCTTTGTATCTTACATCTTACTTACTGCGGTCACCTACAACCGCGGTCCATGGTGCCAGCCGTATGATAGTACTATTACTTTATTCAGTGGTTACACACAGTTTTTAGGGGAATTGTGATGCAGCTGACATTTTTTGTAAAATAGATTACATTCAATGATTCTTCTTAAATTTATGAGCTGTGCGCTTGGCGGTGAATTACCTATTACATAAAAACCCGAATATGCCAGTGGTATCTTCTATAGTCTAACCAAAGCATGTAATTCCGTAGATCACAGTATAGTGTTGCTAAAAGTTGAACATTACGATGGTAAATATAACTCGCTTAAACTCAACTCTTTAAATTGGACTTAAGCCAATTTAAAGAACAGAATTCAAAAGGTACTGATGAATAGAACAAAGTCACCGCGATCTATTTTTAAAAGTGGCGTACCTTAAGGATTCATATTAGCGCCGGTTTGATTCCTTCTTTTTATTAATGACCTCTTTATTATAGTAATGAATCCTTCACAGATTGTATTATTTGCTGAGTATACTTTTTTATAATTATTACTTATTTATATCTACTTATTCACCTATACACTAATTAGGACTAACGCTATCTTTGGATCAGCGCTTGTACTAGATGAAATGTATTGTGTGAAGTGTATTGTCTAAAATGTATTGTCTGTAATTTAAATTTAATAACTTTGACAAAATTATATAAATTAATAAATCAATCTAAATATATAACGTGATATATATATATAAATTTGAAATAAAGTTTCTCGACGGATTCATACATGGCTTACTGGCAACAATTTTTTTTTAAACGCAAATTATACCAAATCAAACGATAGTAGACTCACTCTATTAGCTTTGTATTATGCATGTAATGATGATATCCAACAAGTATTATGTCAAAAATCTGCACAGAATAGATGAAGCTAAAAACATAAATATTTTATGTATAGAATAGGAAAAGAGAGCTTTTTTAATGTACCTAATGTTTTACCTTTTTATAAAGCAAAGCAATATTTTAGTATAATCGCTTTTTAACACTGAATTGCGAGAGATACGTCCTTTCTGAAGCCAAAAACCATACAGCACTTATATTATTATTTATAATATCACTAGCTGTTACCCGCGACTTCGTCCGCGTAGATTTTATAAAAAAACAGAACTCGAACTTAATTGAAACATATTTTACGGAGCGCTTATCCTTCTTGATCCCTACGTAAAAGATGCATTTGTACTTATCCAAGTTGAATAAATGCATCTTACTATTTAACTGGTAGGTAGTGCGGAATTTTCATTGTCAACCGTTACAGGCGAACTTAAAAAAGAAGGCAATAAAGGGAGTGAAGTGAATGGGTAGCGAGGAGGTATTCATAAAAGTAAAAAAGGTCCCTATTCCTCCCTATCTATCCTTTTGTATCCCCCCCCCTACATTCCCACTCCCCCTCCCTCACCCTCTCCCACTCTCTCTTCCTCTCCCTCGCACCTCCCTCTTCCCCCCCTCACCCTTCCTTCCCCCTCCATTTCCCCCCTTCCCCTCTCCCCATCACCCTCCCTTTCCCCCCTCGCCCTCCTCCCATTCCCCTCCCTTTCCCCCTTCCCCTCACTCATCCTCCCCTTCCCCCTCTCCCTCCCTCTACCCCCCCCTCCCTCTACCCCCTCCCACGCCCTCTACCCCTCCCTCCCCCTTTCTCTCCCCTCATTTTCCCCTCCCTTACACTCTCTCCCTATCCCTCCCCTTCTCCCTATCCCTGACCCTACCCCTATCCCTGCTTCTACCCCTAACGCCATCTTAACCGCTATCCCTATCCTTATATAAACATACAACTGACACTCATATTGATTTTTAGACATTTGAAACCTATCGAATCCCAACCCCATCCCAGGGGTGGTGGTATTTCACGTCCACCACGTTGGATTTCAAAATCATTGTAGTTTTCGTAATCAGCGACTCGATAAACCATACGAACGACACCCATATTGATTTTTAGACATATCAACTCTATCGCACCCCAACCTTATCCCCAGGGGATAATGGTAGTTTACGTCTACCACGTTGGATTTCAAAATTGTAGTAGTTTTCGTAATCAGCGGCTCGATAAACCTTACAAACGACACCCATATTGATTTTTAGACATTTCAACCCTATCGCACCTCAACCTTATCCCCAGGGGATAATGGTAGTTTACGTCTACCACGTTGGATTTCAAAATTGTAGTAGTTTTCGTAATCAGCGATACTTAGTTGAATAAAAAAAGTCCCATCAAAATCGGTTAAGTAGTTTCGGTGTGCTGTAGCAGATACAACCCCGCTAGAGTATTATTGTATGTGTAGATTCCCACGGGAATGAGATATTTTCCCGGGGTAAAAAGTAGCCTATGTCCGTCTCCAAGTTACCATCTATCACCATACCAAATTTCATCAAAATCCGTTCAGCCGTTTAGGCGTGAAAGAGCAACAAACAAACAGACAGACAGAGTTACTTTCGCATTTATAATAGTATATAAATAAATAATATAATATAATATAATATAATATAATATAATATAATATAATATAATATAATATAATATAATATAATATAATATAATATAATATAATATAATATAATATAATATAATATAATATAATATAATATAATATAATATAATATAATATAATATAATATAATATAATATAATATATATATAATAAGTATATAGTATATATAGTATAGTATATAGTATGGAGTATGGATTCAACTGTTGATTAAATAGTTTGTTTTTTAATAGGTTACCAGTATGCAATGATCTCCGTGAAGACCGCAATAGCTACAATGCTCAGCCACTACCGCATCCTTCCTGAATCCAGCCCTAACAAAGATGGCGTGTTCGAACCTCTACGTCTTAAGTTCGAACTAATGCTGAAAGAAGTCAACAATTTCAAAGTCAGACTAGAAAATAGAAATAGAAATTGATTTTAAAACAATTCAAATAAATGGTGGTTGCAGTGGGGTAATATTGGCAATGGATAAATTTACAAAAAATCTATCAAATCTGTTGATATTATAATTATATCGAGCGCTTCAGTAGGGTACCCGTTTTCAAGAAAAGTGCGACCAGAAAGTGCGGAGGGTCCTCTATAATTAAGATAGAGAAAAGAAATTATATCAAAATAAGCGTCATTAAAACTGTTATAAGACAGCAATAAATTGATTTTCATTGAAAAAAAAAATGCCAACTTTAATCGTTTCTTTTAGGAGATTTTCCATAGAATATTAAACTTCCTGTTGTTTTTTCCCGCTATAGTATAAAAAATCAATATAACGAAACAACATCCAAAGGAAAATAAATTATTTCTAATGTGTAACCTCACAGTTTTGATGTTATTTGTTCATGAGCCGATGACAAGGTAGGTCTATCAATTTTTAAAGATAAAAAAAACATATACATTCTCCTTATTTGAAAACAAATGGAGTACCAAAAGAAGTGGATCATGATCACCAGTGCTTTCACACACACCTGACCTCTTGCAACTATGGCTCACTGGATATTGTTAACAAATATATGTCGAAGACACGAACTCGGGCGAAGAGGGATGGCACTATGTGGGCAAGGGATAGACATCAGGAATAGCAGAGAACACGATATTGGCCGAACTATTTGTATCAGACATCGATAACATCTTTGACAATCGCCTAATTCAATCGAGTGTAACTTACTTGCATAACGATCATTCATCCTGACTTGCCATTGACCTCTCATACGGTATTCTCTTCAATCACGTCGTCGGTAAACACAGCGGTGTGCAGGACTGCTTGTGCCACCTGTTGTTTTAATGTAAAATTAACTAAGTGGCACAATTCTGTCAACCCCAAACGTTGGAGGCTTATTCTAAGATTCTATTCACATGTTCAACTACAGCAAACTCACAGTGCACCGTGTTTTACTGTCACAAAAGTTATTCGCGTATCATAACCTAAAATCTCACAGTCTAGGGCAGAAAAGATCATAAACACTTAGTTGTCATTAAAGGGTCGCTCCTGTCATCGTAGAATTGCCACGGCTCACCCGCCAGCGACTGCAGGCTTCATCTCGCGGCCAACTATCACTTTAGAACTTAACGTGGTAAAATCTCGAACAAGAATGAGCTGTGAAAATGGCGGCCTCGTCTTGACGTTGCTACGTGTTGGCTAAACTGACACAAACCACGCCCCTTTACGCGCCATTCGTTGTAGTAGTACCAACCTCACGATCTAAATAAAGCCATCATTGCCATCATCATCGTCCAACATCGACAATCCACACTGGTACGGAAATTCAGTACTAATTTGACATTTGGCGTAGCTTCGCCGTGCTTGGGCCACTGCATGGGTGCTGCTAGAACGAACGTTTGTCTTTGAGAATACCGCGGGAAATTCGAAATGAGAGTCGCACTACGACATATATTTATTTGGAAATGAATGCTGATCTCAAATTTAACTGGGGATCCCATTTGGGTCATATTCGTACTAAGCTAAGAGCTTTTTAATCATAATCAAGCATGAATTAAATTTTATCACTTATAGATTGTGCAAAATGTAAAAAATACTTTTTTCACCTCCAAAGCTCGGAAACATTTGTTTTGCCGGTTAAATTCTGCGGCCAAAAGCGATTTTTGGCCCCTAGCGGGCAAAAGGTTTTTAAAATTAGAACGCGATGTACTTATTATTTTGCAGTACTGGCCGCTTGTAAAACCAGCCACGCACTATCGTTTTCAAGATGAGAAAGAGGGATGCAGCTATAGGAAAGAAACAAATAGTATTATTAATAGTGAATGCCTGGTGGGTAAGGTACTGGCTGATAAGGAAAAGTAAATTTAAAATTCGATCGCCTTTTTTTTGTTCTCTTGCCCAGATTAATGGACTCGCCCTTTGACTTCAAATCAACGCAATACAAAATAGATTTGCCTGCCACTGCCTGTCCTCTGTCTCCACATTGAAATCCAACGAAAATGAACAGTGAAAAGTGTCGTTGGTTATGTATGAACCTAACATTTGTTGTTAAATACCATTAAGTTACGCTTGTGTACATAACTGTTAACTTTTCCAAATAAATAAAATAAAAATAAAAAATAAAACAGTGTTCGCAAATTTATCAAGTAGTTTATAGGTAGAATCACGAACATAAGCACAACAGTCCCAAAAATAATAATAATTTAATTATAGTGATTTCCTTTTTAATGTCTAGTATTCCTATACATGGCCACTCGTCCGTGAAAACTCTTTGACCTTGAGTCCTTGAGACCTTGGTCTCTGGTTGCGGAGGTTTGTAGCGAAGCGCTTGTTCAGGTTATACTGGTTATGTTTCCACTTCTTCCACTTGCTTGTTGCAGTCGGTACCATTATGTAGGTATTATGCCCTTACGTTAAAACGTATGAGTAATTATTTCTTGTATTTGAATTGCTTTTCTTTCATTATGTTAACATTTCCTCGCTTTAATGAGGTGAAAAATTTTGTGTTTCGCTCGGCAGCAAAGTTATTTTGCGTCTCGTGCCTTGAAACCTTCGCCACGCTCAGGATCCTAGAATCCTTCGCTTGCTCAGGTTTCAATACGAGGCACTCGCGCCAAATAAACCTTTTGCTGCCTTGCATAACAAATAACTATTCTTAAAATAAATAGTTTTAGCTCAAGAAAAAGTAAAGCTCTTGGAGGGCTTAATGACGTCTATGATCAGCTGGTGATGCAGACAAAGATGTTTTTTGTCTTAAAATCCAGTCATTTCAATAAATTACTGTAATGTAATTGGAGGGAAAATCAAATTTCAAGATCACACAAAGTAAAAAAAATATATTAATAAAAACAATATTTTTCAATTTATTTTTCGTTTCATTTCAATCCAGTGGTACAAGTGGTCCAGAACGCTTCAATCAAGATTAGCATTTTATTTAGTATTTGAGGGATATGATCCTACACCCTTTGTTCACAATTATTGTTAGTATGTGGACTACTCTATTAAGATCTCGAACGGGTCATGATTTCATCATGATGTTTTATTTTTTATTTTTTATTTTATTTTATAAGGTACATTTACAGTAGTACATATACAGACATTAAATAAAAAGGTTTCTTAGGTCTAGTTCTTATATGTCTACCAATTACAAACGTACACAGCATTGACAATAAAGAATATAAACAAACAGAACGATTAAAACATGCTGAGATCAATTAATAACTATAAATATATGTATATATAAAAAGAAAGAGAATGTTATGAACTATTTGGGGAGGGGGGGACTGACGATGATTTTCTTTTTAAGTTGGTCGCGAGTGGCGTTAAATATATCAAGGTCAAGTTTACTGGAAGCTTCGTTATATTTTGCACACATTCTTGGGATTGGACTGTGTAGAGCTAGATTTGTTCGATAGTTTGGAACGTGGAGAGGTTTTTGAATGGGGTGCCGAGGATATCTATATGGTACGTTAATTTTTATTTGGCCGAGAAGATGGGAGCAATTTATTTTGCAAGAAGTTAGTCCATGAAGGAATAGAATGTCTGATTGCATACGGCGATCGCGTAGAGTGTTAATTTTAAAGTGATCAAGCCGTTGGACATAAGGGCTTCTGTATGGAATCCCAGGTGAGCCAAATGCCAAGTATTTTGTGAACTTTCTTTGAATGCTCTCAATTTTCTGTGAGGAGATGCTATATACAGGATTCCACACAACACTACTAGATTCTAGATGACTTCGTACAATACTATTGTATAGTATGATTTTAGTTTTAGCAAGTTTAAAGTCCTTCGTGTTGCGTTTCAGGAACCCTAACATTTGTGAAGCCTTCTTTGTGATGTTGTTAATATGTGTATTGTATTTCAGTTTACTATCTAGTGTAACTCCAAGGTCTCTGACTTCATCCACGCGTTTCAAATTGATGCCTTTAATGTTGTAGGGATACTTAATTATATGTTGGCGTTTGGTTGTGAAACTTATTATTTGACATGATAGGATTCAAACCAAGATAAAAGGGATCCATCTATTCCAAATGCTCTTAATTTCTTAAGAAGCACTGAGTGGTTGACTTTGTCAAATGCGTTGGAGAAATCTGTGTATACAGCATCAACTTGAGAGCATTTGTCTAGTGTGTGTGAGATTTGGGTTGTAAACGATACAAGATTACTCTGGACTGACCGACCTTTTCTGAACCCGTGCTGAGAATCCGAAATACTTTCATCGATGTTCGTGTATATTTGTGGATATACAAGAGACTCGAATACCTTTGAGAAAGAGGATAAAATAGAGATTGGACGGTAGTTCTTTATTAGGGTCTGGTCGTCTTTTTTGTGTACAGGGACTATCCTTGCATTTTTCCATAAATCCGGAAAGCACCCTTCACTCAAAGAACGATTATAGATTAGGGTCAAGGGTAATGCTAGAACTGAGCTGCAGCGTTTGACAAATAGAGGGGGTATGTTGTCAGGTCCAGGTCCTTTACGAATGTCGAGTAGCTTTAGTTTTTTCATTACTTCTATTTCCGAAAATTTCATGTTTGCTATGTATTTGGTAGCAGAGTTTGGATCAGTAAAAGTATTATTTGTGCTACAATCGTCGTTAGGATACACTGATGAGAAATGTTTTGCGAACAGGTTCGCTATATCGTGACTAGTTGTTGCGGTTTTTTCGTCGAGAGTCATTTCCGCAGGCAGAGCACTAAGTCCATTACGCTTGTTTTTTATATGTCGGAAGAAGGCAGCCGGGTTTTTATGAATATTAGACTCTAAGGTTTGATGATAAGTCCTGTCGGAGGATTCTATAAGTTTGTGGCAGCGCTCACGCAGCAACTCAAACTCTAGTTTGTCCCGAGGATTTCCATATTTTCGGTATTTAATGCGAATTCTATCTTTTTCTTTTATTACTCTGATAAGCCTTTTACTAAACCAAACTGGGTAGTGCGAGTTCCTGGGTTTTCGTCGGGGCACAAACCTATTGATAATGTTGTATAGAATGTCATATAATGTTGACACCATCGTGTTTACGTTTTCCTTATTTTTAAAAACTTCTTGCCATCTAATGCTTTTTAATTCTTGTTTAATTAAGTCGTAATTTGCTTTGAAAAAGTTGTGATCGTTACGACTAGCTAATGGAAGATTTTTATTATGGTTTAAATTCGATAGGGGGATAGTAAATATAAATTGGGGATGTAGAGGATCGAGTTTACTTAATAGATTGTCTGGTCGCGAGACAGAAGCTTCAGTAAAATTGCTGATGGCTAGATCCAGTATTCTACCGTCGGTGTTGGTTATATGGTTCGCTTGATAAAGACTATTTACGCCTAGAAAGTCAACCAAGGGATAACTTAAATTCTGCAAGTTAGGAGGAATTATGGGTAATGTATGCGTTAGACCTTGCTCCAACTCCCAGTTAATAAGGCCTAAATTAAAATCACCTAGAATTACGACATCGTCTATTTCATTTAGGACCCTGTCTGCGTTGCTAAAAAAATTGTTCATAGTCTCCATTTTTATAGGTGGAGGAAGGTAAACCGCACACAGTGCAATATTTCTCGGAGAGCCATCAATGTTAAGTCTTATTTTTACCCAAAGTTCCTCACATTGGCTTTCCCACCTTTGGACTCGCGTCGAGGGGACATCTCGTGAAACCGCTATCATAACACCTCCGCCGTCAAATTTAGTGGATGTGGCCAGAGAGCGGTCTCTGCGATACACAACATAACGAGAGTCTATAAATTCACAATCTGTTACGCTTGATTTAAGCCATGTCTCTGTGAAAACAATTACTTTATAATTACTTAACAGGATATTACTGAATACTTCTTTAGTTTTGGTTCTAATACCACGAACATTCTGATAGTAGCAATCGAATTTTAAAACATAATAATAATAACGTTTATGTTGAACAATGAGAGATTAGATAATTAACTTTAAACTTTCATGGCTACGAATAAGTATGACTTCGTCGAGATCGTCTTTACGAACAAAAATTCTTCCGTTTCGTACCCACGTGTACTTATAATTAAGTGCCTTTGCGCGGGTACGAGCTGCAGCATGAAGAGCCTTGTTTGTTGGCGAAAGGTGTTCAGAAACAAAGATAGGTTTCCGAGGACCAGCGTAGCCAAGGTGTACGGAACTTAGTTTGTCTTCCTTATTTGCTTTGTTGAATTTGCCTACGGCAGCAAGAACGGAGTCACGTTGTAGTGGCGTGCGCAGTTTGATAACTACTGCGCGAGGTTTGTCACTATCTTTGTTTATCTTTGCAACTCTGGTGGCATTTATGATGTCTCCGGGAGCTATGGGGTCACCTACGGTTCTTGAGAGTTGCTCAATAGTTTTCACTAAGTTTTCAGATCTGTTTTCTGGTATTCCGTTTACCTCAATATTGCTGTCTCTCATATTTTGTTCGACTAAGTTAAGTCTATTGGATAGTCCAAAAACATCAGCTTTCAATTTTTCGTTATCGTTTTGTAGCTGTTTTATGGTGGTGTTTTTTTCTTCCAACTGGGCCTTCATTCCTTCAAACATAGTGTTAAAAAACGTTAAAGATTCACGGAGCTCTAGGTTGCTTGCGCGTATGTCAGAAAGTTCCTGTTTCAGTATAAGGCGTAGTTTGTCAACAGTCACGTAGCTGTTATCATGGGTATTTGTAGAAATATTGACACTGTCGTTAACTGGGGATTTTTTCTTGAAATTCTCGCTGAATGATGTCTCATTTTCAAAAGAGGATCTTGACTCTTTTCGCACCGGGGTATCGTCGTTTCTGCGGCGGCGGTTAAGGTTCTGGCAATCAGGGCATGTCCAATTCAGCTCGAGGTCTTGTTTATTTGCCATGTAATTTTCCTTTGATATACTGACACATTCTAGGTGAAAATGTCCACTGCATTTTGTGCAGTCGATTAGTTGGTCTATCGTTATGTGCGATGAGCATGCCGCGCAGTTTCTCATTTTCAGTACGTGGTTTAATCTAGTAGAATTGAGTGGAATAGTAAATGGGCAGTGTTTAATATGTGTAGTGAACGCAGCCGTAACACAATATATTTTAGTATGGCAATACTAGTTGCTAGTGTCAGTTGACATCAATCAGTTGACATTGACAGATACACAACGCATCCACGGCGCATGTGTGAAGTCTTCCAATCATCTGGTTTTGTTTATCATGTAGTTTTGTGATTCGTGAGTCTTATTAGTCCAAATGATAAATCTCGTTCAAATTGCAAAGTGTAACGGATAAAAATGCTCGTACCTCAGTGATATTATGCAGAAAGACTGTGGCCCAAAGAAGATAATTATCACGGAACACTCACGGATGATTTCTCTTCGTTTTCGTCAATCCGTAGGTAACAAAAACACAGTCTTTAACTAAGAAATGGTAAAAAAAAATTGCAGCGGTTTGTTTACTACTCGAGCTTTGACAGCTAACTGAAGATGTTCAATGAAATATGAGAAATATTTGTAACTTTATAAAATAAACTGTTTTGATTTTGAATTTTTTGAATAATTTTGGTAAATAACTAGGAATCCAAATAAGATGTATAATCATTTGGATTTAAGCTAAAGTAAAGCAATAAAGGAATACGTGTTTCATCATTTTTGCAAAATTGTCCTTCTAAGGGGTGCAATGTGCTATGACATTTTCAAGCATACTCGTAGAGGATACACGCTTTTATCAGCTCCAATAGATTATCATCTTCAAGGTGTAAAATGATGGATGAACGAAATTTGAATTTTTATACAAACTTTTATGCCTCAATTCACCCCCTAGCCCTAGGGGATGATTATGCTGAAACACATGTTGACTATTAAAAATTAAAATTTCTTCCCAAAAACGGCTATTTTTTACAGGCTTTTATTTAACTTGCAATGTATGTATGTATGTATGTAAGAACTATGTTTGTTCGGGTGGAATCGTGCAACTTAATTTTGAAGCAGATATCTTCAACCGATTGAGCTAAAATATTGTATACACGCGTAGATTAGATGACCTTGCAAGGTTAATCCAAGACGGTGGACTAGTTATTTTTATTGCACCCCTACAATATGGGTATCAAATAAAAGGCTTGCTGTAAATAACTTGAAAAATAAAGATACGTCACTCTAAGTCCAACATGGCAGAATTCTAAAGATGGCGGACTAAATTTTTTATGCTTTTCTACAATATGGGTGTTGCCCCAATCCGTCTGAAATTTTGGTGTACTGGGGTTTTTGAAGTCCTCGATTATGATATTGAGGTAGATTTTTTTTTACCTCCCATACAAAATGCGCCATCAGCGGATTTTGTTTCTATGGGAGGTCAACATTCTTTTTGTATTTCGACTTAAGTTCCTTAGGGAAAGTTGTTTAGTTTCATGGGTGGATTCACATCCTTCCAAACCAAATCAAATCAAAATCGTTTATTCATTGTTGAATATTAAAATCTCTTAATGACGTCAGCTAAACTACTTCAGAGTTGGTATACCCTTTTTATTGCACCTTTTAAATATGCTCGAGGATTAAGCAATATGTATATGCAAAAAATAAAACCACTATCAGTAGATAATTCACTCGTACCTTCTATTGATGAGACAGGCTATTTAGAAATACGCCACTTCGGTGTTTGACAGTTTTATGATGTATAGTTGCTCTTTTAGAATAGAATATGACAATGAAACTGATTTTGTTGTATGTTTACGTAGCTTTAAGTAAAATCATTAGGTGGCCTCCTTTTTGAAGAGCCTAGACTGTTCGAAATTAACCGGCAAACGACCTTGCAACAATGATGCGTTGAATGGATGAACAACAGACTGAGAAACCATTCCAACGATAACTAAAAAGTGAAAAATAAATTAAAAGTAATTTTAAAAAAAACAAGCTTTTATTTAAATGCGCTAAAAAGAAAAAGAAAATTTTCCTTTAAAACTTTTACTATCAATTTATAACGTCATTACACAATTTACATGAAATAAAAGCTTGTCGCGAGATTTAGTACTCGTATTTTAAAAATTGAAATCAATCACATATGTTGTTTAATTTACTTGTCTATCTACACAGTTAATATAGTTATGTAACAGGATCAAGCCTTCAATCTCGCGACAAGCTTTTATTTCATGTAAATTGTGTAATGACGTAATAAGTTGATAGTAAAAATTTTAAAGGAAAATTTTATTTTATTATAAGCTTGTTTTTAAAAAAGTTTTTTACATTATTATTTTTTTACTAATGAGCAAACTTAAGAAAGCAAATAATAAAAAGTAGGTGCATTGAACACAAAGTGCCCGCTGACGCTCAAGAAAAACAAACACTTGGCCCACTCTTATTTGTCATCTTTATAAATGACATCACAAATGTTGTTAATCATAGTAGCGCATCTATGTTTGCCGATGATCTAAAACTTTATCGCGAAATCACAAACGATTCAGATGCCGAGCTGCTACAGTCTGATCTGAACAATGTTCAAGAGTGGTATTATGAGAACGGAATGAAATTAAACACACAAAAATCTCAAATAATAAGTTTCACAACCAAACGCCAACATATAATTAAGTATCCCCACAACATTAAAGGCATCAATTTGAAACGCGTGGATGAAGTCAGAGACCTTGGAGTTTAGACTAGATAGTAAACTGAAATACAATACACACATTATAGACTTTAAGGGCACTGCATGTTATTCTACGTCATCGAGTACACGAAATTTGCAACTTTGTAGCAATAGTAGTAGCCTATTAGGTCCACAAAACGTTGGTCTGCCAAGTCTGAAACCTGGCAAATATTGTACAGTCCGAGCGAAAAGTGGGTTCGTGATAGATTACACGAATGAAACCTATTCGTAGAATTAGAAGGTACCTATATAATTAAAACACAACAGGTCTGCCTTGCATCCTCTTGGCAGTTTCGCTAGTCGGACCACAAATGTGGTCGGATGTGATCGGACCACAAATTTGGTCGGTTTGACGAAACTGCCAAGAGGATGCAAGGCAGACCTGTTGTATTTTACTTATATAGGTACCTTTTATTTCTACGAATAGGTTTCATTCGTGTACTCCATCACGAACCCACTTTTCGCTCCGACTGTACAATACCTGCCAGGTTGCGGATTGGCAGACCAACGTTTTATGGACCTTATAGACCACTACTATCGCTACAAAGGTGCAAATTTCGTGTACTCGATGACGTAGGATAACATGCCGTGTCCTTACAGTCTATTAACAACATCACAAAGAAGGCTTCACAAATGTTAGGTGTAACGGGCAGATGGTCCGACACGGAATTACACGAAGAATATAATAGAGGAAATTCTATTTTAGGAGTCTTAATATGAGTAATAATACAATTGGAATCTTAATATAAATGATCATCGATTTTTGTTTAACTCGTAAATAAATCACACACATCTTGTCTGTCCTCTTTAATATCCTTAATGACCCGCACTCCCCTCCTTACCTTCGTGCCCGATTCCAACTGCTTCCTCCTCCCACTCGACCTATGCGCCCTTGTATCACCAAGATGCTTGAGGTGCCTAGGAGCAACACCAATTTCTTTTTCCACTCCTTTTCTGTCCGCGCTGTTCAATTATGGAATCGTCTTCCCAAATCTATCCAAGAAAGTCCCTCTGTTGCCTCTTTTAAACTAAAAGTAAAAGAACATTTTCTTCGGCAAATCACTGCTTCGTCGTAGTCATCAGTCGTGTAGTCATCATTGTGTATTTCTCTCTATAGCATTTAGTATTTTTATTTATTTATTTATGTATGTTTGTATATATGTAAATATTGCGTGTATTTATATATATTTATATATGTATTGGGGTTTATTGTATTTAAGGAGTTAGTAGTATATTAGTTTAAGTAGTACATACGTATAAAAATATATTATATTTTCTTTTTGAAATTCACACTGCACACTTGTGTCCCGATAAACGAACATTTTCTCTCACGACCTTAGGTTGGCTGGAAGAAATCTCTTGCAGAGATAAGCCCGCCTTTGTAAATGTCCTCTTGTATGTAATTCTCTGTATGTTAATTGTGCAATAAAGAATATAAATAATTAAAATGAAGGTCTAATTATACATACTACTACTTAAAATAATTTCTCAGAAAAGCTCTACTAAAGCCGCGAATCAACGCGTATTAAAACCTCCTTAGTTCGAACTACTTTGTCAAATAGGAAATAGAAAAAAAAGTGTAAAGGAAGTGGGTAGGATTGGTGATGCTGGCCATGGCCTACTCGATTGCCGATTCCTGATTGGTTGGTTTGAGTGGTTTTATCTCTAAATTCGAAAAGTGTAGAACATAGAAGCTACATCGCCCTTTCCTGCTGCGACCGCATCTTGAGAACAAGATGGAGTCCCACTATGACAAGAAAAATCTGCAAAAATGTAAAAATGTGGATCTATGCGAGTTTTCAACGCTGCCAACGATTGCGAGCTAAGTACCTAGGGCATTTCGTCACCCAAATAGTAAATTAAGTTCAATTCGACATTACGATTAAATGACGCTTTTCTAAGTTGCCCGCCGATGGCGGTCTTTGTCAAGAAAATTATTATTTTACTAAATGTTTTTGTGTTATAGCGACTTCCGAGTACTCTGAACGTCAAAACGCGTGTTGCGTAAGAAAATAAACCAATATATTTAGAGAAGTCTTATCCGAAGGGGGACTAGATGTCTTAGTGCTTAGTCTCATCTTCTTTTAAAACTTATAGGAGGTCGATGGACCATGTCATATAGGAACCAAAAGCTACAAACCATTTGCTGCACATCAGCAGAACGCAGGGGGAGCTGAGCATCCAATTCCAGGCCAGCAGCAGTCCAGACAACCCAGTCATCGTATCACTAAGCCAGTCGCAAACGGGTAAGAAGATTTCAATATTTACTCCTCAAATAAACCAATTTTCTCTAATGTGAGTTGTCTGAGCATATCTATCCTTCTCTGAGACACTATTCAACGCAATAAATCTTACTAACTGTAAAAGATATAGCTACAACTGAAAGCTACTACCCACTTCAATATAAAATTCAATTCTAAGTCTGTTATAAAGAAGGTCTTTTTGGCTCAAATGCTACAAATGAAAAATGCATTTGATTTACCTAATAAACTCATTCTTTTTAATGCTACAAGCTAAGATACAAAGCTGATGATAAATAAATTCGACTCGGGAAAGACAAAACCCAGTATATTGCAATACATCCTAACCGGGGTTGCAAATACAACAGAAGTCAGTTTGTAAGTCATCTCGCACATAGAAAGTAATAAAACACCTTTCATCTATATGGAAAGATTGAGCCAAAAGGACTGGATGTATTTCAGGCCTTTCCACTATTAAAATAAACTAATGTTTCTTGAAGGAAGTCAAATATCAATCTTGGAGAAGTTTAAATGTACTATTTTGATGTTTCCATGTGCCATTTACAGCCATCGGATCTGCCTGCTTCCTTTCACATAGATTATTTACAGTACCTTTAGGCTTATACTAATAAAACATTGTTTTTTTTATTTAAGACAATTAATATTAAAAATAATTTTAGATAAATGGTACGTAACATAAAATACCTATTATTTTTTAGAGAAAGAAACATCCTCTCTCCTACTTTTGCTGTGCCCGACAGGGTCCATGATGTATCTATTTATTATATTAACACCTTGTAAATATCATGGGATGCAATAAATGTATTGAGTATTGATTATTGAATGCATTTATTTTAGGAAATTGATTGTATAGGAATTCAACTTATTCATGATCCGCACTCAAACGGATTAGGGTTACTCGTTGATCACCTCGTCGTGTCCTAAATGCAACTAGACATCTCATCGGCCATTTTGCGACCAGACAATCCCTCTTGATAAGCGTCGTGAGATTGCTGATCTTGTGTTTTTGTTAAAAATTGCATCTGGCCGGATTGATTCCCCTCAGCTTCTTTCTCATTTGTCTATAAGAGTCCCTGTTAGACCCCAGCGTCACATGGAAATAATTCACCTGCCCTCTGCCTCCACTAATTACAGACGTAATAGTTTTCTATGGCGTGCATGCAGGAATTTCAATCGTCTATGTAAAAATTTTGATCTTGATTTGTTTAACACGAGCGAATGCCAGGCCAAGCGACTTCTTAGTAATTCATTTTTTGAAGATTAATGTTAAGTTATTATTAATACCTATGTAGTTTAAGAGTGAATAAGATCGGATGTATGTTTGTAACTTTCATTATTCATTAGGTTATGCATAATGTGCTGTCTTAACGTAATTGTCTTCTTCCTTCTGTTTTCAAATTTGTTTTTACCTGCGGAGACCTATAATTGGCTCTTCTGTTTCTTTTTATAAGTTTATTGTAAATTTGTAGTAGCTGTTGGTCTTCCTTTAATTAATTAATAAAATACAATAAAATAAAATAAAAATACATAGGCTTAGTACTTCAGAACAAGTTTTAGGTAGTGTTAGGACTTTCTTTAGATTTCCCTTTAGGTTCAGCTAGGATAGTTAGAAATTTAGACATTACCACATTCAGATAAACATACATCAATAAACAGTTAAACTTATACACACCTTTATACATAAATGCAACCTACTAGCCTCTATGAGTTAGGGACCTTTACAAAGTGGTGCCATGCCGCGAGCCATGATCTAGAAATAGCTTAGGTTTCTATTTTAATAGCCTTAAGAGACTCTTTACAATCTGATGCTTGGGTTTGTGCCCAGGATAGGAAACCAGTAAGTACGTTCTAAGTAAGCCATTAGATAGACTGTTACAATCTGGTGCCGTGACCAGGATGATCTGGCTTCGAGCTGCATCCTACCCCTCTCAATCTGGTTAGCCGTGCCCATAATATGAACTTGGCTCCTGCTCATTCCATAGGGTTCCTGAAACGAAACACGAAGGACTTTAAACTTGCTAAAACTAAAATCATACTATACAATAGTATTGTAAGAAGTCTTCTAGAATATAGCAGTGTTGTGTGAAATCCTGTATATAGCGTCTCCTCACAGAAAATTGAGAGCATTCAAAGAAAGTTCACAAAATACTTGGAATTTGGCTTACCTGGGATTCCATACAGAAGCCCCTATGTCCAACGGCTTGATCACTTTAAAATGAACACTCTACGCGATCGCCGTATGCAATCAGACATTCTATTCCTTCATGGACTAACTTCTTGCAAGATAAATTGCTCCCATCTTCTCGGCCAAATAAAAATTAACGTACCATATAGATACCCTCGGCACCCCATTCAAAAACCTCTCCACGTTCCAAACTATTGAACAAATCTAGCTCTACACAGTCCAATCCCAAGAATGTGTGCAAAATATAACGAATCTTCCAGTAAACTTGACCTTGATATATTTATTGCTACTCGCAACCAACTTAAAAAGAAAATCATCGTTAGTCCCCCCCTCCCACATAGTTTATAAAATTCTCTTTCTTTTTATATATACATATATTTATAGTTATTAATTGATCTCAGCATGTAATCGTTCTGTTTGTTTATATTATTTATTGTCAAAGCTGTGTACGTTTGTATTTGGTAGAAATAAGAACTAGACCTAAGAAACCTTTTTATTTAATGTGTGTATATGTACTACTGTAAATGTACCTTATAAAAAAAAAACAATCTGATGTTATATAAGCATCGTATGCTTTTAACATAGTGGGAGCCTGCGCCTACAAACCTGCATGTTGTCTACACTCTTGGGATGTGGAAGGAGCAAAGGTTTTATTTGATCGGCTTGTGGGCGCTGCCAAAGCGGTTGATCTCGGAAGACTCTAAGCGGTGTCACGATCAAAAGCCAGAGCAAGTTTGCACGCACTACCCCCTCAGCTGGAAACGCTTCTCGACAAAGACTCTCTGTGCGGCAAGCGTGTCATGATCGGCCTGACGCAAGCTGTGTAAAGCCTTACTTTGTTCATGAGTAAGAATTTACTTTACGGTTCTATCATGGGATGGACACGACTGAGCACAAAGGCGGGTTGGTTACGCACGGTTTTGATATACACGTTGAACGTGAGCATTCTATTTAGATGGACTACTAGGTATTTGACTGATTTTTCCCAAGGGATGGGACGGTCAAAAATCTTGATGATACCGGGTGGCTCATCACTACTAAAACGTGAAAAAAAGATTGCGGAGCTTTTTATCCGGATTCACCTCGATCTTCCATTTCCTAAACCAACTCCGGGTCCGGCTCATCGTATGGTTGTAACGATCCTACCTAACTAAAACGTTCCTACCTGCCTAGCTTCTCCTTAACTCTATCTAACTTTCTTACTTGCTATACGAACACGGCCTAACCTGACTTATTTTTTTTTGTTTTAACTGAATAATTTAACTCCAACGCATAAAAATAGCATTACCTAAAAATTGTTCCCTACTATTAAACCCTGTTATAATCAATAATTTGGCTTGTGATCGAGCTAGTGGCTTAAGACCTAACGCTATGGCAGAAGATATTGCAGCAATGACCAAAAGTAAAAGTAACACAGGAAAAGTACACACAATAGGTTAAATATTGTTAGGTTAAGTTCATAAGGTATACTGCGACGATAAGTGGAAAAAGATAAATTAAACAATTACGTAACATTAGGGTAGTAAATCAAGAGGCTAGTATTGTATTATTAGTATATGTGGCCCTTTTCAGGGGGAGGGCCCCCTTCCTCCGGACCCTCCAGTAGGTCTCATACCACTTGCGGATGACCTCCTTCCAGACTTGCCCAGGTATGCCCGAGTTCTTACTTCGTTCGCATACCTTTATAACATTTATAATGATAGTAAGGGAACTTTTCTTTCTAAGTCAAATTCAGTTTGTAAGTAGGTTGGTAAATTGTACAGTCATATCTAAAGGGAAGGAGGAGACAAATTCTGGACTCATCCTGCAATCCAGAATATAAAAAAAATAAAATAAATACAAGATATAATTTTCCATTTAGCAAATAAAACTCGATGGACAGGGCCTTAGGATGATAGACTACCTACTTAGACAATTTACATTTAATTTTAAGTCTGGATAGTAAGTCAGGAGTCACCTTAACTGCTAGTCAACGGTCAGCATTATTAACCTTAGCCCAATCTGAACAATGAAGGAATCAGTTAAATGTAAGTGATTTGAGGTCAAGAGTAGGCCCATTTTCAATAAAAAAAAAAAAAAAATTTAGTTCTTTTTTCTAACCCAAGAAACATTATTTTAGGATCTCGCGAGGATCAAGGAATGTTCCTTATCTTTCCCGTCCTCTCTGCTCAATTGCATTTTATTGAGATAGAATTATTTCAAAACGTCCATACGCACGTCTGACTATACATTTAGTTCGATAGCTTAATGATAATTCGATCTGCTCAATGTGGACATTTTGCCTTTTCTAGTACGAAGAGGACCACATGCTTGCTTTTGCTTCACCTTACAGAACCAAATATTATCAAGCATTAATTTCACTTGCTGGAAATCTTTTTTAAATTTAAAAAAGTATGATCAAATATGTCATACCCAAAACACAGCAATTTTAGCCATGGTAGATACTAGACAAGACACATTCCTACTGTAGCATACTAGTGGTGAGGGCAACACTGGCGGGGACTCGGCAACCCTGAGTCAGTCTTGTGAGGCGGCGCGAGACGACGGGTATGTGTGTGAAAATATAAAATAGCTATCTTCAAAACACTACATTGGCGACCCTGGAGAGACTACGAACTTGAAGGCAAGAAAGATAGATAGATAGATAGATAGATAGATAGATAGATAGATAGATAGATAGATAGATAGATAGATAGATAGATAGATAGATAGATAGAGCACCACATCCAGCCAGGCAGACCTGTCCCCGGCAAGCCGGGTAACACCAGAGGGCGCGTTTTTTTTATAGGAAAGACACGCTCTAGGAGTGGAGGGGATGACCAACTGATCGCAACCAGAGGCCTCAACCGACCGACTGTTCAGCCTGTAGCCAGTATAGGAAAATAGGAGAGACGGGTTAATCGTAGTAGGATTGAGCGTTGATGGTGGTGACGGTCGGGCTTTCAGTGCCTTAGCTGATTAGATATCTTGATCGGGTTCTTCTTCCTCGCTATCAGTTTCTTCCAACTTAAAAATGTCCTGTGCTGCCGCTCTCGTATCGTTCCTGTCAAGAGCAAGTTGCTGCCACTCCTCGAGGTTCCTGTCGAAGTACTGCATGTCCTGTTTAATCGAGTTGTTCCAGGGAAAAATGGGTCTGCCCACCTTCCGTCTTCTGCCTTGGTATTTTAACGCTGCGTGTAGAAGATGTGGTTGTTGTCTCCTAAGGAATTTTAAAAAACCGCCGCACGAATTTTATTTGTTTTGTAATAGTTTTGCCTTTAAGAAGATCGTGTACCCGTTTATTCACCGGAGGATTTCGCAAGTGGCTAACCATGTCTAGAAATATGAGACGCTCATATCTTCTTAATTTTGATCGATTAGCTTTCGTTAGTGCTGCGGCTTTCAGACCATACGTAATGGTTGGTACAATAACCATTTTATAAATAAAACGAACAGTCGGCCATTCCATTGTTGTTTTCTCTATATAGCGGGCGCGGGCTTTAGAGTTTCGAACTCCCTGTTTGCATCGTCCATAAACAGTGTTATTTCTGTAAAGGATGATGTAGAAGTACGTGGTCGTGGGTAGTACCTGAATCTGCTGCTACTTGCTTGCATATAATGTAATCAGAAAGATCTCACCAAACGTCGGCGCCTCGTCATTTCCATCCATGATAAATATGTCCGCATTTTTCAGGAGGCGTACCTATTTATTCGATATAACTTATGAACAAACGATACGACGCTTCCATGTCCAATTCTATAGTAAATTCGTGACAACTTGGTGTTGACTACAAACTGACTCACATCAGAGACACTGACTAGTCATTTTTTATCGCTGCTACATTTATACATATGTGTAATTAGAAAGATCTCACCAAACGTCGGGACCTGGGCTCATTCATCTGTGATAGCATTGCTTCAGTTTTCAGAGGGCGTACCTAGAGAGTCGATATAATATGGACCAACGCTACGACACTTTTTGCGGTAACTTGGCGTTGACTACACACTCTCACGTAAACAAAAAAAAAAAAACCACATCGCATCGCACACACTCACTCAAGGGAATTCTAAAACACTTAGGTACTATGGGTACACCTTGTAATGCACTAACTAAACAAAACTTTCACAAAACACTCAAATACCACACGCATCGTAAATATAGTTGAATTTCGCTATTTTTCTCTTCGAGCTAGTAAGAAATACAACGTGTAACATTTTTCCCAAATGAAAGCATCCATTAATTCTTTTATATCTTTTAGTCAAAAACAGCATTCATCGCTGTTAGCTTAGCTGTGTAGCTTTGTCAATTTCTGTTTTTTTTTTCACTGTTTCTGTTGCAGGTAGCTGGGAATATCTGGTCAGTGTTAAGGGCGCACGAAGCTTGGATATTGGAAACAAAAGGCAAAAATCTAAAAAAGATTGCTTTCTTGAAATGCCCCGTTATGACTCAGTGCAAGCTTTCTTTCTGCATTTCTGACAGAGATTTCTTTATCTTAGTTACAAATGTTTGCCTTTTTACTTATTCCCAATGTCTTCTAAAACATTTTCTTGGTTCTATTAGACACAATAATATAAGTATGATTTATTTGTACGGTAAATTCATCACTGCACAAAAAACTAAAAAACATGTAGCTTACAAGTCAATCGTCCACCAAATTGTGCGTCATCGAGATCAGACTTTTTTTGTATTTGAGATGACATGCATGGATAATATAATCAGAAAGATCTCACCAAATTCACGAGCAAGTGGATACATCGGTATTTTCAGCTGCGAATATTTTGATTAATGGCGTATTCAGAATCGCGAAGTAAAATTTTATTTGAGTCACTTAACACTTGACACACAATACTTATACTAACACACTGACTTCTATATTTTTCTTAGTAACACTCTCACTTCTATATTTTAGCCCAAGTAATTATTTAATTTTAAAACCACATTTTAGCGCGGCGGCGCGCGATTGTACATACGTAGGCGCCTTAGAGCAACGCGTCAAACCGCGCAGTTGCGCGCGAAAATCGTATTACTCTATGGTAGGCGCACACAAACAATAGGGGTATAAAACAGGATGGCTGCACGTGGTGCGAACACGTCTGCGTCCAATGGCGGTCGGCTTGTCTCTCGACTACGAACTTGAAGGCAAGTAAAGAAACAAATTCATTATCACATTGATAACTGATAGGAAAGGAGGTAAATCGATGATTTGAGACAGGTCAAAATTCACGCCACAAGATTTAGTACTTAAATATTATTATTTTAGCTGTATTAATATTCACATGTTGTTAAATAATCTTGTTCAGTGACGCAATACGTGATATCAATTTTCTCTTCAATTAGAAACTAATACAAAGGCATGGAAACAAAAACTCGGGAGCCTCGAAAAACCGGCTTCGGTCAAGCGAGTAATGCATAGCGCAGCCCGCAGGGTGTAGCAGCTTAACATTCTCCTTTTAACAGCCATAGACGTCCACAGCTGGACAACAGTCTTTTTCCAATATTTTTGCGACAACAGTGTGTCACATGTACCTACTTACCTAAAATTAAACAATCAAACGAACTTACCAAGTGAAGTTCGATTCAAATTATCCAGTTTTTGTCGAAAAGATTTAATTTTGTTTCACTTGTAGTAGTTCCACTACGCTTCGACTCACTCGCACATAGTTCAGCGCCATAAGAAAGAAAGAGACAGCATTATCTCCTGTAGGTGCCCAAACGCACCATGTGATGATGCAATTCATTTAGTTCAGAGTATAACTAGAAGCCATACAACATTGCATAGGGAAATGAAAGGACCAATTGAATGCATGGGTTGGGAGGGACCTTAAATCTCTTCGACGAATACATGATAATTTGAATCGAACTTCACTTGTTAAGTTCGTTTGATTGTTCATGTGTAAAATAAGAGCAAATGTATCCGGTCCTAACCGCTCAATAGATGGCGTTGTTAGTTTCTGTAACGCGGTATCGGTTGGTTCACGGCCGCTGCATAAGGTGTTTGGAGACTTGTATTTTTCTTCTTGTTTACGTTGTAGTTATTAATAAACTTTGTGCAGTGAGTTATAATAAAGAGTGTTTTCATTGTGGTGGTAGTGGTCCGAAAGTAAATAAACATTATGGTGCCGAAACCCGCGAGTGATAGTGAACTTGGACTTTGTTGGATCCTACCAAATTCAAACACATTGTTGTGATCAGGACTTGTAAAATTTCAAGATTTTATTCTATGGACTTAGAATATTTTACTAGTGTTGACACTTGTGAAATTTTGAGATTTCATCATATGGACTTAATCAAATTTACTACTGTGAAAACTTTGAAATTGTGCGAAGTAATTCTACGGACTTAAAATATATTTGAACAGTCGTGAAATATAATTCTAAATAATGTCGGAAGTCGAAGATTTAGTTAAAGTTCAAATGGACATTTACGATAGATTACAGAAGGCACTGCGGAACTTTAAAAAGACTCCAAAAGAAAGAATGACACAAATCTATGTTGAAACTAGGTTGGATAATTTAGAGGAAATAAGAAAGGAATTCAAGGATGGTCATAGAGAGGTTGTTTCTATCAGTTCCAGTGAAGACACGGAGACCAATCGATATTATACTGCTGATATTTATGAACTATTCCTTGAAGAGTATACATTATGCAAATGCTTGCTGAAAGAACACATTCAAGCATTTAAAAGGAATTCCTACTCTCCACCGCCTGTAAACCCACAAGGCGCATAAATTAAGCTACCAAGAATTCAGTTACCAACATTTACGGGCAAGTATGATGAATGGCAGACGTTTCATGATATGTTTGTCTCAGTGATACATGATAGCAAGAACTTGACTAATGTACAGAAACTACACTACCTCAAGTCAAGTCTATCCGGAGAGCCTGAAAATCTTTTGAGGAATTTAGCCACAACTGAGCAGAATTACGCAGAGGCATGGAAGCAACTCACCAAACGGTACAATAATAAACGATACAATTGTAATGCTATCATAAAAACTTTATTCGCTCAGAAACAAATTACATCAGAATCTCCAAAGGCAATAAGACAATTAATGGATACAACATCATCATGCTTGAAATCATTGAAAAATCTTGAAATAGATACTACTTCATGGAGTCCTATAGTCGTATTTTTAGTGGTCTTAAAACTTGATGTGGAATCGCACAAGCATTGGGAAAATCATCTGAGTGCAACGACTGATGAAATACCGACTTACGATCAATTGATTGAATTTCTCGAATCCAGATTTCGTACTCTTGAGATGATTGAAGCGGGTAAACACGTATAGAAAACTTCTACGTAATCAACTGCAAAACCAAAGAATAATGAGAGACAGTCCTTCCACGCTTCTGTAAATACGAACCAACAAAATAAATTGCTATGCGGATGTTGTAGTGATAAAGAGCATTTTCTATAGCTTTGCGAGAAGTTTGGACAGAAATCACCTCAGGAACGAAAAACCTACGTGCAATCTAAAGGGCTTTGTTTCAATTGCTTATCGTCTAGTCATATAGTAATCAAGTGTCGTCAAGCTACTACCTATAAGAAATGTGGGCGACGTCACCACACAATGTTGCATGTCACAAAAAGCGACACCGCTCAAGGACAGTCAGGAGAGAACACACAATCTACACAACAAGAGGGACAACAGCAGACGAGGATACCTGAAGAACAACAGATTGTTGCAAATTTTTCAAGGGAAGATCCATCTCAAGGATACAATGTTATGCTGGCGACTGCAGTTGTCAAGGCGAGAGCAAAGGACGGAAGGAAGTTGGTGTTTCGAGCATTGATTGATCAAGGCTCGCAAGCATCTTTCGTAACCGAGTCTACGGCACAATTACTAGGCTTAAAGCGTGTTTTAGTAAATGGCGTGGTGTCAGGGTTGGGAAACGGTCAAACTCGCATCAAATATCACGTAACGGTTCCTATTGAATCACGACATGATCCCAAAATTACTTACCATGTAAATGCATACGTACTCAAATCACTGTCTTCTTTGCTTCCCAGTAACAAATTAGAATCTCCGACTTGGCTGAAGATGGATGAGCTACCTTTGGCTGATCCAGATTTCACATCCCCCGGTAATATTGATTTATTATTAGGCGCTGAAGTTTATGGCGATATATTGTTGAGCGGCATCATGAAGAAAGAAAATCTTGTAGCTCAAAACACGACACTTGGCTGGATATTCTCTGGCAGGATGTCTTCACCTTCAGCGAATCCAAACGTGACGGCGATGCATGTACATGTAATCGACAACGATCTTCTCCAAAAATTTTGGGAAATAAAGTCTGAACCTCAAAGTATTCAAAGAAAACTTAATGCAGATGAACGGAAATGTGAAGAACTCTACGAAGCTACTACTGAACGAAATGATGAAGGGAGGTACGTGGTTCGCTTACCTTTTACAGAAGGAAATCCCCAATGTCAATATGGCCACACGAAGGATATTGCATGAGTAATGTATTTATTTTATGTATTATGTCTATGTATTATTTTTATGTATTTTTAAGTAAGTTTATCAATTTTTATATATACCTTAATATAATGTGATTAGGTATAAGTATATTCGTGTGTAGTTTAAGTAGGTTTATCCCTATTTTTTATTTTACTGTATTTTAAACTTTTATTTGAATTTAAAATTTCTTATCACGATTATTAACGCACATCCTTGTGCCCGTTTTAACGACATTCTTCCACACCTGATAGGTTGGCTGGAAGAGATCTCTATAAGAGATAAGCTCGCCTTTGTGAACAATTTTCATTTGACAATTTTATGTTATTTGTGCGCAATAAAGAATATATATTGCAGAGAGGAACGTGTTGTCGCTAGAACGAAGGTTAGTAAAAAATCCCACATTGTATGATGAATACAGGAAAGTCATGGCTGAATACCTTACTTTAAATGACATGGCTCGTGTTGACAAGGACGACATTGAGAATCCTAAGGCAGTTTATCTTCCTCATCACGCTGTAGTGCGAGACGATAAAGAGACTACTAGAGTACGAATAGTATTTAATGGGAGTTCGAAAGGAACTAACGATGTATCACTCAATGATAATTTATTAGTGGGGCCTAAGATTCAACAAGAGTTGAGGCATTTACTTATGAGATGGCGAACACATGCTATTTGTATCGTAGCGGATTTAGTAAAGATGTATAGACAAGTACTGGTACATAAAGTCGATACTAATTTTCAAAGGATTTTATGGCGTCATTCTCCCCAAGAACCTATAGAACATTACAAACTTTTGACACTTACCTTTGGCACGGCTTGCGCATCCTACCTTGCTGTGAAGACGATACAGAAATTGGCTGATGACGAGAAGGTGAGATATCCAGTGGCTGCAGAAATCGCTAAAAAAGATTATTACATCGATGATTTGATGACTGGCTGCGACACTGAAAGGGAAGCAAAACAAATTTACGATGAGATGTATGGGCTTATGAACAGCGGAGGGTTTCAGTTACAAAAATGGAGCAGTAACAGTCAAAACCTGTTAGAACACATCGGAAAGGACGAACTTAATTTAGACCAATGCGTTACGATCAGGTCAGACCATACGCTTAAAGTTCTAGGCATTAGCTGGAATCCTAAGACGGACAACTTTGAGTACACGGTAACCTTACCGGAAATAAAGGAGCCTGTTACTAAGCGGCAAGTATTGTCGGACATTTGTCGACTGTACGACCCGATGGGCTGGATTGGACCCGTTGTGATAACAGCGAAAGTTTTTATCCAGAAACTATGGAAATCTAAATTGGATTGGGATGATCCGTTGACTTCTGATGTGCTGCATGAATGGCTTGAATATCGCCAAGAATTGTCACAAATAAAGGATATTATAATCCCTCGTTGGCTCAAATGTACGATGAATTGCGATGTAGAATTGCACGCTTTTTCCGATGCATCGAGAACAGCCTACGCGGCAGCAGTGTATCTGAAAGTTACGGACGAAAACGGAACCATTCATACGAGTCTGGTATCTGCAAAGACTAAGGTAGCGCTGATAAAGAAGGAGGTATCAATCCCACGATTGGAATTGTGCGGAGCGACTCTTGCTGCAAAACTCCTGTCTGAAATATCTCAAGTAATGGACATACCAAAGGAGAAACTTTTCGCGTGGACAGACTCCACTGTCGTTCTTGCATGGCTGAAAGGAGGAGCTAGTCGTTATATTAAATATCGGATATATTAAATATACTAGACTTTGACCAGTGGGGTCATGTTACATCAAATATGAACCCATCTGACTGCGCATCGAGAGGCCTTAAACCAATGGAGCTACAGACTCATGACCTCTGGTGGTATGGACCAGATTGGTTAAGGAAACCATTTGTTAAAACAGATACGGAAACACCAGATACACATGAAGAAGAAAGAATAGTTGCTTTGAAGGTTACAGAACCGAAAAGAGAAAGTGATTTAGAGTGGTCAAAATTTTCAAACTTACAGAAAATGTTGAGAGTTATGTCTTATTGCAGAAGGCTGTCGAAATACAAATTACTTAAGGAAGGACAATTACCAAAGTTCATTACTACAGAAGAAATCAGTCAAACCCTCAACATGTGCATCAAGCAAGTTCAAGAATTAGAGTTTCCTGAAGAACTCAAACTATTGATGAAAGGCGAGTGCGTCCCTAAGAAAAGTATGCTGCACAATTTATGTCCGACTTTGGACCAAAGTGGATCATAAGAGTTGGTGGTCGCATAAATCTTGCCCATGTAAGTCGAGACACGACCAACCCGATCATCATTCCTAAGAGTCATCTTAGTGAACTTCTCGTATCGGATGCCCACGCTCGCACTATGCATGGCGGACCACAATTAATGTTGAACATGTTACGTTCAAAATATTGGATCATACGCGCTCGAGAACAAGTCAAAACACATTATCGTAAATGCGTTATTTGTTAGCGTTACTCTAAAACTGCCAAGACTAAATTGATGGGGCAAATTCCTGAAGTTCGTCTCAGGCCAAGCAAACCGTTCAGATCAGCTGGTGTGGATTACGCTGGTCCTTTTCATGTTCGATTGTCACCAGGTCGAGGGGCTAAATCATATAAGGGCTACATCTGTTTGTTCGTATGTATGGTCACGCGTGCCATTCATTTGGAAGTGGTCTCTAACCTCACCTCACAAGGGTTCATAGCAGCTTTTCGACGTTTCACGTCAAGGCGTGGACATTGTCAGGACTTGTATAGTGACAATGGACTGAATTTTGTCGGAGCAGATAAGGAGCTACGGGATATGTTTGACCGTGCTAAGTCAAAACTGCCAGATGAGATTGCTCATCTTCTAACACTAAATTCTACAACCTGGCACTTTATTCCGCCATATGCGCCAAACTTTGGAGGACTATGGGAAGCAGGTGTACGTAGCGTCAAGGGTCATTTGAAAAAAGTCATTGGAGACAGCACTCTAACTTTTGAGGAGCTTTCCACAGTTTTAGCGCAAGTAGAAGCTTGTTTAAATTCGCGTCCAATCAGTGTTTTGAGTGATGACCCCCATGACCCTCTTCCACTGACACCAGGTCATTTATTGGTTGGCGGACCGTTATTAAATGGTAGTGATGAAAACTATATTGATGAAAAATTAACCGGATTAGAGCGATGGAAAGTAGTTCAAAGGATGGTCAACGATTTCTGGAGAAAATGGAGTAAAGAATATTTGGTTGCATTAAATCCATATTCATATTCATATATTTGGTAATAAAATTGTTATTACATGTCAAACTTATTAATTATAATCACAATAAAATAATATTAACAATAGAATGTCAATAATATAAATTAAAATGTCAGAATAGTAAAATAAAACGAACCATAGGGGTAGGTACTCTAAGTACATACATTTGTCAATCCACCATTTTAATGGTCGTGAGAAATTCCTTGACGCTATAAAAAGTGTGCTCGATTAGCCAGTTCTTAAGTCTGGTTTTGAAAGTTTCCAGTGACGGTGCGTCCCTCACGCTTCTAGGTAAGACCGCTGGCCCCGCTACATGGGTCAATTTTTCTGATTTGGCTAGTCTGTGTTTGATCGGTAGTAGTCTAGTCGCGTGCCGGAGCGTTTTCACGGTTGTATCAGCACGCTGTTGGTACTGATCTATGTGAGTATGGACGTACGCGGCGATTTGGTAAATCACCACGGACGGGAGAGTGAGTATTCCGAGTGCAGCAAAGTATGGTTTGGCGGAGACATCCGGCCTCACGTGTACAATAGCTCGAATCGCTCTTTTCTGCATTCGAAAGGCCCTCTCCCATTCGGCGGCACACCCCCACAGCTCAGCACCGTACGTCAACAGTGAGTGCACAGTAGCAAAATAACATGAACGCGCCACATCCTGCGGGACCACTCGAGCCAGTCGCCACAATGCAAAACAGGCACTCCCTAATTTGCTACATGTCTTCACGATATGGGACTCCCACGTAAGACCGCAATCCAATTCAAAACCCAAAAACGCAGTGCATTTTATTTGGTCCAGTTTAGTACCACCCACTTGTACCGTAATTGGTCTTTGCGTTCTGCCTTCCAAATGAAAATGGATGAAATGTGTCTTCTTCAGGTTCAATGCTAGACCATTATACCTGAACCACTGTGACAATTGGACCGCGGCTTCGTTTAACCTTTCTTCCAACTGCTGTATACACGGGGCGCACACGACACAAGCGACGTCATCAGCGTACATTAGCGTCTCTCCGGCCTGTATGGCCTCAGGCAGGTCATTGAGAAGCAATGAAAAAAGGATGTTCGACACTGCAGACCCCTGAGTTACACCCATAGTCGTGGAGAGAGCATCGGACTTGACGCGACCGCCACACGCCACCAACACCTGCGACCTTCCTCGCATAATATCCGTGAACAATGCGTGTGCCGGTCCCCGAATCCCATAGTGATGGAGTTTATGGGCGAGCACGGAGTGGTCGGCTACATCAAACGCCTTGGATAGGTCGCAGTACAGCACTGCCACCTGCAAGTTGCGCTCCCGCGCGTCCAGCACCCGGCGCACCACCTCCCGCGTGAGCCCGGTCGTCGAGCGCCCCGCACGGTAAGCGTATTGGCGGTCGGACAAGGCTTCGATTGAATGTAGATAGCTAGTCAACCTCTCACTCAGGCCTTTCTCCAGAATTTTCGCTACTGCCGGTATAATTGCAATGGGTCTATATCCATCAATATCCTCTCTCTTTTCTTTACCTTCGAATAGCGGTGATATTTTGCTTTTTTTTAAAGGTAAAGGAAAGACTCCCAACCTAAGACATTGATTAAAAAGGTGCGCTAGCACTGGAGAAAGCTGTGAGGCGGCCGAGTTTAAAAGATCCATAGAGACCTCGTAAATATCTTTGGTGGGCTTATGAGGTATTCGCGTCCTAATAATTTTAAATACTTCATCTGGAGTCACACACCACATCGAAATCACAGATATAAGTGGAGTACTAAAAATCTTGAACCAAAAATCGATGACATCGTTGTTCTCAAGGATGATAACATACCTGCAAAGTGGTTACTGGGTAGAATCGTAAGCAAGCATCCCGGACCCGACAATATAACTCGTGTTGTTACAGTAAAATGTAAAAATGGATTGTTCAAAAGACCATTGAGTAAGGTCTGCTTTTTGGAAAAATGAGTTATTTTGACGGTGGGCGGTACTCTTTCACTAGACTTAAGTTTTTTAGTGTGCTTTATGTTCATATAAAATTCACAGGATTCTGCTCCGGAGTTTGTTGCGAGTGGACGTGTGTCACTCTGCCTATCGGTTTTTTACTAAATATTTTTTATAAATTCTGTGATTGGTCGTATTTATCAAATTTTAATTTCTTGTCACTCGTATTGCGTTCTTACCTGGTGTCACCTCCCATTGGGCGGTCCTAGAAAGAGACGCCTAAATTTCATCGGTGTCGTGCATTTATCCACATAACAAATTATTTTTGTGAGTGCGGAGGAGCCGGGGATCGAACCGTCGCCCATCGGAGTGTAGACCGTGCGCTTGACCATTGCGCCACGGAGTGATCGACGGCGCATCGCGAAATAACGATACGGTATCTCCGCCGTGCTACAGAGCTGCTACGAGTGCTACGACTGCGCTACGTGTTTGCTACGACAAGCAGTGTATGACTCACACACACCGCGCCCGTATTGTTTGATTTTTGTCGACTAGATCGTTATTATTTACGTGTAAATTCAGCGCTAAAACGCAAATAGACTCTAACCGTTTACCCAACCCAACTGAAAATGTCAAATGCAATTAAATGTGCAGGATGCTTACAGATCGTAAAGGGTAACCGACGCCTGTCCTGTTGTAAATGTTTGCAGGTTTATGATCTCGTTTGCGCCAATGTGACGAAACAACGCTTCGAAAGCGTAAAAAAGAACTGGATTTGTCAACAATGTGTCAATAAAATACCTAAAACTGGCAATCTCAACACACCATTGCGTAGCCAGTCTACACCCTCAGATATGGCTACTTCTTCTGGATCGGATTCGGTATACGTGAATTGTGACCCTCGGCGCGTCAATATTCCGACTAACCCTACTGCTGAAGCTAAGCTAGACCAATCCAGCTTTAGTGAGGGTAAGCAAAGTGACGATGATAGCCTTATTTGTGGTATTACTGAGCGGGTATTAAGTGGAATTCGAGCGGAATTGCCGCAGATGTTTTCACAAATTCTTAGCAATGAACTATCGGAAATAAAAAATGAATTAAATAAGAAACTGAGGGACGCTACCTCTAAAATCCTAACTGACATTGCTAGCATTAAAACTGACATCAAGACCACAAATGAAACCGTAGAGGGTTTGATATCTAGTGTAAATTTTATGAGCCAGCAATATGAAGAAATGAAAACAATTACAAGTGAACACTCTGAGAAGGTTAAACTACTTCAAAAAGAAAGTGACTCTTTAATCCTGGTGTTGAACGATGTCACTACTAAACTTAACGTTTTAGAGCAACAATCTAGAGCATGCAACTTGGAACTACAGTGCGTCCCAGAGCACAAGAATGAAAATTTGCTTACAATTGTTAAACAGTTCTCGAACGTGGTTGGATTCAACTTGAATGAAAACGAAATTATGGATTTCCACAGAGTACCTAAAATGAAGCAAGATAGTAATCGACCGCGCACTATAGTTGTTAAACTATCTAGTCCTCGCATCCGCGACAATATCTTAGCGGCAGCAAAGCGCTTTAACAAAGATAACGCAAATCAAAAGTTAGACACCAGCCATCTGGGATTTGCCGGCGATAGGAAACCTGTTTTTGTGGCGGAACACTTGGCTCCAGCAAATAAGTTACTACACGCTTCGACTAGGACTTTCGCTAAAGAACATGGTTATGAGTTCGTTTGGGTCCGTGGTGGTAGAGTGTATATTCGCAAGGACACTAAATCTCAAGCTGTATGGATAAAAAATGAAAGTGTTCTTAAAACACTTTAGGAATGAACTATTTTCCTTATTTTTAGAGCATGATAGTAAATATTTTAAATTAAAATTCAACCTGTCCATTTATTATCAAAATGTAAGAGGTTTAAGAACCAAAGTGAATGATTTTTATAGAAATGCTTTATGTCAAGAATACGATATTGTTATATTGACCGAGTCATGGTTAAATAACTCTGTGTTTGATCACGAAATTCTAGACAAAAGATACAATTTATTTAGGAGGGATAGAAGTTCCACTGGTTTATGTCATAAAAAGGATGGAGGAGGTGTGTTTGTAGGTGTTTTGAATAAATATAATGTTTTAAGAAAGCCGACATGGGAATGTAGATGTGAGGAGCTTTGGATTACATTAAAATTGGGTACAGGCAGTAAATCACTACATTTGAACTTGTGTGCAGTATATATTTCACCACCTATTACTGAAGAACATTATAACGTATTTCTTAAAAATACTGTTGATGTGATATGCAATAAATCAGCAAAAAAATCTGTTACCCTCCTTATTGGAGATTTCAATCTACCTAATATCACCTGGTCTTATAACAGCTCTACAAATACATGTATCCCAGCACCATGTCCTAACAAAATCGAGAACATTTTCCTCAATGAAATGACTTTTAACAATCTTTCTCAGTATAACCATGTAACCAATGCAAATGGTCGTGTCCTAGACTTAGTTTTTTCTGACTCTAGATTGCCGGTAAGTATCAGTCAGACATCAAAACCGCTCTGCAGATTGGATTCACACCATCCGGCGCTAGAGATTCGCGTTCAAACGCCCCATTCTATACAAAAGCTCAGACTAAACAGAGAACCCAAGTATAATTTCTTTAAAAGCGATTTCGATGCCGTACGGAAAGCAATTGCTGAAATTGATTGGTCGGAGGTGTGGCGGGGAGTTTCAAACCTAGACGAAGCTGTAGAAATGTTCTACGAAAAATTATACTCCATTATCAACAAACATACGCCTCGTCGCCGACCTCACACTGATAGATATCCGATCTGGTTTAGTAGACCGCTAATTAAATGTTTAAGAGAAAAGGCCAAATTTCACTCTAGGTTTAAAAAATACGAAAATGATTTAGATAAAATAACTTACGAATTACTAAGAGATAGAAGCGAACTTATGATAAAGGATTGCTTCAATAAACTCAAAAATAACGCATTACATAATCTTCGCACTAACCCTAAATTTATTTGGTCGTATACTAACGCACAAAAAAGTAAAAGTTGTTCGATACCATGCCAGGTCAGACTTGGAAACAAAATGGCTAACGGTGGCCAGGAAATCGCTGAACTATTTTTGGAACACTTTCAGTCTGTATACGAATACAAATCGCAATTTACGGCCAGGAATTATGCCAGTGAAGCCAAGGCGGAGAACAATAATACTATTGGATCTCTTTCTCTAAGCAGAATTGAAGTACTCAAAACGTTACGATCACTAGACCCAAGTAAAGGTGCCGGTCCAGATGGTATACCTCCAGTGTTTCTACGTGAATGCGCGGAGGTGTTAACTCAGCCTCTGCTTTATATTTTTAATGAGTCTCTAAAGACTGGCTGCTTTCCCGCAAAATGGAAAAATGCGCGCATATCTCCAATTCATAAAAAAGACGCACTGGATGAAGTATCTAATTATCGACCCGTGTCAATTTTACCAGCATTTGGAAAAGTTTTTGAGTCCTTAGTTCAAAAGAAGATTTACTGGCACGTAAAAGAATATCTACATCCGGCTCAATACGGATTCTTGCCAAAAAAGTCTACAACATCAAACTTAGTGAGCTTTGTCAACGATATCACAGAAGCAATGGACAAAGGAGATGAAATACATTGTATTTACACAGACTTCAGCAAAGCCTTTGACCTTATAAATCATGACCTTCTCGTTGACAGAATCAGGCAAAGCGGAATACACGGTTCTCTGCTCCGTTGGTGTGACTCCTATTTAAGAAACCGATCGCAGCTAGTTACGATTCGTGGCTTTCAGTCTCAATGTAAAAATATCCCATGTGGTGTGCCTCAGGGATCACACTTGGGCCCGTTGTTTTTTGTTATTTTTATAGATAGTTTGGCTAAGAGTATTTCTTGTGACTTTAAAATGTATGCCGATGATTTGAAATTGTATAAAATAATAAAAAACAACAATGATTTATCCATTTTGCAAGATCAAATAAACAAAGTGTACCAGTGGTGTACAGAAAATGAAATGAAACTAAATTGTGACAAATGCTATTTCGTGAATTTTTCCAGGAAAAAGAAACAATGGGATATCAAATATTACATTTCCAGTAAGCCTTTAAAACAAGTTGCTAGCATCCGCGATCTTGGGGTTTATTTGGATTCGGATATGAGTTTCAGGACGCACATTGATGAAATTGTTAAAAAAGCTTTTCAACTCACGGGATTTGTAACAAGACAACTTAAAGTTTTTAAAGATCCAGGTATTATCATCCCTATTTATAATTGTGTGGTGCGTAGTGTCTTAGAGTATGCAAGTCCAGCATGGAATCCATGTTATCAAGTGCATATTAGTCGCATAGAACGGGTCCAAAAAAAGTTTCTGTATCATTTGGCGTATGCTGACAATAAATGTAAAAAACTTACTTCGTATGAATCTAGGCTAAAGTTCTATAAAATAACACCACTAAGTATCCGAAGAAAATGTGCGGACATAACATTCCTGTACAAATTAGTCAATGGGTGTATTGACTCCATGGAACTTCTACAAGCCATAAAATTTGAAATTCCACGACCAAACAGTAGGCTTCTAAATAGGAGAACATTTGTCCTTCCTCATGTTAGGACCAACATTGGCCAACACAGTCCTATCCACAGAATGTGTGCCGGTTATAACGGTATTCGTTTCAAATTTGACATATTCACTGGTTCTTTGGCCTCAGTTAAGGATAAAGTACTTAGTAATTTGGTTATTACCAAATTTTAATTAATACTTAATTTAACCTAGTTGTAATCTAATTTCTTACTTCTAACCTAATTTAACGTAACTTAAATTAAAACTACCGGATATTTTGTTTATCCCTTGTGAATGCTGTGTTCACTATTTGAGAATGTACACAAATATCATTAACTTATGTTTTATCAGAATTCTAGTTGTAGGTGTGTAACATTCGGTTTGTGAACCTAATAAAAAAAAAAAAAAAAAAAAAAAAAAAAAAATATATATAATATGTTCTTTTGTATTTTGTAAGGTAGTCTTTATGGTTCAAAGCTAAATTCCATTTACCTATTGAAAAATAGTGTTCACATTTATATTTGATATCCTTTTAATACTGTTTGTTTCACGATGGGCGGTTTTCATCATTGTTCTTTTGTTAAGATCGTTCACTCTTTGTCTGTGTCGAATTCTTTAATATTTAATTTGATTGTTTTTAAAATTTGAAAGGACAAGTCCTTGGTGGGCGGAATGTGTAAAATAAGAGCAAATGTATCCAGTCCTAACCGCTCAATAGATGGCGTTGTTAGTTTCTGTAACGCGGTATCGGTTGGTTCACGGCCGCTGCATAAGGTGTTTGGAGACTTGTATTTTTCTTCTTGTTTACGTTGGAGTTATTAATAAAGTTTGTGCAGTGAGTTATAATAAAGAGTGTTTTCATTGTGGTGGTAGTGGTCCGAAAGTAAATAAACAGTTCAATTATCCTGTATTCATCTTTCGAGATTTAATTTTGTTTCACTTGATGATGTTTAGAGATAAAGATTGGCAATGTTGTAAGAAGGCAGTTGAAAGAAGAGAAAAGAGTGGTTGATCATAATATTTTCTTCAAATAATTAACATTACATATCATAAAGAAGTAACATTAGTTAATTATTTAATACAGCGTTCGCAAATCCACGGTCTGATATAAAAAAATTGCAAATATGGCAGATTGATCTGACCATCCAGCAATTCTCCTAATGGCATCGACACTGATGATGCCAGCTTGATGCGCAGCTGAAGAAGAGGCGTGCCTAGTGCTGTGGGCATTAAATATTGAAGTTTCAATGCCGCTACAGCAAGAGTTTGTTTTATGTATGTAATGGTTTCTTGTAGGTCAAAATCAACTTATTGCTTTCTAAATTTCTATTTAACTTAGTTATATGTATATAATTCAATAACTTGCGGGACAAATAGCAGGACGTGGCCAAAAAACGGAATGTTCTTATTCGGTTGAGATTTACGAGTACCTATTCCTGAGGTCTTAAAGATTACAATCTTGTCTTGAATGACATTAATGTAAGAAATTCTGATTAGTGATAGAGTTTGACGTCTTTGCCCAGTAGCAAGCAAGAGCCAGAAGCACTAGATTTTTTTTTTGTTATTTGTTCCAACGCTAACATATTATTAGGATAAAGATCTGCTATATAATTTAACACAATATTGGGATTCCACATGAAGTCATATTTAGGAAAAACTGGCTTCAATTTGAATACCCCGTAAATAACCTTTTAACCTGTTCGCCTTGTCCAACATTATTTCCGAAATAAGTCATAAAGCCGAGCAATGGCTCTTTAGTGTTCCATACGTAGAACCTTTATCCCGACATTGCGAATTATATGGGTCGAAACCCCTGTCAGCATAGTACAACCACCACTGTTTAAAGCTAGATGTATACGATATAAATGAAATCATAAAAGTCATTGCAGATTGCGGGACCTGTATTCAAACGAATGCTACCCAGATAATAAATATCGCCACTAGGGAAAGACGACGATGAAGAGAATGGGTTTTCCTGAAATTGGACGGCAATAAATGTCTGACGGGGGAAATGAGAGCATTTCACCTATACAACAAGAGACTTTAATACTGGATGGCCAGTTTGGCACGATTATTATACAGGTAGCTCTATCATTTATAATTTTTTGCAAAACCTTCAAAATAAGGGAAAATGGATGCAATGTGTAAAAAAAAATGTCCCATTTTACTGTAAAAGCATCCACATTGTATGCGTAGGGACCGCGCTTCCATGTTTTTTTTTTTTTTACATTTAGTAATCAATCTAGATGCAAAAATGACAATTTCTGGCTGACCAAGTCTAGACACAATTTTATCTAGACCCAATCAATAAAGGTGTGGGTATTGCACTTCACCTATTTTGTTTATGTAGGAGATTTCCGTCGTATTTTCAATACGTAACAGTATGTGACAATAGTTGCATTCTGAGGCGCAAGATTTGAGACAAAAATAAGCTGCAAGTAGCTCCAGAGCCTCCAGATATTTAATACGCCAAGTGCGCTCATCATCAGCCCATGAACCACGAATACTTTCACCATCACAGGCCGATCCCCAGCCGATTGTTTTTTTTTTAAATGCATCAGAAAACATTCGTTATTTCTAACGCAAAAGATGTTGATCCGACGGGGTTACTGGTAGTTAAAATTAAAGATTTATTGAAGATTTCCACCACCGAAAATCATCATATAGACTATCTGGAATATTCATTATTACTTTGTGATAATTGTCATTATTCAATAAAGCTAGGTATTTGGCTCGTTCTAAGGAATTATATAGAGTCATACGTAAGCAGCAGCTGGACATGCAGCGGTAAGCGTACTTCAGTATCGTGCAAAAGCACGAATGGTGAGACTAGTTGTATTCAGAATTTCCTCAGTACGCAACAATATGCAGTTTCTTTTCTTAGCTGGCAATTTTAGTCATATCCTTGGAATTTAAAATGAATCTCAAAAACTGACAAGTCTGGCTGAGAATTATTGAACTTTTTTCGTAATTTATTACAAAACCTAGTAGATAGGGTGATGGTCTCCAGCATTTCTATAATGATTTGCACGTGTGGCAGACGTGGATTGTTCGATTAAAGACGATAAGTAGAACCACAGAAAAATAGTCTGTCTCCTTGGTAGCGCTGCGTAATCAATTAACAGAGCTTTAAAAATGTAAAAAAAGTCATGAGCTAAATCATTTGCTCATGTCTGCCGCTTGCACTGATGGTCAGAATCATCCCCAACGATGAAAATTGAAGAAACTGACTTCATAAGTTTAGTGAGTGAAGGCGTGAGGAGCCGAACTTAAACCAAATGAGAGAACTAAAAATTCATAGAGAATAGGTATCATAATGATCAAATCTCAAATATTTCACATGATCGTCAGGATATACAACAAAAAGTAAGCTTCTTAAACCTAAATTCACCATGAAGCAGTTAAATGTCGTTAATTTAATGGCGTTCCTAACATCCTCCAATTTAAAGTGACAAACTTTAACGAATTTATTTATATTTTTAAGGTTCAATATTAATCTTTTCCACCATTACTTTTAAGAATAAGAAAAATGATAGACACAAATTGATTCTTTGATGGTTTACATGTATGTATTATTTGCATCACTTGTTTATTTAGTCTTATGACTGTATATTTTGTCACGGAGCGGGGCTGCATGCCTCGCATCCGTTCGTGATCCTGGATCTATCGTCCTGGCCCAAAATTCCAAATTCCTATTTCAAATGTCTTCTATCTCTGTCTTTCGGTGTCATTCGTGTCAAAAACAGTCAGTTTACCTTTGATTCTGGTCGTGCTCGAACGTGCCCGCGCGCAGCACGACCACCGCCTTGTATTTTGTACCTACTTTGTCATAATAAACTCGTTAACTTTATGTTGGTATTTTGGATCCCCTACCTACACCCTGAAGATTCTCAACTTCTGTCTTCCGCTGAGTAGTTTCCGGTGGCACTGGTGCCCTGTGGTAATATAGATATTAAACAAGCAATCACAAACACGGAACAGAGGTACAATCCAATTTATTATTTATAATTCACTGAGATCGAACTGACGTCTACGCCATCGCCGTCGGTGAGGAGTGAATCCATTACAAGTGTCCCAGATTGCTTTGTCTACTCCGCTCATATACATTGCCAGATCCCCAATTGCTGCGGACTGCTTCAAATTTTCGTGGTTGTATATTTGCTCCCACTACAATGGATTTTGATTTGACTGTACTGCTTTTTACGAGTGTTTGAGCGTGCTGCATTTGCATCTCTTCGGACGTTCTGCTCCGCCTTTCGTTTATTTTAAATATAATTTTCATCGTGTTACAAATTTTTCGACATTATTTACAAAACATCGTCATTTTTATGGCTTGTCAAAAAATATAATACGTGTCCAGGACAACAAACGTCAGAACAAACAAACGTCAGAATTTTCATTTTGAAAGTTTTTATTACTATAGTCTAGTCAATTAAGATTTTTTACCTAAGAATAATTTTTTGTGTACCTTTTATAGCCCAGTAAATTAAGATTTTTACCTAACAATAATTATTATGTTTGAATTTTTTTTTAATACAATTTTATTTGCCATCTTACATTCTACGTCACCAAACTACGCATATGCTTGATGATGCTCGTGCGCGGAGCCTTAGCTCCTAAATTTTTACCATGTACGTAAACTGATTTGCTCGACTTTTTTTATTTTATTATATCTTGATGTTATTTGTTTCTACTTCTAATTATCATACACCTGATTTGTGTACGATTTATTTGTCCACACTTTGATTGACTACGACTTATTTTAGTGATTATTTTATTTTTTAATTTTATAATGGACGTGAACTTATTAAACAAACCGGAACTTATTTACGAAGTTAAAGCCCGCCTTGCAGAGCCGGTCGATACAGTCGCTGCGCTTCGGGAGCAACTTTCTTTGCTTTTGGAAACATCGGACATCCCTTCGGAAAGCCCATTTGATAGCAGTACTGACATTAACAACGTTAAGAATTTACTAGCTGATATCAAATCCAAAATAATTTTATTAGAAAACAAACCTAACACAGTAATAAAAAACAAAATTAATACACATTTACACCACATTTTAGATCGACTTTCCAGACTGGAAACCTCTGATTGTTCAGAAGAGCTTCTAAAATTATACAATGAAACCACTTCTGAATATAACACTTTACAAAAACGTTTCAACTTGATTATTACACCACCCTCCTCCTCTGCTTCCGAGACTACGTTCTTCACTGCTCCAACGTCACACTCCCAACAAAACAACCCGTTTGATATGGACAAGTTCCTTCATGGAATTGCCCAGATTTCTAATAAAACATCGCCATCAGAACTTAAAAAGTTTAATTTTAAGGGTGATACCTGCCCTCGGGATTTTATTAAAAAAGTAGAAGAATTTGCCTCAGTTAGGAATATTGATGAATCAACACTGCACAAACATATTTTTGACTTGATTTCTGGCCCTGCCCTAGAATGGTTTAGGGTTAGAGCCAGTTCTCTTTCTACGTGGGAGACCTTTAAATCGGAATTGGCTTCTGCTTTTGGAATAGTTGACTCCGATTTTTTACTCCTTAAGAAAATTGAAAACCGTTTTCAAAAACCAAATGAAAGAGTGGTCCTTTATTTTACAGATTTGGAATTTTGGGCCAGGACGATAGAGCCAGGATCACGAAAGGAGGCAGCATGCGAGGCATGCAGCCCCGCTCCGTGACAGTACCCCGGGGCTCAGGTGAAAAATTCGAGGAGTACCTACTGGAATATCCGAAGAATTTTACAAAGACAACTAATGCTAAGTAAGGACTTAAAATAATAAAACTAATTACATTGGCTGTACACCATGGTGATCCGACCGATCATCACATATGGCAGTATAGCCTGGTGGCCCAGAACAAAGCAAATTGGGTGCAGACAGGAATTGGCTAAATTCCAAAGAACTGTCTGCATAGCCATATCTGGAGCTTTCAGGACCACCCCCACGGCAGCGCTGGAAAACATTCTTGGTTTGACACCGCTGCATATAGTCGTGGAACTGGAGGCAAGAAGTGCACTCCATAGGTTAAAAACCCATGGACTGTGGAATGACTCGTTGCCAAAAACACGACACACAAAATTTGACACAGATAGAGAACTTGACACTATTACATCCATGGGCTGCGATAAAACACAGCCTAGATTCATGTTCAAGAGACTCTATGAGATCCACATACCCTCGAGAGGATTGGAATAAAGGATTGAATCCCTCAAGAAAGGACAATCTGACATGGTACACTGACGGATCAAAAATGAAGTCAGGTACAGAGGCGGGTGTTTATACCAAAGGATATGAACACAGTCAAAGCATGGGCATACATGCAACAGTCTTGTATGCAATAATTGCCTGTGCAAAAGAGAACCTAGACAGAGGCACTACCGGCCAAAATATCTACATTCTCAGTGACAGCCAAGCGGCACTAAAGGCTCTCAAATCCTACAAAGTAGACTCCAAAATAGTCCTAGATGCCATCCAAACCCTTAACAGGTTAGGTAGGCACAACACATTAAGACTGATTTGGGTCCCAGGACACGTAGGAGTAGAGGGCAATGAAGCGGCTGACAGACTAGCCAGGGAGGGATCAGAGAAACACTTCTGCGGACCTGAACCTTTTATTGAATTATCAGGGAGTACCATCAGAAGCGCACTCAAGGATCATGCCCAGAGAAGGCACTGCACTGAGTGGGCAAACACTGTTGGACTTACTCATTCGAAAAAAATTCTAGGGACCACAAAAGTAGGTTACTTTAAACATCTAAGAAACCTAAGCAGGCACCAGACCCGTAATATTGTAGGAGCTTTCACCGGCCACTTTGGCACTAGAGAGCATCTACACAAAATGGGTCTGTCGGATATAACTACCTGCAGAGCATGTGGTGAAGAAAGCGAACGCATGGAGCACCTTATGTGCACATGCGACGCTTTGGCTAACAAGCGAATGAAGATTCTGGGTCAGGCTTATCCGACACCAGAAGACTACAGGCTCCTTCCGCTGAAATCTACATCGAAGCTCATAACGAGCATATTCGGAGACAGCGGAAGATCACAGGAGCAATAAGGCAGGGGAAGCACAAAAGATCCCATAGGGTCGAAGTGCTCTGAGGTCCAACAAGGATCTCAGCACCACGTAATAAGATAAGATAAGATAAAGTGATTTATTATATATATATATATATATATATATATATATATATATATATTTATGTAGATTCTATACAGATTACTTATTGAATGTCAATGTTTTAGGATGGCATCCCATCTTTTCGCCAGGTCAGCTACTATATCAGGACCCCATCCGTCATCAGTCCACTTGCCCGCTCTCGCCCTTACCTCCCTCTGTAAGGCGCGAAGGAGACGAGTGTTCTCCCCCGTGCGATAAGGGTCGTGAGCACGCATAGCTGCGTTCTTCTCGAACTATTTTCTCAGTTTTAAACACGTTGTATATACAAATATTGCTGGTTAAATATTAAGTGCGTTGCTCACTCCTTCTGGGCGCAACTTACGCTCGTATACGCATGAATATTCAACTTGCGGTGAATTGGCCCCTTATGAACGAGGTGTAATAGACCTTGTTTACGCCACGGTTTGTACTTTTTGTCATGCAGTCTTCAACCTTCACAAAAGTTTGTTTCTCCGAAAACATCTTTTTATTTCCATGAAAAAAAGAAAACACTCTCGGTTTGTCATTAGTATTTACATAATTATCAGTTGGTTGTAAGAGTAATGATGCTTTGATGATTATGTATTGGCATAAACAAACACTGGTTCATTATATTTGAACTCTTTTCCTTGTATCTAGCATTTCCCTTGATGACATAAAAAAATTCGTGGCGCTGCCCAGCAATGAACATCGCCCAGCCTCCAGTTACATCGGCTAGAATTAAGTTGATTTTAAAATGTCTCGTTTTTACGGCTTTCGATTTGTGTATTTTTATTACATTTGGATTATTAGATTACTAGGTACTTAAACATTAGTTCGGGTTTAACTTAGCTGCTCTCCACAATTTTATGTTTTGATTGACATCATTTTTAGGGTTCCGTACCTCAAAATAAAAAATGGAACCCTTATAGGATCACTTTGTTGTCCGTCTGTCTGTCTGTATGTTTGTCTGTCTGTCTGTCTGTCTGTCTGTCAAGACCCTTTTTCTCACGAACGGGTAGAGGTATCAGGTTAAAATTGATAATGAATGTTAAGGTTTGTGGACCACACAAGATCTGAAAATTGCAATTTTTTACAACGACGCAATCAAAAGATATGGCTTTTTATATCCTCATTTCCATACATTTATGCAAAAAAGCAAAACCTACAGGTCCTTCCCGTTGACCTAAAATTATGAAATTTGGCAAGAAGCTAGGTCTCACAGTACAAATAAAGGGAAAAGTCTAAAATCATTAAATATGTCAATTTTTCTCACAACTAATAGTAACCAATTAAGGTGAACTCCCGTTTCAAGAACATTTTTTTTAAAAGAGAAGTCAAGTTGGATGGTCGCGAAGTTTTTAAAATCAAAGAGCAAATTTTTTAGTATATCATATGGTAGATAGGTACGGAACCCTTAGGGCGCGAGTCCGACTATAGTGACTCGCATTAAGCTTTGTGTCAATATACTGCTGATGCCTTTGTTTGTTTTCTAATAGAAATATTTTTCATTCATGACGCAAAAAAGAGAGACAGTGAAGAAATAAACAAAAAAACCGGCCAAGTGCGAGTCGGACTCGCGCACTGAGGGTTCCGTATCACCACATAATCATAATTGTATTATTTGAAATTTCAGTAAGTTAATTATTATTGTTATTCATTATTTATTTATTTCAAGTAACCATGACTCATTACAATTACATTAAAATATAAAATGACTAAAATTAAAATTAAATCAATCAGAAGAAATTAAATAAAAAATCGAATTAAAATAAAATAAGAATACACAATAAATCATTTAAAAAGTCATAATATGCAAATTAAATGTCGAATGTCAAAATATGCAGTTATGATTGTCATTATCTTTCTTGGATTCTACGTGAAACATTGCTACTTAGTAGCCCATGGGAAACCAAGCAACAGTGCCTCACGTATGAAAGATCTAACCTTTCCGCCATCATCTGCAGAATACTGTTGGAGCTGGCCCGCACGCGGTGCACCAAGGAAGCGCATCTTTTACGCATTATTGTAAAGAAACAATCCACTCGTGCTTCTGCAAACATACCGGAGGCACTGCAGCAACGAGACAGCCCCAACAGCATTCTGTAGGCATTATTGTACTGGACACGAAGGGCACTGTAAGATTTTTGAGTGTAGTCAGCCCACAGGCTGCACGTGTAGAAAGTCGTGCAATAGGCTCTGAATAAGGTAATTTTTACTTCCCTTGAGCAACGTACAAACCTGCGGGCTATCATATTAGCTCTCACTGACAGTGCCCTTCGCTCCCTTTCAATGTCATCATTGTCTTTCAGATCAGGAGTCAAAACGTGTCCAAGATATTTAAACTGTTTAACTCTTTTGAGTGATGCTCCATTTAGTTTCACTGATGGAACACTTCTCCCCCTGTCCCCAAAGACCATGATTTCGCTTTTCTTTGCGTTATAAATCAGCCCATGTTTAAGTGCGTATTGCTCACAGATACCTACAAGCTTCCTTAAACCGCAAATCGACGCACTCAGCAGGACCATGTCGTCTGCGTAGCTTAAATTATTGACACAGATTCCGTCTATATAGCAGCCAACACGCTCTCTGCTGAGCTCATTCACTAAATCATTCATATATAGGTTGAATAGTGTGGGAGAGCTTACACCACCCTGCCTTACACCACATTCCAACCTATACGTATCCGAAAACATGCTTCCCCATCTGACGCTATTGACCTGACTTCCATACCAGAATTTATAGATGTTAATAAACTCTCGGGGGAAACCAGTGTGTTCAAGTTTTTCCCACAATTTACTGTAGGAAACCAGGTCAAAGGCCTTTGACAAATCGAAGAAACATGCAAAAACAGGAGTTTTCCGATCTGTGTAGTACTTAACAGTCTGCTTCACGCACAGTATTGCACTCTCAGTGGACAGACCTGGTCTAAAACCGAACTGATTATGATGCAGTATAGGAGTGAGATGATTATTCAACTGCGCGTCAAGCAGCCTGTCAAGTACCTTTGCGGTGATGGTTGCCAGCGAAATAGGCCTATAGTTACTGGCATCCGATAAATCACCTGTTTTGATTTTAATTATTGGTGTAACTATAGTTTTTGTCAAATCAGCTGGCAAGTAAGAGTGACTGATAAATAGATTGAACAGTAAAGCAAGCACTCTAGCAACATGCGGTCCACAGCACTGAAAATGTTCCACACTGAGGCCATCGTGTCCCGGTGACTTACCACGAGTCATAGCTTTGATAGATTTATCAACGTCTTTGGCTTTAAATTTAATTACCATTTCACCGTCGATAGCCTCAGCATCAACATCCATGGGTGATGGCTCTAAGTTAGATTTTACAAAAAAATGTTCTTTAAATACATTGGCAACACCTTTCGAGTCACTGACGCCATTCACGCTCACAGGAAGACCAGGCTTGAGGTTCAATTTGTTTTTAGATTTCCAAAAACTACGAAAATCCTTTTGACCGTGAAGATTCGAAAGGATATCCATTTTAATTTGGTCTTCGTGTCTTTGACACCATTTAAGACGGGATTTGAATACCTTTCTACTCTCGCACATATCTTCGTAAATATGCCCTGAAGAAGGCCTACCATATGCCTCCCATATGCTGAACTTCAGCCTGGCCTCCCTATGAGCGCCACTCACGTGCCGGTTCCATCCCACTACCGACTTTTTACATCTTACCTTACGTCTACCCGCACCCTTGCTCAATATGGAAGAATGCTTTAAAGCAGATAAAAAATCATCATATAGTTTATCGATGACCTTTTTATGACTAGAATCACTACAGTAATAATACGAAAATTTTGTACATTCCAACGGAAAATCAATAAGTTTTAATAGCCTGTTACATTCATTGGAATACGAGTGAATTTGCTCATTTGATCTTTCTCCCCAAATAACATCATTTCGACAACTTTGTATGGCGTCTAGTTTGCGAGCTATTACATTAAGATTACATTCAATGATAAGTGGGTAGTGATCGGACCATAGAACATCGGCTTTAATACAAACATTGGTAACAGAATTAGAAGAGACCTGTGTAGTTAAACAGTGGTCTAGCCATCGCTTTGATCCGTTTATTTCACTAACATAAGTAATTGCCCCTGAATTTAGACCCAACTTATCAATGTCAATACACCTCCAGTTTTGTTCAAGCCAAAAATTCATAAGTTCGTCACAAAACGGTCTACCGGGATGGGCGTTAAAGTCTCCTAAGACGTAAACAGATTGTACATCACTGTCCTCTACAATAGCACTCACCGTACTGAGACAATCCGTGAATACTGCAAGGTTGTCCTTTTCGTCTGTAGGCATATATACACTAAACACTAATATAGGCCTTTCACATGACACAATTTTTATCGCGCACACACGACTATTATTGCACTGTATTACCGAGACATTCTGAAAGGCACTTGATCTCCAGAGCAACCCGACGCCTCCGTATGGTCGACCACGCACCATGCCTGCTGCGGTGTCCATCCCAGACTTTCCTGTCGCGCTGAAATTATCGTCGATACCGCATAAGTACGGGATATCCTCAGGGAATAGCCAAGTTTCTTGCAGAGCAATAATATCTGCGTTATTACAAAGCTCTTTGATGTGTTCCACGGATCGCTTCACTCCCTTACAGTTAAAACTAACGAGTTTGTAAATATCATTATCCATTATTTGTTGTTACTCGGCCGTTTATTGACTTATCCAAGCTACTGCGCTTAAAGTGAACAAATATTCTAAATATGATACCTTGAGGCCAAATATTCTCGTTCAGCAATAACTTTTCATTTTCTTGCGAAACAAAGAACTTGTATGCGTCATACTCTTTTTGTTTTAAAGTATTAATTTTCTGAAGAGAAACCGTCAATTTCGTTTAACTTGTATGTGACTCTCGATATCGCTTGCTTTTGTAGCCTTATGCACGTTTGATATAAACATAGGGATTTTCTTCTCCGCTGCCCTAAATACTGCCGTTCCACTGGCAACTCCGCGTTTACCCATAAATCTTGTATAGTTAGATTTATTTTTAGATTTATGGTAATTCACTACCTGCCAAACTTTTTCGCGCGTGTTATCGCTTTGTTTACTGTCGGAGTTCCCGGTTTGAGCGATCTGGTTCGGTCGTAGCTGTTCCGTCGCTAATTTATGTAAGCATATAGATACGTCGCCGGTACTCTCCGTGCGCTTCGACCGGTTTATAGGCGAGCTATGAATCATTACGCTCCCACTGTTGCCGACGCTATTGCGCGGTGAATGATCGACGTTTCTATCAACAGGTGGAATTGTGGGTATTTTACATTTGTCAGATAAATTTATTATTGTATTCTCCGCACTCTGACTCGACGAACCTTCGAAATGACTTAGTCCAAAAGGTCCACTATCCAAACAAAACGCACCTCGCTTCGTGTTTACGTTTTGCGTCCAGGGAGAAACAGGCACTTTAAGGTTATTGATGTCTTTCTTTAATTCGTCTAGCTGATTCACCGTAGCATACTCTGTTTTAATGCACTTGACCTCTGCACGGAGGCTTGTGATGTCTTTAAGCAACTTTGTGCAGTCAAGGTGATCGAAGGTGATTGGAGGTAATTTTTCGAGTTTTCGGGCCACAAAAATAGGAATGTTTTCGGGATCTATCGATTTAAAACATCCAACAATATCTTCCAAGTCTCGTTGATTCTGATTTTTTCCTTTCCGTGTAACTTTTTTACACATATCACCCGGCAGCGATTCACAAAGTAACGTCTTCGATTGTTTAATTTCATCACTAGTAAATGAAGTAGCACAGATACGAACCAACGTATCTTCATCGCAGATTGATATTTTATTTTGTATGAAAGCCAACATCTCATCTATCACTAGATTACACTAGTTACACTTTAATAATTTCGACATTGTGACGGCGGCACCGGGTAGGCGCTGCATCGTAAACGACAGCGTGCGTCACCGATAGATGCGCTCGCGCGACTGTGCTACATTTTTTGAGTCCGACCCGCGCTTGACCAAATTTTATTATTTGTTGTTATTCTATAGCTTATGCACTATAAACATACCAAATTTTCAAGTTTGTAAGTGTTCCCGTTTTTAAAAAGAACTAAAACAAAAATCGCCTCAGCGACCATCCAACTTGACCCCTATCTTATATGAATGTTCTCGAAACGGGAGCTCACCACAATTGGTTACCATTAGTTGTGAGAAAAGTTGTAATATTAAATGATTTCAGACTTTTCCCATTATTTGTTCTATGAGACCTAGCTTCTTGCCAAATTTCATAATTTTAGGTCAACGGGAAGTACCGTGTAGGTTTTGCATTTTTGAATAAATGTGTGGAGATGAGGACATAATATAATATAATAATAATATATAATAATATTTATTTCAGGCATACAATAAACCCATAAAAAAGAAAGGAACCAGAAACAATAAAACTACTACTACACTACACTAAATACACTTGCAAACGTTAATCACCTTGTATTTGGGCAAGTGTGCACGCTAGACCAGTGCTTTTTAAATGGGCAACATAAGTCCTCGTAGATAGCCCTCAGTATCTCATTAGAACTTAATTCAAGCCTATGCCAAAACGAGGCGATGCGGGCTCGAAGGACGGCGTAGAAATCCGGCACTTTTGCCTCAGCAAACATAGCTTTGGCACTGCAATAACGGGGGAGTTGCATGAGTATTCGAAAAGCGTCATTGTACTGTACTCGCAACTTGTTGTAGGAACGTTTAGTGTATCCCACCCATAACTGGCAAGTATAAAAGCATTGATTCCAAATCTACGTGCTAACATATTGCAGCGCACTGCTAGTGACCGCCTTTCCCGCTCCAAGTCCGCATCGTCTCGAAGATCTTCAGTCAGAATATGTCCAAGGTATTTGAAACTCTTGACAACCCGAACCGGCAAACCGTTCAAAAATACAGGAGGTACCGTCTCCGGACCTTTGCCGCTTCTGAAAACTACCATCTCCGTTTTGGCAACGTTATATTTAAGGCCATGTCGCTTAGCGTAGCTCTCACAAACTGCCAGTAGTCTTCTCAAACCGCATATCGAGGCACTGAGAAGCACCATGTCATCAGCATAGCTCAAATTGTTAACACACAGGTTACCAATATGGCAGCTGATTCCGGTACTCCTCAGTTCCTCGATAAGATCATTCACATACAGGCTAAACAGCTCAGGAGAGGTAAGTCCACCTTGACGAACGCCACACTCTAACCTATACTCGCTAGAGTGTGCGTCGCCCCATCTTACGCTGTCTCCCTATTTACATAATAGGAGACCGCATACTTCAAGCTCAGGATAGCCGAGCCTGTCGAGAGTCCAGAACGAAAACGAGCGTCATTTACTATAAAATGCCATATCTTTTGATTGCGTCGTTGTAAAAAATTGAAATTTTCAGATCTTGTGTGGTTCATGGAATATATATTATACGACGGAGTCTGTATTCCCTACACTGACAAAGCAAAAAACCTAGGGATTATCATAGACCGTGACCTATCATGGTCAGCGCAGGTTAGTGAGGTGAGTAGGCGCATGCACTACTCTTTTCATTCCCTTAAGCGACTCCAGTACTTCCTTCCCTTTCAAACTAAACCATTTGAACGACATTTTTGTTATCTTGGGTGATTTTAATATTTCTTATGCCTCTTGGATCCATAAAGATAACTCTTCTTATTTAGATATTCAAACTAATGATAACAACTTAGCCCGTTTAATGTCTGATTTCCTCTCGTTGACCGGCATACGTCAGTATAACTTTTGTGTGAATACAAATAATCGTATTCTAGATTTAGTTATGACTAACGCTACCTGCGCTCTAACCGCCAGCACGTCTGTCCTAGTGCCGGAGGATCCACATCACAAAGCATTGGATATTCTTATAAAAACAGGCCATACCTCATTTTCGCAGGGATTAAAACAAAATAATACTATGAAACCAATATTCTATGCTGGTGACTATGAACAGATTAGGAAAGGTTTGATGGAAGTCGACTGGTCTGTATTGGAAAACCTAAGCGCGGAAAATTCGGTTTCTTATTTCTACTCAGTATTAAACGATTTAATTTCAAAACATGTTCCTTATAAAAATATATCATTAACACATGGATATCCGCCTTGGTTCACACGGGCCTTAATAAAATTAAGAAGTAAGAAAAACTCTGTCCACAAACGCTGGAAAATCTATGAAAACCCTATAGACTATGCTGAATTTAGCTATCTAAGAAAAAAGGAAGGTGAAATGGAATCGGATTGTTACAAAAAATACATAGTAATGGCTGAGAATAATATAAGAAAATCACCCAAATATATTTGGTCTTTTCAGAAATCGAAATTTCGTGCTAATAACATACCAGAGAAAATTACTTATGAAGGAAAAACTTGTTGTAATGGTAAAGAAATCTGCGATCTTTTTAATGACTACTTTAACTCTGTTTTCATCCAGTCTTCCAATACTAACTTCGTTTCCATAGACAGGGAGGAGGAGAGTCTTATTGATCTGTGTTCTGTAAAAATTTCTGAAAATGAAGTTTTTAGATTACTTAATAGAGTTGACATTTCTAAGGGTGGTGGGATGGATCTCATTCATCCTGTCTTCATTAAAAATTGTGCTCGCGAACTGGCTTATCCGTTGACGATACTATTTCAAAAGTCATTGTCTGAAGGCCATTTCCCAACGATATGGAAAAAGGCATTAATAACACCTATTTTTAAAAATGGAGATCCTCACTTGGTAAGTAATTATAGACCAATTTCTAAGTTGAACATTTTTGGTAAAATATTTGAGAAAATCATTTGTCAAAAGATATTTTCTACTGTAAGCCAGCACATATCTCAAAATCAGCATGGATTTTATCAGGGACGTAGCGTAGATACAAATGTGCTTACCTTCACAGATTTTGTCTTGGATAGTATGGAGGCCGGGAGCCAGGTGGACGCCGTGTATACCGACTTTTCCAAATGCTTTGATAAAATAAATCACAATATGTTACTTAGAAAGGTTGCAAAACTCGTGTATACACGGTGACCTACTCAGATGGATACAGTCGTACATTAATAACCGCAGTCAAGCTGTTGCGCTAAGGGGCTTCACTTCTCGCTATCTCTCGGTGTCTTCTGGTGTCCCGCAAGGGTCCCACATGGGACCCCTTTTGTTTATTTTGTATGTAATTGATTTAAGTAAATGTTTTACTCATTCGCAGCATTTAGTATACGCCGATGATACAAAAATATATAAATCCATTGCGTCCGAAACTGACTGCCTCGACTTGCAGGAAGATCTGAATCGTTTCTTTGTTATTGTAACTCTAATGATCTATTTTTGAATCGAGATAAGTGTATTGTAGTCAGTTTCAATCGCAAACAAAACCCTATATTATACGATTACAAATTTGATGGCAAAGTAATAAAACGAGAGAGTTCTATACGAGATTTAGGCATTACACTTGACTCGCAGCTTACCTTTAATCTTCACATAGACAACATCTGTAAGAAGGCATACAGAAACTTAGGCATGATTCTTCGTATTGGGAAACCTTTTAAGCGTCCTGCTACTTATAAAATCTTGTATTATGCGTTTGTAAGAAGCATTCTAGAGTTTGGCAGTGTCGTTTGGTCGCCCCAATATCAAGTTCATGCGCAACGAATTGAAAGAATACAGAATGTATTCCTCAAATCTTTATGCTATAGGACAAGTAACTTTTTTGATAGTACCGCCGAAGCTTCACACTTCTTTAAAATATCATCACTACAAAGTAGACGCCTGTACCTCGATGCCTTATTCTTTTACAAAATCCTTAGAGATCATATAAAATGTCCTAACCTGCTACAAGAAATAAAATTTAATATACCTTACCGTTCTGTCCGTCCTCGACCACTCTTTCATATCAGTTTTGCAAAAAGATATTATTTAAAATGTTCATTTTTTAGACGTGTTTCTAAGTTTAACAATACAATTTTAAAAGATGTTGATCCCTTTCTACTGTCTTTGAATTGTTTTAAAAAGTCAGTAAAGACTAAATTATAGACATTTATTTACTTTAAGCTTTCAAAATTTTAGTTTAACTTAAGTATATTGTCACATTCTATGTACAAATTCGAATTATTAGGTACCGTGTTGTATTTAGCAATGCTCAAAAAATTATTTTTGTAATAGTATTCTTCTACATGAACCTCCAGGTCTACTTTTATATATATTTTTGTTTATATCTACATATAATGACTGTATGTGTTCTAAACAAATAAATAAAATAAAAAAATCTTGCTTGCACAAGCTCTACTCCTTCCCATACTCGACTACGCTGATGTGTGCTACCTTGATGTGACTGAAGAATTGCTGAACAAACTTGAGCGCCTACAAAACCTGGCTATTCGTTTCATCTTTGGTCTTCGCAAATATGATCATGTATCTGAATTTCGCGCTCAATTAAAGTGGCTACCTATCCGACTTCGTCGTAATGTGCACATCCTTTCTGTCCTGTATAAAATCCTGAATGACCCTGCCACTCCTGACTATCTTCGCTCCCGCTTCCAACTTTTACCTCCTGATCCTCGCTCCAGGCGCGACTGCATCACTAGGATGTTGGAGTGTCCTAGAGCGAACACCAAATTCTTTTTTAACTCCTTTTCTTCCCATGCTGTGCGACTATGGAACAAACTTCCAAAGGCTATACAAAGCAGTCCATCAATAACATCGTTTAAGATGCGATTAAGAGAGCACTACTTATCGCAATCATTTTGAGTAATGTATTTAGTTTATGTATTATGTCTATGTATTATTTTTATGTATTTTTAAGTAAGTTTATCAATTTTTATATATACCTTAATATAATGTGATTAGGTATAAGTATATTCGTGTGTAGTTTAAGTAGGTTTATCCCTATTTTTTATTTTTTTTATTTTACTGTATTTTAAACTTTTATTTGAATTTAAAATTTCTTATCACGATTATTAACGCACATCCTTGTGCTTGTTTTAACGACATTCTTCCACACCTGATAGGTTGGCTGGAAGAGATCTCTAAAAGAGATAAGCTCGCCTTTGTGAACAATTTTCATTTGACAACTTTATGTTATTTGTGCGCAATAAAGAATATATATGGATTCTAATATATGGTATTAATTTCAACTTGATACCTTTACCCGTTCGTGGGATAAAGGGTCTTGACAGACAGACAGACAGGCAGACAGACAAACAGACAGACGGACAACAATCTTTTGAGGTACGGAACCCTAAAAATACATATATTTTTTTGTCTAGGCTAAAAACAAAAGTCATAATCTTCATAATTCACGCGTCCATGTTAGTTACTACCATTAGTTAGGTCGACGAACATTTAAAAAATTCCAAAATTTATTTAACTCTTTAAAATACGTACCTACATTCAGTAAACAAATTTATATTTATATTTTTATCAATTTGAATTATAATATTGAATAAACAAATAAAGGACGATGTTTTGGATATTTTATATCGTAATTTTACTACTTGTGTTAAAAAATATATGTTCAAAAGACAAAAGATTATTAAAACTCTCAGAACAGTTAAAATCAAAAACACCTTGTTTGCCAATATTGGGACATGCTTTGCGCTGCTATGGGAATACCGAAGGTGAGTTCCAAAGAAATAATTATCATGTTTTATATGAAAGGCATAGGGCCGATCATAAAGGTCCTAATGGTAAGTAATTGGTAAATTATATGCTAGTTGAAAATAATTTTGTAATTTTTATTAAAATGAATAATGTAATACAGGACTTAGATTTTTTTTTTTCGGTTGTCATATGTTTTTTTTATTAATGATTATAATTGATGAAGTTGACTAAATTTTAAATTTTAAGTTGAGCTCGTATTTATTTAGATTTTAATGTACGTACTTTTTTTGACATTGTAATCTTTCTTTTTATAATTTTAACGATGATGTAACCCTAAAAATACATATATTTTTTTGTCTAGGCTAAAAACAAAAGTCATAATCTTCATAATTCACGCGTCCATGTTAGTTACTACCATTAGTTAGGTCGACGAACATTTAAAAAATTCCAAAATTTATTTAACTCTTTAAAATACGTACCTACATTCAGTAAACAAATTTATATTTATATTTTTATCAATTTGAATTATAATATTGAATAAACAAATAAAGGACGATGTTTTGGATATTTTATATCGTAATTTTACTACTTGTGTTAAAAAATATATGTTCAAAAGACAAAAGATTATTAAAACTCTCAGAACAGTTAAAATCAAAAACACCTTGTTTGCCAATATTGGGACATGCTTTGCGCTGCTATGGGAATACCGAAGGTGAGTTCCAAAGAAATAATTATCATGTTTTATATGAAAGGCATAGGGCCGATCATAAAGGTCCTAATGGTAAGTAATTGGTAAATTATATGCTAGTTGAAAATAATTTTGTAATTTTTATTAAAATGAATAATGTAATACAGGACTTAGATTTTTTTTTTTCGGTTGTCATATGTTTTTTTTATTAATGATTATAATTGATGAAGTTGACTAAATTTTAAATTTTAAGTTGAGCTCGTATTTATTTAGATTTTAATGTACGTACTTTTTTTGACATTGTAATCTTTCTTTTTATAATTTTAACGATGATGTATTGATTGTTAGCTTTAAGTTAAATTTCGAAAACAATCTAACTATAACAGGAGCTTATTCCACCATCTCCCTTCTACCATCGGGAGTCCAGACGCACCGTAGGATATCACCCATACTTGGTTGATATTCCGCACATTCGCACAAAGCGCTTTGAAACATCTTTTATAAAGCGCACAGTTAAAGAGTGGAATTCTCTACCTGCGTCTGTGTTCCCGAGTTCATATTACCCGAATCTATTCAAGTCGCGAGTGAATAGGCTTCTTCTGGGTAAGCTCGTTCCATCGTCGACCTCATCTCTGTCTTCAAGACTAGATAGAGGTCAAGAGTAAGCCCATTTTCAATAAAAAAAAAAGTTATCGAATAAATAATAATAATGAAATACTGAACATAATTTTTGTATGTTACTCAGACCATGAAACTAAATAACTTTCCCCATGGAATACAGACAATAAATTTTTGACCTTACACAGAAACTGCATCAGCTGGTTTCACAGTTTATACGTGAGGTCAAATTTGGTTTTTTGTATTTCGGCCTATGTTCCATTGGAAAAGTTGTTCAATTTCATAGTCTTAAGTAACATGCAAAAAATATGTTCACTATTTTTGTAGGCCCCTGTGAGAATTGTGAGATAGATAGATAGATAGATAAAACATTTATTCAGTGCCACCAAGTACAGCAGAAGAGAAAAAACATTTCTAAATTTACTATAGCTTAAAACTAATTATAAAAATCACAAAATGATAACAGCACTAAAATGGGCGACCAGCTCAGCGTAATGCTGCAGCTCAAGGCCACAGCGCTGATTTTCAGCTGGATTCTTAAGACCAGAGAACTTGAAAATTATATAAATTAAAACAATCATTATATTCTAAAAAATTATGTAGGACGATACAATCAAAACACACAAAAGGAACTACAAATAAAACAAAAGAACATACAAAACAAATTAAAGTAGCGAAATCACTCAGAAAAGAACCAGGGTAGACGAACGTTAAATAAAAAGATCAAAAGTATTCTGAATTTATAGATTTAAAACATATTTTTTTTTTCCTAAAAACTTTTACACACCTTAACTTTTGCAAACGAGGAGGTATAATTATTATTCCAAATCTTTGTGGCTGCGTATTTGAAACTACCCCTGAAAGATCGGGAACAAGCTTATTGTAATTTTTTTAATTTTTCAATATATAAAAGGATAAACCATATCATTATTCCGAGGGATAAACTGACTGGCTGAATGATCGAATGAATAAGTGACTGATATATCAACGCACAGCCCAATTTGCTAGAACTAGAGAATTGAAATGCACGTAGTTAGTTACCTTTTGCAGTGTAGTCATTCACTAAAGAAGGATTTCGCGAAATTCATCCCCTAAGAGGGTGAAATATAGGTTCAGTTTGTGTCAAATTCTTCATCTTTTCTGTGCGATATACGAAAATTTGAAATTATATTTCGTTCATCTTAAAAATGCAGTGATTCTTTTTCCGCCGCTGATAGCCAAGCCCCGTAAGATAGATAGATAGATAAAAAAATTTATTCAAACACGTATTCGACACACAATATACAAGGTTGTTTAAAATTTTAAAGTCAAATGCACAATGTCTAACTGAAGGCAAAGCTTCGAAAGAAGCGGCTGTTTCCTTTGTGTATTACTCAAGAAACAAAAAAAAAATTTTTTTAATTGCATTTTAAATCCATTGTGTATACACCTTTACCCTGCATTTGCATTAATAACTTACTGCATTCTCGAACGTTCATTAAAAAAGTAACGATTAAGTCCGCGTTTTTTAAAAATTATTCGCCAATGTGATGAAATAAAAGCCGAAAATTATAGTAGGATAACTAAGAAGGCGAACCTTGCACCTAAACCTGCTGGGATGAAACTTGGCAGGAGTCAAGAACATACCCATAGGTAACATATTACTCGTAGAAGTGGTGCTCCCCAGCAGGACGCGACTGAGATGCACAGTGGGGCATAATGTCGAAAATGTGTAGTTTAATACTAGGTTGAAAATTGTATCGGTTAAACCGACATAGGTAGCTGGTTGAACATTTCACAGAATATGTATTTTTAAAACAAATATATCACCTTAAAATAAAAATAAAAAAAAAATAAGGGGGGTCGCCATACAAGAAACGTATTTTTTTTGTTTTTGCTCTATCGTCAGAACGGTTAGTAATTCGAGTGTCAAACTTAGTATGAGTATAGTTCTAAATATGTCCTGACTGACTGACTAACTGACTGACAGACTGACTGACTGACTGACGTCTACCCGTAACCGCTTTAGCTATAAGTGTGAAATTTAGTATGCTAATGTATTGCGTGCCACAAACACCACCCAAGAGAGGATTTTCCAATACTCATCCACCAAAGGGGTGAAATAAGGGATAGAAGTTTTTCAAAATGTTTTCCTTAGCTTTAACTTTCATCCCTTATTTTAAGGTGATATATTTGTTTTAAAAATACATATTCTGTGAAATTTTCAACCAGCTACCTATGTCGGTTCAACCGACACAATTTTCAACCTAGTATAAAACTACACATTTTCGACATTATGCCTCACTGTGCATCTCAGTCGCGTCCTGCTGGCGAGCACCACTTCTAATATGTTACCTATGGGTATGTACTTGACTCCTGCCAAGTTTCATCCTAGCAGGTATAGGCGCAAGGTACCCCATACAAGCTCAGCCTTAGTGATCCTTCTATTAGTATGAAATTCCTGTTTAGAAGTGAGATGCATGAATATCTAGATTTATTTTTATTCTTAGCAATTAAGACTTGACTGACAGTTTGATATATCAACACATAACTCAAACCACTAATTAGACTATTGGACTGAAATTTTGCGTATTGATATGCACTTATTAAAACGTAAGGATCCGCTAAAAAAGAAGACCCTGAAGTCGTGGTCCTCATGAAATAGTGAACATTACTTTAGCATATTTCAGCACTTAGACCATCAAAGTGAACCACTTTTCCCAAGCTCAAAATCCGGAGTACTTTTTTTAAATCTGATAAAGCTTTTTATATGGAAGATCAAAAATTCTAACATATTTAAAATTAAAAAAAATTCAAATTAAAAATATTTTTATTTAGGTAAATCTGAACACATACATATACCGGGGCTTCCCTGTAAGTAATCAGAGATACTTGTAGTGGGAATGCCTCGCTCCTCCAAGTTACATAACACAAGATTTACAGCTAGCTTAAGTCTGCTACTGGAGTCGATTCTGGCAGACACAGACCAACACTAAACCAAACTCGACAGGTCCAGATCTGTCGCTGTCCTTGTCAAAGAAAAAGACAGTAACAGGTCCAAAGCCGCCGAACCCAAATCAGCTTCAGCCCGCGCCTACCAGAACCGACGCCACTTATTACTTATATTTAAACCTATGTTTCTTGGGATAATATAGGTAATAAACGGCGAGTACCTACAACATCTCCGATTTGATATTGTCATTCTGTCTGAAAATTACAGTGACCTAAAACTTATGTTGGAGACTCTAGAACAGCGCAGTAGAGAGTGTGGCTTATTCCACTCGCGTGTAACGGCTCAATATTTTTTTAGTAGATTGCACCTAGATACTACTGGTACCCAAACTCTTTCGTTCAAAGTCCAATGTGTCAAGCTTGATGTGTCAAGCTTGACACATTGGACTTTGAACTGTTCTTATCTTAATAGGCGTACGGGCTAAAATCGCACTGCGAGTGTCAAGCTTGACCTGTCGTTGACTGTACCTGGGGTAAGGGTGTAAGGGACGGTATACCGAAAACTGAAAGGGTGTGCTCAGTCAACAAAACTGAACAACTTTCCCAAAGAAACATATGTTGGAAAATAAAAAAAAAATTGATCTCTCCATACAAACTGTTTGACCTGAGTGGGCAATTTGTATGAAGAGGTAATTCTTTTTGTTTCCCAACATATGTTTCTTTGGGAAAGTTGTTCAGTTTCGTTGACTGAGCACGCCCTTTCAGTTTTTGGTACATCGTCCCTTACACCCTTTCTTTAATTTTTGCCTTAATTTTGTTATCAGCAGACTATTTCACCGTAGACAAAATAATTTTGCTTTAAAACAAACAAATTTAAACAATTTTGAATATTTTTTGACACATTTAATGAAACTGTCGTCTAGTTCATATTATTCATAAAGTCTCGCTATAATTTTGTGAATACCAGCCACTGAATTAGTCACTGAATTTGAATTTTATATTAATTTGCTTTTTCTGAATCTAATAGTGAAAAATGTTACTGAATTCAGTATTAATCAATGTCAATAAATCTTTGTATGACTTATTAGGGTATTATAGTTTCCGACAGGGCAACTTGTTTAATAACATGTTGTTGTATTTTTTAACCGACTGATCGAAGATAAAGTGATCCTATAAAGGTTTCGTATTTTTCCTTTTAAGGCACGGAACCCTAAAAAGTCATTTGTAGTTTCTGACTGTTAAAGCTGCTATCAATTTGCGTTAAACTCTATTTTATTCTTTTTTAGACCTTATGGAGGTGCTCAATCATTTTGGTAAGGAAGCAATACGAAATGGTGGACTGACTTGCATTTGGTTGGGGACCCTTCTATATGTCGGTAAGCTATTTTTAAAGTTTCAACAAAGAGAAACATCTGTTTGAGCGAAGGTTTTAATAAGCACCAACAAAAATATCTTGACTTAGTTCGTCTCTCTTCCATAAATTTCACACATGTATATGTCGTGGCCAGATCGTTAGAAATGATCACTTCATGATGTGGCTGACCACTTCATGAAAAGTTCGGTTATGTTAGGTTGCATTTCATGAAGTAACCAACATGAATTCATGAAGTAACCAACATACATCATGAAATAGCCAATACCAAGATCTGGCCACGACATATATACTGCGTACAAAATGACTTTGTCCATGACCGTTAATGGGCAGAAGTCAAAAAATGAGTCGCGGGGGTGAGCGCGGCTCCCCCCAGGAGGCAAGCGAATTGGCTCTTCACCTGTCACCCATCATGCGCGGAAAATAATCATCATGGACAAACTTGTTCCGAACGCGCTGTATCTCTTTAATTCCTTGTGGTAATTCCTTATACTAGGTAACGTAATAGTTTTAATAAAATGTATACCCAATCTTTTTCTAAAACAAAAAATAAATAAAGGCTATATAATTTAAACACACCGAACACTGAAAGGGCGTGCTCAGACAAAAAAACTAAACAACTTACCCAAAGAAACATTTTTGGGAAATGAAAAAAAATCATTGACCTCTCCATACAAACTGTTTTATGGAGTTGTCAATTTTTTTTTACTTCCCAATAATGTTTCTATAGGAAAGCTATTCAGTTTCGTGTGGATTCGTTGACTGAGCACACCCTTTCAATTTTAGGTACACCGTCCCTTACATATATTTTACTTCCCAATAATGTTTCTTTAGGAAGGCTGTTCAGTTTCGTTGACTGAACACGCCCTTTCAGGTTTAGGTAAACCGTCCCTTACACAATAGTATAGGTAATATACTACGGCGATCAGTAAGTAGTGAGAATGAACCAAAAAATAAATAACTCCTGATAAATTAATGATGCACTTCCCTTTTCTACAAAGCTTCAAAATCTCTTCAGACCCTGAATACCGCAGTTTTTAAAGCTTCGAGTTTTTTGAAATAGAAAACTGTTATTCGGTCTTGCAAAATGCTCTACATGTGGGATCTAAAACTTCGATTTTGCTTCCGTATCTATTTCTCCTTTGGTATTATTTTAATTGTGGGAACAGATAGAGGGCACCATGACTGGAGGAATCTCAAGTAGTTCTGGTATGTAGGGAGAGTGGATAACCTGTTTGAACTCTTTATAGGTAATAGCTTTCTTCAAGTAGTTTGATAGATTGTGTTGAAATTTGCCTCATTATTTAATTTTTTCTATATATTAAGACTTAGGTTTTTGTCATCATCTTTTTACTGAAATAAACTATTAATACACATAAACATCAAAAGACTTTGCAACCAAAATGTTGTTCACTCTCACTACTTTTTCATCAGACCCCGTATAAATGTTTGGATCAATAGTTTAAAGTGTTACATGATTGTAACATACATGATTTTATTTGTAGTTTGTGCAGATGCTGTGGATGCTGAATTCATACTAAGAAACTATTTGGAGAAAGGATATGCCATGAAGACTTTAAAGGAAGTCACTGGAAATGGAAGTGTTTTTGCAACTGGTAAAAAAAACTTTATCCTATCCATTAAACAAGCAATATTTTATAATTGTAATCGGTTTCTCGAAAACACCTCTTACAATATCGATGCAAGTCTCTATAAAGTAGATCGATCTACGTGTCATGTATGGGATAATTTGTTTTCTAAGTTTTATTTTACTCGTAGCATATCTTGCAAATAGCGCATTTCAGCGCCATTTGTAGGTTGTTTATACAATTATTCGGAAACTCGGGCGCCAAGTTTCTATTATACAGGGTGTAAAGGACAGTGTACCGAAAACTGAAAGGGCGTGCTCAGTCAACGAAACTGAACAACTTTTCCAAAGAAACATAATATGCTGGGAAATGAATTTTTTTTTTACCTTTTCATACAAACTGTTCGACCGGAGTAGGTAAATTGTATGGAGAGGTCCAAATTTTATTTTATTTCCCAACATATGTTTCTTTGGGAAAGTTGTTCAGTTTCGTTGTCTGAGCACGCCCTTTTAGTTTTCGGTATACCGTCCCATACACCCTTTATAGTTAATGAATCTTTTTGAAGGATGTATATTGTATATGTCGCAGGCAAATTGTATAATTTTTCGTTACACAGTTTGCCTTGGAATTATACAAAATGCCGAAAAAAGTTTTATTTCACAGAACGGCGCTTAATTCGTTTTTGTATGAGATAACGTAATATCTCAAATGTCATCCTATACGTTTCATGACGTTTGCTTATGTCAAATAGCATTTTTCTAGACCCCAAGGGCTATTATTTGATAATTAACAACATTGATGAAATGGTAGAGGCTCTGACTACTGAATTGATTTGTCTTTATGATATTCACGCACCTGTACGGCCTGTGCGGGTGAAGCGTGCTCCTGCTACCTGGTTAACGTCGGTGATCAGAAAGACTATGGCTAAACGTGACAGGGCTAAAGCTAAGCACAAAAAACATCCGTGTCAAGAAAAACTTGATGCCTACAAAAAACTGTGCAATGTCTGCAACATAATGTGTAGGGATGCTAAACGTCGTTATATTCACTCAACATTTCAGAATCTTTTCCAGGCGCAAGTCTGAAGGTTCTTACGGTCATTGGGTGTGGGCAAAACCACTGATGCGTGTCAAAGCACCGTTGATCTCAATGCGTTGAATAAACACTTTATCACCCCACCTGTTATTTTAGACTCTTTAACCAAATCAAAAACTAATTCCTATCTTTCTCAACATGTTCCACCTGACTGTACTCCCTTCTCTTTAAACCAGTTTCCGTTGATGCCATAAAGAAGAGCGTTCGAGATATTTCCTCTAAAGCTATCGGTAGTTATGGTCTAAGTCTTGACATGATCCTCCCCGAACTAGAGGGAATTGCGCCAGTGATCTCTCACATTATTAGCTTTTCGCTTTCTCGCAATGTATTTCCATCTTCGTGGAAATAAGCGTTTGTCATTCCCCAACCGAAAACCACAAACCCTACTTCCTTTTATAATACCGTCCCATTTCTATACTTCCCATCCTCTCTAAAGTCCTTGAATCCGTTGTGTATAAATAACTGTACACCTTTCTAACATCCAAAGAAATATAATGTCCTTTCCAGTCCGGTTTCCGTCCTTCTCACAGCTTTGTTTGTGCACTGTTGAATATAACAGAGGACGTCCGGTGTGCTATAGATAATACCAAGCTCACCGTGATGACCCTGTTAGAGTTCAGCAGTGCTTTAAACTCTGTTGACTTCAATTTTATTCTTTGCACTCTTCGGGCTGTTAGTATACCATCAACGGTTATAAACTGGTTTTACTCCTATCTATTCGGGCATCAGCAGTGTGTGAGAACTGATGATGCTTCTTCGGATTGTGCTGATCTTACCGCTGGTGTTCCTCAAGGCGGCATTCTCTCACCTTTTCTTTTTTCTGTCTTCATTTATAACATATCTCGTATGATCTCTTCTCCCTTCCATCTGTATGAAGACGATTTTCAAATTTATAGTAATTTTGAGTTAACTGAAATGTCCAAGGCTGTTGCTGCTGTAAATGAGGTTGTTGTAGCCGTCCAGACGTGGGCTAAGTCATTCGGCTTGCTTGTTAATCCAGAAAAATCTCAAGTGATAATTCTTGGTAGCAGCAGACTCCGGTCCAAGTTAGACTGGTATTAAGTTCCTGAACTTATGTATGAAGGGGTTCAGATCCCTTTCTGTGATAAGGTAAAAAAATTAGGCCTGATCATGGAGTGCAACATGTCTTGGACATCTCACGTCAACGAACTAAGTAGGCATATGCACTTGACGTTTCACTCTCTCAAACGTCTCCAATACTTCCTCCCTTTTACACCAAAATTATGCTTGCGCAATCTCTCCTGTTACCTATCCTCGACTTCGCCTGGACATGCTTAATAAGTTGGAGCGCCTTCAAAACCTATCTATTCGCTTCATTTTCGGTCTGCGTAAATGCTCTCACTTTCGTGCTTAACTTAAATGGCTCTCTATCCGTCTTCCTCGTGATTTTCACGCACATCCTGTCTGTCCTATAAAAAATTCTAAAAGACCCGCACTATCCTTCTTGCCTTCGTTCCCGATTCCAGCTCCTTCCCCCTCCCACTCGTTCTAGGCGTCCTTGCATCACTGGGGTGCTGGTGGTGCCTAGGAGCAATACGAATTTCCTTTTCCACTTATTTTCTGTTCGTGCTGCTCTGATGTGGAATAAATTATCTAAAAGTGTGAAAGAAAGTCTCTCCATGGATTCCTACAAAAAAAGGGTTAAGAAGTATTTCCTTTCGTAAGTCACTTCATAGTCATCATCATTGTCAATTTGTCTGTTTAACTTTGATCTATCTATGTATATACTCGTACTGTATTACAAGTACATTACTAAAATAAATTTTCTTATCTTTAATTATTTTAGTTTATTATAAGTCATTTATATATAATTGTAGGTATATTTATGGACTTTTATTTTAATTATACTTTCTACACTATTGTGTCCCGCTGCTATTCACTTTCTCACTGCCTTAGGTTGGCTGGTAGAAATCTCTTGTAAAGATAAGCCCGCCCTTGTATATGTCCTTTTATAGTGTCTCAAGACGAAAGTCTTTGACCAGTGCGTGTTGCCAGTGATGACATAGGGCACCGAGGCCACTCACGATGGGCCTTATCAGAAAGCTCAACGTCACCCAAAGGGCTATAGAAAGGGCTATGCTCGGAGTCTCTCTGCGCGATCGAATCAGAAATGAGGAGATCCGCAGAAGAACTAAAGTAACTGACATAGCCCTGAGAAACGCTAAACTGAAGTGGCAGTGGGCAGGGCACATCGCAAGAAGAACCGATGGCCGATGGGTCGTGAGGGTTCTAGAGTGGCGACCACGTACCGGAAGACGAAGCGTTGGCAGGCCCCCCACAAGGTAGACCGACGATCTGGTCAAGGTCGCGGGAAGCCGCTGGATGAGAGCAGCGCAGGACGTCCTTCGGCTGATAAGATGAATGTTTTTTAATTTTTAAATACTTGTGCAATATATATACTCTGTAAATGAGTACATTACATTATAATTAATCTAAATGTTTTTGTTTTATAGTATCAATTTGGCATCGACGTCGCAAAATTTTAGTACCTACATTCAAACCAAACAACATCAAAAGGTTTGCTCATATATTTGCAAAACAAAGTAAGATTATGGTAGAAAGAATGAAACCTAAAGCGCTCACCGGAGAATCGTTCTCAATTTGGGATTATATTTCAGCTTATACATTTGATTCCATTGGTGGTACGTACAATTTATTTTAAACTCAGTATATATAAACAATTAAACATATAGCCGATTCAAACGGTGTCACCGCTCGAAACCTTCATAATCGTCACTGACATGCACACAACCACACATACACACACACGCAAACTTTATTTTTCATTCATATTCGGTACACGTCACTTAAAATTATAGCTGATAAACGCGTTTCTCCTACTGAGGCGACGGCTGAAAATCAGAATTTTTGCTCCCTGAGCAAATGTCTATGCTGAGCCTTGGCCTTTTTGGACCACGGCACATACATACTTACTTTCTTTTGAAGTCATAGAAACTGTTTTTCATTACACATTAAAAAAGTAATTTTCGTGATGTTCAAATAAACGTTAATTCATTCATTCATTCAAACCTTGTAATTGCAATTATCTTCTGTTTGAATGGACCAATTGCAATGAAATAAAACTAAACTTGCACAAAAGTAAGTCAAATCAATTCAAAGTCAAATTCCGTGCGGTACCGGCAAAGAAAAGTACCAACCCATCTTTACCTGTGGGTGTCGTAAGAGGCGACTAAGGGTTTATAAACCGGAACATGGGCAACAGCGTCCTTCCAAGTATCGTACCATGTAAGGTACTTCCTCTCCATTTCTTCTTGCAAGAGCTGTAATTCTGGAGGGAGCTCCCTGTCCTGTATTGGACGTATAATGAGATGTCATGATGATGATGATGAAGCCAAATACATTATTGAAAATCCAATGTTTGAATCAGTTCAGAAGTGTATGAGTGAATCGCGGGCAGCAATGTGAAACTTTGCTTTAAAACATGGGTCTTACTACAAAAAAGTTAGACATCTTTTGAACACTCGATTAAAAAAATACGCACAAAATAACTGGCTATGTCAGTTGATGCGCAGAAGTCAAGTCAAAAGAAAATAAGTCATTTTTGAATTCTGCGCATCAATGACATAGACAGAGTTATTTGGTACGATTTTTTTAATCAAGTGTTCAACAGATGTCTAACTTTTTTGTAGTAAGACGGGTTCGGGTCTTACTACAAAAAAGTTAGACATCTGTTGAATACTTGATCAAAAAAATCGCAAAAAATAACTGGCTATGCCAGTTGATGCGCAAAAGTCCAATCGTAAGAAAATGCGTAATTTTTGACTTCTGCGCATCAATGACATAGCCAGAGTTATTTTCTACGGTTTTTTGATCGCGTGTTCAACAGATGTTTAACTTTTTTGTAGTAAGACGGCTTGTGTTTGAGTGAACTGATTGCAATGAACGACGCATATAATAATTATGTTACAGCAAAATACGACCAACTTATTATTATAAACCTCATTTAAATGCCGCTTGATACTTTTGAAGCGTAAGGTTTCTGTTTGAGTGAACCGATTGCAATGAAATAAAGCTAACATGTTGCACAAAAGTAATACGCCAAAAATATATTTAAAATCCCGGTTTTTTGTATTGTCCTGTGGCTTACTCTGGACCTCAGTCTAGTTTTGAGGACATTGATATGGTCGACGATGGATCAAACTTCGCGACTTGAATAAATTCGGGTTGTATGTATTCGAGAACACAGACGCAGGCAGAGAATTCTGCTGCGCGTCTGGACTCCAAATGGTAGAATAAGCTCGTGGAGCTCATGAGCACACTTTCCGAAGTACAGTCTGTAAAAGACCGACAGACATGCAAATTAGCGACGGTGGGCCAGACTGTGAAACTTGGTTCTCACCAGCACCCCATCGCCAACGAGCTTCTTGGCTCTTCAATTTATCGAGTCAAGTGCGTCTAGTTGATATTTGACTTAGCCATCCCAAAGGTGACAGCAATTCTCCATGCAGGATCAGACTTGGGCTTTGTATAAAACTAGAAGCTGTCCAGGAGTGAAACAACCAGAAACAACGCTTAACCTTATTGAGGATTTTTTCTGTAACATATGGGTTGCAGAAAAAAAGACAAACCCATTATTGAAAAACCCGTTCATTGGTTTAAACGCGAATTGCGCTCAAAAAAACAGAGAAACAAACAAATGGACAAACAGACGAAAATTCCAAATATGATCTAAATGGGTTCTATTACTGTAACAGTGACCCCTAAATTATATTTTTGAAAATATTTTCAATGTACAAATTCGCTGAGTTTATGTTTAGATATGCAAAATGTCATATTATGATAATTTTTTCGTATGTATATCTTTTGTTATTATTAGAATCAACTCTTGGCGTGGCCTTGAAAACACAGGAGAATCCGGAAAACTCTTTTCTTAAAGCCTTAGAAAAAGGTCTGATGCTGATAGCTTCACGAATGAACCGACCATGGCAGTATAATGACATCATATATAAGCTGTTTCCTTCCTACTATTCTCTCCAAGAGGCGAAGAAATATGTGTACGATTTTTGTTCCAAGGTACATATAATTTAACTAGACTTAAACAAATCAAAAGAAGAATATTCTAAGCAAGCGGGGCGTGAACTGCAACAGAGGCACATACGAGTATAAAACGTGTTAATGGAATAAGCGAAACCCTCATACACCCCAACTGATTTTTATTAAAATAAATCCATTCCCGTAAAAAAATCTTAAAAAAAGTTTTTTTATCTAGTTATTGTTATTTTAAAGTTTCATCATTGTTTTAGTTTTATCGCTGTTCTAGTCCGCGCACACCGCGCAAGCCACGCCCACTTTCCCAGCCGCCATCGCGCGTATCCACAGAAATGTTTAGAATAGAAGCGGCAATAATTTAATTAATAAAAAAAGAAGAAAAAACAAAAAGAACAAACTATTTTCTCAGTTTCGCTTATTCCGTTAACACTTTGTATACATATATACGTGGTTCCTTGCTCAGTGGTCCATACAATTTAAAACATGCCTTTAGGAATTACTGTGCCGTTTGGCGTGCCGTCAACAAATTTTGACATACGAGTATATCATCACAGATTGCAACGAAATAATATTTATTTTGTGGTTTTAGTTTCATAGACGCTTTTTCAATACCACTATGGCGCATAGCGCCAAAATAACTTTTATAATAATAATAAATAATAATAATAATAAATTTCTTTATTTCAGACACAAAGATCCATCTTATATACTACTTATCATACCATACATAGAAACATAAGAACGGTTATAGCCAAGAGCTACGTTGTTCTTAAAAATAAATAAATAAAAGTTATAAGTTATAGTATTATAATAATTAGGCTATGAGCTCGAGCCATCGTTTGTACCATTGGGTACTAAAAAGTCTTTCGTACAATCCCCCCAGGATTGTGTTGCCAGAATGACGCAGAGTGGTCAAGAAGGAGGCTATCCTGTGTCTCACAACAGCATCAAATGAGTTTACACGTGCCTCAAAAAACATACCGGAGGCACTGCAATACCTTTTTAAGCCCATCAGGTGCCGAAAACAGTTATTGTACTGTACTCTGATGCTGTCGCGAGACCTCTTAGTGTAGTTGGTCCACAGCTGGCAGGTGTACAGAGACTGACAGAAGGTCTTGAACAACAAGACCTTCACATCATCTTCACATTTTTGGAACCTCCTGGCCAGCATGTTGCCAACCACGGAGAGCCCCCTTCGTTGCCTCTCTATGTCGTCGTCGTCACTCAGAGTTGATGTCACAATGTGGCCAAGGTACTTAAAGGACTCCACAATCTTAATAGGTTCGCCATTCAGCAGAACTTCAGGCACCATATCCGGACCCCTCCCGGACCTGAATATCACCATTTCCGTTTTTTTAACATTGTACGTAAGACCATGACTACACGCATACTCCTCGCAAATGCTAATAAGTTTGCATAGACCTTTGATTGAGGGACTAAGCAGCACCATATCGTCAGCATAGCTAAGGTTATTCAAGTATCTGTCACCGATTTTTAGACAGACATTAGTGCTGCTCAGTCTCACAATCAGGTCATTAACGTAGGTGTTAAACAGGTCCGGGGAGGTCAGACCGCCCTGCCTTACACCACATGGCAGTGTATAACTGTCTGATAATGCATTGGCCCAGCGAACTTTGTTGGTCTGATTCTCATACCAATGAGCCATCAGACCAACAACGCTCTCTGGTACGTTAGTTTTGCGAAGTTTATTCCACAGTATCTCATGGTCAAGGGTGTCAAAAGCACGGCTAAGATCAAGGAAACATCCGTATACTGAAGTATTCCTAGCACGGTAGGTGTTAACAATTTGTTTCAATGAGAATATAGCCGTGTCCGTTGACACCCCAGGCCTGAACCCAAACTGCGCATCATCAATTTGAAGATGAGGAGCTAGTTCTTTCTGCATTAGTCTTTCAAGCACCTTGGCCACTATTGTGGCTAAGGAGATTGGTCTATAATTACCTACACTAGATAGATCCCCAGTTTTATTTTTGACCACGGGTACAACTATCGTTTGGATAAGACTGGGTGGCAAATAACAATATTTAATACACACATTAAAAAAATGAACAAGAACAGTACAAATATGACTACCGGCATACAGAAGGTGCTCACGACTGAGGCCATCGTGACCGGGAGACTTCCCACGTTTCATTTTCTTAAGAACGCTGCAGACCTCTTCTTCAGTGAACTGGATAGGCTCAGGGTCACCATGACCACTCTCGTCACATTTAGCCCCCTTTCCAGATGGGCATGCAGACAAACAAAACTTTTCTTTGAACAAGGTGGCTATTTTCACGTTGTTAGTCTCACCTTCGACACTCACAGGTAAGCTTATTTTATGACTAAGCTTCTTAGTGTCTTTCCAAAAAGCTATGAAATTTTTATTAAATTTATGTTTCGCGAGCACATCCAGTCTAATTTTTTCCTGATTGTTTTGTACAAATTTTAAAGAATTTTTAAAATCTTTGCGCGTAGCTGTCATTTGCTCAAAGAAGAAACCAGACGTAGGTCTGCCAACAACGATCCACTGTTGGAACATGAGTTTAGCTTTATCATGCTTGTTTTTAACATGATAATTCCATCCCACAATTTTTTTCACATGAGGATTCTTCTTTGAATAACTAAGTTCAGCGCCGTTTTGCATTATATTCGTCAATTTATTGTATATACTATTAATATAATTTACGTGGTCATTAATAAAGCTGTTGTTGTCTAAGTTACCTATATTATAGTCTAAAATCATATTATTAAATTCATTTTCGCAATAATTAGTATATTCATTAATTTGACATTGATCTCTAGATCCCCAAATACATTTTAATGGTAAAAATATATCACAGTCAACTTTGCTACAAATTAATTTATGTATATCACATTCTATAACAAGTGGAAAGTGATCTGACCACCTCACGTCACAAACAACATAAACATGTGTTACAACACACGACGCCGCTCTCGTTACAAGGCAGTGGTCAAGCCACCTACACGCTCCGTTCGCCTCGCTTATAAACGTGTAAGCAGCCGAATCAATGCCGAGTATAGAGATATCAATACATTCTAACTGTTGTTCTGCGCAGTAGGCTATTAGTTCTCGCCCGAACAGGGCATTAGGATGGGCGTTGAGGTCACCTAACACAAATACATTCTCGATGCCAACACTTTCAATAACTGCACTAATATTACCTAAACATTGTGAAAACTCGGGAAGATTATCATGACAGTCAGTAGGCATGTAAACACTAAATATAAGTGCACTATATTCTCCTTTCAAACGAATCGCAACCATACGATCGTTATTACACGGTATTAGCTCAACATCTTGAAAAACGTTTTTGTTCCATAGAATTGCCACACCCCCGAACGGACGTCCTCTGATCATGCCGGAACTAGTGTCCACCGCCGATATCCCATGGGAGCCAAAGCCACTGTCTATGCTGTTTAGGTACCCAAGGTCATGGGGTAACAACCAAGTTTCCTGGAGTGCGACGAGATCATATTCCTTACACATTAACCGTATATTATCTATAGATCGTTTTATAGATTTGCAGTTAAATGACACTATTTTAACCTTGTCTGCTCGCATTTTTGTCTTCATGTTGTCGCGTAATAAAATTCTTCTTCTGTGTAAATCTCCTATATTCTATACCGATTGGCCAGAAATCTGCGTTCAAGAAAATGCCTTCCTTTTCCTTCATAATCGTCACTTTAAATGAAGAGAAAGCAGTCTCTTTATACTGTGATAGCAGTTCAACATCTATGCTAGTCTCTCCGGAGTCAATAATAAAGTTTTTCAGGTCAGTGACCGTCGTACTTTTGTCAAATCTTGAAACGTATAAATAAGAGTATCTCGGCGCTACTTTTATCTTATCAGATGATACGACAGCTTTTCCACTACTATTTTTTGTAGCCCTCTTTTTTTTACGGCTTACTACTACAGTAAACTTGTCGTCGTTTTTTATCTCTTCAACTCGTTTCACCTCTCGTACGTGAGACGTTTGAATTGTTCGATATTGTTGTTGTTTTCCCGCGCTAGCAATGTTGCTATTTTGATTAAAAACCGGAGTGCAAGTCTTAAGAGGCGGGGCGAAGTGCTTCGCGCGAACAGGTTCTTGACGACTAGGGCCAGAAGGGGGCGGCGGCGGGGAAGCCACTCGCCCAGTCACACTTGCGTAATTCACGGCAGGTTTCGATGACTCACCGCCAACGCTAGGCTCACGATCAATCGTCTCCGTTGGACGTGCTTTGTTGTTGTTCGAAACTTCGCGGACGGTAGACGAACTAATAATTGTATCGCTGCTTAAATTCACGTTATCAATTTCTGACCGTAAGCTATCTAATTGCTTTTGAAGAGTTTCTGTAACGCTCAAAGGTGTATAGGAAGTCGAAATCACATTAATTTGGTTCTTCAGAATAAGAAGGTCTTTTAACAAAGTAGTCACATCAATATAGTCAAAGCAAATAGGTGGTAGTCTGCTAAGATTCTGCGCTACAAAGGTCGGGAGATTTTTCGAATTCGTTTCTTTTAGAAGCTTGATAATATCCTGTAGATTTCGCTTTGACTTACCTTCACCTTTTCTTAGCTGTGGTTTAGATATCTGCAGAATATTGTATAACGTAGTCTTGGCACAGTCAATCTCGTCCTCCGTAAAGTTAGATTCACAAATTTGTAATAAGCTATTGTCATCCAAAAGATCCGTTTTAGCGTCGATAAAACACAGTAACTCGTTAATAATTACGTTGCATTTATCACATTTATTCTTCATTTTACAATCAGCGTAATGCTGTGTAGGTAAGAGACAATGTAAACAAACAAAACCGGTCAAGTGCGTACGTGTTATCGTCACAGAAGCGACATCGAGACTGAGCGAGGTCAACTTTAAGAAGATCATAAAATTAGTCTGAGGATATTTTTTCAACCAATTTCTAATAGAAAGCTCTACAAGATACAAATTCACAAGTCATCACATCAAGTCACCCTTTTATATTAACAAATATACATTCAGTTTGCTATTATATAATCTGTGATAATATCACGCTTCTTTCCCGTCGGTGTTATAGGCAGAGACCTGCTACGTTCTTAATATTTTCTAATCTCTGTATCTAAGATCGCTTCCTGTACTTTTGCCAATCCTTTTACACAAGCTCGTCAGTTTAGTATACTTTTTACCCGGTCTTTATTTAGAGCAACCTGAATTTGGTCCTGGTACGTACCGTACCGTATTTGTACCGTACGTACGCCGAGGTCTTCCCCTTCCAAAGTTTGCATTCACTCTTGCTTGGTAGATATCTCTCGTCAATTTTCGTTCATTTATTCTATATACATCACCAAGTCAGCTCAGCATCCCTTTCTCAATTCTACTCACTACGCATTATTTTACACCAAAACCTTCTCTCATTTTCCTGTCCTACAAAATCCGGTGTCCTAAACCTAAACCTCGTGTGGTCATGCAGCGTAGTTTTAAAAGTATCGACACTGTTGCTTTCCTGAGTGACCTTAGTAACATTGACTGGGACGCGGTGTTTGATGCGCCGACTATAGATCTCAAGATGGAGATATTTAACTAACTCTCTCCTTATACAAATTTTTGATATTCACGCTCCTCTTCGTCCTGTCCGGCTCAAACATCTCCCCGCTCCCTGGCTTACGGGTGGCATTAAGGCCATTATGACCAGGAGAAATGTTGCTAAGGCTAAATTTCGTAAGGATCCTTCCGATGAAAACCGCTGTCGGTATAGGGAACTACGTAATCATTGTAGCAGAATGTGCAGGGATGCGCAGCGTCGTCACATACACTCCTCTGTTGAAAATGGTGACCCTGCTAAGGTTTGGTCTTTTCTAAACTCGCTTGGTATAGGTAAATCCAAATCTTCATTCCAGCCTAATATGGATCTTGATTCCCTTAATCGCCATTTTACAACATCCTCTCCGATTCCTTCAACGCTCAAACAAACCAAACTTCAATCTTTGTCTTCCCTCCCTGCTCCGCTATACAATCCTTTCATTTTTAGGTCTGTTACCGAGCGAGAAGTTGAAAAACATATACTTGCTATTCATTCGAATGCCGAAGGCATTGATGGCATAAGCCGCAGAATGATTGTTCTTGGACTTGAATTTTTGTTACCTGTTCTCTGTCACATTTTCAACTTCTCGCTTAGTACCAGTACTTTCCCTAATGTTGGCGTCAGGCAGCAGTTATCCCCATTCCAAAAATTTCAAATCCTTCGATACCCTCACACTTTAGGCCTATTTCCATCCTCCCCTTCCTTTCAAAAGTCCTCGAACGCCTCGTCCAATACCAACTTAGTGTGTTTGTTAATACAAATAATGTCCTTAGCCCTTTCCAGTCTGGTTTCCGCCCTGGCCATAGCACTTTTACTGCTCTAACTAAAGTGTCCGATGACATACGCTTTGGAATGTCGAATCAACAGGTCTCAACCCTAGTGCTGCTAGTTTTTAGTAATGCCTTCAACAGCGTTGATTTTGACATTCTACTAGCAATGTCAAAATCTCTCTCTTTCTCGGACTCTGCAGTAGAGTTGTTCCGCAGTTACCTCGTTGGACGCCGACAGCGTATCCACGTAGACAACAAATTATCTTCCTACCGCGATGTAGTTGCCGTTGTTCCCCAGGGCGGTGTCCTCTCCCCTCTCCTATTTTCTATTTTCATTAATTTCCTGACTCCCTTCCTATCCTGTCATTACCACCTGTATGCTGACGACCTGCAAATCTATTCTCGAGCCTCCACTGATGATATCGACATCTTGATTTCCAAACTTAACGATGACCTAGCTACTGTATAGATGATGTCATAGATAGATAGATGGAGTCAATCGCATGGCCTTATCGTCAATCCTGATAAGTCACAAATTATCATCGTTGGAGGCTCGAAACAGATTTCACGGCTCAACTTCGATCTGATTCGACCTGTTACTTTCAGTGGTGTCACTTTGCCTTTTAGCAAAGTGGTTAAAAATCTTGGGGTTCTTTTCGATAGCACTCTCTCTTGGGCTACGCACATTACCCAAACCAGCAGAAAAGCCTTTGCTGCTGCTGGATCGCTAAAAAGGTGAAAAAACTTGCTCCCCGTGAAGACTAAAATCGAACTTGTGCAATCCCTACTTTTTCCGATTCTGGACTACGCAGATGTATGCCTCATTGACCTCAATGAGGACCTGCTCAATAAGCTACAACGCTTGCAAAATTTGTGCATCAGATTTATATATGGGTTGCGTAAGTTCGATCATGTGTCTGAATACAGGAGCAAGTTAAAATGGCTTCCTATTAGGTTGCGCCGTGTAGAACACGTCCTGACGCTTCTGTACAATGTTCTGTATGACCCACGCACTCCTTCCTACCTTAAGGAGAGTTTCCAGTACCTAGGTGCTGACCGCTCGCGTGTCTTTCGATCGAAGTCTGACAACATTTTGCGGGCTACATTAACACGGTCGGGCTACTACAAGGAGTCTTTTGCTTTAAAATCTGCTCAACTGTGGAATAATTTTCCCTCTGAAGTTCGTCACTCCGAGTCGCTTGCTATTTTCAAAACAAAACTGCATAATTATCTCCTAAGTCGTTCCTCTTCTGTTTGCAACTGAGTATACATGTATTCGTAACACTATAGTTATATATATGTATATTTATATTTACTTGTTTACATTTTTGTATTTATTTTATATTTATATTTTATTTATATATATTTATATGTGTTTTTTGTATGCAATTTTTTATTGGTACACTACCTGCTGTGATTATTTATGTATGTCTTTTCCTCTATACAAAGGTTGTCTGGTAGAGATCGCTCTCAGCGATAAGACCGCCTTTGCCCACTATAACCTTAAGTGTTATTCTTTGTGTGTTCTTATGTTTATGTGTGCAATAAAGAATTTATTCATTCATTCATTCATTCTCTTATCATACAATTTCTAACCCTGTCACAGAATTTCACACCAATCATACTCCTAAACGCTTTCATTTGTACTGCATTATTACAATTTCACTTTTATGCTTTTACTACCAAACCCAGCTTTCACTGTTGTACATCAGTGTTGGTGCCAGAACAGCCAGAGGAACCTTGATCGACTCTTTCTGACTCCTTATTAATGCGTGCAGAGCTCCTTTCACTATTTTTCCAGCATAAGAATTTCTTTTAATATCACTTTCATACATTCCATGTCTCGTTTAGTTAGAACCCAGATTCACATACTCTTTTACTTGTTTGAATTGTTCACAAACTGTTTATAGTATACTACACCCTGTCATACATGCTTCTCTTTTAAGTACCATTACTTTCGTGTTGCTTACATTTGCTTTTATCCCTTTCCTGCCCAAATCCACATTCAAAATTGTTACCATCTCCTGACCTATATATTATTTGGTCATTAGAGTAGACATTTGATGAGTAACTCATTAATTATCAGCGGTCCAAACATATTCTCATTCAGATCAGTCCAACAATTATCCATTAATAGGTAAAACAACCAAGGTGACGCTACACAGCACAGCCCTGCCTAACACCTTTTTCGATCCAAAACCATTCAGTGTACGCCTCGTTTGTTCTGACGCAGGCACTGGAAACCTCATAAAGGGATTTCAGTGATTAAATGAGATAACCTTACACCCGTGATTCACCCCACACACAGACAATGCCGACCACAATTCATTAACCATCATCACCATTCGGTCATAGGCCTTTTCCAATAACTTTTGAGTCACGCACCACTAAAAAAATACATGACACATATATCTCATCCCCTTTCTTAATCCCGCCTGTACATTGCCCATGATTATTTTAAAAATTGTTAAATTTTAAGAACTAAACATGTAAGTAATCTGACGCGCCTCCAAAGTACTCATACGAATTACGTTTCTTTTTAGGGTTCCGATACCAAAATGGTAAAAAAAAGGAACCCTTATGGTGCCGCTCTGTCTGTCTGTCTGTCCGTCTGTCTGTCACACCTCTATATCTCAGCAACCACTTATGCTATCGACCTGAAATTTGGAATGGTTTTAGAATATAGTTGCCCAACTTAACTGCATATGAAAAATTTTTGAAAAAAGTATGATTATTAATGTAAAGGGGGCCAAAATAGGGGGAGCCAAATTTCAAATTGTCGCTACTAGGTCGAGTGGGGTATCATATGAAAGGGCTTTACTTGTACATTTCAAAATATATTTTTGTATTTTTTTAAGTTTCTTAGTTTTCAAGTTAAGATGAAAAATGTCAAAAAAAATACCATTCCCCCCCCCTTATCTCCGAAGTTTGAGTAAGGAAAAATCTGAATTAATTACAGTTGACAGGGGTTCATGTAAACTTTGCAGCAAAAATAAAACGATCTTTCTAAGTTGCACAGTTTTTCAGAAATCTGCAAAAAACCTTTAAAAACAAATTTAGTTTTGCGGTCCTGAAAATGGACTTTATTGCTTCCAAAAATACTATAGGTATATCGGAACCCTCGGCGCGCGAGTCCGACTCGCACTTGACCGGTTTTTTTTATTATAAGTACTTGATTGTTAACTGGCAATTTATCTTCATTTAAATAATTTAAAAATTCGTTAAAATTGGTTTAAAACATAGGTTTAAAATATTGTTTACATTGGACGAACCACACATTTTTTTATTATCATGTTGCAGATAATTTCTAAAAAGCGTCAGGAATTGGCAGAAAAATCATCTAAGGATACAAAAATCGATCAGAAAGGTGTGTTCAACTTTCTTTCAATCATGCATTAAGTCAGTAAGTATGGTCAATAGCACATCAGTGGAAACCTTTACAAATTAGATTGCTTAGTTGGTTTGCAATGTCTGTCGTCTGGAAAAAACTATTTTATTTCGGTTTTCACCAATTTTTATGATTCGTATAAAAAGCTAATACTTTGAAAGATTGTTGAGTATGAAACAAGTGTAACCTTCAATAGGTGTGCAAATCAGTTACACTTTTAAGGCATTTGGACACTCCTACACGTTCAGCTTTAAGACCAATTACTTGCAGTGGGCATACATACAGTGGCCTTCAGGATCAATATTACCAGGGGTTCGGGATGGGAGTAAAACGAAAATGCAGGTTTTATTTAGGAGTATATACTACCCGAGCTTTTTAGTTTTACCTCTCACAGAGTTCTTCGTCCAAGCCTCTTCTAGGAGTCTTTTTCCTGTGTTCTATTGAATGGAGTCTTCACTCCAGGAACTCTTCTACGCAGTCTTCCCACTGAGTACTCTTCCATCTGGGACCTTTTTTATGGAGCCTTCTCTTCGGGACTTTTTCCGCGGAATCTTCCCTGCGGGCACTCTTACTTCCGGAAACGCTTCTACAGTCTTCCCTTTGAACTCTTTTGGAATACCTTTAAGGTTCCTCTTCTTTAGGACTTCTTCTTTCCCATGTTCCTCTCTTTAGATCGCTTTCCACCGTACAATTGCGTAACCGCTCGGTGGTCCGCCTTATGAACCGATGATATCCGTTTTCGAACATTCTAGATTAATTTTTGAATTTAGGTTATTGTTTAATTTTTCTGGAATTTTTCTCTTTCTTTAGATATAGTTTTTTTTATATATTCTAAATCTAAACTGGACCGGCTGGATTTGAATCGGCACTTCTCTGTTTTGTAACCCACGGGGCTCATAACTGACTTGTATAAAAATTTTGAAACAGTTCTCTCGTATGACAGCCGAGGACCCCATGTCATTCTTATATTACTGGCCTTTCCGCTTTTCTGAACTCCAATCCCATTTCTGACAAATGTTTTGGGATGAAAAAGTTATAAGAAAGTTTATTGGGTCTTATTTGCGAAAATCCTGAGAAATTGTACGGAGTCTACGTTTCGAGCCTTTTTCCTCTGGAACCTCTTGGACGGAGTCCTCCCTCCTAGCCCTCTCTTGCATAGTTTTCCTTCCGAGTCCTCATGTATTTTCCTCTTGAGTTTTGTCTGTCTTGTCTTTCTTCAGAGGCTTGTTTTCTATCCTTTGATTGCTCTTCTTAGTATTTTACTTTAATCTCTTTAGATCGCTTGCTCGCTGATCGCTCAGTGGCCTAATTTGATTCTTGCGCGTCCTATACATTCAAAGGTTTGCATGGCAAAGAAAAATCAACTCGTTATTCTACCCGTGTTTCAATGAGAAAGTTGAAAATTTTTATTATATTATTTTTTTTATCTTGACGCTTAGGTTCGTTGATGATAAAATAAAAAACTTACTTGGTGGAGCTCTTTATGCTCATGGTTGGCTCCATTCTAAATATAAAACATTTATTGCTACGTCAACCTTTCCATGCATTTTCAAACTACATCAACTTAAGGACGTTCTGAATAAAGGCCAGGTTAAAAGTACCCTAAACCGACGAGCATGTATGAAAGGATTGATGAAAGTACAGGAAGCAAGGGAAGTATGTCAAGATCGTAGCAGGTGGAGGACTGTGGTCTCTGCCTACCCCAACAGGAAAGAGGCGTGATGTTATGTATGTATGTATGTATGTATCAACTTTTGCTTAGTTTCTGTTTAATGTCGCGGTACAACTAAAACTACAAAGTTTATTTATGTTCTTATATGTTAAAACTTAACATATTAGAACATAAAATACTAGAAGTTGGCTTCGGGTCCGATAATAACCCTTTTTAGGGTTCCGATACCAAAATGGTAAAAAAAAGGAACCCTTATGGCGCCGCTCTGTCTGTCTGTCTGTCCGTCTGTCTGTCACACCTCTATATCTCAGCAACCACTTACGCTTTCGAGCTGAAATTTGGAATAGTTTTAGAATATAGTTGCCCAACTTAATTGCACATGAAAATTTTTTGAAAAAAGTATGATTATTAATGTAAAGGGGGCCAAAATAGGGGGGCCAAATTTCAAATTGTCGCTACTAGGTCGAGTGGGGTATCATATGAAAGGGCTTTACTTGTACATTTTAAAATATATTTTTGTATTTTTTTAAGTTTCTTAGTTTTCAAGTTATGATGAAAAATGACAAAAAAATACCATTCCCCCCCCCATATCTCCGAAGTTTGAGTAAGGGAAAATCTGAATTAATTACAGTTGACAGAGGTTTATGTAAACTTTACAGCAAAAATAAAACGATCTTTCTAAGTTGCACAGTTTTTCAAAAATCTGCAAAAAACCTTTACAAACAAATTTAGTTTTGCGGTCCTGAAAATGGACTTTATTGCTTCCAAAAATACTATAGGTATATCGGAACCCTCGGCGCGCGAGTCCGACTCGCACTTGACCGGTTTTTTTTAAATTATATTCTGTGTATATTTCAATAATATTTTTTTCTATAATTTCTTATTCCAGAAACTTCAAAATCATTCCTGGAACTCTTGATTAAGTCTTCGGGGGATGAAAAGGGTTATTCTGATTTAGAACTGCAAGAGGAGATCTTAGTCCTGATCACAGCTGGCAATGATACTTCAGCCACTGGAGCTTGCTTCACTACGCTCATGCTTTCTCGACATTCTGATGTCCAACAAAAAGCTTATGAAGAGTACCTATGTTTTATAGAACTGGCAAAGTGTTTAGGTACTTAGCTGTGCTTTAATGATGCTCATCGCTTTTCAGATTGAAAGACGTTCTTGAAAATTCTAATGGTATTTTACTTCCTAAGGACGTAAGCAAACTAAAATACTTAGAAGCTGTCATTAAAGAAACTTTGCGATTGTACCCACCTGCTCCTCGTATTGCCAGATTGGCTGATCGAGATCTAACTTTACGTAAGTGCACTTGTTTTTTAAAACTTATTGTTATTAAATGGTCACTGTATCGATAAAGTTTAAGTAAATGCTAAATGTTTTTCAGCGTCTGGTGTAACTATTGTAAAAGGATGTGATATAATTGTTGATATTTGGGCATTGCATCGAAATCCTAGATACTGGGGCCCTGATGCTGAAGAGTTTAGACCAGAACGTTGGATTGAAATGGACCTGAAGAATCAGGCGCAGTATATGGCATTTAGTCATGGGCCAAGGAATTGCGTGGGTTAGTAGTTCAATAACGATTTTTTAGTGTGATTGATAATAAATGAATAATTATAAATGACATTTAATTTAATAAATAACAATTTAAATTAGTTATAAATAAATTCTAGTATATTATTTTTATCCTCAATTTTTTGTTTGAATTTATTTGAAGTATTCTTTTTTAGACTTATACTTGTTATAAGTACATACTACCAACATTGACTTGTATTATAAATTAACTAGCTGTTGCCCGCGGCTTCGCTCGCGTGGATTTCGTATTTATGTTGTTACCGGTTTTCCAAAGCAATGAGATATTTTCCCGTAATTTCGGGGTAATTTTAAACTAAGGAAAAACACACAGAAAAATAAGGGTACTTAGAAGGAGGATTAAAGAAATAATTCGTCACAAGGTAGTGAAGGCGTCGTTCTATGGATTTGACGGGTTATTTTGAATATTTCCTAGTGATCACTGATAGTTTGACATAAAATATTGGGACATGTTGGCAGATGTCATCCCATAGTAAAATAAATTAGCAAGGTATCTATTCCGAGCGAAGCAAGGAGGTCCGAAATCTTTGGAAAAACAGGACTAACCCTGCGCAAATCAATGAGTATAATTCAAGATCCAGCTGAATTTTATATAATATACAGACGTTACTTATAAATTACTCAGAACAGAGGAACTTAGCAGCAGTATCCTAACAAATGTAAAGAGAGAGATGAGAGACACCTTTATGTAATATTTCAAAACAGAGCCAATTCGCAGAAGTAATTGAGAAAAACTGAAACCCTCTCCCTGTCTCTCCCACTCCCCCCTTCCTCTCCTCCTTCCCGTCCCTCTGTCTCTCCCCCTCCCCCTCCTCCCCCTCCCTCTCCCCCTTCCTCTCCCTCACCCCCTCCCTCTCTCCCTCCCTCTCTCCCTCCCTCTCTCCCTCCCTCTCTCCCTCCCTCTCCCCCTTCCCCTTCTTCTCCCTCTCCCTCTACCTCTCTACCTGTCTACGTCTCTACCTCTCTGCCTCTCTACCTCTCTACCTCTCTACCTCTCTACCTCTCTACCTCTCTACCTCTCTACCTCTCTACCTCTCTACCTCTCTACCGCTCTACCTCTCATCCTCTCTACCTCTCTACGTCTCTACCTCTCTACCTCTCTATCTCTCTACTTATCTACCTCTCTACCTCCCCCTCCCTCTCCCTCTCACTCACAATCTCCCCCTCCCTCTCTCCCTCCCTCTCCTTCTCCCTCTCCATCTCTACCTCTCTACGTCTCTACCTCTCTACTTCTCCACCTCTCTACCTCTTTACTTCTCAACCTCTCTACCTCTACCTCTCTACCTCTCTACCTCTCTAGCTCTATACCTCTCTACCTCTCTACCTCTCTACCTCTTTACCTCTCTACCTCTACCTTTACCTCTTCCTCTACCTCTACCTCTCCCTATCCCTGCCCCTATCCCTACCCCTAACGCCAATTTAACCGCTATCCCTAACATAGAAACGACACCCATATTTATTTTTAGACATTTCAAACCTATCGCACCCCAACCCCATCCCCAGGGGATGATGGTATTTCACGTCCACCACGTTGGATTTCAAAGTTTTTGTAGCTTTCGTAATCAGCGACCCGATAAACCATACAAACGACACCCATATTGATTTTAGACATTTCAAACCTATCGCACCCCAACTCCATCCCTAGGGGGATGATGGTATTTCACGTCCACCACGTTGGATTTCAAAATAGTTGTAGTTTTCGTAATCAGCGACCCGATAAACCATACAAACGACACCCATATTCACATTTCAACCCTATCGCACCCCTACCCCATCCCAAGGGAATGATGGTACTGACGTCCACCACGTTGGATTTCAAAATTGTTGTAGTTTTCGTAATCAGCGACCCGATAAACCATACAAACGTTACCCATATTGGTTTTTAGACTTTTTCACCCCATTTCCCTTTTTAGGGGTTGAATTTGGGGTGGAATTTCAATAAAAGTGATGAACGTTGCATAGAATTACATCATTTATGCCTAAATAATAAATTATGCGGATTTTACTTTAAAAATAAAGAATTTTCAACTTCATCCCCCTTTTCACCCTTAAGGGTGTCGAATTTTCAAAAACCCTGAGACACGTCAATATTAATTTTTAATCGTCAGCCTAAATACAAATTTTGAAGATCCTAACTTCAAAACTGACGGACTTTCATACAAACTTTCATCCCCTATTTTACCCCCTTAGGGGTAGAATTTTGTAAAACCCTTTCTTAGTGCACCCCTAGGCCTCATAAGGAACCTACATGCCAAATTTGGAATCTCTAGACCCAGTGGTTTGGGCTGTGCGTTGATATGTCAGTCAGTCAGTCAGTCAGTCACCTTCTTCTTTTATATATATAGATGAGTATGACTTCTTTCACTCCCACCTTACGGGATTGATCTGTGTGGTTTATCTGTCGACCGTGACTACTCTTTTATTATGCAAAAGGAGGTTATCCGATGGATTATGAGATACACGGCAAAAAATTAGATAATACGTTGATAATTCGTTGTTGACTTGGGTATTTTGATAGTTCCCTGCCTGTACATATATGTTTATTGGGAGCTGCTGAGTATGTTATGCATAACACTACTAAATAAAAAAAAATACGTAAGTTGGAAAACGTCAATAAAAGTGGAGGGAGAGCTAGTTTCGACTAGACATCAATATTAACATAAATTTAACAGGTCCCAAAAACTAGTGCTGAAATCCATAATTATTGTAGTCTTAATAAGTTTTCTTCAAAGATTTGACTTTCCTTATTCAAACTATTACAGCTCCTTTATTTTGATATACTGTTGTTTTAATTTTTTTTTTGTTTTTTAGGTTACCAATATGCAATGAACTCCATGACAACCGCAATAGCCACGATGCTCAGCCACTACCGCATCCTTCCTGAATCCAGCCCTAATAAAGATGGCATGTTCGAACCTTTACATCTTAAGTACGAAATTATGCTCAAAGACATCAACAATTTCAATGTCCGACTCGAAAATAGGAATTAAAATTTATATTGGAACCATTGAAATAATTGGTGACGGCATTGGGATAATTTTGACAATGGAAAATACACGAATACTGCAAAATCAATCGAAAGTTTTTATTTTGGATACATTTACCTACAGGGCGATTTTAAAGGGTTAGTCTCGTTTTACCCCATTCCCAGTTTCACCCGTCCCGTTTTCACCCGATTTTTAATTCTATTTGTGAAGTCGATTAAAAGTCAATCTTGCTTTAAAGTACCATCAGCAGGAAAAGTTTTAGTCCAAATTTAATTATTATACTTCACGTACTTAACATTAAGGATCAAGAATTTAATGCTAAGTCTAAGTTCTAGGTCACAGTAGAAATATATATGGAATAAAACAGTTTACATTCTGGTGGAGTATAATCACAGGTTTTATTAATCTGACTAGGAGTTTAATTATAGTCATTAAAACTTACGGTAAATTGAGTACTTACAAAATCGAATTCACATATCATTATAAAATAAATCAATATGCAGTTTAAATAATATAGCTTGATGAATTTGATAGATGGTGTGAGAGCAGGTCGGAGCTGGAGAATGACAGACACGGATCGCTCCGTCATGTTCAAATCAAATCAAATCAAAATCGTTTATGATCATTGTTGGATAATAAAATCTCTTAATATTCTCACTCATAGCTCTGTCCACCTGTCAAATCATTCAAGCTAGATTATTTTCACTTTGAAACTCTAAACGGAGAATATACAATGTACAAATAAACTTTAATAAAAACCTTAAAATGATGCAAAATCGGTCTTATTCTCAATATTTTTGTTATTCATTTTAGTCTAGCAATAATCAACAGTATACAAAATAATTCTCAATAATCAAATCTAACTAAACACTAAAATATAAAATTTTTCAATAAGTATTTTCCTAATTAAACTAATTTTTAGAGTAAGTTCTGTAATTGATATAGATCAATTTTGTACAGAAATTTTGAGTTGTCGAAAAATGCTTTTTTGTAGTTGTGAAGTTAAATATTCTTGAACTGATACATTAACGTACTTACCTAAAAAATGAAAAATGAACATAAATGAAGCAATTTTTTTTTGCAGATATTATGCAAATTTTATTATTATTATTTTTGTGCAAGTACGTTTACCTTAATAATAACAAAAAAATAGTGTATCGATTTCAAGTATGTTTACCTTAATAATATAAAAAAAAATCAAGTCCAAATATCCTTAGACTTATACAAAATTAATCTATACCGATAATATAAATTAACGATGCCATCTTATTTAAAAACCTTTTATTTACTTTCACCTGTTGCGTTATCTGTCTGTGGTGTCGATTTTGGCAGACCCAAACTAAAACTAAACTAAATTTGACAGGTCTAAAACTGTTTCTGTCTCTGTTACTCTCTACAGACTAATAAAGGACAGCATCATTTTTAGAACTGTCAAATTTAGTTTAGTTTTAGTTTTGGTCTACCAGAATCGACACCTGTAGATGACCAAATCTTGCAAGTTAAATTTGACCCATTTCCCGGTTTCCGATTAAGATTAAATGTTGCGCAAGTACGTATATCGGATGACAATACAATATTATTATAACTTGCAGCTGATCTGATGATGGAGACAGAAACTAGCCACAGAAACATTATAAAATACAACATTTCAGGAATCCTGCAGTGGCATTTGTTGGTGGGTAGCATGGTTTGCTCACCTGGTAATATATTATAACAATTTTTAGAGCTTTCTTCATAAAATATTTGGGTTTTTTGGGGAAACTGTAAGTTTGTACCGTCGACCAGTTTGTACATACAATAAATTAATAAAATATAATCTCTTTATTGCTGACTATAGAGTATATATTGTCAATAATACATTCATTAAAAAAAATACATGAATTATTTTATAAACATATAAACTTCAGGAAGTAATATAACATTTAAAAAAAAAACAAAACAAAACATTGTTCCAAAAAACGATGAATGATTATTTTAACACCTAATCTAAATAGTGATGCATCAGTGAATTTTTTATGCTTTATTTAATCCATGGTTTGTTTAGAATATCTGCAGTTGGTTGACTGGCTGTGATTGAAGTGTGTGTAAGTGTTGGTGAAATATTGGTGTCGAATATCTGTGTGCTTTGTATATTGTGTCATAATTTTATTAATTGAGCTCTGATTCATTATTTATTTTATTATTGTAACTTTTACAACATTAGATTCACACGGACCCATAATACTGTTTTCACGGTTTGACTGTGGGATCATCAGGCTCAATAAACAAAAATACAAAAATAATCTTAATAAAAACAGTCTTTTCAAAAAGTTAATACAAAGTAGGCTAAAGTATCTCTTGTAAAAAAACTCGTTAATTTAAGTTAAGCAATCCATAAGATGTTTTTAGGCAAAATATAAAATAATTTTTTATCTAGCGCGTGTCTTATATCAGTGGGAAAACCGTTCATGAGGTACGGTAAACGTTTGTCCAGCGTTCGATCGCCGTAAAAATTGTACACTATAGTCTTTAATTTTTATGGTAGAATTAAACAAATTTGTTTTGAGCTGTCCGTAAAAAATAAAAACGTACTTGTTTTAGCATTTTTAGAAATTCATCCCCTGATGCTTCGAAATAAGGGATGAAAGTTGGTATATAAATTCTACAATTTTGTGTTGAGGTACTTGAAAATTTAGATTTCAGTTAATAAGAAATGAAGAACACGTTTGTCAGAAATTTTGAGATATCGTCCCTCAAAGGGGTGAAATAAGGGATGAAAGTTTGTATGAAAATCCTACAGTTTGACATTAGGCTCTTGAAATTTGGATTTATGCTAATAACAAGTAATAAAAAACACGTGTTTCAGCAATTTTGAGATATCATCTCCAAGGGGGTGAAATAAGGGTTGAAAGTTAGTATGAAAATTCTACAAAAAATTGGATTTAGGCTAAAAAATAATGAAGTAAACATGTGCTTCAGTGTTTTTGAAAAATCATTTCCCAAGGGGATGAAAATTAGGGATGAAAGTTTATATGAAATTCCGTCAGACCAAAAAACGGGCTAAGTGCGAGCCGCCAGCTGATAAGTGTATTACTACTATACTTTTACGATAGATCTAAAACAAAAAATAAACACGTTTCAAAATCGTGATATCGACGATGAAGTGTAATGACCTCCTAACTGACATTTTGCCATTTTTGTGATTCTTACATATATATATATATTTAAAATAAATGGGGAGTCGAAATTTTTTTGTGCGTTGTTAGAAAAGTCGTAGAACAAAAGTTGGTGCTTTTGACCTCTGTAATAACGTGGGCATAGGCAAATCAGGTAAAAAAAAATAACCTTGTATATGGGATATTTTTATGAACACTAGCTTCCCGTGCGAAGCCTGGGCGGGCCGCTAGTTTATCATAATATTACTAAGTTCGTGAGCGAAGTACAAAAACTTGTCAAATGGTCTTTTAAAACAAATGCGACACTACATAAAAAATGAAATACTGATGATTTGCCAAATTATAAGAATAAAAATACGTGAACATTGTTTAACTGATGTACTTTGTTACACGTGTAAACGGTCAACCGCACGTCGGTGGAAACATTTGCTACTCTATTACCACGCCATAAAGTCCAAAGTGTTTGTGCTACAAAGCGATTATTCAGTGCTCTGTGGTTTGTACACACGGCCGCACATCGGTAGAAACACTTTTGGACCTTATGGCGTGGTAATAGAGTTGAAAAAGTTTCTACCGACAAGCGGTTGACCGTACTATCTGTTGGGTGTACTTAGGACAATAGGGAACATGCATACATTTTGTTAGTCGCATTTATCAGCAAATATTAAAATACCGTATAAGAGATGACAGAAAGTGAAATTAAAATTTAAATCGGCTAAGAAATACGGCCGATATAAGTATTCAAAACTACTAATTACGCGCCGATTAGACAGAGAGATCGACGACGTCACAAATTTACAATGCACTACGGCCATAATAATCTAAGACGGCCATATAAACGCCATATTAAATTTCGTTTTGCTAGACAGATACAGAAACAAATCTTCGATGGCTTATATTTTTTTTAATATTATAGTTATTCGAAAAATAGGTTTACTAGACTGTTTATGACACAAATGAGAATATTTTTTTTTAATAAAAAATATCGTGCATGTTCCCTATTGCGGACTATACCGTCGATACTATCGATATTATTCCCCATCGTTTGCCGTCCGTGAAGACTGTGTGGTTTCCTTTTGGGCCAAGGAACGTCGGCTACCTTTATCTGTTTGACAGATAATTACTAATTTCCATTCTACGGCGCTTCATTCCAAAGACGAGCTTTTTAACACCGTTTTGATTCACTGCATCAGCTCTACTGCTCTACTGTACGTGACAGGAGAAGGTATGGTTGTTACAGGCATTCTACACAATTTTAAAGCTGTTGTTTAGCAAAAATCGTATATATTTATTGCAAAATATCAGATTACTTAGAGGATTAAAATCCATTTGAATGCAGTTCCAAAAGGGTAATTCAATTTGACATATTGTTTCAACCCTATTATTATGTAGGTATATAATGCCTTGTACACTTAGGCAATGTATAAAACTCTTAGCTAGTAATAAGTTTTGAGCTCTTAATATTAATGATCAAAGGCTGTAGTCAATAAAAACTTCCAATAAGCAGCTTTTCAATTTACCAGTCAATGGAAGTTGCCGTTTCAAGCTGAGTGGGAATATTAAAACATTGAATATTCCAAACGCCCCAAGTGCCCATTTAGCTGCTCGATCTGAATGCAGTCCAACTTACTGCATAGTTTTTAATGAAACCCAAACTCAAATCTGACTGCTGTGCGGATTTAAAATCTTTTGAATATGATTCCTCAGTTTCTCTCTGTCTGTTTCTCCGCAGCTTAGCTTAGAAAACCTTAGTAATAGAAATCTGTAATTTAGTATGATTATATTTAATCCACGTCAATAAAAAAGGTTGAATAAAATCTTAAAAAAAAGTTTTTGAGGTACAAAATAAAGTGGTGGTGAATTTTTTTTTACTGATCTACCCCATCATGTGGGGAGTCGTGAGATAGGCATTTTAAAAATAATGTGTGCCTGCATACTTACTTACTTACTACGCTGGCTCAGCGACCCCAAGAGGATCTTGACCTCCGACACGAGAGTTCTCCATTATTTCCTGTTCTGTGCCGCTTCTTGCCTATCAGCTCTTTGGAGTGCATCCAGGTCTTTCCGCACTTCGTCACCCCATCTGTACCTAGGACGACCGACTGGTCGTTTTCCTGTCGGTCGTCCCACGTAAGCTCTTCTGGCGGCCCGATCCTCTCCCTTTCTCTCCACGTGGCCGAGCCAGCGAAGCCTTGCAGCCTTGGTCTCGCCCATGATGTTGGGTTCAGGTGCCTGCATATATCATTTTAAATATTTGGCTATTTTTGGCACAATTTTTTGTTGAAGTCGAGTGTCCCCCTCCTGCCAGCTAAACGGTTATAACTAGAAATGTGAAAAAAATCACAGTAGATATGATAAAATTAAAAGGAGAACTATCATAATCATTAACTGGAAATAATAAAAGTAGCAATAGCAGTCAAGCACTAACACATCGCTATCTAAAGAAAGAGGAAAGTTGTCTGTAGGAAAATAGGACACTTATTTGCATTTTGTTGTTTTATTATTTATACATATATAACGTAGTATAAGGTATATATTTATATGTTTATTTATTATATGACATCTGTGTATATGTGTATTATTTTATGTAAGTTTATGTGTATTTATTTATTCTATGTCTGTATTTAGGTATTTTGGTAAGTAAGTTTATTGTTTGATTTTATGTACCTAATTTACTTTCAAATTAGTCTAGTTTAGTTAAGCAAACTCTGCACTACTCGTGTCCATCTCAGCAATTCCCAGTCCTAAGGTTGCCTGGAAGAGATTGCTCTAAGCAGTAAGGCCGCCTTTGCGCGCAATTAGATATAAGGTTTCTTACGCAATTACTGTTATTTTGTGTGCAATAAAGAGTTTCTATCTATCTATCTATCGCTCAGCATTTAGGAGGTAATAATATTAAGTTACAACGTAATGAAATATCTAAAAAAAACCGGCTTTGCCAAAAAAAAAATCTAAAAAACTGAGGAACGCTATACTGCAGGTGGCCCGACATACACTTTGCAAGTTTTTCAAATTGAGAATTAAAAATTTTTTTGGAACACAACACCAAGGTTATACAAAAAAAATTATAGCAAAAACTCTTCCTATACTTCCAAATTGAAGGAAAAGCTGAAATTCTTGCAAAACGTACGGGAAATATAATCACATCTGGGCCTCATGTTGTGAAATTATAATTTTATTATTGAAATGAAGCACGAGGAGGGTGTTTTTCACCAAACCTTATCCTTAATAATTTTGTAAATAATATTTGGACTCCAAACAATTTGTATGGGTTGGTACTATTCTTTGCCGGCACCACACGGGACCCGTAGGTGTCGTAAAAGGCAAATGAGGATGGGCAGCAGCATCCTCCTGTTCCATATTAGTAGTATATCAGTGCAAAATACAACTTTTAGCTGTAAACACAACTCAAAGTTGCTTACGAGTGATTTATATCACTTTTAGTCGCTTATGAGTAGATTTTGTTACTGCTGTATTAGTAAAAGTGGTAAACAGTCTATAAGTTATTACTGCTTTATAACTCACGGTAATACATAGTCGAAAATACTTATTGTAGCCACAAACAGGTTAAATTTAGAACTGCTATAGCACTTATATTAAAAAACAAGGGTTTAAATTCTCTTCTTTGCAACTACTAGAAACAAGCCTAAGATTTACCACTTAGAGTTCCAAAGAGGTAGTACATCCGAGTATTCTAAAGCCTGAAGTGGCAAAGTGGGTCATGTTGGAACTCTTTTAGGACTCCGAACTATTGCCACCTTACGTTCTTGTGCGCAGTGATATGCTACTCAAATACGTACAAAGGTTTCAAATAGGGGACACTGACGACCAAAAGAAGCTATTTGCACTTATTTTAAACCAGTAACAATCTTGAAGTTCTAAAATACCTAAAAGTTTACTTTTTTACTACCTCATGCCTCATGTCATTCTTGCAAAAATCTGCGCGATAAAGCTTGATTGTATATTGTACATTTAATTTGTTAAATGTGTATATAACTACATCAAAAATGAATCCCGAGGAGTGGAAAAAAATTAAATGGTGGTAAATATCATCGCGAGATTAACGAACAGGGGAAATAGTTATTATTGATAACAAAATTCACTGATTTGTTACAACTAGGATGCAAATGAGTGACTTTTAGAACTAAGGACTGCAAATAGAGTGTAAATAGGTAAAAATTTGAACTAGAAGCTCCTTACGGCGTCGCCATGTTTTACCAATGTCTTCATTATGAAAGTAATGTTTTGAATGCTTTTTTGTTCCATTGACTGGTTGTTGTAGCTGAAGTAGACGTTATTTACGATGAAAAACAATCAAAGACCATGTTTTGACTGTTTGTAACATATTATTAAAAAGTGAGGTTATGTTGTGATTATTTATTTTATTTAACAATAATTATACAGTTAAAACATGATCAAATCGAGGGTGCATAAAAATTTGTTAAGAGATATGCATGTAATTCTACAACAACAAAAAAAGTCCCAAGGATTTTGAGCTACCTATTGGAATACAACAATAGATAGGAACGTAAAAAAATATTATCATAAAAAGACTGCTGTTACTCAAAAATCTTAGGAAAATGTGAATATCCTTAATACTTATGTAACTTCTAAACAAAAGTATTCAATGACACGCACGTCTCACTAGCACTTGCAGAATAACATAAAACTGAAAACCAACCTAACGGTCTAATCGTTCAATCATTCATTCCCTACGCGCAATTTGAACCTTGAGGTCCAATGGGGAGCCACGGTGCTTATTTTGACTCTAACAGAACTGAAAATGAACTAAAAATAGGCTGCAATTTTTCTCAACGTGGTTGCAATTGGGTTGCTTATAGGTTGCGTGTATAACACATGAGCATGCTGCATTTTTCACCTAGCGTTCCAAGCGTATACTATGTAGTACTATTATTAATTCTGTGCGTATACGATATCTAACTTATATGCCACCCAGTTGTGTTGCTTGGGTAATATATAATCTGTGGCGCAGGGTCCGAATTTTTAAATCATCTAATGACAAAAATAATTTCTCTAATTTGAAATGCCTTGATCAACTCAAAAAAAGTAAATTTTAATTATTTGTGTTATTAGGAATCAAATATTATTTCATAATTAACAAATTTTATTCTTTAATTTTATAGATTTGATTTAGATTTTGTTTTTATTCTATATCTATTAATCACAAGAATAGGTTCAAGAATAGGTACCCCGAACATCATAAGTTATCAGCGGGAACATCATTTTAACTTATTGTATTTAATTTAGTGCAATTTAGGTTGTAATTAAAAATAAAATTAATAAGTCAATGGAATTTAGAAATAGTGCCTCAAATATCATGTATAAACTATTATACTATTTAAACTACTATTTAAAATCTTATGAGTACTTTTTCAGTAGCAAAAAGAGAAGAGACTGAAAATGAAAGTAATTTATGTAATCGAATTTGAATATCCGCGCATAGTTTGAGAAAAGCACTATACAAGCCTTGGCCGCAACCAGGTATTGATGGACTCACGTTTTTTCGACCGCTGCAGTAATGTACTAATTTACGATTTGGTGGTACAGGAACACCCCTTATGTGGAATAACACAGATCAATAAAATTGATACTGGCGCAAAATATCTTACATGGAGATGCTTGGTCATGCAAAGTTTCATCAAGATTCTATGAGCCGTTTTTGAGAAAATTTCAATTTTTCATTTTCGTTGTATGACAGCTACCCTCAAAATGAGAGCCAGCAAGAAACCACTTAGAACCCTTCGATGGATTTGCATAAAACTCCTAAATTCAAAATATAGTGTCAATCGGACCATTCGTTTAGCCGCTAGGCCAAAGCGTGACGGACAGACCGACCGACGGACCGACCGACCGACCGACCGACCGACCGACGGACGTACATTTTTGGGAGACTTGTTTTTTATGATGTATTAGTGATATAGAACACATTTTTGACAAAATTAGAAAAACTTTTTTTTTTCACGAATACAATACCTTTCTCTCTCCGCTCGAAAGTAAAAAAGGGGAGAAATTTGCCCAGCAGTGGGACACATTAGAGACTACATAATAATAATAAGGGTAGCTTACTACACTACCAGAATAGTTGTAGTGCGGTGGAAAATTTACAGGGTTTTTTATTCAGAGCACGGGTAAGTGAGTACCGGAGTTTATGAAAGAGCGTTACGATTTGTAAACAAAATTATTATTATCCCAAATTCATGCAAAAGGTGTAAAAATGTAAATATTTCTAACAAGCTGTATGCAATAAGGCCGCCTTTGAGCGCATATAAGTTAGTACCTGGGCGACCGAGCTTCGTTCTATAATAGCCGCCGCAACATTAGAATATCACCGGGTGAGCAAGCTATGCTACCCGCCGAAAGATGGCGCTGTAGGTTTCTCTCTAAAACGCGGTTTTTAAAAAATGCTAAAATCATGGGGAAAACGAACTATCATCATCACAACATCCCATGAAACGACCACTACAGGACAGGGAGCTCCCTCCAGAATTCAAGCTTTTGCTGGAAAAATGTAGAGGGGAAGTACCATAGTCACCTCGCTTGTTAGCGTATATACTTGTCGGGAACTACAGCATGAATAGGTATAAGGAAAGACAGAGAAGGAAGCTTAAAAGTGAGATAGAATTTGAAAATTGCGGTGAATTTTGTTGAAGCGTTTCCGGATTGAGTTCGAGTTGGCTGCGAGTTTAGTGAAATTGAAGTGGTCAGGACATGAAGTTGGATGTTTTTGTTAGCCGAGTTTTAGTATAATTATTGACGACGGACGCGTAACTGTCGATCGGGATCGGATCTTCAATAGCAGCCTAGAAAAGCGAGGACAGCTCTGCCCAAACACGTGACTACAGGGTTCGTATCAAGGATCATACAATATGATACGTAGACACGTGATTGGACACGTTCCTCAAGTTCAATAACTCAGGGGGCACCGGTGGGACTTTGTTATAAGGAAAACACCATATAGGTACATAATCACAAAAGTATAATAAATGAAAGTTCACAAACACAGTTAACACAATATAGTAAAATAAAAGAAATTTTACAATGTTCGATCTGTGCATAAAAGGTTCTGAAAGGAATATTTTAATTGTTCAAACAAGTCGACAATACAAGAAAAATAAATTTAAAAAGTTCGCAAAGTATTTTAAAATTGTACAGAAAAGTCAACAAGTTGTTATTAAAGTTACACAAGACACCAGATATTTTAAAATATTAAAATACAATATGCACAGAAAGTATTTAAAAGGTTCACACAAAACAAGTAATATCTTATGAAAGCTCAAATAAAACATGCGCAGAAATACTTAATAAGTTCTTAAAAGTTTTCAAAGTTCAGATAAAGGCGCGAGAAATATTTTATGAAAGCCTCATAAAACATTTACAAGTACAAAAATATTTTACAAAAGTTCAGTAAAATATCAATAAAGTAAAAGATTACAAGTCAGGATAAAACACAAACAAGGTAAAAGAAAGTAAAAATGTTCAATACAAATGTTTCAAAAGGAAGTAAAAGGTGCACATATGATTCACAAAAGTTTATAAAATTAACAATTTTTAAAAACTTACGGTCCATACACTTAAACTTATTTAACATATGTTCGATGAACATATGATCACTCCACTTATTATCAGAGGGTCAATCCCAGCTGATAATTTCACTTAGGGGTCGACGCCCTATTGTCAGCTGACCGAGGTCAAGCGTGACTCACTTCACTACCACAGCTGTGGCTTGAGGGGGGGCAATGACCTGTACTCAGCTGATGGCCGGGTCAAAAAGGAGAGGGTTCACTGACTCGACTTGGCACACTTTAGCCAATTTAAAACACTTGTATATATTTACTTCTTCCTTGTATCCTGGGGACTTCTGGCCGACGACTACGATTTTACTTGAAATCTGGCCTACTTATATTCACATTCGATGCGAAAATTCGGGGGTCACAACTCTCGTGAACCACGCAGAGCGCGCGGCGTCCGGCCAATCAGCGCGTTGTGGCCGGTGCATCGAGCGTGCTCGCTCCCTCTGAGCTGCTCTCGCCCCCGCCGCCCCCCTGCTCTTCACCCCTCTCTCGTCTTAGTTCTGTTTTGTGGTTTATTGTGCCTCGCCGTCCGTAACATTCTCCCCCCAGCGAGAGCCCGCAGCTTCCCATAAGGTCGGGAGGATGGCGAGCTTCTTCAGTGGCCTCCACAGGATGCCTTCGATTGATCGCACCCTTGCGCTTCTGATGATGCCGTCTGGTCTGGGGGAGGCTCGTTGGACGACTCCTCGGGGCTTCGTGTTCTGTAGTAGGTTGGGGTCGACGACGACGACCGGGTCTCCAACCCGCAGCTGGTTCTCCTGGGTCCTCGTCCAGGCGCGTCTGTCCGCTGGTGAGCAGGTCCCGCCGCGTGGGAGGCCACTCGAACTCCCGATGAGGCAGCGGTTGGGAGTGAGGGCCCCCGGGTGCCCGATGTCCGCTGGCACGTGAGTCAGAGGTCGGCCGTTGACGGCGCGCTCGGCCTCTGCCAGCAGGGTCATCACGGTCTCGGCTGCGGTCACTTGCTCGGAGAGGGTCCGCCTCACAGTTCGGGAAGGGGCAGCTGAAGGGTTTGGATTCGGAGGTGGTCATGTACCCCTTGGAGGGGACAGTGGGTGGCGCCTCGCGGGCACGACTCGTTTGGCACCGGGGCGCCACACTGCGCACCTCAGGGCGCAGTCTTTGGATGTGGTCCGGCAGGCCTGGGTCATCATGTTCGGTTGTGTGGGCTGCCGGGTCCTCTTCGTTCTCGAGGCGTTGGTCGTGCGGTTGTTCTGGCCAGACTTCTTTATGTTCGGAGGGGAAGGCTGGCCCGCAGTTCATTAGATCATCTTTGGTTGCCGGTTCAGTGTGTCCGGCGTCTAGGCCTGAAGACTCTGAGATGTGCAGTACTTGTTCTTCGCCTACCTGGAGTCTGATCCGTGGTAGCGCCCCGTGGAGTACCCAGCCCAGTGAGGTGAGTGAGGCTGCCGGTTCGTCGCTTCGGCCGGCACGCAGCTCGCGAGTCGCAATGAGGTGCCAGTTGTTGGCCCCAATCAGGAGCCCCGGTTTGGCGCCCTCGCAGCAGTCCAGGAGGTTCAGTTCTCGAAGGTGGTCGAGCTGGATGGCTGCTGGATCGACGCTCTGCCCCCGGATCGCCAGTTCACGCACGGTCCGAGCGTTGATTAGATGTTCGCCCGTCTCGCGTCCTCTTACCCACAGGTGTAGGCACTGGCTGTCCGTTTCGGTGGTGGTGGCTGACACGCCGCGCAGGTTTAGTGGCACCGTCTTACCTCTGGCACCGATGCGGCGCGCCAGCTCTTGGTCGACCAGGGTGATCGTCGACCCCTCGTCGAGCAGCGCATGCGTCTTCACTGTCCCGTTTGTTCAGGAGGACCCTTCCATCGCTGTTCCCGCAGTGTGAGGCTGCGGCGACGGTCTCATGGTCTTGTTCAGGGCCAGGTTCAGGTTCAGGCCTCTCTGGATCTGGTGGCATGATGGCTTGTGTAGGGTTGTGCAGCAACACGTGGTGAGAGTGCGGGCAGTCCCGCATTGAGCACTTCTTTGCTCTGCACGCCTTCCTGGGATGCCTGCTCGTCAAGCAGCGGAAGCAGACCTTTTCGTTCTTAGCCCACTCCCATCGCTCGGCGACGGTCATCCTCTTCAACTTCTTACACCCATCAGGGAAGTGGCCACCTCCGCAGCACAAGCAGGTTGACGCCTCCTCGTGCCCAGGATCAGCGGTGGTGGTGGCGAAGACCCGGGCAGACTCCCTCTGCCGTAGTTCCGGTCGTCGCTGGTTCTGAGTTGCCTTGGCGTGGGCTGGTGCCGGTTCGCGCCTGGGTGGCTTGGAGTCTGACTTGAAGTAGGTGGTTTGCATGGCATCCTGGGCGTCCTGCATCAGGTAGCGAGCCACGGCGAGGATCTCAGGCTCGTTCGGGTCTTCTAGCTTGGACTGGATCCTCCAGAACTTCCTTACGGTCGGAGTCATCCTATTTTTAATTTCTCCGGACAGGCTTGGGTTCATCAGGAAGGTTCGGTTGGCCACGCCCTCCAGGACGCAAACGATGTTCTGCACCTTGAGTGCAAACTTGTTCTGCTCTGACGCAGACTCCCCTTGGTCCGGCAGTCTGTGTAGCTCGTTCAGTACCTTGTTTATTACTTCGTTAGGCTGCCAGAAAGTCTGCTCGAGAGTTTGCAGTATGACGTCTGGATGTCGAGCGGTGTAGAGTAGCGACGAGACGCATTCCCTCGCCTCCCCCCGTAAGGCTATACGGAGGCGGCCCAGGTTCTCTATCGGCGAAATCCGGTAGAGCGCCGTTGAGTCGCGCAGTGCCGCCTTGAATGGCAGCCACTCGCTGGCAGCCCCGCTGAAGTGTGGCAGCTCCAGCGCCTGGTGGGACTTCGGTCGCATGTCCGTCGGATGTTCGTACCTTTGCTCGTACGGTTCATACTGTAGCCGCTGCAACGGTGGTTCAGTGTGTGGTCGTGGTTCTTTCCACACGTTCTGCTGAAGCATCGGCTGGGGTGGCCACAGCGCCTGGACTCCCTGGTGGTACGTCACGTGGTGAGGTTGTATCAGACGCTCCGACATCGGTTGAGGTTGGCTGCAGATCGGTTCTAATATAGCAGCGTTGTAATGTTCATACCCGTTATGCTGCGGCGCGCTGTACTGTTGTGGTTGGCTGTACAGCTGTTGGTGCGGCGCAGACATGTGGTGCTGACCGTTCGATGTCAGCGGTGGGTTGTCGGCGCGGTGCGGCGACGGCTCGTTGAAGCGTAGATCTGCTTCTGTTCGGTGCTGCCGGTTCTGTGGCAGCGGTGGTCCGCCGTGGTACGGCGGGGTGTGGTGCTGACCGTTCGGTGTCAGCAGTGGTCCGCCGGCGCGTGGCGGGTCGTCGAGGTGTTGCTGGGCCCCGACGAGGTGCTGCGACGGTGGCTCGACGCAGCGTGGTTCAGGTTGATGCTGACCGTTCAGTGTCAGCGGTGGGTCGCCGATGTGTGACATCGGCTGGTGGTGCTGACTATGCCACGTCAGCTGAGGGCCGCTGTCGTGTGGCGGCGGCTGGTGATGCTGACCCCCCTGGGCCAGCGGTGGGCCGGCGTGGGAAGGCAGCTGGTGATGCTGACCCCCCTGGGCCAGCGGTGGGCCGGCGTGGGAAGGCAGCTGGTGATGCTGACCCCCCTGGGCCAGCGGTGGGCCAGCGTGGGAAGGCAGCTGGTGATGCTGACCCCCCTGGGCCAGCGGTGGGCCGGCGTGGGAAGGCAGCTGGTGATGCTGACCCCCCTGGGCCAGCTGTGGGCCGGCGTGGGAAGGCAGCTGGTGATGCTGACCCCCCTGGGCCAGCTGTGGGCCGGCGTGGGAAGGCAGCTGGTGATGCTGACCCCCCTGGGCCAGCTGTGGGCCGGCGTGGGAAGGCAGCTGGTGATGCTGACCCCCCTGGGCCAGCTGTGGGCCGGCGTGGGAAGGCAGCTGGTGATGCTGTGGCGTCGCCCCGGGTAGAGGCGCCTCCTCCCCCCGTAGTTCGGGCCGGGCGTGCTGGGAGAGCGCGTTCTGTTCCGCTATCCACTGGCCTGTGCGCACGCTGGCAGGAGGCGTGTAGTCCCCACGACGGCTGCGGCGCTCCCTTCGGTCGTCTTCTGTGTCGGCGAGGCGGGCTTGTAACAATGCCTGAGACGCCGCTTCGTCTATTGCGAGGTCCCTCAGGCTTTGTTCGTACGCTGTCTCTTCTTGACGCTTTAGGAAGTCTGCTTTCAGCTTGCTCCGTATCTTATCCATGGCGGCTTTGTCCATTATCGCCTTCTCCCTGGCTCGTACCGTTGACACAACTGAGAGGACATCGCTGGCGGCGCGGGAAGCTCGGCCTTGCAGCAAGGAAACGACTCCGGTTCTGCCCCGTTCATGGGCTGAGTCGCTTGTGGATCTTCCTTGTTCTGGGGCTGAGGACACGCGGTGGCAGTCGCTGTCTTCGTTGACGTAGTCACTGTTCAGGGCCGGATCAGTTCGGGTGGTATCCGGGTCCCTTTGGTACTGGAAGTACGGCAGGTGTGGGTTCTTAGCCATGATTTCCAAGAATTGGGCTGAAGTCTTCACGTCATGCGCGTTGACAGGGTGCGTGGAAGGGCCGGCGTAGTGGCCGGAGGTAACGCCGGCTGGATCAGTGTAGCCGGCGGTTGCTGCACTCGGCGCGCTGACCAGGTCGACTGGGTAGTCCGCAGTCACGGTGCTCGGCGAGGCAGGTGCTTGGCTATAGGCAATGAGCCCAGCCAGCTGAGGGTGGGCGCCGTTCGTTAGGGCGCGCGGTTCTGTTGCGCTAGCAAGGCGCAGCGGAGCCCCGGCGGCGGGAGCGCCGGCCGGGTGAGGGTGGGCGCCGTTCGTTAGGGCGCGCAGTTCGGCAGCGTCAGCATGGTACAGCGGAGCCCCGGCGGCGGGAGCGCCAGCCGGGCATGGCGGAGCACCAGCATGGCGCAGTGGAGCCCCGGCGGCGGGAGCGCCGGCCGGGTGCAGGTGGGCGCCGTTCGTTAGGGCGCGCAGTTCGGTAGCGTCAGCATGGTACAGCGGAGCCCCGGCGGCGGGAGCGCCGGCCGGGCATGGCGGAGCACCAGCATGGCGCAGTGGAGCCCCGGCGGCGGGAGCGCCGGCCGGGTGCAGGTGGGCGCCGTTCGTTAGGGCGCGCAGTTCGGCAGCGTCAGCATGGTACAGCGGAGCCCCGGCGGCGGGAGCGCCGGCCGGGCATGGCGGAGCACCAGCATGGCGCAGTGGAGCCCCGGCGGCGGGAGCGCCGGCCGGGTGCAGGTGGGCGCCGTTCGTTAGGGCGCGCAGTTCGGCAGCGTCAGCATGGTACAGCGGAGCCCCGGCGGCGGGAGCGCCGGCCGGGCATGGCGGAGCACCAGCATGGCGCAGTGGAGCCCCGGCGGCGGGAGCGCCGGCCGGGTATGGTGGAGCACCAGCGTAGTGCAGCAGAGCCCCGGCGGCGGGAGCGCCGGCCGGGCATGGCGGAGCACCAGCATGGTGCGGTGGGGTGCCGGCGGCGGTAGCGCCAGCCGGGCACGGTGGAGCACCAGCGCGGTGCGGTGAGGTGCCGGCGGCGGTAGCGCCAGCCGGGCACGGTGGAGCACCAGCGCGGTGCGGTGAGGTGCCGGCGGCGGTAGCGCCAGCCGGGCACGGTGGAGCAGCGGTGGCGTCGGCGGCGTCGGTGCCAGCAGGGCGCGACGGCGCTGCAGCGTTCCGGCGTTGACGGGCCATGCCAACCGGCAGCTCGTCCCGTTCCGCCTGGCTTAGCCCAGGCTGGGACATCGATGGTGCTTCCATCGCGGATTGACTGCGTGTCTTAGTCATAGTTCACACACAAAAGTTCAATACACAACACAGTCACAAGTTCACAATACAAAATAGTTCAGTGGTAAGTCGGCACAGAGTTACAGTTCAGTACCAATATAACAAAGTCCCAGATCCGGCTCGAAGGACCATAAACTATTGACGACGGACGCGTAACTGTCGATCGGGATCGGATCTTCAATAGCAGCCTAGAAAAGCGAGGACAGCTCTGCCCAAACACGTGACTACAGGGTTCGTATCAAGGATCATACAATATGATACGTAGACACGTGATTGGACACGTTCCTCAAGTTCAATAACTTAGGGGGCACCGGTGGGACTTTGTTATAAGGAAAACACCATATAGGTACATAATCACAAAAGTATAATAAATGAAAGTTCACAAACACAGTTAACACAATATAGTAAAATAAAAGAAATTTTACAATGTTCGATCTGTGCATAAAAGGTTCTGAAAGGAATATTTTAATTGTTCAAACAAGTCGACAATACAAGAAAAATAAATTTAAAAAGTTCGCAAAGTATTTTAAAATTGTACAGAAAAGTCAACAAGTTGTTATTAAAGTTACACAAGACACCAGATATTTTAAAATATTAAAATACAATATGCACAGAAAGTATTTAAAAGGTTCACACAAAACAAGTAATATCTTATGAAAGCTCAAATAAAACATGCGCAGAAATACTTAATAAGTTCTTAAAAGTTTTCAAAGTTCAGATAAAGGCGCGAGAAATATTTTATGAAAGCCTCATAAAACATTTACAAGTACAAAAATATTTTACAAAAGTTCAGTAAAATATCAATAAAGTAAAAGATTACAAGTCAGGATAAAACACAAACAAGGTAAAAGAAAGTAAAAATGTTCAATACAAATGTTTCAAAAGGAAGTAAAAGGTGCACATATGATTCACAAAAGTTTATAAAATTAACAATTTTTAAAAACTTACGGTCCATACACTTAAACTTATTTAACATATGTTCGATGAACATATGATCACTCCACTTATTATCAGAGGGTCAATCCCAGCTGATAATTTCACTTAGGGGTCGACGCCCTATTGTCAGCTGACCGAGGTCAAGCGTGACTCACTTCACTACCACAGCTGTGGCTTGAGGGGGGGCAATGACCTGTACTCAGCTGATGGCCGGGTCAAAAAGGAGAGGGTTCACTGACTCGACTTGGCACACTTTAGCCAATTTAAAACACTTGTATATATTTACTTCTTCCTTGTATCCTGGGGACTTCTGGCCGACGACTACGATTTTACTTGAAATCTGGCCTACTTATATTCACATTCGATGCGAAAATTCGGGGGTCACAACTCTCGTGAACCACGCAGAGCGCGCGGCGTCCGGCCAATCAGCGCGTTGTGGCCGGTGCATCGAGCGTGCTCGCTCCCTCTGAGCTGCTCTCGCCCCCGCCGCCCCCCTGCTCTTCACCCCTCTCTCGTCTTAGTTCTGTTTTGTGGTTTATTGTGCCTCGCCGTCCGTAACAATAATATTATACCTAGTTTTAACCGAATACGGCAAAAGGGAGGGCTATTGTTTCTAAGGTTGGTTAATTCTTCAGTTAAGTGCTCTACCTACAAAAAATTTGACAGATCTAACAATAATTCATACTTAAGTAACTTGTATTGGATTTTTTTTTGTTACAAGTAAGCAAACGAGCAGGTGGTGGTACCAGCGCCCATAGCACCCACTATCTCATCAGAGGCATAATTTGACACTAATAAGACACCAAAGTGCGTTGCCCATCCTGGAACTAACATAGTATGTCTCTAACGAGTATAGTTTATCTGAGGTATCTCTCAGAAAGGATGGTACTTCCCCACAAAAGTCCTACGAAAATTACTTTGAGAGAGGATCTTTTTCTTAGTGTTCATAAAAGAAACTACAAGAAAAGTATCTGAATTCATGTGAGCAAAGCTTCTTAGAGCTGTTTCGTTCCTATTCCCACTAGAAGCTTCAATCTAATCGGCTTGAGTTAAGCTGAATCAATGTCTAACCTCAAGCCCGTTGTATACGGTCGCTTTGTCTCAACAGCCAAGCGTTTAGGTAGGGCCCAAAGGAGTGACGTTATCCCAAAATGTGGCCTTTGTAAGCCTAAGATTAATCGAAGCTACGTGCATTGCTTCAATTTGCTAGCGAGATTGTCTTATGCAAGTGTGAATGGCAACGAAAGCAAACCAGTGTCTTTTGGTCTTGTGATGGGTACATACAAAGTAGATATACTAAAACATTACCATCTCAACTTATAACAATAGACTGCACTGATTTCCAAACGCTCAGCTCAAACAACTCAACATATCATTACAAGCTGAAAGCCTAAAGATTTTCTCTACGATGACCGGTTATGAGATTATCACGAATTAGACAACAGCCCTTTTTTAGGGTTCCGCAGTCAACAAAGTATAGTTTCGACATGTCGGTCTGTCGGTTTGTCTGTCTGACTGTCCGCGGCTTAGCTCAGAGAGCCTTAGTACTAGAAATCTGTAATTTAGTATACATTTTAATCATTCATGATAAAGTAGTAAAATAAAATCATGATTTTTTTTTTCTTAGGGTACCTAAACGTAACGTACCACACGCAAAGTGGGGGTGAACTTTTTAAGATAATTATGTTTTAAAAATAATGTGAAGTTGCAAATATTATTTTTCGATTTGGGGATCTGTATTTCTTTGTAGTAGTCTGTCTCGCAAAAAAAAAATGTAAGTACTTGATCCGTCAATCTTGCTTCGTCGATCTTACCCTCACTGACCCTAGTGAATCGTGATTAGAAAGAAAAAATCTTAATCAAGGAGTTAAAGGGGTTGCTGTGGGTAGAAAAAGGGTGACGGGGTAGGGTAGGGCTTGACCGCGGAGGTTATAATATTCTTCATTACTGAGCCACATTTAACCCTTTACGTGACCACCTCTGCAATGTTCATGCTCTAGTTACACCGTTGTGTAATATGCGCTGAGGAAAAAAATCGAACAAGCTTGAAATAAAAGACGGAAACACGTTCGGGTAGTGCTTAAATTTTTTAAACAGAGAACCCTTCTACTTTTCGATGTGAATTTGATGAACGTCTTACTTCGAAGTACAGGGGTCACGGCGTAAAAACGGTGACATGAAAATTATATAAATAAAGTAACCTTGGCCTCGACTCTCAGAATAACAGTATGTATAACACAATTTATTGGAACTACAATATAAAGTTCGCTGAACGGATGACTGATTCCGACAATTTATCCAATAATCTTCACGGATTTCACGCTGATCGGAAAACTAAAACTGTCACACCTACTGAAACTTTCGGTAGAGAGCAATGATGTATAATATTAAACTAGATAAACGCTTGTTATTAAATTGGAGGGATTCGTTAAGCCAGTCCAAATCAAACCCAAACCAAACCCAAACCAAGCCCAAACCAAATCCAAACCAAACCCAAACCAAACCCAAGCCAAACCTAAACCAAACCCAAACCAAACCCAAACCAAACCAAACCCAAACCCAAATCAAACCAATTCAATCTAAACCTTGCAAGTTTCAAGAAGCCAAATGGCATTCCACTTCATTCAAGATTGAAGCAGGGACAAACGGCTTGACGCGTGCCTTCAAAAATACTAGTTTCAAAGTACACTCATCCGATATATCTATACTTTAGTAATCAATGCAAAAAGCATCTAACGCTCAGTTTGGAGTTTTAGATTTCTATAGAAAAATATAAATGCATATGCACGGTATGCAGGATAAGTTTGGCTCTGATCGTTATTTTTTACGCATGGGTGACAGGCGGAGAGCCAATGAACAATTCGCACGCCTCCCCCTACCTGCTGCACTCACCCCCGCGACAATTGTTTTTAATTTTTCGCATTAACGGTCACAGCCAGTTATTTTGTACGAAGTTCCGATGACGGGAAAACGTAACTTTATCCGTTTAAGTACTACATAATTAAATACAAAATAATAATTACAAATAGCAACCCCAATAGGTACCTTATTTTAGTTGTTAGTTTTGGGTTTATTATTTCAAAAATTTGTTTTTAAAACCAAAGTAATAAAATGTAAAAGCGAAGCAAAATTATGAAAAAAATACAATAAAAATATTGTTACTGAATATGGGGCATGGGGTACATTATTATACAGTTGTATTTTTCAAAACCCAGATTATTTTGGAAGCAATTCTGCTTATTAAACTAAACAACTTTTCTCCGGAATAAAAAAAAAAACCAGCCAAGTGCGTGTCGGGCCACGCGCAGTATAGGGTTCTGGTTGTTTTACGATTTTTAGCGGAAAACAGGTTTTCATTAATTATTTGACTCTTCCCGGTTTTGAGCTCTGACGCTAGCTCAAAACCGGGATGTGTGGCGATTGCCAAAATATTAAAAAGTTAAGTGAAGCGGGATATGTGGAAGGATGGAAGGGATACGAGGCCATTGCCCTGCAGTGGGACACGACTAACTTCTAAATAATAATGATAAATAATGCTCAGCAAATGCTATCTTTATTATTCCCAATTTCTCGGCTATATCTCATAAACCTGTGAAGCCTATGTAGCTATGACAGTTTTAAAGTTTTTATGCGAAAGAGTTTTTTTGTTATATTTAAGACCTATGTTCGGTAGGAAAAGTTGTTCAATTTTATGAATAGAATCACATCCAAAATTGTCCTTGTTGATAAAAAATTAACGGGTGTGTCTGTCCCTTTATTTTTGTACACGTCAATGTTCAACTTCGAAGAACTGAAACTTTCCCATATCGGTACTTCCCCACCGTTATTTCTAAGGTGTGAATTCAAGTCGCAAACAGAAGGTATTACCGATGTTAAGGTGTTAGCAGTCTTCCAATTTGTAACCCCTTAGTCGCCTCTTACGTCACCCACAGGTAGAGATGAGTTGTTACGTCTGGCCGGCATTATAAGGGCAACCGGCTCGACTGTAAAGCAAGGGATTTGACTATGTCACAGGTTTTTGACAGGAAACTCTGTCTTACCCGCTTGGTATGGCACGGCCGGGTTGACTAAAACCGACACCCGAAATGTAACGACCCCTTGACCGCTCACAACTCACTCGTTAGTAAGGCTACGATAGTACTGGATATCCCGTGTGGTGCCGGCAAAGAATAGTACCAACCCATACATACCCGTGGGTGTCGTAAGAGCTGACTAAGGGTTATAAACTGGAGGATGGGCAGCAGCATCCTCCTGTGTATTTTACATCCTACTTACTGCGGTCACCTACAACCTCGGTCCATGGTGCCAGCCGTAACGCTTACAAGCGAGGTGACTATGGTACTTCCCCTCCACATTTTTCCAGCAAAAGCTAAAATTCTGGAGGGAGCTCCCTGTCCTGTAGTGGACGTTTCATGGGATGTTATGATGATGAGGATGAGTGCTGGATATGTCAATCTAAAGAGGACACATGCGCAAACAACAACAACTGGTGGTGACTCATTGAAAATGCAAATGTTTTCATCATTAAGTTTGAGATTGAATTAAGTTGTTAAACTTATGGTAAGAGAGGGATGAAACTAGTGGCATTACAAAGATAATGAAAATTTCTATCCGTTTAGGTATTAAACATGAGTCATCGATAAATCGCAAGACCGGTAACTACTGCCATAGACAAATTCCATGCCACTGGTCAACGTCGACTTTTAGTCATAGCACCCATAAAAAGCCGTATATGTGCCAGAGATGATACAAAAAAACCGGCCAAGTGCGAGTCGGACTCGCGCACTGAGGGTTCCGTACCACCACATAATCATAATTGTATTAGTTGAAATTTCAGTAAGTTAATGTGCTAGATTTTTTGAGTCCGATACGCGCTTGACAAAATTTTATTACTTGTTGTTATTTTATAGCTTATGCACTATAAACATACCAATTTTCAAGTTTGCAAGTGTTCCCGTTTTTAAATAGAACTAAAACAAAAATCGCCTCAGCGACCATCCAACTTGACCCCTCTCTTATATGAATGTTCTTGAAACAGGAGCTCACTACAATTGGTTACCATTAGTTGTGAGAAAAGTTGTAATATTTAACGATTTCAGACTTTTCCCATTATTTGTACTGTGAGACCTAGCTTCTTGCGAAATTTCATAATTTTAGGTCAACGGGAAGTAACCTGTAGGTTTTGCATTTTTGAATAAATGTATGGAGATGAGGACATAAAATGCCATATCTTTTGATTGCGTCATTGTAAAAATTGAAATTTTCAGATCTTTAATTTCATTCTGATAACTTTACCTGTTTGTGAGGGTCTTGACAGACAGACAGACAGACGGACAACAAAGTGATCCTATAAGGGTTCCGTTTTTTTCCTTTGAGGTACGGAACCCTAAAAACGACACTTGAACTTTCAAAAGGTACCGGAAAACACCCTCGATCATCGTATGTATTGTCTGAGATGTGGCCAAAGTATGAATAGTAACAAACAGTACTTTTTCAGCTAAGGGTAGTCGGCTGTATTTTCGATTTAAACTAAGTGAAGCGTAGATACAAATGTAATGCAAACAAAACCTGAATAGAGTTGAAATATCAAAGGAAAATATTTATGAACTAGTTCTCATTTCCCGGAAAATAACAAAACATTTTCCGTTTAAAGGTAAACTCAGAAATTTTCATCAAATTGATGTGAACTTGCTTTCTACATTCAACTTGAAATCAAACCTGGCATACTTTGTAACAATTATCCACTAGTTGCACAAAGCGTTTTTAAAGTTAAAGATCCTTTAAGTCTTTTAAAAAACTTCAATATTATATATATTCAATTAAAAAAAGCTCAGCCCTATAAGTCCTGTCCCTGGCGATACTAATAAAGGAGCTCAAATATGATAATTATATGTGTTTAGAATCAGCTCATAAAGCTCTTTCATTTGATTTGAGAAAAAATAAATTAAATACACCATACTCTTTGTGATCAAGATATCTAGTCAGTATCCTGTCTATTATGTTAGGAAGAGGCATTTCTCTCTGGCATTATTTTCATCTTCGTAAGCGGTCCCTTGTTTCTCGTAGGATGATTCATGAGGGAATTTTTAAACTCGCCTCAGCTTCCTAGCAAGTGAACAATATATTACAACTCAGCATTTTCCTTACCACGGGTTCCAAAACGAGTTTTTCAAACTACCTATTTTATAAGATTCGAAATATTACGTCAGATTCAAAGACCAGTTTTATTTCTTGTGCCTACTTTATATTATACAAGGTCGTTTTTATATTTTAACTATAAAATACCGCATCGTAACATCCCATGAGACGTCCACTACAGGACAGAGAGCTTCCTCCATAATTTTAGCTTTTGCTGGAAAAATGTGGAGGTGAAGTACCATAGTCACTTCGCTTTTCAGCGTTACGGCTGGCACCATGAACCGTGGTTGTAGGTGACCGCAGTAAGTAAGATGGTATGATACACAGGAGGATGCTGCAGCCCATCCTCCAGTTTATAACCCTTAGTCGCCTCTTACGACACCCACGGGTATGTATGGGATGGTACTATTCTTTGCCGGCACCACACGGGACATAATAAAATACCTAAAGGCATGCAACTTTGTGACGGTGGGCAAGACTGTGAAACTTGGTTTTCACCAGCATCTCATACCAACCTTCAGAGGAATATTCGTTGGTGAATGCCACATCGTTGGAACCTTTGAAAAGCTTTTTAATTTAACAATGAAATATGAATTTGTTTTAAAATGTAATAATGCTAGAATCTACTATTACTTTGTTTCAAAACAGTTAATTACCTTTTTAAGTCAGAAAATAAACCTGATAAATTAATTTAAGGCATCGTAATTATTTATTTATTTATTTTCATTTAAATATTACAAATACATTATAAAAGTAATGTTATATTTGGCTTAATAAAATTGGTGTTAAACTTTTTAACGGTTTATTCTGAGGGTTGAATACAACAACTTTTGATCTACGATGATTTGAAATTAGCAAAAACAAAATCTACTCTTCATACAAAATGATCAACCAAACAGACGAGACATATCATCTTAGTTCCTAGGGTTGGCAACATGCTTTGCTGTCTTTTTTTTTTTGCTACAATTGGGCAAACGAGCAAGTGGGCCACCTGGTGTCAAGTTATGCCACTAATAAAACAGCGGGCTCAATCTGCGGTGGTGACTACTTCATCAGTATCAGTGTTATCACATAATATAAAAAAGTAGAATATTTTTTTTGCGTATCGATAAATTTTTCACCAAATAAAATGATTTACACCAATTTTTTAAAAGCCTTCTTTGGCTTCGTCACTCAAATAAATTCCTTCTAGAAGTTGCGGGTGCAAAGATGCCTAGCAGCGTTACCACGCTTGAAATGCTCCCGTCCAAGGATATTTAAAGTGGGGCCAGCGTAAGAAGTCCATTTTGACGTTTCCGATCACCAACACACAGGGTTCATTTTTCTTTGCAAGTCGTAATTTTTCATATGTTTGACAGCTGTCAGAATGGACCTATTACGATGGCCTATTACTTTAGTATTTACACGAACGCGGCCATTACCAAAAGGAGGGTTATGTGTTTGACCTGTGTAAGTATCTTTGTATGTATGTCCCTTTCTTTGATCCCACGTAACTACTAAGCGGCTGAACTGATTTTGATAAAAAAGTCTAGGTAGCATGAGTTTAGGCCCGTTGGCGTGGTTGGTAGTGAACTTGCCTTCTAAGCCGTACACCGCGGGTTCGATCCCCGCCCAGGGCAAACATTTGTGTGATGACCACGTGTGTTTGATCTGTGTCTGGGTTTTATTTATCTATTGTCTGGTAACCTAGTTTGGGATCTGATGACTGTGTGAATTATCACCTTTATTTGTTTCGGACCGATTTGGTCAAAATGACCAATAGTCTCGGCGTCATAAGAAGAGCCCCAAGCGATCTAGATAGGTAATTTGCTGATAGTCGAAAGAGTAAAACGATGGACATTGCCTTGAGTACTATAAAAACAAAAAACATAAACAGTATATTCAAATTATAAAAAGTCAATATGGTGGATTTTCGAGGCCTAATTGAGTATCATGACAATTTTTTTTCTACTTATCCTATGAAGTGGGGTATCAAAATGCAAGGCTTTAAGAGGCGATCACAAGAATATATGCAAATTTTATGTTTAAGCATTTGACGTAACAAAATTAAAAACTAAAAAGCTTGAAATAAAAAAATAATGAAAAACGAAAAACCCGACTGCACAACAGAAAAGAGGAAAAAAGCTAAGATCTTGGTAACTTGAATTTTTAAGATATTGCAGGCGAGGCTAATAAAATTATTTGAACCACCACAAAACGTATTCTCAGTCATCCTGTATAAGGGTTCTATTATCATTATTTTTGAGGGACTGCCAAAACCCTAGAAATTAACTGGCTACTAATATATGGGGTATTTTTAACTAGACATCAAAAATACTGATTGCGCACCAAAATACTGACTTTACATCAAAAATACCAAATTGCTGCTTCTCAAGTGCAATACTTAAATGCACATCAAAAATAATAATTGCGCATCAAAAACTATAAATAATAATAATAAATAATAAATAATAAAAATCTTTATTGCACCAAATTAACAAATTATAAGAGGGGTATTAACATGATTTTAGGATAAGTACAAGTCCATTTGTAAATAATTCGTCCCTGTCTCCCAAACTAGGGTAAATCCTGTGCTTTGGGAGTCAGTGAGCCTGGGTATTACATATTGTACCTAAATAGCAGTGAGGAGGTAACAGAGCTAAAACTATTTGAAAATATTTAAAACGGGAATATTACGAAATTAATTAGTAATATTTATATATATACATATATTTATATGGTAATATATAATTTCAATCATATTTTTATACAAGAACATATGCATAGACTTATGAAGTAAATATAATGTTATGTGTAGGTAAATAAAATAAATAGATAAGAGTAAAATAGTGAATGGTGCCCTGCACGCCTTTATGAGGAGTCAGAAGGTGTCTCACAAGGCTCGTTTGGCTGTTCATGGGGGAGTGTTGGTACCAACACTGATGTATGGCAGTGAAAGCTGGGTATGGCAGAAGAAGCATGAAAGTAGAATTAATGCAGTGGAAATGAGAGCGCTAAGGAGTATGATTGGTGTTAAATTAAGTGACAGGATTAGAAATAGTGTGATAAGAGAACGGTGTGGCGTAAAAGAAGACGTAGTGACCAAAATCGAGAAAGGGATGCTGAGATGGTTTGGTCATGTAGAGAGGATGAATGAACGAAGATTGACGAAAGAGATCTACCAGGCGAGAGTGAATGGAAACGTTGGAAGGGGAAGGCCTAGGCGAACGTACCAGGACCAAATTCAGGACGTTCTGAATAAAGGCCAGGTTAAAAGTACCCTAAACCGACGAGCATGTATGAAAGGATTGATGAAAGTACAGGAAACAAGGGAAGTATGTCAAGATCGTAGCAGGTGGAGGACTGTGGTCTCTGCCTACCCCAACGGGAAAGAGGCGTGATGTTATGTATGTATGTATGTAAAATAGTAGATGTAAACATTATATATTATAAAATACAATTAAATACTATTTAATTCTTAGTACCAAATAATATATAAAATATGTGAGTAAGGATTTGTGTGTGAGTGCGAGTGAGTCTCGTTGTGTGTGTGTGAGCGAGTGAGTGAGGAAGAGGAGAAGATGCGACGTAAGGCAATTGGAGGATGTTAAAAGTGATTTAATATAAGTCAAACTAAGAAATGAATTTTAGTAGGTCTTCTATTTTATTGTAACCCTGTGTCAAGAGCCAGTTCTTTAGTTTAATTTTTAGTTCGTGTTTATTTAAGTGAGATATGCCAATAGTGCTGTTAAGTTTTGTGTAAACAAAGTAACTTAAAACGTAGTATTGGTGTTCAGCAAAGACAGTGTTATGTTGGACTGAATTCGGGTTATTTCTGCGCCGATGATGGTTAGGAGGAGGGACATCTTTATGCTTTCTCAAAATGGATTGCAACACATAGAGCTGTCTAACTGTGAGGACTTTCGCATCTGTATAGAGTTTAGATGTGTCATATCTGCGCGGCTTCTTGAGCATCACTTTTAGTACAGCTCTCTGTGCCCTCTCCAATTTGATTAGATAAGTCTTGTAAGTTCCTCCCCAGACAGAGATACAGTAATTAAGTATGGATTGACATAACGCAATATAGGTCATATTAAGTATTTCAGGTGTAGCGGCCCTTAGTAATTTAAATATGTAAACGAGCCGAACAACTTTAATGGAGAGTGCATCAATTTGATTTTTCCAATTTAGTCCCTCATCAATGAGCACACCAAGGTATTTTATGACTTTGGCTTTATTAACTTGAAGACAATTGCAACTGTCCTGGAGGTTCCTACAAATGTGAGCCTTAATTAGAAAGTTATTTGGTGGTTGCGTGTTTTGTCGAATTGCAAATGAAATAAAGTTTGTTTTTTGTATATTTAAGGAAAGTAGATTAGCTGTTAGCCACGTTGTAACCTTATGGAGTGCAGCCTCGGCATTATTCTTGACGGCATCCCAACTTTCTCCTTGTACAAGAATGGCAGTATCATCAGCGTAAGCAAATATTCGACTATGAGGAAGTTTCATATCGCAGAGCTCGTTTACATAAATTAGGAATAAAGTGGGGCCCAATATGCTGCCTTGAGGCACTCCATACGAAACAACTATAGATTCGTTAGCCAAAGGAACCTTGCAAACAGAACGCACGAGCCGAGTGAGCGAAGCGAGCGCGCCGTGGCAGCGGCCGGCGAGTGACAGAAACGAATTACGTGTTAATTACGAATTCATTACCTAATAGTGTGCAATCTAGGATTTTAGTGTGCAATATAATATTTTGGTGCTATTTTGAATTATTTTAGGGAGCATTATATTGTGTGCTAGCCAGTATTTTTAGTGGAACTTGGAAATATTTTGTTAGAAAACGGAATATACAGATATCGATTTAAGTACATGCCCTAAATTATTACAGCCTAACAGCTCTATAAAGGCAGGAGAGACGTTAAACGGATGGCTTAAGCTGGCTAAAAGCATGTTATGTTATACTGTAGGAACTGGGTTCATGGTACAGTCAAGGGCAAATCAAGCTTGACACATTGGTTTTTGTACCGTTCTTATTACAATAAAAGTACGGGCTGAAATTGCACTGCGAGTGTCAACCTTGACCTGTCGTTACACACATTAGCATCACGCAAGGTACACCTTTTGGGATAAGAACCATGCACAAATGAGCGTACTTAAATCCAACATACGATGCAAATCGCACGAATATTGAAGCCTCCCGCTTCGTAAATTAGGTCTGTTTAAGATTTCTCTCTTATCAGTACCGAGGATACGTAAATGACGCGTAGACATACAGTCCCGTAAATGTATGTATGTATAATATATGTATAAAGCAAACTTTATGTAAAAAGGCTTATTAAAGGTTAGATGACTCTATCAATGACACGGAGGTATGATGCTCTGATATTTTAATGAAACCAAGGAATTTGCTGTTTGAATGAAACACAAGAAACACATTCTACCCGCTGGAGCGCGCAAGCTTCCAAAGCAGCTCGCGCCAACAGGCAGTCCAGCTATTTCAGCTGCCAAAGCAGCATTTTTTGCCACGTGAAGGGGTGCAATTGAAACGTCAATTTGATAATCTTAATAGTACTCGCTCTTTTTCGTTATTGATTAGCGTTGAGACTGAAACAAAAAACCAAGCTCGCTTTTAACGCATCTAAAGTCCCCTTATAATAAAAAAGTTACTGAAAGTTGAAAATATACGGTTCTCGTTAGCGGTTTTTCGCTACGCGTGTTTTAACATAGTTTGGTGTGATTATTGTGTTGTCAAGTGTGAAATTTAGTGATAGTGAAAAGATAATATATCCTTTGTGCTGTAAATCACAAAAAATGGGCAATATAGTGGAAGTGATGTGTGAAAAATGCGTTTGTGTGCCATATAACGGCTGTTTCAAAGTCGTCGGGATTCAACTTCAATTTATTTGGTAAGTTATTCACTTTGCATGCTTTTGTAGCGATTATTTGATACATAATTTGTAATTCTTTTAAGAATTATATAATTTAAGACAACTTTAAAAGAAAAAACCATAGAAATCGAGATTTTCTCCAAGTAAAACCGCAAAGTGCTCCATGCTCCCTAGGAAGCAAACGCTAGACTGCCTAGTTTCGTGGGCCCCCCAATCGCCCCAGCGGCCAAAGCCAACTCTTACAGTAGGCCGTGCTGCAGTGGTTTCTTTCCGTTTCATTCACGCTGCCGAAACGGTAGTAGACTTGCTCTATTTGCATTGTATTCTGCACTTTAAGAATGACATTCAGTAAGTATTAAGTAAATTATCTACATTGAATACAATAATTTTAATCTGGATCTGTCCCACAGCTGGGAAAAGGTCTCCCTTCGTTCTATCCACGACGTCCAATCATATGCTAGCGGCAAATTTTCTAAAAGGTGTCTAGCTCATGATTTATGATTATCTGTACAAGCAAAATTATTTCACTCAAAACTTTGGTCTTAACAGAATTCCCAAAAGAACAAATTTTGTTGCGCCTAAACTTTCCAAAGATTAAAAGGCGCTTCGTTGTAATAATAATGATATAATGCGTTTGTTTTGCGACTGTTATCAGACAAAAATTACATTAAACTTTCATTATTGTTGAAGTTTAGCTACAATATGTCCCAAGTCAAATTTATTTTTATTAAAGGTGCTAGAGACAAGTTTTTCAGGTGAATACAAATAAGATATTTTTATGTTTTTTGTGTAGCCCCGGAGCGTGCTTGCTTTTATTCAACACTATTGAAAAACCTCTTATTGCCGTTCGTGGCGACGCCGTAAAGTATATTTGGAGGAAGACAGATATAACTTTTTTAACACAACATGATGGTAGGGCTTTTGTGCAAAATCCGTCTTGGGAAGTACGATTCCGTTGCCTTTTTCTGCCGTAAAGCAGCAGTGTTTGTATTGCTGTTTTTCGGTTTGAATGGTAAGGGAGCCAGTGAAATAACCGGCACATGATACATACCTACTATCTTTAATCTCAGGGTAAGTAACGCGCTTTCTTGTTTTATTAGTGTCAAGTACCTGGGCGACCGAGCTTGTCTTGTATGATTAAAATATCATCGGGTGAGCAAGCTATGCTACTCAACAACAGATGGCGCTGTAAGTTTCTTCAACGCACTAAAACGCGCTAAGAAATATTAAAAAAGATGGTGAAAACTAACTTTCCTAGACATGAGACCTAGCTAGATCGATTTTGCCCCCAAAAACCCCTGTATACCAAAATTTCATCGAAATCGTTAGAGCAGATTTTGAGGAACCGATTATAAATATATACAAGGTTATTTTTTTTGGACCTGATTTCCTTTTGCCCACTTATTAGTGAGGTCAAAAGCAACAACTTTAGTTCTACGACTTTGCTAATAACGCACAAAAAATTTCGACTCTCCATACTAAAGTGGTAACGTGACCGACCCATTTTGTATGGGAAGTTTAAAGTTTTTCGTGCGTTGTTAGCAAAGTCGTAGAACAAAAGTTGTTGCTTTGGACCTCACAAATAAGTGGGCAAAAGGAAATCAGATCCAAAAAAATAACCTCGTATACAACGTGTAACAGAAAGGTGTGATAATAATAAAGGATGTGAATCTGCCCATGAATCTGAACAACTTTTCCCAAGGAACATAGGTCGAAATATGAACATGAATTTTTGACCTCCCATAGAAACTGCATCAGCTGATTGCGCATTTTGTAGGGGAGGTCAAAAATTCATGTTCATATTTGTACCTATGTTCCTTGGGAAAAGTTGTTCAGTTTCATGGGCAGATTCACATCCTTTATTATTATCACACCTTTCCGTTACACGTTGAATACAATGTGTCCTAGGGTTAAGTGACCGCCCGGCGTTTTTTGAATATTTGTACAAAATTATTAACAATTACTTTTATATTTGGGACTTAGCGGCTTTGGTTTTTTTTAATGACTTTTTTTCTTTTTTCGTGACGTGCTGCAGTTTTTTTTACGATATTTTCTAAGTTTATTCATCTTTTTCCATTATTTTTAGGGTTCCGTACCTCAAAAGAAAAAAACGGAACCCTTATAGGATCACTTTGTTGTCCGTCTGTCTGTCTGTCAATACCCTTTATCTCACGAACGGGTAAAGGTATCAGGTTGAAATTAATACCATATATTAGGATCCATGAACCACACAAGATCTGAAAATTTCAATTTTTTACAACTACGCAATCAAAAGATATGGCATTTTATGTCCTCATCTCCATACATTTATTCAAAAATGAAAAACCTACAGGGTACTTCCCGTTGACCTAAAATTATGAAATTTGGCAAGAAGCTAGGTCTCACAGTACAAATAATGGTAAAAGTCTGAAATCATTAAATATTACAACTTTTCTCACAACTAATGATAACCAATTGTGGTGAGCTCCCGTTTCAAGAACATTCATATAAGAGAGGGGTCAAGTTGGATGGTTGCTGAGGCGATTTTTGTTTTAGTTCTATTTAAAAACGGGAACACTTACAAACTTGAAAATTGGTATGTTTATAGGGCATAGGCTATAAAATAACAACAAATAATAAAATTTGGTCAAGCGCGTGTCGGACTCAAAAATCTAGCACATTAACTTACTGAAATTTCAACTAATACAATTATGTTTATGTGGTGGTACGGAACCCTCAGTGCGCGAGTCCGACTCGCACTTGGCCGGTTTTTTTAATTTATTGACTAACCGACATCATAGTTTATCAAATAAAATTATTAAACATAACTAAAATGTAGTAAAAAAATTATTAAATATAAAACAAAATTAAAATTCGAAGAACACAAAACTCTTTTTTTCAGTTTTTTAAAAATAAGTTTAAAAAATGTTCACTTAATATCACATTTTTTAAATTTATTAATTAATTACATGATATTTCCTACAATAGCTCAGAACAATGTTTGTTACTATTTCAAACATGCACCAAACTACAAACTCTTGAATCAGACCTTTACTCGTTACAAAACACAAAAATGACGCAGGTAAAAAAATTTTTTTTTACTAAAATAATTAAATCTAATATATAAAAGTAACTCACCACTAGTCGGCACCACTCTAGAACCGTCACGCACCATCGGCCATCGGTTCTTCTTGCGATGTGCCCTGCCCACTGCCACTTCAGTTTAGCGATTCTCAGGGCTATGTCAGTTACTTTAGTTCTTCTGCGGATCTCCTCATTTCTGATTCGATTGCGCAGAGAGACTCCGAGCATAGCCCTTTCCATAGCCCTTTGGGTGATTTTGAGCTTTCTGGCCCATCGTGAGCGGCCACGTCTCGGTGCCATATGTCATCACTGGCAACACACACTGGTCAAAGACTTTCGTCTTGAGACACTGCGGTATTTTGGACGTGAAGATATTGCGGAGCGGAGTAACCTCTTTCTCTAAGTCTTCCAATGGAGATCTTTAGGGGAGGCATATGTCCAGCAGTGGACTTCTTTCGGCTGATATGATGAAAAAAAGTATCTAATGGATATTCAGACGCCCAACAGTGTCAATAGCGGTTTTAGTTAGCTTTGAAGACTTTGCTCTTTATTACTGAATTTGGGAGTCAAATTTCAACTGACTGTACTTTTGCTTTTATTTGAAATTAGTAGCAAACATTGTTCTGAGCTATTGTAGGAAATATTATGTAGTTCATTAATAAATAAAAAAAATATGATATTAAGCGGGCATTTTTATACTTATTTTGAAAAAACTGAAAAAAAGAGTTTTTTTTTTTCTTCGAATTTTGATTTTGTTTTTTATTTAATAAATGTTGTACTACATTTTAGTTATGTTTAATAATTTTAATTCATAAACTATGATGTCGGCTAGTCAATAAAAAAAAAAGATGAATAAACTTAGAAAATATCGTAAAAAAACTGCAGCACATCACGAAAAAAGGAAAAAAAGTCATTAAAAAAAAAACCAAAGCCGCTAAGTCCCAAATATAAAAGTAATTGTTAATAATTTTGTACAAATATTCAAAAAACGCCGGGCGGTCACTTATCCCTGGGACACATTGTATACAAATATTGCTCGTTTAATAGTACTTATAGCATTTATTTCACTAATAGGACAGTGGGTGTCATGGGCGGTGGTGAACACTTACCATCAGGTGACCCACCTGCTCGATTGCCCATTTGTGACGTAAAAGATAAGTAGCAATAACAAATTAACAAAAAATATTTAATTCGTTACGAGAAAAAGCGACTTAATTCCTACTCTTTATGGCTTCTCATATCCTCTAGCATGAAGGAAAAAAAAAATTACGCGCCCAGATGGAGTAGTAATCATGCCCATTTTGTATCGAAACCTATGCGGCCGCTCAGAGGAGTGGGAGGGTAGGTGGAAGCGGATGACGGGGTTTGTCTTTTAACTCTATCACACATCTTTGAATACGTTACGTTAGAAAAAGATAGAGACATTTGTGTTATGATATGCCCAATTAAAAACAAAATATCAATAAAGTACGACATTTATTTGTCTTTATTTGGCATGTAAAAAACCAGAAACTTCATGGTTGCTGAATTTGAAAATAGTGATGTGATGTATATTTATCGATTATTTACTTACATTTTATCACATGGCTCCTGGACTTATTTATCGTACCTCTCATATACAATGGTGATCAATTTGCAACTTGCAATAATATTGGGAACTGCTTACTTCTTTGGGCATTTGGTATTTTTAGTCCTTGAGCCCGTGACAAAATCACTTACCTGTCCTGAGAACATCTTAAGATGTATGGCAACAGATCGGCAAAGTGGTGCTGAGCAAGAATCAGTTACATTTGGTATCCGAAATTTGCCGGAAGTCCGAGAATTTCTTCCACTTCCGGTCAAAATTTGGGGGTGCAAGTTACGTGTCATGAGAACATTCTGAAACCCTCGGCAACATGTAGTCCTTCATTGACAGAGTAGAAAAATACAAGTCTGCCAGTTCCTAGTTTGCCGGAAGTACTTGGTAGACGGTCTCAAAGGATGGCCGCCAGCCGCCACCCAGTAAACAGATCTAAGTTTTTCACTATAAAATTAAATACGTATTAATAATCGTGCAAGTCTGTTGCGGCTATGGTTTTTTAGCTTCACTAGTCATCGTAACTGAGTACTCCGAGGGTCTGATGATGACCAGCTATCAAGCAACTGGATCTGAGGGCCAACTACACCCAAGAGCTCCAGATTTCAACTCAAATGCGTTGTAGGTGGCTGCCGTTCCTGGAACTGCTGGCTCGAGGGTCTGATGATGACCAGCTATCAAGCAACTGGATCTGAGGGCCAACTACACCCAAGAACTCCAGATTTGGCCTAAAATGCATTGTAGGTGGCTGCCATTCCTAGACTTGCTGGCTCGAGAGTCTGATGATGACCAGCTGTCAAGCAACTGGATCTAAGGACGAACTACACCCAAGAGCTCCAGATTTCGACTCAAATGCTTTGGAAGTGGCTGCCGTTCTTGGACCTGCTGGCTCAAGGGTCTGATACTGACCAGCATCCAAGCAAATGGCTGTATTTGAACTTGACGACTACTCAATTAAATTGTGAACTTAATTATAACTAGAAATACTAAATCTAAATATATATGTCGTAGAGCGACTGTCATTTAGAATTTCTCGCGGTATTTTCTAAGACAAACGTTCATGCCAGCAGCACCCATGCAGTGGCCCAAGCACGGCGAAGCTACGCCAAACGTCAAATTAGTACTGAATTTCAGTACCGGTGTAGATTGTCGATGTTGGACGATGATGTTGGCAATGATGACTTTATTTAGATCGTGAGGTTGGTACTACTATTACGAATGACGCGTAAAGGGGCGTGGTTTGTGTTAGTTTAGCCAACACGTAGCAACGTGAAGAGGCCGCCATTTTCAACAGCTCATTCTTGTTCGAGATTTAACCACGTTAAGTTCTAAAGTAATAGTTGGCCGCGAGATGAAGCCTGCAGCCGCTGGCGGATGAGTCGTGGCAATTCTGCGATGACAGGAGCGACCCTTTAATCGAGCTAAGTGTTTATGATCTTTTCTGCCTTAAACTGGGAGATCATAGGTTATGATACGCGAATAACTTTTGTGATAGTAAAACACGGTGCACACTTTGGGGTTGACAGGATTGTCGCACTTAGTTAGTCTTCTTAAAATAAAACAACAGGTGGGACGACGAAACCTGCGTACCGCTGTGGTTACCGACGACGTGATGGAGGAGAATACCGTATGAAAGGTCGATGGCAGGTCAGGATGAATGATTGTTATGCAAGTAAGTCACACTCGAATGAATTATAATTGTCGAAGATGTTATCGATGTCCACTACCAATAGTTCGGCCAATATCGTGTTCTCTGCTATTCCTGATGTCTATCCCTTGCCCACATAGTGCCATCCCTCTTCATCCCCAGTCGGGTCTTCGACATATAAAATTACTTGTCCTGACTGACTGATTTATCAACGCCGAGCCGTAACCGCTACAGCTACAGATCTGAAATGTTTTACACGGGTTTTTTTGCACTTCAAAATCACCCACTAAGAAAGGATTTTGGAAAATACGTCAAGGGGGTGAAATAAGGGATGAAAGTTTGTATGAAAGTCCTTTCTTTCTTGAGCTAGATTCACACAAATTTGAATTTAAGCTTTTAGTAAAAAATTAAGAAACAGGTGTTTAAGCATTTTTTTTAAATCACCGTTGAAGGGGGTGAAAAAGGGGATGAGTTTTTTCCGTATGTTGATCTATAAGTCTTTCATTTTCAAAGGTAGAATTATACAAATTTGGGTCTAATTTCTTGGTAAAGAATAAAAAATTACGTGTTATAGAATTTTTCAAAATTCATCTTCTAAGGGGTGAAATAAGGGATGAAAGTTTGTATGAAAATTTTTTGTTTCTTGAGTTAGATTCACACAAATTTAACTTTAAGCTTTTGGTAGAAAATAAAGAAACATGTGTTTAAGCATTTCTTAAAAACCACCCTTCAAGGGGTGAAAAAGGGGATGATTTATTTTCCGTATGTTGGTCTATACGTCTTTCATTTTTAAAGGTGGAGCGGGCATAGCTAGTTGTTTTTATATTTAAGTGAAACCGAGTCGCCAGCCCAACATAAACCCCAAGGGTTTCCAGGGTTGTTTAGACATAATATAATATTAAGTTTTTCTTGATAAAAATAAACAGTTGTAATTTTTTTTATTATTATTGGCCAACTACGCCCAAGAGGTCCAGATTTTCACTCAAATTCGAATAAAATACTTTTTTAAAATGATTTTGAATGATAATGATTCTATTGACAATTAGGTATAATAAACAAGCCATCCAGCAAGCCAGTCGATTACAAAATCGCTAAAACGGCAACACTGCCTGCGACATTTACTTCCTCTGTGGCTTGCGATGCGAAGTTGCGTGCCTATTAAGGTTAAGAAAATTTTGTCCGTTCGATTCCATTGGCTGGGCATAGGAGGTAAGCTAAGCTTGTTTATGATACCTAATTGTCAATAAAAATTAATCTTTTTTGATAGCTGGTCATCATCAGACCATCGAGCCAGCAGGTCCAGGAACGGCAGCCACCTACAAAACATTTGAGTCGAAACCTGGAGCTCTTGGGTGTAGTTGGTCCTTAGATCCAGTTGCTTGACAGCTGGTCATCATCAGACTCTCGAGCCAGCAAGTCTAGGAATTGCAGCCATCTACAATGCATTTCAGTCCAAAACTGGAGCTCTTGGGTGTAGTTGGCCCTCAGATCCAGTTGCTTGATAGCTGGTCATCATCAGACCCTCTAGCCAGCAAGTCCAGGAACGGCAGCCACCTACAAAGCATTTGATTCGAAATCTGGAGCTCGTGGGTGTAGTTGGTCCTTAGATCCAGTTGCTTGACAGCTGGTCATCATCAGACTCTCGAGCCAGCAAGTCTAGGAATGGCAGCCACCTACAATGCATTTCAGTCCAAAACTGGAGCTCTTGGGTGTAGTTGGCCCTCAGATCCAGTTGCTTGATAGCTGGTCATCATCAGACCCTCTAGCCAGCAAGTCCAGGAACGGCAGCCACCTAAAAAGCATTTGATTCGAAATCTGGAGCTCTTGGGTGTAGTTGGTCTTTAGATCCAGTTGCTTGACAGCTGGTCATCATCAGACTCTCGAGCCGGCAAGTCTAGGAACGGCAGCCACCTACAATGCAATTTAGTCCAAATCTCCAGATTCTATCCATCTCCAGAATCTCCGGCTCTTGGGTGTAGTTGGCCCTCAGATCCAGTTGCTTGATAGCTGGTCATCATCAGACCCTCGGAGTTTTCAGTTACGATGACTAGTGAAGCTAAAAAACCATAGCCGTAGCAGAGTTGCACGTTTATAATACGTATTTAATTTTATAGTAAAAAACTTAGTTCTGTTTACTGGCTGGCGGCCATCCTTTGAGACCGTCTACCAAGTACTTCCGGCAAACTAGGAACTGGCAGACTTGTATTTTTCTACTTTGCCAATGAAGGACTACATGTTGCCGAGGGTTACAGAGTGTTCTCATGACACGTAACTTGCACCCCTAAATTTTGACCGGAAGTGGAAGAAATTCTCGGACTTCCGGCAAATTTCGGATGCCAAATGTAACTGATTCTTGCTCAGCACCACTTTGCCGATCTGTTGCCATATATCTTAAGATGTTCTCAGGACAGGTAAGTGATTTTGTCACGGGCTCAAGGACTATTTGTCTTTTTGCTTCTCCATACAAATATATCTTTTATTTCCTAGAGTGAGCGAACTACCGAGAGACGCACAGGGATAGACGGCCCACCTTCTCTTAATTTGGCACTTAGCTTCCTTGTGAGATCTAGGGCTGACTAAGAAAGAATTTTTCAAAATTCACTTCCTGAAGGGGTGAAACGGGGGTCCAAAGTTTGTATGGGGCTAGTTAATAATATTAATAAGACACTGCACAGAGTTATAAACGTACATACAGCTGTTTTTCAGATAGGATAGCTGGTAGAGATCATGGATTTCTGAGGATGGAATAAACTAGTTTTTCATTTACCTTGTGACATAGGTTCTCGGTTGGAATGACATCTTTATGAAGTCTTTTTCTGCGGGCTTCATTTAATTCGTAATTACTGTTATTAAAATGAGCTGAGCAGATTCTACTATATTTGGTTGGAATCCAATTTTGGTCTCTCCCGCATGTTGGCACCCATTGAAGTTTTTGCGCCGGATCTTTTAGAAAACTGCGATAAATAAATGAAATAAAATTATAACGACGACTCGATTCTATATTATTTTTTATCGACTACTTCACATCACTAAAAATCAACTACACAATTTTCTACAAAAAATTTGACCACGAAAATTGTAAAAACCAAGCTGTTTACTACTCACCAGAAAAATGTGATACCAGCAAGCTTTGTAGTTTTGCTTGCGGTATGGTTTCGGCACAATTTCACCGCACAATTATTAATGTTTTGTGTTATTTATTTTATTTCTGATATTTTATGACAGAGATGTTGTCCATGTCACATGCCGTGAACGACTATTTGGAAGAAAAGTGTGAATGTGTGTGTGAGTTACAAAATTGTATCATAGCCGGCACCCATAGTACGTTTTGATTACTACTCCATCTGGGCGCGTAATTTTTTTTTTCCTTCATGTCCTCTAGTGAATGCAAGTACCATAAAGTCTCCAATGAGCTGTGATTGATGACATTTATCTGATTTTCCGGCTTGGTGAATCCCGGTACAGTGCTAATAGGCAAGTCAAGTTTAATGAGGCCTTATATTTATTATAATAATTATGAATGATAATTTTTCAACTCTTTGTGTAAAACCGACTTCACAGAATAAAGAAAATAGTACTATCAAAGAGAACGGCCCCCTTGCAATTCACCCACGCACTCCCGCGCGCAACCGACCGCGCGATTCAGTTGTACCAAATTAGTAAGTTGTACTGAATATGTACTGTAATGCAGACCTTCCAATTTCAAATTCGCGATTAGTATGATTTTCTGTGTGTGTATGTGTAATTGAATTAAAAAGTTGAGTATGCTGTAGGGAAGCACAGGGGGCAATGATGAGTGGGACTCCATTTTGTAGAAAATCAGTCACCATGTCTAACTTCACGTTAGATCAACGTGCTTTTCGCCAAACTTCGTTTATTTAAAACGAAAGGTTTAACTGATCTTCTAAGTGGGTTTATTTACCAAATCCCATTCTATAAACGAATAAACCAGGGTCACAGACCTGAGAACTTTGCCAATCCAATAATAAATTCTTATTTCACACTTACCTTTTATTTAGTTCAAGCTATGAGCGGAAAGCGAAAGAAATACTCGGTTCTTATAAATACAATAATCTTAGTCCTACTCAGACTATGAACTAAACAGTCATTACATAAGGGTTGAAAATTTTCTATGTAAACTTTTCGACGCAGTCAATAGAGGCTGAGGGTTCTGTGGTAGACATTTATTTATTCTTTTTTAGGTTCCAAACCCAAATAGTAAAAACGGAACCCTTGTGGTGCGACTTCGTCTGTCAGTCTGTCTGTCACACCTGTATGTCTCTGGGCGTAGAGACAAGCGGTTTATACTATGGCAAACGCTAGTAGAATAGAATGCAAATGTATGGGATTGATATTAGCTAACGAAATGTTGCTAATGTCAATCCCATTCATTTTTATTCTATTCTATTGCATTTGCAATAATAATAAAATTTATTCCAAAAACTTGTACAACAACAACATATTTTAACATTCAGTAATATAAGTAAAGTATTAATTACAATTTTATTGATTGTACAGTGGGCAGAAAGAAGTCAGGACATCATTCAACTCCTAAACTAGGAACTAACTTGTATTATCTAATATGTCATTATCACAATCAAAATTTTAGAAATAAGGGGTGAACAGATGAGTGCAACGAAGGTTGAACAGAAAGAAAGTTAAACAATTTGGGCAGAAAGGTACGTAATATTAGCATGCATAAAACAAAAATGAATGTAATAAGCACAGTTTCTGCTCTGTGGTAATAACCGAGAGAGAATAAAACTGCGTGTGTATATGTATGTTTGTGTGTGTGTGTGTGTGAGTGAGTGAGTGTGCGTGAGTGTTTGGAGTAAGCGACTGAGTTGAGAGTAATAAGAGCAAAGAGTTGTACTAGCAAACTTGATTGAGGAGTTCTTCGGTCTCGTCGTATGTCTTTGTTTGAAGCCATTCGGACAATTTATTCTTAACCTCACGGTGTAACAAAGATATATAGAAATTTGTTGATTTTATTATATAAAAATAAGCTTAGGGCCTTGTACTTTCTCCTTGCAAACGTTGTGCGACAGGAAACATTAGGACAGATGGGAAAACCTTACTTTCTTTCCACAAATGGAAGGTTAGAATGTCGTCGAATTATAGATTTTATTGCAATTGCAATTTTATTGCATTTTATTGCAATAGTATAAAGCCACTTGTCTCAGGGCCATGCAACCTGCTATCGACTTGAAATTTTGAAAATTTGTAGAATACGATTGCCCAACTTTAATAAAATATTTTTATATTAAAGGGGGCCCAAATAAGGGCGTAAAATTTTTTAATTGTACGTTCCAAAAAAATTTTTTTTTTCATTTTTAAATTACTAAAATAAAATATTGCTTTTGGCGCAAAGCTTTTACCTCACACCACCACACAAGGGTTTTCGTGAAGGGAAATAAAGTGCTGTACCGCGAGGTCCAAGGTGGGTCTACGGGTCAGCGGATATTGAAATAAGGTTACCCCCGTCTCTTCCTTCACCACCCCGCAGCCTGCCCTTTCTATTATTTATCCTCTGTCAGCACTGCTTGCTCAAATGTTACAGGAAAGCTACATTTTTCACAGAAAATGTCATTTCCCAGGCAAATGTGAAGTGTTTGTTTGTAAATTAATTTCCATTTTCGGAGAATAAACGCTTTAGGGTTTCGTTGAAATTGAAAAGGAAATTGCTAGTTAGGTGGCAACGCTGGTAAATTTAGGGAAATCACTCCATAATATCAAAATTGCTCTTGTTTCGTTAATTCGAAGAGCTTTGTTTATTTTGCCATCACTTAGCTATATTTGTTCAAAATCATATGAAATCATTTTTCGTATTTTGATGTTATTAGTGAGGGTGTGCTCACTGCATGAGGACCACCTGATAAACAGGAGTCCCATAAGAGACATTGTCTTAAAAGATCCAAAATTTTAAACTAATAAGACTAAAAGGCGCATTGGCCACCCTGAGAATTAAGATAAAAAATTTCACTGGTTACTTTAAAGCAGCAGAGCAAACACTTCTGCTTTTCGGCAGGAATAGGCAATAGGTTGCACTTCCCTACACGGACTTGGCACAAAATCCCTTCCATTTTCAAGATGTCCTTTGAGTACAGGTAGCTATTGTCATTACAGCCCTTGAACATCCAATCCTGGACTAAAACTGCCTTTCAGAATTCTCATTCCGTATGTGTTTTTTTATAAGCCGTGGATGAAATTAACCACAACTTAGCTTGATAGCGTTGCCGTTGGCACAAATAGACCTCGGAAATTTACTACTGACTACACTGCAGTTTGGACAGAGCACGTCAAGTTTGACACATTGGAAATTTACTACTGACTACACTGTAGTTTGGACAGAGCACGTCCAGTTTGACACATTGGAAATTTACTACTGACTACACTGCAGTTTGGACAGAGCACGTCAAGTTTGACACATTGGAAATTTACTACTGACTACACTGCAGTTTGGATAGCGCACATCAAGTTTGACACATTGGAAATTTACTACTGACTACACTGCAGTTTGGATAGCGCACGTCAAGTTTGACACATTTACTTAGTACCATTTGTGTTTCAATCACCATTGGGGCTAGAGTCGTACTGCAATGCAAGTGTCAAGTTTTATCTTCTCTTAACTGTACTTTCGTAGATACTAACCAAGGACGCGTGTGTCCTGTGTAGTGCCGGCAAAGAATAGTCATGTTTTATATACCCTTGGGTGTCGTAATAGGGGACTAAGGGTTATAAACTGGAGGATGGACAGCAGCAACAAAGGAGTATCCTTTGTCGTATCTTACTTACTGCGGTCACCTACAACTGCGGTCCAAGGTGCCAGCCGTAACGCTGACAAGCGAGGTGACTATGGTACTTCCCCTCCACATTTTTTCAGCAAAAACTAGAAATCTGGAGGGTTCCTAAATTAAAGTGGAGCTATTCTTAGCCTGCCAAAGTTTTATTTAAAACTGTACGTAGTATTTCTCCAACTGTTGGATCGACTAATTGTATTTACAACTTTATTTTTAAGCAAGCTTAACATTAATCAGCAACACAAATCTTGCACTGCGTTAGTTCTTTAAATTATGCAAATCTTGACCTGTTTAAGTCTGAGTGCTAGTAGCCAGTTCTGTAACAATTCACTAGGGATAAACTTTTGTATAATTTAGTGTAGAGACATACCAGAAGAAATTCCACGTCGGAACGTTCCGCGACGGATGTTTCCATCTAGATACTAGAGCGAAATTTCTGCGAGGGAACCAGAACTCTTGTTTTTTTTTATGTGACAAGTGAGCAAACGAGCAGGTGGGCCACCTGATGGAAAGTGGTCTCCACCGTCCATGGAGCCCGCTGTCTTATTAGTGGTGTAGTATTAGTGGTTTAATAAGACAGCAAAGCACGTTACCCACCTGGAGAACTAAGATGGTGTGTCTCGTGTGCCGGTGATTTCGCTGGCTCCGTCACCCTTCAAAACGAAACACAGCGGTACAAACACTGCATTTTACGGCAGAAATAGGCAAGGGGGTGGTACTTCCCCAGACGGACTTTGCACAAAAGCCTTACCACCTTCAAGAAATTTCTTAAAGCCGCAACCATACCTTCCTAAATTCAAAGACTAATTCGGCATACATTGCTGAAAGACTTAGTTTTGTTCATTGCAATATCCCTAAGAGCAATGTATGCTGAATTAGTTTCTGAATTAAGGAATTTGTATAACGGCTCAAGTCTTGTGACAACCTAAGATTTCAGACCTCCTTGCTTCGCTCGTTATAGATACCTTGCTAATTTATTTTACTATGGGATGACATCTGCCAACATGTCCCAAATTTTTATGTCAAATCATCAATTATCACTAAGATATATTCAAAATAACCCGTCAAATCAATAAAACGAAGCCTTTTGACTAAGGCCGGTATTTAACTAGGACACCATGGTAGCGCAACCAGTCGCCGCTACCAACAAAATGTATACAGCTCTATAGAGAGTTACTCACCTGGTTTTTGGCGGCGCAACCAGTTCGGATGCTGGTCGCGCTACCACTCCCAGTGAAATATAGCCCTTAATACTGTGGCCCCAGGGTGTGTTTACTGGTGTCTTTACTGGTGTCTAGTTACGGACACCAGAGGCGCAACCAGTCGCGCTACCAGTCGCGCTACCAGTGTCCAGTGAAATACCGGCCTAATTATTTCTCTAATCTTCCTTCTAATTACCCTTATTTTTATGTGGTTACGACTAAGATTAACTCTAATGTGTCATACTTGACGGAAAGAACCATCGCGGAATGTAAGTATTTTTACTATTTCAATCTCAGATACATTCTTCCTCGGTTTTCTAGACGAACGGGATATCGGACCACCGCAACGGTGTAAAATCGCAGATTTATGTTCAGAGTAACATACTATAAAAATAAACTTGGTACACACGTTCAATACATGATGCAAGGGTCACCTTTTCGAAAACTCTTAGGGCACGATTAGTCAACTAAAATGAACAACTTTTTCACGAAACACAAAAAATTTAATAGATCCGCGTCGCCATACAAAATTGTAAACTAGGTTGTACATTTTATATGGGGAGGAAGATACTTTTTTCCATTTTCCGAAAGTTACGAGCACCTGAATGTTGTTCAGTTTAGTTGAACAATCAATGATCATGTCCCTTCAGTTTTTGAACACTGTCCTTGAAACCCCATATTTCCAGTAACTCCTCAAAGATTTCAATATTACCTGTCAAAATTGCTTTCCTAATTCCTGTAAGGCATATTAATAACTTTCATTTCCTGTTAAGCATACCTTACGAGCCTTCAATATTTTGTTACGGCTGTCAGTCCATTTGTAAGCACACCGTGTGAAATTATGCTGGCTTGGAATATATGCACAGTTATGGCGGAAGTGTCTAGGGTGCTTCATACTGTGCAATTGCGGAACCCTAAAAAAATTTTAAATGCATAAAATACTATTTAGAGGAACTGTCAAAAGGTTAGCTCGATATGTTTAGAAAAGAAATATGACAACAGGGGACAATTGTGAGAGAATGGGGGGGTGAAGTTAGAAAAAATTTGGGAAAAAACGGAGGAAATGGTTTCAAGGTTTGGTGAAACCAAATAAGGGAAAATTTGCTAAAATGCGGCAAGTTGCAGGATGAAATTCATATATAAGGGCGACACGCAAAAAAAAACGTGAAACGCTCCAAATAATCTGGATGAATCTTTGGGACGACTGTGAGGAAAGACGATAGGAAACTGGATTTCTGTGAGTTATAATCTTTTATTTTGTAGCTCGCGAAAAATAGACTTCATACAGCTGATGTGACGAATCTTTTGAAGGAGGCTATGATCCTGGATTGTGGGTTCCTTCAATTGAGATAAAGATAGGGATTGCTTCGTGTAGGATATAGTATAGGAAGGTTTATTTGCGCATAATTTCAAGACGCTAACATTCAGTATTTGATTCCAAATTGTATAGAATAAGTGGTGTGAAACTAACGTTATGTAAGTATTCAATTTTGTGGTTTTCCATCTTTTATTTATTTTCGGTTCAAAGTTGTTGTGTGTATTTGAGATAAGGTGAAATGTGACTTAATGAAATTTATAGTTTCTTCCAGGTTGTGTAAGCTAAATAACGTTGAGAAAATCAGATTTCAATGTCAAAAGAGGAAGAGTTGAATGGAGAATATTTGCAGCTTTACAGATCTACCTGCGGGATCATAAGAGGCTTGTACTGTGTGATACTTTAAGTAAATTGTTATTCCCTCTTAATGATTTTCTTTTGTAAACATTAATAACTCTGCGAGAATTATAACATACTGTGTTTCTAATCTGAGTCGTTATTTGTAGATAGTAATAAAGATTTCCTTTTCCCATAATTAAGTATAAACTAGTTCTGCAAATGACTTTGTTCGCGTATAGCTAGGCAGGATAATGTTCTATTTCTAAACAGGTACAGGAATTACAAAGAACTCTATTGACATGGAATAGCAAACCACAAATGATAAAACGTGAAGGCTAAAAAAGGTATTGCTTGGATTGTAAAGGTAATGTAAATTTCATTGTGATTAATTTTGTCCTTTACAGAGAAATTGATTAAAATAGTCCTTGGTGAAATCATAGAAACTGGACTCTGATGTATATTTTGTCATCGTTTCAAGATGGCTTTAGATGTTGTATATTTTGTCATCATTTCAAAGTGACTTTAGACGATGTATATTTTTATCATCATTTCAAAGAGACTTTAGACGATGTATATTTTTTATATTTTTTTTTTTTAGGTAGAATTGACTCATTTGACATTATTGTCAAATAGTCAACAAATAAATCATTTTGATTTAGTTTTACTCAAAGCTAGACGCTATTTTTGAAATCTTTATAAATTTTTTATCTCTTTAACAAAAAATAAATCAAACCCAAAATCAAAATTGGAGAAAATATTAAAACATTAAATAATTACTTTTTTAGAAAATAATATAAAATCTTTGGCCCTAAATCAAAATTCCAGTTTTTAATATACTAGTGTCATCATATGATAAAATTTAAAAAATAATACTTTGTCAGATCAAAAGGATTTAGAACGTCAGTTCAAAATATTAAAATAAAAAGGGTAAGTTTAAATAGTTTGAAAATAATAAATAATATTATTTCAAATAGTAATAAATTGTTTTGAAAGTGATTTTGAATCTTTTGCCTCGATTTCCCAAAATTGGAACTTGCTGAGAGCATTACTACATCTCAGTACTCAAGCTCATAGGAGGTGCTTATCTTTCCTTTAACTATCATATTTTTAGGGGTCCCAGATTTTGAGATTAAGAAATACTTGCTCTCAGGTTTATTTAGTTCGACCAAGCATGGATGGATGCCCTCGTGACATGTGTCCCCGATGTCCGCTATATTGGTTGTGGCAAATGTATGTCGCGTGTCACTGGAGTATCCGCCTAAGATTAACTGATAATATCGACCTTCGGATTTATTTATTTTATTCATCCTTGGGCCGGAGCCCACAAGCCTAAAAGGGTCTGATACTAAAGTTCTTCTCGTTCTATTTGTGTGAGATTTCGCTGATTCATCCTGATTTCTCCCATCTGTATGTGTGGGATGAATTGGTGTTATTCCGGTACAAATGGAGGGATATTAGCAAGGTGTTTTAACGTTGGATTTTGGAATTGGTGTTTCTTGTGTTATGTGCTGACAACGCTCGCCCATTATTGGATGCGTCGTTTGAGTGGCATATACCGCGGGAGGACCTCCTGATCTTAGCGTTAGATTACCAAATGTAGAGTAGTTAGACAACTTAAAACTTTCTTCTTATGTGAAGGGACATTCTAGTTTAATCTAATGACATTAGATTGTTTATAAAGAATAAATTAGAATTGTCCTGAATCAATAGGAAGAATATTCTTGATGGAGACATTACATTCGTTCGTGGGTTGCTTCTTGTAAAGTGTGTTGACGACGTTCGCCCGCAAGGCTGCGACGGCTTTATGACACTCTGACCTTGGGGGACCTCTGAACTTTATGTGTGTCATCCTAAAGTAGTTAAATAATCTACTTAATCTTCATTGAATCATACAGGAATCTAAACCTTATAAGATTCTATATTTTATTTTGCTTAATAAAACTTGTCATAATTTAACATACTTAAAATTATACTTTGACTCGGTGTGAAACCACCTTTAATATTACTAAATAAATTCTTAAAAACAATAATGGAACGGAAATTATAATGTTTAGTTTCTTTCATTGTAGATATGTTCCGAATATTTAAGTATATACAATAATCCCATTTTTATACTTCTTTTGAGTCCTCTTTTAAAGAACATCGAGTTTTAGCTAGTGTTGAATACGCTAAATTCTCCCAGTGTTCTTGGTTTTGAATACTCGATGCTTTTGATTTTCCCATAAGATCTTAAATCATAAATGTTTGGCCCAACCTAGCTTAGATACTATTATCCCGTATCTTCTCGGTTCTGGTCATCATACTTCACTTTTATTTAAGGATTACCTTCAGTAATCTTTTGTCTTACTTACTTCTTTTATGTTCTTCTTCGAAATATGCTGGGTAATCCCATTATAGTTTAGATGCAATTCATTTTATTTAAATGAGTGTTTAGACTGGGGTTACTCTACATAATTCTTGTCCTGCGTGGGTTGGTAACGGAAAAGAGATTTAGCTACGCATCACAAGTGAGAGCTATGAAGGATATACGGAGACCTTGTTGGTGCAATAAAGTCACTCAGTGACTGGGGGGAGGGAAATTGCCCTTCAAACTCTTTATATCTCTCGTTATAAAACCGTTATTGATCTAGGCTGGCCATGCAAGCAATAATACTATACCCGTATCTAGTACAGACTTCACACTCGGACGTGTGGAGCTGGCTAATTATTTTCAGTTTAACTTATTTCAAAACAAACTAAGGGATTCGATGATGTCGGTCATTGTCTGCCCGGAGGGATTACAGGAAGAGCTCATTTTGTAGGAGTGCCTTGTTTTCCTAAAGGAAGACTGTATGCTTCGTGTGCCTGGCGGGCTCGGTGACCAGCTCTGGCATGGGTGACTAAAAGAAATAGTCAAATACCCTGTGAACCCTGGATGAGTCAGTGATTGTCCCTTAAAGGTGGGCCACGTGGAAGTCGGGTTTTGACGCGGGGCATGAACATACCGGGGGGAGACATCATCACCGTCTGGGTTGTACTGTGGTTAGTTAGTTCCGCTCTCCACATACATTATCCCTAGTCTTTACTGTAGTTTAAGTTTTCGATGGGATTTCCGGCTCCGCGAGGATGATCAGAATCCTGACGATCCAGTTGGATTGTTAGGGTAGTTTAGCGTCATGTCATCGTGAACTGGGTGATGATATGCCTCGGACCTAGGACTTAGGGTAGAGGAAGCCTAGGACGAGCTGTTTGGGGCGAAGGTGGTGCTCCAAACCTGGGGATTGTCCCCACATTATTTTTATTACTTCATTTATATTAACATAGGTTTCCTTTCAGAAACTTAACGGCTCTAATATTGCATTGTAAATGAGATGAAACCTCTCCTAAATTGATGAATCTACATGAATTCAGATGAGCTACACCAAACAATATAAGACTAAATTTAAATAAATAGTGATCTAATATAAAATAAATAACACAAATTAGACATGTAAAAATTAGGATTATATTCTAATATAAGTTTTAAAATAACAAGTGTGTTTTTTTTTCATTCTTCTATTATCACTCTCCACCGAGCAGAATCTGTAAATTACAAAATATTATAAATATATAAAACGGTATGACGTAGGATTCAGAAAAAATATAATATTCTTAAAGGATATTATTCTAGACGATCAACCTTGGCCAAAACTTTCACGTATCTGGCTTGAGGATCCCATATGAAGGGACTTCAGATCTGTACAATACCTTCAACCATAAAACTGAACAACAGTCTCAAAGAAACATAGGTTAGGAAAAGAGAAAAATCTTTGGTCTTCCCATACAAAACCATCGTTCTATGGTGCGCCATAGAACGATGGTTTTGTATGGAAACACCGGCTTTTCCATACATGCCTCTCAAGGCATGTATGGAAAAGCCGAAAAACAAATTAGTTTTTCGACCTGTCTGCCTAGAGGGCATGTTCAGTTTATAGTCCAAGTAACATGTTCAAAATATTTGCAGCTAATTGGGAAGAACCCTACATGTAAGTTACATGATGTTATCTGCCATTTTTTTTTGCCCGTAAACGAACGTAAATCATGTTTCCATGACCTAAATACTTTGCAAAAGTTCGTTTACTCAAAAATGCATCGACGAGATTGAAATCTGGCGAATATGTTGCGGAGGAAGAAAATTAAATGTAAATTTGTGCACAAAAGGGGGAAAATTTTGATTCAGCACATCCATCCGTCATGCCAGCTCTTTTAAATTAATTAGAGTATGCCCAAGAGCTCCATGAGTTTATTCCGCTATTCCCTTTCTACCATCGGGAATCCAGACGCACCGCAGGATATCACCCATACTTGCGCCTTCAAACATCTTTTATAATGCGCACGGATAAGAAGTGGAATTCTCTGGCTACGTGTGTGTTCCCCAGTTCTTATAACCTGAATCATATTTGATTCGGGAGTGAATAGGCTTCTTCTTGGCAAGCTTGTTTCATCGTCAACCTAGTCTCTGTCCTCAGGGCTAGGTTGAGGTCAAGAGTAAGCCCATTGAAAGTAAAAAAAGAAAAAGAAAAACGTGTATATTTTTTTCCGGGCCTCGTCTAGAACTGGTAAGATTTAATTTTAGGTACCTCTGATTTTACGTAAAAATAAACCATTTTGTAGGGGAATTGGGGCAACGCCTGCGGGATCGTGGATGTGATCCCCGCTGCAGAGCATTCCTAAGGCAGCATTTATCACTAGCCATTCAGCGCGGTAACGCGGCTAGCATCATGAGTTCTTTCGAACCGGTTACGCTTCGGGGCTGGCTCTTTGACTGACTTTTAGTCTGTAACTTTTAAATTTAGATTTTATTGTATAAAAAAAATTATTGTTGGACTATGGCTTAATCAATTTTTTTTTTTCGCTAGCCTATACTGTCCCACTGCTGGGCAAAGACCTCCCCTTCGATCCTCCAACTGTCGCGGTCCATAGCGAATTCTAGCCAATCGCGACGGTACGAGTCTAAATCGTCACGCCACCTTTTTCGTGGTCTACCCCTGCGGCGTTGGCCATTTTGCGGTATCCATTGGGTGACGACTCTCGCCCACTGTCGCGGATGCATTCGGCTTATATGTCCAGCCCAGTCCCACTTAAGTCTGGCTGTTTTTCGACCCACGTCAGTTATTCCTATCTAATTTAATGAATATAGTAGTAAACTTTAATATTTGGTCTGTATACGTACCAACTATACACCTCATCTGCGTGGTGCCGGCAAAGAATAGTACCAACCCGTCTCTACACGTGGGTGTCGTAAGAGGCTACTAAGGGAAGTTGGAGGATAGGCAGCAGCGTCCTCCTGGGAATCGTACCATTTTACACACCGCGGTCACTCATGGTGACTAATGGTGGTCGCAAACAATCATGGTGACTAAGGTACTTCCCCTCCACATTATTCCAGCAAAAGCTGGAATTTTGGAGGGAGCTCCCTGTCCTGCAGTCGTCGTTTCATGGGATCTTATGATGACCACGCATCTTGTCGCTTATGAAATGCCTTTCATGAAAAACACATGTGCGAAAAACAAAACGCCAAACTCGTTAGTCAAAGTGGTCTTTTCAACAGTTTTTATTGAATAATCATTTATTTTAAATGATGAACAGTTGATAAACAGGTATCGCACTCAACATAATTACAAAGAAAATTTAAACCGATTTATTTGAACATCAATCCCCAATGTTTTTCCATTTACACCGCACGTTTTCCAATTTTGGTAATAAAGTCCAGTCAATCAGCTCACCACACAATCGAAAACGACACTTACATATGTGGTAATACTATGTGTTCGTAAAAGTTTACAGAAGAGAAGCACAAGGTCCGTGAGCAAGGTATGAAAATTGACTCTACGGTTTTTTAGTGTCCTAGGATAGCGACGAATCAACTCATCGTAGAATGTACGACAGTTACAACCGTTTGCTTCACTATTTATGAACGGCATTACAAAGAAGAGACGAAGGTTGCTTTGAAAGTTGGGACTCTTTGGTGTCTAAGTGTCGTGCTATTTTCAGATAGGAGGGAGGTAGTGGGGAGAGGGAGGCACAAATTGAGAATTAAAATTCATAGCCCGATCGGCGTCATTATCAGTAATTGTTATGTGCATATTACTGTCAATATTATGTCTTTTTGAAACTTTACGTGAAAAACATTAACGAGTACCAAGCTTTATGAAACTTATCATGGGTTTAAAAGACAGTTTTTAAACCACTAAACAAACTGTAGTTCTTTTCATATTCATAATATCCTAAGACGTATACTGCCGAACAGGGAGTTCCCTACAAAATTTAACGGCAAAAAATGTTTTGTATTACTTTAATAGGGTATTACAGACAACGACAGGTCCAGCTTGAGTTGGTCTAAAGAGCTGTAGTTGCACTTTATTTGAAGTAAATTTTTGGCACTCTAAAAATTCGCTGTTTTTCGGGTCGACCCATTAGTAATTACCCGTGGTTCCACAGCACTAGGGATTACAACTTGATGAATATTACGACTTCTGATTATATCGATTTAACAAACCTTTTTTGGATTATACCAAGGAGGTTTTAACCCACGCTACGCTAAGCGTAGTGAAGCGTAGTAAAACCTCCTTGGATTATACAAATCAATAATAACAGCAAAAGAGATATGTCAAAAGAGATCACATATTACAAGTAGAGTAATCTTTTTAGAAGCTGTTATTTAACTTGCCTTGTTTTAATATTAGATAACTTTTAAATTCTGTACAATTTGAGATTAAAGTATTGGTCAAAATGCAGTTAACGCAAGTATTTCAAAACTGATAATTTGGTTTAACACTATTATTTAATATCCTAACAAAATCCCAAAAAATGTGTGTGCAAATTTTTTGCGACCAAACGCAATTTTTGTGTCTATGGTTTTTGGCGTCAAATTAACAACGTCTTTTCCACAAACAGAAAAAGCGAAATAAACACCCAAGCGTTCTTTTGAATGTTTTTACAGGAAATCGAGTATGAATCGGGTATCTAGTGCCTCGTACTAAAATTCTGTTGGCTATGTACTAATTTTGAGCCCGATTACTACTATAGATAGAACTACTCGTTTTTTCTATTGTATTATAACCTCAGAACAAAGACCTCCTTGCCTCGATCGATTATGAAAATTAAGAAATTTAGAATTTGTTGTTAGTGATGACAATAGATATATTTATTGCTTTGGCACCGTCAGTTGATGGGCAAGCCAAATACTCAATAGTTTTGAAACCGCCCTGAGGCATTTCAGTCGCAGCTCAGCGAGGTTCAAAACTCTTTGAGTCGCAGAGTAATCATGATAATTTGCTTTTGGTTTCTTTATGGCCAACGATCTTACTCTAGCACTCGATCTAGCCCTGAGAGAGAAGATCAACGATGGAACGAGTAGCCTATTTACTCGCGACTCTAACAGATTCAGGTCATATGAACTCGGGAATACAGACACAGGTAGAGAATTGTAAGTCGTCATCTGTACATAACATCTCTTACATATTTGAACAACTACTATCTAAGATAGCAGTCGGGACCCAAGGCGTAATGTCTTTTCTAAATCTGGCATAGACATCAATCACAAACAAGTCTAGGCCTACACGAATTTGTCATCGCAATACATCAATCTCTGCCTTCGAAAACTGTATCTATGTATCCTTGAAACCCCTGGAAATTTCGCTAATTGAATATGTGGGTCCCAGAACAGTCATCGTGATATGCTAATTACCAGGTAGGCTTCGATTGTATTTGATATATTAGGCAATTAATTTTCATAACAGGTAGTCTGGAATTGATTTTGTTGTTTAAAATTTGGTATTTGATGTGGCGGTGGTTCAGCGGCTCTTTGTAGTAGGTACTGCATCTACTTTTCTCCATGATCATTCATTCAATCTATCACTTTTCTTCATTAAACAGATGAACGTATTATTACAACGATCTTAGCAAACAAAATAATAATCTTGATATTTTTATATATGTTTTAACTTCCAAAAAGGAATTAATTCAAACTTTGCACAACATAATATACTATTATAAATGATTAAAAAAAAGTTTTATAGTATAGTATCAAAATTAAGTAGGTAAATTGTTCAAAATTTGTTTAGATATTAACATAATATTCTTATTTTAATTTCAGTTACTTAAGTTTGTGAATACTGTCGTCACAATTAGAATGACTTTGTACTTGCTAACTTAATGTTAATTTTTAAGAAATTGTCAATGTACATTATGTTGGTAACCTAATAAAATAAAAATAAATCTAAAAAAAAGCTCTACCTATCCCAGCATTTTGTCTTTTTTGCATCGTTTAGCGAGAAATATATTTTATTTGCTACAAAAAGTAGTCCTTTTGATTCTGGATGTAACATATTTTCTATTCCGCCAGTAAAGCAACTGGATTAATTAATCAGCCACAACTTTTTCATCCATTTGCTCAGTCGAGGTTGCTAATAAAAACATTGCCAGTGAAATGACTAATACACTTTTCCTCAGCACTTCTATACACATGACTATATAGTTAAAAACTGTAAAAGATGTGTGTCTGTACATTGATAGAAAATTATTTACCACCACCACTTATAAGAATTCAGTAAGTAAGTAATTAATTCACATCGGAATCAAAATGCAAAAAAAATAATATTTTTTATATTTAACATTTCGTTTTTAGGTAACACAAAAAGGAAACAACCGCTTCTTTCAAAGGTTGGCCTTCAGTTATAGACGTTGTGCATTTAACTTTGTAATTTTAAGCGACCTGATTGGTTACGGGGCTTGGCTACCAGCGGCAGAAAGGGATGACTCCCTGCATTCTTAAGATGGACGAACTATAGTATTTTGTAGTTATTTTGTTGAAGTTTATTCGTGTACCGTTCATAAACTAGTAAAATGATTTTAAAAACCGGCCAAGTGCGAGTCGGACTCGCGCACTGAGGGTTCCGTACAAACGTGTACGTATATAAGTACAAGTTATGGTATTTTTATTGCTAAAAAACTTGATTATGTGATGTAAGTAACTAAAATGTTTATTTGAGTTGATTGAATGAAAGGTAAATTGTGGTTTAAGATTTATGACGTATTAAAAAAACTACTTACTCGATCTCGTTCAAACCAATTTTCGGTGGAAGTTTGCATGGTAATGTACATCATATATTTTTTTAGATTTATCATTTTCTTATTTTAGAAGTTACGGGGGGGGGGGGGGGACACACATTTTACCACGTTGGAAGTGTCTCTTGCGCAAACTATTCAGTTTAGAAAAAAATGATATTAAAAACCTTAATATCATTTTTGAAGACCTATCCATAAATACCCCACACGTATGGGTTGGATGAAAAAAAAAATTAGAGTTTGAGTTCTATGTATGGGGAACCCTAAAATTTATTGTTTTTTTTTTCTATTTTTGTGTAAAAATCTTAATGTGGTTCACAAAATACATCTACTTACCAAGTTTCAACAGTATAGCTCTTATCGTTTCGGAAAAAAGTGGCTGTGACATACGGACGGACAGACAGACAGACAGACATGACGAATCTATAAGGGTTCCGTTTTTTGCAATTTGGCTACGGAACCCTAAAAAACTTATGTTTATGTTATCTTGTTGAAATTATAGAAACTGGAGGTGTAACTATACAGGGTTTGAGGGACTTGTTTCCAAAAACTGAAAAGGCATTCTGTTCATTGAAAGTTGGTGACCTGCAGTTTTCGAATACTCCCTTTATTGGAACTTAGGAGTTTGATATAAATATGTGGGAAAATTTCACACAAAGCCATCTGATCCCAAACTAGGCAAAGCCTGTATGTACTATGGGTATCAGAGACTGATATACATACATACATAGATACATAACACCCAGATTTAGAATAAACACTTGTGTTCATCACACAAATGTTTTCCTGGGTGGGGATCGAACCCGCGGCCCAAGGAGTGAGAGGCAGGCTCACTACCAACCACACCAACGGTTTGTTAATATAGTCGCCGAGGTTTAAATCGGTCAGAATACCGAATGTTTTATCCACCATGTGCAATAAGAATAGGTAAATTGAGCTTTCATTTTAAATGCACATGATACATTAAAAATATAACTCCTTAAGTGGCCCATGCACAATAGGCGGAGTGTTTTACAATCGAAGACTATACAACATGTTAATGGAATAAGCGAAACCCTCATACACCCAATCTGATTTTTATTCAAATAAATCCATTCCCGTAAAAAAATCTTTAAAAAGATTACTTTTTCTAGATATTGTTATTTTTTTGCAGTAGTTAATAGTTCTAGTTTCATCGTTGTTCTAGGCCGCGCACTCCACGCACATCACACCCACTTTCCTCCCCTCCTCACCGCTCATGAACCGCGCGGCGCCGGCCGGCCCGTATCCACAGAAATATTTGAATAGAAGCGGCATAAAATCACTACATACTCGTATTATAAAAGAAAGTCGCGCGAAACGTTTACCTGTCGTCATCCATCATGTCTGTCTGTGATCGCTAAACTCTGGAACTACTACATCGATTTCGATCGGGTTTTCACTAATAGATAGATTATTTCTATAAAAAGGTTTGAGTCTATAATTTATAATCATTGAGTGCAAACTAACTGAACTGTGATGATGTTTGTTGATCAAGTCGGAAAAAAACGTGCCTCTTGAGAGCTTTCTGGGCGTGCGCTGCGTAAATGGTTTCATTTATATCAAAGTTATGTATGACAGAATTGTTGCTCTCTAAAAGCTCTAAAGAAAATTCCGCAATAGTATTTGTATATCTTTTAAGGATAACCCACAGTAACCAACTATTTATAGCAAAAAAGTAGATTTTCAAAATAAGGTATTTTTGAATGTATTTTTGCTCTCAAGGTATGGATCCTTAGATAAGGAAAAAAAAAACAAAAAAAATAAGATAATTTAAAAGGTTAGTATTATAAAATCAAAATTGTCAAATGAATATCTTGGAAGATATCACAATATTTAAATCACTCAAATTTAAGTCCTAGAATGAGCTTCACACACGATGCGCATTTCCGTTGATAGCCGAGCGTAGCCGAGTTTCCGAAGTTAATTTCAGCGAGCCAGGAACATGACGGGGCACACACAGAGGGCACTGAGGGCGCACGTCGTTGCGACTGGTCGTCCAAAGCCTGATTTTTAAAATTTTAGGTATATATATTTTTTTTTTTTACTTTATATGGGTTTATATTCTTTTGAGGTTGTCGTCCTGAGGTACAACGAAATATTTTAGAGTTGCAGGCTACGTCATATATCGCAATTAAAGGCACCACCTCTACCCGTAGATTGGTACCTACCCGTGCGAAGCCGGGGCGGGCCGCTAGTAAATAATACAATTTCTAAAAGAACTTCGGAACATTTTAGATAGCTAACCTACAAATATAAAGATAATTCTTTGTGGTGATATAAATATAAACCTCTTAAATGAGAACGATGCTCATGTTTTAGAGTATGAAAATTTGTTAGCTGAGTATGGCTTAACTAAATGTATTAATAAAGTTACGCGCAAAGAAATTGTAAAAGACTATATCGTTGAGTCATGCCTGGATCATATATATGTCAGGGCCCCTCTTGCAGTGATAAATTCAGCGGTCATACAACATAAAATATCCGATCACTACTATGTCTCGGCTACTGTGCAATGGAACCGCGCTCCGTCAGGCGATGACGGAAGCGCGTCAACCAGCTTGAATGGACGGGCCTCCTGCGCCACCTCGGCGTGTGATCAAATAAAGCCCGCTGTACGTCGTCGTGTACTCGATAATCGTATGGTGAGGGATAAATTGTTAGCGACTGATTTTGATGCCCTTATGTCCTTAGATTGTCCCATAAAACTGTACAATGCACTAAGACAATTATTTATCAATATTTATAATGAGTGTTATAAGTTCCAGATAGTGCGTAAAAGCAATAGAAATAATAAAGTCTGGGTAACAGATGGCTTGAAAAATATGATTGCAGAAAGAGACAGATTATTTGTAGTTTGGAGCAATGATCCCGAGAATATGGTAAAACGCTTAACATATACTAAGTACCGGAATAAATGCTTTAAAATAATTTCTAAATGTAGTAATGAGTACGATAGACAGTGTATAATTGATTGTAATAATAATATAAAGAAAATATGGGATAGAATTAATATATTGATGGGGAAAGAAAAACAGTGTATAGATAGCCTTATATTGTCAAACATGGATTATGGAAGCATTCAGCACTTAACTAACCGGTTTGCGGCTACCTTTGAGGAGGAAATTCAGCAAATCAAGCACAATTGTGATATTAAATTGTTAAATAGAGACTGTTATGTACAAAATGTAGACAGGTGCATGAGATGGCAACCAACTAGCAGTAGTTATGTAAAGAAGGTAATAAAAAATATGAATACTAAGAAATCGCCTGGAAGCGATCTCATGCGCATGTGTGACATAAAGTTTATTTGTGACAAAATTAGCCCGGTGGTTTCTAAGTTGGTCAATTTGTCTGTTAATCAGAAAAAAATCCCTGATAAGCTAAAACAGGCAATAGTACGGCCTGTACACAAAAAAGGCAGTCGCAAATCGTACTCAAATTATAGGCCTATAGCTATCTTATCTAGTCTGGACAAAATTATAGAAAAGTGCATAATTGATCAGCTTGGGAAATATCTACAAACTAATGATATATTAAGCAAGTCTCAATATGGGTTTCAAAAAGGGAAAGGCACTAATACTTTATTGTCTAAGTTCACAGATGAGATAAATAATTACTTGGGTGATAAGAAGTTTGTTGTATCAATATTTTTTGACTACAAAAAAGCGTTCGATACCTTAGAAACGACCACATTATTGCACGCAATTGGAGAGTGTGAGGTGGGGGAGCCGCTGAAACAATGGTTCAGAGACTACCTCACATCACGCTCATATCGAGTTAAGGTTGGCGAGACGTTCAGTGAAGAGAGAAAGGTCCAGTGCGGTGTTCCACAGGGTTCGGGGTGCGGACCAATTTGCTACTTGATGCATGTCAATAGCCTCTGTAATGTACTGCAACACTGCTCGTCGTACATGTTTGCTGACGACCTGTGTGTGCTGCGGGCTGGTACCGACCTCTCTGAAACGTTGCGTCTCGTGCAGCAAGATGTGGATGCTGTAGTAAAGTGGTCGCATGACAATGGGATTGTGCTAAATTCGGACAAAACTAAATTGTTAATTATACATTCTCCTTATTTACCTGTCAATGATGTGCCTACTCCTATATTTGCCCACACCTATGATTGTTTCCATAATATATTTGTATATTGTAGCTGCAAACCTATAGAGAGAGTTAAATGTGTTACCTACCTGGGGGTTAAAATTGATGAGCATTTTTCCTGGGCTGAACATATAAACTTTATTTGTAAAAAACTTACAGTAATTTTAGGTAAATTTTACCATCTTAGTCTTAAGGTTCCTCTCAGTACTCTAAGATTACTGTATAATACTTTGGTGGATTCCATACTGGATTACGCTCTTGATTGCTATGGGCTAACATTTAAATCATATATTAAAAGGCTAGAAAACATACAAATTAGATTTTTAAAATTTTTGGTAGATAAGAAAACTAAAAACAAATGTAAGAATGATTACAGTAAACTATTTAAAGTGTGCAAAATACTTCCAATTAGCCTGAAGCATAAGTACTTACTTTTAACAAATAGCCATGGCAATCAGGAGCGTAACTCATTATTAGTTAATGTTACCAACAGTCATTGCACAAGATCAATGACCTCGGGTAAATTTATTGTCCCTAGAGTGACAAACTATTATGGAGATAGGACCCTTAAGAAGCGTCTTCCGTATCTAATTAACAGTTTACCCGATGACATTAAAAAAGAAACTAAAAAAACTAAATTTAAAAAAGAATTGAAAGAATTCTTCATAGATTGTTTGCCTGATAATCGTAGTAATTAAGCACTTTTTAGAAAATTAATATTATATGTTTTACGAGAATCAACTGATCCTACAGTCAAACTGTCTGTGCAGTTTTGTGGGACTTTGTATAGTTTTTAGGTCTGCATTTATATGTAACAATCAATAAATAATAATAAATAACCCCTATCAAAAACCCGTAAAATTGATTCTACTCTCGATTCTGAACAAACTTTTTTCTCAATTTGGCTTAATACGTTGTATACAGTCATCCATACGAACGAAGATGCGGGCCACAACTCGTACTAATATAAATTCTGAGCAGACGCGAGATAAAATGGCAGCTGGATAAATATTTGGCCCAAATACAAGAATGATGATGAAATGAAATTTCCTGCAGAGGCATTTTAGTGCGTGCGCAGAGGAAAGATGAGCCGAGTGCTGCGGACAGTAAGTTAATGAGGGAGGGAGTTATAACCCATCTGGTAGTAATACGGTAGTACATACTCAAGCCCGTGTTCATCATTCTACTGTTTCGATTCATCATGACATCCCATCCACACAGGCTCCTAAAAGTTCCAGCTTTTGCTGAAGCAATGTGGAGGGAATGTACCATATTCACCACGTTTGTTAGCGTTACGGCTGGCACCATGGACCGCGTTTGTTGGTCACCATAGATTGTGAGACGATACGATACACAGAAGCATACTGCTGCCCATTGTCTGGTTTATTATACCTTAATCTCCTTTTACGAAACCCACAGGTAGAGATGGGTTGCTACTATTCTTTGCCGGCACCACACGAGCATGTTTCGATTCAAATTTATCTATGTCATCTGACTGACAGTCAAAACTGTGGATTAATCTAAAAAGCCGCACTTTGAACGTTCCTAAAAACCTAACCAGGACTTATTTTATCAAAGTAACGAGTAGTCTAGGCGTCGTCAGAGCTCCAAGCGATAAAGATAGGTAATTTGCTGATGCACACGCCGATATAAAGCAGTACATTTTCTTATTGATGGTATATTTGAACAGGCTTGACTACTATGGTATCTGGGGTGGTACATGCTCCTCGACTATTTTTTGATAAAGCAGCATTGTTTGCATTGCTTGTTTGAAGAGCAAGTCAGCCAGTGAAATTACAGCCGTCTCGAAAACGAATTATGCGATGTACTAGTGAGTAAAGTCTGCTTTGACAGGTAATAACATTGTTAGATTTCATACTAAGCCACTATTTGCTACTACCCTAACAGGGCGACGATTTCAGAAGATAATTTCCATCTTTTGAATATAAAGTTGGTAACTAAGATGGCAACGAAAAGCAAAGCCTTCTGTTTCAAGAAGTAGGAAAATTAATTTGACTAAGCGGATTACATTCAATATTGCCACAGCAAGAAAATATCGAGTGTAAAAACGGTACGTAACGTGCCGTTTTGGAACGTAAAGTTGTGATAATACTGAAGGGTGTAAATCTGCGTATGAAACTAAACAATTTTTCCCAAGGAACCTAAGTTCAAATACGAAAAACCAAATTTGACCTTTATTACATGATGCAGTTTCTATGGGAGGTCAAAAATTTACTTTGTTGTGTGACCTGTGTTCCTTGGGAAAAGTTGTTCAGTTTTATGGGCAGATTTACACCCTTTAATATTATCACTCCTTTCCGTTACACGTTGTAGAAACTATTACTATAACAATAAAATAAAAAAACTTGAAATTAGCAAATTCAGGACCGCAAAACTTAGCTTATTTTTGATTCACAGAAATTATTTATTTTATAACGATCTCGGCAAATATTTTAAGATTAATCGCGCGCGCCTTTGTGTCTGTCAGCGCCATCTATTGGAAGATGTTTGTTAAGATTATACCTTAATTTAACAAGATTTTATTATACACGGTGTAAGGGACAGCTCTCCGAATACAACTGAAAGGGCATGATCAGTCAACGTAACTGAACATATTTCAGCGAATAAAACTTTCAGGAAATAAAGGAAAATATCGGCCTCTCCATACAAAATTGCAAACTTTATTGGAGAGTTTGTATGGAGAGGCCGATTTTTTTTCGTTTACTGAAAGTTTTGTTCACTGAAAGTTGTTCAATTACGTGGATTGATCATGCCCTTTCAGTATTCGGAGGGCTTTCCCTTACACCTGATATAATCTACAGTTCTATCACAGATTAAATAATAGTAAACTAACGTTGCTCTGTTTTCGTAATGACAAAAAGTGACAAAGCTGTATATAAATACAGGGTGTTAGGAAAAGTACCGATTTTCTTTAAACCACATGTTCTATAAGTGGAACAAAGTACTATAAGCGTGTTTACAAAATAAAAGAAAAAGAAAGTTGAAAAAAATATTTTTTTTTTCAAAACCAAACCATAAAAATATCTAGACCTTAATAAAAAGAAAACTCGCATGTATAACTGAATCCATAAACCTTTAGGAACATAGCCAAAACAGCAATATAGTCTTGTTTCGTTTTGCAAGCAAAGAAGAAACTTCCAAGTTAATTTCGCCTCCCATATGCTTTAGAAAACAAGTTCAGTATACTCGTTTACTGTTGGTTGTTTTCATTGAACTATTATTCACTCACATACTAGAGTAACTTAAGTTGGTGTATGACCCCCAAACAAAAATGGTTGAGGAAGTTCATCGCCACCTGCTTGGAAACGGACCGCTGCTGGAACCATGCCATTGGAATCGAAGTCCGCAAGTAAGCAGTTTTGTAAGTCACTACGTAGATAATAAAACGGGCCAAGTGCGATTCAGACTCGCGCACCGATAGTTCCGTACCACCAAGGTAAAAATGCCGTCTTAGTTTTGGACGGGCAGTCAGGCAGAAGTGTATTAAATGCGCGCGAGTCCGACACGCAGTTGACCGGTTTTTATTATTTGTTGTTATTTTGTAGCTTAAGTACTTACTATAAAAGTACTAATTTTCGCGCTTGTAAGTTATCCCGTTTTTACAATAGAGCTAAATAAAAAATTGAGCAATATTCTTCTGCGCGGCTGCGGGTCCCTGACTAAGACGGTACTTTCACCTTCATCATAACATCCCATGAAAACGTCCACTACAGGACAGGGAGCTCCCTCTAGAATTCTAGCTTTTGCTGGAAAGATGAAGAGAGGTAGTACCATACTCGTAGTCACCTCGCTTGTTAGCCTTACGGCTGGCATCATGGACCGCGGTTGTAGGTGACCACAGTAAGTAGGATGTTAGATAAAAAGGAAGATGCTGCTGCCCATCCTCCTGTTTATTACCCTTAGTCGCCTCTCACGACACCCACGGGTACGTACGGGTTGGTACAATTCTTTGCCGGTACCACACGGGACCTTCACTTTAGTGGTACGAAACTTTCGGTGCACGAGTCCAAATCGCACTTGGCAGATTTTTTTGTATTTAATTTGTATCTAAGATCTATGTTTAATGGTTTTTGCGGTGTATTCTCTTCCAACTCATTGGTTGTAGTTTTGAAAATTGCTGACAGCGGGTCGGCTGGGCTGCCCCGGGCCGCAACTTTAAAGTTAAAAAGTTGAATCTTCGATACGCTATCTAATCTTGCGACCTATCTTGCAACATTGGAGGAAAGACTGGCTTATAGGAAAAAGCTTTGATTTTTTATATGTTTTCTTCTATTAATCCACTTGGTCAAGTCTCTGTATTGCCGGACGGAATAGACCTTAACTCAACTACTAACAACTAACTATTCTAACTACTGCGGGTATCGCAATAGGTGATTAAGAGATTTTGAACAGGAAGATGAGCAGCAGCGACCTTCTATTGTTCGTCGTTGTTTTACGAAATTGTCCCCCTGTTTTTCCAAAAATTTAGACTTATAGCGGAAAGGTGTGATAATACTAAAGGTTTTTAATCTGCACATAAAACTGAACATGTTTCCCCAAGAAACATAGGTCATAGACCAAAATTAATTTCAGACCTCCCGTAGAAACTGCATCTGCTGATAGCGTATTTGAATGAGAGTTCAAATTAAGTTTTTTCGAATTTCGACCTATGTTCCTTGAGAAAAGTTGTTCAGTTTCAAGGGCAGATTCACACCCTTCAGTATTATAACACCTTTCCATTACACGCTGTATAAACGCCTCTTTCCCGTCTGGGTACTCAGAGACCACAGTCCTTCACCTGCTACGATGTTGAAATACATCCCTCGCTTCTTTTCTTGCCTTGGGTAGAGTGTCTTCCTTACAACGTATTCCTCATCCCATCTCATCACATGTCCGTACCATCGCAAACGACTTTATCAACTTTATAACCTGCACTGTATGAAAATAAATGAATAACTCTGCCAATATTCAATCCTCATGCAAGGTTTTCCTACCCTATGAAGCCTGGGAAATTGAAACTAGATAAAATTTTCGCAATATCGTTCGTCGTCCACCTGCCTGCAATCTCAAAGTTCAAAATTTGCTGTGCCAATAGTAGTAGGGAACGGACATAAAACGGGTTGCAAAATAAATATTTGATTTTGATCTGCAGATAGAGCATACTGAAATATGTTTTGGTGATTAGACAAAACTAAACTTGGTTTCTCTTTTACATTATTTTGATTCTTTTGTAACATTACAAAAGAGCAAAAGATGGACAAAATTTTCACTCTTCAATCGTGCCTTGAGACACTTGTTAAATAGCTAACCAGAAGTTATCCGATTACTACTCTGAATCCTCTACATTACTTTGGGTTCTAGTTTCTTCAAAAAATTAAAATTTATTTCATTAAAACAAAAAAATAATATAAGGGCCCAATTGGCACCTTTTGGCACCTATACCAAATATCATAGATACAAAACAAGGGATCAAAATAGTTAGATACTGCCAGAGAGTTTCTTTCCTTATTATATCACTCAGTGTATGTATGTGTTGCAGACAAATCGTATATTCGCCGTTTACAAACGGCAGGCAAACTGTAAACGATCGGCAAATTGTAAAACGGCGCTGGCAGATTTTAAACGGATAGTTGCATTGTAGGTTCGTTAGCCACGGCAAATCCAACCTAATGGATCCCGAGCAAGCTGCCCCAGGTTGCCATGACAGCGGCCGGCGAGTGCCAGAAACGAATTACGCGCCATTTTGTGAAATACCGCGGCAATATGTTAAATGACGAATAAAAAAAAATTGGCGTTTTGTAGAATGCCAAAGCAAAATGTAAAACGACAAATAATGCAATTTGCCTGCGAAACATGCACTGGAGCAAGTACTAAAAGGAAACAAAACTAGTACAAGCTGAGCTACCACTATAATATGTATCGTATATTATGCTCGAAACCAGAGACTTGTTCAAAGTGTTGCCTCTGAGGTGTGGCCAACTGTACTGAACGTGCATCTCGACAGGTTGATTTTATTATTGAATGCACGGATACAAACGTAGATTTACGATCTCTTCGTTCAATTTTATTAACTTTCCTATAAAACACACGTAATAAATTGAGAAATAAACATTTTCAACACTGCAAGACTGTCTGGTGAACATTCGATTGAGTTTTCAAATAAATAAACTAAGGCTGTTTGTTCTCAAAGGCGATACCGATAAAAGAAAAGAACACCGCCAATAGAAGCGACACTTTGAGTAATAAATAAGTACTGTTTATGCTCGTAACTTTGCCGGCACTTTTATCTTTGTTATCAATATCAGCTCGGAATCGTCTCGGTGGACAAACAGCCTTACAAGAACAATGACAAATGGGTAATTTTTTTGTTTTCCCCAGAAAGTGACAAAATCTATATTTTTTTGTGCGCGTTTCACATAATAATAAAAATTCCCTTCCTTAAGGTGCAAGGATACCTCAACTGCAAAAAAGAGCCAACTTTGAAGACATATTATGTATTTTATAAAATGAAATAATTTTTTAAATGTAACGCGCTCTACTAAAAATAAGAACATTTTAAATTTACAGGATTATACGGATTGCCAGTAACATTAGTATACCTACAGACTCCTCCCGTTTGTACTTTTAATGGGGTCCTATAGGCAAAGAGACCCCGGAGATTAATAATTTAGGATCTTTGGTCTTTACCAAAGATCCTAAATTTTCCATTCAGCTGAATAATAGGTATTTCCTGAGCTTTGTCCCGTTAAAAAGCCGACTCTTAAAGTAGACCGTGCTGCAGTGGTTTTTTGCCGTTTCTTTTACGCTGCCATAGCACGATCCGAAACGGCGTAGACTCGCTCTATTTGCATTGTATTCTGCATGACATTCAATAAGTATTCTGTAAAGAATCTACAAGTCAGGCAAAATAAACAAAATTGGAGGTAAGTTGTGAAAGTACTAGTTATTAAATTATCACAGATTATTTTGAACAAATTTCCGGAGGAAATGAACGCGACGGGACAGTCTTATTGGTAGATACGAGTAGTAGATCTGAAATTGAGGTTATAAGTTATTCTCCGTTCAAGTCATCTCTGATATGGGCATATATGATATCAATGCATTCAGTGTCATGTTCTGAACTCAAATATATGAGATGACAAGCGCGCATGTGGTGGGGGTGGAAACGGTGACGTGATAAAGACGGTCATACAAAAAAAAAAAAAATTTTTTTTAACATTCCATGTGGGGTATCTAATAAAAGGGCTTTACGAGTAAATTACAAATATATAACACACTACAGAATTTTAGCTACTTCGTCTAACAATTTATTAGAAAATGTCAAAAAATTCACAATTCTGAGTTGACTTTGAACTCTTCTATATTAAAAACGAATGAATAGATTTTTACAAAACACATACCAAAAAACTTAAAACATCCACTTTATAGTGTCCAAAAATAATAACCTAAATATATCACTAAATGAGAGAAGTACATCAAGTTGAATAACAGTATAATTTCCTGTTTGTACAACAATTACCCTGCGACATATAACGAATTAAATAAGTTCTCTTCAACTAAATAATATTGTTTTCCCTTAATATTGGTTAGACTTGTCTCGAAAAAGACTGGAATAAAAAACCGGGCCCCTTATTTTTTTTACCCTGTCCTTTACTTAGAAACAAAATGATACCTTGACTTCAGGTGAAACATGCTGCTTACCAACTTCAAAAAAATTTAACACTATGTTTCAACAAGTTTGGCAGACCTTGTGATCAATTATCAGAGGCATCTTGTTATTTTTTTGGAATTGGTCCCATCAGAGTACTCGATGAGGTGGGTGAAGGGGGTCAGATGGGTATATTTAAGGGAGCCTACCAAGTCCTTCCGGCAGGCTGCGCAATGGCAGACCTACTTTTTTAAGATAATTAATCAATGGTTAACTGTTGCCACCACTTTCATTCGGGAACCTTATGAGGTAACTTCCACAAAAAAAAATATGTGAATAAATTCCATGACCCGGCAGGATGGGATCTGTCAGACCTTATTTTTTAAGTGTTTAAATGTCGGTAAATGATCTAGAGATAGTCTATTGGGGTACTCGATGAGGTAGGTATTTTTGCAGCCGGCTCTCCCACTATATTTCTTGGTAGATTTAGTAAGCAGTAACCAGTTTTAGTGCCGGTGCACACAGCGCGTAAATTGCGTCGCGCAATAGCGTAAAATGCGCGATGCAGTGTGGCCCAACTGGCGTAAAATGCGCTAGGTATTTAAGGTCGCTGCAACTTTTCAACAGCTAGTGTTCATAAAATTATCGATATTTATTGTCGATAGTCGAGAAGGCATTCTTCACTGTTAATGAATACCTACCTACTAGGTGTTTAATTATTTTAAAATTACATTGCTAGTTTATTCCATATTTTGAATAGTTATTCAAATACCAAACCAATTTGATTTATTTTTATTGTTTACTTATGCTAATTGTAAGTAGACCCAAAATACAGTCACACACATCGGTAGAAACACTTTGGGCTTTATGACACGGTAAAAAAGTTGGAAATGTGTCAACTGACGTGCGGTTGACTGTACTGTAAAAATTACTTACAAATTAATGTGACTAATATAATAAATGAGTTAGAAATTTTTTATCTCCTTAGTTTATTTTCTTAATATATTACGTGCACATAACCGATCTTCTTAACTTGTCTCATAAAATTGTGATTTGTCTATTATAATGTAATAAGCCGTAATCTTATGGATTTGAGTGTGTATTTGATATTGTAGTTAGCTTTGGCAAAAATTATCGATACATCGAAATATCAATTTTCTTCTCGATTGATAACGTTACAATTTTAAAATAATCGAGACGATATATATATACATATATATGTCGGTAAAAAGTCTGCTTTTTTGCAGTTACGCGATAAAAGCTTACACAAATGTTTTTGTGATCTTGTTCAAGTGATTACTGCACCATAATGATTGTTTTTAAAAAACAACAATAACTTTCAAGTGCTAATTATAGTTTTTTCGTTTCCAGTGAGAACGTAAGTAATTATTCGTGATTGTTTTAAGAATACCTTTTTGACCAGCCTAGTAGTTTTAGTATACAGTGATGCAACACTTGAAGTAGTTCGACAGTATGCCCCTAGTAGATTTGGAATGATAGATTAGATTAGATTTATTTATTTCACCTTATCAATTTCATAATTACATTAATTATTACACTAAAATATAACATGTCAGAGGATAGGGTGATCGTCAGTCGGATAAATGTCAAAATGTATACAAAATAAATGTCAAACTTAAGATTATGATGTTACAATGTCAAAATAATACAAATATTTATAATATTAAATATACAATGTCAAAATTAAATAAAACGAAGCTACATAATGTAGTCAGATCAACTTAGTATTAAATTCACTTAATTTATAAAATTCTTTATCCAATAAAAGATTTTTCAATTGGCGATAAAACGTTTCGTCATCTGTAACATCTTTCAAATCCGCTGGAAGTCGCTCGTAATAACTCGGACCAATCACACGGGGGTTTTTTGTGGCAAGTTCGGTCCGGCGCGGAACACTTGCGATCCTGCCCACGTTTCTCAACGACCGCCCTCCGCACGTACGACGACCAAAGGTTTCAATGTTGCGACGCACATATGATATTACCTCAAACAGATACAGACTGGTCATTGTCATTATACCAAGCTTCGCGAACATAGACCTACAAGTCATCCGGGGCTTTAAACCGGCTACGATCCGGAGTGCTCGCTTTTGCAAAATAAAAATACGTTCGGCATCAGTAGAATTTCCCCAAAGCATTATACCATACGACAAAAGCGATTGAAAGTGTGCAAAATACGTTTGCCTCAGTACGGCGCTGGAAACTAAGGGACGCAACTTACGCAGAGCATAGGCAGCACCACTAAGCCTGTCACACAGATGTTGAATGTGGATTTTCCAGTTCATGTTACAATCAATTGTAAAACCAAGGAACTTGCATGATTGACATAGTGGTTCCGGGCTGGTAATACAGAATGGTCTTTCAATCGCCTTTGCCGAGAAAAGTATAAGATTCGATTTTACCGAATATAATATTAGTCCATTTGCAGAAAACCACGTCTGTATACGTTCGAAAGTGGTATTTATTTTAATATTTAGGTCTTCATATGTACGTGCGCATACAATAATTGTGGTATCGTCGGCAAACAGCACTACTATGCCCTCAGTAATGTATTGTGGCAAATCATTGATTATAGTTAAAAATAGAGAATTTCCGAGTGAGGAACCTTGCGGAATGCCAATTGTAACGTCACCAGATGTTATTTCTCTGTCTGATGTTATTTCCGACTGTTTACGGTTCTCTAGGAACGATCGTAGTAATTGGTGGGCGCTATTCTTTACACCATAAGCTTTTAACTTATCTAAAAGTAGGTCATTTTGAATAACATCAAAGGCCTTAGTAAGGTCACAAAAAATTCCAGCGGTCTTGTACCTATCATCTATACTTGTAAGTATCGAGTCAATTACCTGATGGGCAGCGGTGGTGGTGGACTTGCCTTTTCTATACGCGTACTGTCTGTCAGTCAGTAGGTCATTTGTCTCGAGATGCTCCATTAAACTAGAAGAGATAATTGACTCGATAATTTTTGATACCGTGGGAACAATGGATATAGGCCTATAACTGTCTACCTGGGACTTGTCGCCTTTCCCTTTGTAGACAGGACAAACTCTGGTCACTTTGAGGACGTCGGGGTATATACCCTCACGGAACATGGTGTTAATGAGGGTCACTAATAAATCTGCCAGCACAGGCCATACAGACATGATAACGTTGACAGATATGTCATACACGTCTAGTGTATTTGACTTTGATAACATATTTTTTAAAACTTTATCAAGTTTTTCTTTGGTGACGACTGGCAACGAATAGTCGGGCGGATTATACTCTTTTATATATTCACGCAAGTATGTAAGTGCTTTAGTCTTATTAGTTCTAAGTGGAAGCTTTGAAGTCATATTAAGATAGTGACTATTAATATGGTCAGGTATAACATTTGTCGGAACCGCTTTCCCCTCACTAATGATATCGATGTTCTGTGACTTACTACTTGTCGATATTTCCTCATTGACTATTCTCCACATCTCTTTTGATGGATTCTTGGCGGTACATAGTCTATTGTCATTATAATTTCGTCGGTCGCGCAAACTAAGAGTTTTTATTAGGTCCGAATAATGTTTAACGCAAGTATCAATGGTCGAGTCATCGGGATACTGGTGCTTCATCATACAAAAATCATCAAACATGCGAATGTAATTTGATAATTCGTCACTTAGCCATGGTATACTATTTTTCTTTTTTAATTGTATTTGTCTAATGGGAAAATGTATATTAATATAATATGTCAAAACTGAAAATAATTTATTAAATTTGTCCTCAATTGTAATGTCAGATATGTTTATAAAATTCCAATTATAATCAATGATGTCAATATAAAAATTATGGATAGAATTTTGAGTAAATAGCCTCCGCTCCGCAAAGTTAACTAGATGGCGCTTGCGTCCCTGATTACTCGTTATCACAAACAGTTGAGCGTTGTGGTCACTAATCGGTGTATCCAAGTATGAAGCAGTGACGTCATCGTCATTACGAGCAACTATTCCGCAGTCCAAGGATGTACTGCAGGTGTTTGAGACGCGCGTGGGAAAGTCAACTATATTTTTAGAGTTGTAGCAACGTAATAAATCGTCTAAGTGTCGCCGCTCATAATTATCTGTAAGGTAATCCACGTTAATATCGCCAACAAAAATGAATCTTTTATTTTCGTCAATTAACTTAGATATTGAGGTCTCAAGTACTTTTAAAAACTGTTTATAGTCGCCTTGACCTGTCCTATATACACCGATTATTATTACCTTTATGGTGTATAATTCTACGGCAGTTAAATCGCAATGAAATTCAAGTGCGAGGCTTTGCAAGTCGAGTCTCTGTCTATACGCTACACCGCTACGTATGTATAGTGCAACGCCACCGATAGTTTAAGGTTGTTTTTTTTTTTGGGTTCGTACAAACGCTCACTTTAACTTAGATGGAAAATCTTGGTCTAACGTGCATGACTGAACATTCTGGTAAACTAAACAAGTATTGTAGCCGAAATTTTTTTAAAAGTGTGTTTTCATACTTCTTCATGAAAGTTTTAGGATGACTGTTTTAGTGTTCGTTCCTATTCGTGTGAAGAAATGTGATTGGTTTTTTAACGAATGTGAGTAGAACAACATGACGAGATTTGGTTCTTTTTTTTTACGTACCTACCAAGTTGATTTTATTATAACTTAACTTGGGCTGTTTATGTTTACAATAACGTGATAATAAAAAATAGAGCTTTACAAATACCCACACGAACGTTAAAAAAAATGAGTTTGATGTTTTATTTAAAAGAATTTTGGGGAAGGGAGTGCTTTTAAGGACACTGCCGCTTCCACGATTGTATTACTCTCATGAAATGGCTAAATTTATTTCTTTTTTGGCCGTACCACATGCCTTAGTCATAATCGTAACTGCGCTGCCTTCATGGATCGTTCAGAGCGCGATGCGTGTCTGGGTATGTTGGGCGTTTTCAGCCCGGGTCTAACTTGACTACTTATCTTTTCGGCCGTACTACATGTTTTAGACGTGGCACAACTGCGGCTCACTTGTGGATCGTTCAGAGCGCGTGCGCAGCTAAAAATGTAGGTGTTCTCGGCTTGGGTCTTGTGACGACTACTTATGTTCAGTGGAGTTTGTGTACAGATCGTTATTCATTAAAGCGACTGTTATGCTGCCGAGCAGCTAAGCTATCTTATGTGAAGTTTTGGTGTTTTGTATCATAGTTTGATTGGATTTGACTACAGTACAGTTTGAGTTTGACTCTTAGCAGATTTGAGGCACTCTTTTCATTACACACCTACACACCTTTACTCACCTTTTCATTGCACCATCACTGCAAATCAAATAATGATTCCAATTTAACCTTATTTTAAAGTTCACAATAGCAAAGTGAATTAGGTATTTAAAGGCACTAGAAGAACATCCGGTTTATAGAAGCTAAAGATTTTTGTGATCGGATTTTGCCTATCAGTTTTGCCCTCAAGTTATCCAGTAGAAGCAAAAGTGTTACGTGATCTTAGTACTACTTGGATTGGAAGTTGTGTTTTTGACTTTTTGAGTTTATCCTAAAGGTTGGAAGTTCGTTGAAGTTTTGAACAGTGTCGGTCAGGACTAAGTTGTTTTGGTGAATGATCCTGGCAGTTAATTCCGACTAGTTTTGTTCAGGTTTGGCCGAGCAGTTTAGCAGATGGATTCTGGTAGTTACCAGGACTCGCACGAGGACGCGCGATCGTCAGGATAGCCGTGTGGGTAAAAATTCTGTTTTTTTTTAATTTTCGCGTGACATTTAGCGAGTACGATCGCGGTGACGTAGTCTTTCCTGATTGGCTAATCGGTTTGATTGATACTTGCTCCCTATTGGTTGTTTTAAGTACGAGCGGCGGCGCTACTGTCTATGGATTTGGTTGGGGCTTGCTTCCTATTGGCTGATTTTAGTACAGTAAACGAGAGTGGTGTCGCTAGTGTCTACTCGCGCCATTCTAAGACAGGGTCGAACGACAGCGAGCATTGCTAATCAGACCGTCGTCGTAACGTTAACAGTTCATTCGAATTCGAGATTCCATTAAAGTTAAAGTCTGCCGCGCGCACTCGTCCGAGGTGGAGTTGGTTTATTCTGAGGGGCCTGCTGCGACCGGCGGACGAGCCATAGCAATTCTTCTGCGACAGGATCACTCCAAAACCGTGGTCTCACAGCGGTGTCCCACTGGTGGGACAAAACTGGAGCAAAGAAGCTATGTGTTTTACAATGTTTGTCTGCTTTAAACTATGAGATTTTGGGTTATGATACGTGAATACCTATTTTGTGAAGGTAGAACACAGTGCACTGTGAACTTGCTGTAGTTGAACACGTAGACAGAATCATAAGGAGAAGACTTCCACCGTTTGGGGCTGACAAAGTTGTAGCACTTAGTAAATTTAACAATTTATCAACAGGCGGTTCAACCAATCCGGCACGTAGTTTAAGCACGAGCACCATAGTGGACTAGTAAGGTGATCTTTGATGGATGAGCGATCAGTCGAAGCGAATCTTCATGGATGTAAGTTGATCAAGTCTACTACTATAGTTCGGCCAATATTCTGTGCTCTCTCCTTTTTTTTTCCTTCTATTCCTCTATCTACGACATATATTTTTTATCAGTATCGGTGAGTCACACGCCACCGGACCAACGACGCCCTCCTCCACCACTGCAGCCCCGCTGCCACCGCCGCCCCCCGCAATACTAAACAATGTTTTTACAACCGGTCGATGAGCGGGAGATCTACAGCATTATACGCGGGCTCAAAAATAAAAATAGTTATGGTGCAGACCAAATACCACCCTCACTTCTGAGGGGATGCGCTGAAGAGTTGACTCCTCCACTTACAAAACTGATCAATCAGTCCTTTGAGGAAGGATGTTTTCCTGAACAATTAAAAGTCGCGGTAGTAAAACCGTTATATAAAAAAGGTGACCATCTTGATCCTAATAACTATCGTCCAATCGCTCTCTTGTCATCAATCTCAAAAATATTTGAAAGGGCTATGTTTAAAAGGTTGTATAAATTCTTAGAAAAATATAAGGTGCTTGATGAGAGTCAATTCGGCTTTCGAAAAAATTGGTCAACAACTCTAGCGGTATATACATACATACAAAAGGTTTTAGATTATATAAACAATAAACATAGCGTAGTAGGACTATTTCTGAATCTAAGTAAAGCCTATGACCGCGTTTCCCACCAAATACTATTAACAGACTTATACGCGTCAGGAATAAGGGGGTTAACATATGAGTGGATAAAATCGTTTCTTCACTGTCGTAAACAGGTTGTACAAATAGATTACAATAAAGAACAAACGCGCGAAGTTCAAACCGTGATTTCGGAAGAACGAGAAGTAAAGGGTTCCATCCCCCAAGGTAGCGTATTGGGGTGTATTTTATTTTTAGTATATATTAACCAATTACCAAGATTATTACATGTTGACAAAATTCTTTTCGCTGATGACATTTCTTTAATATTTAAATTCAATAAGACTGACAATTATTCTGACATAATCCAAAATACGTTAATTGACATAAACAAATGGTTAACAACACGTAATCTGCAAATAAATTTTAAGAAAACGAAATTGGTTCAGTTCCATCCGCATCAAAAAGAACCGTTACAGTTAAATGTATATGTAAGCGGTGAAAAAATTGAAGAAGGTCAAACACATACCTTATTGGGAATCAACATCGATAGCAATTTAAATTGGAAATCACACATAGCACAAACCAAATCAAAACTGTCTAGATATAGGTACATACGCATTAAGTGTTTTAAAGAAAACGACAAATTTCGAGACGGCATTGTCTGCATTTCATGCGTACACGCAGGCTTGTCTCCGCTACGGTATTAATCTTTGGGGAAATAGTACTGATGCCCACGACCTATTTGTTGTGCAAAAAAAATGCGTACGCGTTTTGACTAATATTGAAAACACAGATAGTTGTAAGCCTCACTTTATCAAACAAGGAATTCTAACACTTCCGTCGCTTTTTATTCTGGAAACGGCTATATTCGTCCGTAAGAACATGCACCTTTTCACACTTTTAAAAGATTCACAGCCAAATCGTAATTTGAGATCAAAATATATTAATAATCTTAAAGAACCTCAATCAAAAATGCATATGTACCGCAAAGGACCCTACTATACTGCGATAAAAATCTATAATAAAATACCTGAAGACATAAAATCAGAAAACGATTATAATAAGTTTTGTAAAAAGTTAAAGAAATATTTATTGGAAAATGGTTTTTACACAACTAAAGATTTTCTTAACTGAATAAATAACTCAATCCTAATATAATATAAACAATAGTCCAATATTTTAAATTTTAATTATTATGACACTATACGTAAGACTGACATAGATATTTTTAATTGATTGATTCCGTTTTATAATCTTTTTTGTTTTTTAATTAGTATTAATTTGGGAAATTGATTGTATAAAATCTTTAATTATTTCATTTCTATAATTATTAAGCCAGTGTTTGCTACGCCTAGTTCAGGCATCAAGTGAGATACCTAAGTTAGTTTAAGACCTATATTGTACCATTTGAAAGCAAATAAATATGAATATGAATATACGAGTATATATCGATAAATTTTTATTAATTGCCCAGCACTCACTCAAGTTCACGCGTAACGCAGCGCACTAGCGTATTTTGCGCGCCGTGTGGCCGGTTCATCGAAATTGTATGAAATTCAATGTCTGCGCGTAACGCGGCGCAAATTACGCGACGCAATTTAAGCGCCGTGTGCACCGAGCATTAGTCGATTTATTTGTCGCAGGGTAATTGTTGTAAAAGCATTAAATGATACTGTTATTCAAATTGTTGTACTTCTATTTTTTACTTTCGAGCGGAGCGAGAAAGGTATTGTATTCGTGAAAAAAACGTTTTTCTATTTTTCTCAAAAATGTAGTCTATATCACTTATACATCAAAAAACAAGCCTCCCAAAAATATCCGTCCGTCGGTTGGTCGGTCCGTCGGTCGGTCTGTCCGTCACGCTTTGGCCAAGCGGCTAAACGAATAGTCCGATTGACACCAAATTTTGAATTTAGGAGTTTTATGCAAATCAATCGAAGGGTTCTAAGTGATTTCTTGCTGGCTCTCATTTTGAGGGTAGCTGTCATACAACGAAAATTAAAAAAAAAAAAACTCAAAAACGGCTCATAGAATCTTGATGAAACTTTGCATGACCAAGCATCTCCATGTAAGATATCTTGCGCCAGTATCAATTGATCTATGTAATTTCATATAAGGTGTGTTCCTGTACCACCAAATCGTAAATATGTGATTTACCCAAAATGGTTCCATTGAGTTTATTAAAATTTTCTATAATATTAATCCTGGATTGGTTGTCTTCCTGACTGGATATTAATTTTGTTTTTTTTTTAATAAAATTTAGTGCACAGGGTGTACCAAAAACTGAAAGAGCTTGCTCAGTCGACTAAACTGAACAATTATCCATAAGGAACATGTGTTGGGAAATTTAAAAAATCTTCATGCAAGTATCCTACGGTAGTGTTCATTGATCTTTGAAAATTCATATAAAGGGTGTTCTAGTACTACCAAAAGTTAAACATGTGATTTACTCGAAATCGTTTGAAGTTTGTTTGTTTTAATGTTTGACAATTTGAATTCTGAATTGATCTGTATATTTCATTCGAACATTTTTTTGGAAAAACGTAAATAAAAGTTTGTATTTCCATACTATGTGTATGGCATTACAAATTTAAGTTTGCAGTTGATAGTTTTTCCTTGAGTATTGCGAGAAAGTAAGTGCAGTGCTGCTGTACCATTTATTTTTATATATCTGGTAAATTAATTTTAGAACTATTAAAAAGATATTCAGATTCACTTGGTATGTTATTATTTACTAAAAATTTATATTTACGTGTCTCAGGGTTTTTGAGAATTCGACAACATAAAGGGTAAAAAGGGTGAAGGGATGAAGTTGAAAATCCTTTATGTTTAAAGTTAAATCCACATAATTTATTATTTAGGCATCAGGGTTGTAATTCTATGGAACGTTGTTGTTTTTGAAATTCCACCCCAAATTCAACCCCTAAAAAAGGGAAAAGGGGTGAAAAAATCTAAAAACCAATTGGGTATCGTTTGTATGGTTTATTGGGTTGCTGATTACGAAAACTACAACAATTTTGATATCCAACGTGGTGGATGTGAAATACCATCATCCCCTAGGGATGGCGTTGGGGTGCGATAGTGTTGAAATATCTAAAAATCAATATGGGTGTCATTTGTATCGTTTATCGGGTCGCTGATTACAAAAACTACAACAACTTTGAAATCCAACGTGGTGGACGTGAAATACCATCATCCCCTGGGGATGGGATTGGGGTGCAATAGTGTTGAAATGTCTAAAAATCAATATGGGTGTCGTTTTTATGATTATATGAGGATAGGGATAGCGGTTAAGATGGCGTTAGGGGTATGGATAGGGAGAGGGATAGGGAGTGGGAGAGAGACAGGGAGGAGGAGAGGGAGGGGAAAAAGGGAAGGGAGAGGCAGGGCGAGGGTGAGGAGGGGAGAGGGGCAGGGACAGGTATGGTTTGACGGACGGTTGGACAGATGGTTGGACGGACGGACGGACGACAGATAGACGGAAGGGTGGATGCATGGATGGCCAGATAGATAGAATCCCACGCGGACGAAGTCGCGGGCAACAGCTAGTTATTAATAATTTTGTACTAATATTGAAAAAACGCCGGGCGGTCACTTATCCCTGGGACACATTGTATAAACAATAAGTGATCTGAATATGCTCGTGAAACTATAGTAGATTTTACAACAAGTGCACAAAACGAACCATTTTTCGGAGACTTTTAGCAGCCCAAGCCGAAGGCGAGGGCTGATAGTAATGTCGAGGATAAAATGGTTTTGTGGACGAGTTATAAACTCTGCTTTTCACTTTGATTGCGAGGCAATAAAACGTAAAAGTACTCTCTAAATGTAACTGAAGAATGAGTTGTTCTGCTTTAGTGAAGAATATGTTGACGCGCGTACACCACCGAGATTACTTTTTTGCCCTAGTGCACAAAATTTGACTTTGTGCAGCCTATATCCTGCACAAATAAGCACTTTCAGAGCATGAGAAGTAAAAAAAAAATTCCTTAAGGAACTGGGGTCAAACTCGAAAAATATTTTTGACCTCCTCTAAAAACTGCATCAGCTGGTAGCGCATTATGTACGGGAGGCCGAATTTTTTTTTCATATTTAATTCAAGTTCCATTAGAATTCAGTTTCATTAGAATGTTTCTTGTTTTCATGTAAATGTTCCTTGGAGAAAGATGATCAGTTTCATGAGCAGATTCACATCCTTTAGGGGTGATAAACTCTTTCTGTTACACCCTTTATAGGCGCTAATCTCGTAATCACTAACAGTTTGTGCACCTTCGCGCAATTAAAAGTTTTTGTTAAGTTTAAAATATATTCTGCATTTTCGTCTATTTTTTGTCATTCTGCTAGGTAAAGGCAAAAGGTTAAGAATATTGTAATTTATGTTTTTTTTTATTTCAGTATAGGGTTCCGTCGTTGCTTTTTTGGTATATTATTATTGTTTTTACAAATATTGCTCGTTTAGTAATTTAATGGTAACAATGAAATTATGGTTCAATCCTACGCGGGCGAAGTCACGGATAACAGGTAGTTTTATAATATTCAAGTTAACAAAAATCTATAGACTGTATAGGTAGAGCTTGTTTCTTTTTTTCTATTACTCACTCGAGTTTTTTTAATTTACACATGTCTCGAAATATTTTTCATTATGCAAGGAATTTTTTTTTGAAAGTGCGTCACACCATCTGGTAAAAACAGGGACACAGTTAAGTAAATTACCCAAATGACATTAAATTTTTTTCATTTCTTACTCTCGTCAAGTTGTAGTTTATGCTGGGTATAGGCCTAAAATTTTATTTTATGCACTTGGAAAAAAAATAATTTCCAGCCAGTCATACCATAAAACTCTTAAGAAATAACCTCTTTTTTCGTTATATACTTACAATATATTTATATTCGGAGTTTTCAATCCTAAAAGTGTTGAATAGAAAGATATTATGTCAAGATTAGCAACAAAAATACTGCTACTTTTCTAAACTACTTTTACGTTTTATTTCCTCGCAATGAAAAAGAAAAGCAGAGTTTATAATATTTCGACCTTAAAACACTTTTTATCCACGGCTTAATTATTGGCACTCCCCTACGGGTCGTGAAAATACGTAAGCCTTGTATAAAAAGTCATGTTTTGTGCACTTGTTGTAAAAACTACCATTATTTTGTCTACGCGAAACTAGAGAAAAATTTATAATCTCCATGATTATAATGATGATTATTAATTGTATGTACACTTGTACAATACACATCACTGAGCTAGGAATTACGTATATAAATACGCGATATTTGCATGCGACCACGTTAATCACTACAATCAGTCAAGTCGACGAACAATAAAAAAATCCCGGTATTGTTTAAATGCAAAATTCAGTATAATATTTTAAATCTGTTTGAATTCAAATATTAAATTGATAAATAATAAGGAACAATGTTGTTTGTAATTGCTTTCGTATTTTCATTAATTTTGTTATATTATGTGTGTTCGAGAGATAAAAGATTGTTAAAACTATCCGAGCAGTTAAAATCGAAAACGCCTTATTTGCCAATACTAGGACATGCTTTGTACTGCTATGGGAATACCGAACGTAAGTGCTATTAGAATGATTTACTTAATTAAACGATAAACTCACGATTTATAAAGCTTACATAGGGCCGGCCATATAATTTTTTACAGGGCTAGATTTAAATAAAGTCAAGAATAAGCCTATGACTGAGTGTTTGGCAACTGAGCCATTTTCAAAAAAACCGGTCAAGTGCGAGTCGGACTCGTGCACTGAGGGTTCCGTACCACCACACAAGCATAATTGTATTAGTTGAAATTCCAGTAAGTTAATGTGCTAGATTTTTTGAGTCCGACACGCGCTTGACCAAATTTTATTATTTGTTGTTATTTCATAGCCTATGCACTATAAACATACCAATTTTCAAGTTTGTAAGTGTTCCCGTTTTTAAATAGAACTAAAACAAAAATCGCCTCAGCATCCATCCAACTTGACCCCTCTCTTATATGAATGTTCTTGAAACGGGAGCTCACCACAATTGGTTACCATTAGTTGTGAGAAAAGTTGTAATGTTTAATGATTTCAGACTTTTCCCATTATTTGTACTGTGTGACCTAGCTTCTTGCCAAATTTCATAATTTTAGGTCAACGGGAAGTACCTGTGACATGGCGCAGCCGGAAAATTAAAGGAAAATTTAAGCATATAAAGGAGTGTTATAGTCATGGATAGTGTGTTAACTCCCCCGTCATCGTTCCGATTTGAAGATAATGCAGTGGATTTGGCTTCGGGCACCTTAAGCGATGAGTGGACGAAATGGAAACGTAGCTACGAGATCTACAGTAAGGCGTGTGAAATACAGAAAAAATCTGCCGAAATACAATTAAATATTCTATTACATGTGGTCGGGGAGCAGTGTCGGGAAGTTTTAGATCAATCGGAGAGATGTGCAACGGTACAGGAAGTATTAACAAAATTGGATGCACATTTTCAAAGGAAGAAAAATGTTACGGTAGAGAGACATCGATTTTTCACTCGCAATCAAAAGGAAAACGAAACCATTGAACAGTACGTATTTGAATTGAGAAAATTAGCAAGTACGTGTGAATTTTCTACATTGCGGGAAGGATTGATAAAAGATAGGCTAGTGTGTGGCGTCATGAGCGCTGCAATTCGTGAACGGCTTCTACGGGAAGATGATTTGGACCTACCAAAAGCGCTAGAAATTTGCCAAGCAGCAGTGGTTTCAAAGGTGTACTCGGAGAGTATTAAGCGAGAGAGTGAGACAGTTTACAAAATAAACGAAACTCAGGAAAATTTAGAGGTGTGTACAATTAGGCGTGGGGCATCGTTATCATCAAGAGGTCGAGGTGGAAGTACATCGCGTGGCGGTAGAGGGCGCGGGAGCTACAGCGCGCCGGTAGCGCGTGCGCCTGCGTCAAGTACATGGAACCGGTTCGGCGGCCGCGGCTCGGTGGCGGCCAATTCACGTAACGCTTCAAGAAACATATCACAATGTGGTCATTGTGGTAGCGTACATAGAAAATATGAGTGTCCGGCTTATGGGAAAACTTGCGTACGATGTTCAAGAAAAAATCACTTTGCACGGGTTTGCAACGTCTACTTCGTGGAGGAATCAGAGGAGCAGGTAATACATTCACTTAATGTTAGAAGAAACGACTGGACTGTAGACTTAAAAATTAAAGAACAAATAATAACATTTAAAATTGATACCGGAGCAGACGTGAATGTTTTACCATTGAGTTATCTATCGGATCTTGCTATAAAAGGTTCAGATCTATTAAAAACAAATACCAAGTTAATGGGATATTCCGGTGATAGTATAAATGTGATAGGAAAAATTAATTTAAGGACTAACTACAAGGATAAAATGTATATGTTGGAATTTAAAGTTGCAGATGTACAATCGGTGCCAATTTTAGGCAAAGATGCTTGTACAGAAATGGATGTAGTGAGGCGAGTGATGTCGTTATCGGAATCGAGTTCAAAACAAGGAGCACCTCAGTTTGTAAAGGAATTTGATGATGTGTTTCAAGGAGTAGGGTGTCTGCCGGGTAAGTACACTATTAAACTGAAAGATGATGCGGTTCCCGTGGTACATGCACCTAGGAAATTACCTTTTGCGATTAGGGAAGGAGTGAAGAGGATATTGGAGGACATGGAGTCAGAAGGAATTATAGCTAAAGTAGAGGGTCCTTCGGATTGGGTTAGCAGTATTACGGTGGTAAAAAAGCCGAGTGGCGACTTAAGGATTTGTTTAGATCCGAAGGAATTAAATGATGCTATTAAAAGAGAACATTTTAGGTTGCCCACAATAGATGAAATAGTATCCAAGCTGTCAGGTGCAAAATACTTTAGTACGCTAGACGCTTCCTCCGGATTTTGGAATGTTGCTTTAGATGAGACCAGTGATTATTGTACTTTCAATACGCCTTTCGGCAGATACAAATTCTTAAGGATGCCGTATGGTATCTGTTCAGCATCAGAGGTTTTTCATAGGAAAATGTATGCAAATTTTGATGATTTAGAGGGTGTCTGTATGTACATTGATGATTTACTGATTTTTGGTAAAAACAAGAAAGAGCATGATGAAAGACTGAGTAAAGTGTTAGAAAGATGTAGAAAGGTGAATCTAAAATTAAATAAAAACAAGTGTAAATTTGGCTTAGAAGAAATAAAGTATTTAGGGCATAAGATTACTAAAAATGGACTAAGTCCAGACGATTCTCACATTTCAGCCATAACTAACATGCCGACACCACAGAATAGGAAGGACATAGAGAGATTATTGGGTCTAATCACATATGTAGGAACATTTATACCGAACTTGTCGGACAGAACGCAACCATTACGTGAATTGCTACGAAAAGATAACGCTTGGCAATGGAATGAGACTCATGACCACTGTTTTACTGAAATAAAAAAGTGTTTATCTAAACGTCCAGTATTACAGTATTATGACTTAAATAAGCCTATAACTATATCAGTGGATGCGAGCAAGAGTGGCCTTGGAGCATGTTTAATGCAAAATGGTTTACCAGTATTTTATGCGTCAAAGTCTTTAAATAAAGCGGAACAGAAATACGCACAAATTGAAAAAGAGTTGTATGCCTGTGTTTTTGCGTGTGAAAGATTTTATGCGTATATTTATGGCAGGGAAGATGTAACTATTGAGACCGATCATAAACCGCTAATATCTATTATAAAAAAACCAATTGTTGATTCGCCAGCGAGGTTACAAAGAATGTTACTAAGGTTACAGCGTTATACTTTTAAATTAGTATATAAGGCAGGTAAATATCTATATATTGCGGATACTTTGTCCCGCGCGTATGAGCCGGCCAGCAGCGCGCAGCACCGGCGCGATGACTCACTGCATGACGAGGTGTGTGCGGTGACACGCGATACAGTCGTAGCCGCCTCTCATGAGCTCACGGATTTACAGTTTATTAGATTGCAGAAGAATACAGAGATTGATAAAGAATTAATAATTATAAAAAAGTATGTCATGAAGGGGTGGCCTACAGAAAAGAACTGTGTCGAGGACTTTGCAAAACCGTATTGGAACTATAAGGAAAACTTGAGTTTTGCTTCGGGTTTGCTATGGAAGGGAGATAGATTAGTGATACCAAAAAATATGAGGAAGGAAATGCTGGATAAAATACACGTAGGACATATGGGGTTGGAAAAGAGTAAATTGAGAGCTAGAGATACAATTTTTTGGCCAGGAATCAACAATGATTTAAAAAATTTGATATCCAATTGTGACATTTGCTTAACTCACAGAAAAAGTAATCAAAAGGAAACTTTACAACCTCATGAAGTACCAGACAGACCATGGGCAAAGGTAGGAATTGATCTATTTGAAATTAAAGGTGAAAACTTTTTATTGCTCGTAGATTATTACAGTAAATTTATTGAGATAGTAAGGTTACGCACAACAACATCAAAATGTGTCATAAATAAATTAAAAGACATATTTGCAAGGCAAGGTATACCGAACATTGTTATGTCGGATTGTGGGCCACAGTTCAGCTCAAGTTTGTTCAAACAATTTGCTTTAGAATGGAATTTTTATCACAAGACTTCATCTCCCCGTTATCCACAGTCTAATGGACAAATTGAGAGAACGGTACAAACGATAAAAAGAATCATGACAAAATGTAAAGTAAATCAAACAGATTATCGTCTAGGTTTGCTAGAATTTTTAAACACACCCATAGACAGCGCGCTATCCTCGCCTGCAGAAATTCTACAGAGTAGAAAGTTAAGGAGCCTCTTGCCCGTTACTAGTAAATTATTAAAACCAAAATTGCAAAGAGGTGTGAAAGAAAAACTGGAAGAAAGACAGAAAAAACAAAAAATATATTATGATAGAAATGCAAAAGATTTAGAGAAATTACAGGTAGGACAAAAAGTAAAAGTATTAAATTTATTTAATAAAAAATGGGAATCGGGAATAATAAAAAACACCTTAACAAACAGATCTTATAGTATTCAATTATTGAACGGCCGTCAAATAATTAGGAATAGGAAACACATCATCAGTGATTCTGCAAAAAGACAGGATTCGCCTCACTATAGTTTCGATTATGATGATATACAACCATCTTCACCTAGTTTTACAGCGACAAATAATTATTATGTTTCTCGTTCTGGCAGGATAGTGAGGCCACCGAATAGATGGGGCTACGACCACCAACCACGATAGTAAATAAGTTAGTAATAATTATATTTTTGAGCATGAAGTTGAATGTCTAATGTATTAAAGTTTTTTAACAATACTATTTATTGAATGAAATTAATGAAATACCCAATTAAATGTCATATGCTGTTCAGATTTTATTTATTAAAAATGTACTTAGTCATATAAGATTAGTGTAGTGTACATAGCCTGCATGTTATTAAAAGATTGCACAAGAATGGATAGGAATGTAGATAATAAGAAATTTTATAAAAATGCTTTCTAAAAAATCACTATTTTCAAATTATATAATGTATAATATGAATAATAGAAAATAACATAAATTCATAGTAAATAATTTAAATACACTATACATTTCACTGTTTGTTGTTATTCATATGATTAGATTCATAAATGAGTTCAATAATAATATTGGTATGGATGTATACTTGCAGATACTATTTTTATTTATAAAAAGAAGGAAGAATGTAAGATTAGGCAAAAACAACATATCATTGTTAATTAATATCAATAGTAAATTGTATTCATTTTGAAGAAGGAAGATGTGAGGTAGGTAGTTTAGGAAATATTTATATTAAGATACCTACTTGATGTGATGAGTAATAAATGTTAGTATTCGCTTGGATCTCGTGTTTTAATGATGTGACAGTACCCTGTAGGTTTTTCATTTTTGAATAAATGTATGGAGATGAGGACATAAAATGCCATATCTTTTGATTGCGTCGTTGTAAAAAATTGAAATTTTCAGATCTTGTGAGGTTCATGGATCCTAATATATGGTATTAATTTCAACTTGATACCTTTACCCGTTCGTGAGATAAAAGGTCTTGACAGACAGACAGACGGACAACAAAGTGATCCTATAAGGGTTCCGTTTTTTTCTTTTGAGGTACGGAACCCTAAAAAGATGTACATTACATAAATTAATATGTCCGACTAAAATACCATTATTTTTTACGAATTCAGTGCTGAATTTTTTAAGTTGGGCAACTTTTTCTATTAATATCAACCTTCTTCTTCAAGACACTTATCTAAATTATGGCTTTTACAAAATAATTGTATTTTATAAATTTTTTTTTTTGTTTTGCCGCCTCTCACGTTCTATTGGAACAGAAATGTCCTTTTTGCACTTCAGCAGGTTTGAATCATAATGTAGCTTTAATTTTTTGTTGTAATGTATTTCCTTTTGTGTATTTAAAACAATATTATTCTAAGCATTGCTTTAACTACAAAAAAATTAATATTTAATTTATCCATGAGTTTGAACATGCGAGTCACACAGAGTATGTCACGGTCGATTTTGTACCTTTCTGTACCAATCTTACCACTTGAAGATAATTTTTCATTACTGGCAACACTTTGCTGCACACTGTTTCAATAAATCTTCGCGATTTTGTAGTACCAGTTGATTTGTTGGCACGCAAAAAAAATCGGTTGCCATAGTAATAAAAAAATACATGTGAATCACAGTGCATTTCCAATTGTAAGGTGAAGTGAGTATTATTTTCAATTATTTTATAGCGTAAGCCTGACAAAAACCAGTTATAATTATTTATCGTATTAATCTGTATTGCAAAAAAATCTGATATTATAGCTTTTTGAAGTTACGTTTTTCACAAAAATGCTTACATGTTAGTCACATTTCGTGACTCATATGACGTGACTCACATCTACGAGTAATGTAAAGATATATAAACACTGGCTAAAATGTTATGGCGTCATATGGGTGCTTATATACGCCTTTGAATTTTATTTCCAGCGCGTGCAGATTTCCTCACGATGCTCTCCTTCACCTTTTTAAGCAAGTGATAAATTATAAAAGTCTGTACATAGCAAAAACTTATTGTACATGCCCCGGCCGTGACGCGAATCAGGGACCTCTTTTCTATTCCCATTACCGCTGTTTTATTATAAAATCCTACAGATTATGCACTAATTTTTATAACTATAGTCTTATTTTAGAAAAATGGCGATGAGCGCAGCTGAACTTCAACATAAGTACAGAGGAAAACTTATAAGTTAGGAACCTGATAAATACAAGAAAAAAAAGGAAATCTGCTGTCATTAAGACATTGATTGATCTCGTAGTTTAAAAGGCATAATTATGTTTCTGAATAATAAAGGTTTCGATTGCTTTCATTTTTATTTTATTATGCATATTAATTTCATAAACCTTTAACTTGATCATTGTAAACTCTACCTTACAATAATTGTGACTCACATTAGTATAAAATTATACAGGTATGTCACAAATTAGTTGAGTCACATTTTTGATCATGTTAGTCACATGTACCTTTTTTTTAAATGACTCAACTACCTCATCAACATCATCCAAAAGAGGGTTGCCTGGGCGCAATCTGGCACGTTTTGTACAGTGGGCAAAAAACTTAGTTTTTTTTTGGCAAAAGAACATAGTCGATTACTAAATAGTTTCGATTGAATTAGTCATCAAAGAGTGCCTCAAATCGAATTAGTCATCGAAGAGTGCCTCAATCAACATAGAGGGGAGGGGGGGGCAACCTTCTACATACAATCGGCATTGCTGAGACTCAAACCATTACTGACACCACAAGTGCTGCAAAATCATGTTGCGATATTATTCGGCTGATCTCCATTGGTTAGCCCTACGCACCAATTTTTTTTTTGGTACCATCGATGTTACTAGTTAGGGTGATTGGAAACTGGGTGCAAAGCCTTGAAGGGGTGATAGCTGAGATCATTTAGAACATAATAAGCCATATTTGTCTTAGACGAAGTCGCATATTTTGTTTTTCATTGTTATTTTAATGTTTTTGACAAAAAACTCCAAAATTTTACTATTAATTGCTAACAGTATTGAATTAAAGTGGTTTGGTCATTATATATATTTTTTTTTATTAAGGAATGTTTGACCAGTCTGATTAGACTTTTTTTAAGCATTTGTGTCATCAGAAAAATATTCTGAAGCTGTTTGAAGATCAAAATAATTTTTAAAATGAAGAAAACTGATTTGTTTAAGGCATTTCAAAAAATAAGTAATCAAGCTTAAGATGTTCAAATCTTTTAAATAACATGCTTGGTTGTCGCCCTTTCTTTTGAAGTATCATTTACGCAGATGTCTCAACAACTTTTAAAATTAGGGCTTATTTAAGCTTTACAGAGGAAGATCAATAAAAAATTTAATAGGAAAATTAAACACATTTTTTGTTAATTACATAAAATTTTCGTGTTTAAAATGAAGACTGCAATTGCTCATACCAAGCGAGCCAGTCTTCTGACTTCTGTACACGTGACTTGCATTTTCTGCTTCATGACATGTTGGTTGGAATCTTTGTATTAATTCTGCACTGGTTAATATTTCTACACTAAAATATCCAGGAGCACTGCATCAGGTGATTCGAACAGGCCAATGGAAGGGCCCGTCCCTGCCAGTCCAGTTGTCAATGAAACAGTTTTTCTCACAATTAGAGCCCAGTGCACTAGAGTTGGATATTAAAAGCTCAAACTTCAGGTAGGATAGACGCATTAGAATTGTGGTAGTGGCGCAAAATGCTCCAACCATACTCGTACAAACCAAAATTTCAGAAAAACTGTTTCCCAGAAAACTGGACTGGCAGGGACGGGTCCTTCCATGAGCCTGTTTGAATCACCTGATGCAGTGCTCCTGGATATTTTAGTGTAGAAATATCAACCAGTGCAGAATTAATACAAAGATTCCAACCAACATGTCATGAAGCATTAGATATGACTTTGACATTTTCAATGGTTCTGTGGTTTCTGATAAGAAGTCCGTTAGGTCTTGCCTCACAAGACCTAAACCAGATTAATTCTCTGATATTTGTTTAAGTTTGTACTTAAGATCGTTGTTGTTAGTTACTAAGCAATAATTTTTACTAGTGTATATTTGTTATTTGCATGCTGTGTTCACTCATAGTAGGGTACGTTCTAAAACCTGTTTTATTTGTGCTTGTTTATTATCTCATTTTCTTGAGCTGTATCCAGTTTGTGAACCTAATAAAAAAAAAGCAGAAGATGCAAGTCACGTGTACAGAAGTCAGAAGACTGGCTCGCTTGGTATGAGCAATTTCAGTCTTCATTTTAAACACGAAAATTTTATGTAATTAACAAAAAATGTATATAATTTGCCTATTAAAATTTTTACTGATCTTCCTCTGTTAAGCTTAAATACGCTCTAATATTAAGACATCTGCGTAAATGATACCTCAAAAGAAAGGGCGACAACCAAGCACGTTATTTAAAAAATTTGAACATCTTAAGCTTGATTACTTATTTTTTTAAATGCCTTAAACAAATCAGTTTTCTTCATTTTTAAAATTATTTTGAACTTCAAACAGCTTCCAAATATTTTTCTGATGACACAAATGCTTAAAAAAAGTCTCATCAGACTGACCAAACATTCCTTAACTAAAAAAATAAATAATAAAAAACCACTTAAATTTAAACACTGTTAGCAATTAATAGTAAAATTTTGGAGTTTTTTGTCAAAAACATTAAAGTAACAATGAAAAAAAAAAACCGGCCAAGTGCGAGTCGGACTCGCTCAAAGAGGGTTCCGTACCACCACATAATCATAATTGTATTAGTTGAAATTTCAGTAAGTTAATGTGCTAGATTTTTTAGTCCGACACGCGCTTGACTATATTTTATTATTTGTTGTTATTTTATAGCTTATGCACCATAAACATACCAATTTTCAAGTTTGCATGTGTTCCCGTTTTTAAAATAGAACTAAAACAAAAATCGCCTCAGCGACCATCCACCTTGACCCCTCTCTTATATGAATGTTCTTGAAACGGGAGCTCACCACAATTGGTTACCATTAGTTGTGAGAAAAGTTGTAATATTTAATGATTTCAGACTTTTCTCATTATTTGTACTGTGAGACCTAGCTTCTTGCCGAATTTCATAATTTTAGGTCAACGGGAAGTGCCCTGTAGGTTTTGCATTTTTGCATAAATGTATGGAGAAGAGGACATAAAATGCCATATCTTTGGATTGCGTCGTTGTAAAAAATTGAAATTTTCAGATCTTGTGTGGTTCATGGCAGACAGACAGACAGACAGACAGACGGACAACAAAGTGATCCTATAAGGGTTCCGTTTTTTTCTTTTGAGGTACGGAACCCTAAAAATATGCGACTTCGTCTAAGACAAATATGGCTTATTACTCGTATGTTCTAAATGATCTCAGCTATCACCTCTTTAAGGCTTTGCACCCAGCTTCCAATCACCCTATAATAATAACTCCTTTAAATATCAAAAAACTTAATAATGATTTTTGACTGAATTAAGTATTTTCTTTTTCAGAGTTTCTGACGGCGCTCAATCATTTTGGTAGGGAAGCAATACAAAATGGTGGACTTAGCTGCATGTGGTTGGGGAACCTTCTATTTACCGGTAAGCTATTTTAGTGTTCCAAACAAAAGGTACGTCTAAAGTCCCTCCAATAACATTTTTATGTAAAATGTTGCCAAGACGAGAATATATAGCTTGCATTTTCAAAGAGTTATCAGATCTCATGAAGAGCTTCTACCTCTACACGCCTTTGCTCTAAAAGCCTTAACATCACAAAATCTACACCTTAGTCAGAATATGTGGCTAGGCCGTAACATCCTTTTTTCGAAACAGTTCAGGGTGTCTACTCTCAAAGTCCGATATATCGAAACGATACAACTCGAAACATGCAAATGCAAAACTTCTTCCCTTGACAATAGAGTAGAATATTGGTTGGATGAATTTTCAAACTGCATCCAACCAATATTCTACTCTATTGTCAAGGGACGAAGTTTTGCATTTGCATGTTTCGAATAGTATCGTTTCGATATATCGGACTTTGAGAGTAGACACCCGGGCCATATTCGACTACCCTGGAACTTCATTGTGTATAAAACTAGAAGCCTGTTCTTTTAGTAACCAAAAAAGCATTGTATAAACACTGTATATTTTAAATTTCATTCAATTTGAATCAGTAGTTTAACATCATTGAATTAGTAACTAGTAGTTTTTTTAATTTTGTATCTCACTGACTAACCGTTCTGGCAGACATAGATGCTTCAAATTTAGAATAGAATTAGACATGCATTGATATAAATCCGATGAGTCTCAACTGGCAGTAACCTTTTGGCTCCATCGTCAGACCTTGGCGGGTGCGCATCATTTAGTATAAATATTTCTCGTATATCAATTTTTCGTATATCAACGTTTCAATAACATTCAATTGAAATAATAAACGTTTCATATAATAACTTATAGCATAATTTTGTTTGACATAACGTACTCGTACCTTTACTATAATGAACGTTTTCTATACTAATATTTGGCATAACTATCATTTCACCTAAATATCTTTCATTTAAAATTTATTTTATATAAAATTCATTTGATATATTATTTTTTTATTAATTTACTTATTAATTATTTAATTTATAATGAAAAAAACAAAAAAATACATAATAATCAATTAGTTTATAATAATTTTGTATATTTATATGCTTATTTAATTAAAATTGTTTAAAAGCGAAACGATAAGGCTCAATTAATTTGATCATAGGCGAGCGAAGCGAGCAAAAGAGTTCGGGGCACCCCGACACAGTTGGTTAGGTTGACATGAATGCATGCGTATGCCTGCTTGCCTGCATGCTTGCTGTATGCATGCTTGAATGCTTGCTTACTTGTCTGTTAATGGCAAGGGCTTAGTAGAATGGATAATAGGCGAGCGAAGCGAGCAAAAGAGTTCGGGGCACCCCGACACAGTTGGTTAGGTTCGAAGGGTATGGCGGAATTGAGCGGAGGCGAACGGAGCGAGCTCCGCTCTATTCCGCCATACCCTTCAGGTTAGGTTGACATGAATGCATGCGTATGCCTGCTTGCCTGCATGCTTGCTGTATGCATGCTTGAATGCTTGCTTACTTGTCTGTTAATGGCAAAGGCTTAGTAGAATGGATAATAGGCGAGCGAAGCGAGCAAAAGAGTTCGGGGCACCCCGACACAGTTGGTTAGGTTCGAAGGGTATGGCGGAATTGAGGGGAGGCGAGCGAAGCGAGCTCCGCTTCATTCCGCCATACCGTTCAGGTTAGGTTGACATGAATGTATGCGCATGTCTGCTTGCCTGCATGCATGCATGCTTGCTTGCTTGCTTGTTTCTTGCTTGTTTGCATGCATGCCTGCTTGCCTTTGCTTGCTTTTTTTTGCATAATGCATGCTTGCTTGTTCATTTACTTAATAATTAATGTGGATATTATAACTAACCAATGAAAATAACGAACTGATATTATATGAAACAGGTATTATACGAAATGATGATTATATGAAACATTTTTATAGGAAATGTTTATTATACGTTTTGAAATTATATAAAATGAAAATATGTGAAATGTCGATTATACGAAATAATTATTATATGAAACAAAATTATATGAAACGTTGTTATATCAATTAAATGTTATATTAAAAGTTGTTATAATAATATCATCTATTACACACCCGACCTTGGCTGGACATATAATACTCGTCAAGCCAAATCCAAGGAGTCTAAACACTGCGATTCTACCTTGTTTCGTTGTGGAGTTCCTTTTGGCACCTTCCGGTGACATTGTCAGACAAGAGGAACTATGGAGTACAATATCTATTATTATTATAAGAAGCCTGTTGTGTCCCACTGCAGGGCAAAGGCCTCTCTCGCATCTTTCCACTTTTCCATTTCCTTTTTTTTTTTTTGTGATGGTGGAAATGCCTACGCATACCGCACCGTTCGGGGAAACGGTACGGCTATGTGGGGCTTGCACCCACTAAAAACACCACCGTGTGCCACTCTCGCATTGCGGGTGGGTCACGAGCACTGTACGTTCGCACTACTTTCGCAACCCACCCTGCGACAGCCTCTGGAGAGGCTCCCTCACCTAGGCGACGTCTAAGCACACATCGGACGTCGCCCTCTGTCTGCCCTTTTAGTGCGACCGACGGACTCCCCGGCCCGCCGACCGCGGGCCTACGCTTAGGACGGAAGACGGGCGTATTCCCGTCTCCTACGCCCTCTGCGCCTTCTGCGAAGTGGATGAGAAAGAGGATTATCCTCTCCATCCCGCTCCGCGGCCTCCTTCTGCGAGATGACTGACTCACAGAAGGAGACCATGGCCTCCCAAGACCTCTTGCTGCCGACCATTGCCTGAACAACAACCGGCAGCGAGAGATCTTCACCCACTACCGCCACTAAGGCAGCACGTTCCTCCGCCCATCTAGGGCATTCCACCACTGTGTGCTGCACTGTGTCCTCAGCGCAGTCACAGTGATGGCAAGCAGGAGTCGGTTCTCTGCCGGCTATGTGGTAAAGATACCGGCAAAAACAACCATGTCCGGTCAGTACCTGCACCAGCCGGAAGGTCAGCCCACCGAATTTACGGTCCACCCACTCTTTGAGGAGCGGGCGGACCGTCTCCACCGTCCTGATGCCTGCAGAGGGCGATTCGAGGCGCAGGCTCCACTTCTGGAGCAGAACAATCCGCGCCTCATGTACTCCCTCGTTACGGGTCTCTAGCTTCCTGGCATAAATTTCTGCCAGGAGCTCCGCTTCCAGATCCCACGGTGGGGACCCTGCTAATACGCACGCTGCCTCAAAACTAATCGTGCGATACCCTCTAGTCACCCGCGTCGCCATTATGCGTTGCGGGCGGCGCAGCTCTGCCCTGTTTTGGGCAGAGAGGGTATCAACCCAGATGGGCGCTCCATAAAGTGCCATGGAGCGCACTACAATAGTGTAGAGGCGGCGACACCCCACATTTGGTCCTCCCACATTTGGGAGTAGACCTCCGAGAGCAGCTGCTGTCCCGATGAGTTTTGGAGCCAGCAGCCGAAAATGTTCTCGGAAGTCCCACTTCCTATCGAGGACGAGTCCAAGATATTTCATCTTGGATCCGACCCCGACACTCAATCCACCGATCATTATACTGGCACCAGCAGGTGGCCTCCTCCGCGGTCCATAGAAGCATAGAGCTTCAGTCTTCTCGACAGCCACCCTCAAGCCGAGGCGCTGGATTCGCGACACGACAATCTCGGCTCCATCTGATGCCAGTTGTGCCGCTTCATCATAATTGGCCCCTCGGGCAAGAACCAACGTGTCATCCGCATAGCAGACGAGACGCATTCCGGAGGGCAGCTCACCTCGCAGTGCCCAATCGTATCCAATGTTCCACAGAAGCGGCCCAAGGACTGAACCCTGTGGAACACCGCACCTGGCCTCTCTGCGCCGGACTCTTCCGTCTCCACCCTGGTAGAGGACGCACCTGCCTCTCAGGTACGCCTCAAGGACCCGTCTGATATAGAGGGGCACGCGATGATAGTGTAGTGCCTCCTCTATACAGCTAAATGGCAGAGTGTTGAAAGCATGAGCGATATCGAGAGATACCGCCAATGCCACTCCGCCCCGTGCCACACTTTCCTCAGCGAAGGTCTTCACACAAGCGATGGCATCGATTGTGGAACGACCAGCGCGGAAGCCGTACTGGCACTCGTCTAGGTCCGGGCCATCTACCGTCAAATGCTGGATGATGCGGTTAGCCAGAATACGCTCAAACAGCTTTCCCGCTTCATCCAGCAAAACGATTGGGCGATAAGCAGAGGGAGACTCTGACGGGCGCCCCGGCTTCTTGAGGAGGACCAACCTTCCCTCTTTCCAGACTTGGGGGAACTTTTCCATTTCCTGGGCCAACTCCTTCCAGTTCAACAATATCAATGCAAAAACAAAACACGAATCGGCAGCAGACACTTACTATTCGGTCATAATCTATTAAAAGCCGTCACAGCTTTATAAAAGACACCAAGCCTATCGATTCAAACACATACAGAGCTGTGGTCAAAAAGGTCCTGATTGCCTATATATCCCAATTGCCGAAAAGCTGCCACCAGGACACGATCTTCCCTGGTCTATTTGGGAGTCTCTAAATATACTGCGATCGGGCGTTGGAAGATGCAAGGAACTAGAATAGGTGGGCCTTCTCTGATTACTACAAGTGTGAGTGCGGTGTTTTGCAATCCATGTCAAACTTGCTGACGTTTCTGCACTCAGAAGGACCTTCTAAAGGCAACCAAAAGGCTATTGATGTAGCTAAGTTTTGATCTAAGATTCTGTAGTCACTTTTAGCCGTTGACTCGAAAAAATAAAGAAGAAGAATGCATTTTCACCGAAAGAACCGATTGTCAAAAGGTAGTTCTGATTAAGTTCGCAAAGCAAGAATTATCCACAACAATCGTACTTACATATGTACGTGGGACACTCAGAAATATTTGCGACACTAAAAAAAATTGTTCTACAGGTACATATATTTTTATTAAATCTTTTCAAAGTACTCTCCACCAGCCTCTATACAAAGATTCATGCGTCTGAACCAGTTTTCAAAACACTTTTTCCAGTCCGCCGTAGACACCTCGTTTACAGCCTGCTCGAACGCAGCCAGCGCATCTTCCGGCGACGAAAATTGTATCCCCTTGAGCTGATTTTTTATTTTTGGAAATAAAAAGAAGTCACACGGTGCTAGATCAGGGCTGTAAGGAGGGTGACCCAGGAGTTTGACTGGTGTGCTGTCCAGGAAGTCCCTCGTTTTGAGCGCGGTGTGTGCAGGCGCATTGTCGTGGTGGAGCAGTAGTCCGCGGAGCCCTGTGTTTGGTCGCTTGTTGCTCACAACAGAAAAAACTTCTGGTAAACATTTGGTAGTATACCATTCGGCGTTGATGCTTCTTTGATCTCGTAAGGGAATTGAGGCCAAGTGGCCAGTCAAATTAAAAAAGCTGGCGATCAAAATCTTCCCCCCGCTTCGAGATCGCTTCACTTTGGTAGGCGTTGGTTCATTTTGAAACACCCAAACTGTCGACTGGCGCTTGGTTTCTGGATCGTATTGATAAATCCAGGACTCATCACCTGTTACGATGTCGTAAACACGCCGAGACGAGCCTGCTTCAAATTTGTTCAGCATATCACGGCACCATTCCACCCGGGCCTGCTTCTGAGCGTCGGTGAGGTAGTGCGGCACCCAGCGCGATACTATCCTCCTCACGCGAAGATGCCCGTGTAGAATCTCGTGAACGCTTCCCGATCCAATCTTTAATATGTGCTGAATCTCCTGATATGTAATTCGCCTATTATCTTGGATTACATTTTTCACTGCTAGCACGTTTTCTTCCGTAATAGCCGTCAAAGGGCGACCGCTTCTTTCTTCATCCCCCAAGGTTGGTCGACCGCGCCTAAATTCGTTATACCAACGATACACGGTTGCCTTGGAGGGGCCTTCATCCATAAATGCCATTTGAAGTCTATCGAACGATTCATCCGGTTTCAGGCGACACTTGAAATCGTAAAAAATCATAGCTCTAAAATGTTCCCGGCGCAGATCCATTTTTCAGTAAGACACGATACTTTGAATTGGCTCGCAAAAAATGTGGAGGGAAATTTTGAAAATGGAACACACATATTTTTACTTACAAGTAATCATATTTTCGAAAAAGATTCTGACCGGCCAGTCTCCCATATATAAAAACTATTTTTCGCAATACTTTCTGAGTGGCCTGGTACATAGCAAGAAAGGTAAATAATAGCTTGTAATAAAAAAAAATACGCAAATTTATAAAAACTAAATCATTTGCCTGAAGGGAATCGACCTCAGAACCCGAGAATCACAGGCAATGCTATGCCGGCGATGCAAAAATAAATAAAATATACAAGCTCTTTCGTAGAAGAAAACAGAATAAATTTATGCATGTGTGAGTGATCATACTCGTGTAAAACACAGACTGATGAGAGTAATGGCTTTTACTAGACGTATGGAGATATTTTTTATAGAAATGTTTGTTAGGTTAATCATAAAATTTGCGCCCTCCAACTTTTTGTATATATTAAAGCATGGATTATAGTTATTATTTATTGCATTAAAAAAACGTTATATTTGCAGCAGTAGCTCCATCTATCGCTTTCTGGGTCTAAGCTGGCCGTCACATAATTATAGCCTTAAATGGGACTGTGATGGGGTTTTAGTTTGTATAACTTTTTTGATGTCCCTGAATCCAAGTCACAGATTTTTGGACTTTTTGTCTGTTTTTTTGTTTGTTTCTTTTTTGTTCAAGCATCACACAAAATCTACTGAACCGATTTTGATAAAACTTTTTATGTTTGATAGTTTGATAAACTACTAGTTTGACTTAACTTGTTTGACTTACATACGAACGAAGTCGAGTGCAAAATCTTCTGTAAAAAAAAATGTTTTAAGTTTTAAATGCTATGTTATCATAACAAATGTGATTTTGTTTGCAGTTTGTGCAGATGCTGTGGATGCTGAGTTCATACTAAGAAACTATTTGGAAAAAGGATATTCCATGAAGGTTCTTAGGTTTGTCACTGGAAATGGGAGTGGTTTTGCACCAGGTAAAAATATTTTGTATCATAGAACTTATGAAAAAGACAAACTTGTACTTTGATTGTACTTCGGAGAGTGTGCTTATTCCACCTTCTCCCTTATACCATCGGGAGTCCAGACGCACCGCAGAATATCACCCATACTTGGTTGATATTCCGCACATTCGCACTAAGCGCTTTGAAACATCTTTGAATTAAATAAGGAAAATGCGCTTTTGCCCAGCTCAAACCTGTCTGGACATCAAATATAATCACCCGTCGCATCAAACTAACCTTCGAGTCGATCGTGAAGAGCGTGCTGCTGTTTGGCTGCGAAACGTGGAGAGTGACGAAGGCACTGACGGACCAGCTCCAAGTGTTTGTCAACAAGTGCCTTAGGTCCATACTCCGCATCTACTGGCCGGACACGATCAGTAATGAAGATTTGTGGGCCCAATGCCAACAAAGGCCTATAAAGTGGCGGTGGATTGGGCATACCCTCCGGCGTTACGACGTAAACGCGGCGTCAATAGCATTTGAGTGGCAGCCGAATGGCAGACGTAGACCTGAGCGACCCGTTCATACCTGGCGACGGACTGTCGAGCGCGAGCTCAAGGCTGCTGGACTGACGTGAGAAGAAGCAAGAAGGACGGCGCAAGACAGGGGGAAGTGGAGACAGTTCGTGAAGGCCCTTTGCACCAGCGGGATGCCCTAGGATAACAACAACAAAAAAAAAATTGAAAAATCATGAGTGAAATCAGGGATGATAGTTTGTATGAAAATCCTGCAGTTTTGATATAAGATGCATAAGAATTTGGTTTTGAGTTAATTAAAAGTAAACTACAGACAAAGGAGAATTAACATGGATCTTACCTTATAAGCAAGAAACTCACTACAAAAAATCATACCCTATTTCATCTCCTTTGGAGACGATTTTTCAAAAATACTAAAACATGTGTGTTTTCGTTTCTTTTCATTAGCGTAAAATTAAATGCGTCAATCAAATTAATATGCATCTCATGTCAAAACTGTTGGATTTTCATACAAACTTTCATCCCACAACTCACCCCTTTTGGGGATGATTTTGCAAAAATGTTTAAATACGGGTTTTCGGTTTACTTTAAAATAGCTCAAATTAAAATGTTTATGCATCTCATATCAAAACTGCAGGATTTTCATACAAAGTATCATCCCTTAATTCACTCCCTTGGGGGATGATTTTGCAAAAATGTTTAAATACGGGTTTTCGGTTTACTTTAAAATAGCTCAAATTAAAATGTTTATGCATCTCATATCAAAACTGCAGGATTTTCATACAAAGTATCATCCCTTAATTCACTCCCTTGGGGGATGATTTTTCAAAAATGCATATAAATGGGTTTGTTATTTTTTTTTTACTTTCGAATTCTTATTCAAAACGAGAGACTCACTCTACAAAAATAAAAATTCATTTCACCCCCTTGGGGGCTGATTTAATACAAATTTTCATCCGTTATTTCACCCCCTTTGGGAGATGAGTTTAAAAAAATCTTATTTATAGGTTTTTAAATGCAGTTGACCGTTGTATAAAATTTGACATCTGTAACTATAGCCGTTTCCCCTCGGCGTTGATGAATCACTAAGGACATTTTTACAATATACTTTAATTCTTCTTAATTGCCCATTTTCCCCTCTCAAGATCTTTTAAACGAAAAAACTTCTTAACTTTTTAGTAGCGAATTTTATGTAGACTTATTTTTCCTGAGAAGATATTTGCTATGTGTCTTAGTTTTAGAGGTATTCATGAAGAATAATAAAAGGGTCCTTTACACCCCCCACCCCCTTGCCTCCACCGCAACCGTCCGGTACTTTAGTATATATACAATTGTGTCAAAATTGGCTCACTCACGAATTGTTTCCCATATTCAGCCTTTTCCGTTCGTCGTTGGACGGGCTAGTGGTGCCTTCTGAGTACCTATATACTTTTGAGGTGTAAGGGATAGAGTTCAGTCAAAGAAACTAATCCCACTTTCAGAGATTGAAATTTTTATTTACACAATGAATGATATACAGAAAGAAGAGAATAAGCTCTTAGTGGCAGAACGGAAAATTTTGCGGAAAATTCTGGGACCGGTCAAGGAGGCGGACGGCAGATGGAGGCGAAGAAAAAATAGAGAGATCGTAGACCTAGTGCCCGAACCCAACATCATGGGCGAGACCAAGGCTGCAAGGCTTCGCTGGCTCGGCCACGTGGAGAGAATGGGAGAGGATCGGGCCGCCAGAAGAGCTTACGTGGGACGACCGACTGGAAAACGACCAGTCGGTCGTCCTAGGTACAGATGGGGTGACGAAGTGCGGAAAGACCTGGATGCCCTCCAGAGAGCCGATTGGCAAGAAGCGGCACAGAACAGGAAAGAATGGAGAACTCTCGTGTCGGAGGCCAAGATCCTCTTGGGGTCGCTGAGCCAGCGTAGTAAGTAAGTAAGTAAGTATATACACAATGAAAAAAAAAACATCGAGCTCTTCGTAAAAAAAGTATTTTCAATTTTACAATTATGTATGGCGAAGCGGATATTTTATTTAATTTACTGAAGCTTTCATTTACTTAAAGTTGTTTAGTTACGTTTACTGATCATGTTCCCCTTCAGTTTTCGAAAATCTGTGTATAACGTGAAACATATTCTTAGTTCTTATGTGTTTAGTGATAATTTTTTTTTTGTTTTATAGTGTCAATTTGGCATCCACGTCGCAAAATTTTAGCGCCTACCTTCAAACCAAACAATATCCAAAAGTTTGCTCTAATATTTGCAAAACAAAGTGAAATAATGGTAGACAAATTGAGACCTAAAGCGCTTACAGGGGAGGTATTCTCATTTTGGGAGTATATTGCAGCTTATGCATTTGATGCCATTTGTGGTACGTACGATTTTTATTAAACAAAGTTTTGAGTTGATACGTGTCATATTTAGGTACAGTCAAGAGCACATCAAGCACCCACTCACGTCCACACACCACCCTCAACCATAGATTTATATAGTCAAGATAGGGTCTTGGGAACAAGCGGTTAAAAATTTCCCCATACAAGAAAAAATAGCGCCATCTGTGAAAAATCGCGTGAACTACGTTGTGTAGTACTTCGGTCGGTGCTAAATACACGGAACAGAAACAATATGGCGGGAAAAAACAAAACAAACTTTTTACTGTTTATATGTGATTTAGGCCTGGTTTTTCAGTTTCATTAATTGGATTATAGTCAAAAACAATAATAAGAAATAATAATAATAAGAGTATATTGTTTCGTCAACTTAGAACATTCCATTTTGTTGGTAAGTTTATTTGCAATCCATGTTGACAATATGACTGACAACGACTGACATTTGTTGGTCCTAAACGTCAGATTTCGGACCAACGAATTGGGGACATCATAACGTGACTTATATATAAGTAAATGCCCTCAACCCTCTCATCATAACATCCCATGAAAAACGTCCACTACAGGACAGGGAGCTCCCTCCAGAGTTCTAGCTTTTGCTTGGAAAAATATGGAGGGGAAGTACCATAGTCACCTCGCTTGTTAGCGTAACGGCTGGCACCATGGACCGCAGTTGTAGGTGACCGCAGTAAGTAAGATGTAAGATACAAAGGAGGATGCTGCTGTAGTTACTTGTTTGTTTAATATATTTTCATATATTTTTTTTTTATGTTACAAGTGAGCAAACGTGCAGGTGGGCCACCTGATGGTAAGTGGTTACCACCGCCCATAGCACCTATAGCTCTCTTAATATCATATTATCGAACACAGTTTATTTATAAAAAAAAATTATGAATGTTATAGATACAGAAACTCGTTCCACCTCGTTGATATAAAAAACAAAACATTTATAAAATATTAGTGCAATAATATAATGAAAAAAGCACGCGTGTTTAATAAGCCGGATTAAGGACCATAACATAATACAGAGCAAATAGAGCTACTTTATGAGCAAATGAAATGAAAAATATTTTTATTAATATTATTGTAAAAGGGACCCAAATAGAGAAGGCATAATTTTTAATAGTCGTTACTAATTAGAGTATGATGGGGCTTCACTGTACATTCCATAATATATTTTTGTATTTTTTACGGCTTTCAGTTTTCAAGTTATGATGAACAATGTCTAAAAAATGCCATTCCCCTTATTGGTGTGTATTGTAGGTAGTTTTATATTTGTCTACCTTCTTTAATAAAATGAATGGCCAGTCTCGCAATACGCTGTTTCACTGTTTCATCTAGCTCCCTGTATTTTAGTCTAGATAAGCTATTGGCGACGAGATTCGGGCTAAATTAGTTTCAGTTTTGTGAAAACAATTAATCCAGTGGATCGGTGGTTGACATACATGAGTCGGCTAAAGGCGTGGTTCACCATTAATGATATAAAGCCGGCGGATCAACCTAACTATTTGGTGGCAGTGATTGGAACAGAAGCATTAGATTTGTTGATCGATTTGTGTTACCCTGACAAGCCGGAAAAAGTTACCATCGATAAGTTGGAGAAGCTTTTAGAAGATCATTTGTCTCCACAACGGTCAGTTATCGCCGAAAGAATGATATTTCGGGCGTGCAGACAGGTCGAAGGTCAAACGGTCGGTGAATATTTAGTGCAGTTGAAGCAGTTAAGCAAAGCATGTAAGTTTACTTCTGATACCGTGCTTAAAGAGAACTTGCGCGACCAGTTCGTATTTGGCTTACGGTGCAGCCGCACGCGTCAGCGCATTCTTACTGAGAAGGACAGTGAACTGACATTCGCGCGTGCGACGGAACTAGCCTTATCTCTGGAGGCGGCAATGCGGGACTCAGGCTCGGCAGCGGAGGCCGGGCGCTCACGCGGCAGCGGGGCCGGCGAGGGCGAGATGGTGTGCGCGCTGGAGGCGCGTGACGGCGGGCGCGGCCAGGGCTCTGCGCGCCGCCGGGGACAGCGCGGAGGCCGCGGAGCCCGCGCCGGCGCCGCGCGAGCGCCGGAACCCGGGGGCAGCGGCGGCCCGCGGTGCTTTCGATGCGACGGGAGGCATTACGCAGACAAGTGTTCGTTTAACAATAGTGAGTGTTACGTGTGCGGTCGTAAAGGCCACATTGCAAAGGTTTGTCGCCTACGTCCTAATAAATCGGTACACGGTTTGAGCGATCAGCCGGAGTCGGAGGCGCTTCCGATATCAACGTTGTATGAGGACTCGGACGATGACGTCGCGGGCGGCGCGACTGTGTATACTTTGAGTGATGAAAATGAATCGATGGACAGACGCTGGAACATTCGTGCGAAAATTAACAACGTACCGTTATCAATGGAAGGTGACACAGGGTCGGCAGTTAGTGTAATATCATTTGGGACTTATAGCAGGTATTTTTCAAAATGTATCTTACAACCTTATTCAGGAAATCTGAAAATGTACAGTGGTCAGTCGGTAAAGCCAAAAGGCCAATTAATATGTTCAGTTGAAATCAATGGCCAGGTTATTCACAATTTAACCTTAATAGTAATTGATAATAATTTTAGCACTTCTTTGTTAGGGCGCGATTGGATGCGTGCTTTTAATATAAAATTTCCCAGTACAAACGACTTAACGTCGATAAATGCTGTACATTACGAAACACCCACTAATTCTGAGGATGCAATTGCCAAACTAAAGAAACAGTTCCCGAGCGTTTTTGAAAAAGGCATTGGTACGTTCAATAAGTGTAAAATTAAGCTAGAGGTTTGTGAGGGCGCGAGTCCGGTGTGGCGTCGGGCCCGGTCGGTGCCGCACGCGTTGCGTCCAGCGGTGGACGCGGAGCTGACGCGGCTACAGAACGAGGGCGTCATCTCGCCACTTGAGTGGAGCGAGTGGGGCACGCCCGCCGTACCTGTTATCAAGACGAATGGCCAGGTACGTCTCTGCGGCGATTTTAAAACCACTGTAAATCCCGTTTTAATAGATGACAAATATCCTATACCGAGGATTGAAGACATTTTCGCAGCGATGCAGGGAAGTAAGATTTTTGCGAAAATCGACCTTAGCAACGCTTATTTACAGATGGAACTAGACGAGGCCTCTCGGAAACTATGTACGATCGTCACACAACAGGGTATGTTTTGCTTTAATAGGCTTCCTTTTGGCATTAAGTGCGCGCCGAATAAATTTCAAAGAATAATGGATCAGTTATTCAGAATGCCATTTGTAACTTGTTATCTGGATGACCTAACAGTCAGTGGAGTGGATCATAATGATTTGTGGGTCAGACTCCAACATGTGTTTAGAATTTTGTCTGAGGCAGGATTGAGGGTTGAAACAACGAAATGTAGTTTTTTTCAAAAAAGTATTTCCTATTTAGGATACAACATTGATGCAAACGGGTTACATACTGATCGTAAAAAAATCGATGCAGTGGTGAACACACCGATTCCCGGGAATGTAAGAGAACTTAAAGCATTTTTGGGATTGGTAAACTATTATGGCAAATTTGTAAAGAATTTAAGTGACACTTTAAGCCCCTTGTATGAGTTGCTAAAGAAAGGTATCAATTTTAAATGGACGAATGATTGTAACAATGCGTTTATAAGAGTAAAAAATGCTTTAAAAAATAGCTTAATGTTATCACATTTTAATCCGGCCCTGGTCAGTATTGTGACGTGCGATGCCTCCCCGCATGGGGTCTCTGCAGTGATGTCACAGCGCGGTGTCGATGGCGTGGAGCGGCCGGTGCTGCATGTATCGCGCACACTGACAGAGGCTGAAAAAAACTATGCACAGATTTGTCGGGAGGGGTTAGCTGTGATTTTCGGAGTCACTAAATTTCACGATTATATTTACGGGCGAGAATTTATCCTAGTAACAGATTGTAAGCCGCTGGCAGCAATATTTAACGAAAAAAAAGGGTTCCGTTAATGGCAGCTAGTCGTCTCCAGCGGTGGGCAGTAATTTTGGGAGCATACAATTACAAAGTGAAATGTATCGGGTCAAAAGAAAATTGCGTAGCGGATTGTTTGTCTAGAATTCCCGTCCCCGAAAACAATGAAAAGACTCGAGTAGATTCTTACATAAATTTTATAGACAAATTTACCCCACTGAGTTTTAAACAAATTGCGAAGGCTACGGAAGAAGATATCGCACTACAAAATGTGATAAAAAATATCAAAACGAACTGGCAGTATTGTGACTCGGATGATTTAAAACCTTATTTTAAAATTAAAAAAATTTTAAGCATTGAACAAGGGTGCATCCTGTATGGGCACCGCGTTGTTATCCCGAGTAGTTTAAGAGGTGAAATTCTAAAGCAAATACACATGACTCATCAGGGTATAGTTAAGTGTAAAAATTTGGCACGCAATTATGTTTACTGGCCCCGTATAGACATAGCAATAGAAGGTATTTGTAATGCGTGTGAGACTTGCGGACGCGAGCGAGCCGCGCCCCCCGCTGCACCGCTGCATCCCTGGCTCTGGCCCCAGGAGCCTTGGTATCGTTTACACGCTGATTTTTTTTCGATGGCTGGTAATACTATATATTATTTGGTCGTAACGGATGCCCACTCTAAGTGGATTGAGGCGTTCAGAGTTCCGAGTACGTCGGCGCGACATACGATAGGTAAGTTAAGTCACTTATTTGCACAGTTTGGCCTCCCATACGAGTTGGTGTCTGACAATGGACCGCCATTTAATGGTAAGGATTTTAAAGAATATTTATCCAACCACGGTATAAAACACATTACGACCAGTCCATACAAACCTAGTAGCAACGGAGCCGCGGAAAACGCCGTTAAAATAATTAAAACTGCATTAAAGAAGGCAATCCACGACAGGGTAGATACAGATTTGGCTTTAGCACAATTTTTATTGCTGTACAGGTCTACACCACACACTATTACGGGCCATACCCCCGCTAGCCTATTACTGGGTAAAAATGTACGTACAACGTTCGATTTACTAAGACCAACAACACGCGATTTTGTCCTCCAAAAACAAATTAAGCAAAAAGAACACAAAAAGTGTGGAAAGGAACGGTCGTTCAATGTAGGTGATGAAGTTTTTTTCAAATTATTTAGAGGCAATATTGCATCCTGGGAAAAAGGAGTGATCGGTGACCGTATTGGTCCATTGACTTATTATGTAAAATACGGAAATAAGATCCATAAAAAACACATTGACCAATTACAAAAAAATTTTACAAATGAGAGTTTCGATGATATTCAGGTTTCGAACTCAAACGAGACCGAAGGCTTTGCACACCAAATACCACAAACAATACCAACCGGCCATGCCTCTAACGAGCAGGAAGGTGCATGTGATCTCGAACCCGAGACCACACCGCAGCCTACTGCATCGTCATCGCCCGCTGCGCCTACGCGGCTTAATGCGAACTCCCCGGAAACGATGCAAAGGTCTGTTAGAGTTCGAAAACCGGTGAACCGTTATGGGTTTGATTTAAACATAGATTAAAATAATAGATAGTTAAGATACATAATTATAAGAGAACATAAAAAACTATTAGAGAATCTGGTATTTACATATTGGGGGGAAAGATCTGTGAAAAGTTTTAATTTATGTAATTTAATATTTGTTTGTAATTAGTGGGGGGAGAATGGTGTGTATTGTAGGTAGTTTTATATTTGTCTACCTTCTTTAATAAAATGAATGGCCAGTCTCGCAATACGCTGTTTCACTGTTTCATCTAGCTCCCTGTATTTTAGTCTAGATAAGCTACTTATCACCAAAGTTTGCTATAGGAAAAATCTGAATTAATTATGATTGATAGAAATTTATGTTCATATTACAATCATAATAAAACCATCCCACAACGTAGGACAGTTTTTTAGAAATATGCAAAAAACCTTTAGAAACAAATTTTGTTTTGCGGTCTAAAATGGATTTTATTGCTCCTAAATACTAAAGGTATATCGGAACGGAACCCTCGGCGTGGGAGTCCGACTTGCACTTGACTGTTTTTTTTTCTGTTAATTAGAATCGACTCTTGGCATGGAATACAAGGTACAGGAAAATCGGAATAATTTATTCCAAAAAGCCTTAGTAACAGGTATGACTCTGACAGCTACCCGTTTGAATCGCCCGTGGCTTTATAATGACACCATCTATAAGCTGTTCCCATCCTACTACTCTCTCCAAGAAGCGAAGAAATATGCATACGATTTTAGTTACGAGGTATAAACATAATATATAATTTTTTTATCAAATTGCGATATTTTTATCATTTAGACTCCAGCTTCAGGACCAAAATAGATAAAGTATTTTGGTCCTGAAGCTGGAGTCTAAATGTGGTTTTAACTATTTCCTTGAGCCTCACTGCTTTCCTTAACTTCTATCACAGACGACAAACTCAGATGACAACAGTAGTACATTAATTATTTTATTAGTTTCATGGAAGCTATTTCAATACGAAAATACAACTTTGCATATAGGGTGACTTTTAATTAGTTCTTGATAGAAAAAGGTATGAATATACTCATGATACTGAACAACTTTCCCCAAGGAACATGGGTCGAAATACGAAAATCAAGTTTTGACCTATACTGCATCAGCTGATAACGCGATAATGGGAGGTCAAATTTTGTTTTTCGTATTTCGACCTATGTTCCTTGGGAAAAGTTGTTGAGTACTAATTAAAAGTCAACCTATATAGGTATCAATGGACTCAAGATATTTCTTCTGTGTATTGCCAAATTCGCATGATTCAGACTGTTTAAACAATATTAGAAAACAGATCGGCTGACACAAAAAAAAATGTGTAAAATTTGTCATACAAAAATGTATGGGAAAAGATTTTTGCAAATTCTGACTTTTAAGTACTCCAACCTGGGTTGGTCGAATTAACTTTTTTATTACAATATGAACGAAAAGCATAAAAAATCGTTTATAATGGCCATTATCTTGCTAACTGTACATTATTTTAAATCTGTGAATGGGGATAAAAATTTCACAAACAGAATATGGATCCATTTAGCTTAGTTTCCTCGCTTCTCAGGTCCTATATAAATAGTGAACTTAATTTTGGTGTATTCCTCTTAGAGCACCCGCCCGAATAGCACCTGCGCAAATAGCACCTGATATAATATATCAGGTGCTATAGGTCGAAATTCAAAGATATCGATGAAAATTTAACATTAAATTTTATTTATAATATAACTTTTTTCCTTATAATTTTAATATCACACTTTTCTAAATCACATTTATTAAAAATCAGTCTTATATTAGAGTAGCTAAAAATCAAACGACTCTACAAATTTCAAGCATAAATTAGTCCGCTCATTTTTTTTTTGGTTAAAATACTTCACATGTAGGGTCAATAACCGACCCCGCAAACAACAGTTATTTGTAATAAATACTGTTCACAACATATGACGCCTATTTTGGCACAAAATAAACCGAAAGTAGCACAAAACTTCGTTTACTTTTTCAGGCGAAAGATTTATTTTATATTAATTCATGTGTTTTTCACGAGCGCGCCCCTCCACCTGCTCGCGCGAGGAACTCTACAATGCCACAGATAGTGCTGTCTGTGGCGGAGTATTGGTCCAATAAAATATACACATATCACACCAGAATCGCCTCGAGAGAAGAAGAAGACGAACAAACTCATAAAAAATATTATATTTAGGGTATGAGGTGATTAATTAGCATTTTAATCGATATTTCTTTTAATCAAAATTTCTTCTAATACCACAACACTAGCAGCTACTTATCCGTAGGTGCTCTAAGTGAAATAGTTCAGGTGCTATTAGCGTAGGTGCTATTCGGGCTGGTGCTCTAAGAGGAATACACCTTAATTTTAGCATGTTCCTTAGACCATAAAACAGAAAAAAAAATTCCCAATAAAAATAGGCTTAAATACGAAAAGCAATTTTTGATCTACCATTCAAAATGCTTTATCACCTCATGCAGTTTCTATGGGTGGTCAAAAAAATATTTTCATATTTCAATCTATGTTCTTTGGGGAAGATGTTTCTTCATGACCTGAGTAAGATATTCACTCAAATTATGTTGACTATTTTTCTAGGACCTTATAATTAAAAGAGCGCGTGGGTTTTTCTTGTCGCATCTTAGATTTTTTTCCATTTTGCGCCATTGCCTGTGAAGTTGGTGTAGCTTCGTTGTCATATAGTGATAAAAGATACTCTTCATACCTGAATGATTATGTTGCAGATTATTTCTAAAAAGCGTCAGGAATTGGCTGCGAAATCATCTGAAGATACAGAAACCGATCAGCAAGGTTTGTTCAATATTGTAAATATGTTTTGGAGTTTGATCTTATACCTAGTTTAATTCGATAAGTTAAGTATATTGTTTTTTTGTTGAGGTTGTTCAGTTTGTTTTGGATTTAACAGATTTTTATAACCGATATAAGAATCTTCACTTTTAAAGATTGTTTAGTCTATGAAACAAGGTGTTTAAACTCGTATATAAAATCAGTGAAGAACGCTACCGCTAGACCAATATTCAGACCAATTTCTTTTCTTCCACTGCTTATTCCAGCAAACCCTGGGGTTGTTCCTAAGGTATTGCCCGAAAAAAAAACGTTTTAACGATGACGATCCCTAAATCTCGATTACAGGATTTTCAGTGCATCAAAGTAAAATCCTTACTTGACTGAGCCCCGTCTTAGCTCCAGTCGTTCGTCTCCCTAGCTATATCAAATCGTAGTTTGTTGGTGGCCCGAGATGTGATCCCGTTGTTCCCTTTGTGTTTGATGGAGCTATACAATCAAACACTGCCGCAATTTAAAATGGTCTACCTCCTTCTGAATTTTTTGTAATATCTTTTAACGTCTTCTGTTTCACGTCACAGATTTTTATTTTGAAGCTTTGGTTTGGGTCTTTTACTTGATCCAGCTATCCTTTATCACAGAATGCAGTGGTATGCCACAGTCCTATTGGAAAGTATTTTTACAATTCTTGAAGAACACTATCTGTTCTTCTGACCAACGGGCTTGTTTTGCACTTCATACCACGTAGCTGCTATTCCTAGCTTAGTCTTCCTTCATCTCCAGTAGCTGCTTTTCTTATCAGCAGGCTAATTTTCTTATTGGAGGGCTTGCTTGCCTTGGCTTGGTCTTCCTTTTTCTTGCGTAGTTGCACCTCTTGGCAGCGGGCTTACTTCTCTTTTCTTGAACTTCCTGCACAAAGCAATGCTGAACTTTCATCATTCGGTGAATCTGCTGCAAGAGATTTCCTGGATATTGTTCCGAAGGGCGCTACTGCGTCTTTTCCAGATAAATTTCACAAATGAACTCCTTCTTAGACCTTGTGTTTAATTTTTAAGTAAATATTGTACAGTTTAATTATTAACAACAATATATAGCCAAGCCCTTCTACGCTGCGGGCTGCCCACAGTATTTGTTTTTTTTTTTTTATATTATAGTGTCCATTTGTTATTTATCTATTTATGTATGTAGCTGTATAAGGGCTAAACCTTTAATTTGAGATCACATGACCTTGTGTAAAATGCAAGATATTGAAATTCTGAAACGCGCTATTTTCATTAAATCTATCATATAAGGGTTAAAATTTATTTTCCTAGACAAAAGACAAAACTAGTTCGATTATTCGCCACTAACCATCCGTATAGTTAATTTCATCGAAATCGTTACAGTAATTTTCAAGAAACTGGTTACAAATATATATATTTATATACATACACATATACCTTGTTTAATATAGCATAAAATACTAGTTTGCAACTAATTATTAAATTTTTATTATTCATCATAACATCCCATGAAACGTCCACTACAGGACAGGGAGCTTCCTCTAGAATTCCAGCTTTTTCTGGAAAAATGTAGAGGGTGTTTTATACTTAAATTTAGAGAATAATAATAATATTTAGTTTGCATTTAAAATCACGTTTATTGCAAGAGCGCACTACAGATAATCTAAATAGCAACGTCTGTCAAATGTCACTTAGACATTTGCACAGCTCGGATACATATAAATCACCTTCCCTAAACTATCCCAAATACAAATGAAATTAGAGATCTAAAATCTGTCTTGGTTTGACGACTCTCCCACTTCTAGTAGTTACAATATTGGGTACATTATTTGAAATAGGCACGGCTCTAGCAGTGGGTGACTTTTGAGGAGTTACAAAATTGAATTTATCTGTTATATTAACTTTAGAATTTGCAATCTCATCATGATGATTATTATTATTAAGTGGTAAAGAAGGAACGATTTTAACATGCTGGTCTGAACTTAACGATTTTTTTAAATGTTTTATATTTCTTCTAATTATTCTCTGCTCTCCTTCATTCTTTATCCAGTATGACCTAGGCTCATTACGTTTTCCCACTACTTTCCCTTTTTCCAATATTTATCCTTCTCCGTTTTATGTACTATCCTATCTCCAATATTAAATTCAACTTCTGTCTTCCTCACAAATTTCTCTGATTGTGATACAGACTGTTTTAAAGTTAGTAACTTTTGCACACCACTAACAATTTTAGGTTGCAACAAGTCAGAAGTCATTGGTAACATTGTGCGAACTCGTCTGCTATTCAAAATTTGTTAAGGAGGAACATTCAACATTGACAAAGGTGTATTATTGTAAGCCAATACAAAATCTCTGTAATCTACTCTATCTTCTTCAGCCTTTTTCAGGATATTTTTACCTATATGTACAGCTTTTTCAGCCATTCCGTTGCTTCTTGGGTAATGTGGACTGCTAGTAATCAAAATTATATATTTTTCTTTATAATATCTGTGAAACTCTACCGAATTAAATGGATTATTATCAGCAATTAATTCCTCGGGGTAACCAAATATAGTAAAAACCTCCTGAAAAGCGTTTATTACCGAAGTAGAAGTCTTATCTGATAAAGGTAAAATTTCAAGCCTATGAAAAAAATAGTCCACAATGACCAGATAACATTTTCCTGAAAATTCTAAAATATCAGTGCCAACTTTAGCATATCTTTGGTTTGGAATTTTGTGAGGTAGCAAATTGTCATGCTTATTAGCAGCTCTGAATTTTTCACATGTACGGCACATAAGTACAAAATCATGAACGTCTTTTGAAAGACCAGGCCAGTAAAATAGCTGCCTAGCTTTTTTTACACATTTTGATATTCCAGAATGGCCCTCATGCACCAAATTTAGAACATAGTTTCTTAAAGATTTTGGCACAATTATTTTCATAAAAGGCAAGATCAGACTCAAAATAAATATCATCCTTTAGTTTATAGAAATCCTTACACTCATTAGGAACTTTTTTTTCTTCTGGCCATCCATTCAAATAATATTTATTAAGTAGACTCAAAATCAAATCAACTTTAGTTTCATTTTGAAAATTAAGCTTTCTTTCATTGGACATGGGTAGATGAGCAGAAACAGAATGAACCATTTGTAACATTTCTTTATCAGTTTCAGTGATATTCAGGCAATTTCTGGACAACATATCTGCAAAGTGCAACAACCTACCAGGCACATAATAAACATTTAGATTATATGTTAATAATTTAAGTCTCAATCTTTTTAGTCTTGGAGACCCAATTTTACAAATTGGCTTAAGCATGATCTGCACAATGGGCTTGTGATCAGTCTGAACATCAACATCTGAACCATAAATGTATCTGTGAAACTTTTTAACTGCATAACCAATTGTCAGTAATTCTTTTTCAGTTTGGCTATAATTTAGTTTAAAATCATTCATGGTTCTTTTAATTTAAAAAGTGACTCTACACTTTCCTTATCAATTGACATTCCATTTTCATTAAAAACCTGTCATACATATTTCACTTCTCTCTGTTTGTATTGAAATTTATTTTTATTAAATACAATTCCTAATTCTTTTGCTTTCTGAATTACACTTTTCAAAGCCGTATCATGCTCTTTCTCAGTATTGCCCATTATTAAAATGTCATCTGCCCACACTACAACATTGGGCAAGTCTGCAAACTGACTTTCTAGTACATCTTGGAATAGTTCTGGTGCATTCATTAGACCATACGGTAATACAACATAGCGGTATACACCAAAGGGAGTAGCAAAACAACACTTCCAAGAAAATTTTTCAGTCAGCTGCAAATGATGAAAACCCTCCTGCAAATCTAACACGGAGAAAAACCTTTTATTTCTTAACTTTAAACTCAAATCTTCAAGTGTTGGCAACATTTTGGGCTTCTTAACAATAATTTTATTGAAGTCAGCTGGATCCAGACACAATCTAATTTTACCATTGGGTTTCTCCACAATAACTATTCTGTTTACACATGCTTCTGCATTCATGTTATCAACTTTGACAATAGCTCCTCTCTCTTGTAACCTTTTAAGCTCAGATTTTAAAGGCTCCATTAAACAAGAAGGTATTCTGGGAGATTTGCTCCTCAAAAGATTTTGTGGCAATTTCCACCTCCCCCGGCAACCTACCTATTCCCTCAAAAACTTCGGCATTTCTTCTTATAAATTCCTCTTTTCCGATGTCAACACTTATAGATTCCACCCGTTTGATTAAATTTAAGAACACAGAACCAGGCAGACCCAACAACATTGTACTTGACTCCACAACAACAAAATTCTCTTGACAAACATTTTCTTTAAATTTACATTTTAAATTTACAATCCCAATTGGTTTCACATTCTCCCCAGTGAAGGATTGTATTTTCAGGTCTGTGTTGTGTATCTTCAAATTCAAATTTCTATAAATTTTCTCAAAAATACTTTTAGGAATTATACTCACATCCGCGCCTGTATCACGTTTGCACTTTACCTTCTCGCCCTCAATAATGATATATTCCTGCCTACCTGATTTATTTACTGTAGAAATTACTTCGCCACAAAATAAACTGTCAGTAGACTCATCTGTTTCTTCGCCTAAACGTTGCCTTGCTTCATTTACATTCTTCACTCTACAGCTAACTGCAAAATGATTTAATATTCCACACTTTGTGCACTTTTTCTCAGCAGGACACTACCGTGGACCATGTCTTTTCCTACAGCGAGTGAAATCAAAGATTTTCTTCTGTTCAAACCTCTGGTTTCTTCTCAATCTAGCCTCATCAATTTCCACTGACGGATTCATCTCTTTTACTTGAGTCCGGCTGACTTCTGCAGCTCTACACATATTTGTTGTTTTATCCAATGTGAGGTTTTCTACTCTTAAGAGGCTTTCTTGTAAACCTTTATCATTTGTACCTTGAACAATTCTATCTCTCAATAATTGGTCTTCCAAAGACTCTTTTGATGTCTCACTATAGTTGCATGTTGCTATCAATTGCCTCAAGCACGTATAAAAAATTTCGATTTTTTTCACCTTCTTCTTGGTTTCTTTCATTAAATTTATACCTTTCGAAGACCTCGTTACACTTCGGGTTTACATATTGTTCAATTGCACTTATAATACTTGCATATTTATCACTCTCAGACTTGGATAATTTGAATGTTTGTATTACCTTCGACGATTATGGTTCCATCATGTTTCGTAGTAGTGAGAGTTTTACTTTATCACTTGCCTCGTCCTGGCCGATGCTTACCAAAGAGTCATCGAACATGCATCGCCAGTACTTCCATTCAGTAGCAGCATTTTGTGCACGAATGTCAAAATTTGGTGGTAATTTTACTGGGTTGGCGTCCATATTGCTCCAACAACGTCTCAGAATATATCACGATAAAATTTGAAGATCTTTTGCTGAAATATTCTCACATACACTTTAAACTTAGTGTTTCGACGACTGCGCCATGTTTTATACTTAAATTTAGAAAATAATTAAAAGATTTAGTTTGCATTTAAAACCACGTTTATTGCAAGAGCGCACCACAGATAATCTGAATAGCAACGTCTGTCAAATGTCACTTAGACATTTGCACAGCTCGGATACATATAAATCAGAGGGGAAGTACTATAGTCACCTCACTTGTCAGCGTTACCGCTGGCACCATGGACCGTGGTTGTAAGTGACCGCAGTAAGTAAGATAGTATTATACACAGGAGGATGCTGCTGCCCACCCTCCAGTTTATAACCCTGTCTCCTCTTACGACACCCATGGAAATGTATGGGTTGGAACAATGTTTTGCCACACCACACCACAATTTTTATTATTATTGTTACATATTTTCTATCATGTCCTTTTTCAGAAACTTTAGAAACATTTTTGGAACTCTTGATTAAGTCTTCCGGAGAAGGAAAAGGTTACAATGACTTAGAATTGCAAGAAGAAGTCTTAGTCTTGCTCATAGCTGGCAATGATACTGCAGCCACGGCAACTTCTTTCACTATGCTCATGCTTTCTCGACATCCTGATGTACAACAAAAAGCTTACGAGGAGTATGTTTCTTAATAACTGGCAAAATATACAGGGTATAAGGAAAAATTCGGATTTTCTTTTAACCACATGTTGTTGTTAGTAGAATAAAGTACATAAAACATATTGTTAACAAAATAATAACATAAAAAGTTCAATTTTTCAACCCTATTCTAAGAATCGCAACGCGCACCTGCTGCCATTCACTAACGAACGACATTCACTAGCGTGCAACAGAGATAGGAGATAGAAAACTACGTAAGGACGACACTTGAGGCAAATACTCATGCTTATCTGTGCGATAGTCTTGAGTCTGGTGAGGGTTGACACAAATAAATTTTATATTTTTATTTTTATTTTTTCAACATGCTTATTGTTCTTTATTCTACTTATAGAACATGTGATTAAAAAAATATCGGTACTTTTGCTTACACCCTGTATAGTATTCACCTGTTGTTCAAGCTTTTGAACGCACTTTTCATCACATCATCTTCATCCAATGAAGACCGTTGTGTCATGATTCTACAACCAATCACGACGCTCTTATTTTTACCCAATGAGCAAGCCTTGTTTTATAATAATGAAACGTTAGATATTGTTTTGTTTAACACGCTAATATAGATCATGTTGTTATTTCCGGTTTTTGAAAAAAAAAAGAAAATCTACAAAATCTAATGCGCACGGCTAAAGAGTGGAATTATATGCCTGCGTGTGTGTTCTCAAGTTCATATAACCCAATTTTCAAGTCACGAGTGAATAGGCTTCTTCTGGGCAAGCTCGTTCCATCGTCGACCTCATCTCTGTCTTCAAGACTAGATCGAGTTCAAGAGTAAGCCCATTGAAGATAAGAAAAAAAACAAAAATTTAATCGATCATTCCAATTATGCGCTAGAAGTAGCCTACACCTGTGCTTTATTCATATTCATCGCTTTTCAGATTGAAAGAGGTACTTGAAAATTCCGATGGTATATTACATCCTGAGGACTTAAACAAACTAAAATACTTAGAAGCTGTCATCAAAGAAACTATGCGACTGTACCCACCTGGTCCTCGTATTGCCAGAATGGCTGATCGAGATCTAACTTTACGTAAGTGCACTGATTATTTAAAACATATTGTTATTAAATAGTCATCATGTTTTAGTAAAGTGTAAATAAATGCTATAAATTTTACAGCGTCAGGTGTAACTATTGTAAAAGGATGTGATATAATCATAGATATTTGGGCGTTGAATCGAAATCCAAGATACTGGGGACCAGATGCTGAAGAATTTAGACCAGAACGTTGGATTGATATAGACTTCAAGCATCAAGCTCAGTATATGACTTTTAGTCATGGGCCAAGGAATTGCGTGGGTTAGTATTTCAACTAGTGTTTTACATATTTAGGGTTTCGTACCCGAAGGGTCCAAACGGCGCCATATTGGTGTCACTCACGTGTCCGTCTGTCCGTCGTCTTCACTCTTCAGACAGTTGGAGCTACAGTCTTCATATTCTTGGTAATAGGTAAAAGGGAACATAGAAATTTTTGGAACATTTTAACCGACTTCAAACAGGAGTATGTAGTAGAGTTCGGCTGTAATGTCTCATGTTTTTTTTTTGGAAGATTAACAGATAAATGAAGTTATATAAATAAACAAATGAGTATACCTATACTAATAACAAATCTTCACCGATAACACAAACTTAAAAATAATCCTTTCAAAGTTTAATTTAGTGACTATCTTTCATTAGTATTTAAAAATTTAAACTAAATATAAATTATTTATCTATTTAACGAGTTCTACACAAAAATGTCCCACTCGATTGGGTAGGTTAAAATTTATTTTCGCGCTCCGTAGCTGTTTGGGTAACCCTTATAATTTGTATGACTTTGGGGTAATAAGATTCCAATATTTTGAAAATTTCAAGAGTGTAACTCCATCCTTTTGGCTGTAAAAACTTTGTGACGGATGACTTACGCACGGATAGTTGAGTGACAGCAATAGGTCTCCGTTCTGACCCTTAGGGTACAGAACCCAAAATTTGATTACTCCCAGATAAATATTAAGGAGAGAAAATCTTATTTTTATGCCAATACCTAACTTTGAAGCTCGACAGTCCCTATATATTGTTGAAATAAAAAGTTTTTATTTTTAGGTTACCAATTTGCAATGATCTCCATTAAGACCGTGTTGGCTAGGATGCTCAGCCACTACCGCATCCTTCCTGAAGCCAGCCCTAACAAGGATGGCGTGTTCGAACCTCTACGTCTTAAGTTTGAAATTACGCTAAAAGACGTCAACAACTTCAAAGTCCGACTAGAAAATAGGAATTGATTTTGAGATGATTGAAATAAAATTGATTTAATTACCCTATTGCTTTCAATACCTATTACAAATGTGAAGGAACCGAAAAGAAAACGTAGGTGGCTTACGCAACAAGCCATACTTTAGTGAAATCGGAATACATTTTTCTTAAATTTTCCATTCCCGGAGGCAGGGATCAAATGTCAATATGTCATTTAATGCGATCGCATATTTAGATATTCTTGAGGTTAATTGTAAAAGCAATAGGGTTATTTTGACAACGGATTTTTCATTAACTGGATACATTAGACGCAATTTTACTTTTCTCTTTCACTTCAGTATCCAAAGCAAAAAATATAGACTGGATTTAAAGGAATTATTATTTCAAAACACATATTTAAACTTTTCTGTCTATACATAAAAGAGTGGAAACCGTGTGTCTGTACTTTGATGAATTTATAAAAAAAATTAGTGTGGGCGGGCGATAAGAAAGGACAAATAGAACTCAAAAATACGTTTTTTGTTTTTTTTTGTATGTCTGTATGTATTCGATAAACTCCAAAACTACTTAACGGATTTTCTTGATTTTTCACAGGTAGATTAAGCTTAGCCCCGAGCATCATATAAGCTATATTAAATTTAAATTGGTTCACTCAATCAGAAGCTACATCAATGTAAAGTATTAAGCTGCCACAACTCTCAAACTACTAAACCAATTCAAACGGGATTTTCAATAACGTGTTTAGCTTACTTTCGTGCAACATGAAAATTTGTTTCACTACAAACGGTTTACTCAGACAGAAGGTACACAAAATTGTATGCGGCGGCGCAAATAACTCACAAATTACTGAACTGATTCAAACAGGGTTTTCAACACAACGTTCCTCCGTGCAACACATGCGCAGGTTTATACATTGTCGCCTATGTGTTATTCTGGTGTATTAGCTATATTATTGGAAAGTTTCATTAAAATCCATTCTGTAGTTTTTACGTGAAAGAGTAACAAACATCCATCTATCCATCCATACTTACAAACTTTTGCGTTTATAATATTAGCAGGATAGGATAATGAACATGGCTTCCATTTTTTTACATTTATGTTTTTAGTGGGTTTATGTTACATCTATCAACTTGTAACTTTGCAATAAAATGAAATTGAAATATATCACTCAGTGTTCGCAAGGCTGCAAGTACTAAGTGGTAACAAAACCAGTACAGTCAAGAACACATCAAGCTTGACTCATTAGACTTTGTACCGTTCTTATTTCGCTAGACCTACGCTAGGCTAGACCCGCGCTGTGAATGTCTAACTCGACCTGCCGTTGACTGTACAAGCTAAAGCAACGCTGCGCTACGTTTGCCCAAAATCAGAGGCCCGCTCAATGTGTTACCTCTGACGTGTGGCCAACTGTACTAACGTGAATCTCTGCAGGTTGATTTTATTATTGAATGCACGGATACAAACGTAGATTTACGATTTCTTCGTTCAATTTTGTTCACTTTCCTATAAAACACATGTAATAAATTGAGAAATAAACAATTTCTACACTGCAAGACTGTCAAAATCAAAATCATTTATTACTGTGAGACACAAGTTAGTCAAAGATGGAACAGTACAGACCCGTGGTACACACAATTAATAAAGATCTATGTGATCTGCCTTTTGGCGTACAGATTTTTCATGCATTAAATCTAATTAAAACTCCATTAAAAATTAAAAACATTCAAAAATAATTGCTAAAAACAAACATGTCCATAATTTACATCACAAGTCATTCTTTAATTAATCACAGCATTATTATTCAAATATTCCTTAATACAGTAAAATGTCATTTCGTTCAAATAAAATAGTAAATTTCTCTTTAAATTATTTAATGCCGGAGAGTGGCGTATTTCCTTATAAAGGCAAATCATTATAAATTTTGGAGCCATCGCCAACACACTGTCTGGCGAATATTTGATTTTGTTTTTAAATAAATAAAACAAGGCTAAGGCTGTTTGTTCAGAGCCGATACCGATAAAACAAGAGAACAGCGCCGATAGAAGCGGCACTATGAGTAAGAAATAAGTAGGTACTGTTTGTGCTCGTAACTTTGTCGGCACTTTTTTCTTGATATCGGTATCGGTTCGGAATCGTCTCGGTGGACAAACATCCTAACAAGCACAATAACAAACGGGTAATTTTTTTTTGTTATCCCACACAGAGTAAAAAAATATATATTTTATAGTGCGCGTTTCACATACGACTTGCCTTCCTTAATATTCCCTTGCATAATATGTATAATAACATGAAAGTCCAAATAAAGGGAAAAGAACTTTTTCATTTTTCATGCTCAAAAAGTTGTAGTTTATGCTGGGTAAGCCTAAAATTGTATTCTATGCACACTAAATTGACTTTCCAGCCAGTCATACCATAACACTTTTAAGAAATAACCTCTGTACTTACAATATACCAGGCCACTCAGAAAGTATTGCGAAAAATAGTTTTTATATATGGGAGACTGGCCGGTCAGAATCTTTTTCGAAAATATGATTACTTGTAAGTAAAAATATGTGTGTTCCATTTTCAAAATTTCCCTCCACATTTTTTGCGAGCCAATTCAAAGTATCGTGTCTTACTGAAAAATGGATCTGCGCCGGGAACATTTTAGAGCTATGATTTTTTACGATTTCAAGTGTCGCCTGAAACCGGATGAATCGTTCGATAGACTTCAAATGGCATTTATGGATGAAGGCCCCTCCAAGGCAACCGTGTATCGTTGGTATAACGAATTTAGGCGCGGTCGACCAACCTTGGGGGATGAAGAAAGAAGCGGTCGCCCTTTGACGGCTATTACGGAAGAAAACGTGCTAGCAGTGAAAAATTTAATCCAAGATAATAGGCGAATTACATATCAGGAGATTCAGCACATATTAAAGATTGGATCGGGAAGCGTTCACGAGATTCTACACGGGCATCTTCGCGTGAGGAGGATAGTATCGCGCTGGGTGCCGCACTACCTCACCGACGCTCAGAAGCAGGCCCGGGTGGAATGGTGCCGTGATATGCTGAACAAATTTGAAGCAGGCTCGTCTCGGCGTGTTTACGACATCGTAACAGGTGATGAGTCCTGGATTTATCAATACGATCCAGAAACCAAGCGCCAGTCGACAGTTTGGGTGTTTCAAAATGAACCAACGCCTACCAAAGTGAAGCGATCTCGAAGCGGGGGGAAGATTTTGATCGCCAGCTTTTTTAATTTGACTGGCCACTTGGCCTCAATTCCCTTACGAGATCAAAGAAGCATCAACGCCGAATGGTATACTACCAAATGTTTACCAGAAGTTTTTTCTGTTGTGAGCAACAAGCGACCAAACACAGGGCTTCGCGGACTACTGCTCCACCACGACAATGCGCCTGCACACACCGCGCTCAAAACGAGGGACTTCCTGGACAGCACACCAGTCAAACTCCTGGGTCACCCTCCTTACAGCCCTGATCTAGCACCGTGTGACTTCTTTTTATTTCCAAAAATAAAAAATCAGCTCAAGGGGATACAATTTTCGTCGCCGGAAGATGCGCTGGCTGCGTTCGAGCAGGCTGTAAACGAGGTGTCTACGGCGGACTGGAAAAAGTGTTTTGAAAACTGGTTCAGACGCATGAATCTTTGTATAGAGGCTGGTGGAGAGTACTTTGAAAAGATTTAATAAAAATATATGTACCTGTAGAACAATTTTTTTTAGTGTCGCAAATATTTCTGAGTGTCCCACGTATTTATATTCGGAGTTTTTAATCCTAAAAGTATTGAAGAGAATGCGTCAACATTAGTAACAAAAATATCACAAAAATGTACTTTTCTAAACACATTTAAATTTTATTTCCTCGCAATCCAAGTGAAAAGCAGAGTTTATGACTCGACCATAAAACACTTTTTATCCGCGGCTTAATTATTCGCACTCCCCTACGGGTCGTGCGAATACGTAAGCCGTGTATAAAAAGTCATGTTTTATGCACTTGTTGTAAAAATTACTATTATATGTAACGCGCTATTATTTACAATAAGAAAATTTAATAAAAACATACGATCACACAGATTGCCAGTAACAGTAGGAGGTAAACCTACAGACTCCTTCTCCCGTTTGTACTTTTAATGGGGTCCTCTAATCTAGTCTTGCCTACGGCGAGACCCCGGAGATTAATAATTTAGGATCTAAGGTAAAGGGGTTCCGTTTAGCTGAATAATAGGTGATTCTTGAGCTTTGTCCCCTTAAGTTGGATAACAAGTCAGGCAAAATAAACAGAATTAGAGGTAGGTTATGAAAATACTAGTAATTCAATTAATAATACTAGTAATTCAGTTTATTAGTGTGCAATAAAGTGTTATTCATTCATACATTCAATTACCACAGACTATTTGGAACAAATTTCCGGAGGAAACGTGACGGGACAGTATAAAATACTTATTTTCGGCTTGTAAATTATGTGTGTGAGATACTCGTAGGTATTATCATAGAGTACATCAATTCTATGGGTATTATGATAGATTTACGTATTTAAAAAATTTTTAAAATTACGATATGAAAAGGAAAATTACCACAGCCTATCTTGGCTTGACAGGTAAGGAGTACTACTCGAAAAACTGAAAATAGTGTGAAATAACAATAACAATCAGGCCCTTGGCCTCCCTGGGCGTTAGGAGGGAACAAATGTGTGAAAAAATAAAAACCTGCCAAACAATAATTATCCTTGAAGCTACTACGGAACACCGGACTACGTCTGACTCTACACGCGCTTGGCCATTTCTTTCTTTTATAATTTTTATAGTAACCATCAAAACTTAGGCATGGAACGATAAATAAAAAAGAAACCGGAAAGCCTTGCAAAACTGTTAACGTAGCGACTTATTTATTTCGATAAATATACCGGTATCGAGTTACAGGCTGATGGATGGACGCCATTTTAATGGAGGCACATTAGTCGGACGGGACGAGAGGCCGACAAGATAAAGTATTTGGATGACCATTACAAAGTACCTACCGAATATGCCAACCTGAATCCATTGGCTGCTTTTAAGAGTGCTTTTCAATTTGTTTGGTTTATTTATTCGCAGTCTTCTTCTTCTTTTCGTATGATTTTATACTTACTTAGCCCAAAATGTGGCCACAGCAATACCTCTTTGGTTGCCTTCAAAAAGGTCCTCCTTGGTGCAAGAAACTGAGGAGGTAGGGCACGAAAGCAAGTGTGTCATAGATTGCAAAATACCGCATTCACACTTGTCGTTATCAGAGAAGCCCCCACCTCTGAGTTTTTCGCACCTGCCAGCGCTCGATCGCAGTCTATTCAGTGACTTCCATATGAGCCAGGGTAGATCATGTCCTGGTAGAATATTTTCAGCAATGGGGATATATGAGCTTTTAGGGGGGTACTTTTTTGACCACAGTTCTATCCTAGCCTTTAATGGATCTGATTCGAGAGGTAGGTACGATGTTTCTAATAAAACTGTGACGGCTTTTAAGGCTAGTATGGGAGGTGGAGTATGTCCGTGTAGAGGGTGTCTGCTATCTAGTTCCTGTTTATGTTTTTCAATGGAATAGGCCACCCGACGCCGAACGTCTGGAGGGGCTATCCCAGCAAGATGGTACAAATAGCTCAACGGTTTTGGCTTAGGGGTGCCCGTAACTATGCGACAGGTTTCGTTGAGAGCAGTATCCACATTCGCAGTGAGATACCATAACCTTCATCACATCAGCGGATTGGCGTAGTCTTCCCTGAAGAGTTTTTCGAAGACCGGTCCGTTGAGTGTTCCGCACCTCAAAAAAAAAACAAAAGCAAAACCCTTACCCATAGGATCACTTTGTGGTCCGTCTGTCTATGTCTCTGACGAACGGGTAGAGGTAGCAACACAGAACTAGCAATTTGAAAGTAAATTAATTATTAAAGTCCCATACACCCTTGAAAATTTGAAACTTCTACAACAACAACATAAAAAAATACGGCCAGTTATGTCCTTACAAATAGAACCAAACCAAAACCAACAGGGTATTTTCCGCTGACCTAGAATAATTAAATTTGGCAAGCAGCTAGGTCTCATAATACAAGCAAAGAAAAAAAGTTTCAAATCAATAAATTTAACAATTTTTCTCACAATTATAACCAATAAAGGTGAGCTCCAGTTTCAAGTAAATTCATACATAATAGGGGTCAAGTTTGAGTGGACGGGGAGCTTTTTAAAATCAAAGGGCAAAAACATGTACTTAATATTATAAGTACCTGGGCGACCGAACTATGCTCTGTATGATTAAAATATCATCGGGTGAGCAAGTTATGCTACTCAACAACAGATGGCGCTGTAAGTTTCTTAAACATACTAAAATGCGCTAAGAAATATAAAAAAGATAGTGAAAACGAATTTTCCCAGACATGAGACCCAGCTAGATCGAATTTTTACCCCCAAAAATCCCTGTATACTAAATTTCATCGAAATCGTTAGAGCCGTTTTCGAGAAACCGATTACAAATATATATAGGGTGACTTTTAATTAGTTCTTGACAGCAAAAGATATGCATATACTACTGATACTGAACAACTTTTCCCAAGGAACATAAGTCGAAATACGAAAAACCAAATTTGACCTCCCATACAAAATGCGCTATCAGCTGATGCAGTTTCTATGGGAAGTCAAAACTTGATTTTCGTATTTCGACCTATGTTCTTTAGGGAAAGTTGTTCAGTATCATGAGTAAATTCATACCATTTTCTATCAAGAACTAATTAAAAGTCACCCTATATACAGGGTGTTAATTTGATTGCGTGCCATAGCTTAGGGGGTGGTTCAGTAACGTTAAAGGAACTAAAAAAAAAAATTTAAAAAATCCTTCTTTAAAAAATTTTAACTCCATTGAAACTAAACTAACGCGGAGGGCAATGACCTTGAGCACTGCGTTATCAAAAAGCGCGCGAAAGAGTTTCAGTTATGTATGTGCCTACCTTATCCACTGATACTGCGTACCACTGATGCTCCGTCCGGGTCATTGCCCTCCTCGTTAGTTAAGTTGCAATGGAGTTTTAGTTTTTTTTTTAAGGAGGAATTTTTTAAATATTTTTTTTGTGTTCCTTTATCGTTACTGAAACACCCCCTAAGCTATGGCACGCAATTAAATTAACACCCTGTATATATATATTGCTCGTTTAATAGTAGTACCTGGGCGACCGAGCTTCACTCTATAATAGCCACCTCAACATTAAAATATCATCGGGTGAGCAAGCTATGCTACTCAACAACAGATGGCGCTGTAAGTTTCTTGAACGCACTGAAACGCGCTAAGAAATATTAAAAAAGACGGTGAAAACGAATTTTCCCAGACATGAGACCTAGCTAGATCGATTTTTTTGCCCCCAAAAACCCCTGTATACTAAATTTAAGAAACCGATTACAAATATAAATATATATACAAAAAATTGCTCGTTTAATACTTGTAGTGTAGGATAGGATGATGGTGAATATGGAACTTTGCGAGCCTAACTCCCTTTGCTGATTTTTGTTAAAAATAAGCAATAATTGAGAATAAGCCCGCGGCTTTCTATTTTACTTAATTATATTACCCAAAAAAGTATATAATTTCAAACTGCTATGGATAACTTATTACTGAGAGCAGACTCGTATAAATAAAATCCCTCAATAATTTTACACCTGAGCCTCATAAAGTTTTTATAGTCAAAAGAAAATATATTACTCCCTTGAAAATAAGTGATGTATAATGGATGTTAAAGCTTTTAAAAGATAGAAGTAATTAGAACCAAAAATCTGTCAAGTACGACATCAGCGGAAGTTCCGCCAGATGTGTCTAAAGTAACTTAAAAAGCGTTGCGAGCTTAATGAGCGGAATTTTTCGCGTAGGAAATATCCGCAAGTATGTCGCTATATTAAAGGTGCTGACGTAAATGGTGAAAAAAAGATTAAAACAGTAAAGTTTATTTATCAGGAGAGTTATGTTTAAAGACCGATTTATGTTTATGTTTATAGACCGATATAAACCGATTTCGTTAGCAACTATCGTAGCTATGGTATTTTTCAATTCAATTCAATTTATTTATTCGTGAACAATAATACATATCGTATCCGAAATTACTTAAAACTAATATAAAATATGCATGCAATAGTAAATAAATTAACATTAAAAACAATTAAAATTTACAAATCAAATGTCAAAATTACTCTTATCACTTAATTAAAATCATTCGTCATCATAATATATGTCAATAATCACATTTCATTAATAAAATTTATAAATTAATAGATCAAATTAAAATTCATTAATACTATAGCAACACTTTTCCAAAAGATAAGACTTTAATTTGTGTTTAAAAATGTTTATGTTCTCAATAGATTTAAAATCAGTAGGCAACCTGTTGAAAAGTCTTGTAGCCTGGTAACGCGGACAATGTTGGACAACAGTCAAGGTAAGCTGTATGACACTAACTAGGTCCTTTCTCCTTGTGGACAATCGGATCTCCCTTTCTGCAGCAGTCTCAAACAGATGTCTTTGTTTAACAACATCAATCAGTTGAACTAGAATGTAAAGACTTGGAACTGTTAATATAACTATTGTCTTAAAATGAGTTTTACACGACTCCCAGGATGGTATCCGAAGTATTGTCCGTATTGCCCTTTTTTGTGCTACAAAAGCCTTTTGAATATTATAGTGATAACTATTCCCCCATAATTTAATGCTATATCTTAGCCTCGATTCAACAAGAGCATAATAAACCGTTTTTAGTTGTTTTTTTGTTAGCTCATCCCTTAGGCTTCGCAGAGCATAACATGCCGAATTAATAGAGTTTTCAAGCGCAGTTAGCTCAGGTTTCCAATTTAAAAATTGATCTATGTGAACCCCCAAAAACTTAACTTCTTTAACACTTTTGATGGATTCTCCGTGTAGCGTTACATCTAGGTTTTCCTTATTTCGAGCAGTGGTTCTAAAAAGTAAGATATTTGTTTTACTAGTATTTAGTTGTAGTTTATTACAATGAAACCAATCATTAAATACAACGAAGGCTTGATTCAGTTTGGTATTCAAATCTTGCATATTTTCGCTTGTAATAATGGCGTTCGTGTCGTCGGCAAAAACTACTAATTTAATATCTGAGATCTGATTGCATACATAGTGCAGCATATCATTTAAAAATAGGATAAAGAAGATTGGGCCTAGGACAGATCCTTGGGGGACACCTCGTGTCACTCTGGTCATGTTAGAACTATATTTGTTTTCGACTCCATCCGCGATTTGTCGAACTTCAACAAACTGTTGCCGGTTATTTAAGTACGACTTGAACATATCTAAAGCCTTATCCCTGATACCGTAGTGGTCCATTTTAGCCAGCTTATTAAGATATCATGATCTACAGTATCGAAAGCAGAGCTCAGATCCAGGAACACTCCTGCAACTCTCCTTTTGTTATTGAGTTGTCGCATAATGTCATCAATCAGAGTATCTATAGCAGTTCCAGTTCCTATTCCTCTTTGAAACCCAAATTGCCTCGAATGTAGCACGGAATTTGCATAGATATGTGTTAGTATTCTAGTTTTCAGAAGTTTCTCTAGAATTTTCGATAAAGTGGGAAGTAATGAAATTGGCCTATAATTCTTCGGGTCTTGTCTGTTATTCTTTTTGTGAATTGGTACTATTTTGGCTATTTTCAATTGATCGGGGAAAATTCCCTCACTAAAACATAAGTTAAAGAAATATGAAAGAGGTTCGGCTAATATATTAATATTATCTTTTATAATAGATATAGGTATATCATCGTAACCTGCTGATTTTTTTGTTGCCATACCATTAACCAGTTTTTTAACTTCAATACTATTTGTTAATTGTAGCTCCATACTATTTTCTACTCTCATAGCGCTGGCCTTTAATATCGTTATCGGTTCCATCAACTGCCCTGTATGAATAGTGGCTTCCTGGTTGAAAGTGTTGCTAAAAACGTTAGCAACTTCGGTAGGATTAAAGATAAGTTTGTTGTCTAATTTTAACATCATATTGAACAGTTTGCTTGACAAACAGTTAGATAAGCACATTCATCTAAATGACGCACAGTTTGGCCTTAGGCCGGGTCTTTCAACTGAAAGTGCTATCTTCTGTCTCAAGCAAACTGTTCAGTACTACACTGCTAGAAAAACGCCAGTCTATGCATGTTTAGCTTTTGACCTGGTCTCTTATGATAAACTTTGGCAGAAGTTAGAATCAGAAACTGAGCTACCGTATGAGATTGTTTCAATGTTTAGATACTGCTATAATCATCAGCAAAATAGTGCAAGATGGGCAGGGGTGTACTCGGATGCGTACGGGTTGGAGTGCGGGGTGAGGCAGGGGAGGTTGAGCTTGCCCCGTCTCTTCAACTTGTACGTGAACCAACTCCTAGAGGAGCTCAGCGGCGCCAATGTCAGTTGCTCCATAGACGGAGTACGCGTCAATAACATCAGTTACGCTGACGACATGGTGCTGCTGACCCCTTCTGTGGCTGCCATGAGGAAGCTCCTGCACATCTGCGAGTCATACGTGGAGGCCCATGGGCTCAGATACAACGCCAAAAAGAGTGAATGGATGATCTTTAAAGCTGGTACCAAATCTTACTCTTCAGTACCCATCACTCTTTGTGGTACTCTCTTGAAGAGGGTACATAAATTTAACTATCTGGGCCACTGGGTCACCGACGACTTGTGTGATTTCGAGGATATTGATAGGGAGCGTAGGGCGCTGGCCGTCCGCTGCATCATGTTGGCGCGCAGGTTCGCACGCTGTACTACACAAGTAAAGTTGACGCTCTTTAGAGCATACTGTCAGAGCTTTTACACGTGCAGCCTGTGGGCCAACTTTACGCAGCGGGCGTACAACGCGCTACGTGTACAGTACAACGATGCGCTCAGCATTCTGTTGAAAATGCCGCGTTTTTTTAGCGCCTATGCAATGTTTGCGGAAGCCCATATAGACGACTTTTATGCCGTCATACGTAAACGGAGCGCTTTATTAATGACTCGCTTATGGGCTAACCCCTACAGAATCCTGAGAGCACTGTCCGGGCGGTGGGATTCACCGATGAATCGAAGGTGGTTGCAGCTGCATGCCACTGCATCCCCTTGCGTTAAATAATTTGTAAATTTTATTTTAGTATAGGTTTGACATTTGCATGATAATATCCAATTTTATTTTAGTTTTAAATTCAATTATAACTTGATTTTTGTATTTTATTTTAATTTTGTATTTTAATTTTTGACATTATTGTTTGTATAATTAATTATGGGTCAATGGCCTGAAATAAATTATTTTATTTATTATATTATTTATTATTTAGTTTATGTGTTGTGCAATTACCAGAGAGCAATAAGAGTGTGTAAAGCTAACGTTATGTAATAAATAAAGCTTACTATATTGGGTGTAAGGTACAGGTTGGCAAATACTATACACGATCAGTCAACGTATCTGAACAAATTTCATTAAATAAAACTTTCCGAAAATGAAAAAAAGAATCAGGCTCCCCATACAAACTGTCCAATCAAGTTTAAAATGTTGTATGGAGAGGCCGATTTTGTTTTTCATTTCCAGAAAGTTTTATTAACTGAAAGTTGTTCAGTTACGTTAACTGATCATGCCCTTTCAGTATTTGCCGACCTGTCCCTAACATCCTGTAGATTAGATGACAATATCAATGACAAAAAGGTATGATGCTCTGATATTCCAGCGAAAAAGAAGAGATACATTGCAAAAAGCCGACTCTTAAAGTAGCTCTACAGTGGTTTCTAGTCGTTTCTTTTACGCTGCCATAGCACGATCCGAAACAAGCGCGCTCTTAAATGAAACACATTTTTGGTGTGTGATTCTGAATGTGATGTTGTAAGGATGATGAAATGCACCAGGTATACAGAAGTAAAATACAAAGCTTTTAAAAGTTGCTTCACGAAAACCTAATATTTAAAAAAGAATACAATTTCAACAGATCGAGCATGCACTAAAACAATTATTCTTCTCGATTCTCTATAAACGCAAAGATTTTACAATGGCAAGTCCACAGAGGTCCATTAACACCTCGGAGTTGAAATAAAAATCTTAGGAGTAATGTACAATGGCACAATGGAACAAGTGCGAATAGCTTGGATATCAATTGTTAGGGATGATAGGGATTGATACTTTTATATGTAACGATTTATCATTTGATTTTCTTACGATTTATAACTTTTACTAATGCTTTTAGACATAGATAGACCCACATTTATTCAATGGAAACAAGCACAGTACACACAAAAAGCAGGATCGAAATTATATAAAATTATTAGTTAACAAAAAACACTTGAACGAAATATAAACTAAGCTAAACCACATACTTAACCTAATCCAGACCCAATGACAAAATCCCATAGATATGCTTTTTATTATTTTTTAATTGTATGTGCCACTAAGACAGAAAACTTGTATGTACTGTGCCAGGCCAGTGAAATGGTCCTTACTCAACTTAATGCCACAACTTACAAAGTAAGTGTCTGCCAGTACCAGTTTTTAGTTTGAAAAGCCATTTTTTTAGACTTTTCACATGTAATTACTAATTGGCCCAAATTGTAGGTAATGTCACCTAATTTTTAAGTCTCTTTAAGTGTCGTGTTGACTGAGAAGGTTAAAATTTTCAAACTATCAAGGGTTCAATAGACCTTAGTGGGTATTTAATATTTATGTTAACGTGAGACGAAAAAGGGTCTTGACGTACCGACAGACTGCTACATACGTACAATATGGTGATCTTATAAGAGCACGAGCACACTAGCGACTTTTAGGCGCGGCGACATCGCGGCGTTCGAACTATTTAGTGAAGCGTTATTGTGGTGATAGAAATTCACACAAATAAAAATAATATATTCACCGCAATATAGCCGTACCAAAAATCTCAAGTGTGTACATGACCTAGGGCTCCGTTTTTATCCAAACATAGGTATGGAACCATAAGAAATTGTTTATTGGTAATATTGAATACCTTCTCTCTGTTAGTAGTCTAAACACACAATGTGAATTTACATCAGTTCACTTTGCGTGAAAAACACAAAAAAATAAATGAATTTAAAACGAAGTAAAACAAGACATTCGAAATGGATGTCAGGGGTCCTCAATCGCAATTCTCTTAGTTCCACACATTTGGTCGTGAACATTTTTTTACTCAGATTCTCGGGTGGATCTCATTTATTCATTCGTCACTTGAGTCTGCTGCCGCCGTTACGATTTAAGATGTATGTGCCACAGGCGAAGCGGAAACCTTCAGGCTTTTAGAAATTATTTATTAAGTTGGCTCTTAAAAGGTTGGCACTGAGCACATCCAACACTTTAGCTAAAGCAGCACGGCAGTGGGACTGTGGAAACACAATTTTACAAATTCGATTATAAAATTAAATGTGCCTTACTGGTATCTAGCACCAGTTCTATGTTGCTTATAGCATGATTCCTAAGTGACTAATTGTTTTAAAGCTGTTAATGCTTAACTAAGAACAAGTTCTATTTGCGCATGGCAGCAAGCAAGTGGAAATGAAACCAGTATAAACTGAACCAGCTCTACACTTCAAACGTCCGAAACCAGAGACCCGCTCAAGGTCAAAGTGCTTCTACCAAAAAGCGGCAGCATACATAGTTAACAGTATGTTATAGTAATAGACCACTAACTACGCAACCTATTACACCGGGACAAAGCTACGTAATTAACTTGCAAACATCAGTTTATCGCTTCGCTTGCCACCTTGTTTCGCCGAGGAACACGTCGATGGAGGTCGGGGGCGTCATTATGCAAAGCAGCGGGGCCGCAGCGACAAGCAAGCCCGCAGATTGAGCACCCCTGCCTCCCCTTGCCCCTGTTAAACAGATCAGAGCGGTAATACTGATGAGGCGACGATTTGAAAGATCTATGTAAGTACTATGTTACTCAGTCAACGGTTTATAGACCTTAACTTCAAGGCGCTTAAATAGAGATTCAATAAATAAGTGGAAAACTAATCTATACAGACTTAAGCTTAAGGTGATCCGTTTTCCATACAACAATTCAAATGACTTGCATTCTTACGTCGGACATGAAATTCTGTTGAAAAACGATCGAATACTGCTATTTTTAGTTAAATTTTTCGCTAATTAATACAAAAATACAGTTAATGTACTGAAAGTACTATTTTTGTTAGCAATTTTTGGTTCAATATTACGATTGTGGGCGTGCGGTCAAAACTGTACGGTTGTGCTTTGTGTGCATGTGTGAGTGATCGTACTCATGTAAACACAGACTGACGAGAGTAATTGACTTTAGTGGACATATAGAGATATTTTTCTTATCGAAATTGTTGTTAGGCGTTGAAGTTGCACGATTAAATTTACGCGAATCAACTTTTGCACATATATAGTTGGTATACTTATTGCATTAAAAAATAAAACCTTATATTTGCAGCAGTGGCTCCATCTAGTTGCGTTCGGGGCTAAGCTGGCCGTCACAGATCACCTTAAGACTAAATGCAGCGATTTTTGTTTGACAATTTTTTAGATTTGTATCTACACCGTAGATTACTTTGCGGCGAGTTAAAAAAAAAGTTCTGAAAATCTAAATATCACGCGAATGAAGACATAAACACAACTATTCTTATAATTTTACGAATAAAGGTATAATGTAGGCGTGTTAATATTTAAACGACAGCTTATGCTATAGGTTTACTAAACGCCGTTGAACTTCCGTGAAACTATTAATTGGTCGGCTATTGGAGTTTGGGAGCAAACAGTTTGGACTGAGGTCTCTAGACGACCCCCTCTCTGACCCCCTCCGCCCCCTGCGACCCCATTGATCCGGAAACTTTCCGATAATACAAACACTTCAGTCCAGTTGTTTGTCTTTTTGTGTCTGAGTCTTTGAATTAAGTTTTCCCTTTTAGATGTTATCTTCATAGGTGATCGGAGTTATTGTTCCTCCAGCCTTAAGGTCTTTGAGGTGAAACATCTTCTTGAAACAAAAAGGTATGGCTTTTACGGGAAGTTTCAATCTCACCAAAAACAAAACTGTATATATGGTGACTTTTAATTAGTTCTTGATAGCAAAAGATATGCATGTACTCATGATACTGAACAACTTTTCCCAAGGAACATAGGTCAAAATACGAAAAACCAAATTTGACCTCCCATACAAAATGCGCTATCAGCTGATGTAATTTCTATGGGAGGTCAAAACTTGATTTTCTTATTTCGACCTATGTTCCTTGGAAAGTTGTTCAGTATCATGAGTTTTTTCTATCAACTTTTTCTATCAAGAACTTATTAAAAGTCACCCTATATGACAGAAATAAAAATAAAATTTAATGCTATGGCCTTGCCAATTAAACAGTGAAATCTTGGTGCAAATTTCTATTATTCCGAAAAGTTCTACAAATGTTAGTTCATTCAAAGTTACCCTTATAAACATTGTAATCGATTTCTCTAAAACGGCTATAACGATTTCTATGAAATTGACTATACGTTTTCGGGGGCGAAAAATCGATCTAGCTAGGTCTCATGTCTGGGAAAATTCGTTTTCCCCGTGTTATTTTGTGTTATTGTTTTTTGTAAGTGTTATTGTGGTTATTGTCATGCTACCACGTAACTATTGTAAAAATAATTGTATTTTGAAATGTCGATTCCAAAAATTGCAGTGCCCTTCCAGGGTCCATATTGTGTTCTGTATAATTGTTATTTTCCATCTATTGTACCATATGGAAGCAATAAATAATTGAAATTGAATTAAGCATTTTTTTTTAAATACCGCGTTTTAGACAGAAACCTACAGCGCCACCTGATGGCGGAAAGCATAGCTTGCTTAGTCGATGATATTTTATTGTTGAGGCGGCTATTTTAGAGCGAAGCTCGGTCGTCCAGATACTAGATGCTTATAAAGCAAATGATAAAATACACCCAGTATATTGTCATCCAAAGTGAAGAAAGAGCCTCACTCAGCAAAAGCCACAACACGATAAGACTAGATCGAGGTCAAGAGTAAGCCCAGAGACAATAAAAAAAAACTATTCTGATTTTATGTGTACCCTGCTGAGTAAAGCGGACGATATTCCTAATCAATAATTGCAAATAGATAGAAAAAATAGGGTCCTAAAGAAAGGACATCGTAATAGGTCCTTATGTTCACTATTTCAATACGACCTTATATTTGGTTCGGTGCAGGTGTTCAACACTGCTGTGAAAATATTTTTTAAAACTAAAGCCAAAATTATCTCAAAAAATGCTTTTCGAACTAAAATTGGAAAGATTTTTACACGAGCTGAATGATAAAAAGCCTTTGCCGGCTAGAAGTTTTGACGCTAACGACGCATTTCGGGTTTGTTGAAAAATGGCTCGTGACACCTACTAATAGGTATAAAAAGTTTCTTGGCATTTTGAGAAATCACATTATCTTTGTGGTTCGAGAAAATTCTTATTTAAAGGGCGATGGAAATCACGTGGCAGGCTGATTTATAGTTGAGATTTAATTCACTGGCTTAAATCATAAAGCGTTTTAGTCCTGTAGCCCGTGGACATCCAAATTACGAAAAAGGTTACCGTTTGTCTTTGTGAAAATGTCATAGATTTCACCATTTCGTTTCGTATTTCAACCTATGTTGCTTAGGGAAAGTTGTTCAGTTTTATGGGCAGATTCACATCCTTCAGGTTTGATATACCCTTTCTGTTACACCTTGTAGTAACGAGTGATGTAGTCCGGCCATATTGACAATAATTTACATTTTTGAAATACCGTTTCAAATTTATACATCTGTTATAAACAAACAAGCCGCCCTCTGAACAAACCATATACCTATTTTAAGACTGTTTGTGTGGCCGGTTCAGATTTTAAGATTCATTTGGCCTTAAATTTGTTTTTGGCAAATTTCCATAGTCTTACTATTACGTACTTATATTAATTCAACAAAGCTGAACATCATGACAATAACAAAACAATGCGGTAACCTAGAAATGTATTAAACTAACATATATGGTGATTACATATAGTTTTGTCACTATATATGGTTACGGTGGGTTACGATCTCTAAGACTTCGTTTTAAGTATGTGAAATGCCGAAATCTGTAACAATTTCACATAGACAAACGGTAACCTTTTTCGTAATTTGAACGTCCACGGGCTACAGGACTATTTTGGTCTACAACTTGTTAAAGTTGCCGTAATTAGCTAAGAATTAAGTACTATACTTAAATTTTAAACATCGTTGATTAAAGAATTGTTAATACACTGGGCAGCAATTATGATGGATACAGTAGGTGTTCCGCTAGTCAAAATAAAATTCACCATAACAGTGGACATTATAAAATCGCATCATGCAGTTTATATACGTATATTTTTTTTGTCTTTTTACATTTGCTTTGGAAAAGTGGTTCAATCTCATATTCAGAATGAATTATTTCTGTTTTATGTGTTTTTGATTTCAGTTTATTTATTTCTACAATGGTGGGGTCCGAAAAGGCGTCAATATATTTTCTACACCAAACAAAAATTTGTGTCACAATCTGTTAGAAAAGGGCCCTGAGACAAGTGGCTTTCTATTATCGCAAACGCTATAGAATAGAATAAAACTCTATGGATTTGAATAAGACTCAAACTCAAACTCCTTTAGCTGTCACGTGACATTTTTTTATAGCTAATGTCAATCCCATACATTTTCATTCTGTTCTACTGGCGTTTGCGATAGTAGAAAGCCACTTGACTCTAGGCCCAGGTATCCATATTATTTGACCACCACGAAGGAGGTGGTCCAAAATAAATACTAAAATCTATTTATTTTAAATAAATCTATTAATTTAGATTGCACAGCAAATAATTTTAACTTAAATGGTTCGCATTCCATTTTATTTATAAAATTTTGCGAATAAAATATATAACAAATAAATAACATCGATTAATTTAAAATTTCGTTTATCAAATATTTCACAAAATTCACCACAAAAATTGTCAAACGCATCGCCGCCGTTGGCCAAATAAAGGATAACAAAATATAGGAGCACACAATCTAAAACCATTTAAAAATCCAATACAGAGACATAAAACTGTCCGCTTGTTAAAATACGCTCTAACACTAAACCAGTCGACAATACAAGGTGTTTTATTAAATGTCACCGAAGTAAATGCAAAGACGTAAAAAAGTAAGGCGACTGACCCTTTGAAGTGGTAATTTGTTGCGGTAAACTTTCCCGAAGGATCGTGCGTTGAAGAAAGATGAAAACTTTTGGCCTGTCCGTACGAACTCGTCAGTGAGAGTTTAGTGTGGAAAATATAAAGCATCGCAGCAAGCGCATGGAAACAAATCCAGTATAAGCCAGCGCTACAAACACTCGAAATCGCAAGAGACTCGCTCGAGGTCAAAGTGTCTCTACCGATGAGTGGCCGTGTGTACTTACGAGACTTTCAGTTTTGATGAAAAGGCCATGAAAAAGCGCTAGCTAGCTGCTTTACTTTACGCGTACCCGTAAAGTAAAGCAGCTAGCTTTTGATAATGAAATTTGTTCATTACTGCAATGGGTGGTACAGACAACAACAAGTCAAGCTTAACACTTGCAGTGTGACCCTATCCCGTGTGTCTATTGAAATAAGAACAGTACACAGTCCAATTTGTCAAGCTAGATGTGATCATGACTGTACTACTGCAGTTTTAAATACCTCTTCTCGAGTAGAAACAGGGCTGGAAACATCGACTTTTCGTTGCTCTGTAACGCATTTAGCTTTAGCAGAATTGCACAAAAAGTATGGTCAAGTAAAATTAACCGTCCATATTCCGAGTTTGACAATATATGGTGGCCGAAAAAAGAAATATTTTTTGTTTCGAGCAATATTACATTTCGAACGACAAATGATAATCGCCTTTTTCTGTATAATGTATTAAAAATATTTTAGCTTCTATTCTAGGGAAGTAGGATCCAGCTTAGGATAACTAAACGACACTATTTTGACATCCTGTACAACGACATCCAACGCAACAAACCGTCCTATGTAGCGATAAAATAGCGTCAATTGCTTCTCGTATTTTGCGGTTAAATGTTTCCTAAAAGTTATATGGGATGTTTTGTCTTGTACACACGGCCGCACGTCGATGGTGATACTTTTACCTTTAGCGGGACTCTAGTTTCGGGAATTCGGCTAGCTTTTAACCTCGATTTCGATTCTCGTCTCGAAGATGAAGTTAACGATGGATCGAGCTTGCCAAAAAAAGCCTATTCAGAGAAAAAGATTCAAACCAGGTTCAAATCCGGCTTGCGTCAAATATTTCTTCCTCTTTATCTATTAAAAAAAAATTACAGTGACACCTGCTGTGTCTAAATGTCAAAAATAAATTTAAAAGCCTATTCACTCGCGACATGCATAGGTTCGGGTTATATGAACTCGGGAAAACTGGTAGAGTAGCGCTCGTTCAGCTTATTCTGGTTATGCTTTAACTTACTTGCTGCCGAGCTACAAGGTGTAAAAGAAAGTTATGAAAAGCACGGGGGATGTGAATCTGCCCTTGAAATTGATCAAAAAAGTACAGTATGATCTATTTTTTAGGGTTTCGTACCCAAAGGGTGAAAAAGAAACGGGACGGGGTTGGGACTTATTAAAATGCCTCCGATGTCTGACTGCCAGTCTGTCAGCGGGCTGTATTGTATCTCATGAACCGTAATCAAGGAGGTTTTACTACGCTTCGCTAGCGTGGGTTAAAACCTCCTTGACTGTAATAGAAAGACTAATCAGAATGACAGTTAATTTTTTCACAGAGAATTTACTTTTCTTGCCGCTAAAAATACAATTAGTAAAAAAAAAGTACATTAAGGGGGGCTACCATAGATGGGGCTACCCTACTAAAAAGTGTCTTCTTGGGCAATTTTTTGTTTTAGCTCTGTCGTAAAAACGGAAACACAAACGTAAAAAATTGTATGATTAATGATTATAGTGCATAAGCTAAAGAATGACAACAAATAATAAAAACTGGTCAAATGCTTGTCAGACTCGCGCGTTTTAATGTTGTACGTATAGTACTTATCTAGTCCCTGGTTTTAATTTGTACGTATAGTACTTATCTAGTCCCTGGTTTTAATACACTTCTGCGTGACTGCGCGTCCATACCATCCATACCAAGACGGTATTTTTACCTGAATGCCCCAAAACAGGAGGGTTATGTTTTTCGAGTGTATTTGTGTAATAATGTAAGTATGTATGTATGTATCTCAAGGATTTTGGAATTAACGTTTTGATTAACGTGTTGATTTTTCTGTCGCGCTCTGCGTCGTCCGACTGACATATTTCAAATAACATTGTGTTGCCCCCAAGGAGGTTTTAACCACGCTACTAAAGCGAAGCGTAGTAAAACCTCCTTGGTTGCCCCCAAAGATTTTAGAAACTACGCCAGCGCAGGTACTTCAATGGTTGCCCCGAGGCACAGATAATATAATACTATACTAGTACCACTAGTACAAATGCCTCACGTCATAGAACGAATTTGTGCCGAAAATTGTTCGGGCTATTTTTTCCATAAGGTATTTTCTTAGAATAAATTGATATCTGGATGTTAAAATTGAATTAATGTCATACTCGTAGTTTACACCTTTACCTACCAACCTAGTAGTAACATTTAGTTTAATTATTAGAAACAAAAGGGCCAAATGAATTCAGGCTATTTACTCCGTCGAAAAAACCGTAGTACGGAATGGGACCCCATGCCCGAGGTGTTGCCACCAGGGTTTCGCAGTGGCCTACTATCCGAGAACTAAAACCATAAAACCTTAACAAAGGAGATTTGTTTCTTTCTATCAATTTTATTTATCGCTACATTAACAAAGTAGTACCATTTAGAAAAAAAAATATTGATAAGAAAATACCTACGCCGTTTTTTATGTCCATTTACCTAAATTTCGTCATCGGAAAGATAAAATAACTAAGATTGAACCATTCTGTAGCGACTGTATCAGCATTACAAAATACTAGGACAGCAGCTCTGCGGTTTGATTTCGTACAATTCTGCTGGATAGCGTATTTGGGTTACAAAATTAGGCTTTGTGGGAACCACTACACACCAATTTACATGTACTACCAAACCTAAATCAGAGCACAGTTAGTGTGAACCGCTGCAATTTGGAAAAGCCAATAAAACTTCTGAAATGAATGTGAACATCGAAGTGACTTGAGAGTTATAAAATCCGCATTTGTTTAATAAATTCCAAATTAACATAGAATATTTTTAAGCTTTTTAAAAAATCCTTTGATTCTGTAACACGTCATTACTTTTTAGCGTTCTCTACCCCAAGGTTACCAACGGGACCTTATTAAGTCATCTGTTTGCCTGTCCGACGTTCAAAGGGCGGTTTCTTTTGCACCGTAGTAGCTATATGGGTGCAGAATTTGTATTATTATAGCGGTTTACCTGATAAATAATAAAAACAATGAAAATCAAAAAATAAGGGGTCCACATAGAAAAAACGTTTATTTTTTGGTGTTTTTTGTTTTAGCTCTATCATAAAAACGGGAACACATACAAGCGTCTTCTTCTTCTTATAGTGCCATATGTTTTAGAGGTAGTGAATAAGCTACACAATAACAACGAATAATAAAAATATATCCGCCCCCGCGTGGTGCCGGCAAGAATACTACCAACCCACATACCCGTGGGTGTCGTAAGAGGCGACTAAGGGTTATAAACTGGAGGATGGGCAGCAGCATCCTCCTGTGTATCATACCATCTTACTTACTTCGGTCACCTACAACCACGGTCCATGGTGCCAGCCGTAACGCTGAAAAGCGAAGTGACTATGGTACTTCACCTCCACATTTTTCCAGCAAAAGCTAGAATTATGGAGGAAGCTCTCTGTCCTGTAGTGGACGTCTCATGGGATGTTACGATGCGGTATTTTATAGTTAAAATATAAAACGACCTTGTATAATATAAAGTAGGCACAAGAAATAAAACTGGTCTTTGAATCTGACGTAATATTTCGAATCTTATAAAATAGGTAGTTTGAAAAACTCGTTTTGGAACCCGTGGTAAGGAAAATGCTGAGTTGTAATATATTGTTCACTTGCTAGGAAGCTGAGGCGAGTTTAAAAATTCCCTCATGAATCATCCTACGAGAAACTAGGGACCGCTTACAAAGATGAAAATAATGCAAGAGAGAAATGCCTCTTCCTAACATAATAGACAGGATACTGACTAGATATCTTGATCATAAAGTGTATGGTGTATTGAGTTTCTTTTTTCTCAAATCAAATGAAAGAGCTTTATGAGCTGATTCTTAACACATATAATTATCATATTTGAGCTCCTTTATTAGTATCGCCAGGGACAGGACTTATAGGGCTGAGCTTTTTTTAATTGAATATATATAATATTGAAGTTTTTTAAAAGACTTAAAGGATCTTTAACTTTAAAAACGCTTTATGCAACTAGTGGATAATTGTTACAAAGTATGCCAGGTTTGATTCGTATGTATCTTACAACCGCGGTCCATGGTGCCAGCCGTAACGCTGACAAGCGAGGTGACTATGGTACTTCCCCTCCACATTTAACCCATACAGGCACCTCACTTACTGTTGCAGTAGTTTCTTAAAAGCCGAACCCTATCAACAACGTCTAGTAATTCAAAATGCTAGCTTTGTGATTGAATATCCTAGAAATCTTTTAAATATCCTAGAAACAAAATAAAAAAAATATTACATAGAAGAACTAAACTTGTCACACCATAGCCAAAATCCCAATTTTTTTATCTTCAATAGTATTAACAAAAAGATAGATCTCGCTGTTTTTCATGACTCACTGTATTCGAAACTTTATTACCTCATACACATCAGTGATATAACTATACCTACTTACTTTTGTTAATTTTAAATAATGATGGAAAATGCTATGTACGCCTTAATTATCTTAGTCGTGAGATATGTTACCTCTATGTTATATGTTAGAGTTATAGTATATTTTTTAAGATATCGCTATTTTGAATAAATAATATAAAATAAATATGTGCGAGTCGGACTCGCACGCATTTAGTACACTTCTGCGCGATTGCTTGGCTTGACTAAAATGGTATTTTTACCTTAGTGGTACGAGACCCTCAGTGTGAGAGTACGAGTCGCACTTGACCAGTGTTTTTGTCTGGTAAGTTTTTAGTTCTTCGTAACTATAGTATAATTGCTTTGAAATCGTTACAAAGATAAATATAATACCAAAGTGTTTGAATGCGAACGCACCATGTTTTCTGTTTGTCTTAAATAAACCGAAGTAAGCAAATAAACATCCATATTTTCACAAAAATCGGCTTATATTTTCTTTGTCCCTACTTCGCTTAACAAAACTACGAAAGCAATTCTTCGTTATCTTTCTTACAAAGCAATAAAACATCAAAGCCCAAACTACAGAACATAAAGTATTTCACAGCTAGCCGAAGTGGGTATATACTTACAATGGAAATAGCCTCAGTTTGATAGAAGGCCGTCATTAAGTTGGCTTACAGCCAGCAGACAGCAAAGTAAAAGTCAATATTTTCGTCGTCTCGTCTGGCCCCAGCTTCCTCTAAACCATATACAGCGTGTAAGGGACAGCCTTCCGAATACTGAAAGGATCCGAATCAGTCAACGTAACTGAACAACAATCAGCGAATAAAACTTTCAGGAAATTAAAAAAAATGTCGTCCTCTCCATACGAGTACAAACTGTCCAATCAAGTTTGCAATTTTGCATGGAGAGGCCGATTTTTTTTTTCATTTCCTGAAGGTTTTATTCACGGAAAGTAGTTCAGTTACGTTGACTGATCATGCCCTTTCAGTGTTCGGAAGGCTGTCCCTTACACCCTTAATATATGCATATATCCTGAAAACTAAATATCACAGCCGTTAATGATCATTGCAAATGGAACGGGGTGTTTGTGTTTTTTTTTTTCATTTCAAATGTATGGAGTAAAAACTATACAGGATATAAGGGACAGGTTGGCAACAACTGAAAAAACCGGTCAAGTGCGAGTCGGACTCGCGCGCCGAGGGTTCCGATATACCTATAGTATTTTTGGAAGCAATAAAGTCCATTTTCAGGACCGCAAAACTAAATTTGTTTGTAAAGGTTTTTTGCAGATTTCTGAAAAACTGTGCAACTTAGAAAGATCGTTTTATTTTTGCTGTAAAGTTTATATAAACTTCTGTCAACTGTAATTAATTCAGATTTTTCCTTACTCAAACTTCGGAGATAAGGGGGGGGGGAATGGTATTTTTCTTGACATTTTTCATCATACTTTTTTCAAAATTTTTTCTTGTGCAATTAAGTTGGGCAACTATATTCTAAAACTATTCCAAATTTCAGGTTGATAGCATAAGTGGTTGCTGAGATATAGAGGTGTGACAGACAGACGGACAGACAGACAGACAGACAGACATAGCGGCACCATAAGGGTTCCTTTTTTTTACCATTTTGGTATCGGAATCCTAAAAACGTGATCAGTCAAGGAAACTAAACAACTTTCTTCAAAAAATATAAGACCGGAAATGAAAAAAAAATAAGCCGCTCCATACAAAATAAGAAATTTTATTGGACAGTTCATTTATGAGGAGTCAGAAGGAGGTGTCTCACAAGGCTCGTTTGGCTGTTCATGGGGGTGTTTTGGTACCAACACTGATGTATGGCAGTGAAAGCTGGGTATGGCAGAAGAAGCATGAAAGTAGAATTAATGCAGTGGAAATGAGAGCGCTAAGGAGTATGATTGGTGTTAAATTGAGTAACAGGATTAGAAATAGTGTGGTAAGAGAACGGTGTGGCGTAAAAGAAGACGTAGTGACCAAAATCGAGAAAGGGATGCTGAGATGGTTTGGTCATGTAGAGAGGATAAATGAACGAAGATTGAAGAAAGAGATCTACCAGGCGAGAGTGAATGGAAACGTTGGAAGGGGAAGGCCTAGGCGAACGTACTAGGACCAAATTCAGGACGTTCTGAATAAAGGCCAGGTTAAAAGTACCCTAAACCGACGAGCATGTATGAAAAGATTGATGAAAGTACAGGAAGCAAGGGAAGTATGTCAAGATCGTAGCAGGTGGAGGACTGTGGTCTCTGCCTACCCCAACGGGAAAGAGGCGTGATGTTATGTATGTATGTATGTACAGTTCATTTATAGTTTTTGTGCAGAAAATTACTTCTACTACCTGTTTTAGGCAAATCAACAAAGAATCGACAAGAGTTCCATTATAATCTGATATAAGACGCATTTAAAACGTGGTGCTGGCGCAGAATGCTCTAAATATCTTGGACCGAACACCGCACAATTAATGAGGACCATTGTCTGTACCATATGCAGGCAACGAGTCTTTAAATTTATCGGAAACACGGTCAAAAGAGATGCAAGTAGCCTGAAAAGGCTTATCATCACTGGCCGAATGAAGGATAAAAGGAATAGAGAACGTACGGTCAACCGCTTGTCGGTAGAAACTTTTTCAACTCTATTACTACGCCATAAGGTCCAAAAGTGTTTCTACTGATGTGCGGCCGTGTGTACGTCAAGCGAGTGTTTCATAAGAAAAATCCTGAGCGTAGCGAGGGTTTCAAGGCAGAAGACGAGAAATAATTCTAACTATGAAACACACAATTTTTAACCTCATGAAGTGAGCAAGGAAAATTCTAACGAATAGTGCCAGATTATACATCATTGTCACCTAATTTGAAAATATATTTTTTCCAATTTGAAAAATAAGTTTTGCACGCAGACTTCGACTGATTAGATTCTGAAAAATGGTTTCCACAATAGGGGCCAAAACTGACTTTTGCACCCAAATTTCAACTGATACAATAAAGTTTTCCAAGTTTGTGAGGTGAAAAAGAAACTACTGGAGCTACATTACTAGCCAATATTCACTGTGCTCAAGATCTGGCGGTCTGGAAGAAAAAGATGGCACGAATAGAAAACCACCATTGTCACGTCCCTCAGTCATGAGGAAGCACAACTTAAGAAGAAAAAGAATCAAGAAATACATATAAGGTAAACAAAAACGACGTCTCGTAAAAACTCTTTTCCAAATTCTTTACGATTCGAACGACTCGGTGACCCCTTTATAACTCTCGCTTGAATTGTTCAACTTTGCTCGTATTTCTTCAAAATGAAAATAAACTCATTTGAAAGTGAGAATTTCAATTTCAAAGACAGGTATTAACAGAATAATAGCAATAATTTTCCAGAAAAGCTGGATCGCCGGCCAATTCAATTGCTGGAGCTTTATTATTTATTAAAGTTTTCTTGTGTTTTCTTTTCGGTTGTTCTATTCTTTCATTTTTGTTCATTTGCTGACCTACTTAGAAAATATTCTTTCATTTAAAGCTTTTTAGGGTTCCGTACCTCAAAAGGAAAAAAAGGAACCGTTGTAGGATCACTTTGTTGTCCGTCTGTCTGTCTGTCGAGACCCTTTTTTTCAGGAACGCGTGAAGTTGTCAAGCTGAAAAGATATAGCCGTTTATGACGCAAATTTTCGACACTTGTAAGGGAATAAAAACCAACAAAGTATTTCCCGTGAACTCAGAAACTTGAAATTTGGTACGAAGCAACGTTTTATAGCACAAATAAAGGGAAAATGGCGAAGCATATATTTTTAGTTACATAATATCATTAAAAAAAACCGAATTTTAAACTTACTATCCCTTTCCTCATTAAATTTAAATTCATATCAAATGCTCATATTTATAATACCTTTAAGTTGTAATAAAATCAAACTTCTATGTCAACGCAATCAAAAGAAACAGCAATTTAAGCCACATATTTTGAAACTCGCAACTACTAGCAAGGGAATCAAAACCTAAACGATACTTCCAAACGACCTAGAATCTTGAAATTTGGCATGAAGCAACTTTTTATAGCACAAATAAAGGGAAAATTCCGAAAACCTTAAATTTTAAGTTACATAACATAATATTTTTTGTTTTATTAATTACTAACTGCTGCCCGCGACTTCGTCCGCGTGTGTATGAGAATGAACATGACAAAATATTAACATCAGACTAATTATGTATTAAAAAGTATATTTACATATTATTTACGGCTCAATTACATGTTTGTACATTTACTTTATATTTTAAAAATAATTCAAGAGGAATAGTTACAAATTACGAACAAAATTTTTTCTTGTATATAATCAATCCCAAAAATGTTTACTAATTCACAAATTTCTCAGTCAACACAGTTTTTGTGGTCTGATGGTTGGTAGCAAGTAAATAAAGTTGCTTGGTCCCAGCTTACATAAGCAGAGCAGGCGACGTAAGTAGAGCTTCCCGTAGAAATTATATCCCACCCTCAGATCAGCACCGGCAGCCTTGACTGGTTCCCCCTGCGACTGGCTGTGATATGTTGATTGTCATTGAGAAACACACGCTCACAGGAAACTGCACGTGCTTGAACTGGAATGGGTCGAAGAGGATGCCTGGTATGAAAAACTAACTCACCAGCAGCGCTGCAACTCGTTACAATTTCCGCCTCAGTGAGGTTCCTCAGAGTTAAGTCGCCCTGGTTGGTTTTTTCTCAATATGTTCAATGTACAGACTTTTTTGCCTTTACGATGTTATTATATGTATAGATAAACTGTTTGTACGGAACCCTCTGTACGCGAGTCCGACTCGCACTTGGCCGGTTTTTTCTAATTGTAAAGAATGAATTTCCAAATTAGGATAGTATAGTATAAATTTACCGGTAATATAATAATAATATAGTAGATATCTCGCGGGAATTCATACAAAATTAATCATTTTCGCAAGCGCAATTACACGCTCTAGCTATTTCCCGGACAAAATAATAATTTGTTCAACAAACATACGAGTATTCATAGGTTTTTTTTATTTAGGTGTTATTTTATATGAATACTAGCTGTTGCCCACGGCTTCGCTCGCTTGGATTTCGTATTTATGTTGTTTTGTTACCGGTTTTCCGAAGCAATGAGATATTCTCCCGTCATTTCGGGGTAATTTTAAACTAAGGAAAAAAGGTCTAACCCTATGCAAATCAATGAGTATAATTCAAGATCCAGCTGAATTTTAAACAATGTACAGACGTTACTTATAAATTACTCAGAACAGAGGAACTTAGCAGCAGTATCCTAACAAATGTAAAGAGAGAGATGAGAGACACCTTTATGTACTCGTAATATTTCAAAACAGAGCCAATTCGCAGAAGTAATTGAGAAAAATTGAAACCCTCTCCCACTCTCTCCCACTTCACCCTTCCCCTCCCCCTCCTCTCTCTCCCCCTGCCCCTTCCTTTCCCCTACCTCTCCCTCACCCCCTCCCCCTCCCTCTCTCACTCCCTCTCTCCCTTCCCCTCCTTCTCTCTCCTTCCCTCTCCCCCTTCCCCTCCTTCTCCCTCTCCCTATACCTCACTACGTCTCTACGTCTCAACCTCTCTACCTCTCTACCTCTCTACCTCTCTACCTCTCTACCTCTCTACCTCTCTACCTCTCTACCTCTCTACCTCTCTACCTCTCTACCTCTCTACCTCTCTACCTCTCTACCTCTCTACCTCTCTACCTCTCTACCTCTCTACCTCTCTACCTCTCTACCTCTCTACCTCTCTACCTCTACCTCTCTACCTCTCTACCTCTCTACCTCTCTACCTCTCTACCTCTCTACCTCTCTACCTCTCTACCTCTCTACCTCTCTACCTCTCTACCTCTCTACCTCTCTACCTCTCTACCTCTCTACCTCTCTACCTCTCTACCTCTCTACCTCTCTACCCCTCTACATCTCTACCTCTCTACCTCTCTACCTCTCTACCTCTCTACCTCTCTACCTCTCTACCTCTCTACCTCTCTACCTCTCTACCTCTCTACCTCTCTACCTCTCTACCTCTCTACCTCTCTACCTCTCTACCTCTCTACCTCTCTACCTCTCTACCTCTCTACCTCTCTACCTCTCTACCTCTCTACCTGTCTACCTCTCTACCTCTCTACCTCTCTACCTCTCTACCTCTCTACCTCTCTACCTCTCTACCTCTCTACCTCTCTTCCTCTCTACATCTCTACCTCTCTACCTCTCAACCTCAACCTCTACCTCTCCCTATCCCTGCCCCTATCCCTACCCCTAACGCCAATTTAACCGCTATCCCTAACATAGAAACGGCACCCATATTTATTTTTAGACATTTCAAACCCATCGCACCCCAAGCCCATCCCCAGGAGATGATGGAATTTCACGTCCACCACGTTGGATTTCAAAGTTGTTGTAGCTTTCGTAATCAGCGACCCGATAAACCATACAAACGACACCCATATTGATTTTTTGACATTTCAAACCTATCGCACCCCAATTCTATTCCTAGGGGGATGATGGTATTTCACGTCCACCACGTTGGATTTCAAAATTGTTGTAGTTTTCGTAATCAGCAACCCGATAAACCATACAAACGACACCCATATTCACATTTTAACCCTATCGCACCCCAACCCCATCCCAAGGGAATGATGGTATTTAACGTCCACCACGTTGGATTTCCAAATTGTTGTAGTTTTCGTAATCAGCGACCCGATAAACCATACAAACGATACCCATATTAGTTTTTAGACTTTTTCACCCCATTTCCCTTTTTTAGGGGTTGAATTTGGGGTGAAATTTCAATAACAGTGATGAACGTCGCATAGAATTACATAATTAATGCCTAAATAATAAATTATGTGGATTTTACTTTAAAAATAAAGAATTTTCAACTTCATCCCCCATTTCACCCTTAAGGGTGTCGAATTTCTAAAAACCCTGAGACACGTAAATATTAATTTTGAAGATCCTAACTTCAAAACTGACGAACTTTCATACAAACTTTCATCCCCTATTTTACCCCCTTATTGGTGGAATTTTGTGAAATTCTTTCTTAGTGCACCCATTGGCCTCATAAGGAACCTACATGCCAAATTTGGAATCTCTAGACCCAGCGGTTTGGGTTGTGCGTTGATATGTCAGTCAGTCAGTCACCTTCTTCTTTTATATATAAAGATTTTCGTAATCAGCGACCTGATAAACCATAAAAACGACACCCATATTCACATTTAAACCCTATCGCACCCCAACCCCATCCCAAGGCAATGATGGTATTTAACGTCCACCACGTTGGATTTTAAAATTGTTGTAATTTTCGTAATCAGCAACCCGATAAACCATACAAACGACACCCATATTGGCTTTTAGACTTTTTCACCCTATTTCCCTTTTTTAGGGGTTGAATTTGGGGTGGAATATCAGTAACAGTGATGAATGTTGCATACAATTACATGATTAATGCCCAAATAATAAATTATGTGGATTTTACTTTAAAAATAAAGAATTTTTAAGTTCATCCACCTTTTCACCCTTAAGGGTTTCGAATTTTCAAAAACCCTGAGACACGTAAATATTAATTTTAAGTCGTCAGCCTAAATACAAATTTTGAAGATCCTAACTTCAAAACTGACGGACTTTCATACAAATTTTCATCCCCTATTAGGGGTGGAATTTTGTAAAACCCTTTCTTAGTGCACCCCTAGGCCTCATAAGGAACCTACATGCCAAATTTGGAATCTCTAGACCCAGCGGTTTGGGATGTGCGTTGATATGTCAGTCAGTCAGTCAGTCAGTCACCTTCTTCTTTTATATATATAGATTATCCAGACATAATAATATTATTATTATTGATTTTAAACCCTGAATAACAGTATTTTCAGGGTTTCAACTGTAAACATGGACACGGAGGTTACGTGTGGAACACAACATCCGACAAATGTTTGCTTCGGAGTTGCTGGCAAACGTCACCCTTTTTATGAAATTTTCGATGAAATTTTACATTTTGGTGGGATCTCATCAATAACTCGACGAATTTCTGTTTTGAGCTCAGGAATTGTCTGTTGATTTCTTGCATACACTTTTCCCTTCAAAAAACCCCAAATAAAAAAGTCCAGACGTGTCAGATCACACGATAATGCATGATGATGAACGAAATTGCATGATAATGCATGATGATGAAAAAATTCTCACCATGTCGGTTGTGGATTTTCACAACTTCTATGCGTTGCTCGACTGAAAAATGCTTTATAACTCAACCTTATACTTTGCTGATGAGAACGGCAAAATATCCGAGTCCCATTGTTATGAAACGAAAAATATTCGAAATTTAAAATTGAAGTAGGTTTTGAGAAACCCGATATAACCATTACCATCCCTACGAATTAAAAGAAATCCATGAGACCTAACTAGATTTTTTTTTATGTTACTAGTGAGCAAACGAGCAGGTGGGCCACCTAATGGTAAGTGGTCACCAACCCCCATAGCACCCACTGTCTTACTAATAGCATATTTTGACACCAGTAAGACAGTAATGCGCGTTACTCACTTCGAAAACTAAGATAGTACGTCTCATGTGTCGGTAATTTCGCTGGCTCCCTTGCCCTTCAAACCGAAACACAGCAGTGCAAACACTGCTGCTTCATGGCAGAAAAATGCAAGGGGATGGTACTTCCCCAGACGGACCTTCCACAAAAGCCCTACCACCTTCAAAATTTTCCGCCTCCTTAAACCACCGTTTAGTAAAATTTCCTCTAGAGAAAAAAAACGACTTTCCGCACAAACTACATCAGCTGACAGCACATTTTGTTAATGAGATCATTTTTTTTATCAAATCTATTCGAAAAGAGTTAGTTCGTTCTACGTCAAAGTTATTTGAATTTAAGAATGTCAGTAACAGATGATAGTTAAAAAAAAAAATATTTTCTCATTGTGTGATAAAAAGTAGAGTGTCCACCTTGGGACCAACACTATTTTAAAGCTCGAGGGACGTACTTTGAATCCTGTGCTGCGCTCAGGGTTCTGCTTTCGCTCCACCCTTAAAATAGTTTTACGCTCCATTGGTAAGCAATCTATTTTTTCATATTTCGACCAATGTTTCTTGGAAAAAATTGTTCAGTTTCATGGGCAGAAAGCACCACTTAAAATTACCAAGTCGATAAAAAATAACGCTGTTTATATACAAAAAAGTGTTGTCGAACCTTCATCAAACGAAATATGCAAATATTAGAGAAAAATAATCAACAAAAATCCAATTTCTTTTTGGGAAAGTTTGCTATTCGAAAATTAAAGGCGCTTTATTTTTTATGGAAGATAAAACCTTTTGGTTATTTCTTTGTTTCTTTAACGCTGTATTTCCCTTTCAATAGTCTCATTTAAAAGCTTTAAATATTGCCTCTAAGGAGACACACAAAAAAATACAATATTTTTCAGAAACTTAATAAGAAAGACGAAATCATTATTTGCATTGTTATAGTAAGGGTGATGAATGACAAATTTCTATATGATTTGCTCATGTCTGCCTCTTTGACTGATGATAAGGAGCATCCTCTAAAAGATACAAAAAATTTTGGCGGACATCCACATCCCTGCGTTTTTGAGGAATTAAGTTTTAACTATTTTGAAATTTGACAATGAAACGTACACCTGGCAGACTATGACTATCTGATTAAATACAATGTATAAAATCCCAGAAAAATGATCTGCCACCATAATAGCTGAGATATCGTTGATGGTTAAATGAAACCCTCGAGTGTACTCTGCTTAAATTCCCCTTTATTACTAATCTAATTGATCTTATATACTAACTTATACGTACGTCTACATGACGTCACACTACGTTTCCTACGTGATTCTATTGAGGAAAGGAACTACGTGATGGTATGTGATTACCATATCACACCTCCCCTGAAAAGGATAGGCTTCCCTCCCCTGAAAAGAGAATCCTAGGGACAAACTTTTTATAAAACATTAAATCTACTGTTACATTAATCTAAATTTCGATAACTTTACAATAATTTACAAGATATATACTAAATATAACTTAAACATCATGATACAATACAAAAAATTATAACTTAAATTACGTACCAAACGCATTTATGCGCTCTCAACCATTCAAAATTGAACTGCAATACTTTATAATACTTATTAAATTTGACTTCTGTAACTACTGTAAGTATACAATTTCCTTTAATATGGATATATATATTTTTTTTTTTTTTAAGTATAATTTAGCAAATCACAACATAATATTGTTTTCATTAAGTATTTCCACTTTTGTACATTCATCTTTATTTAACTTGGAAGAAAATAAAAAAAACCGTATCTTTAACATTAATGACAATCTTAAAAATTTTATGGTCAAGTGAATCAAGACAATACCAAACAAACTAAATCTAATTATTACTAAAAAAATCCAGTAAGCTAATTACTATACAAAATAATATCATGAATTTATTGGAACTAAAAAAACCAATCTGTATACTGAAAAATAATATTTCTATAAATTCATGACGCTATATTTTAACAATTGTTGGCTATATGCGTTATGTATAGTCAAAGTATTATTTCAATAATTTGTTATAGTTAACCGATGATGTAACGAACGGTCATACTAGAAAATTTAATTAAAAACATTATTCTTGATACTCATATTCATACCATTGGGTAATATAACATTATAATATTTTATCCAATTATAAAAAAAAATTTCGTATCAGACTTTCAGGGAAAAAACTCTATTCAAAACATAATATTCACTTAGAAAATTCGTGATCAGAACATAGCATTTATGTTTACCCTTTACCATACTACATGAAATGCATGAGTTATCATATTCTTATTTTTCCTCATTACCGGTTAAGGTCATTCATTACCTTTTAATAACGCATTTCGCGCTTAGTCAGACTCATAGACATTTTATAATGGTCTGTAACTAAATACCTAGGCCTGCTGCGTCTCGGCGCACCTTCAGAACTTCAGATACTAGTCATTCCCATATAACTAATTTCCCGGGTTGGCCAGCCCGTAATTACCATAATCGGTAGCACAATATTTTGGCACTTTCTACCGACCTGTCGCGACATAATACTGAGTTCCACTGAACTTCATTATAACATAAATAGTATAAGGTCATATTTTAAGACATCTAACTGGATGTCTCCAACATCTTCAAAATGAAGGATCTGAAACCTTATCGTGCCTTTTCCCCCTATCGCTACTTTGTAGACAATGGGTTTGTCACATATTGCATTAAATAATGCTTACTTATCCTAATCATTCCTTCCTAACTATTATGCTCAAACTAATCATTCAGCTAATAACACATCAACTCTTGGGTGATCAATCCAATCGTATTACGATACATTATTAACATAAGATTTTCCAACGTTTATAATTTTCCTAGAAAAATAGACTTTCCTTTCTATCCCAATCCTATTTCAACTTGCACTTACAAGGACCATCTGGCTGCAATATCAGTAAGTTGACGTACCAAGTTGAATTAACATAACATCAATCCAAAATGATTTTTAATACGCAACCACTCTATCGCCTATCTTCTCCTAACTATACTCGTCCGTGAGATTTTGAGACTTTATCAAGAAACACTACCAAAATCGTTTCATCGATATTCTGTTCAAATATACTTCCATTCTAAAATACTTTTTGTAAATGGGAAATAGCGTAGACCCATACTGAACAACATATTTAATTCCACTATTCGTAACTTGAAAATTGACAGAATGCATGAGATGACACATCTCTGCTACCATATTTTAAATATTCTCTCGGAATAGGAGTACTCCACAAAAAAAAATTCAACATATCATCACGTCTACCCGTCCGTATGAATGTATTATCAATTTGATCTAAATTTGAAAAACAAATACACTCGCATCACGTGCAGTGCATAATACAAAACAACAAATTGTACGTCAGCATTTAAACTACTGAAATATAGACACATTCCACGATGTGCTAGAATCTGCACAGTTTGCAAAACAATAATTCAAAGTCAATCAAGTTATGATGTAATAATTAGTTGTAACATTTGATTACAACTCCACTGCGATATCTAGAACTCTGTTATTTTATTAGTATTTCCTTATTATTTTACCCGCAGCGTCACAAATAGCTTAATATTAGTAAATCATTATCCTAATATAACATAATCGTAAACACCCCGAATAAAAAAAACCCTTAATTATTAATTAATAAAAATACCTCAACAACCAGCATATTATAGCGTTAAATATTTCGTGAACAATGTACAATATCGTTGATTCTAAGCATGATTACGCTTCAGGCATGCTTGCGCGTGACGTAATCACGTTGAAATGCAAAACGAAAAGAAATCGAAACGAAACCAAAACTAAAACGAAACCAAAACGCAACGCACGAAACGCGCGCGCTATATCACTTCGTTTGTTTACTTCCATTAACTGGTTATATGCATTCTAATTTTTACTAAACATTTAAGAATTTGTGTGGTGAATTTTTCTTTAATGAAGATATTGTTTAAAATTTTATGACAGTTATTTTAAAAAAAAAATTGATATTTCCGTTCGTATCTTCAGCATCTTTTATTCGTTTTAATATATAGACGCTATTAATTTGATAACCTTTCTAATGTTATTTGAACTACAATACATGAATGCTGAAAACCAGGTATTGCTGAGCTAAGATCTTGTTAACACCTACTTAATTTTAATATACCTGTGTGAATAAAAATAACCTGAAATTGATTAATAGAACTTAGCATTCTTAAAAGATTAAAAAATTAACCACTCAAAACAAAAGATAGATTATTATGACTAAAAAAAAAAAAAATAGGTATTTAGGTTATGTAAAATAAACAAATTAATAATACCTAAAATTGAGGACTGCTATCTTCCAAACGCTTCCTCCGGGGTTGAACTTGTTGCTGTCCAGAAAGCTCTTCGTGCTCTTCACTCATGCAGATAGGACCTGCACCTTGCACTTGCCATCCTGTCGCTCCCCGCCGACAGCTCTTGATAACCATTGCGCTGCCGCCCTGCACTTCGCACTCACCGTCTATGTTTGAGGTGGCGAACATCCCTCTTGCCATCTCGTCGTTGCGTGAAATTGCCATCTTACCCGTCGTACGTTAACACGCAGCATCCGGTAACGTAGTCCAGTAAACAGCATGGATTGGATGCCTTACAACGGACCTCGATCTGGTGCCATCTTCTTACAAGGCCCGTACAGCGGTGGTCACGATGCGGCGCTTTTCCCGATGACCGATTTCGAAGACTTCACTAAGACGCTGCTCTATCCACTACGGTCGCCATGAGATATTGTTCGATGGCGAATATTAGTGGATGGCTGTCACGGTCGCCATGAGATATCGTTGATGGTTAAATGAAACCCTCGAGTGTACTCTGCTTAAATTCCCCTTTATTACTAATCTAATTGATCTTATATACTAACTTATACGTGCGTCTACATGACGTCACACTACGTTTCCTACGTGATTCTATTGAGGAAAGGAACTACGTGATGGTATGTGATTACCATATCACATAGCCCTGCGACGTAAAGTAACAGCGCTTCAAAATGCAAAAATTCACTACTTCGTCTCGAGATAATGCAGAGCCCTGCATGTCTGCCTCTTCGATTTTCTACATCTTCAGAAGTATTTTAAACAGGTGCCACAAAGGCAGACAAAAAACATTATTTAGTATCTTATTTTTTTTTTTTGCTATTACTCAAAAACGCAGCGACGCACAGAAAAACTTGTAAGGACCAAATCGATTCGTATTGAGCTGATCTAGCCCTATTAATATGAATTATGAGCAAATCATATACCCAAATTGCAGCCAGCACCCTAACTATTAGCGAAGACAAACTATATTATTTTATACAGTGGATTTGTTTTGTTTAGTTTGGTTTACCTAAGTATGTGTTTTTTTTTTATATCAAAGCAACTTATTAACTTATTCTGAGGCTTTTCGTAACTATACAAAGATTACGCAAAGCTATCAAAACACGACCATAATATTATACTAACATAGGTATGTTACACAGATAAGCGAAGGATTCTGCATAAAGTTACGTAAAAGCAAAGATAAGAGCAATCAAAAACCGCTCGTGACTACGTAAACTCCCGAGTCCCGTTCTGCCAAGATTCCGTTCAAATCCTGATCGGATATCTAAATACTGATGCCCCCCTAAAGCGATACTTTATACAGCCTACATTATATAATAAAAAGAAAAAAAATATATCTTTGTAAAGCGTTTTTTCTGAAACCGATTTATTGTTTTGAATTGAAAACTACACTTTTCACTATAAAAAACAACAACAACTTTTTACTATAAAAAACATCTTAGATCCATGAGATAAACATTCAAGGCAAACGATATCACGATAATAAGATGGTAACAATTTATTATCTTCTAGATTTCAATGCTGCTATACATTGCTGAACGACTTGTTTTTTTTTAATTCCAATATCCTTTATTCAATGTATGCCGAATTAGTTTCTAAATCAAAGCAGTTGTGATCGCTGCTGAAGTCAGTGGCCGTCAAAACTGGCTAAATGTAAAAACATAAAGGTACTTGGCGGTTATGCTAAAAGTTAACAGGCGAGCAAGGATTAAGAACTATAGGTTTTACTCAAATAGGTTGCCTTACACCTGGCTTAGTGAGCATAGCACTGCGCAAACTCGAAGCTGGCGAACGGAAAACCATTGCGAAAGATCAGCCGCGGCAACACGAGCTCCTAGAAAAACGCTTTTCATTCACTGGCGCGAGGAAATAACGTTTATTTCATATATTAAATGAAAAAAAAAAACATTCGGCCTTAGTTATGTTTTTATCTAGGGGCTCGTTTCTCTGGATTCTCGTTTTGGAGGCTTAGACTTTTTTAGAGTGGTTGCACTAGAGGAATGTATAAAATTCCTGGAAATGCCTAGCTTGCAAATATCTTGTCTTTCGCTTGGCTTGTAGTGGATAGGGATTTTTCATCTCTGCGACCGATGCCGAGCCGTGACGCTTAGGCGAGGCACCGATTATGGATGATGAATGACGATGAATCTCCCACATATATATACATATGTAGTGTATATACATACATGTATAATGGACATGCTACAGTAAAAGTAGGGACGAGAAGTCGTGTTAAATTCTTAAATTATTGCATTCATGTGCATTATAAAAATACTTCTGTAAAACATGAAATAGCTTGAACATGAGAAAGTTATTTTTCCACTATAATTTTTAGAGCATGTCGTCTATTCAATCCATTACGGATTTTTTAGAGGCTAATCAATGTTTTAATATTTTTAAATTAAACACAGGAAAATGCACATATTATTATTATTGTGGACATTTATACCAGAAAATAAATTTTTCCCTCTTAACTTTGCATCAAAATTTAACAGGATAGCATGATTTTTGTTTAAAATGGAAAACATAGGTGCAAAATGCTTTGTAACTATGTTTTAAAGTTGAATTTCAGAATAAGGCAAAAATAAATAACTTATTATTTGGTGTATTCTTTAACCGTAACATAATACCTGCCTGCCTTTGGGGAGGATATTAACAGGCCATGATGGATTTTGTGCTACGTCTACGTCATCTCATAATGGAATTCTGAGTTATTTGTCAATCTATACAAATATTTTATTTTACATGATAGGTACAAAAGGCACGATTATGAACAAACAAAACTCAACAGAAAAAAGGTTATTTGTCTAATTTTAATGACTAAACTGCTAAAACTTTGTTGATAAGGCGATGATTCTATTAGTCATAATGTAGTTTGACTATAATGAAAGCAGTGTGAGAGCAGGACGCAGTGATACAAAAATTAAGAAGTTGGAGCGAGAGAGACACGTATCGCTCGGTTCTGTTCTCACGCACAACTCCGTTTTGTTGTCATTATAATCAAGCTACATTATTTCGACTGAAGATCAAATATAATTAAATACAATACAAAATCATTTATTGTTAAATTCATTAATAGTAGATTAGTAGCCAAGGGCTGTAAGGCATCAATTGCAGCCCGAGATATTTAGGCGCACGAGCGCAGCGAGCTTGCTTGCTTACACCCAAGCTAACTACTCTGCTTTACATCTCGATTGTGAGGTAAGTAGGTCCTTATTACCACCAAATTGTAGGTGACAAATTAGCGCTCTAGGGTAATAATGTAGCTAAAAAAGCCCTAGGGCGGTAAGTAATAAAAAAAACACTTCACTCTTTCAAAATTTAATTACTTACCGCCCTAGGGCTTTTCTAGCTACATTATTACCCTAGAGTGCTAATTGGTCACCTACAAGCCCCATTTGGTGGTAATAAGGACTTACTTACCGAATATGAGAGATGTAAAGTTAATCAATAAGGTACATAAACAATATTTTAAAAAATTGAGTGGCTGCTGATTTTAAGCCCATAAAAAGTCAAGAAGACAGGGAATATAGCGTAAGTTCACAAGCGGCCGGCAAATAGAATACGAAATAGTACTGGGGTATTTCGTTTACCATAGCAAACCTTATCTAACCAATGATCTTACATTCACCATGATTGAGGACTCCTAACAATTTGTACAGAGGCAAAACGAGCAGAGCAAGACATCATAAAATCTAAATCTAAATCATAGTCGATGTACTTCGTCCCTTTCTAATAAAATTGTTGCCATAATAATGAAGTTTGCTCAATTTCCGTGCAAAAAGTTAAGTTTTATATCCACAAATTTTTATTTATACGTATTTTAAATAATTTTCAACGTGCAAAGTATAAACATCTCTCTCAGTTTCATTAAATATTTATAAATGCAGAAAATCATTTTCTTTTGATTTATCTGGATTAAAAACTCTTTGGTAAAATGATTTTTAACAAAGATTTTGCATGACATTTTGTTGATGTTGTCATGGCAACATAAACACAATGTCATGCAAAATCTATTAGAAAGGGACAGCTTCATCTCATCTTACGTCCTACTCTGCTCGCATAATTTTTGGAAGAGCGCAATCTGGTTAAAAGCGCCGCGCGCGAAGTATTAAATCTATGTATCTAACCAATTCTGGTTAGGTTATCTTGCGACCACAAAGAACAAGGCGAGCGTGCCGCGGTAGTGGCCGGCAGCTCCGTTTTGTAAAATGACTAGGCATTATATTAAGTGATATTTTTTTCAGTAAATTGGCAGTTTTTGAAATGCCTAGGCAGTATATAGAACGGCAAACTATAAAATTTGCCTACGACATTTAGATAGAATGTGAAATAAAATACTTTTTATTACTTTTGCAACAAAAACAAACAATCAAGATGTGGTCCCGTTGTAATTTACCAAAAGTAATAATTTGACGCGAAGCGAAACCAGGTTAATTGCCACAAACTTTTACAATTTTGAAGTTGAACGCCAGAATTTGAGCGGAATTTGTGAAGTTTGACTAATGGATAATGAACATTGGGACCTAATTCAAAAAAGACGTACCAGAGAGTAAATTTGGCACAGGTTGCTGAAAGTGAAAGAGCTTTGAAAAAGACCGCCTATAGGGAAGCAGTTTCTTCTTATCCTGTCCATCACGCCAGCAAAGCAGCAGTATTTACACTGCTAAGCCCCAGTTCGAAGGAAAAGGAAGCCTATGAAATTACCGGTATTTATGATGTTCCATCTTTAGATCTCAGATTTTATTTGCCCTGAGAATCGCTAAACTGTAGAGGCAGTGGGCAGGGCACATTGCAAGTAGAATCGATGGCCGTTGGGGCGTAAAAGTTCTAGAGTGGCGACAAGGCGGAATGACGATTTAGTCTAGGTCGTATTAAACCGCTGAATGCGTGCAGCGCAGGACCGGTCGTCATGAAAATCATCAGGGGAGGCTTATGTCGAACAGAAGACGTCTTTCAGTTGTTAAGATGATGATACTTTTTATTAAACACTCCATTGACGCAACTTAAATCCCAACTGCATCATTGAAAGTATTCTTGTATGTACGTGTACTTCTCCTGACCTATTAAATTGTTTGTATTTATAAAAAGGCGAATCCACAGGATGTGTAATCTACAGGGTGTAGGGGACGGTGTACCGAAAACTGAAAGGGCGTGTCTAGTCAACAAAACTGAACAACTTCCGTAAGGAAACATTATTGGGAAATAAAAAAAAATATCTCTACTTACAAATTGCTCACTCTGATCGAACAGATTTTGTGAACTGAGCACGCCTTTTCAGTTTTCGGTACGTCGTCCTTTAAACCCTGTATAAAACTTTGTTTTTAAACGACAAAATTCTAGAATATTCTTCTCATGTTTAACTCGTTTCCTACGTAAAACCTTCTAAGCTTGTCCTGCTAAAAATAGTCGTTTCTAAAACGACGGCTATAACATCACCAGCAAAAAACAACGCTCGGTAGAAAATCCTTGTACAACGATGGAAAAAGTAAAAAGTTCCTGACCTCGCTTTGTACAGGGAATAGCGGATGCATTTACATCCATAATCTGTGTCTCTTATCCGAGAACAAATTTCATTAAATCTAATTGTAGCTGCTTCCTTCACTCTACGTTTTTTGTTACAATTATCTTGTGCAAACATGCCCCTTTTTTCCGGCACTTAAAGTTAAATATATTTGTCCCCAGAGGTCCAAGCTCGTTTTTGCTTGTGAATTTTTTGTCCATAAAATATAAGGGTCGCCGCTTTTTTTCGTTATAAGAGAAAATTTAGGACGGGCTCATCGTTTTTATTTCAACTTTCGCCGATTAATAAGTTTTATTTTTTGTTGATTTTTGAAATGGATACGGCTATAGTTTCGTTTAAGGGTATAAAGTATAGATATACAACGTGATTATGTAATGTCTGACTTGAGTATGGTACATAAGACATTAAACTGAACAATTTTCCCCTAGAAACATGGGTTGAAAAATTAGATTTTTTTTGGTCATCCCATACAAATTTCAGCATTGACGGCTAAGTTTTCTATGAGAAAGCCAAAATTTTTTTTCATTTTCCAAGCTATGCTTCTTGGGAAAAGTTGTTCAGTTTCATGCACTAATTACCATACTCAAGTGTTAGACATTACATAATCACGTTGTATAAGTTAGGTATTTGGTAGGTGATAGGGCTTTTGTGCAAAGTCCGTCTCGGAGCAACAGTTTTTGCTGAGTTTCGCTTTGAAGGGTAAGACCCTGTCCAGAAAGGGCGAATTCGCCGCTATTTACTCGCGCGTGTTTCGCGCGTTCAGCTGGACGCAAACAAGGCGCTACTAGTATCTCGACTCGCGCGAGCCTCGCGCGAGCCGAGAAAATTCGCGCGATGCTTGTGGACGCAATGTATTGACACCCAGTACCTCGTCTACGCACGTAGAAACTCGCGCATAACAATTCGCGGCGAATTCGCCCTTTCTGGACAGGGTCTTAGGGAGCTAGTGAAATTACTGGCACATGAGACATACCATCTTAGTTCTCAGGGTGAGTAAAGCGCTTTGCTCCCTTAGTTGGTAGTGTCAAATTATTTCACTAATAAGACGGTGGTGACCACTTACCACCAGGTGGACCACCTGCTCCTTTTCCCACTTGTGATATAAAAAAAGTGGGTCTCTGGGGTCAATAATTGGTACAAGATTTGAGTTGGGAGGGGTGGCGAGGAGAAGGGGAGGTGAGTGGACGTGGGTAGAAGGTTTACGTGCTTTTGACTGTATCTACCTATACATAGACGTTTCCATGCAAAACTAACAGCCGTATCAAAATAATACAGTGGGTGTTTGTGCAAAGTCCGTCTGGGGAAGTACCACACGTTCGCCTTTTTCTGCCGTAAAGCAGCAGTGTTTGTACTGCTGTGTTTCGGTTTGAAGGGTAAGGGAGCCAGTGAAATTACCGGCAAATGAGACATACCATCTTGGTTCTCAGGGTGGGTAACGTGCTTTGCTGTCTTAATAGTGTCAAATTATTTCACTAATAAGACAGTGGGTGTCATGGGTGGTGGTGACTACGTACCACCAGGTGGCTCACCTGCTCGTTTTCCCACTTGTGATGTGAAATAAAAAAATTATACAGCAAACCAGAGATTACATTCAAGTGTTTAATATCAACAAACTGTAATTTTTGTCTTTATTCCATAATCTTTAAGCTCTACCTTTATTTTCGGAAGACTGGAAATAATGTAAAGAAGCCTTGGGCTGCGACCCTGAGTCCCTTTTCCAATTAGCGAATATCTCAAAATATTAACAATGCTCGAAGATGTCTGATACTCAAATGCTTACCACAAAAGGTTTCAAATTTTCATTTCTTGATTTCATTGTGCTTCTTATAATTTGTCCTTCAATAATAAGAGTATTTGCATATTTATAGAGAAGAGAGTTTTACATTTTGTGATCCAAATAATACCTATGATTATAGATTGTAATAAATGTTTGCGTATTTTTATTGAAATACACAGAAGAACTCTTTGACTTTTGTTTTGCATTGAATTATAAAAATACAGCAATGTATCTTTATAACCTTATTATCAAGCGAAACTGTAAAGCAAATTTAATTTCGGTAATAATGTTACAATTGAAGGATCATGATGCATGTCCCAAAGAACGAGTATTAGTCGTCACGCTAAATAGCGATGCGATTGATCACCGCAGTAATGGCATCATCTATGGTATAATTGTTACGTCTGAAACTTGAAATTAGATCCAGCTGGCTGGTGTCATTTAGTTAAAGAGCCATAAAAATTGTCCACGTGTCCTTTCATTTTGACATTCGCACTTATCCTCCAATGAATCGGCCTACAGTAGCCAAGAGGTAATAAATTGCTTAGGCTAAGATAGATTTCCCCGTGTAAAAAAAGGTAGGTGAGGGTGGAAAAAGTAAGTTTCCTAGCCTGTTTGGAAAGAACGATAATCATTTAATCAGGTACAAAAAAATTACCATCTGCTACTTTTTAAACCGAGTGACTACGGTCCTACCTCCTCGGTAACCCCCCACGCTCTGTCCACGTTTGATGCAGTGCAGATAAGATATTTTGCCACGTGACCCCAGGCTAATAGAAGGCGCGACAGTGACCGTCCTGTAACGTTAATACAGACCCTTTAAAGATAAGGTTCGTAGAAGAAAGATTAAAGAAATAATTCTCCACAAGGTGGTGAACGCGTGGTTCTATTAATTTAAAGGGTTATTTTGAATATTTCCTAGTGATCAATGATTATGTGACATTACAATTTCGGACATGTTGGCAGATGTCATCCCATAGTAAAATATATTAGCACGCTATCTATTAGCAAGGAGGTCCGAAATCTGTGATCCTGAATCTTTGATCCTTTGAATCATTGACCTTCATCTACATTTTTATATTTATTATTATTATTTTTTTTTTTATTTATAAAAAAGTAAATTTGTAAGTTTATGAGTTTGTAGAAAGTAAGTGATGTTTGGAACTACTGAACCGATACTGATAATTCTTTCATCAGTAAAAAGCTACTTCCTAAATGACGTAGGCTTCAAACTATAACAAACACAGGTTTTAAGGGTGCCAAGATGCAGGGCCTAGAGAATAGTAGAATAGAATGAAAATGGGATTAACATTAGCTAACGAAATGTTGTGTTGTGTGAATGTCAATCCCATACATTTTAATTATATTCTATAGCGTTTGCGATAGTAGAAAGCCGTCAAACGACTCAAGCCCGGGCTTTACGAGCAAAAATCGTGTTAGGTAGACAGTTGAAATTTTTACAGATCATGTATTTCTGCTGCCACTGTAATGACAAATAATAAAAATGACTAAATACGTGTATTTTTCTAATAGCTCTACCGTAAAAATGGGAACACATACAAGCGTTAAAATTGGTACTTTTATAAGCTAAAGAAAACAACAAGTAATAAAAATTGGTCAAGTGCGTGTTGGACTCGCGCGAATTCAATACACTTCTGCGTGACTGCGCGACCATAACTAAGTCGGTATTTTTAACTAATTGGTATGGAACCGTCGGTGCGCTAGTCTGACTCGCACTTGTCCGGGTATTTTTAAGAAGATAGAAGATTTTTAGAAAATTTATAAGAGAACAAAGCACTTAAAAAATCGTTTTAAACATAAAATTAATTCCTAGATCTGTTGTTTAAGATGTGCTCGTAAATTTACAACCATCAGAGCGAGAACTAGAAGTAAAACTTTGTCCTTCTAGGTCGGAGTTGTAATAAATAGTCACTTCACAGTGAGTGTACAAAGTGGAAGTAGATAGATTGTGATGGAAACGCTGGAAACGTAAGTTTTGTTCACTACAAAGTTTTAAAACAATATCTAGATTAAAAGAAGATTTAATTTTAAAAATTTTAACTTCCTTAACAAAAATGAATCCTAAAGAAACGACGAAACCTTACACTGCTCCCGGCCCGACACGCACTTGGCTGGTATTTTTCAATCTCCTTACATTAACGCCTTCTTTGAGGATATACGTGTTTCAGTCCTAACATCAACGCCTTCTTTGAGGATAGACGTGTTTCAGTCCTAACATCAACGCCTTCTTTGAGGATAGACGTGTTGACAGCGGGCCTTTAGTTACGAGAATTTTAAAACATTGAATATTCAATGTATTAAGAATTTATTCAATCCAATTCAATTTCCAAAGTAAAAAGGAACCGTCTACCCAAACCGAGGAACCGTGGAAGGGTCCGAATACAGGAAGTGTTAAAATCAAATCATTTTCAATCAAATTAACTTTAAGAAACAACATTTAGCGGTTTGAGGGTATATAACACGGCCTGCGGTCCAACGTTTGAGGATTGGGCCATCAACGCGCTCTGCTACCACAGTTAAGCCCGAGTCACACTGAGGCGGTAGCGGAAGCGTTCCGGGGGCGGTATTTTAGTATAACTTCTTATGCACCCTATCAGCTTGAAAAACGGTCGCAGCGCGGTATTTTCTTCCCGCAGGTCCGCCTCCGGACCGCTTTCGCAACCATACCGCCTCTGTGTGACTTGTTTTCGTTTCATCAGGAAAGCCACCCTCGCCCGTATGATGGATGGCGTGAAAGCCATGTGTTCTGCGTATTTATGACAGGTACTGTAAATTTTTTGTTTTAGTAAATTGTACCTTATGGGATTTTCAATTCCTGATATATAATTTTAGGGTTCCGGACCCAATCCCTATTAATATGCCTGTCTGCCTGTCAGCGTGTTGGGTCTCATGAACTGTAATAGACAGTTGAAATTTTCAAAGATTACGTATTTAGGTTGCAACAATAACACCAAATAATAAAAATAACAAATGAAGATGTCCCTCAACACAGAATCCTCAGAGAAAAAAACTGCATAAAACTTATTATGACGATGCCAAAAAATAGTCATATATAATAGTCATATATATAGCCTATGCCCATAATCCTCAGCAAACCATAGCTATAACTCTAGAATTGTAACGCGACTATTTTTTTCCTTATGGTGACTATTTATGACTATTTAAAAAAAAAATCTTCATATCTTCTTCTTCTTCTTCTTATTTCATGACTATTTTTTGGCATCGTCAAAATAAGTTTTTATGCAGTTTTTTTCTCTGAGGATTCTGTGTTGAGGGACATAAATGAAGGGGGCTTCCCTATTGAAGTCGTGTTTTTTCTAGTGATTTTGCAAGGTTTTTTGTTTAAGCTCTATCGTAAAAACGAGAACACTTACAAGCGTGAAAATTGGTACGTTTAAGTGCATAAGCTATAGAATGATAACAAATAATAAAAACTGGTCAAGCGCCTGTCGACTCACGCGAATTGTGACTTTGCGTCCATAACTAAGACGGTATTTTAACCTTAGTGGTACGCAACTACTGCAACCCTCGGTGCGCGACTCGTACTTGGCCAGTTTTTTTAAAAAATGTTATTTTTTTTACTGAGCATAATATCTCCTAACCTAATAGCCTTGTGAAAACGGAATTCAAAAACATATCCATTGATATTATACGGTGCCTGCAAAAATTGAAATTTTATTTTTCTTAGAAAATATTGTAATGAGATATTATTATTAAATGCTTGGATAATTCTTGAGAAATTGCCTTATTGCAATACGTAATACTGCGTAATACAATCCGCTGAACTGAATAATTAAGTGAAGAACCTTATTAGTTTTAGTTCAATAGCTTTTAAGCAGGAAAGGGAAAAGCAAGATTTTCCTTGCGTAATCCAAAAGGAAGCAGCCCCTTCACTCTCTTTCATCTTAACAAGTACAGTAAGCCATACAATAGAAAAAAATATGTTTTTAACCACGTATTTAGGGAACCGAACCAAAATTGTAAAAACGGGACCCTTATGGTGCGCCTTCGTCTGTCTATCTGTCACACCTGTATATCTCAGCAACCACTCAAGCTATCATCGACTTCAAATTTGGAAATTAAAAGATTAAAATATGATTGCAAATGAAAGGATTATAAAAATAATATTATTATTTATGCAGAGAGACACACAAAAACACAAAAACCTGCCAAGTTCAAATTCAAAAGTATTTCATTTTAGATATTATTTTCAACGTACCTGCGTATTTTCACAGCTATACCATATTTTAAGTTGGGTGTATGGTAAAGTGAATTTCGGCCAGATGAACCGTTGACGTGAATAAGGTGGCGGATAGTGGCTGGATTCGGAAGGCGAAGGACTAGATGTGGTGGCGAGTCTTGGGAATGGCAAATGTTTACTAGTGGATCAGGCTGCTGATGAAGGCGATTATGATCGATATTAAAGTGCATCTAAACTTGGCATTGGATCGGATTTCAACCCTTTTTTAGGCAAACAATTAGCCGATAGGAACTTGGCCCCCTTTTAAACAGTTATGTTTTTGGTGGGATTTCATTTCTTTTTGTTCAGTTTGCTATATTATATTTATAGTAACTATCGCAACGTTGTTTGTATTTTCATAGTTTCGTTAAAACATAGGTACTTGTTTTCATGCATGACTAAGTCTGACCTTCTAGAAATACTACCTTTTTAATATTTGGTACATTAATTTTAGTTTTTCCATTTTCCAAATTTTTCCTTTACTTTAATGCTAACGACTACCCCGATGCCAAATTTCAGATTTATAGATCTCACAGAAGTATGACCAACAATTTTATGCATAGTAATGACTATATCCTGACTCGCACTTGACCAATTTCCAATATTCAAATTTTTGCTATACTTTTTTTTAATGCTAACGACTATCCCCATGCCAAATTTCAGATTTTCAGGTCTTAGAGAAGTATTACCAACATTTTATACATAATTTTGACTAAAACCCGACTCGCACTTGACTAATTTCTAATTTTTGAATTTTTCCGTTACTTCTATCCTAACGACTACCTAAATGTCAAATTTCATAACGCTAGGACAATTGGAAGTGGTCTGGAGGTTTTGATTACCGGTCAGTGAGTCAGCCATTAACTGCCAAAATTAGCTATTTTCACGGGGTCATATTTCAGGATCTACTGTAGCTATATCTATGAAATTTGGCAAATTGCTTTAATATTAGTACTTATATGATTATGTAGGTACAGTTTTATCTCTGTACTTGCAATAGGCACTGAGCTACAGGGGGTTCAAAAGTGGGTCGAAACGGTTCGTGTAAATAGTGCACGGCATGCGCGTGGCCTGTTGCGGGAACTTGGCCTGCGCGCGCAATGCCGTGCGCTTAGATAATAATACATAAATAATAATTTTTAATAATGACAACAATTGCAAGATTTGTTAAACTGACTGTACTATGGTTAGAACAAAGTCAAGATTTAGGCACTTCAAGGAACTCATGCGTAAGACGCATTCGGTAAGAAAACTACAACCTTAAAGCACAGAATAAAGTAATAGTACAGAACGGATACTCTCCGCCCCTTTGAATCTACCCCGCACCCCCGCGCTCACCCGCCCGCGATAAAATTCGCGCTCGAAGTAGGTATGTAGTGCTGTGTGTGGGTGGGTGTGCTTAAAGTATCTTCTTGCGTTGATTATGGCTCCTTATTCCGGCAGTCAATCATAGATTCACATAGTCAAGAGACGGTCTTCCAAACAAGCGGTTAAAAATTACGCCATACAAGAAATTAAACACGACGGTGAAAAAACAACATTTTTGTTTTTTTTTTGGCCTGGTTATTCAGAATAATTTATTGGATTGTAATAAGATACAATGAAAACATTATGCGCCGAGGGTTTCGATATATCTAAACTTAGTATTTTTACAAGCTTTTCGCTTATAAAAATACTAAGTATATTTTTGCTTCTATAAATACTAAGTAACTCTGTGTATCTGTACTAAATGTATGTAAGCTGAAAACATTGAATTTCGTATATCCAGTTTATTTTGTAACCTATTATTGATACCGTTTTGATAGAGCTCTTAAAGCACTTTCACGATTAGTTACTAGTTTTTCAATACTATCTATAACTTAGAAAAAATAGTTTGAGATCACATAACATTCCCACCCTGTATAGGGTCATATAGAAATAGTAAACATAATTGGATCATGTCACTTAGACCATGAAACTAAAATACTTTTCTATACATATACTACTCATTTTTAGGGTTCCGATACCAAAATGGTAAAAAAAAGGAACCCTTATGGTGCCGCTCTGTCTGTCTGTCCGTCTGTCTGTCACACCTCTATATCTCAGCAACCACTTACGCTATCGAGCTGAAATTTGGAATAGTTTTAGAATATAGTTGCCCAACTTAATTGCACATGAAATTTTTTTGAAAAAAGTATGATTATTAATGTAAAGGGGGCCAAAATAGGGGGGGCCAAATTTCAAATTGTCGCTACTAGGTCGAGTGGGATATCATATGAAAGGGCTTTACTTGTACATTTTAAAATATATTTTTGTATTTTTTTAAGTTTCTTAGTTTTCAAGTTATGATGAAAAATTACAAAAAAAATACCATTCCCCCCCCCTTATCTCCGAAGTTTGAGTAAGGGAAAATCTGAATTAATTACAGTTGACAGAGGTTTATGTAAACTTTACAGCAAAAATAAAACGATCTTTCTAAGTTGCACAGTTTTTCAGAAATCTGCAAAAAACCTTTACAAACAAATTTAGTTTTGCGGTCCTGAAAATGGACTTTATTGCTTCCAAAAATACTATAGGTATATCGGAACCCTCGGCGCGCGAGTCCGACTCGCACTTGACCGGTTTTTTTTATTTATTTTTTGTCATTAAGAGATTTTAATATTCAACAATGAATAAACTATTTTGAGTTTGAGTTTAGTAGCGTAACATACTAAAATTCTGTACACTATTTGATTAGGACATATAAGTCGATGCCGCCAACATATCAGGTTGACACTCTTGGTCTCAGCGGCGAATGATTTTCAATACACTAGCACACCCTGACACTACATATATCGAATTTGAAATTGGAAGGTCGCGTAGGCTTGCAAATTCAGTACAAAAGACTACGAGAATCGCGCGGGTGGGTGCTCGCGGGGGTGTGGGGTGGACTGCAAGGGCGCGGAGAGTGTCCGTTCGATAGTGCTATTACTTTATTCTGTGACATTAGTTAGTTGGAACCATGTTGGAACTCTACGCTGAGTGTAATGATAAAACATTTTCAATTCATTTGCTCGAAAAACGTACAATTACTAAGATTTATAGCTCGTAAAATTTGAGTAACTGTTAAAATTTTACTATTAATTTTAACAACTAATATTTGTGATTTTAATTTTGTCCTTATCAGTTGCTTAGCAATAAAATTTATTTGATGTTCCTTTAACTCGCGTTTTACTTAAACCTGTTTTCTCACAAATGTATTGAAAAACGTCGTAAGATACACGGCCGTAAGGGTTATGACAAACTCGTGCCGATGGTAAACCGGTCAAGTGCGAGTTGGACTCGCACGCCGAGGGTTCCGATATACCTTTAGTATTTTTGGAAGCAATAAAGTCCATTTTTAGGACCGCAAAACTGAATTTGTTTGTAAAGGTTTTTTGCAGATTTCTAAAAAACTGTGCAACTTAGAAAGATCATTTTATTTTTGCTGTAATATTTACATAAACGTCTATCGACTGTAATTAATTCAGATTTTTACATTCACAAACTTCGGAGATAAGGGGGGGGGAACGGTTTTTTTTTTGAATTTTTTTTTATTACTTGAAAACCAAGAGTTGTATTGTATTGTATTGTATTGTATTGTATTGTATTGTATTGTATTGTATTGTATTGTATTGTATTGTATTGTATTGTATTGTATTGTATTGTATTGTATTGTATTGTATTGTATTGTATTGTATTGTATTGTATTGTATTGTATTGTATTGTATTGTATTGTATTGTATTGTATTGTATTGTATTGTATTGTATTGTATTGTATTGTATTGTATTGTATTGTATTGTATTGTATTGCATTGCATTGCATTGCATTGCATTGCATTGCATTGCATTGCATTGTATTGTAGTGTATTGTATTGCATTGCATTGCATTGTATTGTATCTTAAACGACTATTTGATATCCATACAAAATGCGCATCTGCTAAGTTAGTTTCTATTAGAGGTATTTTTTTTTTAATATTTTACCTATGTTCTTTAGGGAAAGTTGTTCAGTTTCATTGAAATATTCACATCCTTCAAGGTTGGAATACCCTTTTTGTTACACCCTGTATAAACAATAATAGAATTCCGTGTACCAAAACAAAGCAAGTGTACAATAATCCAAATTCTATCTTAATTGGTCTCGATCTATCGGCGAAGGTAAATCTTAAACGCGCGTAATAGCGGGACCTAAGACGTGATCTTATCTAAATCGTCGCCCCCGCTTACGGGAATGGCAGATCTTAGTAATGTACTATACCAGAGCTTTCTTGTTGAGAAGTCTATGGGTCTGTTCACACTAGCGATTTTTCTTAGTGATATTCGGGCGAGGCAACAGCGCAGCGAGAACGCAAGCGATATTGCTGCGATTTTTTAGCATCAAATTACGCACGGTTGCACGTCGATGAAAACACTTTGACCTTGACCGGGTTTTTGGTTTCGGGTGCTGGTAGAATAGCGCCAGTTCAGATTATACTGGTTTTGTATTTACGTGCTTGCCGCCTTGCGTACGTACGTATTACTTCGTGTTCGGGGCGATATCACCACCGCCGCGCCGCGCTGTATGTCGCCTCGCCCGTATGTACATCGCTGAGAAAAATTGCCAGTGTGCACAGACCTTAAGGGTACTTTTAAAATACGGGGTTATTTTTAGACACACATAAAAACATAAAAAAATACAAGTTTTCCGTAGACACTTGGAAATAAAACCAAATAATTTTTCTCATACAAAAATCAAATATATTATATATTATTCTATTATTATAGAATAATATATATTATACAAAAAAAATCGTTTGCCAGTAACTGAGTGGTTTATATTTCCCAGGTTACAATCATAAAACTTTTGTTTCACAGATTATTATGGTCACTCTGAATGTGTGGAACTCTATGAACACCAAATGCTTAGTAACCTACTTTGATTCTGATTGTACAGTTACCATTTAAGAAACTTAATTAATTTAATAAAAAAATATTGATAATAAACGACAGAATGAAATGCTCGTGGTAGTGATAGTTGCTCTTTCCTTCTGATCACGAAAGTGAAGCAACGTTGGTCATGGTCAGAACTCGGATGTGTGACCACCAGTGGCACAAAAACTAGAGCGTTTCCGTGCTTTATAAGGCACGTTAAGCTGACGGTCCTGGCTGCTGCCAATGGTAGTAGTCGTTAAACCAAGCCAGAGAGAGGCCATTTAGCGGCTTGACAACTCTGACAGCCAGATATGCCAATAAATTGGTAAAGCCTAGTCTAGGATTGGGTCTGGTTTTCGCACTAAGTTGCAGAGATCAGGGCAGTCGCTTTCTCGTATCCTAGGTTGGATAGTTCACCCGAGGCCAAAAAACAATTGCTGAAAACGGGCAATGCAACGAGGTATCCGAACAAAAAAAAATTCTGTACAATAAAAACCAACAAAATGTATTTAATGTGGAAAAAACAACTCCAAATACATAATTTTAGTCTCCCCCGGTTTGTCCCCGCCTGCAATAACCTCATGAAATTTTTAAAAAAATGTTTTTTCTCTTTCAGTTCATATTTATCTACACAGTCGGGTACTTTGATTTTTTGAAATAAATGTTTTTATTAAAACAGTAAAAGTCCAAAAAGAGTTTTTTAAACAGACAGGATAAAGACTTGAAATATTGTGTATTGAGATACCAAAAGCTTTCCAACATTGCTCAGCCCAGACTACTTCCTGAAAGATATTTTTTGTTTTTAATTATTGTTATTTTTATATACTTACCCTATGTTACTCCTACAATGAATACAAAAACGACACCTCTCATGTTGAAATCTATCATTCACTAGGCTGCAGATCGCGACAAAGAAATCGACATACATACATACTTATATATTAGGTCTTTACCTATGAAATTGCCGTTTTGTATGGCGAATTTTAGGTAAAATCAATTTTCAGTACTAACATTTTTGCATTTTTCTTAGGAATTATAAATCCAATTTTTTTTATTTTTTTAAGCATTATTGGGAAGACATTAAGCTAACAGAAACTTAAATTTAATTTTCGAAGAATATTATCTGTAAAAAAATATAACAAATCTAAATCGGACGACATTTAAGACGAACAATTTTCAAACCTTTAATTTTATATATGAAACTAAAAATAAAAACTTTATTTTACGTGTACAATGATAACCTTGAAGTCAGCTTTCAAATATAAGAAAAATTAAAAAAATTGCATTAGAATTATAGGAATTATGATCTCATTAATCTGTAAGAAAATAGACCTATTACATACACTTGAATAACATAACCGTCCTGTTTTGGGGCAGTCGGGTAAAAAGTAGTCATTTGACTGAGTTGGAAACAAATGGAAACTTTTTAGTACTTACCCTTTTTAGACTCAGCTTTGTAGAAATTAAAAGTAGAATCTCTACTGTATAAGTCTACATTAAAAATGTTACAACTACTGCTTCCCATTTCTTATACGATTCGTAAAAACTTAAGCATGTCCTTATTTTTAAATTTTTATTTTTATTAAAAGAAAGGTTCCTTTCATTTCATTTGTGTTATTTTGCAACTTCTATCCCATACACCTTAATTTAAATTTGTTCTGTTTAAAGGCAGTTTAATATCAAAAGTCATAATAAATGTAAGCAATCAAAAAACACTTAAATGTTTAACTATAACTAAACTTCTATGAGTCAGCTGTTTTAGACAAGAGACCCTTAATTATAACAAAACAACAAATTAGCATTGTAAATTAAACCCTCATCTGGGTCAATGTTTAGGGTGGTTCCAGAATGACACTTATTCAATGTAGATATAACGTGTAACAAAATAGGTATAAAGAAACCATACAAACACAAGATTTTATGACTGTTTTACACGGAACAAAATTTAGGTGCATCAGGGATGAAGCTATAGAAAGGAAAAATATGCTTATAACTTTTTCTTTTTTTTCTATAGATGCATCCTTCTGAGGTGCCATAATTTATATAAATAAACTATAGTTCAAAGAAAATAATGTGTGACTCTATGTGTAATGAAGTGATAAAATGGCCGCCTCTTAATGCTTTTCTATAAATGCCACTGTCTAAATTCCGCCCTCAAATGCCTTCCCCTAAACACCGCTCTATAATTGACGCCCTCTAAGAGCCGTCCTCTTGATGCCACCCAATAAATGCTGCCTTCTTGATACCACCCTCTAAATGCCGACCTCTAAATGCTGCCCTCTAAATGCTGTCCTCTTAATGCTGCCTTCTAAATGCTGCCCTCCAAATGCCACCTTACAAATGCCGCCCTCTAAATGCCACTCTCTAAATGCGGCCTATTTCACGCAAGCTGAGGGTATTCCTCATTCATACACTCTCATTCTAAGATAAGAAATTCTAAATTGACAAAAACATGGTAAATTTTAGATTTCTAGTTATTCAAAAATTGTATTTCTAAAACCACCAAATCATTCGTCATATCTGGTTGATTACTACTTTTTTCATAAGAAAGAAGAACCTTTTAGTGTTATTCACAAATTCACTTTCTATTTCAAATATTAAATTTGATAGTTTGTTTCTTACGGCTTGCGTCTTTAAAGTTAACGCTTCTTTAAATCTATTACTGATATTATTCTTCGGCTTCTTTAAATCTATTACTGATACTATTCTTCGGCAACAAAACAGAAAGAGTCAAACACATACTTGATAAAAAAAAATAATGGCGCTGTATTTACATACAAACATATATAAAGTCATGCCTCTTTCCCGGCGTCGGGGCAGGTAGAGACCACAGCCCTCCACCTGCTACTATCGGGTGATGACTGATGACTATATTATTGAAATTATTAAACAAAACCGAAACAAACCAAATTCTATTAAATTACGTCGTTCTTGTGTTAACATGGTCTGTTCTAATTAATTGTCATTATAGTCAAGTAATTTTGTGATCAATCACTTAATGAGAACCATAGTTTGAAGATAATCAATAACGTAATTTACTAACTAATTAATATAGTAGCTGAAATTTGACACATTTAACAATGTAGGTAATAATTTGTGTAAGGTTAGATTGTGTGATCTTTCTGATTGTAATATTTCTGGAAATCTAAATAATAAACTAAATCATCTAAATAATAAACTAAATCATAGACATCAGTCTCGCGCGATGCGTCAGCGCGTACGGTCTTGTTGCGCAGTGAATCTGTGACTCATAACTTAGCGAGCAAAATGTGTACCGTTTTAAAGTGCAATTCGTGCAACATCGTAATAAATGAGGTGTTAGCTTTTATTCACAATAAAATAAAAGTCATGGACAGTGAAAGTCTCATTCGTATATGTGTAACGGGTTTCACGGAAGAAGATATCGAGGAAGCAAAAACGTTACTATTTGAATCAGTGCATACTGACAAAAGAAAAATATCAAGACGAAAAGATGGGAAAACGAAACGGGATCTTCAGGATATAATTACGGTTTTTAAGGAAACAGACCCAGAAAAGATTCCTGTTTTTGTGGCGCGTCAATTACACCTTCTACCGCCAATAACGTTCGATCACATCGATGTAACCAGGCTTCTGAAAGATTTGCTTGTGTTAAGAGCTGATGTAAATAATTTAAAATCGGATTGTGTGACCATGGATACACTACAGGAAGTTCTAAACTCACGCAGTAGTAAGCAAGCAAGTCCATCACCAAGTAAAAGCCGTCTCGAGCCTGAGTACCGACCTTGCTATATCAACAAAAAGAGAGGTGCCTACTTGGGTTCATTTCATAATGATAGTGGCCCCATGGGTCTATTACATTCCAGAACACCTACGGAAAATATACCAGTACATTCGTCCACACTGAAATTTTCTACGTCGTCGTCAATAAGTGAATCGCTCGAAAATACCGACAATACAATTGTTAAACAGCCTATACAACAGCTAATCGAATCATCAGTTGACAGCGAGACCGTTTTTGTGACACGTTCAGGGCCGTCACAGCCGCAGAAAAACAGTGAAAGTGACAGAATGCAACTCACTCGTTCACCGCCCAAGAACGAATGCTTAGATGACGTTTGCTGCCAAAGTCAGAAATCAGCCGCTACTACCGGAATGGAAACAAAAACCATGGCTGAAATGTTGCAAAAGGATAAAGAGTGGAAAAATAAGAACAGTAACAGTGATGAGTGGGTGAAAGTACAAAGAAAACGTTTAAGGAACCGTTTTGCTGGAAAAGCTGGTAGTGCAAAGATTGAGCCCGAGAAGTGTAAGTTCAGAGCAGCTGATGCCAAAGTGCCTTTGTTTATATCAAACGTGCACAAAGAGGCGTCCGAAAAAGATGTTATGGACTATATATACAGTAAAACGCAAGAAAGGGTATCACTGTACAAAATGCGCACAAAGGAGGAGAGAGGTTATAACTCGTATAAGTTATTCGTAGCGCAACATAAAGTATCTCTTTTCTTGGATAATAATCTATGGCCAAATGGAGTAATGTTTCGGCGTTTTGTGAATTTTAGACGAGACTCGGGTTCTGCAGCACTCATAAATGGATTTAACAACTATTAAACTTGTCACTTTTAACTGTAAATCCATAAAAACATCCATGGATTGTGTACGAGGTTTATGTAAACAAGCAGACTTGGTTGCGCTCCAGGAGACTTGGCTGCTCCAGCATGACATTCCTCTGCTGGCCGACGTTGATAAGGAGTTTGCCTGCACGGGAGTGTCGGCTGTGGACACGGCGGCAGGACTACTGCGCGGGAGACCATTTGGAGGAGTGGCGCTCCTCTGGCGTAGAAGTGTCTTTAACAACGTATCGATAGTGGAGTGCGGCAATGACAGAATATGTGCGATAAAAATAGTATTAAACGATCGTTCTTTTATCGTGTGCTGTGTTTATATGCCAACGGATTCCGTTGAAAATTTAGTGGTTTTTACAGAGTGTTTGAGTGCAATTAGTGCCATAATAGAAAGTTCTGGTGAGAACGCAGTGTACATTATGGGAGATTTCAATGCACATCCTGGAACACGTTTTGGTATGGAACTATTATCTTTTTGTAGGGAGCAAGAGTGGCAATGTGCTGACATAGAAAAATTAGGTTTGAACTCGGACACGTTTACATTTGTTAGTGATGCGAATGGAAGTCGAAGATGGCTCGATCACTGTGTGGTGACTGAGTCAGTATGGGATTCAATAGTAAATGTATCTGTTCTTCAGAATGTGTATGCATCAGATCACGTACCACTTTTAGTAGAATGTCAATTAAATATGTTGAGTAAAAAATTTGAGCCGTCGAACCTTAAGTCTAATAAAATTGTATGGGGAGAAAGGGATAGTCAACAAATAAATGCATATCATGAATGGTGTTATAACAAATTAAGATTCTTAGATTTTCCACTAGAATGTGTGAATTGCTGTAATAATGGTAATATTATATGTAACAGCATAGATCATAGAAAAGTTATAGACACCTTTTATAATAATATTATTTTAACGCTATCTGAGGGGGCAGTGCAAACGTGCAATCGTGTAAACAGACCTTTTGTAAGAAAACCTTGTATCGCAGGATGGAATAAGCATGTTAAGGACTCACACGGGCAGGCAAGGCTTTGTTTTTTAAATTGGATTTTTCAGGGTAGACCTAAGGGGGGGGATATTTATGTTAAAATGTGTGAAAGTAGAAAATGTTTTAAATTAAAATTAAATTGGTGTATAAAAAATCAGGAACAAATTAAAATGGACATTATTGCCTCTCATCACAAAAATAAACTTTTTCACAAATTTTGGAAAGAAACGGGAAAGCTTAATGTTAAGCCTCTGCCTCCCGTGAGTGTCGGCGGGGTAAGTGAACCCAAGGAGATAGCAAACCTCTTCAAGGAACATTTCCGTGTGCAAGCGGAGACTGGGCCCGACAGCGCCAACACCAGCAGCAGCGGAGACACGAATGCTGGTGGTGGGGTTGACGGAGAACGTCCACTCATACTAATCACGGCAAAGGAGGTGGCGCGTATCATATCGGGCATGCAACGGGGTAAGTCGCCGGGGCATGACTCGCTTAGCATAGAACACTTTAAATATGCAGGGGTTCACCTACCGCGCGTGTTAGCACTGCTTTTTAATTTATGTATTAGGCACTCGTACTTACCGTCTGATCTCATGAAGACCATCGTTGTGCCTATTGTAAAAAATAGGACGGGAGATGTGTCTGATAAAAGTAACTACAGGCCGATATCGTTAGCGACAATAACAGCTAAGGTGCTTGATGGTGTGCTTGACTGTCAATTAGATAAATACATTAATATACATGATGCACAGTTTGGATTTCGTAGTGGTTTATCCACTGAAAGTGCTATTCTAGCACTCAAGCACACCGTCAAATACTATACTGACAGAAGCACGCCTATTTATGCGTGCTTCTTAGATCTTTCTAAAGCTTTCGATCTTGTCTCATATCCGGTCCTGTGGAAGAAGCTTAGACAGACAGGTTTCCCGACTGAGCTTGTAAACGTTTTCCAGCATTGGTACGACCATCAGACGAACTGTGTGAGATGGGTGGGTGAACTGTCGGACATGTACAGGCTGGATTGTGGAGTGAGGCAGGGGGGGCTGACGTCTCCGAAGCTGTTCAACCTGTACATGGACCAGCTGATCAGTGAGCTCAGCAGCATGCATGCGGGATGTTCTATAGATGGCGTCAATGTCAATAACATCAGTTACGCGGATGATATGGTGCTGCTGAGCCCATCGGTCTGTGCCTTGGGGGAGATGCTGCGCGTCTGTGAAGCCTATGCTAAGTCACATGGACTTAAATATAATACAAAGAAAAGTGAGTACATGGTCTTCTCGGCGCGCGGGAGCTCTCCGGAGTACATACCACCCATTAAGCTTGATGGAACTGCCTTGCAGAGGGTCAAGCAGTTTAAATATCTAGGTCATATATTAACCGAGAATTTAACAGATGATGCCGATATTGAACGGGAGCGTAGGGCGCTGGCAGTTAGAAGCAACATGCTGATTCGGAGATTTGCTCGTTGTACTGATCAGGTTAAGATTGCATTGTTCAAATCTTTTTGTCAATCGTTTTACACCAGCAGTCTCTGGATCACATATAAGCAGAAAACTTACAGTGCCCTGCGCGTTCAATATAATAACTCCTTCAGGATGCTGTTGGGGCTTCCGCGCTACTGCAGCGCATCAGGTATGTTTGCGGAAGCGCGCACCGATGGCTTCCACGCCATAATGCGGAAAAAAGTGGCTTCCCTAATGAGCAGGGTGCGTGGGAGTACCAACAGCATTCTGAAGGTGATAGGCGATAAGTGCGAGTGTCCTATACAGAGGCACTGGATTGGGACTCTGATAGGGTAATTATGAATAGATTTTGATTATTGACATGATTTATTGATACTGGACTTTTTTTTGACATTTTATGATAAAACTAATATAGATTAAGTGGTATTAACAAATTATATGGATTCTTATCTGAAATAAATTATTTGAATTGAATTGAATAGACATAGACAAGGCATTATATTAACCTTTTATTACAATAAAAATTAAATGCTTTTAAAAAAAAATTGTTGTTTTATTACAGTAATTTTAGTAGAAATAAAAATTTTTTTTTCGTCAACATATTCCTATACTATTAAACGAGCAATATTTATATATATATATATATATATATATAAATACATATATTTGTAATCGGTTTTTATAAAAAGGCTCTAACGATTTCGATGAAATTTACGATACGGGGGTTGGGGGCGAAAAGTCGATCTAGCTAGGTCTCATGTCTGGGAAAATTCGTTTTCATCGTCTTTTTAGGGTTCCGATACCAAAATGGTAAAAAAAAGGAACCCTTATGGTGCCGCTCTGTCTGTCTGTCTGTCTGTCTGTCCGTCTGTCTGTCACACCTCTATATCTCAGCAACCACTTATGCTATCGACCTGAAATTTGGAATGGTTTTAGAATATAGTTGCCCAACTTAACTGCATATGAAAATTTTTTGAAAAAAGTATGATTATTAATGTAAAGGGGGCCAAAATAGGGGGAGCCAAATTTCAAATTGTCGCTACTAGGTCGAGTGGGGTATCATATGAAAGGGCTTTACTTGTACATTTCAAAATATATTTTTGTATTTTTTTAAGTTTCTTAGTTTTCAAGTTAAGATGAAAAATGTCAAAAAAAATACCATTCCCCCCCCCTTATCTCCGAAGTTTGAGTAAGGAAAAATCTGAATTAATTACAGTTGACAGGGGTTCATGTAAACTTTGCAGCAAAAATAAAACGATCTTCCTAAGTTGCACAGTTTTTCAGAAATCTGCAAAAAACCTTTAAAAACAAATTTAGTTTTGCGGTCCTGAAAATGGACTTTATTACTTCCAAAAATACTATAGGTATATCGGAACCCTCGGCGCGCGAGTCCGACTCGCACTTGACCGGTTTTTAATATTTCTTAGCGCATTTTGGTGCGTTCAAGGAATTTTTAGCGCCAACTGTTGTTGAGTAGCATAGCTTGCTCACCCGATGATATTTTAATCATGCAGAGCATAGTTCGGTCGCCCAGGTAGCTAATTGTATAATTAGGTTAGATTTATTTATAAATATTATATTTTTAAATAAATCTAACGTAATTTAGCTCTGGGGAAGAGGGGCAAGGCTTATCGAGACAAATCTTACGACTCCTTATCAAGGGGTGGGGGGGAGAGTTCAATGGTTTCCTTACGTTATTAATGTATAGTACCTGGGCGACAGAGCTTCGCTCTATAATAGCCGCCTCAACATTAAAATATCATTGGGTGAGTAACCTATGCTACCCGCCAACAGATGGCGCTGTAGGTTTCTGTCTAAAACGCAAATGCTTGTAAACACGGAGAAAACGAATTTTCCCAGACATGAGACCTAGCTAGATCGATTTTTCGCCCAAAAAAACCCCCGTATGGTAAATTTCAACGAAATCGTTAAAGCCGTTTTCGAGAAACCGATTACAAATATATGTATTTATATATATACAAATATTGCTCGTTTAATAGTATAGGATTCTATTATATAATAGTGCATTAAAATGCAAGTGCGCTATTTTTCTGATTACACTCGAGGCTCAGGAATCGCAGCCCGAGCCGCAGGCGAGGGCGTGATGGAGCCGAGAGTGTAATGAAAATGCACACGTGCTTTATACGACGTATTTTCAACACATTTGCGAATAAAAAGACTAAAACTTGCTAACCTTATGTCCACGCACGTCCACTGGAACATTTTGTAGGCTGCAAAAGTTGGTGTTTTCCTTTGATTTAAACAAACTTCAATTTTGTGTTTTGTGTCTAAGTATTTAAGGTGGTTCAGGAACTACGAGTACATTAATTACAGTTTTTTTTTAGAAGTCGACACTTTTAGAAATAACTTCACTAATAAACACCACACAAAACCACATACATTATAAATATGGCGCGCATTATTTCTTTTTCAGCGGGCACAGATTATACGCGTATTTCAGAGGCACAGATTAAACTGCCAAACAGTGTATTTCTCAAACCGTTAAATAAATTATCAAAAATTGAATATCTTGTTACAAAAATTACAAATTTATTGTTTATTAGTTAAATAATATAAATAATTTCATAAAATTTATCATATTTTCTCGAATACAGCCTAATTTCATGAAAATTTTCCTAACATAACAAGCATAAAAACTCTTTGCTCCTTCAGAGAAAAAAAAAAAAAAAACAAAAATAAAACACTGGTGTGGTAATATAACGGAAAAAGAACGCGTGTTTAATAAGCTGGATTATGGACCGTCGTAATACAATGCAAATATAGCTGTTTTATGAGAAAATGTGTTGAAAATAAATATTAAGTTGTCAGCGGCGATACTATAAAACAATATGTTATACATATTTTATCTTCTCTAAATCTGTTTGCATGGTTTGCATTTGCTTATCGTCATTAACATTCAATTTCATAAAAACGTCCACTGCTGGACAGGTCACAGGAGTCTCCGCCAAGAATTGAAAAGCCATTTAAAGTTCGGGTATATTTGAGGGGAAATGGGTTAGAAGTCACCAATCAGCGTCTGGCTTCAGAAGAAAAGACCGCGGAAGTTAGTGGCCGCAGTACTATAGTTGTACGGTCAACCGCACGCCAGTAGAAATTTTTCAACTCTAGTACCACGCCATAAGGCTCAAAAGTGTTTTTACGAAGGACGCTGTTGTCCTCGTTCATCATCCCTTAGTCACGTTTTATGATGCCCACTGGAGAAATGGCTAGTACTTTTCTTAGTTTGCACCATTAAGACTTACTTTGTAATTGCTGCAATTTTTAAACATAGACCGTCTTACTACAAAAAAGTTAGACATCTGTTGAACACTTGATTAAAAAAATCGTACAAAAGGGCATATTTCAAACTACTTGTACATGCCGTAAAATTTACTGTCCCATGGACAATTATTTACTTTTTTATGTCTCTATATCCCTGAGATATTTTTTAGTTATTTTTAAATATTAAATTAATGTATTTTCTGCTGATTTACATATATTAAACTAACAGTATTACATTTTAAATAAATAATGAATAATTTCAAAAATTGGCAATTTTATTGTTCAGTACTGTCCCATTTCCATTCACCAACTTTTGACCTGATATTCAACATTACTTTTCATAGAATATATTGTGGTTTCGACTTTTTTTGTGTGTAAATATCTTTTTATCTTACAAATAAATACTAAATAGCTCTCTAAACCTTATTTAAGGAACATATTTTCAATATTAAATACTGTCCCATAATTTGGTTGTAACGGACATGTCCTAGCACCGTTACCGTGTTACAGGCGATATTTTTATGAATTTTTATACCAAATACGAATTGTATTTATCAAATAGTAACACTGTAATGAATCTTTCAAACTTCACTCTATGTTGTCGGCCATTTTAACAAGATTTACGGGTGGAGTGAGCTATGCGGTATATAATCTATTTGGTTTCACGTCTGATTGTCCGGTCAGTAATTTGAATGTACAAAAAACAATTAATAATAAACTTACCTTCACTTTATACTGTCATACGTTTTAGCTATTTTGGAATTAAAATATAACCACAATAAGCCTTTTTAAACAATATTTTTAGGCGAGGAAACCATTTTCGGTAGCATGATGTGGTTCCGTTACGTCCTGTTCGTTACTTTAAAACCAGTAACGTATGACCCGGACCTAATCAGTAACGAATAGGACAGCATAAAGTTGCGTCTAAAACTGATGTCTGGTCCAAATATAACCTTTTATATTCAATGGGAAAAAAACTAAAGTTTTTATGGCTTTCTGATCAATAATACATGCAGCCAAGTTTCTCTGTATATCTTCATCTTTACTGTGTCCTGTTCGTTATGAGTAGGTCAGGTTACGTGACTGTCCCATAAAAAAATCCCCAATCTTCTTGATTATTGCCTATATTTATAGGAAATCCATTTATTTATCAATATTAAAAATAACTTTAATATAGTGACATCAAATAGCTAAGAAAACTAGTGATTAATTAGCCTAAGAATATGATTATACCACAAAGTAAAAGATTAAGATTTTTTATTAGGTAACGGTAAGGACTAATTAAATGCAAAAATAATAAATAAATATTTTTCTAAAAACAGTACGTGATTATTAAAAGATAAAGAACTTATTTGTTTTCCCAATAAATGTATTAAAACATGAAATTTAAAGTTTGTTTTAGAATTATAACCATTTTTCTCTTGGTAACGAACATGACAGAATTCAGAGAACTTTTTAGGTTTTCCTTTGATTAGATCATAATTATTTAAAATTGATCGGTTCTTTAAATGAAAATACTAAATTTATCTATTAGGCTACTTATAATTGCTAAAAATATACTAATGTAATCAACTTTGATAAAATCATGAATTTTTCAATAGCGTACAAGTAAATTGAAAAATGCCCAAAATAACTTTGGCTATGTCATTGATGCGCAGAAGTCAAAAATGACTTATTTTCTTATGACTTGACTTCTGCGCATCTACTGACAAAGCCAGTTATTTTGTGCACATTTTTTTAATCAAGTGTTCAACGGATGTCTAACTTTTTTGTAGTAAGACCCTATTTTATTAAGTAGGTATGCTTCTTATTACGCACTAAAATTGAATTTTAATGGTAAGAAAGGCCTGGCCTGCACGGTTTTATCAGATCAAACATATTTATAATTCCTAAGAAGAGGTTAAAGAGCGAATTAAGGATTTCTTGGGTAATTTTCTACGTTCCGAGACCTTTTACCTGGTAACGACAGAGCTCGAGAACCGAGAATTGCCGTACTTATATTAAACCTTAAGTCTTCTCTTAGAAACTTAAAGAGCTTAATAAGCTTCCAAAGGCTATACAGCTTCAATGGCATGCGATTTATTTATTTTTAAATTGAGATAGAATGTTTTAGGAAATGAACATGAATTTAAAACTCGTTCGATTATTACAAACATAAGAGCTGTTTTGGCTCACTTGGGCGAATAAATACAAAAACACAGTCTTCTACGGAAGTTTCGTAAGTGGAAAATTAATGCAGCTACACTCAGTTCGTCCGTAGTCTTCAAAATGTGAGGAATTTGAATTGAAAAGATCAAAAAAGTCGGCCAGAATCACAAAACAACGATAGGGCCACTCCGCGCCCGCCCCATGAAGCAGAGCAAGACGCATGGACTTCAGAGCTCTGTGGCCAGAATTAATATAATAAATCCATAGATAATTTCGGTATAGACGTACAATAAATTCGGCCTCCCTCTCTCTTAAAATACATAAATAAAACCATAATGTGGTGAACGTAGATGTTGTTAAGAGTTGGAATTCCGTAACCTGAAAAAAGTATGAGAAATTTTTAAATAGGTTACTAATATTGGCCGTCCTCAAAACCTTCTAGGTCGAGGCGAAGCAACCTTAGATATTCGTTAAAAGGACCTCCAGGGCATCATCATACACCGAATGATATTAAAAATTCTCTCTGAAGACCATGTATGGAAATAATTAACCAGGCTGACTGACGACTGTGCCAGGAATGTGGGTGGCAATCTTAGTTAATTATGGCCTTTATAAGCTTTTCTTTCACAACATAAAGTTTTGTGCATGTACCTTATGACATGACATAATTTGAACCTAAAATTGGTTCCATTGAGGGTTTTCTCATGATTATTCCAGGTTACGGCATTCAAGCCGCTGAGAAAAATTGATTGTTTTATATATGTATCTTAAATGACTAGGCTGCGGAAGCCCGAACTAAACCGTAGCTTATTTTACTTGGCTGTAAAATAGCGGATTATTAGGTTCGCTAGTCAAAATACAAATAAAATTGCCTGGATTTGCAGCCATGGTTCTACACACGTAACCTCTTTTTACCCGACTTTGGCAAAAAGGAGGAATATAATTTTGACCGGTATGAATGTATGTGCGTTTATGTGTTTCCTCGTGACTTCTAAACTATTTATCGTATTTTGACAGATAAGGTATTGTTATAAGCGTCTTGATCATTAGCTGATTACAGGATATAAGACGTCACATTTTATGTGGGGCCCTCTAGAGGAGATTAAGTGATGAACGAAATTATCCCTTACTAAAACAGCTTTATCTTGACAATAACCAGCAGTTTCACAAACTGTCTTCAAAGCTAAAACTCCTTGAAATCTATTTTTGACACTTTCTGTTTTGTTGCTGTATTTAAAGGAGCTTTAACTTTTAAGATGCTTTGTGGAATTGGCTGTAAGACACATAGTGTGCCTTACTAGAAAAATTCAGCACGCAGATAGGAAAAAAATAGAAGCTCTGTCTCCTCTTGTCAAAAAAAAGAAAAAAGCAGTTTTTTCTTTTTTACAAAGCGAGTAAAATGGTAGCTATCTAGCATTCCAAAATAATATCTGAACTGTCAACCAACTTTCAATGATAAAAGGAATCGACCAAATTTCCCTAAAAGAAAATTTCACAAAGATCCAATTTGAATAATCTAACAAACTTCCGCGGATGTAGGCTGGAGCCTAAAGGCAGTGCCTAATGCCTATAGGGAGAATAAATGTAATATCCTAACAAACGGGACTCAGGGATGTAAAGACACCGTTTGTATGCAAATTCTTATTTGCCAACTGAGACAAAAATTCACGGTGATCGCGAATAGAATGGTTGGGGTCTCAGTGCAAGCGTGGTTTAGAGCAAACGCTAGTAAATCGAGTTTATTCATAAAACAAAATAGAGATGCTATCTGAATTCGCTAAGCTAAATAAATAAAAATGATTTGTTTTATATTTTTAACTGAAAATTTAGACTATTTTAGGAAACTAATTTGTTTTTTCCGCCTAAAATACTATTATTAATTTTATATTAATTATTTAAGTTTTAAAGTTGATGACGTCATTTCACAGTAGACGATGAAACGATTGCCATACCAAAACGAAATCGCGGGTTGGTAGGAAAAATCTTTAGCCAAGTTATGCTTGGTTTTATATAGAAAACCTTTTTACAGTTAAATCGTCAAAATTTTTCGGGTGCTTTTGGTTCTGTGATTTAGCTACTAAACTCTAAAATTTTATTTCATCTAATTGTGTTGTTTATGGTCAAGCAGGTTATGCACTTCTTCATTGGTCATCAACCAGTTTGGTAATATTTTTTACACATTACTGGTATCCCCGTCTTTGACTTATTTTTATGTCATGCTAAATGTTGTTTAAAATTACGCATTTTTCTGCAAAACCAGTGAAATATTGTTGCGTAAATGGCTGCAAAATTGATAGCTATGCTATTTGCGGAATATTCTTCTATGGGTATGCATTATTCCTTTGATTTTTCTATGAAAAAGCCGAATTGTTTTACGTATGAAGTAGGGTGGCTATAATATACAATGTTTGAACATACAGGAAAACAAAAGTTACAACCACATCAGTACTGTGGAATGTGAATCTGCGGAAACTGCCCATAAAACTGAACAACTTGTCCTAAAGAACATTATGATAGACTAGTCCCAAACTCCCAACTAACATTATGGACGACACGCGGGGAGCCAATGAACAATTTGCACGCCTGCCCTGCGCTCCCTCGCGATATTTCGAGCCACATTTACGGTCAGCATCGGAGTTTAGTGCCGTGATTATTGGGAGGTATTATGTGAAGTTTTTTTTACCTTGGGTTGGAATTCATATAAAAGAGTTTCATTTTTCGATATTGGTATGCCTCTTACGGCCAGTCGCATAAAGCGACATTAAAGTTAAATTTCCTTTAATTTTTATGCTGTCACTTTCTTCATCATCGAAACAGAAAGTGACAGCAATAGTGTACCGAATTGCACAGTGCGATCGAAGCAGGAGGACAGTAGCAATAAATAAAAACGCCTTCGTACACGGAATACAAAACTTCGTCGTGTAGGTGTCCGTCTCCCCAGCAACCCGTGCGAGATATGGCCAAGTGGCATACACCAAAATTTAGTGGAAATTGGTTCATTCCATCAGTAAAGTGTCAGATTCAGTGCATCAAAACTGATGACACTACGAGGTGAAAACTTTGGGTGGCTGTAGAGACGTCTCGTCAGCCAGCCCATTCTATACAGGGAAAACTACGAAGATTACATAAAAGCAAAATAGTTCCACATTTACTGCATGTCTAGTGCAATTGATTGTAAAAAAGCCGAATCGAAAATGTACATATGGTAGGAGCACTTCATCAATAATTATGGGTGGCTGGAGAGACGTTTTCCCAGCCAGCCCATGTGATATCTCGGAACATATAGTAGGTAGGAAGATGAAACAAAGCTTAATATTTACTACCTACTCGGAACAGTAGGAAGCAAATATTTCAAAATCCTAGCTCCACTAACTTTTGAGATATTTGTATTTTTTCATGGGCTTGCTGGGGAGACGTCTCGCCAGCAAGCCCATGCTGTAACTCAAAAAGTACTGCGCGTAGAATGCTGAGTGATATACCAATAGAGAGTGCATATTTGATGCAATAAGCACCAAGAAAAGTGAGTCCCTAGGTCTTATGGTTTCGATGCTAGAAACAAAAATCATTTTCCCGCTGAAAATTTGGAATGCATGATGTGAAGTGCAACGTTGCCGTTCTGTGCAATTCTACATGTTGCTGTTAGACCATTCAAAAATCAATCTTGTGTCCTTATAGTTAAGAGGTCCTGTAGACGCACGTGTAGATTATTTGTAATTTGAGAATAGTTCGGGAGACGGTGTACTTAAAAGGCTGATTGGTTAACAAGAAGTTTTTATTTATTTGTGGACACCATGTGAAGAACAAAAGACATAATATGTATTTTGGCTCACGTATTTATTTAATAAATCAGTTTTCTTAACTTATTAATTACAGGAAAATTTAAGAATACTTTAAAATTTTAGTTTGTTACTGAGACCATTAAACCTACATCTCCTCCTAGAATACAGTTGTCACGGTTGCTAAAAAGAGATTGAGGCACCAGTTAGTCTTCACGTGAGCTAAAATACATATTATCTCTTTCGTTCTTAACATGTCGTCACAAATAAATAAAAACTTCTTGATAACCAATCAGTCTTTTACTAAGTACACCGTCTCCCGAACTATTCTCAAATTACAAATAATCTACACGTGCGTCTACAGTACCTTTTAACTATAAGGATACAAGATTGATTTTTGAATGGTCTAACAGCAACATGTAGAGTTGCACAGAACGGCAACGTCGCACTTCACATCATGCATTCAAAATTTTCGGCGGGAAAATGATATTTGTTTCTAGCACCGAAACCGTAAGACCTAGGGTCTCATTTTTCTTGGTGCTTATTGCATCAAATATGCACTCTCTATTGGTATATCGCTCAGCATTCTACGTGCAGTACTTTTTGAGTTACAGCATGGGCTTGCTGGCGAGACGTCTCCCCAGCAAGCCCATGAAAAAATACAAATATCTCAAAAGTTAGTGGAGCTAGGATTTTGAAATATTTGCTACCTACTGTTCCGAGTAGGTAGTAAATATTAAGCTTTGTTTTATCTTCCTACCTACTATATGTTCCGAGATATCACATGGGCTGGCTGGGAAAACGTCTCTCCAGCCACCCATAATTATTGATGAAGTGCTCCTACCATATGGACATTTTCGATTCGGCTTTTTTACAATCAATTGCACTAGACATGCAGTAAATGTGGAACTATTTTGCTTTTATGTAATCTTCGTAGTTTTCCCTGTATAGAATGGGCTGGCTGACGAGACGTCTCTACAGCCACCCAAAGTTTTCAGCTCGTAGTGTCGTCAGTTTTGATGCACTGAATCTGACACTTTACTGATGGAATGAACCAATTTCCACAAAATTTTGGTGTATGCCACTTGGCTATATCTCGCACGGGCTTGCTGGGAAGACGGACACGTCGTGTAGTAGTGGTGAAGCAAACCACCTCGCTGAGAGAGATGTATTCTTGCTCATATTCAAGTGGTTGGTAGTTAATATTAGAAGGTATGGTTTTGGAATTTGGGTGAAATTTTGTTTTGTTTTATTCATTGATAGGCCGACCTATTTTCTCGATTCATCCGTAACTTCATTTAAAAAGTAGGGGGCTCGCGACTAGGCCGAAATGCAGTTGGTTGATGTTGAGTTTTTACAAGAATACCAACAAAGACCTTTATCGGCCTGTTGTTCACGGACGGACAGAAGGGAATAACGCACGTATAGATGGACAGAAAGACAGCTGATGTACGAGTGGTGTTCAATACGTAGTGAGAATGAACAACATATTGGTTTTAAGTCTTTTGATGTTTGTAAGTATTGATAGTTTATTTCAGTAAACCTACTGTGCACTTGCGGAACCCTAAAAAATTTTTAAATGCATAAAATACTATTTAGAGGAACTGTCAAAAGTGTAGCGAGAAACGGGGAGTAGAAAAATATGACAAGGAGTGACAGTCGTGACAGGGTCGGGAGAGAGTCAAGAAAAGGAAATGAAAGAAAAAAGCTTTTTTAACCGAATAAAAGGAATAGTTGCTAAAATTTTGATAAACGAAAGCAACAGAAGAAAACTATGAATCAGGTTTTGTTGAATAGTGAGGGCAATGAAGCTGAAATAGAATTTTAACATGTTTAAAGGTTTCAGGTGAGAGAGATTTTGGGCCGTCAAGCAAGGAAAATTTGGAAAAAACGGAGAAAAATGGAAGAAAGGAATCGGTAAACGTTCCAAATATCCTTGTTGTTACTTTGAGACGTCTGTGAAAGAAAAGTCGTTAGTAAGCTGGATTTATGTGAGTTATATTTTTTTTTTATTTTTTGTAGCTCGCGGAAAATAGAATTCATACAGCTGATGAGACGAATCTTTTGAAGGAGGCTATGATCCTGGATTGTGGATTCCTTCAATTGAGATAAAGATAGGGATTGCTTCGTGTAGGATATAGTATAGGAAGGTTTATTTGCGCATAAATTCAAGATGCTAACATTCAGGGTTTGATTCCAAAGTGTAAAGAATAAGTGGAGTGAAACTAATGTTATGTAAGTATTCATTTTGTGGTTTTCCATCTTTTATTTATTTTCGGTTCAAAGTTGTTGTGTGTATTTGAGTTAAGGTGAAATGTGACTTAATGAAATTTATAGTTTCTTCCAGGTTATGTGAGCTAAATAACGTTGAGAAAATCAGATTTCAATGTCAAAAGAGGAAGAGTTGATTGGAGAATATTTGCAGCTTTACAGATCTACCTGCGAGGTCATAAGAGGCTTGTACTGTGTGATACTTTAAGTAAATTGATATTCCCACTTAATGATTTTCGTTTGTAAACATTAATAACTCTGCGGAAATTATAACATACTGTGTTTCTAATCTGAGTCGTTATTTGTAGATAGTAATAAAGATTTTCTTTTCCCATAATTAAGTATAAACTAGTTCTACAAGTGTCTTTGTTCGCGTATAGCTAGGCAGGATAATGTTCTATTTCTAAACAGGTACAGGAATTACAAGGAACATTATAGACATGGAAAAGCAAACCACAAATGATAAATCGTGAAGGCTAAAAAAAGGTATTGCTTGGATTGTAAAGGTAATGTAAATTTCATTGTGTTTAATTCTTTCCTTTACAGAGAAATTGATTAAAATAGTCCTTGGTGAAATCATGGAAACTGGACTCTGATGTATATATATTGTCATCGATTAGGGGTGGCTTTAGATGTTGTATATTTTGTCAACATATCAAAGAGACTTTGGACGATGTATATTATTATCATCAATTCAAGGAGACTTTAGTCAATGTATATTTTTTATACTTTTTTTAGGTAGAATTGTCTATTTGACATTATTGTCAAATAGTCAACAAATAAATCATTTTTGATTTAGTTTTACTCAAAGCTAGACGCTATTTTGAAATCTTTATAAATTTTTTATCTCTTTAACTAAAAATAAATCAAAACCCAAAATCAAAATGGAAGAAAATATTAATACATTAAATAATTACCCTTTTTAGAAAATAATATAAAATCTTTGGCCCTAAATCAAAATTCCAGTTTTGATATACTAGTGTCTTCATATGATAAAATTTAAAAAATATTCCGTCAGATCAAAAGAATTAGAACGTCAATTCAAAATCTTAAAATAATATATCTGAAAACTAAAACTTGGATATAGATTGTGATATTTTATTGTGAAATAAAGGGTAAGTTTAAGTAGAGTGAATATTATAAATAATAATATTTCAAGTAATAATAAATTGCTTTGATAGTGATTTTGAATCTTCTGCCTCAATTTCCCAAAATTGGAACATGCTGAGAGCATTGCTACATCTCTGTACTCAAGCTCATAGGAGGTGCTTATCTTTCCTTTTACTTTCATACTATAGGAGTCCCAGATTTTGAGATTAAGAAATGCCTGCTCTCAGGTTTATTTAGTTCAACCAAGCATGGATGGATGCCCTCGTGACATGTGTCCCCGATGTCCACTATATTGGTTGTGGCTAATGTAAGTCGCGTGTCACTGGAGTATCTGTCTAAGTCTATCTGATAATATCAACCTTCGGATTTATTTATTTTAATCATTCTTGGGCCGGAGCCCTCAAGCCTAAAAGGGTCTGATACTAAAGTTCTTCTCTTTCTATTTGTGTGAGGTTTCGCTGATTCATCCTGAATTCCCTCTTCTGTATGTGTGGGATGAATTGGAGTTACTCCAATACAAATGGAAGGATATTAGCAAGGTGTTTTAACGTTGGATTTTGGAAATAGTGTTTCTTGTGTTATGTGCTGACAACGCTCGCCCATTATTGGATGCGTCGTTTGAGTGGCATATACCGCGGGAGGACCTCCTGATCTTAGCGTTAGATTACCAAATGTAGAGTAGTTAGACAACATAAAACTTTCTTCTTATGTGAAGGGACATTCTAGTTTAGTCTAATGACATTAAATTGTTTATAAGGAATAAATTAGAATTGTCCTGAATCAATAGGAAGAATATTCTTGATGGAGACATTACGTTCGTTCGTGGGTTGCTTCTTGTAAAGTGTGTTGACGACGTTCGCCCATAAGGCTGCGACGGCTGTACGACACTCTGACCTTGGGGGACCTCTGAACTTTATGTGTGTCATCCTAAAGTAGTTAAATAATTTATTTAATCTTCATTGAATCATACAGGAATCTAAACTTTATAAGATTCTAAGTTTTATTTTCCCTTAATAAAACTTGTCATAAATTATCATACTTAAAATTATACTTTGACTCAGTGTGAAACCACCTTAACTTTACTAAATAGATTCTTGAAAACAATAATGGAACAGAAATTATAATGTTTAGTTCCTTTTCATTGTAGATAAGTTCCGTATATTTAAGTATATACAATAACCCCATTTTTAATACTTCTTTTGAATCCTCTTTTAAAGAACATCGAGTTTTAGCTAGTGTTGTTTACGCTAAATTCTCCCAGTGTTTTTGGTTTTGAATACTCGATGCTTTTGATTTTCCCTTAAGATCTTAAATCATAAATGTTTGGCCCAACCTAGCTTAGATACTACTATCCCGTATCTTCTCGGTTCTGGTCATCATACTTCACTTTTACTTAAGGATTACCTTCAGTAATCTTTTGTCATACTTACTTCTTATATGTTCTACTTCGAAATATGCTGGGTAATCCCATTATAGTTTAGATGCAAATCATTTTATTTAAATGAGTGTTTAGACTGGGGTTACTCTACATAATTCTTGTCCTGCGTGGGTTGGTAACGGAAAAGAGATTTAGCTACGCATCACAAGTGAGAGCTATGAAGGATATACGGAGACCTTGTTGGTGCAATAAAGTCATTTAGTGACTGGGGGGAGGGAAGTTGCCCTTCAAACTCTTTATGTCTCTCGTTATAAAACCGTTATTGATCTAGGCTGGCCATGCAAGCAATAATACTATACCCGTATCTAGTACAGACTTCACACTTGGACGTGTGGAGCTGGCTAATTATTTTCAGTTTAACTTATTTCAAAACAAACTAAGGGATTCGATGATGTCGATCATTGTCTGCCCGGAGGGATTACAGGAAGAGCTCTTATAGCTCATGATGGAGAGTGCCCTGTTTTCCTAAAGGAAGACCGTATGCTTCGTGTGCCTGGCGGGCTCGGTGACCAGCTCTGGTATGGGTGACTAAAAGAAATAGTCAATACCCTGTGAACCCTGGATGAGTCAGTGATCGTCCCTTAAAGGTGGGCCACGTGGAAGTCGGGTTTGACGCGGGGCATGAACATACCGGGGGGAGACATCATCACCGTCTGGGTTGTACTGTGGTTAGTTGGTTCCGCACTCCACATACATTAACCCTAGTCTTTACTGTAGTTTAAGTTTTCGGTGGGATATCCAGCTTCGCGAGGATGATCAGAATCCTGACGATCCAGTTGGATTGTTAGGGTAGCTTAGCGTCATGTCATCGTGAGCTGGGTGATGATATGCCTCGGACCTAGGACTTAGGGTAGAGGAGGCCTAGGACGAGCTGCTTGGGGCGATGGCGGTGCCCCAAACCTGGGGATTGTCCCCACATTATTTTTTATTACTTCGTTTATATTAACATAGGTTTTTTTTCAGAAACTTAACGGCTATAATAATATTGCATTGTAAAAGAGATGAAACCTCTTCTAAATTGATGAATCTACATGAATTCAGATGAACTACACCAAACAATATGAAACTAAATTTAAATAAATAGTGATATAAAATAAAATAAATAACTCAAATTAGACATGTAAAGATGAGGATTATTTTCAAATATAAGTATTTAAATAACAAGTGTGTTTCTTTTTCATTCTTCTATTGCCACTCTCCACCGAGCAGAATCTGTAAATTACAAAATATTATAAGAATATAAAACGGAATGACGTAGGATTCAGGAAAAATATAATATTCTTAAAGGATATTATTCTAGACGATCAACCTTGGCCAAAATTTTCACGTATCTGATTTGAGGGTTCTATATGAAGGGACTTCAGATCTGTACAGCTGGTGCCGTGACCAGGATATGCTGGTTTCAAGCGAGAGAGGTATTGAGGAGTGAAAAAAGAAACAAAATGAAAAATACACTAATTTCGAGTTTTGAACTGAAGAAACTTGAGAGTAAAGTCTATCTAAGTTAAAGTTGTTAAGCGGGACGTTATAATTGGTTTTAGCTTAGGGTTATTTGTTTTGGAAACCATAGAAAATATGATGCATTCCTTGTTTCAGAATAAAGATGGGAAATTTTACAGTCTCAATAGAAGGAAACATAGGGTCAGGGAAGTCTACTTTGTTGGCAGCTTTGGGAGGCAACTCTGATTTTGAGATAATACCAGAACCAATTGATAAATGGACTAATTTATCTGGCGTTAATCTCTTCCAGTTATTTAAGGAAAAATCCTAAGAAGTGGGGTTTCTGTTTTCAAAATTATGTTCTTCTAACAATGTTAGAGAATCATACGAAAGAATCTAGCGCTAAGATTAAAGTTATGGAACGTTCCATCTATTCAGCCAAAAACTGTTTTATTAGGGAATTGCAAGAGAGTGAATTGTTGCACCCGGCTGAGTTTGCAGTTTTAGATGAAACCTATTCTTATTTCAAAGAACAATTGGTTACTCGAATTAATTTAGTGGTTTATCTTAGGACTTCCCCTATGGTTTCTTATCAGAGAGCCCTAAGTCGTGGTCGACCTGAAGAGACAGGGATAACGTTAGATTATATAGAGAGGATTCACAACATTCATGAGGAATGGTTATTGAACCCTAATATAAAGGAAGATTTTGACAGGATAGAGATTATCGATGGAGATCAAAATATTAGCTCCATAAAGCAACAGTTTTGGGAAGTTAAGGAAAGAATATTAGATAAGCTTTCGATTCTTTAATTTAAACAAAATTCCAACCTATAATTTGTAATAAACTTTCAGTATCCAAAGAAAAGAAAAAAATGCCTCCTCGTTATAATCTTAGATCATCTCAGGGACAAGATGAATTAGAAGGGACAGGTCAGCAAGAAGAACGTCCACGACCTTCTTTACGCAACTCCACTATGTTTCGCCAACTTCGAAGAAACATGGGAATTCTGACACAGAAGGTGTCGAATTTAGAGAATCAGCTGTCGCAAGCTCGGGAAACTAACGCTGCATCAGCTTCGTCTGAAAGGCATGAAGCACCGATTAATATTTGCCCGGTGATTGATACAAGAGTCGAAAAACCACGTTTTCCTGGAAGATTTGGGGTACATCCAGTGTCGTTTTTGGAGGATCTTCAGAATTATTTACGGAGAATGCCTAATGAAGATGCTACAATTGAAACTATAATCAGTTGTTTAGAAGGTGATGTTCGTAAATGGGCCAGAATTTATAGACAGAGATGGTTTACACAGTCGGATTTCAAAAGAGATTTTTTGGATGCTTATTGGGGAGAAGCCGAACAAAACACCTTGAGAAGAATGATTGTGAATGGCACTTGGTCTAAGGAAAATGGAACAATGCTAGAACATTTCGTTAGTTTAGCAGGGCAAGCAAAGATGATGTCTAGACCAATTCCTGAATGGCAAATAGTGGAGGATTTGATGAGACACTTTCCGAAGGATGTACAATATGCTTGGCGGATGAAGAAAGGAAATACTTTGATTGAGGCAACAGAGTTTCTTCGTGAATTGGATGACGTGAATAAACAATGTGGATCTTCTTCCTTTGACTCCTCTACTGGAGCTGATAGGGGAACAAAGCGTCAAAGTCCATTCGTTTCAAATAAAGACAAGCCATTTTATAAAAAACCAAAAGTGGTGGCTCACATCGAGGGGGAGACTTCAAGGGGAAGGATCACTGATGAAATAATTCAAGAAGAAGATTTAAACTAGTTGGGGCCATTTCCAATAAGCAGGAGGTGGCCGCAATTAACAAAAAACTAAATTATCTTTTTCCTGTAAAATATTTAATAAAACAAGGTTGGAAGCCAGGGGTAGGATTGGGTTGTGACCAAGAAGGGATCTTATATCCTGTTTCCCCGAATAATACTAGAACGAATTGTGATAGAGAAGGTTTAGGATATTCTTCAGAAGATTATAATAATAAACAAACAGTCGTAAATTTAATTAAAGTTTTTGACGTTTCCGTGATTAAACAAAATCAACCAATGTATAATCAGTTCATTAGAGAATATGAAGGTAACTCTTTATATGATGAAGAGGTTTGCTTTGAGAATGAGGGGCCCAAATTTAAATCAGAAATTGAGTTACAAATTTTGGGGCAATCTATAGTTCTCTTGGTAGACACTGGAAGTGAAGTAACTTGTATTTCGGAAGAATTCTTAGAGTGTTTACAAGGAGAATTAAAGTTAAAATTCCCTGCGTTACCAGTTAGACCAATATGTGTGAGGGGAGCCGTTGGACAAAAGAGTCTCCAAATAAAAAAACTAGTCTCTATACCGTTGACGTGTGGTTCAGTTGATATTGATACGGGATTTTTAGTGATTGCTAAATTAACTTGTTCTGCTATCCTTGGGGTAGATTGGTTAGTTGCGCACAACGCTGTTTTGCATTTAAAAGAACCACAAACATTAGAATTGGGTATCGTTGGACAAGGAGAAATTACTATTCCGTTTCGAAATCTTTCTAGTGGGTTTTTAGAAGAGAATCGAATAAATCTAATATCTGGAATAGAGGAACAAAACGAAAAAGAAGGCGGTGAAGAAAAGCAATTATTAGATTTGTTTAAAAGTATTCGGTTGGGAATGGATTTGTCTGATGTAGAGAAGGAACAAATTTTTAATGTTTTGAGATCCCATATGCAAGTTTTTACAAAGAAACTTGGAAGAGCAAATTGTTATACTCATGACATTAAAATGATTGAGGGTACTCCAAGGATACAACGAACCTATCCTATACCATATGCACATAGGGCAAAAGTAGAAGAAAAGTTGAGGGAGATGGAAGAATTAGGGATTATATCGAGGAAAACTACAAATTTTTGTAGTCCTCTAACTTTCACTGGAAAACCCGATGGATCTGTTAGAATATTACTTGATGCTAGGGAAATCAATAAATATATGGTTCCAGAAGTAGAAGCACCGCCTTTACAGATTGACATACTTAATGCTTTTCTTGGTGTAAAATTTATAACATTGATTGATTTAAATAACGCTTATTTTCAAATACCGTTGACTGAGGACAGTAAAAAATATACTGGATTTACAGTTAATGGAAAATCTTACGTATACAACGTGCTTCCGCAAGGACTTAAAACGTCAGTAGGGTCCTTTTGTCGCGCAATGGACATTATATTGGGTCCTGGTGTTAGAGAGTTTTGTGTCAATTATTTGGATGATCTTGCAATCCTAACGAGTGGGACTTGGCAAGACCATTTGGATCATATTGATATAGTTTTGGATCGTTTAGAATCAGCTGGAATGACTTGTAATTTTGCAAAGTGCAACTTTTTCTGCAGTGAAGTAAAAATGTTAGGGCATATAGTTACAACTTCGGGAATTAAACCTAACCCGGATAAAATAAAAGCTATAAAGGAATTCCCTATTCCAAAGAAACAAAAACAGTTAAGAGGATTTTTGGGACTTTGTAATTATTATAGACGTTTCATTAAAAACTATAGTATTTTGACTGCTCCATTAACTAGGTTATTAAAGAAAAACCAAGCATGGTTTTGGGATGAAGAATTAGATCGAGCTTTCAATAATATAAAGGAAGAATTTATTACAACGATTCTATTGAGCCATCCAGATCAGGATAAATTATATTATTTACAGACCGACAGTTCAGGGATCGGAATAGCCGGATCATTGTTTCAGATTGGAAATAATGGTGAGGTTAAAATTTTGGGATTCTGTAGTCGTGCACTACGGGGTTCTGAATTACGTTGGACTGTAACTGAACAAGAGTTGTGGGCTATTATTTATTCTGTGAAAAAGTTTGAGACTTATTTAAGAGGAGCGAAATTTGTTGTTCGTACAGATCATAAGGCATTAACTTTCATGAAACAAATGAAATTATACAATAGTAGAGTCACACGTTGGATTTTATTTCTTGAACAATTTGACTTCGAAGTCGAACATGTAAAAGGTGTAGAAAATATTGGGGTAGATATTTTATCTAGATATCCGCCAGGGGGAGTTTTGCAAGAAGAGAAGGTGTGGTATCCAACTGTTATGTATGTAGGTGTTTCTACTGACCGTGACTTGAAAAATAAATTACAACGTATGATGGAATATCAACGGCTTGATAACGTCATATGTGGGATTAAGGAGAGAATAAATGGTTCTAGAGTACCCGAAAGAACAGATAGATTTACACGTATAACTTTGCGCTGTATTGTCAATAATGATCTACTTTATTTTAAAACTGTACGTGGGGATTACGTTTTGTTTATGCCCAAGGTACTACAAGAAGAGATTTGTAAACAGGTACATATAGAGATGGGTCATCTTGGCGCATATAAAACTTTGAAATATTTACAATTAAGGTGTTATTGGATAAATATGGGTAAGACAGTGAAGTCTTGTATTCAGAAGTGTCATGTTTGTCAGCTTTCTAGACCTGACTATATAAAAGGGGTAGGGAAATGTAAATCGATTTTAACTGAAAACCCGGGTGAATTAGTAATGGCTGATATCTTCGGACCACTACCTAAAACTGAGGCTGGTTATATTTACATTTTTGTAATACAGGATTCTTTTAGTAAATTTATTAAACTTTTCGGACTTCGTGGAGCTTCAGCAGACTCAGTGCTTTATTGTATGAGAGTGTTCACTGAAATAATACAACCTAAGGCTGTTATGACAGATAACGGAAAACAATTTATTAGTCACAAGTGGAAAAATGGACTCAGAGCCTTGAGAATTAAGACTTTGTATACTACTATTCGTAATCCTCGACCTAACACTACAGAACGAGTGAATAAAGAATTAAACAAATTCTTTAGAATTTATTGTCATGATGACCATACTAGATGGGATCATTACTTGTTGGAGATTGAGGAATTGTATAATAATACGTTCCACGAGAGTACGAAATTTTCTCCTAATGAAATATTATTTGGAAATTCAGAGAAACTTAAAGTAGACTGTTTTCTACCACGGGCACTCACGAATAAAACGTTAGACCAAATTAGAGAGGAAGTTAGAGAAAACCTTAGACTTTCGAGTCAGAAGCGGCAGGATAGATTCAATAGAACTCATAAGTTGATAGATTTTCAAGTTGGTGATTTGGTAAAATTAAGGAGGCTTAATAAATCGGATTCTAGTCGAAATAAAACTAAGAAATTTGATTTATTATATGATGGACCATATCGAATTGGAGGAATAAAATATGCTAATGTGTATATTCTCGTTGATCCTGAAACTCAAAGTGTCAAAGGAGTTTATAATGCAGTCCATTTGGCTAAATATTATACTTAGGATGTTAGCTATTGAGATTTTCACGGGATTATATCATAAATTTTAACTTTAGAGGAATTGAGATATTCCTGGTCACAACCTAATTAATTTAATTTTATTAGTTTTAATTTAATAATTAATATTAGAAGACTATTTTGATTATAGTATATAGTGAGTCAATTTGTTAGTGAATTGACTGGCATTATTAAATCGACTTCGTTTTAAAAAATATAATGAACTATAATAATTTATAATTTAATACAAATTTAATTTGGTTATATAATCAGGGTTGAACTGAAATAAATCTAAATTTAGATAAACATGTTAAATAATTTTAATAATTTTGAATAAAAAATTAATTTAGTTTAATGATTTATAATATTAGTAGTTTAGTTATTTGTTTTGTTTATTGTATTTGTGAATAAAAAAATTTAAGGGCCAATATAGGAGGTTTTATTTTAATAAAATAATAATAATAATAAAAAAAAATTAATTTAAAATTGAAAATTTTAGAATTCTCGAAAAAAAAAAGTTTTCTTAGATTTTTCGAAATAATAAAATTTTGGGGGAGGCTGTGCACTTGCGGAACCCTAAAAAATTTTTAAATGCATAAAATACTATTTAGAGGAACTGTCAAAAGTGTAGCGAGAAACGGGGAGTAGAAAAATATGACAAGGAGTGACAGTCGTGACAGGGTCGGGAGAGAGTCAAGAAAAGGAAATGAAAGAAAAAAGCTTTTTTAACCGAATAAAAGGAATAGTTGCTAAAATTTTGATAAACGAAAGCAACAGAAGAAAACTATGAATCAGGTTTTGTTGAATAGTGAGGGCAATGAAGCTGAAATAGAATTTTAACATGTTTAAAGGTTTCAGGTGAGAGAGATTTTGGGCCGTCAAGCAAGGAAAATTTGGAAAAAACGGAGAAAAATGGAAGAAAGGAATCGGTAAACGTTCCAAATATCCTTGTTGTTACTTTGAGACGTCTGTGAAAGAAAAGTCGTTAGTAAGCTGGATTTATGTGAGTTATATTTTTTTTTTATTTTTTGTAGCTCGCGGAAAATAGAATTCATACAGCTGATGAGACGAATCTTTTGAAGGAGGCTATGATCCTGGATTGTGGATTCCTTCAATTGAGATAAAGATAGGGATTGCTTCGTGTAGGATATAGTATAGGAAGGTTTATTTGCGCATAAATTCAAGATGCTAACATTCAGGGTTTGATTCCAAAGTGTAAAGAATAAGTGGAGTGAAACTAATGTTATGTAAGTATTCATTTTGTGGTTTTCCATCTTTTATTTATTTTCGGTTCAAAGTTGTTGTGTGTATTTGAGTTAAGGTGAAATGTGACTTAATGAAATTTATAGTTTCTTCCAGGTTATGTGAGCTAAATAACGTTGAGAAAATCAGATTTCAATGTCAAAAGAGGAAGAGTTGATTGGAGAATATTTGCAGCTTTACAGATCTACCTGCGAGGTCATAAGAGGCTTGTACTGTGTGATACTTTAAGTAAATTGATATTCCCACTTAATGATTTTCGTTTGTAAACATTAATAACTCTGCGGAAATTATAACATACTGTGTTTCTAATCTGAGTCGTTATTTGTAGATAGTAATAAAGATTTTCTTTTCCCATAATTAAGTATAAACTAGTTCTACAAGTGTCTTTGTTCGCGTATAGCTAGGCAGGATAATGTTCTATTTCTAAACAGGTACAGGAATTACAAGGAACATTATAGACATGGAAAAGCAAACCACAAATGATAAATCGTGAAGGCTAAAAAAAGGTATTGCTTGGATTGTAAAGGTAATGTAAATTTCATTGTGTTTAATTCTTTCCTTTACAGAGAAATTGATTAAAATAGTCCTTGGTGAAATCATGGAAACTGGACTCTGATGTATATATATTGTCATCGATTAGGGGTGGCTTTAGATGTTGTATATTTTGTCAACATATCAAAGAGACTTTGGACGATGTATATTATTATCATCAATTCAAGGAGACTTTAGTCAATGTATATTTTTTATACTTTTTTTAGGTAGAATTGTCTATTTGACATTATTGTCAAATAGTCAACAAATAAATCATTTTTGATTTAGTTTTACTCAAAGCTAGACGCTATTTTGAAATCTTTATAAATTTTTTATCTCTTTAACTAAAAATAAATCAAAACCCAAAATCAAAATGGAAGAAAATATTAATACATTAAATAATTACCCTTTTTAGAAAATAATATAAAATCTTTGGCCCTAAATCAAAATTCCAGTTTTGATATACTAGTGTCTTCATATGATAAAATTTAAAAAATATTCCGTCAGATCAAAAGAATTAGAACGTCAATTCAAAATCTTAAAATAATATATCTGAAAACTAAAACTTGGATATAGATTGTGATATTTTATTGTGAAATAAAGGGTAAGTTTAAGTAGAGTGAATATTATAAATAATAATATTTCAAGTAATAATAAATTGCTTTGATAGTGATTTTGAATCTTCTGCCTCAATTTCCCAAAATTGGAACATGCTGAGAGCATTGCTACATCTCTGTACTCAAGCTCATAGGAGGTGCTTATCTTTCCTTTTACTTTCATACTATAGGAGTCCCAGATTTTGAGATTAAGAAATGCCTGCTCTCAGGTTTATTTAGTTCAACCAAGCATGGATGGATGCCCTCGTGACATGTGTCCCCGATGTCCACTATATTGGTTGTGGCTAATGTAAGTCGCGTGTCACTGGAGTATCTGTCTAAGTCTATCTGATAATATCAACCTTCGGATTTATTTATTTTAATCATTCTTGGGCCGGAGCCCTCAAGCCTAAAAGGGTCTGATACTAAAGTTCTTCTCTTTCTATTTGTGTGAGGTTTCGCTGATTCATCCTGAATTCCCTCTTCTGTATGTGTGGGATGAATTGGAGTTACTCCAATACAAATGGAAGGATATTAGCAAGGTGTTTTAACGTTGGATTTTGGAAATAGTGTTTCTTGTGTTATGTGCTGACAACGCTCGCCCATTATTGGATGCGTCGTTTGAGTGGCATATACCGCGGGAGGACCTCCTGATCTTAGCGTTAGATTACCAAATGTAGAGTAGTTAGACAACATAAAACTTTCTTCTTATGTGAAGGGACATTCTAGTTTAGTCTAATGACATTAAATTGTTTATAAGGAATAAATTAGAATTGTCCTGAATCAATAGGAAGAATATTCTTGATGGAGACATTACGTTCGTTCGTGGGTTGCTTCTTGTAAAGTGTGTTGACGACGTTCGCCCATAAGGCTGCGACGGCTGTACGACACTCTGACCTTGGGGGACCTCTGAACTTTATGTGTGTCATCCTAAAGTAGTTAAATAATTTATTTAATCTTCATTGAATCATACAGGAATCTAAACTTTATAAGATTCTAAGTTTTATTTTCCCTTAATAAAACTTGTCATAAATTATCATACTTAAAATTATACTTTGACTCAGTGTGAAACCACCTTAACTTTACTAAATAGATTCTTGAAAACAATAATGGAACAGAAATTATAATGTTTAGTTCCTTTTCATTGTAGATAAGTTCCGTATATTTAAGTATATACAATAACCCCATTTTTAATACTTCTTTTGAATCCTCTTTTAAAGAACATCGAGTTTTAGCTAGTGTTGTTTACGCTAAATTCTCCCAGTGTTTTTGGTTTTGAATACTCGATGCTTTTGATTTTCCCTTAAGATCTTAAATCATAAATGTTTGGCCCAACCTAGCTTAGATACTACTATCCCGTATCTTCTCGGTTCTGGTCATCATACTTCACTTTTACTTAAGGATTACCTTCAGTAATCTTTTGTCATACTTACTTCTTATATGTTCTACTTCGAAATATGCTGGGTAATCCCATTATAGTTTAGATGCAAATCATTTTATTTAAATGAGTGTTTAGACTGGGGTTACTCTACATAATTCTTGTCCTGCGTGGGTTGGTAACGGAAAAGAGATTTAGCTACGCATCACAAGTGAGAGCTATGAAGGATATACGGAGACCTTGTTGGTGCAATAAAGTCATTTAGTGACTGGGGGGAGGGAAGTTGCCCTTCAAACTCTTTATGTCTCTCGTTATAAAACCGTTATTGATCTAGGCTGGCCATGCAAGCAATAATACTATACCCGTATCTAGTACAGACTTCACACTTGGACGTGTGGAGCTGGCTAATTATTTTCAGTTTAACTTATTTCAAAACAAACTAAGGGATTCGATGATGTCGATCATTGTCTGCCCGGAGGGATTACAGGAAGAGCTCTTATAGCTCATGATGGAGAGTGCCCTGTTTTCCTAAAGGAAGACCGTATGCTTCGTGTGCCTGGCGGGCTCGGTGACCAGCTCTGGTATGGGTGACTAAAAGAAATAGTCAATACCCTGTGAACCCTGGATGAGTCAGTGATCGTCCCTTAAAGGTGGGCCACGTGGAAGTCGGGTTTGACGCGGGGCATGAACATACCGGGGGGAGACATCATCACCGTCTGGGTTGTACTGTGGTTAGTTGGTTCCGCACTCCACATACATTAACCCTAGTCTTTACTGTAGTTTAAGTTTTCGGTGGGATATCCAGCTTCGCGAGGATGATCAGAATCCTGACGATCCAGTTGGATTGTTAGGGTAGCTTAGCGTCATGTCATCGTGAGCTGGGTGATGATATGCCTCGGACCTAGGACTTAGGGTAGAGGAGGCCTAGGACGAGCTGCTTGGGGCGATGGCGGTGCCCCAAACCTGGGGATTGTCCCCACATTATTTTTTATTACTTCGTTTATATTAACATAGGTTTTTTTTCAGAAACTTAACGGCTATAATAATATTGCATTGTAAAAGAGATGAAACCTCTTCTAAATTGATGAATCTACATGAATTCAGATGAACTACACCAAACAATATGAAACTAAATTTAAATAAATAGTGATATAAAATAAAATAAATAACTCAAATTAGACATGTAAAGATGAGGATTATTTTCAAATATAAGTATTTAAATAACAAGTGTGTTTCTTTTTCATTCTTCTATTGCCACTCTCCACCGAGCAGAATCTGTAAATTACAAAATATTATAAGAATATAAAACGGAATGACGTAGGATTCAGGAAAAATATAATATTCTTAAAGGATATTATTCTAGACGATCAACCTTGGCCAAAATTTTCACGTATCTGATTTGAGGGTTCTATATGAAGGGACTTCAGATCTGTACACTACCAAAGACTTGGGCCATAATATTAAGAAACGTATAAATGAGGTAAAGTTTAAGAGCCAGTTCATATTTTTGAACCTATTCCTATTCCGTGTGAGTAAAAAAATGTAAAGTCGGAACTAAATCTATGAATTAAGAAATAAAACCTTTTATTTATTCGATAATTTTGTTACAAGTCGTACCTTTAATAAAATTTGTTTATCAATAAACAATAAGTCATAAAATACAAGTCAAATATTATTTATTACTTTGCTTCTGATGATGACGCATCGTACTCGGACTTTTCTGGAAAGCAAGAAAGGAAGAAGAAAAAATGAAAAAAGGTTTATTTTGGAAACAAACAAAAAGAATGCTGCTGCTGAAAAAACTCTGATCCAATTGTTGAATATCACCGAGTGATAAAATATAATTTTTGAGACATCAAAAATTAATGTACCCTGATAATCTGTTAAAATATGAACCATTATACATGAAAAGTAATAATCCATCCCTACTTTATATTTAACGAATGTCAATCTCATCAAACCGCACTTTTGTAAAGAAAAAATTGTAATTTTGAATATTTCGGGTGATGTACTTTGTACTCATAACATGCTTGAATAATATTCATGACATGCAAATAATATCATGCTTGAATAATATTCCCATGTTATACATAACATCAAATGAAACGTCCACTACAGGACAAGCTCCCTTCAGAACTACTTGGAAGGGGATTTACCATAGCTACCATGCTTGTAAGCGTTGTGGCTGGCGACCGCTGTTGTTGGTGACCGCAGTACGTAAGATGAGACGATACATACAGGGGGACGCTGCTGCCCATCCTTCAGTTAATAAGCCCTTAGTCACCTCTTACGACACCCACGGGTACAGATGGGTTAGTACTATTCTTTGCCGGCACCACACGGACTTGACTTGATTTACCTGTATGATTCTACGATTGAGCCACGAGCCAAACCAAAGATGGATCCTCAGCGTTGCAAGGGTTTCAATGCACGAGACGCAAAATACTTTTTTATTGCCGAGCGAAACACAACTTTTCAGGTAGAGACGAAAGTATAAAATCTTGCCAAATAAAATATTTAAAATGAAGCTGCTCTTCCAGAGGGCTTCAATAATAATACAACCCCAAGCCTAAAATAGTTTGGTCACCCTACTTTGTGACAGAGATGCATTACCGACTGTTGGCGTTTAACAGAAAGAGCACAGAGAATAAAAGTTTTCTTATCTATTGGTTTTTTTTGTTGTAGAATGACGTCACTCAGTGGTCAAATGAATGTTACAACTGCCGCAGCATTTTTGAATAAATTACCGCAATCAAATTACTTTTCTATTCGAAAATAACAAAATATGGTATGATATAAAAATATCTCGAAATGGTTTTTGTATTTCAGTGTCCTATATCATATTTAGCTTGGCCAATTACCGTCACCACTATAATATAAAGGTGATGTTTCATAAATGTATGGAGCCTGGGCTATCACTTTGTACGGTTTACTATTGGAAATAGTTTGTATTTTTGTGGATATTTTGCCCATTCATTTCTTGCACTTTAAAGCTATTTTCAGGTACAAAAATAAACAAAATTATTATATTGCAATCTTATTTCCAATATGGCGTAAGACACGCTATGGAAACGTCAGTGTAAATTCTGTGGATGTTATATAACTCCATTCAATTTTGGTTTATATGACTCAGCAAGAAAGTGTAAAACCGGCTACTCGAAATTTTAGTACCACAACAGGCAATACCACGGTGCTAGTGTTCACCAAATAGAATTTAATAAAAATGTTGACGTAAGAAAAACGCTTACCTTTAAAAAAAACGCTTTAACGTTTTTCTTACGTCAATGCTTGGATATAAGCTTGACGCAATAAAAACGTTAGGGCGTTTTTTATGAAAGATGAACGATTTTCTTACGTTAAGCTTATATCCAAGCACCGACGTAAGAAAAACGCTGCGCTTCTAAACGCCCCCGCGCGTAGTTTCCAAAACTTTGTATCCAAGCCAGAATCTTGCCAAAAAAATATTTCTAATTCGGAACATAAACGTTTGCATGGCGAACGTTTGGTATGGCCATATTCTGATAAATATTTGACGAAAATATTTTTGTACCTTCTTGTGCGGGCAAATTGAATATTACGATTATTTTTAACGTAATATGTGTATTTTTTTTTTCATTTTTCTATACACCGTACAATGTGCTAGCCCAGTTGAAATAATTCCTTTAGCATCGAATTAAAAATAACACTTAAAAATATATATATTATTCTGTGATGGCACTCCCTCGTCGGTGTAGTGCCAGCCTACCAACTCATCTCTACCCGTGGGTGTCGTAAGAGGCGACTAAGGCAATATGAACCGGAGGATGGGAGGAAGAATCTTTCTGTGTATCGTACCATCTTAACTGCGGTCACCAAGAACAGCGGTCGCTAACCGCAACGCTTAAACCCCTTTCTAAGTAACACGCGTTTTTGCTGGAGGTCTGGAGGTAGCTTACTTTGTGGCAGTAGACATTTCGCGGAATACTCGAAGACTTTCTCCTTGTTCCTTGGCTTCAGGCGAAACTGTTTAAGTTAAGCGAGGTTTAAATATCTAGTCGCAATTAAATGAAATAGCGATGTCTGCCTGCTTCATCAAAACGCTAAAGCGTTTCGAACGCTGTGGAAGGCCGAAGCTTGGACAAAAATGGTGAAAAATTTGGAATTTTATTAGCTTTGTTTTAAAACGTATATTTTCTGCCAATTTAGTTTTTCAGTTTTAAGGCGCTTTTGTACAGCTTAGGCATGAACAAACTGATTCTAAAACCTCAAAAATCTATTAAAAAAATATATCGTTTCAAAAGGAGCTGCAACCTTTTTACTATTACTTCAATTCACGTACTGGATCCCCTGTGAAAAATAAACATTACTCTAAAGGCAACAAACACAAACAGTGTGACAGACGTGTGGAAATAATTATATAGACACTTGAACTTTACATTCACACGCTAATCACGACTGTGTTATGCAAGAAGCAGATATTTTTATTAGACATGTTATCCTATAGGTACTATTAAACGAGAAATATTTGTATAAATATATTTATATGTCGGGATTAGACAATGGCGATAGTCCTATATAGTTGGCTTACTCTTCGATTACAATCACTCATTATCTTAGCCACATCGCGTCTCACTGTAGTCAGACTTGCGTATTTCTCCTGATGACTCATATCAGACCCCCGCACTATGATCTAATGTCCAGTACTAGCACAAGTCAGGACCCAAGTACCTTGCTCGGCTGCCGCACGTAGACTGATCCAAAAATGGAAGCAGGGGAGGGGCGTGCACTCACAGTCACACCACTCTGAAGTAAGTTGCCATTCAATTAATTGCTGCTCAGTACAAGAACCATACTCATGACCCAGAAGTATACCCGACATATACATATTTGTAATCGGTTTCTCGAAAACGGAAAAATTTATCTAGCTAGGTTTCATGTTTGGGAAAATTCGTTTTCACCGTTCTTTTAACAATTTCTTTGCGTGTTTTAGTGCGTTGAAGAAACTTACAGCGCCATCTGTTGTTGAGTAGCATAGTTTGCTCATCCGATGATATTTTTATTATACAGAGCGTAGCTCGGTCGCCCAAGATTGTAGTGAAATAAGGTAGCGGGTTGAAAGCAACTCATATGACGTCACTTCTCCTTACCATGCATTTCAAATGAGAACAGGAATGAAATAGTAGCTGTCAAACTAACTTTACTCTATTCGATTTTGATTGGTTTAAGCACTGGGAAGCACTGTGAAGTTACTTAGTCTTATAGTAGGGCCAATTGTAAGAAGTCCGTTTTGAAGTTTCCTGATAACAAACACAGGCTTCATTTTTCTTTGCAGATCATAATTTTTCATATGTTTGACAGCTTTCACAACGGACCTAATAAGATGGCCTTACTTTAGTTGACTAGTACTACTCCAGCCGGCTTAGCACGCTGCAATTGTCAGTTTATCTAGGCCCATAGATTAAAGACTTTAAGCATGTTCACGTTTTTTTGACATTCTAGCAGTGCTACACATTTTGAAAGACAAGGGCGGCTACATGTATTAGTGTTTAAAGCTATCTCTGTCTAAAATAGCAAAAACGTAATTTGTGGATTCCTCAAATAAAGTGACATTTCTCCGAGATATATTTTCTCTTGGGCAGCGTGCTAAGCCGGCAGACACATCTATCGGCCCACCTTGCAATTTATGTTTTAAATTGTAAGGTTGACTTTTAATCAAAAGTTTTAATAAAAGACAAAGATTTGGCAAATGAGCGAGCTTCAATATCGGATAATTTTTTTTTACTCAACCATGCATTATTGTGAGCTAGGTAAGGTCTATTAAAACCTTCAAGTGCGAGGTGGGCCGATAGATGTGTCTGGAACTGTATTAATTATCATTTGAAACGCTTAGACGTTAGTTTACTATTATTTAATCTGTGCGCTTAGTACCTACATAACTTCGGTCCGCCCAACATCTCTCTCATCACAGAATCATCACGCACAAAATTAATGAACGATATTATAATTTTGCTTCTAGGTCACGTCAAATCATCGCAAAATAACTCAATAACATTAATTCCAGAATTTTTGATCTACGAGTAGCTTTTAATAAACGGAGCGCTTGCTCTTTTGGTCTCTTAATAAAAGTCTAAATTTTTACAAAAAACAAATGTTTATTTAATTATTTCTGAAGCGTAACGTACACCGAGTAAACAATGGCTTTACAACATCTTAAAGAGAGAATAGAGGCTGAAAATGTATCCGTCCAAAAATACTCTAATTTCCTGGCGTTCTCTCGCATTATGTTCTCCTCGTGAGCGGTCTCCGGGGCGCGATTTCACAACAAATAATGACGTCACAACGCGCACAAAACCCGAGCTCGTATAAAGAGTGTAAAAAAATTACTATTTTACTATTTTTTTTTATTGCTATATTTGTGGTTCAGTTTACAAATCTAGCTTGCAGTCGAAACAATGTTGCTTGATGTAGATCGACATCAGAACAGTTATGCCTGTAAGCAGGACCGAGTGATTTGTGTCTGCTCCAATATCCGCAACGTAATAAACAGGACGAAGATGAGTAGGTCCTGCCAAGGAGGTTTTAACCCACGCTTCCAAAAGCGAAGCGTGGGTTAAAACCTCCTTGGGTCTTGCCGTCACACTGCTGTCATAGGGGCTAGTTACACTATCAATATGTAGATATATAGAGGCATGCAGCTATAGGAAAGAAAGAGAAAGCAAAATTATTAACTGAGCCATTCTGCATCCCTCTATATCGCCATAGCTTTATACCGTGGGAAGTACTGATTGTGTAAATTCTAAACGAGCTATATTTTTTCGACTGTGTTTATCATTTTCTTCTATTCTATTTTATTGTGATGTCTTTGGATGTTTTATATTATCATGTAAAACTAAGAAAGTAAGCACATGTGTTGCATTAATTTTAACTCCGATTTTTATTATAGTTTTGACTATTACTTATTTTTGTTTGCATCTTTTTTCATATTTTTTTTATTATAATATCTGAAAATCTCTCTTTAGAGGGATAGTGGAATTTCACACCCTATATACTTCACAATTATTGATAATTAATCAACCCAGAATGTTTATCATGCTTTTTTAATACCCTGTATTTCGAGGATGAGGACTGTGGACGGTACAATAAGCAAGCACTGAGGTAATCTGGGGGTAGCCACACAAGTGCTATTGTTTGAAAGGGGGGAGAGAGACGAAGCGGGAAGGGCACTGGAGAGCCGAGAACGAATGAATGAATGATTTTTCATGCCCCTATTTTCATTTTAGTTTTTAGAAAACAGGCGCCGCTCGGAAATTGAGTTATGAAAATATGGGACGCGTTACTCTCACGGCGCGGAAACTTTGTTATTGTCTGTTACGTATAGTTTATCTACGCGAGAATTGAATTTTTGCTGCCGTATTCTATTGAGCAGAGCTCGTATACAAGGTGTAACAAAAAGGGTATATCAACTCTAAAGGTTGTGATTCTGCCCATGAAACTGAAAAACTTTCCCTAAGGATCATAGGTCGAATACGAAAAAAAAATTTTGACCTCCCATAGAAACTGAATCAGCTGATCGCGCATTTTGTATGGGAGGTCAAATTTTTTTTCCGTATTTCGACCTATGTTCCTTAGGGAAAGTTGTTCAGTTTAATGGGCAGAATCACATCCTTAAGGGTTGATATACCCTTTCTGTTACATCTTGTATGTAATACTACAGGCTGAATTGGAAAACATTTGACAAATGAGATTGAGTTCAGACCACGAAACTGAACAACTTTCCCCAAGGAATATTTGTCGTTAGACGTAAAAAAGAATCGATCTCCCATGCATAATGTATGGTCAGCTGACTGATTTTACTATGAAAGGGTAAAATTTTTTTTCGTCTGATGACCTATGTTCCTAGGCGAAAATTGTTCAGTTTCGTGGTCTGAACTCAATCTCAAAATTTGTCGAATGTTTTCAAATTCACCCTGTAGTTCCGTTTTAGCCGAATGGTAGTAGATCTTTATTTCTGATTACGAAAGTTAAACGACGTTGGCCACGGTTAGAACCTGGACAGGTGACCGCTAGTAGCACAAGAGTATTTTTGTGCTTCGGAAGACACGTTGGTCCCGGCTACTGTCAATAACACACAGAAAAGAAAATTTACCGATTTAATCAAGATTTTGATAGTTTCAAACAAGCATCTTGACTCCATTTGAGCTTGCAAAGACCTTATTGACTGTATTAATTTGATTATTGAATTAAAGATCACAAATTTGAATTGACTAAGACGGTTTATTAAATCTTTCATTATCTTTTTCGATTTAATCACAAAATGCCAAACAAGCGAAAATTTATCTTGGTTGGCTCTTCGTTTTTTTAGTGGTAGCAGTTAAGCCATGTAAGATGCCATTTGGTGGCTAGAAAAATTTTACAGCTAGGTTGGCCACTAACCTTGCATAGCCTAATATAGGATTGATTTTGGTTTGCTTTTTGGTTTGCATACTTCAGATGGCAATCGCTCTGTTTAAAAACCAATACCCCTTTAAAATCCCATAGGCTCGTTAGCAGAGTCCGTAAAAATCTTTGGTAAAACATTTAATAAAGCTAGGGGAATGATGGACCTGGATCAGTCCCGATGGTGCTACAAAAAATGAGATTGACTTTATCATGTCGACGAAGAAGCAAATATTCAATGATGTCTCTGTGATCAATGCGGTTAAAACCGGAAGCGATCACCGGTTGGTAAGAGGCACATTGAATATCAACGTAAAGCTGGAAAGAACTCGACTGATGAAGTCTACGCTCCGACCAGTAGCCACCAATATCCAAAACCCCGACGGCTTTCAGCTCGAACTGCAAAACTGCTTTGAAGGCCTTGGTGAATGCGTAGATGTGAACGACTACAATAACGGGTTCGTGGAAACTGTCCATAAAATTGGGTCAAAGTACTTTAGACCCCACCGTACTAAAAGAACCAAAAAGATCTCTGACCATACCCTCAAGCTAATGGAAGAAAGACGCGAAATGGTTCTGCAGTCTCCGGAAGATGCTTCTCAATATCGGCGGCTCATAAAACAGATCTCTAAGTCTCTGACTCGCGACCTTCGGCTATTTAATACTAACCATATTAAAGAAGCGATTGAGCGGAACATAGGCTCCAAAGTATTCGCAAGAGATCTGTCTATTGGACAGAGCCAGTTGACGAGGCTGAAGACCGAGGATGGCAGAACCGTATCGTCCAAGCCTGAGCTACTGAGGGAAGTCGAGAAGTTCTATGGGCAGTTATACACGTCAACCGGCCCACCCGTTAGCAGTCTGGCCAACAATCCAAGAGCTAGATTTACCCGACACCATACCGAAGATATCCCGGACGCCAGCTTGTACGAGATTAGAATGGCTCTCAGACAGCTTAGAAACAACAAAGCACCCGGGCACGATGGAATCACGGCTGACCTTCTGAAAGCAGGCGGAAGGCCAGTGCTAAAAGCTCTTCAGAAGCTGTTTAATTCTGTCATATTCGAAGGGAAAACGCCACAGGCATGGCACAGAAGTGTGGTGGTGCTCTTCTTCAAAAAGGGTGATAAGACTCTGCTGAAGAATTACAGACCCATCTCACTTCTGAGCCATGTCTATAAGCTGATCTCGAGAGTCATTACGAACCGTCTCGCGCGCAGGCTCGACGACTTCCAGCCTCCCGAACAAGCCGGTTTTCGTAAAGGCTTCAGTACCATAGACCACATACATACGCTACGGCAAGTTACGCAGAAGACCAAAGAGTATAACCAGCCACTTTGCCTAGCGTTTGTGGACTATGAGAAGGCCTTCGATTCGATCGAGACGTGGGCCGTGCTACGATCTCTCCAGAGGTGCCAAGTCGACCATCGGTACATTGAAGTGTTGAAGGATCTGTACAAAAACGCCACTATGTCAGTTCGTCTTCAGGACCAGGACTCGAAACCTATCCAATTGCAGCGAGGAGTGAGACAGGGAGAAGTCATATCTCCTGAACTGTTCACCGCTGCATTGGAAGACGTCTTCAAACTCCTGGACTGGAAAGGACTAGGCATCAACATTAATGGCGAGTACATGACCCACCTTCGATTTGCCGACGATATTGTCGTAATGGCTGAGACCCTGGAAGATCTCGGCCCGATGCTCAATAACCTCAGTAGAGTTTCACAACAAGTGGGTCTTAAAATGAACATGGATTAGACGAAAGTTATGTCTAACGCCCTTGTTGTACCCACTCCACTCAAAGTTGGAGACTCTACGCTCGAAGTTGTTGATGAGTACGTATACCTGGGACAAACAGTCCAGCTGGGTAAATCCAACTTAGAGAAAGAGGTTACTCGTCGAATCCGACTCGGATGGGCAGCGTTCGGGAAGCTCCGCAATATCTTCACGTCCAAAATACCGCAGTGTCTCAAGACGAAAGTCTTTGACCAGTGTGTGTTGCCAGTGATGACATATGGCACCGAGACGTGGCCGCTCACGATGGGCCTTATCAGAAAGCTCAAAGTCACCCAAAGGGCTATGGAAGGGCTATGCTCGGAGTCTCTCTGCGCGATCGAATCAGAAATGAGGAGATCCGCAGAAGAACTAAAGTAACTGACATAGCCCTGAGAATCGCTAAACTGAAGTGGCAGTGGGCAGGGCACATTGCAAGAAGAACCGATGGCCGATGGGGCGTGAGGGTTCTAGAGTGGCGACCACGTACCGGAAGACGAAGCGTTGGCAGGCCCCCCACAAAGTGGACTGACGATCTGGTCAAGGTCGCGGGAAGCCGCTGGATGCGAGCAGCGCAGGATCGGTCGTCATGGAGTTCTTTAGGGGAGGCCTATGTCCAGCAGTGGATGTCTTTCGGCTGATATGATGATGATGATGAGGGAAATGACTGGTATGGATGTTTAGTTTAACAGTAGGGTTCAGTAACAACAAAACTGTTGTAGCATGTACCTTGTAATTATTACAATAACGACTAAGCGGTAAAGATCAAAGAAAGCTTCTAAGGACCTTCCGAGAAGGAAGAGGCCTGAATATACCTTTTAATATATAATGAGCTGAATATTATTTTTCTATTTTGTTTATCATAATCATAAGGCATAATGTTTGCTGGATTTTGCTTTTATTGTTTAAGTAAATATTTGTCTTTATTAACACTTTGTTCTATGAAGCGTGTGAAATACAATAGCCTCAAATTCGATGTTGGAGATCAAGAAGTGCCAGAGTAAATAGCGTTCCCTAGTCTTATTCTGGCACTTTGGTGAGTTGGCTTTTAGCCCCTCTTAGTCCTAGAAGATTTGTGAATCAGCCTCACAACGGTGCCATGCGTTCATACCTATTTATCATTCATCCATGTTAATACGTAGTATTAGTCAGCGTCAAAAGTAACTAAGAATTTCAGATATACATATGATTTACATATTCAATGTGACCATAATGACATATACAACACTAACATTAAAATTCTTGTTGGATTGGTGTAGAAGACTGGGTACTCACAACAATTTAAATACTTTTGTTGTACTCGTATGGATTATTCTGGTCGCTTTCAATGTGTGGCACTATGAACAACTGAAATGCTTAGCTACTTTTGATGCTAGCTGTACCCTAAAAAATAGTTTTTATTTTTGAAACAATTTTTTTTCTTAGTTATAGCATAGATTGGAGCCCTTATTTAAGCGGAATTTGCCTGTGTTTGGAGGCTACGCTCCTCCTTAAACAACGCCGCAGGTGCAGACTGCATACAGCCCACCCAGCTATGTTTCTTTATCATATTTAAAATAGAATACATTGTAAAATACTCTAAATTAATCACTTCTTCGAATGGTAGTGTGGTGATTGCTGTGCTGATATAATGATTAGCATGGAACGCTTTTCATGCATCAAAAGGCACGTTGAGCTATTGATCCTGTCTTCTTAGATAGTAACTATAATGACCTGTCAGAGGCCATTTAATTTCAACAAGTTAACCTTGTTGCGGCTACACTTGCCAAAATTAATGACTCAAAATGTTTCTTTCAGTGATGTATTATTTGACTTAAAAAAAATTATATTTCGAAAAATTTATGAATTTCTGCTAAATTACTAACTACATACTCAAACAATTTTCAAGAATAACTATATCCTTTGACTCAGCAGAAAGATAACAAAAAGTTTGAGAAGTTGTTGCCAAAACTGTTTTGTCACAAACTTAATCGACTGAAATAGTTTTCGGAGCTTACGATACGTTTTATTTAAGTTCTTGCAAAGAATATACATCTGTTAAGTTTTATGTCTCTGTTTTTTAGGGTTCCGTACCTCAAAAGAAAAAAACGGAACCCTTATAGGATCACTTTGTTGTCCGTCTGTCTGTCTGTCTGTCTGTCAAGACCCTTTATCTCACGAACGGGTAGAGGTATCAGGTTAAAATTAATACCATGTATTAGGGTCTATGAACCACACAAGATCTGAAAATTTCAATATTTTACTACGACGCAATCAAAAGATATGGCATTTTATGTCCTCATCTCCATACATTTATGCACTCAAGCAAAACCTATAGGGTACTTCCCGTTGACCTAAAATTATGAAATTTGGCAAGAAGCTAGGTCTCACAGTACAAATAATAGGAAAAAGGTCTGAAATAACAACAAATAATAAAATTTGGTCAAGCGCGTGTCGGACTCAAAAAACAAACTTACTGAAATTTCCACTAATACAATTATGATTATGTGGTGGTACGGAACCCTCGGTGCGCGAGTCCGACTCGCACTTAGCCGGTTTTTAGGGTTCCGTACCTCAAAAGAAAAAAACGGAACCCTTATAGGATCACTTTGTTGTCCGTCTGTCTGTCTGTCTGTCTGTCTGTCTGTCTGTCTGTCTGTCTGTCTGTCTGTCTGTCTGTCTGTCTGTCTGTCTGTCAAGACCCTTTATCTCACGAACGGGTAAAGGTATCAGGTTGAAATTAATAATATATATTAGGATCCATGAACCACACAAGATCTGAAAATTTTAATTTTTTACAACGACGCAATCAAAAGATATGGCATTTTATGTCCTCTTCTCCATACATTTATGCAAAAATGCAAAACCTACAGGGTACTTCCCGTTGACCTAAAATTATGAAATTCGGCAAGAAGCTAGGTCTCACAGTACAAATAATGAGAAAAGTCTGAAATCATTAAATATTATAACTTTTCTCACAACTAATGGTAACCAATTGTGGTGAGCTCCCGTTTCAAGAACATTCATATAAGAGAGGGGTCAAGTTGGATGGTCGCTGAGGCGATTTTTGTTTTAGTTCTATTTTAAAAACGGGAACACATGCAAACTTGAAAATTGGTATGTTTATAGTGCATAAGCTATAAAATAACAACAAATAATAAAATATAGTCAAGCGCGTGTCGGACTAAAAAAATCTAGCACATTAACTAACTGAAATTTCAACTAATACAATTATGATTATGTGGTGGTACGGAACCCTCTTTGAGCGAGTCCGACTCGCACTTGGCCGGTTTTTTTATAAGAACTTACTAAAGTTATGAGGATTTTTGTAAATAAAATTTCTTTACAACCAAAAATAGCTGGACGTCAAAATTTTAACAAGAGGCTATGGGAAAAGATAGATATTTGACAGTGCGCGCAGTCTTTTCGCTTGAAAGAAAGGGATAAAGTGCGCAATCCGCAATGCATTCGATTGCGACAGATATACTGTGCGTGTTACCAAAACTAAATGACGTAAGCGCCCGATATAAAATGTCGAGTTTTTGTAAAAACTAAGTAATAAAATAAAATTTTAGGTTGGGCAAACCCTAGCAACTACAAATACCATTCTGTATACTTAATTTCACTACTTAAAATACCTCCGGTTCCACAAAAAGAGGAATAAATGAAAATTGAAGATGCAACTTTGGATTTTTATTTTGTCGAGTCGATTTTCACTAATCATGTTTTAGTCTTGGTGATGCCCTCACTTTAATGGTCAATAAATACATACCTGAAAATCACGGCAAGATATTGGGTAAATATAAAGATATTTCTCTTTAGAATACTCAAAAAAACTTACATATCGCCTTATATTTCTGACTCACAAAGTGTTTGTTGCCTTACGTAGGTACCGTTTTCTATTTGTCGTAAAGCGACTCTCATTTCTAATTTCCCGCGGTATTTTCAAAGACAATCGTTCGTGCCAGCAGCACCCATGCAGCGGCCCAAGCACGGCGAAGCTACGCCAAACGTCAAATTAGTACTGCATTTCCGTACCAGTGTAGATTGTCGATGTTGGACGATGATGTTGGCAATGCTGGCTTTATTTAGATCGTGAGGTTGGTACTACTACAACGAATAGCGCGTAAAGGGGCGTGGTTTGTGTCAGTTTAGCCAACACGTAGCAACGTGAAGACGAGGCCGCCATTTTCAGCAGCTCATTCTTGTTCGAGATTTTACCACGTCAAGTTCTAAAGTCATAGTTGGCCGCGAGATGAAGCCTGCAGCCGCTGGCGGATGAGCTGTGGCAATTCTGCGATGACAGGAGCGACCCTTTAACGACAGCTAAGTGTTTATAGTCTTGTCTGCTTCTAAACTGTGATATTTTAGGTTATGATACGCGAATACCTTTTGTGATAGTAAAACACGGTGCACTGTGAGTTTGCTGTAGTTGAACATGTGAATAGAATCTTATGAAAGCCCCTAACGTTTGGGGTAGACAGGATTGTGCCACTTAGTTAATTTTACATTAAAACAACAGGTGGCACAAGCAGTCCTGCACACCGCTGTGTTTACCGACGACGTGATTGAGGAGAATACCGTATGAGAGGTCAATGGCAAGTCAGGATGAATGATCGTTATGCAAGTAAGTTACACTCGATTGAATTAGGCGATTGTCAAAGATGTTATCGATGTCTGCTACAAATAGTTCGGCCAATATCGTGTTCTCTGCTATTCCTGATGTCTATCCCTTGCCCACATAGTGCCATCCCTCTTCCGCCCCAGTTCGTGTCTTCGACATATTTATACGCAGTCTGCTGACTATTTTAAGTATCTTGACGAGGATATTTTTTTGTTCACGAAGATATGGTTATTTTTATTTCACCTAAAAGGGGAAATTAAACAGCGAAATTTGATCCCACACCTGCAATCCACGAAAATCATGTCAAGATTTATGAAAAATTTAATATGGTTAACATATTCACATATCCGTACCGGAAGACGAAGCGTTGACAGGCCCCCCACAAGGTGGACCGACGATCTGGTCAAGGTCGCGGGAAGCTGCTGGAAGCGCTGCACAAGGTGGACCGACGATCTGGTCAAGGCCGCGGGAAGCTGCTGGAAGCGAGCAGCGCAGCACCGGTCGTCATGGAGATCTTTAGGGGAGGCCTATGTCCAGCAGTGGACGTCTTTAGGCTGATATGATGATGCTGATGAACATATTATACATGAATTTTATTTTTATTGTGGCAACTAGTCCTCTCATGTTTGCTGTGCCCTTGCAGGGTGTCACCTGTACTTATTTTATAATTTTAACATATTTTATACCTGTGACTGCATTAAATAAAATATGAATATGAAATATTCATATTTTCACTTAGGCTGAATACATTGTAAAAATAAATATTTAAGACGTATAATTTATAGATAAATATAAGCAGTAGAGCAAATTAAAGGGAGACAGAGATAATACATACTTTTTTAAATTCTTTATTTATTTTCAAAACTTATTTTTGTTTTATCGGAGTTTTTATCAATTTTTTACGAAATTTTGACACTTGGTATTCTTTTTATACGCAATGTGTAACGGGCCGATGGACCGACACGGAATTACACGAAGAATATAATAGAGTATATTCTATTTTAGGAGTTTTAAAATGAGTAATAATACAATAGGAATCTTAATATAAATGATCATAGATTTTATTCGACTCGTAATGAAAATAAAGGCCTGATTATGCATTATTACTTAAAATAATTGCTTGAAAATACTCGTCTAGCGCCGCGAATCGGCGCATATTAAAACCTCCTTTGTTAAAAATCTACTTGTCAAACAGGAAATAGAAATGTGTGAGGGAAGTGGGTAGGATTGGTGACGTTAGCCGTAGCTGCTGGTTTGTAGCTCTCTGATTGGCTGGTTTGGGCGGTGTACGAGCCCGATCGTACATTAATATTTAGCCGACGCGGCGCCCTACTTTTGCCTAATGTAGCATTAAATTATTAGTGTTCAATAAATCATTTACGCGACAACACGCCTTTTTGACTTTTACTTGTGCACTCAAACTACCAACTAACTAAAAGGAGTACGGGCTAACTCTGGCTCGTACATCCTTTTTGGTCCTTCGATCTTGTGAACTGTTAGTGTTGTGTAACTACTGTGATTGCGGATCGGTACATTGGCCATCCACCAGCGGATATCACCAGTGTATTGAGAAGTCGCACGTCATCACAGTGTGTTTGCACGCACTGACATAACTGCTTCAGGACCCTTACTACGGCAAGGACTTGGAGATAACGGAAGACTGTGGAACCTACGACCTTCAATCAACTAACGAACCAGATTGGGTAAACTACCTAACTTAACATGTCAACTGAACAAAACGCCGAAAAATCTCCTTCTTTGGAGCAAATGGCAGCTGAGCTATTTAACAAACTTTTGGAGAAGCAAGGACATTGTTTCGACAACATTTTTCGACTGGTGACTAACTACAAAAAGGACTGCTCGTCGAGGAAAACTCTTAACTACCTGACTGAGCGTCTTGATAACCTAGACGCCTTCTGGACGGAGTTTGAAAGCAACAACGGAGTCCTGTGCAAAAGCACGGACAAAACTGATAAATACTTTACTGAAAACACTTTTGAACGAACTAAAATATTGTACGAACAAACTAAGATGGATATCATAACCAGGAAACTTCAACTTTTGGAAAACGCTGCTCCACCTTCAGCTGAACGTCCCGAAGAGCAACCTGGAAGGTCATCGCACCAACAGGAAACGGCAGCAGCTGCAGCAGGGCCTACGCCAGAACAAAAAAATCTCTTAAAACAACAAATACAAAACTTCAACGCGTTCGCACACGCTACATCTAAAATTAAATATGATACAATAATAGAAAAGTGGGAATTGGAAGACAACCTTAAAAATCTACAAAGTAAATGGGACGCAATAGACAAAATTCATTGGAAGATAGACTTTGAACTAACGGGAGAAGATAGAGAAAACTATAAAAAGGAATATAAAGTACACGAGGCGAGATATGATGCCATAAAAAAGAACCTAAACTTGAGACTTTGGACCGGTGCTCATTACGACAAAACCACACCAAAAATGGAAATTCCTGAATTTTCCGGTAACTACAACCAATGGATTTCATTTCGTGACCTATTTACTGAAACTATCGACCATAACCCACTACTAACTAAATCTCAAAAAATGCAGCACCTTAAAACCAAACTCAAGGGTGAAGCAGAGAAGTTAATCCAACATCTTTCTATCAGCGCTGAAAACTATGACGCAGCCTGGAAGATAATTCAGCATCGCTATGAAAATAAACGTCTTTTATTTTCGTCCTACGTCAACGCACTTCTCAACATACCTAACATTCAAATCCCGTCGGCTCAAAACATAAAGAAGCTACACGACACCTTATTAGAATGTTTGAATGGACTGCACAGCTTGGGCCTCGGTATAGAAACGTGGGACCCGCTATTAGTTCACCTACTCCTACCGAAACTCGATTCTACTACATATGCGGACTACATTCAACACCTGACCAACCCACGGGAACTACCTGACCTCCAAGAATTCATCGATTTTCTGGAAGCGAAGTTTATGGCTTTTGAAGCTATAAAACAAACTCAAAATCAACAAAAAACTACTTCGTTTTCAACTCAACCAAACCAACGATTCAACTTTAAATCATGCGAACAAAAGTCGATGAACTTTAAGAAGTCAGATAAGTGGTCTAAGTCATACCATGCTGCTATCAAAATATGCCCACTTTGCAATAAGGATCATGTTTTGATGTATTGCAAAAACTTCCTAAGCATGAGTGCGAAAGAGCGAAACGACACTGCGGCAAAACTACGTGTTTGCAAAAATTGCTTGTATAGCCACGGTGAACAACATTGCACTTCGAAGAAAACGTGTAAATTATGCAATAAAGGTCACCACACACTACTCCATGTGGACCAACAAAATAACTCGCAATCAACTAACATGCCGCCGCCCCTACCATCAAACTCGAGAGCCAGCCACTGCGTGAACTCTGAAGACCAAGAAGTTTTACTCACAACCGTGCAGATATTGGTGAAAAACTTAGAAGGCGACTACATAACTTTACGCGCTCTTTTAGACCAAGGTTCTCAGGTCACCCTTATAACTGAGAACGCAGCGCAGCGACTTAGACTACAACGTCGAAAAATGAGCGCCGTGGTCACTGGCATCGGGGCAGCCCTCGGTAACTGCAAGGGTCTACTTACACTGGAATGTAAATCAATCCACTCCGATTTTACATTCGAAACTGAAGCTCTCATCATGAAAAAACTTATAAATAACTTACCTAACTCAACAATAAAAACTACGAAATGGGACTATCTACAAAACCTAAAACTAGCTGACCCGGACTACAACGTGCCCGGTCCAATCGACATTTTACTTGGCGCTGACATTTACTCAAAAATTATCGATGAGGGTGTCCTACGGCGTGACCTTAACTCACCGGTAGCCCAGCATACCAAGCTGGGGTGGATTCTCAGCGGCAGCGTCAAAACTTTCAACTGTCTAGTCACACTGAACGAACTAGACTCCATAACTAAGTTCTGGGAAACAGAAGAAATCTCTACCCAGAGCGAAAAAACTAACGCAGAAGACTTCTGTGAACAAAACTACGTTGAAACTACAGAGCGAATGAACACGGGCCAGTACGTCGTCAAAATGCCCTTGAAACCTGATTTTGGCGAAAAGCTCGGAAAAACTAAACCACAAGCCGTCTCCCAATTCCTACAACTAGAGAGGAAAATGGCAAAAAAGGAAAATTTCGCTAAACTTTACAAACAATTCATAGAAGAATATATGGATATGGGCCATATGATTCCAGCCGCCAACTCAGCCAATAACCAAATTGAAGCCTTTCTACCACACCATGGGGTCCAAAAAGAAGGGTCAACGACCACCAAATTAAGAACTGTCTTCAATGCCTCAATGCCCTCTACCTCAAAATACAGCCTCAACGATCTCATGGAGAAGGGCCCTAACTTACAAAAAGACATTTTAACGCTGATCCTTACATGGCGAACTTATAAGTACGCTCTAACAGCGGACATCGAAAAAATGTTCAGAGCAATCTACCTACATCAAGATCAACAATCTCTACAAAAGATCATCTGGCGCTTTTCACCAAACGAACCACTAAGAGAATGGCAACTTACCACTGTCACCTACGGGATGAAAGCCGCGCCTTTCCTGGCCATGCGCACTTTACAACAATTAGCCAGCGATGAGGGGCAGGCATACCCGGAAGCTGAAAAGGCATTGAGAACACAGTTTTACATGGATGACGTCATTACGGGCCACCACACTATTGAAGGCGCAAAAATACTGCAAAACCAACTCTACTGCTTATTACAAAGAGGTGGTTTCACATTACGCAAGTGGGCGAGCAACGAACCGGCAATACTCGATCAGCTAACTGAAAAACAAAAGAGCTGCGAGCACGTATTTAATTTCAAACAAGACGAACCAACTAAGACGCTTGGACTGGGCTGGAACACGAGCAAAGACGTTTTTTGTTTTTCTATGTCACTACCACCGACTAATAAAACAACATACACCAAACGTTTGTTATTGTCAGAAATAAGCAAGATATACGATCCTCTCGGCTGGGTGGCGCCTGTAACGGTTAAAGCCAAACTTCTGTTCCAATGCGTCTGGACCAACAACATCCAATGGGACGAAAATGTTCCTGCAAAAGTGGCTAAAGAATGGGAGACATTACGCAACGACCTTGTAAACATCAAACAAGTATCTATACCTAGATGGATCAACGCAACGTCGCAAGCGATCGAACTGCATGGATTTTGCGACTCGAGCGAGAAGGCATACGCTTGTGCCGTTTATAGCCGAACTATCAACGAAGCCGGTAACTACGTGATTACTCTACTCGCTGCGAAAACAAAGCTGGCGCCACGGGCCACGAAGACCAGTCTCCCACGTCTGGAGCTTTGTGCGTCGTTACTTCTTACAAAACTATTAAAGAAAGTAAAGGCCGCTCTCGACAACTACCAACTCATAATTAACTGCTGGACAGATTCCCAGGTGGTGCTGGCCTGGTTACAAGGGTCTAACACTAGATGGGATCGCTATATAACGAACCGCACTGTCCAGATAATAAACGTCGTACCTGCAACCCAGTGGCACTACGTAAACACGAAAGAAAACCCAGCTGATTGCGCAACACGAGGCCTCCATCCGTCTCAACTACTTACCTACAGCCTGTGGTGGCATGGACCTCAGTGGCTAACGTCAAACGACTTAAAAAAAGAGACAAAAACATTTACAACTGATAAAGAACGAGATTTCGAATGTTATGCAATTAAATCACCTAACTGTGGCGGTGAAATAACAAAACGACTCATCGAGCGCTGCGGTAGCCTGACACGAGTCGTACGATGCCTCGCATGGGTGTTACGTTACAAAACAATACTACGCCGTCGGACTGGATTATCTGGAACAAACTTATCACTACGTGAACTTGATAATGCGACGATGCTTCTTATCAGGAACGTACAACACGAGTACTTTTATGACGAAATTGAAAGTATCAAGAAGACAGGAACAGTCAAACAAAAGAGCAAACTTCTGAACTTAACACCCTTCCTGGACGATGAAGGCATCCTGAGGGTCGGGGGGCGCTTAAATCTGTCCTCCCTTCCTGAAAAGGCTAAACATCCAGCTATCCTACCCCATGAAGGTCGCCTCACTACACTTGTAATCGAGCACGCACACAAACAAACGCTGCACGGAGGCGCTCGAGTTACACTAGCGCAAACCAGACAACAATATTGGATAATAGGCGGAAATAGAGCAACAAAATCCGTCCTACGTTCATGCGTTAGATGCCACCGATTCAAACCTATTAAAAGTGAACAATTAATGGGAAACTTACCTGCCGTGAGGGTGACTCCGTCTCGTCCATTCACCCACACTGGTGTCGACTACACTGGCCACGTGGACGTCAAACTAAACCGTGGGAGAGGGGTAAAAACAAACAAAGGATACATCGCCATCTTTATTTGTATGGCCACCAAAGCGGTCCATATTGAACTTGTATCGGATCTCAGCTCACAAGCCTTTATAGCAGCCCTTAAACGACTATGTGCTAGAAGAGGCACACCTAAATATATCTACTCCGATAACGGAACCAACTTTAAAGGTGCCGCCAGATTACTGCACGAAGAATTTCAACAATACGAAACGATGACATCTCCAGAATTCTTCAGTGCTTTGAACGAACTTCATATCGAATGGGCCTTCCTAGCTCCCCGTTGGGCATCAGCAGCTGGAGTTTGGGAGGCAGCAGTAAAGTCGATGAAGTTCCATCTGATGCGTGTCATGGGTGACCAGAAATTGGACTTCGAACAACTAACTACGTTGCTAGCTCAAATAGAAGCCTGCATGAACAGCCGTCCGCTTTGCCCACTCACAGAAGATCCTGAGGACTTACAATACCTGACCCCAGGGCACTTCCTAACAGGCAGCCCCATGATGTCACTTCCACAAGAAAATCAAACTGAAGCTAAGCTTGATCTACGCAACAGATGGAAAATGGTAGAACTAATGCACCAACATATCTGGAAACGTTGGTCAAAGGAGTACCTACATCAGCTCCAGACCAAAAGCAAGTGGCTACAACCAAAACCAAACTTAGAAAAGGGAGATTTAGTGCTAGTCAAAGAAGACAACACCCCCCCCGGCAAGTGGTCTATGGGGCGCATCATTGACCTACACCCTGGTGAAGATGGATATGTCCGTGTCGCCACATTAAAAACACAAACAACTACACTGAAGCGACCTGTGACGAAACTATCACCGCTCCCTATAAACGAGCGTAAACAACAACAGAGCGATAACAATACCAACGACTCGACACATAGCGCCGACGCGCACTCGGTAACCCGATCCGCTCGCTTACGAACCAAAACACCAGTCAGCAGTAACGTCACAATGATGTTGTTTACATTGATAACATTATCAATGACTTTAACTACAAGTTGGGCCCAACCTTTATCGAACTTTAAACTTACGCCAATAGAAGGCAACCGCCCAATTTATTTTGACGAAATTGGAGAACTGCAAATGATTCATGACGAATGGACCTTGTTAATTTACTACAACATATCAACATATTGGCAAGGCACTAAACAAGCAACGAAATACATAACAGCTCTTAGCAACATTTGCCAACGAATAGAAGAACAACCACAACCTCAACCACAACGACGCGAACGCCGTGATGTCGAGCGACAACCACCGGAAATCATTGAGATGTCAACCCGAGCCAGCAACTGCGACGTGTGCCCGCCACGCAAAAAGCCACATAGAAGATTTAGCTTTAGTTCAACTTGTTAACTTTAAATTCTTACAAAAACTTAAAATTCATCCCTTACTTTCTTGCCCTCCCAGCATGTACGAGCCCGATCGTACATTAATATTTAGCCGACGCGGCGCCCTACTTTTGCCTAATGTAGCATTAAATTATTAGTGTTCAATAAATCATTTACGCGACAACACGCCTTTTTGACTTTTACTTGTGCACTCAAACTACCAACTAACTAAAAGGAGTACGGGCTAACTCTGGCTCGTACAGGCGGTCTTATCTCTAAATTCGAAAGGAGTGGAACATGGAAGCTACATCGCCCTTTTTTTGCTGCGACCGCACGAGTACAAGATGGACTCCAAAAAATGTGAGAAAATTCTTCAAAAAAAAGTAACCGTACGCCGAGTTTCGTCGCTACAACTGACTAAAGCTAAGTATCTAGGGCATTTCGTCACCCAATTAGTAAATTAAGTTCAATTCGACATTACGATTAAATGACGCATTCCTAAGTTACCCGCCGATGGCGATCTTTGTCAAGAAAATTATTATTTTACTAAAAATTTTTGTGTTATAGCGACCTTTGGAGCTCTAAACGTCAAAACGCGTGTTGAGTAAGAATAAAACCCAATATTTATAGAGTCTTAGTGCTTAGTTCATATTCGTTTTAAACTTACAGGAGGTCTATGGACCATGTGAAATAGGAACCAAAGCTACAAACCATTTGAGCGCAGGGGAGCTGAGCGTCCAATTCCAAGCCAGCAGCAGTCCAGACGACCCAGTCATCATTACAGTATGCCAGTCGCAGACGGGTAAGAAGATTTAATATTTACTTCTCAAATCGACCAATCTACTTTGAACGATTTATGCCAGTCAATTATTTGAGCATATCTATCCTTCTCTGGGATTCTATACAATCAATTTTACTAACTTTAAAAGATATAGCTACAACTGAAAGCTACTACCCACTTCAATATAAAATTCAATTCTAAGTCTGTTATAAAGAAGGTCTTTTTGGCTCAAATGCTGCAAATGAAAAACGCATTTGGTTCATCTAATAAACTCACTCTTTTCTATGCCACAAGCTAAGATACAAGGCTGATGATATATACATTCGACTTTGGGAAAGACAAAACCCAGTATATTGCAATACATCCATATCGGGGTTGCAAATACAACAGGAGTCAGTTTGTAAGTCATCTCGCACATAGAAAGTAATAAAACACCTTTATCTATATGGAAAGATTGAGCTGAAAGGACTCGATATATTTCAGGCCTTTACATTGTTAAAAATAAACTAAATTTCCTTGAAGGAAGTCAAATATCAATCTTGGAGAAGTTTAGATGTACTATTTTGATGTTCTCATGTACCATTTACAGCCTTCGGATCTACCTGCTTCCTTTCACACAAATTATTTACAGTACCTATAGACTCATACTAATCAATGCATCTATTCTAGGAAATTAATTGTATAGGAATTCAACTTATTCATGGTCCGCACTCAAACGAATTAGCGTTACTCGTTGATCACCTCGTCGGGTCCAAAAAGCAGCTTCAACATCTCATCGGCCATTTTATAACTAGGACAATCCCAATACATAGGCTTCAAAAACTACAGGACTTTCCTTAGATTTCCCTTAGGTTCAGCTAGGATAGTTAGAAATTTAGACTCTACCACATTCAATTATTCCTTACAGGTTCATAAACCTTTAAACTACATATTCACACCTTCATCTTATTAGGATAGCTCTAGGGGTTCGGAGACGTTACAATGTGGTGCTGCGAGCCGTGCCCAGTATGTCTTAGAATTTATGTTACTACAGTTATTATTTTAGAACTAGACCCAGCTCAGCTGTTACAATCTGGTGCCGTGACCAGGATAGGAAACTAGTAAGTAAGTTTAAGTTAGCCACTAGGATACCTGATTCCTACCCATTACAATATGGTGGCCGTGCCCATGATCTAGAAATAGCTTAGAATTTTTATATTAATAGCCTTTAGGCTAGGTAGACCAGGGATGATTGGCTTCGAGCTGCATCCTGGCTGTTACAATCTGGTGCCGTGACCAGGATGATCTGGCTTCGAGCTGCAGCTAGCTGTTACAATCTGATGCTTGGGTTCGTGCCCAGGATAGGAAACTAGTAAGTAAGTTTAAGTTAGCCACTAGGATACCTGATTCCTACCCATTACAATATGGTGGCCGTGCCCATGATCTAGAAATAGCTTAGAATTTTTATATTAATAGCCTTTAGGCTAGGTAGACTAGGGATGATTGGCTTCGAGCTGCATCCTGGCTGTTACAAATGCCATGAGTATAATCTCTTTTTTTTATTTTCTTATTATTTCAGTCAAAACATTTTCAAGGCATATCTACTCAATCCTTTCACTTTCTGTGTGTTCTATCCATGTTTCAGCAGGTCTACATTGTTCTCGGTTCTATTGGGATATTGTTTGATTGAAATCACTGGAGTAAGCTCTCTTCAAACATAATGAAGAGGGGTGGTTGTTACTAGACGCCTCTATGGAACGAACGAACCGGTTTTCATATTTTACTGGCTAACCTGAAGCTAAATTAGGATGAGTTTGTATTACATTCTCAATTTTCGTTCGAGTGTAAGTCGGCTATTGTTACCTGACTTGCTTCTTGTTTCTGTAATTTTGAAGGTACAATGAAAAATATGTTGGCTGTGCTTTTGCTACGATACATAATAGATTTTTCACTTTTCATGCTCTGAAAGTGCTTTTTTGTGCAAGATATAGGCTGTGCACTAGGGCAAAAAGTAATCGCGGTGGTGTACGCCCTGCACGCGGGCCTGCCGCGCATCAACATATTCTTCACTAGAGCAGAACAACTCATTCTTCAGTTACATTTAGAGAGTACTTTTACGTTTTATTTCCTCGCAATCAAAGTGAAAAGCAGAGTTTATAACTCGTCCACAAAACCGTTTTATCCTCGACATTACTATCAGCCTCGGAATTATGGTTCGTTTTGTGCACTTGTTGTAAAATCTACTATTTCTCGGCAACCCAAGCAATGAACAATATACAGCATGTAATCTGTATGGAATCTGAACTACTTTTTCCCCAGGAACATAGGTCAAAAAAAGAATATAAAATATTGAGCTCCCATAGAAACTGCACCAGCTGATAGCGCAATTTGTATGGGATGTCAAATTTGATTTTAAGGTAAATTTGGGAAAATTTTCAGTATAGACGGATACACATTCTTAAGTATAATCCCAAATATCCGTTATAAGTTGCGTTGTAGTGGACTCCTGTTGCTAACTATACTGAGTGTCACAGGTTCGCCGGACGGTTGGGTTTGTAGCCTACGAGTAACAATGAATCAGACTTGTCCAATGAGTGAGCTCCTAAAAAGTCAATTTCACAAAAGTGCCATAATTGGACAAATCTATACCAACTATTGGAACTGTGGGATACATTTTCCTTGTGTTTCATTGTTCCTTAAGACGAGAATATTTGAAATCAGAACATTTTCCAGTTACATCTGAATGACACACGTCGTATTAAACTTTCTAGATTATGCCAAGACTAGGTTGAACGTGAGTCTGCCTGTCAGATTTGCTGGGTCGCATACCGGGACAAAAAAATCAGACCACTTCTGAAGACAGAAACTCTTTAGTCTTTAGTTATATTGTTATTCTTTATCACTGCTTCTTGCAGCTGCAATAATTTTTTGACCGTCTGGTTCGCCTAACATTGATATAAATTCAGAACAAGATAAGTAATTCAATTCATTTATTCAATACATTTACAACTTACAGCAAAATGCCAAATCGTCATAAAGTTACCTGGTACCTAATAAATTACTCTTATCTAAAGTTCCGCCTTAACAGGTTCCATCGACATGCGGTTTTGTTTATTTGTCCATAAGTTGAACATCAAACTATAATATCGTTCACAAAAAGCAAAAGCATCAGCCGGCAAGTCGCTATTGGTTGATGACTCGCCCAGTAAGCAAGATGCGCGATATCTAAATTGCGATTATGGTTACCTTTGTCATTCCGGAACATTTTTGAGAATTCCGGAACCCGGGACATACACATCTTTTCCGGGACTATCCCGGTAAGTTCCGACCATCTGGCAATCCTACTTCTGGACCATATTCCCGCTCACGGCAAACATTTGTGTGATAAACACGAGTGTTTATTCTGTGTCTGGGTGTTATTTATCTATTTTAAGTAAATTATCCGCCTCTGGTATCCAATTAACAAGATTTGACTAGTTTGGGATCAGATGACTTTGTAGGAATTTTCCGCCAATATTCTTTATTTCTTTTTCTACAAAGGGCAGTAGCCTGAATTGGTATTATTTTTATATCACAATGAAGTAGGGTTTCCGACGGAACATTTTTCATCTTTCAAATACAAACTACGATTTCTAATTATATTGTGTTTAATAGTACATTATTATAGATATTACGGCCGAGGCCTGGAAATTGCAGCCCGAGCCGCAGGCGAGAGCGTAATGGAGCCGAGGGTGTAATCACCAAAGCGCACAAGCTTCTTACGACGTTTCTCAACACATTGGCAAATAAAAACGAATCAAATTCGCTTACCTGCTATTCCTGAGCCTCCATTTTTCGTTCTCACAATACTTTTCAACATGGAATAAATACACCACAAAGAGCTAGGTTTACACTTATTCGCCAGCTCATTGACATAAGCCAAAAAGAGATTCTCTGAAAACGAAATTGGCATTTTTGCTGTTCTTCCATTCAATGAACTTTTCGTAGGCAAGAATGTACCTTTTTTTTCCTTTGATTTTGCTGCGAGGAGACTCTCACTTGCATTTTGTGCCCCAGTAATTATTTCCTGTGGGGTTAAATTAAGTTCTTCATTGCTTGAAACCGACATTGTTAGTTAGTCACAAAAATCAAAGCAAATGAAAATACTTCTGAAAAATGGCACGCGGAATTCTTGTTGCGCGCGCATTTCTTTTTTCAAATGAGGAGCTGTGCCGAAGCAGTGGCAATGCTCCCAAACAGCGTAGTCATTGATAAAGTACAAAAACTATAAATTTATTGCTTACAAAGTCAATTAATGTTAATTTGTTGTCAAATTTAACTAATCTCATGCAACAAACTATTTATATACTTATTATATTTTCATCAATATTAGGTATATATTTACGTAAATGTCATTAATATTTTAGACATTAGAACTCCTCGCTCTTTGTTAATATAAAAAAAAAATCAAGCGGTGTCGCAGAGGTGGACCCCACCCCTTGGGCTACCCGAATCACCCCCATGTATGTTCCGCGATTATTTGTAGTCTTAAATTATTTTATTAATTTTAAAAATTTTCTGCTTTTCTGCTTTTTATAAATTTTAAAAATTTGCTGCTTTTTTTTAGGAAATTTAAAAATTCATAACTTTTTTTTACTGAATTTTTTTCCAATTTTCTTTTTCTGTCATGATTGCTTTGAACGTCACTTTCATACGTAAAATAAAAACCTCCTAACATTCCTACTTGTTACTCAAAAAGTATGGTTAATAAAATTTTCGAACAATTGAATGGGCCGATTAAAATTTTGATCATCAATTTAAAAATACAAAAAGGATGTTCCATAGATTGAAGTCGATTTTAAAATCTTTTCAGGTCTCTAGTCTACCCAAAACATTAAAAAAAATTGGTGCTTAATGAGGTATTTTTCGCTGAAATTGGCCTTTAAAAGTTGAGAGGGAAAAAACCCTGAATGTTAATTTGGGCTCTAAATAAATAATTTTCCTATTTTGGTGATTCCTATTGCAAATTATGATGGTGGTAGGGCTTCCATACAAAGTACGTCCGGAAAAATACCGCCTTGTATGAAAGTAACGTTCAAGGCAATCATGACACATAAAGAAAATTGGAAAAATGTTCGGTAAAAAAAAAGATATGAATTTTTAAATTTTCTTCGGCAGAAAATTTATAAAATTAATAAAATAATTTATAACTCGAAAACTACAAATAATAAATTACGGCTGGAACCATGGACCGCAGTTGTAGGTGACCGCAACCGGTGTAAGATACAAAGGAGGACGCTGCTGCCCATCCTCCAGTTAACTTTTAGTCGCCTCTTACGACACCCACGGGTATGTTTGACTTTTGACTTTTATTTCTTATATCTTCTTTCCCGCAGTCAAACTGTTGAAACAGTTTTGCGGGGCATTGTTTTATTGTATTTTTTATATTTATTAAGTGTAATTATTTAATAAATAATAATAATAAATAATAATGTAAAGGTTGGTACTATTCTTTGCCGGCACCAAAAATTATACTGAATGTAAGTGCTAAGAAATAAATATTAATATCTCTCTCTCTTCTGTGGCAAGCCCTCGGGCCCTTTTGTCCCTGTGTCTCGTCTCGACGTCTTAATAAAATCTGAACAATTCGCAGATGATAAACTCTCTCCTCATTTATTTACAACAGTAGTCTGCATTATTCGCTCCAACCACGACATTCCCGTGTCCATCAATTTGAACATTTTGACTGATTATCCTTTCAGAATTTATTTAAGCCTCTTTAAAATTACTGGGAAAATAAACGTTGGTTGGAATTCATTTTAAATTCAAACAAAATCGATCTAGCTAGGTCTTATTTCTGGGAAAATTCGTTTTCCCCGTGTTTTAAGTACCTTTTTTTTTAAAATACCGTATTTTATAACAAACCTACAGTGACATCGGTTGGCGGGTAGCATAGTTTGCTCACTCGATGATATTTTAAAATAAACAGGGTATGTATATGGGAAAGATATGTAAAAACAAAAAAAAGACCATAATTTGATCAGTCAGTACATCGTTCTTCAAGAAACATGTCACCACGATTAAAAAAATATCTCTCAGCAAATAAAATCATCTAGTCTTGTTTATTAGTAACGATTAGTAAATAAATACTGAGAACTAATTTTGATGTAACTATAATTTTTCGTTTTTGAGAAACCGATTACTAATATATGTCGTGGCCAGATCATTCTATCGGCCATTTTGTGATGTGGCCACGTTTATGTTGGTCATGTCATAATAAAGCAACCTAACATAACCGAACCATTCATGAAGTGGTCGTGAGAAGATCTGCCACATCATGATAATTTCTAACGATCTGGCCATGATATATTATTATATACTCAGTATAAACAAAGTACGTTGATCCTTCTGAGGAGTAATTCTACATCATTGGGTTATAAAAAGTATAAAAATATACTTTTTTTTATATTTTTCTAATTTTTAAATTTTGAATGATCATATAATTTGAATTAATTTATTGAAATGGATAGGTACTGGCTAGTTACTGGATATTGTAACAAAAACATCTTTGTTTTGCATCACCAGCTGATCATGCATAGAGCTCATTTTACCCTCCAGGTGCTTCACTTCATCTTCTATAACTACTTTTTTAACAATTTTTTGTAAAATCTATTTATAAAATCTATTAGTGATGTAGAATGACCCCTTAGAAAGATGATCGTACTTTTTTTTACAACCTGTATATATACAAATATTGCTTGGTTCATCATCATCATCATCATCATCATCATATCAGCCAAAAGACGTCCACTGCTGAACATAGGCCTGCTGAATAAAGATCTCCATGACGATCGGTCCTGCGCTGCTCGCATCCAGCGGCTTCCCGCGACCGCCACCAGATCGTCGGTCCACCTTGTGGGGGGCCTGCCAACGCTTCGTCTTCCGGTACGTGGTCGCCACTCTAGAACCCTTACGCCCCATCGGCCATCGGTTCTTCTTGCGATTGCTTGGTTAATAGAAAGTAAATAATCATTGCCTTTTTACCAGCATTACTCAAATATCCTTTTCCCAAGAGTCTTTTTCCTGATTGAAGCGTTTTTACAAAGTAAAATATTGTATTAAAACACAAGTTTTACCCTCTCTGACAGTAAATTGCTTCCAGTTTTACGATCTTAACGTAAACATCAACCTAAAATGTAGGACTGAAATAACGACCTTTTTTATCTGTGACACTATCATTAAAATTCTTTAAGAATACAATGTTCTCTTTACTTTCAGGATTAAAAAAAGTTCTAAAAGTTTTTTTGAAATTATATTTACCATTGTTAAAAATTGGGCGCCATTATTTTTAAACTGTTTTGTTTTAATGTTTTCCATATCAAACAACGTGTTTTGGAAAGAAATTTTCCATCGCGGCCTATCAAGCTTGTACTGTAAATCTTTTGGAATATTCAGCCTGATGCTTTTTAACCCAATTAATTAAGCTTTTTTTTATTGAGCGTCAAAATAGGATATTACTACCTGCTAATAGTTTAAACATAATTTAAAAAAAATTACGTCATAATTTCATGTCGTCGTCTATGAAATTTTTGACACAACTCGTCACAAAAACTACAAACTTGAATATAAAATATGGATTGTTGCTTTTTTAATCGAGTTAGCATATTATATTTTTTTTATTGAAGTACGTACTGAATAAAAATCTTTCTACTGAAGGTAGTTTCTAAGATAAACATAAAGAAAAAACTTCTCAGTATTTTGTTTTCTGTATATGGGCTTACTTTTAACCTCGATCTTGTCCTGAAGACTTTATTATATCTTTCATCACCCTATTATTATATATTTTCTTTGTATTTTTTGCTAGAAACTTTATTTTATACATTGTATGACGTAGTTGCCTGTAATTTGCGGAGCAATAATTTGAATGTGTATATTTAACGAATTTTATTTGATGTACTTTGTCGAACTCTATTTAAAAATAAGAAAAAGAAATAAAAATAAGTTTATCTTTCTCTCACTATAGAATTAATGAATGAATAACTCTTTATTGCACAAATAAAGGAATATAAATAGATTTTGTGACAAATATTTAATTAAGCACTTGTAATAGTCTTGTATATGTAAATCTGTAATAGCAATAAATAGGAGGCTACACTAGATAGACCTTGTGATATAGAACTCCTGGTTTCTCCCATCTCATATTAATAAATAAAAAACCGGCCAAGTGCGAGTCGGACTCGCGCACAGAGGGTTCCGTACCACCACATAATCATAATTGTATTAGTTGAAATTTCAGTAAGTTAATGTGCTAGATTTTTTGAGTCCGACATGCGCTTGACAAAATTTTATTACCTATTTGTTAATATTTTATAGCTTATGCACTATAAACATATCAATTTTCAAGTTTGTAAGTGTTTCCGTTTATAAAATAGAACTAAAACAAAAATCGCCTCCACGACCATTCAACTTGACCCTTCACTTATATGAATGTTCTTGAAGCGGGAGCTCACCACAATTGGTTACCATTAGTTGTGAGAAAAGTTGTAATATTTAATGATTTCAGACTTTTCCCATTATTTGTACTATGAGACCTAGCTTCTTACCAAATTTCATAATTTTAGGTCAACGGGAAGTACCCTGTAGGTTTTGGTTTTTTGAATAAATGTATGGAGATGAGGACATAAAATGCCATATCTTTTGATTGCGTCGTTGTAAAAAATTGAAATTTTCAGATCTTGTGTGGTTTATGGATCCTAATATGTGGTATTAATTTCAACCTGATACCTTTACCGATTCGTGAGATAAAGGGTCTTGACAGACAGACAGACAGATAGACAGACAGACAGACGGACAACAAAGTGATCCTATAAGGGTTCAGTTTTTTTCTTTTGAGGTACGGAACCCTAAAAAGGACGGGTTGCATACCGGAAGTGCCGGCAGAAGTAAAAACTTGCATTTTTGAAAATTATGCTTTTTGTAAGCATCAATCGTGCTATTGCTCGCGTACTTCTTTGATGTCACTGAATAAAAACCCGTATTGTAATAACAATACGGTTGAAAGTTGACGCTTTTTCGATCAGGCTACAGATCCGACGCGAGATCTGACGCGACATCTGACGCGAGTTAAGTCTTTTTTTCCCATCTAAAAAAGTGCCAAGTGCCGCTTAGGAAGTTTTCACTTCAATAAGATAATGATAATCACACTTCAAACAGCGATGACGTAGAAAAATCTTATATTCAAAATGTAATAAATTTAATACCTTTAATACGCTGACGTCACCGCATGGCGGTCTTATTTCGGCAATGACTTGTCATATCGAGGTTTAATCCGTTTTCAGAGAGATATTACGGGGCCTGTAATCAAAATCCGATTTAGGAGCTTTGCAATAATGAAGTGTAAGGGAAAAGGATAAAAAGGTTTTTATAAATATCTACGATGAATTTTTGATATTTAATTTTCATGAAAGTACTGCAAATTATGCTGTTATCAACCAGCTTCAGAAATCAGCTTTAAACCCACACACTAAGCTTATAAAGGTCAGGCACCCATTCAAAGACAGTTCATATTTATGATGGTATAATCAAACTACATATAAATAAAAAACATCCGCGTATTCACAAGCCTTCTAAATGATATTAAATTCACAAAGCGTGCACATTAATGAAATGGAATATGAAATAAGATTGAAAAAACCGGCCAAGTGCGAGTCGGACTCGCGCACTGAGGGTTCCGTACCACCACATAAACATAATAGTATTATTTTAAATTTCAGTAAGTTAATGTGCTAGATTTTTGAGGCCGACACGCGCTTGACCAAATTTTATCATTTGTTGTTATTTTATAGCTTATGCACAATAAACATACCAATTTTCAAGTTTGTAAGTGTTCCTGTTTTTAAATAGAACTAAAACAAAAATTGCCTCGGCGACCATCCAACTTGACCCCTCTCTTATATGAATGTTCTTGAAACGGGAGCTCACCACAATTGGTTATCATTAGTTGTGAGAAAAGTTGTAATATTTAATGATTTCAGACTTTTCCCATTATTTGTACTGTGAGACCTAGCTTCTTGCCAAATTTCATAATTTTAGGTCAACGGGAAGTATCCTGTAGGTTTTGCATTTTTGAATAAATGTATGGAGATGAGGACATAAAATGCCGTATCTTTTGATTGCGTCGTTGTAAAAAATTGAAATTTTCAGATCTTGTGTGGTTCATGGATCCTAATATATGGTATTAATTTCAACCTGATACCTTTACCCGTTCGTGAGATAAAGGGTCTTGACAGACAGACAGACAGACAGACAGACAGACGGACAACAAAGTGATCCTATAAGGGTTCCGTTTTTTTCTTTTGAGTTACGGAACCCTAAAAACAAAATAGGAATGTAAAATTTGTAAATTGTTTCAATTTAGGTATAATGTGTATGTATTATTAGATAATGAAATGTGTAGATAATTAATGATTAGTTAATTAATATTTATGATTTCATTGTATAAACGTGTATATTTCATTGTTTATTTAACGAAATTAAATTTATTAAAGAAATGTTTTAATTTGCAACAATTAATTTTAAGAAATTGTATTGGCCCATTTACTCGTTTGCTCACTTGTTACATTAAAAAAAACTGCCTCTTACTGTTGCGATGTCCTAACGGGGTATCAGGTGCTATATGCATTAAAAACATAAAAGGGAAAATGTGTGGGCACAGACAGCATAGGGCTTTAAGCTCTTTTTAATGTTTTTATCCATGATGTAAGCAATAATAGTACATTGTATCACAAGGCTGTAAAATAATATTTTTAAGGCTAGGGCGCTATTTTGAATCCAGAGCGAAGTGAAGGATTCTTGAGAATCCTGAACGTAGCAAGGGATTCAATTATAGGTAGCCCAAGGTAAAAATATTTTTGCAGCCGCTTAATACACTCTACTTTTCATCTCCCTCTATGAGAAAAGAATAAGAGGCTCATTGAGACACACACTCGTCATTAATTTTAAATATAAAATATCATTACAATATTATGACTTGATGAAACAATACTAAAAATCATATTAAGTATTATTTGTAACAACTGAAAATGTTATTGACATTTTAGTATCAACTAGGAACAAAACCTCTTTGGTTGGTAGTCTTGTTAACATTTCAAGCATATTTCTTTTTTTATATTCATAATAATTTTAATGGTACAACCGGCCAGTATCATTTTTATTACAATATTTTGGTTCGACCTCTATGGTTGACCTAAAATATCCCTATGGTGGACCTAAATTCAAATTCTAATTTTAAATCCCATTTTTACCCGCTACGAAAGTCTCTTGGAGAAAACAGCTATTTGTTCGCCTTTATTGACGAACCGTTCAGCGATTTTCGAATAGATGGGATGAAACGATAATTATGATTATGAATAGTACTAACTGACGATTTCACATGAATGTGTACTCCTCTTGGGTCGAGTTGAATTGCTTCTATTTATTACTCTCAGACTGAAAGCCAACTTTTATCCTTTTTGTTTTGCTCGTGTAGTTACACAATAGTTTTGGTGCTCTACTTCAAAGGTCCCGTTTGTGGAGATACGAATACGAAGCATGTTGGCATACATTGAGTGTTTATAGTAACATGTAAGCTAAACTCGGTACTGTTAGATACGCAGTGAATGCCGAGACTCAGCACTTTGCGACGTGATCGGGTTGATCAACGGTTGATCGCCACAAACATTGACTTAATATGTCTTTTAAGCACTGAAAACACCACTAGCTTTCAGCTACTCTTAGTACTTCACCTGCTAAGAAAGTACCTTGGTCCTTTTTTTTAAATTGAGGAAGAATTTACGTCATTCCAATCCAACAAATATGCGGGATGGAATATTGTATGAAAATCCATTTATAATTTAGGTAAATTTCGGTCGATGGCCGTCTTTTAATGTCATAATGCCAAAACCCAAAAAGTTTGTATTTATTAGTCCGCGAAATGCTAACTGGCCTAATATTCGCAATAAATGAAGTTCTAAGTCTTCAGTCTTATATTTTAGTTTTGTGTCGTTTTTCCTTATAGATGAAGTATAAAGCATTACTTATGCATCACTCGAAAGAAAGTACGATTCCCGAGGGTGTATTGATGCCTTCGGCTGCGCTTTAGGTCTCAAACGACACCCTGATTGGTAATCAGCCTCTTTCTCTTCTCGATAAGAAATGTACTATTACGACCAAGATCTACTTTGCTAGTGATCGGAAAGAAAGAAAATCCGCCATTTTAGACCACAAACACTGCTATATTTGAAGAGATCCTTTATTGCACACAAAACAAAGCAAAGAAAACTTTGTTTCCGTAGTTCAACTTCCAAGTTCCCGGTTTTGGGGAATTATAACTATCCGCAACATAACAAGTTGGGGGATGAATTAACGTGTTTGGTTTCTTGTTGAGAAAGTGATAGGTAGTGTTTCTGTTTGTATCAAAACTATATACTCGTCCTGCGCAATGTCATTTAAAAAAACCGGCCAAGTGCGAGTCGGACTCGCGCACTGAGGGTTCCGTACCACCACATAAACATAATTGTATTAGTTGAAATTTCAGTAAGTTAATGTGCTAGATTTTATTAGTCCGACACGCGCTTGACCAAATTTCATTATTTCTTGTTATTTTATAGCCTATGTACTATAAATATACCAATTTTCAAGTTTGTAAGTGTTCCCGTTTTTAAATAGAACTAAAACAAAAATCGCCTCAGCAACCATCCAACTTGACCCCTCTCTTATACGAATGTTCTTGAAACGGGAGCTCACCACAATTGGTTACCATTAGTTGTGAGAAAAGTTGTAATATTTAATGATTTCAGACTTTTCCCATTATTTGTACTGTGAGACCTAGCTTCTTGCCATATTTTATAATTTTAGGTCAACGGGAAGTACCCTGTAGGTTTTGCAATTTTTAATAAATATATGGAGATGAGGACATAAAATGCCATATCTTTTGATTGCGCTGTTGTAAAAAATTTAAATTTTCAGATCTTGTGTGGTTCATAGATCCTAATATATGGTATTAATTTCAACCTGATACCTTTACCCGTTCGTGAGATAAAGGGTCTTGACAGACAGACAAACAGACCGACGGACAACAAAGTGATCCTATAAGGGTTCCGTTTTTTCTTTTGAGGTACGGAACCCTAAAAAGAAATACATATTATTATACATTACGTGTGGTGCCGGCAAAGAATAGTACCAACCCATACATATCCGTGGGTGTCGTAAAAGGCGACTTAGGGTTAACTGGAGGATGGGCAGCAGCATCCTCCTTTGTATCTTACATCTTGCTAACAAGCGTGGTGACTATGGTACTTCCCCTCCACATTTTTCTCAGCTAAAGCTAGAATTCTGGAAGGAGCTCCCAGTCCTGTAGTGGACGTTTCGTGGGATGTTATGATGATATAAATATATGTACGAGTACACCTATGCTTTTGTTTTCCTAGTTTTTCGATAAACTATGACGTCTGATATTGGCCTGTTGGTGCGGTTGTTTGTGGCCCTGGCTTCTGCGACTTGGGGTGCGTGTTCATTCTCCACTCAGGGCAAACATTTTGTGTGATGAACATTCGTATCTCTTGGTTCCATGTCTGACTGGGTGATATTCATCTATTAATGTGTCTTTGATACAAAGGCAAGCCTTGCTTAGTTTAAAATCGGTTCATCATCATCATCAATATCATGTGAATTGTAAGATCGATGATGAAACTCACATACTTTGGTGTTAGGGTTGTCGAGCCGCCAAAAAAGTGAAAGTTATCGTTCGTTTTGTCTTGTAAGTAGTAGTTTGGAAATAGGCCTGAATGGCAGGATAGAATGAGACTCATTATATTACGAATACTCTTCGGTTACGAGCACTCATCATCATCAATGCAGATAAGTATCCATAATCGTTATTAAGGCAATCAATTCAAAAATGCTGCGGCTGCCTGTTGCAGTAAAATAAAGTAAATTAAATTGTAAAAGTACTGCAGTTAGATAGAAATAGAGTAAGAGTTAACTTACCTTAAACTAATCAAGCAAACAAAGAAATATAACACACAATATTTTAATAAAAACAGATTGACCACAGTTTTGTTGTATAATTTCACTAATATATAACCAACGTAATAAAGATTAAATTTGATTGTACGATCCGAGATTAAATTTAAGTATATAATATTGTTTAAAATATTAAAAATCAACGATAGACATCAAAAATAAGACAAATAAATTTTGAAAGGAATCCGCGATGCGTGCATCAGGTAAAACGCTCCGTCTATAGCTACTAGATACTATCGCTTGGAAAAGTCTAGTGTTAACTTTAAGTGGCCACCTAATTTATTACTATAGCGACTAGTTAAATATGGTCATTGTCGTACCTTCCGCAAAGTATCGCGGATAAATGTACTAAAAGTTTAAAATCACAGCCAAAGATTCGAATCTAAATAAATCATGGCGCGTCTGGAGGCGCTTTTAGAATTTGGAAAGACACTAAAACTAATAATATAAATGAATTAAATATCTGGTATTTGGTAGAAGTTGGTTTTGCGCTGTTCGTGGCGTCCTCCCGTGCAGTTAGGAAACCCGCAGTTGAAGAGGTGCAGCGGCAGAGAGCACGGTGCAAACCGCAGATGTCAAATAGTCTCTCTGGAGACTGGGCTAGGCTGTGTTGCTGGTGCTAGCCGGAACCTACTGCCCGAAATCGGGCAGCTTTAGCTGCACGAATAAAAATGCGTCATAAGAGAGTGGCAACCTCTCAGAAACAAATATAACGTAAAGACAAAAATACTTACAAAATTGTTGGCAAAAAAGACGGAAAGAAAACTGTGCTTGAAAAACTGTTGCTTGTAGACAACACTTTAAAAATTATTTTGATTTGATTTGATTTTTATATGGTTTATCTTGGTGAATTATATAATTTTACAAAATATTCTGATCAATTTGACACAATATCTATTGTATCCAAACAAATAATAAGCACCGAGAAAGGAAAATCAAAATTTTGAATCCACTGTCAAAGAATACAAACAGCCAGTCAATACATCGAGAAAGAAGCAAAAAGTATCGAATCGGAATAGAAGTGTCGATAAGTAATGGCGTTTGATCCATTAACAGTGGAGGTTCCTGATTTGAAGCAGCACTAGTATCTCCAAACGGAATGCCTCGATCAACAACTGGTGGTACCTGTTCTTCCATAATGAAGGGTTTGGTTCAGCAGGCTAAGTATGCGCGACAAAAAAAACTGAAAGTAACCTGAAAGAAGGTCAAACTCTCACAAAAAACTCGCATAAACTAACTTACCTTTAATTCCCTATACAAGCATACAGACTTACAAACAGAGTAACTACTACAAACTACTGAAATGAAATTCAGGGTAAAATTATATTACTGGAGAAAATAAAAGACGTTTCCAGTTAAATTTATAGTTAATTTAACAATAAATGAAATAACAAGTTAAATTGCATTCGAAAAAATTTTTTTGTCTATACAAGTCGCGTTTATAAAAACGCACATCCGCGCGGTCGAGAAAAAATGTTGCAACTAGTTAGAGAACCTGAAAAAAAGCAGAATAAATCAATAATTTGAGCTCGGGCGCCATAAAATGCAGTAAAATAAAGTAAATTAAATTGTAAAAGTACTGCAGTTAGATAAAAATAGAGTAAGAGTTAACTTATCTTAAACTAATCAAGCAAACAAAGAAATATAACACACAATATTTTTATAAAAACAGATTGACCACAGTTTTGTTGTATAATTTCACTAATATATAACCAACGTAATAAAGATTAAATTTGATTGTACGATCCGAGATTAAATTTAAGTATATAATATTGTTTAAAATATTAAAAATCAACGATAGACATCAAAAATAAGACAAATAAATTTTGAAAGGAATCCGCGATGCGTGCATCAGGTAAAACGCTCCGTCTATAGCTACTAGATACTATCGCTTGGAAAAGTCTAGTGTTAACTTTAAGTGGCCACCTAATTTATTACTATAGCGACTAGTTAAATATGGTCATTGTCGTACCTTCCGCAAAGTATCGCGGATAAATGTACTAAAAGTTTAAAATCACAGCCAAAGATTCGAATCTAAATAAATCATGGCGCGTCTGGAGGCGCTTTTAGAATTTGGAAAGACACTAAAACTAATAATATAAATGAATTAAATATCTGGTATTTGGTAGAAGTTGGTTTTGCGCTGTTCGTGGCGTCCTCCCGTGCAGCTAGGAAACCCGCAGTTGAAGAGGTGCAGCGGCAGAGAGCACGGTGCAAACTGCAGATGTCAAATAGTCTCTCTGGAGACTGGGCTAGGCTGTGTTGCTGGTGCTAGCCGGAACCTACTGCCCGAAATCGGGCAGCTTTAGCTGCACGAATAAAAATGCGTCATAAGAGAGTGGCAACCTCTCAGAAACAAATATAACGTAAAGACAAAAATACTTACAAAATTGTAGGCAAAAAAGACGAGAAGAAAACTGTGCTTGAAAAACTGTTGCTTGTAGACAACACTTTAAAAATTATTTTGATTTGATTTGATTTTTATATGGTTTATCTTGGTGAATTATATAATTTTACAAAATATTCTGATCAATTTGACACAATATCTATTGTATCCAAACAAATAATAAGCACCGAGAAAGGAAAATCAAAATTTTGAATCCACTGTCAAAGAATACAAACAGCCAGTCAATACATCGAGAAAGAAGCAAAAAGTATCGAACACGAAAAAGGAATATGAGCGATAACGCTACACTGTGTACTCGTACAGTCAACGACATGTCAAGTTTGAAAATCGCAGCGCGACTCTAGCTCGTCTGTCTATCGAAATAAGAACGGTACAAAATCCAATGTGTCACGCTTGATGCGCTCTTGACTGTACGTATAGACATACTTATCTACTTTATTTCCGTAATATCCGCTCAAAACGGTAGACTCATTAGGAATAAAAAAAAACATCCCCATTCATGCGGAAATTACGAATTTTCCTTTGGCCATTGAATTTTTTAATATCTTCCTCTAATATCAGAGCATATTAGCCACAATGCCAATGGCTGACAATCGTCTATTTTCATCAGACAATAATGACCAAGTCTTTGTGTCGAAAAATCTTTTAAATTGGCTCCTTGCTACGTTGAAAATTTCAGGGATCTCTGTTCAAAATGCATGAAAGTCAATGAAAAAGCATACGTAATGAAATATACAGGGTTATTTTTGGACCCATGGCCAAATTTTAGTATGTTACTCAGAACATGAATATGAAAAAAGAGAAAAAAAATTCTCGTCCCATACAAATTCTACTATTGGCGGAATAAGATTTGTAAAGGAGGATCAATTTTTTTTATCGTTTTTCGATCCATGTCCCTTTGGGAAAGTTGTTCAGATACATGTTCTGAGCTACATACCAAAATTTGGCCAGGGGTCCAAAAATAACCCTGTATGTATGTATGTATGTCGATTTCTTTGTCGCGCTCTGCAGCCTAAACGGCTTGATATTGGCTTGATAGAATTGAACATCTGAGGTGTCATCAGATTTCTATTCATTGCGGGAGGGTCAAAGGGTATAAAAAACAATAATAATAAACTTTCATTAATAAAACTAAAACTTAAATAAAAAAAAATATTTCAAAAATCAAAAAACTCGACTGTGTACAAAAATATGAACTGAAAAGAGAAAAAACGAGCTCTAAAAATTTCATGAGGTGTTGCATTGCAGGCGGGGAGAAACCGGGGCGGACTAAAATTATGTGTTTGAAGATGGTTTTTCAACATCAAATATAATTTTGTAGATTTTGCTTGTCACCGCCTGCAATACCTCAAGAACTTGTTTTTTCTCTTTTCAGTTCATATTTTTCTACACAGTCGGGTATTTTGTTTTTGAAGTATTTTTTTTGACAGCTTGAATAGACATCTTCTGTTTATTGTTTTCATTATATTTTGAAAGTCTATACAAACAACAACAACATATTACAATTTCCGACGAATGAATCAGAATTAAAATTTTATTAAAGGCACGGGGAACACCGTTATGAACATTTGTTAAATAATAATCCAGTAGTAGGTTAGGTTAGGTAGTTATTTTTAGGGTTGCGATACCAAAATGGTAAAAAAAAGGAACCCTTATGGTGCGACTTTGTCTGTCTGTCTGTCACACCTCTATATCTCAGCAACCACTCATGCTATCGACTTGAAATTTGGAATAGTTTTAGAATATAGTTGCCCAACTTAATTGCACATTAAAAAATTTTGAAAAAATATGATTATTAATGTCAAGGGGGCCAAAATAGGGGGAGCCAAATTTCAAATTGTCGCTACCAGGTCGAGTTGGGTATCATATGAAAGGGCTTTACTTGTACATTCTTAAATATATTTTTGTATTTTTTTACGTCTCTTAGTTTTCAAGTTATGATGAAAAATGTCAAAAAAAATACCATTCCCCCCCCCCCCCCCCCCCTTATATCCGAAGTTTGTTAAAGGAAAAATCTGCATTAATTACAGTTGACAGAAGTTTATGTAAACATTACAGCAAAAATAAATCGATCTTTCTAAGTTGCACAGTTTTTTAGAAATCTGCAAATAACCTTTACAAACAAATTTAGTTTTGCGGTCCTAAAAATGGACTTTTTTGCTTCCAAAAATACAAAAAGTATATCGGAACCCTCGTCGTGCGAGTCCAACTCGCACTTGACTGGTTTTTTTTATAGCAGGAAAGTCACTGAAATAAAAATCATTATTTTTTTAGATTATTTGTTGAACTAAAAAGATGAGTGTTAACCCACTTAAAGTGTTAAACTACTTAATTATACAAATTGTTTGTAAAATATGGCAAGTACTTGTGTGTGTGCGTGTGTAAGTGTGTGTGTAAGTGTGTGTGCATGTGTATGTAAGTGTGTATGTATGTATTTGTAAGTGTGAGTGTCACTGTATGTGTCACTGTGTGTGGTGGTTTTATTATTATTTGTTATTTCTTACAAAATTACATAACCTATAATCTAACAAATGTCCCGCAAAACTGCTCAACAGTTTGTCTGCTGAGTCGAAGGCTGTACACAGTGTAATAGTATTTTTATATTAGTTGCTTAGGAGTACTATTATTATAACTATTTGTTTATATTATTTTATTCTAACGAGTTTAATAAATGCTTTTTTAAATGGTTTGTGAACCTTATCTCAGGAGCCATTGAAATAATTTCAAGGCTTCAGATTTAAAATGTTTTTTAGAGTCATTGAATGGATTCAGATCAGGAAACTGTGTGTTACATGTTGTGAAGATTCGGGTAAGTGGACTTTTGTGCGTAGTGTGTTGTATGCGGCGAGTTTAATAACGATGATGCTTATGAACGATACATGAAATACTTATTTAGAATCTGTTTTAGCCCGACATAGTAGGCGTAAGCTGAGACGCAAACGGCACAGGGCATTTAAATACAGAACAGAATTTTTATCTTTAAGTTTAAGTTAAAGCGAGAGGAAAGACGCGTTCTGCCTTGCTTTACACTCACCCTTAATGAGAAGACTGCAACTTACAGAAACTTTCATGCATATTTCAAGAAATTGTCGAGAAGCACCAACCAAGAATCAAGTAAGTAAATCTCACTCTAAACTGAGTTGGTGTAAATGGGAGATCTTTAAGCTAAGTACTCTCTGGGAAGTCACCGCGCTAATTATTCCGAGTTTATCAAAACAAGTCGCGACAACTCTAAGTTCAAGCGGCACCTCGCATTTCGAGATGCCTATTTAGTTGCAACTACATGTACTTACATTTATACTTTCATGACACAAAATTAGTATTAAACCTACCACATAAATTTTCTCTTACATATGTGAAGTGTAGTTGTAAGGAACCCTCTGTGCGCTAGTCCGACTCACTTTTAGCAGATTTTTCTTTTCTCTTACTGGACTGGTCAGACCATTTTGTAAAGAGAGTCGTTTATGTTTCTTCAAGGAATTACTAAAAAATTGTTTATTTATATGCGTGTCATTAAATTTAGATATAGCGAAAGCGAATGTCATTAAATGTATGGGATGACATAATATGTCAAATGTCATCCCATACATTTCGTGGCGATCGCTTTAGTCAAATGGCTCTCAGGTCATGGATTTGATAATCTATCGTAAAATTAATTGCCACCAAACCCGAGTTCTGCTTCCGATCAACTCAATGAAATTTCGCGATAAGTCTGAAGAAATGACAAAACGTGAATTTTCATTGGTTTCACTCCCGAAGCCCAGTAATTTGACTAAAAAAACAAGCAACTTAAAAAATCGAAAAAGAAAACATTCTCTATGGTTGATTGATATTTATTTTCTAGTAACTTTCCCTTAAAAAAAGTGTTACTCGAATATAAATATCGACCACCCATAATGGGTCGACTTTAAATTTATCATCTTTATATCATTGCTTACAAAATGTGAATTTCCATTGGTTTTGCCTCCTTATACACTGGTTTAAATAAAGTTCACAAAGAAAGGATTCAATGTAATGTGTTCTTGCTTTTAACATACGGAACCCCAAGTTGGTTAATGAGGACAGCCAGAAGATGCATTTAAAACGAGTCTCATCTCAGCACGAGCAGTAAGATGAATGTGTCGCGGACAAAGGAGGATGAGCCGGGGTTAAGGTTGCCAGAATAGAAAAGTTAAGGCTAGGGTTGCTGCGTGAAAATATAGAGTAATATTTTGTATAAATTATCAAATTCAGGACACTCAGAAATTTTGCTTGTCCTTTTTAATTTAATTTAAATTCTATATTTATTGCATTATGAATGGCACACAAGTAAATTATATAAAATAGTGAAAATTAAATGCTCAGTTAACCAATTCACCATTTTGGAACGAATGATAAGATTCAAAATATGTAAAGTTTACTTGCTTCCAAATAAGCTTTCAAATAAGCAAAATTAATATATATTACGTGAATTTTCATTAGTCTAACTCCTGAATCCCAGTGATACTACTAATGAAAATAAGCAACTTTCAAAATATATTTCAATACTAGTAACACTGAAAATTCATTTTTCAAGTTTTTTCAAAAAAAAAATAAGAGCAGCAGCCCTAAGTTGGAGCCTTGCGGGATGCCCGTTCCTAATCACGTCCGCACTGATGTCTCACTCGCATTGTCCGCGAAAAGGTGCTTTTTTATAAGCTCTGTTGTTGACTTGGGATTTGGAGATTCTCTACTCGTGTGGGTAAATGCTCGTATGTGACTTAGATATTGTGACGTGATGTGGAATGCTTGGGTAGTTTCTGTTTAAGGACAACTAATATAAAAAAAAATTTCAATGCCTACAAATTGTTTTCCGTCACGTTGTGAGACTAACTAAAGTATTACTCCATGAAATTTAAAAATCATTTCATGCGCACATTTTTTTTTAATTGCGCTTAAAAATGTAAAAAGCACAGCAGAAAATGGGGAAGTAGACAAGAAAACATAGCCACATTACGTGTAGGTTAGACACACAATTTTTTCCTTGTAGATACCTACTATATTTCATCACTTATATGTATAGCCATACCAAATTACGGCTTTCTAGTGCTAAGGGTCTCTGAGCTAAGCCGCAGACAAACAGACTGAGATGACGAAACAATAAAGATTCCTGATTGACTACCGAACCCTAAAAAAACGGCTAAAGAAAAATAAACCGACTTATGTGAGTGTACGCCAGTTTTTCAAGATCCCAAGAGGAGTATTGTGTAAGGAGTCAACACAAACGTAACATTTGGTGTTATCTCCAGAGGAAAACTAATTAAGTGGAAAACGAGAAACTGCTGGCAAAGATTTTCTTTCTTGTTGTTTACTCATTTGTCAATAGAGAACGATAAAGATGCCATCTTATGTCTCGTATAACATTTCACGTAATTTTTTAAATCAAAGCAGGGTAGATTAATAGATTTTTATAATTGTAAGTGGTTGTAGAATATAATAAAAAATATAGGATTGTTTTATTATAAGCTGTCGCGCAACATTTCATTGGCTCATATAAATTTCATACATTTTTATTCTATTCTGCTGGCGCTTTAGATTATAGAAAGCCACTTTTCTACGGTCACAGAGCAAAACTATCTACTTTCTATTGGTTTATTTTTGTAAAGGTTCCGTACCCAAGAGTGCCAACGTTATCTATCTATTCGACCTTTGAAGGACTGTATCTAATAATCCATTTTTATTCCAATTTTAGTTCATGTACAATTCAATTTGCCAAAATGTACTAATTTGTATGTTATAGAATTTAGAGGTATAGTCAAGAGTTGGTCAATCTTGACACTCGCAGTTCGAATTCCGTCTCTACGCTGACAACATTAAGTGCAGTACAAAGTTCAATGTGTCAAGCTTGACGTGCTCTTGACTGTACATATTCAAAGCACTGGTGAACGGACTTAAAATTAAATCTCATAAACAAATAAATCTTGCGTCCCAGACCCTCTCACCAAAACCCCCTTTTTGCACACTATCTGTAGGTACATAACCTGTCCCTTACTCCCTTAGGCTTAGTAATGGGCATGGTAAGGAACAGGTTGGTAAAATCTGAAAGGGCATGATCAGTCGATAAAAATGTACCACTTTTACAAAGAAACATAACACCGGGAACGTAAAAAAAAACAACCTTTCCACACAATTTTATTGTCCAATAAAACATTAAAATAAAATTTTGTAAATTTGTATGGAACGGCCGAATTTTATTTCATTTCCGGTGATGTTTCGTATAAGAAGTTGTTGAGTTTCATTAACTGATCCCGTACAATCTGTGTATACTTTTTTGAACTAAATTGATTTTTATAACTGATTGATATGACGAAGTTTAGGAAAATATTTGGTCAGGATTCTTTATTTAGTTTGATGGACTATTCCCTTCTCTTTGTTAGATTATGTAGGTGCATGTTTTGTTTTGTACATTATTTTTTTGTTTATTTATTTGTTTTATTTTGTTAAATTAGTTCTTTCCAATTCCATTTCTTCATTAAAAAAAACCTTAGTCACTCAGTTAAAAATATACGCTTGTTCATTATCTTGATTTCTCTAATAATAAGACTACTATTAATGTAAGCTCAATTTAGACTCGATAACACTCCTTACTTCAAACTTGGCATCTCTGGTTAGACACAAACATACGAAACTTACAAGTAAATACAAGAAGGTGTAATTAAACCCAAGACGAACTTTGTAACTATCTTTGCGACACAGACGTGTTGCTGACATATACTATAATAGCGTTGATTATATCTGGTTATCTACGTACAGTGTGACCTAGATATCTGTGCAGTTGACAGCGTTGCTAGTTGTGAAGATTTAATACAACCTCTTTGCCAATTCACTATGAAAAATTTTAGTTACAATTTTGAATTTTGATGTAGCGGTATTTAACAGGTGCTCCTAGGGTGCTACTCTCAGACATTTCATTTTGACACTAGTACGGTAATAAGTTGGCACTAGGTATCTTTAGCCCTTATAACCTAGGAATTTCAGACCATTTTTTGACCAAACCCGGACAGAGGTGTCCGAACATATTACGAAAGGTCCCATTTAGTAATTTTAAATGTCCGGGTCAAAACCTAATTTTTCTGGGGTATTAGTGTATGCCTGTGATAATACCCGTCCGGTGATAAGACCCGCCCGGTGATAAGACCCGACCGGTGATAAGACCCGCCCGGTGATAAGACCCGCCCGGTGTAACAGCCAATAAGGCTAAGAGCAAGGTCATCTTCAAAGAAAGAAAAAAAAATCCCGTGATAAGAAAAATGTCCTTCTTCAGAGTGACAGGTTTTTGTAAATAATCATCAACGTTGATAGGGTCAGACCAGAGGTTTTTTGCGTGGTTTTGGCCCCGTGTAATGACAACCCTAGTGCTACGAGCGTTTGTCTCTCGATCTGGGTACCTCGATACGTGGCTTTCTATATTCGTTAATGCTAGTAGAATGGAATGAAAACGTATGAGATTGAAATTAGCTCTCTGTCATGCAATATTTAAAGACCATAAATTTGTATTCTATTCTCTCTATTCGATAATTCGAATAAAAATGTAGGATTAACATAAGCCAACGAAATGTTGCGTGATCGTAATTTTCAGAAGAACTGTTTTTAAAGTAGGCAAACTGATACAGAAAAATATATTATTAAGCAAAATTTTAAAACATTAAAACTGAAGACGAGAAATTACTTCTATTTGCAAAATACTAGAACAATCTTCATAAAGGCTAGCTTGCCTTGGTATATCTTTGAATTGCACAGAGTACATAATATGATAGAAATGACTATACTACACGTTTTGACGTTTCCTTAACACTGACACACAGGGTTCATTTTTCTTTGCAAGTCGTAATTTTTCATACGACTGACAGCTGTCACAAGGTCACAATGGACCTATTACAATGGCATTACTTTTACGTCGCCTTGCAGGATAGTCGTTAGATTCGTACATTACCGGGCTTTGTCCGACGATTTGAATTGTTCGAATTTTTTACCTGGATGAAATCTTTTGATGACTAAGTTCATTTAAATTTTTTTTTACATAGAATTTTTAATGTGGGAAATGTCGGATATATAAATTTATTTTGTAGTAAAAAAAGTAGCGCAAACAAAATCCTACTCTCCATGCGCAATTAGGGTTACCTTCAAGAAATTTCAACATTAACTAAAGTAAGGCCATAGCAATAGCTAAAATCCTAGGTCTATCGTTGTGACAGCTATCAAACCTATAAAAAATTAAGACCTGCAAAGAAAAATGAACCCAGTGTGTTGGTGTTAAGGAAACGAAGCGGCTAGTCGGACAAGATCACAGAAAAATAAAGGAACTTAAAAGGAGGATTAAAGAAATAATTCGTCACTAGGTGGTGTAGGCGTTTTTCTATGGATTAGACAGGTTATTTTGAACATTTTCTATGGATCATCGATGATGGAGTTGTGACATGTTGGCAGATGTCATCCCCTACTAAAATAAATTAGCAATGTATCTATTCCGAGCGAAGCAAGGAGGTCCGAAATCTTTGGACAAGACTAATCTTCTCTCCTTCTGTTATCTGTGGTGAAGTGAAATGTCTTCCACGGACTGTGTTTGCTATCACATCAACTTTTGTGTTTTTCGCAAACAATATTTCATATTTTCCAATACGATTCGTGCTTTGCATGTGGAACGATTGAAAACGTTAGAAATGTTATACTAGTTTAAGTTTTCTTAGGAGGGCGACTAAACTTCGCTCTATAATAGCCGCCTCAACATTAAAATATCATCGGATGAGCAAGCTATGCCACCTGCCAACAGATGGCTCTGTAGGTTATTGTATAAAACGCAAATGATTTAAAACATGGGGAAAATGAATTTTCCCAGACATGAGACTTATCGAAATAGTTAGAGCCGTTTAATAAGACCAAGACGATAATTCTCGTAAAAAAAAGTGGTAATACACATTTTTTTTATTTCCTTGTTACTTTCTTTTTACAAAGTTGTTCCTGCTTGTTCAATCTGTAATTTGCTTAACGTTGATTCTCAAACACAAACTTTTGAAATGTTTTGTATCTTTTGAACTTTTCGATACTTTGATTAATAATAGGTCTTTACCTATGAAATTGCCGTTTTGTATGGCGAATTTTAGGTAAACTCATCTTTCAGTACTAACATTTTTGCATTTTTCTTAGGAATTATAAATCCATTTTTTTATTTTTTTTAAGCATTATTGGGAAAACATTAAGCTAACAGAAGATTAAATTTAATTTACGAAAAATATTATCTGTAAAAAAATATAAGAAATCTAATGATGAAATTGGACGACATTTAAGAGGAACAATTTTCGAACCTTTAATTTTATATATCAAACTAAAAATAAAAACTTTATTTTATGCGTAAATTGATAACCTTGAACTAAACTTTTATATATAATACAAATGAAAAAAATTGCATTAGAATTATAGGAATTATGATGTCATTAATCTGTAAGAAAATTTCGGCAATTTCATAGGTAAAGACCTATTATTTGCATATATTGATAGAGTTACCATAAGGTTCGTTTACACGACAAGACAGTAGCCTTTAATAAATGCACAATTTGGCTTTTACTAAAAGTTGGTAGTTGAAATCTGCATTTCGACGTTGAATCAAAATCCTGTATTAGTTCCTGGAAGTTATAGAAAATCTACATACCGAGAAACATTTCTAAACTGAAATCCTCAATGCATCTAAATCAAAATATACGATCGCTCTAAAGTCATAAATGATGAAATGCATCGTAAAATGCTGTTATAAAACGATTGAGCGGTTACTGCCATGCATCGTTCTAACCTATTTCTAACCCGATTTGCCATATCAAATCTGATATGATATTTAGAAAGCTACGATTTTATATATTACTTGAGACGAGATTGAAAATATTGCATATTGAAGTGGTACATAGCCGTCGTACAGTCAACGACAGGTCTAGCTTGACACTCGCAGTGCCACTCTAGCCCGTACGTCTATTGAAATAAGAACGGTACAAAGTCCAGTGTGTCAAGCTTGATGCGCACTTGACTTTACCTAATTAACGGCGTTCATTTGAGTTGGTTACGCGGATGTTGATTAAGAAGCACTCTATGTTTTGCGTTCCTTTGCATTTATTTACAAGGAGGTTTAAGAAGTAGGTCATTCTGATAAGGAGGGAGCCATAAGCGTATTTCTTTCTTGCGATGGACCTCCATACTAAAATGTATGAATTTATATCAAATCCTAAAAACGTATTTTTTTTATCTTTCTCTCTAAGAAATATGTGACACTAGCTGTTCCCGCGGCTTCGCTCGCGTGATATTCAAACAATGTGCAGTCTACCCCTCTCCCCCTCCCCCTCCTTCACCCTCTCCCACTCCCTCTCTCTCTAGCTCCATTCCACTCCCTCTCCTTCTCCTTCTCCTTCTCCCTCTCCCTCTCCCTCTCCTTATCCCTGCCCCTAACCCTACCCCTACTCTTATCCCAATCCTTAACGCCGTCTTAACCGCTCTCCCTATTCCTTATATAAACATAGAAACGAAACCCATATCGATTTCTAGACATTTTAACCCTATCGCTCCCCAACCCCATTCCCAGGGGATGATGGTATTTCACGTCCACCACCTTAGATTTCAAAATTGTTGTAGTTTTCGTAATCAGCGCTCCAATAAACGATACAAACGACACCAATATTGATTTTTAGACATATCAACCCTATCGCACCCCAACCCCATCCCCGGGGGATGATGGTATTTCACGTTCACCACATTGGATTTCAAAATTGTTTTAGTTTTCGTAATCAGCGACCCGATAAACCATACAAATGATACCCATATTGGTTTTTAGACTTTTTCACCCCTTTTCCCTCTTTAAATTGTTGAATTTGGGGTGGAATTTCAATAATAGAGATGTATGTTCCACGGAATTACAACCCTAATGTCTAAATAATCAAATTTAGTGGATATTACTTTGAAATGAAAGAGTTTCAACTTCATCCCCCTTTTCACCACTTAGGTTGTAAAATTTTCAAAAACCCTGAGACACGTAAAACTTAATTTTAAGTCGTCAGTCTATATAAAAAAAATTGAGATCCTAACTTTAAAACTGACGGACTTTCATACAAACTTTCATCCCTTATTTCATCCCCTTAGGGGATGAATTTTGGAAAATCCTTAAACACGTAATTTTTATTTTTTACCAAAAGCCTAAATACAAATTTCTATAATTCTACCTTAAAACTGAAAGACTTATAGACCAACATACGGAAAAAAATCATCCCCTTTTTTACCCCCTTGAAGGGTGATTTTTAAGAAATGCTTAAACACGTGTTTCTTATTTTTTTACCAAAAGCATAAATTCAAATTTGTGTAAATCTAGTTCATCCCTTATTTCACCCCCTTGGGAGATGAATTTTCCAAAATCCTTTCTTAGTGGGTAGTTTTGACACACATAGAACCTGTGTTCAAAATTTCAAATCTGTATCTATAGCGGTTACGGCTCGGCGTTGATGAATCAGTCAGTCAGTCAGGACATGCTTTTTTATATACTTACTTAGAAGATGGGACTAATTATATTTCGTAAGCTTTCGTAAGCGTAAGCTTCATTCGTATTAACCACGTAGTCCTAATTCTAGCCCGCGGCAACTAATCGCACATATTTTAGAGGTTTTTTAAAGGTTTTGAACCAGTTTTGTTCATATCGTTTGAAAAAAGCGCGCAAACACAACACGCCACCTGGCAACCCGGGCGGTACTTTTACTCATTCTTTTTCTGTGCGTGGCAACGAAAGCACATAGCGCGCTCTCAATTTTCAATATTTAATATTAGTTTTATTTTAATTATTATATGCTTAAATCAAGCTTTAATTCGTATAAATTAAGTGTGGAAAGAAGTGCGTTTTAGTGAAAAATAGCAATCGAAAAAAGCATACAATGATGTGAGGTGAGTGAAAAGCACGTGGCTAGCCTCCAAATTTTGGAGTCCTGGGATCTTCAGAACATAATTCAGGTGGGTCAAAGCCATAGAATACATGAACTATGTATTCTATGGTCAAAGCTTCAACTTTCTTTTCATATTATTCAAAGTGCTAGTACGGATTTAGTGTGGTTCAGAAAGGCAGTAATTGTTCTATCTGGGAGGTTGGATGTAGTCCAACACGAAGGAAAATTCCGTCTGGAGGGTAACCGTGTGTTATCACGAAGACAAATTCGGTCTGGAGGCCAACCGCGTGTTGACACGACGACAAATTCGGTCTTGAGGCAAACCGTGTGTTAGCACAGACCTATAAGTTGTATTGAGTTATGCAGGTTAGTGATCGATTGTACGTAGGTACACATGCATACTCAAGTTAAACCTGTCTTATTTATATATTATTTTTACAAGGTTATCCTCATTTTGAAAAACAATAATAAATAACCACAATCCGTCTGGAACAATTTTATACTACCCCAAAATGGTACTATGGTGATTCTTATAAAATGTGCAATTCGGAAGGTTGGTCATAATGGTCATGAGCCAACACGACCGTAGATACTTAATAATCATACAATTATAGGGTCCGGAGGGTAACCGTGTGTTATCACAGGGACTTAACGGAACTTTAGTTCGTAGATGAGAGTTTTACCTACCCACACAATAATAAAACTAGACAATTACCTACCCACACAATAATAAAATTGTACTGACTCATTTCATCATTCGTCAAGTTCTACCCACAAAAAGAAAAACAGATTTAATTCCGAAATAATTTAAAACAGCTTACTGACAACCCACGAGCGATGTGTACTGGCCAATTGGTTTACGATTGTTTTAGTCGGTGACCCTTTGAAAATGTTTGATTTAATTTACTATAAAACAGATATATGTGTTCCGTAACCAAATACGAAACGGACAAGCCAAATAGACCCATTAAAAACTTCAGAAGTCGTTCGAAGGGAAATAAATTAGTAAATAATTACTTTTGAATTTTTACTGGTGCACGGCAATCTCTTAAGCGAATTACCTACTTATGCCAAAAATATGTAAACACACAAGTTCTTAGCTCTCATAGCTTAAATAATATACCTATTACGCATCAAAAGTCCGTAGATTATAATAACTTTGAAAATATTATAAATTTATCAGGGCACTGACAAATTCTAGCCAAAAATATGGCTGCTGTTATCAATTTCGAAACAAAAACTTAAATAGTCTGGAGGCTAACTGCGTGTTAGCACGTAAACGTGTTATTATTAAATTGACGTTCATCAACAACGTTCGTATTTCTATATGGCCATTGACATATCCATCTTGCTTGCTGGATAAATAAATGTAGGTACCTGTTAGAAGAAACTGAATCTTTTAAAACCTTTATTTAATATCAATCAACATTAAGGCCAGACTTTGAGAAGTCGTTTCTTAATGTTTTACTTGTTTAATATGGTAAATAAATGCCTACCTTTCATATGTAATGAATGATGCATTAAAAGAGAGGTTCTACTTGCAGCGTGAAAAGATTTTTCTTCATAAAATATTTCTACATTACTGTTCCTAAAAACGGCGTAATCTTGCTACCAGGGAAGTCTGGACAGCCTACCCTCAATTTCACCAATAGCTGAATAGAAAGGGGGGGGGGGGAAAGCACACAAGGCCCCCTTCGTGAACAACGGAGGAGTTCATAAGGTTAAAAACCAGAATCCTTTCAAGTCGTGTATGCATCGACTCTATGGCGACTGAGCTCGTGACTTGTCCCATAGACGACCTGATCCTGTTCTGCTGGCCTTCCTCTATTTATTCTATGCATAAATGTATACATTAAACAAACATACGTTATTGTACACATTAAATGAAAATAAAGACTGATCCAGATATAGCAATGAACCATGAGTATTGAGTAGCTCTAATTTGGTTCATTACCTTCATTTTGACTGCCAGCTAAGTGCTATCTGTCGCAAAATACCCCGTAATAATCCTATAGCTAAGGATTGCTTTCTTTGAAATGTTTGCTGTGGCAAGCCAAGACCTTAGTGGGAGCAAGTCTATTCAAAACTTGCGCAAATGGAAGGCTATCGAGCGACTACTAATTCGATAGCTTAAGACTGTTTTATGATTGCACACGACTTCAATCTAAGAAGTTAACGTGTTCTCTTAATTAAAAGTGTAATAATAGTATGATGACTTGGGGTAGTTAACATAAATTATTATATTATTTTATTGTCATGGTGTACACTCGACCGCACGTCAGTGGAAACACTTGGACCTTGAGCAAATATCTGCTTTCGGGTGTTTGTAGCGAGCGTAGCGCTAGTTCAGCTTAAGCTGGTTTTGTTTCAACTTCCTTGCTGACGTGTGTATGACCTTTGAGAAGCCGCAAATATTTCATTAACCGATAAGCCTTAAATCACGCTTGCTGCTGACTTCACATTCACGTCAAATATATGGGCTGTATAATACTACTACTAGGTAACCGTACCTTCGTAACTTACGTGACTAATATTTTTTATTTATTTTTTGCTTCGGCATGCTCTTTTATGTGCGCATCTGCGCATCCCATACTTCATCATAGTTAATCGCGATACCGAATAACTTTTAAAAACAAACTAGTGAAGAAAAACGGTGTACGACCTAAACAACCATACCGATTTTAGGCTTTATTTCGCTATATGTAAAGCCTTGCAAAAAACTGCTCAATTTATAGCCCTTTTTCTCCTAAATTTAAGAGTGATTCATTGTTGAGCATTGTCTATTTTATGGTCATCAACAGGTTATTTGATCGGATAATAACCTAAATATAAAATTCATTCAATAGAATGACTGGACCAAAACAATGCGGAATCGGTACAATAAGAATTGGTTTACCTTTTTAATCGGTTAAAAAGATATGAGTAACTAACAAAGAATTTTTATCCTAAGTTTTTGCTGATACTCCTATGAGTACTACAAAAGCCCTCTTGTCTCTCACACCAATACTGAAGGTACGTGCACGTAAGTGTCAGTTTACCATTATCTAATGTGTGGTAGTACCTCCGTTACGTATACGCAATCGATGATTCCATCTAAATTCGAAGTTAGTTGAATTCATCGTATTTTTTTTTTCTTATTCCCATAACCCTGAACAAAAACTTTATTCATTAAATATAGTTATTCGCAGCCAAGCTTAAGCTACTTTGGAATTTCTGTCCTGACCGTGGCAGAGCAGACCTAACTTCCCTTGATTTTAAATTCAACGGAAGTTGTAAGTAAACTTTTGTTATGTTTTGGTAAGTAAACTGAACGGTCATAATTTCCTTCTTCTTGCAGTGTTATACCCTGGCAGAGATGCCACTTTCCAGGTTGTACTGGTTTAAAAGGAACATTAATAGTGACAAATCACTTAACGATGATTAAACATTTATTTCATACACGTAAGTTTACCCTTTTCGGTCCCAGCGTCCCCAATAGGAGATATTTGTTATAAATAAAACTTAAGGTTTTATTGTATCTTATAGTACATAATAGAACTGTCAAAATTCTGCGCTGGGTTTGACGATACTATAAGTCTCGTGTGACATAGATTGTTTTAAATTTCTACGAAGTCAAAAGCGTGATCGATTTTATGTAAAAACAATAAAATTTAGGTCTTACGTGCCTCTGTTCTTGTGACATTCTATCTGTTGTTTAATACTCTCATAAACAGCAGTTACTGTTCATTACCTATTCTCCCTTCTTTAAGTAGGCAGAAAAGACACTTAAGTAGAGACCAGATATATTCGATTTTCTACCAGAAGGGTTCTCCGAAACTTAAGATTGTATTTGGTACTTATCCAAATTTATAAACAATAATCATACAGAAATGTGCCAAACCAAGCACAATTTTACAGCATTGTGGATCAGATAATAGAAACGTTATCTCATAATAAATATCAAATGAATGCTCTTTATTTAGAGAAATTATAAGATATAAATTACCAGAGCAGTGCAGAGCAAAGATTTATATCGCAGACATTAGGGACACAGACAGGCCTCGGCCAAAGGCCTTGATCTGATGATTTTCCCAGTTACTTTTCTAGATTTCATACACTAATGTAACCGAGTAATACTCAGGAGAAATAACATTTTGCTCTGACTTTGTAAAAGTTCATAATCAGTTCATACTCGTATTAGCTCTGGATATATTTGATCTGGATATATAACCTGATTCTTGGTACAAGTTACCTAACTTATACTCTCGTGACAAGAAACACTCGTCATCGGCACAATTCAAACAACAGTAAGCCGGACAAAAACATTCGAAACAAATTGTCTTCCTTCTAAAATGTTTTGTAGTTGCTTTATAATTTTAACTGTCTATCTAATCAGCTAACAATGGCTCACAGCAATCATATGCATCCTTTTGTGAACCTTATGATAAATTTAACCAATTTGAAATTGAAATTTTTTATATTTTTGCACTTAAATATTTGATATTGTATTTTGTTATACTTTTAAAAAGGTGTAAAAGTATTTAATGTGTAATAAAGTACGAAACTTCCTGCTCTAAACATCTACGTGGTTAATTATATCTTCGAATGAAGCTTACGAAATATAATATATGATCAAACGACCTTCTTGAATGAATTTCGATCAATATTATATGAGTAAGCTTCATTCGAAGATATAAGGTCCCACCCTTCCCATCCCCGGAATAGGAAGTTTCGAAAGCTCTACAATCTCTAAAAAATGAGTAAAAGTACCGCCCGGGTTGCCAGGTGGCGTATTATGTTTGCGCGCTTTTTTCAAACGATATGAACAAAACTGGTTCAAAACCTTTAAAAAACCTCTAAAATATGTGCGATTAGTTGCCGCGGGCTAGAATTAGGACTACGTGGTTAATTATATCTTCGAATGAAGCTTACTCATATAATATTGATCGAACTTCATTCAAGAAGTTCGTTTGATCATATATAAATGTTACTACCACAGTTTTTCTGGTGAAAACACTTACCATTCAGAAAAAAAAGGTGTTAAAAACACGCATTAAATGGCTATTACGGATTATTTACGCTTCCGTTCTAATGATTTTTTGACCGACTAGTATAGGCGACAGGGAGACGCTTTACACTTCACTAGTTCATACAGAATATGTATATGACGGACTCTACAGTTTTTTACTCTGAGTTTATTTATATTACCAATGGATTGTATTTTAACAATCAAAACACCAGTCAAAACGGACTGCACTCTAAACGTGTAGGCTGATTGAAACCAAACAATATAGTTGTTTCAAAAGCACGACACATTTTTAGAACCAATAATATGGTATTTGTCTAGTTGCTTTTTTTACTTACTTACGCTACATTATAAATGGTTTATGTACTTATACATTGCACAGTATTTTTAGAATTTTAATGTTATCTTTTGGAAATAATAAACACCAAACCAGTTGAAAATTATTTTTTGACTAAAATTAGATCGGTGTCTTAGATAAATGATTCGCTGCGCTCCGACCAGATACCGGAGCGCAGCGAATCATTTGTCTAAGATTAGAGTGTTCATGTGTTGTTATTTTGAAACAGTTTTTAGTAGGCTGGATGCGAGCAGCGCAGGATCGGTCGTCATGGAGATCTTTAGAGACTGCCTTTGTCAGCAGTGGACATCTTTCGGCTGATATGACGATGATGAGGTAAACAGGTTGTAAGAGACGTCTTTCTGTAAACTGAAAGGGCATATAAGGGGTACCAGCCAATAAAAAACCGGCCAAGTGCGAGTCGGACTCGCGCCCTAAGGGTTCCGTACCTATCTACCACATGATATACTAAGAGCTATTGCTCTTTGATTTTAAAAACTACGCGACCATCCAACTTGACCCCTCTTATATAGAAAAGTTCTTGAAACGGGAGCTCACCTTAATTGGTTACTATTAGTTATGAGAAAAAATGAAATATTTAATGATTTTAGACTTTTCCTTTATTTGTACTGTGAGGCCTAGCTTCTTGCCAAATTTCATAATTTTAGGTCAACGGGAAGTACCCTGTAGGTTTTGCTTTTTTGCATAAATGTATGGAGATGCGGACTTAAAAAGCCATATCTTTTGATTGCGTCGTTGTATAAAATTGAAATTTTCAGATCTTGTGTGGTTTATGAACCTGAATATTCGTTATCAATTTCAATTTGATACCTCTTCTCGTTCGTGAGAAAAAGGGTCTTGACAGACAGACAGACAGACGGACAACAAAGTGATCCTATAAGGGTTCCGTTTTTTTATTTTGAGGTACGGAACCCTAAAAACTGAGCAATTTGCGGTAAACATACTGTCCAATTGAGTTTGCGGTTTTCTTTCTTTCTTTCGGTTTTAGTTTCATTCATTTCGTTTACTGATCAGCCTTTTCAGTTTTTAGAAAGCCTGACCCTTACACTCCGTATTTTATCCCTAATAAGATCAGTACCAAATACGAACGATCTAACAGGAGCAGAGAAAACCGAATTCGCATTTTAGCGATCCCATTGCTTCGGAAAGGGAGGTAATTAATGTCTATAATAATTGTGTTGACCCTCATTAAGCTGGCTATTAAGGCCTTTTTACGAATGTTTTATGAGCGTCGAGGCCCCAAGGCAGTCGCACCTGCCCAGGGGTCGTCAATTGGAGAAATAAGATAGATGTGTTAGTTGGCGTTTTTCTTTGTCTCGATTTTCTGTTCGTAGGTACTGTCACTTTGAATTATTTTACGCAGAGATGATTGCGTGGTCAGCGGCTGTTTTGTAGGTTGAAGGGAGATCGCGAGATCGATATTTGCCCTGGGATTTAACGAACAAAGTTCTGGATATTATTTATTGGTCTGGAGGTTTGGTGTGGTCTGGTTCTTAGTCTGGATATAGTTTATTAGTCCTTTTTAGGGTACCGATACCAAAATGGTAAAAAAAAGGAACCCTTATGGTGCCGCTCTGTCTGTCTGTCTGTCTGTCTGTCCGTCTGTCTGTCATACCTCTATATCTCAGCAACCACTTATGCTATCGATCTGAAATTTGGAATAATTTTAAAATATAGTTGCCCAACCTAATTGCACATGAATTTTTTTTGAAAAAACTATGATTATTAATGTAAAGGGGGCCACTATTTGGTGCCGCTCTGTCTGTCTGTCTGTCTGTCTGTCCGTCTGTCTGTCATACCTCTTTATCTCAGCAAACACTTATGCTATGGATCAGAAATTTGGAATAGTTTTAAAATATAGTTTGCCCAACCTAATTGAACACTAATTTTTTTTGAAAATATTGTGATTATTAATGTAAAGGGGGCCAAAATAGGGGGGGCCAAATTTCAAATTGTCGCTACTAGGTCGAGTGGGGTATCATATGAAAGGGCTTTACTTGTTCATTTTAAAATATATTTTTGTATTTTTTTAAATTTCTTAGTTTGCAAGTTATGATGAAAAATGTAAAAAAAATACCATTCCCCCCCCCCCCCCCTTATCTCCGAAGTTTGAGTACGGAAAAATCTGAATTAATTACAGTTGACAGAAGTTTATGTAAACTTTACAGAAAAAATAAAACGATCTTTCTAAGTTGCACAGTTTTTCAGAAATCTGCAAAAAACCTTTACAAACAAATTTAGTTTTACGGACCTGAAAATGGACTTTATTGCTTCCAAAAATACTATAGGTATATTGGAACCCTCGGCGCGCGAGTCCGACTCGCACTTGACCGGTTTTTTAATAAAAATGATAATTTTATTCCCCAAAAAGTTACATCTTTAAGTAGCAAAAAATGTGAAATAAATTGACTCCTACACTAGGTCAAGCCTGTATCGTGGGCAGCTAAAACGAAAATACAGGGTAGAAAAGACATAAAGATATTCAGAATTCTCCATAGATAAAAACTTAAAACAGGAAAATAAACAGGGGTTGGTAGATACATAATTTATCTATTTCATGTACGAACGAGTATATCACACAGATGCTCAATACCTAAAATATACCTAGATATTATTATTTTTAATATAGGCTTTAGTTGAGATCGGATGAATGAAATGACCTCCTACATTATATTTATATTTTTTACAACGGTATCTACCTATTTTTGATTCTAGAAGGTATGCCAAAACACTGGCAATATCTGTCCTGAAACTGAAAATTTTTGGTCAGACTCATTCTAAAGGTGACAAATTGTAAACTTTTGTTTGTGTTATTGAGTAACTAAATAAAAGAGTTTTCAAACCCTAAAACAACACACCAGAACTTTCCAAGACAGAAGGTTGTACTCAATTTGCTTTCGCACGCAAAGCTTTTTAGGAATTTCCGCTGGTATAATACTAGACAGATTTTTCGGTTGCGGAACTTTCCTTATCGAAATCGTTACAGGTGTGTTGTTACTTAGGGGTGCTTAGGGTGGACCATTTAAGGTACTTAGTACCTAGAAGAAAATCAACACAAGCTCAATATAACATTTTCTCTGATTAATAACTATGCTATATCTCTGATTAATAATCTTGATTCGGGAGTTCACAATGAGGAGTTTTTTGATGAGCGTTACAACGTTTTTCGTCGCGATAGGCTTGACTGTTCGTACAATAAGCGTAAGAATGAGGGTGGCGGTATTTTGCTAGCTGCTAAGAAATCCTTGAGTATCCTACGTAGGACCTCTTGGGATAGCACTATGGAGGATTTATGGGTGACAATACTTTCGCCGTGTAATAGTAATCCGATCCTTAATATCGGCCTTTGTTACCTACCACCGTATATTGAAGTGGCTGACATTATCCGCTTTATGTCTCATTGTCAAGATATTATGCTTCATAATGCGGGCGTAAATTTACTTATTGGTGACTTTAATATGCCAAATATAACGTGGGTTAACAATAACCATACAAAGTTTGTATGTCCTGTCACTAACGCCACTAAAAGTTCTTACCTTTTAAATACTATGTCTATGTGCGATCTTTCGCAATATAACAACATCAATAATATTAACGGTCGTATTTTGGATCTTGTTTTGAGCACCACTGATAGTATTATTGTTAAGGAAGCCCCTCCCCTGTTAAATCCGGATAGACATCACCCATGTCTCGCTATTTCGTTTAGTGTTCAACAAAATTCTAAATCTGTAAACAAAAACCAGAACATATTGAAACCTAATTTTTATAAATGTGACTTTACTAAACTGAGATCATATCTAGGTAAAATCGATTGGCATAAGCTGTTAGACGACCTTGACACTAACGATGCGGTTGCTACTTTCTACAAAGAGCTAAATAATGCTATTCTTCTTTTTTCCCCACTTAGTAAATTTAATAGTGACACTAATTACCCTTATTGGTATAGTTACCCCCTGAAACAATGTTTAAAAGAAAAGCTCAAGTACCATAACCGTTACAAGAAATTTGGAAATCCTCGGGACTACGACACATTTGACATGCTCAGAACCCGCAGTAAAATTCTAATCGATAAATGTTACAAGGCAATGTTAAATGACGTTGAGGACAGTTTAGATGATAACATTAAAGTTTTCCATAAGTATGTGAATGTCAAGAAAAGTAATAAGGGAATTCCCACAACGATAACCTATGGGGTAACGTCTGCATCAGGGCCGAATGAAATATGTGAACTTTTCTCCCAGTATTTCTCTTCTGTCTACGAACCCAAGGATGGCTGCCTTGCATCTCACTTTCGCGTTCCTGAATTCAACCATCTAACTCTGTCTAAAATCGCCGTCTCCCGTGAGGATGTATCAAAACAGATACAGAAATTGAATGAAACGAAGAGTCCGGGTCCTGACGGTATACCTGCAATGCTTATCAAGAGGTGTCATCAGGAGCTTAGTTTGCCATTATATATTATATACAACAAATCCCTAAATGAAGGCGTTTTCCCAACGTTGTGGAAAAATGCTTACATTATCCCGATTTTCAAATCTGGTGACAAAACTAAATGCGAAAACTACAGGCCAATCAGCATACTTTCTTGTATGGCCAAGCTTTTTGAGTCACTTATCTACATTACTGTCTACAATCATGTCAAGCAAAGAATCACGTGTTTACAGCACGGCTTCGTACCAGGCAGGTCCACAGTAAGCAACCTTTTAGTATACAAAAATTACATATGCTCAGCTTTTGCTAGGAGATCTCAAGTTGATTCTGTCTACACAGATTTTTCGAAGGCCTTCGATAAAGTCTCTCATTACATCCTTTGTAATAAACTCGCAGCATACGGAATACACGGAAGTCTCCTGCGTTGGCTTGAATCGTACCTTTCCCAGCGCAGTCAACTTGTTGCCGTTAAGGGTTATCTATCCGCACCCGTTACTGTCACTTCTGGCGTTCCTCAGGGCTCGCACCTTGGCCCACTTCTGTTCATAATTTTTATCAATGATCTAGTTGATCACATATCTAGTGAGTGCTTGCTTTATGCTGATGACATGAAAATTTTCAGAGTCATTGAAAATACTGACGATTGCCACGCGCTACAACGTGACATTGATGCCGTCCACGCATGGTGTTCTGCAAACAAAATGCACCTAAACGTAGCCAAGTGTTTTGTTCTGACTTTTTCAACTAAAAAAAATATTCATTAATTTACATACTCGATTGATACTCAACCATTAGCAAGAAAGGAAGTCGCGAAAGACTTTGGAGTAGTCTTTGACACTAAGCTAACATTCCGAAATCATTATGAACATTTGATGAGCAAAGGGCACAAGGTTGCTGGTTTTATAATAAGAGTAACTAAAGGGTTTAAAAAACCTTCTAGTATGATACGTCTCTTCCTTTCGCTTGTCAGACCAATACTGGAGTATGCTTCCGTGGTGTGGTCACCCTACTACAAGATACACAGTGATAACATTGAGCGGATTCAACGCTCATTTTTACGATCTGTTTGTCGTAGGTTCGGTTACATTCGACGTCTATCAAATTATGAGACAAGACTTAGGCATTTTAGGATTCAAAAGTTACATGATAGAAGAATGCAAGCTGAACTTATTTATTTACATAAAATAATTAATTCTGCAGTCGACTGTCCGGATCTTTTGAAACTTCTTAATTTTAATGGCTGTACCCGACGTGAGCGGAATCCTCGTATCTTTCGCTTAGAGGTGTACAAAACCAATACATCTTTTTATAACCCTATAGTTAAAATGTGTCGTAACTTTAACGAACTGACTCGTTGCAATGCCCAAATTGATATTTTCAGCTCCAGTAATATGACTTTTAAAAGACAATTGCGTACTCATTATTCTAGTATGTAAAGGAAAAAAAAAATGTTTTTATTTTTTATTTTAGTTATTTGTAGTTCCCGCTTTTCTTGTGACCGTCTGAGAAAATTTTTGTAAAAATTATTTGGTACTGTTGTGTACACTTTTTTTTGGGTTGTAGTGAAGTACTGTAACAGCTTTAATGTTTATTTCTTTCTTTTTTGTACTGCAATCTGTTTGTGTACCTAATAAATAAAATAAAATAAAATAAAATATGCTATTTAGAAAGGTATCTAATAAATTTCTGATCAGAAATTGGTTTTATCTATGTTTATATTTTTTTGTTCAATATTAAATAAAGATTATATGTTGGTTAGGATCGGGACCCCATTTCGTCTACCCTCATTTAACGGGGTAAACTGGACACGACCTTTTTAAATCTTCAGTTGATGGACTTCGTGGGGATCAAAATTTTTATTATATTTTTTCGCTCATAAATATTCAGCATAATGTAAATTTCTTATAATTCAAGCATTTCTATGTAAAAATGGCGTTCAATAATTTACGCTAGAATTTTATGTGTATGCAAAATTATTTGATCACATTGAAACATTGAAAAACGAATTACTGGATCAAATATTCTATATAATTTAAAACTAATATTTTATGTTAAGAACTCCTATCTTTAAAAAGCCCCTATAAGTATCATCTAGATTTTCTAATTAAGTAAACAATCTTTATAAATAATTAAAGGCTTTGATCTCGAAACTGCCATCAAACGATAGATGAGTTTTGTGACTTTTTTAGGTAAATTTATGATCAATTTCTCAAAATCAGATTGATAACTTTAAGTTTTGCAAGGAGAGATTATTATAATTTTGTTTTTGTTTGAAATGTGATTCAATTTAACAAAATGAAATTTTAAAATAATTTTTGTTCACTTTAGAAAATATTTTATTTTAACTTCTGTGGTTTGGTTTACGTTGATGAGTCAGTCAGTCAATCAATCAGTCTAGACTTCTCTGCTTCCCTGTGTCAGATTGACTGCAAAATACCAGCCTAATAATTTGCCAAATCAACAGACTTTTTATAAACCTCGATCAGGGAGTCTAGTCAACGTGCCATCAAATTGAGAGATGACGAAAGCGAACGTCATAAAACTCGTAATAAAATGTATGGGATGACATTATATGTCAAATGTCATACCATACATTCCATGACGTTTGCTTTCGTCAAATGGCACGTTGTCTAAACCCCCAGGTCCTCCAAGCTTTAGTATGACAGCAAATGCTTCATCGACTGTGTGGGTGGCACCGCAGATTTTCTATTTACCATACTTATTTAAAAATATAAAATAACCATTCAAATTTAACTAGTAATAATAAAAGTTATAGTTAAATTACTTTTCGTGTCTTCGAGGAGAAAGTGGGTAATTTCTTATTACCCCTTTATCCCCAAAGCGGCACGATAAATCGCATGCAGACCACGGAAAGAAATAAACAATGCTCAGCTCACGTTTTCTCCAATTAATGTATGCTCTAGAGCAATCTTTACTATTTCTCCCTAGGTAAGTTATCAACTATAATCAGTCGCTATACAGGAATTTAGTGAATATGTAGGAAGTTAGTAACCGACTATTTTCGATTACAAAATATAACTTGAGAATTAAGACTTTCCGGTGTATGTTCCTCAAAAATCTCATAGATGGCGCTGATAGTATGCTTCAGGTTCAACACTCTTTGGTCAGAATGAGACGAAAGAAGTTTTTACTATAAGTAATATTGGACAAAAGAGAATCTATACGGCGTTATTTTTTTATCACCCCGGATAGTGGTTCTGCTCATGAAACTGAACTACTTTTCCCGTTGTACGTTTAGCATTTATCTAGTCCCTGCTTTTCCCAAAAAATATAGTTCGAAATACGAAAAACATAAATTAACCTCCCATAAGAAATGTGCTATCAGCTGATGACACTTTCCAACTCGGCTTTCTGATGAACTTTCCTCAAAAATTTCATTCATGACAAAGCCTATCTTGACATACCTGTGGCTGAATTGGTATGTTAAAAATAAAATAATCGTATCTTTTGTATCAAAAGACAGTACGCCATGTCTCGGTACCATGCAAGTACTATGTTAGTATGCACGCCAGCCAATAACTGCTTCGTTTTGCGATATAAAAATAAATAAAAATGGTTGTGGTATGCGTTGTGCCTCAATGCAATAATTCGGGAATAGTGCCAACCCATCCCAACCCGCGGTTGTCGTAAGAGGCGACTAAGGGTCTATGAACCGGAAAAAGCGCAGCAGCATCTTTCTGTGTATCGTAGCTTACATACTGCGGTCACGAACCACAGCAATGGCTAGCTGCAACGCCTGCGACGCTTACAAGCATTGGTGGTTCTTTTCATAATTAGGTCTGTAAAATTGTGTCCGCAAGTCAACGTTTTGTCGATTAATATCGAAGGAAGAACAAAAATTTATTCGTTTATTTAGCCAGAGTAAATAAGTAATAAAATATGATGATTCAAATACCTACGTAAACTTTCGGTAATTCGTAAATTCGGACTCACTGTATAATTAGATATTTTCCCGTCATTTCGGGGTAATTTTAAACTAAGGAAAAACGGGATTAGCAAATCAATGAGTACAATTCAAGATCCAGTTGAAGTTACTCATAAATTTAGCAGCAGTATTATGCCTTAAAGTTGTCACTTAACCTAACAAATGTAGAAAGAGAGATGAGAGACACCTTTATGAAATCTTTCAAAACAGAGCCAATTCGCAGAAGTAATTGAGAAAAACTAAAACCCTCTCCCTCTCCCTCTCCCTCTCCCTCTCCCTCTCCCTCTCCCTCTCCCTCTCCCTCTCCCTCTCCCTGTCCCTGTCCCTGTCCCTGTCCCTGTCCCTGTCCCTGTCCCTGTCCCTGTCCCTGTCCCTGTCCCTGTCCCTGTCCCTGTCCCTGTCCCTCTCCCTCTCCCTCTCCCTCTCCCTCTCCCTCTCCCTCTCCCTCTCCCTCTCCCTCTCCCTCTCCCTCTCCCTCTCCCTCTCCCTCTCCCTCTCCCTCTCCCTCTCCCTCTCCCTCTCCCTCTCCCTCTCCCTCTCCCTCTCCCTCTCCCTCTCCCTCTCCCTCTCCCTCTCCCTCTCCTCTCCCTCTCCCTCTCCCTCTCCCTCTCCCTCTCCCTCTCCCTCTCCCTCTCCCTCTCCCTCTCCCTCTCCCTCTCCCTCTCCCTCTCCCTCTCCCTCTCCCTCTCCCTCTCCCTCTCCCTCTCCCTCTCCCTCTCCCTCTCCCTCTCCCTCTCCCTCTCCCTCTCCCTCTCCCTCTCCCTCTCCCTCTCCCTCTCCCTCTCCCTCTCCCTCTCCCTCTCCCTCTCCCTCTCCCTCTCCCCTCCTTCTCCTCCTGCCCCCTGCCTCTCTCCCTTCCCCTCCTTCTCCCCCTCCCTCTTCCCCTCCCTCTCCCTCTACCTGTACCTCTCTACCTATCTACCTCTCTACCTCTACTTCTACCTCTACCCTATCCCTGCTTCTATCCCTACCCCTAACGCCAATTTAACCGCTATCATTGACATAGAAATGACACCCATATTGATTTTTAGACATTTCAAAGCTATCGCACCCCACCCAACCCCAACCCCAACCCCAGGGGATGATGGTATTTCACGTCCATCACGTTGGATTTCAAAATTGTTGTAGTTTTCGTAATCAGCGACCCGATAAACCATACAAACGACACCCATATTGATTTTTAGACATCGCACCTCAACCCCATCCCTAGGGGATGATGGTATTTCACGTCCACCACGTAGGATTTAAAAATTTTTGTAGTTTTTGTAATCAGCGACCCGATAAACCATACAAACGACAACCATATTGATTTTTAGACATTCCAACCCTATCGCACCTAAACCCCATCCCCAGGGAATGATGATATTTCACGTCCACCACGTTGGATTTCAAAGTTGTTGTAGCTTTCGCTGATTACAGCGACCCGATAAACTATACAAACGACACCCATATTGATGTTTAGACATTTCAAACCTATCGCACCCCCCTCCATCCCCAGGGGGATGATGGTATTTCACGTCCACCACGTTGGATTTTAAAATTGTTGTAGTTTTCGTAATCAGCGACCCGAAATACAATACAAACGATACCCATATTTGTTTTTAGACTTTTTCACCCCGTTTCTCCCTTTCAGGGGTTGAATTCTGAAAAAACCTTAAACATATGTTTACTCATCTATTAATAGGAGTACTCCTGTGAAGTTTCCAACAAAATAGTTTAACTAATCTTGTTTCCCCATACAAAATTTCAACCCCTTTTACACCGCCTTAGGGGTTGAATTTTCAAAAACCCTAGGACATGTAATTGTTTATTTCTAATCGTTAACCTTAAAACAAAGTTTCACGATTCAAAGAGGCAATGCCGCTAGTATCATGGGCACCTTTGCACCAGGGATGACAAGGGGCGGGTTATTTGACTGAAAATTGTTAATTAATTTTCGAAAAATGTACTTGACTAAATATTGATTAATAAATCGTGTATATTGTATTGAATACCTAAAAAAAAACAAAGTTTTAAGCTTCTAGCTCTAAAAATGACGGACTTCCATACAAACTTTTAACCCATTTTTCACCCCTTTAGGGGGCGAATTTTCAAAAATCTTTTCTTAGCGGATGCCTACGTCACTAAAACTATCTGTGTGCCAAATTTCAGCGAAATCCGTTCAGTAGTTTCGGCTGTGCGTTTATAGATCAGTCAGTCAGGTTTGCCTTTTATATATTTAGAGATAGAAGATAGATAACTAGCTTTCCGCCTGCGGTTTCATACATACATACATACATAACATCACGCCTTGTTCCCGTCGGGGTAGGCAGAGACCACAGTTCTCCACCTGCTACGATCTTGACATACTTCCCTTGCTTCCTGAACCTTCATCAATCCTTTCGTGAATAAATTATCTGAATCTGAATCTGAATCTTTCATACATGCTCGTCGGTTTAGGGTACTTTTAACCTGGCCTTTATTCAGAACGTCCTGAATTTGGTCCTGGTACGTTCGCCGAGGCCTTCCCCTTCCAACGTTTCCATTCACCCGCATTAAATGCATTTTTCCGTGGGAATGAAGTGTTTTCCCGCAATAAAAAGTAGCATATGTGCTATTCCAGGACCTAACCTATATGTGTACCAAGTTTCATTAAAATCCATTCAGTAGTTTTTGCGTGAAAGAGTAACAAACATCCATCCATCCATCCATACTTACAATTTTTCGCGTTTATAATATTAGTAGGATAGTAGGATAGTCACCAACACATTATTTATTTTTAACACAGTATTTTTTTACAAGACTATGACCCTAAGCAGATCTTCAGTATTTAGATCTAATATCGTGACGCTGTTTCTGCTTACATTCTGAATCACTACCCCGAGGCAACTCGAAAAATTTTGCAAAATCCGTTGAATGCTACGCTTCAAGGACAAATTCGCATTTTTATTATATTCAATTGGCGCTTAATTAAATAATAATTAAATAAATAAATTCAAATTCAACAACATCTATTTTATTCCCACTTTAGTAGAAACAGAAAAATGCGTAGCGTTGCAGACTCCTTGCTAGCTTTACTTTTTTATGTTTTTAGGGTTCCGTACCTCAAAATAAAAAAACGGAACCCTTATAGGATCAATTTGTTGTCCGCCTGTCTGTCTGTCTGTCAAGAACCTTCTTCTCACGAACGAGAAGAGGTATCAGGTTAAATTAATAACGAATAGTAAGGTCCATAAACCACACAAGATCTGAAAATTTCAATTTTTTACAACGACGCAATTAAAAGATATGGCTTTTAATGTCCTCATCTCCATACATTTATGCAAAAAAGCAAAACCTACAGGGTACTTTCCGTTGACCTAAAATTATGAAATTTGGCAAGAAGCTAGGTCTCACAGAACAAATAAAGGGAAAAGTCTAAAATCATTAAATATTTAAATTTTTCTCACAACTAATAATAACCAATTAAGGTTAGCTCCCGTTTCAAGAACTTTTCTATGAAAGAGGGTTCAAGTTGGATGGTCGCGGAGTTTTTAAAATCAAAGCGCAAAAGCTTTTAGTATATCATATGGTAGATAGGTACGGAACCCTTAGGGCGCGAGTCCAACTCGCACTTGGCCGGTTTTTTTTTAACATATGTTTTTTAAAAGTTAGTCTTGAACAAAACGTACGTGGTTCCTTGCCCAGCCGTTTTGAACTCTCCAACTAACTCGTGGTACCTATTTTTATAACAGTTCATTTGCTTAGTTAATTTTACGTAGTATATTTTACAGATACCATTTAGTCACTACGCTTTATAGAGTTGCGGCTGGCACCATGGACCAAGTTAGTTGGTGACTACAGTGTGAAAGGTTAAAAGATGCGTCAAAAGGCATTCATAATAACATCCAATGAAACGTCCACTACAGGACAGGGAGCTTCCTACAGAATTCTAGCTTTTGCTGGAAAAATGAAGAGGGGAAGTACCATAATCACCTCGCTTGTTAGCGTTATGGACCGCGGTTGTAGGTGACCGCAGTAAGAAAGATGTAAGATACAAAGGAGGATGCTGCTGCCCATCCTCCAGCAGCTTCCTCCTGTTAATAACCCTTAGTCGCCTCTTACGACACACACGGGTAGGTATGTATGGGTTGGTACTATTCTTTGCCGGCACCACACCGGACGGTAAAAGACATTATCCAGTTCAAACCAGTTTAAATTATCATTCCGGGCTTCTCTTACTTTGAACAAATTGTTTATTTATATCAAGATAAAATAGGTGCTTTAAAAGCCTGAAATTTCTTCGAGAAATTGGCTTTGGTTTCTACATTTGTTAGTGGTTTTATTATGTCTCTTGATTACTCATTATTATCTTTTTAATTTTCGTTTCGAAAAACTCATTTACCTTGCTCATTTATTTCCAAACCGTATTTTGTGAGCTGTGAAGGTATTGAAATCAGTAACGAAAATTCTAGAATTGAAAAACTGCTTTTTGTTTCGTACACAGCCAATATAGCATTGGCTGCTGACAGTTTTTAATCAACCAGTTGGTTTAGTTTGTTCACTAAATTTACTTTTTTCATTTAAAATTGTTTTGTTTTTAATTACGACGCTTCATTAAAATTATTTTACATCTCTCATATTCGGTAAGTAAGTCCTTATTACCACCAAATGGGGCTTAAAGGTGACCAATTAGCGCTCTAGGGTAATAATGTAGCTAGAAAAGCCATAAGGCGGTAAGTAATTAAATTTTGAAAGAGTGAAGTGTTTTATTTTTAATTACTTACCGCTCTAGGGCTTTTCTAGCTACATTATTACCCTAGAGCGCTAATTGGTCACCTACAATTTGGTGGTAATAAGGACCTACTTACCTCACAATCGAGATGTAAAGCGGAGTAGTTAGCTCGGGTGTAAGCATCAATTGCACCCTCGAAATATCTCGGGCTGCATTTGATGCCTTACAGCCCTTGGCTACTAATCTACTATTTAAGGCCCATGTTGACTTTACAGTTTGTTTATGAATGATTCATGAGGGCAATTCTTGCGTGTTCGACATTTTAATCAATAAGGATGATATACATGTAGTTGTATAGGTACTTCTGTAAGGATGTATCATCTACAATTTATTTGAAGTATATCGCTGTATGACAATTCATAATACTGTAAATGAGGTATGATATTTTGTAATAATATTTTTTGGTATGATATTTTTTGGGACCACTGCTGTACGTGATTTTTGTTAATGATATCTCTAAGTGCTTTCAAAATACTAAATTTGCTATGTTTGCTGATGATCTCAAGATTTATAATACTATCAACAACTTAAATGACTGTCAACTCATACAAGCAGATTTAGATCGTCTGGAAATTTACTGTAAGGAAAACAAATTATTTTTAGCTTACGAAAAATGCATGCAAATAACTATAACGAAAAAAACTAATAATAAACTTCTACATACATACAATATAGGAAGACAGGTACTGAAACAGGTAGGTTTGGTTAAAGACTTGGGTGTACATATAGACGAAAAATTAACTTTAGATAGCCATATTGAAAAGATAATAAACAAAGCTTATAGTATGATGGGATTTGTCTTACGCATCAGCAAGCCATTTAAGAAACTGTCATCATACCTCATCCTATACAAAGCACTAGTACGTTCTCAGTTAGAGTACGGTTCAGTGATATGGAACCCTTACTATAATGTGTACTCCGAAAGAATTGAAAAGATTCAAAGGAAATTTCTACGTGCCATTCATTATCGTTTGTATGGAAAACCCCTATCTTATGAGAAATTATTAGAAAAGTTTAAATTTGCCACTCTCAAAGAAAGAAGGCAACAAGGAGACGTAATTGCAAAGTACAAAATATGTAATTCAAAGTACGACTGCCCCGATCTCGTGTCCAAAATAGGTTTGAGGGCGCCGCCGGCACGCCGCACGCGCTCGACGGCGCTGTTAGCCACCACCGGGAGCGCCACCAACGCCGGCGAGCGCGCCCCCATAACAAGAATGTGTAAAACGTACAACAAAGAATTTGCTTCACTTGACCTTTTCGGCAATGATATGTTTAAATTTAAAAAGGAACTCATTGATAAACTATGTAAAGGCACGGAGGAAAACCAAATTCAGAATAGGTAAATTTGAAACGATTTGGATCTTGATAGGATTTTTCTTGCATTTATAATATATCTATATCTTTTTTTTTTTTTGCTTTCTATTCTTTATTAAATTAGTTTTTAACGGTCGCTAAACACGTTGTAACAAAATATGATGTCTTGGTGAGAATGTTTTAGAGCATGTACTTTAACAACAATAAGATATGATATGTATTACTAATTTTAAGTGTCATGTTTGTTAATTCTCCAGATGAAAATAAATAAATAAATAAAAATGCAGTGAGCGAGGTAAGTCTTATTCTTCTTAATGTGTCGATCATTTACAAATAACAAAATTTTTGTAGCCCAGAGCGTTGTCACATTTACTGCGGCATTTGTGGTTATCAAAAGTTAAGTGAAAAGTACGAGACTCATATGAATCAAATATTATAAAATTAAATTATGACATAAAATATGTCAAGCAATTGTCTAAGGATGTTTTAATTCACGCTATGCTAATGTCATGTACTTATTACGTGAAAATCAATGATATTACAATAGGGAAAATGCACGATTTTTTTTATTTATAAAAAATATTCTCATTCATGTAATAAACAGTCTAGTAAAACTATTTTTCGAATAACTTTAATATTAAAAAAGATATAAGCCATCGAAGATTTGTTTCTGTCTCTTTCTAGCAAAATGAAATTTAATATGGAATTTATATGGCCGTAGTGCATTGTGACGTCACTATTCATGTCGGATCACTCTGTCAAATCGGTGCGTAATTAGTAGTTTTAAATGCTTATATCGGCCGTGTTTCTTAGCCGATTTAAATTTAAATTTCACTTTTTGTCGTCTCTACTACGGTATTTTCATATTTTGTTAATAAATACGACTAAAAAAATTATGCATGGTCCCTATTGTATAAACCGACGGTGAAAATTAGGTACTGTGCCCCCGAAACCTAATTTCGACGTAGGTACTTCACTTTTCTCAAATGTCGGTCTGATCCAAGGAGTGGTTTGACCCGAGATATTGTCAAAGAGCGCCATGTTAAGATAAAGTATGTAGCAAAAGTAAAGATTAATAACATAGAAAAAACCGCTTGAAGCTTTAACACAGTTTTAACTCAATTAATCTTGTACAATGATTGACGACTACGACCGAGTAATAACTAGATACAGCTGAGTCATCATAACATTCCATGAAAACGTCCACTACAGGTAAAGGAGCTCCCTCCAGAATCCTAGCTTTTGCTGGAAAAATGTGGAGGGGAAGTACCATAGTCACCTCGCTTGTTAGCGTTTCGGCTGGCACCATGGACCGCGGTTGTGGGTGACCGCAGTAAGTACGATGTAATGTAAAAAGGAGGATGCTGCTGCCCATCCTCCAGTTAACCCTTAGTCGCCTCTTACGACACCCACGGGTATGTATGTGTTGGTACTATTCTTTGCCGGCACCACACGGGATAGAGCTGAGTGAACATGTTGATATATGGAACTTTAATTCCCTAATAATATATTTGTATATTTTTTTAAAAACATATGTAAAACTTTAATGTAAAATTACAATTGTAAAAATTAAAGCTAAACAAAATAGCTTATTGTCCTTACGTCCCGCCCCGATTCTGCCCTGATCCAAACGTGCCCATTATGCTTGCAGAGTTTCCTCACTGTATGGCAACTGCCAGCCGTTGCATCAGGAAAGAACCGGTGCGGGGATCATTTCCTCTGTTTTTGAGGCGTTGTCCTATCTCCCTCACTAACTCTTTTGCCTCAATGCCCCAAGGACCCGCTGTCTCAAACGCGACAGGGTTAAATCCCTAATTATTTAAATAAACACTTCACACTGAAAACATTTCACACTTGTGCGTTGTATGTCTGTATTGTATGAAAAGAAAACCCTTATTCTCACTGGCCAGATAAAAACAGCTTCCAAATTTAAAATCCTCGTTTACTTACCAAGGCTTTCTAGGCAGCATCATCTCCCATCTCCCTACACACGGTCCTTAATGGATGTTGCCTTAGACCGTCGTCGCAGGATTACGTGGCTTTTGTTCGCGTACACATGAAAGAAGGTACTCCACTGACGTATAAAGGACTCTAAGCTCTTGAGAAAACCAAGGAAGTATACGCCATTTTATGCGAATGGAATATTGAAGTAGTTTCGTTTCAAATACATTTCCCGATAGCTTTGAATAAGTAAGTATGTGATGAAATTAAAGTACTCTCGAACTTAAGAAAGGAATTCGTTACTTAAACATCGTTTGATTACTTAAAAAGCCACATTGGTAGTTTTGAGGGATTGATCGGCATGGTTTAACCATTTCAGTTCATTCATTTCATTCGTCTCTGAATTTAAGTTACTATAAAACTTCTTTTACATCACAACATCTGTTATCGTATTTTGTGAGAGTTTCGAAGTCACTAACACTATGATGATAACATATATAAGAACACGGGCAAATGTTATCATAATAATCTTTTATTTTTATTTCAAATCCTGTATTTCAGACCAGTTGTACTCATTGAAATTCTAATTGTATTCCAATCTAATGCTTTCTCGCCCATACCCAACAATCACTGGCTTAACATAAGTCTCAGCATCAAGACTTGATTCCCAGCCAGACGTGTATTTTTATATATCTTCTAGCTGTTTATAAAATCAAGCACGTATCTACTCCAGCATTAACTCAATACCTTTTACACTTCTCATCTCACAGATGCAGTTTATTTAGTTTTCGCGCGATTGGATCAATAAATTTTCCCAACACCATACATCTTTCTTTTAAAATATTACTGTTGTCTTGTATTCCTTTACTTTCAAAGCCAAATTAATTCCACTGATCAACCCCTCTAACGTTAATTATATGAATGCTCATCAGCTAAGATAACATACTCGTACAAATTTTCTGAGTAATTCATTCTTTCTTTGGCTTTCAGATCCTTCAAAGTAAATTGGACGAACAGCTTTGATGACGATACACATACTTTTTCGATTCTAAGAATGTGTTTTGTGTATTTAATTGTGTCTTCACAGCGACATTAAGGACAGCGAAGTTCTAATCTCTTTGTTTCACAGCGTGTCTTATTTTATAAAACCCAGAACAGTACTCATAAATTTCCAAAAACCTCAGTGACAGACAACAATTTTTCATCTGATTTCCATTCCCAACTCCTTTCCATCAATCTTAAAATTTAAATTGACGGAAAACTCTCTCACAGCTTTGAAAATTTCCTAATTAAAAAGTTGCTAGAGGGGACTTTGGGTGCCACAACGAAATACGAAATAGAATGTTTAAATATTTAGATTGGGACAAAGTGAAATTGTGAAACCCTACTCAGGAAATACATGGTTTAAAGAAATGAAAGTGAAATTTAAGAGTTAGAAAAGCAACCACCAACACACTATTAGAGTTCACGAAAAACACTGGGGTTTTATAAACAAAACAATTACCACATAGAAGTGATAAAACTAGTGACAAGCTTTATGTGAAACGATAGTCTAAGCGTTTTTCTGTGTATGAATAGAGGTTACAAACGTCAATATAATAATTGAAGAGAAATATTTTCTCAACTGCAATATGTTTGAAAACAAAACGTCCGGCTCTTTCGTCAACTTTGGTATACATCTACAACACCAATATTGCAGCTCATAAAATGAAACTCTTCTACAAGATTATATCGATCACAGTTCCCCAAGATACCATAATATCTGAGCAAAATTCCGCAGAGTGTTCCACCTTTTGTGTGCAGTATTACTTCAGGGGTAAAACGGTACGTTGTGGGTTGGTAAAACGCTATCGCTTCGCTCGCGGGGATTGTCGAAACGGTAATCTTGCGTGGAAGCAGGGCTACCAGACGTCAGATAGGGGTGCTATTCTGCGTAAACCGCCGATCTAATTTCGCAACTCACTTCGATCTCATTCATTCATAAACATAAATTTGGTATAGCGTCCTAGCAGCATTGCTAGCTAGCCTTATTAATCTGTTGTATGATTCATATAAATATTATATTCCTCAACAAATAAACTCAGAAGAGATCCACTCAAAACTTTGGTCAGATGGTTTGTTAAATCGATGGTAGAACCCATATTCCGCGAATTGAGATTTCTTTCCTAATACAAAGATTGTACCGATAGAGTTTGTTTACACACTGAACATTTGAGCATGCAGAGCGGAACTGTCAATGTAATTTTATTTAGTTTCACGAGCTGAGGCCTCACACGTAAAATACAAGTTTGTCGTTAAAGGCGTTTTCAAGATATTAAGATATGTCAGGCATTCAGCATAAAATTTCATAAATGTAAAAGTTAGCCACAGGTAGCTTCATAAAGGTTAAAAAGTTAAATGTGACATTAATACCAACAAGCTGTTCTGCAACTGACTGGAAACATATTAAATAGATTAAAATCTTTCGTTTTGCCTTTAGTTTATTGAATGAAAAAAAAAAACAAGGTAGGTTAGTTTATATAACCTGACTCTATTCAAATGGCGAGTGAATAGACTTTTTCTGGGCAAGCTCGTTCTATCATCGACCTCATCTTTGTCCTCAGGGCTACATCGAGGTCAAGAGTAAGCTCATTACAAGTAATAAATCAAGATATTATCATATGCATGCAAGATATTGCATGCGGTATTTTTATGTGGTGCAATATTTATATTGTATTTATATTATATTTATATTGTCAAGGCAAGTACTGGCAACCCTACTTGAAAGATTCTTTTGTGAAGCTCGCTACGACGGCTAGTGACGACGTTTGGCAGGAGAAAACGTTTTCGGTGATTTTCGAGGTTTTGTTATGTTACACGATAGTCGTGCGGCCATCTTGATTGATGTAGGTATGTTTGTCGGTAACGCTTCGTCGAGTTGGCTTTGTGATACTGTACCATATTGTAATTTTTGTAATGAAAATACATTCTTGCTACTTATTATTTATTTATTTCTTCATAAGCGAGATAGCAATACGAGTACCATATATGAATGAATGTAATGCATCTTCAAAAACTAAAATAATGGTTTCAAAACTGAACAACTTACCCAAGAAACACGTAGCTCGTGACTGAATCAAGCATTTACGACATTTTAAAATCAGCATACTTTTAAAAAAATCATCATGACATATCCCATGAAACGTCCACAACAGGACAGGGAACAACCTCCAAAATTCCAGATTTTGCTGAAACAATGTGGAGGAGAAGTACCATAGTCACCACGCATAGTAACTTTACGGCTGGCACCATGGACCGCGGTTGTTGATGACAGCAAAATGTAATATGATACAATACAGAGAAGGATGTTACTGCCCATCCTCTGGTTCATTAACCCTTAGTCGCCTCTTACGACACCCACGGGTAGAGATGGGTTGGTACTTTTCTTTGCCGGCACCACACGGATCAAAAATAAAATTAATCGGACTAATTAGTATAAATTATTTTACGTAATAAAATTAATACGAATTTAATATAGTACCTATTGTAAAGCTAAGCGCCTTAGAAATTTTGACAATAATATTATTTTAAAACCATATATAAAACGCCTACATAACATACCTACCAAATTATTTAGCGATTGCTTGACACTGAACCAAAAGTAGGTCACCAACTGACTCAAACATGGATCTTCATATAGAATTAATACCGGGAGGCTGAGGAAAATCTCTCATCACTTATTTAGTAGGCACCTTTAGTTATTATAAGACAGAGAAGGGGTGAACAGTTTTAACCCGTCTCTACCGGTGGGTGTCGTAAGAGGCGACCAAGAGATTATGAACCGGAGGATAGGCACCACCGTCCTTTTTTGTAACGTACTAGCCACAATGCTAGCAATCATAGTTGACTATGGAACTTCCCCTCCACATTCTTCTAGCAAAAGCTGGAATTGTGGAAGGAGCTCCCTGTTCTGTATTAAGGAGTGATCACACCTGGCTGAATTCAAAGACTAATTCGGCTTACATTGCTGGGAGGCTTGGTTATGTTAATTGCAATATCCTCACTACAACGAGCAATGTATGCCGAATTAGTCTTAGAAATTAAACCAGTATAAACTGAACCAGTTCTACGCTACAAACACTCGAAACTATACACCCGCTCAAGGTCAAAATGTTTCTACCGACGTGCGGCTATGTGAACAATACGGAAAAGGACGGTGCTCTCAAAAGTCCCTTGTCGTTCAAAATTCCCTAGTCGCCTTTTGTGACACCCAGGAGAAAATGGTGTAAAACCTTTTAAGAGCTTATTCTGGATGCAATGAACGTTCAACGTTTTACAGCATTTGGGAATTCTAAAAAAAAAACGACTTTTTATACGAAATGATCAACTCGGATCAGATCAGATCGGTCCAATTGTTGTTGCTTGTCTTCCACGAAAAAGCACTTTATTGTCCATGGAGCCAGCTGTTACGCTTGACTATTGTGGTGATTGTGGTTATTTCCCTCCAGAATGTACAACACATTTCTGCTGCTCCTTGCCAAGCAGTGGACTGATGATACTAGCATAATTCGAAGAAAACGGAATCAGATATAAGCATCCTTTGAGAAATTTAAGCTTGTTACAGGTAGATCTAAAATTGATGGGTTGATATAATCAAATGAGGCTACACATCGTCCACTAGCGCTCCCAACAATGAAAAAAATATAACTTGCTGAAAACAAAACACTCATCATCATTATATCGTGTGGGTTGCAAGGTTGACCGACCTCACAAAACACTGTAATATATTTTTTTAGAATAGTTGCACGTCCTATATTTATTAAAATTACGTTGCGCTATTTTAAAAGTACATTTTTAACACTTCAAAGTAGGTAATTTCAAAAACATTTTTCATATTTCTTTCGTGAGTTTTGCAGTAACAGCAAATGTCTTACTTTCGAACTAAAATTGCGCTAAACCCACATTATTGAATGCGGTACAGTTACCGACAGCTAAACTAGAAGCTGAAAACTGGAACTTTGCCAGCGAAAGCTAGTGGTCACTGTGAATGACTGGCCAGGTCAACGGTTAGCCTGAATGTATTGGGTAATCGATTTTTACTATATATAAATGGACTTTTATTTTATTGCTATGAAAAGCCAATTTTGCTATTCAGTCAAGGACATTAATGTTGGACCCATCTGAAAATGAAATTGCTGAAGCATTTTTGAAATACCGATCTGAATTCGTGTATAAAACTTTCACTATGAGGGCCTTGTTCAGAGTAAAATTGCTACAACATTTTATTCATTTCAGAATTCATCTTTATGATGCAGAAATCTATGTTTATAGATAAAACTTTTTGAGAATTTCAACTTTTGTTTAACTTTAAAATAGATGGCGATTAGTGATGAATTGTAGAGTAATAACTTTTTGGGTTCATTTCCAATTGGGTCCCAAGTTAATCCGTGATAGAACTATAATATTACCTTAAAGGTATGTGTAGGTATTATAAAAAATAAGGTTCATCTTGAACGCGTGGAATAAGTGAAACTAACCCTCTAATGTGAGTATATATTTACACATATGAAGTGTCGTTAGATTTGTATTCATTGTGAAAGTGTTATATCGTATAAAAAAAAATATCACAAAAAAAATAGAACTAATCTTTCATTAATAAAACTAAAAAGTACTAAATAAAATTAAAAAAAAAAAACAAACTTAAACAATTTCGAGTAAAGCACATGTTTCAATTTTGGTGTAGTACTGGAACACCGTTTATATAAATTTTCACAGATCAATGAATACTATCGCAAGACACTTGCATGGAGATTTTTTCCTTTTCCAACACGTTTTCTTGGGATGGTTGTTCAGTTTAGTCTACTGAGCAAGTCCTTTCAGTTTTTGGTACAACCTGTATATTAAATTTTCGCAATAAAATAATAATTTATAGAACATCCATTCAGGTAGATAACCAATCCAGAATTAAAATAACAGAAAATTAAAATAAACTCAATGGAACCAATTATGAGTAAATCACATTTTGACGATTTGGTAATACAGGAACACCAAGAAAAAGAAATAACACAGACCGCAATTAATACTGGTGCAAGATACCTTGGAGATTGCTGGGTCATGCAAAGTTTCATAAAAATTATTTGTTCCGTTTTTCAGCTAATTTCAATTCTTCATTATTGTTTTATGATAGCTACCCTCAAAATGAGAGCCAGGAAAAAACCACTCAGAATCCTTCGATCAATTTGTATAAAAATCTTAAAGAAAAAAAAAACTTTTTAAAACTAGAACTCGACTGCTGGCAAGTCTTGCTCAAAAAAGTATGAAACAAGAAAATATTGTCATCTGAAATTGTTATGTACAAACTATTATTCATAGTGCTGTTTAGATAATAGCCGTGGTCATGGTATTACTTACTTATGTCACTTTGCCTTATAAAGCTTAAAATCATGTTTGAGTGTCTGGTCCCCCAGCCCATCACTCCAGCACCCTCCGTTCCTGCCATATCACAGCCAGAAACCGAGCCGATAATGATTGTTGACCTCACCTGTGAGCATTCCTTAAGGCTGACATCAACAATCACTACCACTGCAAACAAGTCAAAGAATTTATTAAAATCAAAATCTCAAAAATTGTTAAATAAAAATAAAATCTGTTGCAAAAATCTGTATCTTAATAAAAAACAAGAACGTTCTGATCTTATTAATGAATTAATTTCATGTCGATTACATTCAGAAAAAAGTAAGTTAAATCATGAATGTGACACACTGCACCTCCAATCAGAAATACAGAGACTAAAAAAACGTTTGGAAAGTATATCACATAAATACGAACTAGCTCAAAAACAAATTAAAGAACACATGTCAGCTACGGACAGTTTGATGAAGCGGTGTAATAATAACCATATTGACAAAAAATCTTTGACTAAAAATCATTATGACGGCACAAAAACTCCATCAAGACTGTCCATGGCGCCCGTGTGTCGCGCGCGTACCCCGCACACGCCGGCCAACCAACAGCCGATCGCCGCCTTATCTGATCTGACAGAGGCACAGTGCTCGCAACCAGCACAGTCTGCGCAGTCGGTAAGCACTTCTCTCTCAAAGTCCAAGGTTCAAAAAACCAAAATAATTATGTACAGTGATGAAATTGGTAAAAGTATAGGTTTACAACTTAACCAAAATATGTTTACAACTTAACCAAAATATGAGCCAGGCAGTAATGAATAATTGTATGCCTGGCTCCACTTTCACAGAAATAGTAGATAAAATACTATCAAGTAATTTTGAGAGTAATACAACTCTCATTATTTTTGTTGGTAGAAGGAGAAACGTGACACAGAAAGATGTTACCAGATATTTTTATAAATTTAATTCCTTACCTAACATAGACAGAGTAATTCTACTTGGTTTTCCCTTCAGCCATAATCTTGACTTACAAGAAAATAAGTTAAGAGAAAGTTTAAATATGACATTATTTAATCTGACATGTCGATATTTCACTAAATTCATCTTAATTGACATAAATAGATTTATTGATAATTATTTACATCTGACTTTAGATAAGTATTACTTATCGAAATTTTATACTAGACGAATAGCGTATGTGCTATCAAATTTTATTATTAATGTAGCCAATGCATTGGCTAACCACACGTCCGTTTCTATTGATCGGACCAGTAGCATTAGGGTGGTGCGACCATTGGAATCTGTTCCAAGTTCTTTAAACAATTGAATAAGACAAAAGAGTGTAACTCTGGCAGTATTATACCGCAAAGTAAACCTACAGCAATAGAATGCCTATCTCTTAAGAATAAAAATAATTTGAGTAGTAAGAAAACTGATTGTCAATTCAACCTGGTACACCAGAATATACAAGGAATGTTGGGCAAAGAACTACAAATGGAGCTATTCATTAACTGTAGTAAAATTGATATTTTGTGCGTGACAGAACACTGGCTCAAGAAGCATCAGTTCATGTTTAACTTCAAGAACCACCAGGTTGTTAGTTCGTTCAGCAGAGACAATGCGATACGCGGTGGCTCCTTAATACTTGCCAATAAGTTGCTAAAGTGTAAGGAACGTACAGATGTTGTATGCCTGTCTGTTGAGCGAACTATTGAACTGGCCTGTGTAGAATTTGAGCACCTTATTGTTATAAGCGTATACAGACCTCCAGCTTCGTCGTTTGATATGTTCGAAAAAACAATGGATGAAGCTTTAATTAAAGGTAGTAACAGCAACAAAGGCATTATAGTATGTGGAGACTTTAATGTTAACATTTTAGAAGAATCCAGTGTGTGCAATAGATTGAAATCTTTGTTCCTATGCTACAATCTTGTGAATCTTTTTTTGGTGCCCACCAGAATATCAGCGTCCTCATCTACTTGTATTGATAACATTTTTACGAATTTAGAACCAGTAGATAAATCAATTATCATTAAGTTGGGCTCTGATCATTCTGGCCAGTTGGCAGTTTTCAAAGTCACGACTAAAAAAGCATTGAAAAAGGATATCACGTGCGTACCTATCAATGAAGGTAGACTTATCCGCTACAAAAGTAGTGTTGAAGAAAAACTGCCAAACTTACCATATTGTGATAATCCAAATAAATTGTATGAGTCTCTATTTACTTTAACTAAAAGTGAGTACGATGCAATTTTCAAGGAAAAGAAAATTACTGTAAATGAGAATCTAATGTTTAGTGATTGGGCCACAGTGGGAATACACAGAAGCAGGCTAAGGTTATATGAACTTTACGAGGAAAGAACATATAACAAATAGTGATGCATTTGCGCAATTTGTAAAGGATTATTCAAAAACATTCAAAAGGGTTTGTGCTGCAGCCAAATCAAATTTCATTAAAAATAAAATCAAAAATAGTTCCAACATTACGAAAACGACTTGGGAAACTATAAACAGTGAAACTGGAAAATCTAAAGCTCCTCGGAATGACTTCCAGCTTAGGATTGATGATCAGATCATAAGTACAGATATAGAAGTTGCTGAAGCTTTTGAAAACTTCTTTACGGATATTCCAGTTTCAACTACCAAAACCTTGAACTCATCTCCCACTCTTGCCAAATCTTATCTCGAACGACACGTAGATGTTTGCAATGTAGATTTTAAATTCAGTTACGTCAATGCTTTCGTTATAATTAAAGCCTTTAAATCACTTAAAATGAAAAAGACCGCCGATATAGATGGCCTGTCAGTTAAAATTATTAGTGCCGTTATAGAAAGCATTGCACCATACTTATCTAGTATTTTTAATAAATGTGTAGATGATGGTGTTTTTCCTGATTTGATGAAACATAGTAAAATTATTCCGTTGTTTAAAGCTGGTAGTAAATCAGACCCCACTAATTTTAGACCTATTTCTGTTCTACCAACTCTTAGTAAGATATTTGAAAAGATAATTTTAAATCAGGTTCAGAGCCACTTTTATCGCAACAACTTGATGAACCTAAAACAGTTCGGTTTTACCAGGGGTCACTCAACAGTCGATGCAGGTGTTGAGCTTATTCAAAGTATATTTGACGCCTGGGAGGAGTCAAGTGATGCCATTGGCGTTTTCTGTGACTTGTCCAAGGCTTTCGATTGTGTACATCATGATATTCTTATCAGGAAATTACACCATTATGGAATTAGAGACCAGGCTCTAAGCCTTCTGGAGTCGTATCTAAGTGAAAGGATCCAGAAGGTTGATGTAAATGGGAAAAGGTCACTAGGATAAAAAATTTGTATGGGCGTTCCACAAGGCTCAATCCTGGGACCATTCCTGTTCATTGTCTACATTAACGATTTGCCAAACCTTGTAAAGGACAAGAATGAGATAGTACTATTTGCAGATGATACGTCTTTGATTTTTAAAGTCAAAAGACAACAATCAAATTTTGACGACGTAAATAGTACAATCTCTAATGTAGTTGAGTGGTTCACCGTAAATAATCTTTTACTTAACGAAAAGAAAACTAAGTGTGTTAAATTTGTTTTGCCTAATGTAAAGCCAACTGCTACAAGCCTTTTAGTGAAAAACGATAAATTGAGTCTTGTGTCTTCCTAGGTATTACCTTAGACAACAAATTACAATGGGGACCGCATATTAATAAATTGTCGAACAGACTTAGTTCTGCAGCATACGCAGTGAAAAGAATAAGAGCTCTGACGGATGTAGACACCGCGAGGTTAGTCTACTTCAGTTATTTCCATAGTCTCATGTCATATGGCCTTTTGTTATGGGGTCATGCTGCGGATGCAAACAGCATTTTTTTACTACAAAAGCGAGCTGTTCGTGCAATTTATAAAATGAAGCCTAGAGAATCTCTTCGAAATAAATTTAAAGAAATCAACATTTTGACTTTTGTGTCGCAATACATTTATGAGAATTTAATATATGCTAAACGGAATATACATATTTTTGATAAAAATTGTGACAGGCACAGTGTCAACATAAGAAACAAGAATCAACTTGCTTCTCATGTCAGCCGTATTCACAAAATTAGTAAAACATATAAAGGTCAATGTATACGCTTCTATAATAAGGTACCCACTGATATTGAAAGTTTACCGTTAGATAAATTCAAAACTGTAATCAAGCAGAAATTATGTAAGAAGGGTTATTATAAAATATCAGATTATCTAGAAGAGAAAAATCCATGGGATTAGACTACGGTTCTAACAGGCTAATTCAAAATTAAAACTGACCTATGTATGTTGTATATCAACCTTGTACATTCAAACATATTTAAAAGAGCGCGTGGGTTTTTATTGTCGCTTCTTTTTTTTCCCACAATGGCGCCACATTGTTTGTGAAGCGATGTAGTTTAGCTGACGTCATTAAGAGATTTTAATATCCAACAATGAATAAACGATTTTGATTTTTTTTTTAATCGCTTTTTTAGGGTACGTAGCATAATATGAACACGGCCGTTATCTGAACATCACTATGAATATTCATTAAATACTAAACGGAATAAAACATGGAATATTATGGCAGCAATGCAGAATGGAGTTACAAGTTCTAATTTTCTGAATCTCTTCAGAATTACCCAACTTCAAAACTGAAACGAATGCTCTGAATGGACCCACGAAATGTGAATAGAATCAAGAAAAAACCTTCAGCTCAACATTTGCTTAAAGTGAGTTTTGCAGTTCCATTACAATTTTGTATAGAAGAAAAATTACGGCTATTTGAAGTTGAGCTTTCAAAAAAGGACTAGCATTTTCTGTTATGTCTTTATTAGGGTCATACAAATCAGAATTTTACTGCAATAGTTTATCTATCCATTGACAGTTATTGTGTTTCTTATCTGTTCAAGTTGCGAATAAGTTGGCTTCTTCTGACTGAGCTTGTTGCGTCCCCGATCACATCTCAATAAATGATAAAATGATAAATGATTACAGGGTGTAAGAGACAGTGTACCGAAAACTAAACGAGCGTGCGCAGTCAACAAAACTGAACATCTTTCCCAAAGTAACATTTTTGGGAAATTAAAAAAGTTTTTGACCTCGCCATACAAATTGCTCACTGATTGAACAGTTTGTATGGAGAGGTCAATTTTTATTTTTCATTACCCAAAAAATTTTCTTTGGGAAAGTTGTTCAGTTTCGTTGACTGAGCATGCCCTTTCAGTTTTCGGTACACTGTCCCTTACACTCTCACTCTACTTCTACTTACTATTCCATCTTGTTGGCGTAACTGAGGTCAAAAGCAAACAAATTTACAATATTTTAAGAAAAGGGCAAGTTGGGCGTCAGTGGCAAGCCTTTATCCTAATTGAAAACGACATTATCAAGATCGTTAACTTTAATTTGGTCTGAATCTCCAGAGAATCTAAAAAATATAATTGAAAAAATATCAGACTGCCATATCATTTAAAACATTACTTATGAACGAACGCCACAAGATGCATTGCATTTGATATTTTGGAAATCCAAAAAGACTCTTGATATTACACCGTTAGTTAGGCAAGGATCCAAAAAAGTAAAAAGAAATGTTTAGGAAACTAACTAAATAGTTAGACCAAGAAAAACTTTTTATTGTTACGAGTAAACTTCGTAGTAGTTAAGTACGGATAGGATAGTCTGGATTTCGAGGCATTCGCAAAACTTATTTGGAGAACTAAGTTAAATTAAAGAAGCTTGGGCTTAGCTTACTTTTTTGCTACGTAGCATGAGCAGACCAGCCACTAGGTGGACCGTAGACGACGATGATTGAGTTTGTGGGCAACAGCGTAGACTAGTCATAGATACCTATGTCAGCAGTGAACCTCTTTCGGCTGTAAAATGATACTGAAGCAAACTTTGCTTATGAAGCGATGTATATCACAAGAGTAAGGAGGTGTCGTCAATTAGAGTTTTAGGGTTCCGTACTTGGAAAGGTTTACGAATCTTTTTTCAACTCCTAGTTTCGCTATTATCGTCTTCCCTTTTTTACAAATCAATTGTCAATTAATGGGCATAGATAAAGTACACTTAACGTCCATAATAACGACAAGCCTTAAGAGCGACAGGCCTTAAGGCTGTGATTGGTTGGTAGTGAGCCTTACTTTCACGTCTTGGGCCACAGGTTCGATCCCCGCTCAAGGCAAACATTTGTGTGACGTACGTACGTTCTGTGTCTGAATTATATATCAGTCTTTGATACCCATAGTGCGTACAGGCTTTGCCTGGTTTTAGATCACAAGACCTTGTGTGAAATGAAACAAAAAAGTACAAATCCAAAAGTCTACATATCTCAAGAGGTTTCATTTTTATATTTTGACAAAAGAAAATGATACGTCAACGCGAAAACAAAATTTCTGAAAATTTCTAGCATTTCCTTGTTAATTTATTATAACAAGTACCTCTTCCTTGCCTAATAAGTTATCAAAGAGCCTTTTACCCCACTTCATCGTCATCTTGCTTAAGTGGAACATGTTTTATTCTTGATAATTACTAGTGGTATTTAGCGCGGAGGGGTTTGCAACACAGGCCATTATCGTTCTAAATATTTACCCGGCATTAAGGCAGTTTAGGCGACGAGGCTAAATCTAGTTTACAACAGCCTTAGTGCTTGTGGCGTAATGGCTGTTGGTCTTTCTTTTAGGTAATGAAAGTTAAGCATAGTCAGTTTTGAGACTCAATTCTTTAATATCAAAGCGTGATAAAATATCAGTAAAAAAAGTGAGTAAGTAAGTTTTCAAAAGTGAAAATAGCTATTCGATGCTCCATGTGGTGCCGGCAAATAATAATACCAACCCATCTCTACCCGTAGGAGTCGTAAGAGGCGACTTTAATGAACCAGAGGATGGACAGCAGCATCCATCTCTGTATCGTATCATCTTACATTCTGCGGTCACCAACAACCGCGGTCCATGTTGCCAGCCGTAACGCTAGCAAGCGTGGTGACTATGGTATTTCCCCTCCACATTGTTTTAGCAAAAGCTGAAATTTTGGAGGGTGTTCCCTGTCCTGTAGTGGACGTTTCATGGGATGTAATGATGATAATGATGATTAAAAGTACCCTAAACCGACGAGCATGTATGAAAGGATTGATGAAAGTTCAGGAAGCAAGGGAAGTACGAGTATGTCAAGATCGTAGCAGGTGGAGAACTGTGGTCTCTGCCTACCCCGACGGGAACAAGGCGTGATGTTATGTATGTATGTTTGTTTAATGATGATCAAATATAAAGAATTGGTTGATTGTTAGTTTGCATGTAGTATAATTACCGGAAGACGAAGCGTTGGCAGGCCCCCCACAAGGTGAACCGACGATCTGGTCAAGGTCGCGGGAAGCCGCTAGATGCGAGCAGCGCAGGACCGGTCATGGAGATCTTTAGGGGAGGCCTATGTCCAGCAGTGGACGTCTTTTGGCTGATATGATGATGATGTAGGTAGTATAATTTACTAACCAAAACCAATTTACAGCAACGATATTCAGAAGAACGCCTATCTTCCTTTTCACAATCCCTTAGTCACCTTTAACGACAATAAAAAAATATAGAATATAGAAATATTGCAATTAGTTGTCCACCGTAGTCATATACACGGTGGACAACTAGTTACAATATTTGTTAGTTTTTTGTAACAATCATTTCGTGTAAACATGGAAAATTATTGACGGTTCATTATTTTGATTGATAATCTAAACGTTCTAAGAAAATCATGCTTCTGTTGCGGAAAAGCTGAGAAAATGGTGACAAATTTTTGGTTAAACCACCGACATGTCAGAAAATGACACGTTTGATGTCCATATACTGCTCTATATAACCCGAATCTAGTCAACAGTCGCAAATGAATAGGCTTCTTCTGGGCAAGCTCATCCCATCGTCGATCTCATCTCTGTCCTGACCAGATCGAGGTCAAAAGTAAGCCGATTGACAATAAAAAAAACCGGTCAAGTGCGAGTCGGACTCGCGCGCCGAGGGTTCCGATATACCTATAGTATTTTTGGAAGCAATAAAGTCCATTTTCAGGACCGCAAAACTAAATTTGTTTGTAAAGGTTTTTTGCAGATTTCTGAAAAACTGTGCAACTTAGAAAGATCGTTTTATTTTTGCTGTAAAGTTTACATAAACCTCTGTCAACTGTAATTAATTCAGATTTTCCCTTACTCAAACTTCGGAGATAAGGGGGGGGGAATGGTATTTTTTTTGACATTTTTCATCATAACTTGAAAACTAAGAAACTTAAAAAAATACAAAAATATATTTTAAAATGTACAAGTAAAGCCCTTTCATATGATACCCCACTCGACCTAGTAGCGACAATTTGAAATTTGGCCCCCCCTATTTTGGCCCCCTTTACATTAATAATCATACTTTTTTCAAAAAATTTTCATGTGCAATTAAGTTGGGCAACTATATTCTAAAACTATTCCAAATTTCAGCTCGATAGCGTAAGTGGTTGCTGAGATATAGAGGTGTGACAGACAGACGGACAGACAGACAGACAGACAGACAGAGCGGCACCATAAGGGTTCCTTTTTTTACCATTTTGGTATCGGAACCCTAAAAATCACCAAACGTGTTTTTTTTTTTTTTTTTTTACTGTGTATGGGCTTACTCTTGACCTCGATCAGGCCCTGACGACCGAGATGAGGTCGACGATGGAACGAGCTTGCCTAGAAGAAGCCTTAAATAGATTCGGGTTGTAAGAGGGGAATACAGATGCAGGCAGAGAATTCCACTCCTTAGCCGTGCGCATTATAAAGGATGTTTCAAAGCGCTTTGCGCGGATGTGTGGAAGTTTGTCGTGAAGTTTAAAGGTATTTGTCGATTTTTATAGTCAATAAAACTGAAAAACATAATGCCCATACAAAGTTATGAAAAAAAAAAGTGATTCTCCAAATAGTCCAGCCTGTATATTCATCAACATCATTATCATGACATCCCATGAAACGTCCACCATAGGACAGGGAACACCCTCCGAATTCCAGCTTTTGTTCCAGCAATGTGGAAGGGAACTAGCATAGTCACCACGCTTGTTAGCGTTACGGCTGGCACCATGGACCGCGGTTGTTGGTGACCGCAGATTTTAAGATGATATATATATACGATACACAGAAGGATACTGCTGCCCATCCTCTGGTCCATTAACCCTTAGTCGCCTCTTACGACACCCACGGGTAGAGATGGGTTGGTACTATTCTTTGCCGGCACCACACGGGTTATATTATTACGAAACAATCCCCACACCGAATCCAATGCCCTGTATATTACTGTATTGCAATATATCATCAACATCTAGAGCTACACGAGCTTATTCCACCATCTCCCTTCTATCATCGGGAGTCCAGACACACCACAGGATATTACCCATACTTAGTTAATATTCCGCACATTCGCACAAAGCGCTTTGAAACATCTTTTATAATGCGCACGGCTAAAGAGTGGAATTCTCTGCCTGCGTCTGTGTTCCCGAGTTCATATAACCCGAATCTCTTCAAGTCGCGAGTAAATAGGCTTCTTCTGGGCAAGCTCGTTCCATCGTCGACCTCATCTCTGTCTTCAAGGCTAGATCGAGTTCAAGAGTAAGCCAATTTTCAATAAAAAAAATAAAATAAAAAAAACACCGTTTTCACACACAGCTTTGAAATACAATATTTTACCCTCTTCTTCTTACAAACTTCCAAATAAATTCTTTATAAAAGGCCCTCACCCTGATACCCTGAATCAAATTTGAAACTCCCAAGCCACTTCAGTTATACTTAAGGGGAAAAAGTTTAATGAACTTAAATAATACTCGTCGGGATACTTTAAGAGCACGATATCCAGTACCATTTTGCAAACATTCGAAGTTTTCGACGGTTAAATTTGATGCAGTCGTTAAGAAATAGTTCCTTAAACTTTTGTGTATTACTTATTGCCATACTCAGAAACATCACTGAAAATTAATCATCTGTTAAGTCTCATGCTGACCTTTTCAGTTTCATTAAATTAGAAAGTGACAACACGAGACTTAATTAACGATTAACTTTAAGTGACGTCTCTGAGTGTGGTAGTTAAACCGTAAAACTGAATAGGGGCACTATAAGGTCGGTATTTCAATGGGACACCATGGCAGCGCAACCAGTCGCCGCTACCAACAAAATGTATACAGCTCTATAGAGAGTTACTCACCTGGTGTCCGGTCTTGGTTGCGCAACCAATTTGGCGGCGCAACCAGCTCGGATGCTGGTCGTGCTACCACTCCCAGTGAAATATAGCCCTTAATACTGTGGCCGCAGGGTGCGACTCTGGTGTCTTTACTGGTGTCTAGTTAGGGACACCATGGTGGCGCAACCAATCGCGCCACCGTTGTGCCCCAGTGAAATATCGGCCTTACGGTAGACAGAAAAAAAAAGGGAGCCCTGCGCAGCATAACACCCGGGCCACTACATACATCGAGCGCGTATTTGAAATTGGAACGTTGCGTAGGCTCCCATATTCAGTACGAAAGACCCTCAGAAGGACCACGAGAATCTCGCTGGCGGTTGCGCGCGGGGGTGCGGGGTGGATTGCTAGGGGGGCGGGGAGTGTCCGTTCTTTATGATCGTAATATTACTATATTCTGTGATTCGGCTCATTGGCGTAAATAAAAATAAATGGTACAGCAGCACTGCACTTACTTTCTCGCAATAGCTACTCAAGGAAAAACTATCAAACGCAAACTTAAATTTGTAATTCCTTACACATAGTATGGAAATACATACTTTTATTTACGTTTTTCCAAAAACATATTCGAATGAAATATACATTTCAATTCAGAATTCAAATTGTCAAACATTATAACAAACAAATCTCAAACGATATCGAGTAAATCACATGTTTAACTTTTGGTAGTAGTGTTTAATTTTCACAGATCAATGGATACTACCGTAGGATACTTGCATGAAGATTTTTTTAATTTCCCAACACATGTTCCTTATGGATAATTGTTCAGTTTAGTCCTTTCAGTTTTTGGTACACCTATGCACTTAATTTTTTTTGAAAAAATCATAAAGAATATACAGTCAGGTAGACAACCAATCCAGGATTAATATTAAAGAAAATTTTAATAAACTCAATGGAACCAATTTTGGGTAAATCACATATTTACGAATTGGTGGTACAGGAACACCCGTTATATGAAATTACACACATTAATTGATACTGGCGCAAGATATCTTACATGGAGATGCTTGGTCATGCAAAGTTTCATGAAGATTCTATGAGCCGTTTTTGAGAAAATTTCAATTTTTCATTTTCAAAATGAGAGCCAGTAAGAAACCACTTAGAGCCCTTCAATGGATTTGTGGTAAGAATATGGTGTCAATCGGACCATTCGTTTAGCCACTAGGCCAAAGCGTGACGGACAGACCGACCGACGGACCGACGGACCGACCGACCGACGGACGGACATTTTTGGGACACTTGTTTTGTATGATGTATAAGTGATATAGAACACATTTTTGAGAAAATTGGAAAAACTTTTTTTTTTCACGAATACAATACCTTTCTCGCTCCGCTCGAAATTAAAAAACGCAAGCGGCTTCGTGTGGGGTTTAAAAATATTAATTTTGCTCTACCAAAGTCAATGAAATTTCATAACAATTTGCGTATTCTTTGTGGTACAAATCCAGTGGGACAAGAGGTCCTGGACGTCGAATTCATGTTACGAAGTTCAAAAAATAGCGTAGACAGACACGTAAACTTGAAGCTTATTTTCAAGGTTCCGTTCCCAATGAAAAATTCACAGATTTCATGCCTCACACGACTCAGATTGGAAATGAAACTACGGAATTCAAAAAAATATTTTTGAAAAGGTTAGGCTACAGGGAAAAAGTTTAACCTGATCGTCTTTGTTTTAGGCTCAAATTGTAGCTGAATAAATTGTCTATAGAATTTTTTCTTAAATTTCAGATATCTTAATCATTCTTTGTTTCTTAAATGATCATCATCATATCAGCCGAAAGACGTCCACTGCTAGACATAGGCCTCCCCTAAAGATCTCCATGACGACCGGTCCTGCGCTGCAGCGCATCCAGCGGCTTCCCGCGGCGACCTTACCAGATCGTCGTCGATCCACCTTGTGGGGGGCCTGCCAACGCTTCATCTTCCGGTACGTGGTCGCCACTCTAGAACCCTTACGCCCCATCGGCCATCGGTTCTGCCACTGCCACTTTAGTTTAGCGACTCACTTTAGTTTCTTAAATATCGAGTGCCAAAATCAACAATAGCGAAAAAAAAAAATTTTTTTTTTTCACTATTTTGGCTATAACTTTTTTCGTCTTTGATTTTCTCGAATAATTCTTTAGAGATCTCGAACAGTGACAGTTGCGCACATACTGAAAATGTATGATTTCAGGCAGGACAGAAATTATGAATATGTAGGACAAATGACATTTGAATTTTTCATCAAGGCAATTTTGTTGCAAAATTAGAGTATTCAGTTTTCTGATAAAATTCCTATTTATTACCAATTTTCTTGTATTTTATGCATTTCACAAAGGTGCTTATCGTGCCGAGGGCGAAAGCAAGGGGAGCGTGAAATCCAAGAGAAATCTCACGACTGTTGAGTAACGAAAAACCGCGAAATACGCGAAAATTCGCAGAGAGAACGCAGAGGGGAATATCGCGGATTTTCCTTCGATGCTTTCTTCCAAAATATGAGAAAAGAACACTCCTTAACTTATGTTGTAACAAAGTAGGTTCTGAAAAAGCTATGATATAAACCAGATAAAGAAACATTCGTAGGTATCTCAATAGAGCGAGCAGAGGATGTAAAATTTTCTTACTTGCATTACGTTATTCCTCGAAGCTTTTAGTGGAGGCTTCTTTACTGCTATCTATTTTATATCAACAAACTCGTCTTTTTCTGTAAGGTTAGATTCAAGGTTAAAATCAAGATTGTTTGCCTGTGTGGTTCCAGCAAAGAGCAGTACCAAGTTGTCTCTACCCGTTGGTATTGTAAGAGGCTAGTAAGGGCGTCCGCTAAATCTCGCGCAGGTGCCCTCACTCGTGTGAAATATTATGAAAAAGCTCGTCACACGTACCCGCGCCAGGTATATGCTGTTCGTATTATTTCACACGCGTGCGGGAGCCCGCGCAAGATTTAGCGGGCGACGAAGTGGAGGATGGGCAGAGTCCTTTTGTGTATCGTACCATCTTAGCGTACGGTCAACCGCTTGTCGGTAGAAACTTTTTCAACTATTACCACGCCATAAAGTCCAAAAGTGTTTCTACTGATGTGCGGCCGTGTGTACCATCTCGCGGCCCATCGCGCCAGCCGCATCGCTAGCAGGCATGGTGACTAAGGTATTTCCCCTCCACATTGTTCCAGCAAAAGCCAGAATTTTGGGGGGGAAATCCCTGTCCTCTAGTCGATATTTAAATCTCCGTACACTACGTTAAATAATTAATGTAAGTGATTATAACCCTTGACTGACACGACTTATGCTAAACGACTGTAATCCTATACCATTAAACGAGCAATATTTGTATAAATATATATTCCTGATCGGTTTCTCGAAAACGTCTCTTACGAGTTTTTGGTAATGAAAAATTTATCTAGCTGGTTCTCATGTCTAGGAAAATTCGTTTTCTCGGTTTTTTTGACCATTTATTTAAAAAAGCGCGTTTCAGTTACCCCACAGCGCCATCTGTTAGTGGGCTTTGGTAAAGATTGACAGAGCAAAGCTCGGTCGCCCAGGTACTATATGTCAAAAAAAAGGGAAGAAGAAGGACATGTTGCACTCCGGGAGTGCCGGCAGAAGTGAAAACTTGCATTTTAGAATATTATGCTTTCTGTAAGGGTCAATCGCGCCATTGCTCGCGTACTTCTTTGATGTCACTGAATAAAAACCCGTATTGTTATAACATAACGGTTGACAGTTGACGCTTTTTCGATCAGGCGACGGATCTGACGCGAGATCTGACGCGACATCTGACGTGAGTTTAAAATTTTTTACCCATCTAAAAAAGTGCCAAACACCGCTTAAGAAGTTTTCACTTCAAAAATTTACATCATTTAGCACTAATACAACGTGATTTTTTATTCACCAAAAAAAATTTAAGGGATGATTCTGCCCATGAAACTGAACAACTTTTCCCAAGGAACATAGGTCGAAATGCGAAAATAAATTTTTGACCTCCCATAGAAACTGCATCAGCTGATAGCGCATTTTTTATGGGAGGTCAAATTTGGTTTTTCGTATTTCGGCCTATGTTCCTTGGGAAAAGTTGTTCAGTTTCATGGGCAGAATCGTTTCTTATTTTTTTTCTGGTGAAAGAAAAATCACGCTGTATAGCATAACATTACGTACCCAGGCCGCAAAGTAAGGAAGCCTGTCTTGTATTGCAGACCCAGGCGGCTTTTTTTGTGTATCACGAGTGTTACTTCAGCCTCAGTGTGATACAATTTGTCCGTGCCAATGAGTGTGTGTAGCAGTCATTAAGTAGCCACCCTGTGTTGCCAGACAGTGGCTCATAAATAAAGGGTGTATGGCACATGTTTCCGAATACTTAAAGGGCAGCATTACTGAACAACTTAAAGTGATTATAAGTTTCAGTATATGAAAAAAGACCGGTCAAGTGCGAGTCGGACTCGCGCGCCGAGGGTTCCGATATACTTTTTGTATTTTTGGAAGCAATAAAGTCCATTTTTAGGACCGTAAAACAAAATTTGTTTGTAAAGGTTATTTGCAGATTTCTAAAAAACTGTGCACCTTAGAATAGACTTTAAGGGCACTGCATGTTATCCTACGTCATCTAGTACACGAAATTTGTAACTTTGTAGCGATAGTAGTGGCCTACTAGGTTCACAAAACGTTGGTCTGCTAATCCGCAACCTGGCAGGTTTTGGACCACAAATGTGGTCAGATGTGATTGGACCACAAATTCGGTCGGACTGGCGAAACTGCCAAGAGGATGCAAGGCAGACGTGTTGTTTTTTACTTATATAGGTACCTTATATTTCTATGAATAGATTTCATTCGTGTAATCTGTCACTTAACCACTTTGCGCTCTGACTGTACAAAACCACTACTATCGGTACAAAGTTGCAAATTTCGTGTACTACGAGTAGATGACGTAGGATAACATGCAGTGCCCTTAAAGTCTAGAAAGATCGTTTTATTTTTGCTGTAATGTTTGTACATAAACGTATTCAGATTTTTCCATTCTTCTTTCTTTTTTTTCATCATAACTTGAAAACTAAAATACGTAAAAAAATACAAAAATATATTTTAGAATGAACAAGTTAAGCCCTTCCATGTGATACCCCACTCTACCTAGTAGCGACGATTTGAAATTTGGCCCCCTTTTGGCAATAATCATAATTTTTTCAAAATTCTTTTATGTGCAATTAAGTTGGGCAACTATATTCTAAAACCATTCCCAGGTCGATAGCACGAGTGTTTGCTGTGATGACAGACAGACAGACGGACAGACAGACAGACAGACAGACAGACAGACAAAGTACCACAAGTACTACAAGGGTCCCTTTTTTTATCATTTTGGTATTGGAACCCTAAAAATCGGGTTCTCCTTACCAAATAGCAAACGTGATTGGACAGTTTGTATGGAGAGTATTGGAGAGGCCGTTTTTTTGGAAATTTCCTGAAAGTTTTATTCACAGAAAGTTGCACCTTTCAGTTTTTGGAAACATGTACCTTACACATTGTATATTGCTACTCAAATTAATATCGTGCGTAATTTCGCCACATTTTTTTAAAAACAAGGCTAAATGTAAATAAGGTTTTGTAAAACGCCTCCGCGGATACATAGTCGTGAGTGAATTGAGTAAATTGCTAGTTCGCGGAAAGGAGATTTCCACTGAAATTCTACTTGATTCGCTACTAATGCCACAGTAGAGCTTTTTCCGTGTTCTGGAAGGCACGTTAAGCCGGTTTTTACAAAAAAGGGATTTATCAAAACAATACTTAATCTTTAGGCTTTACATGCTCTTGACGGAGGCTACATGATCACTATTCAACTAACTGTCCATTGCAGAAAGCATCTGTAAACTTAAGGTTCTCTTAAATCTTTGACAAGAAACTTTAAAAGCTCTAACTTTCAAGAATTTTTATAACTGCGTCGATGTAAGGATAAGTTATTTATTTTTATACTACCTGTTGCCTTCGGATGCGTGAAATTCTAAAAAAAAGTAGATTAGGTATATATGTCTCAAACTATCTTCATTTTCAAATTTCATCAAAATCGGTTCAGCCATGAATATAATACACGGACAAGAAGAGAGATATACTTCCTCATTTATTAATCTATATATATAAAAGAAGAAGGTGACTGACTGACTGACCGACATATCAACGCACAGCTCAAACCGCTGGGTCTAGAGATTCCAAATTTGGCATATAGGTTCCTTATGAGGCCTAGGGGTGCACTAAAAAAGGTTTTACAAAATTCTACCCCTAAGGGGGTAAAATAGGGGATAAAAGTTTGTATGAAAGTCCGTCAGTTTTGAAGTTAAGATCTACAAAATTTGTATTTAGGCTGACGACTAAAATTAAGTTTCACGTGTCTCAGGGTTTTTGAAAATTCTACACCCTTTGGGGTGAAAATGGGGATGAAGTTGAAAATCCTTCATTTTCAAAGTAAAATCCATTAAATTTATTGTTTAGTCATTAGGGTTGTAATTCTATGGAACGTTCATCACTGTTATTGAAATTCCATGCCAAGTTCAACCCCTAAAAGAGGGAAATGGGGTGAAAAAGTCTAAGAACCAATATGGGTATCATTTGTATGGTTTATCGGGTCGCTGATTACGAAAACTACATCAATTTTGAAATCCAACGTGGTGGACGTGAAATACCATCATCCCCTGGGGATATAGTTGGGTTGCGATAGGTTTGAAATGTCTAAAAATCAATATTAGTGTCGGTTGTATGTTTATATAAGGATAGGAAGATGGCGTTAGGGGCAGGGGCAGGGATAGGGAGAGGGGGAGGGTCAGGGGCAGGGATAGGGAGAGGGGGAGGGGCAGGGTCAGGGGTAGGAAGATGGTGAGGGAGGTGTAGGGGAAGGGTTAGGGGGAGGGGGAGAGGAAAGATGAGAGGGAGAAAAAGGGGGAGGGAGGTGTAGAGGGAGGGGGGAAGAGGGAGGGGGCTTGGGAGAGGCAGGGGGGTGGGAGAGGGTGGGGAGAGGGAAGGAGAGAGGGAAGGAGAGAGGGAGGGAGGAGGGAGAGGGGGGTGAATGGGAAAGGGGCGAGGGAGAAGGAGAGGAAAAGAGAGAGGGAGGCGGAGAAGGAGGGGGAGGGGAAGAGGGAGGGGGAAGGGGGGAATGTGGGGGAGGGGGACGGATAGAAAAGGATAGATAGGGAGGAAAAGGGACTTTTTTTACTTTTATGTATACCTCCTCGCTACCCAATCACTCCCTTTATTGCCTTCTTTTTTAAGTTCACCTGTAACGATCGACAATTAAAATTCCGCACTACCTTCCAGTTGAATAAAATCAAAAGATAATAAAAATTTTAGTAAGATAGCATTCAACTTAGATAAGTACAAATGCATCTTTTACGTGTAGGGATCGAGAAGGAAAAGCGTTCCGCAAAATATGTTTCAGTTAAGTTCGAGTCCTGTTTTTTTATAAAATCCACGGGGACGAAGTCGCGGGTAACAGCTAGTATTGACATAATTTGAAAGCAAGTATTTTGTATAATAGTAAACATTACAGAAGGCAATCGCCATGATTGGTGTCCGATATGGAGGTCGCTTAGGCTGTTTGTCCACTGCTATTTCAACTATAAAAATGGGAAATAAAGATGTAGAGTTACGTTACGAGCAAAAACAGTATTCGTTACTTTTCTCATCATCGCCAATATCGGGGCTGTTCTTTTGTTTTATCGGTATTGGCTCGGAATCGTCACGGTGGCACAGAATAAAGTAATAGTACTATCATGCAGAATGGACACTCTCCGCCTCCCTTGCAATCTACCCCGCACCCCAGCGCGCACCCGCCCGCGAGATTCTCGTGTTCCTTCTTTTGTACTGAATATGCGAGCCTACGCGACCTTCCAATTTCGAATTATGTAGTCGGGGTGTAGCGGTAGACAAACAGCGTTAGTGTCAAATGCACTACCTAACTATATCACCAAAGAGTTTTGAACCTCGCTCCGCTGAGTGTAACATCGAGCTAAAACAAAAAAAATGCGTTCGTCTCACTCAGGCAAATAATAATAATTTTAATAATAATAAAAATGGCATTGCGGTCCCGAACACAAACAACATTCAAACCACTATTACCAAAAACTCACTAAATATCAGGATTTATCAATAGAACTTCAAACCCAATGGCATGCCCACACTGTGCACATAGTCCCGATCGTTCTTTCTACAACCAGAGTCATACCGAAAACATTACATAATAGCCTACATGTTTTAAATATCCCCCAATACGTCATAAATCTATTGCAAAAAGCAACAATATTAAATACTTGTATAGGATCACCCAAATTTTTTTTACTTTATCAATTATTTTAATATCGCATCAAGACTCCATCATACTTGGCTTAGGCCCGTGTGATGGTGTAAGTCTCCAAGAGGAGTGATAAGAATTTATAAAAATAATAATAATAAATAGGGTGGAGAGTTATGGTTAAATTAAGTGGTGCGTGCAACCCACCTTTAGCCGCTTTTTACGTAAATATTTAGCCAGCACAACATTCACTACAAGATTTAAACTGTTAGATTGCTCTAAAACCAACCACGATAAAGTTAATAGATCCTTCGAAGCTATCGGTATAATCTATGTGCCTCCTGAGAGCAATGCGATCGATTTAGACATGTTCCGTGATGTTCCGTACCAGGAATTCACAGCGTCTGCTATTATTAGACTATTTGAGTTGCTACCATGCAAGTAAGCGGTCCTGAAACCTAAAATGTTTTAGAGCGCAATCAGAAAAACTAGTGAATAAAAGACGGATTTAAAGCAAGGGCCAGAGATGAATCACGAGCAAATGAAGGATTCTAACGACTGAATCACAACCGCATGGAGTGATTCATGACAATTGAATCATGAGCGTAGCGACTAGCGAGTGACTCAAGTATTAGAATCCTGAGCGACGCGAAATATTCATGGCCCTCGATTTAAATCCCTTTTATTCAAGAGTTGCATACGAAAATATACATTGAATGAAGAAAAAAAAAAGTTGTATAGCATTGAGATGGAGGTCGAATATATTGGTGTGTTCTAAATTTTAACAAAGAAATAGTGATTAAAAGTGCTGTTTATTCACTGTTTTCAGTGAATAAGGCCGGTATTTCACTGGGACACCATGGCGGCGCAACCAGTCGCCGCTACCAATAAAATGTATACAGCCCTATAGAGAGTTACTCACCTGGTGTCCGTTTGATTGCGCAACCAATTTGGCGGCGCAACCAGCTCGGATGCTGGTCGCGCTACCACTACCAGTAAAATATAGCCCTTAATACTGTGGCCGCAGGGTGTAGCGACTCTGGTGTCTTTACTGGTGTCTAGTTACGGACACCAGTGGCGCAACAAGTCGCGCCACCGTGGTGTCCCAGTGAAATATCGGCCTTAAAGAATCTTTTTAGAGGGGGAATGGTATAAAATATTGATTCCACTATCTGTCTATTTGTTAATAAAATCGTAAATTCGCCGAACCTATATATTGAAAAAACTCGCTAAAATTTTGACCGAGGGGGTTGCAAAAAAGGTAACAGAACCCATTCATTTTAATAATTTTTGTGTGTTGCTATAACTTATAAACTACTACACTAATACAAATGGAGTTTTTGATTGGGTATTTTACTTATTTCCATGCAACATACAACATACTTTGTTTACTTTAACAGAAGATTTGCGAGTATTAAATTTCAAAATTTTTTTTCGTGCCTTCATGAGTAGAATCACTGGGCTTCGTGACCAACAAGAATGAAAATTCATAAAATTGTATAGGATGGATCTCAATCTCCACTGCTTTTATCGAATAAAAGGTGTAAGGGACGGTGTACCGAAAACTGAAAGGGCGTGCTCAGTCAACGAAACTGAACAACTTTCTCAAGGAAACATATAATGGGAAATGAAAAAGAATTTTCACCTCTCCATACAATTTTTTTTTTTTAATTGTATATATTATTATCAGATAAAATCACAAATCCATAATAAAGTCAAATACATTAAATCAAAAATATTAAATTAAAGTATTAAAAAAGATGTCAAAAATAAAGTCCCCACACTGGACTTCTACTTAGTCAAAAAGCCCTCCCCGAATCGTACCGGACGCAAAGGTGCCCATGACACTCGCCGCGTTGCCACGTTGGATGGCAATGGACAACCTTTGCGCCAAGTAGGATCCATACAAATTGCCAACTTTGGTCGAAAAGTTTGTATAGAGAAGTAAAATTTTTTTTCATTTCCCAACATATGTTTCTTTGGGCAAGTAATTTTAAATTAGAAAGCGCTCGTGTGCGGGTGGTAGATGCTCTTTCTATCCGATCATGATAGAGCAACGTTGACCGTGGTCAGAACTCGGATGGGTGACCACTAGTGGCACAAGAATTAGAGCGTTTTCGTGTTTCAGAACAGAAGGTACGTTAAGCCGATGGTCCCGGCTATTGATTGATAGTAGTCCCCGGCTGTTGATGCGTCCCGTTTGGTGCCGGCAAAGAATAGTACCAACCCATACATACCCGTGGGTGTCAAAAGAGGCGACTAAGGCTTAACTGGAGGATGGGCAGCAGCATCCTCCTTTTTATCTTACATCCTACTTACTGCGGTCACCTGCAACCGCGGTCCATGGTGCCAGCCGTAACGCTAACAAGCGAGGTGACTATGGTAACTTCCCCTCTAAATTTTTCCAGCTAAAGCTAGAATTCTGGAGGGAGCTCCCTGTCCTGTAGTGGACGTTTCATGGGATGTTATGATGATGATGATGAGTCGTTAAGCAAAGTCAGAGGCCATTTGACGGCTTGAAAACTCTGGCAGCCAGGTTGGCCACAAACCTGGCAAAGCCTAATCTAGGATTGCGGGGAGTTCAGATGGCAATCGCTCCGTGTAAAAACCAGTGCCCTCGTCAAATCCTCTAGGTCAGGTAACTGACTTCGTAAAAACCATTCATCATAACATCCCATGCATGACACGTCCACTACAGGACAGGGAGCTCCCTCCAGAATTCTCGCTTTAGGTGGAAAAATGTAGAGGGGAAGTTACCATAGTCACCTCGCTTGTTAGCGTTACGGCTGGCACCATGGACCGCGGTTGCAGGTGACCGCAGTAAGTAAGATGTAAGATACTAAGGAGGATGCTGCTGCCCATCCTCCAGTTTATAACCCTTAGTCGCCTCTTACGACACCCACGGGTATGTATGGGTTGGTACTATTCTTTGCCGGCACCACACGGGACAAAAAAAGAACTGTCAAAACCATTTGCAAAAGCGAAATAAGGCTAAGTATTTTAAATTATTGAAATAGTGTAATGTGAAACTTCATTATGTAAGTGGTGTATTCTTAACCACACTTACAGTTATTTCAATTATTATTTAAAAAGCCAAAATTAATAGCGAAATTTTATTACATTTCTCTGCGAATTCATTTCATATAATCAGCGGAGCCTGAAGTTTGATTCCACTATAATTGTTACATTAAGTAAATAGGTCTTTGATCACCGAGCTGCAAATTAATTGGAAATTAGAGTAGTACGTTCTTGGAAGTGAGAAATATTGCGAGGTGCACACATAAACAACGTGAATATTACATTTCTTTATACATCCTTATGTTTTATCACCTCGGATATTTTAAGAGTTGATTCTTTCAATAAAACTGAACAACTTTTGTCAAGGAACATAGGTTGTGAATCGACTTCCCGTCAGCTGGCAGCACATTTTGTATGGGAGGTCAAAATATTTTTCATATTTCGACCTGTGTCACACCCAGGAAACTACATACATCGAGCGTGAATTTGAAATTGGAATGTCGCACGGTCGCGGTATTCAGTACAAAAGATTCTCAGAAAGACGACGAGAATCGCGCGGGCGCGTGCGCGCGGGGGTGCAGGGTGGATTGCAAGGGGGGCGGAGAGAGTCCGTTCTGTATTATAGTACTATTATTTTATTCTGTGCCTATGTTCCTTGGAAAAAAATATTGAGTTTAATTTTACGTTATTTATGTCTTTTTCAACACAATTTGCTCGAAAAACGTACTTACAAGGACGTAAACATTGCTCGTAAGTGTTTATTTACCGATCTAGTGCGGTAAGTAAAAAAGTATAAAACCAAGGAGTTTTTACACTCTGATCATAAAACTATTTTGTAAAAATACTACCGTGGTAACTTTTTACTTGGGTGACGACTGCCTACCTATATTTAAAAAAAATGGAGAGTACCAGGAGAACATAAATCGACAAGAGGATGACAGTACCCATGGTTGGTTCCTTTACCAAGTGTATTACTTATACCTGTTTTCTCACAAATGTATTGAAAAACGTCGTAAGATACACGTCCGTAAGGGTTATGACAAACTCGTGCCGATGGTAAACCCTCGACTTCGTCTCGAGCTTACAAAACGTCAACTCGTTTGTAATAACCCTACTTACGGAACTTGTATTTTAAACTACTATTATATTACATTGCTTAGTACATATCCCAGGCTCTTAACTCAGGGTACTTAATTATTTATTAAACTGTTTATTGTACACATAAAATATAAACAAAACATACATTTAGAGAACAGACACAAGAGGGTAAGGGGAGTACGAATGTGTCAAGCTTGGCGTGCTCTTAAATGTATTAGGCATGCTTTGGTTAAAATATGGTGTTTATTTTAATTCCTTCTTGATAGCAAAGATATGCGTGTACTGTGATTGATTACATACAATTTTCCCAAAAAAACATGCGATGAAAAAAGATAGATAGATAGATAAAAATCTTTATTTTCAGAACTTTTTACATGAATTTACATGGGGTCTCACAAACATTGCGCCAGAAATTTTTTTTTTTGTGCCACCTGCTGGTAAGTGGTCACAACAGGAAGCAAAGATTTTTTTAAGTACGTTTTTTTACATCTTTTTGTGTTCTTTTATCGTTACTAATCTTCCCCTAAGCTATGGCACGCAATTAAATTAACATCCTGTATACTACTTACTTGCTGAAATCTGGAAGAACTGTTTTTGAGCCCAACTCTGGCTAGTTCGTCCTCTGTATACTAGGTGGCGCTAATACATACAACATAACTACAAATATTTCCCCAAATAGGTAAAATATTCACGATATTCACGTAATTTTTATCAAACTATTGTTAAATCAAAAGCCAAATATGTAAATAGAGTCTGTGGAAGTAAAAAGAAGTGGTGAATTTGGTTCGTCTACAAATATTTACATAACCATCTAGCGACATAAAGCAGAACTAATGTTACGGCCAAATGCCTACAGTACATCGATAGCAAAATTTTATTGAAAAATCTTAATGAAAAGTGAAAAAACACTTTAAATTCAGTTTCTTTTTGCCTTTATGACGAATTTAAACAGAAAGGCACACAACACTTAATGCTGAGAGACGTTATTCAATTATTTAGTTATTTTTTTGCAGAGCGTGGTTCGTTGTGATCACTGGTAAGTTCAAAGAGGAAATGGCATAAGCCCCGCCCCCTTTCGTGACGTCATGGCTCGATTAATTGTCACACAGCTCGACTGATATCGTCATCTCCTCTACCATCTTTGCTCCGTGCGTGGGTCACAACGACCCATAGCGCCCAATGTCTTAACAGTGGCATACTTTGTCACTAATAAGACAGCAAAGACAAACTGCCCTCCCTAAGATCTAAGATGGCATGTGTCATGTGCCGGTATTTTCTATGGCTCCATTACCCTTCGAACCAAAACACAGCAGTACAAACATTGCTGCTTTCTCAGCAGAATTAGAAAGGGGGTGGTTCTCCCCGAGACGGACTTTGCCCACAAGCCCTACCACCTATACAACGTTGTACTGGAATAAGCGAAACCCTCATACGCCCCAACTGTTTTTTTTTTTAATAAAATACTCCAAAAGAAACCATAATTTTTTTTTTTTTAGATATTGTTATTTTAAAGTTTCATCATTGTTCTAGTTTCATCGTTGTTCTAGTCCGCGCACTCTGCGCACGCCACGCCCTCCCTCCCCTCCTCACCGCTCATAAACCACGCGGCGCCGCCGCCAGCGCGCATATCCACAGAAATATTTAGAATAGAAGTTTTTATGGGAACTCGAAATATTTTTCGTATTTCGACCTGTTTCACACCCCAGACACTACATACATCGAGATTTAACTTTCCGGATATTATTTGATTGGTAATTGCCTATCGTTACACATATTCTGTGAAAATTTCAACCATATAGCTAACCATATAGGCGACGTAGACTAAGTTATAGGGTCCCATCGGTACCCTTTGGGTACCAAACCCTAAAAAATAAATCGACTTCTTCATACAAAATTACTACGAAAAGTTTTTTAGTGTTCTTTTCCCAACATGTTTCCAAAGAAAAGTGATTCAGTTAAGTTTACTGAATAACCCTTTTCAATTTTAGGTACACTGTCACTTACATACACTCTGTATAAAAATACATTACTCGGGTGCGAACAAACATCCATATTCAACATGCAAATGTTTGTTTCTACCAGAATTTTATCTGACGATCTTTGTCTTTTCTTGCAAGGTCATTTCCAAACACAACATTCCGGCTTTTGTTAATGTATAACAAAAAGATATGTTTTACGCATTATTTTCCAAGTAAACATTTCTTTTTATTTGCTTTATTTGAACAAACACGTTACAAAGACAGCCATTTCCTCCGTTGGTTCGTAGAACGTGAGCCAAGACAAAGGTCTTAGTGTTGACCAATTAATCGGATCGACTTATCTAGGTGGTGCATTTCTCTCTGTCCTACATCCAAGCTGGAGAAGCTGCGGATTTTGAAAATGTGTTCTAGAAAAGCGGTATCTTTTGGCAAAGATAGTAACAGGATTTACAACAACGGTTTAGTTGAAGACCAAATCTTTTGCATAAACTGTTTTATATAAATTAATTTAAAAAAAATTGAAGAGAGTGCAACACTGGTTTCATTTCGTCTTTAAGGGAGGCCTGCATACTGCCAGCAGTGAACGTCTTTCGGCTGATATGATAATGATGAAAGAGAGATCGTTTTTCATAATTGTCCCTTTTGAAATAAATTTAGATATAGTTATTTTTTTATCAGCCCACAGGTGCAAATTATTTAAGCTTCGGTTCTACTTTTATTTTTTTCTCGATTTTGACGATCTTTTATCCAACACTTTTTACTTTTATTTGGTTCACTTTTTGAAAAGAGTCTACTCTCTTGAGTTTGAAATATGTTGCATAATCGACATCTTTTATTAATTTTACTATAACACGGGCATGATTTCTCATATCATAAGCAATGGCAAGGGACAGGAAAGGAAATGGCACGGTGCCCCTTCAAACTACTCGTAGTTCATACAAAATGTATGAAAGCGACGCGTCGTAAATTATACATTAGAATCGTGGTATAGACATGCCGTTTTGCCGTTTGCTCCTTGCTTAAGAAATTATGTTATGATTTTTCTATGTAATGCTGCGTCCGTGCCGTATCTGTTCCAAGCCTGGAGACGCATTTTTGAAGCGTTCGAACTTCAATTCGCATTCGAATTGGCAAGATTTGTATACGAATCCGTAAAATTCCAATTTTTGAATATTCATACCTGTGAATTCTGCAACGAGTGGTCCGACCCACTCGTTTTGCAATTCTATCACTCGAAAGTATGTATAATCTGTGATGAGAACGACATTGACGTTTCCTTCACAAATGACATTAAACTGACACATCAACTTTTTAATTTGCGTTCCATTCCCTCGCAATTCATTACCGGTTTTTAAAATCAATGAGTAATTGCTTTCCGGTTTTTATTTTTTCTGCGTGAAAAGAAAATTGTTGAAAGATTTGAATTTAATGGCAACACCGTTTTCGAATGATTCAAAAATGCGTAAAATCGATTGCATTAGAAATTAAATTCGTACACGATTTGTTTTCGTATGCGAACTAAAGATTCACTTCGAACGCTTCAAAAATGCGTCTCCTGTACCGTACCGTACGCCTCGCACTAACCGTGCCCTCGCCGTAAACCCTTTATGTATATTTCACTCCTAATGAACAAAGAATGGAGGTCTATGTCCAGCAGTGGACGTCTTTCGGCTGATATGATGATGATGACGAACAAAGAATGTCCCGTGTGGAGCCGGCAAACAATAGCACCATCCCATACATACCCGTGGGTGCCCATGACTAAGGGTTATAAACTGGAATATGGGCAGGAGCATCCTCCTGTGTATCATACCATCTTACTTACTGCGGTCACCTACAACCGCGGTCCATGGTGTCAGCCGTAGCGCTGACAAGCGAGTTGACTATGGTACTTCCCCTTCACATTTCTAGCAAAAGCTAGAATTCTGGAGTAAGCTCCCTGTCCTATAGTGGACGTTTTATGGGCTGTTATGATGATGATGATGAATAATAAATAATACATACATAACAAACAACTCATTGCCTTAGTCTTATACCATTTTTGGGATTAAAACTTTTTGGGATTTCAGATTGCCATAGATAAACTATATCTGACCTGTGTATCCCAGAGGACACACCAAATCTAATTTCAGATAGGCTTTGCCAGGTTGGCCTCTGACTTGGTTAAATGACTACTGTCAGTGACAGCAGTCGAGATCAACGGCTAAACGAGCTTTCCAAATCACAATAAAAAAACATTAGAGTTAGTTTAAGCTCGTGAGCAAAAACTCAAGATTCATTTATATCCTGCTAGAATCCTGAAACCTAAGGATTTTCTCAGAGTTTCTCTTCAAGCGACGAAGTGTCAGCTTATATCTCTAGCGTTGATTCCACTCGGGTTTAGCCGCAAGACGTTTTATCAAGATGAAAAATTTATGCCGTTTAAATCGAATTTACTACTGTAATAGCGAATCTTTGTCAGTGTCGGAACCTATCTTACTGTTTTATAATGACTTTATTAGATTTTGTTTTTAATGCAAACGTTCATATTATTTACATATTATTTACACTTAAATTGATTTTCAATTTTTATTTATTTAAAATGAAATAATTTATGTTAATTTTATCATAATAATAAAACATTTTTTAATTTTATTTCTGTTTAAATTGTGATGCCTTGGGAAGAAACACCAATTTTTTTTTTTCAAATACTTTACCACTTTGTCGAAATGACTAACTCATCATACCAAATTAGAACTTTCTAGTACTAAAGCTCTCTGAGCTAAGCCGCGGACGGACAGACAGACGGACATGACGAAACAGTAAGGGTTCCTCATTGACTGTGGAACTCTAAGAATTACAAACTACAAGTTTACAATATGTGGACAGAAGGCGGCCTTATTACTAATAGTAATTCTTCCAGACAATCCTTTGAAGAAATCAGAAATAATAAACACTGTAGTTTTGTGCTAAACTAAATAACGATAAAATATAATATTGAATATTTGACCTGAAACCTATCTTTTGAGACAGGACAATTTCCAAAAAAGCTTAAGACCGCTATAGTGAAACCGATCTATAAAAAAGGTCAAAAAACAGATATCAAAAACTATCGTCCGATAACTTTAACTCCTGTTTTATCAAAGGTTTTCGAAAAGGTAATGCTTAACAACCTAACCGCCTTCTTTGACAAATTTCAAGTTGTAAAATGCAATCAGTATGGGTTTCAAAAAAACAAATCAACTACAAATGCTGCTTTTGATTTAGTTAATGAAATACTGCAAAATGTAAACGATATGAACTACACAACTGTAATATTCGTGGACATGACCAAGGCCTTTGATTATGTCTCACATGAACAATTACTTCGTAAATTAGAAGCTAATGGTATTAGGGGACCTGCAATCGCCTGGATTGAGTCTTATTTGAAAGACAGACAGCAATGTGTCGAAATTTCGCAGCTCGATGAAAATTCCATTAACAATACATATAGATCGGATTTTAAACACAATAGAAGCGGAGTACCTCAAGGCAGCATATTGGGCCCGCTTTTGTTTTTAATGTACATCAACGATCTCCCTGATATATTTGATTTTAAAACAATAATGTTTGCTGACGACGTCTCTATTTTAGTAACTACTAACAATAAACTTTCTCTAGACAAGCACATAGAGGACATAAATAAAACTATGCACCAACTTATTGACTGGTTAAACAATAATAATTTGAAAATCAATCTTGATAAAACTAATTTCGTTAATTTCAATAATCTGAAAAAAAAATCCATTGACTCATATTAATTTTTATGGACGAATTATAAAATTTATCAATAATGTGACATTTTTAGGTTTAATTATAACACCAAAACTGAACTGGATAGAGCAGATTGATAAAGTTTGCAATAAAATAAACAGTTTTTCATTTGCACTTTATAAGTTAACTAGAGTTACAGACCGGAATACTGCAATAATTGCCTACTACGCATATGTAGAATCTGTGCTGAGATATGGACTCCTAATTTGGGGTAATGGGACCGATATTCAAAAGGTATTTATTGCTCAAAAACGCTGCTTGAGGGCAATTTGTGGAATCGCTCCTGACGTTTCCTGTAGGCCTTACTTCAAATCGCTAAACATATTACCATTACCTTGTCTGTATATTTTCGAAATAGGTAGATTTGTTAGGACGAACCTTCATTTATTCAGTAACGCAGAAAGTACTCGCACTGATCAGAGGAGCCTTAGAAATCCTAATAGACTAGTATCAACTACAGTCCCAAAAACCACGCGTTATCAAAAAAATTGTTTTGGGATGTGTTTACAAATCTTTAATAAAATTCCTCAACATATTAAAGAACAACCTTTTAACAAGTTTAAGAGTAATTTGCGCAGGTGGCTGATTCAGAATACTTTTTATTCAGTGGGCGAATTTCTGAATTGGACAAATTCTGGTGTTACAAATGCATAGGTTAGGTGGTATCAATTTTGTTTTGTAGTAGTGCTTAGTGCTTAGTGACATATTATTTAATTTTGTTTTGACATTGCATGAAATTGTTTTACGTTTATAAACTTGTCTTCACATCATTTGACATTTAATTTTGTAATATTATGGATATTATTTTGTTTATTGATTGTGAACATTTGCATGCTTTTTAACATAGCTAGACTCGCTTGTTCCTATCTTTATCACAACACCTAATGTACCTACCTTGTCTAATGCAAATAAAGATTCATTCATTCATTCATTCATTTCCGAAGATTAACATACAGGATATTACTCAAGCAATAAAAATAATCAACTTTCGAAGACAAAAAATTTTTCAACTCATGTTTACTGGGAAAAGTTCTTTAGTTTTGGTCTGAGTGGTATTTTTTTTTGCAATATTATAAAAATAACTCTGTATAATACGTTGTGTAATATTTGTTAAGGTTTATCACATCTGTCAACATAAAAACGTTTTATTACCTACACAAAATAACGCTACCCTCGCAAAAACAAGAGTATTTCGGAATCAGTAGACCTACCTATATAACAAGGTGTCAGGGTCCCTTGGAGGTTTATTTATATCTGCTCTAGGCGATACAGTCAAGCAAAAAACGCTTTGCGATAACATTAAATTTATAATACTTACAAAAATTTGCAAAAGCGGACGTGCCATAAGAGTAGTTAAGAGGATAATAAAATAGCAATTTTAATCCGTTGAAAAGTAAAATTGTTCATAAAATATAAAAGATGTAAGTGACAGGTTTCCGAGAACTTAAAGCGGATGATCAGCCAACGTAACTGAACAAATTTCAGTGAATAAAACTGTCACAAAATGTTCAATCTAGTTTTCAATTTTGTAAGGCTGATTTATTTTTCTTTTCCCGAAAGTTTTATTCACTGAAAGTTGTTCAGTTGCGTTGACTGATCATGCCCTTTAGTTTTCGTAAACCTATCTATTACACCTTGCATATTAAAAGTCTAAGCTCACGGACACTTTTCAACCATAGAATAACACGATTTTTGCGCGCAAAGCCCGGGTTTAGACTGATATGGATTTTTATATTCTATGGATTTCTACATTAGGTACCATAAAATCTTTGATAATTTTAAATCTTGTATAAGTATCTAGTGATTTTGCGTTGATATTTAAGTCGGTGAATATGGAAATTTGAACGTTATATCCGTATCATATCTTACTTAAATAGCCCCTAACTGTCCCACTGCTGGGCAGAGGCATCCCTTCTTTCCCTCCACGACGTCCTATCCTGTGCTTCCTCCGGCCAATTAGTATGAAAGGCAACTAGCTCATCTCGCGATCTCCATCTGGGTCTACCGCGTCGCCTCCTATTCTTTGGTGGCATCCACTGAGTGGTGGTTTTTCCCACAACACATTCAGCATGCGGCAGACATGGCCAGCCCAATCTCTTTTTAATGTGGCGGCTGCTTGATTGGGAATTTGCGTTATTGACCGCAGTATAGTATTCCTGACCTCATCGATTAGTTTTAGGCCTAACATACTGCGCTCCACAGCTCGCTGGCAGACCGCGAGTTGGAACTACTGAGCTTCCATCAAAGACCAAGTCTGAGCTCCGAAGGAATACCGGGAGAATGCATATTGGTATATCTAAAATATTAAATAATCGAAAAATATTTATTTTACACAGGAATATCGGCATTCAGTTTCTCTTCATGACTGTACCCGACTGTCACATTAAAGTGCCGTAGCAGAGATTGCGTAAACCGACGCGATATCTACCAGACATCACGAAACTACGTAACTATGCTACGTAAGTCAAATAATATAACTGGAGTTATTTGATACTTTGTCCTTAGGGATAACCTGACATACTTAGGTGGTACTATTTCTTTATTATGATACTAGCTGGTGCCGGCGACTTCGTCTGCGCAGGTTTATAAATTGTAGCTTACGTGTTATTCTGATGTATAAGCTATATTATTAGAAAGTTTCATTGAAATCCATTTAGTCCAGTTCAATCCAGTTTTTACGTGGAAGAGTAACAAACATCCATCCATACTTACAAACTTTCGCGTTTATAATAATAGTAGTATATAATGGATAATTATATATTTATTATGACCTAGGTAGTTAGAATTCTACTTAGAATATAAACCGGAATGATTGAACTTTAAAAACAAGGATCAATACACATTTTTTTTTTGCTTTTCCATAAAAATACTATCAAAACTTTTCTCAATTTTCGATGCATGTTTCCTTGAGATTATATGTAGATACGTTCTGAGGATGTATGATAGGTATTGGCTAGAGACTCATATATAGGTTTATTAATTAGGAACAGTCAAGGGCCTTTCAAGCTTGACATATTGGACTTTGTACCTACCACTCTTATTTCAATAGGAGCTTTAATCGCGCTACGTTGGCGATACCATTAATTTTATTTACAAACATGACTGCGAAATTTTTTCATTAAATAAAAAAGGGTAATTTGAGTAATTCTGAATACCCTTGGAGGCAAAAGTTACATTGATAGGTCTCTCAAACAATAAAAACACTCATCAAAGTATATAACACTCCATTCGCTATTAAGCAAGTTCCGGACAGTAAAACAAAGTTAAACTATCCACTTAACCCGACAATCACATTTAATCCCGTTAATAAATCCACATAATAGTTACCGTTACTACGTTACTTCAACGTTAATCTAAGTCGTTGTCGTTACTTTCTCGTTTTGCCGATATTTTATCAATAGATACTGCCATCTTCCGTCTTTTTATGGGAAGTAAACCTGGGTTTATTGAAAGACTATCAGTGTTATGCCGGTGTTCAGGATAATAAGTTAATGTGTGATAAATAGGGTGTTAATGTTTTACTATAAAGAGAATATAATGACATAATAAGCTGTCTGCAACTGTGAAAGTCTTTTGGCAAAGTGGTAGTGGCACTTTCTTTTTGATCATGAAGTTTAATAACGCTGGCCGTGATCTGAACCTTGACGAGTGACCATAACTTCATCAGCCGATAGACGTCCACTGCGGGACTCCCCTAAATATCTCCATGACTACTGGTCCTGGTGCTTTCCGCAACCTTGACTAGATCTTCGGTCAACCTTGGGAGGAGCCTGCCTACGCTACGTCTTCCGGCACGTGGTCGCCATTCTAGAAACTTTACGCCCTAGCGGCCATCGGTTTGTCTTGCGATGTGCTCTGCCTACTGCCACTTTAGTTTCGCGAATTTCGATTACTTTAGAATTTCTGCGGATCTCCTCGTTTCTGATTTTATCTGGCAGTGAGACTACAAGCTTAGTTTTTCAAGTAGCCCTTCGGGTGTCTTTGAGCAACCACCAATGGTACCACAGCTTGAGCGTTTTTCGTGATTCGAAAAGCATATGAAGCCAAGCTTCTATCACAATGCCTTTACTGATAAATGTCGTAACTAAAGACACCTATGAGGTCATTTGGCAGGTTGAAAACTAGACTTTAGGATTAGGAAGTAAGATGACAGTCCCTCTGTGTAAAGAATAGTGCCCTCGTTATATTTCTTTTTTTTTATTTATTATAAATGGGCTTACTTTTGACCTCGGTTTAGTCTTTAACACAGAGACGAGGTCGACGATGGAACAAGCTTGCACAGAAGAAGCCTATTCACTCACGACTTGAATAGATTGGGGTTATATGAACTCGGGAACACAGACGCAGGCAGAGAATTCCACTCTTTAGCCGTGCGCATTATAAAAGATGTTTCGAACCGCTTTGTGCTAATCTGTGGAATATCAACCAAGTATGGGTGATATCCTGCAGGGTGTTTGGACTCCCGATCGTAAAAAAGGTTAAGGAGCTGACTCTGGTAAATGATATTAGGCAAGTAGGCGGGCGGTTGTCTGCGCTGGGCCGACGACTTGGTTTACGTGGAGTTTTGGTTTTTCATTATAGAAATTCAAACACTGAATAGATTTAAGTGTATGATGATGTGTATATTTGAGTGTATAATGTGGGCTTGGTTCAAATTAGTTCAGTAAGTGTAGCAATACATCTGCGGAAACTATGCGTCAAGTATGTTACACTAGCGCGAAGTTTCCACGTCGGAATAAATTGTGAACAAAATAAAAATATATATTTTAATAGTATTTAATTTCAATGGGGTGTTCTTAACCACATTTTGAAAGTCCTACTGGATGACGCTGCAAATCAGTATAAGGGAAACCCATCATAGTGCCAACCAAAGAAATTTGACCAAGGAGGTTTTTGTTCTGAGGTGCCAACATATAATCAGTTTGACTGCTGCTGTCAAATTTGTAAAAAGTTTTCATTTGTTTTACTGAGTCAAAAAAAAGAAATGACCAGCAGTGACCAGCGTACTACCCATCGACACTTATGAGAACGTAGTTGACAGATGACCAGGAAAACTCCATATTCAACACAACACAACTGCATATTCAACACAAGACCAGGTAAGTTCCAACGCAGATTTTCCGCCGCCGAACTTCCTGCTATGGTAAGATCTGTCGCAAATCGTTCCGACAGAAGATTCTTCATTAGAAGGATTCATATAAAATATTACATGGCATGTTTTATATGAAACTTTGTAATAGATAGACTGGCACGATTTATAAAATAAAAGCTTAAGGTTAAAAAACCACGACACTGCAGACTTCATATTATGATATTCTTTAACTTTTTAATATCTTACAGTTTAATCTTTTATAAAAACAAAAATAAATTACGAGTTACCCAGCCTAGCTATTTTAATAACTTCAGAGACACTTAAGCTTTATCCTAGGCAAGATCTGACCTTTAAATCTTCTAGACCGATATCAAAGACCGCATTCCGATTTCACGTTGATAATAAGAACAGACTGTCTGGATGTCGTGACCCTCTTTGTTCCTTTACTTGATACAGATTATTATCTCTAATAAAGATATTACAAAGGTTACGTCAAAATTCTTGAAGGGCAAGGGAACCAGTGAAATTACTGGCACATGGGACACACACCATCTTAGTTCTCAGGGTTGGCCACGCGCGATGCTATCTTGTTAGTGTCAATATGCTACTAATGAGACAGTGGGCGCTATAGGCGGTAGTGACCACTTACCATCAGGTGGCCAACTAGCTCGCTTGCTCACTTTATACAGTCATGGTTCGTTCGTAATAATAATTTATAAGGATATGAATCTTCCCATGAAATTGAACCACTTCACTTCATTAAAAAGGAAGGTCAAGGAATGCATGTTGAAAATGTAAGTGTATAATAAATAAGATAGTAATAGTAGTTAAATGTTATAATATTTAAAAATTGATTTTATCGATTAATTAAAATAGTACCTAGGTTAGCTTAAAAGATCAAAATTGTATGGTTTGAGCGCAACGCCTACAAACTGCTTTGCAGTTTGGCGATGTTTAATTATATAAGGATATAAGCAAATATTTGTTATGTAAATAAGTTAAATAAATAAATAATAAAAAAAAAACATTGTTCAAAAAACAAAGTTCGTATTCGAAAACAAAAACACCCCATTAAGAGTGCATCAGCTGATATCGAATTTAAATAGAAACAGTCTGTATTTCTAAAAAAAGAATCTTCAATTTCATGGGCATATTCACATCCTTCAGTACCTATTGTTCCTCTTTTTAGAGTTCTGTACACAAAGGGTGAAAAACGGGGCCCTTTTTCTTCTTCTTTTGTGTCGGCAAGAACATGGGCTAAATCTTACTTGCCCAGAAAGCGGCTTCCGTGGTAGCCCTCTGGTTACCGTCAAGTAAGTCCTCACGCGAGCAGGTGGTCGGGCACGCGGGACAATTAGTGAGGTGTGCCATGGTTTGCAGGAGTTCTTCACATTCACAGCTGGCGTCTACGCTACTTAGGAACCCCCACCGGCCCAGGTTATCCTTGCTTCGGCCAACTTGGGTCCTCAGCCTATTTAGGCTTCTCCAGGTTGGCCAAGGTTCCTTATAGCCAGGATGCAGGTTTTCGTTGGGGGGGTACAGTGAATGACCCTATTAATATGCCTCCGATGTCTGTCGGTCTGTCAGCGGGCTGTATCTCATGAACTGTAATATGTAGAGAGTTGAAATTTTTACAGTTTATACATTTTTGGTGCCGCTATAAAAACAAAAATTAAAGGTGGCTTCTCTATAAAAACGTGTTTTAAGGCGATTTTTGCTTGATGTTTTGTTTTAGCTCTTAAAACGGGAACACGTACAAGCGTGAAAATTGGTATGTTTGTGCATAATATACTAAACAAAGAACACATTTTTTTTTCAACAAGTAATAAAAACTGGTCAAGTGCATGTCGGCCTCACGCGCATCAAATACACTTTTACGTCACTGCGCGTCCATAACTAAGACGATGTTTTTACCTTATTTGTTTGGAACCCTTGATGCGCGAGTACGACTCGCACTTGGCTGGTTTTCTTACATCTTGTAGCTAAGAAACGTAGAGACAGTGTTCCACTGGTACTCGATCAGGTAGAGTTTCCAACTGTGCCTACTTAGTCTATGTTGTCTGTCTCAGATATAATAACACTACTTTTAAAAATTAAGCAAAATAAAAACGATCAATAACCCGAGCACATACGTTACATCAATTAAGATCCTACGCTAGTCGCATACATTGCACTAATTTGTGCTTTTACCCAGTGCTGGAATACGCTAGTCGCATACATTGCACTAATTTGTGCTTTTACCCAGTGCTGGAAAACTAGAATCTGTAGCGATAAGTGGTGATCCGAAAAGGGAAAAATAAAGTCTCGATAGAGGGTGAGGGGAATGGAAAGAGGGTGCTAGCGACTGCGCGGCGCCGAACTCCCCTTACCCCCCGCTTTCCTCCACCTTCCCCGCCGCTCAGTCCCTAACCTACCCTCCGTACAACTCATCGCTTTTCGCAAGCAAAATATCGCTCTTACAAAGTATAATACAGAAAAAACATGAAAATAACAATCTTACACCACACTGGATGTTTACTGCGATTGTGAATTGAATAAAGTGTGAAGTGAAAAAAATTGTGAAAGTGATAGTGAAGGTTCGTTTGCACTATTGTGAGATTTTGCGTTTTGTGGATCTGCCGCATCGATGTTTACCAAGTAAGTTCAATGTGTTGCAGTAATGTAGACGAAGATCTTCAAGTGAATTTTAGCTTCCTTATAAGCGTGAATAAGCTGTAATACGAGACTATTTTACGTGTTTGCTGGATGGCAATTTAATTTGTATACTTAGTATGAAAGATTTCGTTAGAAGACTTAGTTTCGTTACGTTAAGTTCGTTAGTACTTTTCGTTAGTTTTACGACGTGAATTTGAAAACCTTACCCCTTACCTTTCACGTTAAAGTACTTCGTTCAAAGTTTCTCAAATACCTACTGAGTTATTTTTGAACCTCAATGCAAATTACATAATTTTTTACGAACAGAAATCTTAACGTTTTCGTCTTTTTCAGCTAAACCTTACGGCAAAAAGTTGTGTTATTTGTATGGAACAATAAAAATATTTTGTAGAACTTTATGTGCTGAGTAATATACCTATTTAAATTTGACCAGGAGTTGAAACTAACGCGGAAACTATTTTGAATAATATTTCGAAAGAAAATTATTATCGATGTCACATGTTTTACTCACGGCAACAAACCCATGTTCTGCCTTTAAAATTATATAAAATAAATGTACAATTTTAGGTTAACGTCATCAAATTATTATTCATGGTATAGCTATCTATAAATAGTCTATTTTCCGGATTAAGACTTGGTTCCATAATTAAAGTTTGACGTCATCTGAATTCGACTTTCGCAGTACATTTAATAAGATCGCATAAATTACCCATATTGTAGTAAACGTATACAATGACGTATAGCAAAAATCTGTTCTATTTAATCGATACCCATATTACCCATGTCGATACATTGATTGCATAATTGCATGTACCTATATTAACCAGTTTTGAAAGAAGTGTGCATTACTGTGTATACGAAAAATCCCGATAATAGACTTTTCTACCGTTCACTTTTCCTTCCAATTTTAATTAATTAAAAAAGTTTAACGCTGATCTAGAAAAGTAAATATATAAAAAGAAACTGTACCTAAGGTCAAGTTTTTAATCTAAACTTTGAAGATTAGAAAGACTTTGATCTTGTTAAAAAAATATTTGAATTGGCCAAGCCAAACTTTGTTATGAAAACCACTTAAAATATTAGACTTTTACCTCTTGAAATTTCAGTGATTACTGATAAAACGGCTAGTTTGGGCACAGATAATATAATACTATACTAGTACAGACAAGGAGGTTTAAGTAGCAGCTCTTGCTGCTAAGGAGGGAGCCATAAGCGTAGCACTTTCTTGCGAGGGACCTCCATACTAAAATGTATGGTTTATTTTTAAATCTTAAAAAAGTAAAAAAATTTTCTTTCTCTCATAGAAATATGTGACATGGGACTAATAAATGCTACTACCACAGTTTTTCTGGTGAAAGCACTTACCATTCAGGAAAAAAACGGTGTTAAAAATGACGCATAAAATGGCTATTACGGATTATTTACGCTTCCGTTCTTAGTATTAATGATCAATTCAGAAGTAAAAAACTATATATTTTCACTTTCGCAAACAAAGTTTATACTAAAACATTCGATTTTTAAAGATATCTTGATTATTGTAAAACTTAACTGAGTTTTTTGACCGACTAGCATGGGCGACAGTGCGACGCTTTACACTTCACTAGCTCATACAGAATATGTATATGGCGGACTCTATTGTTTTTACTCTGAGAGTACAGATGCCTCACGTCATAGAACGAATTTATGCCGAAAATTATTCGGGCTATTTTTTCCATAAGGTATTTTCTTAGAATAAATTGATATCCGGAAGTTAAAATTGAATTACTGTCATAGTTTATACCTTAACCTACCAACCTAGTAGTAACATTTAGTTTAATTATTAGAAACAAAAGGGCCAAATGAATTCGGGCTATTTACTCCGTCGAAAAAACCGTAGTACGGAATGAGACCCCATGGTTTGGGCTAGCTTTTGATCTGATGATATCCACTCGATTTTTATAATCAGTCACGATTTTCCAAACTAAAGACTAGTTTCACGAATAAGACGAAACTCTATTTTATTCGCCTTAAAATCCGTTTTATGCAATCGCTAATTACCAAAGAGAATTAAAGAAGGCATTGATTTTTATCCAGAGCGACTGGTATCTGATCCGCAACCTAGAAAGCAAGGTAGACCCAATCTTAAGTTAGGATTATCCGTATTCTTTTTACTATTTGCCTGCCAAAACGGAACGTCCACGACGGATCTTTCAGTCAAGTCTAACATATTAGAGCGGAACGTACCGCAAGGTCTTGTTACTTCTGACGTAATTTCTTTGTGATTGGGGATCGTTCCGATGTAGAAATTCCGCTCAAATGTCTCAAATGTGTCCCTTAGCCCTTAATCGCCTCTTACGACATCCACGGGTATGTATGGGTTGGTACTATTCTTTGCCGGCGGCACCAAACGGGATACCACATAGTAAACGAACACAATAATTAAATTGTAAGAACTGTACAGAACTCAACAGTTGTACACTCGAACAAACCGACGCTCGGACATATTAATTATTCCGTACACAATCCGGAATGAGGGTGTACCTTTGACATGAACGTTTAATTACGATTTTTTACTCTATGTCTACTCTACGTAATTTTAAATTTTGCTTTCGGTTTTTGCGAGGGGCTGTTTATAAATGGGAATCAATAAAAATTTTTAGACAGATGAGGCATTACTATCATTTATTTTTTTTAGTTGGTCCCTCAAAAAGTGTAAAATTAAACAATTTTTTAAAATGACCAAGTACTTATAATGTGGCCGTATTTTACACGCCATGAGTCGCTGTGTATATTAATGAAAACAAGCAAACAAACTTTACCAAAGAACCAAATATAAGGTCCTAATGAAATAGTAAACAGAATTTTAGTATGTTACTTAGACCATGAAACTGAACAACTTTCCCCTAGGAACATAGGTCGAAATACGAAAAACCAAATTTGATCTCCCATATAAAATGCGCTATCAGCTGTAACAGTTGGAGTTTCTATGGCAGGTAAAAATTAATTTTCGTATTCCGACCTATGTTCCTTGGGTAAAGTTGTTCAGTTTCATGGTCTGAGTAACATGTTAAAATTATGTTCACTATTTCATTAGGACATTATACAGGGTGTAAGGGACGGTGTACCGAAAACTGAAAGAGCGTGCTCAGTCAACAAAACTGAACAACTTTCCCAAAGAAACATATGTTGGGAAATGAAAAAAAATTTGACCTCTTCATACAAACTGTTCGACCAGAGTGGGAAATTTGTATGGAGAGGTCAATTTTTTTTTTCATTTCCCAACATATGTTTCTTTGGGAAAGTTGTTCAGTTTCGTTGACTGAGCACGCCCTTTCAGTTTTCGGTACACCGTCCCTTACACCTTTTATACTAAACAATTCCCGTTAATGTAGCTGTCGTTGGCCAAAGAATAAATTGATAACCAGCATGTTAGTGGTAAAAAGCTCTCGATCCGGAGGTTCTGGGATCCATTCCATGTGGGGACACTGTCAAACAAAAACCACTTTGTGCAATTAATCTAGTTCGGTTAGTACATCAAAGGATGACATTGTTCGAAAAGCCTAATTGTCCGGAAAGTAAGATAATTCCGTACTTTGGAAGGCACTTTAAGCTGTTGGTAGTAGAAGTAGTTAATGAGCCACATCTGAGGCCTTTGACATCGCTATTTTTCTGTCTTTCTTCTCTATCTATATTTTTCTCTCACAAATAGATAAAGTGTTTCCCTTGTATGAGTCTGGTGTCCATACTAGGATAAACCTGTGTCACAGAGCACCATGCCCTCACCCTATGGTCTCTGGAGTAGACATTTGAATGATACCTACATATTATTTATTAGTGATACATATTTCGTTACGAGAATTAATTTATATTTACCTAATATTAAAAATATACTTATTTTATTTTATTTAAATTATTTAGAATAAGTAGAATATTTGTATACCTTACAAGGTGGAATACAGTGTGCTGTTATATGTTTTATAAGACCTTATTGTTTTTACCTGTATTCAAACAAATAAAGAACTTTGAACTTTGAGATAAAATTTACACCATTTCAAAAATAAAAACAGGAAGAAATAGATGATGTTGGTTACGTATGTATTTTATGTGCGTGTGTGTATGTGTAAAGGTGTAAGAGAGTGTATACCTGTGTAGATGTTTGCGTATGTGTCTATGCATATGCTTGTATACATAGGGTGACTTTTAATAAGTTCTTGATAGAAAAAGGTATGAATGTACTCATGATACTGAATAGCTTTCCCCAAAGATCGAAATACGAAAGTCAAGTTTTGACCTCCCATAGAAACTGCATCAGCTGATAGCGCATTTTGTATGGGAGGTTAAATTTGGTTTTTCGTATTTCGACCTACCTATGTTCCTTGGGAAAAGTTGTTCAGTATCATTAGTACATGCATATCTTTTGCTATCAAGAACTAATGAAAAGTCCCCCTATATATATGCGTATTATGTTGCAATTTGTAATATATTTTCTAGGACTTTGTAATCATAAGTATCCAAATAAGTACGGATTTTTATTATTTTGGTTAAACAAATAACACAATCATTAAACATTTTCAAAACACTTGTTTTATCTACTGAACAAGACATGGCCCAAATGGCTCCAATGAAAATTATAACGAGCTTTTTTCGGTCGTGATAATTATGAAGAAGAAATTTTAGGAGACGTATGGGAAAAAATCAAGATTTTGTCTTAATTATGATATTGGCAATATAATTTCGTAAAATATGTTGAAAACCCTATCACAGCCCTAGATCTATTTGGATTGCTACTGTAATACGAAAATATTTTTAAGCTTATCCGCGTCTCGTTAGGAACGCGTAGTTTTAAGATTTTTATAAATAAATATGGTTTATATCATACAATTTTTGAACTGATTGTATGTAATTTTCTCTGGTATTCAAAAATGCGCTTGGCGTTTAGTAATACGTTATACATACTAACGAGTTAATTCATTGTTTTTTGCTCTCTTAAACATGACACAAGTGTAGTAAAAAAAATACTTTTATGTTATATGGTTTTTTGGTTTTTGCAATTTTGTTTCGTAGCGCCATTAAAACACGTTTTCGAAGTTTAGAAGCCCAAAACAAAGCTTTGTAAACCGCAAAAAGACGCTGCTGCCTATAAATTTTGCTGGTCTAGAAAACCTTAGTAGTTTTTTATTATATCTATGATAAAATAGGGCACTACAGTCAAGAGTACTTTAATTTTAACATTTTCTCATTGCGACTTTACCTACAACCAGCTACGTACGCACGGCCGCCCGTGAGAGGAACACTTTGGCTTTGAGAAGATCTCTGGTTTCAGGCAGTTGTAGCGTAGAGATAGTTCAGCTTATACTGGTTTTGTTTCTACTCCTTCGCTGTCGTGCGAACAGCCATTTATCTCCTTAGTGGTGCGTACTTGCACGTTGAACGTTTTCAAAATAACGGTTCATTTATCTGAAGTAGACATTTTATTAATTTACTGAAAACGGTATACTAAGTCCAATGCATAGGCATAACGTGCCCTTAACTATACTTTTCTTACCTCAAAATACAGAACTTTGTAAAACTTCAGCTTTTTCACCGCATTACTTACATTCCCTTTTGCTTGAGCCCTTTTAGCGTGACGTAGTAAATGGATTGCCCTCAAGGGGTTAAAATTCGAGGTCGGTTTTGAGCGCCATTAACTTACCTGCTGGAGCGTGAGAGGACTTAATGATATGTGGTTAGGTAAAGTCAAGAGTAGGTTGAATTTTAAACATTTCAAAATCAAAAATTAAATCTAAGTTCGACTACACACCGTCCATTCTGGGGCTCTATTTTTGATTCGCTCGACATACATCGAGCGATTTGTTTGTGCTATCGTTAGAGATTCCCGATTTCATATATTTTTATCGATTGACTGACTCCAATAAGTGTTGTACTTCAAGTAGTACTGACTTACTTGTACTTCAATTAGTACTATTTTTATTTATTTCAAAAGTTCTTTATTAACTTAAATATAAGTACAATGTAACACATACAAATAAGCTTACATTGTTATCATAGAGTGAAGTTCACAATGTAAGGCAGCACACAATGAGTGCACATTTCTTTTTTTATCTTAAAATAATGATAAATTGTTTAATTGTTAATCTTAAAATAATGACAATTAGTACTGACTTCAATGAGTATTGAAATTCTGTACGTATATTCTTAGCTACGAACGGACACTGAACTGACTGGACTGAAACTGAACACAAATATGAAAATAATCCTGAGAAATGAACCTTAAGACGATTATAACCATCAAATTGCAAAAATGAGCTAACTATGAAGGCAAAGTTCTCCCAAACGGATGGTCCAATCGTTACAAAAAAATATTCATGAGTTAATCAATATGATAAACAATAATTTTTAAGTAGATTATTTTTATTATAACTGTTAGTTTTGCCAGAAAAAAATCTTCTCTCTCCTTTTATTTTACGCAAAAAATATCCTATTGCTTCGAAGGCTCCTAAACGTCTAAAACGATTTTGATGTTTCTTCCACCCAAAAATTTTAAATTTTACGGTTTCTGAAATTTTAGTAAAAAATTTGAAAAAATAATTATTAATGTAGTATAAAATCAATAAAAACCCTTTTTTTATGGGTGAGAGTCTCGACGTTGGTCGTAACAGCCACGTTGAAGAGCACTCTTATATGAACGCTATTGACGTGTCAATAAAGTCGATATTTGCATTGACGATCGCGTAGCTTCTAATTTGAGGGCTGTAATCACCTTAAAGGTTGTTTGTTATGTAGGGCATAAAGCTCCTTTTAGCAATTCAGAGCAAAAATACGCATAATAGTTTGGAGAAGGATTACCATTAGTTACCACGCTTGATAGTGACATGACAACGCGGCTGGTAGCATAGACCACGGTCGGTAGGTGTATGCGATATAATATACAATACAATACTCTTTATTGCACACAGAAATACAAAATTTACAAAAGAAAAAAAATACAAAATGAAATACGGAGCACAATAGGCGGCCTTATTGCTAAAAAGCAATTTCTTCCAGGCAACCTTTGGGTGCAGGAAACAAAATAATTGTAATACGGGGACGGTGCACAAAGAAACCATAAACTGAATAAATATTAGGTACATACATAGTATTATAATAGACATACACATGTCGTGGCCAGATCGTGGTATTGGCTATTTCATGATGTGGCCACTTTCATGTTGGTTACTTCATGAAATGCAACCTAACATAACCGAACCTTTCATGAAGTGGTCAGCCACATCATGAAGTGATCATTTCTAACGATCTGGCCACGACACATACATATACCTAATATTAATATACTACATACATATATACTACATACAATATACATACATAAAAAATAAAACACATAAACAAGCAAGTGGAAACAAAGAACAACAACCAATATCAGATCACGGGACGTGAAAGAGAGAAAAAAATAAGAAAATAAAATAACTTTAGCCAGAGAGTGAGAATAAGTGAGTTTTAACATTGTTTTTGAATGTGTCGAGTGAGGGAGCTTGCCTCAACGTGGTGGGAAGTGCTTTCCAGAGTCTTATAGCTCTTACTGTGCAAGAGTCGTGATAGAAGTTTGTGGAATGGGAAGGTAAAGAGAGGGATAGGTCAAGAGAGGAACGGAGTGTACATGTTGCTTGTCACGAAATGGTACGCACGGCAGCTAGAAACTGTTAGCAAAACCAGCATACGCTGAACCAGCTTTACGCTACAAACGCCTGAAATCAAAGACCTGCTTATGGTCATAATGTTACCACTGACGCGCGGCTGACTGTAAGGTACACAAAAAATTGTGACAGTTTTGTTCCCGAATGTACTAAAGTTTCTATAAAAAAAGCGTTGGGCCGTACTGGGAATACAAAACTGAAATGTCCACGAATGCACCAACTTGGTGCGTAGGTATTGGGACGTAATTGGAATTACTCGGTTCTCCTCCTGTTCAAAGACCCTTAGTCGCCATTTACGATACTCTTGAGTGTAAATAGGGCGGTACTATTCTTAGCCGACATTACACGGACTGTAGGTAGTAATATTGATCCCAAATCCGATAATGCGGTTGCGGGATATTGTTCGACACGGAATTACAGTTCGAAATTTGGAACGCTGCCCGGGGCTGTTTACCGAATTAAACAATAGACAAATACGTGTTCCATAAACTAAACAACGTAACAAGCATGTTCTGATCGTATTTTGGCTAAATTAGTACAAGGCGATAGATTTCGTTTGTGACAACGTTTCGAAACATTGATTTGTCAACACCGATCTAGTTAACAGTAGAAAAGTACTTGATGGTTTTTAAACCTATCTAGCCTTATTCTGTTTATACAGAGCCAGTTATCTTTTTGACGAGGACACTGATGAAAAGCTATTTCAATATAAAGCTATATCAAAAATGAAGGATGTGAAACCAATTGCCCTAACAGCTGATACAGGTTCTAAGGGAGACCAAAAAATATTTTCCAACTTCGACCTATATGTTCCTTAGAGAAATATGATCAGTTTCATGGGCATGTGAACTAACTAGAAACCAAATCTTAAGTGTAGATGAGACTCGTAGACTATAGAATTTTCTGCCATGTGGCATGGACTGCACGCTGTTCCTATTATTCCGTTCGTTATTCTTTATGAATTCAATCTTTATTCAAATACCATTATTGTATCGTTTCTTAAAATGTTCCATCATTTTGTTGAACGATAAAAAGATTTTCTTAAATGGTAAAAACGTGTTCTATCTCGCTTTCAGTGCATCACTTCGAGAGCTCGTGTTTTTAGATTCCATTTTGCCGATAAAATGTTTATTGAAATGAAAGGTATTTCTAGTGAATTCAGTTTTAAATTTTTTCACTGCTTTTAATTCCAATTCAAAATTAATAAGTTATCTATTTGATTCCATTATGCATTATTATTTTCATAATTATTTTACAAAGCATTAGAGAAATACCTTTACTTCTACCCACACTGAACTGTGACTGTGGAACTCCATATCAGAACATGGCGCACTTGCTCTCTTGTCCACTGTGCCCCTCCACCTGCACTGGCGAGGATCTTCGTGAGGCGTCAGATAAAGCCACAAAAGTGGCAAGGTTTTGGAAGGAAAGCATTTAAAAGCTTCACGAAGAAGAAGGAAAAAAAACCCATAAACAAAAAATATTTTGTCCTCGCATAAAGTATGCTTGAATCGTGTACGACATCAAGCGGGACCATGGCAGCCTAGTTATTTAATGTGTCCGGTACTTTAAGGCTTCTACAATTTTGTCTGTTGTAGTCAGAGGCGGCTCGTGACATTTTTAATGGGTGTGCACAGAAAAAATTAAATACTTAAATAAATTTACTTACCTACCATTAATTGATGAAATATTTTTTATGGCTTTATTGTTACCTACATATTATGCACGCCAGCGCCAGCTCCAAATACCAGACACGGGAAACAAAACAATTTATTTATAACCGCACATCCAAGGTGTTTTTAAATATTGTTCTGGTTTGAAAACACGATTAAAAGTGAATTTTTGTACTACATTTTTGAACTAGCGCGATTTCAGGTTATGGCGGCCCCTTTTCATTGAGTTCAAGTCGTATTTGTAAAGTCTTTTTCGCATTTTTTAATGTAAATGACACTGTATTCCTCCATTTTTACAGTAATTAAGCACGTACACTATTAAAAACAATTATTTCTAAATTTTCAAGCAAAATTGCGAACAGTAACTGAAAGCTGTATACGAAAAGTTTGTTTACGTATGATCGGCAACAGCGCCTTGTCACCGAAATGCATGCGCATCGCGCGCGATCTGGCAACGTAGCATAGAGCAGCGCTCCTGATTAGACTAATTTCTCATAGAAAATCTTTTGTTTCACGCGCTCGAGCGTGTTGATGTTTCTCTTTCACACTCATTGAATTCTGTATAAGGAATTGTACTGAAGATTTCTTCATAGGAGCGGAATCGCTGGCGCGCCACTTGGTACAACTTGACTACTTATTTGTTGCGTAATTATTTCTTAGGCTATTATTAATGTATACAACGTATAGGGTTATGAAAATAGGTATGTAATCGTATATAACAAATAGGTAGGTAATACATCCTAAGTTTGAGTTTTGTGAAAGAGGGAGTGCACTGCACCAGTGCTCTTTAGCACGAGCCGCCTCTGGTTGTAGTCATATTGTTTATTGGTTTAATAAGTAAGTTACTACACTACAAGTCATTAGTGTCAGCTACTCACGATTAAATTGGCATGAAATGGTGCCACACGATAGGATCAGTAGTCAAAGTAGATCCCAAGACAAACTTGGTGCCAATCTAAATGGTTGGGATGAATTGTCTGATGATCTGAACTATTCGCTACCAATCACAAGCCGTGGAGGAGGCCTCTATCTAGCAGTGATGTTTGGAAAGCTATATTAACAATAAGCAGACGGGTTTGCTAGTATGCTTTTATCTATATATGTCGCGAGTGAATCTAGGCTTCTTCTGAGCAAGCTAGTTCTATCGTCGAACTTATCTTTGTCCTACGGGCTAGATCGTGGTCAAGAAAACCTCACTTACATCTCGAAAACATTTAACTGATTGCTTTGAAAGTTTACACAAAAGTTTGCATTAGAATATGCGCGCAGAGCTGTGATGTCACTGAGATAACAAAGTAGGTTTAGTTATCTTGATTTTGTTACCAATTTAGAAAATAATTTATAAATAATTAATGTATTTATAAACTAAAATTTGGATGAATATTTGGGGACAATTCACATAAAATCATTTGATCCCAAACTAGGCAAAGAATGTACTACAGGTAGTACTGATATACATACATAAACAGATAAATAAAACCAGACATAAAACATGCATTCGTGTTCATCACACAAATGTTTGCCCTGGGCGGGGTTCGAACTCACGGCCCACAGCATAGAAGGCCACTAAGGTACCAACCACACTAAGTGCCAGTCAGTTTATTTAAAAAGACATGTAGTTTTGCGCTGATCTATCTGTTGAATTTATTAGATTTAAGACAACAAAGAGAACTACAATATGAAAGCATCAAATATTTATTTTCGATGCTGTCTCATAAACAAATAAAAACAATACATCTTCTGGTAAAGAAACAAAAAGAACCGCTTTATCATAGCGAGGTCCCAGGAGGGCACGTATACGGACATTTTTCTTGTCTCTAAATCGCGTTCATCTTTCTATTCTGTCTGCGGATTTCCTAGGTTTAATAGATCGTCAGCCATTTTGTTCTAGGCTAACGGAATGTTAATAAGCTCAGGTGTTTGAGGTGTTTTTAGGGTCCCGTACATTAAAAGGAAAAAAATACGGAACTCTTACAGGATCACTTTGCTGTCTGTCTGACTGCCTTTCTCTTCTGTCAAGACCCATTTCTTCAGAACGGGTAAAGATTTTTAAAAATCATAATTAATTGTAAGGTCTATAGACTCCTAAAACTGTGAAAAATAGCACAATAAAAAGATACAGCCATTTATATTTCCATCTCCATACATTTATGAACCAAACCAAAACCTATAGGATACTTCTCGTTGATCCAGAACAATGAAATTTGACAAAAAGCAACGTAGTATGAATAGGCCAATTATTCATGTTAAAACTTTTCTCACAAGTAATCATAACTTATTAAGGTGAGCTCGCGTGTATTCATATAAAAGAGAGGTCAGGTAAGAGTGGTTGCGGAGTTTTTAAAATCACAGGCCAAAGCAAAGATGGATGGGTGGCATGGCAGGCCCGACTCGCACTTGGTCGGTTCGTTTTTGATCTTTTTATTAATCTTTGAACGTTAATTTGGAGGCCTATTAGACGCAGTTACAGAGTACACGATTTTTGCGCTCAAAGCCAAGGCAGCGCGCTTTTAACGACGCGGTGGTGGTGACAGAGTTAAGATCACTGATATCATTTTATGGAATTAACTGTTTCACTAACAAAGAGAAAAAACCGGCCAAGTGCGAGTCGGACTCGCGCACTGAGGGTTCCGTACCACTACATAAACATAATTGTATTAGTTGAAATTACAGTAAGTTAATGTGCTAGATTTTTTGAGTCCGACACGCGCTTGACCAAATTTTATTATTTGTTGTTATTTTATAGCCTATGCCCTATAAACATAATAATTTTCAAGTTTGTAAGTGTTCCCGTTTTCAAATAGAACTAAAACAAAAATCGCCTCAGCGACCATCCAACTTGACCCCTCTCTTATATGAATGTTCTTGAAACGGGAGCTCACCACAATTGGTTACTATTAGTTGTGAGAAAAGTTGTAATATTTAATGATTTCAGACTTTTCGCATTATTTGTACTGTGAGACCTAGCTTCTTGCCAAATTTCATAATTTTAGGTCAACGGGAAGTACCCTGTAGGTTTTGCATTTTTGAATAAATGTATGGAGATGAGGACATAAAATGCCATATCTTTTGATTGCGTCGTTGTAAAAAATTGAAATTTTCAGATCTTGTGTAGTTCATGGATCCTAATATATGGTATTAATTTCAACCTGATACCTTTACCCGTTCGTGAGATAAAGGGTCTTGACAGACAGACAGACAGACAGACAGACAGACAGACAGACAGACAGATAGACAGACAGACAGACAGACAGACGGACAACAAAGTGATCCTTTAAGGGTTCCGTTTTTTTCTTTTGAGGTACGGAACCCTAAAAACGACCTGTTCTTATACTCAGGGTTGATACCTATCCTATACTATTAAACTAGCAATCTTTGTATATATATTTGTATCTAGCTAGGTATCATGTCTGGGAAAAATCGTTTTCTCCGTGGTTTTAAGCATTTTTGTTAAATATCGCATTTTAGACAGAAACTTACAGCGCCATCTGTTGGCGGGTAGCATAGCGTGCTCACTCGATGATATTTTCATTTTTCGTTTCATTTCAGACCGAAGCGAAGCTAGGTCGGCCAGGTACAGTTAACGACAGGTCAAGCTTGACTCTCGCAGTGTGAGTCTAGCCCGTACGTCCATTGAAATAAGAACGTTACAAAGTCCAACGTGTCAAACTTGATGCACTCCTGACTGTATTATAAAATAATATTCTAGAAATCTCACGTTACCAAAAGTTCTTTGCCCAGGCGCCCGCGACTGGACTGGCACTGGCGTGGTCATAGCCTGCCTTCTACAGCGTGGGCTGTGGGCATGCTGTGGGTTTTGATTCCCGCCAAGTTTAAACATTAGTGTGATGGACACAAATGTTTATTATGTGTCTGGGTGTTATTTATCTATTTATCTGATACCCATACGTACAGATTTGCTTAGTTTGGAATTAGATGACCTTGTGCAAAGTGTCCACTAAAATGTTATCACATCGTTGCATTTTTAAGGTTCCGTTCCTAAAGCAAGAATCAGGCAGGACCATGGTTGTCTCCTCTCCAGTACTTTGTGGGCATAAATTTTGCCTATTTCTAATACTTGTTTATTGGTCTAAAAAGTGAGCTACTTGGTTTAAAAAATAAGCTCGCTTATTAAATTTACGAGAAGTAGCATATTTTCCTCTTACATAAAGCTAGTTAGCGCAACTACCGTCTATTGGATCAACAAATACACTCCGTAGAGCAAATATTGTCCGCTCTCCGGAATACGTGGAACTCAATTACTTACCCCAAACGTTTGGTTCCAGTATCAGGTTTATGTTTGCTGGTTATCAAAAGAGACTACTAAACCGATATAAGTCGATTGTTCGAAAAATTATGTTCGAAGCTTGATTAGAAGATCTCAGGATGGAGCAACGAGTGAGAGCAGGACGTATGATCCATTTTTTTCGTTAAGGCGATCCTTTTTCCATACTTAATTGAAATGACTTTCATTCTTATGCGGAACATATAATGCTGTTGAAAAACGAGTGTATACCACAGGTGTATACTGCTATTTTTAGGTATATTTTTCGCTAATTAATACAAAGATACAGCGAATGCAACGAAAATACTACAGTACAGATAGATTGCACACCCACAATGGTAATATTGAACCAAAAATTCGATCGTAGTGAGCAATTTGTATGGATAGGTCAAAATTTTTTGTCATTTCCCAAAAATGTTTCTTTGGGAAAGTTGTTCAGTTACATTGACTGAGCACGCCCTTTCAGTTTTCGGTACACCATACTTTACATCCTTGCATAAAGAGAGAACACGTGATTTTCTTACAACAAATTTTCACTTTTACTTCACGTTTCTACTCAAGTAGAAAAGAAAAGGTTCAAACTAGAATATCCCCTTTCTGTTCAGTATACGTTATAAACTTACACTAGAGCTGGAACAACTTAATAACCGGATAGTTCCAGGCAGTTTTGGTTAGTTCCGGCTAGTTCCGGTTGCGTCCAACTGACCGAAATTTAAATATCCGGGAACGTAATACTAAAGTTTTGTTTGGTTGTCAAAACTAACCCTCTAACATGCGGACCATTTGATATATTAGATATTGCAGTTACTCTAATGTTAACGTTAATGATTGGGCTTTTAGGGAACTTTAGGGCGATAAAATCTAAATTCAAAAATTTGGTCTAAGGATGCGTATAACAATATTATGGGCTTTAATAATTTGAGTTGCTTGGCCAAAATCTGCTATTGTTGCACCTTTTTAAAATCAGAATTTCTTAATTATCATAACATCCCATGAAACGTCCACTACAGGACAGGAAGCTCCGTCCAAAACTCAAGCAGCGAAAACGCGTTGTATTTTCGAGGGGATTTACCATAGTTACCATGCGTGTAAGCGTTGCGGCTGGAGACCGCTGTTGTTGGTGACCGTAGTTGGTGATGGTACCATTACATCCCTTGAAACGTCCACTACAGGACAGGAAGCTCCGTCCAAAACTCCAGCAGCAAAAACGCGTTGTATTTACGAGGAGATTTACCATAGTTACCATGCTTGTAAGCGTTGCGGCTGGAGACCGCTGTTGTTGGTGACCGTAGTTGGTGATGGTACCATTACATCCCTTGAAACGTCCACTACAGGACAGGAAGCTCCGTCCAAAACTCCAGCAGCAAAAACGCGTTGTATTTACGAGGAGATTTACCAAAGTTACCATGCTTGTAAGCGTTGCGGCTGGAGACCGCTGTTGTTGGTGACCGTAGTTGGTGATGGTACCATTACATCCCTTGAAACGTCCACTACAGGACAGGAAGCTCCGTCCAAAACTCCAGCAGCAAAAACGCGTTGTATTTACGAGGAGATTTACCATATATAGTTACCATGCTTGTAAGCGTTGCGGCTGGAGACCGCTGTTGTTGGTGACCGTAGTTGGTGATGGAAAGATGCTGCTGCCCATCATCTGGTTCATGAGCCCTTAGTCGCCTCTTACGACACCCACAGGTAGAAAAAGGTTGGTAATGTTTTTTGCCGGCACCATAAGGTTTTCTTAATACCGCTAATGTTCAACTTAGAAAGCCTATGTCTATGTAAACCGCTCGCTTTCGTAATTTTACAGTTGTTTTCATGTTGTTTGCATCTTGCATAGACACAAACGAAAGTGTGTCCACGGCTTCATGACGGACTATACACCAATGTGACTTTGCTTTCCCTGGACATAGTTTTTTTAATGCAGGGTGCAAGCAAACTTAAAGGATACCTCAACTGCAAAAAAGAGCTAATTTTAAAGGCTTACTTCTCCTAAACGGATGGTATATTATGTATTTAATAAAATGAAAAAAATGTTTTTTAAGTTATCATTTTATTATAACCGTAAGTTTTTACAGAAAAAAAATCTTGTCTCTTCTCTTATTTTACGCAAAAAATATCTTATTGCTTCTATGGCTTCTAACGTCTAAAGAGATTTTGATGCTTCTTCCACCCAAAAATTCAAAATTTTACGGTTTCTGAAATTTAAGTACAAAAAGGACGGGTTGCACTCCGGGAGTGCCGGCAGAAGTGAAAACTTGCATTTTTGAATATTATACTTTTTGTAAGGGTCAATCGCGCCATTGCTCGCGTACTTCTTTGATGTCACTGAATAAAAACCCGTATTGTAGTAGCAAAACGGTTGACAGTTGACGCTTTTTCGATCAGGCTACGGATCTGACGCGACATCTGACGCGAGTTTAACATTTTTTACTCATCTAAAAAAGTGCCAAGCGCCGCTAAAGAAATTTTAAAAATAATTATTTATATGGTATAAAATAAAAAAAAGCCCTGTTTTTTTTAGTCTCGACGTTGGTCGTAACAGCCACGTCGAAGAGCATTTTTATATGAACGCTAACGACGTGTTAATAAGGTCGATTTTTGCATTGACGATCGCGTAGCTTCTAATTCGAGGGCTATAATCACCTTAAAAGGATTGTGTGGACAGTCTGTAGGCCCAATTCATTTGTAGGTAAAGTGCTCACTAGATTCTCTGTTCAAGAATTTCTTTATGCAATAAACATAGACATGCACTGAACCTACTTCACTATTAGTATTTGAATACGTTAATTAAAATTTTCTCAGAAACGCTATTTTCAACGTAGCTGCTTATATGTTTTCCAGTGAATGTCCAAATTGCACCTAGGCAGAGTAGCGCGCCAGCTAGCGCTACCAAAACTTTGTTTGAGTTACTTGCCGTGTTCGTAGTTTCTTACTTAAATTAAATTTCGATGTGAAGTTTAACTTACTAGTTTAATCTTCGACATGAAAATTAATCATATGTATGCAGTTTAGGATTTGAATAGATTGTGTAGTTTTGTTTTGGTGACAATTGTGTTTTGTTAGATATTATGTCTAGTATCTATAGGCATGTATGTACTGTAGTGATCCTCCTCGAAAGCCTTCTTTTAGCAGAGCTGGCTGGCGAGTATTTCTAAAATTGAATTTGATTTCGAATAATGACGTAACGTTCTGAAAACAGTCGCCAGTCAACTCCTGCCCACGGCTGGGTACGGACGTTGCTATTAGCTTTCTATATAAAAAAAGAATATAAAATATAAATACGATTCCAAGCGTCTCTTTTATAATAACCCCGGTCCTCGTGTTCGCTATAATGGTGGAGGCGCCGCCGTGCCCCTATTGCCATTTTATGTAGTGTTACAGTTACGCGGTCACCGGTCCTAAGTAAGACAAGAGGATGCTAATAAAGAAGATGATGCCCTGTATGTGAAGAAGATGATGCCCTGTATGTGAAGAAGATGATGACATATGATGACCACGACGTATCATACTTTATGAGTGCTAATTTTTATGGACACGGCACGCATAACACGTGCCGTACAACTGTAAGCTAATTTTATATTGTCTAAAGCAGAGAATCACCCTCATCAAAGTTTTTTCATATTGTTCGTCATGCTTGAATTGGTTACAAACGTACCAATTTCGTATTCATTTGTGTTTGCAAGTCTCCAAGGCGACGGATGGCGACAGAGTAACTGCGCATGTCTTTTGGATGACAATCTGACAAAGATGTCATGTCATATTTTGTTTGTTTATAGTATTTGTTCATATTGCGTAGATAATATTACGTGTACAATATTATTTCTATAATCACGAAATATTGTCCTATAAAAAAATATAGATAAGCTCATTATGATTATAAATGCATTGTACGCAATATTGTAAATATAAAAAAGATATATGTATGATTTTGTACTAAAATCTTTGTTAGCAGGTTTTCACTATATTTTTCAATTTTCTAGTCAAAGTGCCTCTCATATAGTTAAAAGCGTGAGTTATAAATGTTTTACTTGACGATGTATGTATAGATGAAAGACGTCCAAAAACGTATTCATGGTGTCCTAACTTTATTTTGTACTTAACACTAATTATTTTTTTTTCATGTTATACTATGCTCAATGAGTTATGATATCGAGTGTCGATATCCTTGGATGCGCTTCAGCGTGTCCACATCGGTGATCGCTAACCATGAGCGACACCACTAAGATGGCTATCCTGACTGACGACTGATGGCGGACGTGCTACTTCCGACCATCGCATCGCCAGCAGAGCTAGGCTGCAAGCAGCTCTTCAGCCATCTCAAAAAAGAAGATTGTTTTAATTTTACCATCCATGTATTAATAAATTTATTTTTTGGGTTTGTTCATTAGGGTTGTAATTGCGAACGATTGCAACTTTATTGATCATCTGGGAAAGAAAAACGGGGTGTTTTTTGGATGTTTGTAATTATGATTTAATTACAATCATTCCTTGGTTTGTTTATTATTCTACTACCTGGTAACAAAAAAAAAATTTGGTAATAAAAGATTCTTAAATGGTAAAGTTCTAATAATGGTATGGTATGTCCTATGGACGGTAATATTGTTTGGTAATTGAAGGTACATGACGGTAAAAAAAGTAAGTATCGGTATTTTCTTTTAGCTAAAGTCTATACTACAGACATAACTTTCTAAAGATTTTTTCTAATAATTTCAATAAAGAGTGGGTTTAGTTAGGACAAATGTCACAGTTTTCATTATCGGGGAAGAACATAGGTACACCTATTATTAAATCATATGTATTTAGATAGAGGGTCTGGATCAGGCTCAAGTATCGTGTTTGTAGCTGATATGACTACGTGTATTTTTCTAGCTTTGCTTCCACTTTACATCGGCCGCAAGCCATATGATGTTAACTAGATTTCAAATTAAGATGCTTTTGGAAAAACATCACTTTTTGGGGTTAAATATTAGTTTTTGGGATCAATAATATAGGTTAGCTTGATGGGATATATTGTCGTTTATTCCCACTTGTCCAATTGAACAGTTCAATTGATTGAACTACTGGGAATTTTTTTCCCAGTAGTTCAATTAAGTTTTATACTAGTTTAACACCCGGACTTCCATGCCGTGTGACATTAAGCTTTCGAGTTAAGACTTTTATTTACTTTAAACTGAACTGAAACGTAACGATGTATAAGTAATGAAAAGTTCAATTTGTGAATAAACAAAATTGCACAAGTTTCCTGTAATTTTTTTAGTTTTAGTTCCGTAGTAAAAAATCTCCGCGGGACAAATGATAGATCTCGTCGAAATCTTTGACAGCTGTCAAACTTAAAACTGCTTTAACTCAAAAACTACTGGTTCTAGACTACTCGTTATCAGAACCCTAGGCCCGTGAGTCCAAGTCGCACTTGGCCGGTTTCGTTTTCTTCGAATCGAATGATGGAAATATTTTTAGATATTTTAGAAAAATTTATTAAGAAATAACCTTATACTTAATACAAATCTTTAACATTCTCATTGGATACACACACAGAAGATGAAATTATCTTAATTTTTCCAAAAACATGGGGACTTCAATATTACCGTTTAGGAGCTGCATTTGTGAAAGCCGTATTATTTCATCATTTTCAATTTGGATTTTTGACCTTTTTTTAGCAGTTTTACCGCAACTGCTTACGATTTGTATGGCCTTGACGGAAAAAAATGCTGCATCTTCCTCTAAAGTTTTCAAAAACTGAAAAACTGTTGCCGGTCTACTTTTGAACATGCCATTTATTGCGCGATGCCAGCCTTCTACAAAATTCGTTGTGCGGTGACGGAAACCAAAAGCATTCCAAGAACCTATGCGCCGGGGTTTCATCCAATAATCCATATATTTTATGAATTCCTCCAGTTCACATTTGTCGCTGAATTCATCAACCTGGGATTTAATATATTCCCATCCTTCATCTGTACGGTTTGCTGGCAAAAGTGGCAGGACACAGCACAGGCCCACAATTCTTTTCTTACGCTTTATTTTTATTCCAAATTCCTTGGCTTTTCTCCACAGTGCATTTGTGAAATGATAATAGCACCCTTGGTGTACTGTATCAGGCAAGAAAAAATGTATGGCCTCAATAACCGCTTCCTCAAAATCAGTAATCATAATTTGTGGATCCCATTCTGGAATTTGAGCTTTAATTAAGCGGAACAACGTTATATATGCTTCTTTTGTTTTAGTACTCATAAGAGCATAAATCATTGGCATTACATTGATTGTATCGACAGTACTACCCATATCGGCGTGAATTGTATAGACCTGCTGGAAAGGTCTAGGACAAATTTTAAAAGTTCCATCAGACAGATATAATTTTTTTTCTCGAATGAGGTTCTTCGCTTCCTGTGAGCAAAATATCAGAATGCGAACTCCCGTTTTCTCATCATTATAGTCTGCCAGCAAAAAGTGTGTGAATTTTAAAGGTACTTCTACAGCATTTACAGTGTCATTTAAATAGCTCATTTTTTGAACTTGATTTACTTTATTTTTTCGACGATAGATTGCAGACTTGATGCTCTCGAATGCAGGTATTTCTTTGACAATATTTAAGCCGGCGTCTTTTAAAGAAGCCACAGTCTTTTTGTATACAGCCGGCACTGATTCCCTACCGCTCACCATTTCTTCCACAGAGTTCTGGATGATGATAGACATCGATTCTTTGTTGGTGTCCGGCACACAGCTGCTAATATGATCCTTTTTTTTAATGATTACCTTTTCATCCTAAAATGTATGCATAATATTTTTAGTAGGCAGATACATATAGTAGATTTTACAACAAGTGCACAAAACGAACCATTGTTATCCGAGACTTTTAGCAGCCTGAGCCGAAGGCGAGGGCTGATAGTAATGTCGAGGATAAAAATGGTTTTGTGGACGAGTTATAAACACTGCTTTTCACTTCGATTGCGAGGAAATTGCTTTTTTGTGCATGATATAGGCTGCACAAAATCCTATATCCTGCACAAAAAAGCACTTTCAGAGCATGAGAAATGAAAAATATATTGACTATTGATCCAAACAAAAACTGAGGGTTCATATCACGAAACTGAAAAAAAAAAAGTTCGTTTGTGCGGTAGTTTTGTAAGGTAGGCTTTTCTGCAGCCGGCTCCCGGGCTATATGTTTTTATTAGAAAGGACATTATAAATCTTTGTCATAGAAATATTTTGCAACTTACTTCAGAAGTAGTAATTGTGCCGCAACATAGTTTTTTTTTATAATTGGCGCACCTCCATATTACGTCTTTGCTTTTATACACAGTTAAGCGGTAGTATTCGTGTCCACCTTCAAGCAGAACTCGGCCGCGGCCGCGTTTTATTATATTTACGCTCATTTTTACCTAAGCAGTTTCCAAAATTTTTAGCAAATGAGCTAACGTCATGTCGTTAAATCAAAAAATTCTACGACAGAGTCAAAGTCACCACTCACTTCACCAAAATAGTGCAAACACCAAAAACCAAAAGTGGCCAGTCTGAGAAAGACAAGAAAAAAATGCCACTATCCTTCCCTCCATAAAGCAGCGTTTTTTCTCTTAGATATGCCAGCGCTTTTCGAAACTGGTCCACGCTGATAGTTGGCGCAGGCAGTCGGTACCGAGTGTCCATATTGTGTGTTAAACGATCGCTGGATAGCGCCAAAGATAGCCACACGTTCCGAACTGCTTGGATCAGCGCTGATAGGCAACGAGTATAGTATAGTCTCGGTACCGGTTGCTTGCGCCAACTATCCGCGCGGATCGGTTCTGCTTTCTACGTAATAACAAGTAATATACGCCCAAAAGTAACAGTCTGAGCTCCGAGAACATTGAGCTCTATTTATATTCTATAGAACACTGGAGAAGTTTTTGTCAAGTTGAAATCGTTTTTATATATAATTGGACAACTGGGAATATTTTTTCCCATTAGTTCTATTGATTGAACTACTGGGAATTTTTTTCCCAGTAGTTCAATCAATAGAACTAATCAATTGGACAAGTGGGAATAAACGTATATTGTTGCCACTAGTTGTTATCTTGTACAACCACTTTTATGCCCATAGGGTTAGTGGGTGGCTTTTGTTGGGTCACAGTATCTTGGGAGCATCTTAGGGTAGCTTTTGTCTCAATTTGGCAACGCCTTTATTTTATTTGAAAGAGAAAGGTATATCAGTAATGTCACTGACATTATCCAGCCGCAGGCTGCATAATTTAACGCGTAGCGTTTTCCTTATGTCAAATTGACTTTCATCAGCCGCAGGCTGCTAGACAAACTCAGAGCGTTTTTTCTATGTCATGGGAACATTTTACTTTTTTAGGATGAGCATAGAGTAGGAAGTTTTCTTTTTTAATTTATGTAAAGGTTCCATGAATTACGAAAGAGAATGTTTTATATTATTGGATGTCAAACTTTATTTGTCAAAGAGCATAGTATCACTTATTTTCTTAGAGACGTAATTAGTAAAATAATTTTAGATTTGATCTAAGATAGTTCTTTTTTCAAAATTTTTACCATTGTATTTTTTGGTTTAGCAAGTAGTAAAGCGTAACACCTGTTGTGGTGTAATTTTCGGTGGTTTTGTGCACCGTAGTTCATGAGATTACCGAAACTGAAAGCAACAATGTTTTGTCACATGAGCTAGATATTAGCAATATTTTGCAGGGTTATGTTATGCTTGCATTTGTAATATTTTCCACCATAGGTAGGTAGATTAGGGAATTTTTTGTACAAGAATTTTCCAAGCTTCACTAGGAAATTTCTTTGCCCGGGGGGAGGATAATGTAGTGATCCTCCTCGAAAGCCTTCTTTTAGCAGAGCTGGCTGGCGAGTATTTCTAAAATTGAATTTGATTTCGAATAATGACGTAACGTTCTGAAAACAGTCGCCAGTCAACTCCTGCCCACGGCTGGGTACGGACGTTGCTATTAGCTTTCTATATAAAAAAAGAATATAAAATATAAATACGATTCCAAGCGTCTCTTTTATAATAACCCCGGTCCTCGTGTTCGCTATAGTACATACTCTACAGATGAAAATTATAATCATCATAACATTTTCGTTACAGATGATGCTCCAATGCAGTCAAAAGAACCAATATCATATTACACTAATATTAAATCTTAGTGGGGACGAGCGGTATAGTGACTAGTAAGGAAAGGACTCACGTCCTGACATCTTAAATATTTCTGAACAGTAAATATCGTTTATTCCCACTTGTCCAATTGAACAGTATGACTGGTTATTGTAAAAATATTTCATGAGAAATAAAGTACATAAATACAGTAAAAAATAGAAGGGAGCTTTTTCTCTGTTGACCAGACATTATCAAGAGTCAATAAAAATAAAACAATAAGACTGCTCGTATCAATTTTTTTTCATCCCGTTGAGAAGCACTGGACCAGACGATGCTTAAAATTTCATGGCGAGTCGACTGCAGTAACGCTGACGTGCAAATAATGCACGCCGCGACGACGAATTTAATTTTATAACAACGTATGATCTAGTATAATTTCAAAGAAATATTTTACAATTACTTTTTTTGCTAGTACTTATTTTGCTAGTACCATTATCAGGTTTTATACCATTCACCAATCTGAGTCATATTCACATAATGACTCCGATTAACTCCGTATATTACTTACTTACAAACATTATAAAAACTAAATCGACGAAGATGAAAAAACAAGAGGGCATTTTCAGCTGATATGATGATGATGATTATAATTTATAAGTAAATAGGTTCGTATCAATGTTTGATGATCCGTCGAGTTGAACAGAGTGGAAGAACTGGTTTATACCGATGCACGTACAGACAAGATCACGTCAAGTTTGTCTTATTGGACTTTGTACCGCACTTATATCAGTCAAAAGTCTTAACTCGAAAGCTTAATGTCACACGGCATGGAAGTCCGGGTGTTAAACTAGTATAAAACTTAATTGAACTACTGGGAAAAAAATTCCCAGTAGTTCAATCAATTGAACTGTTCAATTGGACAAGTGGGAATAAACGTATGCCTACGTGTGTCAAGCTTGACCTGCTCTTACCTGTACAAACATTATGATCACGCCTGTTTTCTGGCTGGTAGATAGACACCAAATCCTTTTACTTGCAAGTAACAGTTACCTATACCATAAGGTTATGAATATTTTTCAATAAAGTCGTTTATTTTTTGTCATGATGTACAAAAATATAAATATATTTATTTTATTTTAAATATGAATATTATAACTGCAAAATCATTCTTTATCGATACTTAGTTTTATGCAAGGTATGCCATATACAAAACAAGAAAAAGCGGTAAAAAACACTCCACTGAGTGAGCACGACGTTCCGTATTTGCATGTTGAACTAACTGAGAAATAAGGTCGCGTTTGAAAATTTCATATGACAACGACACAGGGAATCTGAAGCGTGGAGGTGAGAAATATACTTACTTACCTACAGCATAGCCTTCAGTACAAGTTATAATATTTCTTACAAGTAAAAGTGATAACAATAAAGATTCAGAAGGAATTATCTTGAAAATAGATAAGCCTAAAAGTGAAACCATTAACAATGTATAGAAATATAATGTAACTAGACAAACTATGAGCTTTTAAATATATAGCTATCGATAACTTATAAACTTAAAAATATTGTATGTATGCAAATCGTTTTATTGTATAGGTATATTCTTAGTTTTTGACCCGTGTGGTGCCGGCAAAGAATAGTACCATCCCATACATACCCGTAGGTTCTATAAGAGGCGACTAAGGGTTATAACTGGTCTCACACACTCAAAACAGTTGATCCGAGGCTTCTCAAAGAAATACACATCTGAAGCGCTCAAGCTAAATCGGAATCAATTTAGGATACTCATAAGAGCCCTAACGGGACACTGTAGGTTGTGCAAGCACCTAAACAGAATGGGCCTATACGAAAACCCATATTGCAGATTCTGTGCAGAAGACGATGAAACGCCTATACACCTGATCTGCCACTGTGATGCACTAACTCACAGTAGAAGTCGGGAAACGGGAGGACACATACTATACCCTGAAGATGCTCGAACTCTCAATCCTAGGCAGATTGTCAGCTTCTTTGAGGCTGTCGGTGTGGCCGAGGAAATGTAATATAAAGGGTTGGCTACAATAGATCTGCACAGGTCGCAGTGGCCGTCGGGAATTAGGAGCCCGGCCCCTTTACCCTCAAAACATAAACATAAGGGTTATAAACTGGAGGATGGGCAGCAGTATCCTCCTGTGTATCATACTATCTTGCTGACTGCGGTCACCTACAACCGCGGTCAAAGGTGCCAGCCGTAACGCTGACAAGCGAGGTGACTATGGTACTTCCCCTACAAATTTTTCAAGCAAAAGCTAGAATTCTGAACGTAGTTCCTTGCCTGTAGTGGACGCTTGACATCGTTTTAAAACATAATGAAGAACAAGTTACTACAAAATATGATTATGGCAAGAAGGTTTTAACCCACGCTTCGCTGATTGTAGCTTAACATAAAGTCACACGGCTTTTCCGTGCTAGCCGTGATTGACTCAAGCCTTAAAGGCAATATTATAAAAAGAAAGCCTAGCTTGACACTTGCAGCGCTGTTGAAATTAGATCGAATGGTACAAAGTCTTCTTTGCTTCTCTGCTCTTCTACCTACAAACGTGTTCATGCTAAAACATAACAAGGTTGATAAAACCGAAGAGAATTATGTTATGCCGTCTATTTATACAAAAAATATATCAGGCATGGCTTATAGTACCTTATCCGGAATTCACCTTTTGACGTGAATATTATATGAATCGCATTACCGCTTGACTGCCGCGCTCCATATTCCTTTTAACTCGTAATATATTCTGCAAAATATAATACATTTTTTTTTCTTTGTTATATGAGTATTTGAAGGTTGCTACCACATTCAAGTCAATTTACAAAATTTTATGTCAAACAATTACACAAGGTTACATGTTTATTAATTTTTTTCTTGCACATTTTAGAATGATACAAAGAGCATAAAAGTTAAAAAATCTTCCGAAGAATGATGGATCTAATAATGCCAAAGAGAGTAGTATGTTTTTTGGCCAAACCCTTCCTTGACTGCGCAACGGTTCTATGGGAAAACAAAAAAAAAAACCGACCAAGTGCGAGTCGGACTCGCGCACCCAGGGTTACCACATAATCATAATTGTATTAGTTGAAATTTCAATGAGTTAAATGTGCTAGATTTATTGAGTCCGACACGTGCTTGACCTAATTTTATTGTTTGTTGTTATTTTATAGCTTATGCACATAAACATACCAATTTTCAAGTTTGTAGGTGTTCCCGTTTTCAAAATAGAACTAAAACAAAAATCGCCTCCGAGACCATTCAACTTGACCCCTCTCTTATATGAATGTTCTTGAAACGGGAGCTCACCTCAATTGGTTACTATTAGTTGTGAGGAAAGTTGTAATATTTAATGATTTCAGACTTTTCCCTTTATTTGTACTGTGAGACCTAGCTTCTTGCCAAATTTCATAATTTTAGGTCTACGGGAAGTACCCTGTAGGTTTTGCTATTTTGCAAAAATGTATGGAGATGAGGACATAAAAAGCCATATCTTTTGATTGCATCGTTGTAAAAAATTGAAATTTTCAGATCTTGTGTGGTTCATGGACCCTAATATATGGTATCAATTTGAACCTGACACCTCTACCCGTTCGTGAGATAAAGGGTCTTGACAGACAGACAGACGGACAACAAAGTGATCCTATAAGGGTTCCGTTTTTTTCTTTTGAGGTACGGAACCCTAAAAATATCTAGATTTAGACCCATTTTTCTCAGAGAAATTCCATCTTTCATCGTCTGCTTCAGAAGTTAAAACACAAAATTATTGTAATGAGTAAGTTTAATATAAAAATTTTGCGACGCCTAACTGTATTTGGATAGCTGAAATATTTTATTTGTAAGACATCTTATTTTTAAGTAACTTAGCGGTGCTTCAATTATCTAACTCAAAAGTGGACCAAGAGATGGCGTTTCAGGGTTTATAAATCGCGCCATAGTTTTTAAAACACATAGAGAAATGATTTTTTTCTGATATGAAACCTAGCTAGATCGATTTTTCGCCTTCCAAAACCGTTATATTGTAAATTACATCGGTATAATGAAAGCTGTTTTCGAGAACGCAACAACAAATTATACATACTGGTTGTATAATTTATAGGATGTTACTATAATGTAAATGGTTTTTAAACTGCAGCAGCGACAAGTATATAAAAATAAAATAAATAACAAGAAACACATACCTAAACATTACAATGTCTCTACAATGTAGTCTGTACGGCCATGTTAATTTTATTACAGTTTGAAGGTACTTCTTGCCGTAAAATAAAATATTTAAACATGGTTAAAAATTTAAATGTGAATTTAAAACTGGACGATGACTTATGCATTTCAGAGAGAAATATGAATTTTCAGCTTAAAAATTTATATTTTGCCTTTGAGGCTTATTTCGATGTGAAATAAGGATATATGGTTAAAATATAAAGTGCTTTTCAAATATAATATGATGACGCATACGTTTTGTTGTGATTTTACTTTATCTACGGGGTGTAGGGGACGTTGCACTGAAATCTGAAAGGGCGTGCTCAGGTAATGAAACAGAACAACTTTCCCAAAGAAACATTTTTGGGAAATGACGGCCTCTCCCTGTATACAAATTGTTCACTTTTGATCGAACAGAATGTATGGAGAGACCAAATTTTTTTTTATTTCCCTATATTGTTTCTGTGGAAAAGTTGTTCAGTTTAGTTGACTGAGCAAGCCCTTTCAGTTTTCGGTACACCGTCCCTTAAACCTTGTATATTATTGTGTCAAGCAAGACTAGAAACAGTAAGTTTTTTTTTTTGCGAGAAAATAATGATAATATGTACAAAATGCAAATGCCCTGCTCAAATCCAATGAAGCTAATGTTTAATACAAAAGAGTGAAAGTCTAATACAAATTACATGTCAGTATTTTTCTTTGTATCCAAAACTTCGTTTACATCATAGTTTTCATGAATAAAACACAAATGACTGAACCGATCTATTAGGCTTATTTTGGTGATTCATCAAAATCAGTTACTTAAGGTGATCTGTTTCGGCCAGCTTAGCCCCGAACGCAACTAGATGGAGCCACTGCTGCAAATATAAGGCTTTATATTTTTATGCAATAAGTACCAACTATATATGTGCAAAAAGTTGATTCGCGTAAATTTCATCGTGCAACTTCAACGCCTAACAACAATTTCGATAAGAAAAATATCTCCATATGCACACTAATAAGTTCGTGTTTACATGAGTACGATTACTCACATATGCACACAAAGCACAACCGTACAGTTTTGACCGCACGCCCACAATCGTAATATTGAACCAAAAATTGCTAACAACAATAGTACATTCAGTACATTAACTGTATTTTTGTATTAATTAGCGAAAAATTTAACTAAAAATAGCAGTATTCGTTCGTTTTTCAACAGAATTTTATGTCCCGCGTAAGAATGCAAGTCATTTGAATTTTTGTATGGAAAACGGATCGCCTTATACAGATGATACATAAATGCAAAGTTTAAAGTGGCACTGCATTTTCGATATCCCCATTGGAATTGGTTTTGTTGTTTATAACAAACAAACAGAAATTCCAAAAAATATCTGAATCCAGTTAAAATTGTCCCCTAACTAAAACTAAACGGTGTTAGAACTTTATTTAGTAGCTATTTATGGCTTTATGGTTCTAAGCGCTACAAATGATGGTGAAGTTTATAAGGTACGAGCTGAGGGTACGAGAAACTAAAAATATGTTAAATATTATATAGACCATCAAAAAATTATGATCTGGCCTCACTACTAACCGTCCGTGATTTGTAACCAAAAATATTATTCAAAAACAAAAAGAAAACCAAGACGAAAAAAGTTCTTGCTTGTATAGTTTTCGGGTAAGCAATTTTAGGATAGTGGCAAACGTGACTTATACTGCTGTCAGAAAGCTCCAAGCTGCCAAATGACCAATTTCTAGATAGTATTAGGATTGACTATTTAACATAACTTCTCAAGCACAAAAACTGCTCTAATCGTAATAAAACTATCATCCGTCCACCTGTTTTTTTCTTTTTTCACCACTATTTTCTTGAAAAGTTTATAAACTTAAAAAAAATATTTGCCACAATTAAATAGCAGAATACATGTGGTGTAAGAGGAGAAACAAGAGCATAGAAAGAATTAGTTGAAAAATAAGGAATTCTAACTATTTTCGTTAAACTTGGTGCATTCGAGAACAAGAGAGGTTAAGATGATAATAATACGAGTATGTCGCGACAATTTTTATAAAGTGTCATGAAAAGAAAAGTTTGAAAGGGAAAGAGGAAAGGGAAGACCTAGGTGTAGTACATCATCATCATCATATTAACCGAAAGACTTCCACTGCTAGACATAGGCCTCTCCTAAAGATCTCTATGACGACCGGTCCTGCGCTGCTCGCATCCAGCGACATCCGCGACCTTGACCAGAGCAGAGCAAGGCACATCGCAAGAAGAACCGATGGCCGATGGGTCGTAAGGGTTCTAGAGTGGCGACCACGTACCGGAAAACGAAGCGTTGGCAGGCCCCCCACAAGGTGAACCGACGATCTGGTCAAGATTGCGGGAAGGTGTAGTTACCTTAACCAAATAAAGAAGAAGAGGGGTGACTAATGTTAAAGTGACGTGTTTATTCTGTTAATTTAGTTGAATAAATACTTTTATATTTAAAAAAAAAAAAAGAAGAAAGTTGAAATCACATCGTATAAAAAGTCAAGCATCTGGCGGAGAAAGAAACTAACAGAAACCAGAGATTATATAATAGTAAACTAACGCTAAAAGTTAAAAATGTACTCCATCCACAAGAATTTGCCTTTGAAAGAATAAAAACAATGTATGTTATTCAAAATTATTCAATTTGAACAATTATTAAACTTCATTGTACCTACTAACTTATTTGATAAATGTTGCAGCCCTCAGAGTTAACAAACTGTTGGGTTAATATTGCGACACATAAATTTATCATAGTGAGTAAGCACGCCATTAATTAATATTAAAACTTTGTACGACTTCATATGTAGCGACATGATATGGTTAAACTGATTTTCATACTTTTTGTGTATTTTGTAGTTTCGTTTGCTTTAATTCTTTTTTGTATTGTGGATTTATGATCTATTGTATATATAGCAATGCTTAATAGGACTAATTCTAGAAGATTAATAACAAACACACAAAAACTCTAATATTTTATTATATTTTATCCACACTAACCAGAAAATGTTGTGAAATATAACTATAAAAAAGTGACATGAGTGTTACTATGTTTAATATTCAAAAATTAAGGTTCATTACTAAAGTGACGAAGCGAACTCAGTTCTAGGTTTTGTAATGTTAACAAAACAAAGAAACAATTTTCCTAAATAAAGTAGTTTTAGCTCAAGAAGAAGTAAGGCGCTTGGACGAATCAATGAGGTGATGCAGACAAGATGTTTTTTGTTATAATATCCTGTCACTAGCAAGTACCTATTCATTTCAATAAATAAATGTAATTTAATTTGAAGGAAAATCAAATTTCATGATCACCCATAATAATAAAAAAAAATATATGTTTTTACAATATATTGGTGATGTAGAATCACCCCTTAGAAGGGTCATCGTACTTTTTTTACACCCTCTACAATAAAATAATAATATAGGCTTCATTTTATAATATTTCTGATATTATCATATTGCTTCTTTAGAAAATAAATCCCAACACATATATTAAATAAATTAAAATCTACGTTCACTTCATATTACAATATAAGGTGGATAAACTCATCGATTACTAAATTCAATTTATTGAAAAGTTTAATCTTTAGTTATAAGGTGCAATTTTTTAAAAATTGAAAAATATCGCAATGGTTACAACAGGGATTCTTTATTTTTAGGAAAAAGAATAAACTTAGCTTAAATTGAAGTAGATAACAATCATGGGCTAACCACGACTTTTTGATGCCGAAAATGCTAAAAGATAAAACATTATTATTTTCATTCACAAAAGAATACTGAACTAACTACTAATACAGAGGTATAGAGAACACAAAAAAATATTAAATGTCAAAAGGAATCTTCTTAGTGAAATTTTGATATAAGCTTTTTTATTCCAAAGTACATATCTAAAACATTAAAAAGATCTATTAGAGGTAATATCCCTGTACAAGTTGTTGATATAATTTTAATTTTTCTTAATTAATTCTATTGAGCAAACACGACTGACAACTGACTAGTTTCCTTAACACCGGTACTGAGTCATCACTGATCACTTAAACTGGCTTTTTAAACTCAGGACCATTAAGTTGAACTCCCATTACGTCGAATTTTTTTAAAGTTGGATTCCCAATGTTGAGTTCTCATTATGTTGAATTCTCGGAAAGTTGGATTCCATGACGTTTATTACCTATTTTGTTAAAAAAAATGACGTGAGAGAGTAGGGTTGAACCTACGATCTCCGGCGAACCGTGCCGTCCCGACGCTCTTCCAAATGATCCATCGCGGCTTCAAACGGTTTGTTAAAATTTCATTGATCGCTAACAGGGTGACTAGCGGATCTACCTTGGCTGGTAGCACTATATGGACTGATTAAACTTTGTCTGTGGTACTTGTGGCTACAAATAGAGCTATTGATGCTTTTTCTGGTCGAATTAAATATTTTTTGTGTTACAAAATAGACCGGAGCCGGGCATGAAACTGAAAAGTAGGTGCATACTTAAACCTGTGTGCCTTATGTGTAGGTGGCGATAATCGCCTTGTTAGCGATCAAGTGTAAAACATAGAAGATTATTTTATTATTATATTCAGCACAGTCAGTTTAAGTTCACTTAAAACAGTTTATATAATGCACACACTTTCTGAAGACGCCAACTTATGCATGCAAAGATATTCATTAGATACAGTTAAAAATAATTTCTTAAAACTTTATTATAACTAGTTAGTTTAAATTTAATTTCATTACTGTAGGAGCGAGTTGCACTTTCCTAACTGAACTATAACCGAATATACGCGTCTTGTTCTTGATGGTACATCCCACCCTGAACGTTAGAAAATATAAGAGTTGGTTAGAGATCAAATCAATTGTAAAGACAAGAACAAAGATGTCATAAACTTCAATATCTAGTATAGCATTATTTCTTAGCTAAACTAATAACTTCTTCTACCTTTTCCTTTTCATTGTTAACTTTTACACCATCTTTGAAATATAACTCAATATCTTGCAAAGTCTTATCTTTCGTTTCAGGTAAATACTTATACAAAATAATTGTCAGCACAGAAACCATTATACCATACAACAAAAAAGTTCCATACAAACCTAAACTTTTGAAAACAAGAGGTGCAATTTTAATACTAGTTCCTGTGAGAAGAAAATGAAATAAAATTGTTATGATAACGCCAGAGCTTTTATATTTTAAGGGAATCAATTCAGAGTATATTGAAGTTGACATTATCATAGGCCCACAACTTATAGATATCGAAAATGCTGAAAGAAAAAATATTGACAATATCTTATTTTCTTTGACATAAGAGAACTCAACCAACCATAAGTAAAAAGACAAAGAGAATAGAAAAAATACTCCTAAGCAAGTGAAAAATATCAACATGAATCGCCTTGTTAGGAATTTTGACAAAATACTTCCAAAATACATACCTAACACACTCGCACCGTCTAATATTAACATGCCAGCGTAAGCTGTAGATTCACTTTCCGTAATTTTACTTATTAAATCTATTGAGTATATACCACAGACTAGTTTTCCAGAAGATTGTAATTGAGCCATTACTAAAACTGACATTATAATAGGCATGTGAAATTCTCTTAACTTAATTGTTTGCCATAAATTTTTCGAAATATTGTTATTTATATTATTAATTTGTTCTTTTTGTGAATTGATAAGCTTACTAAGTTCATCTTCAGAATGTCTGTCAACACCTTTCAGCCACCTATGTGCCTTGATACATTCATCGAATCTTCCTTTCGTTGCCAGCCAATGAGGTGATTCCGGCCATATAAACACTGTTAAATAATGTGTTGAGCATAACAATCCAAACATACCTATATAGTTCCAATTGAAGAAAGTTCCAATGGCATTAGATACCCACATACCCCAAAATAAACTAGCTGACTTAATACATAAAAATATTCCTCTATATTTTGGCGATGTATATTCTGTGACCATAATCACTGATATTGTGAGATTTGAACCAAAAAGAATACCTTGGACTATCTGGCTGATCAAAAAGTGTGTACTAGTGTTGGCAAAGTAAAATATAATTAAACTACAAATTGAAGTACAGATTGCGAAGTAAAAGGGGGGTTTCCTGCCGATGTATGACGATAATGCAGGTAGGATGATTACCCAAGGCATCGCACTGTAGCTCATTGCTGACGCTGCAACCAAATTAATTCAATGTTTTTAAATATGTCTCAAGTTACAAATATACTTTTTTATCAAAGTTTTTGCATAAAATTTGTATTTTCCGATGTTACAAGTAGAAATCTTTATATGTCGTTGTTACTCTTGTAATGAAATTTATATTAAGACTGCACTCCGCGCACACTAGCGCCCTTTTCAGAATTTAATTAATTTCTTTGAATTGGAGATCAAAATGAAAAATTGAAGAACGGCTTAGTGTTCTTTGTCAGGATAGTGTTATTTTAAACTATTACAATTAGCTTTATGATATCTTGTTTATTCAAAATCCTTAAAACGGAAATTGGTGGCCACCGCGTTCCGTTCAAAGGATTTTGAATAAACAAGATAACATAAAGCTTATTGTAATAGTTTAAAATAACGCTATCCTGACAAAAAACACTTAGCCGTTCTTCAATTTTTCATTTTGGTCTCCAATTCAAAGAAATTAATTAAATTCTGATGAGGGCGCTAGTGTGCGCGGAGTGCAGTCTTAAAATATATTATATTTTTATATACAAATTTATGAACGCGAAGGTGTGATTGGTGGTCTTTCTTTATTTGACATAGGAATCATTGGTACAACAGAACGATATTATTTTTAACATTTGAAGCTCATAACATACCATGATAGGTCTACTGCAGGACAGAGAGCTCAATCCAGAACTCCAGCAAAAACTCTGGAAGGGATTTACCATAGTCACTACGCTTGTAAGCGTTGCGGCTGGCGACCGCTGTTGTTGGTGACCGCAGCATGATGGTACGATACATAGAAAGATGTTGCTCCCATCTTCCAGCTCAAAAGCCTTTAGTCGCCTCTTACGACACGGTTGGTACTATTCTTTGCAGGCCCAATACGGATGAAAGGGACGTTTTAAGGGATTGTGAATAATCCTATACATAGAACAAGATTTTATACTCTTACATACATAGCCATGAAGCCATTTCATCGCTGACTGTAGTGTTTCTTCTAAGCTGGAGAATGACTACTGTGGGTGCTCCAAAACATAGGCCGGTAACGAAGTAAGTTGTCCACAATCCGCTGCAGACCAGCAACTGAAAATATATTTACTTTAAAAGAACTCAGAAACCAATATAAATTCATAAATGGAAAAACGTGGTAAAAGTTTTTCAAAATTGATCATCAACTGCATGCTAATAACAATCCTCTTATTTTTTTGCACAACAATCTGCGTCCATAGATGGGCTTGGCGCGCGAAAATCATGTTACTCTATGGTTTTTTAGGCGATTTTGCTCGATTTTTGGATTAGCTTTATCATAAAAACGGGAATACTTAGAATCGCAAAAATTGGTATGTTAATAATGCATAAGCTTTAAAATAACAACAAATAATAAAAACTAAAGTCAATAATAAAAGGTCAAGCGCGTGTCGGACTCGCGCGTTTTTAATACACTTCTACGTGACTGCGCGTCCATAACGGTATTTTTACGGACGGTATTTTTACCATAGTGGTACAGAAGCCTCGGTGTTTTTCGAGTTCTGCGCGTTAACGGTCAAAGCCAGAACTATTTTGTACAACGCATATGTACCACACCATCAATCAGTGTCTAGTTAGGGTTGTACGAGTAGAGTGATTGGTGACCACAATAATAAATATAATATGCAGAAGCACGGTGCTTGCATTCCTTCTGTTTAATATCAGTTTACTTTAACAACACATGCGAAAAGATATTTGTAGGTAACATTATTCTCAGTTAGCACCTCAAATTCTTATGACAAAAACTGGAGAGGCTTTCTTTGCTGCTATGCCAAAAAATAGTGACTTCCAAACTATGACTTAGTTAAGCAAAATTTATGTATTGCTGTATTGCTGACCGAAGTTTAGTTATTTGCAAACTCTGTTTTTAACTAAACTAGTCTGGTTATCCCTTTTTTTGCGTTCCCATTGCGACATGTTAAATAATTAACTGGACAATTACCTGTCTGAAAAATGGTTTCCAACTGCTTTCCTCCTGTTGTATGTCTTCATTTAATTGATCCACTTGATTATACTTATATGAATCCATTTTTAAATTTAATAGGTAATAGAAAAAACTTTATTTCCGCATATTATAATTTATATGATAACTCTAAAAACACGTTTACCAACTATCAATAAGATTATTCAAATACAATATCAAAGACTTATTTAAATAAAAATTACTGAGTTTATCCTCATTCATCTATCTACACTAATATTATAAAGAGGAAAGATTTGATTGTTTGTTTGCATTGAATAGGCTCCGAAACTATTGGACCGATTTGTAAAATTCTTTCACCATTAGAATCCTACATTACCCTTGATGAACATAGGCTATAGAATATATAAAAAATCATTAGGAATGCGTATGAAAACATCAATAATGTAACTCAAGGTGTGAAAAAAATTACCAAATAGCATCCTTATATCGCGTACGCTGCGGAAACTATTGACAATAGAGCAAAGTAGTGTACTACAGTTTTATAGAAGACATTAATATTTACAAAAAATTCTACGATACCATATGTCTAACTATTACAGTTATGTCACAATAATTTCATTTTCATGTTAAAATATGCATTAGTAACGTCGGTACAAACTATAATATATAGGCCACATTATTCGTACCTATTAATCCTTATCCAAATAAATGACTTCGTATTCAAACCTTTAACAGAACCTGTAAATTACTTTCCGAATTTTTCAAATTGGACATAACATTCAAAATTTATCATATGTGTAATCTTTATCAAAATTTAAATTTAGGAAACAGCGTAGCGCTATAAGTGAATGATGGTTTTATCTAAAACAGAGAATAGACAAAAAAAATTTGGCTGATGGTTCCTGTATGTGTATGTACCTAAGTGTAATCTCACGCCTATATCCCTTCCTCACTAGGTAGGCAGGCAGAACATCAGAGAGTGTATGTGATAATGAGAAATCTACCTTTGTCTATTACTTTGGTACTCTACACATTTAATTCCAAATAATATCCAAATTCTCTTTAAAATGTACTTCTTTTAGGGTTCCGTAAGGGTGGAAAATGGGACCCTATTAATATGCCTTCGATGTCTGCCTGTCTGTCAGCGGGCTGTATTGAAATTTTCACATATTATCTATTGCTGTTGCCACTATAACAACAAAAACTAAAAACTAAATTTAAATTAAGGGGGACTCCCCTACCAAAAAAGAGTATTTTTTGGCGATTTTTGCTCGGTTCTTGTTTTAGCTCTATTGTAAAAACGGGAACAATTTTCATAGTGCATAAGCTATAGAATAACAACAAATAATCAAAACTGGTCAAGTGCGTGTCGACTCGAGCGAATTTAATGCACTTCTGCGAGACTAAGATGGTATGACTGCCCATAACTAAGACGGTATTTTTACCTTAGTGGTACGGAACTCTCGGTGCGCGAGTCTGACTTGCGCTTGGCCGGGTTTTTTTAGTAATCCCCGACGTAACAAGAATCTATATCTACCCGTGCGAAGCCGGGGCGGACCGCTAGTCTGATAATAAACCTAGATTATTTTCCTGTCTCCTCATTCACATGGGTATTTCCTCTTATATTTTTACGTTGTTAGTACCACCATGGACTACTTGTACAGGTCAGTAGCTAGTTGGTTGTTTGGCACATCATCTGGCTAGGTGGCCAGTCTAACAAATCAAATGGTTTCTGTAAGCGCATACGAGTATTTATAGACCGTAAGGGCACTGCATGTTTTCCTACGTCATCTAGTACACCAAATTTGCAACTTTGTATCGATAGTAGTGGCCTAACAGGTCCACAAAACGTTGGTCTGCCAACTTGGACTGGCGAAACTGCCAAGAGGATGCAAGGCAGACCAGTTGTTTTTTACTTATATAGGTACCTTCTATTTCTACAATAAGATTTCATTCGTGTAATCTGTCAATTAACCATTTTTCTCTCCAACTGTAAAAAACCTGCCAGGTTTTGGATTGGCAGACCAACGTTTTGTGGACCTACTAGGCCACTACTATCGCTACAAAGTTGCAAATTTCGTGTACTAGACGACGTAGGATAACATGCAGTCCCCTTAAAGTCTATTATATTGTTTAATCTATTTTCGGTGGCTTTACCTAGATGAAACATTTTAAGGGTTCCGATACCAAAATGGTAAAAAGAAAACCCTTATGGTGGGACTTTCTCTGTCTGTCTGTCCGTCTGTCACACCTCTATATCTCAGCAACCACTCATGCTATCGACTTGAAATTTGGAGTAGTTTTTTTATGTTACAATTGAGCAAACGAGCCGGTAGGCCACCTGGTGGTAAACAGTCACAACCGCCCATAACAAACATTGTTTTAGATGAAAAAAGTAACAAATTATGTTGTAAATTTATTTTAGAAAGTTGTACGTTCTTATAAACAGAACTTGGCATCCATTTCGATATCACTTCTTTTGTCGGTGAAGTCAACAACCACGCATATTCTTTATAATTGAACTGGCTTCCATTTTTTTACATTTATGTTTTTGGTGGGATAAGACTATAAGGGACCGGACTATAACGAATATTCGGTTGGCACTAGCTTTCACGTTATTAAATTTAAGAACCACTTTCTTTCTAGTCGTGCTATATTTTTTTTCGAATAATTCTGCATATAAACCTTTGCGGTGGTTTTCTAGGTACCTAAAGATAAATGCCAGTTGAATCTAAGGAATAATTATGTGAAGTCAAAACTGCTGTTTTTGAAAACGCAATTTTTTACGCGCGTGATATTAGATGGTATAGTCAAAATCACGTCAAGCTTGATATTATATTGAACTTTTTATTTTACAGTCAAGAGTACTTTGAGTTTTACACTTTGGACTTGTATGCCACCGGAAACATTTTATTTACACTTAAACATTATTTAATACATTATTTACATTTAAACATTACATTTAATTACGGCTATTACCCTCGATGCAAGAGGCTGATTCGTACTTAGCTGATTTTTAGGGTTCTAATACCAAAATGGTAAAAAAAGGAACCCTTGTGGTGCCGCTCTGTCTGTCTGTCACACCAGTATATCTCAGCAACCACTCATGCTATCGACTTGAAATTTGGAAGAGTTTTAGAATATGGTTGTCCAATTTAATTGCACGTAAAATAATTAAGAAAAATTATGATTATTAATGTAAATCAAATAGGGGGGGCAAAATTTCAAATTATCGGTACTAGGTCAAGTGGGGTATTATATGAAAGGGCTTTACTTGTAAATTCTAAACTATATTTTTTCTTTTATAACTATTAGTTTTCAAGTTATGATGAAAAATGTCAAAATAAAAACCCCCCCCCCTCTTATCTCCGTAGTCTGTGTATGGAAAAATCTGAGTTAATTACAGTCGATAGAAATGTATGTAAATATTACAGCAAAATAAAACAATCTTCCTAACTTGCACAGTTTTTTAGAAATATGCAAAAAACCTTTACAAACAAATTTAGTCTTGCGGTCCTAAAAATGGACTATATTGCTTCCAAAAATACTAAAGGTATATTGGAACCCTCGGCGCGAAAGTCCAACTCGCACTTGACTGTTTTTTTATTAAAGTAAGAATGGTAAAACGAGTACTTACTTGTCATTCAAGAAAAACCAACCAGTTGTAAGTTCAATTTGATCATTGTCAAAAGTTTTTGATCCTAAATCGGTATAAGTTGAGGTATACTAGTATATTCACAATAAAGGTGGCGCTAGTCGTCTTCTTAGCGATCAGGTTTAAAATAAAGAAGATTATTTTACTATTATATTCAGGACAGTCAGTTTTAGTACACTTAAAACAGTTTATATAAATACTTATGCATGTAAAGATATTAATTACATAAAGTTAGAAGGAATATCTTAGAATTTAATTATAAATAGTTAATTTCAATTTTTTTCTTTAGGAGTAAGTTGCACCATCTAAACTTAACTATAACCGTATTCACTCGTCTTTCTCTTGATGGTGCATCCCACCTTGAACATTCCAAAATGTTAGAGATGGTTCAAGATCAAAGCAATTGTAAAGACAATAACAAAGATGACCTTATCTTCAATATCCAGTATAGATTTATATCTTAGCTAAACTAATATGCTCTTGATGGTGCATCCCACTGTGAACATTACAAGAGTTGGTTCTAGATCAAAGCAATTGTAAAGGCAAGATCAAAGATGTCCTTAACTTCAATATCCAGTACAGTGTTATTTCTTAGCTAAACTAATAACTTCTGCTTTTTCCTTTTCATTGTCTGCTTTTACACCATCTTTGAAATATAATTCAATATCTTGCAAGGTCTTATCTTTTGTTTCAGGTAAATACTTATACAAAATAAATGTCAGCACAGAAACCAATATGCCATACGACAAAAAGGTTCCATACAAACCTAAAGTTTTGAAAACAAGAGGTGCAATTTTAATACTAGTTCCTGTAAGAAGAAAATGAAATAAAATTGTTATGATAACGCCAGAGCTTTTATATTTTAAGGGTATCAATTCAGAGTATATTGAAGTTGACATTATCATAGGCCCACAACTTATAGATATCGAAAATGCTGAAAGAAAAAATATTGACAATATCTTATTTTCTTTGACATAAGAGTACTCAACCAACCATAAGTAAAAAGACAGAGAGAATAGAAAAAATACTCCTAAGCAAGTAAAAAATATCAACATGAATCGCCTTGTTAGGAATTTTGACAAAATACTTCCAAAATACATACCAAACACACTCGCACCGTCTAATATTAACATGCCAGCGTAAGCTGTAGATTCACTTTCCGTAATTTTCCTTATTAAATCTATTGAGTATATCCCACAGACTAGTTTTCCAGAAGAATGGAATTGAGCCATTACTAAAATTGACATTAGAATAGGCATGTGGAATTCTCTTAACTTAATGATTTGACATAGATTTTTTGAAATGTTGTTATTTATATTCTTTATGTGGTCTTTCTGTGAATTTATAAGCTTTCTAAGTTCATCTTCAGAATGCCTATCAACACCTTTCAGCCACCTATGTGCCTTGATACATTCATCAAATCTTCCTTTTGTTGCCAGCCAATGAGGTGATTCCGGCCATATAAACACTGTTAAATAATATGTTGAACTTAATAATCCAAACATACCTATATAGTTCCAGTCGAAGAAAGTTCCAATGGCATTAGATGCCCACATACCCCAAAATACACTAGCTGATTTAATACATAAAAATATTCCTCTATATTTTGGCGATGTATATTCTGTGACCATAATCACTGAAATTGTGAGATTTGAACCAAAAAGAACACCTTGGACTATCTGGCTGATCAAAAAGTGTGTAGTAGTGTTGGCAAAGTAAAATATAATTAAACTACATATTGAAGTACAGATTGCGAAGTAAAAGGGGAGTTTTCTGCCGATGTATGATGATAATACAGGTAGGATGATTACCCAAGGCATCGCACTGTAGCTCATTGCTGACGCTGCAACCAAATTAATTCAATGTTTTAAATAGGTATGTCTTAAGTTACAAATATGCTTACTTATCAAAGTCGTTGCATAAAATTTGTGTTTTCCTATGTTCCAAGCTGAAATCTTTATATGTCGTTATTACTCTTGTAATAAATTTTATAGAAAAATATTATTATGTTGTGTTACATCGATAGTGCAACATTTGTTTCTATACTAATTAAGAAAAGCGAAAGTGTGCTTAGTGGTCTTACTTTCTTTGAAGCATTATTGGAACAACAGAATGATATTATTTTTTTTATATTTTGAGGGATTGTGAATAATCCTATACATTGAACTAGATTTTATACTCTTGCATACATAGCCACGAAGCCATTTCATCGCTGACTGTAGTGTTTTTTCTGAGCTGGGGAATGACTACTGTGGGTGCTCCAAAACATAGGCCGGTAACGAAGTAAGTTGTCCACAATCCGCTGCAGACCAGCAACTGAAAATATATTTACTTCAAAAGAACTATGAAAGTCATTAAACATGGATAAGCGTAGCACAAGGTTTTTAAAAATAAAATTGTTCATGAAACAAAATGCTAAAAAATCTGCTTCCATAGAGCGTTTTATAAGAAACTGTCTTAAAATAAAAGTTACAGTAATAAATAAACAAAATATTCCAATTATATTGTTTTTTCTTTTGGAAAAACCATTAATAAAAATTATAAACTCTAGAAACTGACGGCATCAGATAACAAGACACAAGAATTTTTTTTTAGATAATAATTTTGAAATGTTTTGGGGTGATTTTTAGCTACTTTCCACTTAATCAACATCAGAATTTACCCTCAAAATTTGTCAAATGTCTTCAAATTCATCCTGTAGTTTTGTTATTCTTTTTTTTTCAGGGATATGTACAACACGAGTGTTGCGGCATGTTAAATAATTAACAGGACAGGTTACCTGTCTGAAAAATGGTTTCCAGCTGCTTTTCTCCTGTTGTTTGTCTTCATTTAATTGATCCACTTGATTATACTTATATGAATCCATTTTTAATTTTAAATTAAATTAAACAGAAAACTTTATTTCCACATATTATATGATAACACAAAAAACACGTTTGTCTACTATCACTCCTAACACTAAGATTATTTAAAGACATTATTATACTAAGACTTGTTTGAATAAAAATTACTGAGCTCATCCTCATTGAGCTGATAATAAACCCAGATTATTTTCCTGTGGCCTCACTCACATAGGTAATTCTTTTACATTTTTTACATTGTTCGTACCACCATGGAATCTGCCTTGCAATCCACACTACATGATGATGATGATTATAAGTATATCGTTTAAATTATTGTCAGTGCCTTTACTCAAGGTTACACGTTATAGCTTATAATCTCTGACTTTTGGTTTTGTTTTAGCTTTGCGTTGGTAGGTATTTACTTATGGTCTGGTAATAACTTTCCGCTTCCAGTAAAGCATCGAAAATTATTGAAAATACTTTACTAAGCAGTGAGTCTCAACTATTACAAACCCACTTTTACGTTTACAATCTTAATTACCTTACATAGCTCGACTATTAAAGCAAAATCCTTCAGCAAACATTGATAAAACCACACTGATGAAGGAAATTAAATTATTCCGGGCATATTCTTTATTTTCACCTCTACCGCTACAAATACTAACGAACATTCTGCAAACAGCAGACATGTCGGCACAAGCTTCATCATTACCAAGTCTAGTGGCAGAAATGAGGTACCCCGGATTAGCAAGTGAAATCCAAGCGTTGTCAGAACAGGACGGACGAATACGTAACGCGCAAATTAGACGGAGATAGATAGAGAAAGAACAAAAATTCGGTTGGCACCCGCTTTCACGTTATTTAATTTGAGAAACACTTTCTTTGAAGCAGCGACTTTTTACCTACTCGTGCTATATTTTCTTCGAATTATTTTGCACTTTAAGCCTTGCCGTGGTTTTCTAGGTTTTTTTTTTATGTGACAAGTGTGCAAACGAGCAGGTGGGACACCTGATGGAAAGTGTTCACCACCGCTCATAGAACTCGCTGTCTTATTAGTGGCATAACTTAACACTTATAACACAGTAAAGCACGTTGCCCACCCTGAAAACTAAGATGGTATGTCTCGTGTGCCAGTAATTTCGCTGGCTCCCTCACCCTTCAAACCTAAACACAGCAGTGCATACTCGTACACTGCTATTTTAGGGCAGAAATAGGAAAGGGGGTGGTACTTCCCCAGAGCACAGACCAATACACACACACGCATACACTATCTCACCTATAGACACACACATATAATCACATGCACACAAACACCCATACACACACACATATAGGGTGACTTTTAATTAGATCTTGATAAAAAAAAGGTATGAATGTACTCATGGTACTGAACAACTTTCCCCAAGGAACATAGGTCAAAATACGAAAATATATACTATGCCCTATAAACATACCAATTTTCAAGTTTGTAAGTGTTCCCGTTTTTAAATAGAACTAAAACAAAAATCGCCTCAGCAACCATCCAACTTGACCCCTCTCTTATATGAATGTTCTTGAAACGGGAGCTCACCACAATTGGTTACCATTAGTTGTGAGAAAAGTTGTAATATAGGGAACGGAACGTGACCGTGGTGTTAACAACAAACCTGTGCCTAACATTTTCATTAAATTCGTGTAAAAAGAGGAGATAATTAGCTGTAACCTGTTTCAAAACAACATCAAGTGAACGACGCACTGCTGTACACTGTTTGTCACTCCAACAGCATCACTTAATGGCCGAAAAATCACCAATTTTCATCCAGGTATTCGTGCACTTTATCCGTTGAAGCACTATTTTGAATTAATCATTAACGCAAGTAAATACATCACAACGTAAAAGATAATTACCGATCAGCTGATTGGTCTGCGCCAGCTGATATTGACAGACGACTTAAAACGTCACTTTTGCGTTTCATTACACGCAGCTGACGTATAGTGCGGGAACTCACGCGAGAACTACACCACCACTATCAGCCAATATCACCCCTTTGTTGTGGCGACATCTATACAATTTATTGCGTACTGCGTAGTCTTGCAAGATCCAACTGCAAATAATCGACACGAGAGGGTAAAATTGTTCACTACTTCACCGCAAGATGCCACCTAAAGTTCTGCCTAGCTGTGCAGGCTGCCGGAATACTATCGGAAATAATCTGCATATACGCTGTAGCATATGTAAGCAGACTTATGATCTCGTTTGTGCTAATATACCAGAAAAGCGCTTTACAAATACGATGACGAAAGAACAAAAAAGCGACTGGAAGTGCCAAACATGCCAGTGTAAGCAGCCTAAAACAGGAAATTTAAACACACCGGTCGGCAGTGCACAAGGTTCTAGGGGGATTAACACCTCTTATACTGTCCCTTCTGAAGAACCACAAGATCTTGCTGCTAATGAATCTAACGACCATTCTTCATCTGGTTCGTCACTGCAGATTAAGGATTCTGCGGAAGAAAAGAGCTGTGAGAACGTCACGAGGGTGCGTTTTCCTGGTTTTGGTGGAGTGTACAGCAGTAATGAACAGGAGAATGAATCTCTCTCACCGGGTATAGTGAGAGCTATTATCAAGGAAGAAATAAATCTGGCATTAAAGGAGACTGTAAAGCAATTAGTAGGAAAAGAGTTTGCAGCCATAAAAAACCTCATTGCCAACTTTGAAACATCCTTGTCCTTCTTCAACGATCAATATGACTCATTTAAGTCAACCTTGGATAAAAATTGTGACACAGTTAAACACTTGCAGCTGCATAATCAACAACTACAATCGGAGGTGGAGAACCTTTCAGAACGGCTTAACTTTATGGACCAGCAACAGCTTGCCAACGATGTCGACTTCACGAATGTACCCGAAGCGAAAAACGAAAATGCTACACATGTCGTGTTAACTTTAGCAAACAAGCTGGATATCAAGTTAACAGAAGCTGACGTGGTGAGTGCATATCGTGTGGGCTCTACGCGTGGAGAGTCAGGAAGCGAGCAAGTTGAGGGCACAACGCAACGCCCGCGCCCCATCGCCGTGCGACTGGCACGCCGGGACCTGCGCGACAAGATTCTCAAGGAGGCGCGCGTTCGTCGCGGCGCCACTACTGCCGACACCAGCCTCCCCGGACCTTCGCGCCCTTTCTACGTTAACGAACGGTTGACTAAGTCAACAAGGCAACTGTTTCAAAAGGCGCGCGAAATGAAAACCAACTATGGATGGAGATTTGCATGGACTGTGCAAGGAAGAATTTTCGTAAGGAAATCAGAAGACAAAAACTGTCCTCGTCATGGTATTCGCACGTTGGCCGAGCTAGAAAGGGTTTTTAAAGACGAAGTGGTTAGATCCTGATAGTGATTATTTCCAACTCAATTTCGATTTCCACCCAATATTTATCATCATTATCGATTGTAACGCTTGCTATGCTTTAAACAATCAATGTCACAGCTCTTACATATTTTCTGATTTGTATCATCAGGTGGCGACGAATGGGTACTACACTCAGCACCAAGATTATAGTACATTCTTTTTAATAGCTCACACAGAACACTTCACAACAACACACATTTTACACAGAACTTTTAATTATAGTTATTTAATTATATTATTAAATATATGTCAGAGGAGGTCAGTACATTCTTTAATTTATATTTACAATGATGGGTAAAAAGACACGTCATTTGAAGCTAGCATTGCTTAACGTGCGTTCTCTAAACACTGGCAGGGATGAGTTTATCGCTTCTGTAGATAGACACCAGCCAGATATTTTAGCGCTAAACGAAACATGGCTACAAATAGGACAAGATAAATATTTTCCTCCAGTACCAGGATACACTTTAAAAAGTAACCCCCGTTCGACAGGTAAAAGAGGTGGCGGGGTGGGATTTTATGTTAAAAGAGGCTTACAGGTGCGTATTAAACAACATCCAATCTCCCCGCTGGAGCAAATGTGGATAGAACTCCGAATTTCGGGCATGAGACCCCTCGCTATTGGTACGGCTTACAGACCAGAAGCAGTTTCGATTGATACCGCCATTGACGCTCTCAACGACTCACTGGATATATTTGCTTCATATAGCAGTGTTTTTCTCCTAACAGATTTTAATGTTGATTTAAATATGTTAGAAAGACCCATGACAAAGAAACTAATGACTTTTTTTAATAATCGTAATCTAGAACAACTCGTTAAAAGCCCAACAAGAATAACAAACGACACCGAATCGTTATTAGATTTATTTATTACAGATAGCCCAAGAGTCTGTAAGACAATACATGTTTACCATAACCCCACGATTAGTGATCATGCCATGGTTCTTGCGGAATTAACTATTACGAAACCGAAACAGATGCCTCTATATATTTACAAGCGGTTTTTAGAAAAAATAAACATGGAGGAATTCACAAAAGATTTGAAAAACATGACATGGACAGATATTAAAGCGATAAAAGACGTTAACGGAAAGGCAAAGTTATTTAGGCAAATACTAACAAAATTATTTGATAAACATGCACCAGTTCAGAAAATACGCATAAACCAAAATATGAACCCTTGGATTACAGACAACATTAGATTATTGATGGAGTTACGTGACTCAGCTCTAGTGAGAGCAAAAAAAACCCAAGTTGAACCACATTGGAAATACTACACAAGCCTTCGTAACTACACGGGAGGGGCTCTAGGACGTGAAAAAACTGCGTATTTCACACACTACGTTAATAAAAATAAACAACATCCACGACAAATGTGGACCTATTTAAGGCGTTCTTCGATCCTAGGTGACAATAGCAAATCTTTTATTCCTCAGCATTTAAGTAACCCTGAAGAAGTTAATAATTTTTTCCTAAAAATACCGGGAAACCCAACCACGGATCATAAAACTTTGATGGATCTAGAAAAAACAAAGTTGTGTAAAGAAGTGTTTGAGCTAAAACAATGTACAGAAGGTCAAGTTTATAAAATAATTTCATCAATAGAAACAAAAGCATGTGGTCATGACAGCATTTCAATAGATATGATCCGTCTTACCCTAGACGTTACGTTACCAATAATTACACACATAATTAACGCATCTCTTCTTTCAAACACCTATCCCGAAGAGTGGAAACTAGCTAAAGTAAGGCCTATTCCCAAAAGTAATAGAGTCGAGGAGTATAAAGATCTGCGCCCTATTAGTATACTACCAGTGCTCTCCAAAATAATAGAAAGAAGCGTCTGTGAGCAGTTAAAAAAACATCTGGAACAAAATAAATTGCTTCCTCTAATGCAATCGGGGTTCCGAAGTGGACACAGTACCACTACGGCTTTGGCTAAGGTCACGGACGATATTACTGCAGCTTCCGACAAAGGCATGGGTACAATACTAGTTTTATTAGATTTTTCTCGGGCTTTCGATTGTCTGAACCCAAAACTACTTCTTGCAAAATTAGCGTGTTATGGTGTGTCACCGCCAGCTTGCAAATGGTTCGAGTCGTTTCTGACTGACAGACAGCAATATGTAGAACTTGAGACTGACCAGGGCTTAGTAGTGCAATCAAATACCCAAAAGATCCCTCGTGGTACGCCTCAAGGATCTATACTCAGTCCTCTACTTTTTATTCTATATACGGCAGACCTTGTTACAAAGTTAAATCACTGTGAAGTTCACCTCTACGCCGATGATACTCAGCTGTATTACTCCTTTGCACCGCATGATCTTAATCCGGCATTAAATAAAATAAACGAAGACTTAAACACTATTTCCGACTGGTCAGCCAAACATAACTTAGTTTTAAACCCATCTAAATCGCAATTTGTTGTACTGTGTAATAAATGGCAGCGTAACAAAATAGTGGAACAACACCCAAAATTATACATAGGAAGTGAGGTTGTTGCTCAAGTAGAAAAAGCTCGGAATCTTGGTCTGATTATGGATGGTGAAATGCGATACATAGAACACGTTAATATAAAAATACGAAATGCATTCTACCGATTAAAAGTTTTATACAGCTTCCGGAGGTATTTATCTGTGAGAGTGAGGGAAATACTAACAGAATCGCTGGTTCTGTCACATTTTAATTACGTTGACGCCGTATACGGTCCTCGACTTCTGGAGCAAACCAAAAAGTCCATACAACGCGTACAAAACGCATGTATGCGATTCTGTTACGATATACCGAAACGAGCGCATATCACACCGTACCTTAATGAGAGAGAAATTTTTAATATGGCTCACCGGAGAGAGCTGCACTTAGCCTGCATGGTCCGAAATGTACTCGAATTTGAGAAGCCATCATACTTATTCGAAAAACTAGATTGGTTAAGAGATAGGCGAGGAAGACCTCTTCGATCCCATAGGGTAAATGCGTTGTCTATACCTAGCCACAAAAAAACATTCTTCAGAGGAGGGTTCAAATTCGCCGCTTCAAAAGTGTGGAATGATCTACCACCCCCTTTACGTGATTCCATGTCACTTATTAAATTCAAAAAGCTTGTACGGAGACATCTCATGGAAAAGCAATCGGGAAAAAGGGCGAGCGAATTTTGAAACTTTCTCCGAATTAAACAGTTATTATCTTATCATACAAATCAAACATGTACACACACACACACACACACACACACACTTACTTACATATATATATATATATATATATTACTTTTATATAATAAGTGCATGTACTACGTAGGATTTTATTTGATTTATTATTTTGTTTTAAATTTGTATGTTTTTTCTTTCTTTTATTTATATAACTTGCGTATAGCTATTGCATCTCATTTTACACAAATACCCTGCAACACCACGCTCACATAACTATGAACTTGACAATTGAAACCTTATTAGGGGCTGGTCTGAAAACCAGCGCTAAGCCACTAGGCATAGCAATATGCTGAGACTAGTACCCATTGCCAATTGTAGATTCCTGGAGTATCAGATTAATACGTAGATTGTAAAGCCTCTTATGTTTTGTATGTATCTTCATTGGCAATAAGAATTTTTTTACTTTTCAATTTAATTAATTAATTATGAAATAAATCAGAGGTATTGTATGTATCTATCTTATGTATTGCATGTGTATTTATTGGCAATAAAGAATTTTTTAATTTTTAATTTTTTAATGATTTCAGACTTTTTCCATTATTTGTACTGTGAGACCTAGCTTCTTGCCAAATTTCATGATTTTAGGTCAACGGGAAGTACCCTGTAGGTTTTTCATTTTTTAATAAGTGTATGGAGATGAGGACATAAAATGCCATATCTTTTGATTGCGTCGTTCTAAAAAATTTAAATTTTTAGATCTTGTGTGGTTCATGGATCCTAATATATGGTATTAATTTCAACCTGATACCTTTACCCGTTCGTGAGATAAAGGGTCTTGACAGACAGACAGACAGACAGACAGACAGACGGACAACAAAGTGATCCTATAACGGTTCCGTTTTTTTCTTTTGAGGTACGGAACCCTAAAAATCATAAAATTTGGTCAAGCGCGTGTCGGACTAAAAAATCTAGCACATTAACTTACTGAAATTTCAACTAATACAATTATGATTATGTGGTGGTACAAAACCCTCGGTGCGCAAGTCCGACTCGTACTTGGCCGGTTTTTTTTTATTTGCATAAACTTTAAGATTACGTTCAGCTAACAAAACTGAACAACTTTACCTATAGGATGATCTTCTATACAAAATACGCTATCAGCTGAAACAATTTCTCTGGGGAGTTGAAATTTTTATGGGAAGTTACATCCTATCTATCTTAGGGAAAGTTGTTCAGTTTCGTTAACTGAACGTGCTCTTAAAGTTAATGTAAATAAAAAAGACACGATGTATATAATGTCAAAATTACATATCACATATACAGGGTAAAAAAAAAACCGGCCAAGTGCGAGTCGGACTCGCGCACCGAGGGTTCCGTACCACCACATACCACCACATAATCATAATTGTATTAGTTGAAATTTCAGTAAGTTAATGTGCCAGATTTTTTGAGTCCGACACGCGCTTGACCAAATTTTGTTATTTGTTGTTATTTTATAGCTTATGCACTATAAACATACCAATTTTCAAGTTTGTAAGTGTTCACGTTTTTAAAATAGATTTAAAACAAAAATCGCCTCAACGACCATCCAACTTGACCCCTCTCTTATATGAATGTTCTTGAAACGGGAGCTCACCACAATTGGTTACCATTAGTTGTGAGAAAAGTTGTAATATTTAATGATTTCAGACTTTTCCCATTATTTGTACTGTGAGACCTAGCTTCTTGCCAAATTTCATAATTTTAGGTCAACGGGAAGTACCCTGTAGGTTTTGCATTTTTGAATAAATGTATGGAGATGAGGACATAAAATGCCATATCTTTTGATTGCGTTATTGTAAAAATTGAAATTTTCAGATCTTGTGTGGTTCATGGATCCTAATATATGGTATTATATTAATTTCAACCTGATACCTTTAACCGTTCGTGAGATAAAGGGTCTTGACAGACAGACAGACAGACAAACAGACAGACAGACAGACGGACAACAAAGTGATCCTATAATATTTTCCTCTTCCGATCTGGCAGTTGACAAGACAAGTCAGTTATTACTTACGTCTGTGTATTTTACATATTTTTTGTGCTAAATCCTAGTTTTGTGCACCAGTGTTCAAAGTTTGTTGTGCCCAGACATCTCCGCTGTCATAATCAAGACAAATAACCAGATAAAATACTGTGAATAGTGGAAAATAATGATAAAACTGTGTAAAAATATATATATCTAGATCTATAAATAGACATCTCTTAACAAAACAAAGTGAAGTGAGCGACTTATAAGACGTCATTCAACTTGACACACATAGACGTCATTCAACTTGACACATAGTTCAGTGTTGCCTAATCTAAATTGTTGCCATCACCATAAAAATACTACTTAATTAGTAGAAAAACTTTTGGTTGTGGATTGAAGTGTACACCACTGAGTTCCAGCGCCACATATTAGTGCGGGCGGCGACCTTCTCTGGACGCTTCTGTGTTCCTGGTACACGATGTATGATCAACAGAGTGTAAATTTATCGGACCCAGACATGTCTATCTCGTTTGAGGAAGGAAGTCAAATGAATCAAACCACGCATGGGTATGTTAACACAGATCCTAGAGGAGATCAACAAAAACCAGAAAACCCACCCTTGGATAACGTACTGCAAGATTTTAAGGATGAGATGAGGAAACTAATGGCGTATTTCTCTGCAACCCAAAAGAGCGAACTGAGCAGCCTGAATAGTGGTCTCGAAAACTTAACCGCCGCCCATAAGAGTGATTTTAATAACATGAATAGCACCCTGGCGGAAATTAGACAGTCAAACCTGGATACTCAGAGCAAAATCGACTTCCTTACTGATCAAAATACCGAGATGCATAAGCGACTAACTTCGCTAGAAGGCCATACAAAGGAGGACAGGCAGTATATTATCTTCCTGGAGGGCAAACTTGAAAATATGGAAGTCAGTAGCCGAAAAACTAACTTCGAGATGAAGAATGTACCAAAACAGGTCAATGAGTCTAAGGAAACCCTAATTGATATGGTAACCAGTCTTTCTAAGACCGTCAATGCTGGATTGACCAGAAACGATATAAAGGATATCTACAGAGTCCGAAGCAAAAAACCTGACCACCAAAATACTCCGGTAATTATTGAAACTATCTCTGTGCTGAAAAAAGAAGAGATACTCCTTATGGCAAAGCAGTTCAACATAAAAAACAATACAAAACTTGCAGCGAAACATCTCGGTCTTAAGATCCAGGAAGATACACCCATTTATCTGTCCGAGCACCTGACTCCCAATTCGTCTCGACTATATTTCCTTGCCCGCGACCTCCAAAAGTCCAAAAATTACAGATTCTGCTGGTCTAAATACGGCAAAGTATATGTCCGTGAAACGGAACTTTCCCCAGTCATCATGATTAACAGCGAAAGCCAAGTCCATCACCTAATGATGAAAGAATGACTATATCTAGACCCTTTTTACTGTGATTTTCTTACGGTTGACATTAAAATGTATATTTTCTGTGTCATAAAACTCAAAGATGTGCACTCACACATAAACACACACATACCTACACCTATATCAAACTACATACCAATACACACCACAACACATACCTATACAAATATACACTCACCCTTGTACTACTCGTATATTATTTTGCAAGTTATGTCATATACTATACATACCAGCTTTTATCCAACCGAGCCTACTCTATTATTTATGCGAACTCACATCACTCTAGTAAGCAATTGTGACCATGCTTGTGACAATCATACCATGGTCACAATCATAAAAAATGTATATCTGTATTTTTAGACTTAAAAAAGGCTTTTGACACCGCCTCTTTCCCCATTCTTATTCACAAACTGGAAGCAATTGGCATAAGAGGTACATCACTTCTTCTCCTTAGTGACTATCTGTCGAACAGAAAGCAAAAAGTAAAACTGGTAGATTGTACCAGTGAATACGAGGAAGTGTCATACGGCGTACCACAAGGAAGTATTCTTGGCCCAACGCTATTCTTAATATATATTAATGATTTATGTAGCATGCAATTAATGGATGCCAAGATCTTCTCGTATGCCGATGACACTGCCGTCGTGTTCACTGGGGACACATGGGACAGTGTTATGTATTCTGCAGAGCTAGGAATGCGGAAAATAAATAAATGGTTAACTGACAACATACTTACGCTAAACGCTGAGAAGACCAATTACATCTGCTTTAGCATCAATAAGACTTCTCAACCAAAGCAGGATTTCAACTTCAAAATCCACAATTGCACAACTATAACCGGTGTAGCTAACTGTTCTTGCCCCGTTATTCAGAAGGTTGCCCAAACCAAATATCTTGGAGTCCTCTTGGACCAGCGACTCTCTTGGCATCCACATCTCGAATATATTATATTAAGACTCAGAAAGCTCGCATGGATTTTCAAAACTCTAAGACATGTGGTGCCAAGAGTAGTGGCTGATCCAAAGTGCAAAGCGAAAGATCTCCTTAAGCAGATATACATAGCACTAGTTCAGTCCATACTGATTTACTGTATCTCTATATGGGGTGGTGCAACTAAAATAAAATTTCTAGAGTTAGAACGGGCTCAACGAAGTTTACTGAAGGTCATGTATTTCAAAAAACGTAGATTTGCTACGGAAAGCTTATATCAACTGGCAAGCGTACTTACGATTAGGAAACTGTACATCGTCCATGCTGTGTTAAGGAAACACAGGGCCCTTCCCTTTGACAACAGTATCATGAGTAGAAGAAGATGTGATTTGGCGGCTATTGTGCCAGGATCAAACACCACTTTCGCAAGCAGGCAATTCAATAGTCGCTCTGCTAAATTATATAATCTAACAAACAAAGAGTTGCAAATTTATCCAAAATCGCTATCTGAGTGTAAAAAATTGTTAACTCGTTGGATAGAAACTAAGTCATATGACATGACAGAAGGGTTGTTGAATTGATGAGTAGCTAGTGGAAGTTGTATATACATCTGACCGATCCCAAGACCTTGTCGTAGGGCTATCTGCTCTTCAATTTAACAACCCCGCACGTAGGCACGTATGCATGAACTTGTTCATGCCATACTTGAGTAATAACTTGCTTTAGTGCACACACCCCCACGCACACACACCTAAACCCCCCTACACACACACTCACCCACACATACACACACACTCACCCACACTCGCACCACTCAATCAGTAATAATCTAACCTTTTTCTCTTTTGTCATAAATTATATTTCGACTTGTTTGAATTTAAGATACAAGCAAAGTAGGCTTGACATCGGGCCTGTTACTGTTATTTTTCATTAGTTGTAGAGGCTAAAGTCGGGCCATCTGTCAAGCTTGACTTGTTGTATACTGTAACTACGTAGTCGGTTATGGAAGAGCGGAGCCTCCTGACACAGGTATAAAAAGCTTAAAAGGAGGCTTCGGCAACTAGATGGTAAGCACACTTCTGGTTAATGAAATAAATATTTTGTATTTTTGTATTTTATAAGGGTTCCGTTTTTTTCTTTTGAGGTACGGAACCCTTAAAACAACATTCCCAAAGACTTTTTTTTTTCAAAGAAACACAAAAGTTGTTCAGTTTCATTGCCTGACCACGCCCGTTCAGTTTTCGGTACACCGTCCCTTACACCCTGTATGTAAGTTTAAATCTCGTCCAAAAAAATACCACAAGGTACCAATCTCTTTGCAAATTGTTTGGTTGCCAATGTTCTCATACATAAACATCAACTCGTACACTTTCTTTGACTTCAAATACGATAAAAGTAAAAAGAGGAAGTTTCTGCCTTCTTATAAAAAATAAACATTCATTCTCAGGAACATAAACGGAAATGCGAGGGTTATTATTTTATTTCTATTCATGAAACTCGAGGCATACAAATGCTTATGCGTACCAGGAATGCTTCTCCTTTAAATATTTGTCATAATTATTTCCACCATGGTTTCTACGTAACTCATAGTTTCTCCATTATTTAAAAAATGGAATGAAACTAACCATAAGTAGTAGGTATGCCCTTAACTGTTTTTTTTTTCACCTTTTTCTCACCATAGAGTAACACGATTTCCGCGGCTTGCGCAGTTTGACGCATTGCTCTAAGTTACTCACAGAACCATTTTTCCGAAGAAATCTAGGAGAATAATTCTTTTATTTTATTCTTTCTTACTTTGATTTGTTGGAAATTTCACAACCAATTATTTGCTGTGATCCAACCATTTGTATTCGTTATTCAGACCGAAAGAAATTGTTTATTACTTAAAGTTACGACAACGAGAATAGAATTCGTATAAACATCTTCAGTGTTTCAAACATTTGTAGTGTAAAAGAAAACTGTAAAAGACGAGAAAGTAGTTGCACTCGGTAGCAAGCACGTAGAAACTAAACCAGTATAAGCTGAAACAGCGCTACGCTATAAACGCCTGAAACCAGAGATCTACTCAAGTTCAAATAGGTGCAGCCGTGTGTTCTTACTCAAACGCATTATAAACACCGTACTTACGAAATGCTTATTATTAAAAGACTAAGGTCCGTCTCACTCAGTGCCGGATTTACATATTTGCCGCCCGTAGGCTATTAAAATTTTGCCGCCCCTACTTACCTCTAAAATTTGATAGTTCAATCTTATTAATAGATTTTTATAGGTGGATAAGAATAGAAAGAGAGTAAGTAACGTAGCTAGAGCGTTTTGTCAATTTTGTTTCTCCGGTTGCGGAAGATGGTTTTGGACGTAAACGCACACGAGTACGAATTATTCGCTTGCAGTATAAGCGCACATGCGTCTTTGCCTCAATTTCAAGCCCTTATGCCAAATATCAGGGAAATAACGAAGAAGAAATTGCTCACCTTACAGGCGAAAAGGCGGGTCTTTTTCCGTCTTTTGAGCGGTCCAATCATCTGCCTGCCCATCTACGCTCACTCTTCTGCGACTGTGTTTTTTTTTGTCCCTAAGCACCCTAAGCTGTTATACATCCTGCGCACTTACCATACTTGGCTAATTAGCTCCACTTGACAATTAATCGAGGCAAGCAAATATTTTAAATGGTGATCTTGAAGGAGACCAGTCTGCCTTTTCAACATGGACAGGCAGTGGCATATTTACGAATCTGGCGCCCCGGGGCACAATTTTTTTCCCGCGCCTCTAGATGACAAACGACCGGCCAATTGCGAGTCGGATTTTTGCACTCAGGGTTTCATTATTACCAAGCACGCATATACAGGAAGTCTAAGGACGGACAGGTAGTAACACAATCAGATGAAAACGCGAGTGCAGCGAGCGCCAATTTTCTCGTGAGCATTAACACAAATTGAAGGGCGATAGTACAGTTTAGTTACTTTGACGAGCAAACGCGAGCGCAGGGAGCGCGAAATTTTTTGTTAGCAAAAACGGAAATAAAATGCAAACAAAACTTTAGAAATATGTGAGTGAGTAATCGAACAAATATGCGAAACAGAATATTGTATGAAAATCCATTGCTAACGTGCTGTTTTTTTATAAATTTAGCTAATACCGGACAACCGGAAAAATAACCTATCGTCATACTATACAAAACAAATAATTAATACTATGAAAAAGGCGGGTCTTTTGTTTTGAAATTCACATATTTTAGAAAAATTAAAAAGTAAAAGATATTAGAAATACAAAGTTATAATGAACTTTTCCCTTTCTTTTTTATTCATATTAGCGTAATTAATGTATCGTGAATTTTTTTAAATATATATAAAGGCGAAAGTGCTTATGCCTATACAAAGTTCACGTTTGTAGTAGCATAGACGCCTCTGTTGTGAGATGGATCTTACTGTTTATTTCTTAATATTGCTCTCCTTTCGGAAGAAAGGCACCGAATCTTATTCATAACGGCTAAAAATATTTTCCGCTAGTTTTTATTTTGTAACTTTTCTGTATTGAAATTGTTTTTAAAATCTTTCATAAATAAAGGACTAATTAAAATTTTGCCTGCGTTGGATCTTTTCTGGTCCAGCGGCTTGTAGTTGCCATACTACAGCGCTGTGCGCGAAAACTTTGCGACCATAATTGGGACGTTTGGTCAAGGTAGAGTAGAACCAGGTGAGACGTTGTGTCGATACGCTGTTTTGTTATTCTGGATGATGCCTACATTTAGAAATTCAACACTTATTTATATTTATTAATATATTTTTTTTAATTTCTACGACATGAAAAAAAAAAAAAATTTGCCGCCCCTAAAATCTGCCGCCCTGGGCTCCAGCCTACTTAGCCTATTGGTAAATCCAGCACTGGTCTCACTCACCGCTTGCTGCTAAAATCCACATAGTCTAATCTAAAGCCACGGTCACACCTAGCTGAATTCAAAGACTAATTCGGCATACATTGCTCGTTGAAGTAAGGATGTTGCAATTAACATAACCAAGCCTCCCAGAAATGTGTGCCAAATTAGTCTTTGAATTCAGCTAGGTGTGATCGTGGCTTAACTACTAGATATATAGAAAAAATGTATTGTGACACAAGTGTCTGATTTCTCTAGAGGCAAAAAATAAGGCATACGAGTATTTAGCTGGAAGATATTTTATCTGTCAGCATACTAGGTATCTTGAACTTTAACAGGAAGCGGTGGTACGGGCGGACCTTAAATTTCTTCTTCTTTTCAATTAAAAACTTTTTTAGGGTTCTGTCCCCAAAGTGTGAAAAACGGGACCCATGCCTCCGATGTCTGGCTGCCTATGTGTAAATTATGTTTGTTTATCAGTGGGTGGTATATCATGAACCGTAATAGGTACGCACTTGAAATTTTCACAAATTATGTATTTATGTTTACGTATTTGTATGTATTTGTGTTTCTGCGCGTCCATAACTAAGTCGGTTGTTTTACCGCACTTGGCCGGTTTTTTAGTTTTAATGTTAAAATAATTATTTAAGCCTTTTGATAAAAGTTATTTTTTAGCTCTGTGTAATTTGCAAAGGAAAGCCTGTCTGGTTGGCTAGGTAGGATGCATAATATATTTTGTTCGTCTATGTGTAGGTAGATATATTATCCTGTGTTCTATAATCCTACGGGATTAAGAAGGGACCAAAACGCTTTAAAGTATTATACTGTAGCTATGTGCATACCTTACCCTCGTTTATATTAATGGTTAGGGTCTCGTAGACTTACGAGTATTTTGTTTTTGAAATGTGTTTTTAAGAAGTCAGCTTCAGTTCAGCTATTCTGTAAGTAAAGGTCTCTTATTTTTGCAATATTTAAAGTTTAACCATACGAATCGACTAAAAGTGGTTCATACGAAGGAACTTTGAATCGTCGGTGACTTCCTAACAAATTGAAATCACTAGCGAGTTGTTGATTCAAAGTTGCTGTGTATCTTTTCAACTATGTTGGTTTCACTCATCTTGTTTTCTTTTTCGTTACCTCAATTCTGGTAAAAATTGTTCACTTTTGGCATTATTGTAATAACATTTCGGTTGTAAAATTGATAAATACAGGGTGTAAAGGATAAGTTTTCGAAAACTGAAAGGTCATGATCAGTCAACTTAACTTAACAACTTACAGAGAATAAAACCTTCAGGAAATGAAAAAAAATCGGCCACTCCATACTTACTTACTTACTACGCTGGCTCAGCGACCCAAAGTGAGTCTTGGCCTCCAATACGAGATGTCGCCACTTCTCCCGGTCTCGTGCGGTTTCTTGCCAGTCGCTAGCTTGGAGATCGCGTAGGTCTGCTTCCACCGCATCTTGCCAGCGATACCGGGGGCGCCCAACCACTCCATACATCCAATAAAATTTGCAGTTTTGTATAGATTGGGTGATTTTATTTTTCATTTCCTGAAAGTTTTATTCCTGAAAGTAGATCAGTTACGTAGATTTATCATGCCCTTTCAGACACCCTTTATAAATACAACGTATTAATGTATAAACGGAACCCTCATACACCCCAACTGAGTTATAATAAAATAAATTAATTCCCGTAAAAAAATCTGAATTGTTTTCCCTTTCAATATTGTTATTTTAAAGTTTCATCGTTGTTCGAGTAAATTTTTAAGCTATCATGGCGCGTTCGCCTCGCGTCGCGCACGCCACGCCCACTTCCCTCCCCTTCTCACCGCTCATAAACCACGCGCCGCCCGCCAAAAATTTAAAAAAATAAATAAAAAAAAATCCCCTATCAAAAACCCGTGATATTGATTCTACTCTCGATTCTAAACAAACTATTTTCTCAGTTTCACTTTTCCGTTAACATGTTTTATAATTATCTCCAACGTTGACTGTTAATGCGCAGAACTCGAAATATTTTTCGCAGGGTTGCAGGGAGCAGATGGGAGAAGGTGCATTCCAAAGTCCAAAGCATTTGATTGCGTAGATCATAGCACATTGTTGCTAAAACTTGAACATTACGGTGTTAAGAATAATTCACTTAAACTACTTAGGTCATATTTGGAAAACAGGATTCAAAAGGTACAAGTAAACAGGACGAAAACACTGGGATCTGTTGTCAAAATTGGCGTACCTCAAGGGTCCATATTAGGGCCATTTTTATTCCTTATTTATATTAATGACCTTCCTTCTGTGGTGAAGAATCTGTCAAAGGTTGTGTTATTTTCATATGTAAGTAGGAAATCACAAAATTATAACGAAGTCAATGATGCACTTGGACAGATTCATGCATGGTTTACTGTTAACAATCTAGTCCTAAACGCCAAAAAAAATTAAATGTATTGAATTTGCACTACCAAATGTAAGGTCTACTTCACATAACATAGTATTGAATAATGAACTATTAGATTTTGTAAATAGTACAGTTTTCTTAGGGTTAACACTAGACTCTTAACTTCAATGGGGCCCTCATATAACGGCTCTTTCTGGTCGATTGAGCTCGGCTGCATATGCTGTTAGAAAAATCAGACAACTTACTGATGTAGCTACTGCAAGGCTGGTTTACTTTAGCTACTTCCATAGCATTATGTCTTATGGCATACTGCTTTGGGGCCGAGCAGCTGATATACATTCAATATTCGTTTTACAAAAGAGGGCTATAAGAGCAATTTATTGCCTGAAGACTCGTGATTCCCTGAGAGAACTGTTCAAGGAAATCAACATTATGACAGTGCCATGCCAGTATATCTATGAAAATATAATGTATGCTAGAAAGAACATTCATCAATTACCTAAAATTTGTGACAGGCATAATTTTAATACTAGAAATAAGCATAAAATTGATCAACCATATACTAGATTAACTAAAGTCAATACATCTTTCGTTGGTCTGTGTGTACGATACTACAACAAAATACCTGACAATATAGTGCAATTACCTGAGAGAAAGTTTAAAGAATGTGTAAAGCAAACGTTATGTAAAAAAGCTTACTATACATTGGATGACTATATGAATGACAAAGAGGTATGGTGCTCTGATATTCCAGCGAAACACAAGAAACACATTTTAAAAAGCCGACTCTTAAAGTAGGCCGTGCTGCAGTTGTTTCTTGCCGTTTCTTTTACGCTGCCATAGCACGATCCGAAACGGCGTAGACTCGCTCTATTTGCATTGTATTCTGCATGACATTCAATAAGTATTCTGTAAAGAATCTACATTGAATAAAATTATCTGAATCTGAATCTGGTGTACGTTCATTGAGACAGAAGATAAACGTCAGCGTCTGAGCTGTACGCCTGGGAAATCGTGTGATCTTTAGACACACAGCAAACTTTTAACATAGACATTTAGATATTTATTTTATTTTAGACATTTTAACATACATACATTAGAAGTTATGAGGAAACAGATGAACATACATTTAACATACATTCATAAAATATACATACATACCGGTCAAAATCATGAACCTTCTTAATTTTTGCTGTAGTCGGGCAAAAAAAAACAAAACATTTTATCATAGTTAGTGCGGCAGCATAATGTAAAAAGCACGCGTGTTTAATAATAAGCCGCATTATGGACTTTAATGTTGTGCAAATAGAGCAGTTTTATGAGCAAATGTTTTGAAAACAAATATATGCTTCTACTTCCATTGTAAAAACTGATCTTATTTATTTAGGAAATATGAATATGTAACATTTTATTATTTGATCAAGGTTGATTGAACCTCACCGAGAAAAATGAAGGCAAAATTGTCAAAATAACCCACTGTGTAAGGCAAACATACGGAATACCAATAATATTTAACAGTTTCCATTTCTTTTAAAGGTGTCTACAGAAATATATTTATTAAAACCCACGTTCACTGTCCAACCTTAACATTATAGTTTTCGCTTACCAAAAATATATGTGGTGGTACAGAACCCTCGATGCAAAAGGCCGACTCTTATTTAGCCGATTTTTATTAAAGTAAGGATGGTAAAACGAGTACTTACTTGTCATTCAAGAAAGGTTACCCCAGGGTCACCCAGTTCAAAGTTCTTACTTTGATCATAGTCAAAGGTTTTTGATCCTAAATCGATGCTCTTTGGTACCGGAAATTTAGGCCGAGTTCTCCTTAATGTGTGCTTAGGTAAGTCTGTGATACTGTTGAGTTTTTAATGTTTTTGAAGTGAAAACTTCTTTAGCGGCGCTTGGCACTTTTTTACATGGATAAAAAATGTTAAACTCGCATCAGATGTCGCGACAGATCTCGCGTCAGATCCGTAGCCCAAGGAGGTTTTAACTTACAAACCTCCTTGCCGTAGCCTGATCGAAAAAGCGTCATCTGTCAACCGTATTGTTATGACAATACGGGTTTTTATTCAATGACATCAAAGAAGTACGCGAGCAATGGCGCGATTGACGCTTACAAAAAGCATAATATTCAAAAATACAAGGTTTCACTTCTACCGGCACTCCTGGATTGCAACCCGTCCCTTTTTTTATTGTCAATGGGCTTACTCTTAACCTCTATCTAGTCTTGAAGACAGAGATGAGGTCGACGATGGAACGAGCTTGCCCAGAAGTAACCTGTTCACAGATTCGGGTTATATGAATTCGGGAACAGACGCAGGCTGAGAATTCCAATCTTTAGCCTTCCACTCTTTAGTAAGTGGGTACTGAAAAATCAAGACCGAAATAAGTAGGTAGCTAGTTATATTAATGATTGCTACATAGGAATGTTGCTATTTGACACAATTTTGCTTCCAAAAGAACAGACAGAGAAACACGGTTAATAATTCCTTTTACATCTCTCATATTCGGTAAGTAGGTCTTGATGGCCGCCTCCAGCAGCGTGGCGGCGGGCGTTTTAATTACTTACCGCACTAGGGCTTTTCTAGCTACATTATTACCCTAGAGCGCTAATTGGTCACCTACAATTTGGTGGTAATAAGGACATACTTACCTCACAATCGAGATGTAAAGCAGAGTAGTTAGCTCGGGTGTAAGCATCAATTGCACCCTCGAACTATAGGCGCCCTCGCTGCGCTCGTGCGCCTAAATATCTCGGGCTGCAATTGATGCCTTACAGCCCTTGGCTACTAATCTACTATTATTTTCCAAAAAGCTACGCCGCGTACTTTTATGGTGCGGCATACGTCACACAAACACCGCAGTGATTTAGAAAATTATTTTCGTTGGAAATACATTGTTTTAGAAGACTATATTCTATGAATAAAAACTTTTCGAATTATTATTCTGAGCCTATGAGAGTTCTATTTTTGTCCAATAGTGAAACATAATGTATTCATTCTCATCATTCCACTTATCCCGTTCTTGTGCGAACTCGTTTCGATTAAAGTTTAAGTTTAGAATTTAAATTTCTGAACTAATTCTAGAGAAAAAGCATTTGGGTATTTATACTTATTGTTTATATGAACAGTTAAAGAAATCCAAACCCCCTTGGCGAGAATGTTGTTCCTTGCCGGTATAGGTGCGAAGTGTACCTACTCGAGACTGTACACAAAATTTACGCAGATAAGATGAGCAAAAGAGATACAAGAACCAGATTGCTTTTTATTTTTATACAGAGTGAATGAATTTTCAAGAATTGTTGAATTCTCAATCGCTTAGTCGTGAATTTAAAACACATTTCGCGAAAACCATTAAACTCAACGAAGCGATATACCACTAACGTTTTACGCTTTTACGGTACCCACGAGGTTTCTTTTACATCTTTTATTTTCTTTTATTGTCGTACAAAAAAAAAGTAATAACAGTTCCACTAAGAGTCCTGTTTTGGGGAAAATTGGCGACGATCCAAATATTATTTTTTGCATAACAAAGTTATGCGGAGTGCTCCAAAAGGCTTGTAGGTACTCTTACGAAATGGAGCGACAAAACATGTTACGAAGTTGGTTCTTTTAACAGCACATCAGTGGTCACACATTTACAAACTGTTTGTACGATCAATGACCCAATTTATTTTTAAGGTTCCGTACCCAAAGAGTGAAAAACGGGACCCTATTAATATGCCTTCGATGTCTGTCTGTCAGCGGGGTGTATCTCATGAACCGTACTAGGCATATAGTTCAAATTTTATCAGTTTATGTATTTATGTTGCTAACAAATAATAAATATAAAACAAAATTAAAATTACGGGGGCCTCTAATTTTCATACTAAAAACGTGTTTTAGGCGATTTTAGCTCGATTTCTTGTTTTAGACTATTATGTAATCTGTGGTTTTAGCTCAACATAAAAAACGGGCGTGAAAATAAGTAAACATTATTATAACAAATAACAAAAACTGATCACGTGTCGGACTCGCGCAAATCTATATAATTAAAAGGGTATTTTTGCATAAAAGTTGTAAAATACGATGACGATTGCATACTAAATGAACAAAGTGTAAAAAGTCATCTCCAGATTCAGACTATGAAATTTAACATCTTCCTCTCCAAGAAACATAGGACATAATACGGAAAAAAATGTAACGTGACCGGAAAACAAGAATCGTAAATTGATCGACTATCTCTAACTGTCGAAAAATAGTAAACTATTCCGGATTCGCTCCTGGCACTCGCCGTCTGCTGCTTCAGCACGCTAGCTTCGCTCGCTCTGCTCATGCTTGCGATCGAAAGAGAACAAAAATGAAACCGTGTCTTACCTAACGAATCTATGAATCTACTAATTGTCTCCGAGTTTAAAACATTTCAACAGTTTATAAACTTCCTCGAACCTTGATCAATGATCATGTTATTTTCAGGTGACATTGTATACCGGGTGTAATCGTTAAGTGTGCCCAGGTGATTATTCCTTCACTATTACAGATATGAAAAAACTTTACATCAAAAGTACATCGATAACTTTTCAAAAATATAACTTAAATACTCTCACATTTAGTATGAGATTAGTAGAAAGATTTTAGTTTCCTTATTTTAAGTGGTACTCATTTTTACTAAGAAATACTTATTATTCTATTAAAAGATAGTTTTTAACCGACGAAAAAAAAACCGAGCGAGTCGGAATCGAGCACCGAGGGTTCCGTACCACCACATACCACCACATAATCATAATTGTATTAGTTGAAATTTCAGTAAGTTAATGTGCTAGATTTTTTGAGTCCGAGACGCGCTTGAACAAATTTTATTATTTGTTGTTATTTTATAGCTTATGCACTATAAACATACCAATTTTCAAGTTTGTAAGTGTTCCCGTTTTAAATTGAACTAAAACAAAAATCGCCTCAGCGACCATCCTACTTGACCCCTCTCTTATATGAATGTTCTTGAAACGGGAGCTCACCACAATTGGTTACCATTAGTTGTGAGAAAAGTTGTAATATTTAATGATTTCAGACTTTTCCCATTATTTTTACTGTGAGACCTAGCTTCATGCCAAATTTCATAATTTTAGGTCAACGGGAAGTACCCTGTAGGTTTTGCATTTTTGAATAATTGTATGGAGATGAGGACATAAAATGCCATATCTTTTGATTGCGTCATTGTAAAAAAATTTAATTTTCGGACCTTGTGTGGTTCATGGATCCTAATATATGGTATTAATTTCAACCTGATACCTTTACCCGTTCATGAGATAAATGGTCTTGACAGACAAACAGACAGAGAGACAGACGGACAACATAGTGATCCTATAAGGGTTCCGTCTTTTTTTTGAGGTACGGAAGGAGGTTCTCAAGTCGACTCGTATATATATATATATTTTTTAAAGAACTTTGTTATTAACGTTAAATAAAAAAGTTTTATTATTTCTTGCTTTTCAGTTTTTTCGGCGGTTTGATTTTTTTGTTAAAAAGTTTTTTATTACTTTGTATGGTTAATAAACAGTTTCCTTAAATAACAGTAACCTTTAAAAATAAGGAAAATAAAAAAAATCTACTATTCTCATATTAAACGTAATTTTTTTATATTTCACGTTTTACTTATAAAAAGTTATTAATATTATTTTACTCATTAAATAACGTACTTTAGATATCAGTTTAAAGTTTTTTGGTATAATAATCGCCTGAGCACACTTTACGATGACATTTTGTATAGGAATTGCGTTACAGTTGTTATCACAATCAATTCAGATTCAATTTAAGGACCTCACAAAGTATATGTATTTATTATCCATTAGTATAATGTCTTGACCTACGTCCCCAAAACTTTTGGACGTGGGTTTCTCAAAACAATGTTTGTACCTTTTTGTTACAAACTCTAACTGAATTCAATGGCCCAGCGTGGTCCAACTCAGCCTAACTTTGGAACATAAATACATTAGAAGCGAGCCTGTATTTTCTTTAACACTAACAAAATAAATACTAAAAGCATTCACGTCTGAAGTTAGCTGAAATATTCTATATTAACGTGAAAAAAAAGATTGAAGAATTTGGAAGGAATAAGATTTAAAGTAGGCCGTGGGTTTCTTGCCGTTTTTAGGGTTCCGTACCTGAAAATAAAAAAACGGAACCCTTATAGGATCACTTTGCTGTTCGTCTATCTGTCTGTCAAGACCCTTTTTCTCACGAACGAGAAGAGGTATCAGGTTTAAATTGATAACAAATATTAAAGTCTTTAAACCACAAGAGATCTGAAAATTTCAGATTTTTACAACGACGCAATCAAAAGATATGGCTTTTTATGTCCTCATCTCCATACATTTATGCAAAAAAGCAAAACCTACAGAGTACTTCCCGTTGACCTAAAATTGTGAAATTTGGCTTAGACGTTATGTTGTTTTACAAGGTTTGCAACAATACACTTGATTGTTCCGCACTTACGAGTTATCTTGCATATAACGTCCCTATTTTATTTTTCACGTGTCCCTGTCAAAGTAATGCTGGATTGCGTTCTCCTATGCGCCGGATAGTAACAACCTACAATGATAGATTTATGCATATTGACACATTCTCAACAACGCCCAACAGATTTAGGAACTTGGTATTGAAAGAGCTTCAAGATTTGTAAACTAGCATTCTACTTTTTAAATTAAGTGAGTTTATATCTGCTTTCGACCTACTTCTTTTAAATAATCTGTGAACATTGTAGTTGGCTGTGTATAGACTTAAGTCTCTTTGTATAACTTATTCTTAAAGTAAGCCTTTGTACACTGCTGTTATTTGTTCCAAATAAATAAAATAAAATAAAATAAAATAAAAGCTAGTTCTCACAGTACAAATAAAGGGAAAAGTCTAAAATCATTAAATATTTCAATTTTTCTCACAACTAATAGTAACCAATTAAGGTGAGCTCCCGTTTCAAGAACTTTTCTATAAAAGAGGGGTCAAGTTGAATGGTCGCGGAGTTTTTAAAATCAAAGAGCAAGAGGTTTTGGTATATCATATGGTAGATAGGCAAGGAACCCTTAGGGTGCGAGTCCGACTCGCACTTGGCCGGTTTTTTTACACAATTTGGAACGGTAGTAAACTCGCTATATTAGCATTGTATTATGTCGTCCGATTAGTATTTTGTAAAGAATCTACATTTAATAAATAATTCTGAATACTTTATATTGAAGTCATACGTGCAAGATTTTCTGAGTCCTTTTTTAGTTCTTTAATGTTGATTCTTTGAAGAGGCAATTAATAAACAGCAACACTCGAAATTAAAACGAAAGTAAGATTAACTATATTGTAAGAAAGTAATGAGCAAACAAAGTGTAAAAAGGATGTGAATCTGCTCAAGAAACTGAACAACTTTTCCTAAGAAACATAAGTCGAAATACGAAAAAAAAGTTTGACCTCCCATACAATACATAATACTCGTATCATGCTCTATCACTTGATCCAGTTTCTGAGAGAGATCAAAACTTTTTTTCTTTATTGGACAAAGATCACATATTTCAGGGTTGGTATATCCTGTCCATGTGGTGCCGCCAAATAATAGTACCATCCAATACATACCCGTGGGTGTCGTAAGAGGCGACTAAGGGTTGTAAACTGGAGGAGAGGTAGCAGCATCCACCATGTATCATACCATGTTACTTACTGCGGTCACCTCCAGCGGTCCATGGTGCCAGCCGTAACGCTGACAAGCGAGGTGACCATGGTACTTCCCCTCCACATTTTTCCAGCAAAAGCTACAATTCTGGAGGGAGCTCCCTGTCCTGTAGTGGACATTTCATGGGATGTTATGATGATGATGATATAATGATATCCTATGTTTGTTCCACCATGTAGACTTTGTAATTGTAGCGTAAATAATATAAAATATTTTAAACAGAAAGTTTACCCGAAAACACAAACACATTCAACGAAAATATACCTATTTACTTTATTTTTAGCTAAACAATGAGGAGTGAACTCAAATATTGGCCAGCTTATAAACAAATATTACATTAATTGTGTGGTTTTCTCCTTTCATTATTTCAACAAAATATTTTTCATTATTAAAATATATATTTTTACAATTGGAGAAAAAAAAATCCACGTAATAAATATTTATTATGATGTGTTATGCTCGTTCAATACTAGCAGAGAATAGTACCAACAGTAGTAGGTAGTTGTCGCATGAGGTGACTAAGGAATTATAAATTAGAGAATGGGCAGCAGTGTCCTTTTTAGGGTTCCGTACCTCAAAAGAAAAAAAACGTAACCCTTATAGGATCACTTTGTTGTCCGTCTGTCTGTCTGTCTGTCAAGACCCTTTATCTCACGAACGGGTAAATGTATCAGGTTGAAACTAATAGCATATGTTAGGATCCATGAACCACACAAGATCTGAAAATTTCAATTTTTTACAACGATGCAATCAAAAGATATGGCATTTTATGTCCTCATCTCCATACATTTATTCAAAAATGCAAAACCTACAGGGTACTTCCCGTTGACCTAAAATTATGAAATTTGGCAAGAAGCTAGGTCTCGCAGTACAAATAATGGGAAAAGTCTGAAATCATTAAATATTTCAACTTTTCTCCCAACTAATGGTAACCAATTGTGATGAGCTCCCGTTTCAAGAACTTTCATATAAGAGAGGGGTCAAGTTGGATGGTCGCTGAGGCGATTTTTGTTTTAGTTCTATTTTAAAAACGGGAACACTTACAAACTTGAAAATTGGTATGTTTATAGTGCATAAGCTATAAAATAACAACAAATAATAAAATTTGGTCAAGCGCGTGTCGGACTCAAAAAATCAAGCACATTAACTTACTGAAATTTCAACTTTATGTGGTGGTACGGAACCCTCAGTTCGCGAGTCCGACTCGCACTTGGCCGGTTTTTTTCGTATCGTACCATTTTACATACTGCGGTCACCAACAACCGCGGTCTATGGTGCCAGCCGCAACGCCACAAACTTATGTGGTACTTCCTCTCTCAATTGTATCGCGTGTTTTTGTTGGAATTAGGGGGTGCTGGACGTTTCATGGATGGTTATATCGTGATGTTTTAGGTAGTAAGTATTTTCTTTGTAGGTATTTTTCTTGCTTCATCATCATAATATCCCATGAAACGTCCACTACAAGACAGGGAGCTCCCTCCAGAATTCTAGCTTTTGCTGGAAAAATCTAGAGGGGAAGTACCATAGTCACCTCGCTTGTTAGCGTTACGGCTGGCACCATGGACCGCGGTTGTAGGTGACCGCAGTAAGTAAGATGTAAGATACAAAGGAGGATGCTGCTGCCCATCCTCCAGTTAATAACCCTTAGTCGCCTCTTACGACACCCACAGGTATGTATGGGTTGGTACTATTCTTTGCCGCTCTGTGGTTAAGACATTGTAACTTGACATATAATTCATTTGTTTAGGCCAAAATGGTGAAATCATTTCTTTGGAATATATTATATTCATGCTTGTGTTCTGAACTTCTGAGTAATGGTGTAACAGGGGTTCTAAAATTATTTTCTACCTTTCTGAGTAATTTATAGATGGGTATGGCTCCAAAGGTAGGAGGACGAGGTAGGCATCGTATATAGGTGATGGCAAGACGTCCTTAACGTTTTTCTTGAAAATTGGCCAATTATAGCAAAAGACAGAAATGAATGACATAAATAAATAAATAAATAAAACAGAGGGGAGGCCTTTGCCCAGCAGTGGTACACTACATAGGCTAATTATAATAATAATAAGGGTCTCAAGATGTGATACTGTAACGCCATCTTTCCTTATTACAATAAGTTCCAACCCTCAACAGAACAGCTTCTTGTTTTAAAAGTACCCTCACGTATTTATAGTTCAGAAATATTATCTAGAAGTCGAAACACGTGCCGCCAAGATAAGCAAGCGAAACTGACGGATTAATAAGACGGTATTGAGCAAACTGTAACTATCATATCAGATATAAAGTTTCAGCAAATATTGTTGGAAAGTAAGATTTCTGATCTCATCTTTGCTATTTTCTCTACACGTGGTAATGTAACGTTTCTTTACAATTTTTTTTTCTCTTCAAATCTTTCACAAAAGATCATGAGATCCTTAGCGTGTAGTGTGTATTTTTGAAAAATGTGGTTTTAAGTTTCCGTAGTCAATTCAATTCAATTCATTTATTTCGTCATCACAGGTATTTACAGGTTGTTACAAAGTGACTTAAGATCAACAAGGAACTCTTATATACTTTCGTCATCTCCGTCGGTCTGTCTTATTAATCACGCCGACTAATTGGTACAATATAGCCTAGAAAAAAAATTGTATTCGTAAAGTGGGTAAGAATTTTTTTTATTTCGTTGAACCCATAGTGTGGGGTGTCTTTAAAATTCTAAATTTCAAGTTGCTGAGATAAACAGGTGTGACAGACAGACTGACAGATAGACAGACGCAGTCGCATCATAAGGGTTCCGTTTTAATCGTTTTAATTCGGAACTCTAAAAAAGAAACTTGTTCAGATTCATGGTCTAAGTACACTATTACAGTTTTTTTGGAAATGCCTTTTAGCACCCGGTATAGATTTTTTGTCTGGCATTTTAACACCCAGTTCTTTTATAGATAGGCAAAATTTTGGCAAAATAAAGACTTTAATTAAGCTTTCCCTCCACCCAGATTGTTTTAGTTTTCGCAACTACCCTCGAAGTTTTTCGTTCAGTAGACCCTCATCAAATTCGAATGTAGATACTTTTAATTGTGTTGCTTTGCGTAACGGTTGCTTCTATAGGTAGATTTGTTAATCAAATAGTTGTGTGAAATGAAATATTATTTTGTTACGTATACCCGAAAATTGGAATTTCCACACATACACTGAAAAAAAAACAGAGAGCCAACCAAGATCAATTTTCTTTTGTTTGGCATTTTGTGCTTAAATCGAAAGAGATATTGAAAGATTCTGTAAAGCGTCTTAGTCAATTGAATAATCAAATTGATACAATCAAATAAGGTCTTTGCAAGCTCAAATGGAGTCAAGATGCTTGTTTGAATCTATCAAAATCTTGATTGTATCAGCAATTTTTTTTTTCAGTGTTACATACCTAAATATGTAGAGACTTCCTGTATGTTAATCGTTTGGAATCTCTATAATAACATGAAAATGTTATATTATTCATAGTGACCAACAGAATGTTGTAAATCTTCTTTTGGCAATCTTCTTCTTCTTCTTCTTTTGTGATGGATGATGGGTAATAGCTTCCGTGGTCTAGTAGTTAAGCAATCGGATTTTAATCCGGAGATTTTAGGTTCTATCCTGGTGGGGACACTGTCATAGAAGAACAAACAACTTTGTGACATAGCTTTAAATCGGTTATGATTGTCCAAAACTAAGTTGACTCCGCACTTTAGAAAGTAGGTTAGGCCGAATGCACACCACGGACACTCCATACAACGAGCGCGAAACCACGAACTGTCAAAGTTTGAAATTGGAACACGCGTAGACCAGCATATTCAGTACAACGGACCCGCATCAGCACCACCCGATTCGCGCGAGCGGGTGTTCGCGGGGGTGCGGGGTGGATTACAAGGGGGGCGGTGAGTGACCGTTCTGTATGATAGTATTATTACTTTATTCTGTGCCGTAGGTCCCTGTGTTAAATTATGTCATATCATGTTAAATTATGTCATCTGTGGCCATTTTATAGACTTGTGACATTTAGTCTTAATAACACTGACACTTGGGTTTATAAGGTCGTCATTGTTCTTATAATCCATAACAACGACACGTTATCTATTAGGGTTCCGTACCTTAAAAAGGAAAAAAAAACGGAATCCTTACATGTAGGACCACTTTTTTGTATAAAGATAATGAAGTTGAAATTCATTAACAATATTAAAAGCCATGGGCACTTGAAGATATCAATATTTCAAGCTTCTACTACAACAATCAAAAGATACGGCAATTTATGTCCCCATCTCCAAACATTTATGAAAAAAAAAAAAAACCCATAAGGTACTTCCCGTTGACCTAGAATCATAAAATTTGGCGAGAAGTTTTCTTAGCAAAAGCAAAGGAAAAAGTCGAAAATCATTAAATGTTACAACTTTTCTCACAATTCATATTTACCTAACGTGAGCTCCCGTTTCAATAACTTTTATATAAAATAGGGGTCAGGTAAGAGTGGAAGCCGAGTTTTAAAAACAAAGAGGAAAAGGTATAGTATTATAATATAGGTAAGGAACCCTCAGTCCCCAAGTCCGACTTGCACTTGGCCGATATTTTTTATCCTGTACTTGATTTTACGGCCAATACTTTTCAGATAAGAGTACTCGTACAAGTCAAATTTAATTTACTTTGCTTTTAATCTTGTTGAAACTTTGCATGACCAAAAATCTTCATGCAAAGTATCTTTCGGCCGTATCCACTGGTATGTGGAAGTTCATATAAGGGGTGTTCCCTTACTACTAAAATGTAAAAATATGATTTACTCAAAATTGGTTTCACTATTTTAATATTCTGTAATTTGGATTCTGAATGAGCCGGTTTTTAAAAAAGAAAAACGAGTTTTAATTTTCTTGATCGTTAGAGTTGTTGTAGGAAAATTTAACCGTCAACTTATTTTTTCCTATCTGTTGTCTGTCAAGTAAGAAGGAGGTGTATTTACTTCACGCTTTATCTATGACAGATTTATTTAAGTTCTTTAGCAACTCTCTTCAGCGCCATCTATCGACACCTTTAAATACTCAGTTGACGCTTAGCTTCGAAACCGGCTCATTGGTTATCTACGTGACTGTTAATATATTTTTTTTACATGTATCTAATATTGGTAAGTTTGTACTTTATGGAATTACAAAGTTAGGTTTGCAGTTAGTACTTATTTACTTACTATCCTCAGCCTCTTTAATGTAGTAGTTTGAGCATTCGACTCTTGTTCTGGAGGTTCTGGGTTCGGTTCCCGGTGGGGACACTGTTGAATAATGACTGTCGTATAGCGCGAGAAAGTAAGTGCAGTGCTGCTGTACCATTTATTTTTATTTTATTCAATACTTTTTTTATATGCGTACTTAAAACTAGCTTCATCCTATCTTATATTCTTCATATCGGGATTACATATTTGCGGGTACGTGTGCAGGGATTGAGTCGTTAATTTATATCTTTTTTTCTTACATTCTAAGATTTAAGTTTCGCGCAGGTAACACTTGATCCCGTTTGGTGCCGCCAAAGAATAGTACCAACCCATCTCTACCAGTGGGTGTCGTAAGTGGCGACTAAGGGTTTATAAACCGAAGGATGGGCAGCAGCGTCCATCCGTATATCGTACCATTTTACATACTACAGTCACCAACAACCGCGGTCAATGCGGTGCCAGCCGTAACGCTGAAAAAGCGTGGTGGCTAAGGTACTTCCCCTCCATATTGTTCCAGCACAGCTGAAATTCTGGTGGGAGCTCCCTGTCCTGTAGTAGACGTAATGGGACGTTATGATGAACACGTGATCGAGATTCTACGTGATATATACGTGTCCCAGTTTTTCAATCTGTTTATTTTCACGACCAATATGATATGTTTTCCGACTCGAAAATGCCGAACAGAAATCGTATAAAATAAAGCTATACCGACTTTAATACATATCGGGCCTAAACTAACAAACTGCGAAGTATCAGATAAATTTGGTTTATTGTTTTATCTGCTTTTTTGCACACTCATACCTACTTTGAACAACAAATTATTTGGTTTTGTGTCCTTGGGTTGTGTATTATATGAAAGACTTTGTACGCAAAAACTTTGTGTATTTTTTATGGATTGATTATCTACAGGGTGTAACAGAAAGGGTATGTCAACCCTAAGGATATGATTCTGCACATGAAACTGAACCCTTTCCCTAACGAACATACGTCAAAATACGAAAACTATTTTTGACCTCCCTTACAAAATGCACTATCAAAGGTCAAAAATTGTTTTTCGTTTTTCGATGTTTGTTCCTCAATAAAAGTTGTTCGGTTTCATGGGTAGATTCACATCTTTCAGGGATTTTTAACCTTTTTGTTGCATCCTGTGTAATGTGTGTAAAGATTTTATCGTACAATATATGTTTTTAAATTAAACAAATTATTCCTCTACTGTTGAGATTGTGACTACTATATTTTACGCACTCATGAATACACTAAAATGTGCAAAGTTTAATAATTGTTACGACTATGTTTTATAAGAATAATACATATAACCGAAAATTGAAACGTTACGTTGCAGTAAATACATCTACAAATTAATATTATTAAATTACCCAACCCTTCAAATTTCACCTGTGTCACTCGATTTACCCCCGGTTACAAGTTTACCAACCCGGGTATGAGGAGGACCGGATTCCTTTGTCCCAATTCACCCCGGGGGAGGGACCCCTGGCCCGTCATTGGTCAGAATTCGACATCCTTATCCGTTTTGGATTGCGACGTGACATACGGATTTACGGAATGACGAACTAGGATTTACATGTCCGAGAACTTTGGGGTCTTAAGAGGCCCATGTGGGTTAAAACGATCAAGGAAGTTTAATTTTATTGTCTTCGTCGTTTTGAAAGAAAAAACGCTTTATCTAATTTCAGTAAATTTTTAGGGTTCCGTACCTCAAAAGGAAAAAACGGAACCCTTATAGAATCACTTTGTTGTCCGTCTGTTCATTTGTCACCCGTCTGTGACCCTTTTCTCAGGAACGCGTAGAGGTATCAAGCTGAAATTCATACCAAATACTCAAATTTACAGTTTCTTTGAGCTGTGAAATATTCAAACTTCTAAGCCGACGCAATCAAAAGATACGGCCGTTTATTCTGAAAATTTTCGATTATTTCGACACTCGCAAGGGAATCAAAACCTACAGGGTACTTCCCGTGAACTCAGAATCTTGAAATTTGATACGGAACAACGTTTTGTAGCACAGATAAACGAAAAATAACTAAAATTATAAAATTTTTGTTACATCATTTAATAAAAATATTTTTTAAAATTTTCAACGTACTACCTTTTTCCTCATGAAGACATAGAGGAATTAAATTGAAATTCATATCAATTACTCAAGTCTGTAATACCTTTAAGCTTTAACAAAATCAAACTTCTATATCAACGCTATCAAAAGAAACAGCAATTTAAACCGCATATTTTAAAACTCGCAACTACTCGGAAGGGAATCAAAACCTAAAGGATACTTCCAGTCGACCTAGAATCTTGAAATTTGGCATGAAGCAACGTTTTATACCACACATAAAGGAAAATTCCCAAAACCTTACATTTTTTGTTACTTTATTTTATTTTTATTTTATTTTATTTAAATAGGTACACCAACGACACATTCATACATAAATTTTACAAAAAAAATTAATAGGACTTAAACTCTATCAACATGTCACTTACAGGCATACACATCTTTCACCAATAATTAATTATATTTAGTTATTTATTACCAACAACAAACCAAAAATTCATCACAAACTAAATGAAACTTAATGAATTACTAACAAACAACTAAAACAATTTTGAATTTGGAATGTAATATAAAAAATGACAGAAAATGAATTGATTAAAATCATTCTAAAATAAGATTTTTAAAATGGACAAAGGAGTCATTAAATATGTCGATGCTAGGCTTGAGATTATACAGCTGATTGTATGTAGACAGCATTGTGTTGAGGGGGGAGTTTATACCCACGTTTGTGCGACTATTGCGAATCGAAAAAATACGGCGATCAGTACAACTTCTCACATTAGCTGAGCGAAGAACGGAAATGCTTATATGACTTAGGACGTCTGGGGCCATAATTTTGTTGTTAACAATCTTATAAAGGGTCAATAAGTCTGTCAAACTACGCCGTTCTTTCAAGGATATTATGTTAAAATAAGTAAGTCGTAACTTATAACTCCATCTCGTACATGCATTTTTGTCGCGAAATGCTAAGTGTCGTGTAAAACTACGCTGCACACGCTCTATGCGATCTATGTGTACTTTGTAGGAAGGATTCCAAATTGATGATGCATAGTCCAGTACACTTCTTACAAAAGAATTATATAACATCACCAGGGGACGAATAATTGTAAAGTCTCTGCAGGTTCGTTTAATAAATCCGGACATTTTAAAAGCCTTAGCCACAGTTTGGTCTATATGAGGGATAAATGACAGTTTTTTGTCAAGTACGACTCCCAGATCTCTTATTTGGTCGACTTCTTGTAGAATAGTTCCACATAAAAAGTATTGGGTAGAAATTTCCTTTCTCTTTTTAGTGAACTTTATATGGCAGCATTTACCTGCGTTTAATTCCATCTTATTGTTAAAACACCATTTTTGGATTTCTTCCAAATCATTTTGCAATAACTGTGCATCATCAGACGAGGATACCTCGCGATATAGTTTCAGGTCATCGGCACAAAGGGAATATTTACTATGTTTAATACATTCAACTATATCATTAACAAAGATTAGAAATAACACAGGGCCTAAATGTGAGCCCTGAGGTACACCTGACGAGGCTCTATATGAAGAAGAGACAAAGCCGTTAGCGACCACCCTTTGTTCCCTTTCGGTTAAGTATGACTTTAACCATTGTAAAAGCAACCCATGTACACCATACTGTGATAACTTACGCAGTAAAATAGAGTGATCGACTTTATCAAATGCGCTACTAAAGTCCGTGTATATAGCGTCAGCTTGCTTCCCTTCGTCAATGCTCTGACTTAGATCTGTTACATAGGTCAGCAAGTTACTGGTAGTTGACTTTTTGTTGCAGAAACCATGTTGTTCAGGGGTTAGAACTATATTTATGTGTGATGTTAATGAAGGGTACACGAGTTTTTCGAATATTTTAGCAAAAGTGCACAGTATGGATATAGGGCGATAATTTTTAGTTTCAGTAGGATCTCCTTTTTTATAGATAGGAACAACGTTGGCCAATTTCCATTTCGCAGGAAATGTAGATGTACACAGTGACTTGTTAAAAATTAACTTTAAAGGGTATGAGAGATTAGAGTAACATTGTTTAACAAATATGGCTGGGATATTATCGGGACCTGCTCCTTTGCTCGGGTCAACATCCCTCAGATTTCTAACAATATCCTTTTCCTCTAATTGTAATTTGCTCAGAACTAATTGAGGGAATCGACAAACATCAAGTGATTCCGATTGCAAGTTGACGGTACTAGGAGGAGAAAATGTGGATGAAAATTGATTTGCCAGGAGTTCACAGATATCCAATCCAGATGATGCTATAACACCATTTTTTCTCATTTCACAGGGCAAACCATGACTGCTCTTATGTCTGGAACTTGCATAACTCCAAAACTTTTTTGGACATATCGTAATTTGATTCTGTATATTTCTTTTGTAGTTTGCATAACACTGTTGTATAATGACATGTGCCCTATCAGTCAAAATATCGTATTCTAATTTGTCCCTAGGATTTTTGAATTTTTTTATTTTTTTCCTAATTTTTTCTTTCTCGTTTAATAACTTTATAAGATTTTTTGAGAACCAGATAGGGAAATTATAATTACGACGTGGGGATTTTGGTATTGTCCGTTCTATCACAGAATATAAAATCTTATAAAATACTTCAACCATAGCATCGACATCTGAACAACATTGGAAGATTTCATCCCAGTTTATTTTTTTTAGAGCTTCATTTACAATTCTATAGTCTGCTCGCCTAAAATTGTGTGTCGCAAACTGTTTACTTTTTAGCATAGGTAGATGAGTAAAACCAAAGTCTATGATTATAGGAGGGTGATGACAATCTACTTTAGAAATAGGATCTGAACATTCTGTAACCGATCCGCAATTGACATTACAGAGTACCAAGTCTAATATTTTATCATTAGAATTTTTGACATGGTTAAGTTGATGTAAGTAATTAGCTGACATAAAGTCTACAAGTAAGTACATCACATAAGTAGTTACATCACATAATAAAATGTTTTAGCAATAAAATGACATAACTTTTACTTATATATACCTACAGGTTTGTATGGAAACCTCGGTGCGCGAGTCTGACTCGCACTTGGCGGTCTTTTTTTTAGTTTTTTTGTTAATTCAGTTGACACCTTTTTTTGTTCTCAGAAAAGTATAGCACGAGTATTATGCCAATTTATTTATTGGCATTTTAGTATAATATGAGAATAAAGTATAATATTTACCCAATCCCTCAAATTTAATAATGCTTTTATCGTCACTACAAAAGGTGTGAAAATTAGTAAGCACTACAATTTTGCATGTTACTTCACTTGACCATGACACTAAACAAATTTTACCAAAGAAATTTAAAATATAAAAAAAAAAAACAGAAAAATCCGGCCAATGGCGAGTCGGAATCGTTTCCAAATGGTTTCGTACCTATCCACTACATCATATTCCTCAAGCTTTTTGCCCTTTGATTTTAAAAACTTCGCGTCCACTCTAACGTAACCTCTCTTTTATATGGGTCTTCTTGAAACGGGAGCTCACCTTAATTAGGTATGAATACTTCTGAGAAAAAGTTGTGATATTTAATAATTTTGGACGTTTTCTTTTGTTTGTGCTGTTAGACCTAGCTTCTTGCCAAATTTAATTATTCTAGGTCAACGGGAAGTACCCTGTAGGTATTGGTTTGGTTCAAAAATGTATGGAAATGGATACATAAATATAAAAAGCCGTATCTTTTGATTGTGTTGTTGGAAAATCATGAAATTTTCAAAGTTTCAAAGCTTCAGTAATTCAATATTAATTTTAACTTAATACCTTTACCAGTCCGGGAGAAATGGGTCTTGACAGACAGGCAGACGGACAACAAAGTGATACTAAAAGGGTTCCGTCTTTTTTCTTTTTGAGGTACGGGACCCTAAAAAATTGAATTTTGATGTTGAACAAAAATAATCGTATTTCGAGCTTTGTTTGATCAGTTTCGTAGTTTAAGTAACATGCTAGAATAAGGAATGCAATACCTATTTTAAATAAATCTTCGATACCATGCTTCTGGTTTGTTATGAGCTGTTGTTATTTTCTTGTATCTTTAAGTGCAAAAATTTCATAGAAAAAAATTCTTAAAATAATTAAAACTTTTTAATTGTTCTTGATCTTACAACTAAAATGTTTTGAAAAATAAAATTCTTAAATAAACCTAGGTAAAAATTATCTTAAAGTTCTTTGAGCAGATTTGTAATAACTTCTGAGAAATTTAATCAATCATAACAAGTTGATTCGTAAAATATTGAAAACAAAAATCTAATTAGATCGTCTTAACCTATCAATCTTATTGACTTTGTAATTAAGTCGTCTAAGATTTCGGCTATTGGCTAATTATCTCAAGATATTTTTCCCGAATAAGTACCTACTTTCCTTCTTTTGCCAAATTACTTCTCTACTGAAGGGAAAATTCTGGTCAATTTCGGACGAAAGGTTTTATTTTCGAAGTCTTGGCAAGTTAATTAAATTGATGGCTGTAGCCATTAGGGGAAGTATCTTTTCCTTTTCCTATTGTTGGTCTCTGTAGGAATTCCAGGCGTTCCGGGGTTGTTGGGACAATCTTGATTAGGTGTAAGGCGATTTTCGGTTTGTGTGGCTTCGCGTTAATGAAGTGTGAGGGTGATTATACCGCCAATTGCAAAAACATTATTCCAAAGTAAAATTTCTTGAAAGCTTTTGTTGTCAAATTAAGTGTTAGCACAAATTATGGGAAGTTTAACTTTTTAAGAAAAGTTTTATTTTACTGGAATTTCTATTATTCTATTAACGGCCGCACGACGGCGGTAACATTCTGACTTTCAGAAGGACTCGGTTTCGGGTGTTTATAGTGTAGCGCTGGTTTAGCTTTACTGTACTGACTGTAGAAAATGTCGTATCTGGTCATTTTTAAGTTAGAATGCAATGTCTGCTTTCACTCTGCAGTGTTAATTTTTTTAAAGTGGTTTTTGTGTTTTATTTATTTATTTTAACAACATAAATTTATTCATGATTTTTCTGAAATAAAGTTTGAAAACTTAATAAAACTGTTTAAATATAAATATGGAAACTATTTAAATATATTTTTGTTACACCTAAGGGTCGTCGGTTGGGTAAAGACAGTTCCGTACCCACCTGCGAAACAGTACCGATAAAAACGCAACATTGTCGTAAACCACCTGAAAAGTTTTTAATTAGATCGTGCGTCGCGACAACACCTTTCGCATGTACGTAGAGGACCCCACTTTATATGGGCGGTAGTTTTTTCGTATTTCGATTTCCTAAAAAATGTTGTTCAGTTTCATGTTTTAAGTAACAATATTTAATTGTGTTCACTGTTTCATTTATACCCTATATTTGCAAACCTTTACTACTATAATTTTATCAAAAACCCTTTGGTCTTCTAAATCTTTTAAGGCTATAATGTGATACTCGATAAGGCTCATAAAAACCTTTTCTAGTACTTTCTTTAATTTTCTTTTTCATTTGAAATACTTATTCTTAAGGGCTTTGACATTCAAAGTTCAAGTACATTTTATCATTTAATAAGGATTCTTTACAGAATTGTTGAGAGCATGCGTGTGCCTTGTAAGAGAAACTTTTTAAATTAATTTATATTAACAATAAATCAATAAAAATTTCGATGCTTTTTATCACTTTATCACGACAATAGTAAATTGTGTAACGAGGCAGCAAAATAATGTTTTTGAGGAGGTAAAAAATATTTTTTCGAGCCGCGTGATACACTATTTTTTTCGCCTCCCTCCATGAAAAAAGAATAAGAGGCTTATACTCATCATTAATTTTAAATGAGAAATAGAATTACCGTGTTATTATGTGAAGAAACAATAATTAAACTAAATTTGTTTGCAAAGGTTTTTTGCAGATTTCTAAAAAACTATGCAACTTAGAAAGATCGTTTTTATTTTCCAGTAATATTAACATAAAATTCTATCGACTGTATTTAATTCAGATTTTTCCTTTCGCAAACTTCTTACTTCTTTTGATATAGTTTTTTTTTGTCATTTTTAGGGTTCCGATACCAAAATGGTAAAAAAAGGAACCCTTATGGTGCCGCTCTGTCTGTCTGTCGGTCTGTCTGTCACACCTCTATATCTCAGCAACCACTCATGCTATCGAGCTGAAATTTGGAATAGTTTTAGAATATAGTTGCCCAACTTAATTGCATGTGAAGAAATTTTGGAAAAAGTATGATTATTAATTTCTACTTCATTTAAATGTTTTTCAGGGTTCCGTACCTAAAAAGAAAAAAACGGAACCCTTATAGGATCACTTTGTTTTCCGTCTGTCTGTCTGTCTGTCTGTCTGTCTGTCTGTCTGTCAAGACCCTTTATCCCACGAACGGGTAAAGGTATCAGGTTGAAATTAATACCATATGTTAGGATCCATGAACCACACAAGATCTGAAAATTTCAATTTTTACAATGACGCAATCAAAAGATATGGCATTTTATGTCCTAATCTCCATACATTTATTCAAAAATGAAAAACCTACAGGGTACTTCCCGTTGACCTAAAATTATGAAATTTGGCAAGAAGCTAGGTCTCATAGTACAAATAATGGGAAAAGTCTGAAATCATTAAATATTACAACTTTTCTCACAACTAATGGTAACCAATTGTGGTGAGCTCCCGTTTCAAGAACATTCATATAAGAGAGGGGTCAAGTTGGATGGTTGCTGAGGCGATTTTTGTTTTAGTTCTATTTAAAAACGGGAACACTTACAAACTTGAAAATTGGTATGTTTATAGTGCATAGGCTATGAAATAACAACAAATAATAAAATTTGGTCAAGCGCGTGTCGGACTCAAAAAATCTAGCACATTAACTTACTGAAATTTCAACTAATACAATTATGTTTATGTGGTGGTACGGAACCCTCAGTGCGCGAGTCCGACTCGCACTTGGCCGGTTTTTTTTAAGTAGCAAAGTAGAACTAATATATAAAGGCTTGGTACAGTGAGAATTTCTAGGTCCTTAAAATGCAGTCTACACGATTCCCATTGCGGAATTCCTATCATCGTTCTGATGACCCTTTTTTGTAGTATGAAGTCTTCAAAATCGTATTTCCCATTTCCACCATTCCCCCCCCCCTTATCTCCGAAGTTTGTGTAAGGAAAAATCTGAATTAATTACAGTTGACAGAAGTTTATGTAAACTTTACAGGAAAAATAAAACAATCTTTCTGAGTTTCACACTTTTTTAGAAATCTACCCCAAACCTTTTGTAAAGGTTTGGTGTAGATTTAGACAAATTTAGTTTTGCGGTCCTGAAAATGGACTTTATTGCTTCCAAAAATACAAAAGGTATATCGGAACCCTCGGCGCGCGAGTCCGATTCGCAATTGACCGGTTTTTCATTATAACTTGAAAACTAAGAGTTGTGAAAAAATACAAAAATATATTTTAGAATGCAAAAGTAAAGCCCATTCATATGATATCCCACTAGACCTAGTAACGACAATTTGAAATTTCGCCCCACCTATTTGGGCCCCCTTTACATTAATAATCATATTTTTTTGTTTATTATTTCATCTACGGGTAGAGTGGTGCCTTTTATTACGATATTATGACGTAGTCTTCAACTTGCTATACAATTTTTAAAACATTCTTAAATATTCCGTTGTACACAACATTTATAACTTCTTCAGGATTAGGTGCAAAAATTAACATATTGAGTTTTGATGTCACACGTGACAGGGCCACATACAATTGCCCGTGTGAAAGACAGGAACATCTAAGAAAATTATTTTCCCTATGTTATTGTTGACTGATGACATTATCGAATCGTATATACATTTTTTTGCTCTGGATTCAAACGACACTCATTTTGAACTATCTGTAAAAGTCGGAGAATGGTTGAACATATCTAAAATTTTAAAAATCAGGCTTCGGACGACCAGTCGCAACGACGTGAGCCCTCCGTGTGTGCCCCCGGTGCCCCGTCGGGTCGGCTATCAACGGAAATGCGCATCGAGTGTGAGCTTCATTCTAGGACTTTCATTGGAGTGATTTATTAATATTGTGATATCTTCTAAGATATTCATTTAAATAACATGGTGACACGGACAATTTTGATCTATGTTTATTGTTTATTAATACTAACCTTTTAAATTAGATAAGGGTCCGTACCTTAAGGGCAAAAATACGTTCAAAAATACCTTATTTTGAAAATCTACTTTTTTGCTACAAAAAGTTGGTTACTATGGGTAATCCTTAAAAGATAGATAAATACTATCATTGACTTTCTTTTAGAACTCTTAGAGAGCAACAATTCTTTCATACAAAACTTTCATGTAAATGAAACCATTTCCGCAGCGCACGCCCAGAAAGCTCTCAAGAGGCACGTTTTGTTCCAACTCGATCGACAAATATCATCATAGTTCAGTTAATTTGCAACAAATATTTATAAATTATAACCCCAAACCTTCCTATTGAATTAATCTATCTATTATTGACAACCAGATCAAAATCCATACAGTAGCTATTGAGTTTAGCGATCACAGACAGACATGACGCATGCATGCATGACGACAGAAAAACGTTTCGGGGGTTTTATAATACGAGTATGTAGTGATATGCAATTAAGTTGGGCAGCAATATTCTAAAACTATTCCAAATTTCAAGTCGATATCATGAGTAATGCTGAGATATACAGACGTGACAGGCAGACAAACAGACGGACAGACAAAGTCGCACCATAAGATGCGATGAAACAAAATAGCGCCTAAAAAAACATGCAGCAAGAATAATAAGAAAATGAAATTGGCTTTCTTTCTAAGTGTCAAAGTATGCTCCTAATAAGACAGTAGGTGCTATGGGCGGAGCTGACCACTAACCATCTGGTAGAGCACCTATTCGTTTACACAGTTATCCCCATAATCCATAGTCACCACGCTTGTAAGCGTTGCGGCTGGCGACCGCTGTTGTTGGTGACCGCAGTATGTAAGATGGTACGATACACAGAAAGATGCTGCCCATCCTCCGGTTCATAAGCCCTTAGTCGCTTCTTACAACACCCATGGGTAGACATGGGTTGGTACTATTCTTTGTCACCACACGGGCACTTATGCCATAATAATAAAAAAAACTTGAATTTGCCCTGCGGTTTCATTCGAGTAAATTTTGATTTTCCATGAAGAATTTTCAGAGAATAGACATAATTAACAAAATTTCTGACTTCATCATGACATCCCATGAAACATCCACTACAGAACAGGGAACTCCCTCTAAAATTCCAGCTTTTGCTGAAAAAATATGAAGGGGAAGTACCATAGTCACCACGCTTGTTAGTGTTACGGCTGGCACCATGGACCGCGGTTGTTGGTAACCGCAGAATGTAAGATGATAGGATACACAGAAGGATACTGTTGCACATCCTCTGGTTCATTAACCCTTAGTCACCTCTTACGACACCCACGGGTAGGAATGGGTTGGTACTATTCTTTGACGGCACCACACGGGGCAATTTCTGAGTTATTGTTTAATATTTCGCTTACACCAAAATTAAGAAATAGAAGCCTCTTTGTCTGTTGTAAGTAGGTGTGAATGACATACGACTTGTACTAAGTGGTTTTCCATGTCTCGTGTAAAATGTAAGCGATATAAGAGACAGATGCCTCCACACTTGTCGTTTTGCGGTTTAGCGGATTTGTTGGGACGTATTTTAGAGCCGTCTATTTTGATTATAATAGGTCTTTACCTATGAAATTGACGTTTTGTATGGCGAATTTTAAGTAAAGTCAATTTTCAGTACTAACATTTTTGCATTTTTCTTAGGACCAAATTTTTTTTAAAGCATTATTGGGAAGACATTAAGCTAACAGAAACTTAAATTTAATTTTCGAAAAATATTATCTGTAAAAAAATATAACAAATCTAATGATGAAATCGGACGACATTTAAGACGATCAATTTTCGAACCTTTAGTTTTATATATCAAACTAAAAATAAAAACTTTATTTTATGCGTTAATTAATAACCTTGAAGTGAACTTTCAAATATAAGACAAATGAAAAAAAAAATAGCATTAGAATTATAGGAATTATGATCTTATTAATCTGTAAGAAAATTTCGACAATTTTATAGGTAAAGACCTATTAGTAAAGTGTAACCTTCCCGTGTTGTGCCGGCAAAGATTAGTACGAAACCATCTTTATCCGTGCGTATCTTAAGAGGCGACTAAGGGTTACTGAACCAGAGGATAGGCAGCAGCATCCTTCTATGTATAGTATCATATCATATCATCTTACATGAATAAATGTATGTTGGGTTAAAATAATGAGCTGAGAATGAGACTGAATGAGAGCTGGTCTGCCAATAAACTGCTACGCAGTTTGGCAGAATGTAAAAATTGTAAAATAATAATTATTTTTATTGAATAAATGATTACATACATACATACATACATACTGCGGTCACCAACAACCGCAGTCCATGGTGCCAGCCGTAACGCTAACAAGCGTGGTGGTACTTCCCCTCCACATTGTTCCAGCAATACATAGAATTTTGGAGGGAGCTCCCAGTTTTGTAGTGGACGTTTCATGGGATGTTATGATGAAAGTATAACTTAAGTTTTGTTTTTGTTGGAATTTTCACAATCATCATCAACATTTCCCTAGCCTTTTCCGTTAAGTGCGTGTTGTGTTTTGTAGAGGGTTCCGTAGTTTATTTAGGATTTTTTAATCACAAAGCTAGTTTTGATTTAGAATGTCAAAACGTTGATAACAAAATCTTTTTACCTCCCAATGCTCAGCGAGGTCCTAGCGCCCGATTGCCATTTTTATTGTTTAGAGTTTTTCGGCAATAATGTGGTTATTTTCCTTTTAATTTCATCATATTATTTACTACTGTGATTTTTTCACATTTCCAATAACTACCGTTTAGCTGGCAGGGGGGGACAATCTACTCCAACAAAAAATTGCACTTTCACGCTAAATATTTCGCAAACGGATCTCTAAATCAAAAAATGGTTATTGTAAATACATATTGTTTTTAAAAGACCTAGAAAAGAAATAAAAGAATTCATCCCCACTTTACTTGTAACCTTAAACAATTCTCCAACCTCGCTGAGCATTAAAAGGTAAAAAGGTGTATGTAAATGAAGATAAACCTGCTTTGCGATACAACACATCCTTAAAACCTACGGAACCCTATGGCCCGACACGCACTTGGCCAGTTTTTACCCTATGTAGGAACATGTAAGATTTTTTTTTATTCTCTGCATTGTGAAGTTCTAAAGGTTATGTATTTTTATGGGCCTGCAATAAACAGAGGTTCGGTTACAGGTATTTTATTACCAACCCTTAAAAGGTACCATCCTTTGCGGAAGCATTTTAGGTACTTTAGATAAAGTCAGTTAAAATATTACTGACCCAAGTTACGGAAGGTACAAAATGTCCGATTTATAAAATGGACGTAACAAAATGAAATTAAAAAGGGCTTTTATTTATTTATTTAGGCTTGCCAACAATGGGGACATATCACAAGTAGTCCCTCAATAAATTGCTTAAGGGGCTACCTGCGGTCCACTAGCGTCCCCATCAGTTAATAAAATTATTACTCGCTAAATACAAAACTTATCGAAAATCCGGAAAGACAGATTGAAGTAAAGTTACACCACTGTTTATGTAGAAGAACCTACTTACTCTGTAAAATAAAGTTTGCTGTAGTTACACATACAAAAACTGCTAAGAGAGGAAACTTCACTGTAGTAACTGATACAAAATGTGCGAAAAACGGTCACTTTTAGCACTTTTTGTATCTACATTTTTCAGAATTGATAGGTCTAAATAAACTAGGGTACCTTTACTTCAATCTGTCTTTCCAGATTTTCGATAAATTTTGTGTTTAGCGAGCAATATTTTTTTAAATGATGGAGGCGCTAGTTGACTACATCCCCATAAAAAGTAATGGAAACACCTCAAAATACCGTATTTGCAAGCCACAAGCTTTGTCGTGATTGATGTTACGGCTACTGATAAATTTTACGACGGAGTTATTATCCCAATCAAATCTGAAAGTAAAAGAGATAGTACTTTACTGTATCGGATAGCAAAACAAGAACTGATGATTACCTACTTGAAGAAAAGTTCAAAAAATTAATACTAAGAGACGGGATAAGTTCATCGCATATACTGAAAAAAATATCTTGATTTCAATATTATTGATAAGTATGATCAACAAGTTATAAAAAGTATCATTATTAATGCTAATACAGACTTAAAAAATATGATATGATATTTTGAACATGAGCGAACAAATTTAAGTGTACCTACATGTTCAATATGCTTAGACTTATAAGCACACACACTCACACTCAGATTCAGATTCAGATAATTTTATTCAATGTAGATTCTTTACAGAATACTTATTGAATGTCATGCAGAATACAATGCAAATAGAGCGAGTCTACGCCGTTTCGGATCGTGCTATGGCAGCGTAAAAGAAACGGCAAGAAACCACTGCAGCACGGCCTACTTTAAGAGTCGGCTTTTTACAATGTGTTTCTTGTGTTTCGCTGGAATATCAGAGCACCATACCTCTTTGTCATTCATATAGTCATCCAATCTATAGTAAGCTTTTTTACATAACGTTTGCTTTACACATTCTTTAAACTTTCTCTCAGGTAACTGCACTATATTGTCAGGTATTTTGTTGTAGTATCGTATACACAGACCAACGAAAGATGTATTGACTTTAGTTAATCTAGTATATGGTTGATCAATTTTATGCTTATTTCTAGTATTAAAATTATGCCTGTCACAAATTTTAGGTAAATGATGAATGTTCTTTCTAGCATACATTATATTTTCATAGATATACTGGCATGGCACTGTCATAATGTTGATTTCCTTGAACAGTTCTCTCAGGGAATCACGAGTCTTCAGGCAATAAATTGCTCTTATAGCCCTCTTTTGTAAAACGAATATTGAATGTATATCAGCTGCTCGGCCCCAAAGCAGTATGCCATAAGACATAATGCTATGGAAGTAGCTAAAGTAAACCAGCTTTGCAGTAGCTACATCAGAAAGTTGTCTGATTTTTCTAACAGCATATGCAGCCGAGCTCAATCGACCAGAAAGAGCCGTTATATGAGGGCCCCATTGAAGTTTAGAGTCTACTGTTAACCCTAAAAAAACTGCACTATTTACAAAATCTAATGGTTCATTATTCAATACTATGTTATGTGAAGTAGACCTTACATTTGGTAGTGCAAATTTAATACATTTAGTTTTTTTGGCGTTTAGGACTAGATTGTTAACAGTAAACCATGCATGAATCTGTCCAAGTGCATCATTGACTTCGTTATAATTTTGTGATTTCCTACTTACATTGAATATTAATGAAGTATCATCAGCAAATATCACAATCTTTGACAGATTCTTCACCACAGAAGGAAGGTCATTAATATAAATAAGGAATAAAAATGGTCCTAATATGGACCCTTGAGGTACGCCAATTTTGACAACAGATCCCAGTGATTTCGTCCTGTTTACTTGTACCTTTTGAATCCTGTTTTCCAAATATGACCTAAGTAGTTTAAGTGAATTATTCTTAACACCGTAATGTTCAAGTATTAGCAACAATGTGCTATGATCTACGCAATCAAGTGATTTGGATAGATCACAGAAGATACCAATAGCATCTTCAGATTTTTCCCACGCGCAAAAGATGTATTTTAAAAGTGCAGTCCCGGCATCCGTTGTACTGCGCCCTTTCGTGAAACCAAATTGATGGTCATGTAGTAAGTTATTTCTATTGAAGTGTGAAAGCATTTGATTGAGTATGACCTTCTCAAAAATTTTACTAAGTACAGGTAAGACTGATATTGGTCTAAAATTACTGGGAACCTTTTTGTCACCAGCTTTGAATAATGGAACTACTTTACTTTTTTTCATTAAGTCAGGAAATGTACCATGATCGACACAATCATTGAATATAACAGCTAAATATGGAGATATAGTATCAATGATCGCACTACAGACTTTTACTGACATTCCCCATAGGTCCTCAGTAGTTTTCATTTTAATACTTTTAAAGGCTTTAACAATTTCGTTAGGGGTGACATGATTGAACCCAAATTCAGTTTCGCAGGCGTCCACATTCTTTTGAATAAATCGCTAGCAAGTGAAGATGAAGAATTGAGTGACTCTGTTGTTTTCAAAGGAATATTAGTAAAAAAGGTTTCGAATTCTTTCAAAAAAATTCTTTCAAAATTGTAATAAAACATTTAAGTAAAAACAATTTTCGTAAGTATTTCATCACCCGAAATATTGTACAATTGGTAACAAACGGAATCATATTATACTCTCGTTTGCCATTTTCATTTAGTCGTAACAAAAGGACTGACCGCCCATTAGTTCAGCGTGCCCTGAAAGTGTCAAACTCTTAAATGAAATGTTTATTTTAGCCTTTAGGGCCGAAAATGCTTAGATGGTAAATGTTAATAATGAAAATCCGTAATTAAAGCAGTACGTTGCAAAAAAGAACTTTCGTGGGCTTTTGTGAAAAGTTCATCTGGGGGTTCAAGGGGGTGCCCTTAACTATTTCTGCTGTAAAGCAGCAGTGTTTACACTGCTGTGTTTTGGTTTGAAGGGTCAGGAAACTAGTGAAAACGAAGTTTTTCGTGACGTTTTTCATGTTGGTATCGATGGGTCATCACTGTTGGTAAATTACCAACATTAACACTAGTACGGAAAACTTTGCTAAGACGCGCTATCTAGGTGGTTGAAAACTCCTTGGAAAACTCCGTAGTATAAATCGCGCAACGAGTTAATGAGTTTTTTACCTTGTAGTGAGATCGTACTTTCCGTAAAATTTTGTTAGATTGATATTTTCAAAGAAATACAAAGGTATTGTTAGGGCTTCTGGGCCTTCGTACGCGTTCACACTGGAAAACCGTAGTTCATTTACAAATATAGCTTAACCTTGTATGAGAGGTGAGGCTTCTGGGGTTAACGTCACGCACTTTGTTGTATTTATTTGGTATACTATAATTTCCTAACTAAATTATTGCATATTTCTGTGTACCTATATATCGTTACGAGTACGAGCTAGTGGTTCGTGATTGGAGTGAAACGCCAATGTAAGTGTCTTAATTTATTATGTAAGTGTCATTTACTCCTCGCAGAGTTCTTCCTCCGAGCTCTCTTCTTAGAGTCTTCCGTCCGTGTTTTCTAGTCTGGAGTGTTCCCTCCGAAACCTCTTCAGTGGAGTCTTCCCTCCGAGCACTCTCTCATTTGGGATCTTCTACAATATAAAACAAAGTCGGGTTAGTTACACCATCCAACTGTGATTTGTTGGATTCGTCTCTGCCTAGAATAGCAAAATAATAATTAAAATATTGGAAAGATACGCGTAAAAAAAAATATGTTAGGCGGTACGAAGTTCGCCAGGCATACGCCAGATCAGCTAGATTGGAATAAAAAGAAATGAACAGTTTTTCTAGGTACCGCTGATGATTCAGATTCAGATAATTTTATTCAATGTAGATTCTTTACAGAATACTTATTGAATGTCATGCAGAATGCAATGCAAATAGAGCGAGTCTACGCCGTTTCGGATCGTGCTATGGCAGCGTAAAAGAAACGGCAAGAAACCACTGCAGCACGGCCTACTTTAAGAATCGGCTCATTACAATGTTTTTTTGTGTTTCGCTGGAATGTCAAAGCACCATACGTTCTTGTAATTGATATAGTCATCTAATCTATAGTAAGCTTTTTTCACATTACGTTTGATTTACACATTCTTTAAACTTTCTCTCAGGTAATTGCACTACAGGGTGTCACAGGAAACACTGTCAAGAGGTGGTCCAGAGGTGGACCACCCCTTGGGCTACCCGAATCACCCCCATGTATGTTCCGCGATTATTTGTAGGTTTTGAGTTAAAAATTATTTTATTAATTTTTAAAATTTTCTGCCGACGGAAATATATTGTAGTTGTTTTAAAAACTTTTCAGGTCTCTAGGCTACCCAAAACATAAAAAAATTTTGGTGCTTAATGGGGTATTTTTCGCTGAAATTGGCGTTTAAGGGTTGAGAGGGAAAAATCCCTGAATGTCAATTTAGGCCCCAAATAAATAATTTGCCTATTTCGATGATTCCTATTGCAAATTGTGATGGTGGTAGGGCTTCTGTACAAAGTCCGTCCGGAAAAGTACCGTCTGTTGCCTGTTACTATCGTAAAACAGGAGTGTTTGCACTATTGTGTTTCGGTAGAAGTTTTAAGACAGCAGTTAAAATTTCAATCACATGAGCGATTCAATTTTATTTCTTAGGTGGGCCTTCAGGATTTGGTTGTTTTTTCCGTAAGAATGACTAATTTATAGGGTATTTTGAAAGTATTATGTACTTTAAATGGTATTTTTCGTTTGAAATTGGCGTTCAAAACATGTTAGAGAAAAATATGAATCTTAATTTAGGTTAAATAATTATTTCATTAATTTTAGTTACCTATTCTTTTGGCAAATTTTGATAAATGTGAGACAGACTTTATAGAATAGTTGAAACCTTGAAAGTTGCCACAAAAATTACGAAAATTGTAAAATTTATTATTTTAAACCTAAATTAAGATTCAGGTTTTCCCTAGAATCTTTTGAACGCCAATTTCAGCGAAAAATACCATTTTAAATGCCAAAATACTTTCAAAACTCCCTATCAATTAGTCATTATTACAGGAAATACAACCAAATTCTGAAGGCCCATCCTAAGAAATAAAATACAATGGCTCATGTGCCAGAAATTTAATCAGCTCTCTTAAAACTTCTACCGAAACACAAGAGTGCAAACACTGCTGCTTTACGACAGAAAAAGGCAAAAGGCGCTACTTTGCCAGACGGACTTTGTAAAGAAGCCTTACAACTATCTTAATTTGCATTTAATTAACATTCGGGGGGTTTTCCCTCTAAACTTTTTAACGCCGATTTCAGCGAAAAATACCCCATTAAGCACCAATTTTTTTATATTTTGGGTAGACTAGAAACCTGAAAAGTTTTAAAAATCAATTACAATCTATGGAACATCCTTTTGTATTTTTAAACTGATGATCAAAATTTTAATCGTCCCATTAAATTGTTTGAAAATTTTATTAACAATACTTTTTGAGTTACAAGTAGCAATGTTAGGAGGTTTATTATTTTATAATAAAAAAGTTACGTTCAAGGCAAACATGACACTAAAAGAAAATTGGAAAAATGTTGAGTAAAAAAAAGATATTAATTTTTAAATTTCCTTTGGCAGAAATTTTTTAAAATTAATAAAATAATTTATAACTCGAAAACTACAAATAATCGCGGAACATACATGGGGGTGATTCGGGTAGCCCAAGGGGTGATCCACCTCTGGACTACCGCTTGACAGTGTTTCCTGGGACACTCTGTATATTGTCAGGTATTTTGTTGTAGTATCGTACACACAGACCAACAAAAGATGTATTGACTTTAGTTAATCTTGTATTATGGTTGATCAATTTTATACTTATTTCTAGTATGAAAATTATCCCTGTCACAATTTTTAGGTAATTGATGAATGTTCTTTCTAGCGTACATAATGTTTTCATAAATATATAAATATATTGGCATGGAACCGTCATAATGTCGATCTCTTTAAACAGTTCGATGGGGTGACGATCTCGGTGATTTAATTTTGTATGAATAAAGATAAAATAGTTATTTATTAAATAGGATAATCCGAATATCAGAGTTATAAATTACTGTTTCTGACGTTGTGGTCAAATCATCGTTTACGAACCCATACCAGTCGATATAAATTTCAAACGACAAAACGGATAGTTTTTCAACAATAATAATCTTTCTTAGATGGATATTGTAGTTCATCATAGCATCCCATGAAAACGTCCACTACAAGACAGGGAGCTCCCTCCATCAGTCCAGCTAAAATACGTGATACGAGTACTCAGGACGGGATTTACCATTGGTCATCATGCTTGTAAGCGTTGCGGCTAGCGACCGCTTTTGTTCATGACCGCAGTATGTAAGATGGTACGATACTCAGAAAGATGTTGCTGCCCATCCTCTGCTTCATGAGCTCTTAGTCGCTTCTTACGACACCCACGGGTAGGGATAGGTTGGTACTTTACTTTGTTGTTACTATTGTAGTTCGTTCTACCTATATTTGATACAGGAAATATCAACATTGTAATACAGATTGCTTTACTTATTACTTAAATAAGGTAACAGATTTAAACAGACAAACACATTTGTTAACAACAAGCTTTAATTGACGACGCCCTTCATCAAATTACTTTCCTCACAAAATCCAACGTTTTGCAGGCTCAACAATGGAGTCCAAATCCCTTACAATTGTGCTTAAAATACGAGGGGTTTCAACGAATTTTGAACGTTATTTTACGAAACTCCACGCGCGCTAACGAACGAAATTTGATATCGCCTTATTTACTCACGTCATTTTATTCCCTTGTCCTGATTTTGGGTTCCATGTAAAATAAAAAATAAATAAAAGTTTTATTCAATTTAAGCCTTGTAAGTACATTAAACCAACACTAACTGCCAAACTACAGAGTAGTTTGTTGGAAGTACATGACTCCTTACTGTTAAATGATGTTTACACATAATATGCTTGCCCTCAACCAAGCTTACTTTCTAAAACTAGGTACTAGTGATACAAAAGGTAAAAAACAGGCTACGCCACAAATATTGTTACTCGCAACAACATGTCAGCAGAAATATTTCTGACTTTATTACATGGTAATAGGTTTACAAATATTTCTACCAACGTGCGGCTGATCGCACAACTCTATGAAACAGTCTACTACGTACTGTGTTCAAAATTCTATGGAATACAGTCAAGACTCTCAATCATATGCGTCTCTTAAATTTTAGAATACCCAGACGATCGTGTTGTATTTGGTGAAGCCTAGGGTTAAAGGGATATCGCAAAGAAAGGCCTAGATAATTAAGGTGACAGGGAAGATGAAAGGAAAAAGGCCGAGAGAATGTTGTGCAAAACGGTGTTCTTAACAGGTTTCGAAAGAACTGGAGATGCCTGTCAGATCAAGTCTCCACCAGGCTGAAGATCGAAGTCACTGAATGCTCGCAAATCGGGATCAAAATTCACTGCAATGAGGGACCGATCATTGGAAGATAGATACTTTAAATGGTCCGTATTCTACAAAGTAGAACCGTGGTCCGTATTCTCATAAAATTACTTTTTTGCTTAAACAAGATGTCTATGGTACTTATAAACCGCAAGCGGCGGGTCTAGCAAGAAATTTGGTAAATTTCTATAATGATAATGCATGGGATTGATTTTAGCTGTCACGCAACATTTCGGTAGCTGATGTCATTTTCAAACATATTTATTATAATAATTAATAATAATATAATAAATAAATTCATTTATTATGGCAACAAGGGCCCATTTATTCTATTCTACTGGCGTTTACGATTATAGAAAGCCACTTGTATCCAGGCCCAGGTAAACATACAACGGTTTTAGAAATTATGACGAATTCAATATAATAAATAACATATGCTATGTTTGAATAATATTTTAATTTAATTTTAATTTATATTGACAAATTACAATGTCTGTAATTATTTATATGGGTGTGTTATATTTATATGGGTGTGTTATATTTATATGTCAGTGCCTGAAATAAATTAATTTTATTATTTTTTATTTTATTTATTTTAATAATAGGTGAGACCAGCGAGGTGTGACTGAATCTTTTATTATTCCTTTGCAGTAAAATTAGTACAACAATGACAAATAGGCGCAAATTTTTTATGGAAACATGAGAACACACGGCGAGTTATGACATCGAAAATAAAAACATTTATTTTATAACTTTTAAAGCATAATACCCATCGATATTACATCCTATTTGTTTGTGAAGGGATAGATCCGCTTTTACATCTTAAGGCCGTTACTGATCGTGCTTCCATTATTTTTGACAGGCTTTGCTTTAAACCTCTTAAAAAGGGTAACAAATAAAGGATGGAGTATTACTCGCTAAATCTTAATGGACTTGCGAAAGATTCAAGCATCAAGTTGCAGATATTTTAGCAATCAAGAGTTTAAACTTCTTAGCAGGAATAAGATTTACTTATTAGGTTTGTATATCTTTACGGAATGATACATTTGAGTATAAGTACTGTGTTTTTGCTTTTTAATTTTTATTTGAATTGGGCTTGCTCTTGTCCTCAATCTAACCCTGAATACACAGATTAGACGATGGAACAATTTTACCCAACTAGAAACCTATTCATTCGTGAGCTACGTAGATTCGGAAACTCAGGCTCAGGCAGAGAATTCCACTTAATAGCGGTGCGTTTTATGCTGCAATTTTTTTCCTGTGAATATGTGAAATAAGGAGGATGGCACAATAAGCTAATAGAACTCACCAGGAGAATACCTTTGGAATACTGAGAAGCATGCAACTTTCAAAATCCCTTCCTTAAACAAGAAACACATTGTAAAAAGCCGACTCTTAAAGTAGGCCGTGCTGCAGTGGTTCCTTGCCGTTTCTTTTACGCTGCCATAGCTCGATCCGAAACGGCGTAGACTCGCTCTATTTGCATTGGATTCTGCATGACATTCAATAAGTATTCTGTAAAGAATGACGATAGGTATATGTATTTTGTACAAAACACAATACGCACATATACTCATGAAGGCAATAAATAAAACAACTATTGAGTCGTTGGAACGAAACATATCGCACTCCCGAACTTAAAAAAAAACATGAAATGATTTCTCACTCGACGAAGCCGCACAAATCTCCTGTCATGGCAACAAAATGCGAACATGGTATACATAATAAATGTCTCAAGGAATGATTGATCATCTTGGGTTCTACTTGGATTTTTCCACGGGTTTACGACGGTCCACAGTTGTGACGTTTTATGATGCAATCCGCTGAATTGGTACCATTTATAAAAAAACCGGTCAAGTGCGAGTCGGACTCGCGCGCCGAGGGTTCCGATATACCTATAGTATTTTTGGAAGCAATAAAGTCCATTTTCAGGACCGCAAAACTAAATTTGTTTGTAAAGGTTTTTTGCAGATTTCTGAAAAACTGTGCAACTTAGAAAGATCGTTTTATTTTTGCTGTAAAGTTTACATAAACCTCTGTCAACTGTAATTAATTCAGATTTTCCCTTACTCAAACTTCGGAGATAAGGGGGGGGGGAATGGTATTTTTTTTTTACATTTTTCATCATAACTTGAAAACTAAGAAACTTAAAAAAATACAAAAATATATTTTAAAATGTACAAGTAAAGCCCTTTCATATGATACCCCACTCGACCTAGTAGCGACAATTTGAAATTTGGCCCCCCCTATTTTGGCCCCCTTTACATTAATAATCATACTTTTTTCAAAAAATTTTCATGTGCAATTAAGTTGGGCAACTATATTCTAAAACTATTCCAAATTTCAGCTCGATAGCGTAAGTGGTTGCTGAGATATAGAGGTGTGACAGACAGACGGACAGACAGACAGAGCGGCACCATAAGGGTTCCTTTTTTTTACCATTTTGGTATCGGAACCCTAAAAAGAGCGAATCGATGTTGGGTAGGATGTACCAAGTAAGGATTTCGATTGAAGATTTGTAAGTATTTAAAATGGAAGCACACCTAATATTGGTGAGCTCATCTTATACTCGTACAAAAAAAATATCAAATTTTATGATATTTAATTTTTTACTTTACTTGTTCTGTTGCCTCTATTACTATTAGATTTTAGGTCAATTGGAAGAGCCCTAAAATTTTAGATGCGTTCATAAACGATTGAAGACATATACCTATAGCGGTATCTTAATTATTCCCTTTATTAAGAAACTTAAAATTCTCACACTTTCAAGGGACTTGTAGACTTTAATAGACATTGTTAGTACTGTAGCCCGTGGACATTTGAATTACAAAAAAGGTTACCTGAAATAAAATTCTCACACTTTCAAGGGACTTGTAGACTTTAATAGACATTGTTAGTACTGTAGCCCGTGGACATTTGAATTACAAAAAAGGTCTTTGTGAAATTGTTATAGATTTCACCATTTCACACATACTAATAGCGAAGTCTTAAAGATCGTAACACGCCGTAACGTAACCATGTAGTGACGAGTGATGTAGTCCGGCCATATTGAAAATAATGTACATTTAAGAGTTACCGTTTCAAATTTATACATATGTTAAAAGACCCTCTGAACAAACCATATACCTATTTTAAGACTGTTTCTGTGGCCGGTACAGATTTTAAGACTCATTTGGTCTTACATTTGTTTTTGGCAAATTTCCATAGTTCATTAAAGCTGTACAACATGACAATAACGAAACAATGTGGTAACCTAGAAATGTATACATCTAAAATTATAAATTATAGTTTGGTCACTATATTATGGTTACGGCGGGTTACGATCTTTAAGACTTCGCTTTTAGTATTTGAAATGGCGAAATCTATAACAATTTCACAATGACAAACGGTAACCTTTTTCGTAATTTGAATGTCCTCGGGCTACAGGGTGTCTACTTTCAAAGTCCGATATATCGAAACGATACTACTCGAAACATGCAAATGCAAAACTTCGTACCTTGATAATTGAGTAGAATATTGGTTGGATGCAGTTTGAAAATTCATCCAACCAATATTCTACTCTATTATCAAGGGACGAAGTTTTGCATTTGCATGTTTCGAGTAGTATCGTTTCGATATATCGGACTTTGAGAGTAGACACCCAGGACTATGTGGACTTGTAGAATTTAACATGTAGACTGACTTTAAATCCCTTTGTGCGAACTCCAGACTGGCACGTTTAGCCATTGGTCTCGACTACTATCTACGGATGAAGTCGTTTATGAGCCATGTCTCAGGCCTTTGGCGGCTCAACACTCACCAGGCTTTGTGAGATCGATCATCGACATTGCAACCCACAAGACATGATGATGAGCTGATTCAGTTTCTATGGGATATAAATTTCTTTTTCGCGTTTCTACGTATGTTCTTTGAAAAAAGTTGTTCAGTTTCATTGGCAGATTCACATCCTTTAGTATTATCACTCCCTTCCGTTACACGTTGTAAGTACATCATAAAAAGCAAGCCTCCCAAAAATGTCCGTCTGGCGGTCGGTTTGTCCGTCACGCTTTGGACTAGCGGCTAAACGAATAGTCCGATTAAAACTACATTTTAAATTTAAGTTTTATGCAAATCCATCAAAGGATTCTGTGTGGTTTCTTACTGGCTCTCATTTTGAGGGTATCTGTCAATGCTGTCGTTTAACAAAAAACAATATTTGTAATTTGCATAAAACGACTCAAACGATCTTGATAAAACTTTTCATGACCTAGGATCTCTATGCAAGGTATCTTGCGGCAGTACCTATTCATTGGTCTGTTGATATAAAGGGAGTTCCCTTATAGTGTAGGCAACGAAGCAGTTGACCACAACATAAATTTCTCAGGCAGATTTTATTTGAAAGGATGATAAAGAATCACGAATTAAATGTAAATACATAATATCCAAAAAAAAATTTACAAAAAAATCATACATTTTTTGTAATTTTTGTACGGAAAAATTAAAACTACCGATTTTGTTTTGGATTTTTTTATAGAAGGTTTGTCTCATGTAGTGTAATGCCCCAGCAAAGTTTCATCGACTGAGGATTTAATGCGGGGGTCTTCATACAACGATCCGCTTCGTTGCCTAGACTATTACTCAAATGTAAAAATTTTGTTATATATTATTTATAAAAAAAATTGTTATTTATGTTTGAAAAATCATTGTAGCTAGAGAACACCTGCTCGACAAGCCATTTTTTAATTCGTATTTAATTACAGTTATTACTTTTAAATACAATACCTACTTCACTTATATTATTATTTTTTAATTTTTTTTTTAATATTAGGTAAGTTTGTATGAACATATTATTTGTATGAAATTACAAACTTAAGTTTGCAGTTGGTATTATTTACCCTGTATTCTATGCAGCTCCCGTGATCCCGAGTAGTTGATTCTAGCTTCGATTCTCGGTGGTGGTTCCCCAGTTTGATTAGAATACGAGTAGGTATCGCAGCACGAATCATACGATTGTCTGAAAAGTAAGTTTATGGTTAAAAATGGTCTTGAAGTGTGATACTAGCTTTGTGGAGTTAAATATAATAGATTTCTACCTTTTTAGGGTTCCGATACCAAACTGGTAAAAGAAGGAACCCTTATGGTGCCGCTCTGTCTGTCTGTCACACCTGTATATTTCAGCAACCACTCATGCTATCGACTTGAAATTTGGATTAGTTTTAGAATATGGTTGTCCAACTTAATTGCACGTAAAAAAATTAAGTAAAAATATGATTATTAATGTAAAGGGGGCCAAAATAGGGTGGGGGGGGGGGGCTAAATTTCAAAATGTGGCCACTAGGTGGAGTGGGGTATCATATGAAAGGGCTTTACTTGTACATTCTGAAATATATTTTTGTATTTTTTTACGTCTCTTAGTTTTCAAGTGGGATGAAAAATGTCAAAAAAATACCATTCCCCCCCCCCTGATCTCCGAAGTTTGTGAAAGGAAAAATCTGAATTAATTACAGTAGACAAACGTTAATGTAAACACATTTATGTTTACGATCCTAAAATTGGACTTTATTGCTTCCTAAAATACTATAGGTATATCGGAACCCTCGGAAAAAATTGAGACACAGTTAATCACGCCTCTTTCCAATTCTTTTATGAAACTTTTTATCTTCGCACCTTTCCCGAAGTATTATAACCAAACAATATTGAATGTGACTCATTTTTACGACTGGTTTTACTGACTTCTGATATCTAGTCGGTATTAAGAATCTTACCACGTGGCGTTTTCATTTCTAGTACGGATAAATCTTCCAAAATACCCAGGTTTAGTGCAGAAAGTTTATGTTCTAAATAAGCTTTAGGCTGCTGATTAAAATATTAAAGAACAACGCATTAGGTTAAGGTACTTTAGTATATTAAATACACCCAAATGCCACGGATTTTGTATTTTTTTTTTTTGCCTGGCTTGTTTATCTTCGAAATGTTAAAATATTTTTTTGCATTTCGGTGACAGGATCTGGGCAACCGAGATTTTTCTGTATAATTTTTACCAGAACCCACCAACTAAAGCTTCTGAATTGCGCTATTAAAAAAACCGGCCAAGTGCGAGTCGGACTCGCGCACTGAGGGTTCCGTACCACCACATAAACATAATTGTATTAGTTGAAATTTCAGTAAGTTAATGTGCTAGATTTTTTGAGTCCGACACGCGCTTGACCAATTTTTATTATTTGTTGTTATTTTATAGCTTATGCACTATAAACATACCAATTCTCAAGTTTGTAAGTGTTCCCGTTTTTAAATAGAACTAAAACAAAAATCGCCTCAGAGACCATCCAACTTGACCCCTCTCTTATATGAATGTTCTTGAAACGGGAGCTCACCACAATTGGTTACCATTAGTTGTGAGAAAAGTTGTAATATTTAATGATTTCAGACTTTTCCCATTATTTGTACTGTGAGACCTAGCTTCTTGCCAAATTTCATAATTTTAGGTCAACGGGAAGAAGTTCATGGATCCTAATATATGGTATTAATTTCTACCTGATACCTTTACCCGTTCGTGAGATAAAGGGTCTTGACAGACAGACAGACAGAGGGACAACAAAGTGATCCTATAAGGGTTCTGTTTTTTTCTTTTGAGGTACGGAACCCTAAAAAACGAAGGTAACAAATTTTCCCAGATATGAGACCTGGCAGTACAGGACCGTGAGCGTGACATATGGCGGAAAATGGGGAAGGCGTTTGGCCAGCAGTGGGACACCCTACAGGCTATATAAAAAAAATGAGCCCTGATTAGATGACGCTGTATTAAACAGAGTCATCCATCTAGTATCGATGACAAATAAACTACAGTTTATCAACCATATTGAGACCCAATTCATAAACGAAGGATTTTCGGGACTCTAAAAATTAAATGCAGTTTTGATGATAATATACTCTTAAATTATTGTACAAATTATTGTTTAATAATTATTAATATACAAACTTTAAAAGCTGCATCTTTCAAAGCCGTTTTAAGCTATGCTACCCATCAATAGGCTGTAGGTTTCTGAAACGCACTATTTTCTTTTCCATAGGTATGAAAAATCGAAGAAAACGAATTTTTCCAGACATAAGTCTTAGTTTGATCGATTTTTCTCCCCCAGAAAAGATCCGTTTTCTAGAAACCTATTGCATGTATATCTACAACGTGTAAAGGAAAGGTGTGATAATAATAAAGGATGTGAATCTGCCCATGAAACTGAACAACTTTTCCCAAGGAACATAGGTCGAAATATGAACATGAATTTTTGACCTCCCATAGAAACTGCATCAACTGATTGCGCATTTTGTATGGGAGGTCAAATATTCATGTTCATATTTCGACCTATGTTCCTTGGGAAAAGTTGTTCAGTTTCATGGGCAGATTCACATCCTTTATTATTATCACTTGCGCATTTTGTATGGGAGGTCAAACATTCATGTTCATATTTCGACCTATGTTCCTTCGGAAGAGTATTAGGAATTCGGCAGACAGAGCTAGTTGTGTCCTGGTCTACAAAGCATTGTGCCAATCCATTTTGATTTACTGTGTTAGAGTTTGGGGAGGTGCCACTAAAAACAGATTAATAAAATTGGAGAGAGCTCAGAGAGCCGTTTTAAAAGTCATGCTTCGCAAGCACCGTCGATATGCGACAGACAGCCTATATGGAGAGTGTAAAGTCTTGCGCGTTCGGGCGCTGTTTGTTCAGAGGGTAGTGACAGCAACACATACCATATGGATTAACTCCACTGAATACGAACATCTAAAAAATCGTAGGATCTATAAAGTCCCCGTCCCGTCGGTACGCACTTCTTTTGCGCAACGTCTACCCTTGTTCCTGCATCCATACATTTACAACGCCGTGTGCCGCGTGCTCCCTCATTTAAAGGATCTATCAACCGCGACGGTTAAGCGAGAGACCGAAACGTGGTTAGCGAGCCTCAACTACGAGCAAACTGAGACGATTCTGCCTTCGGTTCGTGGATGAGCCTTTACACTATTATACACTAACACACGTATTCTAACACACTCACTCACATCACACACTCACATCACACACACATCCATTCACATTATATTTAATTTAATTTTATTGCATTGTCTTTGTTATTATTATTTTTAATTTGAGCCTCGTAATTTTTGTTCCTTTTTTTTGCATGCATGCTACCAATAAAATTGTCTCATCTTATACTTAGTCCAATAGCGGTTACTCTTTTTCCCAGTCTATAGTTATTACATTTTTGTTTTGCTCTTACCCTCTTACTAAATTCTAAAGTGTCCGGCCGTATTGAATTATTGTTGTTATTAAATGTGTGAAGGTCTCTGCGATACAAGCGTTGCTTAGTGCAGAGATCGATGTAAAATTAATTAATTATGGTAGTTCCTTTTAAAATAACTATTCAACCATAGGTGTTTATGTTAAGTGATGTTAATATTAAGAAAAAGTTGTTCAGTTTCATGGGCAGATTCACATCCTTTATTATTATCACTTGCGCATTTTGTATGGGAGGTCAAACATTCATGTTCATATTTCGACCTTTGTTCTTTGGGAAAAGTTGTTCAGTTTCATGGGCAGATTCACATGCTTTATTATTATCACACCTTTCCGTCACACGTTGTATAACACAAATATTAGTAAGGGATTGTATCACAAACTTTACGCTCATTATATTCAATGAAAATTATAATGTTACAAAAATCTGTAAATTAAAATTTATCTTTTTATTTTTACAGGTCCATGTCAGCACTAAAGGATGCAATTGTGTAAGTAAAAGATAAGAAATTTATTTTTATACATTTACTAGAGGACCGGGCTCGCCCACGGACCAGTTTTTTTAAAGGGGTCGAGGTGTACCCAAAGCCTTAATATTGCCGCTTAAGGGGAGCTTACTAAAAAGGTGTTTTTAGACGATTTTTTGGTTTGTTAGTGCATAAGCTATAGTATAACAACAAATTATAAAAACTTGTCAAGAGCGTGTCAGACTCGCGCGCATGTAAATATAGTTTTCATCATAACCAGTAAAGCTCTTTCATACATAACTCTATTAATCTAGTAACGACAGTAAAAAAAGTTAGTAATTTATCGTCTTAACCAGTAAAGCTCTTTCATACATAACCCTATTAACCTAGTCACGACAGTAAAAAATTGCCGCCCCTCCACGCCCCGTTTAGGCCCTATTTACAACAATATTAAACCTTAAGATGTAATTGAGGCAACGTTACAAGGTTATTCACTTCGATGGGTAGAGCCACGTAGTTTGATGGATCACAGTACTTTGCCTGTAAAACTTTGATAGTTTTGTCAAATTTTCCAACAAGCATATAACAGGCAACAAACTTTAAACTCTTTATAAAAGTTTTTATAACAGCGAAGTATTGGCAAGCTAACTTGGAAACTAATGGAATTTGAAACTCGACAAGAAGGTTCATCCCCTGCCCGTATCTTAAGTAAGTTCGACCATTACGTACATAATATCTTAGGCAAGTTAAACTACACTCTGCTGCAATGAAACGGGGTCGTCGGTCGGTTTTCTGATATATAAAGGGTATAACGATCCTAGAAGGACGTGAATTTGCCTGTATTAAACCTTTTGGTATATCAGTCAAAATTTGAAAAAAGAAACTACTTCCTATATAATCAACATCAGTGGATTGCGCATTTTTTATAAACAGGAGATGTTTTTTGTTTCACAATTTAAAAGTCTATCATAATTTTTTAAATTATTTTATATACTATTCCATGATATTCAATAATTAACAGAGATAATGATAATGGTGTAAATTTTGGCAGACCTATACTATTTAACATGTGTTGTTATTTTGTAACTCACTAAAGGCTGAAAAAAGGCAGTAACACTTTTAGACCTTATTATTTTGTTTAGTTTTAGTTTGTGACCGCCTGAATCGACCCCGGTGGTAGTAAGTAACGATAGGGTCGAAGTTGGAGCCTTGAAAAGATGTAGATTATTTTGTTCGGGGAAAAGAACCGAGTGTACCCGGTTCATATGCCGTAGAGTGTATCTTAAGCAAGTGAAACTAGTATGCGCAAGATGTTACTGACATCGTTTGGTAGCCAAGCTTCAGTAGCTGTTATGTCGAGACCAGGTGGCTTTGAGTCTTTAGATATAGTGTGATTACATATTGAGTACTCAGCTCGTTAAGGTAGGCTACTAATAATTACTGCATACACTAGTCGTGTGGTGCCGGCAAAGAATAGTACCAACCCATACATACCCGTGGGTGTCGTAAGAGGCGACTAAGGGTTATAAACTGGAGGATGGGCAGCAGCATCCTCATTTGTATCTTACATCTTACCTACAACCGCGGTCCATGGTGCCAGCCGTAACGCTAACAAGCGAGGTGACTATGGTACTTCCCCTCTACATTTTTCCAGCACAAATTGGAATTCTAGAGGGAGCTCCCTGTCCTGTAGTAGACGTTTCATGAAATGTCATGATGATGATGATGATGATGACACCAGTCGGTAGATTAATTATTTGTTGCCACAATTCTTTTTAGGTTAAATTATGGGTTAAATGTATAACTAAAATATCTACAAAAACACCTTAACAAAATTAGATAAGTTGCGGCGGCTATTGGTGACCGCAGATAATAAGATGTTACTATACATCCCTCCTCCTACTAAATAGGACGATTTCGACCCATGTTCCTTTGGAAAAGTTGTTCAGTTTTGTGGTCTGAGCATTCCCTTAAAAGGAAACTCGCTTTTGCATTTACACCCTGTATTTTCTTTTTCACGGGTAAAGCAACCACCCGAGAGGATTGGAAAGATCCTGTATATATTCTAGTTTCGATCCACTAAGGCTAACAACAGAAGACCACTACAAAAACAAAATAAAACTGGGTAAGGACAGTGTAAAAAAATTGTACATTAAGATGCGAGTGCGCTGTTTTGGATATTGCGCCCGAGGCTCAGAAATTGCAGCCCGAGCCGCAGGCGAACATTTGCTAATAAAAAAAAAAAACAAATTTGCTTACCTTTTCTACCGAAGGAAAATTCTTTTAACTTTTTCCTTACATTGTTACGTTCACCCGATACTCCATACTTGTGTTTTGTGTCTAAGTATTTTCGACGTTGAAGAACTACCACTAATTACTGTTTTTTATTTGTAGAAGTCAATACTTTTAAAAATAGTTACCTATAATAAACACAACAAATATTTGTTAAAATAGCGAGCGTATCACTTTTTCGGAAGACCCGGATTATACATGCGCGCGCAGGTGGTAATGACTAAACTCCCAAACAGCCTACTCTTTAAATTACTTTAAAATTGAATATTTTGTTACTTTGATCACAAATTGGTAGTTAATTGGTTGATATTAATATAAATATTTTCATGTAATTAACGTTTATGTATTATATTATCCAACAGAGCTTCTTCATTCATGAAAATATTATATACGTTATAAAAAACTAAAGTAAAACACTAGCGCGGTAATATAATAAAAATAGCACCCGTGTTTAATAAGCTGGATTATGGACCTTAAAACAGTGCAAATATAGTACAAAGTTAAAAAAAAAAAAAACACTTTTTTGGCTTCCTACGTTTGATTCTGAAAATAACCTATGTCAGAGGTTTTTGGCGGCTCTACAAATCTGGCACTAAGTCATTGATTTAAGAAGCGAAACGAGAGTCTGAATTCTTTACATAGAACTCACATTGTTTTGTATAAAGTTCCTTAAATAAAACGAGCAAAAGCAATAAGAGGCCGAAGATACATGAAATATTTTCAGTGAATAGGACTGCTGCTATTTAAGGCACAAAGGGAGTATGTAAGCATTGAAGAGATTTTCTGAATATCTGAACGTAGAAATATGAGACGAGACCGGAACAGACTCATTGTTTTGCGGATTAGTAGAATCCAGAAACCATTTCTTGTTCAACGACTTCGTAAAATAATGTTTATTATTTATATACAGGGGGCCGTAGACAAAAGGTTTTCTTCTATCGTTGACGCTCGTAAATAGAATAAAAATGTGTGGGATTTCGTGTAGGCAACGAAGCAGTTGACCCCAATATACATTTCTCAGGCAGATTTTATTTGAGAGGATGATAAAGAATCATGGATTAAATGTAAATTCAAAATATTAAAAAAAAAAAAATAGTATTTTTTAATTTTTGTATGGAAAAATTAAAAGTACCGATTTTTTTTTTATAGAAGGTTTGTCTCATGTAGTGTAATACCCCAGCAAAGTTTCATCGACTGAGGATTTAATACGGGGGTCTTCTTACAACGATGCGCTTCGTTGCCTAGACTAATTGATTAGATGACGAAATGTTGCTTAATATATAACTTTAATCTCATACATATTTATTCTATTCTGTTAGCGTTTCAGATAGTAAAAGCCACTTGTCTCTAGGCCAGGAAGCAAGCATAGCAAGATCCGAGACGGTATTAGATTTCCTTTATTTGCATTGAACTCTACATCATAAGATGTTTAATTTAAATTTTGTAGATAATTTTGAATTAAAAAACCACCTAGTGAGTTGTTCCCAATTTGATTAGAATATTACAATGCAGGTTAAATCATCTGGTTTAAAAAAAAACCGGCCAAATGCGAGTCGGACTCGCGCCCTAAGGGTTCCCTACCTATCTACCATATGATATACTAAAATCTTTTGCTCTTTGATTTTAAAAACTCTGCGACCATCCAACTTGACCCCTACATTATAGAAAAGTTCTTGAAACGGGAGATCACCTTAATGTTACTATTAGTTGTTAGAAAAATTTAAATATTTAAATATTTAATGATTTTAGACTTTTCCTTTTATTTGTACTCTGAGACCTAGCTTCTTGCCAAATTTCATAATTTTAGGTTAACAGGAAGTACCCTGTAGGTTTTGCTTTTTTGCATAAATTTATGGAGATGAGGAGATAAAAAGCCATATCTTTTGATTGCGTCGTTTTACAAAATTTAAATTTTCAGATCTTGTGTGGTTTATGGACTTTAATATTCGTTATCAATTTCAACCCGATATCTCTTCTAGTTCGTGAGAAAAAGGGGCTTGACAGACTGATAGACAGACAGACAAAGCAGCACCATAAGGGTTCCTAATTTTTTACCATTTTGGTATCGGAACCCTAAAAAACCGGCCAAGTGCGAGTCGGACTCGAGCACTGAGGGTTCCGTACCACCACATAAACATAATTGTATTAGTTGAAATTTCAGTAAGTTAATGTGCTAGATTTTTTGAGTCCGACACGCGCTTGACCAAATTTTATTATTTGTTGTTATTTTATAGCCTATGCCCCATAAACATACCAATTTTCAAGTTTGTAAGTGTTCCCGTTTTTAAATAGAACTAAAACAAAAATCGCGTCAGCAACCATCCAACTTGACCCCTCTCTTATATGAATGTTCTTGAAACGGGAGCTCACCACAATTGGTTACCTTTAGTTGTGAGAAAAGTTGTAATATTTAACGATTTCAGACTTTTCCCATTATTTGTACTGTGAGACCTAGCTTCTTGCCAAATTTCATAATTTTAGGTCAACGGGAAGTACCCTGTAGGTTTTTCATTTTTGAATAAATGTATGGAGATGAATACATAAAATGCCATATCTTTTGATTGCGTCGTTGTAAAAAATTTAAATTTTCAGATCTTGTGTGGTTCATGGATCCTTATATATGGTATTAATTTCAACCTGATACCTTTACCCGTTCGTGAGATAAAGGGTCTTGACAGACAGACAGACAGACAGACAGACAGACGGACAACAAAGTGATCCTATAAGGGTTCCGTTTTTTTCTTTTGAGGTACGGAACCCTAAAAAGATGATTTCGGTAGTCCTGGCAGCTATCTACAGATTATATAGTCGTATAAGGTAAGACGAAAGCCTTTGGCGGTCAATAACTCCGACACAAGAGTTTGTGATATCAGACATTGACCTTGAAATCTAACCAATCTACATTATACGATGAGCTTAACTTGTAGATAATAATCAATTTGGATCTCGCATTTTTATCGTATAAAAACACTGACGTTTCAATCCACGTCAAAACCTTTATCAAACTGCCCTGGCATCCCCTGAGGCGTATAGCTGTCAGTCCTATGGGATATCACGATATTACTGATCCCGTGGGCGTAAATGAACTGTTTTTCACACGTGAGCCTTAACAGTCGTATTGGCAACTATTTGTTCTTTCTGATCACGTATGGATTCCAAAATCGGACCTGGCGAGGCAATGTATAGGTGACAGGTGATACAAAATGCATATAACACCGTCGGTGCGGCTAATTTCTAGGATAAAACATAATCTTTTAGTAGTCGTAATAGCCTCCGTGGTCAAATGATTTAAGCGCTCGGCTCTTGATCCGGGGGTACTAAGGTTCGACTCCTAGTAGGTACACTGTCAAACCAAAATCTCTGGGTGCCAACACCCCAGTTTCTGCAATGAATCGACATTGCAGGATGAATCACCTGATTGTCCGATTTTCTGTTGGTCCCGACTACTATCTATGAATTTAGTCGTTAATGAGCCATATTAGAGGCCTTTAGCGACTCAACAACTCTGACACCAGGGTGTGTGAGGTTGGTCATCGACCTTGCAACCCACACGATATGCTGATGATGATTGATTAACAACAAAAATCACTCAAAACACCTCACTTACAAACCAAAACGCGTACATACGCACCAATTTATAATTAATATCTTCTCAAATCGGGATTAAAGCAGTTAGAGTCCGATCAGATCAATATTATTTCGCTACACAGCCCGTCCATTCAATAATCTATTAGAATAGCTTATATCACCTAGGGCATAGAGTGATAATTATTTATCTTTGTTTATTAGCAATATTATTACTTCAAACATGTGACAATAAAATGTACCTTAGTTTTCTTCTCAGTTCTAAGTTAAGTATGTGGTTCCGAGTATTCTGCCAAAAAATCATAGTTTCAATGTAAAGAAACGCTTACGTTGAAACTGGGTTATATTTTTTAACAGAATACTCGATAAATCATAATAACTTCCCGGACTGAACCCCCTTTACGCAGTTTACTCAAAGAAAATAGAGATGGTTCAAAAGAAATTCCTTAGAGCAATGCACCGTCGTTTAACCTCCAAGTATATGTCATATAGTGACCTCCTCCAGGAGTACAAACTTTTACCCCTTGATAAAAGGCGTCTATTATTTGATGCCAGAATTCTACGTAACATTTGTAAAAGCTCTTATAACTGTAATGACTAAGTCAGTAATATTCGTATTTGCACACGTCGTAGGCTCAGAGCACCAAACGCCAACCTTTTCCATACTATCAGTGTATCTACAAACTTCGGTGCGCGAGCTCCTCTGCACCGCATCTGCAAATCGTATAACTTACTTTTTAGGGATATTGATATTTTCCATGAAACCGTAGCAGGTTACAACCGAAAAGTTCGTAATATCTTATTATCTATAATTGATACATAGTTTTGTGTCTGGGCGCGTGCTTTTATTTGATCCTGACTGAAGACTCCGTTGTAGGGCTAGCCAGGTTATCCAGGTTATCATGGTTTCTACACACTTTCTTTCTTAATTTTGTTTTTGCTACACCAGTTTCTAATTGTTTCTTAATACTTTTATTAGGAATCTTAAATATCTAAGTGTGTTTATCGCGTGCCTTTTTTCATTTTTTCATTTATCTTTGCAATGTGTGCGGAGTTGTAGTCACCCGCATAACACTTTACATTACGTAACACTCAATACTAAGTTTTAACTCACTTTTTCCTTGTTTTAAGCTAAGTATGTTTCTTACTTTAGCCCTCGATAAGCCTATTTGTTATTTCTCTGCGAGAAATGTTTATAGACGTAGTGTTAAGTCTTTTTTAAGGTTCCGTACCTCAAAAGAAAAAAACGGAACCCTTATAGGATCACTTTGTTGTCCGTCTGTCTGTCTGTCTGTCTGTCAAGACCCTTTATCTCACGAACAGTTAAAGGTATCAGGTTTAAATTAATACCATATATTAGGACCTATGAACCACACAAGATCTGAAAATTTCAATTTTTTACAACGACGCAATCAAAAGATATTGCATTTTATGTCCTCATCTCCATACATTTATTCAAAAATGCAAAACCTACAGGTTACTTCCCGTTGACCTAAAATTATGAAATTTGGCAAGATGCTGGGTCTCACAATACAAATAATGGGAAAAGTCTAAAATCATAAAATATTACAACTTTTCTCACACTCACAACTAATTGTAACCAATTGTGGTGAGCTCCCGTTTCAAGAACATTCATATAAGAGAGGGGTCAAGTTGGATGGTCGCTGAGGCGATTTTTGTTTTAGTTCTATTTAAAAACGGGAACACTTACAAACTTGAAAACTGGTATGTTTATAGTGCATAAGCTATAAAATAACAACAAATAATAAAATTTGGTCAAGCGCGTGTTGGACTCAAAAAATCTAGCACATTAACTTACTGAAATTTCAACTAACACAATTATGTTTATGTGGTGGTACGGAACCCTCAGTGCGCGAGTCCGACTCGCACTTGGCCGGTTTTTTTACATTACCACTAGCATAATATCTCATGTACATTACTGTTCTGTTTTTTCTCCAAATAAATAAAATAAAAGACTATTTATTAGCGCCATCTAGTTTTATACTTTTCCGGATTACGATTTCTAAAAGGGGATGGTCAGTCCTTCTTATTGTTCGTCCATGGTACAGGCGGTATAATGGTACAATCACATTGCTTTAACTACTGATCTGTGAAGCCTTATCTCACCATGTACTTATCAATCATATAACTGATTGTATCTGTTATCAGTCATTCAGCATTGATATAGATACATAATAATAATTAGCCAATGGAGTGATGTATTATGTATTGTCAGAGCTGATAATCTTAGGCACTTGGCTATTTACATGTCTGTCCAAGCTTTGATTTTGCGAGAATTGCTACATACTGATTCAAACGTTAAACATACAAGCTAATATATTTCTTTTCACCACAGTTTTCAACTATTTATTTAAAAAGTGTAGGGTATCCTCGAGGGTATCCTTAGATCTTAAAGATCGTTGCAGTACTCGTCGTACAAAATAACTCTGGTTATGACCGTCATAGCGCAGGTGGGGGGAGGAGTGCGAATCGTTAATTGCCTCTCCGCCTGTCACTTATGCGCTGAAAATAACTGTCAGGGCCAAACTTATCGTGCGCACACTGTACTTTACCTGACCAAAGAAAAGCCAACCAAAAAATCTCACAAGATTACTTTATTTTTTCATTAAAATGCCTTATTTTAGAACACAGTCAAGCCCAGAGGAAAATTATATCGATGATAGAAAAAACTCACCCGAAAAGACATTTAATTACTGTAGATTTAATAAGATTCAGTTACAAATAAATAAATTAACGTTGCGATGTCATATTAAAAATCGATTTTAGTATTAATTAAATAGAGAATAAACTATTACGAGGCTGTAACTCACTTTGCCCGTTGGTCCTCTGAAATCTGAAAAAGCCTGAAATAAATTTTTCTACCAAAGTATCGTCTAAAAATACTGCACAGGCACAATTTCTATCGGTCTCGCACCATCACTCTAACTGACAGCCAGACTAATGTACTCCCAGTCAATTCGTCACAGCGAGTGACGTCACATGAGCATCGTGAGTGAGCGGGAATGAAACTGCCAATGAACATAAAACTAAACTTTTTCACCTCACAAGCTCGTAGAACTTTTCTTTATGCTAGCATGGAAAAGGTTTTTGAAATTTTAATCAGTTGAAGTCTGCGTGCAAAATTAATTTTTGGCCCCTGGCGTGAAAATTTTTTTTGATGATAAAACGTGATGATACTGACGATTAATTACGGCATTAGGTACTGGTGCTATTTGTTATAAATTCGCTGTAGTTAGGTGTCCCGTGTGGTGCCGGCAAAGAATAGTACCAACCCATACATACCGGTGGGTGTCGTAAGAGGCGACTAAGGGTTAACTGGAGGATGGGCAGCAGCATCCTCCTCTGGGTGTCTACTCTCAAAGTCCGATATATCGAAACGATACAACTAGAAACATGCAAATGCAAAACTTCGTCCCTTGACAATAGAGTAGAATATTGGTTGGATGAATTTTCATACTGCATCCAACCAATATTCTACTCTATTGTCAAGGGACGAAGTTTTGCATTTGCATGTTTCGAGTTGTATCGTTTCGATATATCGGACTTTGAGAGTAGACACCCTGTATCTTACATCTTACTAACTGCGGTCACCTACAACCGCGGTCCATAGTGCCAGCCGTAACGCTAACAAGCGAGGTGACTATGGTACTTCCCCTCCACATATTTCCAGCAAAAGCTAGAATTCTGGAGGGAGCTCCCTGTCCTGTAGTGGACGTTGCATGGGATGTTATGATGAGGTGAAAATTGTGTGTTTCGCTCGGCAGCAAAGTTATTTGGCAATTCGTGCCTTGAAACTCTCGCTAAGCTCAGGATTCTTCTTTTGAACCACTCGCTTCGTTTGCGAATCCTGCGCATGCTCGAGTTTCAAATTTTCAATACAAGACACTCGCACTATATAACAGTTTTGCTGCCTCGCATAGCATATAACTATCATTTGCTAGATCGGTATGTTATTAATGAATTCCCCAAATGAAAAAGACCATTTCCTTTCTTTGCTATAATTGAAGATAGTAAAGACATATGAAGGTACATTTTAACATGATGTTTCATAAAAATATTCTCAAGAAATTAGCGCAACGTGGTATAACAGTAATAAACACGTACAGAAATACGTAGAATAAAATTTTATATTTTTAACTAAAGCCCTATTATTTAAACAAAAGATGAAACCTCAAAGATTTCTTTTCTAATCACTTCACGAAATCCCTGTCCCCAATTATGAATTCAAAGCAAAAATTTACAAAATGGGCCTGACTGTCATTAAAAGAAATCGAAAGGGACCGCGGAAACCCAAATTCTTTTTATATCGGCAAAAAATTGCAGAGGGTGGAGTCAGACTGACTTTTATTATAAGCTGAATCAACAACCGACTTCATTTGCAAAGATTTCTTTGGAATTTCAGTAGTTAATTTGTCCTAATTTTCCGGTTATACTCGTACCTTTATACTCGTATTCCATTATTTTCTAGATCGAGGTCAAGAGTCCATAGACAAAAAATGCTTGTTCTTTTTTAAAACTATATCTTCGAATGATGGAATATGTTTTTCGGTCACAATAAGCCGGTTTAAAAAAAAGATAATCTAGTTTTAATTTTCTTGATAGATAGCGTTGTTGAATGTTGATTTAACTGTCAACTTATTTTTCCTATCTGTTGTAAGTATTGCCTAAGGAGGTTTATTTACTTCACGCTTCATCTATGACAGATTTATTTGAAGTTCTTTAGCAACTGTCTTCAGAGCCATCTATCGACACCTTTGAATACTCAGTTGACGCTTAGCTGCGAAACCGAATCATTATTTATTTATTTATTTGTGTAAGTTTCAACCTTCTTGGTTTTAACCCATAATATACCAGGCGGAACAGAAGGTTGTAAATCTGCCCATGAAACTAACTACTTGTGTCAAAATAGTTATTTTTTTATTTTTCAATACATTTGCTTAAAAAGTGTGCTTACAAGAACGTAAAGTAGTCCCTTACTGAACTTGAGCGATTTTCTTTTTATACGGTCTATAAAATGTATACTTAGCAGAGTTTACTTCTGAGAATAATTTTATGATATAAACAAAAATATTATGCAAATAATTTACAAAATTGATTGAATTACATGCGCAACAAGGTTCAAATCTCTTTGAATTACATTATACAGGGTGTAAGGGACTGTATACCGAAAACTGAAAGGACGTGCTTAGTCAACGAAACTGAACAACTATAACAAGGAATATTTTTGGAAAAAGAAAAAAAATCGTCCAGAAGCCAATTTAATTTAATTTCCCAAGAATGTTTGTCTGGGAAAGTTGTTTTGTTTCGTTGACTGCGCAGCACGCCATTTCAGTTTTCTTAATTTCAACCTTTTGTCCAGTTGAAAGCGCCTAAATTCGTCAAAATATGGGCAGGTGATTTGAGTCACATCCGGGTTACCCTTTTTGTTACAAACAATTTAAAAGAAGACAATATAAACTAAGTGAATAAAATTAAAGAAAAGAAGGAATATTTGTTTTAATTTGATGTAAAAATGAACTTAGGACTTAAAATTTTGTTTTCATTTACATACATACATACATACATAACATCACGCCTTGTTCCCGTTGGGGTAGGCAGAGACCACAGTTCTCCACCTGCTACGATCTTGACATACTTCCCTTGCTTCCTGAACCTTCATCAATCCTTTCATAGATGCTCGTCGGTTTAGGGTACTTTTAAACTGGGCTTTATTCAGAACGTCTTGAATTTGGTCCTGGTACGTTCGCCGAGGCCTTCCTCTTCCAACGTTTCCATTCACTCTCGCCTTGTGGATCTCTTTCGTCAATCTTCCTTCATTCATCCTCTCCACATGACCAAACCATCTTAGCATCCCTTTCTCAATTTTAGTCACTACGTCTTCTTTTACGCCACAACGTTCTCTTATCACACTATTTCTAATCCTGTCACTCAATTTCACACCAATCATACTCCTCATCGCTCTCATTTCTACTGCATTAATTCTACTTTCATTTCTTCTGCCATACCCAGCTTTCACTGCCGTACATCAGTGTTGGTACCAAAACGCCTCTATGAACAGCCAGACGAGCCTTGTGAGACACCTTCTGACTCTTCATAAAAGCATGCAGAGCACCATTCACCATGTTTCCAGCATTCACTCTTCTTTCGATATCACTTTCGCACTTTCCATCTCTCGTAAACTTAGAACCCAGATACACAAACTCCTTCACTTGTTCGACTTGTTCACCACCTATTAATATGGTACACTCTGTCATACACTCTTCTCTTTCAAGTACCATTACTATCGTCTTGCTTACATTTACTTTCATTCCTTTCCTATCAAAAGCCACATTCATCATTGTTACCATCTCCTGTAACTCGTCAGCAGATGACGCAAGTATAACTTGGTCATCAGCGTAGAGAAGACATTTGATGAGTAACTCATTCATTCTCAGTCCACACATACTCTCTTTCAGATCAGTCAAACAATTATCCATGAACAGGTTAAACAGCCAAGGTGACGCTACACATCCCTGCCTAACACCTTTTTCGATGCTAAACCATTCAGTGTACGCCCCGTTTATTCTGACGCAAGCACTGGAATCCTCATAGAGAGATTTCAGTGCTTGAATCAGATGACCGTTCACAACATACATAGACAATGCCGACCACAATTCATTCCTCACCACTCGGTCATAGGCCTTTTCCAAATCCACGAACGCGCAGTAGACTTTTTGGTTTTTGGCCAAAAACTTTTCAGCTATGCACCGCAAGGAAAAGACCTGATCTGTACATCCCATTCCCTTTCTAAATCCCGCTTGTACATCCCATATTTTTTCGTCAGTATCTTTCATCACTCTTTCAATCAAAACCTTTGCATACAGTTTGCCGACGACACTGAGAAGACTTATCCCGCGGTAATTTTTGCAGTCCTGTTGTGACCCTTTTCCCTTGTACAGCGGCACAATCACAGCCTTGCACCAGTCACCTGGTACTCGGCCGTTCGTCCAACACAGGTTGAAAAGGCGGTACAGCTGACTAGCCACAATGCCTCGCCCAGCCTTCAACATTTCGACCGACACTCTATCATACCCACCTGCTTTACCTGATTTCATACTTTTCATTGCTTTCATGATCTCATCCATACTTATCTCACTTGCATTACTATCATATTCATTCTCATGCATTTCCACAGAAGACCTCGGTACGCTAGCCTCTGCTTCTCTCTCAAACAAACTTTCAAAATATTCCTTCCATCTCTTAAGCACACATTCTTCACCTTTTATAATACTTCCATCCTGGCTTCTGATTTTACTCAGCACCGATGATCCAAACTTTCCTCGGGCTGTCCGTATGGATTTCCAGAAAAACTTTTGGTTTGACTGGAAATCCTCAGAAAGCCTTCTGTCAAACTCATCTGTACACACCTCTTTCTTTCTCTCAACAACATCCTTTACAATACCTTTCACTCTTTTATATTCCTTTCGTGCTACACTAACATCATCACTTGTGGCCTTCTGCATTCTGTGATTAGCTTTAACAGCTAACCAATCTAACCATGCTTTTTTCTTTTCACAAACAGCTGCCTGTACACTTTTATCCATCCACACATTCTTCTTCTTTCCACCATTTCTCCTTTTCGACACCCCACAAACATTGACAGCTACTCCTACTAATCCATCTTTAAATTCATTCCACAAGCATTCAATATCATTCACTTTATCTAGGTTCTCAAATCTTTCACTCAAGCCTTTCAAGTATTCACTTCTGACATCCTCCTCTTGCAAACTCTCCACTTTAATTCATTCCAAAACGCTCGTCTGCTCTTGTGATCCTTTTGTGGTCAAACATAGTGTTTGCCACAAAAAGATTCCATTCCAAACATATCTCAAGCAGACTTACACCATTTTCATTCACACGTTCATCACCAAACTTACCAACAACTCTTTCATAACCGTCACGCTTTCTTCTTACCCATCCATTAAAATCACCTAGCATGATAACTCGTTCATTCTGTTCACATTTCCCTAATGTATCTCTCATATTTTCCCAAAACTCATCTATCTCTTTTTGGGCTTTTGGAGACCTTCGCGAACCCACATCCGTAGGTGCATATGCACCCAGAACGAAGATTCGAGTCAGTCCGACTTTTAGCCTGACCCAGATGAGTCTTGGGCTCACACACTCGACTTCTTTCACGCACTCTACCATTCTTTCGGAAAGTATGACACCGACTCCCTGACAGCCTCTGCTGGTACTGGGAACACCAGACCAGTACGCTGTGTAAGGGCCATGTTCTGTGGTGTCACAACCTTTCCGTTTAGTCTCATTCACACACAGTACGTCTATACGCCTTTCATCCATCATCTGACATACTTCATCTATTTTGCCATTCATTTCACCTCTGACATTCATCGTAGCAAAGCGGCTCTCCGTAGTCCGCTTTTCGCCCCCGCGAGGAACGGGACGTGATGCGTTGCAAATCACATCGCCGCCATTTGAATTTTTAATTTTACATGAATCCATTGCGTTCCCACGAGCAGTAAGGGATATTCAGGTGGTCCATCCTGGCAGAGCCCCACATACCAGGACAAGGCTAGCCTATTTCTGGGTTCGCCCGGTCCCAGGGCGTTTTCATTTAATACACTTTAATATTTCTAGACAGGCTCAAGTATCAAAACTTCATAATCTTGAAACTTGTGGACCCTTAAATAGCAGAGTCATTGATTTTAATAGTAGTAACAATATGTAGTAGTAGAAATATGAAATGTTTGAGAATGAACTACTCAGCAAATACTATCTGTGGTTCATTGGGCGTTGACAGATGTCATCGAGATGATATCAGTTAGGCGCTCAGCAGATGAAGGGGCGGACATACGCGGGCAGTCACGGACATTGTCACCAGTGTGGCCGGTATTGCGAAAATTATAGTTTTTATCAGAATAAAATTCAAATATAACAAGTTAAAAAGTTGCTATATGTTTTAAACTAAATGAAAATCAATCTGAACAATCTTTTCGAGTGATTAATTCTTTGAATTCAAGCTGTTTTTCTTTCCAAACTAAAGATTATGGAAAATACGCGCATAGAAACGAAGCGTTTTTTTCATGTCAATGATTATAGTAATACGAAAATAATTGCAGTACCGGCCACACTGGCGGACTGTCAGAACAAAAAGTCTGTCGTCTGCTGTGCCACTGGTCTAGTTGTCATGGTAGACTAAGGGATCCCGCACACGACCGAGAATCGGTGACCGATTTTTTGTCGGCATCCAGCTCTGACGTGTTATCACCTGAATCTTCCGTCCTTTTCCTAGCCGATAATCGTGCACCGATTCTCGGTCGTGTACGGGCAGCCTTAAGCTCGGGATCCGGAGGTTCTGGGTTCGATTTCTGGCGGCGACACTTTTGAGTGAAAATCATTCCATAAGATTAAGGGTGCCTGTCCATTGCGGAGAAACGAGGAAATATTAACCAATACGAGTAGGACTGCCGAGCGATTTCGGAGCGGAGTTTAATATTTCGCTCCGCCAGCTCGCTCTGCGTCAATGGACAGACACCGTAAATGTTCCTAGGTTAGTCATGACGAGATGAATCATTTGTTTCTCTGAAAAGTAAGATAATTCCGTGATTCGGAAGGGTCGCTAAGCCATTGGTCCCGGCTAACAACTACGGAAGAAATCTTTCGGTTAGTAACTATACTCGCCGATTGTGCAAAAGGGGCTAGATTGCACCCAAGCAATCTTGTTTATCTAGATGTAACTTTTTTAAATGCAGAACCTTGGTTTCATAGTTTTTTTTTTTATTGTCAATGGGCTTACTCTTGACCTCTATCTTGTCTTGAAGACAGAGATGAGGTCGACGATGGAACGAGCTTGCCCAGACGAAGCCTATTCACTCGCGACTTGAATAGATAGAGTAAAGAGTAGCCAGCTTGATTTAGAGTTGCCAACTGTCAGCTTTCACTGAAAAAATGGAGAGCCAACCAAATTAAATTTTCTCTTGTTTGGCATTTTGTGATTAAATCGAAAAAGATATTAAATGATTCAATAAAGCGTATTAGTCAATTTAAGTTTATGTTCTTTAATTCAATAATCAAATTGATACAATCCAATAAGGTCTTTGCAAGCTCAAATGGAGTCAAGATGCTTGTATCAAAAACATGATTGAATCAGCAAATTTTTTTTTCAGTGTTTAGTTTATAGTTAAATAAGCTAAATATAGAGAAAAATATATAGATACCTGCGGTATGCTATATGTTCTAAATATACCCCAAGCTTCAATAAAATTTTCCAACTTCTTCTTTGCATACCACATTTGCGTTCTTAATTAAAAAATTATATCACTTTTTAAAATTTATGTAATGAAAAGGAATGAAGAAGGATATTTTCTTCCCTTTTATCTTCCTACTAATATTATAAAAGCGAAAGTTTGTAAGTATGGATGGATGTATATTTGTTACTCTTTCACGTAAAAAACTACTGAATGGATTTTAATGAAACTTGGCACACATATAAATTAGGTCCTGGAATAACAAATAGGCTACTTTTCACCGCGGGAAAACCCTTAATTCCCACGGGAAAACGCATTTAATGCGGGTGAAACCGCAGATTCTGCGCATACGAAGTCGCGGGCACCAGCTAGTTAATAATAAAATAGTTAATGAGGACGCTTGTTTTATTTTCCATTCTTTGTGAGTCTTGTGGGAATAATTTGAAACATTTACGTTTTACGTGACTATAAGGCACATGTGTTACGAGTATCATGGGACTCGAGACTCATCATGTAATTAGGCATCTTCTGTAGGGTAATTACTCATATTCAGGCCCGTTAGAATATATCCATTTTTGTGAGGACTTTTAAATACATATTTGTTGAGAAATTTCCGAAAGAGCAATCTACTATAGTCTATTTTTGATATTGGAAATGTCTTTTCGTTCGCTTCAGTATAGACTCCGATTTCACGAAAAAAGCGATCCCCATATCTCCATCTCGGATAGTTCTAAAGATATGATATTAAAAAAAACCGGCCAAGTGCGAGTCGGACTCGCGCACTGAGGGTTCCGTACCACCACATAAACATAATTGTATTAGTTGGAATTTCAGTTAATTTCAGTTAATGTGCTACATTTTTTGAGTCCGACACGCGCTTGACCAAATTTTATTATTTGTTGTTATTTTATAGCCTATGCCCTAAAAACATACCAATTTTCAAGTTTGTAAGTGTTCCCGTTTTTAAATACCTAGAACTAAAACAAAAATCGCCTCAGCAACCATCCAATCATCCAACTTGACCCCTCTCTTATATGAATGTTCTTGAAACGGGAGCTCACCACAATTGGTTACCTTTAGTTGTGAGAAAAGTTGTAATATTTAATGATTTCAGACTTTTCCCATTATTTGTACTGTGAGACCTAGCTTCTTGCCAAATTTCATAATTTTAGGTCAACGGGAAGTACCCTGTAGGTTTTCCATTTTTGAATAAATGTATGGAGATGAGGACTTAAAATGCCATATCTTTTGATTGCGTCGTTGTAAAAAATTTAAATTTTCAGATCTTGTGTGGTTCATGGATCTTAATATATGGTATTAATTTCAACCTGATACCTTTACCCGTTCGTGAGATAAAGGGTCTTGACAGACAGACAGACAGACAACAAAGTGATCCTATAAGGGTTCCGTTTTTTTTCTTTTGAGGTACGGGACCCTAAAAAGCTCAAAAGATGCGTATTCACGAGATCTGTAAGGTGTCGAGATAGTCAAAAACAAAAAAAAGTTATGGTCGAAATGGAAAAAAAAATCCGATTTTTTTATTTTGGCGCTCGATATTTTGGAAACGAAGAATGATATCAAAAATTTGAGAAAAACTCCTCTAGACAATTTAGTAAGCTACAATTTGAGCCTAAAACAAAGACGATCGCGTTAAGGGTTTGCCCTGTAGCCTAACCTTTTTGAAAAAAGTCAAAAAGTCAGAACGATATTTTTTCGAATTCCATACATTCATTTCCAATGTGCTCGATAGTTGAGTGAGGCACGAAATCTATGAATTATTTTAACAGAACATTGCGGGAATCGTCATAAAGGCTGTTTACAATGGCTTGTTATTAAAGTGAACATATTATTTTTATAAATCTAACCATTTACGAATAATGTGGTGAACATTATATAAGTCAACGCTTGTGCTATGCTTCCATTGTAGACAATTTGTCACATTTTGAGACGAAACAGTTCCCAACGCTGCATGTATGCCTAAGTGCTAAACGTGCAACAAATAACTCTTCTAATGGGTCCAGTCAGCTTCATGCTGGAAAGGGGTGAATATTTCATGCAGTATGGTTCTACTTGTATGTACAGATACATGTTTGTTTAATTCCAGGTCTTAGCGTGATACTTGTAACTAGCCATTATTATTCCCGACATTGCGGCTGAGTTGCATCAGCCGTGGTCACGGGTAGACTGAAAGGAAACTACGCAGATATTATTATGATCGTAAACTAGACGTCATCTACCCTCATTTCAAATCCCTACCCTCATTCCACCCTCACCCCTTTCAACCTCTTCTTCTATCCTCATTTATTTTGCCTAATTACAAGTATCGCGATAAGACCTGGAATAAAACAAACATGTATGAGAAGTGCAAAAGTTTAAAACAAACCGTACAGATACATGACTGCAGGTGAACGGTTACAAAACCAGTATAAGACTAGCGCTACAATACTAACGTTAGAAAGCTTTCTCCTGTTTACTTCTCTAAAACTGAGGTGATTCAATTTATTTTTGGTATCGAAAATTAAAGGACGAGTAGATCTATGCTCCGATTTTTGCTATTATATTAAAAGCTCTTCTGGCAGTAACCTAAATATGGCGGGAAAAGGAGCACTTTATCAGGTTTTTGGAAAGTTGTATCTCGAAAAAAAGACCGGAGCATGTTTATAAACAAACTTCCATCGCTCTACAGAAATTATACAGGAAGGAAATACGAGTATAGGAATATACTTGTATCAATTTGTATGGAAGGTATGCATACAGGATACCCTCTTGAAAAGCCAACTTTGAAAGGAAATCGTACTGCCCTGTGCTACAGTCAGCAGGATAGTTCTGCGTGAGAGCAGGATGGAGCGATACGTATCTCTGTTGCTCCTTAATCAAAATAGCAAGCATCCACATTTATTTTTGAAGTCAGCTTAGAAAAATCGCAAGTATATAAGGTCCTAATGAAATAGTGAACATAATTTAAGTATGTTACATTTAAGTATGTTACATTATGTTACATTGATTGATGAAACTGAACAACTTTCCCGAAGGAACGTAGGTCAAAATATGAAAACCAATTTTTGACCTTCCATAGAAACTGCATCAGCTGATAGCGCATTTTGTATGGGAGGTCAAATTTGGTTTTTCGTATTTCGACCTATGTTCCTTGGGGAAAGTTGTTTAGTTTCATTGTCTCAGTAATATACTAAAATTATGTTCACTATTTCATTAGGACCTTATATACTTATACAGTCAAAATATATTATTTGTCTGTAATAACATTTCATCATAACATTCCATGGAACGTCCACTACAGGACATGGAGCTCCCTCCAGAATTGTACCTTTTACTGGAAAAATATAGAGGGGAAGTATCATAGTCACCTCGCTTGTTAGCGTTACGGCTAGCACCATGGACCGCGGTTGCAGGTGACCGCAGTAAGTAAGACGTAAGATACAAAGGAGGATGCTGCTGCCCATTCTCCAGTTTATAATCCTCAGTCGCTTCTAACGACACCCACGGGTATGTATGGGTTGGTACTGTTCTTCCACACGGGACATTTACTTACGATTTTTTTAAAGCTGATTGCAAAGGATGGTAGACGCTTGTTTTAAACTTTCGCACTCTTCAAACATGTTAATTTTATTTCGGGTTTTAGCGCGATGATAAAACAACAGTAATATCTGCGTAGTTCACGTCTTATCAGTCTACCCGTGACCACAGCTGATGCAACGCAGCCGAAACGTCGGGAATAGTAAGGTAAGTATTTTATTTTGCCTAATAATTATTATCGCGCTAAGACCCAAAATAAAATAAACATGGTAGTCACTTGCTGGTTTTGTTGAAATTAAATTCTGTATCTACAAAGTAGAAAATCGCAAAATTCTGTATGTTATGATTCCATTAAGTAAGAAAAGTGAGCTTGAGCACTAAAATGCTTACATTCAAGGAAACGCACTAACGCATTTAAATAACTTTCTTAATTAGAACGAATAAATTCGGATCACGAATTTTAGTCTTCGTAGTAATACTAATTTAAAAGTACCACAGAACTCTTGTAATTAGAATTAAGGCCAAGTCAAGATAAATTACTCCACCTTTTTGAGAACCCTTGAAGACCTTTTTGTGCCCTTTAGAGGACTGACGAGTTTTCTTGTAAAGCTTAACGAATTTTCTACTAGTATGAGCTTTCCTCATTACTTTGACTTTGTATGTATAGCAAGAGGCCTCAATACTGTACCCTTACATTTTTTGTTCAGTGGTTAATTTAATCAGCCATTTGCCTTTCGGAAGTTCAATGAAATTGTATAAAAAACCTTTTGATGGCAAAGCAGGCCAAATAAAATTCGTTCTTAAAATTTTTCGAAATTTAATTAAAACATGTTTTGAACAACTACAATTACCAAAAAAAAAAGTATGAACTGGATTCCGCAATAGAATTGTGTGATAAGGTAAAAAAACGTTAATTTTAAACAAAATTTTAATAACTTGGAAGAAAAATATTTTAGAATACTTAAATATTTATTTTCTAGACCAACTATTCTTTTGTGGTATTTCATTATGACATACAGCCCATTTTATTCGATTTTCTGAGACAACACATATTTTTTCTTTGTATTTTGATTAAATTTTCATGCTTTACTACATTTATTTGAGTCAGAAAAGTCATAATTTTTTTCGGAAATTGTGTTAATTAATTTTATATCAAAAGTGTATTAGAGCCTTAGTTGTGACATAATCGCACGAATTTTGCAATTTTTATCATTGCTTTTAAATTACGGAGTATATATAAAAAAAAAGGTTTTCGAGATGCGTCGAAATAAACTTGATATGGTTTTATGTTTTTATTTATACAGTGCAAATAGACCTGTTTTATGAGCAAATGTGTTGAAAACTACATGAACTATGCCAAACATGTTTTGGTCGAATCATGTGATTTTTAGAAACAAATTGAAAATATATTTACATTGAAAAAAATCATATATTTGGAATACAATTTTATTTGCTAAGGTTTTTGTAGTGTTGTTTATGTGGCACGGATTGGCACCTCAGCAAATTAGTTAATTATATTGTGGACACCATCAGACCAACGTAACACCATTTATGTATACAAATTATTTCCTCCATAAAATGTCGGCAAAAATTTATCCTGTTCAACAATTCACATAAATAATTTCCGTTTCTTATACCTTCTGGAGGCAAATATTATTATAACATCAATAAACTCATAAAATCTACATGTCACTGTCGAACGCAGGTGCTAAGGGAATTGGTAAATTTGTGTTTGAAATTATATTTGTACAGACTAAGCGACCTTGGTGTAACGTGTAAAAATGCAAGTTATTTGCTTTGTGAAACTGAGTGACAGACAACCAGTACTTACTCTCGCTATGTTACTCTGTTTTGTACAGTGAATACACTCACTGAATAAGACAATTTTACTGGCGTTGTATTCAAACCGTGATGCTTTATTACCCGGAAAAGTGGCCGGCGTGCATAACACAGGTCTATGACGTAGCATGGATATCAGCTGTTTTTTAGCTGATACTAGCCTTTAGTAATACAACATAAGCCTTAGGTGATAATGTAAAAATCAATAACATACTGATGTTGTACTTACTTAAAACTTTATAAAGATATTATTATTATATTATATTTATTAATGCGCAATCTTTTTTTAGAATTTTATTAGCTAAGGGCTTAAATTTCTTTGAATTACATTGTTTTCTTAGTCTACCTTGGTTTTATCGATTGATAAGTGACATATTTTCCAGAATTTCGTTACACTTCGTCTGTATCCAACTTTGCTTAAAAAACTTGCTTAAACACGTTACGCTTCGCAGGACTCGTTTGTATACGTCACAACTTTGTGATTGTCGGCAAATTCTCAAGCAAATACATGTATGTAGAATGTTTTATGGCTTCTTAGAGAACTTCAACATAGAAGACTCATCAATCACTTATTCAGTTTGCTTTTCATGGTATTTGCCTTTTTAGTAGTTAAAAAGTACTTGAGCGGTATGCATGCGTATTTTTTTTAGCTTTGTAGTATTTTTGAGCAAGCGGGTAAGGGGCTTTAGGTTTTTGTCTAAAACGCAAATGCTTCAAAACACGGGGAAAATTAAATTTCCCAGGCATGAGACCTAGCTAGATCAATTTTTCGCCCCCGAAAAACCCCGTATGCTTAATGTATGTTAGAGCCGTTTTCGTTTACAAATATTGATCGTTTAATAGTATAGGATGTAAACAAATAATCATTTAGTATTATTTTTTAGTGTTATGTTATTTTCGTTTAAAAGGCTTTGTAGGTATGTATCTAATTTGTGTAAAGAGTGAAAATCGTGCAGAATTTACTGTGGTCTGTGCTATGGCTGAAAATTTGTAGGAGAGCTCTACGAGTACCACTCTTGCCCGTACGCTGTGTTTATGTCTGGGCGTGAAAATGTAATCTGTCTTTTTTTGCGCTCTAGCCGAGTAGAGAGTAGAGGTATCTAAGCAATAATCGTATTTTTCCACTTGGCAATTTCATGATTTCTTAACAATTTGCGTGCGAACGAATACCAAAATTTTATTTAATTCACTTTCCTGCTACTTGAATTCTCTTATTCCCCACTTTTTCGATCCCCAAACCTCATATAAACCCGCATTCTACCCTAATATGAACGTACAGCAGTCTTAAATGTCATTCCCAACTTCTCACATGGCCTAAGTAGACGTAAGATTCGAAGATTATTATTAGAGAATACAATCACGTACAGAACTCCCAAAAGGTCCGAGTTGGCAAAATTGGACTTGTTAGGGCATGGCGACCCTCTCACGAAGAAATATGGTTATTGGGCCAGACGGGCCTATAAGGGACACTTTCCTTTTTGTCTTTGACTGTATGTAGTGGCTCCTCAAAGAAAGTCATATTTGAGAAATATCTACTCGATTGAGTGGGTCCCTTTTCATGCGACTTTTTGATATTTATTTTCTTGTAGCAAGCGAAACCCATTCAAAAGTGATGTAGACTTCCTTGAAAGGTAATTTCATAAATATGTTTTGTTCATCTGTAGACAAATTTTTGATTTTTTTTATTCATCGTTGCAATCATTTGCTAAATTGGGTGATTTAGATATTTTGCAGTAGCCTTATTTGGTTTCAACGCGGCTTCACAATCTAAGGGAATTGATTGACGCTTTAGTTTAGTTTAGCCATTGGTTAAACACAACTGTCTAACTTAAGTATTTAATTGTAATATCATTGACTTAAATCTATTCTTTTATATTGATTCTTCTATTTTTTTTTTAATTCCATGTTGTTATTCCAAATTCTTTAGTCATATTTATAACCACTGACGTAAGAAAACGCTCGATCTCAAAATCTTTACATAAGACCATTGACGTTGCGCGCTACGCTTTCTAAACGCCCTGTGCGTGGGTGTCCAAAATCTTTGCATAACTTAAATTTGAAATTAAAGGATCGAGTCGTTAGAAATGAAGTCACGTTATAAATAATATATTTTTTTTTATTACGTCTTAGTTTTTTCTTTAAAAACAATATTTAGAAATGTATTTTAATTAAAATGATTTTAAATTATATGAATTTGGAATAATGTTTTGTGTCAATTTACTAGTACTGTTACTTACCTTATATTGTATTTGTATATTTCCATAAAAATACAGTTCAAATAAAAAATAAATAAAGAACATTAAAGTTTGCTTACAGTAAAGATAAGTAAAGTATACATTACTTCGAAGCGTACGTCTTGTTAACGTAGCCTGGATACTACCAGTTGAAAAACAAGTGGATAGTTATCTTAAGACCTCAAACTTTTGCATAAGGGGTTCAGCATACTGAAACATAAAGTTTATCAGTATTTATGTTGCGATAGTTATCGGTAATCTAAATAAAATTATGTGCAAATTTATATACCAGGTCATCCGGTACAGCCAAAATGTGAACATGTGATTGATCTTAGGACAATATTAGACCAATTAGTCAAACGGCGAAGGCGAGAGACAAGCAAGGAGAAAGTGTGGTGCCGATTTTTATTTTTTTTAAACGTATGAAAACGACGCGTCGTAAATTATACACAAGCGACGTGGTGCAGGCAAATCGCATCGCTGCGCCGCCTGCACCGTGCCTTACGTTTTCTTTATACTGTATCTGTATCCATGTGTGCGCCTTGCCTCTACCTCACCCTCACCGTATACCCCTCATGTATAATTCAGGGCTTAGGGGAAGTTTTTCAGTTTTGTCTACTGAGTAAGCCCTATCAGTTACAAATATATTTATTTATTGCAAGAAAATAGTATAAAAATATCTTATTGCAAATTTTTATAATTACAAATTTAAATTATTAAACCATTTGAACTATTTATTTTTGCCACAACACATAGTTACAAAATTCAATATAAACAAAAAAGTTATAAAAAATAAGCACTTAAAAAAAAAAAACTTAACTTAACTTAACTTAACTTAACTTAACTTAACTTAACTTAACTTAACTTAACTTAACTTAACTTAACTTAACTTAACTTAACTTAACTTAACTTAACTTAACTTAACTTAACTTAACTTAACTTAACTTAACTTAACTTAACTTAACTTAACTTAACTTAACTTAACTTAACTTAACTTAACTTAACTTAACTTAACTTAACTTAACTTAACTTAACTTAACTTAACTTAACTTAACTTAACTTAACTTAACTTAACTTAACTTAACTTAACTTAACTTAACTTAACTTAAAACTTCAGTAGAATGGCATAGTAATTAGAGTTGTATTACTTACAGTTTGTCAAAATTATTCATTTGTTTTTGGTAAACCATCACTTACACCCCTTATAACAATTGTACCGTTGAAGTTTAAGGTGGTAGGACTTTTGTGAAAAGTCCGTCTGGGGAAGTACCACCCCCTTGCTTTTTTTCCGTGTGTTTCGGTTTGAAGGGCAAGGGAGCCAGTGAAATTACCGAGACATGAACCATACCATCTTAGTTCTCAAAGTGAGCGACGCGCTTTGCAGTCTTATTAGTGTCAAAATATGCCATTAACTTACCATCAGATGGCCCACCTGCTCGTTTGATCACTTTTAACATAAAAAAGTACTGAAAGCACTAGTGGACTTTTTGGTCTTGTTTGCTGGGCCTCTAATAAGAGCAGCAAAAGTTTTCTACAGAACACAATGTAACGTAAAAAGACTTGTTGCCTAAGGCGAATATTTCGCCTCCTATTGTCAAAACATTTCAACTTTGTTTTGTTTACTTGCAAAGAAAAGTTTCAAATGTTTGAAAATACCAAATGTATTTTAATAATATAAGAATAAAATATTCAGTTTTTTGTAAGATACAGACCACAATATTTTTGTTGTTTTGCGGTTATGTTGATGTTTGCGTCTGTTTCGTTTCACTTAATTTCTTCTTCTTTTTATTTGATAATGTTATACAAACTCATTACTCCGTGTAGACTGAGCTTATACAGGATGTTACATGTTACAAAAAGGGTATACCAAAAAGGGTATACCAACCTGAAGGATTTAAATATGCCCATGAAACTGAACAACTTTCTCTACGGAACATAGGTCGAAATACAAAAAAAGTTTTTGACCTCCCATAGAAACTTAATCAGCTGATAGCAGAGTTTGTTTTGTATGATTTTGTATAGTGTATGCAAAAGCATACACTATGTACTTACTTGGTACACGATTTGGTAAAAAAAATAAGCAGTTTTTATTGACTGTACCAAACGTGCCAGGTTGCGCCCAGGCAACCCTATTTTTTTGGACTTTTCATTGTGCACCAGCCTTGATAGGCCGCTTTTTGGTAGGCGATGAGGTAGGGTTAGCAGTTGCCAGCTCTTAGTCTAATTGTGATATTCGCTATTTTACATTAGCCTAAGCATTTTATAAAACTAGTCTAGGCAGCGAAGCAGATCGTTGTATGAAGACCCCCGCATTAAATCCTCAGTCGATAAAACTTTGCTGGGGTATTTACACTACATGAGACAACCCTACTATAAAAAAATCTAAAAATAAATCGGTACTTAAAATTTTTCCATACAAAAAGCACAAAAATGTATGAATTTTTTTTTGGATATTTTGCATTTACATTTTATACATGATTCTTTATCATCCTGTCAAATAAAATCTGCCTGAGAAATTTATGTTGGGGTCAACTGCTTCGTTGCCTACACTAAACGGCGCGTAAAATACTTCATACTATCGCTTCGCTCGCTTGACCATTAAGACAGGATCGGTTAGGTTGGGTTTGGTTTGGCTGACGAACCTAAACTGCACAAGTGATCTACAAACAATTACAAGCTGCCGAAGCCTTTTAACAATTTTCCGGGCCTTCGCAAAGCGGCAAATTATACCTAGCCTAGCCTCCGAGATAAGTCCTAATGTGTATTCTTTTGATGTTTTCAATAAACCAATAAGAAATAACACAGAGCACTTTACCCATAATCCCAAATGAAACCCATACAAATCAATAAGAGAACATAACATGTATTAACTCCCAAGAGGCTAGATATAAAACCATTGGAGTGCTCCGTAATCCGTAATCCATCTGACGGTACAAAATTACGTGGGACTATAAAATTGATCATCCTGTATAGGGTTTCCTAAGGGAATACGTTTCGTATTAAAACCGTACATTTTATGAATTGTACTAAAAAATTTCGGACCTCCCCTTCTTTGCTCATAATAGAAACCATGGTAATTTATTTTACTGTAAGACGACATCTGTGAGCTTGTCACATCTCCTTTGCTATGCAATGTCAAGATATGGTCAAATTATCACCGGCCACGCCCCGACCACGCGGGTTGGTAACTATACCAACGTGCATCGCGCAAGTGTCCATCCGCACTTCCCGAGCCTTCCGGTCTCCCCGCGAGCGAAAACCGTCCCGAAAGGAATTCTCGAAGACACTTATTTGTTCCAAATATCACGAAATATGAGTCCAAAATGCCGCCTGCGCAGCCACCAAAAATGGCGTCTCGTTTACACTGACACGAGTCCCTTTACGTCCCCGAATTGATGGTTCACCACTAAATTACTTAATTGATTGCCCCGCGCAACGTCAATATGATTCCTCCGAATCCCGATTCGGGAAATAAAACAAAACCCAAGCGCGTCCACCGATGTGGCTTAAAATTATCGTGGTGAATATGACCCGTTATTACAAGTAAAGTACAAAGGTTAGCGATTACGCCCCGGATTAGGGGGTCACGCCACAATCAGTAATATTCTAGCAGTTAATAAACAATTACTGCGAGAAATTTACTGCGCTAAGCCAAGGCTTTAAATTACATACTACTTGAGTGACTTGACTTCATGAACTAGGTCATTATTATCATAGTTCATGGTCATATCATAATCATCAATATCGTATATTATATGTTTCATATCATAGTTTATCAAAGCCTTCCTACCATATGGCACTTTAGGGTTTCTGAAATGCAATGTTTTCAAGAAATGTTCAAAGAAACAGTGAAAATTATTTTTCCCAGACATGTGACATAACTAGATCGATTTTCCGCCAACGAAAACCTCCGTATATTAAATTTCATCGAAATCGTTTGAGCGGTTTTCGAGAAACCGATTACAAATATAGGGTGACTTTTAATTAGTTCTTGATTGAAAAAGGTATGAATGTACTCATGATACTGAACAACTTTCCTCAAGGAACATAAGTTGAAATACGAAAATCAAGTTTTGACCTCCCATAGAAACTGCATCAGCTGATAGCGCATTTTGTATGGGAGGTCAAATTTGGTTTTTCGTATTTCGACCTATGTTTCTTGGGAAAAGTTGTTTAGCATCATGAGTTTATGCATATCTTTTACTATCAAGAACTAATTAAAAGTCAACCTATATACAGTGTAGGCATGGGGTCCCATTCCGTACTACGGTTTTTTCGACGGAGTAAATAGCCCGAATTCATTTGGCCCTTTTGTTTCTAATACTTAAACTAAATGTTACTACTAGGTTGGTAGGTAAAGGTGTAAACTATGACATTTATTCAATTTTAACATCCAGAAATCAATTTATTCTAAGAAAATACCTTATGGAAAAAATAGCCCGATCAATTTTCGGCACAAATTCGTTCTATGACGTGAGGTACGAGTATCTGTACTAGTATAGTATTATGTGTAGGTTGGATGAAGGATCGATGACCGAGCTCACAAACCTGGACGTGTCAGAGTTGCTTAGCCATTAAAGGCCTCTGATGGCTCATGGTCATGGCTTATTAATGATAACTTCCAAACATTTTAGCCGCAACCAACGGCTAAACGTGAAGTCTTTCGAAGTACGGTAGTCGCCTCATTTTTCGAATCGAACCCGGAGTCTCCAGATCGAGAGCTGAACGATCTTACCACTAGATCACGGAGGCCGTTATATTTCGTTCATATACTGGGTGTAAGGGACAGGTTGGCAAAAACTGAAAGGGCATGAGCAGTGAACGTATCTGAACAACTATCAGTAGCTGAATAAAACTTTCAAGGAAATAGAATAAAATCGGCCATATACATACATAACATCACGCCTCTTTCCCGTTGGGGTAGGCAGAGACCACAGTCCTCCACCTGCTACGATCTTGACATACTTCCCTTGCTTCCTGTACTTTCATCAATCCTTTCATACATGCTCGTCGGTTTAGGGTACTTTTAACCTGGCCTTTATTCAGAACGTCCTGAATTTGGTCCTGGTACGTTCGCCGAGGCCTTCCCCTTCCAACGTTTCCATTCACTCTCGCCTGGTAGATCTCTTTCGTCAATCTTCGTTCAAATCGGCCATATCAAAATCAAAAATTTACCAAGATTGAAATTTTGTATGGAAAGACCCATTTTTTTTCTTGAAAGTAAAGCAGTTATGTTGACTGTCGATGCCCTTACAGTTTTACCAACCTGACCTTTACTACTGATCACTATCTTTGATAGATCAACAGTCAAACTATCTACTTTGTTTACTTATAAAATTTTTATTTGTTAAGGCGATAGTAACCATCTATTATTTTATTCCATTGCCACAAAACAAATTGTTTAATTCTATGTCTTTTCGTCGTTCAATTTGTTTTGTGGCAATGGAATAAAATAATAGATGGTTCGCCTTAATAAATAAAAATTTTATGAGTAAGCAAAGTAGATAGTTTGACTGTTACGAAGAATTATTAGCTATCTCGATGTCTTAAACTAATGCTGACTACCTGAAACCCAAAAAAAACCGGCCAAGTGCGAGTCGGACTCGCGCACTGAGGGTTCCGTACCACCACATAAACATAATTGTATTAGTTAAAATTTCAGTAAGTTAATGTGCTAGATTTTTTGAGTCCGACACGCGCTTGACCAAATTTTATTATTTGTTATTATTTTATAGCTTATGAACTATAAACATACCAATAGTCAAGTTTGTAAGTGTTCCCGTTTTTAAATAGAACTAAAACAAAAATCGCCTCAGCGACCATCCAACTTGACCCCTCTCTTATATGAATGTTCTTGAAACGGGAGCTCACCACAATTGGTTACCATTAGTTGTGAGAAAAGTTGTAATATTTAATGATTTCAGACTTTTCCCATTATTTGTACTGTGAGACCTAGCTTCTTGCCAAATTTCATAATTTTAGGTCAACGGGAAGTACCCTGAAGGTTTTGCATTTTTGAATAAATGTATGGAGATGAGGACATAAAATGCTATATCTTTTGATTGCGTCGTTGTAAAAAATTAAAATTTTCAGATCTTGTGTGGTTCATGGATCCTAATATATGGTATTAATTTCAACCTGATCCCTTCACCCGTTCGTGAAATAAAGGGTCTTGACAGACAGACAGACAGACAGACAGACAGACAGACAGACAGACAGACAGACAGACGGACAACAAAGTGATCCTATAAGGGTTCCGTTTTTTTCTTTTGAGGTACGGAACCCTAAAAACAGTTGTTTCATAATTCAGATTTTTGTATGTAACAATTTCTTTTTCGATTTTAGTTTTTATTATCAGATAAACCGCTGGAATGAACCTATAACATTCACTACAAAAGTATGCAGAAGAATTTTACTCCCTAAATGCTGCCAAACACAAAAAAAATATATTCCAATAAAGGGACAAATCTAGGAAACATTTCAAAAGTAACATCTCGGAGATAAAAGAGACAAGTGCCCGCTATTAAAGGGAAGCCTGCCGTATATTTCAGACAACTACCCTCCATTATTGCGAAAAATCAAGGACACTTTCACTATAACACTGTTCGAAGACACATGTTTCATACAAAAATATACTTTATACCCTTAGATAAATGATTCGCTGAGCGCAGCGAATCATTTATCAAAGTTTATGCCTTTCTCCCTTTAAAAAGATTATTTTATTCACTGAAAACAGTGTTTGAATTTAGAACACACCAATATATTCGATCTCCAACTCAATGCTATGCAATCTTTTTGTATATTTTCGCTTAAATCTTTCTTTTTCTCGTAGTCGTGATATAAAGTATAGTATGTAACTCTTGAATAAAAGGGATTTAAATCGAAGGCCATGAATCACTCGCGTCGCTCAGGATTCTCCCTGGCCCTCGCTTTAAATCCGTCTTTTATTCATTAATTGCATAATATACTAATTTTATGAGAAACTAATATACAATGAAAAGCAGATTTTCTGCTTCATGTGCTGCGTACTGCTAGTTGCACAAAGAGTCTTTAAAGATAAAGCTTAATTAAAGCTATTGCCGACACTTTCTTTGTCATCCGAACAGAAAGTGACAGCAATAATTTAACTGTCTTTTAGTTTTAAAGAATCTGTGTGCAACTCCCTCTATTACTGCCAGTTGCACAAACATGAGTGTGTAGGAGGCATTGACTAAACTGTCAAACAGCCTGGTCTGTAAATTATTCAAAATTGGGTAAATTACTTCAAAGACGAATTTGTTGTTACTAAGTTGATTAATATAAATATTTTCATGAAATAAATGTTTATTGATCATATTATAGAACAAAGTTTGTTTATTTATGAAAATATTATGAATTTTAAAGACATAAAAACTCCTTGGTCCTTGCCGAAATTAAAATAAAACACTAGTGCGGTAATATAATCTAGAAAACACGCGTGTATAATAAGCAGGGTTATGGACCTTAATTCAGTGCAAATAGAGCTGTTTTATAAAATGTGTTGAAACAGTATTTTAAGTAAATATTGTAAGTAGCCTGCTTCGCGTTAGAAGAAGAAAATATGATGATTCTTGAAATTTTTTATTCTTTTGTATGATAAATGCCCCGAAAGCTTCCGACACAGAAAAGTTTCCTATTTCCTGTATTCAATAAGGATAAGTGCAGATTACAAATATAGGAATAAAGTCGGTAATGATGAATTATTTTTATTTTCATCATAAAAAGCAGCCCTCAAACGTCCACTGCTGGACATAAACATAAATCTTCCTTAAATTGAACGTTATTGAAAGTGTATTTGCCTTGGAGCGTCGTGGCCGAGTGTAGTTGCTCTTTTTTCCGACAACGAAAATCAAGCAACGTTGGCCGTGGTCAAAACCCGGATGGGTGACCGCTAGAGTGGCACAAAAACTAGAGCGTGTCCCTGCTTCGGAATGGAAATAAGTCGTTGGCCCCGGCTCATAATAACATCCCATGAAACGTCCACTAAAGAACAGGGAGCTCCCTCTAGAATTCTAGCTTTTGCTGGAAAAATGTGGAGGGGAAGTACCATAGTCACCTCGCTTGTTAGCGTTACGGCTGGCACCATGGCCCGCGGTTGTAGGTGAACGCAGTAAGTAAGATGTTAGATACAAAGGAGGATGCTGCAGCCCATCCCCCAGTTTATAACCCTTAGTCGCCTATTACGACACCCACGGGTATGTATGGGTTGATACTATTCTTTGCCGGCACCACACGGGACATTTACTTACGATTTTTTTTAAGCTGGCTCCAAAGGATGGTAGACGATTGTCTTAAACTTTCGCACTTTTCAAACATGTTTATTTTATTTCGGGTCTTAGCGCGATAATAATAACAACAATACCCCGGCTAATGTCAATGATAGTATTCGATAAGTCAAGTTAGAGGCCATTCGGCGGCTTGAAAACTGACAGCTAGGTCGGCTACTAACCTGACAAACATACAGGATTGGGTCTGGGTTGCACTCTAAATTGCGGAGGTCTGTGTAAAAACCAGTGCTCCCGTCAAATCCCCTAGATAACCTCTGCCCTAGGTAAGGTATTCAATTCCGTTAAAACCATCGGCAAAAATCGGAGGGGATTAACTATAGTTACCACGCTTGTAAGCATTGCGGCTGGCGACCGCTGTTGTTGGTGACCGCCGCCAACAAAAACATTTTCATATAAAATGTTGCCAAGACGAGACCATATAACTCGCATTTTCAAAAAGTTATCAGATCTCATGTAGAGGTCTTCTAACTCTACAAGCTTCTGCAACGCAGCAACGCAGTTTAACTGAATGCAAAACATTGTAAAACATAACATTAATACCGAACTAATAGAACATGCATTCTCATAGAAAATCTACCGTGCTAAGAGGCACGCAAGGAAAACATCTCAATGGCTCGTATAGTGACTGCAATTTTTGTTCCAAACGAATAAGAGAATCGTTAAATGAATAAAAACTTTTCTAGCCAAGAAATGCTACTAAAATATGAATGAATTCCTAAATGATTATGTCTAATTATAATTCTTACCTTATTCATATATTTTTTCCTTTTATTTTAATTAAGTATTTTATTAAAATTGTATTCAAAAATGGATTTTTATACGGCACGAGCACAATATATTCTTCTCTAAGCGTTTACAGTCTAAATAAGTTAATGTCAGTCCGTCGGTTCCTACATAGGCTTTGATTGCAGCTTACTATGTAATAAACACAGGTACACGTCCACTCCATGCAGAGAGTAATAAAATTAAATTGTACATTGTATTTTTATTAAATGTAATAATAGTAAATTCAAAATGCAATATTAAATTTTGATTATTAGCTTTATTCTTTCTCTTTAAATTGCATCAGTATTTCACGTGAATTGACATAGATAGATTGCCCAGTCGCTTAACGTCTTATATCGCCTTTACGTGGACATGCCTTATAAATGCACCAAACTTTTTCCAGGTACTAGTTAGGTACATAGTTCTCAATTTTTGATAGGAGCCAATTCTTTTATTTTCAATGTAATTGGCTCCTATCAAAAATTGAGAGCTATGTACCTAACTAGTACCTAGAAAAAATTGGTGCATTTATAAGGCGTGTCCACGTAGAAATACCTCAAGGAGACGCTCTCCTTTATAAATCTGTGAGAAATACTAAGCGGCCGCAATAATAGATTAGTTATAATGTGTATACGTCTCCAAGACACAGAAGCTAGAGATACTAAGTATAAATTAATTGTGATCTCATCTTACCTAGTTTACATACTAATAAATAATTTCATTTAATTTCAAGGGCCAAAACTCGACCACTACACATCTAACTCTGTTTGTTGTTTATACTACACATATTTGTCAATTTTGGCGCAGGTTAAATTAAGCTTTTAAAAGTACAAGTTAGGGCTCCCGCACACGACCGAGAATCGGTGGGCGATTATCGGCCAGGACAAGGACGGAAGATCCAGGTGATAACACGTCAGAGCGGGATGCCGACAAAAAATCGGTCACCGATTCTCGGTCGTGTGCGGGATCCCTTAGACGCAATGACGCATAATTTTTCTCAACTGCCCGTCGTCGCCCATAGTCTAGGCAACGAAGCGGATCATTGTATGAAGACCCCCGCATTAAATCCTCAGTCGATAAAACTTTGCTGGGGTATTACACTATATGAGACAAACCTTCAATAAAAAAATCCAAAAAAATTGGTACTTTAAATTTTTCCATACAAAAACTACAAAAATGTATGAAAACATTTTTTTGTGAATTTTATTTTATATTTTGAATTTACATTTAATTCATTAATTATCATCCTGCCAAATAAAATCTGCCTGAGGAATTTATGTTGGGGTCAACTGCTTCGTTGCCTACCACTACAATACGACAGGAGGAAGATGTTCATTAAATTCACGTCATAATCCTAACGTCCTCGTATTACGCGTGACAATGGTTGGGCCATGACCCGATCATTTCGTAGGGCTTAGGGCATTAATTTAAAAGCAACCGACCCCTCGATTAATCACTTCATGTGAATCGAATCGATACTTAGTCTTAAGCCACGATCACACCTAGCTGAATTCAAAGACTAATTCGGCATACATTGCAGTTTAGCAATAAGGCCGCCTATTGTGCTCCGTATTTCAAGTTTGTGTTTTTTTTTGTAAATTTTTGTTTATTTCTGTGTGCAATAAAGAGTATAGTATAGTATAGTATAGTGTAGTGTAGTGTAGTGTAGTGTAGTGTAGTGTAGTGTAGTGTAGTGTAGTGTAGTGTAGTGTAGTGTAGTGTAGTGTAGTGTAGTGTAGTGTAGTGTAGTGTAGTGTAGTGTAGTGTAGTGTAGTGTAGTGTAGTGTAGTGTAGTGTAGTGTAGTGTAGTGTAGTGTAGTGTAGTGTAGTGTAGTGTAGTGTAGTGTAGTGTAGTGTAGTGTAGTGTAGTGTAGTGTAGTGTAGTGTAGTGTAGTGTAGTGTAGTGTAGTGTAGTGTAGTGTAGTGTAGTGTAGTGTAGTGTAGTGTAGTGTAGTGTAGTGTAGTGTAGTGTAGTGTAGTGTAGTGTAGTGTAGTGTAGTGTAGTGTAGTGTAGTGTAGTGTAGTGTAGTGTAGTGTAGTGTAGTGTAGTGTAGTGTAGTGTAGTGTAGTGTAGTGTAGTATAGTATAGTATAGTATAGTATAGTATAGTATAGTATAGTATAGTATAGTATAGTATAGTATAGTATAGTATAGTATAGTATAGTATAGTATAGTATAGTATAGTATAGTATAGTATAGTATAGTATAGTATAGTATAGTATAGTATAGTATAGTATAGTATAGTATAGTATAGTATAGTATAGTATAGTATAGTATAGTATAGTATAGTATAGTATAGTATAGTATAGTATAGTATTGTATTGTATTGTATGTATACCGAATTAGTCTTTGAATTCAGCTAGGTGTGATCGTGGCTTAAGGGCCCATCTCACCGCTTACTGCTAAAGTTCTCGATAGTTAGCTGACAGGTAAAACATCAGCCAGCTAAATATGTTCGATTTTTTCCTGTGTTAATTTGTCAGTTATTTATAGCAATCAGCCACATGTAAAATAAAAAAAATTCACTATCTGACAGAAATAACTGGCAGATAGTCTATCTGGAACTTAGCAGCAAGCGGTGAGACGGGCCCTCAGGATAATAAAACATTGATATCAGATGTTTAAATTTGAAATTCTACGACGTAATAATAGCAATTTAAATGCTTATTACTTAAAACAGGGTGGTAATTATACCTTCAAATTTCTACCTTGGTGGTCAAAAACTAATAGGGTATGATCAGCCAGCAAATCTGAGACAAATCACCGTACAAGAAAAAAAACACCGAAAATAAAAACAAAAATTTTCCGATCTATACAAAATAAGAATTAATGAAGAAGATGACCTATATTTTTTTCTGCATCTCGGGGAAACTTGGTAATTCTGTCGCTTACAGCCTGTAGACTTGGCCATACAGTCACTTTAGAAGAGCTTATAAATGTTCACATTTTGTCCTTTTCCAAATCCTTTCCGGTTTTGTTCGCAATGAAAGTGTTTGCGACAATGGACTGCAAAACATTTTATTGTTTGATGAAACATTTTGCATCTAACCACGTGAATCCAAAAACGTTTTTTATTAACACACAACTAGTTTTGTTTTCATATAATTAAATACCAATTTCACACTAGTTCCACATTTTATTTAGTGGGATTTATACTTTACTATTATTTAATCTGTGACAGAGCGCGACCGGTTTCGACTTAACATCAACAGGCATGTTTAATTATATACAAGGTGTCTCATCCCTGAAGGATATGAATCTGCCCAGAGAAACTAATCAACTTTTCCTATGGAACATAGAACGAAATATAAAAAAAAAAATTACCTCTCTTACAAAATGTGATATCAGCTGATTCAGATTCGAAGAGAAATCTATTTTTTTTACAACACTAAATACGAGTATATCATACTAATATAGTTTTGCCTTACTATACCAGGAACCGAGTAGGTTTTGATTACGTGATACAAAGGGCGAAAACAAGACGTCAGAGTTGAATCTGAGAAGTTGTAGACCGGAGGCCGGTGTGGAGGCCTTTTTAAATTTTCAGCCTGTTCTAGTTTTGCTAATAGTAGATTACTAGATTAGTAGCCAAGGGTTGTAAGGTATCAATTGCAGCCCGAGATATTTAGGCGCACGAGCGTAGCGAGGGCGCCTATAGTTCGAGGGTGCAATTGATGCTTACACCCGAGCTAACTACTCTGCTTTACATCTCGATTATGAGGTAAGTAGGTCCTTATTACCACCAAATTGTAGGTGACCAATTAGCGCTCTAGGGTTATAATGTAGCTAGAAAAGCCCTAGGGCGGTAAGTAATAAAAAAAAAACACTTCACTCTTTCAAAACTCAAGTACTTACCGCCCTAGGGCTTTTCTAGCTACATTATTACCCTAGAACGCTAATTGGTCACCTACAAGCCCCATTTGGGGGTAATAAGGACTTACTTACCGAATATGAGAGATGTAAAGGTATTTTTATGTTAGGTCAATGTTTTTTTTTTAATTAATAGGTGTTTAGACTCTTTCATGGGCAATCTCATCTTCGCCCTGAATATCACATTGATAACATGTAAAAAATATATATTTCAGACTAGCTGGTGCCCGCGACTTCGTCTGCGCAGGTTTATAAATTGTAGTCTGTGTTTCTAATGTAGCTATATTATTGTAAAGTTTCATCAAAATCCATTCAGTAGTTTTTACGTGAAAGAGTAACAAACATTCATTCATACTTACAAACTTTCGCGTTTATAATATTAGTAGGAAGTAGGATTTTTATACTTGTCTGTTTACAAAAGTGATTGTCCCATACTCAAACAAAACTTCAAGGAACATACAAGGTAAAAAACTTTATATGCTAGAGATGGCTTAGCTTGACTACGTACAGTCAAGGGCACATAAGGCTTTACACATTGGACTTTGTACCGTTCTTATTTTAATAGATGTAGAGACTAGATTTGAACTGCGAGTGTCAAATTGACCTGTCGTTCACTGTACTTGAACAGAGATCATCATAAGCATACAAGAAAGTTCTGTCAGGAATAAATGTAGTCTAGATTTTACGAGAGCTATAACTTTTCTTTGTGTTTTAATGGTTTTCACAAAGTTCTTCAAGTATTCAAAGGATGCGTTCACACTGAAAACAATCTCAATTCAAAGGCTACTTTATTAACAAGAGAATTTCAATGTAAGATGAATTCTAATGAGCGGTAAATATTGAACCTTATTCATTCACTATTAAAACATTACACTATTGAATGATTTTGCAGTTTACAAATTGAAATTAATATACCAATTTATGAAATTAATAAGAAAACGGTTAATTTTTAAGGGTTTTGTAAAATCACCGCGGCATTAAAGAATATTAATGTTATGTCGGATGTTAAAGACAGTGATCCTCAATAAAAACAAAACTAAACACTGCCTTTCAGTTAAGATTTATTTAATCTGTATCCCGCTAAGCCTTCTTATAAAAAATATTTTCGCCTATTATTTCCTTTTTGATATTTCAAAGTTCACCAGTGCGATTGTTTTTTATTCAAGCAAAAACATTTAACTTTTAAAATGCAAGCAAAAACATTATTTTTTTTAAATAAGTATAATAAAATATTTACTGCACTAAAGTGTCAAGGCATTTAAATTTTATTTATTGTTTCGAACTAAATATTTCTTACACAATCTAGTTGCAATTTGGACCGCTCGTTTAACACTAGTTAAAATATTAGCTCATCATATCATCATCACAACATCCCAGGACAGGGAGCTCCTCCTGGTACCATGGACCGCGTTTGTAGGTGACAGCAGTAAGTAAGATGGTATGATACACAGGAGGATGCTGCTACCCATCCTCCAGTTTATAACCCTTAGTCGCCTCTTACGACACCCACGGGTATGTATGGGATGATACTATTCTTTGCCGGCACCACACGGGACAAACAAAATAAGCTCATGAGCTCTTTATTTGCAGAAATTTAATTGCATATAAGTACAGGCCTATTGACTTTTTCGGTCGCCGGAGGACTAAACTAATGTTAGTCACATTGTCAACATGATGGAATGAAAATTACTTTTTCCATTAAAAACAATGAATAACCAGGCCGAAATCTCAAAAAAAAAAATGTTTTGTTTCTACCGCCATGCTTTTATTCTTGTATGGCGAAATAGTCGGGGAAATAAAAGAATAAGTATAACTCTAAAGACACATTAATAAATTGGTTTGAAAAAAATAATATTGTTATTTTATTAACCATTCGTGGCAATTTCGTAGTTGTATGAGTTTTTAAATTTGAGAAATACCTAAAGTCACGTTTTTACAATTATTCGCTAAACAATAAATCAAATTTTAGTGAAAATTTACATTAATAACACTAGTTACATCATAAATATGTTACTAATGTATTCTGGCTCAAGACGTAAAATTCTTAAGAAATTTTAATTTTTCTTTTACGGTGTGAAAAATTATACTTAGAAAATGGAGCAAACCGGGAGTTTCATCTTAATACCGGTTAAATGAAGATCTTAAACCTGTGTAAAATTTGCACCAAGGTGACTCTCTTGGAACCTAGTTAAAAAGTGTTTTCTTAAGATTTACCTATTTAACATTAAAGACACACGAAATATAATCTTGACTGTGCCATTTAACTTACTTTCTTTCTGAACATAGATTCACCAATGTGGACGCACTACAGAGAGTTTGTGCGTGTCTAACTACTAAATATGAAGTATCTATAAAAATAAGTTTGTAGCTCAGAAGGAATAAAACTAAAGCTTCAGGCTCAAAGTGACCCGTTTTTACTGTCTCCCAAAGTACTGCCAACATTAAGTGGGGTTTACAGCTCTGATAAGACTTGCGATAACTCTTTAGCGTTTTTGTAGTACTTTTTGGAGGTGGTAGGGCTTTTGTGCTAAGTCCGATTGGGGAGTACCACCTTCTTGCCTATTTCTGCCGTACAGCAGCAATGTTTGCACCGCTGTGTTTCAATTCAAAGGGTAAGGGAGCTAGTGGAATTGCCAGCTACATGAGTCATACCATCTTAGTTCTCAGGGTAGACAAGTAACCATCAGGTTTGCTGACAAGGTTTGCTTTGCTGACAAGTAACGCTTACCATCAGGTGGACTACCGGCTCGTTTGCCCACTTGTAACATCATCATCATAACATCCCATGAAACGTCCACTACAGGACAGGGAGCTCCCTCCAGAATTCTAGCTTTTGCTGGAAAAATCTAGAGGGGAAGTACCATAGTCACCTCGCTTGTTAGCGTTACGGCTGGCACCATGGACCGCGGTTGTAGGTGACCGCAGTGAGTAAGATGTAAGATAAAGGAGGACGCTGCTGCCCATCCTCCTGTTAACCCTTAGTCGCCTCTTATGACACCCACGGGTATGTATGGGTTGGTACTATTCTTTGCCGGAACCACACAAGGCAAACATAAAATAAAAGAATGGTCCAGCATCTCTGCACTTCCTTTCTCGCAATATTCGAGAATCATCATCATCATACCATGTGACTTGTAAGATTGATGACCGATCTCACCACAGAGCTCTGAAGTCCATGCGTGTTCCCCGCGCAGGCGGAGTGGCCCTATAGTTGTTCTGTGCATCTCAGAAACCCTGGAGACAGAGTTGTTATGCTACCCAAGCTCTCTGACATGGCTCACCTAACGACTACTTCGAAACATAGTAGCCGCAGGATCAACCTTTAACGTGCTATTCGAAACACGGGATCGCTCTTGTTGTTGTGCCACTAGCGGAATATAATAGATCTTTAACTGTGAAAAGATTATAATTCTAAAGCATTTTTTTTCATTTGTCTTATATTTGAAAGTTGCCTTCAAGGTAAATTTATGCATAAAATAAAGTTTTTATTTTTAGTTTTGCTATATAAAATCAAACGTTTGAAAATGTCGTCCGATTTCATCATTAGATTGTTATATTTTTTTATAATTAATATTTTTCGAAAATTAAATTTAAGCCTCTGTAAGCATGATGCCTTCCCAATCATGCTTAAAAAAATATTAAAATTTGGATTTAAAAAAATGCAAAAATGTTAGTACTGGAAATTGAGTTTACCTAAAATTCGCCATACAAAACGGCAATTTCATAGTTAAAGACTTGAGAAGAAAAAATTTGAGTGAAAATATCACAACACCAAAAATTTACCAAACATAGACAAGAACTAACGACATTGCGCTCTTTCGGATTAAAATTACTGTTGGATTAAAGGCATTGCTGACGATAACGCGGTGAAGGGAAATCAAGGAGATTTAGTTTGTAAAGATAAGATGTCGCCTGGGAATTCCTGCTACAGCTGAAAATTCCCTTTGTCTAAGGGGTATTAGTATTATATTCTTTGATCTAAAATATTGACATAACCTTGAAGAACGTACAGTATCTGTCGGGCTAGTACCAAGCCTAATCAACTCAATTGCTATGACTGTATCAATGTGTAAATTTTGAATAAATTTCGGGGACGAGAAATTGCTTTAGAAATAAAAATTAAATGTCAAAATGTTCCGTGATGACTGGATATTAAGGTATTCTATGGTTTAAGCTGCCATAATATGGCCTCTGACAAGGCTTCAGTGACACTTATTGACATTGTTACCTGGATCACAGTGCACTGTCAATATCAACAATTCCTTTATAAACTTAAGAGCCACGTGTCATTGACGATATTTACCAAATCTTTCAAGACATTCGCCTTTTCTTTCTCTGATACTAAGAACAAATAAATTTTCAACAAAAATTTCAAATTTCCATTCTTGTCTCTTTCATTAAACCAAAATGTATTCGCAGCCGCATTTGAACAATGCTTTACCAAATCTCTTTAAAAACCATTTCTACTCACCGCACATATGCTTTGTCACGTTTTCTTTTACCAAAATAAATTTGGCATAGCTTAGCTCCAATATTTTACCAATTCTCTTCAGAAATCCATTTTCCTAGCTGCAAATTTGCTTTTGTCACTTTTCTCCCGTTGTCGTCCATTCGAGCTTTGTATTCGTCCCACGTCGGAACTAGGTAATAGCCACTTCCCCTATTAAGAATTTAAAAAGCGGGTGTGATTGTCCTGCTGTTCGCACCCACTCACCATATGCTCAGGCATTTAGACCCATTTTTATTGTTCTTGCCTTTTTGCGTTTAGAATATAGATGCGGCTCCTTTTAGGTTGGCTATAAAGTGTTTTCTGTGGATTGTTTTCTTAGGGCAATTGTTTCTTCTTTAGCTGTTATGTGACTTCGTAGCATCTTTGGTTTTTATCACATTATTGTAAAATACTTTTAACTTATACTTCAATTTATATCGGAAAACCTTTTACCAGTCCTACCTCACTCAAGATGTTAGTCAACTTTTGAGGGGCTCTTATATTTGTCAGCAGTAAGTTTCTGCAATTTCGTGATATTCTTGTGTTATAGTAGCTGAAAGTATGATTTTCTGAGAATAATAGTAAAAAGTAGGTAAGTGCTACAAGCTACAACTTAATAATTTGTGACTAGACCTTTGTTAAAAGTGAATAACGTTACAATAAAAATACTTTCTAATTGTTTCAATTGAATTACGAGTATCACAGGTTTAGTCTGCTACTGCTACCTTTTTCCAGCTGAAAGATGGTATAGGCTAAAGATAAAATCTGCTTTTGCTTGCTACGCAAATCTGAAAGCTTGGCAAGTATGCATGATAAATTATTTTATGCAAGCGTGCCAGCGCATTCGTATGATTTTCTGCAGTGCTTTATGACAATATGTTTGTTCGATCATGCTTGTCAAGTTTCCAGATACACTTGTAGCGGCCTTTATATGTACGCAATTATGATCTTCTTATTCATGCAGTTCATGCTGTTATTCCTGAAAAGAGTTACGATGAACCATATGTTTGGACTCACATTGAGGTTTGTCACTCGTTACCCTATTAACACCTAATTGGAGTCAAGGAGTGGTTTCTGTTACATTGCTTTTCGCTCCTACAGAGTTGTTATTTGCGTTCCCGAACCCACAAAATTAATCCATTAAATGGCTATAACCGTAGTAGTTAATTGATTACGTGCTACATACCGATTGGCTGGCCGTATTGAGTGGGTTACTGTGAGGCTAATGGCTGCTGAATATATTGCTATCCCAGAGGCGTAACTAGAGCCATACACAAAATAGGTAACCAAATTATTATTCGATTCTGACTATTAATACGTAATCGGATTCATTTTGTCATATGCCTACAAGCGAATTAGTTATTATACGTGTTGGTTTAATTTTTGGTACCCAGGCCAAACTTTAGTGTGTTACTCAGAACATAGACATGGTTCGACAAAGAAAAAACAACGTTGGTCGTCCTACACGAATTCCACGATTGCCGGAGCAAGGTTTGTAAGGGAAATAAAAAAAAAGGTTTTTATACATTTAAAGTTGTCAATAATTGTATTCTGATTGAATAATACAGAAACTGTTCAAATTACCATCTGATGACGCCTATCGGCTAAAATGCTTAAAGTTTGAATGTAAGTATCGTTAATTGGTATGTTTATTTGACTAAATAAATTAATTAATTAATTCAGGTGGAGAACTGTGGTCTCTGCCTACCCAAACGGGAACAAGGCGTGATGTTATGTATGTATGTATGTATAATTCAAATAATTTTAAAAGGGGTAAATTACATGCGATTTTTTTCATCTTTCATCATGCATCAAGGCAGGACCACAGTAGGGCACTGTTCGAGTTGGTTAAAGCATTGGTACAGACGTAGAATTGGGATTTTCTAATTTCCTGAAAACAAAAAAATTGTTTTTTTTTTTTAGTAAAAAGAAAACAATTTATTATAATTTTTTGAGACATCTGCTAATTTTTATCTCAAAATCATAGCATAAATCATAAAGTATCAAAGCCTTTTTTGTTTAGAGATAAAGGGTAACGTACTCTGTCGATGAAACGCCTCTTTATACTGTCTTTATCTACGTTTATTGAACTCTACCTTAGGATAATAACTACCTATTAAGATTTTCATTATCCTGTACTAACATCAATTACACGAGCCATAGCCCTCATCTTAACCTCTCGAAATTTCGTTTCATCATACTTCAAACAAAAACTTTTCGGCTTGCGAAAACTTTAAAAATATTTTAATAAGAAACGAAAAATGAAAAGAAAATTGTGAGAACTTACAAACAAATATCACAGAAGTTTTAGGGATTGTTCTCTTAAGTGATATTTCTCTGAATCCGTCCCCTGTTTGAGGCAAATGGCTGTCGCCAGGGATTTGGCTTCTGTGTACCTTCAAGCAATTTATCGGTTGTGTAATCTTGGCTCTGATAATGGGAGCACTAATCTCAATCTAGCTGGCGACACGATAGGGACACCAAGATTCTTGGGTTTGACTGACAAATTATAAAAAAGCCACCAAGGTCCCGTAAGCACCTTCCAGGCACCATTAAATGTATGTGGATTATAAAAAGATCAAAAAGAAAGCAATTCATATCAAGGTGTAACAAAAAGGGTATACGAACCCCGAAGGATCTGCCCATGAAACTCAACAACTTTCCCTAAAAAACATAGGTCGAAATGCAAATTTTTTTTTGACCTCCCATAGAAACTGAATCAGCTGAAAGCGTAGCTGTATTTGGTATGGGAGGTCAAAAATGTTTTTTTTCGTATTCCGACCTATGTTCCTCAGAAAAAGTTGTTCAGTTTCATGGGCAGATTCACATTCTTCAGGGTTGATATACACTTTCTGTTACATCTTGTATATCTGTTAAGTATTCCGCAAAATCGGGTTGCAAAAGTAGCTTCAACAACTGAAAGATGTTGTTTCATCGCCATGTTATCCTTCAAATTTGGAAGAATTCCCAAGCATGTTCTGAGAAATCCTAGAACAAACAGCTTCGGGCAAAGGACGATGGAGCGTTCGATACACATAAATAATGCATTGTATGCATAATGGAGGATTTCACTAGAAAAATATACGACGAAGGAAAAACAACTGTGGTAAAAAGGCAGGCTGGAAATCGAAAATGGGCGTTTGATGAACGAGTACTTGTTTAGTTTTTGGCTTGACGTTTGAAAACTCTAAACAACGAGAGCGTAAATAATTATATCAATTATTGATGATAACATATATTATAGCTCTCGCTTGCCACTAGCCTAAAGGTACCTACACAATGGGGGCGATTCTAGCATGGCCGTGGTAGTAACTAGGATAATAAATGAGTCAATAAAGTTATTGTTATTATTATTAAAGAAAAAATATTTTCTTTGCCAACTTGTAGGTTGTGAGGTCAATGACTTTTATCCAACTAACGTTGGTTACAATATTTTCACTTTTACTTTATCTTTAGAGATGTAAAAAAACTGTCATTTTACGTACATGTTGATTATTTTTATGTTACAACCAGTTTTTAGTTCATTACATACCAAACTTCGATTCTATTGCTATCTTTTACTTATTTGTAATGAATCTTAGTATGTACTGGAAATATTAAAAATATTGTGACTTAGCTTAGAAAATAAATGACCTTTTATCTGGAGAATTTAAGGACGCAAATCCTTTAGCAAAAACCAGCTTGCAATAAAACAAAAAGATGACTATCATAAACGTGAAGAGGGCTCAGACTCGGCCCACCTTCAGCTGGCAGCCAACGCGACAGGTCGATCTCTTAACCGGAATAAATAAAAAACAAAACGGCCTACCCTCGTCACTGTCCAACCAGATACCTACTTTTAATTTAACAGTCTGTTTTTACACCGAAAATGACACAAATCTCGCAATTCCAAAATACGAAAGAGAAAATGAAAATACAGCTACTAAACGAAATATCTCTTCATTTTTCAAACTAATGAGGACAAATGTTTTAGACATCTGAACTGTACGTGACCCATTTAATAATGTATCGCTTTCAACTTTAATTATTTCAGAAAAAAACGATTCAAAATAATAAAGACTGCGAGAGAAAATAAAAAATGTACACAAAAGCGAATGGTGCCCGTACTTATTCACACTTTTCTATTGTTTCAGATAATGCTCGCGATCTTCAGTGAAATGCTGATGGCTTGAGGCAACATGAAAATCAACCGTGGCGTGGACGTGAGGCTACTTGCCCTATGTACCACCTGCTTGCTCCTCCCCGCCATCGCCTGCCCCTTACAGTGCGTCTGCAAATGGAAAAATGGAAAACGGTACGTCGAATGCACAGAAAAAGATCTCAAGGCCATCCCAAGTGCTCTTGACTCGGAAACACAGGTCTTGGACTTCTCAGGAAATGACCTTCAAGTACTTCAAAAGGAAACCTTTCAGAAACTTGGATTGTTAGATCTTCAAAAAATTTATTTACCACGATGTAAGCTACAGAAAATCGATGGTCATGCCTTCAAAGGCCTCGCTAATCTCGTCGAATTGGATCTGTCGAATAACTACTTAACCGTAATACCTTCGTCCAATTTTGTATTTGTACCGTCTCTCATGAAACTCACACTCAACAACAATCCAATCACGAGCATAAAAACTCACTGCTTCCAACATCTGCTCCATTTGAATATGCTAGAGCTGAGTGATTGCAAAATTGAGGTTATAGAAAAGGATGCTTTCTCCGGATTAAATCATTTGGAATGGTTGCGACTTGACGGTAACAAGTTATCAAATATTCAAGGCGAAAATCTGTTTCCCGAAACGCTGCGGGGAATTGACTTGCAAAACAATAACTGGAACTGTGATTGCCACTTGAGAGTGTTACATAGCTGGCTTTTGAATTTCAACATGCCACATGCTGTCGAACCAATTTGTTCACTTCCAGAGAAACTGAGAAGACAGACGATTGTAAGTGTCGCCGAAAACGACCTCGCCTGCCTACCGAAAATGACCCCAACTTCCGTGTTTTTAGAGACAAACGCCGGCAACAATGTTACTCTTGAGTGCTTAGTAAAAGCTATACCAGAAGCGAAAATTTCCTGGTTATACCAGGGACAAATTATACATAATTATTCAACAATGTCGCTGGAGCCCCGAGACATTTATTACGTTGAAAATGGAGCCACAGACAAGAAAAGTGAATTGTATATATTCAACATTAGCAACGAGGATAATGGGACTTACTCGTGTGTCGCGGAGAATCCTGCGGGTAGAGCCAGGGCTAATTACACAATTAGAATAATAGTGAAAGAGGAACCCGTCGTTATAGTGGTGACATTCCCACAGAGACACTTAGTGGTTATAGTTACTGTGGTATTTTTAGTGATTGTGCTGCTCATAGCAATAATAGCCGTAGTATTGTTGAAGTTCAAGACAGATACGAGAAGTCGTAAGAAAAAAGAAAGTGGCAAAGATGTAGCACTATGTAATCAGATATTACCCTCAAGCAGAAGCAACGGGTCGTTACCTAAAAATAATGGAAGCGTTATTGTAAACGCGCACTCTCATCACGCCCTACATTACACGGTGCAGACAAACCGAGATTATGAGACGAGTGATATTTATCAAAGCGGAAACATGAAAGGCTTTGTAGAAAGAAACCCTGACCTAATTAGCGACGCAGAAACAGTCGCAAACAATACACAGAATGAGAATACAGTATTGTCTGTGTACAAACAGCCCAATAACCAGGAGAACTTTGACGAGGAAACCGCATTCACTATGCCAAGCGTTCCCCGACAGGTAACGTGGCAAGACCAACAAAGTATAAACGCTGTCAACATACCCCAAAATACAATCAACAACATGTATCAACACTCAGCAGACGTACATCTCAACCCAGGCTGCTTCTTAGACAGTGAAGGCTATCCATACGATTATGGCTTACCAAAACACCCCTGTCGGCCGCCTATGATGTCCAATTATTCCGTTGTAGGCCCGTTCTATTCAACGTTGCCTCACAATAGAGCGAAGGGGCAGAAACTAGTATGCAAATTTGCCAAAGATACAGAATTCAACTCCACTCCACCGCCGTGTCCTAATTTCGAGGTGTTCGGAGCGCCTAACGTACGACGCACGTTAGACGGGTACCCCGTACCACGAAACCGCCCGATCGCTTTTGTTGGAAATGGAACTGTATATTACAACGAGGAGTTTGTTCCATCGCCACCGGAGGGTTACAAAACGGAGCCAGTAGTGCAGTGCTGCGCGCCGCCTCCTGAAGCGTGTGCGTCGTGGAACCCTAAGGGAACGTGTGCTGTGATGGTGCCGGTAGGAATAGCTGAGCCGCGGTGTTATCAAGTGGAAACTCGATGCGTTGACACGCAAACTTCAGAGTCGACGGCGCGCGTCCCAGGCGAGGGCACAGAGACTACTTTAAAGCCATTGCCTCAGGTGTCAAACGCAAAATGTGCGTCGGATATCTGCTCTGAAAGCCCCGACGAAGGTTACGTCGGTGACGCTAACGACATCTGACGACGGAGGCACAACGATATCGCGTGAACAGGGCTATTTAGACGCTAATAAATTGATAAAGCGACTGAGTATAAGAGTAATATTAAAATGTAGGTGTACAGTGTATGCTCGTCACAGGTTATAAGAATTTAGAACAATTGTTTTATTATTTATTTCATTAACAACACAAATTCCAATAAATGATAGATAATGATGTCGTTACCAAAAATGTTCTAGTCATTTTAAAAATATCGTTACCTACCTTAATTTTATTATGTATAAAATTATTTTTTCTCAGGTAAAATTCATCAATCAGCAGAAACAAGAATAGACTGTAAAACAATTAGCATTTATATTATTTTCTATTATTTCAAAAAGTCTTACTGAAAAGCCAGTATACTAAGCGCTGTGCCTATAAAAGTTGTGTTCTACTTTTACATTTCGTAGGTTCTTTACCGATAGTCTTTCAAACGTGCAATCTCAATTAGGGGCAGGTCCATTCCAACTTGGAACCGTCTCAAGCTAAGAGGGTCAAAGCTCACTGCAAAAGTCTCGGCAACAACCAAGCTCTGCTTCAGCATCACTATAATCTTATCTTAGTAACTTTGTAACGCTCAACTAAAAATAAACACTAGACCAAAAAAGTGTAGGTATATGGTTGAATTTTGAATTTACCATTTTCGTAGCACCTCACTTATACCGGAATAACGAAAGATCCACTAAAATCTAAAGAGATTTCGAAAATCTTTTTCATTCAGAAAACATGAACGAGTTATCTTAGGAAAACTTATGTATAACCCACAGGAACAGAAGTTTTAATATGATAGGCATTATTATTTTAATTATGTATCCTAACGTTATTGAGTTGTTGAGCATTTGGAAACGAAGCGGCGATAAGGCGTTGAGTTGCCAGTTCCAGTGCGTTGCAAGCTTTACTCCTCTTGTGACAATGTCTTTTTATCTTGGCTCCTCATGCTGCCAAGTTATTCCTTTCAAGTCCGAGCCTCCGGAAGCCTCAATAAAGTCGGTAACAAAGCTGTATTGTCTAAGCCAAAATCAATAAACCGCACCACAAGCTAGAGAATTCCAAGACTAGAAGAGCAAGTTTAAAGTAACAGTGTGATGCTATTTTTTCACGAAAGTGTAATATAGCGGCCACTTAGTATTTCTACGTGGACACGCCTTATAAATGCACCAAATTTTTTCCAGGTACTAGTTAGGTAAATAGTTTGCATTTTTTGATAGGAGCCAATTCTTGTATTTTCAATGTAATTGGCTCCTCATCATCATCATCATCATATCGTGTGGGTTGCAAGGTCGATGACCGACCTCACAAACCCTGGTGTCAGAGTTGTTGAGCCGCCAAAGGCCTCTGACATGGCTCATTAACGACTACATCCGTAGATAGTAGTCGGGACCAACGGCTTTACGTGCCTTCCGAAGCACGGAATCATCTAACTTTTCGGGCAATCAGGTGATTCATCCTGCAATGCCCTAACCAAACTGGGGAGGTCGCATAAAGAGATTTTTGTTTGACAGTGTCCCCACTGGGAATCGAACCCAGAACCTCCGGATCGAGAGCCGAACCCTCTAACCACTAGACCACGGAGGCTGTTAAAAAAATTGAGAGCTATTTACCTAACTAGTACCTGGAAAAAATTTGGTGCATTTATGAGGCGTTTCCACGTAAAGGTGATATAAGACGTTAAGCGACTGGATTATACGAATTATGTAGAGAATTGTTACAAAGAATCTGATGTTTTTTTTTTAAGTTTCATGTCTGACATGTCTTAAATCGAGGCATGTGGAGGGACTTTGCTATAATTGCCTTGTCTGATTCGTATAATTCGCCGTTTACAAACGAACGGCAAATTCTATACTGTCGGCGAATTGTAAAACAGCATTGGCAGGTTGTAAAAAGGTTAAGATCACAAGCGACAGACCACAATGCTGGCAACGAAATGCCTAGGCATAATGTAAAATGGCGAATTGTAAAATTCTGGGAATTTTGTACAACACCTAGGCATTGCGTCAGGCGAATTATACAATTTGCTTGCGACAAAGATTTCACAAAGTACACTATGTACTTGGTTGCCTCGACGTGGCTTCGACGTGAGACATGCAATTTGGAACGCGCCTTAAAATAAATGTAAATACACTGGATTTAGGAATATTTAGTACTAGCATTTATTTATCAGAATCTTTTGTTAGATATTCTCTTCAATTTGAACAGTCACGTAACTGTTTTGATGTAGAAATTTTATTTCGGTAGGTATACTAAATATTTTTTTTATATATAAGTAAAAAACAGATACAAATAGATGAAAATGGTAAGGGCGTCCGCTAAAACTAGCGCGGGCGCCCATTACTCTATGAAAATAGTTACGCCCAGTATTATATTACTCTATGCAAATAGTATGAACAGCGAACCCGGCGCGGGCGCATGTGACGGGCTTTTTATACTATTTCACACGCGTGCTGGCGCCCGCGCTAGTTTTAGCGGACGCCCTTTTACCTACCATTCTAAAAACAATACTTGGCTCTGGCTCCTTCTGTTCGTAAACTCTATTAATTGTATGGATGAGTGTATGAATCAACATTTTAATATAAAACATGTTTTTTTATGTTTCTAGCTTTAAGGAACTTTCTAACGTAATTTTAAATACGGTAATTAGAATTAAGTTGTAAATTGTATGTAAATAATTAGATTTTTATTAAAAAAACCATTAAAAAACCTTTCCGAAAGGAATTTAGTAGTGATCGATAAGTAAATGTAAATCGATATCAGGGTATCTCCCTTTAATTAAATTAAGGCGTTTCGCTGATATTTTTTTCAACATACAAAAAAAAACGGAATATAATTTATTGTTGTTTAAATTTAAAGTTGTTTAACTTTCGTAATCGAACAGGATCAACAATCACTTCTAGGCAACGAGAGGTTCAGTAATAATAGAAGAAGAATCCCACCCCCCCCCACCCCATCAACGTTTTCTACGACACCTATAAAAAAATACAGAAAATAATTACGAAAACACTTAGGCAAAAAGTCGGAATAAAAATATTTTTAATTTTAGAACAGTGAAAGTTAGAAGCTTGTTTAAAGTTTTGTTAGAAATAATTTACTTTCTGCTCAAAAGGAAGGTTAAACATCATCTAAGTAACAAACAACAACTTTAGCCAACCTTTGACGCTCTCCCAACCTTTAATAAACTCAACCGCGCGCTCAAAATTGTTCAAAATTGCGCTGACAAACGAAATTTATAAGGACCACCTCACACAACTTTGACGTAGACAAAGTTATATACAGGGTGAAATTAGTTTAATTGCTGTATAACACGTAACAAGAAAATAAAGCCCTTGTTAAAAAAAAAATAACAGCGTGAGTATTTATTGAAAGTTAAAAGACTTTTAGGAGTCTTGTAAAAACCATGCCAGAGTTGTTTGATTATTAGTTTGTACGCCTCTTTCCCGTCGGGGTAGGCAGAGACCACAGTCCTTCACCTGCTACGATCTTGACATATTTCCCTTCCTGTACTTTCATTAATCCTTTCATACATGCTCGTCGGTTTAGAGTACTTTTAATTTATGTTTTTAATATTTTTTTATTTAGTTTGTTGTCCAGAAAAATAGATGTCCCTTCTGTCTGAACACAAAAATCAATCACACCACCTACATCAGTAGTATTGGACCTAAGGGTAAGGAGAAGGTTAGGTTAGTGTGCTAGATAGCTAAACCCTGAGCTGGAAAATCCAACGAGTTGGATGTTCGCGCTCGAAAATGGAGCAATCTTATTGGTCGAAATATTTCAGCTTACAGGTTAGCTACTTAGCACAGTTCTGCTGGAAAGGTATCTTACGACGGTAGACTACATAATGGGTAACCTACCTAACCTAAACAAAACCTTTACCACTAGACCATTTTCCACGTTATAAAGCCACCTAAAACCATTTTCTACATGTCTGATGGTAGTCCAAGTCAGAGGCCATTAGATAAGCTCTGATAGCCTTGAAAACCCTAATCAAGGACTAGATTTGGTTTGCCCTTTAAGTTGCGGAGGTCGGATGGCAGTAGGTCTGTGTAAAAAATAGTACCGTCGTCAAAACGAGGTTAGGTTGGTAAAACACCAAAGTAACCGAAAAAAAACATTGTTGGCTGTTTCCGTCCTTGACCTTCAAATCCAAGCTCAAGGAGACAGGAAAGTTTTACACCTCTCCATGAATTTTGTACAAAAGTTTTACGTACTAAGATGACTCTTTGACGTATAAAGAGTTAATTTGAGCCTTGTCTAAACTTGTAACATTAAAATGTCACACACATTTTGTGGAAGAGCACTTTGAGTAAGAGGTACGGATTCCCAGGGTCCCTTTATTTAAGTGAGGTCATACAAGGTGTGACAACAAGCCTGATGTAAATCTGTTCATGTAACAACAAAAAAAAGTCCCGTGTGGTGCCGGCAAAGAATAGTACCAACCCATACATACCCGTGGGTGTCCTAAGAGGTGACTAAGGGTTATAAACTGGAGGATGGGCAGCAGCATCCTCCTTTTTATCTTACTTACTGCGGTCACCTACAACTGTGGTCCATGGTGCTAGCCGTAACGCTAACAAGCGAAGTGACTAATGGTACTTCCAGCAAAAGCTAGAATTATGGAGGGAGCTCCCTGTCCTGTAGTTTACGTTACATGGAATGTTATGATGATGATGATAACAATAAAAAATCCTAAGGGTCCATAGGTCTAATCTTTTTTCCCCTGGTTTAGTTTGGTTGTGCAGGACAGATAGCAGTCGCTTTCTGTGAAAAATGATAAAGGTATTATCAAATTGTCTAAGTTAGGTGGACAACTCCGTAAAAAAGGAATATAAAGCTAGTGCAATGATGATGATTTTTTTCACCTCCCTAGCTCTGAAAATTTGGCTTTATCGGTCGAAATCTGCTCTCAAAACTAATTTTTAGCCGCTAGCGTGGAAAAAGTTTTCTAAATTAGAACGTGATGATGAATCATGGTTTACTCGTATTAGCTTTCCGCCTGCGGTTTCACCCGCATTAAATTTGTTTTCCCGTGGAAATTAAGTGTTTTCCCGCGGTAAAAAGTAGCCTATGTGTTATTCCAGGACGTAACCTATATGTGTCTTAAGTTTCATTAAAGTCCATTCAGTAGTTTTTGCGGGAAAGAGTAACAAACATCCATCCATCCATCCATACTTACAAAACTTTCGAATTTTCTAGATGAACTAGAATTTTCATTGCTGTAGTGAGGTGAAAAATTGTATGTCGCTCGACAGTAAAGTTATTTTGCGTCTCGTGTCTTGAAACCCTCGCTACGCTCTGGATTTTTCATTCCAATCCTAGAATCCTTCCCTTGAACTAGCGTCAAATAGTAATGCTGCTGCCATTGATAACGATTAACTATTTTTAAGAACTCATAAAATAGGTCCGACTACTGGGCGAAGGCCTCCTCTGATTTTTTATTTTTTTATGTTAGAACTGGCAGACGAGCAGACAGCACACCTGATGGTAAGTGTTACTGCCGCCCATGGACACCTGCAACACCAGGGATGTAACTTGTGCGCTGCCGGCCTTTTAGGACTTGGTTTACCCGCTTTTTAAAAACCCCTATGTTGTAGGGTACAGGGAAATATAAATAATAATAAAATGCCTCCTAATGTTTACTCCTCTTTGCAACACTCTGTATAACTTATTACATTATTACTTACCTATGTGGTTTTATACAAACTGGCAGGTCGGCAGCTTTATAAAATTTTCAAAACACGAAGCAGGCTCTTCAACCATGGCTTTTCGGTCGAGAGTCTCCTGTCGTCGAATTAATTAAACTTATCGCCCTGACAGATTCAGCCTAGTAATTAATGAACTTGGCTTCAAAACTCACTCCCCCATAATGAGACATGCCAGTATTAGAGGGTTCAGAGATCCGTGAACTAAATTTTGAAATATGGGAGAGCTATGTTTTCATTGCGGTAAGTGATACTTATTTTTCATCACCTCGGATATTTTAAGAGGTGGTTCTGTCCATGAAACTGAACAACTTTACTAAATAAACAAAGGTCGAAATACGAAAAAAATTTTGAACTTCCCATATAAACTGCATAATTGCAAATGTTTTCGACCCATGGGAAAAGTTTTTCAGTTTTGATAAACGCCTTTTTAAAGTATCTGTATTTAGACGGTATTTTTTATTTTTAAAGCTTGTCCTTATAAAAAAAATCCCGTATATGCCCAAAATTCACGAACTACTTTGTTTGTTAAATATAAGGCTTCTTATTTGATATATATGTTACGGCTAAAGATAGGTGTGAACATAAGCTGACCCGGAAATGACCGTTAATGCCCGGCTATCCCGCCCGTGGGTGACCCAGCCAGATGGGTACCAGACATTCCCATGACTGGACGGCTAGGGTCCCTGGCGACGGATCAGGTCAGTGGCCCCGCCGCCTGCCACTTCGGCCGCAGGGGACAGGGAGAGCGGCTCATCGTAACACCAGCACTCCTCTTCCCCTGCGGCCCCAACGCGTCCGCCATCATCCGCCGAGGCCGCGGAAGGTAGAGAGAGCGGCACAACCCAACACTGACACTCCTCTCCCGCCGCGGCCCCTACATCTCAAACGCGATGCCTCCCATACGACACCCATACACTACCGCAACCTACCGCCCTAGTCCGCTCCATCGCGCGCTTGGAGACCAAAGCCCGGAGGAGCAGTAACGTCCGGCCCAACACTGGCACGGCTCTCTTCGCTTCGCCGTGGGAGACCGAGTCACGGGTACTGAGCCCCATCGGGGGGGAAACCTAACCTTACCTTTTTAGGGTTCCGTACCTGAAAAGAAAAAAACGGAACCCTTATAGGATCACTTTGTTGTCCGTCTGTCTGTCTGTCTGTCAAGACCCTTTATCTCACGAACGGGTAAATGTATCAGGTTGAAACTAATACCATATATTAGGATCCATGAACCACACAAGATCTGAAAATTTAAATTTTTTACAACGACGCAATCAAAAGATATGGCATTTTATGTCCTCATCTCCATACATTTATTCAAAAATGAAAAACCTACAGGGTACTTCCCGTTGACCTAAAATTATGAAATTTGGCAAGAAGCTAGGTCGCACAGTACAAATAATGGGAAAAGTCTGAAATCATTAAATATTTCAACTTTTCTCCCAACTAATGGTAACCAATTGTGGTGAGCTCCCGTTTCAAGAACTTTCATATAAGAGAGGGGTCAAGTTGGATGGTCGCTGAGGCGATTTTTGTTTTAGTTCTATTTTAAAAACGGGAACACTTACAAACTTGAAAATTGGTATATTTATAGTGCATAAGCTATAAAATAAAAACAAATAATAAAATTTGGTCAAGCGCGTGTCGGACTCAAAAAATCTAGCACATTAACTTACTGAAATTTCAACTAATACAATTATGTTTACGAGTATGTAGTGGTACGGAACCCTCAGTGCGCGAGTCCGACTCGCACTTGGCCGGTTTTTTTTTTTTTGTTGACGCTGGGAAAAAATGCATTTTCCTTTCATTTCCTTTTTCATTTGCTTCTACATTTTTAGCCAAGGGCCTGCGGTTAAACTTAGCCGGCTAATGATAGAAGAAACTAACTTTAGCCGCTTCTCGAAAATAAACCTAAGTTTAGCCGGCTAATCTTAAGTTTATGTTCACACCTATCTTTAGCCGTAACATATACAAATTTTAGTGTTTTGGATATAGAAATAGAAATCTTTATTTACGAAACATTTGCACAATTTACAATAACTTGAACCCCGCACTAGGTAAACCTGTATCGCGGGCGTTCACTTTAACGAAATTCACTATAATGCAAACACATAAATTTTTACAATTAAAAGAAAACAGTATTGACTAAAACATACAGATGAACTACATTTTTTTTTCTAAACTATGTACAGATTAGATTAGTAAATGTTAAATGTGATAAAGAGTAGAATGCATAATAACATGAATAATTGTATGTGTGTGCGTGTGTGTGAGTATGTGCGAGATGTGCGTGTGCAAGGTTAGATTTCTGTTTACTTTTGCGAAGTGATAAGCCTTTCCGTTTCATCGTAAGACAGTGAGCGTAGGTGACACATAACAGTTGTTTTCGCTTGTCGAACAGAGATATGTCGGATGTCACAGTTTCTGAGTAAACGATTGTACAGAGCTGGAAATAAGAAATCAGGAAGGCGCTGGGCAAAAGTCGATTTCACACTTATCTGACGGACCGAGAAAATCCGTTTTTTTAGCATGTAATGATATATTTACATGGACATTTTTTTGGAAAAACTTGCTTCGAATAAATACAGGAAACGACTTCACTTTCCTTGATTAAAATATAGCTCTCCTACCTTTTTAGGTTTGCCTTGGGCGATATTGCCAAAAATATTCATATATTGTCATTCTCTTTGAGGTACTCTTTGCTCTGGAGATGAAACAATTGCCTCGGGCTAAAAGAACCCACAGATATAAAAATTATAAGATCTTTCGGTAGTTGATCTTTTTTAAGCCTTTTTATAGGCATTAAAATGATGTGCAGTGTTCTTGCTGCATTTCTTTTACTTGTGACACCGTAAAAAAATACATCAATTTTGACAAGCCCGTTGGTGTGGTTGGTAGTGACCCTACCTTTCACGCCATGGGCCGCGGGTTCGATCTCCGCCCAGGGCAAACATTTGTGTGTCGAACACAAGACGTGTTTATTGTGTATGGTGTTATTTATAAATATACATATATATATATATATGTATGTAAATATCGGTCTCTGATACAAATAGTACAGGTTTGTCTAGTTTGTTATCAATGACCTTTATGAAATAAAGAACTCACAAATAAATATCGAATTGTACGCAATTCACATCTAACAGTTATAAGTTTCCACCCTATCGTGTCAATAAAGACTCGTACTAAAGGGGCGATGAGTCAGCAAGTCAGCAAAACCGACGGTGCTTGTTCGCAAGCTACCAGGCGGAAAAGGTACGTTTATATCATCGGCAAACATCCTCCTGAATAGAAAACTATGATTGCGTGTGAACGATTCGAATGCCTTCTGGGAATTTCTATTGTCACTGACTTCCGTGAAATATTTTACGCGTGTCATATTCTATTTCTGTATTCTTTCTTATGAGGCGACTACTTTTCTTATTTAAGAGATATTAGCTATATTTTGTAAATGGATATTGCTTAATTTAATATTCAGCATTTTATGTTTTTTTTTTTCAAATAAAGTCGAGAAACTGAGATTTACATGTTTAAATGAATTTTATTAAAATTTGAATACTTAAAGTAATTGAATGTTCAATAAAATCTTTGATGTTTTTATGAGATGAAAAGTAATTATGAAGCAATATAAACGTATACTTTGAAAAACACTTAATTTATTACTTAATTATATTAAATTAATTTAAAAAACTAAATTATTTTTACAGGGTGTAAGGTGTGCCTAAAATTAACAACTTTTCCAAAGAAACACGTTGGGAAATGATAAATTTCAACCTCTCCATACAGAATGACCTCTTTTGTCACACAGCTTTTTTTAATAATTTCTTATCATATAATAATGCAATAAAGTTTCTTTGGTAAAGTTGTTCAGTTTTGCCTACTGAGTGAGCCCTTTTAGTTTTTAGCACACCCTGTTTACCAAAATTGTAAATACTCAACAACAATTGTTGCTTTAACAACTTTAAAAGTAACATATTAATAGTACATTGTTACCTCCACAGTTTACTCTTAACACAACTCAACCCGTTCTAGAGTCTTCAATTTGATAATACAGATATTTAGTTTACTGCTATTGAAGACACTTATAAAAGTGTTTTTGGAAAAAAATATCAGTGAAACGCCAAATAGGGAAAGTAACACATATTTGTAAACACTATCTTTTGTAAGAAAAAACTGTTATTTTGTATTCACTTAACTACTATTATTTGTTCTACGTAACGAATAGCAATATTAAATCCTAATGTTCTTATGGTTGAACCTAAATCGTATGTACGTAATTTTTCACTTTCCATGTCAGTTTATTGCGCGTAAAAGAGTTAATAAATGTGTGATTTTTTTATATTTATAATGGTTAGTTTAGGGCGTAATAACCGAAAAGTAAAAAGCAAATTAATAATTTTAAATGCATTTCACAATGTCTTTAAATATATGGTACAGCAGCACTGCACTTACTTTCTCGCAATACTCATTAAAAAAACTATCAACCGCAAACTTAAATTTGTAATGCCATACACGTAGTATGGAAATACAAACTTTTATTTACGTTTTTCCAAAAAAATGTTCAAATGAAATATACCGATCAATTTAGAATTCAAATTGTCAAATATTAAAACAAACAAACCTCAAACGATTTCAAGTAAATAACATGTTTAACTTTTGGTAGTACTGGAACACCCTTTATATGAATTTTCACAGATCAATGGATACTACCGTAGGATACTTGCATGGAGATCTTTTTAATTTCCCAAAACATGCTACTTATGGATAATTGTTCAGTTTAGTCTACTGAGCAAGCCCTTTCAGTTTTTGGTACACCCTGTGTACTAAATGTTATAAAAAAAATCATAAAGAATATCCAGTCAGGTAGACAACCAATCCAGGATTAATATTACAGAAAATTTTAATAAAATCAGTGGAACCAATTTTGGGTAAATCACATATTTACGTTTTGGTGGTACAGGAAAACCCCTTATGAAATTACACAGATCAATTCATACTGGCGCAAGATATCTTACATGGAGATGCTTGGTCATGCAAAGTTTCATCAAGATACTATGAGCCGTTTTTAAGAAAATATCAATTTTTCATTTTCGTTGTATGACAGCTACCCTCAAAATGAGAGCCAGCAAGAAACCACTTGAAACCCTTCGATGGATTTGCATAAAACTCCTAAATTCAAAATATGGTGTTAATCGGACCATTCGTTTCGCCGCTAGGCCAAAGCGTGACGGACAGACCGACCGACGGAACGACCGACCGACGGACCGACTGACCGACGGACGGATATTTTTGGGAGACTTGTTTTTTATGATGTATAAGTGATATAGAACACATTTTTGAGAAAATTAGAAATACTTTTTTTTTTTCTAGAATACAATACCTTTCTCGCTCCGCTCGAAAGTAAAAAATAGACTGTACCGACTTGTACGGATGAATGTACCTTTCCTTAGCTTCAAAGCATTAAAATATAAATGTCACTTGGACCCACAGAATAAAAAAGGTACTTAGAAGGAGGATTAAAGAAATAATTCGTCACTAGGTGGTGTAGGCGTTTTTCTATGGATTTGACAGGTTATTATGAATATCTTCTATGGATCATCGATGATGGGGTTGTGACATGTTGGCAGATGTCATCCCCTACTAAAATAAATTTGCAAGGTATCTATTCCGAGCGAAGCAAGGAGGTCCGAAATCTTTGCTTGGACCCCATAAAATCGGCGAAGTGACTTGTATTTTTATTTATTTACTTCGATGCTAAAGGAAGGAGACGTTTATCCGAAGAAGCAGTCGTAATTTAGAAAAAATATTTAGATAAATGTTGTGCGTTTAATAATCATATACTTTTTAATTTTGAGTTAATAAGACCGTAACTAAGATTGTACCAGACAATTATTTTGTTTACACTTAACTTATGTCAAACGTCAACGATATAGGTACAGTCAAGATCACATCAAGCTTGACACATTCAACTTTGCACAGTTTGCTTTGTATGGGAAAGCTAAACAAATGCATATTTCAAAATATTTCTTAAAAGTTGTGTTTGTAGTCTGGTCTGAGTAAAATATTAAAATTGTTGCAGTGTTAAAAAAATAATCCTATATAAAGTTTTTTTTATAATATTAAGCTTCTTTGGTTGAAAACATTCAATCCAATTATGGTAATTGGGTTTTGATAAATTAATAGGCTTTTCAGAAAAATAATATTGATGAACATAGATGCTGTCATGAGAGGCAACATTTAAAGCTCTTGGATGAGTACTTAACAAAGCCGGGAGCTGTCAATATTTTTGAAAATCTGACATAGGTTTATCAAGACGAAATGTCAAAATCAGAGCGTTAATTTTTTTTTCTTAAAATAATTCTGCATAAATTTTACGCGCAATAAAGTAATCAAACTTAGGTTGTATTAAAGTATTAGGTTTTTTATACATATTGTTTGTAAAAAAAAAAACAGACCGGGTAGTTCCCGGTCATAGCACAATGATATCACAATGTTATTCTCTAGTGAAAACAAAATTGTAGATGTGCATGACATTGGAATAAAAGTGTATTTTTATCTGTGACTTTTATTGACTCCCAAATTCCTAAGAAACTATGTGCATAATATCATAAAAAAAAATATAAGAACCATGGTACTGTGGAGCAAAAAGCGATGCCTTGATCGGGATGTGAAGTACGTTAAAGTAGGGCCAATGTAAGAAATCGGTTTTGACGTTTTCTTAGCACCAACACACAGGGTTTATTTTTCTTTGCAGGTAATTTTAACGTAATTTTTTGTACGTTTGACAGCTGTCAAAATGGACCTATTACGGTGGCCTTACTTTAGTAAATTTGCTGCGTTGCATCTAAACTCCAACCACAGCTCCAACTCTGAAGCTGCCAGACTGAAGCGTCACAGCAAGTAAGTGGACACAAAACCAGTATAAGCTGAACCAGCACTACGCTTCAAATGCCCGAAACCAGAGACTTGCTCAAGGTCAGTGTGTTACCACGATCTTGAACGGTTCTTCTTTTTTAGGGTTCCGTACCTCAAAAGAAAAAAACGGAACCCTTATAGGATCACTTTGTTGTCCGTCTGTCTGTCTGTCTGTCAAGACCCTTTATCTCATGAACGGGTAAAGAAATCAGGTTGAAATTAATACCATATATTAAGATCCATGAACCACACAAGATCTGAAAATTTCATTTTTTTACAAAGACGCAATCAAAAGATATGGCATTTTATGTCCTCATCTCCATACATTTATTCGAAACTGCAAAACCTACAGGGTACTTCCCGTTGACCTAAAATTATGAAATTTGGCAAGAAGTCTCACAGTACAAATAATGGGAAAAGTCTGAAATCATTAAATATTACAACTTTTCTCACAACTAATGTGGTTAGCTCCCGTTTCAAGAACATTTATATAAGAGAGGGGTCAAGTTGGATGGTCGCTGAGGTGATTTTTGTTTTAGTTCTATTTTAAAAACGGGAACACTTACAAACTTGAAAATTGGTATGTTTATAGTGCATAAGCTATAAAATAACAACAAATAATAAAATTTTGTCAAGCGCGTGTCGGACTCAAAAAATCTAGCACATTAACTTACTGAAATTTCAACTAATACAATTATCATTATGTGGTGGTACGGAACCCTCGGTGCGCGAGTCCGACTCGCACTTGGCCAGTTTTTTCATTGTCAATGAGCTTACTCTTGACTTTGATCTAGTCCTGAGGACAGAGATGAGTTTGACTATGGAACGAGATTGCCTAGAAGAAGCCTGTTCACTCGCGACTTGAATAGATTCGGATTATATGAACGAAAACACAGACGCTGTCAGAGAATTCCACTCAATAGCCGTGCACATTATAAAAGATGTTGCAAAGCGCTTTGTGCGAATGTGCGGAATATCAACCAAGTGTGGGTGCGGTGCGTTTGGACTCCTGATGGTAGATGGGTCTTGCTTGATGCGCTCGAAGCTACAATCACATACCTCTAGCGTTTGAGACAGCGAGTCTTTAGGGCGGTGAAGGAAAGGAGTAAGCATCTGCACAGATTCAATAATAGTAAACTAACGTATCATCTGGATCTAAAAAGCAGATTAAGTGATTGCCGGTTGTGAAGTGCCGGTTTATTTCTACTTAGTCCAGCGGCACCGCAAAAATTCTGCAAATACACTCCCAGACACATCTATCGGCGCACCTTACGTGTTAAGCTTTAGGTGGCCCCTTGCTTAAAACAAATTTAATATAAGATAGAGCAAAATTGTTTTTATTTTGTTTTGAAGTTGGCTAATTCACCAATATTTTTGTTTGCTTAAAAACTTTTTGCTCAACCTAATATTTATTTTTAGCTAAGGACCATCAAAACATAAAACGCAAGGTGGGCCGATAGATGTGTCTGGGAGTGTATACAGCGTGTAAGGGACAGCCTTCCGAATACTGAAAGGGCATGATCAGTCAATGTAAGTGAACAACTTTCAGCGAATAAAACTTTTAGGAAATGAAAAAAATATGTTGGCCTCTCCATACAAACTATCCAATCAAGTCTGCAATTTTGTATGGAGACGCCGATTTTTTTTTCATTTACTGAAAGTTTTATTCGCGGAAAGTTGTTCAGTTACGTTGACTGATCATGCTCTTTCTGTATTCGGAAGGCCGTCCCTTACACCTTAAATTATGCACGTCTGGATTAGAATCAGGAAAGAACCAGGACGAGTCGTAATCCCAGGTAGCAAAATGACGTCTGGGACGAAAAAAGTACGTCATTTTAAGGTCAATTTAGGGTCAGTACTACATTCGTCGAGATAGGACGTAAAACTGACGTCATTTTAAGGTCAATTTAGGGTCAGTACTACATTCGTCAAGATAGGACGTAAAATTGACGTCATTTTAAGGTCAATTTAGGGTCAGTACTACATTCGTCGAGATAGGACGTAAAACTGACGTCATTTTAAGGTCAATTTAGGGTCATTACTACACTCGACGAGATAGGACGTAAAACTGACGTCATTTTAAGGTCAATTTAGGGTCAGTACTACATTCGTCGAGATAGGACGTAAAACTGACGTCATTTTAAGGTCAATTTAGGGTCAGTACTACACTCGTCGAGATAAGGCGTAAAACTGACGTCATTTTAAGGTCAATTTAGGGTCAGTACTACATTCGTCGAGATAGGACGAAAAACTGACGTCATTTTAAGGTCAATTTAGGGTCAGTACTACATTCGTCGAGATAGGACGTAAAACTGACGTCATTTTTTGGTCAGAACAGGGTCGGTACTACATTGGTCGGAATCGTTCGTCTAACTGACGTCATTTTTAGTCAGTTTAAGACCGTACTGTATTGGTCGAAATCGTCTGTCAAGATGTCGTCACTTTCAGTCATTACTGTACCTACTTGTGATCAATTAACTCTACGAATAAAATGTACCTTAGATTAAAATAATACTAACATGTACCCAGTGTATATTGAAAAGCCATCGCCGCTCAGTCGGATCGGACCAGAAAGTTCATTCATAAATCATAGCCGAAGTAATGAATATAGCTTCCCGGCGCATAATGTCACGTTCGCAAAATGTCAATGTAGGGTACTGCATTCGTCGGAATCGTACGTCAAACTGACGTCATTTTTATAGTAATAAATATATGTAGGAGATGGCGCTGTACAAAACGCAGCATTTTGTATATCGTGGTATTGAGATTTTTTCTCGTAGAATGACCCTCTCGCAGTATGACGTGGTATGTAGCCGTGACATTTCCTTGGTGGTGGAAATGTAGGGTTATAGGTTATACCTATAAATAACGTTCCTAGATGGCTAGATTGGTTAAAGTGACTTAACATCACTTATAACATCACATCTTCAGTTATGCAGCTATTTATTTTTATTAAGCCACCTACAGCAGCGCCGCTTTGCCTTTGTCTTGAAGCCACGTCTACAGAATGAACTACTACAGTACGTCGTATACGTCATAAGAGACGTCATCAGTACGTCGTAAGAGACGTCATCAGTACGTCGTAAGAGACGTCATCAGTACGTCTTCAGAGACGTCATCCTACCGTCCTCATATGACGTCATAAGGCTGTGACAATAGTACGTCATTGGCTGGTCATACAGACGTCATAATATGACGTCTCCTACGTCGAAAATGACTGTATTATGACGTCATTTTGACGTCATTTTGCTACCTGGGATGACGATGAGCTGTTTTGTTAATACCCGACTGCGACAAAGCCCAAACGGCTGGATATATGTTTGACCTGTATGTATGTAAGACTGTATGTTCTTTCTGTGTTCCATCGTAACTAATAAACGGCTGAACCGATTTTGTTGAATTATAGGTACTTTGTTAATATGATGAAAAGTTAATAATGATGCCATTTTGGGGCCAAAATAATCATCGTGAAAATTTATTTAGCGGCGCTTGGCACTTTTTTAGATGTGTAAAAAATTTTAAACTCGCGTCAGATATCGCGTCAGATCTCGCGTCAGATCTGTAGCCTGATCTAAATAGCGTCAACTGTCAACCGTATTGCAATTACAATACGGGTTTTTATTCAGTGACATCAAAGAAGTACGCGAGAAATGACGCGATTGACCCTTACAAAAAGCATAATATTCAGAAATGCAAGTTTTCACTTCTGCCGGCACTCCCGGATTGTAACCCGTCCTTTTTTAGGGTTCCGATACCAAAATGGTAAAAAAAAGGAACCCTTATGGTGCCGCTCTGTCTGTCCGTCTGTCTGTCACACCTCTATATCTCAGCAACCACTTACGCTATCGAGCTGAAATTTGGAATAGTTTTAGAATATAGTTGCCCAACTTAATTGCACATGAAAATTTTTTGAAAAAAGTATGATTATTAATGTAAAGGGGGCCAAAATAGGGGGGGCCAAATTTCAAATTGTCGCTACTAGGTTGAGTGGGGTATCATATGAAAGGGCTTTACTTGTACATTTTAAAATATATTTTTGTATTTTTTTAAGTTTCTTAGTTTTCAAGTTATGATGAAAAATGTCAAAAAAAATACCATTCCCCCCCCCTTATCTCCGAAGTTTGAGTAAGGGAAAATCTGAATTAATTACAGTTGACAGAGGTTTATGTAAACTTTACAGCAAAAATAAAACGATCTTTCTAAGTTGCACAGTTTTTCAGAAATCTGCAAAAAACCTTTACAAACAAATTTAGTTTTGCGGTCCTGAAAATGGACTTTATTGCTTCCAAAAATACTATAGGTATATCGGAACCCTCGGCGCGCGAGTCCGACTCGCACTTGACCGGTTTTTTCTTCTACACCTTTAGAGTGAGGTATCCTAACATATTGACGGATTAAAAGGCGATTACAAAAACATATACACCTTATATATTTAAGCAAATATTTGAAATATGATAAGTGATTGAAATATGAAAACTAAAAACAAAAAAAAACAAAATGACCTTTAAATACAGTCAATGGTAAAAATAACCGGCCGGTCTATTTTCTGTCGTACATTTCCATACTAGTAAGGGATCAAACGAAGCGTCAATATATTTCCTAAACGAAATAAATATCCGTGAATAAACAGTGAGATCATTACATACGATATCTGACTTAAGATTCTTGAAGATTAGACCTTTGTACGGTATTCAGGAAATTCCGTGCATCATTCAGAAATAAATATACGTCATTTCGTCAGATTTCTCTTACATTTAGCGAATTAAAATGTTTAAAGTGTCGCACGGGTTTTCTTCAACATTTTAGATATACCTAATCTAATAATCTTTGACTATATTGTTAATAAGGTTCTTATCTAAAGACCTCATCAATCAGATTTGTATTTTTATTCAATTTAGGTAAGATATTGATGCTCTGTTTGCCCCCATATTTGTATGAAAATATATGAAAGAAAACAGACCGGCCGGTTATTTCTGCCGGTGAGTGTATAAACAAGTATATATATATTCTTTATTGCACATTTAACATACAGAAAGTAAACAAACAAAAGGACATTTACAAAGGCGGGCTTATCTCTGCAAGAGATAATTATTCTGTTGATGATTATTCTGTTTTGGAAATAAACACAAGAAAAAACTTGACAGCGTCACAGAAAACAGAAAGACAGGCTCTACTCGTAGGAGCTGATTTAGTTAATTTGAATTTAATAAAATATTGCAGTTATTTCTGTCCCCGCCTACAATATTTGACAAAATTCAAGTTCACCTGGAACACTTTTGGGCCTTATGGCGTGGTAATAGAGTTGAAAAAGTTTCTACCGACAAGCGGTTGATACCTAATAATAAATTCTAGCGCCTGTTTTCCACGCATTTGGTTTTTTTTTGTCAGTAATTTTTAACAAACATTTGTTGAAATGTATAAAATGAATACCTACATTTTTTAATCGCTAATTGCAGCACATCAGCTAACATGGATGATAGATAAGTGCTAGATAATTTAGTTGTTAGAGCTTTTATTTTTTTTGTAAAAATTAAAACTTTCATTTGAGTTCTTAAATTAGCCTTTTTATCAGACAACTTAACGTTTGTCCATGACAAACGCACTACAAATAGGAAATATTTCAAAACATTAAAATAAAAAGCAATATGTAAATTGTTTATATGATTTCATTTTGTTTGTGGACATATATTTTTTGCCGCCATAGCTATATAATTTTTTTTTTCCTATATTATTAGTCCGGTCCCTTATAGTCTTATATCGCCAAATTCACCAAATTGCACCAAATTGCTTCCAGGTACTAGTTAGGTACTAGAGCCAATTCTTGAATTTTTACTGGGTATTTTTTGAAATTCAAGAATGGGCTCCTATCAAAAATTGAGAGCTAAAAATTTGGTGAAATTGTAAGGCGTGTCTACGTGAAATACCTAACTGACCGCACTATATCTTCTGCAGTCATATTTAAATCTTTATAAGGAGTATTTTCTGTCTTTTCCTTTTACCTTATTAGAATAACATTTTTAATATACGTCGTCTCTCCCACTTATTTTTTTTTATTAATATCTTTCGCGAATCCCCACTACATATTTATAAAACTAAATCCTTTAAATTCTAGATCGGTCTTTTTCCAATGCAGTTACAAAAAGCTGGCGCGGCGTCTAGACAAGTAACTCAATAAGAATCCTCACAAGTTGGTAAGAAACAAATTGAGAGCGTGTAGGGAAACCTCTTATGAACTAAATAGATATACTCAGTAATGTTAAGGGGCTGATAAGAGCTAAATTACCTCCCTTTCTAACAAAGGACAGAATGCGCGTGTTAAAACGGAGCGGATTCGCGCTGTTTTACGTTTTTCGCTCATTTTTGCATTTTTCTCTAAATCTGTACCCATAATATTAATTATGAAACAGCTATATTATTATGCATAATATATTGAATAATGTGTAAAAGTTTTAGCATCATAGAGTACTTAAGAAAAACGGTTTAAAAGCAAAAAGCAGAGGTACCTTTGGGTTTTTTTATGGCGTACAAAATATATGTAATCGTGTTTCAAAGTCGGCCATATTCTTGGAAAGATGCTTTATTATCACATGATTTTTTTTCATGGCCATATATTCATCACTTTTAGTTAAAAACCTGCTCAAGTGAAGCGTATTTAGGTCTTATCATCCCCTTAAGCTACAATGGTAAGTAAAAGAGACAGTATTTTTATAGTTAGGCTGTCACAGAAAAGAAACATCCATGGGATCAGAAAATGGTTCTAACAGGCTGATTCAAATTGAAATTGACTTATCTAACATATTTAAAAGAACGCGTGGGTTTTTTCTCAGAACAAAAACCTCCTTGCTTCGCTCGGATTTCTTTGGGTTTTTTACTGTCGTTTCTTTTTTTTTCTTTTTAGGGTTCCGTACCTCAAAATAAAAAACGAAACCCTTATAGGATCACTTTGTTGTCCGTCTGTCTGTCTGTCTGTCTGTCAAGACCCTTTATCTCACGAACAGGTGAAGGGATCAGGTTAAAATTAATACCATATATTAGGATCCATGAACCACACAAGATCTGAAAATTTCAATTTTTTACAACGACGCAATAAAAAGATATGGCATTTTATGTCCTCATCTCCATACATTTATTCAAAAATGCAAAACCTACAGGGTACTTCCCGTTGACCTAAAATTATGAAATTTGGCAAGAAGCTAGGTCTCACAGTACAAATAATGGGAAAAGTCTGAAATCAACAAATATTACAACTTTTCTCACAACTAATGGTAACCAATTGTGGTGAGCTCCCGTTTCAAGAACATTCATATAAGAGAGGGGTCAAGTTGGATGGTCGCTGAGGCGATTTTTGTTTTAGGTCTATTTAAAAACGGGAACACTTACAAACTTGAAAATTGGTATGTTTATAGTGCATAAGCTATAAAACCCGTTACCTCAATTTGTTAAATTTTCAAATTTTATTTAAAATTATTAATATTTTCATCAATCAAAGCTGTTTGGTTTTTTATTGTTACAAGCTTCCGTGCGTAAATTTATAACCTTGAAGTCAACTTTCAAATATAAGACAAATGAAAAAAATAGCTTTAGAATAAAAAAAACAGTCACAAAAAAAAATACAAAAGTCAAAGAAGGTACTCATAATTAAAATACAATAATGTATTAGTCTAACAAACCGCCCCTTGACGTTCCCGGTGCAAAAGTGCCCATAATGCTCGCAGTATTACCACGTTGAATGGCTATGGAAAGCCTTTGCACCAGGAACGACTCGGAGCGGGGGTCACATCCCTTTTGTCGGAGCCGACTGCCTATGTCACGCACAAATTTTTTCGCGTCCGCTCCCCAACAGCCCGCCGTTTCCACCGCCAAGGGGACGAAAATGTAGCCATGTCCCAAAGGAGCATATTTTTGGCGTTTAATCGCCGCCTGTGCTTCGGCCGCCGCTCCGGCCTTGCGTGTAGTGTGATTGATGTGAGAAGCAGCGTAGGTGCTGACACACGTTGCGTCCCACACCAAACACCGCCCTCTCTCCCACGGAATCAACGTCAGGCCATCGGGCCGTTTACCATCGGTGCGACTGAGGCCCGACGGCTCAAGCACAGACGGAACGCCAGCCAACGTGAGTGCCCTCTGGACGATATCGTTGAGGGCATGGTGACGTGAGTGCCTACCAGTGCATCGACGGCAACTCAATGCGTGATGACCATTCGCCTCCACCATGGAACCGCAGATGCATAGGTGTGGTTGGCATACATCGCAGCCCAGGCGGAGAGCAACAGACACACGCAATGAGTCACCGTCGAGCAAAGTGCCTATGTAAGGCGAAGGAAGCGCGTGCAACCATGCCCCTGATTCCGGGCACGACACCGCCAGAAGTCTCGCCAGACCCGCTCCCGTAGCGCTACCAACAAGTCTGTCTATAGTTGCTTTACACCCTACGTCATCCCACGAGCGCTGGACTTTGGGGTTCTGGGGCACGACTGCGCCCGAGTTGAGAGCCAACCAGGCCGTCAAGGCGTCGGCCACATACGGGATGCTCGCCCTGTCACCATTCAAAGAGAGAATATTAGCGACTAGGTCCGCAACCGCATGGGCCGACGCCAAGAAAGCCGGGAGGCTCACATCCCGCACGCACCGTACTCCAATACCCCCGTGCCGAATTGGTAGAACCGCCTGTGTCCACTGGTCAATGCTCAGGGAGACGTTGATAATCGACTCGATCATGTCCTTAATGGCAGCATCAAAGGAGGCGATGTTGTTGGGAAATAACCAAACGGGGGCTGTCCGCAATAGATAAGTTATCTTTGGGACGGCGAAGCACTTTTGCATTAGGACCAGAGCAACGTGAGGTGAGATCGTTTTGAGACGCTCGCTCGCGAGTAGCAGAATTTCCCTACAAGTTTCCAGGGCCTCAGGAACTGCAGATGGAAATATAGGTGCACCCAGCAATGAAAATGAGTCAGAGTTAAGTTCCCTGAGGCCAGGTAGTAATGACGAGAAGAAGGGGAAGAAAGAAGAAGATTCCGAACTACAGGGGAAAAACTCACACTTGGCCGTGTTCACCTCCAGTCCCAGCTCCTTCAGGTGCGGAAGCAAGACAAGCAGGTCTCGCTCCACCTCGTCTGGTTTGCCCCCAATTGTACCGTCATCGAGGTACCAAATGTTGACAGAGAATTTAAGTTCGGTAATGGCCTTATGAATAGCGAGACTGAAGGTGAGCGGACCAAGAGGGTCTCCTTGCTGAGCACCGACTTGAGATAGAAGTAGATCGGATCCATGATAGAGGTTGGAAGGCAGGTGATAGACCTGATGTAGAAAGGGATAGAGTGTAGGAATATTCTCCAGAACCTCGTTCAGCAAGACGTCCCTCTCCAACGTGTTAAAAGCGTTCTTTACATCTAGTTTCATAATAACGCTACCTGCATTCTCTGGATCCAATGCAAAAGCGCGCACAGCATGTATCGCCGCCTCACAACCCTGACGTGTACCGAACCCCAACTGATGTGGTTGGAGATAGGAGGCCATATCCTCCCTCACGGCCCGACACCCAAGCTTGGCCACGAGGCGACGAAACACGCTGCCTACGGCTATAGGCCTCACCCCTCCTTCCTTCTTCCTCAGGGCGCATAGGGTGGCCCCGTACAGATAGGGGCATACCTGGGGGTTTAATTGTCCAGTAAGTAAAAAGTTACACAGTTTTGTTAAGCTCTCCATCAGGCGCTGCCCACTATCTCCTGCAGTGCTAGATGTCAATTCTTTCAAGTGGGTAGGACGCAAACCATCCAAACCCGCAGCAGATCCATTATAAAAAGAACTGAGTGCAAGCGATACATCCTCCACTTTAACCGATAGGGCTGGGAGGTCTCGATCCGGTTCCGGTGGAAAACAGAGAGGACGGGACGGATTCGGATGCTTCGATTGCAGTGCTGCAACTGTCTCCGGCCCCGATGGGGCGATTGAGTCTTCGCTCATTAGTAACCGAACCGCTCCCCTTAGATCGCCTTCATGGACTTTTGACTCGATAGTCTTTGTGAGTGACAGGGATCGGGAGGCTGTCGCACACTCGTCGCAGGATAAATATGAGAAAGCATCAATGTTTGCCTTGACCTTTGATGTGAGAGAACCTGTGCCGGACGTTTCAGGAGTTCTTAAGGCCCTGTAGGAAAAAGAAAGGAGAGAGCACCACTCGTCCACTCCATTGACGGCTATACAGCTATCAATAATACCACACAATTTACTGGCTGCCATATTTCTCGCCCCTTTGGGAATGTGGCGAAGGACTCGCACTGACGCCTTAAGTGTAGCGAGTTCATCAAGGGTGCAGCCGTTGGAGTGTGGATTGTGAGATGTTTGTGCAGCACTAACGGACACGGCGGGCTTCGAAGGAGGAGGACGGGGAACATCTTTATGCATGCGCGTAATGTGCACCTTAAGGCCGCGCGACGTAAACATGCGTGACGAGTCATGACAATGGGGGCACGTCGACTCCGCGGGGGTACTCATAGTCCGATCCAGACACTATAAAATTACAATTATCAGGTATAAATCAAATACCTATTAAGTGATTCAACACAATTCATAAACAAGATAAAAAAAAAAAAAAACAATAAATTATATATAAAATAGGTAATTTAGTACAAAAATAATAAAAATTCGTTGAAGTAAAATTGTTCTTAATTGTAAAATTACTAGTATCACAGAATTTGTCAAATATACCTACACATACGTATGTATGTATTCGTTTAGATAAAAATTTTACTTTAATTTTATTATACTCGTAACATTTCTCATACACTTCAAGTGGTATAGTTCCTGAAACGCGAATAACAAATATGCTATTTCACTACAGAAACATAAACTACAAAAAGTAGGTAGGTACCTAGTTATAATTTACAACTCGCAAATTGGTAATTAATTATAGGTAGGTATCACAACCACAAACTGAACCTGCTACATTAAATTCCAACCCCTCTGTACTAAAGCCAGTTTAGTAGCATGGGGCACAAAGATAAAACTTGAAAACTGAGGAAGTTAAATACTCACAACACAATACGACTTAATCTTTCCGACTAAATTGAGAAGAGAGATGAGTTTTCTTACAAGAAATAAATCTATAATGTAATTGCTATAGTACTTAGTTAGTATAACATCATTCCTACCTTGGATATTTAAATGGACATTATTATTATTTATTATTACTTATTTAAAAAAATATATGAATGTCAAATCTTATAAAATAAGAAAAAAAAAAATAGGTAAAATAAAAAAAGTCAAAATCAAATAATAAAACAATAATTCAAATTTAAATTCACATACAATTTATCCAGAATATTGGAAGCATCTTAAAAGGTGTAGACAAAACTGTAAGCTAGAGCTCCCTGTTGAGGTAAAACAGTATTAGCGTGAGTATTGTTTGTACTCGATAGGGATTCTTATTTATTAATTAACTAAAATGTAGCATCTTTACTGTGATTGTAGTGACCTCTTCCGGATTGTCCCAGTGCTACTACGCGCAAGCGGATAGCTATAGTTCCGCTAGGTCTCGAATGTCTTGCTAGTTCTTACAATGTCTCTCAGATGTCACTCACGAATAGTTCTTCCTCAGAAACATAGATGGCGTGATGGTTATGTATGAGTCGGTAAAACAGTTGTTCGGTGATCGCAGGCGCAAGCGCTGTTGGATCAGCTGATCTTTATTATTGACATTTCAAAATCGTATGCGCAGGCGCTGTAGGATCAGCTGATCGTTGTTATGACACTTCAAAATCGTGTGCGCAAGCGCTGTTGGGTCAACTGATAATTGATATGCTATTTTAAAATCTTCAACGAACAAAGTGAATTGCAAATTAGAATTTTTGATAAATGTTCAATACTTTTGTCACTTTTTAAAGTTCCATTGCAGAGTTTAGGTACTCACAATGTTGTTTTATACAGGAATTTGTTGAATAATCCTTTAGTTTAAAACACTTCTCACTTATCACTGATTCAGACGTGAAACGTAAATTTCACCACTTTGCACTTGTCGGGTTGATTCACAAACACTTGTGCATGAAAATCCTGACAGTATATAACTATTTATTAACTATATTCTTGATAGTTTGCGTTTTTGTAATTTTAAGAAATAAATATACACAGAGACGAAATTATAAGAGCTGAGGTGGCGCCCAGCTATAAAATAATAACAAATAATAAAATTTGGTCAAGCGCGTGTCGGACTCAAAAAATCTAGCACATTAACTTACTGAAATTTCAACTAATACAATTATGTTTATGTGGTGGTACGGAACCCTCAGTGCGCGAGTCCGACTCGCACTTGGCCGGTTTTTTTTTGTATAGTGACGCAAATGTTACTGACGTCATTAAGATATTTTTTATTTCCTACAATAAATAAAGAACATTTTGATTTTTGTGACAAACAGTTACATAAATTCAATCGAAGTTATCAAATGATAAGCAGTTAAAAAGTTATGTGAATTATAAAATTGTATGGGATATCTCACTTGCTGGCTGTTTTGCTTGCACGCTTACTCTCAAAACCGAAACACAGCAAAAAGAAAAAAAAAATCGTTTATTCATTGTTGGTTATTAAAATCTCTTAATGAAGTCAGCTAAACTACATCGCTTCTCAAGACTTCAAGCACTGCTGTTTTAAAATAGGTCAAAGAATGATATGTCTCTTCCGGTCAATCTTTGAGGTTGCATTTGAGGTCGCTGGGTTGCATTAATTATGCACATTTAGAGAAATTAATTTTAAATAGTAATATATAGCGTGAATTTTCATTGGTTTTGCTCAGGGAACCCAGTGATTCTACTCATGATAACAAGCAACTTTCGCTAAGAAAAAAATTTTTTGTCTCCCCATAGTAAAGTGGTCACGTGATCGACTCATTTTATATGAGAAAGCGCACATATTTTTTTCAAAAAAAATTTTTTTTTTCTACGGGAAAGTTGCTTGTTTTCAGGTATTGGAGTTTGAAGGTGGTAGGGCTTTTGTGGAAAGTTCGTCTGGCGAAGTACCACCCCCTTGCTTTTTTCTGCCGTGAAGCAGCAGTGTTTGCACTGCTGTGTTTCGGTTTGAAGGGCAAGGGAGCCAGCGAAATTACTGGCACATGAGATATATCATCTTAGTTCTCAAAGTGAGCAACGTGCTTAGCTGTCTTATTAGTGACAAAATATGCCATTAATAGGACAATGGGTGTCATGGGCGGTGGTGACCACTTACCATCAGGTGGCCCACCTGCTCGTTTGCTGACTTGTAACATAAAAAAAAATTTAATCACTGGTCTTCGGGAGCAAAACCAATGAAAACTCACGCTGTAGGCACTATTAACTACTTTAATAAATTATCCTCCAATGGACATTAAATGCAACCCTCTCCATACAAACTTTTTAGTAGATATTGACGGACTTAAATTTGCACAAAACATTCTGCTACACTTACAAACTTACAGAGTTATTGCGAAACGAAAATTGATTGGAAAGCCGCTTTTAGCAGATCCCACTTAAAGTAATTTTCTTTGGAAAATATCCAAAAAAAAAACAAGCAGGAAGCAGCCTGCGTCAGCTGTAGATTAGAAAACAGTGAGTCTGCAAGTGATGACGAAGCGGAAAATGAGGGCTCGATCGAAAACACTCTTATTTGCTGTGAACTCATAACAACATACTTCCATTAAAATTATGATTTTGCTGTATCATGTTCATCTAATTTTCATTCTGTTGAATGAGCAATTTTCATACTTAATTGTGTAGGGTCCAAAATAAATAAATCTATAACAAAATTTACTTAGAAATGTAACATGAAACTGAATGCTTTTCCCAAGAAACATAAGTCGGAATACGAAAAACAATTTTCGACCTTCCATACAAAATGCGCTATTAGCTGAAGCAGTCACTAAGGATGGTTAAAATAAAAATTTGGAGTTAGATTAGTTCCTTAGGAAAATTGGTTCAGTTTCAACTTGAATTAATAAAATGTTTAATATATTTTAAACTAACTGTTGCCCGCGACTCCGTCCGCGTGGGGATCAGAAAAAGTAGCTGATGACTTTTCCCATGGTTCAAACTATCTTAGTACCAAGTTTTTAACACAATCGGTTTATCGGATTAGTCTAAAAAACATAACAGACAGACAGTGCAGTTCTCGCCTTTATACGAGGGCCAAACCGAAAAGATCTAGAATAGAATACTCAGGAATAAATTAGATTAAAACCTTTTTGGTTTATGACATGTAGTATTATTTCAAACACAATTCCATTTTTGAATTTTAAAAAAAGTAAAAAAGGAAAGAGTAGTAGCCATTTGAATTTGACAAGTCAGTGGGGAAAATGGAGCTTACGCGGGAACATTTCCGTGCCATAATTTTTCACAACTTTCGTCGAGGTTTATCTCAAGAACAATGTCTCGCCGAGCTTGTTTCTGTTTATGAACTTGAAGCACCCAGTAAAACGACTATATATCGTTGGTATTCTGAGTTTCGTCGTGGACGTTCCTCTCTCACGACAGTTCCTTCTACTGGTCGACCAAAAACAGCGGTAACACAAGATAACATCGATGCTGTGCGCCAATTAATAAAAGAAGATAGAAATGTGACATACGAGCAGATTCGGGCTTCTCTCAGCATTGGTATGACAGCGATTCAAACTATTTTACATGATGAACTGGGTGTCAAGAAGTTAGGTTTCCCGCTGGGTGCCCCATCGTTTGACCGAGGAACAAAAGTCGGCTCGTGTTAATTGGTGTCGGTCTACTCTGCAACGGTTCAATAGAGGGAGCTCAAATGCAGTTTACAATATCGTCTCTGGTGATGAATCGTGGATTTATTCATATGAGCCCGAAAGAAAACATCAATCGGCTTTTTGGGTCTTCGAAGGCGAGGTCAAGCCAACAAAAGTTGTCCGCTCTCGTAGCGTGTCGAAAAAAATGGTCGCTTCGTTTGTATCGAAAACTGGTCATGTGGCTAAGATTCCTTTACAAGAACGCAGAACGGTTACTGCTGATTGGTACACAATAGTTTGTTTGCCGGAAGTCATAAGAGAACTTCGTAAAATTAATCCGAATCGTCGCATCATTCTTCACCAGGATAATGCGAGCTCACATACCGCTCGCAAAACGATCGCGTTTTTAAATCAGGAAAACGTGGAGTTAATGGATCATCCACAGTATAGCCCTGACTTGAGCCCCAATGATTATTTTACATTCCCAAGAATTAAAGATATGCTACGTGGTCAACGATTTCAAGGCCCAGAAGAGGCAGTCGAAGCTTACAAATCGGCCGTTTCGACTATATCCACTTCAGACTGGAATTACTGTTATAATAATTGGTTTGAGAGAATGCAAAAGTGCATCGATTGTCACGGAGAATACTTCGAAAAACAATTTAAGTAAATATTGTTGTATTATTTTTGTACTTTTTTCTATTCCCGATCATTTCGGTGTGGCCCTCGTATTACGAGTATTAGGTATACATAGTACCGATAATACGGATTTTTGTAAATTAAACACCTCTTGTTTACGTTTAGACTGTTAGGTCGCCCATTATCCTCGTAAGTGTAAAATCATAGTCGAATTCCACGCGGAGTAACTATGATACGGGTTTCGTTATTTCTTATACAAAACAAAGCCTAACTAAATCTGAGGCTCAGTCACTTTAGCTTCTGTGGCTACTGAAAAAAGAGCGGTACAAAGTCCAACGTGTCTAGCTTCACATGCTTTTAACTCTACATGTACCTACATAAAAAACTCAAAACTGTTGGACCTCACTTCCGTACAATCTTTGTAACTTATCTCTTACCTTAAAAGAAAATTCCTAAACTTTAATTATTCACTTCTCTCTTTATTTTTTGAAGTATTTCGTTTATAAGTACCTACTTCCTAAGTTTTCAAAACTTTAGAACTTTCATAAATTTTTTTTCACTTGTTGCACCGCCATGGCGAAACAGGAATTTTTTTATTATTATTTTTACAATAAAACTAAATCTAGATTTTACCAATCTTTAGCTGTACCCACGACTTTTACACAAACAACTGGACCGGATCAAACGGAATTTTCAACAACGTATTTGGCTGTCTTCCGTACAAAATTATAAGCTTTGTTTGATTTCAGCTCGGTTTCACAGCTTGAAACTTTGAACTCACCTATCTCTTTAAATGAACCGATGGTAATAAAAAAAAGTTCAAATATTGCACGAAAGCAACCCAAATACGTTATTGAAAACCCCGTTTAAGTCGTTCAAGTAGTGTGTGCGGCCGCTTAAAATTTCGCGAACCTTCTGTCTGAGTGAACCGTTTGCAATGAAGCAGAAAGAAGCCCGACGCGTCATTGAAAACTTCGTTTAAATCAGTTCAGTAGGTGAGTTCTTGGTTCTGCAGCTTGAAACTTTGCGAATCTTCTGTCAGAGTGAACCTACCTATCGCAATAAAACTAAGCTTATTTATTGCACAGGAGTAAGCCAAACGCGTTATTGAAAGCCACGTTTGAATCTGCTCAAAAGTTTTTGAATTATTCGCGCCTTCGCTTGAAACTTTGCGTAACTTCTATCAGAGTGAACCGTTTTCAACTAACCTAAGCTTATATGTTGCACGGAAGTACCTAATCCAAGCACGTCATGGAAATGCCAGTTGGAGTCGGTACAGTAGTTTGTTCGCTATTGGCGCCGCCTATTGAAACTTCGGGCATTTTCTGTTTGAGAGAACCGTTTTCAATGAAAGTAAGCTAATACATGGCAAAGAATTAATCTAAACACGTTATTGAAAACCCCGTTTAAATCCGTTTAGTAGTTTGTGAGTTATTGGTGTCGCCGCTTGAAACTTATTGTATTTTATGTCTGAGTGAACCGTTTGCAATGAAACTAAGCATACATGTTGCATGGAGTAAGCCAAATACGTTACTGAAAACCTCGTTTTAATCGGTTCAGTTCTGTGTGAGATATTGGCGCCTCCGCTGGGGATTTCGCGCACTTGTCTGAGTGAGCCGTTTTCAATGAAAGTAAGCTAATATGTTGCAAAGAAGTAAACTTGACAGTTTATTGAAAACCCCGTTTGAATCCGTTCAATAGTTTGTGAGTTATTTGCGCCGCCGCATGAAACTTAGCGTATACCTTCTGTCTGAGTGAACCGTTTGAAATGAAACTAAACTTTAATGTTGCACAAAAGTAAGCCAAACTCGTAATTGAAAACTCAGTTTGAATCGGTTTGTGACTTATTATCGTACAGGCAATTTGATATTTTACATTAGTGTAGCTTCTGATTGAGTTAACCGATTTGAATGAAACATAGCCTATATTTTGCTCAGAGCTAAGCTTAATCTATCTGCGAAAACCGCGAGAAAATCCGTTCAGTAGTTTCGGAGTTTATCGAAAACATACAGACAGACAGACAGACAGACAAAAAGTTCAGAAAACATATTTTTGAGTTCTATTAGTCGTTTCTCATCGCCCACACTATTTTTTTTATAAATTTATTTAAAGTACAGACACGCGGTTTTTACTGTTTTATTATATGTATCGATTTAAGTAATTTAAAAAGGTATTAATAACTGGCTGTGGTAGCCTTTGTTCATATAATTTTTAGGGTTCCGTACCTCAAAAGAAAAAAACGGAACCCTTATAGGATCACTTTGTTGTCCGTCTGTCTGTCTGTCTGTCTGTCTGTCTGTCTGTCTGTCTGTCTGTCTGTCAAGACCCTTTATCTCACGAACGGGTAAAGGTATCAGGTTGAAATTAATACCATATATTAGGATCCATGAACCACACAAGATCTGAAAATTTCAATTTTTTACAACGACGCAATCAAAAGATATGGCATTTTATGTCCTCATCTCCATACATTTATTCAAAAATGAAAAACCTACAGGGTACTTCCCGTTGACCTAAAATTATGAAATTTGGCAAGAAGCTAGGTCTCACAGTACAAATAATAGGAAAAGTCTGAAATCATTTAATATTACAACTTTTCTCACAACTAATGGTAACCAATTGTGGTGAGCTCCCGTTTCAAGAACATTCATATAAGAGAGGGGTCAAGTTGGATGGTTGTTGAGGCGATTTTTGTTTTAGTTCCATTTAAAAACGGGAACACTTAAAAACTTGAAAATTGGTATGTTTATAGGGCATAGGCTATCAAATACCAACAAATTATAAAATTTGGTCAAGCGCGTGTCGGACTCAAAAAATGTAGCACATTAACTTACTGAAATTTCAACTAATACAATTATGTTTATGTGGTGGTACGGAACCCTCAGTGCGCGAGTCCGACTCGCACTTGGCCGGTTTTTTGAGTATAGAATTTATTTATAGGTATGTAAAATATGCTGCTACGTTGGTTACCCTTAGTAAGTAAATAAAAAAACCGGCCAAGTGCGAGTCGGACTCGCGTACTGAGGGTTCCGTACCACCACATAATCATAATTGTATTAGTTGAAATTTCAGTAAGTTAATGTGCTAGATTTTTTGAGTCTGACACGCACTTGACCAAATTTTATTATTTGTTGTTATTTAATAGCTTATGAACTATAAACATACCAATTTTCAAGTATGTAAGTGTTCTCGTTTTTAAAATAGAACTAAAACAAAAATCGCCTCCGCGACCATCCAACTTGACCCCTCTCTTATATGAATTTTCTTGAAACGGGAGCTCACCACAATTGGTTAATATTAGTTGTGAGTAAAGTTGTAATATTTAATAATTTCAGACTTTCCCCTTTATTTTTACTGTGAGACCTAGCTTCTTGCCAAATTTCATAATTTTAGGTCAACGGGAAGTACCCTGTAGGTTTTGCTTTTTTGCATAAATATATGGAGATGAGGAGATAAAAAGCCATATCTTTTGATTGCGTCGTTGTAAAAAAAAATAATTTTCAGATGTTGTGTGGTCCATGGACCCTAACATTGGTATTAATTTCATCCTGATAGCTTTACCCGTTCGTGAGATTAAGTGTCTTGACAGACAGACAGACAGACAGACGGACAACAAAGTGATCCTATAAGGGTTCCGATTTTTTCTTTTGAGGTACGGAACCCTAAAAATAAAAACTTGCTAAAATTATATTCAATATTTTATTGGGACCCAAAATTTGTTAAATGGCTCTAATTCTTTGAAAAATAGGAATCTAGTAAAGAAGTACAAAACTCTACAGTGCCATCCGAACTGGATGATGTTCATTGCGAGGGGGCGAGACGACATATTTAAACTACTCCTTTTAAGCGCCGCCATGCCGCTAAAGACATAAATTTTGTGGTATTTGCTAAAATTCTTTTTAAATAATGCCATGTCTTTATAAATAAAAACCAGTCAAATGCGAGTAGCACTTGCGCACTGAGACTTATGGTCCACTAAGTTAAAAATACCGTCTTAGTTATGGACGCGCAGTCTCACATAAGTGTAATAAATTTTCGCGAGTCTGACACGCACTTAAACAGCTTTTATTATTTGCTGTTATTAAGCAGCTTATACACTATAAACATACCAGTTCTCACTCTTGTGAGTGTTCCCGTTTTTACGATGGATTTAAAACATAAATCTAACAAAAATCGTCTAAAAAACACGTTTTTAGTAGAAGACTAGAGGCCCAACTTAATTTATGTATATATTTTTTTTTTATTATAGCGGCAACAAAAGTACATAATCTGTGACAATTTCAACTGTCTACCTCTTACGGTTCATGAGATACAGCCCGCTGACAGATAGACATCTGAGGCATATAAATAGGATGCCCCTTTTCACCCTTTGGGTACGGAACCCTAAACAGTCACGGACAGAATGTACATAATCGTATTAGCAAATTTAGCTTGGGAAAAGAGCTGGCTTAACTTGGAAGCTAACTCGTCTCTACTATAAAAAAATCGTAAATTGACTTTGTCGGTAAATTGAAGATATTTATAAAAAAAAATATCAAGTTAAGCTATAATATTGTGATACCCCTGAATACAACGCTCAGATTTTTGGACGTTTTGTTTGTTTTTTTGTTCAAGCATTACGAAAAAACTAGTATAACGACTTTATTGAATCTTTTTAGGGTTCCGTACCTCAAAATAAAAAAGGGAACCCTTATAGGATCACTTTGTTGTCCGTCTGTCTGTCAAGACCCTTTTGCTCACGAACGAGAAAATGTATCAGGGTGAAATTGATAACGAATATTAAGGTCTATGAACCACACAAGACCTGAAAATTAAAATTTTTTACAACGACGCAATCAAAAGATATGGTATTTTATGTCCTCATCTCCATACATTTATGCAAAAAAGCAAAACCTACAGGGTACTTCCCGTTGACCTAAAATTACGAAATTTGGCAAGAAGCTAGGTCTCACAGTACAAATAATGGGAAATGTCTGATATCATTAAATATTACAACTTTTCTCACAACTAATGGTAACCAATTGTGGTGAGCTCAAGAACATTCATATAAGAGAGGTGTCAAGTTGGTTGGTCACGGAGGCGATTTTTGTTTTAGATCTATTTTAAAAACGGGAACACTTACAAACTTGAAAATTGGTATGTTCATAGTGCATAAGCCATAAAATAACAACAAATAATAAAATTTGGTCAAGAGCGTGTCGGACTCAAAAAATATAGCACATTAACTTACTGAAATTTCAACTAATACAATTATGATAATGTGGTGGTACTGAGCCCTCGGTGCGCGAGTCCGACTCGCACTTGGTCGGTTTTTTTATACCTAACTAGCTTTTACCCGTGGCTTCGCTCGCTTTATACAGTCTTTGCGGCATCCTGGTGTCTCCTACAGGAACCATGCAATTTGCCGGGATATATAGTAACCTATGTGTTAGTCCAGTGCTTGATCTATATACCTCCCAAATATTATTTTAAGCACCTAACTAATATGGCATAATGCCCAAACAGGGTTTCATGTAGAACTTTACACTAGCATTAAGACGCACTTGTACTCATGGAGGCAATTAATAAATGAATGAATGAATTATTGAAATTGATTCAGCTGTTTAAGCGTGATAGTGAAACAAACAAGCAAACATCCATACTTTCTTATTTATATTAATATTACAGTGAGATGAGATGAAATTAAACATTGAAGGTTCTATGAAGAACTTAAAATTTTTTTTCGTGTTTCGACCTATTTTGCTTTCTGGGAAAAGTTGTTTACTTTTTTGGTCAGAGTATCATAAATAAATTAGTGCTCTGAAAAAAAACTGACCAATTTTATTCAAGTAGTACTTTTACAGTTTAGGGAGGTCAGCTTTAAGTCGTTCTTGCACAAAATTCTACGCGGGTGGAGCAGTAACTAAAGTACTTGCAGACAAAGTCACGGGCAAAATCTAGTAACTTATATTCTCAGTATCAATTTCAATTGCGGGAAAGTTTTGAAACTGAACCTCGTACCACATTTCCAGGTATTTGGTTCGAGCGAGGGTTAAAACAACAACGTCCGTATATCTATAGGGAACTTTGGAATTGCTATTTTAAATTTAGCCTTGTTCATTCTGTTGCTATGTCGCAGGCAAATTGTATAATTCGCCGTTTCACAAAAGGCCGAAAACTATTTATTTCGTCATTCTACATAATACCTTCGGCATTTTACAAAAGGGCGCGTAATTTGTTTTTTCACTCGCCGGCCGCTTTGCTTTCTCGGCTCGTGCATTGTGGTCGCATGTGCGTAAGGATCGGATAGTTTGGGTTTACCTTAGGGTCTGTCATCTTAACCCATTTACAATCCACCGACGCCAGGCCTGTGACACTCCGTACTCTAGGTATGCAACGCGGCGCTAGAAGTCGACTGGGTGAGGCAGTCGATTTTACTTTTCTTTATGTCTTCTTAAGCTTATGGCGGCAAAATAAGGTAAGTAAGTATTTGCTTGTTTGATTGAACAATACTACATAAGGTAAGTAAGTATTTGCTTGTTTGATTGAACAATACTACATACCTACTTGCATCTCGCTCAGTATCTCATAAAGTGACAAAATCATCGCCTTAGGGCCATCACACATAGCTCCGGCACGGCGCCGTGCCGTGCTCCGGTGCGGCGCCGGAGTACGGCACGGCGCCGTGCCGTAAAAACTCACGGCGCGCGCCGTGGAAACCTACGGCACGGCGCCGTGCCGTACTCCGGTGCGGCGCCGTGCCGTGGAAATAGCAGTGTGGCCAGTCATATGCTAGTTTTTGCGATTTTAGCAGGATTCGGTCTCTGATTATTTTGACGATTTACATATGAAAATGACTGAATGTTAGAATAGAATGAATTGCAGCTGCAAGTTTACCTAGTATAAATTTAACTGAAATAATTTCTAACTTGTATTGAATCGGAATCAAATGGAAATTAAATGACTATATTGAGATTGAATTGGAATAGGATATAATATAATTGCAATTGAAGTAGAATTAAATTGGATCGGAATTAAATGTAAATGATTGAAAATTTAATTGGAACAGTGTTGGAATTGAAATGGAAAACTGAATAAATTTTTTATTGGAATTGAATTATTGAAACTTCTTTAGCGGCGCTTAGAAAATTTCATATGGGGAAAAATGATAGATTTGCATCAGATGTCGCATCAGCTGGCACGTCAAAACTCAGATCAAGTATAGAAATGGATTTGCAACTAATCATACCAAGTTAGAGCAGGCTCAATATATACGAAAGTTCTAAAGTGTGATAAAGACCAAAACATCTTTTTTGTCTTTACCTCGTCAGATCTCAGATGAAGTATAGAAATGGATTTGCAGCTAATCATACCAAGTTAGAGCAGGCTCAACATATACAAAAGTTCTAGTGTGATGAAGACCAAAACAACTTTTTTGTCTTTGTCATAGTCTCGGCTTTTTTAGTTGTGCACAAGCTGTCAAACTAAAAATCACTATAACTCGAAAACTACTGACCCTAGACTACTCGTGTGCTGAGACAAATGATAGGTCTCGATGAGATCTACATTTCGAATGACAGCTGTCAAACTAAAAATCGCTATAACTCGAAAACTACTGACCCTAGACTACTCGTGTGCTAAGACAAATGATAGGTCTCGATGAGATCTACATTTCGGATGACAGCTGTCAAACTAAAAATCGCTATAACTCGAGAACTACTGACCCAAGACTACTCGTGTGCTGAGACAAATGATAGGTCTCGATGAGATCTACATTTCGGATGACAGCTGTCAAACTAAAAATCGCTATAACTCGTAAACTACTGACCCTAGACTACTCATGTGCTGAGACAAATGATAGGTCTCGACGAGATCTACATTTTGGATGACAGCTGTCAAACTAAAAATCGTTATAACTCGAAAACTACTGACCCTAGACTACTCGTGTGCTGAGACAAATGATAGGTCTCGATGAGGTCTACATTTCAGATGAGAGTTGTCAAACTAAAAATAGCTATAACTCGAAAACTACTGACCCTAGAAAATGGCAGAAATTGCATCGCCAGATAGATACACAGCTAAGTATCCCTATAAGTTTTCATTTTTTCTTTTTGAGGTACGGAACCCTAAAAAGAAATGGAACATTCATATAAATATCATCATCATCATTCATTTATTCATTTAACAGTTATACTGTGTGCGAATATTTAAAATTTATCATTTACAAAAAATTGCACGAACAAAAAAATAAAAAAGATCAGGTACATTAGGAACATCTAAGTTAATTTTAAATATCAATTTAAAACTAAAATACAATTTAAAAATGAATTAAATATTAAATTGTCAACAAAAATACATAAAGAAAGTTAAAAATGTCAAGTTATGAATAAAAATAAAAAGTTTATGTCACAAATCAATAATCAAAAACATTAAACATGTCAAGTACAAATAGCAAGTATATTGCTACCAAAACACCAGAAGATTGTGATTAAAAAATTTTTTTTAAAAAATTTATGAATGTAAAGAACAAATTTAATTTATTATTTCATCTATAGAGTAAAAAGGTTTTGTCAATAAAAATGATCTCAATTTATTTTTGAACTCAATTATATTAGTTACTATTTTTAAAGCTGACGGCATCCGGTTAAACAAAACAATAGCTTGGTACTTGGGGCAATGTTTAGCAATGTTTAGGCAAGGCCTGAATGGCAAAACTATGTCTTTTCTTCTTGTGGTCAAACGTAGTTTCATTTCTTGTTCTGATTCATATTTATTTCTGTTTTTTAATATATCAGTAAGCAGTACCATCACGTAAAGACTAGGAACAGTAAGAATTTCATATTTTACAAAATATTCCCGGCATGATTCCCAGGGTGGAATACGTGCTATGACTCTTATTGCTCTCTTTTGTAAAGTAAAAGCTTTATTTAAATTGTATTTATAACTGTTGCCCCAAAACATGATGCTATATCTTAGCTTTGACTCTACCAGTGCGTAGTATATTTCTATAAGCTGCTCTCTTTTTAAAACCTCTCTTAGACTTCGTAGAGCGTAGCAAGCCGAGCTGATAGAACCATCTATTGCGTTCAACTCCTCCTTCCAACTCAAAAATGAGTCTATATAGACTCCCAAAAATTTGGTAACATGTACTTGTTTAACTTTATGATTATTTAAGCATAAGTGTAGCGGTTCACTGTTCCTAGAGGTAGGTTTAAATAAAATAGCATTTGTTTTGTTAATATTGAGCGCAAGATCGTTTATACCTAACCATGTAGAAAAAGCTTCTAAAGCTTGATTAGCTGACTTAGAAACCTCTTCAACATTTTTGCCTGATAATACGGCGTTTGTGTCGTCAGCAAACAATACGAGTTTTACACCAGGTACTGCAGAAGTTAGAAAATTGACTATGTCATTTAAAAAAATCAAAAACAGAGTTGGTCCTAGTATAGAGCCCTGTGGGACGCCTCTGGATATATTAGTATGATCCGAATTTTTCCTGATCTCAGCACCATCATCACTCATACCCGTAATCTCAACGTATTGCTTCCTATTTTGCAAATAAGATACAAAAAGTTTATGCACTGTACCTCTTACGCCGTAGTACTCTAATTTTCTTAATAATATAGAGTGGTTGACCATGTCAAATGCTGAGCTGAGATCAAGGAACAACCCAGCCACTTTCAGTTTGTTGTTAAGATTATTGGTAACATCCTCTATTAAACTGTACATGGCATCTGATGTCCCGACTCCTCTTTGATAACCAAATTGTTGTTGATTTAGTATGTTATATTTTATTAAATGGGAAACTAATTTTCTGTTTATAATTTTTTCAAAAACTTTTGATATCGTTGGCAGCAAGGAGATTGGTCGATAGTTTTTTGGGTCTAATGTAGAGTCCTTTTTATGTACGGGTACAATCTTGGCAATTTTAAGCTGTTCAGGAAAAGTACCAGATTCCAGGCATTGGTTGAAGAATTGAGCCATGGGCTCTGCCAAAATATCAATGCCATCTTTGTAGATAGATATTGGTATCTCATCAAATCCGTACGAAGATTTATTTTTCATACTTTGAACAACTTTTCCTACTTCTTGTGCTGTAACAGTCCAGTTTTCCATATCAAATCGTATTTTTTCGACGTGGTTTTCTAGTAATTGCATCGCTAAATCGCAATTTCCCGAGGAGAGCAATCTACCACCGTCAAAGTGACTTGAGAAGACTTCCGCTATCTTAGATAGGTCGTCCACAATAACATCATTTACTTTAAGAATGAATTTAGTGCTTTTTCTGGCCCGTTTTCTATTGTTTTGTCTATTTACGATTTTCCAAATACCTTTTGTACTATATTTCTCCATACAGATTTTTTTCTGCACGGTAATTAATCTAGCCTCTTGCAATACCCTCCGATAAACTCTCATGTAAGCCGCTTTGTACTCAAATAAACTTGGGTCATTATTCGTTTTGTCTAAATGGGTTAAAACTCTTTTCATCTGGCTAGCGATTTTTATTCCTTTAGTGATCCACCTGAACTGTTCAATATTTTTAACGTGAATCTTTTTCTTCTTTTTCCTAAAATTTGTTTTGAAGATGTGATTGAAAGACGTTAAAAACCCATTCATTCCTAAATCGCTCCATCTCACTTTATTGATTTCTCCTCTAAAATTCTCCATTCTTTGTTTATTTATTACCCTACGCTCTACAAAAACTACCTGTTCTTTCCATTTTTTTCGAGTACATGTTTCTACAGACAAACTTGCTGATATTGCCGCATGCCCGTCGGCTAGCCCGTTATGGTCTACTGAAATGTGCTGAACAGAATCCTCTACCATATTAGTTATTATGTTATCAATGCAAGATTCTGAGGAATTTCTTATAAAAGTAACTGAGTTTATAAGGTGCCTAAAATTGTAAAATCTTAATAGGTTTAAAAAATCATCTTTTTTACTGTTTTCTTTAAGAATATTAATATTGAAGTCGCCTAATATAATGACTTTCTTGTCAAAAAATTTTTGTAAAAGTAATTCTAATTTTTCCATAAATAAGTCGAATCTACTGTTGTTCTGGTAGCAGCAGAAAATATAAATATTAGTTTCTAAATCTTTCACCCCACATAACTCAAAACATTCAATTTTAGCAATGGTTTTACAATAAGATATATCTTCAAATTTTCGGCCTGTATGCACCAGTATTAGTGTTCCTCCTCTGGTTTTATTTTTCCTAGCAAAAAAAGCAGCTAGCTCGTAGTTAGAAATTTTTAGAAAGGATACAGATTGACTTGTGAGAAAGTGTTCGCTAACACACACATATTGCTGAATAGTATCAAGACACTCAAGATATAGCTCTAGTTGGTCCTGCTTAGAGCACAGACCACAAACATTCTGATGAATAATGTTTAATACTGCACCGTTTATTGCTGCAGATGCTACTGTACTTGTGTCCTCAGTGTAACTACTAATAACTAAGCACTTTGATGATAATCTGTCCATGCAATCACTACGAACTGTGCTAACGAAAAAACTGATTTTCTAATTCATGTCCTACTATATGCTTTTCATGTATACTATATTTATGATGCGTTATAGCCCTCCATATTGACCTGCCAGTTTCCATTCTATGCAACCTGTCTACATTTTTATGAGAGAAAAATACTTCGAATTGGTGTAAATTTGCATTTACTAAACATACCGACCTTATTATTTTGTTCATAGCTGTGGTGTGGATTGATGCAGTTTTATGAATATATTCACTGATTAATATATTTGTGTTACTCAGAGACTGCACAATATCTGGCAGCAAGGAATTGAAAACTTCAGGTCTAGCATCACCTATTACTATTATAATATAATCACTCTTAGTAAAGTCTTTACAGTCTTGATTACAAGTTGCCAACAATCGATCTGCAGATGCGTATGGTTTTAGTATTGAAGATACTATAAAGTCATCTCCTAACAGTGTTTGTAATGAATTTCTCAGCCGTCTTCCATTCTCATCCGCATAGATCATAATTTTGTGTCTTTTATTTTTATCTCTACCTTCGTTATTACTTTTCTTTGCTGTACTAATCACACTCGGTTTTGAGTTCGGCAGATGTTGATTTTCCTTTCGTTTTTTGATGTCGGAAAGAATATTTTTCTCTGATGAAACTATGTAGTTTGCAACTGGAAGGCAGGTTTTCAGTGGAGAAGTAATGCCAGATTTTGGTGATGATGCAACTAGGTTGTTTACGTCAAAGCTATTATTATTATCTATATTATCCTGGACCAGCACGGAGGAGTTTAAAATTAATCTTTTTCGATGTTTTTTTAGGATAGTGGGTGAGTAATAGGTATTAGCAGTTGGTGTTCCAATTCCCACTGATTTGTAAAGTTTTATCTTGTGTTCGAATGCCACTAACTGTTTTTTGAGTCCATTGTTCTCAATACCTAAGGTCTCGATCGCTTCCTCCGCCGATAATAATTCAGACCTTAAGCTCTCTATCTCCTGCCTCAGTTCATGTATTTCATTCAAATCCACTAGATTGTCCGGTAAGCTGTTACTGGAAATATTGTAGTTTATAATTTGCTGATCCAGAGATGAGTAACCTACTTTATTGTTCATTTTCCTTCGCGTAACAAAATCAAGGGAAGATGATGATGGCTCTTTATTTCTGATTAACAATGATTTATTTACAGATTCATTCAAATCTTCGACTGTAAGTGATTCAAACGAGTTTCTTGTGGGAATATTGACAGTTACAGTCGATGTCTTTGATTCATTTTTCTCGTCGGGTTCGGGTAGTTGAATATTACTTGACTGCTGCAGTTTCTGCCGAATTGTGTCCTTTTCAGTTATAAGGGAGTTTTCATACGATTTTGTTGCTACGTTGCTTGTTTGATGCATCTTATGTTCTCTATCAAGCTCACTCTCATTACGCACCTGAATTTCTGAATTCTTTACCGTTATTTTATTTGCATCAGGTGTGGACTTATGATTTTGTCGACTTTTTGCTATGCAGTCTTTGCATTTCCATTTGAGTTTGTGTTCAGGAGTCATTGTGTTATTAAATCTTATTATTGGGACATTAGCGCACATTAGGTCGAAGTAAAGTTTACATATTGAGCACACTAGATATTCTCTTTTCGGTAAATATTTCTTGCACTTTGTACATTTTTCTTTGGTAGCTTTCTGAGAATTCATTTTCATTCAGATCTATGAAAAACGCCCTCTATTGTTTCATTGGTGTACTTACTTAAAATCCAAGTGTAAATGTTCTAGAGATATGGTAGTTTTTATCTAGATGGTGTTACCGCTTTAATTCTGCTACTCGCTCACAGATGGTGTTGTGAAAACAATAATTTGCAATAATGTTCAGGCGCACGCCTTGCACACCAGCTGATCCTACAATCAGATCGTAAGGTTCTATAAGTAAAGTTTTTCAACTGATCATAAACGCAAACTAAATATTTTGCAAAAGGACTTTCATGCGCGCAGGTTCGAACTCAAACGTTTTGGTTGACAGACCAACGCTGACCCGCCGACACCACGCTGCACTTGTGGATCCGTCAGTGATAAGTAAAAAAAACAAATAATAGAAAACAAAAAAATAATAGAATTACTTAATAACACAAGCATTTAAAAAAAAAGGACGGGTTGCACTCCGGGAGTGCCGGCAGAAGTAAAAACAATTTTTTATTAGTGTGACAGCAGCCATCCGAAATGTAGATCTCATCGAGACCTATCATTTGTCTCAGCACACTAGTAGTCTAGGGTCAGTAGTTTTCGAGTTATAGCGATTTTTAGTTTGACAGCTGTCATCCGAAATGTAGACCTCATCGAGACCTATCATTTGTCTCAGGACACGAGTAGTCTAGGGTCAGTAGTTTTCGAGCTATAGCGATTTTAAGTTTGACAGCTGTCATCTGAAATGTAGATCTCATCGAGACCTATCATTTGTCTCAGCACACGAGTAGTCTAGGGTCAGTAGTTTTCGAGTTATAGCGATTTTTAGTTTGACAGCTGTCATCCGAAATGTAGATCTCATCGAGATCTATCATTTATCTCAGTACACGAGTAGTCTAGGGTCAGCAATTTTGGAGTTAAAGTGATTTTTAGTTTGACAGCTTGTGCACAACTAAAAAAGCCGAGACTATGACAAAGACAAAAAAGTTGTTTTGGTCTTCATCACACTAGAACTTTTGTATATGTTGAGCCTGCTCTAACTTGGTATGATTAGTTGCAAATCCATTTCTATACTTCATCTGAGATCTGCCGCGACAAAGACAAAAAAGATGTTTTGGTCTTTATCACACTTTAGAACTTTCGTATTTTGAGCCTGCTCTAACTTGGTATGATTAGTTGCAAATCCATTTCTATACTTCATTTGAGATCTGCCGCGACAAAGACAAAAATGATGTTTTGGTCTTTATCGCACTTTAGAACTTTCGTATATATTGAGCCTGCTCTAACTTGGTATGATTAGTTTCAAATCCATTTCTATACTTGATCTGAGTTCTGACGCGCCATCTGATGCGACATCTGATGCGAATCTATCATTTTTTCCCAAAGATTTTGGAAACTACGCCAGGGGGCCAGCGTTTTTCTTACGTCAATGTTTTTTCCCTATATAAATTTCCTAAGCGCCTCTAAAGAAGTTTTCACTTAAAAAAAAATTAAAATAAACAATACAATAATACAAACAACACAATTACAATAATTATTACAATTTATCTATCTATCTATCTATCTATCTATCTATCTACCTCATTTAAAATTTGAATGTTTATTAATTCTACAAAATTATTCTGTAACTTAACAATGTAGGTACCAATGAAAAACAAATTTCCGTATTTAATTTTGGCCAAATAATGATTTCCCTTCACTGACTCTGCTCTTTTATGGCTCAATTTCTGTTTATTATTTTCGCATAGTTGACAACACTGTACTTCTACGGCACGGCGCCGCACCGGAGTACGGCACGGCGCCGTGCCGGAGATTTTCACGGCGCGCGCCGTGAGTTTTTACGGCACGGCGCCGTGCCGTAGTCCGGCGCCGCACCGGAGCACGGCACGGCGCCGTGCCGGAGCTATGTGTGATGGCCCTTAGCCCACCTGTCCGCGATCACCCGCGATTTAAATACGTGTCCTAAGCGGTACACTGCAAGTATCGACTTTATGCTTAGACCGTAAGGTTGAAATCTGTCGGCACCCCGTCTGCGAGTGACGGATCTGTAAACCTTAGTTTACTATTAATCTGTGCCGACGCCGTTTTACAACTTGCCAACCGTTTACAATTTGCCGGCAGTTTGTAATACGGCGTGTTATAGGATATAGTTACATCTTTCCGTTCACGAAAGACAAGCAACGTTGGCCGGAGACTACTATTGATAAAAACCGGCCACGTGCGAGTTAGACTCGCGCACTAAGGGTTCCGTACCAGTTTACCTTACGACTACTATAAAGATCCCTTTGATTTCAAAAACTCCTTGTCATTCTAAAACGTCCTTATTTCTAAAACTTTAAACGGAATCTCACCTCATTGGTCATCAAACGTTATGAGAAAAGTTGTAATATTTAAGCTCAAGTCAGACAGAGGCGGTATGATTGCGAAAGCAGTCCGGGGCGGTTTGGCGGGAACAAAATACCGCGCCGCGACCGCTTTTCAATGTGACAGGGTGCATAAGAACTCATACTTTACAAAAAATACCGGCCCCGGAACGCTTCCGCTACCGCCTCTGTGTGACGCGGGCTTTAATTATTTTAGACTTTTCCCTTTATTTGTGCTGTAAGAGCGCGTCTTACCAAATTTCATGGTTCTAGGTCAACGGGAAGTATCTTAAAAGTTTGGATTTGGTTCATAAATGTATGGAGATGAGGACATAAACAGCCGTATCTCTTGATTGTGTTGTAGTAGAAGCTTAAAGTTTACACACCTTCAAGGTACATGAACCTAATAAGTATTTGATATTAATTTCAATTTGATACCTTTACCCTTTTGTGAGAAAAAGTTTATTGACAGACAAATAAACAGACAGACGGACAACAATGTGATCCTATAAGGGTTACGTTTTATTCCGTTTGAACTACGGAATCCTAAAAATCCAAGCTTTTATAGTCTGACCGCGAGTATCAGATTCCATCAAAACGGAATAAGAAAGGATGATGTTTATAGACTAAGAGCGGGCAGTTGGAAACCCTACCTCATCGGATACCAAACAGCGACCTATCTAGGCTGCTGCACAATGAAATGGTGAGTTTAAAGAAACAGGATTGCCTGAGCGCAGCCTGGCACGTTTTATACAATCAACAAAAAACTATTCATTTTTTTACCAAATTGTATACCAAGTAAGTACATTTTTTTATTGTCATCGGGCTTACTCTTGACCTCGATCTAGTCTTGAAGACAGTGCATGCAAAAGTACTAATTAAGAAGTACCAAAACCAACAGGGTTGCCTAGATCAACTCTGATACGTGAAATGACATAACTCCTTAAATTACCAGGTTTAGGCAAGGTAACCCTGGCTTTTTTGGTACATATTAATTAGTATTTATGCAAGCACTATGTTCTTACTTGGAACATGAAGTGGTAAAAAAATAACCAGTTTTTGGATGACTGTACAAAACGTGCCAGGTTGCACCCAGGCAACCCTGTCTTTTAGACTCACCTTTTCATTTTGCAGCAGCCTAGATAGGTCGCTGTTTGGTATGCGATGAGGTAAGGTTGCCAACTGCACGCTCTCCGCCTATTACAGTTATTATAACAATACTAAGTTCCATGAGATAACACCGCAATGATGTTATTTTCCAAAAATGAACCAGATACTTCCATATTTTAAGTAAGACCAGGAAAAGTTATCCGGATGTATTTTCCGAAGCAAATTTAAGTCGTAACATATTTTTGAACGTTCTGAATTGTTTTTTGTATTCGCTGAATAAAAGTCGAAGATTAAAAAAAATACCTTGCAAACAACAAATCGCTTGTAAAAGGCCTAAAATAGAAACGAATTCTTAAGACATTTGACTTTCAAAATAACCTCTTAAGGTCACTCGTGACCTCACATCATTTATATTACGTGAAAAATTGCTCTATCGTTGTTGTGAAATGTATTTCACCGTTAGAGTAAAATATCTAAGACATACGAGTTCTTTTGGCCGTTGTATGGACTTTTACTAATACGTCTTAAACTAGATTTATTGTGGAAAAAAGTGCTTTGACTTCACTTTTGTGAAAGGACTAAACTTATTTCTGTTTCTTTTCAAGTAAATCTTATTACTATAGTTAATATTAAAAGATGCAACGAAAGTTTATTTATTTTTTGGCTTTTACGGAATGATTTCGTTTACGATTTCTATTTTTTTCTACGATTTCTATTTTGCTTTTCTATGTCTCGTAGCTTGACGAGACATAGAGACAAGGTGGATGAAACACTTAACAGAATAGTTGCGAAGGCAGCGAAAAAGACCCGTTACCCCTTATGGGTAGATTTTTTATGTTTTGCACTTTTTATGATACAAAAAGTGCAAGATTGATGACGCTGGGAAAAAGAAGATTCTTATGGCATGAAATTGATTGAAACATATTCATTACCTATGTATTTAGGATGCAACTATCTCTTCTCAACCATGTCTCACTCACAGATTACAGAAACTAAAGGGTCTCACTCTAACACAAAACGTGATGGGAAACACTACCATACAACTAATAGTACATTTATTTATTTAGCAGTCAGAAGACACATCAGCAGCAGAAACAAACGCTACTAAACAAATTAAATAAAAACAGAGCCAATGACTGTCCTTCATTATAGAATCTCAAGAGAAAAAAATATGTATCATTTTTGCACACTGAAACAGTACGTACTAACCACAACCGTAGCCAGTCACATGAAATAAAATATCTAATTACCAACAAGAATGGTCTGCCAAAAATAAAGACTCGCAACCAGTATCTAATAGGTCAGGTAATGCCGATATTTCACTGGGACACCACGGTGGTGGCGCGACTGGTTGCGCCACTGGTGTCCGTAACTAGACACCAGTAAAGACACCAGAGTCGCTACACCCTGCGGCCACAGTATTAAGGTGCAAGCCAGACAGAACGGGCGCGGCGCGCTTCAGGTGCGCCCGGGGCGCGCTTCGAGCGCCCCCGTGGTACACTTTTCGGCTGGACGACGCAATCGATGGCAGTGGACTGTGCTGTGCGGCGGCGTGCCGGCGGTCACGCCGGCGGTGCGCCGGTGGTGCACCGACAGTGCGCCTTAGGCATGCCGTCTCGTCGCCTGTTCAAATCACATGCATACAAAATGTAGGAGAACGACGCGGTGCAAGCCAGACAGAAGAGGTGCGCTGAAGGCGTGCCGTGCGGCGCACCTCTTCTGTCTGGCCTGCGCCCGGGCTATATTTCACTGGGAGTGGTAGCGCGACCAGCATCCGAGCTGGTTGCGCCGCCAAATTGGTTGCGCCTATAGGCCGGTATTTCACTGGGACACCATGGCACCGCAACCAGTCGCCGCTACCAACAAAATGTATACAGCTCTATAGAGAGTTACTCACCTGGTGTTTGGCGGCGCAACCAGTTCGGTTGCTGGTCGCGCTGCCACTCCCAGTGAAATATAGCCCTTAATACTGTGGCCGCAGGGTGTGCCTTTACTGGTGTCTTTACTGGTGTCTAGTTACGGACACCAGTGGCGCAACCAGTCGCGCTACCAGTGCCCCAGTGAAATACCGGCCATAGTCTATTAAGAGCTGTATACATTTTGTTGGTAGCGGCGACTGGTTGCGCAGCCATGGTGTCTGTAACTAGACTCCAGTAAAGAAACACCCTGCGGCCACAGTATTAAGGGCTATATTTCACTGGGAGTGGTAGCGCGACCAGCATCCGAACTGGTTGCGCCGCCAAATTGGTTGCGCAACCAATCGGACAACAGGTGAGTAACTCTCTATAGAGCTGTATACATTTTCTTCGTAGCGGTGACTGGTTGCGCTGCAATGGTGTCCCAGTGAAATACGAGCCTAAGTGTGGGTATAAGTTTTTACTAAATATATTGAAGGAGTTGCTTTCTCGCGAAATGAAGGAATTCTGCCTATATCTAAATAGAAGACGGAGGAAGAAACAAAATGCTATCAGACTCTTGGTAGGAGGTTGGAGAACAATTTTCTCAAGCTATTCTGGACATTTAATACACTCACCGGCAAAAAAAACCGGCCGATCTATTTTTGTCGTACATTTTTATACAAGTAAGGGATCAAACGACCGATAAGGCAATAAGGCCGCCTTTTCCCACTTTTAGTAATTTAATGTTTTAATTTGAATTTGTTTTTTTTTAGTATGCAATAAAGTGTTCATCTATCTATAAACAGTGAGATCATTAAATAAGGTATCTGACTAAGATTTTTGAAGATTAGACCTGTGCACATTATCCAGGAAATTCCGTGCATCATTCAGAAAAAAATATACGTCATTTCGTCAAATATCTCTTACATTCAGCGAATTAAAATGTTTTAAGTGTCGCACGGGTTTTATTCAACATTTTAGATATACCTAACCTTTAACAATTTCTTAATATGATTCTTATTAAAAGACCTCATCAATCAGATTTGGATTTTTATTCAATTTAGGTAAGATATTGACGCTTCGTTTGCCCCCATATTTGTATGAAAATATATGAAAGATAACAGATCGGCCGGTTTTCTGCCGGTGAGTGTAGTATCATTACTATTAGCGATCTTTATCAAGAGTACCAAAACGAAATTTCTTGTCTCTTGGCGAGTGGAAGAAGGTAACGCTTCCTACATAACTCAGCGTTGTTTGTCACATTTTCACTTATAATTGGATCAGCAACATAGCCTTTTGCAAACTTTTTTTTGCGTATTTCTGATATCAGGGATTCCAAACTTAAGATCAGTGCTTGAGATGCGCCAGTATATAGGGTGACTTTTAATTAGTTCTTGATAGAAAAAGATATGAATGTACTCATAATACTGAACAACTTTCCCCAAGGAACATAGGTCGAAATACGAAAATCAAGTTTTGACCTCCCATAGAAACTGCATCAGCTGATAGCGCATTTTGTATAGGAGGTCAAATTTGGTTTATCGTATTTCGACCTATGTTCCTTGGGAAAAGTTGTTCAGTATCATGAGTAAATGCATATCTTTTGCTATCAAGAACTAATTAAAAGTCATCCTATATATCATCATCATCATATCAGCCGAAAGACGTCCACTACGGGACATAGGCCTCCCCTAAAGATCTCCATGAAGACCGGTTCTGCGCTGCTCGCATCCAGCGGCTTTCCGCGACCTTGACCAGATCCTGGCCTGCCAATGCTTCGCCTTCCGGTACGTGGTCGCCAGTATAAATCATATAAACAAAAATAGAGCTCCAGAACTCTGCCGAATAAACTACCTCCGTTTGTCGTACGAATCCCATACTAGTGATCAAAGCATCACGAAGTCGAAAAAAAACACTGCAGCGACGAAAACACAGAACACACCCACTCGCATTTCCAAAAAACAACAGCACTTCAACTGATGTTGCCAGAGTTGGTATTAAAATGGAAAGAAATTCTCAGTTTTTTTTAGCGTTGATGTTATTCTGTGGCAATGGTAGAAAGGTTCTCAAGAGCTCACTTCAGAGAACCTTGCGTAGGCAGATTCGTAGGTAAAGCCCCGACAAAGTAGGAGTATAATCTACACTAATATTATAAAGAGGAAAGATTTGATTGTTTGTTTGCATCGAATAGGCTCCGAAACTACTGGACCGATTTGAAAAATTCTTTCACCATTAGAAACCTGCATTATCCGTGATGAACATAGGCTATAAAATATTTTCAAAAAGTTAGGGTTCCGTATGAAAACTTCGATAATGTAACCCAAGGTGTGGAAAAAATACCAAATAGCATCCTTATATCGCGAACACTGCCGAAACTATTAAAAATAGAGCAAAGTAGTGTACTACAGGTTTATAGTAGTCATCAATATCTACAAAAAAGTCCGTGATACCATATGTCTAACTATTACAGTTATGTCACAATAACTACTTTTTCATATTAAAATATGCAATAGTAACGCCGGTACAAACTATATATGCCAAATTATTCGTACCTATTAATCCTTATCCAAATAAATGATTTCGTATTCAAAGCTATATCAGTACCTGTAAATTACTTTTTGAATTATTCAAATCGGACATACCATTCAAAAGTTATCATGAGTGTAATCGTTATCAAAATTGAAATTAAAGAAAAAGCGCTCTAAGTGACTGTAATGGTTTTATCTACAACAGAGAATACTCGTAGACACGAAAAATTTGGCTGATGTTTCCTGTATGTGTAATTGAGTGTAATCTCACGCCTATATCCCTTCCTCACGGGGTAGGCAGGCAGAGCATCAAAGAGTGTATGTGATGATGAGAAATCTAGCTTTGTCTATTACTTAAGTACCTAAACATTTAATTTAATTTAAAATATTATCCAAATTTTCTTTAAAATGTACTATTTTTAGGGTTCCGTACCCAACAGGTGAAAAACGGGACCCTATTAATATGCCTCCGATGTCTGTCTGTCTGTCAGCGGGCTGTATCTCATGAACCGTAATAGGTAGACAGTTAAAATTTTCACAGATTATCTGTGTCTGTTGCCGCTATAACAACAAATACTAAAATAAAATATAAATGAAGAGGGGCTCCCGTACTAAAAACATGTTTTTTAAGCGATTTTTGTTCGAGTTTTGATTTAGCTCTTTCGTAAAAAGGGGAATTTTTATAAGCGTTAAAATTGGTATGTATGTTTTTAGTGCATAAGCAACAACAAATAATAAAAACTGGTCAAGTGCGTGTCGTTCCGTGTGGTAGCGGAAAAGAGTACCGACCCATCTCTACCTGTAGGTGTCGTAAGAGGCGACTTAGGGTTTACATACCGGAAGATGGGCAGCAGCCTCTTTCCGTGTATCGCACCATCTTACATGCTGCGATCACCAACAACCGCGGTCCATGGAGCCAGCCGTAACGCTAACAAGCGTGGTGACTAAGGTACTTCCCCTCCACATTCTTCTAGCATTCTTCTTCTTCGAATTTAATGCACTTCTGCGTGACTAAGACGGTATTTTTACCTTAGTGGTACGGAACCCACGGTGCGAGTCAGACTTGCGCTTGGCCGGTTTTATTTTTGTAACCCCCGACGCAACAAGAACCTATATCTACCCGTGCGAAGCCGGGGCGGACCGCTAGTAATAAAAGTATACTTGTATCTTTCTACCATGTCTACGAATTTGTAGTCACCAATGCCACATAGATGATAACTTATTCAAGGTAACTTGAAATACTACAAGTCGTCTAAAAGTTTGTTTTTCACGTTTGCTCTGTATAGATGCACTCACAATGACAATATTTTTATTTTATTTTTATTTTAATATGAGATAAGACATATAAAAGCATTTTTCATGACGAAATATTTCACATTTTTACCAACTTTTGATAACGTGCCATTAAGGACTCTGTTTCAAAGATAATGGCAGTTAAATAAGAAGTACCTTTGCAAAAAATATTTGCTGGCAACACCGTTCAACCAATCCCTGCCAGATTCTAGCGGCCACAAAAAAGGGGCTCGCAGAAGCCCGAATACGAATAAAGGGAAGTGGTTCGCTCCGCATTTCTCACTTTTTCGCATGCATGCACCTACTACGATGTGAGGACTATAATTTATCTGAGATAGCCGCGCCTGGCCACATAAATCACTGAGCGTTTTTCACGGCCGACGGAGATATGGCCATTTTGAAAACATACAGGTTGTTATTGCAATCGCGTTTGATAGTTTTTAAGTGCTACGTAGAATTTTGTGAACTCGTAATAATTTGGCATTGTTGCAGTTGGGAAAAAATTACAAATACTAATTAATACTTTTTCCATCATTGGACATGAAATTGGACACGATTTTATACCTAAAGGTATGCTGAGACCATAACCTGAATAACTTTTCTTGAATAACGTTGTTAAATAAATGGTATAGCAGCATCAATTAAGAAACTCAGCACCACGTATTAAGATAAGATAAAAAATGTAAGTTATGTGTTTTTATGCCCTAAAGCAGTATTGACTGCACTGCTGTGTTTCAGAATCACATAAACATGATACCTTCTAGGAAGCGCGCTTTTCTGTATTACTGCTCAAAGTAAGTCACAAACAAGACAGGTTTTTTGGGCATATGAACTATACTTACCACCAAGTGGCCCGTCTGTTCGTTTGCACACCTGTGACAAAAAAAAACTATTAAAATGGTGTCCTAACAATTATAAGCTTACTATCTGCGTAGCGAACAAGCGGCTAAAATAGTGTTACTTCTCTTTATGTACCCATCCCATACCCAAGCCTAGCTCGCCCCTTCCCAGCAACAGCAAATGTATAAAAAAGTCACAGGACATGGGATTTGTATTATACAGGTTGGCCCATCTTATAAATTTAGTTCAAAGAAAACGTCCTCGTCAGATATTATTCAAGAAAACATTATTATTATTTATTTCATTGCACATTACATGTCAAACTTATTATGTAGGGCATGCAACACCCTGTTCGGGCACAGTAACAATTTTACAATCTTTGTCATACGAGAAAAAATAATTAAATTACTAAATCAAAAGTCAAAACTAGCCTAGATTAAAATTACAGGCGATTGGTTAATATTGAAATAATAATTATACCTTAGATCTAATAAGTGTGAACTTATACATATTTGTCAGTCAAAAACTCTTTTACCGAATAATATGACTTACCTTAAAAAAAGCTTTAAGCTTCTTTTTAAATACTTTTACACTTTCTGTGGACTTGATGCTTTCAGGAATTTTATTGTAAATAATAATAAATCTATTGTAAGGACTATTACTGAATATGATCATATTACTAATTAGCAAGGTAAATCTATTTTTTTGTGTCTCAAGTTTCTGATGTATACCTACGTCAGATATTTTCATAAAGAGTTGTTGGTTTTTGTGTACAAATATACCTACTTCTATAAATAGAGGAGAGCGTTAAGAGCTTGTTCTCAATGAAAAATGGCCGACAGCTTATTCTTGCTAGGATGTTAACTAGGATGCGGATACATTTCTTCTGCATGACAAATACTTCATTCACCTCATCAAGTAAACAGTCCCGTTCGGGATATGGTAGGTTGTCTTTTGACTACAAGACCAGAATCCAGAAGCGAATTTGCTTGACAAAATTTTGTAGTGAGCACATTTTGGTGTTACACTCGGATACAGGGTGTAAGGGACGGTATACCGAAAAATTAAAAGGCGTGCTTAGTCAACGAAACTGAACAACTTTCCCAAAGAAAAATTTTTACCTCTCCATACAATAAGCAATTTGTATGGAGAGGTTAAATCTTTTTTTTTTCATTTCCCGAAAACGTGAATATTGTTCAGTTTCATAGACTGGACACGCCCTTCAGTTTTCGGTACACTGCACCGTCCCTTACATATACTATTTATTTTGTTCGAAGAAAAGGCATTAACAGTTATCGCATTAAAGAAATGCCTTTCTAATCTTACCTACAGTCACTTCAACAATAAAGACAAAATGTAATTACACCTTAATGTTTTAACATACCTCATTTAAATGGTTGTTATGGATTTTAATCCATAACAACCATTTAAATGAGGTATCGTAAAAAAGAACTAAACATACACAGATAAATACACTCAAAGACGTGTCACCCCCTCCTTTGGGGGCAGTCGGGTAAAAGATCAAATTTTAGGTTTACTGATACTCCAATCCAATCACCATCTACCAATTTATTTTGGACCCCAATATTATATACAGGAAGTAGACAAACAAAAGGACATTAACAAAGGCGGGCTTATCTCTACAAGAGATTTCTTCCGGCTAGCCCATGGTTGTGAGAGAGAATGTTCATAGCGGGACACAATCGTGCATTGTAAACGGAAATAAACAAAAATAAATAAATAATACCTACAATTCAATAGTGAATAAATTAATACTTATATATAAATATATATATTATATAAACATTTCGTATATCATATATAAATATTAATAAAAATAAATAGATATATTAGAATATGTACATACATAAATATTTAAATAAATACAACAATGAAATTCACAATGATGACTACGAGTACGAAGGCGAAATAGTGGTTTCAAGCAGAACATTCTCTTTCACATTCTGTTTAAAATAGAGAGACTCTGTTATAAACCACCCTATATCTTACCTACCCATTTTCAGGGACCTATTTACTCACACTTGTGGGCCTTATAAAGTAAGACAATGAAATATGGTTTTAGTGCCATCTTTTTCGGGCACTTTGAGCGTGAGACCCTCATCAAAGTCTTCATCTCCTGGATTTTGGACGTAAAAGTTTGTATCTTATTTACTCTTCTAAAATCTATGGAAGGCGTAGTATAGTACTGAGTTCCGTTTTATGACGAGATGTACGCTTTGGTATCCTTTGGCACATCTCTGCAAACCTTTTTAGATTTTTTTACGTTAATGATGATGAAAATTGTTCAGTCTTGTCAGTCTTGTCAAAATTGTTCAGTCTTGTTAATGATGGTGAAAATGGTTCAGTCTTGTTGTTGAAAGGATTGATGAAGGTTCAGGAAGCAAGGGAAGTATGTCAACATCGTAGCAGGTGGAGAACTGTGGTCTCTGCCTACCCCGACGGGAACAAGGCGTGATATTATGTATGTATGTATGTATGTTGTCAACCTGTCCCTCGCCTCGCCCAAATTTTGTGCTTATTATTCTAAAAATTTGGAGTGCAAAAATTGTTCAATTTCTTAAAGAGAACCACTATATAGTATACCAAAGGTGTGAGGGACGACGGTGTGAGGGACGGTGACTGCATTACCTCGTGAAATTTAAGTTATTTGTGTTATAGTTAAATATAACTTTTTACAAATTCAACTTGTTTTTTCTCTTTTCAGATCATAATTTTCTACACAGACGGGTATTTTGTTGTTGTTTTTAGGGTTCCGATACCAAAATGGTAAAAAAAGGAACCCTTATGGTGCCGCTCTGTCTGTCTGTCTGTCCTTCTGTCTGTCACACCTCTATATCTCAGCAACCACTTATGCTATCGACCTGAAATTTGGAATAGTTTTAGAATATAGTTGCCCAACTTAAAAGCACATGAAATTTTTTTGAAAAAAGTATGATTATTAATGTAAAGGGGGCCAAAATAGGGGGGGCCAAATTTCAAATTGTCGCTACTAGGTCGAGTGGGGTATCATATGAAAGGGCTTTACTTGAACATTTTAAAATATATTTTTGTATTTTTTTAAGTTTCTTTCTTATTTTTTTAAGTTATGATGAAAAATGTCAAAAAAATACCATTCCCCCCCCCCCTTATCTCCGAAGTTTGAGTAAGGAAAAATCTGAATTAATTACAGTTGACAGAGGTTTATGTAAACTTTACAGCAAAAATAAAACGATCTTTCTAAGTTGCACAGTTTTTCAGAAATCTGCAAAAAACCTTTACAAACAAATTTAGTAATGCGGTCCTGAAAATGGTTTTTATCGCTTCCAAAAATACTATAGGTATATCGGAACCCTCGGCGCGTGAGTCCGACTCGCACTTGACCGGTTTTTTTTTTAATTAGTACTTTTTAATTTTATTATTGAACGATTCGTTCAGTTAAGAATTTATTATATTGGTAAGGTAGTAAATGAGGTACGATGAGGTATTTTTTTATAATTTTGTTTATTTATTTCACTCATTTTTTATTTTATTTTTTTTACCCTATGACACTCCCACAGTGAATACAAATCTAACGACGCCTCACATGTTGAAATCATTGAAGGCATTCGGGTAAAAAGTATGAAACAAGAAAATATTTTCATCTGAAATTGTCATAAACAAACTATGGTACTTAGTAAATATTCATAGTGATGTTCAAACTACGAATAAATAATAAGTCTGGAACCCTAATTCAGAACAAATTCCAAACAAAAAGTGGACCTACGTGAAATCAAAAGGACGTATATTCAAAATACGAATCAATTGGTTCAAATTTAGAACGAGTGCAGAGATTGGTTCGCGCGCGTGCTGCAATGTCAGCTAGTAGTACAAGCTGAGTTGAGCACAGCACAGCCGTATAAATTGAATGAATGAATGAATGAATACATTTATTCGCTAGCATACACGGTTAAATAAACATGGTAGGTAAGTATGAATTAGTTGAGCCATTGACGCGGTGGAACGACTCCTGAAATACACGACTTTCGTTGGGTCATTTTTTCCTGGCTTAGTATTTATTCGTAGTGTTCAGATAATAGTCGTGGTCATATGCCACCTACCCTTAAAAATCATCATAAGCTTTAGGGCGAAGTAAAATTAATTAATTAAATAAAATAAAAAAATAATAAAGCAATTAAAATAGTCTTCAGTCAAAACGACTTCATCAGTCACATCAATATTAAAGAGGTGAAGGTTTGTATGTTTGGATGATTGGTTTTCATGCCCTAACATAATTTCCTGAAATAAGGCAGGGTGTAGATTATGATCCAGAAAAACATTAAATTGGTTTTTACAATGGAAAATGTGTTTCCTTTATGTTTTTTGATAGATCTACGGGGACGAAATCGCGGGTAACTGCTAGTTTAAGTATAATAACAAACGTTTTTAGGGTTCCGTACCTTAAATAAAAAAACGGAACCCTTATAGGATCACTTTGTAGTCCGTCTGTCTGTCTGTCTGTCAAGACCCTTTTTCTCACGAACGAGAAGAGGTATCAGGTTGAAATTGATAAAGAATATTCCATAAACTACACAAGATCTGAAAATTTCAATTTTTACAACAACGAAATGATAAGATATGGCTTTTTATGTCCTCATCTTCATACATTTATGCAAAAACGCAAAACCTACAGGGTAATTTCCCGTTGACCTAAAGTTGTGAAATTTGTCAGTAAGAAAAAAGTACAAATAAAGGGAAAAGTCTAAAATCATTAAATATTTCAATTTTTCTCACAACTAATAGTAACCAATTAAGATGAGCTCCCGTTTCAAGAACTTTTGTATAAAAGAGGGGTCAAGTTGGATGGTTGCCGAGTTTTTAAAATCAAAGAGCAAAAGCTTTTAGTATATCATATGGTAGATAGGTACGGAACCCTTAAGGCGCGAGTCCAACTCGCACTTGGCCGGTATTTAGTGACTGAACAATCCATTCGTGCCTTACACTCATTTTCCTAATATGTATTCCTCGATAACAAGTCCGACCTAAGCCATCGGTTCCCAAGAGTATAGAGAGGGAAAAACGCAAACAATCAAGTAATTTATTATTATGGTGCTATATAAATTCCTTGTTAATTATTAAAAACGCGGTGCGTGCGGCGAATACAAGAAATGCGCGGTAATGAATTTTTAACTAGGAAATTTATGGAGGTGCCGTTTGCTGCTTTTTCAGGAACTTGGTGTTTTTAAGATCGGTTGAATGATAAAGTATATTTGGTCATCATAACATCCCATGAAACGTCCACTACAGGACAGGGAGCTCCCTCCAGAATTCTAGCTTTTGCTGGAAAAATGTAGAGGGGAAGTACCATAGTCACCTCGCTTGTTAGCGTTACGGCTGTCAACACCGCGGTTGTAGGTGACCGCAGTAAGTAAGATGTAAGATACAATGGAGGATGCTGCTGCTCATCCTCCAGTTATCCCTTAGTCGCCTCTTACGACACCCACGGGTATTTATGGGTTGGTACTATTCTTTGCCGGCACCACACACACGGGACCACGGGATATTTGGTAGATTGTGATAATTTAATACATTTTTTTTGTTTATTTTAACGCTTACTAATCTATTTTGCAGCCATGAAACGAAACCAGAGTATATTTGACGGAAAGAGTAACATTGTTTTACAAACTTAATTTATCTGACAGCTTTAGCTGATTTCTTAAAACTAAAAAAATTACAACATCCAATCCAAAAAGCCAACAAACAATATACCTGTTAAACTGGGTAACAACATAACAGAGCAAGTGAATAGTTTTAAATATCTTGGAAGAATAGTAAATAATGACTCTCAATGCAAATAATGACTCACAAGACATAATAGCCTCAATTGCAATAGCCAAACAAGCCTTAAACTGGAAGAAACATAATCTAAAAAGATATCTCTGCAAATTAGAAAAAGGTTTATTAAATCATATATCTGGACTATCGCACTCTATGGGGGAGAAACGTGGACAATGATACAAAGAGACAGAGAGAGGCTGGAGGCATTCGACATGTGGTGTTTGCGAAGGATGGAGGGTATTGTCTGGACTGAAATTGTGTCAAATGAAAGGGTACTCGCAAGGGTTAATAAAAAGAGATCTATTATACAAACTATAGAGAACGGAAGAGGAAATATGATTGGCCACCTGATACGACACGATTCGTTATAAAGAACATCATAGAAGGAAACATTAAGGGAAAGAGAAGAAGGGGCGGACCGAGGAGAACCTTTATGGAACAAATCAAAGAGAGTGTACATGTCGAGTGTACGAGTCGTATCAGGAAGTAAAGGAACTGGCAGAAGCAAAGAAACATTGGCGATTACTTCACTGACAAGAGCACAGCTCTTAATTTCAGATAGAGAGATACCACGGCCAACGTTAATTAGTTAACTTATGTGATTGGAAAGAAAGAACAACGAGCAACGACCACTTGGCCACTAGAGCTTCACCTAAGAATTCTGAAAAATATTTGCTTCCCATAGAGGAGCAACAGAGCCATTCTTTACGTGAAGGCAGTTTTTTTTACTAGCTTATAATAAGTCCCACTGCTGGGCAAAGGCCTCCTCTCCATTGTGCTATTTCTCCCTGTTTTTCGTCTACAACTGCCAGTCTTTCAGAAAGCTGTCTAGGTCATCGCTCCATCGTCTCCGGGGTCAGCCTCGCCGGCGGCGACCATCCTCTGGCACCAAGAGCAATCTGGCACCCCTTCCGTGGCTACTCTAGCCCACCTATCCAGGTGCATGCGACAGACATGACCTGCCAAATCCCACTTTAACATAGAGCACTGAAAAAAGAGTAAAGACAGAATAGAGACATTCATAAAAAAGTGTCTTACGTGGGCAGAGCCATAGGGTAGAAAGGTAATAAAAGATAATTTCGAAGATAAGAATGAAAATAGAAAGCAGAGAACATAGTTAAATATTAATAGTACTATAATAGCCCTACGTGAGCTATTGGGGCGTGTAGCTCAGTGTAGTGTCTCAAGAGCTCTTAAAAAACAAGTTCCTAATACCATCAAGTAAGTTCAAGTAATACAAGTTCACTATTGCAACAGCACATAATAATAGTTTATCTAATCGCACAGTCGCACTAAACTTTTACATAAAAATATCGCTACCTTAAAACGTTTCAAAATCGTGGTTTATCTAAAATGTTCTTTGAGTCGCGGTCGACAGTAAAATAAGCAAAAGTCGATCGAAATATAGAAATAAGATTTAATTTTAGGTTACCAAACCGTAGAGTTTTCATAACAATAGTTTGAAGCCTCTGCTGCTGCCGTATTCTGAAGTGAAACTACGATAATATCGCGCCGATAATTAGTCTATGGTTCGGCCTTTGACAAGGAAATTCCCATACAAAGTAAATTTTCGAACGTAATTGTTGTTGTCAATTCGATAATATCGGAGCTTCAATAAAACTTCGGAATACCAACCCAGTACTTATGCCAGGACTCTAATAAACAGCAATCTTATAATACTCGATTACAACTATTGGAAATTACGGTGTCAGTTTTCAAAGACCGTTCACTAAGTTGAACCGAGGCAAAATTAATTCCATGCCGGTGGTTACAGAATTAACAGTAAATGCATAGAATATGAACTAAAATTAGTTTATATTGAACAAAAACTCGTACCATCTTTTGATTTTATGATGGGAAAATTACATATTATTAGTTATTTGTCATGTAAGGCAGCAAATTTATTATTTACGGCCGCAATCATATGAAGTAGTAGCTGTCAAACGAACTTCACTCTGTTTCGATAGTTTTGCACAACCACTGGGAACCACTGTGAAGTTAGCTACAAACCACTGTGATACTCATTTGAAACGCATAGTACTGAATCCTGAGAGTAGCGAGAGTTTTAGGGCACGAGGAGCAAGTAACTTTGCTGCCGAACGACAAACAAATTTTTCACCTCAAAAACAATACCATGGAAACAAAAGAAATACCATTGCACGAACCCTGCAGCAGTTATTTTCATCGTCAAAGCTGGACTAAATCATATTTTATATTTAATTTCTTCGTGTTTACAACAAATCAAAGCATGATGATGATTGCATGATTTAAAATTATCAATTATCTCCTGAATGTGAGCACTAACGCCCTAATAGGATACTTTTATATAAGTCTTTGATATGAGCGAAGAGTTTTAATAAAAGTCCAATCAATTATGGAATTTCGGCTTTTTTCTTTGTTCAAATTTCAAAAGCACTTTCCACACTAGCAGTCAAGAAGTAAATTTTTCACGCAAATTTTGCAAAGCTAGTGACATGAAAGCAAACTCATACAAATTATGTGTAATCCAACGCTTTCATGGTAATAGACACTATCAAGCTGCTGATTTTACATAAGGTTGACGTATCTGTTCCAAACTATCTGCACTACCTGCCTGCCGTAACTCCGCAAAACGCAGGTAGTCATAGTCACACGCGTGTGTCAACCGAGGTGTCAAGTTAGCCATTTCACTAAATATACTTTGTTTTAATTCTAGTCCTTCGGTCGTTATTCTGTGCCGGTAATATTGAAGCCGTTCCAAAATGGCAGGTGGAATGTTCTGTCGTTATACAAAACGCGATTTAATGTAGAAATTATGCAAAAACCGCACTGGAATTAATGTTTCAGTACTGGTTTTGCGCGCCATCTTTGCGTTGAGCGAGGAAATTATATTTTGGTTATTACTTTCGTTCGTTAAATATTTTTGAAACAATATTTACTTACATTCATAATTTTAACATTTTGTTGTTATTTATAAGCATACTTTTTCGCATTTTAACCTATACTCATTAGAATAGTTGTTCAATATCATAAACAGATTAATATTTTCCAGGCTCCAAAGTACTTTCTTTATACCCTGTGCAGTATAATCCATGATAAGTCACCCATACACGACTCTTGACACTAATGTGCCGAGATGTTTGTAATGTAGTACCTGACAACGCGCCTTGTAACGTAGGTGTGACATACAGATGAGAGCAAAAGGGTCTTAAGAAATCAACAAGTAGATCTATCTAACATTTACATCATTACATAACAAAGGAAAAATAATCTATTCAATTTAACTGGTAAAGGGTTGTTCGTTGACTTCAAAATAAACTCCTCTCTCTGCTAGTGCTGAACATACCTGATTATTCTGGGGGAGCTTCCTGAATCAGTGACATCTGGATGGCCCTTCAAAAGAAGAAAGAAAGTAAAAAGAATTTATGTGTTTAAAGCCTAATTTTCAAGGTGTTGCCATAGCTCTTTGTGATTCAAGATAAACACTACTCACATGAACGGAAATGTACCAATTTTTTGCTAGGCTGTAGGCGGTCGCCCACATCTTTAACGCCTAGCGTTGCCACTGTTTGTGATTTTGACTATAAATTACTCTTTGGAGTCAATCTCTGCTATAATTATATTCCAGCAGAAAGAATCAGAATGTTTAGGAGCTTCCTATACATCAGTTGAGTATTTTTGGAATGTATATAATATTTTATATAAAAAAAATTGTTCTTATTTTCATCTGTTCTTTTGGATGAACTCTACGCTTTCTATAAAGACTGGCAACAAGACGCTCAGAGTAGAGACTAGATACCAGTGAAAGAAATTGACGGAGGCCTTTGCCCAGCAGTGGGGCAGCCATAGCTAATCAGATAAGAAGATATAATATTTTAGAACTTTTAGAGAAGCCTCGGTATATGGCACGCGAGCTGTTTGTGTAACATACGGCATTTCAGCACCACGGTTCGTTACGCGCCGTCACGCTTGCAATACATGATTACCTCAGATGATAATATACTTTGGAATGACATATTAATATAGAGTAGGCTTTACAAGGACTGGCTTAACTAAGCGAGGAAGATCAACTAGTTATAATAGTCTTGTTTACCAACTGCTTAATAATGCCGAAATTCCAATTTATTAACGCATAAGCGATTCTCAGTCCTAATATACGCCTTGAGAATCGCCAAACTGAAGTTTAACAGTGGGCAAGGCACATCGCAAGACGAATCGATGGCCGGTGGAGCGTTAAGGTTTTAGAGTATTCTTAGAAAGTTTTTTGATTTAAGGATCCTTTTACGAAATATTTTAGCTTTAAAGCACTATTCTTTGTGAGAGTCAAGTGTCCCCCTCTGCCAGCTAAACGGTTGACATCAGAAATTTAAAAAAATGTACAGTGGTAGTATACAGGGTGGCCCATTGATAGGCGTCCAAAAGGAAAAATTTCGATGCCTCATGCTAAGGGGTATCCAAATCACCCCCATGTATGTTCCGCGATTATTTGTAGTTTTCGAGTTATAAATTATTTTGTTATTTTAAAAAAAAAATTGACGAACATAAAAAAATTGGTGCTTAATGGGATATTTTTCACTGAAATCGGCGTACAAAAGTTGAGAGGGAAAAAATCCTAAATTCTAATTTGTATGTAAATTAGAATTTAGGATACATAATATCACGCCTTGCAAATCCTAAGTTTAGGTTCCAAATAATTAATTCTGCGTATTTTTGGGATTCCTTTTGCAAATTATGATGGCGGTACGGCTTTTGTACAAAATCCTTCTGAAAAAAAACCTTCCCTTGCCTATTTCCGTCGTATAGCAGCAGGTTTGCACTACCGTGTTTTGGTAGAAGTTTCAAGAGGGCTGGTAACATTTCTTGGACTTGAGCGATTATATTTTATTTCTTAGAATTACTTTGTTTTTTCCGTAAAAATGACAAATAGGGTATTTTGGTATTTAAAATGGTATTTTTCGAAATTGACGTTCAAAACGTGCTAGAGAAAAATATGAATCTTAATTTCTGTTAAACTTATTAATTTTCTAAGTATAATTACCTATTATTTTGGCAAATTTACATGGTGGTGAGACAGCCAAAACAAAGTACCTTCAAAATTTGCCACAAGAAAAGCGAAAATTGGAAAATATATTATTTTAAACTTAAATTATGATTCCGGTTTTTCCCTAGCATCTTTTGAACGCCAATTTTACCGAAAAATACCATTTTAAATAAGAAAATACTCCCAAATACCCCATCAGGTAGTCATGATGAAACACAAGAAACACATTGTAAAAAGCCGACTCTTGAAGTTGGCCGTGCTGCAGTTGTTTCTTGCGGTTTCTTTTACATTGCCATAGCACGATCAGAAACGGTATGTAGACTCGCTCTATTTGCATTTTATTCTACATGACATTCAATTATATATTCTGTAAAGAATTTACCAAGAATAAAATTATCTGAATGTAATCTGAATTCTATCGGCAAAAACAACCAAATCCTGAAGGCCCATCCTAAGAAATAAAATGGAATGGCTCATGTGCCAGAAATTTCACCAGCTCTCTTAAAACTTCTACCGAAACACAGTAGAGCAAACACTGCTGCTTCACGACAAAAACAGGCAAGGGGCCCTATTTTTCAGGACGGACTTTGTACAAAAGCCCTGCCACTATCATAATTTGCCATAGGAGTCACAAAAATAGACAAATTATTTATTCTTAGCTTAAACATTCAGGATCTTTTCCCTCTCAACTTTCAAACGCCAATTTCAGCGATTAATACCCCATTAAGCATATTTTTTTATGTTTTGGGTAGCCTACAGTCCTGCGAAGTTTTTAAAATCAGCCACAATCTATGAAACATTCTTTTTTTATTTTTAAATTTATGATCAAAATTTGAATCGGCCCATATATATTTTTTTAATTTTATTTGCTATTCTTTTTGAGTAATAAGTAGGAATGTTAGGAGGTTCATTATTTTATGTATGAAAGTAACCGTCAAGGCAATCATGACACAAAAAGAAATTGAAAGAGAATCCAGTAAAAGAAACATGAATTTTTAAAACTCGTTCATCAGAAAATTTAAAAAATTAATAGAACAATTTATAACTCGAAAACTATAAATCAGAGGGCGCTTCAAGCAGTAAGCTGCCGTTATTCATAATCTAAGGCTTCAAGACAGTCGCATAAACCTGCCACTCTTTTCTTTGACCCAGGTGGTCAAACCTGCCAATAATACTCTTTGACCCAGGTGGTCTCGGGAGGTGTACGGTTTACCATAATAATCGCGGAACATACATGGGGGTGATTTGGATACATAGGTACCTTCCCGTGTGGTGCCGGTAAAGAATAGTACCAACCCAAACTAAACATACATACCCGTGGGTGTCGTAAGAGGCGAATAAGGGTTATAAACTGGAAGATGGGCAGCAGCATCCTCGTTTTTATCTTACATCTTACCTACAACCGTGGTCCATGGTGCCAGCCGTAACGCTAACATAAGCGAGGTGACTATGGTACACACGGCCGCACATCAGTAGAAACACTTTTGGACCTTATGGCGTGGTAATAGAGTTGAAAAAGTTTCTACCGACAAGCGGTTGACCGTACTTCCCCTCCACATTTTTCCAGCAAAAGCTAGAAGCACGAGACATCACTAACAAGCGTAAACATGGGTGTTTTCGGTTTTTACGACAGTACTAATACAAAAAACTCAGAGAAAAAGTTTCTCGTATGGGTATTAGGGGAACCCCAAGGAGGTTTTAATCCACGCTACGAGCGTATCGTGGATTAAAACCTCCTTGGGGGAACCCTCTTCATTTTTTAGCTCCATAATAACACATATTCTGAATGAAAATCTTGTAGTCGCCTTTTTGACAGGGAACCCTGTCTTCCATGCTCGGTCGGCCGGATCGCGCTGACGAAAACCGATCACAAATAATCAAATATCGCGATCGCGTCCGCTTCAGTCGCCCGCAGGCCGAGCACAAAGTCACAGGTGCTTATCGCTAGAAGAAAGTGTCGCAATTACAAAAAGACTAATTGAGTTCGTATTGCGATCGTGATGTCACAAATTATGAGTCATCGTATACAAGAGACTTTTTAGACAAAAAATAGTCTTGTTTTTTTTTCTAAAGGCAAGAAGTTTATTGAATACTAGCTGTTGCCCGCGGCTTCGCTCGCGTGGATTTCGTATTTATGTTGTTACCGGTTTTCCGAAGCAACGAGATATTTTCCCGTCATTTCGAGGTAATTTTAAACTAAGGAAAAACAGGACTAACCCTGCGCAAATCAATGAGTAATATACAGACGTTACTTATAAATTACTCAGAACTGAGGAACTTAGCAGCAGTATCCTAACAAATGTAAAGAGAGAGATGAGAGACACCTTTATGTAATATTTCAAAACAGAGCCAATTCGCAGAATTGAGAAAAACTGAAACCATCTCCCTCTCTCTCCCACTCCCCCCTTCCTCTCCCCCTTCCCCTCCTTCTCCCTCTACCTCTCTACCTCTCTACCTCCCCTTCCCTTTCCCTCTCCTTCACCCGCTCCCCCTCCCTCTCTCCCCCCCTTCCCCTCCTTCTCCCTCTACCTCTCTACGTCTCTACCACTCTACCTCTCTACCTCACTACCTCTCTGAAGCTCTCTACCTCTCTACCTGTCTACCTCTATCTCTGCCTCTCCCTATCCCTGCCCCTATCCCTACCCCTAACGCCAATTAGCGGTTACGCTATCCCTAACATAGAAACGACACCCATATTTATTCTTAGACATTTCATACCTATCGCACCCCAACCCCATCCCCAGGGGATGATGGTATTTCACGTCCACCACGTTGGATTTCAAAATTGTTGTAGTTTTCGTAATCAGCGACCCGATAAACCATACTAACGACACCCATATTGATTTTTAGACATTTCAAACCTATCGCACCCCAACTCCATCCCCAGGGGGATGATGGTATTTCACGTCCACCACGTTGGATTTCAAAATTGTTGTAGTTTTCGTAATCAGCGACCCGATAAACCATACAAACGATACCCATATTGGTTTTTAGACTTTTTCACCCCATTTCCCTTTTTTAGGGGATGAATTTGGGGTGGAATTTCAATAACAGTGATATACGTTCCACAGAATCACAACCCTAATGCCTAAACAATAAATTTAGTGGATTTTACTTTGTAAATGAAGGATTTTCAACTTCATCCCCCTTTTCACCCCTTAGGGTGTAGAATTTTTAAAAACCCTGAGACACATAAAACTTAGTTTTTAGTCGTCAGCCTAAATACAAATTTTGAAGATCCTAACTTCAAAACTGACGGACTTTCACACAAACTTTCATCCCCTATTTTACCCCCTTAGGGGTGGAAATTTGTAATACCCTTTCTTAGTGCACCCCTTGGTCTCATAAGGAACCTACATGCCAAATTTGGAATGTCTAGACCCAGCGGTTTAGGCTGTGCGTTGATATGTCAGTCACCTTCTTCTTTTATATATATGTATAGATGTGCTACAGTTATAAATGAGGTATCGTTGTAAAGTGCGTTTAATAATGAATCTAGTGATATAATAAATTAAAAAAAACTTTCGTTAATTTTGAAAACATCAGTTGTTGAAGTTTCGCTAATAGCCATGGCGTGACCATAATCGAAGTATACTAAAAAGCATGCATCAAAAATCGAAGCAAATAAAGTTAAAAACAGAGTACAGCCTAAGAGGCGTCGACTAAATCAAAAATCATTGCAATCGGCTTACAAGAACCCAGCCAACCAGACCTCAGAAGTTTAGTGCGACAAAATAAAATTCGTCTTGAAAATTGTGTTTAAAGGCAAAAAGTTTAATAAATATTGCGCTACATTTATAAATGAGGTATGGTTGTAAATTTATTGTAATTTCATCTCAAAACGGTTGGGCGTATAGAATAAAATAAATCAAAATTTGTCGCAAATTTTATGTTCTACAATTCATACATAGATGTCAACGTCATTGGAACTATGGGAACCGAGATAATCGCTAAAAACTGGTTTTTGTGACATTTGACCTTGATTAACTTACGACGCGGACACGAGATTTTATGAAACTTTTAACAACTTTAAGAACACCAAATTGAAGGTATACACAAGTTTACAGCCTGTTAGCTCAAATACCGAGGTTGACCGCTTGTTTAGGGTTCCGTACCCAAAGGGTGAAAAACAGGACCCTATTGATAAGCCTCCGATGTCTGTCTGTCTGTCAGCGGGCTGTATCTCATGAACCGTAATAGGTAGAAATTTAATTTTTTTACAAATTGTGTATATCGGTTGCCGCTACAACAACAAATACTAAAATAAAAAAAGTAAAAAATTAGGGGGGCTCCTAAACAGCTAAAGTGGGGAGCGTAAAAAACGTTTGACCTACCCCATCGAGTCATCGAGGGTATCGTTGTTAAGAGCTCGTTGAGTAGATAATTACTGTATTTTTTGTTTTAAAATTTATTTAATAATTTTATTTAGATCACTTACAAACGTGAAAATTGGTATGTTTATAGTGCATAAGCTATAAAATAACAACAAATTATAAAAACTGGTCAAGCACGTGTCGAATTCCAACGAATACAATTATGATTATGTGGTGGTACGGAGCCCTCAGTGCGCGAGTCCGACTCACACTTGGCCGGTTTTTTTTTCCTTATGTGACTGGATAACTAGTCTTATATTTACACACAGACTACAGGGTTCCCTGTTTGAGTGTTACAGGCACGACCCGCTCATGCCCCGTGTTTTTTTTGTAGATTTTGTAGTTAACTGTAACTACTTATTATTATACTTAAGATAATAAACAGGTGTTATGTACACTATTGTACACATAGGTAACACAATTATCTAATTTTCTTGAACCCTCGTTATCATGAATAAAAAGAGAGTTGTTTGCAAACTTTTGCACTATGAGGAGGATCTTACATTGGACACGCAGATCTTAAACTAATTGAACGTCGCATGCGTATATTGTTCAAGATAAATTTCCATTTGGCCAAATGCTTAAAAAGGCATGTTACAATAATAAGTTTTTTCTTCTTTTCTCTTTTTAAATATCTGCGATTCTAATTAAAAATATGCGTCAAAGTATTAATGAGAATTCAAGAATATTTACGAACCACGTGATAAATGCAGGTATATTTTGGCCTGCTGTAGGTGTATTTTGGGATGCTGAGATGGTTTGGTCATGTAGAGAGGATGAATGAACGAAGATTGACGAAAGAGATCTACCAGGCGAGAGTGGATGGAAACGTTGGAAGGGGAAGACCTAGGCGAACGTGCCAGGACCAAATTCAGGACGTTCTAAATAAAGGCCAGGTAAAAAGTACCCTAAACCGACGAGCATGTATGAAAGGATTGATGAAAGTACAGGAAGCAAGGGAAGTATGTCAAGATCGTAGCAGGTGGAGGACTGTGGTCTCTGTCTACCCCGACGGGAAAGAGGCGTGATGTTATGTATGTATGTTATGTATGTATTTTGGCCTCAATTGTTGGAAAGATAAGATAGGTGATAAACAGATAGATTATAAAATAATGTTAGCCTGGTGAAATTTATTAAGGTTAAAATTTTGTTTTACTGTCAAGCCGTAAAACACTGGGAACAGTAGAACAATTATTACTAAAATGTCAAGGTTCTACTTATTTATGTCATCATTGTCACACAATACATAAGTTCTGTTATTACAAAGGTTCCCGCTACTTTTTGAGTCGTTTTGGTGTAGGTACTTTTTTTATTGTGATCGAACGTCCATTATCCAAATTATGAGTAAGCCCATACACAGTAAAAAAAAACAACGCACAACACTGTGTTTTCTGTTTACCGTAGCGTTGTGCGTTTCCAGTGTAAGATCCGTGTAACTTTAGGCAACTCCAACTAGTGGTCCGACGAAGTTTCCTAAGTAGGTGCGAAAGGAATAATGTAAATTAACATGGACCCCCACAAAGCAGTACCACTAAGTTATCTTAGCAACAAGTGTTACCTTACTTTCCATGAACTCCGTTTATGTGAACTAAAATAGACAACCTTTGTTTGTGTAAAGGTAAAAGGGTCTTTATGATAACTACTTCGGGACTGATGTAAACTTTATAATGTATAGGTAGATCAAAAACTGATGAATAACAGAGAAATGAAAATTTTAAGTAAGCAACATTGGGGTAATTGGACTTGTAGACAAACTATAGACCTTCTTGATACTTTTTAATTTTGCGGTAGGGTCACGGGACCGCGCGATTGGCGGCACGACCTCCAACTTTGCCGGTTTTTTACCTAGTTTTTAAAAAGTTTAAGTAAATAACACGACTGCTGCAATTTATTTTACAATTATTTTTTTTCTTAGTCTACTATAGATCCCACTGCTGGGCAAAGGCCTCCCCCGCGGCTTTCCATTGGTTACGATCCTAACTAAAATAGTTGAAATAATCTTTACAATTGTACCGTAAATAATAGTATAAATCGATTCTTACATATTACGAATTTTTTGAACTTAGGGGGTAAAATAAACACAGAAGGCACACGGCGCGGGCGAAATTCGGGAAAAGCGCAGACAGCCAGGCACGGCACGGGCGTAGAACAGATACGGCACGGACGTGACATTATGTACTAAACCGGTCAAGTGCGAGTCGGACTCGTGCGCCGAGGTTTCTGATATACCTATAGTATTTTTTTAGGACCGCAAAACTAAATTTGTTTGTAAAGTTTTTTGCAGATTTCTAAAAAACTGTGCACCTTAGAAAGACTGTTTTATTTTTGCTGTAATATTCATATAAACTTCTATCGACTGCAATTAATTCAGATTTTTCCTATCACAAACTTCGGAGATAAGGGGGGAGGGGATGGTATTTTTTTGTCATTTTTAGGGTTCCGTACCTCAAAAGAAAAAAACGGAACCCTTATAGGATCACTTTTTTGTCCGTCTGTCTGTCTGTCTTCTGTCTGTCTGTCTGTCTGTCAAGACCCTTTATCTCACGAACGGGTAAAGGTATCAAGTTGAAATTCATACCATATATTAGGATCCATGAACCACACAAGATCTGAAAATTTAAATTTTTTACAACGACACAATCAGAAGATATGGCATTTTATGTCCTCATCTCCATACATTTATTCAAAAATGCGAAACCTACAGGGTACTTCCCGTTGACCTAAAATTATGAAATTTGGCAAGAAGCTAGGTCTCACAGTACAAATAATGGGAAAAGTCTGAAATCATTAAATATTACAACTTTTCTCACAACTAATAGTAACCAATTGTGGTGAGCTCCCGTTTCAAGAACATTCATATAACAGAGGGGTCAAGTTGGATGGTCGCTCAGGCGATTTTTGTTTTAATTCCATTTAAGAACGGGAACACTTACAAACTTGAAAATTGGTATGTTTATAGTGCATAAGCTATAAAATAACAACAAATAATAAAATTTGGTCAAGCGCGTGTCGGACTCAAAAAATCTAGCACATTAACTTACTGAAATTTCAACTAATACAATTATGTTTATGTGGTGGTACGGAACCCTCAGTGCGCGAGTCCGACTCGCACTTGGCCGGTTTTTTCATCATAACTTGAAAACTAAGAGTTGTAAAAAAGTACAAAAATATAATATAGAATGTACAAGTAAAGCCCTTTTATATAATACCCCATTTGACCTAGAAACGACAGTTTTACATTAATTTTATTTTTATATGCTTTCATGTGCAATTAAGTTGGGCAACTATTTCCTATAACTATTCCAAATTTCAAGTCGATAACGTAAGTGATTGCTGAGATATACAGGTGTGACACACCGACAGACAGACAGACAATGTCGCCACATAAGGGTTCCTTTTTCTTACCATTTTGGTATCAGAAACCTGAAAAGCATAAAGCAAGGAGCAAGCGGCGAAGCGGTATGCCTGCACCACATCGCTTATGTATAATTTACGACGCATCGTCGCTTTGATACATTTTGGATGAACAAATTTTGAAGTGGCACCGTGCCTCCTCCTAGCCAGTCCCTTGCCCTAAAAGTATGGCTAAGCAAGTGCATATTCGAACTTTCTTAAAGGTGCTTGAGATTCTTGAAAAAACCCTACGAAATTTACCGACTATGTTCATTTTGCGACGTGGTATATCTTTTCAGTCAGTAAAGTAAAAAAAAAAAATCTACTATAAATCTGAGTTCTAAGATTTATAGTCGTTTTTTTATATTAACAAATGTAAGTTAATATATATTTTAAACAAGCTTTTATTAGATGTTAATAAAAAAGAACTTAAAAGTTATTACACTCTCAAGTTTTAAAATAAAAGCGTGATTCATTACAAAACAGCAAGAGCGAAATCATAAAAACCAGACAAGTGCCAGGCAGACTAATGCATCGAGGGTCCCGTACCACTAAGGTGAAAATGCCGGTAAAGTATGGACGCCCAATCGCGCAGAAATGCATTAAATGCTCGCGAGTCAAGCACTAAGTCAACCAGTTTTATAACTTGGTTTTTATTTAATAGCTTGTGCACTATAAACATATCAATTTTCACGCTTGTGAGTGTTCCCGTGTTTACGATAGAGCTAAAACAAAAAATCGCTTAGTAATAACTTTTTTGTAGGAAAGCCCCCCTTATTTTTTATTATTGTTACGTGTCGTTATAGCAGCAAAAGAAATACATAATCTGTTTAAAACTGTCTACCTACTACGGTTCATAATATACAGCCCGCTGATAGACATTCATCGGAGGCCTGTTACCCTTAGTGTAGAGACCCCTAAAAAGACAGTTTAACACGCTTTTATTTGAAAACTTGAGACTGTGATAACTTTGAAGTTTTTTTAATTAACATCTAATAAAAGCTTGTTTAAAAAATATATTAAAACTTTCTACGAGAATATATATTCCAGAAATAAATACATGTTTAATCATGAGATACTCGTATTAAAGCATCCATCATAAAACTCTCAGAGCAATATAGAAACTTTGGCAATATAGTTCTCAAATCCCTGCCATAAGATCGTCAAATAAAGATATTCATACGAATCCTCGATCATGGGCAATAACCATCCAAGTCTTACGATTTCATTGCTTTCCGATTTTGATCAGTGTACGTGTCTTAAGGCTGCCACAACCTAAATATCATAGAGCTATATGAAGATGGGTTGTTTGAAGAGTGAAAAGCAATGCTAGGGGATCGCTCTTACATTTATTATTACATGTGTGTATTGACGTACGGTCAACCGCTTGTCGGTAGAAACTTTTACAACTCTATTACCACGCCATAAGGTCCAAACGTGTTTCTTCTGATGTGCGGCCGTGTGTACCACAAGGAAAGTCGAAGTAACGCACGGCAGCAAATAAGTGGCAGAAATACGGTATAAAAGCTAAGCCAGTGCTAGAAAACAAATTACTGAAACCATGGACTCGCTCAATGTCAAAATTATACCCATGACGTGCGCCCGTGTATACCATCTCCCACGAGGAGAGCGTAAAACTTGTCGAGTTACTACTACTGACCGACGGACTGTGATAGGCTCTCCTAATGATAGATTGATTGAAGACCACGCAATGCGGGCAGTGCAACACTGATCGGTATAAAAAAAAAAACCGGCCAAGTGCGAGTCGGACTCGCGCACTGAGGGTTCCGTACCACCACATAAACATAATTGTATTAGTTGAAATTTCAGTAAGTTAATGTGCTAGATTTTTTGAGTCCGACACGCGCTTGACCAAATTTTATTATTTGTTGTTATTTTATAGCCTATGCCCTATAAACATACCAATTTTCAAGTTTGTAAGTGTTCCCGTTTTTAAATAGAACTAAAACAAAAATCGCCTCAGCGACCATCCAACTTGACCCCTCTCTTATATGAATGTTCTTGAAACGGGAGCTCACCACAATTGGTTACCATTAGTTGTGAGAAAAGTTGTAATATTTAATGATTTCAGACTTTTCCCATTATTTGTACTGTGAGACCTAGCTTCTTGCCAAATTTCATAATTTTAGGTCAACGGGAAGTACCCTGTAGGTTTTTCGTTTTTGAATAAATGTATGGAGATGAGGACATAAAATGCCATATCTTTTGATTGCGTCGTTGTAAAAAATTGAAATTTTCAGATCTTGTGTGGTTCATGGATCCTAATATATGGTATTAATTTCAACCTGATACCTTTACCCGTTCGTGAAATAAAGGGTCTTGACAGACAGACAGACAGACAGACAGACAGACAGACAGACAGACGGACAACAAAGTGATCCTATAAGGGTTCCGTTTTTTTCTTTTGAGGTACGGAACCCTAAAAACAAGCCAAGTGCGAGTCGGACTCGCGCACCGAGGGTTCTGTACCACCACATAATCATAATTGTATTAGTTGAAATTTCAGTAAGTTAATGTGCTAGATTTTTTGAGTCCGACACGCGCTTAACCAAAATTTATTATTTTTTGTTGTTTTATAGCTTATGCACTATAAACTTATCAGTTTTTAAGTTTGTACGTGTTCCCGTTTTTAAAATTGAACTAAAACAAAAATCACCTCCGCGACCATCCAACTTGACCCCTCTCTTATATGAATGTTCTTGAAACGGGAGCTCACCACAATTGGTTACCATTAGTTGTGAGAAAAGTTGAAATATTTAATGATTTCAGACTTTTCCCTTTATTTGTGCTGTGAGACCCAGCTTCTTGCCAAATTTCATAATTTTAGGTCAACGGGAAGTACCCCATAGGTTTTGCTTTAGTGCATAAATGTATGGAGATGAGGACAAAAAATGCCATATGTTTTGATTTCGTCGTTGTAAAAAATTGAAAAATTCAGATCTTGTGTGGTTTATGGACTTTAATATTCGTTATTAATTTCAACCTGATACCTCTTCTCGTTCGTGAGATAAAGGGTCTTGACAGACAGACAGACAGACGGACAACAAAGTGATCCTATAATGGTTCCGTTTTTTGCTTTTGAGGTACGGAACCCTAAAAACCGGTCAAGTGCGAGTCGGACTCGCGCCCTAAGGGTTCCGTACCTATCTACCATATGATATACTAAAAGCGTTTGCTTTTTGATTTTAAAATCTCCACGACCATCCAACTTGACCCCTCTTTTATAGAAAAGTTCTTGAAACGGGAGCTCACCTTAATTGGTTAGAAAAATTTAAATATTTAATTATTTTAGACTTTTTCCTTTATTTGTACTGTGAGATCTAGCTTCTTGCCAAATTTCATAATTTTAGGTCAACGGGAAGTACCCTGTAGGTTTTGCTTTTTTGCATAAATGTATGGAGATGAGGACATAAAAGCCATATCTTTTGATTGCGTCGTTGTAAAAAAAAATTACATATATCAGATCTTGTGTGGTTTATGGACCTTAATATTCTTTATCAATTTAAACCTGATACTTCTTCTCGTTCGTGAGAAAAAGGGTCTTGACTGACAGACAGACAGACGGTCAGCAAAGTGATCCTATAAGAGTTCCGTTTTTTTTATTTTGTGGTACGGAACCCTAAAAATGATATCAAAAACTTCAATATCATTTTTGAAGACCTATCCATAGATACGTACCCCACACGTATGAGTTTGATAATTTTTTTTTTTTGAGTTTCAGTTAAATGTTTGGAACCCTAAAATTTTTTTTTTTCTATTTTTGTGTAAAAATCTTAATGCGGTTCACAGAATACATCTGCTTACCAAGTTTCATCACTATAGTTCTTATAGTTTCGGAGAAAAGTGGCTGTGACATACGGACGGACTGACAGACAGACGCATGACGAATCCATAAGGGTTCCGTTTTTTACCATCTGGCTACGGAACCCTAAAAATCGAGCATAAATCGCCTAAAAACACGTTTGTAGTAGGGAAGCCTTCCTTAATTTTTTATTTTTATTATTTGTTGTTATAGCGGCAACAGAAATACCTAATATGTAAAAAATTCAACTGTCTACCTATTACTGTTCGTTCATGAGATACAGCCCAAACAATAATTTGTAAAAAAGGCTGACTTTGTTAGCATCTTTTACCTTTGTTTTAAATATTTTTAAAACAAAATATACAGTATTTATCCACTCAACGAGGGGTTACACAACAAAAAAAATTCAAACCGCCACTTTAGTTGTATGGGAGGTACCCTATAAAATTCGTCGGCGTGGATAATGCATATCCATACAAAATTAAAGGCTTCTAGTACTAAGGATCTTTAAGCTAATCCGCGGACCACAGACGGACATGAAGAAACTATAAGGGTTCCTTGTTGACAATGGAACCCTATAAAAAGCTTCTACACAGAAAGTGACAGCAATATAATTAAAAAAGCTTAGACTTTAAAGTCGCTTTTTGCAATTGGCTGTATGTTTCCTTCTGCCTTCTGTAATGGAAAGATGGTCCCGCACACATTTCCACAATGTTTCGATTATTATTAGGTTATTTTACGTGTTTCTTTAGGTTTGATAGGTTTAGCAGCTACAATTTAGATTTATTACAATTAAATAGTTAGGTAGGCCCATTATACTTCGAAAATAAAGGACATGGCTACAACGATTAACGGAGCAGCATTGTTTTAAATTATATCTAAAATTAAAGTTTCGAAAATTGTTCATCTTAAATGTTGTCCACTTTTATCATTTGATTTGTTATATTTTTTTACAGATCATATTTTTCAGAAATAAAATTAAAGCAGCTGTAAATTTAATGTTTTTCCATTTGTACTTGAAATATATATACAATCTGGATTCGTAATTTAAAAACTGAGGATTGAGTTTACATAAAATTCTCCATGCAAAACGCCAACTTCATAATTAAAGACCCAATATTAATAAGATTTTACATAATTATTGAAGAAATTAATATGCAGGAACTTACTAAGCTTCAATCCAATATCAAAAAGCAATCAGGTACATATGTAAATAAGCCAGAACCATAATCTTAAGTTAATAATTTCACGGTTAAACATAAACTTCCATTCCCCTATCCCATAAATTATAAATCAACAACTTGTGTTATATCACATACCTACCTATCGACCAGAATTATTCTGTACCAACATCTCACATTTTCACTTGTAAATTCGCCAGTGAATAACCTAATTGAGCGGTCTAATTACTTTAGTATAAGATCACCATTATGATTCAAATGCTCATCGAATAAAAAGCTAGTTTACAACTTTTGCTAGTTGTAAAAATTTTATCTTTCCATTTGCTCTCAGACTCAGGTATGGTTTTGAATGTAAACTTAACCAAATTCTAACAAAGTGACAAAGTAAAGTGTAAGCCATTTCGGCGGTCTTTTAGTGGTTTGAAAACTTTCGCAAATCACTTGATAATTCCTACACACAAGAAATATGGTGTTTTCAACCATCTTTTGAAAGCGAGAGAAAAAAACGTCACAGTGCCAACATGTTATCAGCAAAAAAATAATTAAGTGAAAGTGAAGAGTGGAAGAGATTGCTCTAAGCAATAAGGCCGCCTTTGCGCGCAATAAGATATGTTGTTTGTACTTAATTGTTGTAAATTTGTGTGCAATAAAGAGTTTCTATCTATCTATCTATCTAAGTCAGTTTGATTGATTCTGTCAAATGCCTGTAACATTTTTTCTTGAAAAAGATCAAAAAAAAGAAATCACCAACAGTGATTAGCGTACCTCCCATCGGCACGTAAAAAAACATAGTTGACATACGTCAAGAAAACTCCATATTATTCCAAAATCAATATTGTTTTGACGGGTGGGTTCATTTGAAGATTCGAAATGAGTTGCGAGATGAGAATGTTAGTGTTTCAGAATAAGAACCCCAGTACACTTACGATACAAGTAGGTAGGTACATACACATAGCCCTCTCGTCTGCGAAACTGTTTCCCCTTATTTATGTTGGAATTTGGAGTGCGTGCAGATGCGTTTAATGTAGTGTGAAAAATAATACGTAGTCGGAATATACGGTTGCCTTTGCTCGCACTATTGGTTGAGCTCAGCTAGGCTAATAATTTTCGTTACTGTTGCAAATATTCTTTTCGAAAGGTGTTTCATAGAAGAAACTATTAAATATTTCTTTAACTTGAAAAATAAACTAATTGAGAGATTAAGGCAAAAACGTTTAAAAACAAAGACACATTTATTTATTATAGCTGGTAGGGCTTTTGTGCGAAGTCCGTCTTCTTGCCTATTTCTGCGGTGAAGCAGCTGTGATTCAGTTCGAAGGGTAGGGGGCCAGTGAAATTACCGGCAAGTGAGACATACCATCTCAGTGAAATTACCGGCAAGTGAGACATACCATCTTAGTGAAATTACCGGCAAGTGAGACATACCATCTCAGTGAAATTACCGGCAAGTGAGACATACCATCTCAGTGAAATTACCGGCAAGTGAGACATACCATCTTAGTGAAATTACCGGCAAGTGAGACATACCATCTTAGTGAGCAAAGCACTTTTCTGTCTTAAAGACTGGGTGGTTGCACAGTTAATATATAAGCTAAAGCAGTATGGAAACTCCTAACAAACGTCCAAAACTGGCGCACTCACACATGCGCACACCGCTACAGGAAAATAAGCAGTTTTTGCGCTGAAGTCAGTCCTGGGTGCCAAAACCATAATACAAACAAATAGGTTCATATAGGGGTCCCTGTCCTTGTGCGATAAAAGACGACTAAGTATCTTAATCTGCCCTTGTGTCATAAAAGCGACTAAGTGTCTTCATCTGCCTTTGGTTATCATAAAAAAAAAAATATGTTTATTTGTTAGTTTGAGTTAGACACACAAAAGGCGACTAAGTGTATTTATCTGCCGTTGTGTCATAAAAGGCGACTAAGTGTCTTTGTCTGCCCTTGTGTTGTTTAGTTTTACGGTCCGAAAACATACTAAAAGGAACAAAGTTGATAGAAGCACCCAATATTTGAGTTCATCATACTATTCTTATTTCAAAAATTATGGGTTACAACCCTGACGCGCCGTCGCAGAATAGTTCTTTTTTCAAAAAAAGGCCCGAGTTTCCATACTGATTTAGCTTATATATTTACTGTGGTGGTGGTGACCAATTATCACCAAGTGGCCCACCTCCTCGTTTGCCCACTTGTGACATAAAATAAACTACATAAAATAAAAACACACATTTAAAAATGAAACAGAAAAATAATTTCACTTTCTTCACTTTTAAATGTTCTAAACTGCAAATATTTTTAATGTTTTCTTAGAAATAATTTTACCGTTTTCTTATTTATTTTAACCAATACAAATTGACAAATGAGAAATATCAGAATATTCACAACTCAATTATTATTTATTTTTATAATATTCTGATATTAGATTACATCAATTTGAATCAATTTTTTGTGAAGAAAACTTTAGTGACCGCTAAGAAGAACAATAATAACCTCTTAATGAGTGAAATAAAAAAACCGGTCAAGTGCGAGTCGGACTCACGCGACGAGAGTTCGGATGTACCTATGGTATTTTTGAGAGCAATAAAGTCCATGTTTAGGACCGCAAACTAAATTTGTTTGTAAAGGTTTTTTGCAGATTTCTAAAAAAACAGTGCTACTTAAAAAAATGTTTTATTTTTGCTGTAGTATTTACATTCACTTCCATTGACATTAATTGATTCAGATTTTTTTGAAATTTTTCATCATAACTTGAAAACTACGACTTTTAGTATTCAATAAAAAATCTATTTTGGAATGTACCAGTAAAGCCCTTTACTCGATCTTTGGAATTTACTAGTAAAGCCCTTTACTCAATACGTACTTTTATTTAAAAAACATCCTTAATTTGCACCTGTTTTTAGGGTTCCGTAGTCAGAATAGAACATTTATAGTTTCGTCAAGTCCGTCTGTCTGCTAAGATCATTTTTCGATTAATGGATCCGTTTGCGAAATAGCTATTTTAAGTTTGAGTCGAGTGTCTCCTCCCTCTGCTAACTAAATGGTTGTTATTGGAAATGTGAAAAAATTCACAGAAGTTTCATATAATTATGATGAAATTAATAGAAAAACTACCAAAGTTTAGAATGCTTCACAGGTTAATGACCTATAGCCGAAAAATAAAAAATAAAACAAATACCAATAGAAATCAGGTTCTAGGACCTCGCTGGGCATTTAGGAGGTAAAAAATCTATGTTAGAAACGTTGTGATATATTTACTCAATACATTCTTTGCTATAGAAAATCGTAAAAAAACTAAGGAACCCAATACTGCGCGTGGCCCGACACGCACTTGGCCAGTTTTTTCCTTAATGATCATTATATATTGAAGGTTTACGACGACGTGATGTTTCATCCATACCAAGTTGTATTCGTAAGATATCGCAGAGATTCGATAGGAATTCAAGGAATTTTCGACTATCGGTAGTATACGGGTAGGTACTTTGACTGAAATACCGCAAGCAATTGGCAATGCAACGCTAACTTCAAATTCTTCCGTGTCTGTTGTGGCCTTCAGATATTCGGTTCGGTTCTACATTATCCGGATTCTTACCCGGTTCTTACTTGCAGTCGTTCGCTTATAAATTAAAATTAACATATGAATCTAATAGTTACAATTTTAGTCAAATTGGGTAAATTTTTGTGTAACTTTGAACCACTTTTAAACGTTATTAACGTGGATACTTACTTTTTTATAGACTTTGATATCAGATTTTACACCTCAAATAATTATCTTATTCGGTATGGCAGTGAAATTTCAACTGGATGGCGCTGATGATAATGGTTAGGAAAATGAAAACACTGATACTAAACAGTCACCCAGTATGAAAATTATTTAGCCAGTTTGATTAGCTGTCGAATATCAGTAATATATGTTCTTCTAAAAAGTATTCATTTATTTTACAAAGCCATAAAAAAAGAAATAACCAACGGTGATGAGCGTGCCACCTATCGATACTTAAAAAAAACCGGCCAAGTGCGAGTCGGACTCGCGCACTGAGGGTTCCGTACCACGGTACCACCACATAAACATAATTGTAAAAAAATTGAAATTTCAGTAAGCTAATGTGCTAGATTTTTTGAGTCCGACACGCGCTTGACCAAATTTTATTATTTGTTGTTATTTTATAGCTTATGCACTATAAACATACTAATTTTCAAGTTTGTAAGTGTTCCCGTTTTTAAATAGAACTAAAACAAAAATCGCCTCAACGACCATCCAACTTGACCCCTCTCTTATATGAATGTTCTTGAAACGGGAGCTCACCACAATTGGTTACCATTAGTAGTGAGAAAAGTTGTAATATTTAATGATTTCAGACTTTTCCCATTATTTGTACTGTGTGACCTAGCTTCTTGCCAAATTTCATAATTTTAGGTCAACGGGAAGTACCCTGTAGGTTTTGCATTTTTGAATAAATGTATGGAGATGAGGACATAAAATGCCATATCTTTTAATTGCGTCGTTGTAAAAAATTGAAATTTTCAGATCTTGTGTGGTTCATGGATCCTAATATGTGGTATTAATTTCAACCTGATACCTTTACCCGTTCGTGAGATAAAGGGTCTTGACAGACAGACAGACAGACAAACGGACAACAAAGTGATCCTATAAGGGTTCCGTTTTTTTCTTTTGAGGTACGGAACCCTAAAAACGTAGTTGACAAACGTCATAGAAAACTGCCTATTGCGCGGCGGCAACTGACTCTGAGCGAAGCAAGGAGGTCTTTGTTCAGAGCAACTGACGATGTAATGAACGCTACAAACCCTAAAAACTGTATAAACTGACAATGTAATAAAACTACGCTTTCCGGCTAACGTTGTTTTCTATATCCGGGTCGGTAGACACAAACTCCGATACTTATCCGGTTGTTTTTTTGTGTTGCCATGTTTCCAGAAGCTTTTGTTGTAATTAAAATGACACCGATGCTTAATCAAGAGGTTCTGAATTTTTGAGACGTAACAAAATATTCTGTGTCTTTGAACTTTCACTTAACTTTCACTCTGTAGCCGTTTTCTTGAAGGTTGCAATTATATTTCTACTTAAGGATGGATGGCTGACTACAGGTAGCAACCTACCTATGAACATAATATTATAACGATCAATTACTGAACCACGCAGATGGACCACGGGCAGGTGTTTGTTCTGTGTCTGGTATCAATAAGTTTTGAGCGAAAACATCAAGAACAATGTAAAAGATTACCAGTGAACCAACATAAAAAAACCGACCAAATGCGAGTCAGACTCACGCCTTAAGAGTTCCGTACCCATCCACCATATCATACTCTACAAGTTTTTGCCCTTTGATTTTAAAAACTCCGCGTCCTCTCTAACCTGACCTTTCTTTTCTAGAAATAAATAATAAAAAACAAATTAAGAATGTACGTGAAACGGAAACTCCTTAATTGGTTGTAAATACTTTTTAGAAAAATTGTCATATTTAATAATTTTAGACTTTTTCTTTTGTTTCTGCTATGAGTGGCCAAATTTCATTATTCTAGGTCAACGGTCAACGGGACGTACCCTTAAGGTTTTGGTTTGGTTCACAAATGTATGTAAATGGAGACAAAAATGGCCGTATCTTTTAATTGTGTTGTCGGAAAAGCTTGATATGTTTATAGTTTCACAGCTTCAAGGGTCTACCTATATAAACCGTAATATTTGATATTTAATTCAACTTGATACCTACACTCGTTCGGGAGATAAAGAGTCATGACACAGACAGACGGAAAACAAAGTGATCCTATCAGGGTTCCTTTTTTATGTCTTTGAGGTACGGAACCCTAAAAAACAGGTATTATATCAACGGTCGGTAGTGCGAAGTGGTAAAAAAACATCCCGTCAACATTACAAGTTCTTCAGGCTTATATTCCTATCCCTTCTGTAAGATCTTGTATATTTTATCTACCTGCAACCATTATGAAATGCCGTCTATAAATAAACGACGCGATAATTTGATTATTTTCAGGGAAAAAAAAAACTAAAAATTATATCTCCCACAAGCTTACTATGAGTGACATACTGAGTAACATTATATAAGGTACTTGAGTCGTAGTTGGGAGGAAATCAATGTACCTTCACTGTTTTTAGGGTTCTGTACCTCAAAAGAAAAAAAACGGAACCCTTATAGGATCACTTTGTTGTCCGTCCGTCTGTCTGTCTGTCTGTCTGTCTGTCTGTCTGTCTGTCTGTCAAGACCCTTTATCTCACGAACGGGTAAAGGTATCAGGTTGAAATTAATACCACATATTAGGATCAATGAACCACGCAAGATCTGAAAATTTAAATTTTTTACAACGACGCAATCAAAAGATATGGCATTTTATGTCCTCATCTCCATACATTTATTCAAAAATGCAAAACCTACAGGGTACTTCCCGTTGACCTAAAATTACGAAATTTGGCAAGAAGCTAGGTCTCACAGTACAAATAATGGGAAAAGTCTGAAATCATTAAATATTACAATTTTTCTCACAACTAAATGGTAACCAATTGTGGTGAGCTCCCGTTTCAAGAACATTTATATAAGAGAGCGGTCAAGTTGGATGGTCGCTGAGGCGATTTTTGTTTTAGTTCTATTTAAAAACGGGAACACTTACAAACTTGAAAATTGGTATGTTTATAGTGCATAAGCTATAAAATAACAACAAATAATAACATTTGGTCAAGCGCGCGTCGGACTCAAAAAATATAGCACATTAACTTACTGAAATTTCAACGAATACAATAATTATGTTTATGTGGTGGTACGGAACACTCAGTGCGCGAGTCCGACTCGCACTTGGCCGGTTTTTTTTCAATAATACAACCATACCACCCAAGATAAGAAAATTTTATACCTTGTATACCACACCCCAGGCACTACCTATATACAGGGTGGCCCATTGATAGACGTTCAAAAGAAAAATTTTGATGCTTTATGCTAAGGGGTATCCATGTATGTTCAGCGATTATTTGTAGTTTACAAATTATTAATTATTTTCTTAATTTTAAAATTTTTCTGCCGATGGAGATTTAAAAATTAATTCTTTTTACTCAAAATTTTTTAATTTTCTTTTTGCGTCATGATTACCTTAAACGTTACTATCATACATAAAATAATATAACTCCTAACATTCCTACTTGTTACTCACAAAGTATGGTAAATAAAATTATCGAACAATTTAATAGGTCGATTAAAATTTTGATCATCAATATAAAAATACAAAAATGATGTTTCATACCAGCTCTCTTAAAACTTCTACCGAAACACAATAGTGCAAACACTGCTGCACAAAAGGTGGTACTTTTCCAGGTGGACTTTGTACAGAAGCCCTACCACCTTCATATTTTGCAATAGGAATCACCAAAAAAAAAATAAGAAAGTAATTAATAACTCGAAAACTACAAATAATCGCGGAACATATTACATGGGGGTGATTTGGATACCCCTTAGCATGAGACATCTAAATTTTACTTTTGAACGTCTATCAATAGGCCACCCTGTATACATACTGTAGAAATTGGAAGGTCGAGTAGGCCTGCATATTCAGTTCAAAAGACCATCAGAAGGACCACGAGAATCTCGCGGATGGGGACGGTGCGGGGTGGATTGCAACGGGGGCGGAGAGTTTACTTTCTGTATGATAGTACTATTACTTTATTCTGTGCCCAAACGTAAAGCAAATACCTAACTCTCAATAGAACTGTCCCGACCCTATTATCCGGGTCCAGTAGCCAACGTTTGTTATCGATTTATTCCGGGCGATAGGACTCAACTTTTTACGGTAATGACCGGAAACCGGATGGTAATAACCGGTACGGGAACGCTAAAGTGTAAATCACAAGCTTTGCCCAGTTGTGGGGTTCCTTTCAAAATGGGAAGAACAAAAACCCTTATAGTACTACTTTAGTCTTACAAACGAAATATCCCATGAAACGACAACGACAGGACCGGGAGCTCCCTCCAGAATTTCAACAAAACGCGTGGTACTTTGGAAAGGAATTACCAAAGACACCATGTTTGTAATCATTGCGGCTGGTGACCGCTGTTGTTGGTGACCGCAGTATGTACAATGGTACGATACGCAGAAAGATGCTGCTGCCAATCCACCGGTTCATATACCCTTAGTCACCTCTTACGACACCCACGGGTGGGGATCGGTATGGGGCTTTACTGTCTTTCTGTTACTAATTATTTATGACTTGGAATTTAGAATAGTTTTAAATTATAATATCTGCCCAATTGTGCCCAACGTTATTACGTTTGACTTTTTACTCGAATGCACCAAAACAGGAGGGTTATTTATAAAGCAAAATTTTAAGTGTAGCTACGAACTAAAAAGAAATAACAAAAGATAGGAATATAACTAATTAATTAAAAAAAAAACAATTAAAATTATAATAATAGTTCATCTAAATCTCTAATTAAATAAATGTTTTAAATGCGTAAATAAATTATCACACGCTCCGCTCATATTTGCAACGCCCTTACAGGGTTCATGTACATGAAGGCTAATAAAGAATTGAATTGAATTGAACTTAACAAAGCTTGATTTTTCTAGGTGGGTACTTAAAATTTTCATGACTTTTTTTAATATCTTCAGAAATTATTCTCCTAGCCTGTTTCTGAAATTTATATTGCTAAAAATCTGAAAAGATTTAAATTTAGATATACAAAATAATTATAACTTTGTCCCTAAACATAAATAGCACAGCTTTTTAGAAATCAGAAGATATTATTGCTCACTTGTCACATAAAAAAAAATTACAAACAAACCTAAATATGCAGTGCTAAAAACTTCATAACGTCCTAAATTCTACGTACATTGGAACCCTAGGGGAGCAAATACGATTCGTACATGACCGTTTTTTTTTTAAATAACCTTGAACGTTGCTTAACTGTTTGTGGCCAATAATCATGTGCTCATCCTATTTTTGAAGTATTGTAATATCTAAAGTCCTGAAAATATATTGAGAGAACATTTTTTTGAAATTTAACCTTACAGTTCATTAAAAGTCATAATTTTAAACCCCAATAAATTAAGTACTATTGGTTTTGTTTACCGTTTACTAGTTTTGTGAATTAATAATTATATTAGTCATCTACGGTCTTACTAAAAATTATCTTTTCTAATTACTTAAATTTCAAGCCACAGTTCTTTTTTGTCGAAAGCCAAACCTCAGATAAATGACAGAGCGCAGCGCGGTTCAAATCTCTTTGAGCCAAACATAGCTCGATATCAAAAAATTCCAGATTCAATTTCGCACATCGAACAATATCTTTGAATTTTTGTATTTCACATGAAAGCGAAGTTTTAGGTGTCAGAATTGGAACAACTCTCAAAACCCGGGTTATATGGGCTCCTAGTAGCACCAACAAAAGAAAAACATCAAAACAAGTGGCACAAAGCAACATGGCCCCAGCCTCTTCCGCTGTAACACTTTCTTCTATGTCCCTTCTGTCAATGATACGAGTAGTAGTCGATAAGCAAAGTCAAAGGCCTTGCTTGGCGGCTCATAAACTCTGACAGCCAGAGTAGCCACAAACCTGGCAAAGCCTAATCTGGGATTGGGTCTGGTTTATCCTCTAGATCACCATGTTAGACGGCAGTACTGTTGGTCTGTGTAAACACCAGTGCCCTTGTCAAATCCCCTAGATTAGGTAGCCGACTCCGTAAAAATCCATTGGTCATCATCATCATATCGTATAGGTTGCATAGTCGATGATCGACCTCATTAACCTTGATGTCAGAGTTGTTTAGCCGCCAAACGCCTCTGACATGGCTCATTAACGACTACATCTGTAGATAGCAGTCGAGATCAACATCTTAACGTGCCTTCCCAAGCACGGAATCTTCTAATTATTTGTACAATCAGGTGATCCATCCTGCTATTTCCTAACCAAACTGGGGAGGTTGCACAAAGGGATTTTTGGTTTGACAGTGTCCTCACCGGGAATTGAACCCAGAACCTCCGGATCGAGAACCGAACGCTCTAACCACTAGACCACGGAGGCCGTTAAAAACGGAATAAAGCTAGGTTACTGTGGCTAGGGCATTGAAAAAACACAAAACACAAAATAAACCTTTCAATGTGTGAATACCAAACACGTTAATTTTTTAAACGAGTCTTCTTGTTAGTGGCATATATTGACACTAATAAGATAGCAAATCGCTTTGCCCACCTTGACATCTGAGATAGTATGTCTGGTGTGCCAGTAATTTCGCTGGCGCCCACCCTTTAAACTGAAACATAGCAGTGCAAAATCTGCTGGTTTACGGCAGAAAAAGGCTAAGGGGTGGTATTTCCCCAGACGGACTTTGCATCGACTAAAACTACTAATATGTATCTATTCATAGAGGATGTGTGTCACTTTAGAACAAGACTTTGTACTCAGAACAGTGGAACTGGAAATCATTATTCAGTAGAGAACAAAGCGGGACCTGCCAACGACACTTGACGCTGAGATCGACCCTCACTTCAGTAGTATTACATTGTTTATGAAGTACAATTTTTCATTTCACAATACAGTGTAATAATACAGCTCAATATGAGTACATATCTAACTGCAATTATGACAGCCTGTTTGAAGAAATACTAAGTGGGAATGCATTTTGTGATCTTGGCTTTTAACTTTTTAATCAAGCTATAAAAATTAAAGTCTCTCCATACACATAAATTAATATGATGCCGTTCTGATTTTGAAGAAGAAAAAGGAATCGGCCAACCAGAAGCTATCAAACCCGTGGTTCTTGAATAAATATATTTTACACTTCATTTAAGGCTGACCGTAAATCTTGCAAGGAAATTGTATTGGATAAACTGTAATGGAAACTGAAACTTGGTTGAATATCTAACGCTATGCCATTACTATCATATGATACAATCAGAACCTGTCTGGAGTTCGATTAGTTCGGAACCGGGATTCTGCTTGCTAATGGATTTTAGATTGGAGGTGCGCGATTCAATGCCAACTTTGAAGGTTTCCACTGGCTTCCACAATTTGATTGACGGTGCCTGCGCGTCTGACATTAATCTAAATGTTAAAGGTAATTAATGACTTCAACAGCTGCTTTCAGTAACAATTTTATAACTTAATTTTATTTGAATGTTCAAAGATTTATTTTAACAAAGATTCTAATTAGATCAAACTGGCTACAAATCTTTCTCATCTTGAATGGCAAGAACAAAAAGTTTTTTTTTTTTATATTCCGTTCTTCGTTCTTTAATTGGTCTGCCAGAGTTAAGAATTCTCATTGCTTTTTAATATTCACCTTTGTAAAATTACTAAAGAAATATTCCAAGATTTAATACCATTTTTTTCTTTTTATTGAAAAGCGGTGCTAATTTCAGCTCAACTCTGTTCGACTTTAATAACTAGAAGATTGTGTTTTAAATATTTTTATTTATCATTTTAAAATAAAAATATTTTTCTGTCTTTTGATGTCCTACCGAAAAATTTTCTGTATATCGAACTTAAACATTTAATGGCGATCACCAAATCACTACCACAACGCTATCAATTATACAAAAGATCCCTGTCTAGAAGCGATCGTTTCTTTGAACTTTAATTATGATATTGAATGATGAGGCAGTCGCCTTGTCCAAAAATAAGATACGGGAGCGTAATATTTTCACACATCTCAACTACCCTCTCTTTGGGAGTTGTAGTATTGTATACGGGTACGCGACCCCGGCTCCCCGAGCTATTACTAACTCATCCCGATCCTTCCGAGAAAGTAATATCCTTCTTACCCGATTCCTTTCCTACACCAATTATTCCTGTCCCAAGAAACCTATCCCTCCCGTTCCTTTTATTCCTGCCCATTCCGCCAATCTAAGGTTGACCGTGCCGATGGATGCGTGGCTAGAGGCGAGTCTAGTCGATAGCGGTCACAACGCCCTGGGACCAGGCGAACCCAGAAATAGGCTAGCCTTGTCCTGGTATGTGGGGCTCTGCCAGGATGGACCACCTGAATATCCCTTACTGCTCGTGGGAACGCAATGGATTCATGTAAAATTAAAAATTCAAATGGCGGCGATGTGATTCGCAACGCATCACGTCCCGTTCCTCGCGGGGGCGAAAAGCGGACTACGGAGAGCCGCTTTGCTACGATGAATGTCAGAGGTGGAATGAATGGCAAAATAGATGAGGTATGTCAGATGATGGATGAAAGGCGTATAGACGTACTGTGTGTGAATGAGACTAAACGGAAAGGTTGTGACACCACAGAACATGGCCCTTACACAGCGCACTGGTCTGGTGTTCCCAGTACCAGCAGAGGCTGTCAGGGAGTCGGTGTCATACTTTCCGAAAGAATGGTAGAGTGCGTGAAAGAAGTCGAGCGTGTGAGCCCAAGACTTATCTGGGTCAGGCTAAAAGTCGGACTGACTCGAATCTTCGTTCTGGGTGCATATGCACCTACGGATGTGGGTTCACGAAGGTCTCCAAAAGCCCAAAAAGAGATAGATGAGTTTTGGGAAAATATGAGAGATACATTAGGGAAATGTGAACAGAATGAACGAGTTATCATGCTAGGTGATTTTAATGGATGGGTAGGAAGAAAGCGTGACGGTTATGAAAGAGTTGTTGGTAAGTTTGGTGATGAACGTGTGAATGAAAATGGTTTAAGCCTGCTTGAGATATGTTTGGAATGGAATCTTTTTGTGGCAAACACTATGTTTGACCACAAAAGGATCCATATGTATGCAAGAGAGGAGGGTGATGCGAGAAGTATGATCGATTTTGTAGTTGTGGATGAAAGATTGAGGAAAAGGGTTCTGGACGCTCGCGCATATCGCGGAGTCGGCATTGACACAGACCACCACCTGGTTGTAACCCGAATTGGTGGTCTATTTAATTGGTGGCGGCATAAAGCACAAGAGCAGACGAGCGTTTTGGAACGAATTAAAGTGGAGAGATTGCAAGAGGAGGATGTCAGAAGTGAATACTTGAAAGGCTTGAGTGAAAGATTTGAGAACCTAGATAAAGTGAATGATATTGAATGCTTGTGGAATGAATTTAAAGATGGATTAGTAGGAGTAGCTGTCAATGTTTGTGGGGTGTCGAAAAGGAGAAATGGTGGAAAGAAGAAGAATGTGTGGATGGATAAAAAAGTACAGGCAGCTGTTTGTGAAAAGAAAAAAGCATGGTTAGATTGGTTAGCTGTTAAAGCTAATCAAAGAATGCAGAAGGCCACAAGTGATGATGTTAGTGTAGCACGAAAGGAATATAAAAGAGTGAAAGGTATTGTAAAGGATGTTGTTGAGAGAAAGAAAGAGGAGTGTAAAGATGAGTTTGACAGAAGGCTTTCTGAGGATTTCCAGTCAAACCAAAAGTTTTTCTGGAAATCCATACGGACAGCCCGAGGAAAGTTTGGATCATCGGAGCTGAGTAAAATCAGAAGCCAGGATGGAAGTATTATAAAAGGTGAAGAATGTGTGCTGAAGAGATGGAAGGAATATTTTGAAAGTTTGTTTGAGAGAGAAGCAGAGGCTAGCGTACCGAGGTCTTCTGTGGAAATGCATGAGAATGAATATGATAGTAATGCAAGTGAGATAAGTATGGATGAGATCATGAAAGCAATGAAAAGTATGAAATCAGGTAAAGCAGGTGGGTATGATAGAGTGTCGGTCGAAATGTTGAAGGCTGGGCGAGGCATTGTGGCTAGTCAGCTGTACCGCCTTTTCAACCTGTGTTGGACGAACGGCCGAGTACCAGGTGACTGGTGCAAGGCTGTGATTGTGCCGCTGTACAAGGGAAAAGGGTCACAACAGGACTGCAAAAATTACCGCGGGATAAGTCTTCTCAGTGTCGTCGGCAAACTGTATGCAAAGGTTTTGATTGAAAGAGTGATGAAAGATACTGACGAAAAAATATGGGATGTACAAGCGGGATTTAGAAAGGGAATGGGATGTACAGATCAGGTCTTTTCCTTGCGGTGCATAGCTGAAAAGTTTTTGGCCAAAAACCAAAAAGTCTACTGCGCGTTCGTGGATTTGGAAAAGGCCTATGACCGAGTGGTGAGGAATGAATTGTGGTCGGCATTGTCTATGTATGGGGTGAACGGTCATCTGATTCAAGCACTGAAATCTCTCTATGAGGATTCCAGTGCTTGCGTCAGAATAAACCGGGCGTACACTGAATGGTTTAGCATCGAAAAAGGTGTTAGGCAGGGATGTGTAGCGTCACCTTGGCTGTTTAACCTGTTCATGGATAATTGTTTGACTGATCTGAAAGAGAGTATGTGTGGACTGAGAATGAATGAGTTACTCATCAAATGTCTTCTCTACGCTGATGACCAAGTTATACTTGCGTCATCTGCTGAAGAGTTACAGGAGATGGTAACAATGATGAATGTGGCTTTTGATAGGAAAGGAATGAAAGTAAATGTAAGCAAGACGAAAGTAATGATACTTGAAAGAGAAGAGTGTATGACAGAGTGTACTATATTAATAGGTGGTGAACAAGTCGAACAAGTGAAGGAGTTTGTGTATCTGGGTTCTAAGTTTACGAGAGATGGAAAGTGCGAAAGTGATATCGAAAGAAGAGTGAATGCTGGAAACATGGTGAATGGTGCTCTGCATGCTTTTATGAAAAGTCAGAAGGTGTCTCACAAGGCTCGTCTGGCTGTTCATAGAGGCGTTTTGGTACCAACACTGATGTTCGGCAGTGAAAGCTGGGTATGGCAGAAGAAGCATGAAAGTAGAATTAATGCAGTAGAAATGAGAGCGTTGAGGAGTATGATTGGTGTGAAATTGAGTGACAGGATTAGAAATAGTGTGATAAGAGAACGTTGTGGCGTAAAAGAAGACGTAGTGACTAAAACTGAGAAAGGGATGCTAAGATGGTTTGGTCATGTGGAGAGGATGAATGAAGGAAGATTGACGAAATAGATCCACAAGGCGAGAGTGAATGGAAACGTTGGAAGGGGAAGGCCTCGGCGAACGTACCAGGACCAAATTCAAGACGTTTTGAATAAAGGCCAGGTTAAAAGTACCCTAAACCGACGAGCATGTATGAAAGGATTGATGAAGGTTCAGGAAGCAAGGGAAGTATGTCAAGATCGTAGCAGGTGGGGAACTGTGGTCTCTGCCTACCCCAACGGGAACAAGGCGTGATGTTATGTATGTATGTATGTAAAAATATTAAATTAGTCTAATTTATAAGTCACGCCTCGCTGTCTTTGACAGTTTATTGTTCATTCACAATGTAAAAAGATACGATTACGCTTTTGAACCACACCTCACCTAAACGAACCGCATTGTGTCCCCTTCTCTGATCAAAAAAACAATAGCCTCAAAGAACCAATAAAGTAATAGCAAACAAACCAATCAACGTCTTCAGTTGACAAGAAGAACATTCTTTGAAACCAAACTACGACGTTTCAATGTGTAATTTTTCCCTACCCGGATAAAACTTTGAACTGCGGTGGCGGCCTTAGCAGGATTGAGACCTAGCTCTTTTTGCTTACCGTTAAATTACCCTTCCAATTGTGACAGCAACTGCAAATCGGATGTAAATGGCACTGGAGACGGAATTAGCAATTCAGTTATTGCCTGCTTGTGAATTTTGAATCCATTATATCCTGGGAATTTAATCCTGGGAATTAAGTCTAGGCAACGAAGCGGATTGTTGTATGAAAACCCCCGCATTAAATCCTCAGTCCATGAAACTTTGCTGGGGTATTACACTACATGAGACAAATTTTAAAAAAAATCGGTACTTTTAATTTTTCCATACAAAAATTACAAAAAATGTATGAAAATTATTCTTGTGATTTTTTTTGATATTTTGAATTTACATTTAATTCATGATTCTTTATCATCCTGTAAAACTGGTTTGAGAGTGCCTATGGTCGAGTCATATCCAGCCCCCCGCTGGAATTTCCAAAAGGCAGATTGGAGCAGTTTTGCAACCGAGCTAGACAACTGTATAAGGTGGATTCTCCCTGTCGCAGAAAATTATGGGCGATTCCGCAACTTGGTAAAGAGTATTGCCAAAAAGCATATACCTCGAGGCTATAGAAAAAACTACATCCCTTGCTGGAACAGCGACACTGAACAACTCTGGAATGAATACTCCGAATCTGGAGATCGAACCGTCGCTCATAAGCTCATAGAATCTTTAAATGTTGCCCGAAAAGAAAAGTGGGAACAAACAGTTGGAGCTATGAACTTTAGACACTCCAGCCGAAAAGCCTGGCATACACTCAGTAGACTTACCTCTGGAAAAACCTCACAGAAAGGTCAGCCCAAAGTGAACCCTAATGCCATAGCCCAAAGAATACGAAAGCTCTCGAAAGCTCCCAGTCACAAGAGCCACACACGCAAAATACGCAAGGAACTAAACGAACTTAAGTCCAAGTCGCAAGCTCAAGAGAAATATAGCCGTCCTGTTTCAGCTGACGAAGTAACGCAAAATATAAAACAAATATCAACTAACAAAGCTTGCGGCGAGGATGGCATATTTCCAGAGTTCGTAAAGTACTGCGGCCCTCGTACGCGAGAATGGCTCGCTAAGTTTTACACCAGCATAATTGATACTGGAGTGATACCACCGCTAATGAAGCGAGCTAAGATAGTGGCAATACTCAAACCTGGAAAACCTGAAGATGCAGCAGACAGCTATCGTCCTATAGCACTGCTTAGCGTCATCTATAAGCTCTTGGAACGCATAATATACAATCGTATTGCGGGCACCATCAACGAGTGCATTCCAGAGGAGCAAGCAGGCTTCCGACCGCACAGAAACTGTACAGACCAGGTGCTGGCACTAACAACGCATATCGAGAACGGATTTAACCGTCAAATGAAATCTTCCGCGGCGTTCATCGATCTTACTGCCGCGTACGATACTGTGTGGCGCCAAGGGCTCCTGTATAAGTTACTCAAGATAGTGCCTTGTATGAAAATCTTCAGGCTCCTTGAAAATGCCCTAAGCAACAGACCATACCAGGTCCACCTGGGTGACCATATAAGCAGCATAAGTGTGCTCAACAATGGCCTTCCCCAAGGATCAGTTCTCGCGCCGCTACTCTTCAATCTATACATACATGACCTGCCTAATACTGTCAGCCGGAAATTCGGCTATGCGGATGACCTAGCTTTGATAACGCAGGATAAAAGCATGGAAACTTCGGAAGCTGTACTGGAAAAGGACCTTGCGATTGTGGACGATTTCTTCGTCCGTTGGCGTCTGTGCCCTAACCCTTCCAAGACTGAGGTTTCATGCTTTCATCTTAGCAATAAGCTAGCAAACAAGGAACTCAGGGTCATGTTTAGGAGCACACTCCTTAACCATAATTTCTACCCCAAATATTTGGGAGTCACCCTGGATAGAAGCCTTAACTTCAAGCAACACCTTGAAAATGTGTCCGCAAAGTTGAGGACCCGCAACAGTATTATCCAAAAACTTACAGGTACTTCCTGGGGAGCTAGCGCTACCACCCTGAGAACCTCTGCGTTATCTCTCGTATATTCAACAGCTGAATACTGTTCGGCAGCCTGGCTAAAAAGCGCCCACACGTCGGCTATTGACGTGCAGTTAAATCACTCAATGCGACTAGTAACTGGCTGTCTAAAACCAACCCCGTGCCACTGGTTGCCGGCGCTCAGCCACATAATGCCACCGCATCTGCGCAGAGAGAAATGTCTTGCCCACGAGTTGGACAAAATCCGTGAAAACAAAGCCCTGCCTATACATCAAGACCTCAACGAGTTCAAAACCACCAGGCTAAAGTCCCGGCAGCCTCCTGCTCTGAAGCTTCATAACTTTGAGTCAGAGGACCTGCACGAAGCCTGGTCTGATGAGATCAAACTCAAATCCCATCCTAATGAACTATTTAAGCTTGATATCAAGCAAAGACCGCCAGGTTTTGATGAACACCGGCGAGTATGGTGTCTGCTTAACAGGATCAGGACGGGAGTTGGCAACTGTGCTGCCCTGTGGTACAGGTGAGGCTGGTGTGAGTCGGCGGCGTGCCAGTGCGGGTGCCCAGAGCAGACCGTGCAACATATAGTTTTTGACTGCCCTCTCACAAGGTTTGATGGCACGAAGGAGGACCTACTGTCGCTATCAACGGACGCAGTAGCGTACCTTAGATATAATAAATTATTATTTTTTTAAGTAGAGATGCCATACGATAAATAAATAAATAAATCCTGTCAAATAAAATCTGCCTGAGAAATTTATGTTGGGGTCAACTGCTTCGTTGCCTACACTAATTATGAATCCAATAATTATAGATATACGCCTTTATTTTTTTATCACCAGAGATATTTTAAGAGGTGGTCCACGGAACTGAACAACTTTTTTTAACGAACATAGATTAAAATAGGAAGAAAGATTTTCGTCTTCCCATACAAACTGCATCCTTTGACAGCACATTTGTAAGGGAGGTCTAATTTCTTTTTTCATAATCCTCAGCTGGTTCATTTGTTCTATTGCCGACAGATTGTAGTGAGGTGGAATTAATAATAAAAAATTTAAAACATGACTGTGCCCCCGGATGGGATGACATAACAGCGTTATCACTTAAAGCAATTTCTGCAAATATTACACCAGTGCTGACTGATCTAATAAATCGTTGTCTGCAGGATGGAATTTTCCCAGATGCCTTGAAAAAATCTATTGTTCACCCTGTTCACAAGTCTGGGAGCAGAGACAGTGTTACTAATTATAGGCCAATCTCTATCCTCACAACTCTGTCTAAAGTATTTGAACGCATCATCAATAATCGTCTCGTAAAATATCTCGAGGAATCCCAACTATTAAGTAGTTGTCAGTACGGATTCAGATCGCGTCGCTCGACTGATGATGCTGTTCATAAATACACAGACTTCTTAATTAAAAAAATGGATGGTGGGAAAAAGTGCCTCTCAATCTTCCTTGATCTGGCAAAAGCCTTTGATACTGTCTCTGTTCCCATACTTGTGAAAAAGTTAGAGTGTTTAGGCATCAGAAGAGCTCAGCTAGCACTACTTACTGATTACCTCACAAAACGATTTCAACGTGTTAAAATAGGTGAACACGTTAGTGAGGAAGTTCCAGTAACTTTCGGCGTGCCGCAGGGCAGCATCTTGGGTCCCACTCTTTTTTTATGCTACATAAACCAATTATGCCAACTTGATCTTGCAAACTGCCAAATTGTAGCCTATGCCGATGACACGACTCTCACGTTTTATGCGAACACATGGGATGAATTATTTCACCATGCTCAGTCAGGTTTCAACGTAGTATGTGACTGGCTTGCGGCAAATTCTTTAACATTAAACTCAGACAAAACCAAAGCCATAGTTTTTACTATCATCGATCACCCTGGTGTACCTAAGTCATTTCCCCCTATAGTAGCACACAATTGTAAAATACCCCATCTGCAACCATGCGAAACTATCTGCCCTAAAATCGAGTTAGTGAATAGCGTGAGATACTTGGGAGTTACTATTGATAGAAAATTAACATTTGAATCTCACATTCATAATACTTCCCAAAAAGTACGAAAATTAACATACATTTTTAAACAATTACGCCATGTCGCTGATTCCAAATTGGTAATAAATGTTTATCTTGCACTGGTGCAGTCAATCTTGTCATATTGTATTAGCTCATGGGGTGGAGCTGACAAGACAAAACTTATCGAATTGGAAAGGGCTCAGAGACTGATCCTCAAAGTCTGTCTTTTCAAACCGCGACTGTTTTCAACAGTTGAGCTTTATAGTGAGGCAAAGGTTTTAAGCGTGCGTCAGCTATACATTTTGGCTACAATTCTACGACAACATTCGACCTTACCTTTCGAGCGTCCTCTGATTCCAATCAGAAGACACTATACGGTCTGTAGTCATGTTTTGGTACAAACAGCTTTAGCTCACAGATTTTTTATAGTCCGTGGTGCAATTTTATACAATCGTATAAACAAAAAAGTCAACATGTATACCTGTTGTAGACCTGAGTGTAAAAAATTGGTTACCCAGTGGCTGATTGTGCTTAGTTATGAGGAGACAGAAAATCTTCTAAAGATTCAATCATAAAGCAGGTGAAGGTATACGCGCTCATCATATACACTCCCACTCACTCACTTTCACAAACACTTACACACCACTCTCACACAACACTCTCACACACTCCTACACTCACACTCCCTCTCTGACGTATCCTGCACACAACTCTCTTTTCTTTTATTGAAAAATTTTGAATATGTTATATCTTCTAAAAATTGTTTTACTGTAGCTTTGTAATGTTTTAGTTTTGCAATACTTTTGTTTTTCTACTTTGTAGTATATTTTAATCCACATTAATGTCTCGGATGAATTTCGACATTTATACAGGGCGGAGACCTGGAGTCCTAAAATACAGGCCTTTGCTTAGTTTAGGCTCCAGTCTCCCACAAATACCAAGTCAATTTTTAAGTTACTTTTATTGCATGCATGATTTGTGGTGAGAAATAAACATATTTTTGATTTTTGATTTTGATTCCGATCCATGTTCCTTGGGAAAAGTTGTTCAGTTTCATGGGCAGAAATACCTCTTAAAATATACAGGGTGTTAAAAAAATAACACTGTATTCTTGTGGAGATAAGATAATATGAGTTGTGTGCCATTTTCGTTTTAGATAGGTTAGTAGCCAAAATGTCTGTTTCTTCGACAAAGCCTTCTCAAGGACCAAAATGTACAGCTTAATAAAATTTGGGGTAATGGATATTTGGACTCTGTTGCGATTGGCACCACAATGTTGCAAACCACGCTGCGCTAACTGCAGTAGGATGCTGGACTCATAGTCCAGTAATAATTAAATTAATTAGTCTTATCTTTTATTAAAACACGGGTTGACTGATAGTAGATAGATAGATAGATAGAAACTCTTTATTGCACACAAATTAAGAGTAATTGCGTAAGAAACCTTATATCTAATTGCGCGCAAAGGCGGCCTTATTGCTTAGAGCAATCTCTTCCAGGCAACCTTAGGACTGGGAATCGCTGAGATAGACACGAGTAGTGCAGAGTTTGCTTAACTAAGTTAGACTAATTTGAAAATAAATTAGGTACATAAAATCAAACAATAAACTTAAGTATTTACCAAAATACTTAAATACAGACATAGAATAAATAAATACACATATATACTTACATAAAATAATACACATATACACAGATGTAATATACATAAATAAACATAAAAATATATACCTTTTACATACATTATATAAATAATATAACAACAAAATGTAAATAAGTGTCCTATTTTCCTACAGACAACTTTCCTCTTTCTTTAGGTAGAATTCGATCAATTTAGATTTGAAAGCATTACTGGTTTTTGCTTGACGAATGTCACGTGGCAGTTCATTCCACAATCGGGCTGACATTTTTGTAAACGAATTATAATAGAAATTAGATTTTGCGAATGTTGTGGTTAGCAAATTATCGTTTTTAGACCTGGAAGCTAAGAGATGATTTGACCCTAAATAATCAAAATTTTCACCGAGATATGGAGGAGAAACCGGAGAGTTGAGGATGTTGAATAGTAAAGAGAGGGCATGTACGTAACGTCGCTGACGAGTCGGTAATAGTTTTAGTTTATTCCTATACTCAGATACATGATCGTATTTCCTAAGACCGAAAATGAAACGTATACACATGTTTTGCAGCCGATCGAGTTTGTTCAAAAGGAGCTGGGATAAATCCAAGTAACTGATATCTGCATAATCTAGGATCGGAAGGACTAAGGAATTAACGAGCTCAGTTTTAGTTTTTACGGGAAGAAGATTTTTCCATCTTTTCATCGACCCAAACACAGCAAAAGTTTTACGACAAACGGTTTCCACTTGAGGAAGCCAGGAAAGATTTTTGTCAATTAGCAAACCCAGGTTCTTGACAACATCCACAAACGGCAATTGGCAGTTATTCAGTATTACAGGGGTAAGGTTTGTAAATGATATCCGATCTAGCTGCTTTGTCCCACCGACAATAATGACCTGAGACTTAGCTGGATTAACAGTTAGACCAAAGGATTTGCTCCAGTTGTGAATTTTTGCAAGATCATTATTTATAGAGAAAATGACGTCTGAGACCTTATCAGCCGGACCTTGGCAGTATAACTGAAGATCATCAGCGTAGAGGTGAAAGGAGGAAGATATGTGAGAAGTAATAGAATTTATAAAAATCGAGAAAAGGAGGGGAGAAAGCACTCCACCCTGCGGCACACCAGTAGTAATGGGACAGAAGGTAGATGATTTATTGTCTAACCGAACGCACTGCTGGCGGCCACTAAGGTAGCTGCGGAACCATTTAACGGTGATTGGAGAAATATTTAGTGAGGATAATATACTAAGAAGAATATCGAAATCTATAGAATTAAAAGCATTGCTAAAATCAAGAAGTACGAGGACAGTAACTAACTGCTTTTCCATACCGAATCGGATGTCGTCAGTGACCTTAATCAAAGCGCTGACTGTGCTGTGTCCAAGTCGAAAGCCTGATTGGAAGGGACTGAGAAGCTGATTACGTTGTAGAAAGATACAGAGTTGTTGGTGTACCAGGCGCTCAAAGACTTTCGATAGAAACGGCAGGATAGAAATTGGGCGATAGTGGGAAGGATGTGAAGGATTGTAAATTTTTTGGAGAGGTATTACATAAGCTTGACGCCAGACATTAGGAAAGGAAGCAGTATCTAGTGAGGTATTAAAGATATGACATAGAATAGGAGACACTGTTTCTAGAGTCAACACTATCATCTTTCGACCAATACCATCCAAGCCCTCGGCGTCCGATTTTATGGCGTTGATAGATTTCTCTACCTCTTTTACTGTAAATAGCTCTAAAGGCGAACTGATCATAATATGGGGTAGGAATATTTTTCAGATGCAGTAATGTCTTAGATTTTAAACGGCAGTCACAGAAGATGCAGAAGAGAAATGGCTATTTAAAGAGTTGAGATCTATTTTAGTGGCTTGTAAATTCAGCTGCTTAGATTTACCTATTCCAAGAGATCGTATAAACCTCCACACTTTTGCCTGGTCACAATTTTTTACCGATTCATGTATATAGGATCGTTGTGCGTCCCTACACAGCTTATTACAACGATTTCTTAGGTATCTATATTTGTCACGATTATCATCAATTGAATAGTAGTACAACTTGCATGATTATTTTGTTGATACTCGACCGTTGAGTTCCCGGCCTGCTGAGACAGCGCTTTGACTTGCTTTGTTGTCTAAAGTCGCGGAAATTTAATGAATGAATGATCTAGTATGGCCGTACAATGTTTTTAAAGGCTTTTTTTACTTCCAAACTGATTTAGGAATAAAGAAATAAAGAAAGTTTTATTTGCTATAATATTTTTCAAAAGGCTCAAAAGACGCGTATTAGGGAGCTGTAAGGTGCAAAAAGAATTATTCGGGAAAATCAAAAACGATACGATTTAAAGTTATGGCCGAAATAGTAAAAAAAAAAAAATCTTTTTCCTAAGTTTAGATTTTGGCGCTCGATATTTTGGAAATATCAAAAATTTGAGAAAAATTCCTACAATTTGAGCCTAAAACAAAGACGAACGGGTTAAGGGTTTGCCCTATAGCCTAAACTTTTTGAAAAAAGTCAAAAAGTCAGAACGACATTTTTAATCCGTTGATTCATTTCCAATGTGCTCGAGGTATGTAAGGAAGGAAATCTGTGAAATTTTTATACAAGTAAAGGCACAAAAATAAAACTTAAGTACCTGCTTAAGGCTGAAAACATAAAATAAATCCAGAATAAAAGATTATTTCCTATCACTTTCCATTCCATTAGCAAAATTACCCATGATACCCACTAAAGTCCACACAATTACTCGCTGAAAGCAGCACTGCTGAGGCAAAAAACGATAAAAAAAGGTTTATTTTTCGATAAAATTTCTGCCAGTAACGAGCGATAAAGACGTGACTAATTACGTAGTTCCTTTAACTGGGCGCTATTTTCCTCAACTGGGTAAAGTTTCTGAGAGAACCGGATGCAATCTAACTGTTGAAAAATTCAATTTAATCGGGTCGTCAGTCGCTTTTTATGTTTCAGGTAATTATTATAAGAAATTTATACGTATATAAAGTATGCTGTTCATCTTATTTCGTAGTAAAAAGTTATTTTTGTGTATTGTTCAAATATTTTTTTTTAAACAGATTGTCTTATTGGCAAAAAGAGTAGAACAAAAGTTTTTTATTCTGACTTCAACAGTAACTCTGCAAACGGAATTCAGGTAAAAAATCCTTATACATATATGTTACTGGAAAATGATACGGAACCGTAAGATCATCACTTTCCTAGTAAGTTGATCAACTAACGATTCTTATTATTTTCCGGCGACATATACAGAGTGTAACAGAAATGGTATACTTAAATATATTTTTTTCGTATTTCGACCTATGCTCTTTAAGGAAAGTTGTTCAGTTTCATGGGCAGAACCACATCCTTCAGGGTTGATATACCCTTTCTGATACACATTGTATAATAATTTTATAAATTTTTGCTATTTTCTAGCAATAAAATGCACAATATATAAAGTCTTTGGAAAACTTTAAACGCAATTAAAGTAGGCAGGTTGGAATTTTGTACCTTTTATCGGTCTTTCATGACCCGGACACAACCTTTTCATCCGGCTTACTTAAAGGCCTTTATTGGACTGGCTGAGGGCGCCACAAGTTATCTCACGTCATTGCGTACAAGAAATTTGCAGCATTTGCATAATTTGAGAAAGTAGTGACCTATTATATCCAAAAAACGTTGGTCTACTAAATGCGAAACCTGTAAGGTTCGGTGGAGTCGGGGAGAATAGTTGTTACGTCTTCTTTTTAGTAAAGTTTCTAATAGTTTATCAGCAAATTAAGCTTACTATGGAAATAAAAAATGGTTGCTGAGCGTTGTTATTTTACATACAACAAAAGCGCGTTGCACACCCAAAAAACTAATGATGATTGTCTCGTAATGTAATTTATGACTACTCACCTTCAAATTGGAACACAGTAGTGCCGATTCAGCTGCTTCGAGGCAGATATTGGCTAGAAAAGGCGTGTGGGGTTGCTTCCTCATTTACATACATATATAACGTGCAGCGTAAGTAGTGTCAAATATTTTCAGGGCTGAGAAAATAGGTCATACTAATCACGTGTGCAAAAAATTAAAGAAATCTGCAGGTTAGTTTAAGAGTTATTAAAGAAAGAAACTCTGTTACCTAATCGTAAAAACATCAGCCTGATCAACTGACTAACAACACAAACACCCACGCGCGCTATGTTCATTCGTCTATCACTCATACTAATACACGCTCTGCGCACAGTCGCACGCACACAGTCAAATAGCTGACGCGTTTACGTAATCTAAAGTAGTGAGAGTGCGTCACGTAAAGGGTGATATCTTTTTTAATAGTTTTTGCATTATTTTTTTTGTTGGAAACATTAACTTTTATACTAAAGTGTAGATTTTTGAAATATTTTTCGTACGTGATTAATATGACATTATTGTTCAGCCCTGAAAATATTTGACACTAATTACGCTGCACCTTATATACATAACATCACGCCTCTTGCCTCTAAACCTATCTTTTTAGGTTTTTTTCATTATGTTTCGAGTAAGGAAACGAGTAGGTGAGCCACCTGGTGGTATAGCAGGCCCAGGATACTCGTAAGTTTGGCTTTGACGGTTATTTTCTGCGCATGGATGAGAAGCAAAGCAAAGGCGGAGAGCCATTGAACGATTCGCTCGCCTCCTCCACCTGCCGCGCTCACCCCGCGATTCATTTTTTGAGTTCTGCGCATTAAAGGTCATAGACAGAGTTATTTTGTGCGAAGTTTAAGTCACCACCGCCCATAGCACCCACTGTCTTATTAGTGACGGATGTAACACTAATAAGATGTAACTGTATATTGGTGCACTACACTACAGTCTTTCGTCGCTGCTGATTTCCTCAAAAGGTTGTCTGGAAGAAATCACTTTTAGTGATAAGGCCGCCTTTTGCCCACTTATTGTAAAACCGTAATTTTTAATCTTTATTCCTAGATGTGTGCAATAAAGAGTTATTCATTCATTCATTCAAGATAGCAAAGCGCATTGCCTACCCTGAGAACTAAGATAGTATTTCTCATGTGCCGGTAATATCACTCACTGGCTCCCTTACCTTTCGAACCGAAACACAGCAGCGCAAATACTGCTGCCTTACGGCACGTATAGGCAAAAGGGTGGCATTTCCACAGACGCACTTTGCTCAAATGCCCGACCACCTTAAAATAATAATAATAATAGAATGGTTACCTTGATGCTAAATTTATTAAGTATCAAGTTAGGTTTTTTTTTAAAGAAATTGTTAGCAACAGATTGAATGAAATTTACTTTGATATGTTATTTTGCAACAAAAAAGTCTCGAAAATACTGATATTCCAGAGATCTCAATAAGGTCGTTAGCCACATACAAATTGCTCTAATTGAAGCGAAGCAACTCGTACTAATTTGCTTCTAGTGAGCCGTGTCTATTATGAACAATTAGCTTTATTGAACGCAGGATAATGTGGTATATCTAATTACTGAACAACGAGGCAAAGTAAAAACAAACAAAAAAAAACGGTCAAGTGCGAGTCGGATTTGCGTGCCAAGGGTCCCGATATACCTATAGTATCTATTTTTAGAAGCATTATTATCCTATCCTGCTATATATATATATATATATATATTTATTATTATGTATTGTATTATTATTTTATTATATTATTATTATTTATAATATTATAAACTCGAAAGTTTGTAAGTATGGATGGATGGATGGATGGATGTTTGTTACTCTTTCACGCAAAAACTACTTTATAAATTTTAATGAAACTTGGCATATATGTAGGTTAGTTCCTGGAATAGCACATAGGCTACTTTTTACCGCGGGAAAACACCTCATTCCTACAGGAAAACGCATTTAATGCGGGTGAAACAATATATGATATTAGTTACTGTGCTTCTTAGCGAAACCGTTTGACTTCTTTTGAGTTTAATAATTCAGATTTTTCCAAACAACGGATATAAAAGAGGACAGGGGTAGTTTTTCAGACATTTTTCTTCAGAATGCACAAGTAAAGTCATTTAATTTCTTTTTTTATTCTTTCATTTGAAAAGCAGGTGGAAAAGCACATTTTAAAAGTATTCTAAATATCAAGTCGATAGCGTGAGTGAGTGAGTTACAGAGATAAACAGTTGTAACACACAGAACGTTTTTGGTTTTTACCATTTTGGTTCCCTAACCCTTTAATTTCCGAGAGAGATATTTCGTAACTAGATAAATCATTTTGTCATGTATGTAGCATGTGTTCCGCAGATGATAAAAACAAGGAAAAACGGTGAGGGATTTATTTCCCGTCGCCGCTGCGCTGGCAAGATTTGATTTGTATCAAGTACCGGCCATTGCCTAGCAACACCCCTGCTTTTATTAGTTCCTGGTACGGACTTGTACCTAGGTAAGTGAAGGAGAATAAAGACCTTGTTAAGTAGAAGAAATATGATAAGATGTTCTTGTTGTTCTTGTATTAAGCTGGCTGAGTGACCGAATATATCAACCTAAAGCCTTCATTGATTATGAGAATAAAAATGTGATAAAAATATGATAAAAAAAAACTAATATTAATTAATCAATAATTATGTTTTTTAGGGTCCCGTACCTCAAAAGGAAAAAAACTGAACCCTTAAAGGATCACTTTGTTGTCCGTCTGTCTGTCACCACCCTTTTTCTCAGGAACTCGTGTAAGTATCAAGCTGAAATTCATATCAAATACTCAAGTCTACTGTCCATTAGAGGTATGAAAGAATCAAACTTCTAAGTTAACGCGGTCAAAAGATACAGCTGTTTATGCCGCAATATTTCGAGTGTTTTGACCCTCGCAAGGGAATCAAAACCTACACGGAACACAGAATCTTGAAATTTGGTACGAAGCAACGTATTATAGCACAGATAAAGGAAAATTTGCCAAAAGCATAAATAAATAAAATAAATAAATATTGGGGGACATTTTACACATGATCATCTGATCCCAAACTAGGCAAAGCCTGTACTATAGGTACCAGAGACTGATATACACACATAAATAGATAAATAACACCCAGACACAGAACAAATACTTGTGTTCATCACACAAATGTTTGCCCTGGGGGTGATCGAACCCGCGGCCCACGGCGTGAGAGGCAGGCTCACTACCGACGACACCAACGGGCTTGTCACTGCAATTTTTAGTTACATCATATATTAAAAATAATTTTAATAATTTTAAACTTACTACCCTTTTTCTCATGAACGTGTAGAGGTATTGAATTGAAATTCATATCAAATACTCAGGTCTAAATATCTTTAAGCTGTAACAAAATCAAATTTCGATTTAAGCCGCATATTTTGAAAGTCGCAACTACTCGCAAGGGAATCAAAACCTAAAGGATACTTCCAGTCGACCTAGAATCTTGAAATTTGGCATAAAGCAACGTTCTATAGAACACACTAGCTGTTACACGCGACTTCAAAAAAACAGAACTCGAACTTAAGTGAAACATGTTTGGCGGAACGCTTCTCCTTCTTGATCCCTACGTAAAAGATGCATTTGTACTTATCCAAGTTGAATGGCATCTTACTAAAAATTTTATTATCTTTTGAATTTATTAAACTTGTGCGTAGCAAGGAATTTTTATTCAATGTCGTCACAGCCGAACATTAAAAAGAAGGCAATAAAGGGTGGGAATGGGTAGCGAGGAGGTATTCATAAAAGTCAAAAAAGTTCCTATCTATCCTTTTCCATTCCGTTTTACCCCTAACTATTCCCATTCATCCTTATCTATCCTTTTCTACACCTATGAGTCCTTTTTTATCCCTACATATCTATCTGTATCTATACCTTTCTGTTCGTGTATATCCCTATGTATCCATACCTCTAACCCTACTCATACCCCTATTCCCAACCCTATCCCCACCCCTGTTCCCGACCCTGTCCCCACTCCTCTCCCCGCTCCTGTCCCCACCCCTGTCCCACGCCTGTCCCCACCCCCGTCCCCACCCCTGTCCCCACCGCTGTCCCCACCACGATCCCTACCGCTGTCATCGCCATTATCCCCACCTCTGACCCCGACGCTGTCCCCACCGCTGCCCCCACCGCTGACCCCACCGCTGTCCCCACCCCTGTCCTGTAATATGTGCGACCGGCTTGAATATACTCGTTTTTGGAATAAAGTAAATAAATTAATAAATAATGCCAAAAATTTATATACACAGCATGAGATAAAAAAATGTAATGGAGACATGAGAAAATTGGAATAAAATTAATTGTTGGATAGGAAGGACTAAGAGTAATTTAGATAAACTTATTGTCAAATATTTAGGAAGTAAGGCTGATCTTCAGGAAGTTTGTACTAAATTCTCACTTACATTTACAAATGAAATCAGTAATATTAAGCATCGATGTCATACAATTTTTTTAGACAGAAATAGTTATGTCAACCCTGAAAATTTGACATTTAGATATGTAAAAGTAAGTAGCGCAACAGTTGAAAAATATATAGATAAATTTAGTATAGAAAAGTCGCCGGGCATAGATAAAATAAGAGTTCAAGATATTAAATATATAAAGAAAGAATTAAGCCCTGTTATTGCATTGTTTATAAATCTTTGTTTCACGCAAAGTATAAACCCCGACGAATTAAAAAAGTCTATAATTCATCCTATTTATAAACAAGGATCTTATTATGATTATTCAAATTATAGACCCATAGCCATATTGTCAGTTATAAATAAGTTAGTACAAAAAGTAATAGTTGGCCAAATCACAAAATTTTTAGAAAAGCATGAGATTTTGTCGAATGCGCAGCACGGCTTTAGGACTGGACGCAGTACCTCCACGGCATTGACAAACTTTTCGGATGATGTTAATAATTGTTTAAACAACGGAAATCAAGTAATATGAGTTATTATTGATTATAAAAAAGCATTCGACACATTAGATCATGAAATACTACTTCAGTCGATGGATGAATGTGGAATTCGTGGGCAAACAAATAACTGGTTTCGCAATTACTTAACAAATAGAACAATCCGCACAGTGGTCAATGGAGTAGAGGGCGAGGAATGTGACGTGGAATTATGGGTCCCGACAGGCTCTGCTTTCAGCCCTATTGGCTACATTATGCACGTGAACAGCGTGCCCAATGTGGTTGAATATTTTCGAGTGTATATGTATGCAGACGACATGTGCCTACTTTATTCTGCAAAGGATGTAAACGAAATTACAAAATTTATCCAGTTGGACTTAAATAATGTCACCAGGTGGGCACATGGCAATGGAATAATTATCAACCATAGTAAGACAAAATGCATACATATACACTCGCCACATAACAGGTCTGCAGCAAGCCTGAACCTGTACACCTTAAGGATTGTGGGTCACACCTATGACTGTTTGCATAGGGCCACAGGTGATGTTCCTGTGAACAGTATTAATGTCTGTAACTGTAGTCATCTGCAGTTTGTCGATTCTTTTAAATACCTAGGTCTACATGTTGATCGAAAATTTTACTTGAAAGTACATGTCGGTGAAGTATGGGCAAAGCTAACAATTTTGCTAGGAAGGTTTTATTACCTTAAACCAATATTATACAAACGCACATTACGAATGGTTTAATACGCGCTAGTCGACTCATCACTCAGTTACGGTCTAAGTTGCTACGGACGTACCTTCGACACATACCTCAAAGACATCAAAAATTAACAGGTTCGATTTTTGAAATACTTAGTAAGTGATAAGATTAAGTCAAAATGTAAAGGAGAATACGAAAAATTGTTTGCTATAACTAAAATTCTATCAGTGAAAACCAAAGTGCAATATTTAGTTACAATTGAAAATTACTATAGTAACAACAATAAAACTTATGTCGAAAATAAATATAATACTAGGCGAGTACGAGAAGGGAAATATATTTGCCCAAAAGTTAAAAATTATTATGGCCAAAGAACTAATATGTATTTAGGGCCTAAGTTATTTAATAGACTCTATTCCCTAGTATCTAAATTGACATTCAAGGAAAAACTAAAAATATTACTGCATGATAGTTTTAAGATTTAAATGCATGTTTTAGTTTAAAATGCATGTATCATTTTTATAAACTTTAGTAAGGTGTTATTAAATAGTGTTTAAACTGAGTGCAATCTTGCCAACAAACTGCTGCTGCTGTTTGGGTATATGATTTGCTCATGATTCATATTAATAGGGATGATAGATCAGCTTAATACGAATCGATTTGGTCCTAACAAGTTTTTCTGTGCGTCGCTGCGTTTTGAGTTAAAGCAAAAAAAATTAAAATAAGATACTAAATAATGTTTTTTTTGTCTGATTTTGTGGCTCCTGTTTAAAATACTTCTGAAGATGTAGAAAATCGAATAGGCAGACATACAGGGCTCTGCATTATCACGGGACGAAGTAGTGAATTTTTGCATTTTGAAGCGCTGTAACTTTACGACGCAGGGCTATTATGGTGGCAGACCATTTTTCTGGGGTTTTATACATTGTATTGCCAAGCATACGTTTCATTGTCAAATTTCAAAATAGTTAAAACTTAATTCCTCAAAAACGCAGGGGTGTGGATGTCCGCCAATATTTTTTGTATCTTCTAGAGGATGCTCCTTATCATCAGTCAAAGCGGACATGAGCAAATCATATAGAAATTTGTTCTTCGTCACCCTTACTATAACTGTTACAGTTATTTCACAATAACTACTTTTTCACGTTAAAATATGCAAAAGTAACGCCGGTCAAAATCAAAATCAAGTCAAAATGTTCTTTATTCATTGAAGGATATTAAAAATATTACATTTACGTTGCTTCAAAAACAGAGTGGCACCCTGTAGGAAAAAAAAGGAGCGACAATAAAAACCCACGCGCTCTTTTAAATATGTTTGATGTACAGGGTTGACACAAAAAACACAAGTCAATTTGAATTAGCCTGTTTGAACCGCAGTCTAATCCCATGGATGTTTCTCTTCTAGATAATCTGATATTTTATAATAAAATTTTTGTTTGATAACAGTTTTAAATTTTTTTAACGGTAAACTTTCAATATCGGTACAAACTAGGCCGAATTATTCGTACCTTGGTATTAATTTTTATCCAAATAAATCACTACGTATTAAGGCTTATATTAGTACCTGAAAACTACTTTTTTAAGTTATTCAAACCGGACAGACCAATCAAAAGTTATCACAAGTGTAATCATTATATAAATTTAAATTTAGTTTAGTTTATTTATTTTCACATTGTAAAATTTACATCACATCGATTTTTCGCCCCTGAAAACCACCGTATGGTAAATTTACAAATATATATAACTGATTACAAATATATATTACAAATATATTTACAAATATATAGCGTGTAAATTCAAAACCGTGAGGTAGCTCAAGGGTGTGCTCAGACCTCGAAACTGAACAACTTACCCAAAGAAACATGGGTCGAAATCGGAGAAATTTTTGTGGCTCCTCCATACAAAATGCACTGTTGACTGTTGCTGGTTTGTATGGAGAAGTAAAAAAAATCTCCGCTTTCGACCCATGTTTTTTTGGAAAAATTGTTCAGTTTCGTGGTTTGAGCACACCCTTAAGCTACCGCACGGTTTTGCATTTACACCCTGTATACATAATATACAAATATTGCTCGTTTAATAGTGTAGAATTATTTTGATTACGGATTGATAATCTAAGAAACTTGTGTTGAGAAATGAAAAAAACATCTCCATGCAAGTATATTGCAGTAATATCTATTGATATGCGATAATTCATACAAAAGTGTTGCAGGACCACCAAGATTTAAACATGTGATTTATGAAAATGTGAAATCTATATGTACATTTTAATGTTTAACAATTTGAATTCTAAATTGATTTGCATATTTCGTTAGATTTTTTTTTGGGATAACCTAAATATATGTTTTGTATTTCCGTACTATACACAAGGTTATTTTTAGGGTTCCGTACCTCAAAAGAAAAAAACGGAACCCTTATAGGATCACTTTGTTGTCCGTCTGTCTGTCTGTCTGTCTGTCTGTCTGTCTGTCTGTCTGTCTGTCAAGACCCTTTATCTCACGAACGGGTAAAGGTATCAGGTTGAAATTAATACCATATATTAGGATCTATGAACCACACAAGATCTGAAAATTTCAATTTTTTACAACGACGCAATCAAAAGATATGGCATTTTATGTCCTCATCTCCATACATTTATTCAAAAATGAAAAACCTACAGGGTACTTCCCGTTGACCTAATATTATGAAATTTGGCAAGAAGCTAGGTCTCACAGTACAAATAATGGGAAAAGTCTGAAATCATTAAATATTACAACTTTTCTCACAACTAATGGTAACCAATTGTGGTGAGCTCCCGTTTCAAGAACATTCATATAAGAGAGGGGTCAAGTTGGATGGTTGCTGAGGCGATTTTTGTTTTAGTTCTATTTAAAAACGGGAACACTTACAAACTTGAAAATTGGTATGTTTATAGTGCATAAGCTATGAAATAACAACAAATAATAAAATTTGGTCAAGCGCGTGTCGGACTCAAAAATCTATGACATTAACTTACTGAAATTTCAACTAATACAATTATGTTTATGTGGTGGTACGGAACCCTCAGTGCGCGAGTCCGACTCGCACTTGGCCGGTTTTTTGGACCTGATATGAGTATTCCTACCTTGTTAGTGAGGTCAAAAGCAACAACTTTTTTTCTACGACTTTGCTAACAACGGTAAACAAAAATTCGACAGCCCATACAAAGTAACGTAAGCGACTAACACATATAGGAAGTCGAAATTTTTATGTGCGTTGTTAGCAAAGTAGTAGAACATAAGTCGTTGCTTTTGACCTCACTAACAAGGTAGCATACTCATATCAGGTCCAAAGAATAACCTTGTATATGGCTTTACAAATTTAAGTTTGCAAGTGGTACTTTTTCCTTCAATATCGCAAGAAATGAAGTGCAGTGCTGCTGTAACATTTATTTTTCTATATTGTAGTAACAAGGCCCACAAACGCAAATCAATAAACAATAAAGTTATATTAGTCTCTTCATAATTTTATTTGAAATGGAAAACATAACTTTCTCAGTTCACTCCATTGAGCTTCTGTTTCATTGAATATAAACGATATGAGTTTGTGGTAGCGTGTTCATTTCATTTTATTAATTGAAGATATATTTTGCACCTATATAATAAGTTTATATTGGAAGTAATTTAACCAAACTACAGTAGAGTTGCGATTGCTTTTAATCATTTGTTGTCATTTGCTTGCAAAACTAGCTACTCAAAACCCATTAGACTTTAAGGGCACTGCATGTTATCCTACGTCATCGAGTACACGAAATTTGCCACTTTGTAGCGATAGTAGTGGCCTACTAGGTCCGCAAAACGTTGGACTGCCAATCTGCAACTGGCAGGTTTTGTACAGTCGGAGCGAAAAGTGGGTTCTTGATAGAGTACATGAATGAAACCTATTCATAGAAATGGAAGGTACTGTACAGATCTGAAGTCCCTTCCAATAGGATCCTCAAATCAGATACGTGAAAGTTTTGGCCAAGGTTGATCGTCTAGAATAATATCCATTAAGAATATTATATTTTTTCTGAATCCTACGTCATTCCGTTTTATATATTTATAATATCTTGTAATTTACAGATTCTGCTCGGTGGAGAGTGGCAATAGAAGAATGAAAAAGAAACACACTTGTTATTTTAATACATATATTTGAATATAAACCTAATCTTTACATGTCTAATTTGAGTTATTTATTTTATTTTATATCACTATTTATTTAAATTTAGTCTCATATTGTTTGGTGTAGTTCAACTGAATTCATGTAGATTCATCAATTTAGGAGAGGTTTCATCTCTTTTACAATGCAATATTATTATAGCCGTTAAGTTTCTGAAAAGAAACCTATGTTAATATAAACGAAGTAATAAAAATAATGTGGGGACAATCCCCAAGTTTGGAGCACCACCTTCGCCCCAAACAGCTCGTCCTAGGCTTCCTCTACCCTAAGTCCTAGGTCCGAGGCATATCATCACCCAGCTCACGATGACATGACGCTAAACTACCCTAACAATCCGACTGGATCGTCAGGATTCTGATCATCCTCGCGGAGCTGGAAATCCCATCGAAACCTTAAACTACAGTAAAGACTAGGGTTAATGTATGTGGAGAGTGGAACCAACTAACCACAGTACAACCCAGACGGTGATGATGTCTCCCCCCGGTATGTTCATGCCCCGCGTCAAAACCCGACTTCCACGTGGCCCACCTTTAAGGGACGATCACTGACTCATCCAGGGTTCACAGGGTATTGACTATTTCTTTTAGTCACCCATACCAGAGCTGGTCACCGAGCCCGCCAGGCACACGAAGCATACAGTCTTCCTTTAGGAAAACAAGGCACTCCTACAAAATGAGCTCTTCCTGTAATCCCTCCGGGCAGACAATGATCGACATCATCGAATCCCTTAGTTTGTTTTGAAATAAGTTAAACTGAAAATAATTAGCCAGCTCCACACGTCCAAGTGTGAAGTCTGTACTAGATACGGGTATAGTATTATTGCTTGCATGGCCAGCCTAGATCAATAACGGTTTTATAACGAGAGACATAAAGAGTTTGAAGGGCAACTTCCCTCCCCCCAGTCACTGAGTGACTTTATTGCACCAACAAGGTCTCCGTATATCCTTCATAGCTCTCACTTGTGATGCGTAGCTAAATCTCTTTTCCGTTACCAACCCACGCAGAACAAGATTTATGTAGAGTAACCCCAGTCTAAACACTCATTTAAATAAAATGAATTGCATCTAAACTATAATGGGATTACTCAGCATATTTCGAAGAAGAACAAATAAGAAGTAAGTATGACAAAAGATTACTGAAGGTAATCCTTAAATAAAAGTGAAGTTTGATGACCAGAACCGAGAAGATATGGGATAGTAGTATCTAAGCTAGGTTGGGCCAAACATTTATGATTTAAGATCTTAAGGGAAAATCAAAAGCATCGAGTATTCAAAACCAAGAACACTGGGAGAATTTAGCGTAAACAACACTAGCTAAAACTCGATGTTCTTTAAAAGAGGACTCAAAAGAAGTATAAAAAATGGGATTATTGTATATACTTAAATATTCGGAACATATCTACAAAGAAAGAAACTAAACATTATAATTTCCGTTCCATTATTGTTTTCAAGAATTTATTTAGTAATGTTAAAGGTGGTTTCACACTGAGTCAAAGTATAATTTTAAGTATGATAAATTATGACTAGTTTTATTAAGGAAAAATAAAACTTAGAATCTTATAAGGTTTAGATTCCTGTATGATTCAATGAAGATTAAATAGATTATTTAACTACTTTAGGATGACACACATAAAGTTCAGAGGTCCCCCAAGGTCAGAGTGTCGTACAGCCGTCGCAGCCTTACGGGCGAACGTCGTCAACACACTTTACAAGAAGCAACCCACGAACGAACATAATGTCTCCATCAAGGATATTCTTCCTTTTGATTCAAGACAATTCTAATTTATTCCTTATAAACAATTTAATGTCATTAGACTAAACTAGAATGTCCCTACACAAAAGAAGAAGGTAATAAATTATCTAACTACTCTACATTTGGTAGACCAACGCAAAGATCAGGAGGTCCTCCCGTGGTATATGCCACTCAAACGACGCATCCAATAATGGGCGAGCGTTGTCAGCACATAACACAAGAAACACCAATTCCAAAATCCAACGTTAAAACACCTTGCTAATATTCCTCCATTTGTACCGGAATAACACCAATTCATCCCACACATACAGATGGGGGAAATCAGGATGAATCAGCGAAATCTCATACAAATAGAACGAGAAGAACTCTAGTGTCATACTCTTTTAGGCTTGAAGGCTCCGGCCCAAGAATGATTAAAATAAATAAATCCGAAGGTTGATATTATCAGATAGACTTAGACAGATACTCCAGTGACACGCGACAAACATTTGCCACAACCAATATAGCGGACATCGGGGACACATGTCACAAAGGCATCCTTCCATGCTTGGTTGAACTAAATAAACCTGAGAGCAGATATTTCTTAATCTCAAAAACTGGGACTCCTATAGAATGATAGTAAAAGAAAAGATAAGCACCTCCTATGAACATGAGTACTGAAATGTAGTAATGTTCTCAGCATGTTCCAATTTTGGGAAATTGAGGCAAAAGATTCAAAATCACTATCAAAACAATTTATTATTGTTTGAAATAGTATTATTTATAATATTCACTCAACTTAAACTTACCCTTTATTTCACAATAAAATGTCACAAACTATATCCAAGTTTTAGTTTTCAGACATACTATTTTAAGATTTTGAATTGACGTTCTAATTCTTTTGAACTGACGGAATATTTTTAAATTTTATCATATGATGACACTAGTATATTAAAAACTGGAATTTTGATTTAGGGCCAAAGATTTTATATTATTTTCTAAAAAAGTAATTATTTAATGTATTAATATTTTCTTCCATTTTGATTTTTGGATTTTGATTTATTTTTTTGTTAAAGAGATTAAAAATTTATAAAGATTTCAAAAATAGCGTCTAGCTTTGAGTAAAACTAAATCAAAAATGATTTATTTGTTGACTATTTGACAATAATGTCAAATAGACAATTCTACCTAAAAAGTATAAAAAATATACATCGTCTAAAGTCTCTTTGAAATGATGATAAAATTATACATCGTCTAAAGTCACTTTGAAATGTTGACAAAATATACAACATCTAAAGCCACCCTGAAACGATGACAATATATATACATCAGAGTCCAGTTTCTATGATTTCACCAAGGACTATTTTAATCAATTTCTCTGTAAAGGAAAAAAATTAATCACAATGAAATTTACATTACCTTTACAATCCAAGCAATACCTTTTTTAGCCTTCACGTTTTATCATTTGTGGTTTGCTTTTCCATGTCTATAATGTTCCTTGTAATTCCTGTACCTGTTTAGAAATAGAACATTATCCTGCCTAGCTATACGCGAACAAAGACATTTGCAGAACTAGTTTATACTTAATTATGGGAAAAGGAAATCTTTATTACTATCTACAAATAACGACTCAGTTTAGAAACACAGCTTGTTATAATTTCCGCAGAGTTATTAATGTTTACAAAAGAAAATCATTAAGAGGGAATAACAATTTACTTAAAGTATCACACAGTACAAGCCTCTTATGACCCCGCAGGTAGATCTGTAAAGCTGCAAATGTTCTCCATTCAACTCTTCCTCTTTTGACATTGAAATCTGATTTTCTCAACGTTATTTAGCTCACTCAACCTGGAAGAAACTATAAATTTCATTAAGTCACATTTCACCTTATCTCAAATACACACAACAACTTTGAACCGAAATTAAATAAAAGATGGAAAACCACAAAATTGAATACTTACATAACGTTAGCTTCACTCCACTTATTCTATACACCTTGGAATCAAACCCTGAATGTTAGCGTCTTGAATTTATGCGCAAATAAACCTTCCTATACTATATCCTACACGAAGCAATTCCTATCTTTATCTCAATTGAAGGAACCCACAATCCAGGATCATAGCCTCCTACAAAAGATTCGTCACATCAGCTGTATGAAGTCTATTTTTCGCGAGCTACAAAATAAAAAAAAATTATAACTCACAGAAAACCAGCTTACTATCGACTTTCCTCTCACTGACGTCTCAAAGTAATAACAAGGATATTTGGAGCGTTTACCGATTCCATTCTTCTTTTTTCTCCGTTTTTATTTCCAAATTTTTCTTGCTTGACGGCCCCAATTCTCACACACCTGTCCCCATTTGTCATATTTCTTTTCTAATCATATCGAGCTAAACTTTTGACAATTCCTGTAAATAGTATTTTATGCATTTAAAATTTTTTAGGGTTCCGCAAGTGCACAGCACCTATATAAGTAAAACACAACAGGTCTGCCTTGCATTCTCTTGGCAGTTTCGTCAGTCCGACCAAATTTAGGGTAACTAACTCGTTTCTGTGTCTTTAGGGTAACTAGCTGGTGTCAGTGCCGAGAAAAGTCAGTGATGACTCATTCCTGTCATTGTGTAAACCGGTTCGAAGGCAGTATAGCTCAAAGATTTCGGACCTCCTTGCTTCGCTCGGAATAGATACCTTACTAATTTAATTTACTATGGGATGACATCTGCCAACGTGTCCCAAATTTTTATGTCAAATCATGAGTGATCACTAGGAAATATTCAAAATAACCTGTCAAATCCATAGAACGACGCCTTCACTACCTTGTGACAACTTATTCCTTTAATCCTCCTTCTAGTTACCCTTATTTTTCTATGGTATAGCTACAGTCAGTGCAGTTAATAATTACTGCGAGATATTTTCAAGTCAGTCCAGTCCCCCTATATACCACCCGCGACAGCGCCACTGACCGCGTATGAATGAAAAAGTTAGAGAGTTATGCAGAATTTACACAGGGTTAGTAACTGGCGTCAGTGATGCGCCAGTATTAGCGCTGAGAACTGACTTGTATTGTTTACATGCGGTCAGCAGTCGTGGTTGTCTTTTCACGGTGACCACAAGTTACTTAAGTCAACGAAGAAAAACGAATACTCTAAAACGACGGAATTTCATCTGAATGAATTATTTGTTGAGAAATTTTATTCGTCTGCCGTTAAAAGAGTTGTCAAAAATGTTAGGAGAAAGGTGTGTAAAAATAAACTAATATGGATTATAAAATAACAACGACGGGAACAAGGCGTGATGTTATGTATGTATGTAAATTAATCGACTGCAGAAATGCTAGCATAGTTTGCTGATTTTGTCAATAGTAGTCTCGAGGATAAGAAGCAGGCAATTGCGCTAAAAAAAAAGCCTTCGACACGCTAGATCATGACCAGCTGTTGGAAGCTATGGAGGAGTGTGGTGTACCAGGACCTACTAACAAGCGGTTTCGCAATTAACTTACAAACAGAACTCTTCAAACTGTTGTGAACGGTGTCTCTTGAGCTGATACTGTAGTTAGCCTGGGAGTTCCAACTGGATCTGTTTACGGGCCTGTAGGCTATATCTTACATGTAAACAGTGTTCCCAATGTAGTTACAGCTTGTTAAGTGTTCATGTATGCGGACGATATGTATCTCCTATTTTCTGACAAAGATATTAAAATCGAAGAATATAATATACCGACCGATTTCGAAAATATATATACATTGGCACACGATAATGGAATCATATCAAACACTAATAAAACTAAATATATACACATATACTATCCCTGTAACAAAAACGCCAGAAATAGCACAATAAATATTGTAGGACACTCATACGACTACTCGCATGGAAGTAATCAAGCATGCAGCTGTAACCTTTAGAACAGGTCAATGAGTTTAGGTATCTTGGGCTTCTTATAGACAATAACTGTAACTGGGAAAATCATGTGAGTGAAGTATGTAAAAGATTAAGATCGGTTTTAGGAAATTTTTACCACATAAACAAAGTTTTAAATAAGCGCACACTTTATATTATTCGCCATGCACTTGCTGATTCAATACTGAGCCACGGTCAGACTTGTTACGGCCTAACGTTTAAAACCAGCTTAGATCAGATAAAAGAGTTACAAATTAGATTAATAAAATATTTGGTAAATAAAAAAACGAAAAATAAATGTAACAAAGAATATGACAAACTTTTTCCTATATGTGAAATATTACCTGTTCACTGTTAAGTTAAGTATCTGCTTGTAATAGAAACATATTATACTTCAAAGAATAAAAATCTAATTCAATACTGTTACGCGACAAGATCGGCTAGAGAATAAAAATTAATGCAACCTAGGGCTTCAAATTATTATGGAGAGAGAACAAGGAAATACTCAACTTAATTATGTAATAAAATATCTCTATTAAGATATAGCAAGAAATTGCAATTAACCTCTTTAAAAAATAAACTTAAACAGGTATTAGGTACTAGAGGGTATGTAGGTCATTGATGATACTACGGCCACTGGATAGACTCTATAGCTCTGCAATAGGGCCTCACTTGATGCGAGACTATAATATAGTAGTAGTAGAAACAAGATTGTAAATGTGTGGAATGTTATTGTGTAGTTTTAAGTTTCTTAAAATTAACAACTGATTGAGCGTTTCGCCAACGAACTGCGCTGCAGTAATGATTATAATTTAAGTAATTTGTTCTTTTAATTTCTATAAAAAAAACGAGGGATTCTGCTTTTTTATTAAATAAGACAATTGAGAACTTTGTCGTTATTACAATTTAGATTTCGAGATCATTAAATTTTTGCGCTTTTGTCTCGGGAAAATTGACGCAACGTCAACCTACAACGCAGTGCCAGTAACTGACTGGCGTATGAGGGAAATTAATAATACTCAAGATCTTGCAGCAAAACAATAAAGGCAGTCAAAGTAAATGAAACCACCACTTAATAAAATTCTGCTTCCATAACAAATTGTTTGTGGCCCCAATCTCAGGTGAAGGTATTTGCGAGACTCTCAATAATCTACGCGAGACGAGCGCGTCCTTACGTTTATCCCAGAAACAGGTAAAGACAAAGGCACGATAACGTTCCTTGTAAAAGAAGCACGTCCGACCAAATACTACATTCATACACTGCGTTGTAAAGAAACTGGGTGTATTATAGTTACAACTGTTGTAACCGTATGATCGTGAATACCTTTTTTAGTTTGTAATGTATATTCTACCGTTACGCAAGATGCTACTAATTTGACAAAAAAAATAAACTGTACCCAATTTGGCTTATTCACGTGAGGACATAATTATAACATCCCATGAAACATCCACTGCAGGACAGGGAGCTCCATTTATAAATAAAATTAAAAAATGTGTTTTATGTTGGAGGGGATTTACCATATACCCCGGAAAAAATAATTTTTGACCCGGAAATTTAAAATAACTAAACGGAACCTTTTTTAATATGTTCGCACACCTTCCAGGATGACGTTAAAAATAGTCCCAGGGCCTCTCACGTGGGAGAGCCGGGAAATCCTGAAAAACTAGAATTTTAATGAAATTCCTGGAGCGGGCCTAAAATCGTCATAAATAACGCATATTTTTTTTATATAAGATATCTAAGATTATAAATTTATAATCCAGTACATTCCAGTCTTAAAAAACCTGCATCAACTGGAATTTTCCTGAAATTTTCCTGGAAGTGGCCGGAAAAAGCTAGGATTTGTTTCGAGCAATGGCAGGACGCCGTTTTTAATACTAAACGATTTTCTATTTTTCTTAGTAATGTTGACGTTAAATATTTTCAGTTTAAAAAGTTAGTAAAATAGCATGAGACTTCGACGATGAAACTGTTCATCTTTTCCCAACCAACAGGTCGCTATATGACGTATAAATCCCTGTCAGTTGATGATGTCTCTACAGAGGTTGATACATGTTTTTTTTTTTCATATTTTGGTAAAGTAGTTCACGCTAAAAATATTTCATGCAAAAGACAATGAGTAAAAATGTTTCGATGCTGGTACAACCCATCAATAGCGATGACATATAAATAATAGTACCTGGGCGACCAAGCTATGCTCTGTATCATTAAAATATCATCGGGTGAGCAAGCTATGCTACTCAACAACAGATGGCGCTGTAAGTTTCGTGAACTAAGAAATATTAAAAAAGACGGTGAAAACAAATTTTCCCAGACATGAGACCTAGCTAGATCGATTTTTTGTCCCCAAAATACAATATTTCATCGAAATCGTTCGAGCCGTTTTCGAGAAACCGATTACAAATATATATATACTAGCTGTTACCCGCGACTTCGTCCGCGTAGATTTTATAAAAAAACAGAACTCGAACTAAATTGAAACATATTTTACGGAGCGCTTATCCTTCTTGATCCCTACGTAAAAGATGCATTTGTACTTATCCAAGTTGAATAAATGCATCTTACTACAAACTTAATTATCTTTTGATTTTATTTAACTGGTAGGTAGTGCGGAATTTTCATTGTCAACCGTTACAGGCGAACTTAAAAAAGAAGGCAATAAAGGGAGTGAAGTGAATGGGTAGCGAGGAGGTATTCATAAAAGTAAAAAAGGTCCCTATTCCTCCCTATCTATCCTTTTGTATCCCCCTCCCTACATTCCCACTCCCCCTCCCTCACCCTCTCCCACTCTCTCTTCCTCTCCCTCGCCCCTCCCTCTTCCCCCCCTCACCCTTCCTTCCCCCTCCATTTCCCCCCTTCCCCTCTCCCCATCACCCTCCCTTTCCCCCCTTGCCCTCCTCCCATTCCCCTCCCTTTCCCCCTTCCCCTCACTCATCATCCCCTTCCCCCTCTCCCTCCCTCTACCCCCTCCCACGCCCTCTACCCCTCCCTCCCCCTTTCTCTCCCCTCATTTTCCCCTCCCTTACACTCTCTCCATAACCCTCCCCCTCTCCCTCTCCCTATCCCTGACCCTACCCCTATCCCTGCTTCTACCCCTAACGCCATCTTAACCGCTATCCCTATCCTTATATAAACATACAACTGACACTCATATTGATTTTTAGACATTTCAAACCTATCGAATCCCAACCCCATCCCAGGGGTGGTGGTATTTCACGTCCACCACGTTGGATTTCAAAATCATTGTAGTTTTCGTAATCAGCGACCCGATAAACCATACGAACGACACCCATATTGATTTTTAGACATATCAACTCTATCGCACCCGAACCTCATCCCCAAGGGATGATAGCATTTCACGTCCACCATGTTGGATTTCAAAATTGTTGTAGTTTTTGTAATCAGCGGCTCGATAAACCTTACAAACGACACCCATATTGATTTTTAGACATTTCAACCCTATCGCACCTCAACCTTATTCCCAGGGGATAATGGTAGTTTACGTCTACCACGTTGGATTTCAAAATTGTAGTAGTTTTCGTAATCAGCGATACTTAGTTGAATAAAAAAAGTCCCATCAAAATCGGTTAAGTAGTTTCGGTGTGCTGTAGCAGATACAACCCCGTTAGAGTATTATTGTATGTGTAGATTCCCACGGGAATGAGATATTTTCCCGGGGTAAAAAGTAGCCTATGTCCGTCTCCAAGTTACCATCTATCACCATACCAAATTTCATCAAAATCCGTTCAGCCGTTTAGGCGTGAAAGAGCAACAAACAAACAAACAAACAAACAGACAGACAGACAGACAGAGTTACTTTCGCATTTATAATATTAGTATGGATTGCTCGTTTAATAGTAAAGGATCTACCAAGACAGCTTTCTTGTAATGTTTGTCCGTTCGGAGTTAAGTTATTTTGTAGTTTTTTCATTGTTTCAGTCAAATATGACGATTGAAAATATTCTTAGATGTATCGAAACGTTCCAGAATGTTCCAGAATATTTTGGGATGTCCGAGAAAGTTCAGGAATGTTTGAGTATTTGGGATGATCGTGAATGTTCTGAAATGTTTCGAGTATTTTCAAGATATTCGAGAATGTTCTAAGATGTTTCAAAACGTTCGAGAATGTTCCAGATTGTTTGGGATCTTCGAGAATGCTCAAGAATGTCTTAGTATTTTAAGATGATCGTAAATTTTCTCCTTTGTGGAGGAGAAATTATTAAAATAAAACTGTGGATGATACTTAACATTTTTATTTATTGTTATTTATATACTTATCATTAGTTAATACCTTTCAAATACTTCTTTGCTTTTATTAGATACTAGCGGTTCGCCCCGGCTTCGCACGGGTAGATATAGGTTCTTGTTGCATCGGGGGTTACTAAAGAAACCAGACAAGCGCAAGTTGGACTCCCACCGAGGGTTCCGTACCACTAAGGTAAAAATACTGTCCTAGTTATGGGCAGTCATACCATCTTAGTCACGCAGAAGTGCATTAAATTCGCTCGAGCCGACACGCACAGATTCAGATTCAGATTCAGATAATTTTATTCAATGTAGATTCTTTACAGAATACTTATTGAATGTCATGCAGAATACAATGCAAATAGAGCGAGTCTACGCCGTTTCGGATCGTGCTATGGCAGCGTAAAAGAAACGGCAAGAAACCACTGCAGCACGGCCTACTTTAAGAGTCGGCTTTTTACAATGTGTTTCTTGTGTTTCGCTGGAATATCAGAGCACCATACCTCTTTGTCATTCATATAGTCATCCAATCTATAGTAAGCTTTTTTACATAACGTTTGCTTTACACATTCTTTAAACTTTCTCTCAGGTAATTGCACTATATTGTCAGGTATTTTGTTGTAGTATCGTATACACAGACCAACGAAAGATGTATTGACTTTAGCCAATCTAGTATATGGTTGATCAATTTTATGCTTATTTCTAGTATTAAAATTATGCCTGTCACAAATTTTAGGTAATTGATGAATGTTCTTTCTAGCATACATTATATTTTCATAGATATACTGGCATGGCACTGTCATAATGTTGATTTCCTTGAACAGTTCTCTCAGGGAATCACGAGTCTTCAGGCAATAAATTGCTCTTATAGCCCTTTTTTGTAAAACGAATATTGAATGTATATCAGCTGCTCGGCCCCAAAGCAGTATGCCATAAGACATAATGCTATGGAAGTAGCTAAAGTAAACCAGCCTTGCAGTAGCTACATCAGTAAGTTGTCTGATTTTTCTAACAGCATATGCAGCCGAGCTCAATCGACCAGAAAGAGCCGTTATATGAGGTCCCCATTGAAGTTTAGAGTCTAGTGTTAACCCTAAGAAAACTGTACTATTTACAAAATCTAATGGTTCATTATTCAATACTATGTTATGTGAAGTAGACCGTACATTTGGTAGTGCAAATTTAATACATTTAGTTTTTTTGGCGTTTAGGACTAGATTGTTAACAGTAAACCATGCATGAATCTGTCGAAGTGCATCATTGACTTCGTTATAATTTTGTGATTTCCTACTTACATTGAATATTAATGAAGTATCATCAGCAAATAACACAATCTTTGACAGATTCTTCACCACAGAAGGAAGGTCATTAATATAAATAAGGAATAAAAATGGCCCCAATATGGACCCTTGAGGTACGCCAATTTTGACAACAGATCCCAGTGATTTCGTCCTGTTTAGTTGTACCTTTTGAATCCTGTTTTCCAAATATGACCTAAGTAGTTTAAGTGAATTATTCTTAACACCGTAATGTTCAAGTTTTAGCAACAATGTGCTATGATCTACGCAATCAAATGCTTTGGATAGATCACAGAAGATACCAATAGCATCTTCAGATTTTTCCCACGCGCAAAAGATGTATTTTAAAAGTGCAGTCCCGGCATCCGTTGTACTGCGCCCTTTCGTGAAACCAAATTGATGGTCATGTAGTAAGTTATTTCTATTGAAGTGTGAAAGCATTTGATTGAGTATGACCTTCTCAAAAATTTTACTAAGTACAGGTAAGACTGATATTGGTCTAAAATTACTGGGATCCTTTTTGTCACCAGCTTTGAATAATGGAACTACTTTACTTTTTTTCATTAAGTCAGGAAATGTACCATGATCGACACAATCATTGAATATAACAGCTAAATATGGAGATATAGTATCAATGATCGCACTACAGACTTTTACTGACATTCCCCATAGGTCCTCAGTGGTTTTCATTTTAATACTTTTAAAGGCTTTAACAATTTCGTTAGGGGTGACATGATTAAACCCAAATTCAGTTTCACAGGCGTCCACATTCTTTTGAAGTAAATCGCTAGCAAGTGAAGATGATGAATTGAGTGACTCTGTTGTTTTCAAAGGAATATTAGTAAAAAAGGTTTCGAATTCTTGAGCCACTTCTACGTTTGAACTAATAGTTCCGCGATTTGTATGAAGTGTGATTTGATTGTCACGCGGTTTCACTTTTCCAGTTTCACTGTTTATAACATTCCATACAGCCTTAATTTTGTTATCAGCAGACTGTATTTTTTTCCGTAGAAAAAATGATTTTGCTTTTAAACAAACTAATTTAAACAATTTTGAATAATTTTTGACATGTTCAATGAAATTGTCGTCATTTGAATAATTTCTAAGCTCATATAATTCAAAAAGTCTCTCTCTACTTTTGCGAATACCAGCGGTAGCCCAGTCACTGAATTTGAATTTTACAATAATTTGCTTTTTTCTAATAGTGAAAATTTTACTGAATTCAGTATTAATCAATGTGAATAAATCTTCATATGAGTTATTAGGGTTGTTAGTATTATAATTGTGACAGGGCAGTTTTTCTAGCAACGTGTTTTTGTACTTTTCTAACCTACCGCTCGCTAGGCTCCTGGTTTCTATATCTATATTCTGGGTTACTCGAGAATAATTAAAAGTAACACTTTGACCAGAGTGGTCAGACTGAAGCGAGTTTATGATACTTTTCTCAAAATAATCGCAATTACAAAAGACGTTATCAATACAGGTAGCCGAGGATGACGTCACCCTTGTAGGTTCAAAAAATACATGCTCTAAATTAAAACATTTGAAAAGACTTATAAGTTTGTTACTATAGGTATTATTTTCTAAGATATTGACGTTAAAGTCACCACACACTATCACAAACTTATTTTCTTTTGTCACTATTTTTAAAACATCTTCCATTACTAACTCGAACATTGAAAAATTTTGAAAAGCGGGAGGTCTGTATACGCATACTACAACATGCTTGTCCAGCTCAACACAAGATATTTCAATACATCTTTCAACCGAAAGTCGAACAATATCTTTACGGTTCTTTATCTTAAAACTGTTACGAACTAAAATCAGTGATCCACCGTGTAAAGCAGACTTTCGATTGAAAGCACTGGCTATACAATAATTTTCATAATTTATCAACATTTGATAGTCTTTTTGCCAGTGTTCTGTCAGACAAATAATGTCAAATTTTGTTCTTTCTAAGAATAATTCTAATTCTAAAATTTTTCCAGAAAATCCTTGAATATTTTGATGTAAAATTTTCAAAATATTAGATTTTTCCTTTGTCTTTGCTATAGGAAGTTTTTTGCCAGAAGGTTTTTTTTCATTTACTTCAGTAAAATTTTGTGTAGAAAAACCCTCTTTTGTCGTATGAACTAGTTTAAAGAATTGGTGTTAGTAATGTTACTAACTATAGAAGTTTTTTGTGTATAACTTCCTATAACAGAGTCAGATATATTATATGCTATCAATGTAGCCAGGTCTTTCTTAAACTTAAGAGGCAGATACATAGTATCCTTTGTCAATCTAAAATAACTTACAAAAATATTCATGTCAAGATATAAAATGTCACTATGACGACTTGTCAAATTTTGTAAATGTAAATTCATTCTGTGTATACATTTGTTGTGTTGCTCAGTAACATTTGAACAGTATGGGAAGTTACACAGAATAAACCTACACTTAGTTTCACTCTGTATCTTGTTTAACAATGTCACAAAATTGTTTAATTTTAATCTACTTATGTCAGAATGATTGCCTACCACGATAACAACAGTGGTGTTTATGTCAAACTTGCCTACAGCAATCTTTCTTACAAGACCATCGAAAGTAATATCGGGACAGCAAATATTGGTCACCTGCTGATTATGGCAGTAATTAAAAATAGACCCTAGACCTACTCCTATCCTGTCTGAATATACAAAGGTCTTCTTTTTATTGGAAGTCGACGAAAAGTCCTCGCCATCCGTGGTCTCTGTGCTGTTATCGACAGGTGGCTGCTGTTCCACCGTGGCGCCACCAGCGGCGGAATCATGTGTTGGCGACATTGGCGACTTGGTGATGTCTTGACTCGCAGTCACCACTCTCTCATCGATGTGCTGCCGTGGTGCCACCACGATGACGTCATTCACAGCAGTTTGCTCACGCGCGGCGGCATCATGTGTTGGCGACATTGGCGACGTGGTGATGTCTTTACTCGCAGTCACCACGCTCTCATCGATGTGCTGCCGTGGTGCCACCACGATGACGTCACTCACAGCGGTCTGCTCATGCTGGTCTCCGCGCTGCTGGCGTCGATTGTACGCGTGTCGCTTTTGGCGGCGTTGTTTCCTTGTAAGGCGAGCTGAAAATCGCCAGTTAAAAAATGTTGAGGTTGAACCGCAGGTTGCAGGCGTACAGCTAGAAGACATGCTGATATTTGATGTCCGCGGTGGTTCTAGACCACAAGCAACCTCTTTGTCATTGGTGAGGGTGGCTATCAGTTGCTGCTGAGTGGTATTAAGCTGCTTGAGCTCAGCTGTGGATGACAACATTTCATGCATGCGCTGCTCACTTTCTTCATATTTATTTGTCAACAGTTGAAGCGAAGATTGACTTTTATCATAAGCCGTTGTAATCTCCCTCAGTCTAGAATGAAGCGCATCAATACATTGTTGTGCCTTTGTTAACTCAACATCCTTGTTTTTTATTATTTTCTCCAGCTCCTCAAGTTCCTCCTTGTGCTCTTCTACAATTGATAACTCGTGGTGTAAGGATACTGCATGCTTAGTGTCTTCCTCTTCTTTCTCCTTGTGTAATTCTTCCAGTTGCGAATGTGCTTCCTGCAGCTGAAGATGCAGCAAACTATTTCTGTCAAGGGCAGATTGATGTTGATCCTGCAGGGACGTTAAAGACTCGACAAGATTTTCCAGTCGAGTAACTTCGGCTTGGGCTTCCTTGAAACTTTCTTTCATCGTATCAAATTTGTTTCCTTGGGCTTGTAGTTTGACTTTTAGCTGTTTTATTTCAAACTCATTAACGTCCCTGCCTGCCAAAAGGCGATCATTAAGTTTCTCTGCATCTTTAAGGTGTTTCTCAAGCTGCTGTATACGGGTAGGGTAGTTGCCATGGTAACCTGGAATTAATACAGGAGGAAGTTTAGAATAAACTAGTCCAGTAATATACAGTCAAATAATACTATAATAGTATCTACGTAGGTACCTTCCTAACCAAACTACTTAACTAACACTATATTTACTATTTAGTAATTGACCTATGCAACTGTGAATGATAAATTAATTCAATATAAGTAGAACCTAGGTATTTCATAAATTAAAGTGAAATGGTAAAGAATAAGAAAAATAATAGAAAAAAAAGTAAAGTAAATGGGTAGGTATAAAAAAAAGGAAGATGTTTAAAAGTAATTAGAAACAAAACTGTAAAATAAAAAGTAAGGACTGATACAATAAAAGTGTAGGTAAAGAGTAGAAATATACCTAGGGATTATTATTAGTTTAAGCCTAACAGTATACTAAAATTATCTTTACTTGTTATCCTCAATAATATTGTGTTTATATGCTTCCTCCTACCTTCAAGGTAACCTATCAAATCAATTGATAAGTAGATATTTGATCAAAATATAAACACTTTAGCGGTTACCTGTATTACAGTATAGTGTAAAGTATTTAATTGTGGTGTTCGGCTACGTTTAATCATCGAATTTACTTCCACAATTCGTCAAGTAAAATGAGACAAAACAAAGCGCCGGTGTTTTGTGGATGGACGTTTCTCACGAAAGTGAGATGTTGTGGACGAACAGTTATGTTTTTTACGATCATAAATAGGTGGAGATATCATAAAACAATACTATAATATCGTAAAGTTATTATGGAAACAATACTCCCAGGGATAATCTGATGATTCAAATCCGTCGTCCGTTGGTAGATGTCAGCCACTCTTCAACCGAAGAATATACCTAGTTCACACTTCACAGGCGGTTTACAGTCACAGCACAGGCACACAAATCCTTTATATATAATATTTTAAACAAAAATGTCCATTACAACGACAAGAAATATTAAAATAATTAAAATACACGTAACAACTGATATTTGACGTCTAAGCACTTCATCAAAACCATCATAACATCCCATAATACGTCCACTACAGGACAGTGAGCTCCCTCCAGAATTTGAGCCCTTGCTAGAAGAATGTGGAGGGGAAGTATCTTAGTCAACACGCTTGTTAGCATTAAGGCTGGCACCATGGACCGCGGTTGTTGGTGACCGCAGTATGTAAGATGGTGCGATACACGGAAAGATGTCGCTGCCCATCTTCCGGTTTGTAAACCCTTAGTCGCCTCTTACGACACCTACAGGTTGAGATGGGTTGGCACTATTCTTTGCTGCTACCACACGGAACGACACGCACTTGACCAGTCAAATTTTTCGTGTCTATTCTCTGATGTAGATAAAACCATTACAGTCACTTAGGGCGCTGTTTCTTTAATTTCAATTTTGATAACGATTACACTCATGATAACTTTTGAATGGTATGTCCGATTTGAATAAGGGCTCCCGCACACGACCGAGAATCGGTGACCGATTTTTTGTCGACATCCCGCTCTGACGTGTTATCACCTGCATCTTCCCTCCTTGTTCTGGCCGATAATCGCCCACCGATTCTCGGTCGTGTGCGGGAGCCCTAACTCAAAAAGTTCTTTACAGGTACTGATATAGCCTTGAATACGAAATCATTTATTTGGATAAGGAATAATGAATAATGAATAATGTGGCCTATATAGTTTGTACCGGCGTTACTATTACATATTTTAACATGAAAAAGTAGTTATTGTGACATAACTGTAATAGTAAGACATATGGTATTGCGGATTTTTTTGTAGATATTGATGGCTTCTATAATTCTGTAGTACATTACTTTGCTCTATTGTTAATAGTTTCGGCAGCGTACTCGATATAAGGATGCTATTTAGTATTTTTTTCACGCCTTGGGTTACATTATCGAAGTTTTCATACGGAACCCTTACTTTTTTTTAAATATTTTATAGCCTATGCTCATCCCGGATAATGCAGGTTTCTAATGGTGAAAGAATTTTTTAAATCGGTCCAGTAGTTTCGGAGCCTATTCTTTACAAACATACAAACATACAAAAATAGGTACAAATCTTTCCTCTTTATAATATTATTATAATTATAATAATAGTGTAGATTAGTGTAGATAACAAAATGTTTTTGATATAACATATGTCTGCCTGTTATTTCTTTTCCATGGAATGGAATAAGGAAGAAATAAAGGAATGATGTAAATTCTTCCAAATGCAACTATCCCAATTATCACTGTCATAGCAACCGTTTGAGATTCCAGGTAAACCTTAAACTAGAATTTATCTAAAACTTAAACTGATACGCTTATTCAGATGTATTCGTGTAGTTGGATACGCTTGGCACGCCTTGTTCCCTGCACATCTCCCAGTAGTGGCCTCTCAGGCTAAGCAGCTCCTCGTGGTTGCCTCGCTCCACAATTTTACCTGAATTCGATCCACAGCTTTAGAAAATAAGGAATTTAAAAATTTGAAATAAAAGTATGGGAATTATCGTTAATATTTAATTATTTACATGCACCCAAATCGGTGGGCTAGAGTAGCCACGGAAAGGTAAGTTTTAAGTGTCTGAACTTATATGAATTGTGATATTGATTATTGTATCGAAATAAATTAATAAACACAAAAAAAAGGCTGATGGTATCGCCATCGAGGCCGACCTCGACGATATGGTGCGATGATTAGGACAACTTTCTGAAGGACTGGTACTTGGAGCCTCACTAGACCTTTGCCCAGCAGTGGAAAAAATTATAGGATATAAAAAAAACCGGACAAGTGCGACTCGGACTAGCACACCGAGGGTTCCGTACCACTAAGACAAAAATACTCTCGTAGTTATGGACGCGCAGTCACACAGATGTGTATTAAATGTGAGGGAGTCCGACACGCACTTGATAAGTTTTATTATTTTTTATTATTCTATAGGTAATGGACTAAAAACATAGGATTTTTTTTTTACGCTTGCAAGTGTTCCCGTTTTTACTATTGAGCTAAAAAAAATACGAGCAAAAATTGCCTTAAAACACGTTTTTAGTAGGGAAGCGCCCTTAATATATTTTTATTATTTGTTATTATAGCGGCAATAGAAATACATAATCTTTGAAAATTTCAACTGTCTACACGGTTCATGAGATGCAGCCCGTTGACAGACAGACATACAGACATCGGAGGCATATTAACAGGGTCGAGTTTTTCACACTTTGAGTACGGAACCCTAAAAAGACGAATATTGACATCATCAAAATTTCCAGACTAGCCATTTCATTCATCTTGACCTTACAATCATATAAACTATGTAATTTCGTTTGTACCTTTGTCTACTACACAGATCATGTCTGCATCTTTGATGGTAGTTAAACGATGAGCGATGGTTATGCAAGTTCGTCCTTTAGCTGCCTTTTCCAAAGCTTCAGTGACTACCTGTAAATAATAATATCGATTAAAAGACTCGTAGTTAGGTTTTGTCCTAAGTTAAAACTCCAACAATCTTTTTTTATTTAGTTTCTAGGTCGTTTAGATAAAAAAGTAAAAAAAAAAACATACAGTGGAACAAAGAACCTCCCCTTTTTTTTGAAGTTGGGTACTGAGGGTACTGAGAGGAAACAGGGTACTGAGAGGAAACGGCAAGTCTTACTTAGGGAGAGGGAGAGGGAGAGGGAGAGGGAGAGGGAGAGGAGAGAGGGAGAGGGAGAGGGAGAGGGAGAGGGAGAGGGAGAGGGAGAGGGAGAGGGAGAGGGAGAGGGAGAGGGAGAGGGAGAGGGAGAGGGAGAGGGAGAGGGAGAGGGAGAGGGAGAGGGAGAGGGAGAGGGAGAGGGAGAGGGAGAGGGAGAGGGAGAGGGAGAGGGAGAGGGAGAGGGAGAGGGAGAGGGAGAGGGAGAGGGAGAGGGAGAGGGAGAGGGAGAGGGAGAGGGAGAGGGAGAGGGAGAGGGAGAGGGAGAGGGAGAGGGAGAGGGAGAGGGAGAGGGAGAGGGAGAGGGAGAGGGAGAGGGAGAGGGAGAGGGAGAGGGAGAGGGAGAGGGAGAGGGAGAGGGAGAGGGAGAGGGAGAGGGAGAGGGAGAGGGAGAGGGAGAGGGAGAGGGAGAGGGAGAGGGAGAGGGAGAGGGAGAGGGAGAGGGAGAGACTGGACAATACTGCACATCGTCTAAATTCCACGCAGCAGCGAAGCCGCGGGCACAGCTAGTAATAAAATAAAATTATTTGCATGTTTTATTTTTTTACTACAAAGTTCGTATGTACCTGCGGTAAGGAGGCGACGAAGCTGTGTATATTGTCGGCCTTGGCGGCTGCCATAATCTCGTTCATAGTGACTTCTCGGGTGTTGTCATCGTAAGCAATATTCTCGGCGATCGTTCGGCCGAAAAACACCGGCTCCTGTTGCACCACACCCAGCTGACGACGCAACTGAGACAGCGTCAGCGCTGAACGGATGTTACGCCCATCCATCTCCTATGATACCAATAGAACGTTTCAGGTTACTAACGGACCCCGGCCATGTGCTTCTATAATAAGGTACCCACTGATATTGAAAGTTTACCGTTAGATAAATTCAAAACTGTTATCAAGCAGAAATTATATAAGAAGGGTTATTATAAAATATCAGATTATCTAGAAGAGAATAATCCATGGGACTAGCCTAAGGTTCTAACAGGCTAATTCGTTTGTTGTATATCAAAACCGCTGATTAAAACATATTTAAAAGAGCGCGTGGGTTTTTATTATCGCTTCTTTTTCTCCCATTATGGCGCCGTATTGTTTATTATTAAGAATTTATTCTCAAAAATACGTATACAATTCATTTTACAATTAATATTCGCCAAACTGCATGACAGTTTGTTGGCGATATATCAGCACTCTTATTTTAATTAACAAAAACAAAGGTTCAATTTTAATTAAAAATATTTAAATAAAATAATGGGTTAGTAATAATAAGGTAATCTTAAATTTAGTTTAAGTTAAGTGTTAAGTTGTGAAATTTAAAATATAAAAATTTACGATTCTACAATTTGCTAATAATTTCGTCTAATAGTCTTTTTTTTAAAACAGTCTTTTTTGTGAAGCGATGTAGTTTTTTTAATATCCAATAATGAATAAATGATTTTGACTTTGACTTTGTTTCAGTTGTTAGTTGCCTCCAATTACATTATTAATAGAACGTTTCTATATTATGATTTTTAGGGGTTCCGAACGTTCTGAAATGTTTCGAGTATTTTCCAGATATTCGAGAATGTTCTAAGATGTTTCAAAACGTTCGAGAATGTTCCAGATTGTTTGGGATCTTCGAGAATGCTCAAGAATGTCTTAGTATTTTAAGATGATCGTGAATTTTCTCCTTTGTGGAGGAGAAATTATTAAAATAAAACTGTGGATGATACTTAATATTTTTATTTATTGTTATTTATATACTTATCATTAGTTAATACCTTTCAAATACTTATTTGCTTTTATTAGATATAACAAAATGTTTTTGATATAACATATGTCTGCCTGTTATTTGTCTTCCATGGAATGGAATAAGGAAGAAATAAAGGAATGATGTAAATTCTTCCAAATGCAACTACTCGTATTCCAATTATCACTGTTATAGCAACCGTTTGAGATTCCAGGTAAACCTTAAACTAGAATTTATCTAAAACTTAAACTGATACGCTTATTCAGATGTATTCGTGTAGTTGGATACGCCTGGCACGCCTTGTTCCCTGCACATATCCCAGTAGTGGCCTCTCAGGCTAAGCAGCTCCTCGTGGTTGCCTCGCTCCACAATTTTACCTGAATTCGATCCACAGCTTTAGAAAATAAGGAATTTAAAAATATGAAATAAAAGTATGGGAATTATCGTTAATATTTAATTATTTACATGCACCCAAATCGGTGGGCTAGAGTAGCCACGGAAAGGTAAGTTTTAAGTGTCTGAACTTATATGAATTGTGATATTGATTATTGTATCGAAATAAATTAATAAACACAAAAAAAAGGCTGATGGTATCGCCATCGAGGCCGACCTCGACGATATGGTGCGATGATTAGGACAACTTTCTGAAGGACTGGTACTTGGAGCCTCACTAGACCTTTGCCCAGCAGTGGAAAAAATTATAGGATATAAAAAAAACCGGACAAGTGCGACTCGGACTAGCACACCGAGGGTTCCGTACCACTAAGACAAAAATACTCTCGTAGTTATGGACGCGCAGTCACACAGATGTGTATTAAATGTGAGGGAGTCCGACACGCACTTGATAAGTTTTATTATTTTTTATTATTCTATAGGTAATGGACTAAAAACATAGGATTTTTTTTTTACGCTTGCAAGTGTTCCCGTTTTTACTATTGAGCTAAAAAAAATACGAGCAAAAATTGCCTTAAAACACGTTTTTAGTAGGGAAGCGCCCTTAATATATTTTTATTATTTGTTATTATAGCGGCAATAGAAATACATAATCTTTGAAAATTTCAACTGTCTACACGGTTCATGAGATGCAGCCCGTTGACAGACAGACATACAGACATCGGAGGCATATTAACAGGGTCGAGTTTTTCACACTTTGAGTACGGAACCCTAAAAAGACGAATATTGACATCATCAAAATTTCCAGACTAGCCATTTCATTCATCTTGACCTTACAATCATATAAACTATGTAATTTCGTTTGTACCTTTGTCTACTACACAGATCATGTCTGCATCTTTGATGGTAGTTAAACGATGAGCGATGGTTATGCAAGATCGTCCTTTAGCTGCCTTTTCCAAAGCTTCAGTGACTACCTGTAAATAATAATAATGATTACAAGACTCGTAGTTAGGTTTTCCTAAGTTAAAACTCTAACATTCTATTTTTATTTAGTTTCTAGATCGTTTAGATAAAAAAGTAAAAAAAAAACATACAGTGGAACATAGAACCTCCCCTTTTTTTTGAAGTTGGTTAAAAAGTAGAATACCAACCGTTTCGCTGTTAGCGTCCAGTGCTGAAGTGGCCTCATCAAGGAGTAGAAGTCGTGGCGAGCGAATGAGCGCGCGCGCAATACATACTCTCTGCTTCTGACCGCCGGATAACTGCGCACCGGAAGAACCCAGGTTGGTATCGTAACCCTACGAGTACAAAAGCCGTAGATTTTATCAGTTTGTTTTTAATCCATTCACTGCCTGATAATTTAATTTAAAAAATTTACGTTTCCTGATATTTAAGTTTTCAATGTTTTTCCAGCCGATTTGTAAGTAAGTCATCTACACAGAGCGTAATCTACAATCTTAGGATCTGTTACTTAGGTCTTCTGACAATCGATGGTGGACACCACAGATCAGAAATAAGTCAGATTAGATTTCTTTATTTCTTATGAAAAGATAACATACAGTTTATACAAATGTAATAAAAACTTACTTTTATTTTAATTTAAAATTTCTTATCACGATTATTAACGCACATCCTTGTGCCCGTTTTACTGACATTCTTCCACACCTGATAGGTTGGCTGGAAGAGATCTTTAAAAGAGATAAGCTCGCCTTTGTGAACAATTTTAATTTGACAACTTTATGTTATTTGTGCGCAATAAAGAATATATATAAAAGGCTATCCGACATAAGGTCCTCATAAAATTTTGTAGTAATAATAACCTTAAAGTCATCATCATCATCATCATCATATCAGCCGAAAGACGTCCACTGCTGGACATAGGCCTCCCCTAAAGATCCCAATGACCACCGGTCCTGCGCTGCTCGCATCCAGCGGCTTCCCGCGACCTTGACCAGATCGTCGGTCCACCTTGTGGGGGTCCTACCAACGCTTCGTCTTCCGGTACGTGGTCGCCACTCTAGAATTCTCACGCCCCATAGGCCATCGGTTTTTCTTGCGATGTGCCCTGCCCACTGCCACTTCAGTTTAGCGATTCTCAGGGCTATGTCAGTTACTTTAGTTCTTCTGCGGATCTCCTCATTTCTGATTTGATCGCGCAGAGAGACTCCGAGCATAGCCCTTTCCATAGCCCTTTGGGTGACTTTGAGCTTTCTGATAAGGCCTATCGTGAGCGGCCATGTCTCGGTGACAAATGTCATCACTGGCAACACACACTGGTCAAAGACTTTCGTCTTGAGACACTGCGGTATTTTGGACGTGAAGATATTGCGGAGCTTCCCGAACGCTGCCCATCCGAGTCGGATTCGACGAGTAACCTCTTTCTCTAAGTTGGATTTACCCAGCTGGACTGTTTGTCCCAGGTATACGTACTCATCAACAACTTCGAGCGTAGAGTCTCCAACTTTGAGTGGAGTGGGTACAACAAGGGCGTTAGACATAATTTTCGTCTTATCCATGTTCATTTTAAGACCCCATTGTTGTGAAAATCTACTGAGGTTATTGAGCATCGTGCCGAGATCTTCCAGGGTCTCAGCCATTACGACAATATCGTCGGCAAATCGAAGGTGGGTCATGTACTCGCCATTGATGTTGATGCCAAGTCATTTCCAGTCCAGGAGTTTGAAGACGTCTTCCAATGCAGCGGTGAACAGTTTAGGAGATATGACGTCTCCCTGTCTCACTCCTCGCTGCAATTGGATAGGTTTCGAGTCTTGGTCCTGAAGACGAACTGACATAGTGGCGTTTTTGTACAGATCCTTCAACACTTCAATGTACCGATAGTCGACTTGGCACCTCTGGAGAGATCGTAGCACGGCCCACGTCTCGATCGAATCAAAAGCCTTCCCATAGTCCACAAACGCTAGGCAAAGTGGCTGGTTATACTCTTTGGTCTTCTGTATAACTTCCCGTAGCGTATGTATGTTGTCCAAGGTACTCAATCCTTTACGAAAACCGGCTTGTTCGGGAGGCTGGAAGTCGTCGAGCCTGCGCGCGAGACGGTTCGTAATGACTCTCGAGAACAGCTTATAGACATGGCTCAGAAGTGAGATGGGTCTGTAATTCTTCAGCAGGGTCTTATCACCCTTTTTGAAGAAGAGTACCACCACACTTCTGTGCCATGCCTGTGGCGTTTTCCCTTCGAGTATGACAGAATTAAAAAGCTTCTGAAGAGCTTTAAGCACTGGCCTTCCGTCTGCTTTCAGAAGCTCAGCTGTAATTCTATCGTGCCCGGGTGCCTTGTTGTTTCTAAGCTGTCTGAGAGCCATTCTAATCTCGTACAAGCTGACGTCCGGGATATCTTCGGTATGGTGTCGGGTAAGTCTAGCTCTTGGATCGTTGGCCAGACTGCTAACGGGTGGGCCGGTTGACGTGTATAACTGCCCATAGAACTTCTCGACTTCCCTCAGTAGCTCAGGCTTGGACGATACGGTTCTGCCATCCTCGGTCTTCAGCCTCGTCAACTGGCTCTGTCTAATAGACAGATTTCTCGCGAACACTTTGGAGCCTTTGTTCCGCTCAATCGCTTCTTTAATATGGTTAGTATTAAATAGCCGAAGGTCGCGAGTCAGAGACTTAGAGATCTGTTTATTGAGCCGCCGATATTGAGAAGCATCTTTCGAAGATTGCAGAACCATTTTGCGTCTTTCTTCCATTAGATTGAGGGTATGGTCAGAGATCTTTTTGGTTCTTTTAGTACGGTGGGGTCTAAAGTACTTTGACCCAATTGTATGGACAGTTTCCACGAACCAGTTATTGTAGTCGTACACATCTACGCATTCACCAAGGCATTCAAAGCGGTTTTGCAGTTCGAGCTGAAAGCCGTCGGGGTTTTGGATATTGGTGGGTACTGGTCGGAGCGTAGACTTCATCAGTCGAGTTCTTTCCAGCTTTACGTTGATATTCAATATGCCTCTTACCAACCGGTGATCGCTTCCGGTTTTAACCGCATTGATCACAGAGACATCATTGAATATTTGCTTCTTCGTCGACATGATAAAGTCAATCTCATTTTTTGTAGCACCATCGGGACTGATCCAGGTCCATTTTTGGTTTTCCGACTTTTTAAAGAAGGAATTCATCATATAGAGTCCTTCTTTCTCCAAAACGTCGGCTAACATGTGGCCTCTGGAATTCCGATATCCAACACCAAATTACCCCATCCTCAGCTCACCATCACCTCGCTTGCCTAATTTTGCGTTGAAGTCCCCCATGACAACGGTATAGTGGGTCTTAGGCGTATGTCTGGCTTTAGATATATCCTCATACATAGCCTCGACTTCATCATCAGAGTGTGTCGATGTGGGGGCGTATACCTGTATGACCTTCAGCGAATACCTTTTGGTGATTCTGAGTATAAGGTTCGCTACCCGCGACGACACAATCTCGATCATGACCACGTTGTTCACGAGAGACTTGTGGACCATAAACCCGACACCTCCCTGGGACAGTTGGTCGCCCTCCCGGAAATAGAGCAAGTTACCTGATTTTAGGATTATCGAGTCCTCCTCCTCTCTTCGGACTTCAGATAGACCCAAGATGTCCCAGTGTAACCTGCTCAATTCTTCTTCGAGTTCTGCAACCTTCTCGTCGGTCCGCAATGTGCGCGTGTTATAAGTAGCCAGGGCCAGAGGTCGTCGTTGTTGGTAGCTCCACATCTGCCGGGGATTCTTCGCACCCCCTGCCCCACCGTTACCATGGCCGCTACCGGAGCCAGGAATAGCGGGGCCGCCGGGGACTAGGGGCCGGTGCTTATTTTTGTAGTTCATGGTGATTTATAGGGGGGGTTTACCATAGTCGCCACACTTGGCAGACGGGTTGGCGCCCGCAGTGTGATGGAATAATACACATAAGGACGCTGCTGCCCATCCTCTGGATTTCATTCCCTTAGTTGCCTCTTACGACACCCACGGAAAGAGATGGGTCGGTACTATTCTTTTTAGGCCGGCACCGCACAGCACAACCTTAAAGTATTCATATATATTCATATTCACTTTATTTTGCAAAGTACAGCATTTACAAAAGCCATGCAAAATTAATATAAATTATCGAACCAACATAAATTAATATAATATGAAATAGCTTAATTGAAAATAACTTCTAACTTAATAAAAATATCACAGCATATTACATAGTATCACGAAATTACAAAATTCATTTTTAAAAACTAACAAATCTAAGTAGTTTTCACATTAAAATAAAATAATATAATTTAAAATAACTACTAGCTTAATATAAATATCACAGCCTATTACATTATTCAAAATCCATTTTTAATATTAGTTTGCAAAATATTCTTTTAAATCGTAATATGGTCTAGTCACTTAATATGATTTTAATTGGTTTTTAAAGTTTTTATTTCAGGTTTCAAGTGATTAAAAATTTTTAATCCCATGTAAGGCATGCTATTAAAATAATTGACATAGTTCGATTTATGAGAAGGTATCAATCGATATTTATTTCTTAAATTATGCTGTTGTACATCACCTTATGTCTGATATTGGTCTTTTTATTTAAAAAATCTTTATACTAATGACATAGATGTACAGTGAGATCACCGTCAAGATTTTATGTTTAATGAATAGGGGACGACAATGTTCCAAATAGTATGTTCCATCCATTATTCTGACCGCTTTCTTTTGAAGAAGCAAGATAGCATTTATTTCTACACCGTTGCCCCACACCTCCAAGCCGTATCTTAAAAATACTCTAAAAATAGGCAAAGTAAACCACTTTTAGGGTTGAAGAGCCTGAAGTGCGGGTTAGATTTTTTAGTGCATAAAATGCGCTAGCTAATCTTTTGCAGACTACCTCTATTTGTATATGCCATCTTAACTGCGGGTCCAGCTCCACCCCGAGAAACCTAATGCTGTCAGCTTTAGAAATAGGAAGAGGTAGGGTGAATTTTTGTGAATTGGTGTGTCTTTTGAAGTACGTATAGAAAGTTTTATCTATGTTCATTTTGAGACCGTTTAAAAGAAACCACTTCTGTTCACTACATCAGTCAACCCTGTAATAGTACTGTCTCTAGTAACAATACTGGTATCATCTGCATACAGATAAGAAGTACCATGCCTGATATTGGAGGGCAAATCGTTAACAAAAACGATGAAAAGTAATGGTCCCAGTACTGAACCCTGAGGTACGCCACGTTTTATACCGAGCCTTTCTGAAACCACAGTTTTAGGCATACTCATAGTATTAAATTTTAAAAAATGTGTAAAAACAAATTATACTATTTATCTAGTCCCTGAAATTGAGAAATAGTTATAAATTCGTTGACAGAATACAACTCTGTCTCTAGTGACAGAACGCTTGGTAATTTTTTTCATCCCTTACTTCAGCGGGTAAGTGCTCGTAGTATGTGAGACCAAATAACGCTCGCCTTTTTAGTCGCAAACGTGTTGCGACGTGGGACTGCGTTCAGCTTGCCGGTATTCCGCAGCGCATTCGTCCCTGCGCGTGGCTATGGCGTTCGTATTTGGCTATGTTCTGCCCATAGAATACGTGAAACAGGTTCTGCCTAGTGCACAACATTACTTCGTGTGAATACAAGGAGTACAAGGATAGGATCTCATTGTTTCTGAATAGCGATCTGCAGGAATCTCTTGGTTTTAGTCCTAACATTGTTTTTAATGCTCGTTTTTGGGCAACGAAGACGCGTTGTGCATCTGTTGAGTTGCCCCAAAAAATAACACTATAAGCCATGATCGAATTAGAGTAGGCGAAATATGTTTTCTGAGTGCGTTTGTTGCACTTCTTAGTTCGTTTCAAGTATTCTGGATATGCTGCTTCCAATTGAGGTTTCGATCTAAAGTAAACCCTTAATACCTACATTGTTCACAGAGTAGTACAGATGTATGCAGAACAATGTGTCTTTCTATATTTTTAAGCACTGAATAATACTAAGTTCGACTTTTTTGCGTTTACTATTAGGCCGTTGGAGGTGAACCACTCCTGTAACTGTGAATATAATATGTGGTTTATTTTACTGTACAATTGTTCGTAGGTACGCGCACGTACAACAACCGTGGAGTTGTATGCAAACAGTACAATTAAACCTTTAGTAATGAAGGATGATAGGTCTTTTATAAGAATTATAATTAAAAATAATTACCACCGACATTGACTTCCTCTAGTTGCTTTCTATTTTGTAAGAATGATGTAAGCAGGTCATGTGATACACTGCGGATGCCATAGTTTGTATAATGGAAGATTGTTTTCAATTACATCGAATGATTTACTCAGATCACAGAATAACCCAGTAGTTTCATACTTTTCATCTATTGACGTACTCGTATGTACAGAGTCAAACACTTCATGAGCAGCTGCTGTTGTTGACTTTGTTAAACGATGCGCGTACTGCGTAGTGCATAACAGATTGTTAGCTTCGAAGTGTTGCATAACCTGCTGAGATGTGAGGAATTCTACATCCTTAAACTAAAATTTTACTATAATTACTTAAATTTCTAAAATTAAACTAAAATTTTAGTTATGAAAACAATGAATAATGTTTTATATAAATTATATCAAAGGACCAAGTCTAAAGGCCCTATAATTGTTAAGTGTAAGCACATCAATAGTATTGTTGTGTCCAAGCTTATCGACTTTGTTTTGCAGTCGGGCATAAAATTATCATAGGAGTGGATATCTCTCTAATCCCGTGCGGAATAGAATATGTCAAGATTTTGAGAAAAGATCATGTGAATGAAACTCGCTATGATATTTGTGCGTCAGTTCAACGGACTGCGCCGCCGTAACACTTGTGTTATGGCTAAATTAAATCCCTAAAACAAGTACTTCGGTACTTGTCATCTTAGAATATGTTTATTCTATTAAGTAAGGTTTAAGGTTCGGTTACATTGAACTCTTGGCTCTATTACACCCTCGCCCGCGGCTCGAGCTATGTACTTATGTTTCGACCTAAAAGTCTGAAGGTTACGATCTAGATTGTACATGTTGTCATACTATAAATAACTTTAATTTCAAAGAATTTATTTTTAAAGTTGATACTGTTTTTATTTTATCTGGCATTGAATTTCTGAAGCAGACAATATAAACAAAACCATTTACTCATTACCATATTTGTTTAGCTTGGTCATAAATTTATTATATAAATAAAATTGCTATGCAATTATAAACAGCGTTTCTTGAGTTAATTTTTTGTACGTCAACCCAACTTATTAAACATTGTTGAACCGTTGTTGTCAAAGAAAAAAAAAAGTCAAGTGCGAGTCGGACTCGTGCTCCTAGGTCCGAGGGTTCCTTTATACCTTTAGTATTTTTAGAAGCAATCAAGTTATTTATCCGAACCAAAATGGTTAAAACGGAACTGTTATGGTACGACTTCGTCTGTCTGTCTGTCACACCTCTATATATACCAATTTTTTTTTTATGTAATAAGGATCGCCAACAGAACACGTATTATAACATTTACTGTAATACGACATAATTTTATTGGGTCTGATACGTAATACCCATTACAGGCGAATTTTTATTTAATCGTATGGCATAATAATACAGTAACCAAAGAAACATTGGGCCGTTTGCACTTAACTTAAGAATCGCCCAAGATCTTGCTTAAAGTATTGGTAGGAGTGTCCTAAACAAGTTAGGGGCGATTCTTAAGTTTAGTGCAAATGGTCCATTAACTAATAAATCTACAATTTGATTGCGTCGTCATTAAGGGTGAACAGGTCTTCAGGTGGACCAGGATAACTATACAAAGGACACTCTGAAAGTATGTGCCACATCGATTGCACATCGGCGCCGCAAGGGCAACAGGGAGAGTCAATCCAACCGCAGCGGTGTTTGAAAGAGGCACACCGACCATGACCCGTGCGTAATCTATTGAGATTGCACCAATCTCGCCTTGCCAACTCGGAGCCTTTTATTTTGGTGCCAGGTATTATGTCACTCCCAAAACCTCCTGCCCGAGTCTCAGTCCAGGACTGTTTCCATTCTCGGCCACTGTTGAAATTGTTATCCAAGAGTGATGTTGTGATCTTGTAAGCTGGCGATCTGGATTTAAGGCGATAAATTGTTGGCTCCAAAAGTTCACAGTGGATAGGAAGGGTTGGATTCTGCCTAATTTTTGCGACCTCCCGTAGGAGCGACTCCTTTCGTCTCAGGTCTGGTGGAGAAATTTGACAGAGCACTGGCAGCCAGTAGCAAGGAGTGGATCCCAGGGTTCCGGAGACGCACCGCATGGCTTTGTTCAATTCAAAATCCACCCTTCCAACATGAGCGCTGCCTAACCAAGCAGCGGCGCAGTACTCTGCCGCAGAATACACCAAAGATAGAGTTGTGGTGTGGAGCACATCACTGCTTGCTCCCTAACTGGTCCCAGCTAATTTCTGGATGACGTTATTCCGCGTTTGCAGTTTCCGTGCTGTCCCTGTTAGGTGTTTTTTAAATGTCAGTGAACGGTCTAGGGTCACGCCTAAATATTTAGGATTGAAGTTGTGTTTCAGGGTGTTGCCGGCGAAAGAGACCTTCAATTCAAGCTTGGCCAGTTGGTTGTGAAGATGCAAACTGCATACTTCTGTTTTGCTTGCGCTAGGTATTAGGCGCCAAGTTTTGAAGTACCTCTCCAAGGTTTCCATGTCAGTAGTCAGGGTATGCTCGATAGACTTGAAATCTTTACTCTGTGTAACAAGGCAAATATCATCGGCGTAAATAAATTTCCTGGAGTGAGTATCTGGAATGTCGTGAATATATAGGTTGAGTAGCGTAGGAGCCAAGACTGATCCCTGAGGAAGACCCTTACTCAGTGTCCTTCCATCACTGACCTTGGATCCCAAATGAACGTTGAATCTGCGCTGAGATAACATATTAGACACCAGCTGGACGATTTGCATATTAGGGACCAGAGATAGAAGCTTGAAAAGCAGGCCTTCTCTCCATACGGTGTCATATGCGGCGGTAAGGTCCACAAAAACTGCACCAGATTTGAGCTCTTTTTGGAATCCTGTTTCTATGTGTGTGACCAACGCTAACACTTGATTGGCATAGTTTCGGCCTCTCCTAAAACCCGCCTGTTCCACCGGTATGACTTCTTCAATAATCGGAGCTATACGTGGCAACAGAACCCTTTCAAGTAGCTTGTAGCAATTACTTAAAAGGGCAATAGGGCGGTAGCTAGATGGGTCGTCGGCACTCTTACCTGGTTTTAGTAGCGCGATCACCTTAGACTCTTTGAATTCCCGTGGAAGGGTGTTTGTTACCAGGATGTTGGAGAAAAGGGTGGAGAGCCACCTGACAGTATTTGGAACAAGCTTGACTAAGAACTCATTGTAAACTCCGTCAACTCCAGCTTCAGAACGTCAATTTTGTGTGGTACAAGTAACTTAGAGAGATATTCACACTTAGATCTACTAAAACCTTCTACTTTAATTTGACAGATTCGGACTGAAGGTCCAACATCTCTGGTCATAGAATGCTTGTAAGCGCATTCTGCGCAGCTTCCGGACATCGTAAATTCTTACTCTCAAATCTTGAATATATTATGTTTCTTTGTTAACATTTGCTGTGAGGCTCTTGAGATCGAGGTTGAGCAGTACAGCAGCCAAGTTTGGTTATTCTTTAGCACCACCCGGGGGACACGTGCAAAGTGACGGTGGGTAATCTTCCTGCGGACGCGAATAACCTTCGCTCCCCAATTACAGGCGAATAAAACATTCATTCTGAGTACCTAATTACTTTTAACTACAAAATTTAACACTACAATACACAACAATACGATTTTGTGAAACATTTACAATTACATTTTAATACATTAAGTCAACATTAAACCAATTGAATCATTAAAAATATCGAGATCAGCATTGAGCTTATTAAGCTCATTATATGACATGTAAATGCGAGAAATAGGCGAATTTATACCAAGATAAGAGAACATCCTTTTGATGATTTCACGAGGGTACTGAGAGGAAACAGCAAGTCTTACAGAGCTGAGAATAGAAGAGCAATCGATAACGTTGTTGACAATCTTCTAAATAAATTGTACATCTAGAATCTTTCTCCTGCTACGCAAGGACTTCATATCGAAGAATGATAAGCGAGTCTAATAAAGACATCTATGAGAGATTTCGCGAGCCGTACTCGTAAAAGCAAGCGTTCTTGTAAAAGACCGCTGAATGCTCTCTATTCGCTGAGACTGTGTTGCGTAGAATGGACACCAAGAAATCGACACGTATTCGAGGCCACTTTGCACCACTGCATTGTAAAGTAATATCTCGGTATTAGCAGAGCAAAACTGTCGAGTGTTTCGTCGGAGACATCCAAGCATTTGTGCAGCCTTCTTGGTGATAGCATTAACATGGGAGTCAAAAGACAGTTTCCTATCGATGGTAACACAAAGATCGCGTATTTCGGTGACCTCTTGCATGATTGCATAACCCAAAAAATAGACAAAGCCAAATGGTTGTTTTTTAAGAGTGTATTTAATGAGAAAACATTTATTTAAATTCAATACCATAGCATTATCAGCACACCACTGCGTAATCCTAACCAAATCGCCTTGCAATAGATTCACGTCAGAGCGTGAATTAACTATGCGGCAGACCTTTAGGTCATCCGCGAACAAAGAAAAGTTGCTGTGTTGTATATAGTTACAAATATCATAAAAAAAGATGGAAAATAATATAGGACCCAGGTGAGAGCCCTGCGGGACACCTGATTCCGAGATATTTGCGGCAGAGGTTTACAGAAACAACAAGAAGTCTTTCTCTTAAGTACGACTTAACTAGCCAAGCAAGCCAGAAATACCCACAGCTCGCAGCCTCAACAGTAAGAGCGGATCCTTACTATGTCACACCTCATTATCTCAGGAAGTACCAAAGATGTCAACTTGAAGTTTGGAATAGTTTTAGAATATGATTGCCCAACTTTTATTTCAAATGAATGATTTATAAAAATATTAAAAATAATATAATTATAATAGGGAGAGGGAGAGGGAGAGGGAGAGGGTAAGGGAGAGGGAGAGGGAGAGGGAGAGGGAGAGGGAGAGGGAGAGGGAGAGGGAGAGGGAGAGGGAGAGGGAGAGGGAGAGGGAGAGGGAGAGGGAGAGGGAGAGGGAGAGGGAGAGGGAGAGGGAGAGGGAGAGGGAGAGGGAGAGGGAGAGGGAGAGGGAGAGGGAGAGGGCACAGCTAGTAATAAAATTAAATTATTTGCATGTCTTATTTTTTTTACTACAAAGTTCGTATGTACCTGCGGTAAGGAGGCGACGAAGCTGTGTATATTGGCGGCCTTGGCGGCGGCCATAATCTCGTTCATAGTGACTTCTCGGGTGTTGTCGCCGTAAGCAATATTCTCGGCGATCGTTCGGCCGAACAACACCGGCTCCTGTTGCACCACACCCAGCTGACGACGCAACTGAGACAGCGTCAGCGCTGAACGGATGTCACGCCTATCCATCTCCTATGATACCAAAAGAACGTTTCAGGTTACTAACGGACCCCGGCCATGTGCTTCTATAATAAGGTACCAACTGATATTGAAAGTTTACCGTTAGATAAATTCAAAACTGTTATCAAGCAGAAATTATATAAGAAGGGTTATTATAAAATATCACATTATCTAGAAGAGAATAATCCATGGGACTAGGCTACGGTTCTAACAGGCTAATTCAAAATTAAACTGACTTATGTTTGTTGTACGAGTATATCAAAACCACTGATTAAAACATATTTAAAAGAGCGCGTGGGTTTTTATTATCGCTTCTTTTTCTCCCATTATGGCGCCGTATTGTTTGTGAAGCGATGTAGTTTTTTAATATCCAATAATGAATAAATGATTTTGACTTTGACTTTGTTTCAATTGTTAGTTGCCTCCAATTACATTATTAATAGAACGTTTCTATATTATGATTTTTAGGGGTTCCGAACAAAAATGGTAAAAGCGCAGTGCGATTTCGTCTGTCTGTCTGTCACACCTGTTTATCTCAGCAACCGGTTATGCTATCGACTTGAAATTTGGAACAATTTAAAAAAAAATTGCCATCTTTATTGCAAATGAAAACATCAAAAAATATCATTGTTAAATAAATGCCATTCTCCCCCTTATTTACTAAATTTAGTTACTTGGGTGTTAACTTTAAAATTTAAGTTTTTTTTTTCAAGTACTGCAAGTGAATGGCAATTTAAAACCTTTTCAACTTACAATGTTTCCAGTGTCAGGATCGTAGAATCTTTGTATGAGTTGTAAGATCGTAGATTTGCCACAGCCTGACGACCCTACAAGGGCTACTGTTTTGCCTGCTTCCGCCTCAAGAGAAAATCCTCGTAGCACACGCTGTTTGGGCCGCATGGGGTAGCAAAACTCTGCATTTTTGACACTGAATGCGCCGGTTGCAGCCTAAAATCGTATAGTTAACATTTTCAAAAAAAATCTTTAACTATTTTAGAGTTTTCTATTTGCGTAAAGCAAAGGGCACCCAAAAGCGCGCACCGCAGGATATCTCCCATACTTAGTTGATATTCCGCACATTCACACAAAGCGCTTTGAAACATCTTTTATAATGCGCACGGCTAAAGAGTGGAATTCTATGCCTGCTTCTGTGTTCCCGTGTTCATATAACCCGAATCTATTCAAGCCGCGAGTGAATAGGCGTCTTCTAGGCAAGCTCGTTCCTTCGTCGACCTCATCTATATCTTCAGGACTAGATCGACGTCAAAGAGTAAGCCCATTAACAATAATAATAAAAAAACCTACCCTAATCTAAAAAATCAGGGTTTCAAGTGCCGGTAGTTTCTTGACTTACCCAGTCTTTCTTATCGCTAATGCCGTTTTCAGTCTTAATCTTTGGCTCTCTACAGATTAGGGCTAGAACACGCGCGGCAGAGTCCTTAGCAGAGTTGAAGCTTGGCGCGTGAACTAGAGAATTACCTAACATATACGCTGCATACATCAACGCTGTATTCACCCTGAAATAAAAAGTTGTATTTTTTTTTATATTTGTCGGGTATTTAGTTGGACTAGGAGAATGGTACTGGCAATATTGCCCTTTTTAGGGTTCCGTACCTCAAAAGAAAAAAACGGAACCCTTATAGGATCACTTTGTTGTCCGTCTGTCTGTCTGTCTGTCTGTCTGTCAAGACCCTTTATCTCACGAACGGGTAAATATATCAGATTGAAATTAATACCATATATTAGGGTCCATGAACCACACAAGATCATAAAATTTCAATTTTTTACAACGACGCAATCAAAAGATATGGCATTTTATGTCCTCATCTCCATATTCAAAAATGCAAAACCTACAGGGTACTTCCCGTTGACCTAAAATTATGAAATTTGGCAAGAAGCTAGGTCTCACAATACAAATAATGGGAAAAGTCTGAAATCATTAAATATTTCAACTTTTCTCCCAACTAATGATTTTGATTTGATTTGATTAATAAACTATTTGTATTTGTATTTGTAATGGTAACCAATTTTATTGTGGTGAGCTCCCGTTTCAAGAACTTTCATATAAGAGAGGGGTCAAGTTGGATGGTCGCTGAGGCGATTTTTGTTTTAGTTCTATTTTAAAAACGGGAACACTTACAAACTTGAAAATTGGTATGTTTATAGTGCATAAGCTATAAAATAACAACAAAAAATAAAATTTTGTCAAACGCGTGTCGGACTCAAAAAATCTAGCACATTAACTTACTGAAATTTCAACTAATACAATTATGTTTATGTGGTGGTACGGAACCCTCAGTGCGCGAGTCCGACTCGCACTTGGCCGGTTTTTTAAATCAAGCAAACTATAATTTATTTTTTAACCGACTTCAAAAAAGAGGACGTTACGTGAACCGATTTGCAAAATTCTTTTTTTATCCGAAAGGGTACAGACCAGAGGTTGTCCCATTGTCACCAAGTCAAGATCTGACTGACATCTGTGTCCACTCCAAATCCAGACTTCAACTGCTTGAAACTTGCGTTTCAAGGGGGCCCCAGGATGATAACGATGCACTACTAAGAAATTCAAATTCTCGCGCTTTGCGCAAGACGAGCGCGCTTCTTCCTCATTGGTCTACGCGTGCAACCAGCCATTACTATAAAAGGTGTAAGGGACGGTGTACCGAAAACTGAAAGGGCGTGCTCAGTCAACGAAACTGAACAACTTTCCCAAAGAAACATATGCTGGAAAATGGAAAAAATTTTTGACCGCTCCATACAAACTGTTCGACCAGAGTGGGCAATTTGTATGGAGAGGTAACATTTTTTTTTTCATTTCCCAACAATGTTTCTTTGGGAAAGTTGTTCAGTTTCGTTGACAGAGCACGCCCTTTTAGTTTTCGGTACACCGTCCCTTACACCCTGTATGTACCTCGGTTCCAAAAAAAGTTACTGTGTCGAATTTTATGCTAAATATTGTGAAACAACAAATAAACAACCATATTCTTTAAGAAACCAAGTTTTATTTATCAAGAATACTGAGTTCGGCAAGTAACACATACATAAGGTGTATTTTATTAGGCCCAAATGTTGTTAGAGTTACCTCAAAACACCTAAATGAATACAATGGGTGCATTTTTTTTTATTTATATAAGTTAGTTTTTGAGGAAAATACCAAAAACAATACCGCTATATATAAAAACTCCGTATCAGCACAGAACTCAAGCGCCGCGCCGCCGCATAGCCAATGAATCTTGCATCTTGCATCTGAATGTGCGGGATCGGGCAAGTTCCGGCGGTTTCGGCTCGGGTTCGGACTCTTTGTACGACGGAAATCTTTATTACGGGTGATGTAACTATAATAGAGAAACAGGTTTTTCAAAGTTAGAAAAATCGACACGCTTTTATTTTTTGTATTTTCAAACAAAAGCGTGTCGATTTTTCTAACTTTGAAAAACCTGTTTCTCTATTATAGTTACATCACCCCTAGAAATATTTGGGTCTAATTTAAAAAAACACCTTATAAACATTCAAGCATACATAAATACCGGTCCAAATCATTACTCTCCTGTTTGCCGTAATCGAATAAAAAGAACTAAAACGTTATCACAGTCTCAGGTTCTCAAATAAAAGCGTGTTTGAAAACCTGAGACTGTAATGCGCTTTTATTTGAAAACCTGAGACTGTAATAAATAACGATTATAGTAGTTTATGCCACTGTCAAGTAAAGATAGTCATTGTAACATGAGTGCTTGTTTGTGACATGAGGCGCAGCCAAATGTCACAATAGACAGCACAAATGTTACAATAACTAAACTAGTTGCAAACTTGCAATCAGTGGCATACTTTACTTTTTCTACGAGCATTAAAATCATTAAGAAAATAAAGTACCGACTTTGTTTACTTTTGTTGTAGTAGTAAAGCACTAGAACACCTCCACTTTTTGGCACTAAAGTCCTCTTGAGTTTCGTACGCTGCCTTAATTATTTCGGTCGGCGTAAATATTCTACTCATATTTACAAATTTTCAATGGAAATCAAGATGTTTATCGTTAAATTACAAATTAAAAGTTATTTTTTTTGACAGATTAAATAAGCGCGAACGTAAATCACTACCTATGTTCATGTATTACAGTGTATATCTTTCTCTTTCTTCAACACTGCTGCATCCCTCTCGGCAAGCCATCATATAATACTGTGTATGGTGGGGTTCAGTTCATGAGTGCATGAATTCTTTTTTGAAGTTGTCCTTTATGACTTGGTAACTAGCATATTAGCCGATGGCATCCTATACAACATAGTATTACCAATCCAATACAACAAAACGGTGAAAAAATTATGCTACCGTATTGTAGACAGTTGCATTTTATATTACGCAACTGTTCTCGGAATGGCAATGTTTGTGATAATGTTTCCGGTTTCGTATTTCGAACCTTAACAAATGGCAGTAGAAAAAGTTCTTTTTCTACATCTAACAAAAGCTTGATTCAACATTTTTTTTCAAGTAATGCTTTATTTTTTACTTTTACTGTTTTAGCTTAGCATAAATGGGGCATAATAAAAGATGATATTAAAGTAAAAATCTTCTATTTTAAAGATAAAACATTACAACAAAGAAAAATGCTATTATTGCGGCCGTGGCTGTTGTAAGAGTGAGTGCGTGACTACGCAAAAACGAAGGATTGACTCGATACGCCTGTTCGACAAGAGAAGGCAAAAACTCGAAGCGATGGTTCTGTTACTAGTGTCTAAATTTCTTTGGCACTACGGCCTGAACATCTTCCCGCCTCGTTGAAAGCTTCAACTTTCGAAATCTTCTCTAGAAGGCAGGGGACACAGTCGTGTCAGAGGTCTTCGTACGCATCCTCTGATAGTGTTGACGTCCGCGACTCTAGCAACACCGTCGGGTCCAGGAAACAGTCGAATAATCCTGCCAAGACGCCATTGCAATGGAGGAGCGTTGTCTTCATGTAGCAAGACAAGGTCTCCAAGATTCAGAGTCTTAGTGTTGGTCTTCCATTTTAGCCTCTGCTGTAGTTCACAGATGTATTCCTTCTGCCAGCGCTGCCAGAAACCTTGACGGAGCCTTTCCAGGTAGATGTAGCGTTGATTAATGCTTTTAGTGTGCTCGGGAGCAGGTGACGGGAGCGCTGTTAGCGGCCGACCGACGAGGAAGTGCCCAGGAGAGAGGGAGAGGAGGTCGTCAGGAGAAGAAGACAAGGGACACAAGGGACGGCTGTTAAGAATAGCCTCTACTTGCGCAAACAAAGTTGAAATTTCTTCAAAGGTTAAGTGACTATTGCCTATAACGCGACGTAAGTGGTATTTTGCGGATTTAATACCTGCCTCGTAATACCCTCCGAAGTGAGGAGCGTAAGTTGGCGCAAAGAAGAATTTTATACCTTGTTGATTTACAAAGTCAGATATTGGATCGGCATTGCTTTTGATAAACTCTCCTACCTCCTTTGCAGCAGCTACAAAATTACGCCCGTTGTCGCAGAAGATTTCTGCCGGTTTTCCTCTACGAGCTATAAAACGACGAAGCGTCATAACAAAAGCATCTTTTGTAAGATCGCTAACACCTTCCAAATGAATGCATTTATAACGCAAGCATATAAACAAACAAAGATAGCACTTGATTAAATGGCTACCACGGCCTTTGCGATTTAGAATGTAGAACGGACCAGCAAAGTCTAATCCTACTGATAAAAATGGAAAGTCAGGTGTTATTCGCTGAGACGGAAGATTACCCATTTTCGGGGTTAGTGTTTTTCCACGAACGCGCCTACAGCGCACGCATCTATTGACTGTACGTCTAGCGAGGTGACGTCCATTGACTGGCCACACAGTTTCCCTAACGGTTGCTAATAACAGTTGCGGACCCGCGTGCAAACTACGCAAGTGTTCTTGTTCAAATATCAACCGAGTTAAATGATGCGAGGAATGCAAAACTATAGGGTGTTTCTTTCCGTAGGCATAGTCTGAGGCGTCAATACGTCCACAAACTCGAATCACATTGTTTTCATCTAAAAACGGAGATAAAGATAATATTTTAGATTTTGGACTTAAAGGCTTGCCCTTTAATAACAAATCATATTCGACATCAAAAGACTGACTTTGAGCCATAGCGCATAATGAATAAAAAGAATCCTTTAGCTCGTTAACAGTCAAACATCCTGTATGTTTACTAAGTGGGTGTCTAACATTGTATATGAATCTTTTTACGTACGCAAATGATCTTTGTAATCTATTGAGTTTGGAATATTTTTCGAAATTTACAATCGGTTCTGAAATATTTACCGGGTTTGATTTAATTTCAGGTAATTCTTCTTCGTACGATTTATTTAGAATGGGCCATTCAGATTCGTCTTTATTCAAAAAGCTAGGGCCTGACCACCATGATTCCAATGAAACCAGCTTCCTGGGATCTACCCCCCTGGATATAAAATCAGCCGGGTTACAATCAGTGGGAACATAGCGCCATGCCGACGACTGTGTAATTTCGTGAATTTCGTTAATACGATTAGCAACGAATGACTTTAACTTTTTAAGATCGCTATGAATCCACCCAAGCACTATGCTTGAGTCGCACCAGTGAACAATGCGCGTCGGCTGATACCTAAGCGCGTCTGTGACGGCTTTACAAAGTCTCGCAGCGAGAAGGGCAGCGCACAGTTCGAGGCGCGGCATTGTTGTGGGCTTCAAAGGCGATACCTTTGACTTGGAGCATAATAATCGTACTGTGACGTCATTATTAGTATTTATCGAGCGCATATAGACACAAGCTCCATAAGCACATTGAGACGCATCACTAAAGGAATGCATTTCAACTGATACTGGTGAATCGCATGGGACTGATCTAGGGACTTGTAAATTTTGAATGTGAGGCAAATTTTTTGAAAATTCTTCCCATTTTTCTTTTATATCTTGTGGAACCGTTTCGTCCCAATCAAGTTTCCGTTCCCATAGCTTCTGCAAGATCATTTTAGGCTGAATGATGCTAGGACTTAAAAGACCTAAAGGGTCGAAGATTTTAAAGGAAGCAGACATCATAAATCTTTTCGCTTCTTTAGTCATTTTGAATTGAAATATTTAGTATGTATTTCAAAGTCGAACGTAGACAAGGAAGAAATAAAAAGATAATAGTAAAATAATTATAAATCTCACGCTCCTCGTTTCGAAGACACTCGCCGAGCAGATAAGCCGGTGCGCGCGCACAGCTGATCGACACCGGTAGGTATGTTAACTCGCAGTTAAGTAATGAATGGTCGCGCTGCGCTGTGCAACCCAACACCAGTCCTGGAATGTTCGGCGAATTTGTCTTAAAGGACGGAAATATTTTGTTTATTTTAGATTGAATTATGCTTGAAATACTATTGCTATTGTGCTTAAAATAATGAAGGTTTAGAACCAATGTTTATACTTGAATTAAACTGATAATAATAGCCAAAATCTACCGCAATACCTATTTAGGAATATCTTATAGAATATCGTAAATTATCGGTTCTTTTAGCTAAAATAAGTAAAAATATGATTTTAGATTTGTAGTTCTATATAATGTAGTAGGTTTTTGAATGAAATTTAGCTTATTTTTTTTAATAATAGCCTGTATTAGGTATAACCACAAAGGTAGGTACAACAATATCTGATCGCAATTTACGTCGTATTTTATTAATTGAAAAGCTAAAACGTTACGATAGGCCTTCAGGTAGCTTATCAGTAGGAAATAATGCAATAAAGAATTCAATTTGTTTGCGTACAAGTAAGACTTTCTCTGGAATTTTGAAATTTAGTAGGTAGGTAAGGACAAAGGAAAGGCACTTATCTTTAGTCGGACCGCGTCCTATGGTGTGATGCTTTCGCTGCTTCACTGCCCACTGTTGAACACGATGTCCACAAGTTTTCCAAGCTGTCCTCAAATCGTTTTCAAGTTGTCTTCATTCCAACTGGCGATCACCCGGCGATCATCGGAATGTCGGTGCACGGCGCGGGACAAATCGATGTTCCGTCTTGGAATTTCTTGATATTTCTTCAATTTTGCAGGTTCTTCTTAGTTCCCCTCATGGGCCACCAATTTATGTTTTAGCTTAGCATAAATGGGGCATAATAAAAGATGATATTAAAGTAAAAATCTTCTATTTTAAAGATAAAACATTACAACAAAGAAAAATGCTATTATTGCGGCCGTGGCTGTTGTAAGAGTGAGTGCGTGACTACGCAAAAACGAAGGATTGACTCGATACGCCTGTTCGACAAGAGAAGGCAAAAACTCGAAGCGATGGTTCTGTTACTAGTGTCTAAATTTCTTTGGCACTACGGCCTGAACATTTACTTTACGTAAAAACAACTATCTACCAGTCCCTAGAATCAGACGAGACTTATATTTTTCTACGTACTTAAGGTGATCCGTTTTCCATACAAAAACTCAAATGACTTGCATTCTTACGCAGGACATAAAATTCTGTTGAAAAACGAACGAATACTGCTATTTTTAGTAAAATTTTTCGCTAATTAATACAAAAATACAATTAATGTACTGAAATACTATTTTTGTAAGCAATTTTTGGTTCAGTATTACGATTGTGGGCGTGCGGTCAAAACTGTACGGTTGTGCTTTGTGTGCATGTGTGAGTGATCGTACTCATGTAAACACGGACTGACGAGAGTAATTGACTTTAGTGGACATATGGAGATATTTTTCTTATCGAATTTATTGTTAGGCGTTGAAGTTGCACGATGAAATTTACGCGAATCAACTTTTTGCACATATATAGTTGGTACTTATTGCATTAAAATAAAACCTTATATTTGCAGCAGTGGCTCCATCTAGTTGCGTTCCGGGCTAAGCTGGCCGTCACAGATCACCTTAAAGTTTGGGTGAAGTTGCGCCTCTAGTATGGAGTAGAAAACTACAGTATCATACCAAAGTCATTGTTGCATCTTGCGCGGGAAAATTAATATGTCGTTGCTTGTGTTAGTGTATAGAACTTATTCTGCTACATTGAAAAAATGTCTGCATTTAGCACAAAAAAATCAATAATCCTACTTAATGTTATAAACGCGAAAGTTTGTGAGTGTGGATGGATGGATGGATGGATGTTTGTTACTCTTTCACGCAAAAACTACTGAATGGATTTTAATGAAACTTGGCACATATATAGGTTAAGTCCTGGAATAACACATAGGCTACTTTTTACCGCGGGAAAACACTTCATTCCCACGGGAAAACGCATATCTACCTATATAAAAAGAAAGTCGTGTAAGTGACACGTGAGTGACACTATTTATAACTCAAGAACGGCAGAACCGATTTGGTTGAAAATTGGTGGGGAGGTAGCTTAGGACCAGGAGAAGGATATCGGATGATAGGGGTAGGGGTAGTAGGGGCAGGGCAAATAAATTGTACTTAATAAAAAATAAAATCTGCTTATTTATTGCCTGTAAGGCGGAACCAAGTTCACCGGGTCAGCTAGTTATAAATATATTATAAATAATGTTAAAAATAGATGCAAAGCTACGTGGAATTTAATAGATACTTAACAGAGATTCTAAAAATATACAGAAAATAATAGAATATATTAGTAGTAATAATAAAAATAGACAATTCGCCATTCAATGGTAATTTTTTAAATTTAGCAAATCAAAAATCTCCATCACTATTAACAAACAAGTGTGACTTAAAACTCTTGAAACGAAATAACAAAACAATATTTCTGACTCCCACTGATGAAACTGAAATACTCAAAATCTACCGGTTATGACGATATGTGTACTAAGATCATTAAAGCGTGCGCACCTTTGGTGACATTTTATCTGGTAAATCTATCTTTAACTAGTGGTGTTTTCCCAGCTTCTCTCAAAATTTCTATATTCAAACCTTTGTTCAAGAAGGATGAGAAGGACAACATTCAAAATTATCGTCCACTCATGCTCATACCCATCCTATCCAAAATTTTAGGAAATTTTAGATTAACTTCATTTTTAAATAAACACTATAATTAGAGGGGAACAGTATGGATTTCAAAAGTGAAAATCTACAGCTAAAAAGAAGTGTCTATGTGTATGGACAGAAAAATTCCTGTCACTGCAATGTTTTTTGTCATGAGTAGCGCCTTTGATTGCGTCTGCCATAAACCTCTTTTACCTTAACTTAATCAGTATGGAATTCGGGGTCTGGCTAATGAGTGGATTGGTAGTTACCTTTTTGGAAGAACTCAATGTGTTACGATAAATAATTTTGATTATAAATCTGAGTAGGTAGAGTATAAGTCTGAGTATAAGGGAAACGTTGTAGGGGTGCCTCAGGGTGGCATTTTAGGGCCGCTCTTATTTATATTATACAGGGTATTAATTTAATTGCGTGCCATAGCTTAGGGGGTGTTTCAGCAACGATAAAGGAAAAAAAAATAAAAGAAAAATTGGTATTCCTATTTTTTTTTATATTTGAAGAAAATTGCTGATATTTGAAGTTTGCTTATTTGTTAAGAAAAATATCAATCTGTTCCAAAAAACGTCATTTACATTTTTAACAAGATACCCAAATTGGATGGCTGGAGTTCCATATACTACAACATGTTTTGGTAAAAATAGTTTTCATATGAGTGTTAAATTGTTCAATTTGCTACCTGATAGAGGGGCAGGGACAGGGATGGTGTGACGGACGGTTGAACAGATGGTTGGACGGAAAAAACGGACGACAGATAGACGGAAGGGTGGATGGATGGATGGTCAGATAGATAGAATCCCACGCGGACGAAGTCGCGGGCAACAGCTATTAATATATAAATGTACCGTGTATACCTGCAAATAAATTATTTCACTTTGTGTGTAAAAACTTTGAGAAATTTTATAATTGAACCAAATATTTTATAAAAAAACCTTCAAGAGTTGTCACAACATCAAAATATTACCCAGTGAGCAAGCCATGCTGCCCCCAGCAGATGGCGCTGAAGGATTTCTTAAATGCGGTATTTGCTCACGTTTCTTTGGCTACTTTCCGGCTCCATCATCAGATCAGCTCCAAGTCATAATAATATTGCATTTTTATCCGATCAACATACGCACGCAAAATTTCATCTCAATTGAAAAACAGAAAGTGGGTCAAATTCAACTACCAAGATTTGGTTACAGATAGACATCGCAACAGGTTATTCTAAATAAAAGCTTATAAAAAATGCTTACATTATACCAACTTGATATTTCATCTCTTTTCTAGCAATCAGAGTTACACCATACATTAATGGGGCAAGATTCACGAGAAAAGGTATGAATATTCCCAAACCGAAAACCAAGCCTCGCCAGCGTGTCTTTTTGGCCACGGCTGCACACCCGGCTTGCATTTCTTCTTCGAACTTCTTCATAAATATGTTTCCCACTCCTGAAATAAAGCATAATAGTAAAATTTTCACCAAGCTAGAAGATAAAGGGACCGATTCCCAATACACCCGAGGTGGGAATCGAACTTTCTTTCGAGTGCATGCATATACTCGTAGTGCTTTATAAGATGAGATGAGATGAGATGAGACGAGAATAGACGAGACGAGACGAGATGAATTTTTTTTTTTTTTTTTTTATATTGGGGGACATTTCACACAAGGTCATTTGATCCCAAACTAGGCAAAGCCTGTATTATGACAATCAGAGACTGATATACATACATAAATAGATAAATAACACCCAGACACAGAACAAACACTTGTGTTCATCACACAAATATTTGCCCTGGGCGGGGATCGAACCCGCGGCCCACGGCGTGTGAGGCAGACTCACTACCGACCACACCAAAGGGCTTGTCAATTTGACGGCACAGAAAAAATGAGGTGAGGTGAGATGAGATGAGATAAAAACGACACCCATATTGATATTTAGACATTTCAACCCTATCACACCCCCACCCCATCCGCAGGGCATGATGGTATTTCACGTTCACCACGTTGGATTACAAAATCGTTGTTGTTTTCGTAATCAGCGACCTGAAAAACCATACAAACGATACCTATATTTGTTTTTAGCCTTTTTAGCCTTTTTCCACCTTTTAGGGGTTGAATTCTGCAAGAGCCTGAAACACTTGCTTACTCATTTATTGATAGTAGTACTCCTGGGAAGTTTCGAATAAAATAGTTCAAATAATCTTGTTTCCCCATGCAAACTGTCAACCCCCTTTTCGCCCCCTTAGGGGTAGAATTTTCAAAAACCATAGGACACGTTATTGTTTATTTTTAATTGTTAACCTAAAAACTATGACTCAGGCTTCTAGATCTAAAAATGACGGACTTCCATACAAATTTTTAACCCATTTTACGTCCCCTTAGGTGAAGAATTTTCAAAAACATCCTTTCTCAGCGGATGCCTACGTCATTACAACTATTTGTATGCCAAATTTCAGCGAAATCCGATAGGTAGTTTCGACTGTGCGTTGATAGATGAGTCAGTCAGGTTTGCCTTTTATATATGTAGACTAGCAGTTCGCAACAGCTTCGCACGGGTAGATATAGGTTCTTGTTTCATCGGGGGTTACTTTAAGGGGTACATTATAAGAAATGTTTTTATATCATCATCATCATATCAGCCGAAAGACGTCCACTGCTAGACATAGGCCTCCCCTAAAGAACTCCATGACGACCGGTCCTGCGCTGCTCGTTTTTATATACTTTTAATTAAATGCTTATGCTCATAATTAATAGATAAAGCTAGATTTCTCATCATCATATACACTCTTTGATGCTCTGCCTACCCTTTGAGGGATAGGCTTGATGATACACTCATTTATACACACAGCAACAATTAGGCATATTTTACGTGTCTATTCTATTCACTGTCACTTAAAGAGCTGTTAGTTAAATTTCAATTTTGATAATTATAACACTCATGAAAACTTTTGAATGGTATGTTAGAATTCAATAATAAAAAAAAATAATTACAGGTTAATGATACAGCCTTGAATATGAAGTCATTTATTTAGATAAAGAGTAGTACCAAGGTACGAATAATGTAGCCTATACAGTTCTTATGGATATATTGACATGAAAAATTAGTTATTGTGACATAACTCTAATAGTTAGATATATTGTATTGCGGACTAATTTGTAGATATTGATGTCCTCTATTAAACTGTATTGATACATCACTTTGTCACCTGACTACTTTACATCTTAATATACTATTCTTCTACGGCAACACGGTTACAAAACTCACTTAACCTTGTGAGGTTTTTTATAAGAGTTTGTGGATCTTTTGACGGCACAGAAAATATGATTATTGTAAATATTTTCAGAATAATTTTAATCGTGTCATTTATTATAAGTTTATTTTTTTATTATATTGTGTAAGATAGGTAGATTAATGACCTCCCAATACAGGCATAACACTTGCTTGAAGGGAGTCTCCGAATATAGAAATTTCCTAGAAATCGAAATAAACATTTTTGTATGTTTAGTAAAAGAAAAAAAAATTACTTACCCAAGCTCTGCACAGTTCTAATACTGACAAGAGCTTCTGTTGCAATTGCTGTAGCCGATTCCATGGCTGCTCTTTCCTTTTGCTGTGATTTTCGTGAAACTATTCCTTCTAACCAAATACTTCCCACCGTCTGTTAACAATTAAATGTTTTTGTTTCAACAGAAATTTAATGCGTACTAAGAAAAGCTACAAAGACAATCCATTTACCAGTGGCAATAAACTAGAGCCGATTAAAGTCAGTTGCCATTTGTAGAAGATGGCTATCATAAATCCTATAAACACTGAGCTGAATCCTTGCAGTATCAAGCCAATGCGCAAGCAGGTTGCCCCTTGAATTTCAGCTGCATCTCCACTAAGTCGCGCGCATATCGCTCCAACTGTGTTTGATTCTTTGTCAAAAAAAGCCATTTCCTAAAAATATTATTAAATATTATTTATTCATAAATGTTACGTACAAAAACAACTATTTTACTTAAAAAAGTTACCTGTTTTAAGAGACCAGCAAAGTATTGTTCCCGAAGACGCGTGGTCATTTTGAGGCCGGCGTGAGTGAAGGCAAATCCTTGCAGACATACAGATGCTCCAGCTACTGCAGCCACTAACACATACATGCCGGAATATAAGTCCGCAAAATAAATTAACATATCATGGTCTGGCTGCACGTAATTCTAGAAATAAATACAAACATTACACTTATTTTGTAGTCTATTGGTATCTAACCAGTTAATGATTGAAACGTTGCAAGAAATTTTACCTCCGCTGTGAGACTTAAAAGTACAGCTATAACAGGGAAACTTGACCCTTGACAAAAAGCCGCTATTGAACCCAACATCAGATAAAGCCACTCGGGGGCATTCAACTTCAATAGTTCTATTTCTCCGATCGGTTTCTCTACCTGAAACATTTGAGTCCTATCTTGCAGTCAACATCGTATGAAATTGTTAAAAATATAATTATTAATCTGTTGGAGCGTAAGGATTTCATATAATACCTCATTTTCTTCTTTTTCCACTTCGAAGTCATCATCAGCGCTCGAGTTTCTCAGATCATTGGACATCACTGAGGTGGCAGAACCACGTGGGATCGGGTTTGATTCTAAAAATAAATCAATAAATAGTCATGCTTGCAAAAGCACATAGAGATTAAGGTTACTAGCTGTTGCCCGCAACTTCATCCGCGTGTGTTTGAGACTAAACAGGACAATATGTATATAAAAAGTGGATTTTTGAGATGGGATAGCAAAGGATCGGGCGTACCTTAACCGTTGCAGCAACTATGAAATTACCCTAAGGGACTCCATAATTTTTCGTGAAAGGAAAATGACCATAAGTGGTATTGCAAAATTAAGTTGTGTCACAAGTTTATGACATCAATAACTCTTGCATATAATAAAGATATTTTTTTATATTACTACAAATTCTCCACTCTTTTGTAAACAATAAAAAATACATTAGATTTTTTTATGATTTTCGTATTTCCGATGCGACTTTTTAATTGGGTAAAATTAAGTAGGATATTGAAATCTCTTAATAAAGTCAGCTACATTTAAGTCGCTTTACAAACAGAGTGGCGCCATGTGAAAAAAAAGAAGCGACAATAAAAAACCCACGCGCTCTTTTAAATATGATTGATGTACAGGGTTGACACAAAACACACAAGTCAGTCAGTCAAACCAGTCAGTCACAGTTAGTCATTTCAAATACTATCAATACTTAATTATAAAAATAATGTTATTGCACCGACATAAAGGGGACTTTTTCATATTATTTCAGGTAAGACTAGGCTATTTATTGTTATGTCTGTGACAAAGTCACCTCGGATCAGGTTCGAGCAAAGTTAAAAAAAGCTTAGTATCGGTCCCAGATTAGTAAGTATAAGTATCGGTTTGGAACGCTTTAGATAGCACATAAAATGTTGTATGTTTGGCTTACTTTCGACATTACTGTGTAATTCCTTTTGCTTTATTTCAACCCCACTGTCGCCACTACCTTCCTCGGGAAATACATGTATTTGTTCTGAGGTCTTTAAAGGTTTTTTAATTTCCTTGCTAGTAGTCACAAATTTGTAGTAAAAACCTGGGAAAATAAATAAGTTATAAATAATTATGAACTAAGCTACGACAGGCCGCGACTTGATTTATATAAGGTATGTACTAGCTGTTACCCGTGACTTCGTCCGCGTGGATTTTATGAAAAAAACATAACTCGAACATAACTGAAACATATTGTGCGGAACGCTTCTCCTTCTTGATCTCTACGTAAAAGATGCATTTATACCTTATCCAAGTTGAATGCTATCATACTACAAATTTAATTATCTTTTGAATATATACGAGTACAATTGGTGGGTAGTGAGGAATTTTCATTGTCAATCGTTACAGGCGAACCTTAAAAAGAAGGCAATAAAGGGAGTGAATGGGTAGCGAGGAGGTATTCATAAAAGTCAAATTTCCCTATCCATCCCACACTATCCCTTTTTACTCCAATCTATCCCCAATCATCCCTATCTACCCCCATCCCTGTCTATCCTTTTCTATACCTATGTATCCTTTTTTATCACTATCTATCTGTATCTCTATACCTATTTGTTCCTGTATATCCCTATGTATCCATATCCTTACCACTATCCCCACCCCTGTCCCCTCCCCTGTCCCCACCCCTGGCCCCACCCCTGTCCCCATTGCTGTCCCCACCTCTGTCCCCACCTCTGTTCCCACCCCTGTCCCCACCCCTACCCTAACCCTACCCCTGAACCTACCCCTGGCTCCACCACTGTCCCCACTCTTGACCCCACCTCTGTCCCAACATCTGTCCTCACCGCTGTCCTCACCGCTGCCCTACCTCTGTCCTCATTCCTGTCCCCACCCCTCCCCACCTTTGTCTCCTCCCCCATCCACACCTCTATCCCCACCACCATCCCTACCCCCATCCCTACCCCTATCCTTACCCCCATCCCAAGCCCCATCCCTACCCCCATTCCTACACCTATCCCTACACCCATCCCTACTCCTATGGGTACAGGGGTCTGTCGATTGATATAGTTGATAGTAAAAACGCAATAAAGTATTGATGCCCCATACAAACTTTCATCCCCTATTTCACCCCCTTTCAGTTTCGATTTTGCAATCAAAAGAAGCCTATGTCCTTTTCTTATAATTTAGACTATCTCCATACAATATTTCATCAAAATCGGTTCAGCGGTTTAGCCGTGAAAACGTAACATGAATTATTAAACTGATTTCCCATACAGAATTTCATCCCCTATTTCACCCCCTTCCAGTCTCATTTTTGAAATCATAAGTAGCTTTTATTCTGTATAATGATGAAATCAATATTAATACAAAACTTCATAAAAATCGGTTAAGCGGTTTAGCCGTGAAAACGTAACATGTATTATTTAATTGATTTCCTATACAAATTTTCATCCCCTATTTCACCCCTTCCAGTCTCATTTTTTAAATTAAAAGTTGCTTATACCCTATATAATGATTTAGTCTATCTTAATACCAATATTCATCATAATCGGTTCAGCGGTTTAGCCGCGAAAGCGCAACATTAATTATTTAATTGATTTCCCATACCAACTTTCATCCCCTATTCAACCACCTTCTAGTCTCATTTTTAAAATTAAAATTAACCTATGTCCTTTCTAATGGTTTAGACTATTTTCATACCAAATTTCATCAAAATCGGTTCAGCGGTTTAGCCGTGAAAGAGTAACAGACAGACAGACAGAGTTGCTTTCGCATTTATAATATTAGTTTGGATGGATTAACGAAATAGTGAACAAAATTTTACTATGTCACTCAGACCGTGACTCTGAACAAATTTCCCAAAAGAACATGGGTATAAATTTTGAACTCCAATAGAAACTCTGTCAGCTGTGAGCTGGCTGTGAGTGCATTTTGTATGGGAGATCGAATTTTTTTTTTAATGCGACCTATGTTCCTTTGGGAAAGTTGTTCAGCTTCTTGGTCAAAGTAAGATTTATAACATAAAATGTTTCAATAATGTGTTTTTCCTTACCTTTAGCCTTCATAAGTTCTACGTGTGAGCCTTGTTCAAGTATTTGTCCTTGATCCATGCAGATAATCCTATTTGCGTTCACTATTGTCGATAGCCTGAAAATTTTAAAAATGATTGTTCAGAAATGAGACAACACATAGAAGAGAGATGAGATTGAGATAGGACAGCAAGAGCAGGTACACAATGACCTAAGGAGACTAACTCTAACTTTTGGACATAATTTATTTTGACCTGCATTCACCGATTTCAGAAGAGAAACCGGCCAAGTGCGAGTCGGACTCGCGCCCTAAGGGTTCCGTACCTATCTACCATATGATATACTAAAAGCTTTTGCTCTTTGATTTTAAAAACTCCACGACCATTCAACTTGACCCTCTTTTATAGAAAAGTTCTTGAAACGGGAGCTCACCTTAATTGGTTTATGGTTTATTGGACTATTAGTTTTGAGAAATTTATTTTATAGCTTATGCACTATAAACATACCATTTTTCAAGTTTGTAAGTGTTACCGTTTTTAAAATAGAACTAAAACAAAAATCGCATCCGCGACCATCCAACTTGACCCCTCTCTTATATGAATGTTCTTGAAACGGGAGCTCACCACAATTGGTTACCATTAGTTGTGAGAAAAGTTGTAATATTTAATGATTTCAGACTTTTCCCTTTATTTGTACCGTGAGACCTAGCTTCTTGCCAAATTTCATAATTTTAGGTCAACGGGAAGTACCCTGTAGGTTTTGCTTTTTTGCATAAATGTATGGAGATGAGGACATAAACAGCCATATATTTTGCTTGCGTCGTTGTAAAAAATTGAAATTTTCAGATCTTGTGTGGTTTATGGGCCTTAATATTCGTTATCAATTTCAACCTGATACATCTTCTGGTTATATACCTCTTCTAAAGTTATGGTATTTTTGTTGCTAAAAAACCTTATTATGTGATGTAACTACAATTTATATTGTTGATTGATTGAAAGGTGAATTGCGGTTTACGATTTATGTTGCATTAAAATAAAAAACTTATTAGATCTCGTTCAAACCAACTTTCGGTGGAAGTTTGCGTGGTAATTGTACATCATATATTTTTTTTAGTTTTGTCATTCTCTTATTTTAGAAGTTACAGGGGGTTACACACATTTTACCACTTTGGATGTGTCTCTTGCGCAAACTATTCTGTTTAGAAAAAAAAAATATTAGAAACTTCAATACAATTTTTGAAGACCTATCCATAGATATCCCACACGTATGGGTTTGATGAAAAAAAAAAATGAGTTTCAGTTTAAGTATGGGGAACCCTAAAATTTATTGTTTTTTTTTTCTATTTTTGTGTGAAAATCTTAATGCGGTTCACAAAATATATCTACTTACCAAGTTTCAACATTGTTTCAGAAAAAGTGACTAAGACATACGGACGGACAGACAGACATGACGAATATATAAGGCTTCCGTTTTTTGACATTTGGCTACGGAACTTTAAAAAATTTGTTAGCAAGAAAATGCGTGGTATATATCAAAGCTCTTTAATCTATTTATTATGCAAATGGATCCTATTTATCATGTGGTTAAAAAGTCTCTACAAGAACAACTAAGGCAAGAGTGTTAGAAACGTCAGAAATCTCTCTCAAAAAACTGTTCCCATATATTAAGTATGAAAAACGTTCTTTAATCTTAGAGCAACGCCTATCAAATCCGGGCTTTCGTGGAAAAGTCTTTTAATACATTACCATCCGTACCTCAAAAGGAATAAAATGTAACTCTTATTATAGAGTCACTTTGTTGTCCGACCGTCTGTCTTTTTTTCTGACAAGACCTTTTTTGTCACGAACGGGTAAAGTTGAAAGTTGAAATTAAAATCAAATATAAACGTCTATGGACCCTTGAAGGTGTGCAAATTTCAAGGTTCTAAGAAGACACAATCAAAATATTTTTGAGCGATTTATGTCCCCATCTCCATACATTTATGAACCTATCCAAAACCTGGTATGGTACCCTTACATTTGATCTAGAAACATGAAATTAGGAAAGAAGCTAAGTATTACTTGATGTAATACTTACTCGTAGCTTCTTTCCTAATTTCATTGTGTTGTTATTACTTGATGTAACTCCAATGTTTTTATGTAATTAAACACCATTATCACACTAGTCTCATAGTATGTAGTACTATTATTAATTCTGTGCTCATAGCACAACCAAAGAAAAAAGTCTAAAATTATTAAATAGGACAACTTTTCTTACTTACTCGTAGCTTCTTTCCTAATTTCATTGTGCTGTTATTACTTGATGTAACTCCAATGTTTTTATGTAATTAAACACCATTTTCACACTAGTCTCATAGCACAACCAAAGGAAAAAGTCTAAAATTATTAAATAGGACAACTTTTCTTAAAACCAATTTTAAATAATAGGGTGTTTTCGTCGTAAGAAAAATTTAAAAACTGATAAACGAAATGTGTGGGGTCAACTTGTACGGAAATTCGAAACATTTTCGTGTTTCGATTTATGTTCCTTGGGAAAAGTTGTTCAGTTTCAAGGACACCTCTTAGAATATCCGAGGTGATAAAGAAATAAGGTTGTACAAACCTGTAGGACACCATTATAGTTGTACGTGTGATAAAAAAGTAAGGTTGTACAAACCTGTAGGACACCATTATAGTTGTACGTGTGATAAAAAAGTAAGGTTGTACAAACCAGTGGGACACCATTATAGTTGCACGTGTGATAAAAAAGTAAGGTTGTACAAACCAGTGGGACACCATTATAGTTGCACGTGTGATAAAAAAGTAAGGTTGTACAAACCTGTAGGACACCATTATAGTTGTACGTGTGATAAAAAGGTAAGGGTGTACAAACCTGTGGGACACCATTATAGTTGTACGTGTGATAAAAAGGTAAGGGTGTACAAACCTATGGGACACTATTATAGTTGTACGTGTGATAAAAAATAAGGTTTTACAAACCTGTGGGACACCATTATAGTTGTACGTGTGATAAAAACGTAAAGGTGTACAAACCTGCGGGACACCATTATAGTTGTATGTGTGATAAAAAGGTAAGGGTGTAAAACCTATGGGACACTATTATAGTTGTACGTGTGATAAAAAAATAAGGTTCTACAAACTTGTGGGACACCATTATAGTTGTACTTGTGAAAAAAAATAAGGTTTTACAAGCCTGTGGGACACCATTATACAGCGTGATTATGTAATGTCTGAATATACTTGAACATGGTACTTAGGTCATGAAACTGAACAACTTTCCCCAAGAAATATAGGTTGAAAAATGAGAAAAAAAATTGTATGGGACGAACAAAAAAAATAGTAGATTTTACAACAAGTGCACAAAACGAACCATTTTTCCAAGACTTTTAGCAGTAATGTCGAGGATAAAATAGTTTTGTGGACGAGTTATAAACTCTGCTTTTCACTTTGATTGCGAGGAAATAAAACGTAAAAGTACTCTCTAAATGTAACTGAAGAATGAGTTGTTCTGCAGCAGGCCCGCGCGCAGGGCGTACACCACCGTGATTACTTTTTTGCCCTAGTGCACAAAATTCGAATTTGTGCAGCCTATATTCTGCACAAAGAAGCACTTTCAGAGCATGAGAAGTGAAAACACATTTTATGTTTCATGGGGAAAGTTGGTCAGTTTCATGACCTAAGTACCATACTCAAGTAAAGTCAGACATTATATAATCACACTGTAGTTGTACGTGTGATAAAAAAATGAGAGTTGACAAACCTGTGGGACACTATTATAGTTGTACGTCCTATACTGGCTCTATCTAAGGCAGCTTGGACTTGTCGCTCTGAGGCAGTGTCCAAAGCAGAGGTAGCCTCATCCAGGAGTAAGACTGCTGGCTCTCTTAGCAAAGCCCGTGCTATGGCGATCCGTTGCTTCTGCCCGCCGGACAGGGACGCACCACGTTCGCCAATCTTTGTATCGTAACCCTGGAAAATAAAAGTGGACATTTCAAACTTTCTAGTACAGAACAGTACTAGCATAAAATAAAAGTTATTTAACAAAAACAAACAAAGCAAGGCAGCATAATTGTTATTTGGCGCGAGTGTCTTATACAGGGTGTTATTTAGTTAGTTACAGGGATTTCCTTTAAACCACATGTTCTATAAGTAGAATAAAGAACAATAAGCATGTTTAAACAATAAAAATAGAATTAAAAAATAACAGAAATAAAAAAATAATATTAAAACTTAATTGTGTCAACCCTATCCAGACTAGGTTTACAATTGGTGCGGTTGTTACTTCTTTACAATTGATGCGCCGGGTGCGCGTTGTGACTCTTAAGCGTAGGGTTGGTACCTTGAACTTTTTTTCATAGGACGTGTTTTATTTTTATGTTATTTTTTTATTATCAATATGTTAAATGTACTTCATTCTACTTGAACAATATGTGGTGAAAAGGAAACCGGTACTTTTCCTAACACCCTGTATTGAAACTCGGGCAAGCGAAGGTTCTAAGATTGAGCCACGAGGCCCACGAGCGAAGCGAACGGTTCAAAAGAAGAATCCTGAGCGAAGTAAGGGTTTCATGGCACGAGATAACACTAGTGTGGTAAAGCAACTAGTAGCCAAAAATTACTTGCACGCAGACTTCGACCGATAAAATATCAAAATCCTTTTCCACAACATCGGCCAAAAATCACTTTTGTACACAGATTTCCATCAATGAAGTGAACATTTACGAGCCTGTGAGGTGAGAACTCATTTTCCGTTCTTTCGTCTTTTTTAGGGTTCCGTACAGTACGTCCGTGTCATGTCCGTCTGTCTATCTGTCTCTCCGTGGCTTAGCTCAGAGACCCTCAGTACTAGAAAGCTAAAATTTGGTATGGACATACATTTTATCTACGCCAACAAAGTGGTACAATAAAATCTTTAAAAAAAATTTTTTTTAGGGTACCTCCCCTAAACGTAAGTGGGGGTTTAAAGGTTAATGAGCTATAGACCAAAAACTGGAAATAATAAAAATAGTGATAGCAATCACGTGCTAGGACCTCGCTGAGCATTAAGAGATAAAAAGATTATTATGGACGTTATAAAATACTAAATAGAAACCTGCATCCTATAAAACTACGACACCCTATACTGCGCGCCGGTTTTTTTTATGTGACAAGTATGCAAACGGGCAGATATGACACCTGATTTAAAGTGTTCACCACCGCCCATAGAGGCCGCTGTCTTATTAGTGGCATAACTTGACACTAATAAGACAGCAAAGCACGTTGCCTACCCTGAGAACTAAGATGGTGTGTCCGAACTTTGCACAAAAGCCCTACTACCTTAAAAAAATAAGATGTAATAGTTACTCACATTCGGTAAGCGAATTATAAAATCATGAGCGTATGCCATTTTGGCAAATCTTTGTACTTCTTCTCTTGTTGCTTCTGGACAACCCAGTGAAATGTTCTCGAAGATACTGCCACGGAACAACACCGGCTCCTGACCCACCACACCTATTCATTTTACAAATTAGTATAATTTTGAAGATACAAGTTTTTAATTTAAGGCACTGTCTACAGTCAAAATAGCATTTGGGATACAATTAATAAAGTACATGTACAATTACCTCAATATTTAGTTCAATAGGTAGTTTTTTATATACGCAAAAATACAATTACTAAGAAAATTCCCCGTATAATATTGATTTGAAAAATTTGCTTTTCTCGTACTGTAAACCAAAATTTCTTGAAAACTAATATCAATATCGACACAAACATTTAACAATAACATTTTATCAATTCGTTCATTATATTTTGAGAAAAGTAGAAAAATGAGCACGAATCCGCTCCGTTCTAACACGCACATTTTACCTTATGCTTGAGAGTGAGGTAAATTGACTATGGACGGCGCTTTAAAGTTTCTATCTTCGTTTGCAATTGTTTTTATATACTTACCAAGGCAAGATCGCAGCCAGTTTAGGTTAAGACTTTTGAGATCCTTTCCGTCAAGTTTTACCGACCCGATGTTAGGGTCGTATAGCCGCTGCAGCAGCTGCAATACCGTCGATTTTCCACATCCGGAAGATCCGACGAGAGCAACGCATTCTCCATGTTTTATTTTCAAATTGAATCCATTCAGAATCTATCATCAAAACTTGGCTTATTTATTAGAATTGCTTTAAAACTAAAGAATTCAAGAGGAGAGCCAATATACTTTAATTTAAACACAGAGCCCTGAAGTCCGTGGGTGATGCTCGTGCACAGGCGGAGTGACCTTATCGTTGTTCTGTGCATTTAACCTTCATGGGCAATTTTGTTTACAGTTATTTATATAAAAAAAAATATTGGCATGTTGTTAATTTTTAGGAACTTTTTAAATTTGATTATTATTAGGTTAGTTTTATTGCAATTGGCTAATTTGAACAGAAGCTACAGGAACGCTAAGTGTCAAGAAGCCTGTGCATCCATAACCCACAAACCTCTAAACCGATTCAAACGGTGTTTTCATCCTATTCTGCTTACTCCCATGCATCATACAAGCTTTGTTTCATTACAATCGATTCACTTGAACAGAATCTACACAAACGCAAATTATGTACTGCCATATTTAAATAAATTGATGAAAGCCCCGTTTGAATCCGTTTAGTTGTTTGTGAATACGGTATAAGGAACAGATTCAGATAATTTTAATCAATGTAGACAGATTCTTTACAGAATACTTCTTGAATGTCATGCAGATTACAATGCAAGTAAAGACAGTCTACAACGTTTCGGATCGTGCTATGGCAGCGTAAAAGAAACGGCAAGAAACACCTGCAGCTCGGCCTACTTTAAGAGTCGGCTCTATACATTGTGTTTCTTGTGTTTCTCTGGAATATCAGAGCAACACACCTCTTTGTCATTGATATATTTTATATTCATCTAATCTTTAGTAAGCTTTTTTACATCACGTTTGCTTTACACATTGTTTAAACTTTCTCTCAGGTAATTGCACTACATTTTCAGGTATTTTGTTGTAGTATCGTACGAAAGATGTATTGATTTTTGCTAATCTAGTATATGGTTGATCAAGTTTGCACTTACTTATAGTATTAAAATTATGCCTGTCAAAGTTTTCATGTAATTGATGAATGTTCTTTTTAGCTTACATAATATTTTTGAACTTGTTTACAATTAAATATTCTGTGGTATAAATCCAAACTCCTTTTATACAAAGTGGTGGGCACAGAAAGTATTCAATAGTAATATCGAAGGAGGCGTTTAAGATTACTATCGCTATGTCTTAGTTGACTTTTTATATTACTGAAACGTCTTTATGTTCTGATTTTGTTTGGTTCGGTAGGATAAACTAAAAAGAATAAAATGAAAAAATATTAAAAAACCAAAAATCCCGACTGCTTAACGGTAAAAAGGAAAATAAGCTAGGATTTAATAAGATAATTAATAAGATGTTTAACTCTACAAAAAGTGTTGCTGTCCCCGCCGAATGCAATATCTTATTAAATTTCAAGTTAACTGAGATCCAAACTCGTTTTTAGGGTTCCGTACCTCAAAATAAAAAAACGGAACCCTTACAGGATCACTTTGTTGTCCGTCTGTCTGTCTGTCAAGACCCTTTTTCTCACGAACGAGAAGAGGTATCAGGTTGAAATTGATAACTAATATTAAGGTCTATGAACTACACAAGATCTGAAAAGTTCAATTTTTTACAAAGACGCAATCAAAAGATATGGCTTTTTATGTTCTCATCTCCATACATTTATCCAAAAAAGCAAAACCTACAGGGTACTTCCCGTTGACCTAAAATTATGAAATTTGGCGAGAAGCTAGGTCTCACAGTACAAATAAAGGGAAAATTTTAAAATCATTAAATATTTCAATTTTTCTCACAACTAATAGTAACCAATTAAGGTGAGCTCCCGTTTCAAGAACTTTTCTACAAAAGAGGGGTCAAGTTGGATGGTCGCAGAGTTTTTAAAATCAAAGAGCAAAAGCTTTTAGTATACCATATGGTAAATAGGTACGGAACCCTTAGGGCGCGAGTCCGACTCGCACTTGGCCGGTTTTTTTCTCTTTTCTGTTACGCAATCAGGTTTTTGGTTTTTAAATATTTTTTCATTTAATACTTTTTAATTTTGAGATTCGTTTCGTCAAATTATTCTCAAACATTTGCTTGAAAATTTATAAATTGTAAATATTTTTGTGATAATTTCTTAAAGCCCTTTATTTTGATACCCTACTTTATAGTTTCAGGGGAAAAAATCAAGATGCTCAATTTGGCCCCTTAAATCCGTTTACTAATACTTATAGATACTTATAGAATAGAATAAAAATGTATGGGATTGACATTTGACGCAACATTTCTATCGCTTATGTCATTCCCGTACATTTTCATTCTATTCTACTAGCGTTTGCGATTGTAGAAAGTATCTTGACTCAGGGCCCCGGTGTCATTTGGGCAATTAAGACAAATTTAATAAAGTTTATCAAAATCGGTTCAGCCATTTTTTTGTTACGAGAAAACAAAGAAACTGACATATATGTCTGAAAACCTAAGGAACATAGGTCGAAAGACGATAAAAATGTTAAACTTCTCATAGAAACTGCATCAGCTTATAGCGTATTTTGTATGTAAGGTCATAGTATTTTTTTCATATTTCGACCTATGTTTCTTAGTGAAAGGTTGTTCAGTTTCATGGGTAGAAAAACCATTTGGAGGTTTGCTAACATATAGGGTTATTTTTGGACCCCTGGCCACATTTTAGTATGTTGCCCAGAGCATGTATCTGAAAAACTTTCCCAACGACACACGGGTCGAAAAACGAAAAAAAAATTTGATTTTTCCATACAACTCTTGTGCCGACAATAGTGGGATTTGTATGGACGGACTAAAATTTTTCTCATTTTCCGAGCCATTTTCCTTTGGGAAAAATGTTCAGAATCGTGTTCTGAGTAACATACTAAAATTTGTCTAGAGGAAATCCTGTATACTAATCACCCTGTATAGTTAAATCAATAGGTATTAATTAATATCCGATTACTTCAGATCTCTAATGGTACACTCTGCGTGGAAAATCTTACCTTGACTTCAGGCCGTGACGGGTACGAAAACTGAATATCTTCTAAAGCGATATCACCAATGACTCTCCCTGGAGAAATGCCGCCTTCATGCAAGCAATTAATGGAGGGTTTTCGCTCAATGAGCTCGAATATACCAGCAGCGGCACTCCGAGCTGTGGCGAATACTTCCATGTGTCGCACGGAAAACGTGATTGATTGTGTCGCCATATACATGTTGAATATGATCTGTGTATGAAATTTAATACAAAAATGCTACTAATTTACCTTTCTATTAACCAAAAATGCTGAAGAAACTCTGGGGTTACAATTTTGACACTTGCGCTTTAGTTAGTTATACAAGTGTTAGCTACAACCACCACGCTGCGCTGGCAACACCAACCCATCGCCTATATAAGCGGGCTGGACACCCGATGGGCCTCTCACTCGCTGCTCAACTGTTGGAACGATCGGACGTCTTAGGAGCGTTATAGTTACCCGTTGTACCTAGGTTGTATGTAGCCCTTTTAGGTTTCCTGAATATTGTCCTTGTTGTGTTAATTTGATGGAAGTTAGGTTTTGTAAGCAAATGTGGTGTTACATCAATAAAATGTTAGTTAGGTCTATCTGTGCCTCATTTCCTAAGAACAACCCATTTGCCTTCTGGTTTGTAAAATCAGAAGTGGGATGATCCATGAGAGTAAATTTCACAAACTGCTACTGACATCGGAGATCAACATTGTATGTGCAGGGAGGTGTTAAATCACTTACTATGTATTTGGAAATGACAGTTCTCCTCGAGGTACCTACACAAGGTTATGAACTCGGTAAGGTTTACCAATTATTATGTATCCGACTTAGATCTTTTTATGCCATGTTGTCGTCGTGGCGTGGCAAAATCTGTGTGAAAAGTTATGGAACCACTGTATTGTTGAAAGTTGTAACATAACCACTTATGTAGGTAACAATTAAAACAAAATGGTCAGGTACGGCCGAGCAGTTAGTGATGACGTTTGTGACTATTAATGGTTCTTATGCATTCTTGAACAAGCCAAGATTTGAAGCTATAAGCGTTCCTGTTAATTGTGCGTAGAATTATAGATCTACTTTTCTACCTGTTTAGTCTTACATTGTGCTTTTGTTTTTATGTTTTATGTGTGTTTCGGCTGGCTGAGTTGCTGGCGACACCTGATCTATCGGGATGGGTCTTCCTGTCCAAAGCTTTTCGACTGGCTGAGTGGCTGGCGACAACTGATGTATCGGGATGGGTCTTCCTGTCCAAGGCTTCGCAGAGTACCGGCAAGCTGGATTCTGGCGTGTGCTGCCCGTACAAGGTTATGTGCGTGCTTCCCCACCACCGCTACGAGCTGGCTTTCGTCCACTGTGCCTATGGTTTGTCTGTACAATGTCTATGGCTTGTGTCACCGGGTTGTCGTTTAATAAGCCTACGTCTTTTGTGCCAGTGGTTTGTCTGGTGTCGGGTCGTTAAAGCCTACGGCCACTGTGCCCACGACTTTAACGGCTTGAGTCTGATATCAAGCAGAACTTTGGGCCTCTGATATCTGAAGGCGGGTAACCCCTGTGCTTCCAACGATCTGGTTTTTGAAGGCGGGTAGCCCCTGTGCTTCCAACGATGTTGCTTACAAAATCATGGATGGAAATGGTAATGAATGACCTATCCATGGATTTGTAAGGTTACTACTGGTGTGAAAATCGCCATTCACGCCGTTCTTTTGTATGGGACTACTTATGATGAGAGTCCGGAATTTCATCATAATGGGTTTCATTATTTCATTTAGAGTTATTTGTCTGAAACTTTGTGTCGATAAGTACAGATGTCCTCAACAGAGTAACTTCTATGGTAGCAAGAGTGCACACTTGTTATCATACTGGTTCAATAACTAAATGAACAAACTAAGATCCATACTCGCCAGCTTACTACTTATTTCAGACCAATAACATTTGTGTACTAATCTGCATCAAATTCTGTGTTGCCATTCATGTGCTTAGATACTGATGACGAGTTCCATTATGTGTATGGAGCGACATAGCGAACCCGGAACTGACTGCTTCGGGAGTGACCCGCGGTCGCGCCGTTTCATTCCCGCTGCGTCGTGTGGTACGGTGCTGCCGGGTAGAGCACTCGGGAGGTGCTGCAGCAGGGCGCCACAGGACCGGCTCCCACCAGCAGCCGCAGCCGTCACATACTCTTGTCGGCCTGCACTTCAACCGGACGCAAGACGTATCAACAAACTTGGTGAGACCAAACCAATTATTTTATTAAGTCATCACGTGTTGCGATGAGACTAATCACAAGACAGTTAAAAGTCGTATCTAGTGCAAGTACCCAAGTACTTATTAGAACTGTAGAACCTAAGATAAAGTCTGGTACAGCTGAGATGACTGAGATAAACGCATTAATCCATCAAGCGAATTCAAACTTCACGTTATTCGCTAATTCTTTGTACAACCTATGCGTAAAAGCATACACATATTATGTATGCTGTACAGTGTGATGATGATTTGTCAGTTTCGAAACTGACTGACTAATTTCTGATTTCTTTGTTTTGACTGGATTGCATAGAAGAAAGACAGGTTCAGGTTATTTTTATTTGTTGATGTTCAGAGCCTTTTTCCTGCAGGTTCTGATGACAATGAAGAGATGCAGCCAGGACAGCTACTTCGAGTGACGTGGCTTGGTCATGTTCAAAAGCCATCGTGGACGCTGGCATGTCAGGAGAGGCCGTGTTAGCTACAACCACCACGCTGCGCTGGCAACACCAACCCATCGCCTATATAAGCGGGCTGGACACCCGATGGGCCTCTCACTCGCTGCTCAACTGTTGGAACGATCGGACGTCTTAGGAGCGTTATAGTTACCCGTTGTACCTAGGTTGTATGTAGCCCTTTTAGGTTTCCTGAATATTGTCCTTGTTGTGTTAATTTGATGGAAGTTAGGTTTTGTAAGCAAATGTGGTGTTACATCAATAAAATGTTGGTTAGGTCTATCTGTGCCTCATTTCCTAAGAACAACCCATTTGCCTTCTGGTTTGTAAAACAAGGTTATTTAAAGATTTTCAACTTCCCATACAAAATGGGTCGGTCACATGACCACTTTAGTATGAGGAGTCGAAAATTTTATGTGCGTTGTTAGAAAAGTCGTTGAACAAAATTTGTTGCTTTTGACCTCTTTAATAACGTGGGCATACGCAAATCAGCTCAAAGAAAAACCGGCCAAGTGCGAGTCGGACTCGCACCCTAAGGGTTACGTACCTATCTACCATATGATATACTAAAAGCTTTTGCTCTTTGATTTTAAAAACTCCGCGTCCATCCAACTTGAACTTTTCTTTTATAGAAAAGTTCTTGAAACGGGAGCTCACCCTAATTGATTACTTTTAGTTGTGACAAAAATTGAAATATTTAATGATTTTAGACTTTTCCCTTTATTTTAACTGTGAGACCTACCTTCTTGCAAAATTTCATAATTTTAGGTCAACGGGAAGTACCCTGTAGGTTTTGTTTTTTTGCATAAATGTATGGAGATGAGGACATAAAAAGCCATATCTTTTGATTGCGTCGTTGTAAAAAATTGAAATTTTCAGATATTGTGTGGTTTATGGACCTTAATATTCGTTATTAATTTCAACCGGATACCTCTTCTCGTTCGCGAGAAAAAGTGTTTTGACAGACAGACAGACAGATGGACAACAAAGTGATCCTATAAGGGTTCCGTTTTTTTATTTTGAGGTACGGAACCCTAAAAATAACCTAGTATGTATATAGGTATATGTATATAGGTATATGATATATTTATAATATATATATATTTATACATATATATTATTCAGTGGTACTTTATATTAAATAGATATTTGTATGTATCTATTATGTAGGTATATGTGGAATAACACCTAGTAGTTATTACTTTTTTGTTATTATTATTAAGCTAGGTACGTATTTAATGTTTCTTTCTATTAGTCTTGTAAATTAATCTTATTTTCTTTCATGTTTTGCTCTGTTTGCACGCTTGCATCCTGCATCATTATACTTTTTCCTTTAGTCACTCTAAGGTTGACTGGAAGAGATCTCACCCAGGGATAAGTCCGCATTTGCATGTAATCTTTTAGACAAAAAATTCTTTAATTTTTTGTGCAATAAAGATTATACAACAACAACCAAAATATATTATACAAAAAGTAACTGACATAGCCCTGAGAGTCGCTAAACAAAAGTGGCAGTGGGCAGGGCACATCGCAAGAAGAACCGATGGCCGATGGGGCGTAACGGTTCTAGAGTGTCGACCACGTACCGGAAGACGAAGCGTTGGCAGGCTCCCCACAAGGTGGACCGACGATCTGGTCAAGGTCGCGGAAAGCCGCTGCTGGATGCGAACAGCGCAGGACCGGTCGTCATGGAGATCTTTAGGGGAGGCCTATGTCAAGCAGTGGACGTCTTTCGGCTGATATGATGATGATGATGATGAACAACAACCAATAAGAGTAAATGTGAAATAAAAACCCAACCAAGTGCAAGTTATACTCGCGCTCTAAGGGTTATGTACCCATCCACCATATTATTACATTTATCAAGTTTTTGCCCTTTGATTTCTAAAACTCCGAATCCACTCTAACCTGACCTCTCTTTTATATGAATGTTCTTGAAACGGTAGCTCACCTTAATTGGTTATGATAACTTTTGAGATTTTTTTTATATTTAATAATTTTAGAGCTTTCCTTTGCCAGTGCTATGAGACCTAGTATGTTGCCAAATTTCATGATTCTAGGTCAACGAGAAGTACTTACGCAATAGCTTTTGGTTTGCTTCATAAATGTATAGAAAACGGGACAAAAATGGCCGTATTTTTTTATTATGTTTTCGTAGATGATTGAATTCTCAGAGCTTCTAAAGTTCATAGATCTTAATTTTTCGTATTAGTTTCAACTTGATAAATTTACCAGTCCTGGAGAAATAGGGTATTGACAGACAGACAGACAAAAAAGTGATATTATAAGGGTTCCATTTTTTCTTATGAGATACGGAACCCTAAAAACGCGCTTTACTGATTTTCGGTTTTTAAAACGCAGCATTCTCTTATGGAGCTGATCTTTGTGGAGCTGAAAAATAGTACCAACCCATTCCTAGGTGACTAAAAGAACTTAAACCAGAAGAAGGCAGCAGCCTCCTTCTCAGAATCATACTTCTATTACTACAACGGTCACCATAGTTTAATTGTCTCAGCCAGCGTGGTGACTATTTTTGGAGTGAAAACGTCTTTAGCGGCGCTTGGCACTTTTTTAGATAGGTAAAAAATGTTAAACTCGCGTCAGATGTCGCTTCAGATCTCGCGTCAGATCCGTAGCCTGATCGAAAAAGAGTCAACTGTCAACCTGTATTACCATACGGGTTTTTATTCAGTGACATCAAAGAAGTAAGCGAGCAATGGCGCGATTGACCCTTACAAAAAGCATAATATTAAAAAATGCTAGTTTTCACTTCTGCCTGCACTCCTGGAGTGCAACCCCTCCTTTTTTAGGGTTCCGTACCTCAAAAGAAAAAAACGGAATCCTTATAGGATCACTTTGTTGTCCGTCTGTCTGTTTGTCTGTCAAGACCCTTTATCTCACGAACGGGTAAAGGTATCAGGTTGAAATTAATACCATACATTAGGATCCATAAACCACACAAGATCTGAAAATTTCAATTTTTTACAACGAGTTCGACTCGCACTTGGCCGGTTTTTTTATCTCAGTTTAATAAACAGTATAAAAAGGACGGGTTGCACTCCGGGAGTGCCGGCAGAAGTGAAAACTTATACATCAACGTTGTGCATTTTTGAATATTTTGGAATGGTTATCAGTATAAAAGTACATACAATATTCATTTATTGCACTATCGTAGACAAACATGACAATTTATATTACACTAGCTGTTACCCGCGACTTCGTCCGCGTAGATTTTATAAAAAAACAGAACTCGAACTTAATTGAAACATATTTTACGGAGCGCTTATCCTTCTTGATCCCTACGTAAAAGATGCATTTGTACTTATCCAAGTTGAATAAATGCATCTTACTACAAACTTAATTATCTTTTGATTTTATTTAACTGGTAGGTAGTGCGGAATTTTCATTGTCAACCGTTACAGGCGAACTTAAAAAAGAAGGCAATAAAGGGAGTGAAGTGAATGGGTAGCGAGGAGGTATTCATAAAAGTAAAAAAGGTCCCTATTCCTCCCTATCTATCCTTTTGTATCCCCCCCCCTACATTCCCACTCCCCCTCCCTCACCCTCTCCCACTCTCTCTTCCTCTCCCTCGCCCCTCCCTCTTCCCCCCCTCACCCTTCCTTCCCCCTCCATTTCCCCCCTTCCCCTCTCCGCATCACCCTCCCTTTCCCCCCTCGCCCTCCTCCCATTCCCCTCCCTTTCCCCCTTCCCCTCACTCATCCTCCCCTTCCCCCTCTCCCTCCCTCTACCCCCCCTCCCTCTACCCCCTCCCACGCCCTCTACCCCTCCCTCCCCCTTTCTCTCCCCTCATTTTCCCCTCCCTTACACTCTCTCCCTATCCCTCCCCCTCTCCCTCTCCCTATCCCTGACCCTACCCCTATCCCTGCTTCTACCCCTAACGCCATCTTAACCGCTATCCCTATCCTTATATAAACATACAACTGACACTCATATTGATTTTTAGACATTTCAAACCTATCGAATCCCAACCCCATCCCAGGGGTGGTGGTATTTCACGTCCACCGCGTTGGATTTCAAAATCATTGTAGTTTTCGTAATCAGCGACCCGATAAACCATACGAACGACACCCATATTGATTTTTAGACATATCAACTCTATCGCACTCCAAGCTCATCCCCAAGGGATGATAGCATTTCACGTCCACCATGTTGGATTTCAAAATTGTTGTAGTTTTTGTAATCAGCGGCTCGATTAACCTTACAAACGACACCCATATTGATTTTTAGACATTTCAACCCTATCGCACCTCAACCTTATCCCCAGGGGATAATGGTAGTTTACGTCTACCACGTTGGATTTCAAAATTGTAGTAGTTTTCGTAATCAGCGATACTTAGTTGAATAAAATAAGTCCCATCAAAATCGGTTAAGTAGTTTCGGTGTGCTGTAGCAGATACAACCCCGCTAGAGTATTATTGTATGTGTAGATTCCCACGGGAATGAGATATTTTCCCGGGGTAAAAAGTAGCCTATGTCCGTCTCCAAGTTACCATCTATCACCATACCAAATTTCATCAAAATCCGTTCAGCCGTTTAGGCGTGAAAGAGCAACAAACAAACAGACAGACAAGTTACTTTCGCATTTATAATATTAGTAAGTAGTAAGTAAGTAAGTATAGTAAGTATGGATATAGACAATCTTCGTTAGATCTGACGCGCCGCTAAAGAAGTTTTCACTTCTAAACTTAAAAATCTTATCCGAGATCAGACGCGACATCTGACGTGAGTCTAACATTTTTTACCCATCTAAAAAAGTGCCAAGCGCCGCTAAAGAAGATGTCACTTCAAAAATTGGGATAGATCTTTGTCCAGGTAATGGATGTTCATATCGGTATTGTATTGATGATGAGCATTTACTCGCGGGAGATCTGTCTTTCTGCGTCATTTACAAGAACAGGAAAATTTTGACCAATTCGTTTTATCTACTTTTATTGAAATGAAAATGAAAAATATTTTTATTTGATATTTGTAACAATTTCGTATACCTACATAAAAAGATTTTGCCAAACTTTTTTAAAGTTTGTCGGCAAGTGTGTATGCTCCTTTTTACATTAAATAAAATAATAATAAATAATATTTATACAAATTAATTTAGAACAAGTAAATTCAATATTTAAATTCTAACTACATATTCAATCAAAGTACGCTTAACTTACTCACAATATTTTTTTCAGGTTTTCCGTTAGATATTTAAGGATTTTGCTTTTAAATAGACCTTTTGTTACACAATCTTTAACATCTATAGGTAAATCATTTAAAAGTTTAGGTACAACATATTTTCTACATTAATGTAGGTATTTAGAATTTGTGTAGTGCGGATAGACTTCGAGACAAACCTATTACGGGTTTAGCGGGGTCTTATATTGTTTTAAGGAAGTTTATATGTAATTTACCAAAAAAAAATATATAAATATACTGCACAGTGGTAATCTTACCGTAAACATAGTACCAGCAACATATCTTCTTTCTCCCTCCTCCTTGTTGTTGTCGTGGAGGATCAGGCGGGTACCGTATGAGGTGGCAATAGCAGTAATGGTATACGTGAGGACCCAGTTGAAGGCGTTACCGAGGCCCGTGTACAACCCACGTCTGCGACCATATTGCTCCGCCGGCTCCAGCAGCCTTCGGTATCTGGTAAACGAGGAAAAGCTATACTAAATGGGATTATCTGCCTATGTGCATATTCATATAATATCATCCCATAACACGTCCACTGCAGGACAGGGAAATTTTGTAAATATTTGGGAACGCCACGATTTCGATGGTTTTTAGGGTTCCGTACCTCAAAAATAAAACGGAACCCTTATAGGATCACTTTGTTGTCCTTCTGCCTGTCTGTCTGTCAAGACCCTTTTTCTCACGAACAAGAAGAGGATCCATGAACCACACAAGATCTGAAAATTTCAATTTTTCACAACGACGCAATCAAAAGATATGGCTTATTATGTCTTCATCTCTATACATTTATGAAAAAATGCAAAACCTACAGGGAACTTCCCATTGACCTAAAATTATGAAATTTGGCAAGAAGCTAGGTCACAGTACAAATAAAGGGAAAAGTCTAAAAACATTAAATATTTCAATTTTTCTCACAACTAATAGTAACCAATTAAGGTGAGCTCCCGTTTCAAGACCTTTTCTATAACAGAGGGGTCAAGTCGGATGGTCGCAGAGTTTTAAAATCAAAGAGCAAAAGTTTTAAATATATCATATGGTAGATAGGTACGGAACCCTTAGGGTGCGAGTCCGACTCGCACTTGGCCAGTTTTTTCTATTGGTGTTGTTATAAAGTGTATATTTTCGACAAGAATGACAAAGTTTTTACTTGAAAATAGCTAGTAAAGCTTTTTAAAATAACCACTTACCTTAAAATATTGGAGCTGAAAACTGGCTACCCTGTTCCAGCCCTATGGCGACACAAATGCATTTTGCACACTACACTTCACTAGAAAGGGCATAATTTTTGCACTAGACTTCACTAGGAATATAATTATGATCCTGGTCACAGCACCGAGTAATGGGCTTAATTATGAAAAATATATCACTTAAAACATAAAAACATGAGCAGCAAAAAACCGCTTCCCGACAACGTAAACATTGAACTGACACTAACTTTTTTCTTTAAAGGGGACTTTAGATGCGTTTTTTGCGAGCGTGATTTATTGTTTCAGTCTGAGCGTTAATCAAAAGAGAAGTAGAGTGCTCAAAACCATTAAAATTATCAAATTGACGTTTTTATGCAACGTTTGTTGCACAAAGCGCTGTACTGCATAGTGCTTCGTGTAACTAATGTTGCACAGAACGCGCCAGCGGAATAAAGTGAATAAATTCAATATTTCGTATTTCATGTTTATTTATTACTTGCTAAGAGTATCATATGGTTTTATAAGATGTTACAAATTAGGAAAAGTATCACATATGATGCCCTGGCAAGGGCACTGCAAAGTAAATGGAATATTTGAATTGACACGATTAAATAACATAGTAAATAACATTGTTAAACGACATAGTTTAACAAAACGCTTCTTCTTTGAGTTCCGTATGTATAAGGGTATGTGCATCGCCTCCTTTTAAGAATGATTGGGTTTCACTGACATGGCCATGTGCGAAGACCGGAACACCCCTATCACACATTGGAAGAGAAACATCCATGGGATTAGATTAGACTGCGGTTCTAAAAGGCTAATTCAAATTGACTTATGTTTTATTTTTATTTTATTTTATTTTATTTAAGGACCGCCATTAGCAAATTACATTGACACTTATATAGACAACTTACTTCTAAAAACATAATTGAATGCACTGCTTGTTAAGGCAGCCACAACATGCTTAAATTTATTACATTGCAACAAACAAATAGAAATAAAAAATAATATAAAAAACAGAAGTAACTAATGCTAAATGTGCAGGAAAAAGTTAACTAACAGACTGCTGTTCCCTTGCAGCGAGCAAAACTTTATTTCTGAAGCAGTTATATGAATCCTTGAAGATGTCGATGGTACCTCCAAGGGCATTGTAGCTACGGCTTAGCCTAGAAACAGCTGAAGACCGTTTGAGATTGGTTCGAGAGAATGGTAATTTAAATAAACCTACCGGTTGGCGAGGAATACGGGGTGGAACGTAGATTTGAAAGCTTTCTAGGAGTTGTGGGTTATCTACTCTGTTATTGAAAAGTTTATGCAGAAAAGTTAAGTCTATCAATCGTCGTCGGGTATTTAGATTGTCTATTTTATAGTAATCTAGTCTTTTTAGGGTTCCGTACCTCAAAAGAAAAAAACGGAACCCTTATAGGATCACTTTGTTGTCCGTCTGTCTGTCTGTCTGTCTGTCTGTCTGTCTGTCTGTCTGTCAAGACCCTTTATCTCACGAACGGGTAAAGGTATCAGGTTGAAATTAATACCATATATTAGGATCCATGAACCACACAAGATCTGAAAATTTCAATTTTTTACAACGACGCAATCAAAAGATATGGCATTTTATGTCCTCATCTCCATACATTTATTCAAAAATGAAAAACCTACAGGGTACTTCCCGTTGACCTAAAATTATGAAATTTGGCAAGAAGCTAGGTCTCACAGTACTAATAATGGGAAAAGTCTGAAATCATTAAATATTACAACTTTTCTCACAACTAATGGTAACCAATTGTGGTGAGCTCCCGTTTCAAGAACATTCATATAAGAGAGGGGTCAAGTTGGATGGTCGCTGAGGCGATTTTTGATTTAGTTCTATTTAAAAACGGGAACACTTACAAACTTGAAAATTGGTATGTTTATAGCCCTATAAACATACCAATTTTCAAGTTTGTATTGTTGTTGTTTGTTATTTCAATTTTTTACAACGACGCAATCAAAAGATATGGCATTTTATGTCCTCATCTCCATACATTTATTCAAAAATGAAAAACCTACAGGGTACTTCCCGTTGACCTAAAATTATGAAATTTGGCAAGAAGCTAGGTCTCACAGTACTAATAATGGGAAAAGTCTGAAATCATTAAATATTACAACTTTTCTCACAACTAATGGTAACCAATTGTGGTGAGCTCCCGTTTCAAGAACATTCATATAAGAGAGGGGTCAAGTTGGATGGTCGCTGAGGCGATTTTTGATTTAGTTCTATTTAAAAACGGGAACACTTACAAACTTGAAAATTGGTATGTTTATAGAGCATAGGCTATAAAATAACAACAAATAATAAAATTTGGTCAAGCGCGTGTCGGACTCAAAAAATCTAGCACATTAACTTACTGAAATTTCAACTAATACAATTATGTTTATGTGGTGGTACGGAACCCTCAGTGCGCGAGTCCGACTCGCACTTGGCCGGTTTTTTTTTCATATGAGTTGAGTTGTCGTTTTATGGGATTCCGTGAAACGAGATGTCTTAGAAACCTCTTCTGTATGCGTTCAATACGGAGCTGATGAATATTGTAACCGGGTGTCCATACCATACAACAGTATTCGAGGTTGCTTCTAACGTAAGCATTGTAAATAATGATTTTGGTAAAAGACCGTTTGAAAACTTTGCCATTTCTTATAACAAAACCTAACATTTTACTGGCTTTTGAAATTATATTATCTAAGTGCGGCAGGAAAGTCAGTTTACTATCAAAATGGATGCCCAAGTCCCTAATCTGAGTAACTTCTTGAAGAGTAGTTCCATTGATATCATAACGTGAGGCAAATATAAATGTTCTATTCCTTGTAAATTTTATATGATAACACTTTTGTGTATTTAATGACATATTGTTTTCAGCACACCAGGAGGAAAGAGAATTTATGTCTTGTTGGAGAAGTATGTTATCATTACTGCTTTTGATAACCCGGGATAATTTTAGATCGTCAGCAAAAAGAAATATTTGGCTATAATTAATTTGTTTTGTAATATCATTAATAAATAAATTGAACAGCCAGGGACCCAGATGAGACCCTTGGGGCACTCCTGAAGTTGCTATATATTCATTTGATTTAAACCCTTTAACAACGACATGCTGTGATCTATCCGTTAAGTATGAAATAAACCATTTAAGAAGTGGGCCACCTACACCACACGAAGATAGTTTCATGGCCAGTCTAGTGTGGCAAACCTTGTCAAATGCCTTTGAAAAGTCCGTATAAATAACGTCTACTTGATGACCAGCGTCGACTGCTTCCACTAGATGATTATGATAATTAATTAGATTAGTGTTAGTAGATCTGGACCTGACAAAACCATGTTGAAAGTCTGTTAAAGACTGCTTAAAAAAATACTGCAAATGTGGGTATAGAAGGGATTCAAATACTTTGGCAAAAACTGATAGTATAGAAATTGGTCGGTAATTGGAGACTGAACCCGCATCACCTGATTTGTAAATGGGTACAACTTTAGCGCTCTTCCAAAACTGGGGAAAGTTTCCAGTTCTTAAGGACGTATTGTAAATTAAATACAAAGGCACACTAAGAGTTTCAGCACATTTGACAATGAATAAAGGTGCCAAATTATCAGGACCAGCTCCCTTATCCGAGTCCAGACTTTTCAATTTTCGAAATATATTTTTCTGTGAAATGTGTATATGTGAAAGATGGATGGAGTTAGTGTGGGATTCATCAGAACACGGCAAAAAGTTCGAGGATTGTGAGAAAACTGATGAAAAATGCGATGCAAACAGGTTACATATCTCGGTTCCATTAGAAGTCTGTGTGTCGTTGAGGTACATTTTAGAGGGATATTGGTTTGATGCGTTTCGTTTATTTTTTGAGTATGTCCAGAAATACTTGGGATTTTTACTAATACTATCTTCTATTTTACTAATGTAAATATTATAGCATGACACAGAAAGTAACTCACATCTCTTACTTATTGTTTGCAAAGAAATTTCGTCTAGTGGGTTTTTAAACGTCTTGTATTTGTGTAACAATTTTTTCTTTTCTTTAATTAATTTAACTAAATCTTTTGAGAACCACGGAGAGTGCAATTTTGATTTGAATCTAGTAATAGGAACACACATTTTAATAATGTTGTCAACAATCCCATAAAAAACTGAAACCATTTCATCAACATTATTACAGTGTTCAAATTGTAATGTCCAATCAATTTTGTCTAGCTTAGCGATGATAACATCATAATCGGCTTTGAAGAAATTATGTTTTACTTCGGTGTTATTGATTTTAAGTGTGGGAGTAGTAACAAAAGCTATGGTTATATCTAATGGAGGATGCAAGGGGTCAATATTTACGAGAGCATTAGTACTGATATTTACTTCGACACCATTATAACTGCTCAAAACAAGGTCTAAAATTTTTGCTCTATTGTTGACAATTTTGTTATACTGTGTGAGGTTATTGAGAGAAATGAAATCAACCAAAGTCTGTGCTAAAGAAGAACCATTACAGTTGTACGTTAGTGAGCGATTATTATTAACCGAGGAAAACCAGTCAATACAACTCAGATTAAAGTCACCAACCAAACAAACGTTGTCAAGATTTTCAGAGATTCTATTAAAGTTGTCTATAAATTCAAGTAAAATATTTCTTTGTATTGGTGGGGGTAAATAGACAGCACAGAAGTCGACACTTAACTTCTTTGACAATTCAACTCTGACCCAAAGATCTTCACAATTACTTTCATAATGTATTATCCGAGATGAATTGAGTTTAGATGATACAGCGATAAACACTCCACCACCATTTTTAGTTCTGTGAAAATTTGAGGTTTCACGATCGCGCCTGTATACAGTATAATTGTCATCGAAGAGCTCAGCATTGTATACACTACTGTTTAACCAGGATTCAGTGATTATTATAACATCATAGCTACAGAGAGAAACATTTTTTACAAAGTCATGAGTTTTGCTCCGTAAACCTCTTACATTTTGATAAAAAACATTTATACAATTGAATTTTAACGAAAAAAGCCTAAAACATGCATATCAATAATTAACTTACTTAATCTAGCTTATCTAAAATTTGTTTGTTTTTAACGTAGACATAATCAGAGTTTTCACTTTTACGCATAAAGATTTTACCTTGTTTGACCCAAACAAATTTGTAGCCTTTATCTTTTGCCTTTAGTCTCGCTTCTGCATGCAACGCCTTGTTGGCCGGTGACAGGTGCTCAACTACGTAGATTGGCTGCTTATTGCCTCCTAGACCAATGTGCTTCGTGTTGAGTTTATCAGTAGCATTCATTCTGTTGAATTTTATGACTTGGGCCGAGAAAGTATCACGTTTAAATGGTGTCGCCAGTTTGACTACAATAGAGCGTGGGCGGTTGTCATCCTTATTAGATTTTGCGGTACGTGTGCAGTGGTGTATGTCTCCGTCCTGGATGTCGCAAGACACTGCAGTTGATATTTGGTGGATAATCTTCGGTAAGTTTTCATTTTTATGTTCGGGGACACATTGAATCTCAATGTTACTCGATCTGTTAAATTGCTCCATATATTCAAATTTACGTCGTAGGTCTTGAATGTTTCGATCAAGATCTTCATTATTTTTTTCTAGTGTATCAAAAGTATTCTGGTAGGTATCCATGCTTCTTTTAGTGGTTTCGTAAGTAACGTTCATAAAGTTCATGGATGTTTCCATCATGGTAATTTTTTCATTAATCGGTTTTAATTCAGTTAGTACCATTTGTTTTAAGCTCATCTTGAGTTCGGTAAGCAACTCGCTTTTCATAGTTTTTATTTCTTCTCTAAAGACTTGTCTCACATCATCTATTGATATCGAGTTACAAGAACAAGACATTTTTTGTGGCGAGGTACTATTGCGGTCTTTGTTTTTGACATTAGTTGACTGCTGTGACATGAAACGAGTAGTCATATTTCCATAACCCGACGAACGTTTGTTAGTAGAGGCGGCATGCGACATTGTTCGTTAGTGTTGGCAGCATATATTTAGCTTTAAAATACTTAACAGCGCGAAAAGGTGAATGACCGCGCTGATAGCAACTGAATTGGCGGGCACAGGAGTTAGGTAAGTACGCTATACATGTGTGAGTAAGCGAGCAAACGCGCGACGTGCGTTGGCGGCGCGGGCGTGGCACGCAATGAATTTTTGTGTCAACCCTGTACATCGAACATGTTTAAAAAAGTGCGTGGGTTTTTTATTGTCTCTTCTTTTTTTCCGCAACACTCTGTTTGTGAAGCGACGTAAATGTAACTGATGTTATTAAGAGATTTTTAATATCCTACCATGAATAAATAAATGTTTTATTTTAGATTTTTGATCATGTATTGGTTGTCTGTGCAGCAAAATGGGAACAAAAAGTAAGACATATATTATTATCCTGTCAATATTGTTGCTTTAGTTATGACAAACTGTTTGCCGCGATTCTGTCTACGTGGGGTTCTAAAAAACTTAGCTTATGACTTTTACCATGGTTCAAACCACAGGTTCAAACTATCGTCTTACCAAGTTTTATTAAAATCAGTTTATCGGTTTAGTCGTAAAAGCGTAACAGACGGACAAAGCAATTTTCCCTTTTGCAATATTATACAGAATACAGATTAAATTGAACACCTCCTGCTTAGGAGTGGACTGTTAGTTTGCCCAATATTCTCGTATGTGTACCTAATAATGAATAAACAAGTGATACGGGTTTCTTTATTTCTTGTATACAAAACAAATCCTATAACTAAATCTGAGGCTCAGTCAATTTAGCTTCTGTAGCTACTGAAAAAAGACCTGTACAAAGTCCAATGTGTCAAGTTTCACATCCTTATAATTGTACATGTACCTCCATACAAAATAGTAGGACTTCACTTCTATATAAACACGATTTCTAAAAAGCAATCCTTATTTGTAAAAGTATTTAATTTGTAAATACTTACTTTATCTAACTTTACAAAACTCCAGAAATATCATACATTTTTTTTGTCATTTATTGCACCGCTAAGCCGAAACTTATTTTTACTATAATACATATCTAAATTTTATCTATGCATCTGTGCCCATGACTTATCTACACACAAAAAACTGGACCGATTCAAACGGAATTTGTAATAACTTATTTGGCTTACTTTCATGCAACTTTATAAGCTTTGTTTCATTTCAGCTGGGCTTCGCCTCTTAAAACTTTGTACTGACATGTTTGTATTTTTTTTTTCTGCTTAAATAAACCGAGCGCAATAAAACAAAGTTTAAATGTTGTACAAAAGTAACACAAATGCGTTGTTGAAAACCCCGTTAAAATCGTTCCAAAAGTTTGTAAGTTATTTGCACCGCTGCTTGAAACTTTGCGTACCTTCTGTCTAAGTGAACCGTTTACAATGAAACTAAGCTTTTTGTTGCACATAAAGACGTCCAACGCCTCATTGAAAACCCTGTTAGAATTGTTATAGTAGTTTATGAGTTATTTGCGCCGCCGCTTGAAATTTCGCATACTTTCTGTCAGAGTGAACCGTTTGCATTGAAACTAAGCTTATATGTTGCTCGGAGTAGGCCAATTACGTTGTTAAAAACCCTGTTTCAATCAGTTCATTAGTTTGTAAGTTATTTGCGCCGCCTCCGCATGAAACTTCGTGCACCTTCTGTGTGAGTGAACCATTTGCAACGAAACTAAGCTTTTATATTTCACGAAAGTAAGCCGAACACCTGATTGAAGAGTCCGTTTGAATCGGTTTAGTAGTTTGTGAGTTATTGTCGCACATGCAGTTTGATATTTTACATTAGTGTAGCTTCTGATTGAGTGAACCGATTTAAATGAAACATAGCCTTTATGTTGCTTGGAGCTAAGCTTATTTTACTTGTGAAAACCGCAAGAAAATCCGTTAATTTGCTTTGGAGATTAGCGCAAACAGACAGACAGACAAACAAAACAGATAAGAAAGACAAACAGCCAAAATATAAAAAAAAAATATTGTGTTCTATTAGACTTTTCTTATCGCCCCCATTATTTTTTTGATAAATTCATCACAAGTACAGGCACTCGGTTCCTACTGTTTTATAGATGTAACCTATGTTCAAGTTTGTATGTCCAGCAGTTTTGTTTTCTTATTTTATTTTACATATTTTCTTTGACATTTTTTATCATAACTTGAAAAGTAAGAATTGCCCCTCCTATTTGGGCCCCCTTTACTTTAATAATCATATTTTTTTTATTCTTTTATGTGCCATTAAGTTGGGCAACCATATTCTAAAACTGTTCCAAATTTCAAGTCAATAGCATGAGTGGTTGCTGAGATATACAGGTGTGACAGATAGACAGACGGACAGACAAAGTCGCACAATAAGAGTTCTTTTTTTAACTATTTTACCATTTTGGTATCGAAACCCTAAAAACATTGTTCAATTGCCTTGAAACAAAATTTGTTAGCTGTCTTGGTTAAAAAACTACAGCCCTTTGAAAGTCAATCGGAAAGTCAAAGAGACTACGGGTCCCGTAGAAACCTTTTTGGGTGCAGAACCCTAAAAAAAGTAGGTACAGACAAAGATGTTTTAATAAAGATAAGTTGTACGTATAGTACTTATCTAGTCCCTGAAGTTACCTTCATATTATGCAGCCTAGAATATTGCGTCGCTTTGACACTCGGCTTTGACACATACATACTAAACTTCAATATGACTGACTTAACATAGATTAACTATGGAATAAACAGAAGAGACATTAAATACCTAAAACACATTTTCATGACCTAAACTACCTAACATCTTATAGAGCAGACCATTTTACTTTGGCATTGGGGAAAAAATACTTGGGAAAGATGAATTGGTTCCTGTACGTAAATTACCTTAAACCTTTTTTATTTTCAATGGGCTTGCTCTTGACCTCAGTCCACCTCTAAGGACAAAAAAGTTGACATTGCAATAAGCTTACTCCGGAAAAGCCTATTTATTTGCGACTCGAATAGATTCTGGGTAGTTATATGAACTAGAAAAACACAAGCTGGGAAGGCATTGGCTGTATTGTGCTTACTATACAAGATGCTGCAAAGCGTTTGGCGGCGCTCCGATTTTGCGCAATGCAAAAAAGAAACAGAAACCATCTAGGTTTATATCGAGAATATTCGGAATCCATATTTTACGTTATGTAAGTTTAATCTTCTAACTATCTTTTAACTATCTTTAAAAAAAAACATTTTAATGGAATCAACGTCTTAAGTAAAAATTTACTAATAGTCTCATATAGTTGACACCTATAAACGAAAAACACTATAAAAAAATATTAACACCTACAACATCACACTCTACTAACGTTCCACTTATGGAACGGCATTTGTTCTAAAACTTTTGGAAATAACATTTTCCATAGAAACATAGGCACGGCCGCTTTTTAAGGAACATATTGTCCTTTGTCAGCAACGAAATGTTCGGAGAAAATAGTGCTGCCATTTGACGGACTCCAATCTTCTTTACTTCTCTCTTCTCGAACTAGTGGTTCATTTTTGTCTAAGCAGCATATCACATGGAAATCTAAAACAGTAACAATATTAGAAAATTAACAAAAAAAAATTATGTAGATATTTGTCTGACCCAGGTAGGTAACAAGTGGAGGTGTCATTGCTGCCGTTTGTTACAGTTGGCCGCACGATAATGGTGACACTACGACCTTGAGCGCGTATTAGGTTTAATATTTTAGCGTAACGCTGGTTTCGAAAATTTTATTTGATTCTCACTATAAGTATTTTACAGCCAGTTTCTGGAAAGATTTTTAGCGTAAGAAGATAAAAGTTTCCCATTTTAAATAATTAAATGCTATTACTTATACTCATTTTATGCCTCATATTTTAAGCGAGCCCGCTTAAATTAACATTGTTGAAGATTCAAACCTAAGCCCAGTGACTGTTCACATAACATTCTCGATAAAAAATCAAAACGTATTACAGCCCCCTTAGGCACTAAAGTTTTTCGAAGTTAATAAGAACGGCCCTTCTGTTAGTTGATCTATGTTGATGTTTTATGTCCCTATCACTCCAGTTTCTAATAGAATATGGTTATCTTTTTCTTTCATGTTACCTCTACTACGTCATTATGGCGTCTTATTTTTAAAATAAAATAATAAACCACATAAAATGTAACAATTTTGTCTAACTTACCTGTGATATGTGATCCCGTCGACTTTTTTCTTTTTTGTCCATCTATTTTTACATTTACGCACTACACACGTTGGCATTTTGTGAATATAATACAAAAAAGTTATCAAGGTCTCAAATATGACAGGACGTGCACATAGTCTCCTTGTTCGAGAGCGAATGAGGGCAGTTGCTACAATTGTAGCAACTTATGAGCTTCATTTTTGAAGCACTAATAACGTATCTACCTCGGTTATATAATTGTAATATCATTGGGTACAGATTACAAAACTAGAAGTCTTACCTAGTGACTTCTTTAATCTCTCCGCCGAAGGCTACCACAGTCTTCACTGATTTAAGAACCTCTTCCGCTCGTTTACCAGCTTGGTTATATGCATGCAGTTCTCGTGCTGAAGAACTAGTTTGATACTGAAACATTCGTAATACGAATTGTTACAAGTTCTTCCACACATGTTACGGCTACTATCTGAACATCACTATGAATATTTAACAAATAACTTTAGATAAATGATTCGCTAAAATAACATAGTTTATAATGACAATTTCAGATGACAATATTTTCTTGTTTTATACTTTTTAAGAGCAAGATTTGAATATTCTAGTTTCTGAACTATTTTTGAAGTGAAAACTTCTTTAGTGGCGCGTCAGATCTGACGAAGATTGTCTATATGTAATATAAATTGTCATGTTTGTCTACGATAGCCTACGACGATAGCGCAATAAATGAATATTGTATGTACTTTTATACTGATAAATAAAACAATTCGTGCGAAATTATTCCCTAACCATTCTAAAATATTCAAAAATGCACAACGTTGGTGTTAAAGTTTTCACTTCTGCCGGAACCCCCGGAGTGCAATGCAACCCGTCCTTTTTTTACATATAAAGCTAAGACTACATTTCCCGTGCAAGATGTATTAATCACTTTTGTATGATACTTTAATTTTTGTACTCCATACTAGAGGCGCTGTTTTTAGGGTTCCGTACCTCAAACGAAAAAAACGGAACCCTTATAGGATCACTTTGTTGTCCGTCTGTCTGTCTGTCTGTCTGTCTGTCTGTCAAGACCCTTTATCTCACGAACGGGTAAAGGTATCAGGTTGAAATTAATACTATATATTAGGATCCATGAACCACACAAGATCTGAAAATTTCAATTTTTTACAACGACGCAATCGAAAGATATGGCATTTTATGTCCTCATCTCCATACATTTATGCAAAAAAGCAAAACCTACAGGGTACTTCCCGTTGACCTAAAATTATGAAATTTGGCAAGAAGCTAGGTCTTACAGTACAAATAATGGGAAAAGTCTGAAATCATTAAATATTACAACTTTTCTCACAATTAATAGTAACCAATTGTGGTGAGCTCCCGTTTCAAGAACATTCATATAAGAGAGGGGTCAAGTTGGATGGTTGCTGAGACGATTTTTGTTTTAGTTCTATTTAAAAACGGGAACACTTACAAACTTGAAAATTGGTATGTTTATAGAGCATAGGCTATAAAATAACAACAAATAATAAAATTTGGTCAAGCGCGTGTCGGACTCAAAAATCTAGCACATTAACTTACTGAAATTTCAACTAATACAATTATGTTTATGTGGTGGTACGGAACCCTCAGTGTGCGAGTCCGACTCGCACTTGGCCGGTTTTTTGATGTCGACTACCCAATTTAACCATACCTTACGAACGGTCAACCGCACGTGAATGGAAACATTTTCAACTCTAATACTATGCCATACAGTCCAAAGTGTCTCTACTGACGTGCTATTCGGTGTACGTAGGTAAATATCTGATTCTAGTTTGTGTACATACTTAATAGATGTTTTTAAGTATCTGACATCATTTATACAGGATGTTAATTTAATTGCGAGCCATACATAGCTTAGGGGGTGTTTCAGTAACCATTAAGCAACACAAAAAAAATGTTTAAAAAATTCGTGTATATATTTTTTTTATCATTAACAATAAATGATATTTTTTTAATCATTTATTAGGTATTGCATTTTGAAAGTCCCTAAATGTATGAAGGGAAAATTGGAGACACACACAAAAAAAGAAAGACTATCTTTACCACTGATACTCGCGCGCTGGCTCGGTGATAGCGCGGTACTCCGTCCGGGTCATTGCACTCCGTGTTAATTTAGTTTCAATGGAGTTTTAGTTTTCTTTTAAGGAGGATTTTTTTTGTGTTTTTATCGTTGCTGAAACATCCTCTAAGCTATGGCACGCAATTAAATTAACAGCCTGTATATCATTTAAAAGATTCTTTTTTCTCCATGAACGCAGCTCCAACCAAAATTCTTAGTTGAAATGAAGCTAAAGATTCGAACTAGATCAGCGTCTCTCGTTTACAAGTACTTTATTGACTTCGAAAACAAGCAAAATCTAAAAAAAAAACCCTAAAATTCCTCCACCCATTGTCTTAAATCTTTGTGGTCACAATGGGTCACACCATCTTCATAAGTTGTGACGTCAGTTCACGATATAAGATTCTGTTCTCATGAGTCATTCTTTAACCATATTTTTTGCAAAATCTAGGTCACGGCAAGTTTTCTAGTAGTGACCAGTAGTGAACATCTACAAGCTGAATTTGAAAACATTCGACAAATTTTGAGATTGAGTTCAGACCACGTAACTGAACAACTTTCCCCAAGGAACATAGGTCGTCAGACGTAAAAAAAAATTCGATCTCCCACAAGAAATATATGGTCAGCTGACTGACTTTACTATGAAAGGGTAAAATATTTTTCGTTCGATGGCCTATGTTTCTAGTCGAAAATTGATCAGTTTCGCGGTCTGAGCTAAATCTCAAAATTTGGCGAATGTTTTCAATTTCACCCTGTAGTGTTTACTGGATATAACCGCCCATTGGGTTTTAGTCGTTACAGATTTACAAAACTTAGAAACTTGTTTCAAATTATGCCTTAATAAAAAAAAAAAAAAAAATTTGGGACACATTCAATTATTCATCGTAAAACGTAAAATGCTCGGTGGATAATATATTCCTTTTGCCCAATTAAGGTTTATAGGATAACAATAAGGTACATACGTTAGTTAGAAAGACAGAACTTGCAATGCAAAATGGCACAACAGATGCACAGGCGAGTGCAAGCTCCCAGCCCAACGGGAATGCGATGGTAAAACTCAAAACAGCCGTGCCCATCAGATTCGCTACCACTGCAATTTTCTCACCCATTCCTGCTTTAAGTTTCACCATGTCACTGTAAAGGCAATTTAAATGAGATGTTATCACGACAATATGCATGTTGTAAGTAAGGGATAGTTGGCAAATACTGAAAGGGCTTGATCAGTCATAGTAACTGAAGAGAAAAAAACCTTCAGGAAATGAAAAAAAAAAGGCCACTCCATACAAAACTTCCAATCAAGTTTGCAGATTGTGTAGAGAGACCGATTATTTTTTTCATTTCCTGAAGGCTTTATTCTCTAGAGTTTGTTTGGTTACGTTCCCGAACAAGACAGGGACCAGTGGCGGATTCTCGTTTCAGGGGCCAAGACTCATTTTGGGTCGTTGCGCAAGAGGAGTAAGTAAGTAAGTGTTTAGTTACGTTGAGAGGTTAATTTTATTATGCGCTTTTAGTATTTGAACCTCTCCGGTACACCCTGTTTATACTATTCGTTTAGTTATTGCGCCTCTAGTTTATTCCACCGCTGAGAAAAGTTCTTTCATTTTTACGCCAGTTAACGCAATCTTGAATTTCTAATTCCCAATGTGCCATACGTCACACGTTATCTTCACGTTCAAAATACCGCAGTGTCTCAAGACGAAAGTATTTGACCAGTGTGTGTTGCCAGTGATGACATATGGCACCGAGACGTGGCCGCTCACGATGGGCCTTAGCAAGAAGCTCAAAGTCACCCAAAGGCCAATGGAAAGGGCTATGCTCAGAGTCTCTCTGCGGGATCGAATCAGAAATGAGGAGATCCGCAGAAGAACTAAAATAACTGACCTAGCCCTGAGAATCGCTAAACTAAAGTGGCAGTGACAGGGCACATCGCAAGAAAAACCGATGGCCGATGGGGTGTAAGGGTTCTAGAGTGGTGACCACGTACCGGAAGACGAAGCGTTGGCAGGCCCCCCACAAGGGGGACCGACGATCTGCTCAAGGTCGCGGGAAGCCGCTGGATGCGAGCAGCACAGGACCAGTCGTCATGGAGATCTTTAGGGGAGGCCTATGTCCAACAGTGGACGTCTTTCGGCTGATATGATGATGCTTACGAGTATAAATTAAAATAAATAAAATAAAATGATGAATGTGCCATAAAAGAAGTCGTCGCGTCATCTTCATGAAGCGAACCATGGCGAAGTCGCTCGCCTTCTGGGTCCCGTGTGGTGCCGGCAAAGAATAGTACCAACTCATACATACCCGTGGGTGTCGTAAGAGGCGACTAAGGGTTATAAACTGGAGGATAGGCAACAGCATTCTCCTTTGTATCTTACATCTTACTAACTGCGGTCACCTACAACCGCGGTCCATGGTGCCAGCCGTAACGCTAACAAGCGACGTGACTATGGTACTTCCCCTCTACATTTTTCCAGCAAAAGCTATAATTCTGGAGGGAGCTCCCTGTCCTGTAGTGGACGTTTCATGGGATGTTATGAGTATATTATCTTTTTATCTAAATAAATTAAAGAGTTGATAACTGCGTCAATAGGCATACAAATAAAAGGTTATATGAAAGAAAAGTAGTAAATTTTGTTATTTTAAGTCCCATTTACATAAAGGTTAATCCAAGCATTTAATTTAATTTAGCTAGGCTCTTGCCATAATAGGGTATTAAATTTTGCTAGGGGCTTGCCCGTTTGATACCGGCTAATAGTAGTAACACATCTCTACCCGTGGGTGTCGTAAGAGGTGACCAAGGGTTTATGATTCAGAGGATGGGCAGCATCGTCCTTTGTATCGTACCATCTTACATACTGCGGTCAGGAACAACTGCGGTCCTTGATGCCAGCCGCAATGCTAACAAGCGTGGTGACTTGTTTTTGCTGGAATTCTGTAGGGAGCTCTCTGTCCTGTGGTCGTTTTCACTGGATATTATGATAATAATGAGCTACGGTAACGAACTAAAGGATAAGATTCAAACTTACTCTGACATTTTAGATGCTAAGTTGAACTCAGAGTCCGTGTCGAACCACGACATATCCTGGCTAAGAGCGGCCTTTAGAAACAAATTTTTGATTCTTGTGATCTAGAGGTAAAAGAAAATAACAGATATATTTTGGGATTTATTGTGAAACATAGCTTAACGTAGCTTATTTTTAATGATTTTGTCAAGTTACTTACGTTCCTGTATTATTTTTTTGTTAGAAAATGTCATCTCATGTTAAAAATCATGAAACATAAAATGCTTTACCAATACACCCGCATTCACCCTGAAGGATGGGCCAAATTTGCCACCGTATAGGTCCCGGATGATGGTCACCGATGGCGAGGTAGGCCCCGTAGGCGTTGGCAATACGATCTTAACATTTTTCTAGAGAATTGGCCTACAGTAGCTCAGGACAGAGACGAATGGCATGATAGAGGGGAGGCCTTTGTCCAGCAGTGGGATACTACATAGGATAGTAATAATAATACGAATTCTACCAAACTCACGAAATCCTAGGCGCTTACGCAAGTGACACACATCGTTTAAACGCAAACAGACCTAGTCGCTATGTCACCTAGTCGTAATGAGGGCAGGACATCTACTCTCAATTTCCAATATATCGATACTATACTCGTACTATCCTAAACATGCAAATTCCAAATTTCGCCTATTGACGATAGAGTAGGTAGCTTGATGCTCTGCCAATTTGACAATTAATCCAATCAATATTCTACTCTATTGTCAGTGAACGAAGTTATGAATCTGACTGTATCGAAGTAGTAACTTATTGATATATCGGAAATTGAAAATACATACCCAGGTCTCACATAAAATGTTCTTCACCTGTCGTAGGGCGCTCCAGTTGAGCAGGCTAACTGAGAGCATGCAAAGTATTATGCAGACACAGCAGCTGGCCATAATACCGCTTGCAATCGCTGTTCCATCCTGCACCAGCGCACGCAGACTTGCATCGGGATCACTTAGGTTTCTGCAAATTTCAGATTTGTTTATTCAATGTAGATTCTTTACAGAAACCTTATTGATGAAATAATACAATCAACCAACAGTGTAGCTCCCGTAGACCCGCCTTAGAAGGCGAAGGTTTCATAGATGAAAACCTTTTTTACTTTCGAGCGAGACTAATATTTATGACCTAATATTTATTCAGTTTATGGTTTATCTTTGTGCACCGTCCCCGTATTACAATTATTTTGTTTCCTGCACCCAAAGATTGCCTGGAAGAAATTGCTTTTTAGCAATAAGTTTGTATATTTTGTATTTCTGTGTGCACTAAAGAATATTGTATTGTAAGTATTGTGTAAGTATTGTATTCGTGAAAAAAAAAAAGTTTTGTGATTGTCTCAAAAATGTGTTCTATATCACTTACACATCATAAAAACAAGTCTCCCAAAAATGTCCGTCCGTCGGTCTGTTGGTCCGTCGGTCGGTCTGTCCGTCTTCTATATAATAATCCTGGATTGGTTGTCTACCTGACTGGATATTCTTTATGATTTTTTAAAATAAAATTTAGTACACAGGCTGTACCAAAACCTGAAAGGGCTTGCTCAGTAGACTAAACTGAACAATTATCCATAAGGAACATGTGTTGGGAAATTTAAAAAATCTTCACTCAAGTATCCTACGGAAGTATCCATTGATCTGTGAAAATTCATATAAAGGCTGTTCCAGTACTACCAAAAGTTAAACACGTGATTTACTCGAAATCGTTTGAGGTTTGTTTGTTTTAATAATAATAATAAAGATTTATTTCAGGCATCGAAGGCCCATATCAATAAATACCTTAACCTAATAATAGTACATATTCAAAATAAACTTAAACACTAATTACTTGACTCGACGAGTACGGGTGTTTGTGTGTTTGAATGTGAACGTGTGAATGTTTCACAATTTAAATTCTGAATCGATCTGTATATTTCATTCGAACATTTTTTTGGAAAAACGTAAATACAAGTTTGTATTTCCATACTATGTGTATGGCATTACAAATTTAAGTTTGCGGTTGATAATTTTTCCTTAAGTATTGCGAGAAAGTAAGTGCAGTGCTGCTGTACCATTTATTTTATATATATTTTTGGGATAATTTACACAAAGTAAATATGATCCCAAACTAGGCAAAGCCTTTACTATGGGTACCAGAGACTGATACATAAATAGATAAATAACACCCATACACAGAGCAAACACTTGTGTTCATCACAAAAATGTTTGATCGAACCCGCGGCCCACGGCTTGGAAGGCAGGCTCACTACCAACCACATCAATGGGCCAGTCAAGTAGCGTTTCAGCTTTAGTAACTGTAACAAACACCACAATATTCGAACAATACGGAAGGAAAATGGCGCAATCCTGGGTGTCTACTCTCAAAGTCCGATATATCGAAACGATACTATTCGAAACATGCAAATGCAAAACTTCGCCTCTTGATAATACAGTAGAATATTGGTTGGATGAATTTTCAAACTGCCAGTAGATAGCATCCAACCAATATTCTACTCTATTGTCAAGGGACGAAGTTTTGAATTTGCATGTTTCGAATAGTATCGTTTCGATATATTGGACTTTGAGAGTAGACACCCTGTTGGTCGGAATTTTCCCAACTCACAGCTTAGCTCTGGTAGAAAATGAGCCTTACTTACTGAATTGGGCCGTTAAATAAGACAAGCCCGTTGGTGTGGTTGGTTGTGATCCTGCTTTTCGATACCGGCCCAGGGCAAACATTTGTGTGATGAACACAGTGTTTGTTCTGTACTTGGGTGTTATTTATCTATTTATGTATGTATATCAGATACCTACAGTACAGGCTTTGCCAAGTATGGGATCAGATGACCTTGTGTGAAATGTCCCCCCCCCCCCCCCATATTTATATTTCTAATTTTGAATTTATTATTTTAGTTAAGGATTTGAAGTTCAAAGACAGTACACCAGCTACATATTCTTATGTTGTGTTCATATCTCTATATGTTTCGTTGGCTGGCACACTACCTTTTTTACATACAGCCGAAGTATTAAAATAGTATTAATTAGAATTAAAATTAAGGTATACACTGACACAGATTTTCCTCCACCGAAGAACCGCATCATCGGAACATTACTAATGGGCTGGTTGGTGGTGCGATCCACGTAAACAGTGAACACTTCTCCCAACTGCACCAGGTTGAAGGTGACGCCGCCACCGCTGAGGAAGCCCAGGATTGCACCGATGATTGTCACTGCCACCTCACCGCTTGTCGCGTATCGAAACTACCCATAAAAATAAAGTAATGAAGGTTGTTTATTTTATTCTGGGTCTTAGCGCGATAATAATTAATAGGCAAAATAAATTACCTTATTATTCCCGACGTTTCGGCTGCGTTGCAACAGCCGTGGTCACGGGTAGACTGAAGAGAGGAGAACTACGTAGACCCGTGACCACGGCTGTTGCAACGCAGCCGAAACGTCGGGAATAATAAGGTAAATTTTGCCTAATAATTATTATCGCGCTAAGACCCGGAATAAAATAAACATGTTTGAAAAGTGCGTTGAAAATAATATCTAAAATGAAATACTTCTAAATTTGAACTTGGCAGGTTTTTGTGCTGTAAGTAACACTTGATTAATTGTGTAATAAGATTTATTATTTATTTAATTAAATTAACATACCAAGTTCAAATTCAAAAGTATTTCATTTTAGATATTATTTTCAACGTACCTGCGTATTTTCACAGCTATACTATATTTTAAGTTGGGTGTATGGTAAAGTGAATTTCGGCCAGATGAACCGTTGACGTGAATAAGGTGGCGGATAGTGGCTGGATGCGGAAGGCGGAGGACTGGATGTGGTGGCGAGTCTTGGGAATGGCAAATGATTTGGATCAGGCTGCTGATGAAGACGATTATGATCGATATTAAAGTGCATCTAAACTTGGCATTGGATCGGATTTCAACCCTTTTTTAGGCAAACAATTAGCCTATAGGAACTTGGCCCCCTTTTTAACAGTTATGTTTTTGGTGGGATTTCATTTCTTTTTGTTGAGTTTGCTATATTATATTTATAGTAACTATCGCAACGTTGTTTGTATTTTCATAGTTTCGTTAAAACATAGGTACTTGTTTTTATGCATGACTAAGTCTGACCTTCTAGAAATACTACCTTTTTAATATTTGGTACATTAATTTAAGTCTGACTCGCACTTGCCCATTTTCCAAATTTTTCCTTTATTTTAATGCTAACGACTACCCCGATGCCATATTTCAGATTTGTAGGTCTCACAGAAGTATGACCAACAATTTTATGCATAGTAATGACTATATCCTGACTCGCACTCGACCAATTTCCAATTTTCAAATTTTTGCTATACTTTTTTTAATGCTAACGACTATCCCCATGCCAAATTTCAGACTTTCAGGTCGTAGAGAAGTATTACCAACATTTTGTACATAATTTTGACTAAAACCCGACTTGCACTTGACCAATTTCTAATTTGTGAATTTTTCCATTACTTCTATCCTAACGACTACCTAAATGCCAAATTTCATAACGCTAGGATAATTGAAAGTAGCTTGGAGGTTTTGATTACCGGTCAGTGAGTCAGTCAGTCATTAAGTGCCAAAATTAGCTATTTTCACCGGGTCATATTTCAGGATCTACTGTAGCTATATCTATGAAATTTAGCAAATTGCTTCAGTATCAGTATATAATCATGTAGGTACAGTTTTATCTCTGTAAGTACTTGCAATAGCTTCAGGGGGTTCAAAAGTGGGTGAAACGGTTCGTGTAAATAGTGCACGGCGGCATGCGCGTGGCCTGTTGCGGGAACTTGGCCTGCGCACTGCCGTGCGCTTAGATCATGCTTTATATTGTCCAAAGTTTTTGCAGTTGTTTACCAAGATATATCGCTTGTTGTTCTTTTAAATAAATTAAAATAACAAAAATATAACAAGTCATGTTCAGGTCTTAGTCCGTAAATCTAGTTAAACTAGATTTCCTTTTGAAATAATTCAAAAAATTGAAAATGTTTGTTTTTCACAAGAGACGTAGTTTGGAATTTCTTATAATAGTATAGTTGAAGGGGCCGGACTCGGAATAAAATAGGTACCTAATCATCGTGAATCAAGCACAGTGTTCATGCTATCTTTCTGTTTGTTGTTGTTTGATGACAATGATGACTTATTTATTGACGACTAGGCCATCCCCGAGGCTTCAAAGTATTCACGAATAATTTTGCCTGTGATTCCTCAATCTCGATATTAACTATGCATTCTATGGTTTCAGGTTTCCAAAGATGTGGGGATAAAAATATGAATATACCATATTTGAAGCCGAATTAATTTTCCGATATATGTGATTACGATGAAATAAAGCTCATATGTTGCACGAAAATGAGTCAATGATCATGAACGGCAAATGCATTCGAATGACTAGAGTAAACGAGTCATGTTTGAGGTCATTAAAATGGTTTAAATGAATGCTTTAATTTTGCTTGTATGTTTCAAGACTTGTCTGTTGGGCTGTAGCTTTCATAAAATATGTGTGACTAAAGTTTAAATTGTATAGCTTATTTATCTAGTAGTACTTGTTCTAGAAGTAGCAAAGTATTATGTAAATAATGTACATGTATCTATACATATAATAAAAGAGTAAAAACCACGTGTCTGTACTTTTGATAAATTTATAAAAAAAATTGTGTGAGCGATAAGAAACGACTAATAAAACTCAAAAATATGTTTTCTGAACTTTTTGTCTGTCTGTCTGTCTGTCTGTCTGTCTGTCTGTATGTTTTCGATAAACTCCGAAACTACTGAACGGATTTTCTTGCGGTTTTCGCAGATAGATTAAGCTTAGGTCTGAGCAACATATAGGCTATGTTTCATTCAAATCGGTTCACTCAATCAGAAGCTACACCAATGTAAAGTATTAAATTGCCTGTACGACAATAACTCGCAAACCAATTCAAACTGAGTTTTTAATTACGAATTCGGCTTACTTTTGTGCAACATAAAAGTTTAGTTTAATTGCAAACGGTTCACTCAGACAGAAGGTACGCTAAGTTTCATGTGACGGCGCAAAAAACTCACAAACTATTGAACGGATTCAAACAGGGTTTTGAATAAACTGTCAAGCTTACTTCTTTGCAACATATTAGCTTACTTTCATTGAAAACGGCTCACTCAGACGAGTCCGCGAAATTTCCAGCGGAAGCGCCAATATCTCACAAATAATTGAACCGATTAAAACGAGGTTTTCAGCAACGTATTTGGCTAATCCATGCAACATGTATGCTTAGTTTCATTGCAAACGGTTCACTCAGACATAAAATTGACTAAGTTTCAAGCGGCGGCCCCAATAACTCACAAACTACTAAACGGATTTAAACGGGGTTTTCAATAACGTGTTTAGCTTAATTGAAAACGGTTCACTCAGACGGAAAATGCCCGAAATTTCAATAGACGGTGCCAATAGCTCACAAACTACTGTACCTATTCTAACTGGCATTTCCATGACGTGCTTGGATTAGGTACTTTCGTGCAACATATAAGCTTAGGTTAGTTGAAAACGGTTCACTCAGATAGAAGTTACGCAAAGTTTAAAGCAAAGGCGCGAATAACTCACAAACTTTTGAGCAGATTCAAACTTGGCTTTCAGTAACGCGTTTGGCTTTCTTCTGCGCAATAAACAAGCTTAGTTTCATTGCGAAAGGAAAGATATGCAAAGTTTCAAGCTGCAGAACCAAGAACTCACCTACTGAACTGGTTCAAACGAGGTTTTCAATCACGCGTTAGGATTCTTTCTGTGCAACATATAAGCTTTATTCCATTGCAAACGGTTCATTTACACAGAAGATTCTCGAAATTTTAAGCGGCCACACCAATACCTCACAAAGTACTTGAACGAATTAAACGGAGTTTTCAATAACGTATTTGGGTTGCTTTCGTGCAATATTTGAACTTTTTTTTATTGCAATCGGTTCACTCAAACAGAAAATGGGCGACTTCAAAGTTTCAAGCTGTGAAACCGAGCTTAAATCAAACAAAGCTTATATTTGTACGGAAGAAAGCCAAATACGTTGTTGAAAATTCCGTTTGATCCGGTAAAGTTGTGGGTACAGCTAAAGATTGGTAAAATCTAGATTTAGTTTTATTATAAAAATAATAATAAAAAAAATCCTGTTTAGGCATGGCAGTGCAACAAATGAAAAAAAAAATTATGAAATTTCTAAAGTTTTGAAAACTTAGGAAGTAGGTACTTATAAACAAAATACTTAAATAAATAAAAAGAGATGTGAATCATTGTTTTTTAGGAATTGTCTTTTATGGGGAGAAACAAGTCCAACAGTTTTGTATGCAGGTACATATACAGTTAAAAGCATGTGAAGCCACGTTGGACTTTGTACCGCTCTTTTTTCAGTTGCCACAGAAGCTAAAGTGACTGAGCCTCAGATTTAGTTAGGCTTTGTTTTGTATAAGATATAACGAAACCCGTATAATAGTTCATCCGCGTGGAATTCAACTATAATTTTACACTTACGAGGATAGTGGGCGACCTAACAGTCCACACGTAAACAAGACGTGTTTAATTTACAAAAATCCGTACTATCGGTACTCCGCATACCTAATAATATAAAGGCGAGAACTGTACTGTCTGTCTGTCTGTTAAGCTTTTATGACTAATCCGATAAACCGATTGTACGAAGATAGTTATTTTGGTTATATATATGTATACAAGAGAGGAGGGTGATGCGAGAAGTATGATCGATTTTGTAGTTGTGGATGAAAGATTGAGAAAAAGGGTTCTGGATGCTCGCGCATATCGCGGAGTCGGCATCGGCACAGACCACTACCTGGTAGTAACCCGAATTGGTGGTCTATTTAATCGGTGGCGGCATAAAGCACAAGAGCAGACGAGCGTTTTGTAACGTATTAAAGTGGAGAGATTGCAAGAGGAGGATGTCAGAAGTGAATACTTGAAAGGCTTGAGTGAAAGGTTTGAGAACCTAGATAAAGTGAATGATATTGAATGCTTGTGGAATGAATTTAAAGATGGAGTATTGGAGTAGCTGTTGATGTTTGTGGGGTGTTGAAAAGGAAAAAAGGTGGAAAGAAGAAGAATGTGTGGATGGATAAAAGTGTACACGCAGCTGTTTGTGAGAAGAAGAAGCATGGTTAGATTGGTTAGCTGTAAAAACTAATCGAAGAATGCAGAAGGCGACAAGTGATGATGTTAGTGTAGCACGAAAGGAATATAAAAGAGTAAAAGGTATTGTAAAGGATGTTGTTGAGAGAAAGAAAGAGGAGTGTAAGGATGAGTTTGACAGAAGGCTTTCTAAAGATTTCCATAAAAAACAGCCCGAGGAAAGTTTGGAACATCGGAGCTAAGAAAAATCAGAAGCCAGGATGGAAGTATTATAAAAGGTGAAGAATGTATGCTGACGAGATGAAAGGAATGTTTTGAAAGTTTGTTTGAGAGAGAAGAAGCAGAAGCCAGCGTACCAAGGTCTTCTGTGGAAATGCATGAGAATGAATATGAGAGTAATGTAAGTGAGATAAGTATGGATGAGATCATGAAAGCAAAGAAAAGTATGAAATCAGGTAAAGCTGCTGGGTATGATAGAGTGTCGGATGAAATGTTAAAGGCTGTGCGAGGCCTAGTGGCTAGTCAGCTGACCCGCCTTTTCAACCTGTGTTGGACGAACGGCCAAGTACCAGGTGACTGATGCAAGGCTGTGATTTTACCGCTGTACAAGGGAAAAAGGTCACAACAGGACTGCAAAAATGACCGCGGGATAAGTGTCGTCAGCAAACTGTATGCAAAGGTTTTGATTGAAAGAGTGATGAAAGATACTGACGAAAAAATATGGGATGTACAAGCGGGATTTAGAAAGGGAATGGGATGTACATACCAGGTCTTTCCCTTGCGGTGCAAGCTGAAAAGTTTTTTGCCAAAAACCAAAAAGTCTACTACGCGTTCGTGGATTTGGAAAAGGCTTATGACCGAGTGGTGAGGCATGAATTGTGGTCGGCATTGTCTATGTATGGGGTGAACGGTCATCTGATTCAAGCACTGACATCTCTCTATGAGGTTTCCAGTGCTTGCGGCAGAATAAACGGGGCGTACACTGAATGGTTTAGCATCGAAAAAGGTGTTAGGCAGGGATTTGTAGCGTCACCTTGGCTGTTTAACCTGTTCATGGATATTTGTTTGACTGATCTGAAAGAGAGTATGTGTGGACTGAGAATGAATGAGTTACCCATCAAATGTCTTGTCTACGCTGATGACCAAGTTATACTTGTGTCATCGGCGTTTTGGTACCAACACTGATGTACGGCAGTGAAAGCTGGGTATAGCAGAAAAAGCATGAAAGTAGAATTAATGCAGAAGAAATGAGAGCGTTGAGGAGTATGATTAGTGTAAAATTGAGGGACAGGATTAGAAATAAAACGTTGTGGCGTAAAAGAAGACGTATAATGACTAAAATTGAGAAAGGCATGCTGAGATAGTTTGGTCATGTAGAGAGGTTGAATGAAGGAAGATTGACGAAAGAGATCTACAAGGCGAGAGTGAATGTAAACGTTGGAAGGGGAAGGCCTCGGCGAACGTACCAGGACCAAATTCAGGACGTTCTGAATAAAGGCCAGGTTGAAAGTACCCTAAACCGACGAGCATGTATGAAAGGATTGATGAAAGTACAGGAAGCAAGGGAAGTATGTCAAGATCGTAGCAGGTGGAGAACTGTGGTCTCTGCCTACCACGACGGGAACAAGGCGTGATATTATGTATGTATGTATGTAAGATTATACAGTGCAAAGCTCGGTTGGCCAGGTACTATTAAGTAATGCTTACAATTTGATAGTAAGATAACATAGGCGTTTCATCCTGTTTCCTGAAAAAAGAAAAACTTTGTAATTAATTCACAACTCTAGGTGAAGACAACAAAAACGTATTAAAAAATATTTATGAATTTATTTTGATTGATAGTAGATTTTGGTGATTGCGCTCGAGGCTCGAGAATTGCAGCCTTGCAGCCTTGCGGCCCGAGCGGCTCGGCCTGCGGCTCGGCCCTAGGGCGTAATGGAGCCGAGAATCAATGACCAAAGCGCAAGCGCTTTATAAGACACTTTTCAACACATTTGCGAACAAAAACAAGTAAAATTTGCTTACTTTTTTCCCGAAGCAAAATTCGTATCGGAAGTTACCTATTTTTCCTTACATATCTACGTACGAGTACACCCCGATATCCAGACTTGTGTTTTGTGTCTAAGTATTTCCTACGTTGAGAAACTACTTTTGACCACAGACATTTGTCAAAATGGCGCGCACATTACTTTTTTAGAAAACATACTGCCAAACAGGCTACTCCTTGAATCTTTAAAGTTAAATTTATAAAAGACAAATTTTTAGTTAGTTAGTTGATTATTATTATAATCGACGTAACTTTTTTGTTATTTGTTGTTATATCAGCAATAGAAATACATTACTTGTGAAAATTTTGAAAAAATTAGATAAACATCTGTTGACAGAAAGACACACAGACAGACATCGGAGGCATGTTTTTCACCTTTTGGAACCCTAAAAAGCTTTTCATGTCCCATACAAAATGCGCCATCAACTGGTTCTGAAGTAAATTATTTTTCATGTATTTTGACCTATGTTCCTCGGGTAAAGTTGATCAGTCTCATGGTTTGAATGCACAGTTTCGAGGATCATAGTGTTTAACCCTATCATTATTATTTAAGCAATGTCAAACAAACTCACTGCTAATACTATCTTCTCCGAAGAGAAGAAAGGGCAGGAGGACTCCCTGGCGCGGCTAAGACAAGCGCCAGAGGTGTCAGGTCGGTGAAGAAAGAAACCGGCGCACAATCCTGGCATTGTCCAGCAGGACAGCCTTTTGAATTGAGGCCGTCACTGGTCCGTCACGGATTATTATTATTATTATTAGCCCTCGATGTCCCACTACAGGGCAAAGGCCTCCCATTCCTCCTTCCATTTTGTCCGGCTTAAAGCCAACTCCCGCCAGTTAATTAAGTAGGTGTTAGTAGGGGGGATAGGCCGGTTCTGGACCAGCTAGAGGTGATGTGGTCGAAAGTCGGTCACCGGGATTCGACCTGGTTCGGTAGCTAATGTGGTCGAGGAACGGCTGCCGATTGTGGGCCACTTTTTTGACCAGTTTCTAAAAAAAAGCTCATCAAATAAAATTCAGACCTAATTTTTTTGCTAAAATCGCGTTTTGACTATAGTAGGGGGGATAGGCCGGTTCTGGACCAGCTAGAGGTGATGTGGTCGAAAGTCGGTCACCGGGATTCGACCTGGTTCGGTAGCTAATGTGGTCGAGGAACGGCTGCCGATTGTGGGCCACTTTTTTGACCAGTTTCTAAAAAAAAGCTCATCAAATAAAATTCAGACCTAAAATTTTTGCTAAAATCGCGTTTTGACTATAGTAGGGGGGATAGGCCGGTTCTGGACCAGCTAGAGGTGATGTGGTCGAAAGTCGGTCACCGGGATTCGACCTGGTTCGGTAGCTAATGTGGTCGAGGAACGGCTGCCGATTGTGGGCCACTTTTTTGACCAGTTTCTAAAAAAAAGCTCATCAAATAAAATTCAGACCTAAAATTTTTGCTAAAATCGCGTTTTGACTATAGTAGGGGGGTTAGGCCGGTCGATTAAGGTTTAATTAGCGGATGAATGCGTACGTTTTATTCGTGGTTGATTTGACTTGCAAAGTATTTTTTTTGTGTCGAGACCACCCTAGATGAATGATAGACAGGTGCAAATCTATTCTACCGATCCAGCTCTGCAAGTTGTTACGTGTCGAATTTGTTTTTGTGAAGGTTTCGTAAAGTTTATTACTTCACATTATGGGGAGAATTATTGATTGCTATAAATAACATCGAAGTCACAGGTGCTTAATAGTTTCCATTCTTATGAAATTGCGTCGGGATTTTGTATTGAGACCCCCCTCGATGAATGGCAGGCAGATACAAATCTATTCAATAGTTCACATTCTTTCCTGTTTTTTTTTGGAGATTCCTAATGCAATTTATCCTGATTTTTTGTTCCATTATTGGAGGAAGATTTATTAATTTTCATAGATAACATCTGGGTGGTTGAGCGATAGCGTGTGATCCGTTTTTTTGTGACTTCGATGCAGGTTTGATCATGTTAAGTAGACGCGTCCCCTCCATATTAAAGCTCTATAAAAGACAACTTCCTAGGAATCGACATCATTATGTTCAGTGCTCGCTTACCAGAGAACTAGATCTCGTAATATTTCCAGATCAATTGAAGTGATTATTTAACGTATTGACAAGTTAGTGAATCTGTGTGTTCGTGTATAGCAAAAAAATGGATGTAAGTATGACTTATTTTATACGTGATTCAGTTATTGTGCTATAACGTTTTACCTCACTGAAATTTTTTCATTGTTTCAGCTCACTGAAAATACTTTTAAAAATTATTATTTCCCCGCAAGCAGTGACGATGAAACCATTCGTTCCACAAAATTGAAAAAGTCGTCGAAAAGAAACTGCATTGATAGTTTTTTTGAAAAACCCAAGAAAATACTGAAAACTGTAAAGAAACCTTCGACAGTTGGACGAGCTTTGGAGGATGGCATAGCTTATTTGGCTTCCAATGAAGATGATGGGGCCTCCGCATCTCATCTGATTAAGATTGAGATTTATGATTTGCATAAAATCAAAGACGTCGCACCAGCAGAACTATGGAAACACGCAGATGTGCGTGTGAAATATTACGTACCGCCTCAGGAAGATAAACATCTGCAAAGTGCAAGAGATGTAATTTATAACATTACGAAGCAGGTGGCTTCAAGCCCAGACTGCGTCCAATTTTTTATTAAGAAGCAATGAGTGTGTGGGTGGTTCAAGCTGTGACAATGAACTTTTTTTTAGTTAAGTGTTTGCATGGACTCTGTAATATTTTTTGTGAGATTTTTGTCCTTTTCCCATAGCTGCAGAGCTATATAAAGACGTAAGATCCAACTTAGAGGATCGCATTCGTTTACCACACACAGACCATGAATCCTCCTGAATTAAGTGCCGGAGAAATCCACCGATTGGAGCAGCAGTTATTTCAACTCTGCGAAGAAATTGAGAAGCAATATTCTAACACGTGAGTAGTCTAGCATTACACTTATTTCACTTGCTGTAACATATTTTCCGGTAGTGGGCTTAAAGGTACTTAAAGTGAGATCTTTCCATATTTTATTCATTTGTGATTCTTTCGTTTCTGTTCAACGTTTTTTTTTGGCTTTACATCGATTCAATATGTTTTATAATTTGGATAACAGTTTATCTGAGCAAGAGATTTCGTTGTTTAGTAAATCTCTCATTCTAAGTAAATTTCATAGAAACATACGAATGTGGTTTGTACAAAAAGTTCTACCTGTGTCACTTTTGCGAGACCCAGACATTTCACCTTACTATACACCTTGTACTGGTCACTTGAAGTACAATCCAAAGAAGCTGCATTATGACGAAATCGATGGGGTGTTAACGATGCAAGCGTATTGTACACATTGTCAGCAGTAATATAGGTTAGGTAGATCATATAAATTAGGTCCTAGTTTATCGAAAATTACTACCAATTAAGTTGTGTTTACATTTTTTTTTTGTTTTTACAGTTCAACGCAATACAGAAACAAACCCGTAGCCGTGGTAAAAGGAGAACTGCAAAAAATATCTAATTATTCAAGATCACTGGCACCTTGGACTTTAGCCGCAGGTTGGTCCCGCCAATGGCGTCCAATTAATCCACTTCAAATTGACTGGAGCTATGAGGAAGAAGAAGAATTAAGAGCAGAGAGTCCAGCAAACCTTCCGCTATCCTTATATTCTCCGAAAAAAATTATTTTTGACTGGAGCTATGAGGAAGAAGAAGAATTAAGAGCAGAGAGTCCAGCAAACCTACCTCTATCCTTATATTCTCCGAAAAAATATTTAGCATTTAAACAACATTAATTTATTCATGTGTAATTTTATGTTTACTTGACAATAAATTTAATTAATAGAACTTTTGTTTAATTGATGTCACCTATAAAGTAAATAAAACACAAAATACATTATTTTAAAATTTATTTCAATTGGACCAAAATAGACTGAAATAGTTGTCTTAAAATTAAATCATTACATAAAGTATCCTTAGTAAACAAACTCGTAAAATTAAACATTGACACTCCATTATATCTAAAGTAAATATATAATAAACAATACATTCCACATACGGAAGTAAGATAGTTTTGAAGAATTATACTATTATGAAAATATATTCTAGAATTTCGTTTCAAAAATTTTTCATGATACATGGTTGGTTTACGAGCAAACGAATCAAAATAATCCGCAACACCATCCTCACTTATGTAAATAGCTATCCAATGCGACCCAATTTTCGTATCAGGATCTAAATTACTTATTAAGAAGCATGGTAGAGAAACATGAATTGGTAAACGATTTGCAGCATATACATTGTATTCTAACTTGGAGTCAATTTTTTTCATGAATCTCTGTATATCACAAGTATCCATTTTTGCTTTCACACATCTGATTGTGAGAACTGCGTAGTAACTTATGTTATAAATCAAAATGTATCATATTTTATATAAATATCTTAACTCAAAACATTCATTAAATTTTTAGCTGTTGTAGTCGAAAGTAACTTCACGATTTTTATTTATTTCAAGAATATTATCGAACTCAGCAAAAATTATACAATTAATTGTTGTTGGTAGAGCGCTATCAAATCGAACTTCCATCCTCACGCTACCATGTTTAATTAAATTCCAGTGTGTTAGTGAATTAGCACACAAATCAGGGGTCATGTCAAAAGCCATTAAACAGTATCCACCTGAGTAATCGCTCATACATAAAAAATTACCTTCATTCGCAAAATGAATACCGGTACCAGAAAACAATGTGTTGTATGCGCTTACAAACATATCATTCGGAAAAGATGGTTGTAATGTACAAGGTGGAATTTGTTGACCATCGACATATAAACTAAACAAATTCATATTATAATGTACAAAATTAAATGGATTTTTATTTAGAGTTCCATTCAATGCAGCATTATCTACGAATCCAATCACACATCTTTTAGGTATTTGTCCAAGAAATATATTATCAAGAGCTTTTCCTTGCACCCCTGCTGGTATAGTTAACACTTTGACTTCCGCGCGAGTGATAGGATATTTTGCAGTAGTAGTAGATAAAACTTTTTGATGAGCAAGAAGAACGGATGGATTAATTCTAGCTTTACGCATTAAGAGAGATGCACTAGTAATATTAACTTTAAATTTTGAATCTACATTGGAGCATAAGAGATTGAAAGTTTCTTTTGTACGTACTAATTTTATGCGCATTTCTACACCGTTAATCAAAAATTTTTCTTGATTGAATATATCACCATGCAAATGCCCCATCATTTCCACTTCCTTGCCGTGTGTCAAGCTATGTCTCATATTAAATCCTAGGTTAGTAATGTCACATGTATCCATTTGATTAGCTGTATCGTCATACCATAATCCACAAGTGAGATGAGACTTTTTAGCTCCCCTGTCATAATTAAGTAAAGTTTCGATGTATGCTCGATAAGCGTAGGTGTTATTGGGAGGTGAGATGAGCTTTTGATTTAAATATATATCTAACTGGCTGAAAAGGGAATGTAACCAATTGTTTACTGGTGCAACTTTAACAGTCTCAGGAATTGGCGTGCCATCACGATTAACAATTTTTGCTTTCACAATGAGTATTGTGTGCGATAAGTCGATATAATCATCTCCAGAGCCAGGTATTAAAAATTCAATGGGTCCATCGTCAGTTAATGATGACACTGGGCTGTAGTTAATCCACTGCCCACTCTCTATACTGGTTTGTGTTGATGGGAGGGCAAACAAATCTAATTCTGATTTTACACATTCACAAGAGTTGTTATGTAAGAATGCCATGATTTTTAAGATGTAAATATGTCGCTATTTGTTTTTTTCGTGGCACCTCTTCGCTTCGGTGGTTTCCTACGAATAGATACCTTCTTCGATTGTCTTCGAGTTTTATACCCTGATCCAGACATCAAATAATCAATTTTATTATCCGCTCTTCGTTTTAAGTTTGCACTTACATTTTTTAGCTGTGTTTTGACAGAATCAGCGAGTGGGTGCGCATTAATCACATCAGTCAACAACCCCATACCTGCATTTACGGCTTCGGAACCAATTGCTCTCGCCCCACTTTTTTAAAGGGGAAACACAGATCTGAATAAACCTCCAAGAAAACTACCAATACCATGCCCCCGCTGATGAGGAACGCCTCTATATACAATGCCTACTCCCGTTCCAGCCTGATGTGAATAATAATGGTGGTAAGGACATATTTGAGTTTGTTTATTAATCATTTTATTCGCTTAAAATGTAGTTTAATACATGCAGTTCCAAACTGGAATGGTACTTTATCACCAATACTTGTTCTTATATCTATTTCAATAACATCAAACTCTCTACGCATAACTGGTAAGTAGTGTGCTGGTGAAAAAACATTCATTTTAAATGCACCGTATGTATATTTCATGGGGTCTAGTGTTGCAACTCTTAATAATGATGTCATGACATCTCCCACTATCTGCGGTTGCACTATGTCTGAATATATAAAAAGTTGAGATGGTAACCCCAAATTCAGGTTGACTGGGTATTTGCCTGATTTATGAACAGCAATATTTGTATTAGGTTCAAATCCAAGCTGTAAACATAGCTTAGGTGCGAGATTCATAGCTAATATATCATCTGAAGTAGATACTGTGACAAGCTTTGATATTTTATTGTATTTAAAGGTGACTTTCCCTTTTAACAGATCATTTTCATTAAAAGATTGTAAAAAGTGAGTGACATCATCATAGTTTGTGGTAGGTATGTTAGATATGTACTGTACGCCATTTTCATGTCCCCCTTCTTTTTTAGTTACAGAAAATATGTTTTCATGTTCCTGCACGTTGAACATTGTACAGGGGTAGTTAAATTCCACTAATCCAACAACCCATTCTCCTTCTAACTTAAGCGTTTTTGGTAGTTTGGTAAAAAAAATTGTGGTTGCATTGTTAGGGAAATACATCATTGAACTATTACTCAAAAGTGTTAAATAAAAACTATCCTCCATTATATTTTTTCTAAATTTGAAGCTAATATCCAAGTATTAAATTTGTTGGGATAACCTTTCCACTTAACGAGCACTTGCTTTCTGTTACCTGAGTAGCGAGACTGTATTATTTTATCTATTTTATATGTATCGTGGGGGTTATACTCAACCTTTTGTAATTCTTTACCATAAAAAGTTCCTACAATTGACTCATTTTGCAAATCCTTGAGGGTATATACTATAAATGGCTTTCTTTTGATAATGGAGGTTATAACGAACACTTCATCACTCCAATTGGTTTCATAGCCTTTTTGAAATATATGTTTGTATTTGGTTATTCTTACAAAATCACCTACTTCAAATATGGGTGTAGTTCTGTTCATATTGCTTCGTTTTAATTTTGGTCTTTCGTATAAATTATTCCAGACAGTCATAATATTATTCGAATTTACATCACATGGTCGCATTTTAATGCTTGAGTGATAGCTATAGTTATATGATTTAAGCAAATCTTGCAAAATATCTACATACCTGTATGTGTTTTTATGAGTGAAATATCGCCACATTTTCATTTTCAAAGTTCTTTGAAATCTTTCCACAATACTAGCTTTTATATCTGGATTGTTTGTTGTATAGTAATTAACATTTCTACATACATACATACATACATAACATCACGCCTCTTTCCCGTTGGGGTAGGCAGAGACCACAGTCCTCCACCTGCTACGATCTTGACATACTTCCCTTGCTTCCTGTACTTTCATCAATCCTTTCATACATGCTCGTCGGTTTAGGGTACTTTTAACCTGGCCTTTATTCAGAACGTCCTGAATTTGGTCCTGGTACGTTCGCCGAGGCCTTCCCCTTCCAACGTTTCCATTCACTCTCGCCTGGTAGATCTCTTTCGTCAATCTTCGTTCATTCATCCTCTCTACATGACCAAACCATCTCAGCATCCCTTTCTCGATTTTGGTCACTACGTCCTCTTTTACGCCACACCGTTCTCTTATCACACTATTTCTAATCCTGTCACTCAATTTAACACCAATCATACTCCTTAGCGCTCTCATTTCCACTGCATTAATTCTACTTTCATGCTTCTTCTGCCATACCCAGCTTTCACTGCCATACATCAGTGTTGGTACCAAAACTCCCCCATGAACAGCCAAACGAGCCTTGTGAGACACCTTTTGACTCCTCATAAAGGCGTGCAGGGCACCATTCACCATGTTTCCAGCATTCACTCTTCTTTCAATATCACTTTCACACTTTCCATCTCTCGTAAACTTTGAGCCCAGATACACAAACTCCTTCACTTGTTCGACTTGTTCACCATCTATTAATATAGTACACTCTGTCATACATTCTTCTCTTTCAAGTACCATTACTTTAGTCTTACTTACATTTACTTTCATTCCTTTCCTTTCCAAAGCCACATTCATCATTGTTACCATCTCCTGCAACTCGTCAGCAGATGACGCAAGTACAACTTGGTCATCAGCGTAGAGAAGACATTTGATGAGTAACTCATTCATTCTCAGTCCACACATACTCTCTTTCAGATCAATCAAACAATTATCCATGAACAGGTTAAACAGCCAAGGTGACGCTACACATCCCTGCCTAACACCTTTTTCGATGCTAAACCATTCAGTGTACGCCCCGTTTATTCTGACACAAGCACTGGAATCCTCATAGAGAGATTTCAGTGCTTGAATCAGATGACCGTTTACCCCATACATAGACAATGCTGACCACAATTCATTCCTCACCACTCGGTCATAGGCCTTTTCCAAATCCACGAATGCGCAGTAGACTTTTTGGTTTTTAGCCAAAAACTTTTCAGCTATGCACCGCAAGGAAAAGACCTGATCTGTACATCCCATTCCCTTTCTAAATCCCGCTTGTACATCCCATATTTTATCGTCAGTATCTTTCATCACTCTTTCAATCAAAACCTTTGCATACAGTTTGCCGACGACACTGAGAAGGCTTATCCCGCGATAATTTTTGCAGTCCTGTTGTGACCCTTTTCCCTTGTACAGCGGCACAATCACAGCCTTGCACCAGTCACCTGGTACTTGGCCGTTCGTCCAACACAAGTTGAAAAGGCGGTACAACTGACTAGCCACAATGCCTCGCCCAGCCTTCAACATCTCGACCGACACTCTATCATACCCAGCTGCTTTACCTGATTTCATACTTTTCATCGCTTTCATAATCTCATCCATACTTATCTCACTTACACAATTCTCCTCTTCATTCTCATTCATTTCCACAGAAGACCTAGGTTCGCTGGCCTCTGCTTTTTCTCTCTCAAACAGACTTTCAAAATATTCCTTCCACCTCCTCAGAACACATTCTTCACCTTTTATAATACTTCCATCCTGGCTTCTGATTTTACTCAGCTCCGATGTTCCAAACTTTCCTCGGGCTGTCCGTATGGATTTCCAGAAAAACTTTTGGTTGGACTGGAAATCTTCAGTAAGCCTTCTGTCAAACTCATCCTTACACTCCTCTTTCTTTCTCTCAACAACTTCCTTAACAATACCTTTCGCTCTTTTATATACCTTTCTTGCTACACTTACGTCATCACTTGTTGCCCTCTGCATTCTTTGGTTAGCTTTTACTGCTAACCAATCTGACCATGCTTTCTTCTTCTCACAAACAGCTGCCTGTACACTTTTATCCATCCACATATTCTTCTTCTTTCCACCCTTTCTCCTTTTTGACACCCCACAAACATTGACAGCTATACCTACTACTCCATCTTTAAATTCATTCCACAAACATTCAATATCATTTACTTCATCCAGGTTCTCAAATCTTTCACTCAAGTCTTTCAAGTATTCTTTTCTGACATCCTCCTCTTGCAATCTCTCTACTTTGATACGTTCTAGAACGCTCGTCTGCTCTTGTGGTCTATGCCGCCACCGGTTAAATAGACCACCAATTCGGGTCACAACCAGGTGGTGGTCTGTGTCGATGGCGGCTCCACGATATGCGCGAGCGTCCAGAATTCTTTTTCTCAATCTTTCATCCACAACTACAAAATCGATCATACTTCTCGCATCACCCTCCTCTCTTGTATACATATGGATCCTTTTGTGGTCAAACATAGTGTTTGCCACAAAAAGACTCCATTCCAAACATATCTCAAGCAAACTTATTCCATTATCATTCACACGTTCATCACCAAACTTACCAACAACTCTTTCATAACCGTCACGCTTTCTTCCTACCCATCCATTAAAATCACCTAGCATGATAACTCGTTCATTTTGATCACATTTCTCTAACGTATCTCTCATATTTTCCCAAAACTCATCTGTTTCTTTCTGGGCTTTCAGGGACTTTCGCGAACCAATATTCGTTGGTGCATATGCACCTAGAACAAAAATTCGGGTCAGTCCGACTTTCAGTCTGACCCAGATGAGTCTTGGGCTCACACACTCGACTTCTTTCACGCACTCTACCATTCTTCCGGAAAATATGACACCGACTCCCTGACAGCCTCTGCTGGTACTGGGAACACCAGACCAGTACGCTGTGTAAGGGCCGTGTTCTGTGGTGTCACAACCTTTCCGTTTAGTCTCATTCACACAGAGAACGTCTATACGCCTTTCATCCATCATCTGACATACTTCATCTATTTTGCCATTCATTCCACCTCTGACATTCATCGTAGCAAAGCGGCTCTCCGTAGCCCGCTTTTCGCCCCCGGGAGGAACGTGACGTGATGGGTTGCGAACCACACCGCCGCCTTTTAAGTTTTTATTTTTATTCAAAAACATTGCGTTCCCACGAGTAGCAAGGGATTACGGTCCATCCTGGTAGAGCCCGCATGCCAGGACAAGGCTAGCCTAGTTCTGGGTTCGCCTGGGCCCAGGGCCTGTGACCGCTTTCGACTAGACTCGCCTCTAGCCACGCATCCATCGGCGCGGTCAACCTTAGATTGGCGGAATGGACAGGGATAAAAGGAACGGGAGGGATAGGTTAGTTGGGACAGGAATACTTGGTGCAGGAAAGGAATAAGGTAAAAGGACATTACTTTCTCGGAAGGATCAGGATGAGTTAGTAATAGCTCGGGGAGCCGGGGTCGCGTACCCGTATACAATACAACAACTCCCAAGGAGAGGGTAGTTGAGATGTGTACCCCCTGACTTTACATTTCTACTTTTTAAAAATGATTTAACATCTTTTGAAGCAAATTCAGTACCTTTATCAGATTGAATATGAGTAGGGGTATCTTCGGCTTCACTAAATATGCTTTGAAAACTACTTTTTATGGTCTCTGAATTCTTTTTTTTAATAGCTCTAGCAAAAGCATATTTACTGAATACATCTATAACACAAAGTATATATTTGTAACCATCATTATATTGACTATAAGATCGCATATCGCTAAGATCTGCTTGCCATAGTACATTAAAATTAGACAAAACATACTTATTTCTCGGAAACCTTTTTTGAACTGGTTTATGTAGAGTATACGTTTCTTGACCTTGCAGCCACTCTTGCACCTGCTTTTTATTCATTCGCCCTTTCATTGCTTCTGTGAGTTTATTGACGCTGCTATAACCAGCGGGATTAGAAACATCATAATAAATCTGATTGACATCTAATACGGATTCCATCTTTCCCAATTAATTACCTTGCGAGCTCTAAGCCGTTCTGATCTGGATCTACCTTGTATTGGCGTATTTTGTATTCTTGGACTGTTCTTATTTTTATCGTCAAGTTCTATCAAGGAAAATTGTGTGTTTGGATTACCGAGACAATTAATGGGGATTTTAATATTAGATAAAACTTTGACAAACTGCTCATACCCTAGCGGGTTGGGACGTTTTACTTTTCTTATGACAAAGTGTACTAATTCAGTTATATTACTGAAAGGAATATCTTTGTCACTTACAAAAACGGTTCCATTGTCATTCCAGCGTATTTTATCTCTATTTCGCACCAAATAACTTAACAGTATTTCTCCTTTTTTTCTGTATGTTTTAGGTAGCGAGATTACAACACCTATAACAGTATAAGCGTCTTTAGAGGACGTAAAGTTTTGTATTACTGAATCTGTCTGGGTCTCAACGTTCGTTTTATCTACATCATTTTCCTTCTTAATGGGGTCAGTCTGAATCTGCGCATCAGCTGTAATTACTCTCTCCTGATTTAGTGGGACTATTTTCAAAGAATTCTTTTTTTCATCATTGAAATGCAAGTATCTTTGCAGTTTTTGAAGATACAATATCCACTTTTCACGATCATTTAGTTTGCTTTTTAATATTTTATGCATCTCACCATCCAAACGAGAAATTGCGTCCTCAGATGAACTCTCTCTCTCACTTTGTTTAAATCTTTCAATAACATTAGGATCAACCAGGACCATTTTTTTTGTATTTTGTATATTGATGAATTAATATTACGATCGAAAAACTGAATTTAGCAGCCCACTTAAAACGGCACCTAAAATAATAGGTAGAAATGCACCACCTTTTTGCACAATTATTTTCTTCCTTTGTTTAATTTTACCCTTCGTAACTAACTGTCTCAAAATAATTCTATGTTTTTTTAATTTACACTTATCTTTATCTTTTAATGGTATTTTACCTTTTAAAACGTTAAAAATACATTCACTTATACAATTTATTTCATCATTGCCACAAGTTTTCAGTAAAGCTGTTCGTTGTTTTGGTTTTAATGTTAGTAATGCTTTAAGGAAATGCTTATGAGATGTTACTCTTCCACTCATTATCCAAAACTGAGGCAATATTCTGCAGTGCTAGATAATCTCAGTCTACGATTTATTTATCAGCAGAAATGAAACATATTTTCGATTACGATTTATTTATCAGCAGAAATGAAACATATTAACTTGCAAATATTGAAAGTAGACTCTACCACTTCTTTTATAGGTATTTTGTCTTTGAATATTGTTAAAATACACTCGCAAAGTTGTTTTATCTCACTGTCGGTACAAAATTGTAACAAAGCGTCTCGATAGTGTGGTTTAATTGTATTTAATGCTATTAGCAAATGATCTCTAGATGTTTCTTCTTGACTCATCATTTGGAACTAAATGAATTCTATTGTTGTGTATCATATTTATACCCCTTCTTTGGAACGTAAACTACACAATAATTATCAGAAGGAAATATTTTACTTTTGAAGCGATACATGTCGTTAGTGTTTTGCTTGAGATCAATCAAAAGATATCCGTGAGCTTCTATGGTTGCATCCTTATACGCTTCTTCTACAAATTTAGTATTGTCTGGATATACCTGACGAGCGAAATGACGTATTTGCGTTCTATCTCGAGGGTTTTTAAAATAAATTATATAGCTGGAATTCAATGAAATATCTCGTTGACCTTTACCCTGATGAAATAAGTTTTGAGTAATGTAAAACACACTCAAATTCCTGTGATGACTGCCTTTAGTAAAAATATCTACAATGCGACCATCTGATTCTCTCATGAGATCATCAATTATTAAGAGTTTGGGATACTTTCCATCAAACATATTTAAATCTGGGATGCCTTGACTATAATTAACATTATCTAAATTATATAGTGGCTGCATTTCATCATAGCACCATATCACTTCAGAAAAATCTTCATTACAAAGAGCTTTGGAATGACTTAAAAAATTTGTAACAAAATTTGATTTTCCACATCCACTGGGACCAGCGACTATCGCTGTAAAAGGATGATTAAAATGAATCATATTGTTGTAGAAAACACGTGTCAACTAAGATGGTGCACAATATAGAATGACACATAATTCTAATTATTTAGGATATAATGTGAAAATTAAATAAAAACTAAAACTCGAATATTTTTTTGTATATTTTATTATTTCTTTCCGTATTATATTCATTACAAAAAATGTAACTTATTTCACTATCATGCAATAATTTATACAATTCAAAAGAGCGAGTCTACCACCAATTCGGAGTCGGGCTATTGCAGAGAAAAAGAAATGGCGCAAGAAAACTCCCCAGCCCGGCCGATTTTAAGAGCCGGCTAATTACACTATACAGAACTATTTATAATGGGTGGCGTCTATTCAGCAAGCGCCACGTTACCTCGCTACTAAGTTATTGAAAAACAGACCTTAAGCTGTGTAACATACAGTATATTTTAAAGTTAGAGATGAAAAAAGCGGACAACGGCGAACATAAACTTGGTACCTGTTTTGATGCTATGAATGGTCAAAGGAACACCTTCCCTAAATCAGTATATTTACATTGAGTACTTGCCATAAAATAATAGGAATTACTAAATTATGGATCATTAAAATAATCACTTATTATTTTATGCATGGTTAAACTATTACACTTAGTCTAGGTAAGTTTTTCTATCTATTTACACTACTTATCGCATGCATTACATCAGAACATTCGCAAAAACAATTACAAGAAAATATTATGCGGTAATAAAATTAGGTCTATGTCCAGCAGTGGACGTCTTTCGGCGGTACTCATATAATTTAATCTAAAAGAAAATCTCAATAACGACTTTATAATTCTTATGTACTAAATACAGAAAGTAACGTTAGGAGTTATCTTTATTTATTTTAAAATGTCCCCAAGCAAGAGTATCGGTAGAGTTTTCTAATAAGTAGCGCTTAGTGTCACTGTATGATAATGATATTTTGTTGATTTTTTTAGTATAAATTACGTGTTTTATAGATTTGAATCGTAACATTTCACGCGATATATTTTTTTTGTCAAATAAACATGTTTTATAATTTTGAATGTTAAATTGATTGGTGACTGATTTACCTTTGGCTTTGGCAATAAAATTATTCTGCACACTCATAGCGTACAATTTTGCACGAAGACCGACAAATTCCTCAAAAATTTTACCATTATTTTCGTCTTTGAAAAATCCTAAACGCTTTTTATTTACTAATGGCAAACCGTATTGATTGTCAGGGTGATAGTCAGATGTGTCAAAGAATGAATTTAAATCAGATCGCATATCGACATAAAAATTTTCAGTATATATTTGATAGACTAAACTGTCAGTGTCTGTGTATAGCAATTTAATATTGTCTTGATATTTGTTTTTCATGAAATCATAGTGAAAATTGTACATTAATGTCTTTGATAAATCCAATATACAGAAACCTAGATAAGTCGATTTGTTATACAAAACTTGAGTTTTTTTCAGTTGTACTGCAACTAAATTTTCAGAAAAAATTGATAAACTGTGAAATGCTGGATTTGCAATCAAAGTTTCTGCGCCCTGTTTACTTCCGTGATTTATCCAGTGATTAAGTAACTTGACATTTACTCGTTTTGTTACATTCTCCATCGTCTTACCGAAAACTGAATTATTCATGAGTTTATAAAAATCCTTTTCAAAATCCGAAGAGGCTAGGGATCGCATGTGTGTATTTAAATCTATGTAACTTTTGAGCCACGGTGATTGTTCAAATTTAAGTATTCTGTGTATTTTTAATAACCGTAAACCTTGTTTTAAGCATTGCTTGAGATTTCTATAATGGATGACGTAATTGCTTTTGTTGTACAAATTCGGAATTAATTTTTTTTGTTTACTTTTTCCCGAGCAAATATTTTCAGGACAAAAGGGTAAATCTGAGTGAAAATCATGCAAGTTGGATGGATACTCCAAATCGACTTCTAAAATGTATCCGTGACTTGCCTCATCAGACACATTGAAATCAGTATTCACATCTACCCATTCAAACTTTCCTGTTGGGAGATATTGCGACATAGCCCAGCCATAAAGATTATTCGCATCTAAATACATGAGATATGAAGATGGGATGTTTGAATCATAATCTGGCATGTAAATATTGTTTGCTTTTGCATGTCTGTGACTGCATTGAGAAATCCCACCCCTGATATTATTTGCTATAAAACTGACTTGATCGATATCAGTTAGAAGTTCCAAATTAATTTTAGTATGATTTAACATAGAATCCCAGGAAAGCCCTGGAAGTGTGAAGTAATGACAGGGGTCTAACTGGTATGTCTTGAGGCAAACATTTCTAAAATTTTCAAATACATCAGCTAATAACAAGACATCTGTTTTTAAGTATAGATCCGAATAATCCCCCATATTCTGACACCTAAAATGATTCCACACTTCCTGAGCCTGTGTATAATCAGCTTCTGATAAATGACTGTCAGTTAAAGAATTAAAAAAATCATCACGAGTAGGTAGAGTTCTCATTTTTAATGATTCAAATGATGTCATATATTCATATGGATACACTCCCTTACGTATTAAAAGACTGAAGTCTTCGTCATTTGGAAAATTTAATTTAAGTTCATGGAATTGTTCTGGTGATAAAATCTTAGTCAATTTTTCAAGACTACTTGGCATAAATCTTAGAGAATCAAAAAATCTTAATTTCACTAATTTTTTATTTAGTCGTAAGACCTTAGAAAAAGATATGTATTTCTCTTTGTTCTCTGGTATAAGCTCAATATCACCCTCATCCACACTTAATCCGTGCACTATAAAATGAGCATCGTAATTACTTAAATTATGGAAGAATATGGGTACAAAATCCGGTAACTGGTATTTTTCTGCACATAATTTGTGGGCAACACCTTCAAAAACACCAGTGTGCCAATTGAAAGAAACTGTGGATTCTCCGTTCAGATCGTGATCACAAATATAACAGGAGGTGGCCTGATCTATTTTGATTTTATCTTCCTGTGTTAGGGGTAATGGTGATTTATTATAAGTTTTAGTTTTACAGATTTTTTCTAAATCTTGTTTGATGAATTTCATGAAAGTTTCAGCGCAATTTTCACCTCTGTAAGTTCTATATTGCGACAAACTATCATTATAGGAACATTTGACGTAATAGCCAAAACTGTATACTTCGTGTTTGTGGATATTATTCGTGGAAGATTTACTTGGATCATTGGAGCAAGTTTGAATTGGATTTAAAAATGCTTCAAAATCAGCGTAAATAACAAAGGGGACTTTTAATTTACGTTCATAATTATTGAAACTAAGTTGGTTTGTTGGTATTTTATCATTAAACCAGTTTTTCTTTGTGTCAAGTCCAGAAGGTAATCTCGTACAAACATGAAAACAGTCTTTTTCTTGGTGTTTTTTTAAATTATCTAACGATTTGAAGTGTAGAAGGCAGCCGTCACAGATATATGCTGTATGCTCTGATGCTGATATCTGCTTTGATACTAATCGCGAGAGATTTTTTATATAGCAATAATGTCCTTTGCTACCCTGTGTGATGTATAGCAAGTTTACATGTTTTGTTCTTCTGTTTTTTGTAAAGTGTAGTGGACCTACAATCTTTGTTTTATTTTCCGAATCAGAGTTTAATCCGAAGACATTAATACATATATCGTTCAATTGTTCGAATTTGTGAATATCTTTAATTTTCATCGGAAAGGGAAGATTGTCAAATTTTAATTCGTTCTTATGTGCCATATATGATGTTACTCTGTTTGAGTGGAGATTTACTGGATACAGGGCCGATAAAATGGCCCAACGAAAACATTCGAAATCCTTGTTCTGTACATTAATTACAGCTTTTTTATGTTTGATGTCTAATGGCAGATCTATATATGACGAACCGCGCAATGGGTTAAACTTGTTGACATTCATGTCCAAGTGGTTTATATTAAGAAAACTCTATCCGCTGTCTTTTTTTTCAAAATTCGTAATTTTATTTTTAATTTCTGATTCAAGCATTGAATAAATAATGTTTTTATCATCTCCAGTACAAACGACATAATTATTTGTTTGAAAGTCGAATGTGTTTTTTTGCTGTTTTGTTTCTTGAGTAAAGTTAGCGTTTAAAATAAAGTTAACTTTTACAACAAAGTGTTCTGAAATTGATCTTTCTAATAATTTAAAAACTTTATTTTTAATATTTTGTAAAAATATTTCAGGTGTTTCAAAAGCCTGATTTGGTGTTATCGCGATCATTCTGTAAGTCATGATTCTATTCCCGAAAGCACTTTCTATCACATGGACATTTTCTAGTTCGGAGTCAGCGGCCAAAATTCTATTTTTGTGTGAGTTACTTTTAAGGTGATTGGCATAATATTTTTTTTGTACAAAACATTTACAAATTTCACATTCTCTCGACTCTACGTTACTTTCTGTACTTACATTTTGAACTGATGACGTTGATGGTTGGCTGGATGATTTTGAAATATTGTATGATTTTTTAGTCATGGGTTCATCTTCTACCGCCGTTGTCGCCGATCTTTTCTTGTTTCGGTTTTCACCTCCTTGCGTTGAACTGTAAAAACAAAAAAAAATGTAATAATTTATATGATCTACCTAACCTATATTACTGCTGACAATGTGTACAATACGCTTGCATCGTTAACACCCCATCGATTTCGTCATAATGCAGCTTCTTTGGATTGTACTTCAAGTGACCAGTACAAGGCGTATAGTAAGGTGAAATGTCTGGGTCTCGCAAAAGTGACACAGGTAGAACTTTTTGTACAAACCACATTCGTATGTTTCTATGAAATTTACTTAGAATGAGAGATTTACTAAACAACGAAATCTCTTGCTCAGATAAACTGTTATCCAAATTATAAAACATATTGAATCGATGTAAAGCCAAAAAAAAACGTTGAACAGAAACGAAAGAATCACAAATGAATAAAATATGGAAAGATCTCACTTTAAGTACCTTTAAGCCCACTACCGGAAAATATGTTACAGCAAGTGAAATAAGTGTAATGCTAGACTACTCACGTGTTAGAATATTGCTTCTCAATTTCTTCGCAGAGTTGAAATAACTGCTGCTCCAATCGGTGGATTTCTCCGGCACTTAATTCAGGAGGATTCATGGTCTGTGTGTGGTAAACGAATGCGATCCTCTAAGTTGGATCTTACGTCTTTATATAGCTCTGCAGCTATGGGAAAAGGACAAAAATCTCACAAAAAATATTACAGAGTCCATGCAAACACTTAACTAAAAAAAAGTTCATTGTCACAGCTTGAACCACCCACACACTCATTGCTTCTTAATAAAAAATTGGACGCAGTCTGGGCTTGAAGCCACCTGCTTCGTAATGTTATAAATTACATCTCTTGCACTTTGCAGATGTTTATCTTCCTGAGGCGGTACGTAATATTTCACACGCACATCTGCGTGTTTCCATAGTTCTGCTGGTGCGACGTCTTTGATTTTATGCAAATCATAAATCTCAATCTTAATCAGATGAGATGCGGAGGCCCCATCATCTTCATTGGAAGCCAAATAAGCTATGCCATCCTCCAAAGCTCGTCCAACTGTCGAAGGTTTCTTTACAGTTTTCAGTATTTTCTTGGGTTTTTCAAAAAAACTATCAATGCAGTTTCTTTTCGACGACTTTTTCAATTTTGTGGAACGAATGGTTTCATCGTCACTGCTTGCGGGGAAATAATAATTTTTAAAAGTATTTTCAGTGAGCTGAAACAATGAAAAAATTTCAGTGAGGTAAAACGTTATAGCACAATAACTGAATCACGTATAAAATAAGTCATACTTACATCCATTTTTTTGCTATACACGAACACACAGATTCACTAACTTGTCAATACGTTAAATAATCACTTCAATTGATCTGGAAATATTACGAGATCTAGTTCTCTGGTAAGCGAGCACTGAACATAATGATGTCGATTCCTAGGAAGTTGTCTTTTATAGAGCTTTAATATGGAGGGGACGCGTCTACTTAACATGATCAAACCTGCATCGAAGTCACAAAAAAACGGATCACACGCTATCGCTCAACCACCCAGATGTTATCTATGAAAATTAATAAATCTTCCTCCAATAATGGAACAAAAAATCAGGATAAATTGCATTAGGAATCTCCAAAAAAAAACAGGAAAGAATGTAAACTATTGAATAGATTTGTATCTGCCTGCCATTCATCGAGGGGGGTCTCAATACAAAATCCCGACGCAATTTCATAAGAATGGAAACTATTAAGCACCTGTGACTTCGATGTTATTTATAGCAATCAATAATTCTCCCCATAATGTGAAGTAATAAACTTTACGAAACCTTCACAAAAACAAATTCGACACGTAACAACTTGCAGAGCTGGATCGGTAGAATAGATTTGCACCTGTCTATCATTCATCTAGGGTGGTCTCGACACAAAAAAAATACTTTGCAAGTCAAATCAACCACGAATAAAACGTACGCATTCATCCGCTAATTAAACCTTAATCGACCGGCCTAACCCCCCTACTATAGTCAAAACGCGATTTTAGCAAAAATTTTAGGTCTGAATTTTATTTGATGAGCTTTTTTTTAGAAACTGGTCAAAAAAGTGGCCCACAATCGGCAGCCGTTCCTCGACCACATTAGCTACCGAACCAGGTCGAATCCCGGTGACCGACTTTCGACCACATCACCTCTAGCTGGTCCAGAACCGGCCTATCCCCCCTACTGGTGTTAATTTCGTCGCACCAACGTTTCCGAGGGCGGCCCCTACGTCGCTTTGTATGGTAGTTGTTATACTGGCCCATAATTCGGGGGGCATTCATGCTACATGTCCAGCCCAGTCCCATTCGAATTCTGCAGCTTTTTGGGCTACGTCTTTTATTTGTGTTAGGTTGGTGGTTGTGTTTCAGACGCGATCTATAAATTTGACTCCAAGAATACTACGCTCCATGTTTCTTTGACAAACCTTGAGTTTGGACTTTTGAATGTCAGTCAAAGACCAAGTTTGAGCTCCATATGTGAGGATGGGCACAATATGTCCATGAGCCGTAGCGGAAGGTCGCCCTTCATTAGTTTCAGGCATTCTCGGTTCGTCTTTCGACTTCCTTATCTTGTCGTGCCTGGAAGAAGACTATTTGGCCTAAGTAAATATACTCCTGGACATATGCGATGCTGACTCCATCCACCTCTAATTTCTGCTCGTAACTATTAGTCATAACCCAATACCCTGTATAAATAAATATAGGGTCCTAATGAAATAGTGAACATAATTTTAATCATGTTATTTAGACCATGAAACAGAAAAACTTTCCCAAAGGAACATAGGACGAAATAGGAAAAACAAAATTTGACCTCCCATACAAAATGCGCTATCAGCTGATGCAGTTTCTATGGGAGGTGAAAAATCGATTCTCTTATTTCGACCTATGTTCCTTTGGAAAAGTTGTTCAGATTCATGGTCTAACAAACATGCTAAAATTATATTCAGTATTTCGTTTAGGACCCTATATTACAATGTAGAGGTGACATTGTATGCTGAGATGCAGGTGTCACGTCTCCCATCTCGCGTTCAAAGTCAAAGTCAAGTCAAAATCGTTTATTCATTGTTGGATATTAAAATCTCTTAATGACGTCAGCTAAACTACATCGCTTCACAAACAATGTGGCGCCATAGTGGACAAAAAAGAAGCGACAATAAAAACCCACGCGCTCTTTTAAAATATGTTTTGATATACAACAAACATAAGTCAGTTTTAATTTTGAATTAGCCTGTTAGGACCGTAGCCTAATCCCATGGATGATTCTCTTCTAGAAATCTGATATTTTATAATAGCCCTTCTTATATAATTTCTGCTTGATAACAGTTTTGAATTTATCTAACGGTAAACTTTCAATATCAGTGGGTACCTTATTATAGAAGCGTATAAATTGACCTTTATATGTTTTACTAATTTTGTGAACACAGCTGACATGAGAAGCAAGTTGATTCTTGTTTCTTATGTTGACACTGTGCCTGTCACAATTATTCTCAAAAATATGTATATTCCGTTTAACGTATATTAAATTCTCATAAATGTATTGCGACACAAAAGTCAAAATGTTGATTTCTTTAAATTTATTTCGCAGAGATTCTCTAGGCTTCATTTTATAAATTGCACGAACAGCTCGTTTTTAGGGTTCCGATACCAAAATGGTAAAAAAAGGAACCCTTATGGTGCGACTTTGTCTGTCTGTCTGTCCGTCTGTCTGTCACACCTGTATATCTCGGCAACCACTCACGCTATCGACTTGAAATTTGGAATAGTTGTAGAATATGGTTGCCCAACTAAATTGCACATGAAAGAATATTTAAAAAATTATTATTATTGGTCTAAAGGGGGTCCAAATAGGGGGAGGCAAAATTTCAAATTGTTGCTTCTAGGTTGAGTGGGTGTCGTATGAAAGGGCTTTACATGCACATTATAAAACATATTTTTGTAATTTTTTACAACTCTTAGTTTTCAAGTTATGATGAAAAATGTCAAAAAAAATACCATTCTCCCCCTCTTATCTCCGAAGTTTGTGGTAGGAAAAATCTGAATTAATTACAGTCGATACACATTTATGTAAATATTACAGCAAAAATAAAACGATCTTTCTAAGTTGCACAGTTTTTTAGAAATCTGCAAAAAACCTTTACAAACAAATTTAGTTTTGCGGTCCTAAAAATAGACTAAGTCTTTATTGCTTCCAAAAATACTTAATACGAGTTCGACTCGCACTTGACCGGTTTTTGTAGTATAAAAATGCTGTTTGCATCCGCAGCATGACCCCATAAGAAAACTAACTACCGTCAGAGCTCTTATTTTTTTCACTGCGTATGCTGCAGAACTGAGTCTGTTCGACAATTTATTAATATGCGGTCCCCATTGTAATTTGTTGTCTAAGGTAATACCTAGGAACACAGCTGATTCCACAAGACTCAATTTTTCGTTTTTATTAAAAAGAAAAGTGAACGATAGCAATACTGTATTGTGTTGGTATGATTCGGGTTATATGAACTCGGGAACACAGACGCAGGCAGAGAATTCCACTTTCTGGCCGTGCGCATTATAAAAGATGTTTCAAAGCGCTTTGTGCGAATATGTGGAATATCATCCAAGTGTGGGTGATATCCAGCGGTGCGTCTGTACTCCCGATATGGTAAAAGGGGGATGGTGGAATGAGCTCATGGAGCTCTTGAGGCACAATCTGAAAAATACCGACAGACATGCAACCTTGCGACGCTGGGTCAGACTGTGTCTACACGGTCGGAACGCGAAATACACGGTCGGAACCGACCAAGGTCACCTCTGTTGGGACCAATGCTAACGACCGTGTATCAGGCACTTAATGGAAAAGATACAAGTGCAAATCTTTTATATGTATTTTTAACTTTATCATGCACTTTAGTACCATCAACGCCGTATGTTGTTTACAGCACCAGGCTTGAAAAAAAAGACTTTTTATTTTGTTTTAACAGCTGGTTTTGTTCAAATAGGTGTGAAACATGCATGCCCATAATGAACCGCAATAGTTTTATAACAGAAGAATTTTTTTTGGATGCCTTGCCACGGAATCATAGTACTTTGAAACTGTCCAGAAATGACCTATAGAAAAATTTATTTTACATCTCTCATATTCGGTAAGTAGGTCCTAATTACCCCCAAATGGAGCTTGTAGGTGACCAATTAGCGCTCTAGGGTAATAATGTAGCTAGATAAGCCCTAGGGCGGTAAGTAATTGGGCAGCACCTCCACCTCCAAGCGCGGCTCCGCCTTGATGGCCGCCTCCAGCAGCGGGGCGGCGGGCGTGTTAATTACTTACCGCCCTAGGGCTTTTCTAGCTACATTACTACCCTATAGCGCTAATTGGTCACCTACAATTTGGTGGTAATAAGGACCTACTTACCTCACAATCGAGATGTAAAGCAGAGTAGTTAGCTCGGGTTTAAGCATCAATTGCACCCTCGAACTATAGGCGCCCTCGCTGCGCTCGTGCGCCTATATATCTCGGGCTGCAATTGATGTCTTACAGCCCTTGGCTACTAATCTACTATTGTTTGACTAGTGTCCCTAACGGCTATACAATTTGTAACAAAAAGGGTATACTAACCGTAAATGTGAATCTGCCTATGAAACTGAATAACTTACCCTTGGTGGAGAATTACCATCGTCATCATGGTAGGAATCGTTGCGGCTGGCGACCGCTGTTGTAGGTAACCGCAAGATGTAAGATGGTACGATACGCAGAAAGATGTTGCTGCCAATTCTTCGGTCCATAAACCCCTTAGTCGCCTCTTACGACACCCACGGGTAGAGATGGGTTGGTACTATTCTTTGCCGGCACCACACGGGTTGTGTACGCAAACTTACAATTAACTTTATCAGTTAGCTAAGTATTTAATATATAGACAAATATCGCTTACTTTTTGTTCTTTTTTACACCCATTTTATAAATATTTTTTCCACGTACAACCTTCATTGGCACACTCTAAGAATTAAATACCCAGATCACTAAAGTGCTACACCGTGTGTCTTTGTAAAGGTCGCGATATTATACAGGGTCGTTGGTAAATGTCTGCAAATCTCTCAGGCAGTAGGCACACATGAAACTGAACAACTTTCCTTAAGGAACATAGATCAAAATTCAAAATAAAAATTTAACTCCCATACAAAATTCGCTATCAGATGTTGCAGTTATTATGGAACACAATTTTTTTTTTTCGTCTTCTTCTTCGTGTCAATGTTCAAATACCAGATCCTTTAAAATGTCTTTTTCCCAAAACCTTGCCACTTCTATGGCTTTACTCGACGCCTCACGAAGATCGTCGCCAGTGCAGGTGGAGGGGCACAGTGGACAAGAGAGCAAGTGCGCCATGTTCTGAGATGGAGCTCCACAGTCACAGTGCTTTAGCAACTGGTCTGCGAAGCCCCACCTCGCCATGTTTTCTCTGCAGCGGCCAACCTGAGTTCGCAGACGGTTTAGCGACTTCCAGGTTGACCACTGCAGATTGTGTCCTGGTGGCAGAGTTTCTGCAGGTGGGACGTATCCTGATGGGACTGGGATTTTTTTTCGTATTTCGACTTTAGGAAAAGTTGTTCAGTTCCCTGGGTATAGCAACTACCTAAGAGGTTTGCAGCCATTCACCTAAGACCCTGTATAGTTTGGTTTGTTTCATGGTTGTAAGTGAGATGAGTAAGCAAATAATTATGTGGTAGCATTTGAAACTTTAGTTTTCACAAATTAGGCTAATAATGGAACATAGAATTGGATTATACAACACTGACGTGAAGTCGTGAATTTTCTTTCGTGAAAACCTTAAAACCCGAAGCCCAACGATTCTACTCATGAAAAAAAGCAACTTTCCCCATAGTAAAGTGGTCACGTGATCGACTAATTTTGTGTGGGAAGGTGAAAATTTTTTTTAGTAAAAATTTTTTTTCTTCGGTAAATTTGCTTGTTTTCATCAATAGAATCACTGGGCTTCGGCTTTAAAACGAATGAAAATTCACGCTGTACAGGGTGCTTCATCAACTGCGTTTCTTTTTCCCTAAGAATCACTTCCTCACAAAATACGAAAAAGAAATTTTGAACTCCCATAGAAACTGAAATTTTGTATGGGAGGTCGTAATATTTTTTTTTCGTATTTCGTCCATATATTCCATAGAGAAAGTTGTTCAGTTTTTTGGCCCGAGTAACATACCCAAAGGAACGTTGTTGATTAGGTAGGAAGCACCATATACAACGTGTTAACGGAATAAGCGAAACGGAGAAAATAGTTTGTTCAGAATCGAGAGTAGAATCAATTTCACGGGTTTTTAATAGGGGTAATTATTTAAAAATTTTATTATTTTAATTTTTGCCGCTTCCATTCTAAATATTTCTGTGGATACACGCGCTGGCGGGGAGGGAAGTGGACGTGGCGTGCGCAGAGTGCGCGGACTAGAACAACGATGAAACTAGAACAGTGATAAAACTTTAAAATAACAATATCTAGATAAAAAAAAAACTTTCTTTAAGATTTTTTTTACGGGAATGGATTTATTTTAATAAAAATCAGTTGGGGTGTGTGGTGTACAGCAGGCCATGCTGGTGGGCCAGCTTGAACAATGGCTGTCAATCACCAACTACCGCCACTGCGCTGGCCGATGCAGCCAGTCTCTATCGGGCCGTGGTACAGGACACACGTCTAAATAAGATACGAGTTATTAATATTGTAGCATTGATTTGTTAGTCTATTTGACCTTATACTTGATGTGTCTTAACACTGAAATATATCCCAGTTCACACGAGGCCCGACGGTGTCTAATTATTATCTATTCTAACCTCTTACTTACTCCTGTGACGTGCGGACATCACACGTGGCGACGAAGATGGGATTTTTTTGCGACGAATTTCAGAGTAAGTAAGTCTAAGTACCTCAAGATGTATTTGAAAAAAAAAGGAAGGAAGAAGCGAAATTATACCGCTACGTGATGTTTTTTCTCGTGCGCCATCACGCCAACAAATAAGTAAGAAATGAATATGTTTGCCTGCAAAAGCGAATAAGTTTTATAAAGTTTTGCATATTATCTATTTACCGAAAGTGTAGTGAGGATAAATTTAAGAATAAGGATCCATAGGTACTGTGCACTTGCGGAACCCTAAAAAAATTTTAAATGCATAAAATACTATTTACAGGAACTGTCAAAAGTGTAGCGAGAAACGGGGAGTAGAAAAATATGACAAGGAGTGACAGTCGAGACAGGGTCGGGGGAGAGTCAAGAGAAGGAAATGAAAGAAAAAAGCTTTTTTAACCGAATAAAAGGAATAGTTGCTAAAATTTTGATAAACGAAAGCAACAGAAGAAAACTATGAATCAGGTTTTGTTGAATAGTGAGGGCAATGAAGCTGAAATAGAATTTTAACATGTTTTGCTAGTTTCAGGTGAGAGAGATTTTGGACCGTCAAGCAAGGAAAATTTGGGAAAAAACGGAGAAAAATGGAAGAAGGGTATCGGCAAACGTTCCAAATATCCTTGTTGTTACTTTGAGTCGTCTGTGAAAGAAAAGTCGTTAGTAAGCTGGAGTTATGTGAGTTATATTTTTTTTATTTTTTGTAGCTCGTGGAAAATAGAATTCATACAGCTGATGAGACGAATCTTTTGAAGGAGGCTATGATCCTGGATTGTGGATTCCTTCAATTGAGATAAAGATAGGGATTGCTTCGTGTAGGATATAGTATAGGAAGGTTTATTTGTGCAAAATTTCAAGATGCTAACATTCAGGGTTTGATTCCAAAGTGTAAAGAATAAGTGGAGTGAAACTAATGTTATGTAAGTATTCAATTTTGTGGCTTTCCATCTTTTATTTATTTTCGGTTCTAAGTTGTTGTGTGTATTTGAGTTAAGGTGAAATGTGACTTAATGAAATTTATAGTTTCTTCCAGGATATGTGAGCTAAATAACGTTGAGAAAGTCAGATTTCAATGTCAAAAGAGGAAGAGTTGATTGGAGAATATTTGCAGCTTTACAGATCTACCTGCGAGGTCATAAGAGGCTTGTACTGTGTGATACTTTAAGTAAATTGATATTCCCACTTAATGATTTTCGTTTGTAATCATTAATAACTATGCGGAAATTATAACATACTGTGTTTCTAATCTGAGTCGTTATTTGTAGATAATAATAAAGATTTTCTTTTCCCATAATTAAGTATAAACTAGTTCTACAAGTGTCTTTGTTCGCGTATAGCTAGGCAGGATAATGTTCTATTTCTAAACAGGTACAGGAATTACAAGGAACATTATAGACATGGAAAAGCAAACCACAAATGATAAAACGTGAAGGCTAAAAAAAAGGTATTGCTTGGATTGTAAAGGTAATGTAAATTTCATTGTGTTTAATTCTTTCCTTTACAGAGAAATTGATTAAAATAGTCCTTGGTGAAATCATGGAAACTGGACTCTGATGTATATATATTGTCATCGATTAGGGGTGGCTTTAGATGTTGTTTGGACGATGTATATTATTATCATCAATTCAAGGAGACTTTAAACGATGTATATTTTTATACTTTTTTAGGTAGAATTGTCTATTTGACATTATTGTCAAATAGTCAACAAATAAATCATTTTTGATTTAGTTTTACTCAAAGCTAGACGCTATTTTGAAATCTTTATAATTTTTTTAAACTCTTTAACAAAAAATAAATCAAAACCCAAAATCAAAATGGAAGAAAATATTAATACATTAAATAATTACCCTTTTTAGAAAATAATATAAAATCTTTGGCCCTAAATCAAAATTCCAGTTTTTAATATACTAATGTCTTCATATGATAAAAAAAAAAATATTCCGTCAGATCAAAAGAATTAGAACGTCAATTCAAAATCTTAAAATAATATATCTGAAAACTAAAACTTGGATATAGATTGTGATATTTTATTGTGAAATAAAGGGTTTATTTAGTTCAACCAAACATGGAAGGATGCCCTCGTGACATGTGTCCCCGATGTCCACTATATTGGTTGTGGCAAATGTATATCGCGTGTCTCTGGAGTATCTGTCTAAGTCTATCTGATAATATCAACCTTCGGATTTATTTATTTTAATCATTCTTGGGCCGGAGCCCTCAAGCCTAAAAGGGTCTGATACTAAAGTTCTTCTCTTTCTATTTGTGTGAGGTTTCGCTGTTTCATCCTGATTTCCCTCTTCTGTATGTGTGGGATGAATTGGAGTTACTCCAATACAAATGGAAGGATATTAGCAAGGTGTTTTAACGTTGGATTTTGGAAATAGTGTTTCTTGTGTTATGTGCTGACAACGCTCGCCCATTATTGGAAGCGTCGTTTGAGTGGCATATACCACGGGAGGACCTCCTGATCTTAGCGTTAGATTGCCACATATAGAGTAGTTAGACAACTTAAAACTTTCTTCTTTTGTGTAGGGACATTCTAGTTTAGTCTAATGACATTAAATTGTTTATAAGGAATAAATTAGAATTGTCTTGAATCAAAAGGAAGAATATTCTTGATGGAGGCATTACGTTCGTTCGTGGGTTGCTTCTTGTAAAGTGTGTTGACGACGTTCGCCCGCAAGGCTGCGACGGCTGTACGACACTCTGACCTTGGGGGACCTCTGAACTTTATGTGTGTCATCCTAAAGTAGTTAAATAATTTATTTAATCTTCATTGAATCATACAGGAATCTAAACTTTATAAGATTCTAAGTTTTAATTTTCCCTTAATAAAACTTGTCATAAATTATCATACTTAAAATTATACTTTGACTCAGTGTGAAACCACCTTAACTTTACTAAATAGATTCTTGAAAACAATAATGGAACAGAAATTATAATGTTTAGTTTCTTTTCATTGTAAATAAGTTCCGAATATTTAAGTATATACAATAACCCCATTTTTATACTTCTTTTGAGTCCTCTTTTAAAGAACATCGAGTTTTAGCTAGTGTTGTTTACGCTAAATTCTCCCAGTGTTCTTGGTTTTGAATACTCGATGCTTTTTGATTTTCCCTTAAGATCTTAAATCATAAATGTTTGGCCCAACCTAGCTTAGATACTACTATCCCGTATCTTCTCGGTTCTGGTCATCATACTTCACTTTTACTTAAGGATTACCTTCAGTAATCTTTTGTCATACTTACTTCTTATATACTCTACTTCGAAATATGCTGGGTAATCCCATTATAGTTTAGATGCAATTCATTTTATTTAAATGAGTGTTTAGACTGGGGTTACTCTACATAATCCTTGTCCTGCGTGGGTTGGTAACGGAAAAGAGATTTAGCTACGCATCACAAGTGAGAGCTATGAAGGATATACGGAGACCTTGTTGGTGCAATAAAGTCACTCAGTGACTGGGGGGAGGGAGATTGCCCTTCAAACTCTTTATGTCTCTCGTTATAAAACCGTTATTGATCTAGGCCGGCCATGCAAGCAATAATACTATACCCGTATCTAGTACAGACTTCACACTTGGACGTGTGGAGCTGGCTAATTATTTTCAGTTTAACTTATTTCAAAACAAACTAAGGGATTCGATGATGTCGGTCATTGTCTGCCCGGAGGGATTACAGGAAGAGCTCTTATAGCTCATGATGGAGAGTGCCCTGTTTTCCTAAAGGAAGACCGTATGCTTCGTGTGCCTGGCGGGCTCGGTGACCAGCTCTGGTATGGGTGACTAAAAGAAATAGTCAATACCCTGTGAACCCTGGATGAGTCAGTGATCGTCCCTTAAAGGTGGGCCACGTGGAAGTCGGGTTTGACGCGGGGCATGAACATACCGGGGGGAGACATCATCACCGTCTGGGTTGTACTGTGGTTAGTTAGTTCCGCTCTCCACATACATTAACCCTAGTCTTTACTGTAGTTTAAGTTTTCGGTGGGATTTCCAGCTCCGCGAGGATGATCAGAATCTTGACGATCCAGTTGGATTGTTAGGGTAGTTTAGCGTCATGTCATCGTGAGCTGGGTGATGATATGCCTCGGACCTAGGACTTAGGGTAGAGGAGGCCTAGGACGAGCTGCTTGGGGCGATGGCGGTGCCCCAAACCTGGGGATTGTCCCCACATTATTTTTTATTACTTCGTTTATATTAACATAGGTTTCTTTTCAGAAACTTATCGGCTCTAATATTGCATTGTAAATGAGATGAAACCTTTCCTAAATTGATGAAACTACATGAATTCAGAAGAACTACTCCCGTCAATATGAGACTAAATATAAATAAATAGTGATCCAATATAAAATAAATAACACAAATTAGACATGTAAAGAATAGGTTTATATTCTAATATAAGTATTAAAATAACAAGTGTGTTTGTTTTTCATTCTTCTATTGCCACTCTCCACCGAGCAGAATCTGTAAATTACAAGATATTATAAATATATAAAACGGAATGACGTAGGATTCAGGAAAAATATAATATTCTTAAAGGATATTATTCTAGACGATCAACCTTGGCCAAAACTTTCACGTATCTGATTTGAGGATCCTATATGAAGGGACTTCAGATCTGTACAGCTGGTGCCGTGACCAGGATATGCTGGTTTCAAGCGAGAGAGGTATTGAAGAGTGAAAAAAGGAAACAAAATGAAAAATACACTAATTTCGAGTTTTTGAACTGAAGAAACTTGAGAGTAAAGTCTATCTAAGTTAAAGTTGTTAAGCGGGACGTTATAATTGGTTTTAGCTTAGGGTTATTTGTTTTGGAAACCATAGAAAATATGATGCATTCCTTGTTTCAGAATAAAGATGGGAAATTTTACAGTCTCAATAGAAGGAAACATAGGGTCAGGGAAGTCTACTTTGTTGGCAGCTTTGGGAGGCAACTCTGATTTTGAGATAATACCAGAACCAATTGATAAATGGACTAATTTATCTGGCGTCAATCTCTTCCAGTTATTTAAGGAAAATCCTAAGAAATGGGGTTTCTGTTTTCAAAATTATGTTCTTCTAACAATGTTAGAGAATCATACGAAAGAATCTAGCGCTAAGATTAAAGTTATGGAACGTTCCATCTATTCAGCCAAAAACTGTTTTATTAGGGAATTGCAAGAGAGTGAATTGTTGCACCCGGCTGAGTTTGCAGTTTTAGATGAAACTTATTCTTATTTCAAAGAACAATTGATTACTCGAATTAATTTAGTGGTTTATCTTAGGACTTCCCCTATGGTTTCTTATCAGAGAGCCCTAAGTCGTGGTCGACCTGAAGAGACAGGGATAACGTTAGATTATATAGAGAGGATTCACAACATTCATGAGGAATGGTTATTGAACCCTAATATAAAGGAAGATTTTGACAGGATAGAGATTATCGATGGAGATCAAAATATTAGCTCCATAAAGCAACAGTTTTGGGAAGTTAAGGAAAGAATATTAGATAAGCTTTCTATTCTTTAATTTAAACAAAATTCCAACCTATAATTTGTAATAAACTTTCAGTATCCAAAGAAAAGAAAATGCCTCCTCGTTATAATCTTAGATCATCTCAGGGACAAGATGAAATAGAAAGGACAGGTCAGCAAGAAGAACGTCCACGACCTTCTTTACGCAACTCCACTATGTTTCGCCAACTTCGAAGAAACATGGGAATTCTGACACAGAAGGTGTCGAACTTAGAGAATCAGCTGTCGCAAGCACGGGAAACTAACGCTGCATCAACTTCGTCTGAAAGGCATGAAGCACCGATTAATATTTGCCCGGTGATTGATACAAGAGTCGAAAAACCACGTTTTCCTGGAAGATTTGGGGTACATCCAGTGTCGTTTTTGGAGGATCTTCAGAATTATTTACGGAGGATGCCTAATGAAGATGCTACAATTGAAACTATAATCAGTTGTTTAGAAGGTGATGTTCGTAAATGGGCCAGAATTTATAGACAGAGATGGTTTACACAGTCGGATTTCAAAAGAGATTTTTTGGATGCTTATTGGGGAGAAGCCGAACAAAACACCTTGAGAAGAATGATTGTAAATGGCACTTGGTCTAAGGAAAATGGAACAATGCTAGAACATTTCGTTAGTTTAGCAGGGCAAGCAAAGATGATGTCTAGACCAATTCCTGAATGGCAAATAGTGGAGGATTTGATGAGACACTTTCCGAAGGATGTACAATATGCTTGGCGGATGAAGAAAGGAAATACTTTGATTGAGGCAACAGAGTTTCTTCGTGAATTGGATGATGTGAATAAACAATGTGGATCTTCTTCCTTTGACTCTTCTACTGGAGCTGATAGGGGAACAAAGCGTCAAAGTTCATTCGTTTCGAATAAAGACAAGCCATTTTATAAAAAACCAAAAGTGGTGGCTCACATCGAGGGGGAGACTTCAAGGGGAAGGATCACTGATGAAATAATTCAAGAAGAAGATTTAAACTAGTTGGGGCCATTTCCAATAAGCAGGAGGTGGCTGCAATTAACAAAAAACTAAATTATCTTTTTCCTGTAAAATATTTAATAAAACAAGGTTGGAAGCCAGGGGTAGGATTGGGTTGTGACCAAGAAGGGATCTTATATCCAGTTTCCCCGAATAATACTAGAACGAATTGTGATAGAGAAGGTTTAGGATATTCTTCAGAAGATTATAATAATAAACAAACAGTCGTAAATTTAATTAAAGTTTTTGACGTTTCCGTGATTAAACAAAATCAACCAATGTATAATCAGTTCATTAGAGAATATGAAGGTAACTCTTTATATGATGAAGAGGTTTGCTTTGAGAATGAGGGGCCCAAATTTAAATCAGAAATTGAGTTACAAATTTTGGGGCAATCTATAGTTCTCTTGGTAGACACTGGAAGTGAAGTAACTTGTATTTCGGAAGAATTCTTAGAGTGTTTACAAGGAGAATTAAAGTTAAAATTCCCTGCGTTACCAGTTAGACCAATATGTGTGAGGGGAGCCGTTGGACAAAAGAGTCTCCAAATAAAAAAACTAGTCTCTATACCGTTGACGTGTGGTTCATTTGATATTGATACGGGATTTTTAGTGATTGCTAAATTAACTTGTTCTGCTATCCTTGGGGTAGATTGGTTAGTTGCGCACAACGCTGTTTTGCATTTAAAAGAACCACAAACATTAGAATTGGGTATCGTTGGACAAGGAGAGATTACTATTCCGTTTCGAAATCTTTCTAGTGGGTTTTTAGAAGAGAATCGAATAAATCTAATATCTGGAATAGAGGAACAAAACGAAAAAGAAGGCGGTGAAGAAAAGCAATTATTAGATTTGTTTAAAAGTATTCGGTTGGGAATGGATTTGTCTGATGTAGAGAAGGAACAAATTTTTAATGTTTTGAGATCCCATATGCAAGTTTTTACAAAGAAACTTGGAAGGGCAAACTGTTATACTCATGACATTAAAATGATTGAGGGTACTCCAAGGATACAACGAACCTATCCTATACCATATGCACATAGGGCAAAAGTAGAAGAAAAGTTGAGGGAGATGGAAGAATTAGGGATTATATCGAGGAAAACTACAAATTTTTGTAGTCCTCTAACTTTCACTGGAAAACCCGATGGATCTGTTAGAATATTACTTGATGCTAGGGAAATCAATAAATATATGGTTCCAGAAGTAGAAGCACCGCCTTTACAGATTGACATACTTAATGCTTTTCTTGGTGTAAAATTTATAACATTGATTGATTTAAATAACGCTTATTTTCAAATACCGTTGACTGAGGACAGTAAAAAATATACTGGATTTACAGTTAATGGAAAATCTTACGTATACAACGTGCTTCCGCAAGGACTTAAAACGTCAGTAGGGTCCTTTTGTCGCGCAATGGACATTATATTGGGTCCTGGTGTTAGAGAGTTTTGTGTCAATTATTTGGATGATCTTGCAATCCTAACGAGTGGGACTTGGCAAGACCATTTGGATCATATTGATATAGTTTTGGATCGTTTAGAATCAGCTGGAATGACTTGTAATTTTGCAAAGTGCAACTTTTTCTGCAGTGAAGTAAAAATGTTAGGGCATATAGTTACAACTTCGGGAATTAAACCTAACCCGGATAAAATAAAAGCTATAAAGGAATTCCCTATTCCAAAGAAACAAAAACAGTTAAGAGGATTTTTGGGACTTTGTAATTATTATAGACGTTTCATTAAGAACTATAGTATTTTGACTGCTCCGTTAACTAGGTTATTAAAGAAAAACCAAACATGGTTTTGGGATGAAGAATTAGATCGAGCTTTCAATAATATAAAGGAAGAATTTATTACAACGATTCTATTGAGCCATCCAGATCAGGATAAATTATATTATTTACAGACCGACAGTTCAGGGATCGGAATAGCCGGATCATTGTTTCAGATTGGAAATAATGGTGAGGTTAAAATTTTGGGATTCTGTAGTCGTGCACTACGGGGTTCTGAATTACGATGGACTGTAACTGAACAAGAGATGTGGGCTATTATTTATTCTGTGAAAAAGTTTGAGACTTATTTAAGAGGAGCGAAATTTGTTATCCGTACAGATCATAAGGCATTAACTTTCATGAAACAAATGAAATTATACAACAGTAGAGTCACACGTTGGATTTTATTTCTTGAGCAATTTGACTTCGAAGTCGAACATGTAAAAGGTGTAGAAAATATTGGGGTAGATGTTTTATCTAGATATCCGCCAGGGGGAGTTTTGCAAGAAGAAAAGGTGTGGTATCCAACTGTTATGTATGTAGGTGTTTCTACTGACCGTGACTTGAAAAATAAATTACAACGTATGATGGAATATCAACAGCTTGATAACGTCATATGTGGGATTAAGGAGAGAATAAATGTTTCTAGAGTTCCCGAAAGAACAGATAGATTTACGCGTATAACTTTGCGTTGTATTGTCAATAATGATCTACTTTATTTTAAAACTGTACGTGGAGATTACGTTTTGTTTATGCCCAAGGTTCTACAAGAAGAGATTTGTAAACAGGTACATATAGAGATGGGTCATCTTGGCGCATATAAAACTTTGAAATATTTACAATTAAGGTGTTATTGGATAAATATGGGTAAGACAGTGAAATTTTGTGTTCAGAAGTGTCACGTTTGTCAGCTTTCTAGACCTGACTATATAAAAGGGATAGGGAAATGTAAATCGATTTTAACTGAAAACCCGGGTGAATTAGTAATGGCTGATATCTTCGGACCACTACCTAAAACTGAGGCTGGTTATATTTACATTTTTGTAATACAGGATTCTTTTAGTAAATTTATTAAACTTTTCGGACTTCGTGGAGCTTCAGCAGACTCAGTGCTTTATTGTATGAGAGTGTTCACTGAAATAATACAACCTAAGGCTGTTATGACAGATAACGGAAAACAATTTATTAGTCACAAGTGGAAAAATGGACTCAGAGCCTTGAGAATTAAGACTTTGTATACTACTATTCGTAATCCTCGACCTAACACTACCGAACGAGTGAATAAAGAATTAAACAAATTCTTTAGAATTTATTGTCATGATGACCATACTAGATGGGATCATTACTTGTTGGAGATTGAGGAATTGTATAATAATACGTTCCACGAGAGTACGAAATTTTCTCCTAATGAAATATTATTTGGAAATTCAGAGAAACTTAAAGTAGACTGTTTTCTACCACGGGCACTCACGAATAAAACGTTAGACCAAATTAGAGAGGAAGTTAGAGAAAACCTTAGACTTTCGAGTCAGAAGCGGCAGGATAGATTCAATAGAACTCATAAGTTGATAGATTTTCAAGTTGGTGATTTGGTAAAATTAAGGAGGATTAATAAATCGGATTCTAGTCGAAATAAAACTAAGAAATTTGATTTATTATATGATGGACCATATCGAATTGGAGGAATAAAATATGCTAATGTGTATATTCTCGTTGATCCTGAAACTCAAAGTGTCAAAGGAGTTTATAATGCAGTCCATTTGGCTAAATATTATACTTAGGATGTTAGCTATTGAGATTTTCACGGGACTATATCGTAAATTTTAACTTTAGAGGAATTGAGATATTCCTGGTCACAACCTAATTAATATAATTTTATTAGTTTTAATTTAATAATTAATATTAGAAGACTATTTTGATTATAGTATATAGTGAGTCAATTTGTTAGTGAATTGACTGGCATTATTAAATCGACTTCGTTTTAAAAAAATATAATGAACTATAATAATTTATAATTTAATACAAATTTAATTTGGTTATATAATCAGGGTTGAACTGAAATAAATCTAAATTTAGATAAACATGTTAAATAATTTTAATAATTTTGAATAAAAAAATTAATTTAGTTTAATGATTTATAATATTAGTAGTTTAGTTATTTGTTTTGTTTATTGTATTTGTGAATAAAAAAAATTTTAAGGGCCAATATAGGAGGTTTTATTTTAATAAAATAATAATAATAATAATAAAAAAAAATTAATTTAAAATTGAAAATTTTAGAATTCTCGAAAAAAAAAAGTTTTCTTAGATTTTTCGAAATAATAAAATTTTGGGGGAGGCTGTGCACTTGCGGAACCCTAAAAAAATTTTAAATGCATAAAATACTATTTACAGGAACTGTCAAAAGTGTAGCGAGAAACGGGGAGTAGAAAAATATGACAAGGAGTGACAGTCGAGACAGGGTCGGGGGAGAGTCAAGAGAAGGAAATGAAAGAAAAAAGCTTTTTTAACCGAATAAAAGGAATAGTTGCTAAAATTTTGATAAACGAAAGCAACAGAAGAAAACTATGAATCAGGTTTTGTTGAATAGTGAGGGCAATGAAGCTGAAATAGAATTTTAACATGTTTTGCTAGTTTCAGGTGAGAGAGATTTTGGACCGTCAAGCAAGGAAAATTTGGGAAAAAACGGAGAAAAATGGAAGAAGGGTATCGGCAAACGTTCCAAATATCCTTGTTGTTACTTTGAGTCGTCTGTGAAAGAAAAGTCGTTAGTAAGCTGGAGTTATGTGAGTTATATTTTTTTTATTTTTTGTAGCTCGTGGAAAATAGAATTCATACAGCTGATGAGACGAATCTTTTGAAGGAGGCTATGATCCTGGATTGTGGATTCCTTCAATTGAGATAAAGATAGGGATTGCTTCGTGTAGGATATAGTATAGGAAGGTTTATTTGTGCAAAATTTCAAGATGCTAACATTCAGGGTTTGATTCCAAAGTGTAAAGAATAAGTGGAGTGAAACTAATGTTATGTAAGTATTCAATTTTGTGGCTTTCCATCTTTTATTTATTTTCGGTTCTAAGTTGTTGTGTGTATTTGAGTTAAGGTGAAATGTGACTTAATGAAATTTATAGTTTCTTCCAGGATATGTGAGCTAAATAACGTTGAGAAAGTCAGATTTCAATGTCAAAAGAGGAAGAGTTGATTGGAGAATATTTGCAGCTTTACAGATCTACCTGCGAGGTCATAAGAGGCTTGTACTGTGTGATACTTTAAGTAAATTGATATTCCCACTTAATGATTTTCGTTTGTAATCATTAATAACTATGCGGAAATTATAACATACTGTGTTTCTAATCTGAGTCGTTATTTGTAGATAATAATAAAGATTTTCTTTTCCCATAATTAAGTATAAACTAGTTCTACAAGTGTCTTTGTTCGCGTATAGCTAGGCAGGATAATGTTCTATTTCTAAACAGGTACAGGAATTACAAGGAACATTATAGACATGGAAAAGCAAACCACAAATGATAAAACGTGAAGGCTAAAAAAAAGGTATTGCTTGGATTGTAAAGGTAATGTAAATTTCATTGTGTTTAATTCTTTCCTTTACAGAGAAATTGATTAAAATAGTCCTTGGTGAAATCATGGAAACTGGACTCTGATGTATATATATTGTCATCGATTAGGGGTGGCTTTAGATGTTGTTTGGACGATGTATATTATTATCATCAATTCAAGGAGACTTTAAACGATGTATATTTTTATACTTTTTTAGGTAGAATTGTCTATTTGACATTATTGTCAAATAGTCAACAAATAAATCATTTTTGATTTAGTTTTACTCAAAGCTAGACGCTATTTTGAAATCTTTATAATTTTTTTAAACTCTTTAACAAAAAATAAATCAAAACCCAAAATCAAAATGGAAGAAAATATTAATACATTAAATAATTACCCTTTTTAGAAAATAATATAAAATCTTTGGCCCTAAATCAAAATTCCAGTTTTTAATATACTAATGTCTTCATATGATAAAAAAAAAAATATTCCGTCAGATCAAAAGAATTAGAACGTCAATTCAAAATCTTAAAATAATATATCTGAAAACTAAAACTTGGATATAGATTGTGATATTTTATTGTGAAATAAAGGGTTTATTTAGTTCAACCAAACATGGAAGGATGCCCTCGTGACATGTGTCCCCGATGTCCACTATATTGGTTGTGGCAAATGTATATCGCGTGTCTCTGGAGTATCTGTCTAAGTCTATCTGATAATATCAACCTTCGGATTTATTTATTTTAATCATTCTTGGGCCGGAGCCCTCAAGCCTAAAAGGGTCTGATACTAAAGTTCTTCTCTTTCTATTTGTGTGAGGTTTCGCTGTTTCATCCTGATTTCCCTCTTCTGTATGTGTGGGATGAATTGGAGTTACTCCAATACAAATGGAAGGATATTAGCAAGGTGTTTTAACGTTGGATTTTGGAAATAGTGTTTCTTGTGTTATGTGCTGACAACGCTCGCCCATTATTGGAAGCGTCGTTTGAGTGGCATATACCACGGGAGGACCTCCTGATCTTAGCGTTAGATTGCCACATATAGAGTAGTTAGACAACTTAAAACTTTCTTCTTTTGTGTAGGGACATTCTAGTTTAGTCTAATGACATTAAATTGTTTATAAGGAATAAATTAGAATTGTCTTGAATCAAAAGGAAGAATATTCTTGATGGAGGCATTACGTTCGTTCGTGGGTTGCTTCTTGTAAAGTGTGTTGACGACGTTCGCCCGCAAGGCTGCGACGGCTGTACGACACTCTGACCTTGGGGGACCTCTGAACTTTATGTGTGTCATCCTAAAGTAGTTAAATAATTTATTTAATCTTCATTGAATCATACAGGAATCTAAACTTTATAAGATTCTAAGTTTTAATTTTCCCTTAATAAAACTTGTCATAAATTATCATACTTAAAATTATACTTTGACTCAGTGTGAAACCACCTTAACTTTACTAAATAGATTCTTGAAAACAATAATGGAACAGAAATTATAATGTTTAGTTTCTTTTCATTGTAAATAAGTTCCGAATATTTAAGTATATACAATAACCCCATTTTTATACTTCTTTTGAGTCCTCTTTTAAAGAACATCGAGTTTTAGCTAGTGTTGTTTACGCTAAATTCTCCCAGTGTTCTTGGTTTTGAATACTCGATGCTTTTTGATTTTCCCTTAAGATCTTAAATCATAAATGTTTGGCCCAACCTAGCTTAGATACTACTATCCCGTATCTTCTCGGTTCTGGTCATCATACTTCACTTTTACTTAAGGATTACCTTCAGTAATCTTTTGTCATACTTACTTCTTATATACTCTACTTCGAAATATGCTGGGTAATCCCATTATAGTTTAGATGCAATTCATTTTATTTAAATGAGTGTTTAGACTGGGGTTACTCTACATAATCCTTGTCCTGCGTGGGTTGGTAACGGAAAAGAGATTTAGCTACGCATCACAAGTGAGAGCTATGAAGGATATACGGAGACCTTGTTGGTGCAATAAAGTCACTCAGTGACTGGGGGGAGGGAGATTGCCCTTCAAACTCTTTATGTCTCTCGTTATAAAACCGTTATTGATCTAGGCCGGCCATGCAAGCAATAATACTATACCCGTATCTAGTACAGACTTCACACTTGGACGTGTGGAGCTGGCTAATTATTTTCAGTTTAACTTATTTCAAAACAAACTAAGGGATTCGATGATGTCGGTCATTGTCTGCCCGGAGGGATTACAGGAAGAGCTCTTATAGCTCATGATGGAGAGTGCCCTGTTTTCCTAAAGGAAGACCGTATGCTTCGTGTGCCTGGCGGGCTCGGTGACCAGCTCTGGTATGGGTGACTAAAAGAAATAGTCAATACCCTGTGAACCCTGGATGAGTCAGTGATCGTCCCTTAAAGGTGGGCCACGTGGAAGTCGGGTTTGACGCGGGGCATGAACATACCGGGGGGAGACATCATCACCGTCTGGGTTGTACTGTGGTTAGTTAGTTCCGCTCTCCACATACATTAACCCTAGTCTTTACTGTAGTTTAAGTTTTCGGTGGGATTTCCAGCTCCGCGAGGATGATCAGAATCTTGACGATCCAGTTGGATTGTTAGGGTAGTTTAGCGTCATGTCATCGTGAGCTGGGTGATGATATGCCTCGGACCTAGGACTTAGGGTAGAGGAGGCCTAGGACGAGCTGCTTGGGGCGATGGCGGTGCCCCAAACCTGGGGATTGTCCCCACATTATTTTTTATTACTTCGTTTATATTAACATAGGTTTCTTTTCAGAAACTTATCGGCTCTAATATTGCATTGTAAATGAGATGAAACCTTTCCTAAATTGATGAAACTACATGAATTCAGAAGAACTACTCCCGTCAATATGAGACTAAATATAAATAAATAGTGATCCAATATAAAATAAATAACACAAATTAGACATGTAAAGAATAGGTTTATATTCTAATATAAGTATTAAAATAACAAGTGTGTTTGTTTTTCATTCTTCTATTGCCACTCTCCACCGAGCAGAATCTGTAAATTACAAGATATTATAAATATATAAAACGGAATGACGTAGGATTCAGGAAAAATATAATATTCTTAAAGGATATTATTCTAGACGATCAACCTTGGCCAAAACTTTCACGTATCTGATTTGAGGATCCTATATGAAGGGACTTCAGATCTGTACAGTACCTAAGCAGTGATACAGATGGGAATTACCCACCGTTGACTATACCTAATTGATTTCATTAATTCGTGGCAGAACTTTACCTTTATCATACTAAATTATTTTGTTTACATTTAGCGGTGATCGGGCGGTGGCGCACGGGACAAAAATGCATCGCTCTGGCAGGTTGTTTTCAGTGCATTAGAATATTATTGTACTGATGAGTAATTTCCTACCCTTTTGAGAAGTAGTAGGTCGAGTAGTGACCGGTACTAATAAGTTTTGATGGTGAAGCCGAGAAATTAAAAATAGGTACCTGTGGAATTGTTTAACAGTAAGTATTAAGCTGGAACAAACATGTGGCTGGTAAAAATAAAAATTATACTAGTGATTATGTCACATTGATATTACTTATACCGTAGCTTAATTGTACCACATGCTACTATGCAATATTTGTAATCGGATTCTCGAGGGCGGCTCAGCGATTTTGATGAAATTTACCATGCGGGGGTGTTCGGGTGCGAAGAATCAATCTAGCTGGGTCTGTGTCTGAGAAAATTCGTTTTCCCCGTGTTTTAAGCATTTTTATAAAGTACCGCGTTTTAGGCAAAAACCTACAGCGTCATCTGTTGGCGGGTAGCACAGCTTGCTCACCCGATAATATTTTAATGTTGAAGCTGCTATTATAGTGTGAAGCTTGGTCGCCCGGGTACTTTCTGAGAAATATGCTCAAACAGCTACATAAAATACCTACATGTTAATTTAATCAAGTGCACATACTTTTAACAATGGGAAATCTACAAAAAAGGGTTTTAAACTATGTGTTTTAGTTGTGGAGGCTAAGAACCAATAAACTATTATACATTGAAAGTTGTGTTTACAATTTCAATAGGTATTTTATGACTAGTCCGGATGATACAATTTATACTCAGTAGTAAACTGCTTTTGTCAGTTGGTACTAAAAAGAATTAACGAATATGTGATACAATTTATACTCAGTAGTAAACTGATTTTGTCAGTTGGTACTAAAAAGAATTAACGAATATGTGATACAATTTATACTCAGTAGTAAACTGATTTTGTCAGTTGGTACTAAAAAGAATTAACGAATATGTGATATAATTTATGCTTAGTAGTAAACTGATATTGTCAGTTGGTACTAAAGAGAAATAAGGAATATGTGGTATTGTGTATGCCCAGTAGTAAACTGATATTGTCAGTTGGTACTAAAAAGAAATAAGAAATATATGGTATATTTGCGCTCAGTAGTAAACTGACACTGTCAGTTGGTACTAACACGGAAATATTACATCGTATAATATGCGCTCAGTAGTAAACTGACATTGTCAGTTGGTACTAACAAAGAAATATTATGTCGTATAATGTGCGCTCAGTAGTAAACTGACATTGTCAGTTGGTACTAACAAAGAAATATTATGTCGCATAATGTGCGTTCAGTAGTAAACTGACATTGTCAGTTGGTACTAACAAAGGAATATTATGTCGTGTAATGTGTGTTCAGTAGTAGACTGACATTGTCAGTTGGTACTAACAAAGAAATGTTATGTCGTATAATGTGCGTTCAGTAGTAAACTGACATTGTCAGTTGGTACTAACATAGGAATATATCGTTTAATGTGCACTCAGTAGTAAACTGACATTGTCAGTTGGTACTAACAAAGGAATAAGAAATATATCGTATGATGTGCGTCCTTTAGTAAACTGCCATTGTCAGTTGGTACTAACAAAGAATTAGTGACGTAGGTCACCCCAAAATGTCCAACATACCTCCTCTGGAGCTATTAGATTGTTTAAGCGAAGCTGGTTCCGTCAGTTTACGCTAGGAAAGTTTTCTAAAGAAAAAATGGCTACATATGCATGTTGGAGGGTTAGCATTGCAAGGGATATACCACAATATTCCGGATGATGACGATTAAGAGGAGGATACCGGTGTTGTATACAAGGCTGCAATAACATAACTTAATCGTTGCTTTTCACCCAAACAATGCAAAGTCTACAAGCGGCACTTATTTGGATTAATAAAAAAAAGAGCCCGGTGAAAAGTTTGAAAAGCTTGTTGTCCGATTACGTCATCAAAGTAGTATGAAGTAACATAACTACTTCGAACAACAATGAAAAACAAAAAAGTTGTACAGGCAGTGGGAGACGTTGTGCTGTGTTCTGAACGGATCACGGCTGCTCGCTCAGTATTAATGACAGTGAAGTATACCTACAACTACTCATAAGTAGGTACATCGGAGTGTAACTAGTATGTATTGAATGATCCCACTTGAAGTGGAAGGTACGGTACATAGACAATTATGTGTACTTATTACATCTTAAAGCAATATTGATTTTGTTCTATAGGCCAAGACAACCAAAAATAATGCCTACCTATTATTGTTGAGTGCCTAAATCAAGACATAGGATTATGTCTTCTTGTCGTGTTAATCAATAAATAAATAAATTGTAAGAAGCAATTGATTTTAAGGATGATTAAATAAATACATTTTACAATGTTAGAAATAAATTATGTGTTTGCAACCGACCACTACCAGTGGTTTGTCCATTTGCAACGTTAAAAAACTAACCTATCATTGATTGTAGGCACCAATTTAAAATTTGTACAAACTTAGATATAAACTTTGGTTGGAAAGTAGCTTGGTCCCTGTACAGGCATAATAACATACCCTTTGTAATATAGGTTAAACAAAAAAAGGTTGTCTGCCCGGAGGTGTAAAGAAATCATTGAAATTTAAAAAACGAAAATATTTATCCCGCTACCTAATGGGATTTTTGTAGTAAATAAGCCTCTCAGGTAATTGTAGAAAAGTATTTTTAATTTAGGTTTTCTTGAAAGTTTGCTGACAAACACGGTACAGGTAAGATAATAAAAATCAACAAAGTGGAAAAGCGGCAATTGCGCTAGAAATAAGTGAGCAAAGGTCTTATGAAATTAGAAAACAAAATTAAGCTAGTATACTCGTAATACTCTGCCCGCCGGCGGCGCGGTGTTTTGTTAATACGAGGTTAATACATTCATCTTTTGGTACCGAAGGGCTTTCATTCAACTTTAGTTGTCAAAATTACAAAAGTAACTAAAGTCCATATTTATAAATAATTCATTTACAAATTTTATTGAAACGAAAAAAAAATACAACAAAAACAGTTTCAAAAATTTTACACTACCTAAGTTTTGAAAATTGATAAAAAAAAAAACTGTTTTGTACAACATATTTCAAGTTAATTGTGGTGAGATTTATTATAATATATACAGGTAACTAAGTATAACTAAGTATTTCTCACAAAACAAAACTCTTAAGTAAACTCATTCATTTGGAATTCTTCATGTCATGGCATTGTTGGGTCCAGTATATATAAATATACCCACCCACAAAAAAATAACGATAAGCATAATTGTTTTAGTTTTTAGACATTCAGATTAAAGGTACTAATAGTGAAATTATATTGACAAATAACTTCAATTGATATCACCACCTTATTAATTTATGTCAAATTGGGACATAGTATTTTATTGTGATCAGGAGAACTTTGGTTTCCTTTTTATATGGAAAAAAACACCGTGGTAACCAGAGATCATTCATCTGAAAGCTATCATTAGCCTATCTATATTATGTAATGAATGGTTTGGTGTATGCTTGTCACCCTACTCACAGAAATAATATAGAACAATAATAGTCTTGGAAGGAGGGTTGGACGCTTCGATCCAGATATGCGGGTGGATTGAGGTATGAGTACGTGCTTAGTAATGAGTCGAATAAGATCGACTTTCTGAGGAGTTCCTGGCTTGGAACAGCACAGTTTATATCATCACCACACATTTGGATGACATGGGTGATCTTGTACTTCGAAGCGTGCGTTTTTAGGTCTGGGTATAAATTTAGTAGGTGTAATTAGAACAACAAAAATTCGTTAACTGTGCTAACCATATGAAAAAAAAAAATATATTTATTATAAATAGGTATCTGAAGAACATGTAATTGTTTTGGTTTAGTTGTAATATTTAAAGCCATATTTCATTTATTTTCAATAGTCTTTGTATTTTTGTTTGTTTATCACCTGAAAACCTATGGAAACCGTTGGTGTGAAATAAAAATAAAAAGAAAAAAGGTGGAGGAAAGATAGGTAGTGGTGTTTCTCACTTTTGCCTTCCTCTAAAGGCGTTAAAGTAACACAGGGCTTTAAAATTAAGGTCCTCCTGGAAGTTCTGGGTTGGCTGCTGTAGGCAGGCTTCATTGATCAATGGATGGTGTACTGCTTGTGCTGTTTCAGATATAAAACAATTAAAACAAGGAAGGGGTGTGGTGTACAGCAGGCCATGCTGGTGGGCCAGCTTGAACAATGGCTGTCAATCACCAACTACCGCCACTGCGCTGGCCGATGCAGCCAGTCTCTATCGGGCCGTGGTACAGGACACACGTCTAAATAAGATACGAGTTATTAATATTGTAGCATTGATTTGTTAGTCTATTTGACCTTATACTTGATGTGTCTTAACACTGAAATATATCCCAGTTCACACGAGGCCCGACGGTGTCTAATTATTATCTATTCTAACCTCTTACTTACTCCTGTGACGTGCGGACATCACAGGGTGTATGAGGGTTTCGCTTATTCCATTAACACGTTGTATAAAGTTTTTTTTCATCAGACCCAAATACCCCCCCTTATTTCCGAAGTTTGTAAAAGGAAAAATCTGAATTAATTACAGTTGACAGAAGTTTATGTAAACATTACAGCAAAAATAAAACGATTTTTCTAAGTTGCACAGTTTTTTAGAAATCTGCAAATAACCTTTACAAACAAATTTAGTTTTGCGGTCTTAAAAATTTACTTTATTGCTTCCAAAAATACAATAAGTATATCGGAACCCTCGGCGCACGAGTCCCACTCGCACTTGACCGTTTTTAGGGTTCCGTACCTCAAAAGAAAAAAACGGAACCCTTATAGGATCACTTTGTTGTCCGTCTGTCTGTCTGTCTGTCTGTCTGTCTGTCTGTCTGTCTGTCTGTCTGTCAAGACCCTTTATCTCACGAACGGGTAAAGGTATCAGGTTGAAATTAATACCATATATTAAGATCCATGAACCACACAAGATCTGAAAATTTCAATTTTTTACAACGACGCAATCAAAAGATATGGCATTTTATGTCCTCATCTCCATACATTTATTCAAAAATGAAAAACCTACAGGGTACTTCCCGTTGACCTAAAATTATGAAATTTGGCAAGAAGCTAGGTCTCACAGTACAAATAATGGGAAAAGTCTGAAATCATTAAATATTACAACTTTTCTCACAACTAATGGTGACCAATTGCGGTGAGCTCCCGTTTCAAGAACATTCATATAAGAGAGGGGTCAAGTTGGTTGGTCACGGAGGCGATTTTTGTTTTAGTTCTATTTTAAAAACGGGAACACTTACAAACTTGAAAATTGGTATATTTATAGGGCATAGGCTATAAAATAACAACAAATAATAAAAATTGGTCAAGCGCGTGTCGGACTCCAAAAATCTAGCACATTAACTTACTGAAATTTCAACTAATACAATTATGTTTATGTGGTGGCACGGAACCCTCAGTGCGCGAGTCCGACTCGCACTTGGCCGGTTTTTTTGATTATTATTTCAAACAAAAAAATAATTATTCTTTGCAATCATTCTGTAATAATGATTTCCGTCGTACTAAAAGCCCGAAACCACCCGAAACCGCCCGAAACCGCCCGAACCCAACCCACCAAATTTTGTGTATAGTTTCCATACAAAATTTATGGGTATAGCTTTTTTCTGTTTCTCTCTTTTTTTCTCTTTTTAGTACTCTAATTTAGGGTCTAGACAACGAGTCAATAAATTTAGGGACGACGAAAGCGAATGTCATGAAATGTATGGGATGATATAATTGGGTCTTTAACTATGAAATTGCCGTTTTGTATGGCGAATTTTAGGTAAACTCAATTTTCAGTACTAACATTTTTGCATTTTTTTAGGAATGAAAAATCCATTTTTTAACTGACTTCAAATTAGGAGGAGGTTGTATGTTCCATTGTATGTATGTTTTTTTTATGTATGTTCACCGATTACTCCGTCAGTTGTGAACCGATTTGCAAAATTCTTTTGTTTTCTGAAAGGGTATACTGCTGGAGGTGGTTTCATTGTCACCAAGTTAGGATCTGATGATGAAAACCTAGGGAAATCGAGAGTAACCCTCAAATTTTGTAGGCACGTTATACGTGTTTCATATATTTTTCAAAGTTTTACAGGTACATGCGTCTGGTAATCATCTTTTCATGTTGATGATCTGAAGATGGAAGATCTTCAGATCATCAACATGAGTTGGGGGATAATTCTTAAAAATTATAGGTACGTATTGACCGAGAGTTTGAAGCGCTCGTGGCCGAATGTTAGTTACTCTTTCTTTCCGATCACGAAAGATAAAGTGGCGGTGGTACTTGTGATAAAATAGTTAGCTACATTTTACTTCATTCAGACTAAAACAACGAGAAAGACAGCGAGAAAATATGAACCTACATATTTCTCGAGAAATTGTTTAATGAGAACTAAAAAGCTGCGAATACATGCATTATAAAAAACTGGCTTGGTTATTTTCTATTACTTCACTTAGTGACTGATTATCAACTGCTATTGTTATTTTATACTTTTTAGTGATACTAGAGACCTTGCTAAACTTTGAAGGAGGTGTGTAGTTTTTGTTAACACTGTTTTTTTTATTTTTAGGGTTCCGTACCTCAAAAGAAAAAACGGAACCCTTATAGGATCACTTTGTTGTCCGTCTGTCTGTCTGTCTGTCTGTCAAGACCCTTTATCTCACGAACGGGTAAAGGTATCAGTTTGAAATTAATACAACATATTAGGATCCATGAACCACACAAGATCTGAATATTTCAATTTTTTACAACGACGCAATCAAAAGATATGGCATTTTATGTCCTCATCTCCATACTTTTATTCAAAAATGCAAAACCTACAGGGTACTTCCCGTTGACCTAAAATTATGAAATTTGGCAAGAAGCTAGGTCTCACAGTACAAATGATGGGAAAAGTCTGAAATCATTAAATATTACAACTTTTCTCACAACTAATGATAACCAATTGTGGTGAGCTCCCGTTTCAAGAACATATTCATATAAGAGAGGGGTCAAGTTGGATGGTCACTGAGGCGGTTTTTGTTTTAGTTCTATTTAAAAACGGGAACACTTACAAACTTGAAAATTGGTATGTTTATAGTGCATAAGCTATAAAATAATAATAAAATTTGGTCAAGCGCGTGTCGGACTCAAAAAATCTGGCACATTAACTTACTGAAATTTCAACTAATACAATTATGTTTATGTGGTGGTACGGAACCCTCAGTGCGCGAGTCCGACTCGCACTTGGCCGGTTTTTTTAAGCATGATTGAGAAGACATTAAGCTAACAGAAGCTTAAATTCAATTTTCAAAAATATTTTCTAAAAAAAAATGTTACAAATCTAATTATTAAATCGGACGACATTTAAGGAACCTTTAATTTTTTACATATCAAACTGAAAATTAAATCTTTATTTTAAGAGTTAATTGATAACCTTGAAGTCAACTGTCTGTAGAAATTATGATCTCATTAATCTATAAGAAAGTTTCGGTAATTTCATAGTTAAACACCTATTATGTCAAATGTCATCCCATACAGATCGTGAAGTTCGCTTTTGTCAAATGGCACGTTGGCTGGGTCATGTCAGGATAGATTGGTATTTGATTGGTATCAAAAAACGGTTTTGTGTAAAATGACAACTTTCTTGCTAACTGTACATTTATTGAATAGGGATCAAATTTTTATGAAAGTTGTGGTACCTGAGTTTTCTAAGACCATTTTCGCATAGCTTTAACGGTTATGGTACCCACAGAAAAATAATGGTACCGGTTACTGCGGTAACTTTAAAAAGCAGGGGTAAATTATATCACGCCTGTATCATCTACGAGAGTAATCAAGTATTTTTTAACGTCAGGCCTGTGACACTCCGCACTCTAGGTATGCTACGCGGCGCTGGAAGTCGACTGGGTGAGGCAGTCGATTTTACTTTTCTTTATGTCATCTTAAGGCGGCAAAATAGGTAAGTAAGTATTTGATTTTTGATTGATCAATATTACATACCTACTTACGTCTCGCTCAGTATCTCATAAAGTGACAAAATCATCACCTGTCCGCGATCACCCGCGATCTAAAAACGTTTCCTAAGCGGTGCACTGCAAGTATCGACTTTATGCTTAGACCGTAAGGTTGAAATTTTTTGGCACCCCGCCTGAGAGTGTCGGATCGTCAATAAATGAAATTGGCCAATAGTACATTAGTCAGCTTGTCCCTGCCTGGATTACTTACCTTATAAACCTGCAGATAGAGGCTCCAAGGGCCTATCAAAGTCGCCCCACAAATATCAAAGTAACCCCGATCCACGGTACCTGCTTTTGCTGTAATTAAATAATAAAAAAATTACGTTAAATATTGAGTAAATGACATCAATAAATTTTGTAAACGTCTAAAATAATTATAACTTCAAATACTCTCCCATATTTACTATGAAATTCATAAATAGGCTACGCATTTGATGTAAAGAAATCGTAAGCCTTTTGTCACGTTGTAAGACCTCAAAACTGATCAACTTTTCCCTTGGAACTTAGAAAACCCAACAAGCCACCGAGCTTAGATAAATAATTCGCTGGCGCTAAGCCACCGAGCTTTAGAAATAACAAATGCTTGAGGAAATACGTTATTGTTTGAAAATCACTTTTTGTTCCGTATCGAGCCCCTTCAGGTTGATTTGACGTCCGTATTCTTGAATCTGAGGGGTTAACATACAATACGTTGTGTTGTAAAAGTGCCGCGAACGCTTCCGTCGGTAAGAATTTGAATATGTAATAACAAGTCGTTTTGTATTCAACGCATTGAAGAATGGCATAGAGTTGTTTTCTCATACTAGTATTAGACAAAAATAGCAATCGAAGTATGGATGTGACTGTAGAACTATTAACACAAAACTTAGCTCAAGTAAGGTCTCACTCGCTGGTGGCTTCAGTATAATATAGCATTTGGAATAGGTATCGCTGAATTTTTATGTTTGTGGCACCGTGGTGGCCTGATGGCATCTCACCACCATAATTAATGGATGACTTTTTTGCGACACACTAGATTCATTTGTTTAACTTTATTATTATTTATTAGCCTGTTGTGTCCCACTGCAGGACAAGGGCCTCTCTCCCGTCTTTCCATCGTCTTACATTCAGGAAAAAAACGGCGTTAAAATCATGCAAAAAATGGCTGTTTTTCTTATTATTTATGATAAATTCACAAGTAAAATAGATATTTTTTCACTTTCGCAAATAAAGTTTACCTCGAACATTAATTTTTGTATGTATTATTATGTTAAACATACTTACTTAAACGATACACAAACGTACTTGCATAAAAATGATAATATTAAAATAAGCATAATTTATTCTAAAAAAATAAAAATGCATCATTTATGCTTATTAGATATTTTTTAGGTAAGTACGTTAATGTATCGGTTTCAAGAATATATAAATGCTTACAAAAAAAAAATTGACAACTCCAAATTTCCTTAGACCTATACAAAATAGATTTATATCGATAACAGAAGTTACCGTTAAAATTTGTCGAATGTCTCCAAAATCATGGTGTACTTATACTTATTTGTCCATACTGAAAGGTAACAGTTTACGAGAAATGTTGTAGTTCTATTCCACATCTCTAGTCTACACATTGCTATTTTACGTTTGGAAAATTTGACGTGAGAATATGAGGAAGGAAGGTAAACAGTTTGGTACAATTGCCTCCTTCGGGAACATTCCTAGATTTTCTTTGTACTATCGATGCTTTGTGCTCCCTTCAAACAGACTTAAAGGAAAGTTTTCTGGTAATATTGAGCGGAAGTTACTCTGTGGTTGCTTTGGGTTCGTTTTCTTTTAAAGTTGGTTTTGTTTTTATAGTACCTAGACTTTTAAAGGATATCTACCAAAAAGCGTTCACGTTTAATTTCCTAACGCAAATCGAAAAACTACCACGATATTTCTACTAGTATTTTCCGATAGTTTATCAACTGACGTGGAAATGGATCAACTTACGGAGACAGATATATACACTATATTTTACTTTTATTTTAAAATGGGGTCGTTTTTAGGATTCCGCAGTCAAAAAGGAACCCTTATAGTTTCGTCACGTCCGTCTGTCTGTCTATCCGCGGCTTAATTTAGAGGTACTAGAAAGCTGAAATTTAATATGGATGTACATTTTATCCACGCCAACAAAGTGGTAAAATAAAATCTAGAAAAATCTTTTTTTCAACACATTTGCTCATAAAACAGCTCTATTTGCACAGTATTAAGGTCCATAATCCAGCTTATTAAACACGCGTGCTTTTTAGGGTTCCGTACCTCAAAAGAAAAAAACGGAACCCTTATAGAATCACTTTGTTGTCCGTCTGTCTGTCTGTCTGTCTGTCTGTCTGTCAAGACCCTTTATCTCACGAACCGGTAAAGGTATCAGGTTGAAATTAATACCACATATAAGGATCCATGAACCACACAAGATCTGAAAATTTCAATTTTTTACAACGACGCAATCAAAGATATGGCATTTTATGTCCTCATCTCCATACATTTATGCAAAAAACCAAAACCTACAGGGTACTTCCCATTGACCTAAAATTATGAAATTTGGCAAGAAGCTAGGTCTCACAGTACAAATAATGGGAAAAGTCTGAAATCATTAAATATTACAACTTTTCTCACAACTAATGGTAACCAATTGTGGTGAGCTCCCGCTTCAAGAACATTCATATAAGAGAGGGGTCAAGTTGAATGGTCGCTGAGGCGATTTTTGTTTTAGTTCTATTTTATAAACGGGAACACTTACAAACTAGAAAATTGATATGTTTATAGTGCATAAGCTGTAAAATATTAACAAATAATAAAATTTTGTCAAGCGCGTGTCGGACTCAAAAAATCTAGCACATTAACTTACTGAAATTTCAACTAATACAATAATGATTATGTGGTGGTACGGAACCCTCTGTGCGCGAGTCCGACTCGCACTTGGCCGATTTTTTTAAAAATAACTTAACTAGTGTTGTAATTTTTGTCTTTTCTTTTTATCTGCAAGATGCAAGGATTTATTTTGCCTAATTACTATTATCGCGCTAAGACCCGGAACAAAATAAACAAGATGCAAGGAGTTTCAATATCTATAACATTCATAATATTTTCATGAATAAGTAAACTGTGTTCGATAATATGATAAATAAATGTTAATTACATGGAAATAATTAATCAACCAACTTACTACAAATTTGTCTTTCAAGTAACAAAATATTCAATATTAAATAATTCAAGAGAGTGAGCCTCAGAACAAAGACCTCCTTGCTGACTAAGCTGTTTGGCAGGCTAGTTTTTTGTTTTTTATAGCGGTGCAAGGAGTTTCTACATCTATAACATTCATAAGAATTTAATGAATTAAGAAACTGTGTGAAAAATTAAAAGGAAAACTATCACAGTTCAGAAGGCTTCACAGGATAATGAGCTATAGCCGAAAAACTGGAAATAATGAAAATAGCAATCAGGCGCTAGGACCTCGTTGAGTTTTAGGAGGTAAAAAGTTTATGTTGTAATCGTTATGGAAATATGCTTTACTGAACCTGAACTCTATACTGCGCGTGACCCGACACGCAATTGGTCGGTTTTTTTTAATAGTAGTTTAGATACAAGTGCTCGTAGGTAGGGTTATTACAAAGGAGTTGACGCTTTGTAAATCTGAGACGCAGTCGAGGGTTTACCGTCACGAGTTTGTAAGAACCCCTACGAACGTGTCGCTGTTTTGCATTATATTTGTGAGAAAAACTACTCACAAATTAGGTTTTTGCATCAGAACTTATCCGAATTGTAAGTTTTACCAAAATGGCGCGTATTTTTTTTTATTATGGAAATCACTCATGACACTTCTTTTTAAACAAAGGAGTTTCGGAGATTGAGCCTTTACGAATATTTCAAATACAAAAAAATATGCTGTAAATGTTCAGGGGAAGGGCAGAGCGATGCACAATGGTATAGAATAAGCTGGTTTATTAGGAAAGATACAAAAGGCATGAGAGCCGTGTGATGAACAAAAACGAACGACAATAACAGACATCTATCAAAATATATAAAACACTTATAAAAACGGCCAGCTAATAGTGGCGTCAACCATGAAGGTGCTTTACACCAACACACCCCCTCAACTCATGGCTTAACGTCACGCAGCCCTAACGCAGCCGTCAGTAGCTCGTGCCTTATACGAGGCAAAGGTTTGGTGAGGATATCTGCCAACATCTTGTCAGTCGCCAGATATTCCAAAGTTATGGCTTTGTTGTCACGCAGCACATCTCTAATAAAGAAATGTCTAATATCAATGTGCTTGCTCTTTGCGTGAAATACACCGTGATCTTCAGCAAGGCAGATAGCACTTAAGTTATCAGCATGCATTCTTACCTTAGACAATGTGTGAAGACCTAGCTCCTTCAGCAGACTATTTAAGTATACAGCCTCTTTCATAGCTTCCGCCAAACTCACAAACTCAGCCTCACACGTAGAAGTCGCAACAATGCGTTGCTTTTGTGAAGTCCAAGATATGGCTGCACCACCTAGTACAAAAACATATCCAGTAAATGATCGTCTATCGATTACACAACTACCCCAGTCTGCATCCGAATACCCCTGAATACATAACCCTGTCGGTTTAAATAACAAACCATGCGTTATTGTACCTTTTAAATATCGCAAGATCCGCTTTGCAGCTTTCCAATGGGTATCTTGTGGATTTTCTGCAAACTGTGCAAGTTTTGCCGTAGCATTAGCAATCTCTGGTCTAGTTGCCACACTTAAATACATGAGTGCTCCGATCAGTTCTCTATAAGGAAAAGATTTCTCTGCAACCTTTTTCTCTTCACTTATCACTTGTTTTCCTGTCTCCATTGGAGTCTGAACAGGATTACAGTCTTCCATGTTGAATCTTTTCAATATATCTTTAATATATTTTTCTTGTGACAAGTAGTAACCATTACCATTTTTCTTTATATCTATCCCAAGACAATAAGTTGCAGGACCAAAGTCTTTTAACTCAAATTTCTTGGCCAGTTCTTGTTTGAACTTATCTATCACATCTCTCCGTTGCGAGCAGATCAAAATATCATCGACATAGATAACTACAAAAAGATCAGCTCCATCTTTAGTATGTTTATGATACAAGCAAGGTTCACTCACAGTAGGTCTCAACCCCATCTCTTTCAGCTTTGAATCCAGCTTAATATTCCACTGTCGTCCAGCTTGTTTGAGACCGTATAGTGATTTCCTTAGAAGACATGTGTCACCACCTGCTTTTATTTCTTCAAGCATTCTTATTGCCTTTTTTCCTGTTTCACTTTTACTATCTATTTCGATTAGTTTCTTTAGACTTTCTTCCAACAGTTCTGGAACCTTCATATAAATGTCTTCGTTTAAGTCTCCGTTTAAATATGCCGTGTTGATATCAATTTGGTCTATGTCCATTCCCATCTCAACGGCTAAAGCAACCAACAGACGTACAGTTCCAATTCGCGCAACTGGAGAAAAAGTCTTATTATAATCCAGCCCTTCTCGCTGACTATACCCTTTCGCAACTAATCTCGCCTTCTTTTTCTCTGTTTTGTCAACGTTTAACTTTGTTGTCAGTACGTATCGACAACCTACGACATTTCTATCAGGAGGCTTCTTCACAATGTTCCATGTATTATTTTTTACAAGGCTCCTTATCTCAGATAATATCGCTTCTTGCCATTTGTCTTTTTCATCACTACTCAAGGCCTGCTTTAACGTGATCTCAATAACTCCAGCAAAGTCATCAGTGTCGGCGTATTCCTCTGTTGATGCTTCGCTTCCATTATTTTCAGTTTCTTCAATCTCGACCATATTATACAGCTTTCGAGGACGCCCGACGTGCCCTCTTTCAATTCTTGGTCTTCCAGGACCTCTTTTTAGAGTGATATTCCTCTCTAAAGCCTCATTGCCATCACTATCATTACTAACTCTAGTACCGTCTCCACTAGTATACGTACTACCGCTTGTTTCATCGCTCAATGGCAAATCTGGTGGCCTTTCTGATGAGATTTCTACACTTAAGGGTTGTCCCGTCAAAGAACCCGACTGTCCCGCTTGAATTTCTATTTCAACAGTCTTTTTATCACTATTCTTTTCACAGTGTGGTTCAATGAGTGACTCTTTTAAAATATTATCATTATTTTCAGGTAGCTTACCTTCTTGAAAACGAACATCCCTCGACACTATTATTTTTCTGTCTTCAGGTATCCACACTTTATATCCAATAGATTCAGCTGGATAACCAACAAAAATGCCGAGTGAACTTCTTGGTGCAAACTTATCCTTTCCTGGTTCTTTGTTCAAGACGTGTACTTTTGTACCGAACGATCTAAAATATTCGATATTCACAGGTCTCCCGATCCATTTTTCATAGGGAATTTCACCGTTCAAGCTACTACATGGACACCTATTACGTATGTAGCACGCCGTCGCAACGGCTTCTGCCCAAAAACTTGCGGCTAGTCCCGAGGATAAAAGCATACATCTTGCCTTTTCAAGCAATGAACGATTCATACGTTCAGCTGTTCCGTTACTTTGGGGTGTATGCGGCGTTGTTAGTCGTCTCGTAATTCCCGCACTTTGTAAATATAAATCAAAATTTTTATTTACAAATTCACCACCGTTATCCGATTGTAAACATTTGATTTTCCTATTTGACATATTTTCAACCTGACACTTGAAAATCTTGAACTTTGACAATACGTCACTTTTATTTTTTAGCATGAAGACTTCACACCAACGAGTACAGTCGTCAATAAAAGTAACAAAATATTTATTTCCCGCGTTCGATTGAACTCTCATGGGACCTACCACATCAGAATAAATTATTCGCAACTTCTCATTGCAGGGTCCACTGGACTTCACAAAAGGCAACGAAACCATTTTCCCTTTAGCACACACATCACAATCACGCAAGTCACAATCAGTATTTACCGGGTCAATACCTGATTTCTTAAGTAATTTCATAAGATCTCTTCCATTCAAATGTCCCATACGTTCATGCCATCTATACAGATCGACATTCTTACTTCCTGATACCACAGACGCTGAAGCGTCCATTTCCCTCAAGTAATATAAATTATCTCGCCGGTCAGCGGTCAGCTTTACTTCGCCATCCTTGACTGCGTATGCTACATCACGCTTAAAAGTGACTACACAGCCTCGTTCAGTGAGCTTAGCGATTGAAATTAAATTACTTCGTAAGTCGGGAACTAGTAAAGTATCTTCAAATTTTATGAAGCGCGTACGGTCGTCATTGCATGCTAATATCTTAACTGTACCCTTACCTTGCACGGTTGTAAAAGATTCAGTGGCTAACTTTAACTTTTGGCTCGAAGGCAGTACCTCCTCAAACCTTGCCGCGTCGTTGCACATGTGAGCACTGCATCCGCTATCAAATAGCCATTCTTGACGGCGCTTAGCTCCTACAGCCAGGCAGTCTGAAATTTGATTGATGGTTAATGCTTCACATTCTACAGTTCCATCTGGTTCTGCGCAACTTTCAGCGCACCTAGTTTCCGAAGTTTTCTTCTTCTTTTTACAGTCCGATGCCTTGTGTCCAAATATATGACATTTAAAGCATTTATATTTAAAATTCGTTCCAGTTCCGTTCCCTTTCTTCTGACTACTTGTTCCAGCTCCAGATCAGGTATCATAGTTGTCTCTTGTCAATGTTTGGATACGTATACTCGAAGACATTTTTGGATCCGACTATACCTAATTTACCAAATATTTTTACGACTACTATTTTTTTTACCAGCTCTGGGCCCATAACCCTTGTTCAGGGGAAGGGCAGAGCGATGCACAATGGTATAGAATAAGCTGGTTTATTAGGAAAGATACAAAAGGCATGAGAGCCGTGTGATGAACAAAAACGAACGACAATAACAGACATCTATCAAAATATATAAAACACTTATAAAAACGGCCAGCTAATAGTGGCGTCAACCATGAAGGTGCTTTACACCAACAGTAAACTTCTAAGGATCTACGTAATCACAAAAATTTATAAAATTTTATTTATCAAGCAAATATTAAAATTTATTGTCAAAAATACATGTCAAATTACAATTGTCAAAGTCAAAACTAACGCTAAACAAGAAAAACAAGAACAGCTTAATGTCCTTACGTCCCGCCCCGATTCACGGGCGATAATCTTCATACATGAAAAACTCGCCATATAGTCTATGGATTTAAACTAGAGGAATAGACAAAAGACCCTTTATTACTCAAATTGACAGTACTTTCTCTCCTTATTTTAAAAAGTAAAAATTAAAGAAGCCTGTGAAAGAATCCTGTAGAGATGAGAAAAAATGTCTGCTTTTGTCGCTAAGTAAAAGTGCATTTGGTTGTGAATTAAAGTAATAAAACGAGTTAAAAACCATAATATCTTTGTTTTAAAACACAAAATCTCAAAACGACGTAATGTGCGCCAAGTTTTTTGTTGTGAAGAAGCAAGAAGAAGGAATTGTTGGTAAAGCATCAATTGTCAAGAATTTGTAATCAAGAAAAGTCGGAACCTTCAGTCAGTTATAATATAGTGGTAAAATTGTGCATATTTCTGAATAGTTTAGTGTGAAACGAGATTCCAGTGAAAATATTGTTGTTACCTTCGCACGTGTACATCATGAGATTGAAGAAACGTCTTGTCTAGATGTTTGTTTGGTTTGTTGTAAATGTTTGTTTACTAAGCTTCCCATTTTTCTCATGGATTTTTACTTGCATTATATTCCGCATGCCATGACTTTCAATAAATATTATGTATAGAATTTGCTTTGAATAAATAAAACTATATCTACATCTGATGTCTTTTATTGCTTTAAAACTAAGAAAAGTAAAAGAAAAATATTTGTAACGTAAAAGACTAGTATCATATCCAAAAAATAATAGTAGCCAAACTAGGGAATTAAGATTCCAAATCAGAACAAATAAAAAAAACCGAGTTGTCAAAATGATTTGATGAGGGCATCAAACCTCCTTGGAAGGCATTCTTATAGCGAGTTTTGACATAAAGGAGATTCCCGTCTGATGCGTTAGTATCCCTAAGTAGTTTGTGCCCCGATTCTACCCTGGTCCAAACGTGCCCGTGCTGTAAATATATATTAAATTTTAAAAATAAGTTGCTTAGTTTTATCTTTTTTTCAGCTGAATTTTAAATAATTTTATACTTAGAATGTAAGACTTCTTGCTATCATACTTTTTTATTGGCCATAGGGAAATTAAAAAAAAATTGCATTATCTTGGTAGGTAAGTATACGACGCACAAAATAAGTTTGGCCCTGTCATTGATGCGCAGAAGAAAAAAATGGCCCATTTTTTACTACTGCGCATCAATGACAGGGCCAAAGTTATTTTGTGCGACGTATAACTATTTACTTACGGGCAATGTTTACGTTCTTGTAAGTTCCCTTTTCGGGTTTTTTTTTTGTATTGAAAACTTTGTTACCGCCTCCTACGGCGATTTTGTTGGACTTGGGTTCATTGTCGACCCAAAATATTTTTGTGATAAACTCAAGTTTCTGTGTTTTTTTCAAATAAAAATGCGTTTTGTTGCATTTTCACTAAGAAAACAACATCCGTATTGTAGAAAAACCAAATTAAAAGAATCCCAGCGAAATTTTTTCAATTTGTTTAAATCAACATTTGTCTTGCAACAGCTGCTAAGTCCAGTAGACGTCGTCCGAGCTCAAAAATTTCATTAAAACAAATACTGTTATCGTCCGACAAACGGCAAAGATAAAAGACTCGTGACAGTAACAAGTGACTCCAATTTAACTTTTGGAAATCTCGTTTTCCCCTTTCTTACCTTACTACCCCCTCTGTCGTCTGGTTTGAATTCAAATGAGACTGAGAATTGCTTTCAATGTAAATATTTGAGGAGTTAACTGCAAACAATAGTGGTAGAAGTGATTTGAAATCAAAGTACCGTAACTGTTAATTGTTAAAATATTTGACGTAAATTTGTTTAATTTTATTTTTCGGGGTTCCGTAGTCAATAAGGAATGTTATAGTTTCATCATGTCAGGGACTCAATTCTTGAAAATCACTGGGTGATGAAATATCTCTTTTGAGACTTTAAAAATTCACAGTGATACGGAACCCTCGGTGCGCATTTCTGGCTCGCACTTGACCGGTTTGTTTGTTTGTAATATAAATGAAAACCTTTAGCTAGGTTATTTTTTTAGACCATTTCCTTTTTGTTCTACGACTTTGCTAACAACGCACGAAAAATTTTCAACTTCCCATACAAAATGGGTCGGTCACGTGACGTGACCACTTTAGTATGGAGAGTTGAAAATTTTTAGTGCGTTGTTAGCAAAGTCGTAGAACAAAAGTTATTGCTTTTGACCTCGCTAATAAGTGGGCAAAAGGAAATCAGGTCCAAAAAAATAACCTTGTGTACTAAATTTCTTAAAGTCGCTGATAAAAAACTTGATTACCGTTTTTTAACGATACTATTATCCGCTTTAAAGCTTCATTTTGCTTTATAGAGTTACATAAATTGTTTTATGCCTCTGCTTTTATGCCCAATAACTGAAGTACTTGCTGTATTGTGAGTACTTGCTGTTTGGCATGTTTTATAGGGTGAGGTATCGGCCACTTTCTGCTCTCGTTTTCTTTTTTTTATGTTACAAGTGAGCAAACGAGCAGGTGGGCCACTTGATGGTGAGTGGTCACCACCGCCCATAGCACCCACTGTTTTATTAATGGCAAATTTTGACACTAATAAGACAGCGAAGGGCGTTGCTCACTTTGAGACCTAAGATGGTATGCCTCATGTGCCTCTAATTTCACTGGCTCCTTTGCCCTTCAAACCGAAACACAGCAGAGCATACACTACTACTTCACGGCAGAAAAAAGCAAGGGGGTTGTACTTCCCCAGTCGGACTTTCCACAAAAACCCTACTACCTTCTCTTCTCGTTCTAGGTATAAATTGTTTCAGAATTTTTCAGTGTATTATGACATAAAACATATTTATGTAAACTATATAAAATAATAATAATAATAATATTTACATAAATATGGTGTTTGGTTCAGGGTGTAAGGAAAGGGACTCCATTCTTGAAAATCACCGGGTGATAAAACATAACTTTTGAGACTTTAAAAATTCACATTTGCCCTGATAAACTGTTGAAAGTTAAATCAGAATAGATGAAAATTAACAATCAAAGACTGCTTTATATTTTACGAATATCAATCTTCACTTTTGAAAAGAAGTATCTGTGATTTTGAATTTTTTGAGTAATATTTTATCACCCGGTGATATTCAAGAATTGGCTCCCAGGATATAATCAGTAAAAGTAGTTGAACAACTTTGAGTGAAAAATTTTCCGGGGAATGAAAAAGAAATCGGCCTGTCCATACAAATTTGCAAACTTTTGTATGGAGAAGCCAATCTTTTTTCTCAATTCCGTTGACTGATCTTGGCCCTTTCGTTTTTCGGTCCCTTACACAAACACTTTCTTCAGAAATGAACCAGACTGTTTAATTTGAAAATCTTGTAAGGCACTGCTTATTTTGTTTTATTAATTTAAAGTTGTAAATACATTCTTCGAATTAATTCACTGTGAGCAAAATGCAATTTGTTTCTCATTAAAAATAAGAGTGTAAAATCTCGTAATTTCTGTTGTCTTTTCTGTGTAACTGGTAATAACAATAAAAAACTTACACACAAAAATACGAAAAACGTACGAAAAATGGGTGGATAATAGAAAACAATCCAGTTATCACTTCAGCAGAGTGGAGTCGCACTTCGCAAAATAAACGTAGGCAGAGAGCTCGCAATCGTTTTATGGCTTGATTTTCGTATTCATTGCGGTTTCTGGCCATAGTATTTGGAAGAAAATATACAGGGTGTTAATTTGATTGCGTGCCATAGCTCAGGAGCGGGATCAGTATCAGTAACTGAACAACTTTTCGTAAAAAACATAGGTCGAAATACGTAAAACCAAATTTGACCTTCCATACAAAATGCGCTATCAGCTGATGCAGTTTCTATGGGAGGTAAAAAATTTAAATTCGTTTTTTGACCTATGTTCCTTGGGAAAAGTTGTTCAGATACTGATACTGATCTCGCCCCTGAATTATTGCATGCAATCAAATAACACCCTGTATACAAACAGTCCACATACTCAGTCGACAGTCTATAAAATTGTTCGTCTGAAGGCTGTAAGGAACAGATTTCCGAAAACTGAAAGGGAAATCAGTCAACGTAACTGAACAACTTTCAGTGAATAAATAGGAAATAACAGGAAATAAAAAAAATCTACCTGTCCATACAAACCGTCCAATCAAGTTTTAAATTTTGTATGAAGAGACCGATTATTTTTCATTTTCTGAAAGTTTTTATATTATTTTTTTTATTGAAAATGGGCTTATTCTTGACCTCGATCTAGTCTTGAAGACAGAGATGAGGTCGACGATGGAACGAACTTGCCCAGAATAAGCCTATTCACTCGAGACTTGAAGAGATTCGGGTTATATGAACTCGGGAACACAGACGCAGGCAGAGAATTCCACTCTTTAGCTGTGCGCATTATAAAAGACGTTTCAAAGCGCTTTGTGCGAATGTGTGGAATATCAACCAAGTATGGGTGATATCCTGCGGTGCGTCTGGACTCCCGATGGTAGAAGGGATATGGTGGAATAAGCTCGTGGAGCTCTTCAGAGATTCACTGAAAGTTGTTCAGTTACGTTGACTGATCATGCCCTTTCAGTTTTCGAAAACCTATTCCCTTACACCCTGTAAACTTTAAATTAGGATGGCGAAAATAATTTTAAAATTGTTGAATCTCTTCATCACAATTTTGTGGTTTGTAAGAATGATGAACGATCTCACAAAACCTGGTATAAGAGTTTTTGACGCGCCAAAAGACTCAAAGACAACTCCATCGAAAAAGCTTTGAATATTTTGACCCTGGCTATTTTAATATCTATGTCGCAGGATAATGTAAACAGTCGGCAAATTTTTAAACGGCGCCGGCAGATTGTAAACAGGAGATCACTGGTGCATTTTAGGTGAGCCGAGTGAGCGTATGAGCGTGCCGCGGAAGCAGCTGGCGAGTACCAGAAATTAATTACACGCCGTTTTGTAAAATGCCGCGGAATTATGTAAAATGACAAATTAAAACAAAATCGGCATTTTGTAGAATGCCAAGGCATAATGCTTGTTAGCGTTACGGCTGGCACCATGGGCCGCGGTTAGGTATAGGTGACTGCAGTAAGTAAGATGTTAGATACAAAGGACGGATGCTGCTGCCCATTCTTCAGTTTATAACCCTTAGCCGCCTCTTACGACACCCACGGGTATGTAAGGGTTGGTACTATTCTTTGCTGGCACCACACGGGACCTATATTTTACCTACTATACTACATATATATCTGCAATGAATACTTTAGTCACCAATTCTTGTACAATCACGGTGCAAAAACGTGGTCGAGTACAAATTAGGTTATATCACTCGAGGCCGGGGTATCCTTTACAGAGAGTGGATGGTGTAATTTGCAAGTGCTGTGTGGAGCAAGCGTGACTGGAACCAAAGAGATTGCACAAAGCTAGCTCGAGCCATTTGTCCAATAATGGTTCCGTACCTGTTTTCCGTGTATAACAAACTAGCTTTTGCCTGCGTCTTCGTCTGAATGTTAATTGATTGTAATAAATAAAACAAAAATGAGAAAAAAAAATCTTATTTCCAAAAAATAAAAGTATACCTGCTATCAAATAAATTAGTTTCATTAAAATCGGTTCAGTAGTTTTTGCGTGATGCAAGTTCGAACAAATAAATAAAAAGTCAAAATCTGTGATTTGGATTCTGGGGCACCAAAATAAAAATAACGTGATATTTTTTTTATAAATATCTTTAATGATAAAAGTCAGACTGATTGACTGACTGATGACTGAACATGACTGGTCAAACTGATTTTCGTTTAGTTATTGTCAGAGCTTTCCCCCAGCCAACTAGCGCCCCCATCAGTTAAAAAAATATTACTCGCTAAATACAAGAAGACGTAGTGACCAAATACGAGAACGGGATGCTGAGATGGTTTGGTCATGTAGAGAGGATGAATGAACGAAGATTGACGAAAGAGATCTACCAGGCGAGAGTGAATGGAAACGTTGGAAGGGGAAGGCCTAGGCGAACGTACCAGGACCAAATTCAGGACGTTCTGAATAAAGGCCAGGTTAAAAGTACCCTAAACCGACGAGCATGTATGAAAGTATTGATGAAAGTACAGGAAGCAAGGGAAGTATGTCAAGATCGTAGCAGGTGGAGGACTGTGGTCTCTGCCTACCCCAACGGGAAAGAGGCGTGATGTTATTTATGTATGTATGTAAATACAAAACTTATCGAAATACTGTCTTACAAAATTGTAGTAAAGGTACCCTAGTTTATTTAGAACCTATAAATCCTGAAAAATATAAATTCTGCGGTGAATTCAACAGTTTCACACATAAAAAAACGCAAGAGTACCCCAAAACCAGTTTCATTGATTTTGCTGTGTCGATTTTCCCAGCGACTGAAAATTCTTTGAACTCTTCGTTCGTTGTTTCAAATTCAATATGGGTATTGCTGGAAAGTACTATTTTTCTGAAGAATTTTATTTTGGCAAGATTTCAGCCATAACTAATACTAAAGTAAATTAATTGACTGGCCATACCTAAGCGTTCTCCCGCACATACAAAAATCTGCTGCAGTAATAAAAAAAATCATGTTATCCCTTAAATTCTTAACTTGTCAGGTAATAAAAGAAAAATAAAAATGACCAAGTATATTATATACAGGGTGTTAATTTGATTGCATGCCATAGCTTAAGGGGTGGCTCAGTAACGTTATAGGAACTCAAAAAAATATTTAGAAAAATCCGACTTAAAAAAAAATAAACTATTGAAACTAAACTAACGCGGAGGGCAATGACCCGGAGCACCGCGCTATCAAAAGCGCGCAAAAGAGTTTCAGTTATGTATGTGCCTACCTCATCCACTGATACTCGCGCGCTGGCTCGGTGATAGCGCGGTGCTCCGTGTGAGTTAAAGTTTCAATGGAGTTTTAGTTTTTTTTTTCAGTAGGATTTTTTTAAATATTTTTTTGTGTTCCTTTATTGTAACTGAAACTATGACCCCTTAAGCTATGGCACGCAATTAAATTAACACCCTGTATATTGTCCCATTGCAAGAAAAATCTCAAGCAGTGGAACACCAATGGCTCGTTATGATAAAATTATTTTTAGTTTTCAGCTATGCAAGATGCTTCAAGGTCTTATTGAACTTTTTGCAATGTTACATTTTATTACCTAAAGATATTAATTAAACTAAACTTCAACCATAACACTTTGTTTCACAGCCGGTAACCATTAATCTTGGTAAGAGCTCAAACTACCTGCATAATGCAAATGAAAATCCACCTAATGGAATTTTCTGCAAGCGCGAGCTCGTTTGGCTAATTTTATAGCTTTTTGCTGGATTTTTTACCGTACTAGCTGCATGGCTTTGTGCTGAGTTTCCTAAAGATTTTGATACTAATTCCATTTGTGAAGTTACCGAATACTCGTATGCTCTTAATCCGCTGACTGATTTCAGGACTCTTTATTTCGTCTCCATAAGTAGGTATATCGACCAATGAATATAAAACACGTGATCATAATAGGAGAAAAAGAAGATAGTGGTCCCACAAGAAATGGGTAATTGTTTCAGTGCCCAAGTCACGAATTACCTTCTTCCATTGCGACCGCATCCATAGACGAAATAATCATAAACCGCATGTATGGTTGTGTGTCTATCCTTCGTCTATCCTCTCTGTCTAGTCAATTATTAATTACCTGACGGGTAACTTGTAAACGGTAAATTTTGATGCAACTTAAACTACTTGACCTAACCGAACCTAACCTTAACTACCTAACATAACTAAATATAACATAACCTAACCTAACCGAGCATATTAGCCCGTGAAATTACAAACTTGGTCTCGTCAAATTAAAATTTACATAGTTAACATACAGTTAATTTATAATTTAACTAGGTAAATTACAATTTAACGGCTCTATAAATTTACCTGGCGCACATACATAACATCACTTCACGCCTCTTTCCCGTGGGGGTAGGCAGAGACCGCAGTTCACCTCCACCTGCTACGATCTTGAAATACTTCCCTCGCTTCCTGCACTTTCATCAATTTTCTTTCCAGTATCATGTTCAAAATCTCTAACCACAGAGTAGACTAATTTGCTAGTTTTCGGAATCTTTTAGTTTTTGGAAACCTGTCTCTAATACCCCTTATATTTTTTTTATTGTCAGCTTGACCAGAAGAATTAAATAGATTCGGGTTATATGAACTCGGGAATACAGTCGCAGGCAGATAATTCCACTCTATAGCCGTGCGCATTATAAAATATGTTTCAAAGCGCTTTGTGCGAACGTGCGGAACATCAACCAAGTATGGGTAATATCCTGCGGTGCGTCTGGACTCCCGATGGCAGAAGGGGATATTAATCCTAGATCCAAATTTTATCTTATCTACACCAGCGATTATATTAAAAACTGTACTTGAGCGGGCAGTAGATTTTTCCTAAAAGCAATAAATTTGTTTTATGTGAGGTTTATGTAAAAACAGCAATAAAACCGTTTGCCGTCTCGAATGAAGACGCCGCTGGGATCGGACGAAATTGACTCATATGTTAGGGGGGCAGTCTTATTTTTTGGATTTAGATAAATTGGTACGGCTTATCTGAAAGCCCCACAACTGATGTTGGAGTTAAACCGGAATTGGCTGCCGTTTGAATGAGATTTTTTGCTTGTTTTGTTTGTAGATAATTCTCTTTGTAACTTGCTATTTATTTCGTTGCAGTTGCGGCTGAAACAGTTATAATTTACAAAAGAAGGAACTTCTTGTTACACAACTGACCTCCACAACGCGAAGGAAAAAGCAGACACACAACACAATCCTAGATTAGACATTGCCATATTTAGCCCAAAAATATACTAGGTTATTTTTCTGGACCTGATAATATGCGTATGCCCACTTTATTACAGAGGTCAAAAGCAACAACTTTTGTTCTACGACTTTGCTAACAAAACACACGAAAAATTTTCAACTTCCCATACAAAATGGGTCGGTCACGTGACCACTTTAGTATGGGAAGTCGAAAATTTTTCGTGCGTTGTTAGCAAAGTCGTAGAACAAAAGTTGTTGCTTTTGGCCTCTGTAAGGTGGGCATACGTATATCAGGTCCAAAAAAATATCCTTGTCTAAAGGAGAGCTTCTCCTTGAATATTTAGCGACTAATCCAGCTGACAGAGTTTTGTCAAGCGTGTGTTGGTGTGGTTGGTTGTGGATCCGCGTCCTACGGCGTGGCCACGGGTTTAATTCCCGCTCAGGGCAAACATTTGTGTGATGAACACAAATTTGTGTGAAATGTTCCCCAATATATATTTTACAAACCTCCAAATGACTTCTGTGTCCTGAGACAAGTGGTTTTTTGTCGCAAACGCTATAGAATAGAATCAAAATATATGGGATTGACATTAGTTGCCACGCAACATTTCGCATTCAATTCAAGGAATTTCTAATTTGTTGTTCTTGATTTTATTCTACTAGCGTTTGCAATTGTAGAAAGCCTCTTGTCTCTAGGTAGTCTACTCCCAATCCATATATCTATACGATACTACTTCGATACAGCCGAATTAATGACTTCATTCAATCGCGTTAGAGTAAAATATTGGTTGGATGAATTGTCAAATTATCGGTGATAAGTATTTAACCAATATCCTACTCTGTCGTCAAGTGACGAAGTTTTTAATTTGCGTGTTACGAATAGTATTGTACAGATCTGAAGTCCCTTCATATAGGATCCTCAAATCAGATACGTGAAAGTTTTGGCCAAAGTTGATCGTCTAGAATAATACCCTTTAAGAAAATTATATTTTTACTGAATCCTACGTCATACCGTTTTATATATTTATAATATTTTGTAATTTACAGATTCTGCTCGGTGGAGAGTGGCAATAGAAGAATGAAAAAGAAACACACTTGTTATTTTAATACTTATATTTGAATATAAACCTAATCTTTACATGTCTAATTTGAGTTATTTATTTTATTTTATATCACTATTTATTTGAATTTAGTCTCATATTGTTTGGAGTAGTTCATCTGAATTCATGTAGATTCATCAGTTTAGGAAAGGTTTCATCTCTTTTACAATGCAATATTATTATAGCCGTTAAGTTTCTGAAAAGAAACCTATGTTAATATAAATGAAGTAATAAAAAAATGTGGGGACAATCCCCAGGTTTGGAGCACCACCTTCGCCCCAAGCAGCTCGTCCTAGGCTTCCTCTACCCTAAGTCCTAGGTCCGAGGCATATCATCACCCAGCTCACGATGACATGACGCTAAACTACCCTAACAATCCAACTGGATCGTCAGGATTCTGATCATCCTCGCGGAGCTGGATATCCCATCGAAAACCTAATCTACAGTAAAGACTAGGGTTAATGTATGTGGAGAGTGGAACTAACTAACCACAGTACAACCCAGACGGTGATGATGTCTCCCCCCGGTATGTTCATGCCCCGCGTCAAAACCCGACTTCCACGTGGCCCACCTTTAAGGGACGATCACTGACTCATCCAGGGTTCACAGGGTATTGACTATTTCTTTTAGTCACCCATACCAGAGCTGGTCACCGAGCCCGCCAGGCACACGAAGCATACAGTCTTCCTTTAGGAAAACAAGGCACTCCTACAAAATGAGCTCTTCCTGTAATCCCTCCGGGCAGACAATGATCGACATCATCGAATCCCTTAGTTTGTTTTGAAATAAGTTAAACTGAAAATAATTAGCCAGCTCCACACGTCCAAGTGTGAAGTCTGTACTAGATACGGGTATAGTATTATTGCTTGCATGGCCAGCCTAGATCAATAACGGTTTTATAACGAGAGACATAAAGAGTTTGAAGGGCAATTTCCCTCCCCCCAGTCACTGAGTGACTTTATTGCACCAACAAGGTCTCCGTATATCCTTCATAGCTCTCACTTGTGATGCGTAGCTAAATCTCTTTTCCGTTACCAACCCACGCAGGACAAGAATTATGTAGAGTAACCCCAGTCTAAACACTCATTTAAATAAAATGAATTGCATCTAAACTATAAAGGGATTACTCAGCATATTTCGAAGAAGAACATATAAGAAGTAAGTATGACAAAAGATTACTGAAGGTAATCCTTAAATAAAAGTGAAGTATGATGACCAGAACCGTGAAGATACGGGATAGTAGTATCTAAGCTAGGTTGGGCCAAACATTTATGATTTAAGATCTTAAGGGAAAATCAAAAGCATCGAGTATTCAAAACCAAGAACACTGGGAGAATTTAGCGTAAACAACACTAGCTAAAACTCGATGTTCTTTAAAAGAGGACTCAAAAGAAGTATAAAAATGGGATTATTGTATATACTTAAATATTCGGGACATATCTATAATGAAAGAAACTAAACATTATAATTTCTGTTCCATTATTGTTTCCAAGAATCTATTTAGTAATATTAAAGGTGGTTTCACACCGAGTCAAAGTATAATTTTAAGTATGATAAATTATGACAAGTTTTATTAAGGAAAAATAAAACTTAGAATCTTATAAGGTTTAGATTCCTGTATGATTCAATGAAGATTAAATAGGTTAATTAACTACTTTAGGATGACACACATAAAGTTCAGAGGTCCCCCAAGGTCAGAGTGTCGTACAGCCGTCGCAGCCTTACGGGCGAACGTCGTCAACACACTTTACAAGAAGCAACCCACGAACGAACGTAATGTCTCCATCAAGAATATTCTTCCTATTGATTCAAGACAATTCTAATTTATTCCTTATAAACAATTTAATGTCATTAGACTAAACTAGAATGTCTCTACACAAAAGAAGAAGGTTTTAAATTTTCTAACTACTCTACATTTGGTAGACCAACGCAAAGATCAGGAGGTCCTCCCGTGGTATATGCCACTCAAACGACGCATCCAATAATGGGCGAGCGTTGTCAGCACATAACACAAGAAACACTATTTCCAAAAATCCAACGTTAAAACACCTTGCTAATATCCTTCCATTTGTATTGGAGTAACAAACACCAATTCATCCCATACATACAGATGGGTGAATCAGGATGAATCAGCGAAATCCCACACAAATAAAAAGAGATGAACTTTAGTATCAGCCCCTTTTAGGCTTGAGGGCTCCGGCCCAAGAATGATTAAAATAAATAAATCCGAGGGTCGATATTATCAGTTAATCTTAGGCGGATACACCAGTGACACGCGACATACATTTGCCACAACCAATATAGCGGACTTCGGGGACACATGTCACGAGGGCATCCATCCATGCTTGGTCGAACTAAATAAACCTGAGAGCAAGTATTTCTTAATCTCAAAACCTGGGACCCCTAAAATATGGTAGTTAAAGGAAAGATAAGCACCTCCTATGAGCTTGAGTACTGAGATGTAGTAATGCTCTCAGCATGTTCCAATTTTGGGAAATCGAGGCAAAAGATTCAAAATCACTATCAAAACAATTTATTATTATTTGAAATAATATTATTTATTATATTCACTCTACTTAAACTTACCCTTTATTTCACAATAAAATGTCACAAGTTATATCCAAGTTTTAGTTTGAAGATATTTTATTTTAAGATTTTGAGTTTACGTTCTAATTCTTTTGAACTGACGGAATATTTTTAAATTTTATCATATGATGACACTAGTATATTAAAAACTGGAATTTTGATTTAGGGCCAAAGATTTTATATTATTTTCTAAAAAGGTAATTATTTAATGTATTAATATTTTCTTCCATTTTGATTTTGGGTTTTGATTTATTTTTAGTTAAAGAGATAAAAAATTTATAAAGATTTCAAAATAGCGTCTAGCTTTGAATAAAACTAAATCAAAAATGATTTATTTGTTGACTATTTGACAATAATGTCAAATAGACAATTCTACCTAAAAAAAAAAGTATAAAAAATATACATCGTCTAAAGTCTCCTTGAAATGATGATAATAATATACATCAGAGTCCAGTTTCTATGATTTCGCCAAGGACTATTTTTATCAATTTCTCTGTAAAGGAAAAAAAATAATCACAATGAAATTTACATTACCTTTACAATCCAAGCAATACCTTTTTTACCCTTCACGTTTTATCATTTGTGGTTTGCTTTTCCATGTCTATAATGTTCCTTGTAGTTCCTGTACCTGTTTAGAAATAGAACATTATCCTGCCTAGCTATACGCGAACAAAGACATTTGCAGAACTAGTTTATACTTAATTATGGGAAAAGGAAATCTTTATTACTATCTACAAATAACGACTCAGTTTAGAAACACAGTATGTTTTAATTCTCGCAGAGTTATTAATGTTTACAAAAGAAAATCATTAAGAGGGAATAACAATTTACTTAAAGTTTCACACAGTACAAGCCTCTTATGACCCCGCAGGTAGATCTGTAAAGCTGCAAATATTCTCCATTCAACTCTTCCTCCTTTGACATTGAAATCTGATTTTCTCAACGTTATTTAGCTCACACAACCTGGAAGAAACTATAAATTTCATTAAGTCACATTTCACCTTAACTCAAATACACACAACAACTTTGAACCGAAAATAAATAAAAGATGGAAAACCACAAAATTGAATACTTACATAACGTTAGTTTCACTCCACTTATTCTATACACTTTGGAATCAAATCCTGAATGTTAGCGTCTTGAAATTATACGCAAATAAACCTTCCTATACTATATCCTACACGGAGCAATACCTATCTTTGTCTCAATTGAAGGAATCCGAAATCAAGGATCACGGTCTCCTTCAAAAGATTCATCACATCAGCTATTTGATAGCTTCCTCCACGAGCTACAAAAAATATATAAAAATGACTTACTGATGTCTGGAATTAAAACTTCCCTTTTTACCAAGACTATTGATTGGTCCTAAGATTCTTCCAAAAATTTACACAGCCGCAGATCACTTCATTTCACAATTTTGCATGTTAGGCTTTTGCCCAGCAGTGGACCTTTGCTTTTCCGGGATTACCTGAAACTAAGCATTCACGTTAAAATTCTATTTCAGCTCCATTGCCCTCACTATTCAACAAAACCTGATTCTTAGTTTTCTTCTGTTGCTTTCGTTCTTAACATTTTTGCAACTATTTTTTTATCACAATTTGACTCGCAACTCTATTTTTAGCTATTACTCCTTTTTTTTCAGCAAAAATGCCTTTTTACCCCATTCCCCTTTTCCGATTCTGTCCCGACTCTGTCTCGACTGTCACGCCTTGTCATATTTTTCTACTCCCCGTTTCTCGTTACACTTCTTGACAGTTCCTCTAAATAGTATTTTATGCATTTAAAATTTTTTTAGGGTTCCGCAAGTGCACAGTATCGTATTGATTTACGGAAAATTGAGAGTAGACAACCTGACTTGGCTTTGTTACTCTGAAATCAGTCAGTGTCTACCCTAAAATAAAAAAAAGATAGATAGATATTTATTTAATGGCGTCACATCTCAGATTTATTTTGCACAATGTCAAGTAAACAAATTATTATAAAATTATGGCGAGTTCGCCAAAGTCAAGTGGAAGATTTACACAGGAATCCACATCGCGGGGACGCGGGCCTGTGTACTTTGATGACTCCGATAAGTTGATAGGGAAAACTATTGAAGTCACGATGTCAGCCGCTTCTCTCCATCCAAAAATCTTGGTAAAAGCATGTATTCAAATCTTCTAACAAAATGTTCACTTTGGAAGTCGTTTACTGCATAACACCCAATCAAAATTATTCATTAAACTCTTTAATAAACAGGAGAAACAAATATTGGAACAAATACGTGACCGCCATCTTCAAACGTTGACAAACGACCTCCCCTAAAAAAAAAATAGAAATTAAATTAAAAAGTTAATAGCGGTAACCCATGCAGATATGGCATGGTGACATATAATAGCAACGTTATTTGTTATTTGATTGATTCCTCAAAATTATAAATAGATTGTGTTCTCTATTCTGGTTTGAATGAGTGGATGCAAACTCTTGGTTTTCAGGAAGAAACTTTAATCAAATTGAAATTAATTACTTACTTATCAGATATCGCAATGCAGCAAAATTTCATTGAAAAGTTTAAAATAGGTGAGATAGTTAAATGTTCGTCCAAGTTTAGACTCGCTCTACAAGTTATACTGCAACTTTGATGTCTAAATGTCAATACCGATCCGGGATCCAAAGTAGTACAAATCGGATGCGATAAAGCTATGTAGGTTGTATTGATTTAGATTCAGTTATGCAATGTAGATTCTTTATGGAATGTTATTTGAAAATCTAATATATGTAATCTTATGGAAAGAATGTAAGGAAATATTATACAGGGTTTAAGGGACATGTATGTGAAAACTCAAAGAGCATACTCATTCTCCGTAGCAGAACAACTTTCAGTGAATAAAAATTTCAGGAAATTAAAATGAAAATTGTCCTTTCCATACAAACTGTCCAATCAAGTTCGCATATTGGTATGGAGAGGCCGATTATTTTTTCATTTGCTGAAAATTTTGTTTACTGAAAGTTGTTCAGTTACGTAATACGTTGATCAATTGATCGTGCCCTTTAAGTTTTCGGAAAGCTGTCCCTTACACGTTTTATATTTGTTGGTAAGGGTCTGCCATCGCGAATGCATTTGGGAAAAAGTAGATAAAAAAGATTTTGGCTATTGATTTGTCAAAAAAAAAATATCTCGAAAAAAAAACTTAACTAATTTTAAGTAGAGTTTGCTAACTTCCGCGGGCCTGGCGCGGTCATTTTCGCGTTGCTCGACGAAGGGTCTGACTAAATGACCACGTATGTGCTCCGTGAGTTCTTTTATCCTATTGTCAGCTCTAAAGATGCATGAATTTCCAAATGCTGTAATTTTTAACAATAAAATACATCGTTCATTAATACATGCTCGTATATTTGTCATTGACAAGGCAATAAGTGTAATGATATTGATATTGAAATTAACATAATTATCCTTCTTTAATTTCAACATCAGATACAAAATTATTTTAGTTCTATGTATCAATTCTATGTATTGTTTCTAAATAATCATAATTATCCTTCTTTAATTTCAACATCAAATTAGTAAGTTTCTATATCAACATAATTATCCTTCTTTATTTTCAACATCAAACACAAAATCATATCAGTTCTGTGTATTAATATCAAGTCTTTTGATTGTTTATAAATGAACATCTGAGACTGTTCACATTCATGAAACTAGCTAACAAGATTGACTCGTTTGGCTTCCTCTTCAGCTACAAATATGAAACACATTCGTCAAACATGCCTGCTTTTGAGCAATAAAAGCGAAGGCCGTGTAACGGCTCTATAGAGCTAATACAGACGGATGGATAATTAATTGGGCTACACTGATTGGCACTGAAATTCCTGTTTCGTGTGTACATGACAACGAAATGAAACAATGCATGATTGGGGGTGGTGGTGAGGAGGCAAGATCTGAGCGGGTACTTGAACCTTCTTATATGAACTCTATTTTAAGGAAAAAAATACTGGTTTAAATAAATTATAAAATGAACTTTGAATGGGTATTGGAAAATCCAATGTTTTTTTAATTATTTGACCCATTTTTCCGCTAATTTACTCACGGGTAAGGTCGTATCCTATAGATTGTGTATTTGAAAACTTTTATTCAGTAAGATTTTATGGTTTTTTTATCGTTACCACGGATAAAAATTACTGGACAAAGATTATCACTTCAGTATAACAAGAAGTATAATTCGAAGATAAAAGGTTTTTGGTTTTCCTGCAGAAAAGGGATCCAGGGCAATCCATATCAAGCTAGGTAAGAATACATTCTTTCATTTCTTCCGCTTCTTTAAATTCCTTCATTGTTCGAACCGCATCTTTTATTTCATGCCTACTTCGTAATCTGCCCTTCACAATTCTACACGTCTACTCGGTTAATTTATCTTGCAAAATAGCTAACACTTCAGATTTTTGTTTTGATTGGCTAGCAGATGTCTAGTATTAGGTCGGACCAGACACAGATATCTTGCGTCCCATATTAGCGTAAAACATGTGGCGCATCTTACTCTCAGTGTGGCCGTAGCTGGAGTTTTGCATGTACAGTCAAGAGCACATCAAGCTTGACACATTGAACTTTGTAGCGTTTTTATTTCAATAGACGTACGAACTAGAAAATCGCAAAATTTCACAACCACAGGCAGGATTCGAACCTGCGTCTTCTGCGTAAGTACCGCAGACTCTTTACCAACTAGGCTACTGTGGTCCTGCCCGATGTTGTGAAACTTAGTGACCTCTTTACGCATTTCAACGTTGCGTTTGTGCTGCCACCTAGTAAGCGTTTTTTTTTTTGCTGTACTAGCTCAACTAGCAGCACAAACGCAACGTTGAAATGCGTAAAGAGGTCGCTAAGTTTCACAACATCGGGCAGGACCACAGTAGCCTAGTTGGTAAAGCGTCTGCGGTACTTACGCAGAAGACGCAGTTTCGAATCCTGCCTGTGGTTGTGAAATTTTGCGATTTTCTAGTTTGTAGATTTATCCGAACACAGGAAGTGTTAAAATAAAAGTAATTTTCAATAGACGTACGTGCTAGAGTCGCACTGCGAGTGTCAAGCTTGACTTGTTGATGACTGTACGGCTCAAGACGCAATGCCTCGCAACGCAGCGCTCTACCGTATCTTGCGCGTTGTGTGAACGGTGTGTAGAAATTGTATGAAACGTAATGTTGGTGCATAACGCGGCGCAAGATGTGTCGCTCAAGATAAGCTGCGTCGGGTCAGACCCTAAATACAACGCTGCTTCCTCTCATGACTTGTACTACTGAGTATTGCCACTTCTGATTCGCAGGTGGTTTACATGCATGGAGGTATCTCAGGCTGCCGCAGTAATGTTCACAGCATGATAATTGGGGCATTTCGTCTGCACTAGTTTGAACTGTTGAATATCATCAGTAATTTTTGGAAACTTGGCTTTTTTGCATGTTTCTAGAACATGAAAGACAACTCTATCAAAGAAGTAAGGGTTGCAAAACAAAAACCAAATTTGGACGTCCAATACCAATTCCACCACAGCCATCACAAAATTTATTCCAAAAGTAATAATTTTCGTTACGCTGCCATCGCTTTCATGTCTTTTTGGGTTTTTGACGCCTTTATAAAAACCAATTTTTGTTCAGTTCCGTGGTCGATACTTCCATATATTGTACATATGATAAGTGCGAAAGTAGCTCTGAATATCTGTGTGTACGTCTGTTACGCCTCCACATCTAATCTACTGAATCAATTGGGTACTAAGATAGCTTGAACCAAAGAGATTTGAACCTCGCTGTGAGGTTTACACTATAGGGAAGGACACAAGCTACTTTTTTTTAACACAAAACTTCACGCGTACGAAGTCACAGGCATCAGCTAGTCAAATAATAAGTTTACATAACTAAAAAGTTATTCTAATAGGGTAAACCAGACCCTCATCGTAGGTTTGGCATAGTTGCCAACCTGGCTGTCTGGAAATCAGCCAGAATCAATGCTCTATGTACCTTTCGAAGCAAGGACCTGAAACTACCAACGTTGCTGAACTTTCATGATCGGAAAGAAAGATCATCATCATCATCATCATGACATCCCAACAAACGTCCACTACAGGACAGGGAACTCACTCCAGAATTTCAGATTTTGCTGAAACAATGTGGAGGGGAAGTACCATAGTCACCACGCTTTTTAGCGTTACGGCTGGCACCATGGACCGCGGTTGTTATTGACCGCAGTAAGTAAGATGATATGACACACAGGAGGATGCTGCTGCCCATCCTCCAGCTTGGAAAGAAAGATCAACTACCACAAATTAACAGCTCATCATGACATCCCATGAACCGTCCACTACAGAACAGGGAACTCCCTCCAAATTGCAGCTTTTGCTGAAACAATGAGAAGGAGAATTACCATAGTCATATTACCACGATTGTAAGCGTTACAGCTGGCACCGTAGACAGCGGTTGTTGGTTACCGCATAATGTAAGATGATACGATACACAGAAGGATGCTCCTGCCCATCCTCTGGTTCATTTACCATAAGTTGCCTCTTACAAACCCACGGGTACAGATGGGTTGGTACACACGGCCGCACATCAGTAGAAACACTTCTAAACCTTATGGCGTGGTAATAGAGTTGAAAAAGTTTCTACCGACAAGCGGTTGACCGTACTATTCTTCACCGGCACCACACGGGGCCAGCTTAATAAACAATAACAATAAGAAATCCTTTCGCGGTGCCGTTTCATAACTGAAGATTGGTTGTCAGTTCCGCACACTTTTTTGATAATTCAACATATTCTATAGGCTATACACACACAATCTCACGAATGCGAGAGCTCGCTCTCCTCAAATGCCTTATTATTTGATTTGCTCGCTTCCACTGCTCTATCCTCTCGTGTGAAACAGGCCTACCTACGCAATCAGCTGAACATGGATGAACGTGGCTGAACGTGTAACGACATTTATGTAGGTATGTGCTGTTCAGAGATGTTTTCTCTTCAAATTGTAGACATAATAATACTTAGAAAATCCTAAACAATAATTTTCACTTCTCATATAAAATAATCGGTTCGTGTGGTGCCGGAAAAGAATAGTACCATACCATCTCTACTAGTGGGTGTCGTAAGAGGCGACTTACTAAAGGATTATGAACTAGACGACGAGCAGCAGCATCCTTCTGTGGATCGTACCATCTTCTATACTGCGATCGAAAACATCCTTTTACCTTATTCCTTTCCTACACCAAGTATTCCTGTCCCAACTAACCTATCCCTCCCGTTCCTTTTATCCCTGTCCATTCCGCCAATCTAAGGTTGACCGCGCCGATGGATGCGTGGCTAGAGGCGAGTCTAGTCGAAAGCGGTCACAGGCCCTGGGCCCAGGCGAACCCAGAACTAGGCTAGCCTTGTCCTGGCATGCGGGCTCTGCCAGGATGGACCGTAATCCCTTGCTACTCGTGGGAACGCAATGTTTTTTAATAAAAATAAAAACTTAAAAGGCGGCGGTGTGGTTCGCAACCCATCACGTCACGTTCCTCCCGGGGGCGAAAAGCGGGCTACGGAGAGCCGCTTTGCTACGATGAATGTCAGAGGTGGAATGAATGGCAAAATAGATGAAGTATGTCAGATGATGGATGAAAGGCGTATAGACGTTCTCTGTGTGAATGAGACTAAACGGAAAGGTTGTGACACCACAGAACACGGCCCTTACACAGCGTACTGGTCTGGTGTTCCCAGTACCAGCAGAGGCTGTCAGGGAGTCGGTGTCATACTTTCCGGAAGAATGGTAGAGTGCGTGAAAGAAGTCGAGTGTGTGAGCCCAAGACTCATCTGGGTCAGACTGAAAGTCGGACTGACCCGAATTTTTGTTCTAGGTGCATATGCACCAACGAATATTGGTTCGCGAAAGTCCCTGAAAGCCCAGAAAGAAACAGATGAGTTTTGGGAAAATATGAGAGATACGTTAGAGAAATGTGATCAGAATGAACGAGTTATCATGCTAGGTGATTTTAATGGATGGGTAGGAAGAAAGCGTGACGGTTATGAAAGAGTTGTTGGTAAGTTTGGTGATGAACGTGTGAATGATAATGGAATAAGTTTGCTTGAGATATGTTTGGAATGGAGTCTTTTTGTGGCAAACACTATGTTTGACCACAAAAGGATCCATATGTTTACAAGAGAGGAGGGTGATGCGAGAAGTATGATCGATTTTGTAGTTGTGGATGAAAGATTGAGAAAAAGAGTTCTGGACGCTCGCGCATATCGTGGAGCCGCCATCGACACAGACCACCACCTGGTTGTGACCCGAATTGGTGGTCTATTTAACCGGTGGCGGCATAGACCACAAGAGCAGACGAGCATTCTAGAACGTATCAAAGTAGAGAGATTGCAAGAGGAGGATGTCAGAAAAGAATACTTGAAAGAATTGAGTGAAAGATTTGAGAACCTGGATGAAGTAAATGATATTGAATGTTTGTGGAATGAATTTAAAGATGGAGTAGTAAGTATAGCTGTCAATGTTTGTGGGGTGTCAAAAAGGAGAAAGGATGGAAAGAAGAAGAATATGTGGATGGATAAAAGTGTACAGGCAGCTGTTTGTGAGAAGAAGAAAGCATGGTCAGATTGGTTAGCAGTAAAAGCTAACCAAAGAATGCAGAGGGCAACAAGTGATGACGTAAGTGTAGCAAGAAAGGTATATAAAAGAGCGAAAGGTATTGTTAAGGAAGTCGTTGAGAGAAAGAAAGAGGAGTGTAAGGATGAGTTTGACAGAAGGCTTACTGAAGATTTCCAGTCCAACCAAAAGTTTTTCTGGAAATCCATACGGACAGCCCGAGGAAAGTTTGGAACATCGGAGCTGAGTAAAATCAGAAGCCAGGATGGAAGTATTATAAAAGGTGAAGAATGTGTTTTGAGGAGGTGAAAGGAATATTTTGAAAGTCTGTTTGAGAGAGAAAAAGCAGAGGCCAGCGAACCTAGGTCTTCTGTGGAAATGAATGAGAATGAAGAGGAGAATTGTGTAAGTGAGATAAGTATGGATGAGATTATGAAAGCGATGAAAAGTATGAAATCAGGTAAAGCAGCTGGGTATGATAGAGTGTCGGTCGAGATGTTGAAGGCTGGGCGAGGCATTGTGGCTAGTCAGTTGTACCGCCTTTTCAACTTGTGTTGGACGAACGGCCAAGTACCAGGTGACTGGTGCAAGGCTGTGATTGTGCCGCTGTACAAGGGAAAAGGGTCACAACAGGACTGCAAAAATTATCGCAGGATAAGCCTTCTTAGTGTCGTCGGCAAACTGTATGCAAAGGTTTTGATTGAAAGAGTGATGAAAGATACTGACGATAAAATATGGGATGTACAAGCGGGATTTAGAAAGGGAATGGGATGTACAGATCAGGTCTTTTCCTTGCGGTGCATAGCTGAAAAGTTTTTGGCTAAAAACCAAAAAGTCTACGGCGCGTTCGTGGATTTGGAAAAGGCCTATGACCGAGTGGTGAGGAATGAATTGTGGTCAGCATTGTCTATGTATGGGGTAAACGGTCATCTGATTCAAGCACTGAAATCTCTCTATGAGGATTCCAGTGCTTGTGTCAGAATAAACGGGGCGTACACTGAATGGTTTAGCATCGAAAAAGGTGTTAGGCAGGGATGTGTAGCGTCACCTTGGCTGTTTAACCTGTTCATGGATAATTGTTTGATTGATCTGAAAGAGAGTATGTGTGGACTGAGAATAAATGAGTTACTCATCAAATGTCTTCTCTACGCTGATGACCAAGTTGTACTTGCGTCATCTGCTGACGAGTTGCAGGAGATGGTAACAATGATGAATGTGGCTTTGGACAGGAAAGGAATGAAAGTAAATGTAAGCAAGACTAAAGTAATGGTACTTGAAAGAGAGGAATGTATGACAGAGTGTACTATATTAATAGATGGTGAACAAGTCGAACAAGTGAAGGAGTTTGTGTATCTGGGCTCAAAGTTTACGAGAGATGGAAAGTGTGAAAGTGATATTGAAAGAAGAGTGAATGCTGGAAACATGGTGAATGGTGCCCTGCACGCCTTTATGAGGAGTCAGAAGGTGTCTCACAAGGCTCGTTTGGCTGTTCATAGGGGAGTTTTGGTACCAACACTGATGTATGGCAGTGAAAGCTGGGTATGGCAGAAGAAGCATGAAAGTAAAATTAATGCAGTGGAAATGAGAGCGCTAAGGAGTATGATTGGTGTTAAATTGAGTGACAGGATTAGAAATAGTGTGATAAGAGAACGGTGTGGCGTAAAAGAAGACGTAGTGACCAAAATCGAGAAAGGGATGCTGAGATGGTTTGGTCATGTAGAGAGGATGAATGAACGAAGATTGACGAAAGAGATCTACCAGGCGAGAGTGAATGGAAACGTTGGAAGGGGAAGGCCTAGGCGAACGTACCAGGACCAAATTCAGGACGTTCTGAATAAAGGCCAGGTTAAAAGTACCCTAAACCGACGAGCATGTATGAAAGGATTGATGAAAGTACAGGAAGCAAGGGAAGTATGTCAAGATCGTAGCAGGTGGAGGACTGTGGTCTCTGCCTACCCCAACGGGAAAGAGGCGTGATGTTATGTATGTATGTATGTATGAAAACATCCGCATCGCTAACATGGTGAATTTCCCCTCCATTTTGCTGGAGTTTTGGAGGGAGCTACTTGTCCTGCAATGGACTTTTCATGGGATGTTATGATAATGATGATACATACAAAATAATCAGCGGATCAGGTGTATTGGCATGTTTTTTTTTTTTTGAGATTATGACGTGGGTCGTTTTTGAGTTAGTTGAGTTACCTACCTCTTTGAAGGAACTCACTTTTCACGCAAAATGTGAAATAAATATACAGAGTGTATTTTGTGCTATTGCTCTGGAGCGGGTTTGGGAACGCTCTGTCAATAGGTGGTTTAGTAGCGCGGCAGCGTCACTGTAACTGCAGACGATTTCACACTGAAGCAGCGGCAGAGTCAGTGCTGCTAACTCGCGAAGCGACTACGCGTCAGGTGCTCTCAAAAAGTTTGTATGGTCCCACCCCAGTCGCGCTGCTTAAGTTTGGCGTATGTGAAAGCGGTGATAAACTATTCCCATACATAGGTCAAAAACGAAAAATGTTTGTCCGTGTCTTTACGACAGTACACGGTGCAAAGCAATCGTTGCCCACGCGCCCTGCTAGTCGGACCAGCTGTTTTCAAATTACAAGTGCCAGTTTAACTAGACGGATCTTTCGGGAACTGAAATCTGTATTTTATCGAACACTCCCAGTAAAATCTTCCAAATAAACCAAAGAAATAGAGCTCTCTACTTGCTAACAATTCAAAGTACAAAGAATGTTTTTATGTCACAAGTGGGCAAACGAGCAGTTAGGCCACCTGGTGGTAAGTGTTCACCGCCGCCCATGACACCCACTGTCTTATTACTTAGTGAAATAATTTAATACTTATAAGACAAGAAGACGCGTTACCGACTCTGAGAACTAAGATGGTATACTCGTATGTCTCATCTGCCGGTAATTTCACTGACTCCAATATGGAGTATTTCTCCAGACAGATTGCCCTTGACTTTTTTGCCTTTGCACTTTCTGAAAGTTTTTTACTCTATGTTGTCAGCAAAGCCAGCAGATAATTCATTTGTCTCAGCTCAGCTCACCGCCCAGAGTGTTTGAACGTTGGATTGAGAACCAACGTGTTTGTTTCAATATAAGTTCGTCTTGCTTACTTCGCTCCACGCGATCTGAATTTTAAGTGCACATCCTAATTTGATTGAAATTGTGGCGAAGACGGGCTCGCTACTGCTATGCTATTCTGTAAAGACATACTCACATTTCAGGCGTGAATTCGGTAAGGTTTGCAATTTTAGAGGCGTAATTTATGCATTGCATTATATGGTTGTGAGACGTGGACTCAAACATAAAGAGATAGAGAGAGGTTAGAAACGTTTGAGATGTGGTGTTGGACGAGAATGGAAGGGATCAGTTGGACAGAAAAAAGACAAACGAGGAAGTTAAAGATTTTGTTAAATAGGAAGAGGGACGATGGTCGGACACCTAATAAGACATAACACTTTCATAAGGAGAAATGGAGATTAATTGAATAATTTATTCATGCTACTGCCGGTACTAAAGTTGTTGAAACTTCATTATTAGTTTAGTGAACAAAGCTGTATGTTATCTTATAGGAATTAAGTGGTTGCTCTAAGTAACTCTATTTAATGTAACAAAATTTAAGATACAATATTTATGCAGTTTTAAACTAAAAGCTGAAATTCATTTCTGGTATTATTTTTTTTCTTTTTCAATGTGCAAAGTGGTGCAAGGCATTAATTTATTTGTTCATTTCTCAAGTATTTCCTTCTATATTTATTGACAATTGCAGCAGAAATTCCACCACCACCATAGTCACCACGCTTGCGTTGCGGCTGGCACCATGGACCATTGTTGGTATACCAATGGTAACCTTAGTGTGTTAAATGTTACGATACACCGAAGGATGCTGCTGGACATCCTCCTGTTACAATTCTTTAGAAGCCTCTTACGACACCCACAAGTAAAGATGGCTTAGTATTATATTCTTTGCCCTTACCACACAGTCTACATCGCATACTACTAAACGAGCAATATTTGTATATATATTTGTAATCGGTTTCTCCAAAACGGCTCTAACGATTTCGATGAAATTTACTTTACAGGCGTTTTCGGGGGTGAAAGTTGATCTAGCTAGATCTCAAGTCTGGGAAAAATCGTTTTCCCCAATTTTTTTTGTAATTTCTTAGCGCGTTTTCGTACTTTAAAGAAACTAATAGCGCCATCTGTTGTTGAGTAGCAATAGCTTGCTCACCGGATGATATTTTAATTGTAGCTCGATCGTTCAGGGACTTGATTCTTGAATATAACTAGGTGATAAAATATCACTCAAAAAATTCAAAATCACAGATTTTTCTTTTCAAAAGTGAAGCTTGATACTCGTACAATTTAAAACAGTCCTTGATTGGTAGTTTATATGTATCCTGATTTACTTTTCAACAGTTTATCAGGGCAAATGTGAATTTTAAGGTCTCAAAAGTGATATTTTATTACCCGGTGATTTTCAAGAATTGAGTCCCAGGTACTAAAATATAATGTACTTAACCAAATTCCACAATATGACCCGAGGAAAGCTACATTATTCTTAACATAAGTTATGGAAATGAACAATCAACCGTCAGTGGAAATAATTCTCTATCATCATGCCATAAAGTCCAAAATGCACAACGGTTAGCAGCTGGTTTTATTTTATCAAAACCGTAGCACATACACATCGTAGCCCCAAATACAAATTACACCCTGTATTGATCAAACTATCTAACCTCACAACGAGTTTAACTCGACTATCGGTAATACCTATGTTACGTAAGTCCTTCATAAAAACTTTGCAGCGAAAGTCGTGCTTCGAATATGGATTCTAACTATGGAACTAATGGTAGTTCTATTTTGGTTCGCTAAAAAAAAATTCATGTTTCAAGTCAAATTTGCTTGCTTCAAATAGAAAATAGACACTTCTTGAACTAAATAAATTTTGCACTTGGGCTTATTTGCTAATAAACCCAAGTGCAAAATTTATTTTGTTCAGGAAGTGTCTAAAGTCAAAGTCAAATTGTTTATTGCAACCAAAGATTTTGGAAACTACGCCAGGGGGCGTTCAGCGTTTTTCTTACGTCAATGATTGCAACCCATATGGTAGAAAGATGGTAACATATTATTTACAGTATTAGAAACACATATGGACCTGGAAGGGCACGGCAAGATTATCCTAAAAACTATATTACAGTTTCAATTTAGAATTGTAATTAACATTATTAAAATGAAACAGAAAATTCAAAATGACGAATTAGAAAAATTTAAATTAAATAGATTTAAAATTAAAATACAAATGGAAATATAAAATAAATAGAATTGAAGTTAACACTAAATTAAATTAGAAAATAAAAGTAACGATTAAATTAAAATAGAAACAATGAAAATTAATTAAATCAATTAGATATTTAAACCTAAGAGGTATATTCTAGGTCTATTTTCTTTCGTATTTCGATCAATGTTCCTTCTGAAAAGAATTGATCTAGTTGCTTGCGTATACTGTTAAAAACCAAACTCTACTTGAACAAAGTCGTGGGCACGGCTAGTTAAAAATAAGCTTGTAGACTTAACTACGACCGGTCGTCTATGTTCGCTTTTACGAAGAAAGCAAATTACCTAAGAAAAAGGATCCAATTTATGAGATCGCAAATAATACCTGTCTACTCACGGGAAAACATTCTTAACAAGACAATGTCCTCACAAAGAATCACGTGATTGAAACCGCTGGCAGCTAATCAAATGATATTGTAGAAAAAATAATGGCGGCGAGGAAGCAAAAATATCAATTACGTTTTCGTAATATCGAAATAAACGAAGCGTGCAGTAATATCACATAATGCCTTCCGCTCGATTACGCCCAACACTGGTGATTATGGCCACGCTATTTGTCATCTACCGTTTTCATGTAAAACACCGGCTATGGAGCCTAGCCTGGCGGTTAGAGTTGGGCTCTTGATCTAGAGGTTGTGGGTTCGATTCCCGGTGGAGACTCAAACAAAAATCACCTTGTGCGATTTAAGATTCCGTGCTTCGGAAGACACGTGATGGCGGTGCCTGCTGCTATCTACGGAAGTAGTCAATGTCTAGGCCTATGGCGGCTCAATAAGGTGTATTCCGCTAATTCCGAAAATCGGGTAATTCCAATAATGTCTATTTGCTTCCAAACGAACCATTATTTTTTGTGCTGGTATACGTTACCTAGAGGTCAACTTAACCCGCTTCCCTGCTTTGGTTGATTCCGGTCGCTAAAAGCGAGCGTATGTTGTGGAGGCGCCATTACTGTCGTCGACGCAATTTTCGCGCAATTTTTACGTTATCGGAATTACACCCCAATTGACAGTTTCTTTGTTTGGTAAGTTTTTAAACTGCAAGTTTCCACATTCGATAGATTACCGTTTTTGTGCAGTATGACTTAGATTCAGAACGCTCTACCTAAAGATTTTTAGTTATTTTCGTCTTTAACCGACGAGGGTAATTCTGAAATTTGATAGTTATTGCCTACAAAATTCCTGACGGTTAATTCCGAATTACATTATCTTATAAAATATGTTTATGCTACTCAACAACCAGCTACGATAGTTATTTTTTTGGAGTGTAAACCCGAATGAAAAAGCAATATGTTCCATATGGCACAATAAAATAAAGACTACTTTTGAGTGTCATTCGGAATTATCCGCGTGTCATTCGAAATTGAACTCATGCAATGAAATGAAAACCAAATTTTAAAACATTTTGATCTACTTACTGGGTAAATTTTTGGAAACTATCTTCAAGTTGTGGTTTAGTTTACATATTCAAGAACCCATTTATTATGAGTTTGATACTAAAAACTCAACCACATTTTTATTAGTCAGTTATAATTTGTCACGCTGTCAATTTATCTAAAAAAAGTTTCGTAATTACCCGAATGCATCTTACCAAGGTTTTTGAAATCGGTCATTGACCTTACAACCAACACGATATAATGGTGATGTAAAACACCAAAACAATATTATACTGGGAATAAGGTACAGGTTGGCAAATACTGAGAGAGCATGATCAGTCAATGTAACTTTCAGTGAATAAAACTTTCAGGAAATGAAAAAAATATCGGCCTTAATATTTTTTTTTCACTTTCTGAAAGTTTTATCCACTAAAAGTTGCTTAGTTACGTTGACTATGATCATGCCCTTTCAGTATTAGCAAGCCTATCCATTTCAAACTGTACACGAAAGAACAGAAGGAGATATAAGGTCCAGAGTCTGTTCTGCGTTCATTTCTTCTTCGTTTTATTCAAGAAGTCGTTCGCAAGCCTTCCTCTAATATCATGCTCACGGAGCAAAAAGATCATGCTGCAGTGGATTCTTGTCGTTATCATAGCACGCATCCAATTGGTAGAAGACATATTGCATTCTGCATGTTTGGAGTTCTTTTAACAATCTACGAAATTAACTGAATCTACGCGATTTATATTCAAATAGTTTTCGAAAGCTACAGGCTACAGCACTCTATTCCAAATTATTATTTCCTTGAGCCGTTGGTGGCAACAACTATGACACCAGGAAATGTGAGGTCGGTCATCGTACTTGCAACCCACTCGATATGATGATAACAATTTTCTATTTTAGGGTTCTGTGCCTAATACATGCTTACGAGAACCTAATACACCTAATAATAAACCTGCGTTTTCTGTCCAGGGCCTATCAAATTAGTCTCACTGTTTGATAACTCGATTTGATTCCATCGGTATTTAAACCCTGAACCTCCTAATTTAGCTGCATTTTCTAACCACTACACCACAGATAAGTGATAGATACCAGATGCTAGCAATGAACACGTACACACCGCCGTACGTCGGTGGAAACACTTATTGACTTTGAGCGGATCTCTGGTTTCGGGCGTTTATTGCGTAGCGGTGGTTCAGCTTATACTGGTTTTGTTTCTACGTGCTTGCTGCCGCGTGTACCTATCTAAAATTATCTCTTTTCCGTCTTTGTCTTTGTCCGTCTGTCTGTCTGTCTGTCTGTCTGTCTGTCAAGACCCTTTATCTCACGAACGGGTAAAGGTATCAGGTTGAAATTAATACCATATATTAGGATCCATGAACCACACAAGATCTGAAAATTTCAATTTTTTACAACGACGCAATCAAAAGATATGGCATTTTATGTCCTCATCTCCATACATTTATTAAAAAATGCAAAACCTACAGGGTACTTCCCGTTGACCTAAAATTATGAAATTTGGCAAGAAGCTAGGTCTCACAGTACAAATAATGGGAAAAGTCTGAAATCAATAAATATTACAACTTTTCTCACAACTAATGGTAACCAATTGTGGTGAGCTCCCGTTTCAAGAACATTCATATAAGAGAGGGGTCAAGTTGGATGGTCGCTGAGGCGATTTTTGTTTTAGTTCTATTTAAAAACGGGAACACTTACAAACTTAAAAATTGGTATGTTTATAGTGCATAAGCTATAAAATAACAACAAATAATAAAATTTGGTCAAGCGCGTGTCGGACTCAAAAAATGTAGCACATTAACTTACTGAAATTTCAACTAATACAATTATGATTAATTGAAACATGGTTACTTGAAATAAATAATGATAATAATAATAATGATTATGTGGTGGTACGGAACCCTCAGTGCGCGAGTCCGACTCGCACTTGGCCGGTTTTTTTAATCCAAAATAACTTCGCGAAAAAGTGCTTGGAATTTTTTATTAGATCTTGTTCCCGCCCCGAAACTTACTTATTTAATAAGAGTTCCAATCATAAACTTCCTTCTTTCTTGTATAAATATTACAGCCACTGCTTTCAGCGTCAAAGTAAGGGTACCGCTATAAATAAATCAATTTAATTTGGTATCTTATGGTCCACTCAGTAGCATGAAAAATGTATCCCCCATCCCCTTTACTCACAATAATGAACCAAAGAGACTTGGGTTAATACACTAGCCAGCATTGTCTCGAGCACATTTTCGATACTTATTAAAAAAAAAATTGTAAACAATGTTACATGATTAAAAGCTTGTTCATAAAATAAACTTAAGAGTCAACGAAACAAAAATAAAAGTTTATTATAAAAGACACAATAATGACGATAGAACTTAAAACAAGTTTTATTTTATTTTATTTATTTGGAGAAAAAACAGAACAGTAATGTACATGAGATATTATGCTAGTGGTAATGTAAAAAAAGACTTAACACTACGTCTATAAACATTTCTCGCAGAGAAATAACAAATAGGCTTATCGAAGGCTAAAGTAAGAAACATACTTAGCTTAAAACAAGGAAAAAGTGAGTTAAAACTTAGTATTGAGTGTTACGTAATGTAAAGTGTTATGCGGGTGACTAGTTGAAAGAATAAAAGGTAAAACGCGTTATTAGGTCATAATTTTAAAAATTAATTACTGTCGGTGAGACATTAAATAGTCAGTTAGACTACCTGAAGCACTGGCGAAGGCTCTACATCGCCTTCGCAAGTTGAATATCAGGTTGTCAATAGTATCCTGAGGGATCCTGCTCCATGTTTGAATAAGATGCACAAACAGATCACTTTCGGTATATAAAACTTGAGGCAGTTCTTGGAATTCTTGGAGTTCTTTCGAGCAAATCCCACGCATCATCATTTGTACGTCCCACGCATGAGTAATTAAACTTTGAGAAATAAAAACAATCTCTCTATACAAAATCGAAAACTTGATTCGACAGTTTGTAAAGAAAGACCGACTTTATTTTTCTTTCCTGAAATTTTTATTCACTGCCCTTTCAGTTTTTTCTAAATTTTATCCCTTACATCTTGTTAAATAAAAAAAATAACTTATTAAAAAAATAAATAAATGTTCTGTTTGCTTCTAAAATGCGAATACCTACTCTGCTCGCATGCCGTCGAATCACGCGGGTGACATCCATGAAGACAGTATGATTGATTCAGATGACCTACTTTTTGTCATGCATATTATATATATCACCGATGATATAGATTTATAGCTTCTTAGATATCACAGAGCAGAAAATTCTATTTTATTTTAGCCTTACTCATGTTTGCGTGTCTTAAGAGAGACATCCATTTGGAGAATGGCCGAGTGGTAGTTGCTCTTTCTTTACGATAAGTCTGGGCAACTGAGCTTCGCTCTATAATAGCCGCGTCAACATTTTCAGACATGAGACCAGGGGGGTGATCGTGGTAATTTCAACGATATTACCAAAACAAAAACGTTTGCCTTAAACACTTAGTTAAGACTTAACATGACTTTTGAGGCAAACGTTTTTGTTTTGGAAATGTCGTTGAAATTACCACGATCACCCCCCTAGCTAGATCGATTTTCCGCCCCCGAAAACCCCCGTATGGTAAATTTAATCGAAATCGTTAGAGTCGTTTTCGAGAAACCAATTACAAATATATATATATATACAAGGTGTAACAGAAAGGGTATATCAACCCTGAAGGATGTGATTCTGCCCATGAAACTGAACAACTTTCCCTTAGGAACATAGGTCGAAATACGAAAAATTTTTTTTTACCTCCCATACAAAATGTTTAATCAGTTGATTCAGTTTCTATGGAAGGTCAAAAAAATTTTTTCGTATTTCGACCTATGTTGCTTAGGGAAAGTTGTTCAGTTTCATGGGCAGATTCACATCCTTCAGGGTTGATATACCCTTTCTGTTACACCTTGTATATATATATATATATATACAAATATTGCTACGAGTAGTTTAATATGAGTTTAATAGTATAGGATAATAGTAAAGCAACATTGGCCGTATTCAGAACCCGGATGGGTGACCGCTAGTGGCCCAGCTAGAGCATTTTCGTGCTTCGGAATACATGTTCGGCTATTAATTCCGGCAACTGTCACTGAGAGGCCATTTCGCTCCTTGCTATAGATAAAATTGTTTATTATTCTGGTCTGCCCTCTGAGTTGCGGTGGTTAGATGGCAATCCCTCTGTGTAAAAACCAATTTCCTCGATTAAGCCAAGATCACACCTTGATAAATTCAGAAAGTAATTCGGCATACATTGCTGGTTGGAATAAGGATATTGGAATTAACAAAACCAAGCCTCCCAGCAATGTATGCCGAATTTGTCTTTGCCTTTTGGTAGCTAACCGCATACAGCGTGATTTTTCATTCACCAGAAAAAAATTAAGGGATGATTCTGCCCATGAAACTAAACAACTTTTCCCAAGGAACATAGGTCGAAATACGAAAAACCAAATTTGATCTCCCATACAAAATGCGCTATCAGCTGATGCAGTTTCTATGGGAAGCCAAAAATTGATTTTCGTATTTCGACCTATGTTCCTTGGGAAAAGTTGTTCAGTTTCATGGGCAGAATCATCCCTTAATTTTTTTTTTGGTAAATAAACAATCACGTTGTATAAACGGTACAAAGCTATGTTTAGTTTAGTTTATTTAATCACATATTGTAACTTCATGCAATTACATATCATGTCAAATTCAATATATGGCAATCAATCAAACATTTAGACAATTACAACAATTTAAATGTTGCAGGCAAATAGTATTATTTGATTTGCCGTTTACAGACGGCCGGAAAATTGTATACATCCGGCAAATTGTAAAACGGCGTCGGCAGATTATAAAGGGTTCAAACCACAGGCACATTTAGAATTTGTTAGCCAAGGCAAACCCAACCTTAGATTAGGTCATCTGGCGATCACAAGCAAAGAGCCGAACGAGAGAACGAATTTTGTTGAAAAATGCGAGTTTAGAGCGAATTTGTTTTTTTTTTCCGCATTTTGTAAAGCGACGAATTTAAATCATACAATTCTCCTGCGACATTAGTAGCCTATAAAATGAATGTTTGAGTATTGGACCCATACAAAATGAATGAAAGAGTTGACCGTAAATTGACTTGATTGGTTGGTTTCGACTTTTTAAAATGTTCTGATGTAATTGAGTTTATGCTCATAATGTGTCAGCCTTAGCCATTAAAACTTTTCCATGATATAGAACGGAAGGCACTTGAAACACATAAATTCCATTAAACAATACATTGTCGCCATACTGTTTATGATTAATGTTCTGAAATAGTTTGAAACTACTCCAATGTGCCTGAAACTCTACCGCCCGTGAGCCCTAGTAACTGCTCCATTACTAGGGACATACTCGTATACGTCTCAAATAAGTACAAACAGCCGCACCGCACGTCGGTGAAAACACTTTGATTTTCACGCTACAAACGCCTGGAACCAGTGACTCGGTTCCGGGTATTTGTAGCGTAACGCGAGTTCACCTTATACTGGTTTTTTTTCTAAGTACTTGCTACCCCGCGTACGAAAACATAATACACATGAAACAAAGTCAAAGTCCAAATCGTTCATTCATTGTTGGATATTAAAACCTCTTAATGACGTCAGCTAAACTACAACGCTTCACAAACAATGTGGCGCCATGAAAAAAAGAAGCGACAATAAAAACAACACACGAAGATGATCTATTTTGTTTAGTTTATTCCAACGCTTACAAACACATTTTGCAGCTATGTCACAAGCAATCGGCTAAAGCTGTCAGAAAAAACAAGTTTGTAAAACAATCTTATTATTTTCGTCAAACACATTCTGGTTTTAGTATCAAAATGGTCTGGTATAGCTGCAAAATGTGTTAATATTTTGGAATAAACAAAAAATGATTTTAAACCTCAGAAGCACCGTGGGTTCACATTTGAACCCAGATTGCTTCCTTTTGTCAAGCCCCGCGGGTTCACGTGAACCCGGAAACAGGTTTTCGAATTTTGCCTTATTGCAGAAAAAATACGGTTTATTTTGGTTTGACATGTATAGTGACTTTAGACCTTATAAAATTACCTTTCGAATGACATATAAACCATAGAGGTAGAGTGGCTACGTTCGGAAACATCAGCGATTACTTCCCGCGCACTGAATACCCGACCAATGTAAGTAGGTCTATTGGCGGGAAAAAATTGCAAATTCGCAATGTCACTTTGTTTTTACACGGTTGTTGCGAATTTTTGTATGGCAGAGCTAGACGGTTATTCTGCGGTGCTTAGTGGAGTGTTTTAGTGCTTAGTGGGGGGTTATAGAGGTTAAGGATTAAATCGCCGCAAGATTTAAATTCGCTCAGCAAGTGTTTTGAGCTTGACCTTCCTTTGACTGTACCATCACACACAACTACCTACACTGCTTTGAATAATATGATTGAGTCTGACTGACACTTGACTGATGTTGTTATACTTACAATACATCTAGGCCAGCCATATGTTACATTCGAAATTGCAATAATTGCGGTAAACTTACATGTTTGGTATGTTGTTTGGGTTCACCTAGATAGTATTTACCCAGATTTGCAGCAGTTTAAAATTCACGGGCGCCGAGTTATTGCTGAAAAACCGCCATTCTTTTTCACTTTTTTTAGTTTTGTGCAAAAAAAACGACAAAGGAAGGCTCTTACGAGAAAGGTCACTTTGAATTTTTTAAAGTGTACAAAATTCCTGACAGTTTGAAAACTGATCCAATTTTCTAGATCTAATAGCTCCCAAGATACAGGGCTCTCAATGTTCTCCATTTTCCCCAAAAAGATGAAAAATGGGAAATGGCAAATTTTTGACCAAAATATCATGAGGTATCTACGGGGAATTAATGGGAAATGAAGTTGTTGCAAATTTAATTACGTTTATCTTGAGGCTGAAGGTACGTCCGTAGGCGTGATAGTTGGTTCAATGACGACCATAAACCAAACAAACCTAAAATCAAGTGTTAAGGGGAAGTAATAATAAAATTACAACGATTCTTATCTATTAATCCCGAATCCCAGTGATTCTACTCATGAAAATAAGCAACTTTGCTGAAGAAAAATTTTTTTTATTCGAAAAAAGGTTTTGTCTCCCCTCGTGATCGAGTCATTTTGTATGGGAAGGTGAAAAATATTTTTCGAGTAAAAATTTTTTTTTTCGGTAAAGTTGCTTTTTAGGGTTCCGATACCAAAATGGTAAAAAAAAGGAACCCTTATAGTGTGACTCTGTCTGTCTGTCTGTCTGTCGAAACTCTATATCTCGGCAACCACTCATGCTATCGACTTGAAATTTGGAATAGTTTTAGAATATAGTTGCCCAACTTAATTGCACATGAAAGAATTAAAAAAAAATTATGATTTATTAATGTAAAGGGGGCGAAAATAGGGGGGGGGGGGGGCAAATTTCAAATTGTCGTTACTAGGTCGAGTGGGGTATCATATGAAAGGGCTTTACTTGTACATTCTAAAAAATATGTTTGAATTTTTTACGTCTCTTAGTTTAAAAGTTATGATGAAAAAAGTAAAAAAAATACCATTTCCCCCCCCCCCCCCCTTATCTCCGAAGTTTGTGAAAGGAAAAATCTGAATTAATTACAGTTGACAGAAGTTTATGTAAATATTACAGCAAAAATAAAACGATCTTTCTAAGTTGCACAGTTTTTTAGAAATCTGCAAAAAACCTTTACAAACAAATTTAGTTTTGCGGTTCTAAAAATGGACTTTATTGCTTCCAAAAATACTATAGGCATATCGGAACCCTCGGCGCACGAGTCCGACTCGCCCTTGACTGGTTTCTTTGCCGGCACCACACGAGACCACCTGCAGGACAGGTAGCTCATCAAAAACGCGTGATGGAGGTGTAGAGGAAGTACTGTACACCACGCTTGTAAGCGTTGCAGCTGGCAACATGGTCCGCGGTTTATGGTGACCGCAGAAATAAGTACAATACGCAGCAGACGCTGCTGCACATCCTCCGGTTTTTAGTCACTTAGTCGCCTCTTACGACACCCAAGGGCAGATATGGGTTGGTACTTGCCAGCATCACAAGGACCATTATGACAGTGATGACAAAATAAATAAAAATTAAAACTCAGAAATAATAAAAATCACAGTCGTTTATTATTAATTAAATACTGGTAATTAGGATAGACATAGAGATTTACCAAAAATCTTTACCATAATGAAAGGTTTTCATGTAATCTATTAAAATCTAGAATTTTAAATGTAAAATTGAGTACAGTATCGGTAGAGTTCTACATGTGATATCATAAAATATAAATAAAACTAAGTTTATTAAGTAAGTAATATCATTGTTACAAAGCTGGGTGCACACTGGAAGAAAATTTTAACAAAGGAAAGACTTCAATATGTTTTAAAAGTTTTTCCACTTGACGCGTATATAGGGTGTAAGGGACAGGTTTCCGAAAACTGTAAGGGCATTATTCAACGAAACTGAACAACTTTCAGTCAATAAAACTTTCAGGAAATGAAAAAAAATCGGCCTTTTCATTCAAACCCTCCAATCAAGTTTGCAATTTTGTATAGAGGCCAATTTATTCATTACCTGAAAGTTTTGTTCACTGAAAGTTGTTCAGTTACGTTTAAGAGCACAGTCAAAAAATCTGTCAGCAAGAGATTTTAAGAAGCTTTAAATTTTAAGAAGCTTTTTGCAACTGACCGTAAGAGGCTAATACAATCGATAAACAAGGTGTACAAAAGGTAAGGATATAACAAAACTAAGAATGTGAGTCTGCCCATTAAATAAACACCTAAGGAACAGAACAGAATTCCAGATTCTTTACAGAAACTTCTAGAATACAGAATACAATGAAAATAGAGCGAGTCTACTACCGTTCCGGACGTGCTATGGCGGCGTAGAGAAATTAAGAAAAGCCACTGCAGCACGATCTACTTGTAACATATTTTTCTTGTGATTTGCTGGAATATCAGAGCTGAGCACCACACCTTTTGTCTCACATAATGTAAAAGTAAGAAAAACAAATTTTTCGTAACTGCGGGGAGAAAATGGTTACTTTCTCCCCGCTTTCTCCCCATAGCGGCACAAAAAATCACATACTGTCGATGGGAGGAAGTAAGAAATTCTCAGATCACATGTTTGCTCATGTAATCTACTATTGTAACGCTTAAAAATGTACTGCTGCAGTTTTTATGTGTCTTTGTTTTCTTTTTCGCATTTCTACGTATTTTCCACAGGAAAAGTTCCGTTTCGTAGGCAGAGTAATTTCCTTCAGGGGGGGGGGGGGTAGTATTCCCTTTTTAATACACAGAGCTTTGCGATGTTTTTGTCAACGCATTACACATTAACTCGTTACTCATAACCTTTCGTTTAATCTCTATCACCAGATATTATGTTAAGCTCAAGAATACTCCCCTATAACCAGACACTTTCCAAGCTTGCCGTAGTCGGTAATAACTGAGAGAAACACGTTTTAAAAAGTTTATTGAAGTTGTGATGTATTTTTAAAGTTTCCCGTTTGGTTAAAGATAATTTTCTACGCTTAGTAGTGAGCAGTAACATTTTTACGAAACCTAGCTACAAATTAGTTACTATTTTCAACCAAACAGGCAAACCTTCATTGATTTGTTTGGAATGTTTTATTTATATTGATGGATGATAGATTTAATATCAAACAAAAGCTACTATTACTCCCAGTATGCATCCAGCTTATTGAAGGAACTTAATATTAAGTCATGGGCCCAATGTCCTAAAAAACCTTAACAGCTACCCCTAGTAAGTACGTATAAACAATCTATCTAAGCTAAACAATAATTTTGAACCCTATTTTTAAAGTCTACATCACAGGGAGTGTTGGTAGAAAGAACTTAACGGTAATTTTACTGAATGTTATTTGAACTTTCTTCCGTAGGTACGTGTTGTATCATCCTGTAGGACGCTAAGTGTTTGGGTTTTATAATATTGGGTGTCCTACCAATCATGAAGCGTATGCATAAATCTAAGCTACCAATTTTACAACCCAATCACAGTGAATAGCTATGATTATTTTTGTGTTTATTTCAACACTTACCAACACATTTTGCAGCTATAATAAGGCTGTCAGAAAAAACAAGTTTGTAAAGCAATGTTATTTTTTTGTCAGTGAGATTCAGATAATTTTATTCAATGTAGATTATTTACAGAATACTTATTGAATGTCATGTAGAATTCAATGAAAATAGAGCGAGTGTACGCCGTGTCGGATCGTGCTATGGCAGCATAAAAGAAACGGCAAGAAACCACTGCAGCGCGGCCTACTTTAGGTGTCGGCTTTTTGCAATGTGTTTCTCTGGAATATCAGAGAACCATACCTCTTTCTCATTGATATAGTCATCTAATCTATAGTAAGCATTTTTACATAAAGTTTGCTGTAAACATTGTTAAAACTTTCTCTTATTATACTCTGGTTTTAGTGTCTTGGCTGCAAAACGTGTTGGAAAGCGTAGAACAAAGAGAAAAATGGACAATAGGACATTGGCATTTGGCACGACCTCGCCTTGCCAAGGAAGTGAACGAGCCACTGTCATTAAACGAGGATACAGGAGGCCAAGTTCTTAAAACCGGGTTGTAAAATATCACTTTTGAAACTTTAAATTTCTTTCGAAGGAACGTTTTCAAATGCAACTAAAAAGCTATAATTGATGCGACCTTTTTTTGAGCTAATCTTTGGTGGACATTTTTGCCCTTGATTCGAAAAGAAAAGGGACCAAGGATGCCTCAAAATTACGTACAGGGTGAATTGTTTTTGATTTAGCTCCAGAAGCCCAGTGATTCTACTCATGAAACATGCAACTTTCCCGAAGAAAAAATTTTTTTACACGAAATAAATCTTTGCCTTCCCATACGAAATGAGTCGATCGTGCGTCACCACTTTAGTATGAAAATATTTTCGAGTCACAAAATTAGTTTTTTTTTTCGGGAAATTTGCCTGCTATCATGGACGAACAATAAGTACTGACCATCCTCTTTTAGAAATCGTAACCCGGAAAAGTATAAAACTAGATGGCGCTAATAAATAGTCCGGGAAGTTATTATGATTTATCGAGTATTCTGCTAAAAAAATAAACCGAATATCAATGTTAGCGTTTCTTTACATCGAAACTATGTTGAAATTTTGAATGATTTTTTGGCAGAATACTCGGTAGACCATAATTAATCTCCAGATTATTTGAAAGCGCCATCTACTTCGTTTTCATGAGTATTATGCCTTTCCGGGTTACGTTTTCTTGTATGGGATTGTCAGTCTTATTATTTAATTATTCGTCCATGCCGCTGCTATCATGAGTAGAATCCACAGAAAAATAAGGGTAATTAGAAGGAGGATTCGACGGGTTATTTTGAATATTTCCTAGTGATCATTGATGATTTGACATAAAAATTTGGGACATGTTGGCAGATGTCATCCCATAGTAAAATAAATTAGCAAGGTATCTATTCCGAGCGAAGCAAGGAGGTCCGAAATCTTTGGTAGAATCACAGGGCTTTGGGAGCATAACTAATGAAAATTCACGCTGCAAATGTCTCTAGCGTTATATGTCATTATTATTGTTATTTGAAAATGTTCTTATATTATAATAAGCTAGCTTTCTTATCATACTATCAACAATTAGGCATACAAACTATCTAAACAGTTTATATTACAACTTTTGTGAAAACATTCTAACATCGTGCAAATGTGATATTTGTACAAGTAAACCGAAAGCGTTTTTTACAGCACTTCAAGTTTTACGTACTTTTTCTTTCAGTTTCATTGTTCTATCTACCCCAAAAAGTGATAGTGATAGATTGGTGAGTTTTTCACTCCAAGAATTTCACGAATTCATCTTAACATTAGAGCCGCCTTACTTTATTTTTAAATTTCAGAAAAAGTGTAGCTTGATTTAGATGCAATTGTAAAACTTATTAAATGTATAGCTAATGTACCTGAGCTGTGGCATACTACACATACTTTTCTAGTATTACTGTTTCAATTAGGATATACTGCACCGTTTTCTATTTTCTTCACGGCTTAGCTAATTTACTTTAAGCAACATAAATTCAAGGTTCTTGTTAGTTTATACAGGGTGTTAATTTGATTGCGTGCCATAGCTCAGGGGCGGGATCAGTATCAGTAACTGAACAACTTTTCCCAAGGAACAGGTCAAATTTGTTATATTCGTATTTCGACCTATTTTCCTTGGGAAAATTTATTCAGTTACTAATACTGATCCCGACCCTGAGTGATGGCACGCAATCATATTAACACCCTGTATACTGCTCTTTCATTATCAAGCTGAAATTGTAAGTGGGGTTTGTTAGTATTTTTCCTCACAAGGCATCACTTGAGACTAATTTACCTGACCTCATTAAGTGATCTTGTACCCTTTGAATTTAAGCCTCAATTTCACCACACTCCATTGGTTAAGTAATTGTCATTTGATACTTTTAGTTGGATTTCAAGACTAGAAGACAAGTTACTACCTGAAAACTAACTAAAAATATCACATAGTAATTTTTCAGTATTTTCAGGGTCTTGTTATTTTTTAATTTCCCGCTGTTTTGTATGAACAGCTTTCGTTGACCAGACTATTAATAGTATTATTATAGTTCGACGACTTCCCTTGCATTCAAAAACCTAATCTCGTCCATAGGGGTCATAATTGATTGCACTTTTCAAACGTTATTAAGGCGCTATTTAATTAACAAAAGGTAAAAATATCGAAATAGATACAGGATTTTCTTGATGTGTATTTTTTTACATAGATTTCTATAGTCCTCCTAAACAGACGCTGCACGTGATGAAATCAAGGATGAAATAAATCATGACATTATATTTTTCATTTATATCCGTCTCACTCGAGCCATATTGATCATTGAACTTTTACAATGACGCATGCAGCAAAATTTCATACGGAGAATAATTTTATTTTTAAAATGTAACTACATATTTATAAACGTTGCATTAATTCCACTGCCTTTAGTTTGGTGTACCAGCTAACTAGTAACAAAAACTCCTTTAAATCAGTTACTGATATTCCCTGTTTCAACAAACAGGGAAATATCAGCCATAGATTTAAAGTGGCATCAACTTTCTACAACTGGCAGTAAACCTTTTGGGCCAGTGAGTTATATTATGATTTCATTACAATAAGGTACATATTACGTGTTATTTATTTTATAACACTCTTAGATTTTTATTCGAAATACCTATTCGCATTTAAATATCTAATTACATACAATCTGGCACCACGACCGTTATTATTAAAAATAAAACCAAAAGCACCTAAATTTAGATTCCCAGCCAGTTTAACCAGCCATATAACCGTTATAATAGCGTATTTACACCAAAAACTATCCTTAAAACCAACACCCCAATTAACATGAAATTTAAGCTTTGTGCTATTTTACTGCATCATCTTCAACTTAAACCTCAATACTAAATACGAGATTGTTCTTATGAATACAAAGAATCCGCATAAAGCACCGACGTCCACCCAAAAATTTGCATGCTCCATCGTCATTTCACTAAGAAACTTCGAAGGGACACGAAAATGGCAGTATACTTCTGAGCAGTGTAACTTTTCCCTCCCAAACCCATAGACGGACAGCATAGCTCCTTCAAAACCGTACCTAACATAGCTTAAATACGTAAGCCATTGGAGATAGCTTGGAATTGCATTGAAGTTGACGAAGAAACCAGAGAAGAGCACCACAGGAATAGTTGTTACTGGCCCTAAGTAGACTCCTGTTTCTATCTTCATGGCTGCACCTATGAGCAGGCCTAATGACTGTGCTACAAGGGCTGTGAGTATATTTATAGTGGTAAACATGAGAACTCTGTCAGTTTGCATGGGCTGACCAGTCATAAAGTACACTATGATTACATAGACTCCGCTGAAGACGATCTGAAATAGAAAGGAAAACTAATAAGTCAAACAGCAAGATAAGAAGTAAAAAAAAACAAAGTAAAAGTCAAATGTATTTCATTTAATGAGATGTTCGGTTTCAGGACATAACTAAAACAAGAAGAACAAAGAAAACAAATATTCTATCCTTGTATTCCATGTTTTAATACTGGTATTACTTATTTGGTATTAATAATTTAAATAATTCAAGAAGACTAAGATTACCAGTAAGTATTTGAAAGAACCAGACATACATAATTATGTTACAAAGGCAATGCATGATGTATGTCGTTATATTCCATGTTTTAATACTGGTGGTATTATTTATTTGCTATTACTTATTTAAAAAATTCAAAAAGCCCAAGATTATATTACAAAGGCTTGAGGCCCAATGGACAATGTTTACAAATTACCTGGAACGGCAAATCCGCTATGGTTTTAGCGAAATAGAATGCCTTCAGCGAATACCAATAGTTTAGATGCTCTCTCACGAATACGCTCATCTCAGTTGGGACTGTAACAATGCAAAAAGAGAGTAAGGTACTGCAACGTTATAAACAACAGGGTATAAGGGACAGCTTTTCGAAAACTGATAAGGCATGACAAGTCAATGAAACTGAACAACTTTCAGTGAAAGAAACAGGAAGTGAAAACAAAAATTGTAAACTTAATTGGACATTTTGCATAGAAAGGCTGTTTTGTTTTACTTCCGGTAAGTTGTTCGGTTTGATTGACATATTACAGAGATACATCATTTAAAGAATATATCTGATATGAATAAAAATACATCTATTAACTAACACATTTACAATGATTCTGAATTCAGGCGTTATTCGTTGAACCATATTCTTAAAAAAAATATGAAATTCAAAGCATAATAATTGGCAAGTTGGGTTGACGTTGTAATCTGTAACCTACAAAAAAAAGAACCTTGATACTTACATGTAAGAATAGTTGGCATCATAGCCGTGAACATAGTAAACATTACTGTGAAGAAAATACATCCAGCATTGCTCATCACTTTAGCTGCATCAGAACCAATATCATAATACAGGAACCCAATTAACAGACCGACAATCGTATGGGAACATAATCTCAAATGTGTCAACGTCTGGTCTCTTAATATACTTTTAAAGGTTCGCTTAAGTAAGATCCAGAACTGCTTCCAGCCTGATGTTGGGAATCCGGTTTTGACCGGTTTTTTGGTGAAGCTTTCACTGGAGTCGAGTAAAGAGGTGGTGCAAGTGACAGGGGCGAGATTCGTTGTATTGGCCACTTGTTTCTCGGGGTTGGCGGTCGGCTCAGACATGTCTATCACAGTACATGTTGGTTTATCTGTAAATAAATAAATAAAATCAATTTATCTCATCCATTTATCTTTGCTGACATGATACGTCGTCATTTGTTATAGTGATATTAATCGAAAAGCGTTCCTTAAAGACGAACGCATCACAAAATTTGTCCTTGGCCTGCTCACTCATGCTATGTCTTCTGATATATGGTCGTCATTCTAGAGACGTACAGGTACTTTTAAGAAAAGACTACTGCTGGAAACTTAAACTATGTATCCATAGGATGACTTTTAATTAGTTGTTGATAGCAAAAGATATGCATGTATGTACTCATGATACTGAACAACTATTCCCGAGAAACATAGGTCGAAATACGAAAAACCAAACTTGACCTCCCATACAAAATGCGCTATCAGCTGATGCAGTTTCTACGGGAGGTCAAAACTTGATTTTCATATTTCGCCTATGTTCCTTGGAGAAAGTTGTTCAGTATCATGAGTATATTTATATCTTTTTCTATCAAGAAATAATTTAAAGTCACCCTATATAAAATAATTTTGTTTTTTCTCTTTTTAGGGTTCCGTACCTCAAAAGAAAAAAACGGAACCCTTATAAGATCACTTTGTTGTCCGTCTGTCTGTCTGTCTGTCTGTCTGTCTGTCTGTCTGTCAAGACCCTTTATCTCACAAACGGGTAAAGGTATCAGGTTGAAATTAATACCATATATTAGGATCCATGAACCACACAAGATCTGAAAATTTCAATTTTTTACAACGACGCAATCAAAAGATATGGCATTTTATGTCCTCATCTCCATACATTTATTCAAAAATGAAAAACCTACAGGGTACTTCCCGTTGACCTAAAATTATGAAATTTGGCAAGAAGCTAGGTCTCACAGTACAAATAATGGGAAAAGTCTGAAATCATTAAATATTACAACTTTTCACACAACTAATGATAACCAATTGTGGTGAGCTCCCGTTTCAAGAACATTCATATAAGAGAGGGGTCAAGTTGGATGGTTGCTGAGGCGATTTTTGTTTTAGTTCTATTTGAAAACGGGAACACTTAAAAACTTGAAAATTGGTATGTTTATAGGGCATAGGCTATAAAATAACAACAAATAATAAAATTTGGTCAAGCGCGTGTCGGACTCAATAAATCTAGCACATTAACTTACTGAAATTTCAACTAATACAATTATGTTTATGTGGTGGTACGGAACCCTCAGTGCGCGAGTCCGACTCGCACTTGGCCGGTTTTTTAAATAGTTGTTCAATTTCATGCCCTGAATCAACAGTTTCCAATTTTCAGAAATAATCTTCTATATTAGCAAGATACTTTATTTTTTTAGATACGCAGCTTCCAACTGCGCAGAGGTATATTTTGGCCAAAGCAGATATCCGAATGTCCCGTGTGGTGCCGGCAAAGAATAGTACCAACCCATACATACCCGTGGATGTCGTAAGAGGCGACTAAGGGTTATAAACTGGAGGATGGGCAGCAGCATCCTTCTTACTTACTGCGATCACCTACAACCGCGGTCCATGGTGCCAGCCGTAACGCTAAAAAGCGAGGTGACTATGGTACTTCCCCTCTACATTTTTCCAGCAAAAGCTGGAATTCTGGAGGGAGCTCCCTGTCCTGTAGTGGATGTTTCATGGGATGTTATGATGATGATGATGAGATATCCGAATGAAGAGATTGGGTCCAAATGTGCTTTTGCTCTAGCACCGCACACAGTGACGAGCCCCAAAATATGTAGTTACGCATTTTTTGCTTATTTCCTACTACTCTGTTGTCACACAAAAACACTGGAAAATTATAAGAAACAAACCTATCACAATTTCAAGAGTCTCATTCTTCGTCGTGTTGTTCTTTCTCTCGATGTTGTTGTAGATGTAGTTCTGTGGCACGGATGACGATGATGATGATGAGGACTGCCCTCGGCCGCAGATTCCCTTGTTCACTTCCACCACCAGCTTATGAACCCAGTCTCCATGTTCGCCAGTCGCTACCTCCATTACTAGAAAGAAATGATGGAAAGTAGAGTTAGTTATCATTTCTTATTAGGACATAGTTCCTAGTCGTAGTTATCGTTAACTTCGTTGTTGATAATACTAAGGTACTAAAAGAAAGTCATTCACCCTTAGAACTAAAGATGCAGTATTCATAATTTGGTTTGAAATTTCAAACCATTTGCTCTCTCACTGCATATAGTAAAAAGTTTCTTCAGAGCTTCAAATCTTGTGCTGAAACTTTTTTTGCCAATATAATAAAAACTGCCTGCAATAGAAGACGTTTTTAGGGTTTCGCAGTCAACAAGAAACCCTTATAGTTTCATCATGACCAACTGTCTGTCTGTTTGTCCGTGGCTCAGCTCAGAGACCTCGGCGAAGTTTTACGCCGAGTGACGCAAAAAAAGTGTTTTCAGTATTTCTATCGTTTATGGCTGAACCGATAATTTAAAAAAAACTTTTCGCACTCAATCGCACTTAATTCAATAACATTTTAGTGTCCGTGTAGTGCCGTCAAAGAATAGTAAAAACCCATCTCTATTCACAGGTGTCAGAAGAGGCGATTAAGGGCTTATGAACGAGGATGAGCAGCATCATCTTTCTGTGAATCATGCCATCTTATATAATGTGGTCAGCAATTACAGTGGTCTCCAGCCGCAATGCTACAAGCATGGTACACTCAACAGCACATCAGTAGAAACACTTTTGGACCTTATGGTGTGGTAATAGAGTTGAAAAAGTTTCTACCGACGAGCGGTTGACCGTAGGTACTAAGTTCCTCTCGTTTTTGCTGGAGTTCTTCAGGGAGCTCCCTGTCCTGCAGTGGACATTGCATGATGATATGATGAACATTCTAGAGTTGATTTTTAGGGTTCCGTACCTCAAAAGAAAAAAACGGAACCCTTATAGGATCACTTTGTTGTCCGTCTGTCTGTCTGTCTGTCTGTCTGTCAAGACCCTTTATCTCACGAACGGGTAAAGGTATCAGGTTGAAATTAATACCATATATTAGGATCCATGAACCACACAAGATCTGAAAAATTCAATTTTTTACAACCACGCATTCAAAAGATATGGCATTTTATGTCCTCATCTCCATACATTTATTCAAAAATGGAAAACCTACAGGGTACTTCCCGTTGACCTAAAATTATGTGGCAAGAAGCTAGGTCTCACAGTACAAATAATGGGAAAAGTCTGAAATCATTAAATATTACAACTTTTCTCACAACTAATGGTAACCAATTGTGGTGAGCTCCCGTTTCAAGAACATTCATATAAGAGAGGGGTCAAGTTGGATGGTCGCAGATGCGATTTTTGTTTTAGTTCTATTTAAAAACGGGAACACTTACAAACTTGAAAATTGGTATGATTATAGTGCATAAGCTATAAAATAACAACAAATAATAAAATTTGGTCAAGCGCGTGTCGGACTAAAAAAATCTAGCACATTAACTTACTGAAATTTCAACTAATACCACCACATAATTATGTTTATGTGGTGGTACGGAACCCTCAGTGCGCGAGTCCGACTCGCACTTGGCCGGTTTTTATTGTTCTTACGGCTGCAAGTGTATGCAGAAACAATACCAGTATAAGCTAAGCCAGCTCTACGCTAGTTCAGCTTATACTGGTTCTGTTTCCACTTCCTTTCTGCCGTGCTTATTGAATACGAAATCGTGTCTTTTGACCTTTATTGCCTACTCCTCCTAAACGGCACTAATAAGACAGTGGGTGTCATAGGCGGTGGTGACCACTTACCATCAGGTGGCCTACCTGCTCGTTTAGCCACTTGTGACATTAAAAAAAAACGGCTTTGACATTTGGAATCATCTAAAGCCTTAAAAACCTGATAATCTACGTACTTAACTATGTGCGTACGTTGCTTATTATGTAAACACCAGTTTTATTACGTAGGTAGTTACGATTTTGTAAAACAATAACTACATATGTACTGTGTTAAAAGATCGATTTATTACTTTTTTCAACGTGTTCGAATGAGTGAGTAGGGCGATCGTTTCTTGACTATGCTACACCCCGGGAACTACATACATCGAGCGCAAATTTGAAATTGAGAAGGTCGCGCATATTCAGTACAAAAGACCCTCAGAAGGACCACGAGAATCTCGCGGACGGGCGCGCGCGGGGGTGCGGGTTAGATTGCAAAGGGGGCGGAGAGTGTCCGTTGCAAGTCCGTTCTGTATAGTCGGAATGCTACCTAAGTATATAAAATACGGCAGTAAAATATCTCATAAAGTTGAACTAAAAAGGGACTAATTAGTAATATCGATTGATCAAATATTTGTGAAACTAGAGAACTAGAAGTCAAGCTATGGAGTCAAGGTAACATTACTGGTTTACTACATACCTACTTTATACAACTTAGTCACGAACGGTAGGCTTAGAAACAGTTGATACGTCTACGAAACTTATTTTAGGTTCTTTGGTATTCGAGGGTAATAAGTATTCGATGACTCATGCATAACCTACTTGTTAAGTCAAGTACCTATACGACTGTGGCTATTCTCTACAATTTATTTGCACGGTACGAAAATGGACATGGATTACTTGACTTTGGACTTTTATAGTATACACACAAGCAACTGGACGAATTCTAACGTGGTTTCCATTGAGCCAAATAAGTTTAAATCAGTTTAATAGTTTGTGAGTTATTGGTGAACAGGCCAATTGATATTTTGCATACGTTTAGTTTGAGTTTGATCTGATTTCTATGAAATAAAAGCTTTAGATGTTAAGCAAAAATTGTATGATAACCGACAGAATAATATTTCAAGGGAAAATTAACTTTATGACGCTACTGAATTTTAATAAAATTGTATAGTAGTAGATCACATTCATGGCCGACTCTATGCACCCTATTTAAAAAAAGAAGAATGCTGTTCAATAAGATGAAATTTTAATAAGTACATTCGGAGAACATTTATTGTATTGTTTCATGATGATAATCCCGATTCTAAAAACCTAATGAAACCTAAGAAGTAGTCGTTCCATAATTGTGATTTCTCATTCCTTACAATCATGGCCTTGAACCTTGATGGATGGGCACTACTGGACACTAGCGGATAGTAGCTAGAGTACTTCCGTTCTTCAGAAGGCACGTTAAGCCGTGTTATTTTAAAAAGCCGTCATTCCACAGCGGCTTACGATGCCTACAATATAACTAACTGACTTATGTCTGGAGGACTGTGGTCTCTGCCTACCCCGACGGGAAAAAGGCGTGATATTACTTATGTCTAATAAAATAAGATTTTGTTTTCGCCTAGATCGTCTTATAGAGTGGCCTTGTTTAAAGATCAAGTCGATTCGTTGCTTTTTTACAAAATGATAGAAAAACAAATGCTTTCTTCTTAATATACACACAGGTAGCTTGAAACAAACGATAGTACTGCTACTAAATTGTCTATAGATAATGGAGGAAAACACAGCAAGGTTCAACGTCTACTGCGGCCTTCTCAGTACGCGTGTCATTGTCATGTTATCGTCACAAATCACAATATGACACTTCCGGGATGTCTATTAAACATGGTTTCGTGTGCTATCAACATTGGATTGATATTTTTCAATGCGTTGGTGTCAATGTTTGTTTAGATGTTAGACCACTCTTTATAGTTCATGATTCGAATACGGACAAGAAAGTTGCAAAGCGTTGAGACTACAGACAGATTATATAGACTATTATAATTCGTCTGCGTTAAGAATGTAGTAAGTCATTTATGCAAATGCAGGGTAAATGTGTATTCACAATGGTGTAAAATGCACATTTTTTTATAGTATATTTTTTAGGTAACTAACACAAAAAGGAAAGAACCGCTTCTTTCATAGGTTTGCCTTCAGTTAGTCATTATTGCGGATTTGACTTTACAATTTCAGGCGACCTGATTAGTTACGGGGCTTCGCTACCTGTGACGAAAAGCGATGATTCACTGCATTCTTAAGATGGACGAACTATAGTTCATGACAGTTCAAGATATAAAGAGCTGTAGGTACCTCACGAAAAAAGTATAAAATAAAAACATAGCATTATAAACACTCACCATAATCAGCCGGATTGTGATAACTCGGACAATGCAGCCCCATGGACGACAAAAACGGCACTAGCCCAAGCACTCTTCCTTGATATATACACTGCCCCTCCGTGAGCGTGTACAAAAAGTCAAACATCTCAAACAGCCTAGCGGACGGTTGATGGATGGTGCAGATAATAGTTCTTCCTCCCCTCGCTAAGGACTTCAACAGGGATATGCACTGGAAACACGATGAGCTGTCCAAACCAGATGTAGGCTCATCAAAGAACATCACAGGGGGGTTGTTTACTAACTCTAACGCTATAGATAGTCTCTTCTTTTGTCCACCCGATAGGTTGTCCGTCCTTGTGTCACTGGCTTCAACTAATCCTAACATTTCTAATATTTCGTTGATGACTATTTTCTTCGCAGTCATAGTCATGTCTTTTCCTAGTTTGAGGTTGGCGGCGACGAACATGGCTTCTGTGACGGATAGATGTGGATGCAGGCAGTCGTCTTGCATTATATAGCATGATAGCTTTCGGAACCTTCGGAGATTTCTCTCTTTTCCATTGATTAAGATTGAGCCGCTTACGTTTGATGTTCTGTAATTGGAATAAGAAAAATTTGTTAGTTGGGATCGGTTAATACCTACTCTTGTTTTTTTCTATTGGTCTTAGAATAGAATAGAATAGAATAGAAACGTTTATTTGCAGAGATACTTACAAAATACAAATTCCAGATCTTATAGAAAAATAGTCTTAGTATCTAGTCTGCGAAACAGGCATGCAAATATTTATATAAATGAGCAATAGTCGTGCCTATCACTAATTATTCGTGGCTTTATACTCTCTATACTCCTTTAGGCTATAAAAACAATGTTTCATTAACCATTTAGTCACTCGTGTCTTAAACATGTTTCCATCTAATTGTTTTATTTCATCTGGTAGTTTATTATATATCTCTATACACATATTGAAAACATTTTTCGTATAAATATATTTATTACATGCTGGCTTATGTAGTAAGTTTAAATATTGAGTTCTTTTTGGCCTAGTATGTATATCATGATATTTACTAAAGTGGTGAGGATAATCTTTTACAAAACAACATGCACTTTTTATGTATGCGCAGGGGAGGGGCAGGATATTTAGACTTATAAAAAGTGGTTTACACGATTCAAGATAATCGGCCTGGCAAATTGCTCTGATACACTTTTTTTGAAGTCTAAATAGTCTGTCTACCTCCACGCAGTTTCCCCACAAAACAAGACCATAATTTAATGTTGAGGATACATAACCATGATATGCCGTCAAAGCTGCTTCTTTTGAGACTGTTTGCGATAACCGTTTCAAAGCAAATACAAATTTGTTTAACTTTTGGCAAACCTCACTCACATGCGCTTTCCAGTTTAGATGTTTGTCAACCGTTAACCCTAAAAATTTTGTGTCATTTACTATTTGTATATAAGTATTATTATGTTGTATTTGTATTGGTATGAGATTTGAATTATATGGTAGAAATTGCATTACTTTAGTTTTATTTATATTGATATGTAGTTTATTCTTATTCATCCAATCTGTCGTCTCACCAATAGCCTTATTTAGAATTGAAGACGCATTCATATTTTTTGGAATCTCTACTATTAATGTTACATCGTCAGCAAACAGTACTGATCTAAAACTAAGGGAGATAGGCAAATCGTTTATGTAAACGAGAAATAGTAGGGGTCCAAGGATGCTACCTTGTGGCACTCCTGTTTTTTTCAGTTTGAAATCTGATCGAAATATTTTTTTACTTAAAATGTCATTGCTCTCTTTTACAATTTTTGATACTTCCGTGCATTGTTTCCTTTGGTCTAAATAGCTTTTTAACCAGTCATGTGCCTTTCCCCTTATTCCACATAACTCCAGTTTATGTAATAATCTTGAATGACAAACGAAATCAAATGCCTTACTCATGTCAATGAATATGCCGAACATTTTAGCGTTTTCATTAACTCCGTCTGATATTTGCTTAACAAAGTCAAAGCAAGCGAGTGTTGTAGACTTTCCCTTTCGAAACCCATGCTGTTCTGCTCTTAATACATTATGTAGTGTTAAAAACTCATTGAGCCTACTATAGATAGCTTTTTCAAGTATTTTTGATAGTACAGGAACAATTGTGATCGGTCTGTAGTTACCAGGATCGTTGTTATCACCTTTCTTATACAGGGGTTTGATTATGGAAAGCTTTAGTTTGTCAGGAAACACGCCGTGCAAAAAGGAAAGATTTATGATGTATGTCAAAGGCTTACATATATAAACAGCACACAATTTCAGTATTTTCGTTGTTATGTCATCGTATCCACTACATTTACTATTGTTAAGAGACATAATAATCTTATAAGTTTCTTCGTCATATATTGGACGTAAGAAAATTGTATTAATGTTTGTATTTATGGAAGAGTAATTACTATTATTGTTATTATTATTGTTATCTGATGTATATGTCAAATTTATAAAATAATCATTTAATATGTCAGATATTTTTTTAGGGTCAGAGTATATTATGTCATCATATTTAATATTATTAATGTCATTTTTAAATATATTGTCATTAATTGTAGAGTTTATGGTTTTCCACGTCGCAATACATTTATTTTTATGATTTCGAATATATTTATTATTATTAATTTTCTGTGACCTGTAAATACATTTTCTTAAAATAGTACTATAGTTTTTAAAAGTAGTTTTACGTTTATCTTTAATATATTTATTACTTGTGCATTTATAATTCAAGTATAGTTTCCTTTTGTGTTTACATGAGCGTTTTATACCTCTAGTCAGCCACCTTAGCTTTCTAGGCCTGTTATTTAGCTTAACTTTAATGATCGGGAAACAAAGGTCATAGAACATACATAGTATTTCATGAAACAAACCAAAAGACTCATTTACATCATTAGTACTTAATACATCAGAGAAGGACAGAGCTGAAATACATTCAGAAAATTTATGCATGTTTGATATACTATAATCCCGTTTATTTTCAAACCATGTATAATACTTGTTCCTTTTTTTTACTTTAAAAGATATAGTCTGTGCAGTTTCATGATCTGAAAGATTCAAATGATGAATCTGAGATTTGATGTTTGCAATGTTACTAGCGATTTGATCAATACACGAATTTAATCTAGTAGGTGTCTTGATATGAGTTTCCAAGCCGTAACTAAGCAAGGTGCTTAGGAGATCTCTTGAAAAAGAAGTTTGTTTAAGAACATCAATGTTCCAATCTCCACAAACGATAATTTTTTTCTGTTTATATGTTTTTGTTAAATAGTGCAATAAATTTTCTAATTTATGCAAGAAAAGTCCAATGTGAGCTTTAGATTGTTGCGGTATTCTATAAATGCATATCACGATTATGTTGAATCCTATAATTTCAATTCCACAGCATTCAAAATAAAACTTTGTTGCTGCTTCCAAAGTAACTTGTAAGGGCTTAAATTCCAAGTCATTTTTTATCAATATACATGTCCCCCCCCTATTAGTTTCCCTACAGTAAAAAGCTGCTAATTTATAATTATTAAGCCTAATATTACTCTCTGTGCCTAATTTCACAAAAGTTTCACTAAAACAAATAATATCTATACATTTATTCGATTCTGTAAGTTCATTCAAAGCTAACTCTACCAAGTCAAGTTTATTGCAAAGGCCTGCTATATTTTGATGAAAGATTGTTAATAATTCAAAAGATGCATTATTAATGTTGAATTGATTCTCGAAAAAACTCATTTACAGGTTTGTCTGGTTTATTTCCTTTACAAATTTCATTTATCAGTTGTTTTATATCTTCAAATATAGTCCTTACACCACGATTGTTGAGAGATCCACTTCGTCTATGAAACATGATGTAATCACAAGTAAGGTTCAAATTCGAATCCAGTATGTAAGCATATTTGTGCGTAGAGTTATCCAGGTACAGAAGATTATTGAAGCTCTCTACTCGGCAATTATACATATCTAGTTGTTTTCCAAATTTATACGTTGGTAGGCAAATTATTATGTTTGTAAAGTCAATCTTTTCACAGGTTTGTCTAATTTGTTTTACTAGATCGATATATTTTTTTGTGTATTTAAAGTCTTCTTCTCCGATAAGTATGATGCAATAATCTCTCATCGTATAGCCTTCTATTTTCTTATTGAGACCATTTAAAATCTGGATTGTAGTACTTCCAGGCGTTAAGTGATGACAGATTGAGTGTCCTTCCAACTTGTTTTCTGATATAGATAAGATATTGTTTACTTTATTTGAGCTTAAGATGCATATTTTTGGTCGGTTTTTCTCAAAATTTTGTAATTTATCGTTTGCCTTAAAATGTTGAACTTCTGGTTTTTTTTGCTGTTTTTGTTTCTTATTACTCAATGTAGAGTTGGAAACATGTAAAGGTATGTTGAGATTAGAAAAACTTTCGTTATTGCCTTTGTTTACAACATGAGTATGGGTATGTGTTGATTTTTTCGCACTTTTAGTTTTATTACTGCTTGTTGTCTGAGATGAGGGTTGGCAAACACGATTAAGGTAACGAATTTTCAGTTCGTATGCCTCCAGTTTTTTATTAAGGGTGTTATTTTCCTCTAACAACAATTCTATTTGATTGTCTGCACTTTCTAATTTCTTTTCTAATGTTGTAATGACCTTAAGAGCTCTCTTAAACTCTTCGTAATAGTTTTCCTCTATAATAGGGCAACTTCTATTTAAATTACTTGGTGTTTGGACACCTTCACAGTAATTTTCCTCCTCTTCGTTTTCGGTACTTAATGATGAAAAGGAATTACTTGTTGAAACATTAACAGTGTAATCATCTCCAGATCCATCTTTGTCTTCATTTTTGTTTCTCTGTGATGAGCTTTGTAACGGTGATGAAGAGACAATGTTTGTTACAACTTTTACCTTTTTTGATGTTTCTGGTAAAGGTGAAATATGGATGATTTCATTCTGTTCCTTTGGACATAAGTTACACTTCCAATTGTCCTTTCTTTGTTGATTTAATGCGTAGAAAGAGTAATATCTTGCTTCGGAAACAGTTGTACATAATAAATGAAATTTCTTTTGACAAGATTTGCATTTTAAAAATTGATTATTCGTAATTTTTCTGTTGCATTTCGCGCAACGTTCCGCCATCTCGTAGTCACCAGTGAAACTAAATCTTCCGATCGGGTTCTGTTTTACGGATTATATTTGATAGCGGTTTGTAGTTTCGCCACTTAACAGCAGATGCCACTCAAAACAACTTTATTTATGATGATGTCTGTATTCTTCGGCACTTAACACTGTTATATGTAATGCAATTTATAGGGGAAATATTCATTAAGTAATCCTTTGTGGTCTTAAACAAGAGATAATTTTAATGTTGTGTATTTCTCTTAAGTTTAAACTAATATTGCTGCAAACGTTTTCACTTGATATTTATAACACTGTTTACTATGTAATCGTTTCAAACTACGGAAAAATTCACTATGAGTATTTTAAAATAATATTAGATACGGAGCTTATATTAGTACTGTACGCCCTCTAGCGCCTCATCTTTTTCTAATAGTACCCATCTTTCAAAACAAACTATAGAACTGAACCATTTTTCCTAAGGCACATAGGTCAAATTGAAAGACGAAAAAATATTTTAACCTCTATACAAGACACGCTTAGATGAAGTTGCAATTATAAGTTGTAAGTTGGACCGACGATCTGGTCAAGGTTGCGGGAAGCCGCTGGATGCGAGCAGCACAGGACCGGTCGTCATGGAGATCTTTAAGGGAGGCCTATGTCCAGCAGTGAACGTCCTTCGGCTGATAATTATGATGATGATCTCAACAACGGCAACAACAAAGGCAGCAACGTCCTTATTTGTATCGTACCATCTTACATTCCGCTATCACCAATAACTGCGGTCCATGGTGTCAGCCGCAACGCTCTTATAAGCGTGGTGACTATACTTCCCCTGCAACTTATGCTGCACGTTTTTGCTGGTATTCTGGAGGGAGCAGGAGTCCAGCAGCAGGTGCGCGCTGGTTGCGGGGTAGATTGCAAGGGGGGCGGAGAGTGTGACCGTTCTGTATGATAGTACTAAACTATTACTTTATTCTGTGCCTGTACTGTAAATATCATCGCAATCGTTAGAGCTGCTTTTGAGAAACCAATCAAATATAGCTTGTATATAATAATAATACAAATAGTCTAGGACAGGTGTTCCCAAAGTGTGCGCCGCGATGCCCTGGTGCGCCGTAGAGAGTAAAGAGGGGCGACGTGAGGCGCTCCTGTTTACCATTATCCGGAAAAAATCAATAAAGATAGTAGTCAAGATTTTTCCCCGCAATTGCATAAATATGGGGCCTTTCATGGGCTTGTTTTCTCATATGACTTTATGTCCCTTTCCACGGAACACCTTCCAAGCTTTGAATGGTTTCTGAAATACTTTGCGGAAGACTGTTAAAAATTTTCCCTGGATCCGAAGTATTTTCTACCTCCATCAGAATTTTTTTCACAAGAAGAGTCTCATTCAAATATTGCGACATGGCTCAAGCAGCGACAGCAGCCTTAAAACAAGATTCAACGGTTTCGATTTGGTGGAGTTTTGGATAGGTATCGGTCGAAAATGAATATCCAACTTTGAGTTCAAAAGCTCTAAGAATTCTTATTCCCTTTGCAACACCTTATTAATGTGAATTTTTAGCTGTACTTAGCTGTAATAAATAGCAAAATTTCTCAAAGGAGTGGAGCAAGAAATAAGAATAGCATTGAAAATCTGCGCCTTATGTCAATATTTTAGCTTCATTTCGGGCACCGAAACAAAATACAGAAGACTCTTTAATCAAAACTCAAAATTTTTTGATCTCAGAATCCTGGGATTTTACAATACAGAACAAATAAAACAATATTCTACTGGCATTAAATATCATTAAAGATCAGATGGTCCCAAAAGTTATTCAGCTTGTTTCACGAAGGACCACTCTTTGTCAGCATACTGTGGTCTATTTACACACTGTATTTCTCAAAGATGCTGTATAAAGACACGTGTACACCCAACAACACGTCATAAGAGACACTTTGAACTTTATGCCATGGTACCTGAGTTGCAAATATTTCCACTGTAATCGTGCTGTTGACCGCATACCAATACGATAAATTGATTGCTCGTAACCGTATCTGTCCTCTATTACAATAATTTTTCGATTAAACGAGGACACCAGTCTTGGCCAATGTTTCGGTATTTATTCTATTTAGTTCAATCATCTTAGTAACAGTGGCTATTATTTGCAAGTTAAGTTTTACTTTTTAGAAGAATAAGCATATTGTAACATTTAGATTAGTAGTTCACATGTAAATATTTAGATTGAACTATATGCTTGCAAAATATTTTCTGTTGCCGGCCTTTCAGGTTAGGACGTAATTTTGTTTTTTCGTCTTTGTTCAGTTTCAGCACCACATTCCAGATAGAATATTTGTCTCGCAACGCAAATATTGTAGCTGGACGCGCCTTTTCAGTATTGTTATCTTTATGTTCTTGGACTTTGTCAATGTTATAACGTGATTTATCCATTTTTTTATTCGCTAAATACCAATGGCAACAGCCAAGTAAAATAATACTATTTTATCATTCGATATCATTGCGTCAAAACTAATTTTAAAAGTGTGAAATTACGTTGCTCGTACAAGCGATAAAAAACGACCATCCACTTGTTTTTAAATTTATGTTTCGTATCCTAAAATCCTAATATGTTTCCTACTATGAAAAAAAAAAAAAAAAAAAAAAAAAATGTAAAGTAGTAAAAATAAAGTGAATAAAATAAAATTAACTTTAAATTATAATACTCACTTATATCCTGCTAAAATGTTCATCAGAGTACTCTTCCCAGCGCCCGAGGGTCCCATAATGGCTGTCAATTCTCCAGATCTGAACGTTCCATTGATGCACTTCAACAAAGCCTTGTACCCTCTCTTTCTTCCTTCACTGACGGAGTATGATAGGTCTGAAAACTCGATGTCCACTGGAGGCCGTTTCGGTAGATGTGTGAGGGAGGCCATTGGTTTCTTCTGGTCGCCGATGCCATTAGGAATTTTCGGTACTAAGCCGCCGTTGCAGAGGTTGATTTGAGATCCACTGAAAAAAAAAGCAATAAGACATTATTTCTTCTAGTGTCTAAGAAAGCATCTAAAACTTCTTTTTCTCAAGGTCCACTACAGGTTGACTTTGAAGACATTCGACTTATAAGGGTAAGTTCGGGTTCGGTTATCAATATACCTAGATCAAAATATATCCACTTGATCTTAGGCCACCTGATGGTAAGTGGTCACCACCGCTCATTTCATTATGTATTTGTAATATCATCATAACATCCCATGAAACGTCCACTACAGGACAGGGAGCTCCCTCTAGAATTCTAGCTTTTGCTGGAAAAATGTAGAGGGGAAGTACCATAGTCACCTCGCTTGTTAGCGTTACGGCTGGGACCATGGACCGCGGTTGTAGGTGACCGCAGTAAGTAAGATGTTAGATACAAAGGAGGATGCTGCTGCCCATCCTCCAGTTTATAACCCTTAGTCGCCTCTTACGACACCCAGGGGTATGAAGGGTTGGTACTATTCTTTGCCGGCACCACACTTGTAATATACTTCATTAAAAATACAGACAGGCTTATATCGGGCCGGTTCTACGTATATTCTTCCAAAACAGTTTCGTAATCGGAAACTTGGCGCTCTGCCAACTCAGTGTTACTGACATAGCTCTACATAATATAGCAGGGTGGGTATAACGAAGATATTCTTGGAATTTCTGCCGGCTTTTACGAGGGAATTGAGAAAAGTTTGGCTTGGTTTTTTTTTTTCGCTGTCTTATTAGTGTTATAGCCAGTTTATACACTTCATCATAACATCCCACGAAACGTCCACTGCTGGACAGGGGGCTCCCTCCAGAACTCCAGCAAAAACGCGTGGTACTTACGAGGGGATTTACTATAGTTACCACGCTTGTGAGCGTTGCGGCTGGCGACCGCTGTTGTTGGTGACCGCAGTTACGATGGTACGATACACAGAAGGATTCTGCTGCCCATCAACTGGTCCATAAGCCCTTAGTCGCCTCTTGCGACACCCATGGATAGAGATGGGTTGGTACTAGTCTTTGCCGGTACCACACGGGCTTCTTCTTCTTTCGTGTCGGGATGAACACAGGCTAAATCTTACTTGCCCAGAAAGCGGCTACCGTGGTAGCCCTCTGGTTACCGTCAAGTAAGTCCTCACGCGAGCAGGTGGTCGGGCACGCGGGACAATTAGTGAGGTGTGCCATGGTTTGCAGGAGTTCTCCACATTCACAGCTGGCGTCTGCGCTACTTAGGAATCCCCACCGGCATAGGTTATCCCTGCTTCGGCCAACTTGGGTCCTCAGCCTATTTAGACTTCTCCAGGTTGGCCAAGGGTCGGGCGTACTACGTGTTTACACACTTATTAAACATCAATCTAAACAAACAATATTTTGTTTAGTTGCTCTTCTAAAAAAAAAATATTATTTGTTTTGATTTTATAAAAAGCAACAATGTGCTCACAAATTCTTATGGGTAAGTTCAAATAGCCGGCGTCAGGAGATTTTTTATTCATTTCATTTATACCTTTGGGATCTAACAACATCTACAATACAGATTCAATTTTCCTCAGGAGCGGAAATAAAGTCCTGGTCTGAGATAACCTTCGTGACCTTTTTGGAAAAGGACGAAACGTGAGAGAATTTATCTAAAGATTAAGAGGGTTGTGGAATGTAAGCTTCGAGACTAAGGAGGTAATAATTTAGGACAAACACACGTGTAGGAAATTTCCTTGTGCGGGTAAGAGTAAAGCCACAATCACACCTTCCCTAATTCCGAAACTAATTCGGCTCACATTGCTCGTTGAAGTAAGGATATTGCTATTTAAATAACCAAGCCTCCCAATGCAAAGGCAATGTATGCCGAATTAGTCCTTGAATTCAGTTAGGTTAGGTGTGATCGTGGCTTAACACAAAATTTCTCTCCAATAAAAACAGATTTAGGTTAAGTAATGAACTCAGACACGTACGGGCTTCGTTTCTTCTTTTACTTTTGCACATACATCCACACATCACAGGAAAATCAGCCTTACCATTTTGTAATAAAGGCAGTATTAACAAAAGCGATTGACTGAGAGATACTTTGTGTGATCCGATACAGTCTTTCTATATTGTTATAACTTTCAGGTAAGTCTTCTAAAGTGCTGAGGGACTTTTCATCTTCAGTCTTTCAAAAGCTCTCGCATGTTTTTGTTATTTAATGCCATAACGAGATCCAAACTGGAGATATAAAAGTTTTCAAAATCGATAATTTGGAACGGATTTTTTTTCCTATGTCTGTAAAATAACAAATAATACGGTCCCTTATAGTCTTATATCGCCAAATTCACCAAATTGCAACAAATTGCACCAAATTTTTTCCAGGTATTATTTAGGTACATAGCTCTCAATTTTTGATAGGAGCCAATTCTTGAATTTTCTATGGATTTTTTTTGAAATTCAAGATTGCACCATATTTTTTTAGGAACTAGTTAGGTATATAGCTCTCAATTTTTGATAGGAGCCAATTCTTGAATTTTCTATGGAATTTTTTTTTTAATTCAAGAATTGGCTCCTATCAAAAATTTTGAGCTATGTACCTGGAAAAAATTTGGTGAAAATGTAAATCGTGTCTACGTGAAACAGCTAACTGACCGCACTAAAAAGCTTTCGCTCTATCTCAGCAGAAGTTTTGCCAATTCTTATGCCGGAAATGTGGAGAGACTTACAACAAAACTTTTCTTTCGTTCTTTGGTAACCATAAGGAAGCCATAACATGAAGTTTGTATATTATTGTACACACGGCCGCACGTCAGTGAAAACTCTTAGAGTCCCTGGATTCGAGCGTTTGTAGCGTAGTGCTAGTTCAGCTTGAACTGGTTTTGTTTCTACGTGCTTTCTGCCATGCGTACATTATAAAATCTGATAACTAGTGGAAACGTGACACCAATGTAGAAAATTTGGCACTATGATGCAGCCATTTGGCAATACACTACAACACGATGCAGCCAGTGCTGTGTTGCGGCTACTAGGTACCTACTCTACAGTAATTTTATATGTGCTTGTCACTTCCATACCAATGACGAAATTTGATAAATAATACCTTATAGGTACTTAAACTAGGCCCCCTGTGGTGCCGGCAAGGAGTAGTACTAACCCATCTCTACCCGTGGGTGTCGTAAACGGCGACTAATGGTTAATGAACCAGAGGATGGGCTGTAGCATTCTTTGTATATCGTATCATCTTATATTCAGTGGTGTCCAACAACCGCGGTCCATGGAGCCAGCCGTAACGCTAACAAGCGAGGTGACTATGGTACTTCCCCTCCACATTGTTTCAGCAAAAGCTAGAGGGAGTTCCCTGTCCTGTAGTGGACGTTTGGTGGGATGTCATGATAACTTAAACTAGGTTGATCAGGCTTGACAGTAGACGTAGGACCTACATACTACTTCCTACTAATATTATAAACGCGAAAGTTTGGATGTGGAAGTATGGATGGATACTCTTTCACGTAAAAACTACTGAATGGATTTTAATGAAACTTTACGATAATATAGCTTATACATCAGAATAACAAAAAGGCTACAATTTATCCTGCGCAGACGAAGTCGCGGGCACCAGCTAGTATTAAATTAACTAATTAAAGCTTTATCTTGGATTAGATCTGGTTTAGTCTGAGGTCAGATGGCAGACAATTCTGGAGGAAGCTCTCATTCAAGAAATGCGCTTTTAGCTTTAAACAAAGGGGAAAAACTAAAAGGGCATGATCAAGCAATGAACCTGAACAGCTTCTAGTGAACGAATCTTTCAGGAAATAAAAGAATCGTATCAACGCAAATAAAGTTATTATTACCATGGACTTACGTAGGCATCGACTAAAAAAGATTTTTTCTAAATTCGTGTCCCTTTATCTACGTCGTAGGCCGATCGTTAAATTGGGCCGATCGAGATCTGCCTGGGCACATCACGATACGCCGGCATTTCTTGATTTGCCTATAGAATACCCGCCATATCGTTCAAAGCATAGCGTTTGACGATTTGCCCGGCCATGCTTGGGCAAATCGATTCTGTAGGGTGACCAAGGTACAAGCAAATAAAATGAAGTAATTAATAATTATTTTACTAAATAATAAAACCTAACCTAACTGACCTAACCTAACACACAGATAACAGAGCGCAACAAGCGTCGAAAAACGGAACTACAGTACGATGCGCCCAGCCATATCTCGATGTGGCCAAGTGACTAGTTGGGCAAATCGACAAATGGGTTGCTCTCATCGATCTGGCCAATTTCATACTGGGCACATCATGAAATAATTGGCCAGATCACGAAATTCCGGCACATCGTGATGTGCCCAGGCAGATCTTGATCGGCCCAATTCAACGATCGGCCCACGACATCTACATGAGTTTAGGCACAACCCGGACATTAGATGCATCGAGCACGAATTTGAAATTGGAAGGTCGCGTAGGCTCGCATATTTAGTACCAAAAACCCTTGCTAGGGTGTGCGCGAGGGTGCGGGGTGGATTGCAAGGGGGGATGAGAGTGTCCGTTCTGTTCCGTTTATTTTTTTATTCTGGTGTCAAAATTTTATCAAAGCATTATCTTTTGCATTATCATTATGTACATTCATAAATTTAATACCTGAAAGTTATTTAGGTACTTGTGCAATCAAGAGCAGGTCAAGCTTAATTAATGCATTGGATTTTGCACCATGCCTACTTATTTCAAAAGTTCTACGTGAGTCGTAAGGTTCCACACTCACCGAAGTAGTCAGTTGTTGAGTTGTTATTTTGGACTAAGTGGTTCTACCCGTGAACGTTTGACGACGAACATAACCTTATTACTGAATTAGCTCTAGCTCCCAGGGCTGAAGAGAGGTTGTAATCTTGGCTCCGTTTCAATGTATTTAACACTTACCTATTAAGTTGTCAATACTTACCTAAGAGTTGTCCATTATTGAGTTGTACAGGTGGACTTTTGATTAAGAACTTAACTTTATCACTAAGTTCCCCCTGGCGCCCATCCCTAGACTGTTCAACAGTAGATGGTCTATCTTACACTTACCTAAGAAGTTGTCCATTATTGAGTTGTTCAGGTGGACTTTTGACTGAGAACACAACTTTATCACAAATAGTCTAGACAACGAAGTGGATCGTTGTATGAAGACTCCCGTATTAAATCCTCAGTCGATGAAACTTTGCTGGGGTATTACACTATATGAGATAAACCTTCTATTAAAAAATCCAAAAATAAATCGGTACTTTTAATTTTTCCAATAAAAATACAAAAAAATGTATGAAAAAATTTAAAGTTCCGATTTTTATTGGATTTTTTTATAGAAGGTTTGTCTCAAATAGTGTAATACCCCAGCAAAGTTTCATCGCCTACACTATAAGTTCTCCCCGGCGCCTATCCCTAGACCGATCAACAATAGATGGATCTGAGTTCATTATGACTCAGTCTTACACTTACCTAAGAATTTGTCCGTTATTGAGTAGTTCAGGTGGACTTTTGACTGAGAACACAACTTTATCACTAAGTTCCCCCTGGCGCCCATCCCTAGACTGATCAACAGTAGATGGATCTGAGTTCCTTATGACTCTGTCTTACACTTACCCAAGAAGTTGTCCATTATTGAGTTGTTCAGGTGGACTTTTGACTGAGAATTCAACTTTATCACTAAGTTCCCCCTGGCGCCCATTCCTTGACCGATCAACAGTAGATGGATCTGAGTTCCTTATGACTCTGTCTTACACTTACCTAAGAAGTTGTCCATTATTGAGTTGTTCAGGTGGACTTTTGACTGAGAACACAACTTTATCACTAAGTTCCCCCCGGCTCCCACGGCCGATCAAGGGCAGGTGGATCTGAGTTCCTTTTGACTCCATCTTCATCGGGCTTTTCATCGTTGCAATGGCATTGTTACGTGGAATACTCTGGAAAAAAAGAAAAAGAGAGTCATTACATATTATGATTGGAAACAAACATACACCATGGACAAACAATAATAAGACTGACAATCCCCATACTAGAAAACGTACACCGGAAAGGCCTAAAAGTCATGGAAGTTTTTTGGACTTGAAAGCTCCATCTAGTTAGATGGAGCTTTCAAATAATCTAGAAATTAAGTATGGTCTACCGAGTATTCTGCCAAAAAATCATTCAACATTTCAACATAGTTTCAATGTAAAGAAACGCTAACATTGAAATTCGGTTCATTTTTTTAGCAGAATACTCGATACATCATAGCAACTTCCCGGACTATTTATTAGCGCCATCTAAATTTATAGTTTTCCGGGTTACGATTTCTAAAAGGGAATGGTTGCTCCTTCTTATTGTTCGTCCATGCGTACACCTAGTTTCAATGTTTCTAAAGGTGAAGCCAAACTTTCGAGTCAAAGAAAGACTTGTTGAATGTTCCAGAATGAAAAAGAAGTAGTTATACCTTTCACTAATTGAAAATAATGTCTTAATAAGTGTGTAAGTAACACAACGGTTTAGAGTTTATTTAATTTTGCACGGCATATTGAAGAGGTACGAAATTTATATAAAACTACCGGAAAAACATAAATATGACTCATCAAACATTTTAATTCAACTTTTTAGGTAGGTAACGTCTTGAGGAAAATTGCCAGTTTATAAAAGGACGTCTTTTTTGTGTAAGAATACAAATCTACGTACACGCAAAAATAACATTAGCCTTATAAGAAACCGTTATATTTCACTTGATTCTTCTTCATGTAACAGTTTATATAAATTTTTCTTACGAAACAGCAACCCGCCTACATATTTTACCCTGTAACTTGGAAACACATGCATGAATGACGTCAAATCTTTCTCGGAATCGAATACAGAGTGTTAAGAAAGTTACGAAGATCATTTTAAGCTGGTAATTTTTTATCATTAATACATTTAATCATAGAGTAATATAATACTGGATTTAATTTAAAACATTTATTTTTATTTTACTGCTGGAACTGTAATTTTTTATTTTTTTTACTATGTATGGGCTTACTCTTGACCTCGATCTAGCCTTGAGGACAGAGATGAGGTCGACGATGGAACGAGCTTGCCCAGAAGGAGCCTATTCACTCGCGACTTAAATAGATTCGGGTTATAAGAGCTCGGGAACACAGACGCAGGCAGAGAATTCCACTCCTTAGCTGTGCGCATTATAAAGGATGTTTCAAAGCGCTATGTGCGAATGTGTGGAATATCAACCAGATATGGGTGATATCCTGCGGTGCGTCTGGATTCCCGATGGTAGAAGGGGGATGGCGGAATAAGCTCATGGAGCTCTTGGGCACACTCTCCGAAGTACAATCTGTAAAAGACCGACAGACATGCAATTTTGCGCCGGTGGGCTAGGCTGTGAAACTTGGTTTTCACTAGCATCTCATCACCAACGAGCTTCTTGGCTCTGCGATCTATCGAGTCAAGTGCGGCTAGTTGGTATTTGGCTGAGCCATCCCAAAGGTGGCAGCAATTCTCCATGCAGGATCGGACTTGTGCTTTGTATAAAACTAGAAGCTGTCCAGGAGTGAAGTAACGCTTAACCTCATTGAGGATGCCCAACATTTTGGCCGTGTTTGAGCTTTTGACTCAATGTTGGCGCCGAAGTTCAGGTTTGCACACAGCTTCATGCCAAGAAGCTCGAGGCTGTCGGTGACCGGTACAGATGTACCTCGAAAAGTAGGAGCCAGATTTAATGGACTCCTTTTGGCAGTGAATAGACACGCTTGTGTTTTGGTGGCGTTGAAACTCACCAGATTTTTGTCACCCCAGTCGGAGACGTTGAGTTTATACGCTTTACCGTGATCTCTCTCAAAGAACGTATTTCGTCACTGCTGGCTTTTGCGCTTGACATATATCTCTCGACGATAGTACCCAACAATATTAGGACCAAGTAGGTCGTTGATGTGCAGCAGGAAAATAGTCGCAGAGAGAACAGACCCCTGAGGAACCCCGGCGTCAATAGCCATGAGGTCAGAGGAGCAGCCATCAAGGACTACTCGGATCGACCGTTCACTCAGGAAGTCAGAAATCCAAGAGCAAAAGTCAGCGGGAATGCCGTATGCAGGAAGTTTGCTCAGCAGACTTGCGTACCATACCCTGTCAAAGGCCTTCGAGATGTCCAGTGATACGGCAAGGGCTTCGCCGTGTTTCTCGATGGCCTCGCCCCAGAAATGCGTAACATACACTAGAAGATCCCCAGTTGATCGTCCCCGGCGGAAGCCATACTGACGATCACTGAGTAGGTCGTTAGTTTCTAGGTAAGTCAGCAATTTTCCATTTAGTACCCTTTCCATAACTTTGCAGAGTATGGAGGTGATGGCGATCGGACGATAGTTGGTGGGGTCGGCACGACTACCCTTCTTGGGTACCGGCTGTACATTGGCAACCTTCCAAGGTTTAGGCACCGTTCTTGTTTTAAGAGAGAGGCGGTACAAACGCGTCAGCACAGGAGACAACTCAGGCGCACAGTTCCTCAAGACTCTTGCTGGTATTCCATCAGGACCGCTAGCTTTGTTCACGTCTAGACTTCGTATATAGCATAATACAGCATTGCAAGATTTAGTAGAGCATATTATATTATCTGTGGTAGAGCATAGCTGCTATTTGGTTATAAGAGTTTTTGTTTTGCCAAAGAAAGCTTGCTAAAAAACTCTATCACCAGATACCCAAGAGAAAAAAATGCGTTTTTAAACGTTCTGTCAGTGCATTCCTCTATTACATCAAACAGTTAGGTTAGACAAAATAATATACGAGTATTATTACTACGCTGCTTAGGAAAAATAGTAATGCAGTCACCAACTTATTACGATAATTTCTCCAAATTTGTAGCTCTTTACGACTCTGTCTTTGTCTTTTGAAGCATTTATGATGATGTAAATTTAATATCTTTAAAATCAAATCAAAATTTAATATAGTTTATTCCTTAGCGAATCATTTATCTAAGGTTTTATATTCATATTCATATTCGTTTATTGCATGTCACAGTCATTTAGTTGTTACAATACAGAAATGGTTATAAGTACGTGTGACACCCTGTTAGGGTGTAGCAATAGAAGTGCTAACGAAAATTACAATAGTTCGGCATTTAAAATTATGTCACAAATTAATTAAACAAGTCAAATAACAATTAAATTATATCAAAATAAATAAATTAAGTCAATTACATTCAAAAATCAAAAATAAAAAGATATTAAAACAAATAAAATTCACTGTCAAGTAAAATAAATAAGACAAGATTTAATTAGGCAATTTATTTATCATTTAAAAATTCTTCAATTTTATAATAGCATTTTTCTATTAGGTATTTTTTTAGCAATTTATAAAATATTTGGTAATCGGTTTCACTTTTAATATTGTCCGGGATTTTATTATATATTGTTATAGCGGAGTAGTATGGGCCTTTTCTAAATATTTCCATATTTGATTGGGGGGGTACGAGGTCGTGTTTATATTTTGTTCTGAGATTGCGTTCCGGTTTTGCGTCTTGTTTTGTTGTAAACAAGTGTATATTTCTACGAACGAATAAGGCTGTTTCCAAGATATAAAGGGAAGGTAGTGTAAGAATTTCTCGTTCTTTAAAATGTGGCCTACAGCTGTCTCTTTGTTTGATGTTGACGAGCACACGTATGCATTTTTTTTGCATAACAAAAAGGTCGTGGACTGCCGAACAATTTACCCACAGGTTAGTTCTGTAGCGAAGCCATGCCTGTGCGTACGCATAATAAGCTGATAACGCGGTCTCAAATTTGGTTGTTTTTTTAAGAATTCCTAGTGCGTATACAAATCTAGATAATTTAGTTTTAGTGATTGCAACGTGAGCTTTCCAGGTTAAACTGCTATCCAGACATAAGCCCAGCAAGGTATGTTCTTGTACTTCCTCGATTTTTTTTTCCGAGCTGTATTTGTAGGTTTAATGCCGATCTTTGATGCGGATGGAATTGGATTAATTTCGTCTTTTTAAAGTTGATATTTAAGTTTTTTCCCGCAAGCCAGTTAATTATTGTTTGAAGAGTGTCGCATATTTTTTATGTGTAGTTTTCGTTTTGGTTGAATTTAAATATCAGCGATATGTCGTCCGCAAATAGCACACATTCGACATCCAGTATTTTAGGTAAGTTATTAATATAGACCAAAAAAAGTAAACAGCCAAGGACGCTGCCCTGGGGTATGGAACTCCTCACTCCCCTCACCTCTGATTGAACTGTGCTTACTGTTTGACTGGTTTCGTCGTAGTGGTCTACTTGTACATATTGTTTGCGGTCCTTTAGGTATGATTTGATCCATTCATATGCGACTCCCCGGATTCCTGAGTCATATAAATCTGATAATAAGATTTCATGTGAAACGCAATCATATGCTATAAGGTCTAGTAGAATTCTAACTACATTGTACTTATTATTTATATGATTAAGAATCTTTTGTATGTAAGTATATACCGCGAGCGTTGTGGAGCGGTTTCTCCTAAACCCGAATTGATTGTTTATTCATTGTTGGATATTAAAATCTCATGACGTCAGCAAAATTACATCAACAAAGTGGCGCTATGATGGGAAAAAAAACCAGTCAAGTGCGAGTCGGACTCACGCGCCGAGGGTTCCGATATACTTTTTGTATTTTTGGAAGCAATCAAGTCCATTTTTAGGACCGCAAAACTAAATTTGTTTGTAAAGGTTATTTGCAGATTTATAAAAAACTGTGCAAGTTAGAAAGATCGTTTTATTTTTGCTGTAATGATTACATAAATTTCTGTCAACTGTAATTAATTCAGATTTTTCCTTTCTTGAAATTCGGAGATAAGGGAATGGTATTTTTTTGACATATTTCATCATAACTTGAAAACTAAGGAACGTAAAAAAATACAAATATATATTTCAAAATGTACAAGTATAGCCTTTTCATATTTTTGGCCCCCTTTACATTAATAATCATAATTTTTTCAAAATTATTTCATGTGCAATTAAGTTGGGCACCCATATTCTAAAACTATTCCAAATTTCAATTCGATAGCATGAATGGTTGCTGAGATATAGAGGTGTGACAGACAGACAGACGAACAGACAGACGGACAGACAGACAAACAAAGTCGCACCATAAGGGTTCCTTTTTTACCATTTTGGTATCGGAACCCTAAAAAGAAGCGACAATAAATCCTCTCATATCTTTTTAAATCCTCTATCTGGCTACTACTAACATCAAAAGAAAAGTTGATAAAGTCATATTTTATATCGTGTGAGATGCAAGATCGATGACCGACCTTGTATTGTAGGTACTCGTACTAAAACTACATAATATTACTTGGGATTTCAAGTGCTCATATCGGTTTCTCGATGACGTAAATATAACTTCTTGCCTTGACAAAGAGAATCGATGCGGAGCACCCTTGGCCCTTTATTTGTACCTACGTAACTGAATACGTTTTCTAAGAATATTGGATTGTTTTTAAAGAAACGATTGTTTACGTAACTATACCACAGCAGTTATAATGAGTAGTACAATTGATCTTAGATCCTGCAGAAGGACCGGAACGATTCTAAACGGCAACCACAAACCGGAAGTCGTGGCGTTAAGCTGGCCCCTCAAATTAGGGGACATTTCACACGAGGTCATCTGACCCCAAATAGCCTGAACCTGTATTTACATACTTAAATAGATAAATAACACACAGACGCAGAACAAACACTTGTGTTCATCTAAAACGGGGAGAGTTCGCGTGGCCCACACGGCGCGCGGCGCAGGCTCACTGCCAACCACACCAACGCCAACGGGCTTATCAAAGGATCTAGCAAAGATAACTTCTTGCCTTGATAGGCGGAAGGCATTAGATGCGAGCAGCTGAAACCTGGGTATCGTGGAAATGTTTACAGGAGAGTTTTGTTCTGAAGTAGTAGGAGGGTTTTTTCAAATTATGATGAAACTCAACTACACGTTAACCCACTTTGACCATAGAGACCACCTTTAAGACTGCCTTTATTGCTGCAGTATCGCTGATAATTGTACCGTGATTCTAAAATGTGCTTGACCGTTTAAATGGAACGACCAAGGAGGTTCGCTTCGAAGCGTGGGTTAAAACCTCCTTGGCAAAAACACTATACGACAGCTGAATATCTGATTGACTCCCTTGTCACCTATCGGTGTTGGTCGTGGTGGTGTTAAATTGTTAAGAGAGCCGGTGGAACAGCCTCCTTGGTGTAGTGGTTAGAGCGCTCGGCTCTCGATCCGGAGGTTTTGGGTTCGATTCCCGGTGGAAGACAATGCAGGATGAATCACCTGATTGTCCGAAAAGTTAGATGATTCTGTGCTTCGGAAGGCACGTTAAGCCTTTGGTCTTGACTATTGTCTACGGATGTAGTCTTTAATGAGCCCTGAAGGCATTTGATGGCTCAACAACTCTGACACCAGGGTTTGTGAGGTCTGTCATTGACCTGACCTTGCAATCCACACGATACGACGACGAAGAGAGCACTCTACTTTCAGTGTGGACTTACCTTATGCTACCGCTTCTTACTAGGAATTTTCACCGAAAGCACTAAAAATAACTACAGCACAATGAGGCCGTAAAAGATTTTGTAAGATTAATTACTCAGATAACCAGATAACCTTAGATAAATGATTCGCTGCGGACGCAGATAACCGTCGTGCAGTTTACAGATAAACAAAAATAGACTGACTAGTAATTAAATTTTTTGTCACATTTTTCCAGCTTTCCTGAGAAAAAGAGCCGTGAATGGTTCAATAGGCGGAGAGCGGGCAGCTGGTAACGCTACCTCATCGCATACCAAAAAGCGACATATCTAAGTTGGTGCACAATGAAAAGGTGATTCTAAAAAATAGGGTTTCCTGAGCACAACCTGCCACTTTTTTACAGTCAACAAAGAACTGTTTTTTTTTTACCAATTCGTTATTTTCGTCACACAAAAGTACTCATCAATATTTACCAAATGATACGGTAATTCTATGTTTTTCAGACAAACTAATAAATAAAGTTTTGAAACTTTTGTAGGATGATAGATAGATATACCTTTGGGTGTGGTGTTCAAAACTCATAACTCTCCCCTTCCCTCCCTATGTGTCCCGTTTACCGGTTTCTTCATTTATTGCGAAAACTATAACAGTTACGATAAGAAAAAATCAAAGGATAAAATAATCCTTATAAATTTTTTAACAAAACATCAGTCATACATTTTTAGGGTTCCGTGTCCTAAGGGTGAATAACGGGACCCAATTAATGTGCCTCCGATGTCTGTCTGCGTATCAGTCAGAGGGCTGTATCTCATGAACAGTAATAGCTAGACAATTGAAATATTCGCAGATTATGTATTCCTGTTGCTGCTATAAAAAATAAATACAAAAAGAAATTAAGGGGGGCTAAAACCTGTTTTTAGGCGATTTTTTCTCGATTTTCGTTTTAGCTCTATCTGAAAAACGGTAAACACTTACAAACGAGAAAATTGGTATATTTATAGTGAATAAGCTATAGAACAAACAACAAAGCATAAAAACTGATTAAGTATGTCGGACTTGCGCATCTTTAATACACTTCTGCGTGACTGCGCGTCAATCTATTCCAAGTTTATTGAGCCAATTAGTCATTGTTGATTTATTGAACAACTTTTGTGCACAGTAAAACCCATTATGAAAATTATGATCAAGAAAAATCCTACACGATTTAATTAAAATTTTAGACAAGGGCTCTTTATTACGTACCTAATATATTTCATGCTAAAAGGTTATCGGATTCAATTTAATGTACATTATAATTAATTAGCTACATTACTAATTGGTTCGAGTCGAGTGAATAAAGTTGATTATTTACATAAATGACAGACAATATTGCGGCATAGATTTAATTCTACAATTACTTCTCAAAATTATACATCAATATGTGACAAAAAAAACCGGCCAAGCGCTAGTGGGACTCGCGCTCCGAGGGTTTCGTACCACCACATAATCATAATCGTATTAGTTGAAATTACGACACGCGCTTGACCAGATTTTAGTATTTGCTATTATTTTAAAGCTTAATCACCATAAACATACTAATTTACACGTTTGTAAGTGTTCCCGTTTTTAAGATAGAGCTAATACAAAAATCGCATAAAAAAATAGGTCTTTAGTATGGGAGCCCCCTTAATTTATAGCTTTTTTTGTGGTAATAGAAATACATAATCTGTGAAAATTTTAACGGTCTAGCTATTACGGTTCATGAGATACAGCTCAAACGAAATTTCGTAAAAACAGCTGACTTTGGTGACATCTTATTCCTTTGTTTAAAATATTTTTTAAAACAAAAAATATACTATTTATCTACTCAACAAGCTCTAAACAACGATACCCCACTCGATGGGGTAGGTCAAACTTTTTTTTACGCTCCCCCCTTTAGCTGTTTGGAAGCCCCCCTTAATTATTTACTTTTTTTTATTTTTAGTATTTGCTATTGTAGCGGCATCAGATATACACAATTTGTGAAAATTTCAAATTTGTACCTATTACGGTTCATGAGATACAGCCCGCTAACAGACAGACTGACAGACAGACATCGGAGGCATATCAATAGGGTCCCGTTTTTCACCCTTTGGGAACGGAACCCTAAAAAGTATCGCGCGTCTCGTGTCACATTCTGCGTCATTAATGTTGCCATGTTCCTAAAGTAATACAAAATCCCAAAAAACTTATTTATATATTTTTTAAAAGGTTTTTTTTTGTTTATCATTTTTACACTTATTCTATTAAAAGATTGCCAAAGCTTAAGACCAAAGCTCATGAGCGCTTTTCTTTATATTGGCATTTTTATGAACGTTGTTGAGAATTCTTTCTTTTTTCTTTAGTGACCTTTCCTATCTGGGATTTTTTGTATTTCCTTGGGAACAACTTACTTCATTTTGCTTTAAAGGAATTTGTATTTCTTTTACGAATTTTTCGCTTTAATGGTCCACACTACTCGTATTACGCCATAAAGTTCAAGGATAAATATAAATTTATGTAATCAAAGAATGTTAGGTAACCTTCAGTATTACACCTGAGCAATTAAAAATGTTACAATGCGCATTATTCAAGAGCTCGTTAATATTTTTATTATAAATAATTAAATATTTTAAATAATATTATAATATTAATTCAGGATTATGTACTTTAAGACTACACACCGCGCACACTAGCGCCCTCATCAGAATTTAATAAAATTTCTTTAATTGAAGACCAAAATGAAAAATTGAAGAACGATAAAGTGTCCTATGTCAGGAAAGCGTTATTTAGATTCAGATTCAGATTGAGATAATTTTATTCAATGTAGATTCTTTACAGAATACTTATTGAATGTCATGCAGAATACAATGCAAATAGAGCGAGTCTACGCCGTTTCGGATCGTGCTATGGCAGCGTAAAAGAAACGGCAAGAAACCACTGCAATTTAAAACTATTACAATAAACTTTATGTTATATTATTTATTCAAAATCCTTTGAACGGAACGCGGTGGCCACCAATTTCCGTTTTAAGGATTTTAAATAAACGAAATAATATAGTTTAAAATAACGCTATCTTGACAAAGAACACTTTATCGGTCTTAAATTTTTCATTTTTGTCTCCAATTCAAAGAAATTAATTAAATTCTGATGAGGGCGCTAGAGTGCACGGAGTGCAGTCTTAACGAATAAACTCAAGTTTTACATTGAGGACATAGGACCGACAAGTTTCGATCCTGTACGAGGATCTAGGGAGGTCAGCAGTTTCACCACAGAGCTCTGAAGTCATCTAGAGATATGCATCTAGAGACGAATTCTTTATTTCATTCAATACAAATCAGTGTCACCATTTACTAAAACTAACACGCTTTCCGCACCCACACTACTAGCGTCATTTGAGTGCGATAAACATAGTACCATTATTGCGAGAGAGTAAGATGCAAAAAACCAGTGACAGCGTCTCTATGGCAACGAATGTGTTTATGATGTGCATTCAAAATAAGCGCTTACATAAATAAAATTGAATAGTATACCAAGTCAATAAGGAACCAAATTTGTTCACTCTCTTCGCTTCTATGGGGGTGCGCGCGCAGGCGGAGTGGCCCTATCGTTGTTCTGTGAGTTTCACGGACCGTCGTCTGTCGCCGTGTCCCGCCGAGTTTTGCTTGCTTACCTCTCTGAAGAAGATCCTCGTACAGGATCGAAACTTGTCGGTCCAATGCCGTCAATATAAAACGTAAGTTTATCCGTTGAAGTAGTTACATTATTATTTATGTGTAACACTCACGAGTCGTTTAGTGATACTACAATCAGGAGTTTGTCAAACTTGATACAATGGAGTTTGTGTATATGTCGCAATCGTATAATTCGCCGTTTACAAACGGCGGACAAACTGTAAACGGTCGGCAAATTGTTATTGTTAGCCACCGTAAACCCAACCTAACCGATCCCGAGCAGGGATCGGTTAGGATGGGTTAGGTTATCTTGCGACCACAACGTACGAGCCGAGCGAGCGAAGCGAGCGTGCCGCGGCAGCGGCCGTCGATTTCCAGAAACGAGTTCACGCCGTTTTGTGAAATGACGCGGCATTATGTAAAATGCCGAATTAAAACGCTTTCTGCATTTCATAGAATGCCAAGGCAAACTGTGATATGACGAATTATACGATATGCCTGCGACATATTCATCATCATCATCATATCAGCCTAATGTAGTCCAGGTCCGAGTTTGTGTATTAAAGTGATGTATTATTATACCACTGCACTTATTTCAATCACTATAATAGGGAATATGCATCAATTGTTTTAGTCTCAGATATTAACAAATTATAAAAATACCGTAGTAGAGATGACAATAAGTGAAATAAAATTTTTAATTTTCTAAGAAATACGGCCGGTATATACATTTAAAACTATTAATTACGCGCCGATTAGACAGAGAGATTCGACATGGACCGTGTCGTTACATGCCACTACGGCCATATAAACTCCTTGTTACATTTCTTTTAACTAGAAAGAGACAGAAACCACTCTAGACAAAAAAAAACATGCATATTCCCTAGTTGAGGCTAGATTTGCGCTGCAAAATTGCGTGCTCTTTACTGTTATTTTGGCAAATCTGCGTGGTATAAAAAATTTTATTTACCTATAATTCTTTATTTTTCGCCTTTTCAAATGATCCCTAGTGACGACAATTATCATATTCTAAACAATAATATTCTAAAAAAATATTCCAAATTTCAAGTCGATAGCATGAGTGCTTGCTGCAATAAACAGGTGTGACAGACAGTCAGACAAAGTCGCACCATAAGGGTTCCTTTTTTATCATTTTGGTTCAGAAACCTAAAAATAATCACAATAGCGTGCTTGTCACCGGGTGTAAAAATCGTATCACCGTTTCTTTTACGCTGCCACAGCACGATCCAAAACGGAGGTAGACTCGCTCTATGACATTGAATAAGTTTTCTGTAAAGAAACTACTTTGATTAAATTAATCTGAATCTGATAATAAACGCTTCTCATTCACTCGCGCGAGAAAATCGACGTTTTCTTCACATATTAAATGCTTTAGATATGCCGTGGGCCCATCGTTGAATTGGGCCGATCAGGATCTGCCTGCGCACATCACGATGTGCCGGCATTTCGTGATCTGGACAATTATTTCATGATGTGCCCAATATAAAATTTGGCAGACCGATGAGAGCAACCTTTTTGTCGATTTGCCCTACTAGTCACTTGGCCACATCAAGATGTGGCTGGGCCGGGCGCATCGTAATGTAGTTTTGTTCTTCGACGCTTGTGGCGCTGTTTGCGCTCTGTTAGCTGTGTGTTAGGTTAGGTTAGTAAGGTTAGGTTTTATTATCTAGTGAAATTGTGGCGCTGTTTGCGCTCTGTTAGCTGTGTGTTTGGATAGGCTAGTTAGGTTAGGTTTTATTATCTAGTAAAATAATTATTAATTACTTCATTTTATTTGCTTGTACTTTTGTCACCCTACAGAATCGATTTGCCCAAGCATGGCCAGGCAAATCGTCAAACGTTATGCTTTGAACGATATGGCGGATATTATATAGGCAAATCAAGAAATGCCGGCGTATCGTGATGTGCCCAGGCAGATCTCGATCGGCCCAATTCAACGATCGGCCTACGACATATATATTTTTATCTAGAGGCTCGTGCTGAGACAGCTGACCACGAGGGCTTTAAAAATTGCTTATCGTGTATTATTGCGGATTACACGTAATTATGTGTTTAACCGATAAGATAGTAGCGCAATCACAACATCACCTAAAATGAAGTGGCTATTCGTGCTAAGCCTAATCTTATTGAGACAACGTATCTTGTTCTATGATAATAGACAGGTTTACCTCAAAGGGTTTATACAGTCTCTGTAGTGTAGTGATTAAAGTTCTCGGTTCTCGATAAGATAAGATAAAATTTATTGTCCACCATGTACAAAGAAGATCTTACAAATAGGAGGGGAAATTAACAACAGCGTGCTCATTTCAGACGTACAATAATAATCTTTTATTAATTTTGTCATCAAAATTTATAATAAGTACATAATTAAAAAGAACATGTCAATATTTTATTGTCAAATATCTACTGAAGAAAAAATATAAAATAAAATCTTAATGGGATGTACTGAGAAATTTATTTAAATTATAAAAACTCTTATTAACTAACCATCCGGATCCAGAAGGTCTGGGTTTGATTCCCGGTGGGTCACTGTCAACAAAAATCTCTTTGTGGTATCTCCACCGTTTGATTAGGACATTGCAGGTTGAATGACCTGATTGTCGACAAGGCACGGAGAATACCGGATGTTTTATGGGGATTCCCGGGACCTCTCCAAATGTGCTAAACGGAGTTGGCGACCATGAGGTTTTTGTTAGTGGGTTTTAGTCAGTAAAACTCTGACATTTCACTGTCATGCCCCCGAATGACAGTGTATATATCGCAGGCAAAATGTATGATTCGCTTGGCATTTTTCAAAATGCCGAGAAATTTTTTTTCGGCATTTTGAAAAATTCATTTTACATACCTAACGACGTGTAATTCGTTTCTAGCACTCGCCGGCCGCTAGCTCGCTTCGCTAGCTCGGCATGTGCGTTTTGGTCGTAACAAAACCTAACCCTACTTCATTGGGTTTGCCTTAGCTAACTAACCTAAAATGTACCAGCACTGATCTAACCCCGTTTACAATATGGCGATGCCTTTTTACAATTTGCCTGCAACATATACGTGATGGATTTCCCTGCCTGAAAAATGGCCAACTTTGCAAACTGGCTTTGGCAATAAATGCTAGGTGTAAATTCGACCCCAATTGCATATCGAACCTAACAACTTTAGAACAACAAACAGCAGCCTGCACCATTGCGCTATACATTGTCATAACATCTCATAAACTGTCCACTACAGGACAGGGAACTTCCTCCAGAACCCCAGCAAAACGCGTGGTACATTAAAGGGGATTTACCACGCTTGTAAGCGTTGCCGCTGGCAACCGTTGTTGTTGGTGGCCGCAGTATGTAAGGTGGTACGATACACAGAAAGATGGTGCTGCCCATCCTCAAGTTCATAAACCCTTAGTCGCCTCTTACGACACCAACGAGATTCTTTGCCGGCACCACACGGGTCTTGCGCTATACATACAGGCGTCCAAATTATTACAAAATAAAGTCAAGCGTGACTAACTAATGTAATACCCGAAAGGTGTAATGTAGGACGACGACATGAATTGAGGTCATAAGTGCATTGATCGCTATTTTATTACAGTGTGTTTTTACTTTCGTGCATAGTTAATTTTATCATTTTACTTCGACGGATAAACTCACGTTTTACATTGACGGGAATAGGACCGACACGTTGCGATCCTGTACACTCAACAGCACATCAGTAGAAACACTTTGGATCTTATGACGTGGTAATAGAGTTGAAAAAGTTTCTACCGACGTGCGGTTGACCGTACGAGCATTTTTTTTTTATTGGAAATGGGCTTACTCTTGACCTCGATGTAGTCATGAAGACAGAGATGAGGTCGACGATAGAACGAGCTTGCCCAGAAGAAGCCTATTCACTCGCGACTTTAATAGATTCAGGTTATATGAACTCGGGAACACAGACGCAGGCAGAGAATCCCACTCTTTAGCCGTGCACATTATAAAAGATGTTTCAAAGCGCTTTGTGCGAATGTGCAGAATATCAACCAAGTATGGGTGATATCCTGCAGTGCGTCTGGAGTCCCGATGGTAGAAGGGTGATGGTGGAATAAGCTCGTGGAGCTCTTGAGCACACTCTCCGAAGTACAACCTTCTCCTATGCCGTCAATATAAAACGTGAGTTTATCCGTCGAAGTCTATAATTATGTGTATTGTGTAACCAAGGATGTTTCAGCAGCACTTCCTGCTAAGGATGGATCCATATGCGTAATTGCGTATCCCTTTCTTGCGAGGGACCTCCATACTAAAATGTATGGATTTTTATCAAATCCTACAAACGAAAAAAAATTTATCTTTATCTAAGACATATGTGACATGGGACTAATAAATACTACTACATACCACAGTTTTTCTGGTGAAAACACTTACCATTCAGGAAAAATACGGTGTTAAAAATCACGCACAAAATGGCTATTACGGATATTAACACTTCCGTTCTTAGTATTGATGATCAATTCACAAGTAAAAAAAGATATATTTTCACTTTCGCAAACAAAGTTTTGAGTTTTTTGACCGACGGGTATAAGCGAATGGGATACGCTTTACACTTCACTACATATGTATCATTGACGGACTCAATAGCTTTTTACTTTCGAGCGGAGCGAGAAAGGTAGGTATTGTATTCGTGAAAAAGAAAGTTTTTCTAATTTTCTCAAAAATGTGTTCTATATTACTTATCTAAATATATAAATGAGCATGTCCTGACTGACTGACTGACTGATTCATCAACGCCGAGCCGTAACCGCTATAGATACAGATCTGAAATTTTGTACACAGGTTCTATGCACGTCAAAACCACCCACTAAGAAAGTATTTTGGAAGTCTCATCTCCCAAGGGGGTGAAATAAGGGATGAAAGTTTGTATGAAAGTCCTTTGTTTCTTGAGCTAGATTCACACAAATTTAAATTTAAGCTACTGGTAAAAAATAAAGAAACACGTGTTTAAGCATTTCTTAAAAATCACCGTTCAAGGGGGTGAAAAAGGGGATGATTTTTTTCCGTATGTTGGTCTATAAGTCTTTAATTTTTAAAGGTAGAATTATACAAATTAGGTTCCTAGCTCATGGTAAAAAATAAAAAAGTACGTGATTAGGAATTTTTCAAAATTCATCCCCTAAGGGGGTGAAATAAGGGATGGAAGTTTGTGTGAAAGACCTTTGTTTCTTTAGTTAGATTCACAAAAATTTGATTATTAACTTTTGGTAAAAAATAAAGAAAACGTGTTTAAGCATTTCTTAAAAATCACCCTAAAAGGGGGTGAAAAAGGGGATGATATATTTTTCGTATGTTGGTCTTTAAAACTTTAACTTTTAAAGGTAGACTTATAGAAATTTGTTTTTGAGCTTTTAGTAAAAAATAAAAAAGAACGTATTTCAGAATTTTTTAAAATTCATACCCTAAGGGGGTTAAATAAGGGATAAAAGTTTGTATGAAAGTCCATCAGTTTTGAAGTTAGAATCTTCAAAATTTGTATTTAGTCTGACGACAAAAAATTTAGTTTTACATATCTCAGGGGTTTTTGAAAATTCTACACCCTAAGAGGAGAAAATAGGGATGAAGTTGAAAGTCCTTCATTTCAAAGTAATATCCACTAAATTAATTATTAAGGCATAAGGGTTGTAATTCTGTGGAAAATAAATCACTATTATTGAAATTCCACCCCAAATTCAACCCCTTAAAAAGGAAATGGGGTGAACAAGTCTAAAAACCTATATGGGTATCGTTTGTATGGTTTAAATCGGGTCGCTGATTACGAAAACTAAACCAATTTTGAAATCCAATGTGGTGGACGTGCAATACCATCATCCCCTGGGGATGGGGTTGGGCCGCGATAGGGTTGATACTCGTATGTCTAAAAATCAATATGGGTGTCATTTGTATGGTTTATCGGATCGCTGATTACGAAAACTACAACAATTTTGAAATCTAAGGTGGTGGACGTGAAATACCATCATCCCCTGGGGATGGGGTTGGGGTGCGATAGGGTTTAAATGTCTAAAAATCAATATGGGTGTCGTTTCTATGTTTATATTAGGATAGGGATAGCGGTTAAGACGGCGTTAAGGAAAGGGATAGGAGTAGGGTTAGGGGCAGGGATAGGGAGAGGGAGAGGTAGAAGGAGAGGGAGTGGGATGGAGGTAGAGAGAGAGGGAGTGGGAGAGTGTGAGGGAGGGGTAGAGGGAGAGACTGCACATTGTCTGAATATCACGCGGGCGATGCCGCGGGCACAGCTAGTAAGTACATCATAAAAAACAAGTCTCCCAAAAATGCCCGTCTGTCGGTCGGTCGGTCGGTCCGTCGGTCCGTCGGTCGGTCGGTCCGTCGGTCGGTCTGTCCGTCACGCTTTGGCCCAGCGGCTAAACAAATGGTCCGATTGACACCATATTTTGAATTTAAGAGTTTTATGCTAATTCATCGAAGGGTTCTGAGTAGTTTCCTGCTGGCTCTCATTTTGAGGGTAGCTGTCATATAACTAAAATGTAAAATTGTAATTTTCGCAAAAACGGCTCACAAAATCTTGATGAAACTTTGCATGACCAAGCATCTCCATGTAAGGTATTTTGTGGCAGTATCAATTGGTTTGTGTAATTTCATATAAGGGGTGTTGCAGTACGACTAAAACGTAAAACTGTGATTGACTTATAATTGTTTCGATTGAGGTTACTTTAATTTTCAATAATTTTAATTCTGGATTGGTTATTTACCTGACTGGATAATAAATTCGTTTTTTTTTTCAAATATCTAGTATACAGGGTGTACCAGAAACTGAAAGGGCTTGCTCAGTAGACTAAACTGATCAACTTTCCCTAAGAAACATGTGTTGGGAAATTAGGAAATTTAAAAAATCTTCATGCAAGTATCTTGCGGTAGTATCTATTGATCTGTGAAAGGTGAGGTTTTACAACGGTTCGTTCCAGTACTTCCAAAATTTAAACATGTGATTTACTCGAAATAGTTTATGGTTAGTTTCTTTTCATGTTTAACAATTTGAATTCTGAATTGATCTGCATATTTCATCAGAACATTTTTTTTTAAACCTAAATATAAGTTTGTATTTCCGTATTTTTCTTGCATATCGCGAAAGAAAGTAAGTGCAGTGTTGCTGTACCATTTATTACTCTGAGTGAGTGTGTAACACTCACGAGTCGTTTAGTGATAAAATAGTAAAATTAGTCAAACACGTCTATAAACAAAGAAATCTGTATTAATTATAGGATACAAAAATATTTTTAAAAGTATAATTTTAGAACTTTATTTATTTATTAGGCTTTCCAACAACTAGTGCACATTGATTGCATATGTTGCTTACAATTTACAAGAACAGGTGCCTCATCACTTACAGGAGAGCACAGCATGCACAAATATGTCCAACGAATTTAGAAGAGAAGAGAAGAGCAAATGTAGGTAAAAGTAGGTATTTGATTGAGAGGACATAGAAAAGTTACTTTATACTCTCAATCAAATAGCCACTGATTGATACTGCAATACAATTTAAAGTTTAAAATTTGAAGTTATACCAAACATATTATTTAAAAGGATAGCTTACACTAACTGAACGAACCTTACAAAACTATTAGTATTTTCTTTTTAAAATAGACGCCATTAAATAACGTAGTTTATCAAACAAAGTGGCGACATAATAGAAAAACCGTTCAAGTGCATGTTCCGTAGTTTTTTAGGATTTTTTATCGCATAACAGGTTTTGATTAAATATTTCATAACGTCCAAGCCATAAACTTTTTAATTCCTAATTAATGCTCAGCGAGGTCATAGTGCCTATTTGTTATTATTATTTTTATTATTTCCAGTTTCTCATTGACATGTGAGGCTTCAGCGAAAGATTTTTTTAAATTTTTTTTTTACCTACTATTAATATGAATTTTTCACATTACCATTAACAATCGTTAATCTAGTATAGGGGGGGACTCGACTCGAACAAAAAAATCGTTATTTTGCACACCCATATTATTTTTAAAAGACATATCTAACGATATTATTATATACTAGCTGTTGCCCGCGACTCCGTCCGCGTGGGGTTCAGAAAAAGTAGCAAATGACTTTTCCCATGGTTCAAACTATCTTCGTACCAAGTTTTTATCACAATCGGTTTATCGGATTAGTCATAAAATTGTAACAGACAGACAGACAGTGCAGTTCTCGCCTTTATATTATTAAGTATACAGAATACCGATAATACGGATTTTTGTAAATTAAACACCTCTTGTTTACGTGCGGACTGTTAGGTCGCCCACTATCCTCGTAGTAAGTGTAAAATCATAGTCGAATTCCACGCGGAGTAACTATGATACGGGTTTCGTTATTTCTTATACAAAACAAAGCCTAATTAAATCTGAGGCTCAGTCACTTTAGCTTCTGTGGCTAATGCGAAAGAAAAGAGAAAGAGCGGTACAAAGTCCAACGTGTCTATCTTCACATGCTTTTAACTCTACATGTACCTACATACAAAACTGTTGGACTTCACTTCCGTACAATCTTTGTAGCTTATCTCTCCCCTTAAAAGACAATTCCTAAAAAACAATTATTCACTTCTCTCTTTATTTTTTGAAGTATTTTGTTTATAAGTAGGCTACTTCCTAAGTTTTCAAAACTTTAGAACTTTCATAATATTTTTACATTTGTTGCACCGAAATGCCGAAACAGGATTTTTTTTATTATCATTTTTACAATAAAACTAAATCTAGATTTTACGAATCTTTAGCTGTACCCACGATTTTTACACAAACAATTGGACCGGATCAAACGGTATTTTCAACAACGTATTGGGCTTTCTTCCGTACAAAATTATAAGCTTTTTTTTTATTTCAGCTCGGTTCACAGTTTGAAACTTTGAACTCGCCTATTATCTGTTTGAATGAACCGATGGCAATAAAAAAAAGTTCAAATATTGCACGAAAGCAACCCAAATACGTTATTGAAAACCCCGTTTAAGTCCTTCAAGTAGTTTGTGAGGTATTGGTGCGGCCGCTTAAAATTTCGCGAACCTTCTGTCTGAGTGAACCGTTTGCAATGAAATAAAGCTTATATATTGCACAGAAAGAAGCCCGCCGTGTCATTGAAAACCTTGTTTGACTTTGAACCAGTTCAGTAGGTGAGTTCTTGGTTCTGCAGCTTGAAACTTTACGTATCTTCTGTCAGAGTGAACCTACCTATCGCAATGAAACTAAGCTTATTTATTGCACAGGAGTAAGCCAAAGTTATTGAAAGCCACGTTTGAATCTGCTCAAAAGTTTTTGAATTATTCGCGCCTTTGCTTGAAACTTTGCATAACTTCTATCTGAGTGAACCGTTTTCAACTAACCTAAGCTTATATGTTGCACGAAAGTACCTAATCCAAGCACGTCATGGAAATGCAAGTTCGAGTCGGTACAGTAGTTTGTTCGCTTTTGGCGCCGCCTATTGAAACTTCGGGCATTTTCTGTCTGAGTGAACCGTTTTCAATGAAAGTAAGCTAATACATTGCAAAGAATTAAGCTAAACACGTTATTGAAAACCCCGTTTAAATCCGTTTAGTAGTTTGTGAGTTATTGGTGCCGCCACTTTAAACTTAGTGTATTTTATGTCTGAGTGAACCGTTTGCAATGAAACTAAGCATACATGTTGCATGGAGTAAGCCAAATACGTTACTGAAAACCTCGTTTTAATCGGTTCAGTTGTTTGTGAGATATTGGCGCCTCCGCTGGAAATATCGCGCACCTGTCTGAGTGAGCCGTTTTCAATGAAAGTAAGCTAATATGTTGCAAAGAAGTAAGCTTGACAGTTTATTTAAAACCCCGTTTGAATCCGTTCAATAGTTTGTGAGTTATTTGCGCCGCCGCATGAAACTTAGCGTACCTTCTGTCTGAGTGAACCGTTTGCAATGAAACTAAACTTTTCTGTTGCACAAAAGAAAGCCAAACTCGTAATTGAAAACTCAGTTTGAATCGATTTGTGAGCTATTATCGTACAGGCAATTTGATACTTTACATAAGTGTAGCTTCTGATTGAGTGAACCGATTTGAATGAAACATAGCCTATATGTTGCTCAGAGCTAAGCTTAATCTACCTGCGAAAACCGCGAGAAAATCCGTTCAGTAGTTTCGGAGTTTATCGAAAACATACAGACAGACAGACAGACAGACAAAAAGTTCAGAAAACATTTTTTTGAGTTCTATTAGTCGTTTTTTATCGCCCACACTAATTTTTTTATAAATTTATCAAAAGTACAGACACGCGGTTTTTACTCTTTTATTGTATGTATAGATTTATATATTTTATTTATGACATTTTTCATCATAACTTGAAAACTAAGAAACTTAAAAAATATGAAAATATATTTTAAAATGTACAAGTAAAGCCCTTTCATATGATACCCCATTCGACCTAGTAGCGACAATTTGAAATTTGCCCCCCCCCCCCTATTTTGGCCCCCTTTACATTAATAATCATACTTTTTTCAAATTTTTTTCATGTGCAATTAAGTTGGGCAACTATATTCTAAAACTGTTCCAAATTTCAGGTCGATAGCATAAGTGGTTGCTGAGATATAGTGGTGTGACAGACAGAGCGGCACCATAAGGGTTCCTTTTTTTTACTATTTTGGTATCGGAACCCTAAAAATATAAGCTATCAAAGATTTGTTTTTATCTCTTTCTAACAAAACGAAATATAACAAGGAGTTTATATGGCCGTAGTGGCATGTGACGTCACTTTCCATGTCGGATCTCTCTGTCTAATCGGCGCGTAATAAATAGTTTTAAATGCTTATATCGGCCGTAATTCTTATCCGATTTAAATTTAAATTTTTGTCATCTCTACTACGTTATTTTCATATTTTGTTAAAAAATGCGACTAAAAAGTTTATGCATATTCCCTATTATCAAATTAAAGAGTTTTGTGAATTTACTGCCAGTAGCACAAAGCGTCTTCAAAGTTAATAAAGCTCCTTTAAAAATACTGTTGTCACTTTCTTAGTCATCAACACAGAAAGTGAAAGCAAGCAATAGATTTAACAGATCTTTAACTTTAAGATGCTTTGTGAAACCGCATGTTAGTTGTCAAGGCCTTTAAAAAACTACCTACTTTAAAATGTAACTTCTTTAAATACCAACATTTTCAATTTAAATTTTAGGTGTATGTAATTTATAAGAGTAGGGCAATCGTCATAACATCCCATGAAACGTCCACTACAGGACAGAAAACTATCTCCAAAATTCCAAATATGCGTCTTACTGCCAGTTGCAGAAAGCTTCTTCAAAATAAAAGCTCCTTTAGTATATTACGATGTATATCGTAATATCATCATGACATCCCATGAAATGTCCACTACAGGACAGGAAACTCACTCCCCGAATTTCTATAGCAAATAAATATCTTTATCTTATCTCCAAAATTCCAGTTTTTTCTGAAACAATGTGAAGGGGAAGTACCGTAGTCACCACGCTTATTAGCGTTACGGCTGGCACCATGGACAGCGGTTGTTGGTGACCGCAGAATATAAGATGAAACGATACACAGAAGGATGCTGCTGCCCATCCTCTGGTTCATGAACCCTTAGTCGCCTCTTACGACACTCACGGGTAGAGATGGGTCGGTACTATTCTTTGCCGGCACCGCACGGGGCAATCACTATTAATAAACACAAAAATGCTTGCTTAGTATACCAGTTCATATTATACTTGTAATTGTAGCTGCCGACAATTTGGGTATCTACAGGTATTATGATGTCATTTCCTACTCGTACACCCAACAGCCTGTATAAGAAACGCTTTGGACAATAATGATATGGTCATAAAGCTAAAAATGTTTCCACTGATGTGCGGACCCATGCGTTTGGTTGTACTAGCCATCTCGAAATATTCCGTAACTTTTTTACCGAGCTTGTTTCGTGTTACTATGTTATATACAAGTAAATGTACTATGCTTATGTTATACATAATTATCTGTACACTGGCTGTTTTTTGCGACTTTTTTCGCCTCTGTTAAAAAGCACGGATTTAAAATATATAGAAAAAATCAGTCAAGTCGGACTCGCGCTACGAGGGTTCCGTAACTTCCGTACCACTAAGGTAAAAATACCGTCTTAGTTATGAAGTCCGACACGTACTTGACCAGTTTTTATTATTTGATGTTAGTTTCTAGTTTATGCACTATAAACATACCAGCTTTCACGCTTGTAAGTGTTCCCGTTTTTACGATAGAGCTAATACAAAAATCGAGAAAACTGCCGAAATATATACGTTTTTAGAAGGGAAGCCCCCCTTAATTTATTATTATATTTTATTTTTATTATTTCTTGTTATAGTGGCAACAGAAATACATAATCTTTGAAAATTTCAACTGTCTACCTTTTACGGTTCATGAGATACAGCCCGCTGACAGACTGACAGACAGACATCGGAGGCATATTAATGGGGTCCCTTTCCTAGAGTTTTTCACTTTTTGGATACGGAACCCTAAAAAAGACAGTGTAGTTGTATTTAACCCGTTCAATTGTTCTAGAGCTGAACATGTTCCTGTGGAAATTTTATGTTTTCTCGTGGCAAAAATTTATTTATTTATGTGTAATAATTGTTGCTTTCTCTTTTTGAAAGTATTTAGTCCGGTTGTTTAAAAGCACGCGAATTATGTAAAAGTAATATAGAAATAACAACCTAATATTTATTTAATCGTGTAGAACAATGTTGTCCCGTGTGGTGCCGGCAAAGAATAGTACCATCCCATACATACCCGTAGGTGTTGTAAGAGGCGACTAAGGGTTATAAACTGGATGGGCAGCAGCATCCTCCTGTATCATACCATCTCACCTATTGCGGTCACCTACAACCGCGGTCCATGGTGCTAGCCGTAACGCTGTCAAGCGAGGTGACTATGGTACTACCACATTTTTTTTATAAAGCTAGAATTCGGGATGGAGCTCCCTGTCCTGGGACTTTTCATGGGATGCAATGATAGAACAAAGTTATATTAAATGTCCAGTATTATTGCTTTCAGCCACTTTGTAGTGCGTCGTCAGCCGCTATACCGTCTCTAAGGGCACTCTTCAATGATGATGATGCACTACATCATCACTTCACTTCACACTTTCTCCGCAGTACTTGTAGCACCGCGATGAATCTACCCACCCACATCGATGCTTCAATTGGATGCAGCGACTGTTGCCTGTGCATAGCCTTTTGAGTTTGACCCAATCACGCTTTAGCAGATCGAACCCTTTCAAATTTGTACCTTATACCTACTACGTTGCTTCCGAGGTTGCCACTCATTGAGGCTTACCATGATATGCTTTCCACTTCCTCCTAACATTTAAATAATTTTTCGCCAACTTCGCAGCTGCACTGTAAGATGGCCGTCTGGAGATCAGTCTATGAAGTCTTGACGCATTGGTAATTGGTCATTGTTCTAAACAGCCTCTTTCCTTCTTAACTGGGAAGGAGCAATTTGACAGAGTATGGGTAGCAAAGCCACTGTGTGAGGGTGCTTCTTAAATTGCCAGTTATACAACTCATTGCATTGTTGAGCTCATTGTTCTACCTTGTGCGATGCACAGTATCTGCTGTGGAGTATACGAGCGACAGAGCTGTTGTACAGTCAACGGCAGGTCAAGCTTGACACTAGCAGTGCGACTCTAGCCCGTACTTCTATTGAAATAAGAACGGTACAAAGTTTAATGTGTCAAGCTTGATGTGCACTTGACTATACGTAATACATCCGCGTAACGCAATAACAACATTAAAAGCAAAAACAGAAAATTATATGGTTTTTTTTCTTGTTTAACGTTATACGCTCTTGATAGCTATTTATTAATTAGCATGATTTTGTGCTGATCGTGTCTTGATAGCGTACTAAGCTGATACCTTTATACTCAGTCCTAATGAGAGCGATTTATTAATACTACCCGTAATACGCCCTCTAGCCAGAGACTCCGCAAATATTTCCCGGTTTAGGTTTGTATTTTTTTCGGCATTTAGATGGCTATTGATTTGTAATACGCCCTCTAGCCAGAGACTCAGACACATGTGGCGCAAATATTTCCCGGTTTAGGTTTGTATTTTTTTCAGCATTTAGATGGCTATTGATTTGTAATACGCCCTCTAGCCGGAGACAGACACATGTGGCGCAAATATTTCCCGGTTTAGGTTTGTATTTTTTTCAGCATTTAGATGGCTATTGATTTGTAATACGCCCTCTAGCCAGAGACTCAGACACATGTGGCGCAAATATTTCCCGATTTAGGTTTGTATTTTTTTCAGCATTTAGATGGCTATTGATTTGTAATACGCCCTCTAGCCAGACTATTGATTGACTGGCTATTGATTTGTAATTGTAACATATCATAACTATAGAAATATGTTAACTAACACCTCTGTTACGCTAAACTTCTGAGTGGCTTGTTATTACATAGGTAGTAGTCATCAAACAATTTCAAAAGTATTGGATTGCAACATTATTTCTCTCAGCGTCTGGGTAGCTATTGATTGCTAACATTCAAACAACTTAGAATATATTTAAACTTAAACTACTATTGCCCTTAGCTTCTGGGCAGCTTGTAGTTGGTACCAATTGGTACCAATTAACTTTTTTACTTGCGTCACTATAGCAGCGTCTGGGATTACACTGAGTAGAAAAAGACTTTTAGAATTTGGAACAATCGCGAAACGTGTTATAGCGAAACTGAGAAAATAGTTTGTTCAGAATAGAGAGTAGAATTAATTCCACGGGTTTCAAGATTCAAGATCGTTTATTGCAAGCCACATTACAAATAAAAAGATGGAAAATTTAACATACAGGTTTTCATGTGACGCCCTGCAAGGGCACAGCAACATACACGTAGAAGAGTTAGCTACTGATACTTAATAATAATATTTAACATTTAACACTACATATAACATTTAACACAAAAGGATACAACATTTGACACAAGATATTAATTCTAATTTTAACAAATATAAGCTGTGAAATGATAAATATCATAATGTAAAGAGGTGTAAAGAGATGTTGAAAATTTATATATTTAATTTTATTTATCATCAAAAAACTCTTTAAGATTGTAAAAGCATTTGTCTATAAGGAATTGTTTTAACTGTGTTATAAAAAGGTTTGGTTTCTCTATATTTTTTATGGAAGTTGGTATGTGGTTATACACCCTAATTGCTGTATTATGGGGACTTTCTGAGACAATTTTTAATTTAGTGAAAGGCGTTTTAAGTTTATGTAGATTACGATCGTTTCTTTTGCTTCCTTTGATGGGAGAGTATAAATTTGAATGTTTTTTAATAAATTTGCAAGACTCGAGGATGTAGATTGAAGTTAAAGTTAATATTCCGTATTTTTTAATACCCTAAGAGCTATCCTTTATTTTGGGGAAAAAATTCATATCAGGCCAAATTTTTGTAAATGGCCTTTAAATGTAATTTTAAGAGACTATATTTTTGAATCCTCCAAAGTTTCAAACTGGAATGTACCAAAAAAAAGTTATACCACGAAGATGGCGCAATTTTACAGCAAAAATGCTAGCACCGATATTATCGTGAAAATGTGTCTATGTTCACTATATTTAAGCACCAAAATCGAGATCCACCGAAGATATAAACGGGAAACTAATTCTATAAGAAGAAGTTGGTTGTTTCAATAACTGTGCTATATACTCTAGGAAAAAAATTATAGAAGATTTGTTTTGGTAATTATCAACATCAATTAACGTTTTAATATATTTTCTTTCAAAATCCAACATTGTTTTTATTTGGGTAGTAGGTAATTCTTTATCAGCTTTTTACATAGACAGCAAAAAAATAGCAGTTATAAATTTAGGTAGACTTTTAATATTAAGCCTAGATAGCATAGTGAAACATGAAATCCACCAAAAAATTTAAGATCTTCGTAAATTTCTTAAAGTACATACACTAGTAAGGACTTCAGCTCTCCGTGATAAGTATCATTTTCGAACGCTTACTATTCTTACTAATGCAGGCGCGGCGGGCACTCGACTCGGAGCGTGGCAAAAAGCCCGCTCAAACGTCCACACCACCGCCCCCCGCCGCCGCGCCGTAGCGTCGCGCGCAACCGCAACGCATCGTTACAGCGCGTTTCGAACAACACTACGGATTGTTTCTTGAAATCAACGCACACATCACATTCACTGAATATAGTCGGTTTATTTCTATATGCGTGCATTCGTCGAATATCATCGAATACAGTTTTAAACCAGACTAGAGCGCGCTTATGTCAATGTCATTAAAAAAACTAAAAGTTTGATTTTGTTTTGCGTTTTAAGAAATTATTGAGAGATAATGATTATTCGATAAGATAATTTAATCTAAAACCCCAAAAAAAGTTGAATAAAATCTCTCGAAAACGAGATTGATGACAAATGTCTTATGAGTTTGACGTTTCGCACACGCTGCACTACCTCATTTTCGTATGCAATGATAGCGCGCTAAAGTGACGTCACTGATGACGTCACGTCGCTTAAACGAGTGAATACGATCATGTTTTGAACCGACTATTAGCGCGCTAAAACCGCACACAAAGCTCATGAGCAGGTTTTAATCCGTACTGCAAGTCTGTCTATGACGGTCATTTTCCGCGCATGGGTGACAGACGGAGTGCCAATGAACGATTCGCTCGCCCCCTGGGGGGAGTCGCGCTCACCCCCGCGACTCATTTTTTGACTTCTGCGCATTAACGGTCACAGACAAAGTTATTTTGTACGCAGTATACGAGGAAAAAATGGACAGGGCCGAATTCAGTCAAAGTTTAAAATGTTTGTAGCTCTGTAGGTACTATATTTAAGGCTGATACTACCTAAATAACCTTGAGATTGAATAACTTCTTTACCACTTTTTTACATTATATAGGGCATTTTTCTAAACAGAAAAAAATCATAGTAATCTACAAGATATATGGCAAATGATGTAGTCACGCTCTAATTTAGATTTAATTAGTATAATTACAAAAAACAGTCTCAAAAGACACCTATCTTTTAATGGTTTTTCCGTTTGTAATAATTTACTGATACATTTTTCATCATAAATATATGAAAATTTACAATATTTTTGCCAAACCAGTCTTATATGATAAACAGTTTTACATTTTGATACATAACATACAAAAAAAATATTTTTATACCATTCCCCCTCTAAAAAGATTCTTTTATTCACTGAAAGCAGTGAATAAAAAGCACTTTCAATCACTATTTGGTCTTTGAATTTAGAACACACCAATATATTCGATCTCCATCTCAATGGTATACAACCTCCTTAAATCTTTCTTTTTCTTGTACTCATTATATAGTATGCATATATTGAATGAAAGGGATTTAAATCAAGGCCATGACTCACTCGTGTCGCTCAGGATTCTAACACTTGAATCACTCGCTACGGTCGTGATTCAGTTGTTAGTTGGCCTTCAGTTGCTCATGATTCATCTCTGGCCCTCGATTTAAATCCGTCTTTTATTCACTAATTGCATTATAATTATACTATTCTCTCATTTTTGCGAATAGGGAATATGCATGTTTTTTTATATTAAAAAATGACAGGCATTAAATTAAATGATTTCCAAAATAATTTTTAATATCCCAATACACTTCAGACAAAATGGATAAATGTACACCAAAATGGATAAATGTACACCAAATTTGGGTAATTGGTTACCAAATTTATGCTGGTCAAAATTAGCCGGTTCGGTTAGGTTGTGTTAGGTTATCTTGCGACCACAACGCACGAGCCGAGCGAGCGAAGCGAGCGTGCCGCGAGCAAATTTGGTGATCATATAGTCATTTTGGTAAACAAAATTAAGTGAACATTTATTTCGTAAAAATTTACTCAAATTTAGTGGCACGTCAATACACAGCCTTAATGAAATAAACAGTTAAATAAAACTATTATTCGAATAACTATGAAACTAAAAAATATATAAGCCATCGAAGGTGTGTTTTCGTCTCTCTCTAGCAAAACGAAATTTAACACGGATGCTGCAAAACTTCTGTTGCCAGTAACTAAGTAATCTTGTCGGAGGTTCAGTATTTTATTCGGAAGAACACGCTCTTATTTGTTTGTTAAGCATTGACATGTGACGATTCTCTAAACGCCAATTCTCTTCTGAGCTAGCTCGTTCTATCATCGACCTTATCTCTGTTCTCAGGGCTAGATTGAGGTCAAGAGTAAGCCCATTGCAAATAAAAAAACGCGCATTTCCCTATAGAGTGCTTGAGATAGGACTTATTGTATTGACTGGGCATTTTTTATTATTATTATTTATTTAATTCAAGATGACAGAGATCCATAAAATCATTAGTATAAACTTATTCTATGTTAGTAAACTATGTCATAAAAAATAAGGCAATCAATTATTCATCATTACTTCAAATCAGGGGGTATTTCTCTTAACCAACCATTTAAAAAGATTCTGCATTATAGGCAAGTCGTACTTTCCAACAACGGATTTCAGGATGGAATTGGAGCTCGCCCTTACCTTACAAAGTAATGAGGCTGCTCTTTTACGCATTATCGCATAAAAGTCGTCTGTATGCGCCCCAGCAAACATGCCCGAGGCGCTACAAAAGCGGGGCAGCCCCAAAAACATCCTGAAGCCATTGTTGTACTGGACACGTAGGGCGCTGATGGTCTTTTGCGTATGGCTGGCCCACAGTAGATAGAATGATTCAAGGTTTATAATTATGTATAAAACATGCATAATATAGTAAAGAAACACCGATACGTTAGAGGTTTCTAATGTGATGTCGTAAATAAATAATTTTTTTGCGCTTAGATTGCAAACGCTGGCTAACCCCTCCGAGATAGATTAAAATAGTGTACAACTTACAGTATTGTACACCTTCAAAAGGTCTACAAAAAGACCGCGATGATATATGTCAGTTGATATGGGTATCAATATTCAGACCTAATAAGCTAAAATTACTAACATATTCGAGTGTCGTATTATTATATGAAATATTAACGTCTAAAGCCGCTTTCTGATATGGTCGAAATTGCATGACTTTGGTTTTATTAGAGTTTATTTCTAAACAGTGGTCCGTCATCCATTGATTTACGTTAGTCAAAATGTTTTGAACTTTTGATGTTAACTCAGAGGAGCCTTTGCAGGTTATTAAAATTGAAACGTCATCTGCGAATAAGGCACAGGGTTCATTAAAAGCGTCTGGCAAATTATTTATGTAGATGATGAACAAGCAGCATCCAAGGACTGTACCTTGAGGAATTGAATTTCGCATGTATTGTACATCGGATCTTACATTGCAGATGAGGCCGGTTTTATAATTGAAATTTTCAATTTCGACATACTGCATTCGGTTACTTAGATAAGACACAAACCACTTATGGGTTGGACCGCGTATACCGATATCATAGAGCTTCTCTAGGAGAATATTGTATTGGACTTTGTCGTACGCCTTTGTCATGATTCGAGGAGGTTTTTTTGATTAGATTGATTCTGTATTTATTTACGTCTCTTAGTATTCAAGTTACGAGTATAATGAAAAATGTCAAAAAAAATACCATTCTCCCCCCCCCCCCCCTTATCTCCGAAGTTTGTGAAAGGAAAAACCTGAATTAATTACAGTTGACAGAAATTTATGTAAACATTTCATCAAAAATAAAACAATCGTTCTAAGTTTTTTAGAAATCTGCAAATAACCTTTACAAACAAATTTAGTTTTGCGGTCCTAAAAATGAACTTTACTGCTTCCAAAAATACAAAAAGTATATCAGAACCCTCGGCGCGCAAGTCCGACTCGCACTTAACCGGTTTTTTTGTTTGCATTTTAGTACTCTTTCGATTGGCACGAGTTTAATCAGCAGTCGCTTAATTTTTTCCATAGTAAGGCTCCTTAGGGTACCTACTAGTATGCCAATTAGGTTGGATGATCTTTATTAAAAGGTGGCTATATAAATAAACGTAAGTAATAATTACGTATGAAAGCTATCCAGAATTTAAAGTCCGTGTAGTGCCAGCAATTCGGCTCCAACAATGGGCTTCGGCACGGGCTTCGGCCCAAATCAAAAGACTGGCTAAGCCGGCATACCCTTTCCCCGTTGGGGGGAGCACATTGCGCACGTTGGTGTGTTGGTAGGTGCTCATCGTGGGCCGCGAGTGGTGGAGCGGACCATCTCTCCCACCTTTTTTATTTTTTTATTTTATTTTAAGATAAAGAATAGAAAACGGGAGAGCTATCATCTTAGGCCTCGCATAGGCAGGGCTTAAGATGAAAAGGGAATGGGGTGTGCCGTTTATAGCCTTACCTAAAACATGAGGTTACACTGAGGGTCAGTGATAAGCACTTAAAAAGTGAAGCGATAGATAATTAAAGAGTTATTGGTTAAATCCTTTTGATGGCTACAATTGCACTGAAGGGGCAGTGATAAGCACTTAAAAAGTGAAGCGATAGATAATATAAAAAGTTACCTACTTGTTATGAATCCTTTTGATGGCAACAACATGATCCTCAAAAAGAGTTTGGGCTACTATTCACATGTAGTAAGTCCTACCACAAGTCGATCAAAAATTGAATGTTTAGAGGCCTAAATAAAACATTCAATGTTTTTTAATTTTCAGCTTTCTCCGGAGTTGTAACGATGTTGATCTACGAGTACTTAGACACCCAGATTGATTACGTTTAAAAGCGTATTTGTCGGGACCAAAGGACCAAGTAAATAGATCATTTAAAAATTAAGTGTAAGCACATCAATTGTATTGGTGTGCCCAAGCTTAACGAATTTGCTTTGTCTTCGGACATAAAACTGTCATAGTCGGTGGATATCTCTCTGATTCCGTGCGGAATAGATAATGATATAGAAATTTGAGAAAAGATCTTGTGAAAGAAACTCGCTATGATCTTATTGTGTCAGTTCAAGGGACTGCGCTGCTGGAACACTTGTGTTTTGACTAAATTAAAACCTTCTAACGAATATCTCGGTATTTGTCTGAATAGAAAATACTTATTCTATTAAGTAAGGTTATAGGTTCAGTTACAAGGCGACTAAGAGCTTATGAACCGAAGGATGGACAATAGTATCTTTCATCTTACATACTGCGATCATGTTATGATGATGACTATTTAACAGACTACACTAAAAATTCAAGTAATTGATTATCCTTAATACGTCCCTGAACTTTCGTAATGTTTTCAGTTTACTCTGCTTTTTAGAAAAGACAATGTAGGTACTGTCAATAAATTGAAGACCTTGCTCTAATCATCCTGAAAGATTGTTTGGATTTGAACTAATAGGCAATGATAAGATACTGTCACCTGGGTAGGTATTTATACTACAATTTAAGTAACTTTAACTCTGACCGTTAGTGCGCAGAACTCAAAAAAACCGGTCAAGTGCGAGTCGGACTCGCACGTCGAGGGTTCCGATATACCTTTAGTATTTTTGGAAGCAATATAGTCTATTTTTAGGACCGCAAAACTAAATTAGTTTGTAAAGGTTTTTTGCAGATTTCATAAAAACTGAGCAACTTAGAAAGATCGTTTTATTTTTGCTGTCATCTATATATATAAAAGAAGAAGATGACTGACTGACTGACTGACTGACTGACTGACTGACTGACTGACATATCAACGCACAGCCCAAACCACTGGGTCTAGAGATTCCAAATTTGGCATGTAGGTTCCTTATGAGGCTTAGGGGTGCACTAAGAAAGGGTTTTACAAAATGCCACCCCTAAGGGGGTAAAATAGGGGATGAAAGTTTGTATGAAAGTCCGTCAGTTTTGAAGTTAGGATCTTCAAAATTTGTATTTAGGCTGACGACTAAAAATTAATAATTACGTGTCTCAGGGTTTTTGAATATTCGACACCCTTAAGGGTGAAAAGGGGGATGAAGTTGAAAATTCTTTATTCTTAAAGTAAAATCCACATAATTTATTATTTAGGCATTAATGATGTAATTCTATGCAACGTTCATCACTGTTATTGAAATTCCACCCCAAATTGAACCCCTAAAAAAGGGAAATGGGGTGAAAATGTCTAAAAACCAATATGGGTATCGTTTGTATGGTTTATCGGGTTGCTGATTACGAAAACTACAACAATTTTGAAATCCAACGTGGTGGACGTGAAATACCATCATCCCCCTGGGGATGGAGTTGGGGTGCGATAGGTTTGAAATGTCTAAAAATCAATATGGGTGTCGTTTGTATGGTTTATCGGGTCGCTGATTAAGAAAACTACAACAATTTTGAAATGCAACGTGGTGGACGTGAAATACCATCATCCCCCTGGGGATGGAGTTGGGGTGCGATAGGTTTGAAATGTCTAAAAATCAATATGGGTGTCGTTTGTATGGTTTATCGGGTCGCTGATTACGAAAACTACAACAATTTTGAAATCCAACGTGGTGGACGTGAAATACCATCATCCCCCTGGGGATTGAGTTGGGGTGCGATAGGTTTGAAATGTCTAAAAATCAATATGGGTGTCGTTTGTATGGTTTATCGGGTCGCTGATTACGAAAGCTACAACAACTTTGAAATCCAACGTGGTGGACGTGAAATACCATCGTCCCCTGGGGATGGGGTTGGGGTGCGATAGGTTTGAAATGTCTTAAAATAAATATGGGTGTCATTTCTATGTTAGGGATAGCAGTTAAATTGGCGTAAGGGGTAGGGATAGGGACAGGTAGAGGTAGAGAGGTGGAGTGGTAGAGAGGTAGAGAGATAGAGAGGTAGAGAGGTAGAGAGGTAGAGAGGTATTGACGTAGAGACGTAGAGAGGTAGAGAGGTAGAGGGGTATAGGTAGAGGGAGAGGGAGAAGGAGGGGAAGGGGGAGAGGGAGGGAGTGAGGGAGGGGGAGGGGGTGATGAAAAGGGAGAGGGAGGGGCAGGGGGAGAGGGAGGAGGGGGAGGGGGAGAGAAAGGGGGAGGGGGAGAGACAGAGGGAGGGGGAAAAGAAGAGGGAGAGAGAGGGAGAGGGTTTTAGTTTTTCTCAATTACTTCTGCGAATTGGCACTGTTTTGAAATATTACATAAAGGTGTCTCTCATCTCTCTCTTTACATTTGTTAGGATACTGCTGCTAAGTTCCTCTGTTCTGAGTAATTTATGAGTAACGTCTGTATATTTTATAAAATTCAGCTGGATCTTGAATTATACTCATTGATTTGCGCAGGGTTAGTCCTGTTTTTCTTTAGTTTAAAATTACCCCGAAATGACGGGAAAATATCTCATTGCTTCGGAAAACCGGTAACAACATAAATACGAAATCTACGCGAGCGAAGCCGCGGGCAACAGCTAGTATTTACATAAACATCTATCGACTGTAATTAATTCAGATTTTTCCTTTCAAAAACCTCGGAGATAAGGGGGGGGGGGGAATGGTATTTTTTTAAATTTTTCATCATAACTGGAAAACTAAGAGTCGTAAAAAAATACAAAACTATGTTTTACAATGTGTAGGTAAAGCCCTTTTATATGATATCCCACTTGACCTACTAACGAAAATTTGAAATTTGGCCCCCTGCTATTTGGGCCCCCTTTACATTAATAACCATAGTTTTTTTTTAATTCTTTCATGTGCAATCAAGTTGAGCGACCATATTCTAAAACTATTCCAAATTTCAAGTCGATAGCATGTGTGGTTGCTAAGATATACAGGTGTGACAGACAGATGGACACAGACAAAGTCGCACCATAAAGGTTCCTTTTTCATACCATTTTGGTATCGTGACCTCAAAAATGAGTCGCGGGGATGCGCGCGGAAGGTGGGAGAGGCGAGCGAATCGTTCATTGGCTCTCCGCCTGTCACCGATGCACAGAAAATAACCGTCACGGCCAAAGTTATTTTGCGCCCTGTATACCTACACCTACCTAGCTGCCCGAGTTGCGGAATCATATGAAATGGAGTTGGCAGAATGGATAATTGTAAGTACCTTATTGGTATCATAGTTACTGGTAGGTAGGTAAGACTTACCTCAGAGCTCCACTCATCTCCACGATTGGTGCATCTTATCACGAGGTTAGTTTTCGTTAAGACTGCACTCCGCGCACACTAGCGCCCTCATCAGAATTTAATTAATTTCTTTGAATTGGAGACCAAAATGAAAAATTGAAGAACGGCTAAGTGTTTTTTGTCAGGATAGCGTCATTTTAAACTATTACAATAAGCTTTATGTTATCTTGTTTATTCAAAATCCTTTGAACGGAACGCGGTGGCCACCAATTTCCGTTTTAAGGATTTTGAATAAACAAGATATCATAAAGCTAATTGTAATAGTTTAAAATAACGCTATCCTGACAAAGAACACTAAGCCATTCTTCAATTTTTCATTTTGGTCTCCAATTCAAAGAAATTAATTAAATTCTGATGAGGGCGCTAGTGTGCGCGGAGTGTAGTCTTAATTCACTCTGTACTTTTGAGACACAGTTGCGCAATTTAATAGATTTCTTCTTATCTTCTTCTTCAAACTTCAAAGATGCATCGCCGCAACACAAAAAACATGTCGATTTGTAATCAAAACTTGCTGGCTTTTGTGGTGTCTCACCGGCTGCAATACGTTTTGCCGCAGCTTCAATTACTTTCGGATTCGTGTATGATTTCCGGCATTTTTTATGTAAACTTTGGGATCTCAAAAATAATCCATCGAGTCTTATTTCACTTGATTCGTATAGTCTTTGCAAGCCTTTTTCGCCGACAAGCACTGTATCGAAACACAATGAACAATTGCATATTCTGCATTTTTCTGAACTTTCGTTTTCTTCCATCCTTTAAGTGAGTATCTAAGATTAAGTACCTTAAAGTTTTTAACAAAGTTTGTTCGCTAAAAGTAATATTGTTTTGCAAATAAGGTCACAATGCGCTAACGACTCCGCAATTAAAACAAAACTTCGTCCTGTGACGTGACGTTGCATGCATGCCCCCGCCCCGCGCGCTCGCTCTCTCGATGTTCCCGCCGCCGCGCCGCCGCCGCCGCGCCCCGCGTATACCCCTCGCAACCCTTTGTTTTTTCGATCCGTGATTATAATGATTACTTAATGTTTTTAAGGTGGATTTTAATTTGGGATGATATTATTTGACCTTAAAGACAAGTCTACTTAGTTTTTCTAACTGCTATATTTTTTTCACTAGTTTTTTATTACCACTAAAATCGTTTTCAATTTCCATTTTGTTTTTTTGTTGGATTTAGTACACTATATGTTAAGGGACGCTAATGAAACAAAAAAATAGAAGCACTGATCTGATAGGATTTTTGCCATAGGTCTTATGCGACTTTAAGATTTACGTAAATTTTTTTTTTAGGTTTAATTGTTTTTCTTTTACAAATATAGGAGGATTATATACTTACAAAAAAGATATTAATAAAGGTAATCAAATGTAAAGTAAATAATGTTTATAGCATTTTTGCCCTTTTTTTGTGGAATTTATAATACCTTTATTATTATTTTTTTAAATCATGCGGTCGTAAATTTGGGTGGATTACTAATGAATTATTTTATAGACCAGCTAATAAAATTTTTGACGAAAAAAAATTGCTGATATGAATTTTTGTGGAATCTTCATACAGTGAAATAGTTTGGTTCTTAGGCTATAAAGTGGGGTCTGCAGGATTCTTGATAGGGGTAATTTTTTTCTATTTTTATTATGTAAATTTTTGCTGCATCTAAATATTTTTGTGGCAACGCGCGCGGGCGGCGCGCGGTTCATGAGCGGTTAAGAGGATGGATTAACACGTACTAAATATTAGTAGGTATGTTATGCCATTGCTAGTTGCATAGAATATAGCTTATTCAAATTAAGAAAAACAAATGCCGCCATTTTTTATTTTGTTGTATAATAGTTTCTGTAGTCAATGGTGACAAGTGGCGTACTTAACAAGTGAAAAAAAAAACATCTCGGGCCTTGTATCCCTCGCTCCGCTCAGGATTCTATTTCGCTCTCGTGATCCAACTTAGTCCCTCGAAAGAATTTTTCTTTTTTTTTTTGCTTGTTGGGTAATCTACTTTTACGTTACGTCCGTTACGTCACTATTTCTCTCAACGTCCGGATAATGAGACAGACTACTTAGAATATATTTAAATTTAAACCAGTGTTGCTCTTAGCTTTTAAGCAGCTTGTAGGTAGTTAACCGATCAACTTTTCTTTATTTACGTCACTATTGTTCTCAGCTTTGAAATATGTTCATATAACGCGAATCTATTCAAGTCGCGCGTGAATAGGCTTCTTCTGGGTAAGCTCGTTCCATCGTCGACCTCATCTCTGTCTTCAAGACTAGATCGAGGTCAAGAGTAAGCCCATTTTCAATAAAAAAAAAATGTACCTCTGATGTTGCTCTCATGTACCTATTGCTTTTAAAATACAAGATGACCGGTTGAGTGGATAATTTACATATTTTGTCATAGTGATGTTATCGTAAAAGGTCTCTATATATTTATGACTAGCTGGTGCCCGCGACTTCGTCTGCACAGGTTTATAAATTGTAGCCTATGTGTTATTCTGATGTATAAGCTATATTATTGTAAAGTTTCATTAAAATCCATTCAGTAGTTTTTACGTGAAAGAGTTACAAACATCCATACTTACAAACTTTCACATTTATAATATTAGTAGGATCTTATCAATGGTGAACATTTCGTCTATTTTTCTCTACTATTTCCATTTCCCTCGAACAGCTATACAGGGTGCGTCCTAATCAACTACGTTCCTTCGAGCATGTTACTCTGACCATAAAACTGAACAACTTTCCCTATAGAACATAGGTTGAAATGGGAAAAAAATCCCCTCCCATTTAAAATACTCTATCAGCTGATTCAGTTTCTATGGGAAATTGGATTTTTTTTTCGTATCTCGACCTATGTTCCCTGTGAAAAGTTGTTCATTTTTATGGTTCGAGTAACATGCTGAAAGGAATTCAGTAAGGACGCACGCTATATAATGTTTTAGTTTAATAGTCCGGTCCCTTATTGTCTTATATCGCCAAATTCACCAAATTGCACCAAATTTTTTTATTTTTTTACATAGCTCTCAATGTTTGATAGGAGCCAGTTCTTGAATTTTCTATGGAAATTTTTTGAAATTCAAGAATTGGCTCCTATCAAAAATTGAGAGCTATGTACCTAACTAGTACCTGGAAAAAATTTGGTGAAATTGTAAATCGTGTCTACATGAAACAGCTAACTGTCCGCACTACAAGAACGAAAGGTATAGATACATGTAAAATAGCTTCGTAGAAAATTACTTCGTTGTTTGACAAATACCTACGTATTTTCATTCTTTGTGTACAAGTGTGTAAAATTTTGTAAGTAACAAAGCCTGTTACACATTGCTTCATGTACACTCAGTATTTTGCGTAATCCGTAATTATTACGCTTAACTTGCTTGCAGTTATTACTCCAAATTTATTAAAATATGATTTTTAAAATAGAAAAGTAAGTTTTTTATAATATCAAAATAAATATGAAATATTCTATAAAAGAACCCGATACGAACATTAAAAATTAAAACAGACATAAAAGTTAAAAAATGTAGAGCAAACATAGAGCAAAGGTGAAGGCAAATGTCCTAGAAAAGTGTAGCTAGCAGGTTTTCAACATTTACGTACAATTTTACGCAAACAGAAATAACAAATTAGAACGTCAACGTAGAAATGCATAACGTAATTTAGCAGTGAATGTGAATGTTCATTTGTCAATATTATCAGATAATTCAAATTAAATGAAGTATTTAGCTTTAATCATCTATTGTCTTAAGTAAAAAAGAGCTTAGCTGCGATAAACAACATTAGTTTAATATTATTAGGCTGGACCACCATTGTCTTTTCAAGGAACAAAATCTTTAATCATAAATGTTGATAATTTACCTGATCTAATGTGTTCCAAAGTCAAAATAATTTCAAACTTATCACAAAGAACTTAACACTGACTGGCACACGCGGTTTGAAAAAGGAATAAAATAAGAAGGTTTTATTGTGCGTCGTTGGCGCGACGCGGCGGTCAGGCGGGCTCACTCATGTGCTACTGGCACACCAGCCAACGAACTCGACTGAACTCTCCATCTCTGTCTCAACAATCGGTAGAGCTGCTCAAAACCAGCGAATGCTGAATTGCTGTGATGGAAAAACTGTAAATACTGCATTGGAGACACAATTCCTAAAGATGGAAATCGTAATTCTACGAAGTCAGAAAACAATGCTACGAAGCCAGCGTACATTATGATGATGATGTACCTAAACGAAGTAAACTAATTTACAAGATTGCATCTGTTTTGTTCATCATAAAAATTATTTCGTAGTTTGATGATACATGTAACTTTTGACCTTTGATCTACTTAAATTATGATAATATCGAATACGTCATTGATAATGTTCAATTTAAAAATAATAACCTAGATTTTTATCATGATGCTAGGATCATTTATAATTGTGCTGCACGAAATTTTCTCTCAGTTTACACATTTCTAGATAGTCCAATATGTCAAGCGCTTTTTAGCTGTACAGTTTCTGATATCCAACGTGCCAGTACGAAATGGGAAACGATTTACTACGAACAAAGACGGGTACAGCCGAGCCCGAACAATCTCCACATCACAGCTGTTTAATGTTGTGGCGTTGCCAATCGATTCTCGATTCTACTGACGTAACCAATGTCTTTGCAACCCTGATCGTCAGTACATTCGGTGCAAATGTACTCGGCTTCCTAGATTTTCTTCAATGGTCAATTGTTTCTTGTCCTGTCATGAGACTTGATTTTTAATCTGGACTTTCTTTATTTAAGTTTTTTCTTTCTGTGCGACTGTATTTTCTAATTTAATATATAGGTACCTACGTATGTTTGGCTTTTTTGTACCTTTTACATCTATTCCCTCTCAAACAACCTATCTGTTTTTAATCATTAGTTGGTAATACAATAACTAATGTACCTATTCTGTAAAGAATCTTTAAGAAATAGAAAAATCTAAATCATTCTCAGTAAACTGATTACTTCATGCTTTTAATTCAAAGTAATTTTGACTGTTATCATAATATTTTTATGTCCTACTAAATACTAGAAAATGATGATGGTTTTATAAAAATAAAAGGATGACTACATCCAAAAGTTGGTCACGCAAAATGACAATCAGACGCCTATTAAGTTATTAAGAGCATTAAAATCGCTCAATTGAAAGTACAGTACACCGTCCTTAAAATTGGTGACAATTGGGTGCAAGTAGAGTACGCGTGTTTTGCTCGAAAGGGAACTTCGGTGCATTTCCAGTACATTTGCACTCAAGTAAAAAGAGACAGATTCATGCCTTTTCCTCTACATCGATTTCAGAGGCTGTCTCGCTCGCACGCAATGCTACGTTTCGTCACTGCGGATGTTTAAACGTTTGGTTTAGGGCTGGTTGTCCTATTTTAGAAAGTTGTAAGCACATTCATGAAGTAAAAATAAAATTTGGTTAATGTTTAAATTAGTTTATATTTGATTTTGTGTATATCTGGGCTTTTATATGGATTTGGGTTTAAAAAGTTTTGACGCTGTTTTGATGGTTTTATCGATTGGCTTGAAGCGTTCGTGATTCTAATGGCGACTCAAGTTGTGTGAACTTTTACACATTCTTTGCAATATTGATCGCTAGTAGCGCTACATATGAATCTGCTATTGGAAAACCTAGTAAAATAAGTAGGTACCTATCTAATAAAAGTTGGCATATTGTTTACTTTGGTTTTCTTTTGTAAAATATTTTTTATTACAATTTATAAACATCGGATTTATATCGCGATTATTTTTATTCGTTTCAAGCCTTCGCAGGGCCCGTGGTTGCAAGTTGACTTGTTGTTTTTTTTGTCATATTTTGAGTTTAAATTAAATTTGCCAACTACAATTCACGATGTGAATCCATACTTTTTTATTTTCAAATAAGTATAAGAACATCAAGACAGAATTTTGAAGATTTTAAATGAATGTCGTAGTAATACCATGGTTAAAACTATCAATCATCAATCATAATAACATCCCATGAAATGTCCACTACAGTACAGAGAGCTCCCTCCAGAATTCTAGCTTTTGCTGGAAAATGTGGAGGGGAAGTACCATAGTCACCTCGCTTGTCAGCGTTACGGCTGGCACCATAAATGTTTTAACATAATACTTCAATTTCACAATAAACTAGTTAAGTTTAGTTATGTTTTAAAAGGTTTAAATAATCATTTCCATGGTAGCAAAAGGTTTTTTTGTGAAAAACTAATTAACCTAAAACGGCCCATACAAAGCCCTGCCTGCAGGGCCCTGCTTGCAGTACGCACTGCCAATCGTACCGTGTGTGGTGTTGCAGGGCCGATGTAACGGCCATTTTGTCGGCCCTGCATGCCCACACAAAGTACGATTGGCAGTGGCACTGCAAGCAGGGCCCTGCAGGCAGGGCTTTGTATGGGGGCCTTTACACTGATTTCAACACCGAAAGATTGCCTTGTAGATATTGCTTCCGTTTTTGCACATTTCTGAAACTTCTTGGTCTATTTATACAGGGTGTAAGGGAAGGTGTACCGAAAACTGAAAGGGCATGTTCAGTCAACGAAACTGAACAACTTTCCCAAAGAAACATTTCTGGGAAATGAAAAAAAATTTTGACCTCTCCATACAAACTGTTCGACCAGAGTGAGCAATTTGTATGGGAAGGTCAAAAATTTTTTTAATTTCCCAGAAATGTTTCTTTGGGAAAGTTGTTCAGTTTCATCGACTGAACACGTCCTTTCAGTTTTCGGTACACCGTCCCTTACACCCTGTATAATTTTTTGTCCTGTAGCCTCCGTGGTCTAGTAGTCAGAGCGCTCGGCTCTTGATGAAAAATGAGATAATTCCGTGTTTCGGAAGGCACGTTAAGCCATCGATCCCGACTACTATCTACGGATGTAGTCGTTAATGAGCCATGTGAGAGGCCGTTGGAAGCTCAACAACTCTGACACCAGGGTTTGTGAGGTCGGTCATCGACCTTGCAACCCACACGATATGATGATGAGTATTTGTATTGTTTAAAAAAATACGAAGTTACAGAACTTTATAAATACTCACCGTCTGCGTCATGTCATACTAGGTACTTACACAAGCATTTAATTTTTATCATAACAATGTCTTCCGCGTATAAAACGCATGAACACAAAGAAATATATCGGCCACACACTTACTGAGAAAAACAATGATTACATTTTTCCATTGCAATGTGAGGCAAGACATAATTTTAATTGGATTATTGTGATAATTTTATAAATAAAAAAAGAATAAATATAGGGTGCTTCCTAATCGACTGCGTTCCTTTTTTTTCGTATATTTCAGCATTTTTCCAGCAAAGCTAGAATTCTGGATGTCTTGTAGTGGACGTTTCATGGGATGTTATGATGAAAAGCATTTCACGTACATTTTTAATAGTAAATATACAGGGTAGATAGATAGATGAACACTTTATTGCTCACATAACAGAGAAAACACAGATACGAGTATACATAGAAAATTTAACCTTATGTGGGCAAATGCGGCCTTATCGCTGCAAGCAATCTCTTACAGGCGACCTTTGACGTTAGGGTGTGACAGAAAGGATGGTGGAAGGTGGAAGACGGAAGGTGGAAGTCACTTCAAGAAATGTTAGTGGGTTCGACAGGCTCAGATGTTGCAGTTGCAGTGGCGGAGAATGGGTTGAATATGGACCAGGAGTAAATAAGGAGAGATGAAGTACTTACAGATTATTTATTGATATTTACAAGGTACTATTTATAATGTAGGGTGTAGACACCTGAAATTAAATACAGGCTTTTATAGATCACAGAAACTTTTGATAATTTTCCTTAAGATAAAAGAAGTGATAAATAAGCACTTACCAATTACTGGTGCCTACAAAACGTTAATAATAGGGATATTTAAATTAAAAATAGATTTATGATCGATACATGAAAGTTCGATCGATATGAAGTGATGAAAAATGTCAAAACATTGCAAGTGTGTAGAATAATTTTGAATTTAGAACATCAGCTGATTGTGAACCGACACTGGCTGTATGAATTTAGAACAATGCAAAACGAAACGCAAGCGCTTCGTTACAAGGCAAGGGATACATAAAGAGAGCTCTAAGAGGATGTACAGTAAATATACATCCTTTGTCGAGTTGCTGTTCAGTTTCAGGTTGAACTACCACCAGTGCTGTGCGATGGAGCTAAGCTGTGACACAGTAAATATATAAGCTAAAGCAGTATGGAAACTCCTAACAAACGTCCAAAACTGGCGCACTCACACATGCGCACACCGCTACAGGAAAATAAGCAGTTTTCGCGCTGAAGTCAGTCGTGCGTGCCAAAACCATAATACAAACAAATAGGTACATATATGGTCCTATAAGTATGTCCCTGTCCTTGCGCGATTAAAGGCGACTAAGTATCTTAATCTGCCCTTGTGTCATAAAAGGTGACTAAGTGACTTAACCTTTTCTTGTGTCATAAAAGGCGACTAAGTGTGTAAAAAAAAAACATGAAAAATTGAAAACATGCTGAAAGGAACAAAGTTGATAGAAGCACCCAATATTTGAGTTCATCATACTATTCTTATTTCAAAAATTCTGGGTTACAACCCTGACGCTCCGACGCAGAATAATTCTTTTTTCAAATAAAGGCCCGAGTTTCCATACTGCTTTAGCTTATATATTTACTGTGGCTGTGAGTTGAAGAAAATTCAAACCAATAGCATTGCGCCATTTTCCCAGCTTGTCAAATGCCCTGTCAAATGGAGCAATCCAATCCAATCAATAGAAATGAAGTTAGGCGAAAGTTAGCACTTGTGAAATATTTTTTTAATCTCATTCGACGACAGACTACCAATCCTTCATTGCTGGTGCAAATTCCGTTTAATATCCATCCATACCAGCGCCACGCCCTCCGACCGCGACGGCATCCAATGTTTGCTTTAAACTATTCCCGCACGCAGACTCTAATACACACGCCTTTTTTCGAAGCCTTAACGCTAATTGATGCCTTGAGTCTGAATAGCGACGTTGACTTATATAATACTCGTACTTCGGAAACCAAGTAAGTATCTGACATCAGCTGGTCACTACCTGGAGTTGATCACTGCCCGGAGCACAGTAGTGGATATACCACGCGCCCTGCTAGCCGGCCAGTGATCGACTCTAACCCTACTGACTAAGACTTGCATGTTTAGTTGTAAGACTGTAAATGTGAGTTGTATTTGTATGTGAATACATAAATTGTTAATAAATCCTATTCGTTGGATTCCCTCGCACTGCACAGGTGGAAATTTATCTTCATGGTCTTAATCCAAGGGAGATTTCATTTTACACCATAAAGTATGTTCTTTTCAAGTGGGTTTAGTACTTGGTTGTTATTATACAGAGTGTTAATTTACTTGCGTGCCATAGCTCAGGGACGGGTTCAGTGTCAGTAACTAAACGACTTTCCCATAAAGAAAAATAGGTCGATAAAGGACAAACATTTTGAACTTCCCATACAATTGTGTTGGTCAGTTAATATGGGAAGTCCAAAATTATTTATCGTTTTTCGACCTATGTTCCTTGAGAAAAATTGTTCAGTTACGGTTGCTGAACCCGCCCCTGAGCTATGGCACGCAATTAAATTAACACCCTGTATACTACTCAAAAAAAATAAGGGCCAGCAGGTTTTTTTGATATGTCATTAATTGTAATTTTTCAATTAAAGTTCGATGAATATTGCCGCTGAGTAGTATTTGAAACATTTATTAGTTCTAATTGTAAACAATATAATAAGCTAAATGAAACGTACATAAAAATAAACATAACTTTTATCATTTTAATGATATATAAAAAAAACCTGCCGGCCCTTATTTTGTTTTGAGTAGTAAATATTATCGTAGAGTCGAATCTAGCAGTAGTTATTTTAAAGAGGTCATGTAGCTACTACACTACTGGGTCAACGAATCTGGGTATACGCTGACCCGGGTCGGCAGGTAATAGTGCGGAAGGTAGCCTGCATGAATCTATCGCATTTTTTATTTTTAACCGATTTCAAAAAGGAGGATGTTCTCTATTCGATCATATTTTTGAAGTGAAAACTTCTTTAACGGCGCTTGGCACTTTTTTAGATGGGTAAAAAATTTTAAACTTACAATTTTAGCGTCAGATCTGACGAAGATTGTCTAATGTAAATTGTCATAATTATTCCCTAACCATTCCAAAAAATTCAAAAATGCACAACGTGGATGTTTAAGTTTTCAGTTCTGCCGGCACTTCCGGAGTGAACCCGTCCTTTTTATTTATGTATGTTATTCAATAACTCCGACAATAGTGAACCGATTTAAATGATTCTTTATTATTCAATAGGATTCAGCTTCGAGTTGGTCCCATATAAATTTGGTAAAGATCTGTTGATGGAGAATGCGATAAAAACGGAAACTATTTGTGCAATACATATGACGGCACACGTACGGTGTTTGGTTTATACTATAAAAGAGATGACAGGAATATGTCGGAGTACTTATCACTGGGTAACGGGTTATGCACTATAGAGATACTTCATGGAATTCCTTAAAGGCATATATACATACAGCTAGCGTATCTTGTGGAAAATATTTGGTTGGGGTGTAGATAATGGGGCGCTATAGAGTTGGGACTATTGATTTTGATTGTTTTTAATGATTGTGTCGAATATATTGAATAAAAATAATCAATTTTTATTCTAATAATTTTTTTTCTACGCCTGTTAGTTATTGAGATAGTTGACTGTAAAAGTAAGATAAATTGTACATTAGGGACCATCAAAAATAGACTTTTAGTGGATTCTGATTTTTTTTCTGTGTATGGGCTTACTCTTGACCTCGATCTAGCCCTGAGGATAGAGATGAGGTTGACGATGAAACGAGCTTGCCCAGAAGAGCCCTATTCACTCGCGACTTAAATAGATTCGGGTTATAAGAGCTCGAGAACACAGACGCAGGCAGAGAATTCCACTCTTTAGCTGTGCGCATTATAAAGGATGTTTCAAAGCGCTTTGTGCGGATATGTGAAATATCAACCAAGTATGGGTAATATCCTGCAGCGCGTCTGGATTCCCGATGGTAGAAGGGGGATGGCGGAATAAGCTCATGGAGCTCTTGGGCACACTCTCCGAAGTACAATCTGTAAAATTCTGTCTGATGATATACGAGTAATTTACTTGACGCCAGACAAGATGCAGAGATTATTTTAGTGTTGCCAGATACGGTGTCATTTCAGTGTTGACAGTACAGGGAACATCACATAATTTCAAGATATTTTTTTTCTAGGATTAGGTACAAAACTGATTATAGAACCGAATTGGTTACTTCTAAAAAGAATAGGTTAGGTTCAAAAGTGATTACAGAACCGAATTGGCAAAACCCAATTTTATCATTATCCCCTGGTAATTGAGTAGATCCCCATGAACTTCATCGATATCCCGTAGCTCGAAAGGCTTAGAACTAAATTAAAGCTACGTTAAATAATCTGGCAATACTCAGGTTTACTCCTGATTTTACAATGCCTGCGAGGTAACTACTTAACCAACAATCTATATTTAAAACTTATTTGTATTACACCCACTAAAACTAAAACTTACAAAATAAAAATAATTTTAACAAAAAGTAAAACCTCCTTCAAAAAAAGTACTAAAAAGTATGAAATAAAATAAAATCATCGGCACCGACTCCAAAAATATATTTTTATAATATTTAATTAAAATGAGAGATGACTTGGTTATTTTCCTTTATAGTTACTGATGATTTTATTTTATTTCATACTTTTTAGTGCTTTTTTTTGAAAGAGGTTTTACTTTTTGTTAAAATGATTTTTATATGCCCTAGAATTGATATATTGAATTTGGGTCTTTAACTATGAAATTGCCGTTTTGTATGGCGAATTTTAGAAGAACTCAATTTTCAGTACTAATATTTTCGCATTGTTTTTTAGGAATTAAAAATCATTTTTTTATATATTTTTAAGTATGATTGGGAAAAAACTTTATTTTGTGCGTAAATTGATAACCTTGAAGTCAACTTTTAAATATAAGACAAATGAAAAAGAATAGCTTTAGAATTTTATTAAAGGAATTATGTTATGATCTCATTAATAAAATCAACGTTGCCACTGTCAACCAAATCGCGTTTCTAATAAAATAGAGAACAGAATTTGATTACAAAGCAGTAAAGTTTTGTTTGAGAGTTTCGCGATCACTAACACTTTTATGAAAACAGATATGTCTGCTACTCGCTGACTCCAGTTCTTCCGCGATCATAAAAGCCTGGATACACGGTCGCTAACCAAGCCCCGACAGAGGTGACCTTCGTCGGTTCCGACCGTGTAGTTCGTGGTTAACAACCAAATTTTTAGTGACCTTCCGACGCCCTTGGTCGTGAAAGCAGCTTCCCCAACTAAGGTCAAATAAAGGACGTTGGTTACGTCTCCGACCGTGTAGTTGGCGGTTGGCGACCGCATAGACTATAAACTGACCTTTCTTGCCTTTCCCGGTAATTAAAAAACAAAAGAAGACAACGAAATTGATAATTTTGTGACAAAAAAGATATGTAGAGTCTTCTAAGCATTGATGTATATCATGTTTTGAACCGAACTACAAAACACGAGAACTATCAGTGTAAACTGTCATTTTGTATCACCACATCGCATTTTTAATCTACTCGTATTTCTATGCTTGTTGTCAACAAGTCGAAGACTGTGTAGTTGAAATGGACCAAAATGGTTGCAAACCAAGGTGACTTCTGTCGGGAGCTTGTTGCCGACCTTGTATCAGACATTTAATGCTTGCAACAGTGCCGAAATATCGGGAGCTCATCAAAAACCTAAGCCCATATCGTGGTAAGAACCCGTCATACTGTTTTCATAACAGTAAAGTTTTATTGGAAAACCAAGAACATCTCGTTTTCGGAGAAAGTTTTTTAGTTCACGGTCTAAACTCAATTTCATCATGTCATATTTAATGCCAAATACAACGATGGACTGGAGCAGGCTTCTAAATAAGGTTGTGAATCATTGGCTTCGGGATTAAAGCAAATTAAAAAGAAAGTTGATATTGTGTTAAAATATTTAATTACTCCAAAAATAGAATCAGTTTATTAAAATTTATGGTGAATGAACCTCAACCAACACCTCAACACAAAAGATAGTTATATTGCTCCGGTAAAAAGTGATTTCATAACGATTTAATCCATTTGGTCTTGCAGGCACAAAGCTCATGGAGTTGTCAATTTTGGCCACATCCAGGTTATTAAACTTGTAATGCCCCTTAAACAATGTACAGTTCTTGAGTGTATATTTGACTTGCGTTGCTCTTAGAATCGTTTGCATCAACATGCTTTTACATGTTTTGCGGAAGTTAAAATCAAAATTTTTGACTTTACCTGCAACTGAATTTAAAATACTGTTTAGTAAGCTAGAGAGAGGTATTGAAATCAATAAAATCGTCAAAACCTTGACCGTGGGTCTACGTACGTACACAAAAGTAGAAGAAAAATCTCATATACCTAGCCATAGCACATAAATGAGTAGGTTCCTGCGGTAGTAGAGCGATGCAGGAGAGGTGTTTAAGGGTAACCCTTCCCGAATGACCTTGAGACTGTAAACTGCATAACCACTTTTTACATTAAATTTTTCAATTATCTTAACGAAAAAAAAAACGTAGTAAAAAACAAGATACGAGAAGTGATGCGGTTTATAATTTTCATTTAATTTGCAAAACTGAAGAAAAAAATTCCAAAATAATCCTTATTTTGTAATTTTTTTCCCATTTGTAACCATTTTACAGCTACATTTTGTATCAAAAATATATGAAATATAATATTTTAGACAAAACAATATTTACTGATGTGGTCGTTTTACTTTTTTGATATTTTTGAAATAACATAGAAAAAAATACTTTTCTCCCACAACACCACACCCCTCCCGCACCGTTCAGCTTCCTCAGGAACCTACTCAGCTATGCGCTATGCCTGTAGTAGCGTAGTGGTAGGAACATATTCCTTCTCTAAAATTCTCCGTGACATAAAAAGGGGGTTAAGAGTGAAAAAAAATCAATTTGTTGTTTAAGCCCAACATCCACAAAAGAAAAGAAAAGCTGTGAAAAGACTGGAAGATTATGTCAAAATGACATATTTCGGATAACCGACTGTCTGGACATCCTGGATATCGCTGAGTAAAACAAAGACTGGAAGATTATGTCAAAAAAGACTGGAAGATTATGTCAAAATGACATATTTCGGATAACCGACTGTCTGGACATCCTGGATATTGCTGAGTAAAACAACAAACATGTTGGAGTTCCAAACAGTCAGGTCGTCCGTGTGATGCTGCCTAAGAATGGTACACACGGCCGCACATCAGTAGAAACACTTTTTCATCTTATGACGTGGTAATAGAGTTGAAAAAGATTCTACCGACAAGCTATTGACTGTACCAGCTCATAATTTCCCTTCAGTTCTGTAAAGGCGACTAATTTTTCCAGCAGCGACTTTCTGCGTATTATAATAGGTCTTTACCTATGATATTACTAAAACTTTTACTTTACCTATGAAATTACTAAAACAGTACTAACATTTTTGCATTTTTCTTAGGAATTATAAATCCAATTTTCTTTATTTTATTAAGCATTAGCGGGAAGACATTAAGCTGACAGAAACTTAAATTTAATTTTCGAAAAATATTATCTGTAAAAAATATAACAAATCTAATGATGAAATCGGACGACATTTAAGACGAACAATTTTCGAACCTTTAAATTCATATATCAAACTAAAAATAAAAACTTTATTTTATGCGTAAATTGATAACCTTGAAGTCAACTTTCAAATATAAGACAAATGAAAGAAATAGCATTAGAATTATAGGAATTATGATCTCATTAATCTGTAAGAAAATTTCGGCAATTTCATAGGTAAAGACCTATTATAAGGGGGCATGCCCCGTCATCCTACTGGAGTGTCGCACTGGTAGGACGACGGGGAATTCGCAATCCCCCCTCGTCCTACTGCACTAGTGTTCGAAACAAACTAGTTTTCATGTATCGATATTTTATACTTAATATACAGTTGTTTAATTTTTAATATGAAAATATATAAAAAAAATATGTGTTTTATTTTATTAATATTATAAAATATATTTTTCTAAAAACATCTCTCCCAAAAATTATGACACATATTGATTAAATTATAATATGAAGTTTGAGAGGAGCAGTCCAGCTGAGGACGTTGATTTTAATAGAATTTATGATGAACGAGTAGGTCTTTTTAAAACCAAACTTACCTCTTTGTACTACACCAGAACGAAACTTGATACTAACATGTGGAATATCTTCATTTAAAATCAAATCTCCTTTTAACATTAGCTTGTCTCTTTTTCCGTATATCTCTATGTTACTTTTGACTTCATGGTTTCCTGAATATGGTGGGTCTGGGTTTGCACATTGACTTAGATTTAGAAATTTTGACTGATAGCAGTTTACCTGAGGTGAATGAGTCAGTAAAAGGACAAGCAAAAATTTGAAAAAAAAATTATGTACAGTCATCGTAGTAAGCTTGATCGCCCTTTACTTCGGTCTTTGCGCCAACCACGTAATATGAAATAACACACAAAAAACCGATCGATGTCAAAGAAGCTACAACGGTGATCTGTCAAATGTTTATTACAAACGTACTTACAAAATCATTAAAAAGTAATCTATTCATGTTTTCCAAATATTATTTTGTAATTATTTCATGGTTCGGTTATTAAAAATTAAGATAAAAGCAAAACACAAACTTAATACACAGGGTGTAAATAAGTACGATGATCCTTCTTAGGGGTGATTCTACATCACAAATAGGTTGTAAAAAAAATAAGACAACAGTTTATTATTTATTTTTTTACGAGCATTGTTTTTCCTTCGAAATAATAATATTAATAAAAATCATTTATTCACTTACACAGTACAAAACAAATTAATTAATTTCTAGTTACAAAATAACACTATTACTAGTCTTAGTCTAAAGTATAATTATATTTTTTGGTGTACTGTGGGAGCGAAAAGGTTGCCTGGCTCAGCATGGACCGCAGTGGCACTGCGATGCTGTTATTCTGCCAGATCTTTATGCTCCTGCACCCACTTCAATTTCAATTTATTCAATTTTACAATATACTTACAGCATACGCCAATACACTTACTCGTATATCTTAGTCTATATTATGATACTGCTTTCTATCTTTAATGTAGAATTAAGGAACAAAACAGCGAATTTATGAAATACAGTAGTACTATCAACAAATATGTCGGCATGCGACTGTAGTGTGAGCATCTGATTTAACAGCGTAATAGCACGAGCGGTAGGAGCATGTTCGGCGCTGCAGGTGCGCGTGTGGTGCGGAGCGAACACCGGCCACACCCGCCTCTGCTGGTCCGAACGCCCACCGCTGCGGTAGTAGGTGCCAGGAACGAACCGAACCAATTGGGAACTGATTTGTTGTCCACCTGCCCTGCCAGTGCCCAGCCTATACTCTCACATTACCCATAGTACGTTTATAATGAGTCTTATAACATAATTTTATGAAGTACATTCCCTAAACTAAGTTCAAAAGTAACCTGTGATATAGGGAACCGATCTCCAAAAAATGTTGTTAAAAATATTTTATTGTGAGGCTAGGTGAAAGGGAAAATTAAGGGAAAGAGAGGAAGGGGCCGACCGAGGAGAACCTTTATGGAACAAATAAAAGAAAAAGTACAGGTCGAGTCGTATCAGGAGGTGAAGGAACTGGCGGAAACAAGGAAACATTGGCGATTACTCCACCGACAAGAGCACAGCTCTTAAGTTTAACGAAGAAGAAGGTGAAATGCAGTCAAGTGCGGACGTGTGTGGTGTTTATATATTGTCTAGTATTGTTACCTTAGCAGGCCTTTTAGATCGCAGCAAGACATGATCAAGACAGTTTTGATTTCTGGTAGGAATAATATGAGCTGGCAGCAACCCTAAAGATGCTACCAACAAAAGATATTCATGGTAGTTTTTGTCAATACTGGTGGGTTTGATGTCAACATTTATGTCTCCAACTACTATTAAATTGCTGTAGTGACTTATTGACATACATACATTTTCTAAGGTTCTATAAAAGTTTGATAAATTATAGTATGATGGCGAGCGATATATGCAGACTATTGCAGTGTTGCTTATAATACGGACTAGGCAATTTGCTTCATAAATCTCTGGTTCTAGAAACAAACAGTTAAGGGAGGTTCGAATATAAATGGCAACTCCGTCGTTTTGTAAGGGATTATTTTTGGTATGCTGTGATATGTAGCCATCCAGTATGGGTACAGAATCGCATCCCTTAGTCCAACACTCAGATAGGACTATTAAATCAAACGTTATTTTAGTAATAGACAGCATAGCAATAAAGTGATCCAAATTGTTATTTATACTTCTAATATTAAGTTAGACACCTCTAAAGGCCCTGGTGTAGACAACGTACCTCCCTTATTCTTTAAACACACTGCCGACCTGCTTCACGTACCTTTGCATTTTCTTTTTGATCTGTGCCTTCGTGAAGGTAGCTTCCCTACTATTTGGAAATGTGCTCGTATCGTGCCTGTGTATAAAAGCGGTTCTAAAAATGATGTCGAAAATTATCGACCCATCTCCATTTTGCCCACTCTGTCAAAACTTTTTGAAAGACTTGTTCATAACAACATATATCCTTACTTGCATAACATAATTGTAGAACAACAACATGGATTCGTTCAGCGACGCTCTACTACAACTAATTTAATGATTTATACAACTTTTCTTTTTGAAGCATTAGATGCCAATAAACAAACTGATAGTATATACACAAACTTTCAAAAAGCTTTTGATAGAGTGGACCATAAAATACTTTTAGAAAAAATTGCATTCAATGGCATACGTGGAAATCTCTTGCGATGGTTCAAATCATATGTATCCAATCGGTCACAGAAAGTAGTAATTAAAGGTTTTGAATCTGATCTTGTCACTGTTACTTCGGGTGTGCCTCAAGGCTCAATATTGGGCCCATTATTGTTCGTGCTGTTCATCAATGATATTACGAAATGTTTTAAAACATGCAATGTACTTCTTTACGCTTTATACGTAGTCAGTTAGAACATGCTGTGCCTGTGTGGAACCCTTTTTATAAGAAATACTCAAAAGACCTTGAAAGAGTTCAAAAGAAATTCCTGCGTACTATGCATTATAAATGTTCTCGGAGTCGGTTATCATACCAAAATACTCTTAAAAAATATAATATTTCTAAACTTGCCTCTAGACGCATGCTACTCGAAGCTATGTTTCTATTTGACGTCTGTCATGGAAAATATGACTGCATTGCTCTCAATAATAGACTACACTGCAACGTGCCTACTCGTGGTGCTGTTCGTAGAAAACTAAAATTTTTCGCAACAAAATTTGGTCGAACGAATGCTGGTGAGCGTGCACCGATGTTTAGAATTGTTAAATCTTACAACATACATTTTAATGATATAGATATAATGTTCTTGAGTCACGCTGCTTTTAAAAAAAGTATACTTAGTGCTTGTACTTAACACCTTACCTACTTGTCTCTTTTCACTTAAGTATCTTTAGCTTAACTACTTTATTGTTCAGTGTTTTCTTTTTTGTAATTAAATCAAGTGTTCTTGTTACTACCACCTAGCTAGACAAATAATTATATTAAGTAAATAGTGGTTAACGGTGCTGGTTTCACAATTAGTTCAAATTAAGTTGTAAAATTGTGTCAAATATTATATGTTGTGTCACTGTTTGTTAACCTAAATAAATTAAAGAAAAAAATAATAATAATAATATTGTAATGAATTATACTTAGATTTCGACTACTTTGTGTTATGAAATTATAGAATCGCGGGTGAGCAAATCGTTGATTCAGCAATTAATATGTCATCAAGTTCATCACTAATAAAAGATGTATTTTTTTATCCATTATAAAAAATAAGTGCGAGTGTAATTGTTATGTGTATTAAGTCTATTAAAATTACATAGGTATTTAAGAATCGATTTCTCGTGAAATTTATAACGAGTATACGATTTTGTAACCTGAATAAAAAATACATAAGATAACAAATATATTAAAATCGTTATATTGGCTTGTTGGCTGTATACATCACCTGAGTAGTTGCAATTCAGCATATTAGATCCTAAAAACTGGGTCAATAGCGTGCAATGCAGATGGCAAAACTTAAAGTTTAAAGTCTTAATTTTATATGTAGATAGGATATTTATAATTACATGATACTTTTTCACGAATACTGCTATAAATATAGTGATTAAAGTTACATTACTAAGTCTTTGTTTAGAGAAAAATATTAAAAGATATATATAGTATGTAAAATAAAATAGGTAATTAATGTAGCTATTAAGTAGTAGAAAATATAGTGATATTTATTTATTTATTTACCTAAGAACTAGAGTTATCTCAGAATGATCTCAGAATTTTCAGCTTGACGTAGACCTGGCCATTTTTGACCCATACAAATTTGTACTTATTTTCCGATGCAAATTTTCTCGTTATGGCATGGAAGTGTTTACACTCTGGACTTAGATGTTCCGTGATATAAACAGAACGAGGTTCGCCTTCGCCGCTGAATCCAGCGTCCGCTGTACTAAGCTTACTCGATGTGTTGTTTTTTTAGGGTTCCGTACCTCAAAAGAAAAAAACGGAACCCTTATAGGATCACTTTGTTGTCCGTCTGTCTGTCTGTCTGTCTGTCTGTCTGTCTGTCAAGACCCTTTATCTCACGAACGGGTAAAGGTATCACGTTGAAATTCATACCATATATTAGGATCCATGAACCACACAAGATCTGAAAATTTAAATTTTTTATAACGACGCAATCAAAAGATATGGCATTTTATGTCCTCATCTCCATACATTTATTCAAAAATGCAAAACCTACAGGATACTTCCCGTTGACCTAAAATTATGAAATTTGGCAAGAAGCTAGATCTCACAGTACAAATAATGGGAAAAGTCTGAAATCATTAAATATTACAACTTTTCTCACAACTAATGGTAACCAATTGTGGTGAGCTCTCGTTTCAAGAACATTCATATAAGAGAGGGGTCAAGTTGGATGGTCGCTGAGGCGATTTTTGTTTAAGTTCCATTTAAAAACGGGAACACTTACAAACTTGAAAATTGGTATATTTATAGTGCATAAGCTATAAAATAACAACAAATATAAAATTTGGTCAAGCGCGTGTCGGACTCAAAAAATGTAGCACATTAACGTACTGAAATTTCAACTAATACAATTATGATTATGTGGTGGTACGGAACCCTCAGTGCGCGAGTCCGACTCGCACTTGGCCGGTTTTTGTTCTACAGTTTTGCTGCGGATAGCACCTCATCAAGGAGACGCGGAGAAGTTAATGAAACTAGAATATTGCGGGGCATGTTGGTGGTGGAATCAATTTTAGCCACACGACGGCACGCATGGATGTCTTGTACTTCGATGGGCATGTCAATTTTTTTAAAAAGGTTTTGAACAATTTCTATCACCTTTTCATGTTTATTTTCAGGAATTGCCTGTATTTTAATATTGCGATCCCGAGAGATTTTATCTATAGCCGTAATCCTAGAGTTCAGCAGAGTGTAGTTCCTATTAAGAGTTGCTTGCTCCGCCTGAAGCGAAGCTATAAGTTCATCCTTCTGTTTTATTCTATTTTTTAGATCATTCAGCTCTCCAATGATAAAATATGTTGTCCTTGAAAAATCTTTCTTCAATACCTCAATAATTTTTTTAACTTCTTTCTTTAGGGCAGTTTTAAGGTCTTGAAGCAGAGTTGAATGAAGGTCGCTCAGCTTGCTGTCCATGAGTTCTCCCATGCTATGTAGCGTGACGGTCCCGGTAGCTGGTGAGGCCGGGAGGGAGAAGCTCGGTGTAGGCTGCTGGTGCTTCAGCGGTGAGTTCTCATCCCGGTTTCTACGGGCTGCATTTACATTCATGCAGATTGGACACTTGAGCTGGTGCAACATGTCATTAGTAATGTCACTCTTCCTCTTGAATTTTAAGTTAAGACACTCAAAGCAAAACCGCGATTTGCACCCATTGCAGGATACGCTGGTGTCGTCCTTGATGCCCGCTTCACAGCCATGACACAGTTTTGCCTTAGCGCCGAACATATTAAATTAAATTAAATATTTATTTATTTCAATGGATTTGTACATCAGCAAAGTAAAACTTAAGCAGTACAGTGGTTATTACACAAGTGGTGTACAAATTAATTGCTAAACCCTGATTCCCAAGCTAAGCGAAAGCCTGTATTTTGAGAGTCAGTGTTCTACTAGGAGCTATTGAATGTAGTGTAATTAACCAGTAACAGCAATTTATTTGAGTAGAGTAATACTAGGATACTGACTATAAACAAACATTGTCAAACAATATGTATTAGGGTAATTTGAAAGTGCATGTGTGAATGTGTGTGTAAGTGTGTGTGAATGCGTGTGTAAGTGTGTGAGTATGGGTGTGTAAGAGTGTGTGTATGGAGAATAAATTATTAATATTGATTACAATTTGGTAAAAGCCTTTCAGTGTCATCATAACTGAGATTTTGGAGCCAACTAGACAATTTCTTTTTAACCTCGAACTTATTAGACTTACAAATATTTAGAACTTTGTTAATAGTATTGTAAATAATGCAACTACAGATATAAAATTGTCGAACCGAGAATTTGGTTCTGTGAGACGGAACGGGACAAATAATGTGTCTTTTTCTTTTAGAGGGGTCAGGTAGTGGCACATGAGGATGTATACGTAAAATAGCACGGAGCACAAAGAGCTGCCTTACAGTAAGAACCTTAGAAATAACATATAAATCTTTGGTTGGAAATCTGAAATGTTTTGAATGCATAACTTTAAGCACAGCTCTTTGTGCTCTCTCTACTTTGATGAGATAGGTTTTTGCAGCGCCTCCCCAAACCGTCACACAATATTTAATAATGGACATGCAAAGTGCAGAATATACCATATTCAAAGTTTCCAAATCAGCAGATTGTCTGAGAGTTTTAAAAATATGAACAAGGCGTCGAATTCTAGTAGAGAGCATATTAATTTGGAGTAGCCAGTTTAGATTTTGATCAAGATATACACCAAGGTATTTTATGTTGGTAGACCGAGATATAGTAAGACAACTGCAGTTATGAAAGTTATTACAGTTTGAGTGAAGATATAGATCAAAATTTGCAGGTGGTTGTGTGTTAACTCGAATAGAAAAGGGAATGAAAACAGACTTGGAAATGTTTAGGGAAAGTAAATTTTGGGATAGCCAGACTTTAATTATAGCAAGATTACGTTCTGCGGTTGTTTTTATTTCCGCCCAATCTGAACCATGAATGACAACAGCTGTATCATCCGCATAGGTAAAAATTCTGCAGTTAGTTAGGTTTAGGTCGCACAGCTGATTTATATAAATAAGGAATAGTGTGGGGCCAAGTATGGATCCTTGAGGCACACCATAGACAATATTGGCTTCTTCACTCTTATTTCCATTAATAGTAACGCTCTGAAAGCGATTGGTAAGATAATCGCGAAATATATCAAGCGAAACTCCGCGAACACCGATGTTAAAGAGTTTTGAGAGAAGAGTAGGAATGTGCACAGTATCGAAAGCCTTTTGTAGGTCGAGGAAGATTCCAATACATTTATGACCTTTGTCTAGTGTATCAGTAATATGAGTGACTAAATCGTTAACAGCGTCTTCAGTGGAAATACCTTTGCGGAAACCATACTGATGTTTAGAAATAATGTCATGTTTATTTAGAAATTGTATGAGTCTTTTGTTGAGTAATTTTTCAAGAATTTTAGATATTGTTGGTAAAACGGAAATGGGTCTATAATTAGCAACGGAAGATTTGACACCATTTTTATAAATAGGATGGATTAAGGCTTTTTTTAGGGCATTAGGGAAAATTCCAGAACTGAGGGCGGAATTACAGATGTGAGTGATTACTGGAAGGAGGTATTTACGATTTAATTTCAGCACAGAGGGCGATATTCCATCACAGCCTGTAGATGAATCTGAACGTAAGCTCATGATAACAGATTCAACTTCGGTAACATCTGTATCTAGAAGAACCATTGAATTTGGCATATTAATATCAGCGAGAGATGACGTTATATCGGCCCCTGCACTGGAATCAATTCCAAGTGCCAAGTTTTTCCCAATCCCAACAAAATATTCGTTCACACAATTTAACGACGTTTGCAAATTATCAGATAATTTAAGTAATTCTAGAGGTGAGTTGCGAGGTTTTTCCGTATTAGTAATTTTCTTTATAGTTTTCCACGTTTCTTTAGGTTTGTTTTTGTATTTCAGTAGCTCGTTTTTCTCGTATTGTCTTTTTAATTTACGCAGGAGACGGTTACAAAAATTACGGTAGCGTGTATACGTAGTTTTTACAACTTGATTATTTGGGGATTTTTTAGACTTTTTGTGTAAACGGTCTCTATTCTTTATGCAGCGAAGTAGTCCCGGAGTAATCCAAGGTTTAAGAATTCGCTTACGTCTAGAAACATGAATTGAGTTTGTGTATTTAGCAATAATAGCAGACAAATGTGAGATCAATGCATCCGTAGCAAGGTTAGCGTCTTCTATCAACAATATGTAGGAGAAATCTGTGTCAGCTATTTCAAGTTGTATACTATTGAAAATCGATTATGGTTTTAGTTTGTGCACCAGATCCAATTTTCTGACTGAGAGATAGACATAGTAAAGTTGGTTGGTGATCAGTAATGTACGTATCTATTACAAGAGTAGTAGAAGGGAGTTTGGATTTGAGCAAAACATGGTCGATACAATTATCACCTCTAGTAGGGAAGACATGAGTAGGTGATAAAGCGTGCGTGGCATTTAATAACAGATATTCGAAAGAGAAACTGTCTGTATTATCGGGTTTTATATTAATATTGATATCCCCTACAAGAGCGATATTATTGTAGGTTTTTAAAGTAAGTAAAACATTATCTAGGCTCTTAGAGAATTGGTCATACTGATCACGATGGGAGAAAGAAGGAGATCTATATATAGCAAATATTAATTTTTAATTACACGAATATTAGAATCACAAGCTGGCAATTTTAAAAAGTATGTCACGCACTTACAATGCAGTAATTTAATTAACAAAACACACGTCCGCACGGTTCGATGGTCTGAACGAAATGAATACAATACAATACATTACAGTGACAAATTTATTGAAATAGATAGGTACTTGCTAGTGACTGGATATTATAACAAAAAACATCTTTATTTGCATCAGCAGTTGATCATAGAGGTCATTGAGCTCTCCGGGCTTCTACTCGAGCTTAAACTAAATTTTATATGAAAAAGTATTTTTTTTCAATTTTTTATACAATCTATTAAAGATGTAGAATCATCCCTTAGAAGGATCATCTTACTTTTTTAAACAACCTGTATATAGGGTGACTTTTAATTAGTTCTTGATAACAAAAGATATGCATTTACTCATGATACTGAACAACTTTTCCCAAAGAACATAGGTCGAAATACGAAAAACCAAATTTGACCTCCCATACAAAATGCGCTATCAGCTGATGCAGTTTCTAAGGGAGGTCAAAACTGGATTTTCGTATTTCGACCTATGTTTCTTGGGGATAGTTGTTCAGTACCATGTGTACATTCATATCTTTTTCTATCAAGAACTAATTAAAAGTCACCCTATATAAGGTCCTAATGAAAAAGTGAACATAATCTTAGTATATTACTCAGACCATGAAACTGAACAACTTTCCCCAAGGAAAAACATAGGTCGAGATACGAAAATAAATTTTTGACCTCCCATAGAAACTGCATCAGCTGATAGCGCATTTTGTATGGGAGGTCAAATGTGGTTTTTCGTATTTGGAGCTGTTTCTTTGGGAAAGTTGTTCAGTTTCATGGCTTCAGTACCGTGCTACAGGACCCTACGTGTAATGCCCCTTCAAGGTGGACCGATGGTCTTGTTAAGGTCGCGCAGACCAGCGCAGGACCGGTCGTCGTAGAGATCTTAAGGAGGCCTACGTTCAGCAGTAGACGTCTTTCCGCTGATATAATGATTGATAAAACGTACAATTTTTTTTATTCAGACATCATTATCATAACATCCCGTAACACGACCACTACAGGACAGAAAGCGCCGTCCCAAATTCCAGCTTTTGCTGGAACAATGTAGAGAGGAAGTACCAGTACCATAGTCACCACGCTTGTTAGCAATACGGCTGGCGCTGTGGATCGGGGTTGTTGGTGACCGCAGAATGTAAGGTGTTATGATACGCTGAAGAATGTTGCTGCCCATTAACTCTAACATAACATTTCTCTGGTTCATTAACCCTTTTCTTTTCTCAACAGTACAAGTGTTAATGTAAACAATTACATGGGTTATTTCATGATTTTTTGTGATTTGAAGGAACATAATATACATTCTATCCGACCGATTTCGGTCATGGCGACTGTTTCAACTCCTTTGCAGATGGCGTTCATGTGCTCGCATGTGGCTTATGTAGCCAATCTTATTGATAAAGGTCCGCCCGCATTGCGGGCACGTGAGCACTCCATTAATATAATTATAACTGATCGCCACAGGTGGACGGGCTTTCAGTTCTTCGCGTCTGGCATCAAGCTCAAGACAGCGATTAATTTAAAAGCTTTGGGTTCTGTCTCTTACTAGTGATCTCCACTGGGCACGCTCCACAGCCCTGTGTTCCCACTGCGAGGGCTCTATGTTACATTTCTTCATGTGACGCTTTAGCACATCTTTGTACCTGAGAAGTTGTCCGCCATGCTTACGCTTGCCTTTCTCAAGTTCAGAGTAGAAGATGCGCTTTGCCACTCGCTGATCCGCCATTCGAGCCACATGACCACTCCAACGAAGTTGTCGCCGCATAAGGTATAGGTCTCAATGCCACCGACATTAGCTCTTCGAACATAATGAAATTATTAATGACCATGGTAGTAAACTGGATATAGTATTAGTTAATCTGAAGGTGCGAAAGGTATGTGTGAATTTGGGAGATAGTTTAGTTGGCCTTATGGACCGCTATCACCCTCCATTGGATATCAGCGTTGGTTTTCGGGGACCGGAAAGAGTGTAATTTCTTGAGCCTAGCAATATCAACCCTGTGATGGACTGGAGTTTTGACAAGGCTAACTTTGATGATCTTTATCAACAGTTAGACGCCATTGACTGTAGTGCTGTTCTGGACGAAACAGATGGGAATAGTGCGGTAGATCACATGTATGCGAGCGTCTATGCTTCATTTGATAACTGTGTCCTCAAGAAAAAGCGTATAACAAACCAGCACGTAGATACCCTTCCTGGTACACCAAAGATATCTTGGACGATCTTATTACTTTACTAAATGGTACTTACACAAGCTCTGAAAAGCTACAAAGGATCCATATCTATACAGTTTTTGAGTTCTGCGTATAACGCTTACATCGATCGCATTCGGGGAAACCTCCTGATGGATCCTCGTAGTTTTTGGTCGCACGTGGTAGCGTTGAGGTCGAAAAGTGGTTTCGATCCTAATATCTGTTACAATGTACGGGAATGCAGAGGGACAAATGCAGCAGACGCTTTCTCCGATTTATTTAGCAGTGTGTTTTTGCCACAAATACCTGATCTCGATGCCAGTCGGGCTGCCAGGCAAGATGGTAACATCGTAGTTGACACAAAAAACATCTTTATTTGCATCAGCAGCTGATCATAGAGGTCATTGAGCCCTACGGGCTTCTAATGGAGCTAAAACTAAATTTTTTATGATTTTTTTTTATACAGTATTAGTGATGTAAAATCATCCTTTAGAAGAATCATTTTACTTTTTTTTACACCCTGTATATACGAACCCGTGTAATGCCCCTTCAAGGTGGACCGATGATCTTGTTAAGGTCGCGCAGACCAGCGCAGGACCGGTCGTCGTGGAGATCTTAAGGATGCCTAGGTATTTCCGCTAATATATATATATATATAATAATTGATGAAACGTACAAATTGTCTTATCCAGACATCATGATCATAACATCCCGTAACACGACTACTACAGGACAGAAAGCGCCATCTAAAATCCAGCTTTTGCTGGAACAATGTAGAAGGGAAGTACCAGTACCATAGTCACCACGCTTGTTAGCAATACGGTTGGCACCGTGGATCAGGGTTGTTGGTGAAATTTTTATATTTTTTAAGCATTATTAGGAAGACATTAAGCTTACAGAAGCTTAAAAAAAAACTTTATTTTATGCGTAAATTGATACCCTTGAAGTCAACTTTCAAATATAAATGATAAAAAATAGTTCAAGAACTAAAGGAATTATGATATCATTAATAAAATGAATGTTTCAACTGTCAACCAAATCGCATTTCTAATAAAATAGAGAACAGAATTTGATTACGAATCAGTAAAGTTTTGTTTAAGAGTTTCGCGGTCACTACCACTATTATAAAAACAGATACGTCAGGCACTAATTTTAACTACTCGCAGACTTCAGTTCTTCTGTGATCATTACGCTTGCTACAGCACCGAAATCGGGAGCTGATCAAAAACCCATATCGTGGTAAGAAACCGTCATTCTGTTTTCATAACAGTAAAGTTTTATTAGAAAACCAAGAACATCTCGTTTTCAGATAAAGTTGTTTAGTTCTACGGTCTAAACTCGATTTTATCATGTCATATTTAATGCCAAATACAACAATGAACTGGAGCATGCATATAAATAAGGTTGTGAATTATTGGCGTCGGGATTAAAGCAAACAAAAAAATAAGCATAATAAAAAAGTTGATATTGTGTTAAAATATTTAATGTCTCCAAAAATAGAATCAGTTTATTAAAATTTATGTTGAATGAACCTCAACCAACACCTCTGCACAAAAGTAAGTTACATTGCCCCGGTAAAAAGCTATTTCGTAAAGATTTATTCCATTTGGTCTTGCAGGCACAAAGCTTATAGAGTTGTCAATTTTGGATACATCAAAGTTACTAAACTTGTAATGACCCTTAAACACAGTACAGTTCTTGAGGGTATATTTAACTTGAGCTGCTCTTAGAATCGATTGCATCACCACGCTTTTACATGTTTTGTGGAAATCAAAATTATATTTTTCGACTTTACCTGAAACAGAATTAAAAACTCTCTGTTTAGTTGGCTAGATTATCACATTGGTATTGAAATCGATAAAACCGTCAAAACCTTGACCGTGGTCTACGTACGGACACAAAAGTAGAAGAAAAATATCTTATAACCATAGCGCATAAATGAGTAGGTTCCTGCGGTAGTAGAGCACTGCAGGAGGGGTGTTTAAGAGTAATCCTTCCTGAATGTCTTTGAGACTGAATAACTTCATAACCACTTTTTACATTAAACATTGTATTTATCTTAACGAGAAAAAAACGTTGTAACAAACAAGATACGAGAAGTGATGTGGTTTATAATTTTAATTTAATTTGTGTAACTGAAGAACATAATTCTGAAATGACCCTTATTTTGTAAATTTTTTCGCGTTTTTAACCATTTTCCTGCTGCATTTTGTATCAAAAATAAAGGGTGTAAGAGACGGTGTACCGAAAACTGAAAGGGCGTACAAAGTCAACGAAACTGAACAACTTTCCCAAAGAAACACATGTTGGGAAATGAAAAAAAAATTATGCCTTCTCCATACAAATTGCCCACTTTTCACTCAGTTTGTATGGAAAGGTCAATTTTATTTTTCCTTTTCCCAACATATGTTTATTTGGGAATGTGATATTTACAGATATATTTGCGGAATTTGATATTTACAAATATATATAAAACAACTGACCCAAATGAAGCGTATAACATATTTTTTGAGGAATTTAAATTATTTTACAATTTATATTTCCCTATAAAATATATGAAGATAAAAATTAAAAAAAGAAGTAAATGGATAACGAAGGGTATACGAGCTTGTAGCCATAAAAAAAGGAAATTATTGTGGCAATACAGATACAAATCAAGTAAAAATAATAAAAACAAATTAAATAAATACTCAAAATTATTAAAACGAATTATCAAACAATCAAAACGGACACAAAATATACAAAAAAATACAAGCATCTACGAATAAAGCTAAAACTACATGGCAGATAATAAACGATACACAAACAACTACAATAAATACCATATATAAAATAGAGTTAAATAATAAAACTGTTACTACTGATCCAAATGAAATCTCTGATGCATTTAATGACTATTTCATAAATAAAGTCGAACCTTTTTCAAATTTTTTGAGTAAAACACGTAAAACAACATATAATTTTCAGCAAAATAAGAACTCAATGTTTATGGCTCCAAGCTTACCAGTTGATATTGTTAAAATTATAAAGGCCCTTGAAAATACAAACAGCGTTGGGCACAATGAAATTTAGACTAAGATTATTAAAGATGTGGCAGATTTAATTAGCCCACACCTATCTTATATACTCAACCTTTGTATAAGTGAGGAAACTTATCCGGATAAACTAAAAAGCGTGATCATAAAACCACTATTTAAAAAAGATAATGGGGAATCTATGATGAACTACAGACTTGCTCTTATATCTATAATATCGACAATATTCATAAAATATATAAATGCGCAGATATACAAATTTTTAGAAAAAAATCAATTATATTAAGAACAAAAAGGATTCCGACAAAACAGAAGTATTAATTTAGCAATATATGAGTTTTTGGCACGAGTAATTAACGTTGAAAAAAGAATACCTACTTCCTCAATATACTGTGACATGACACAAGCATTTGACTATGTAAAGCATGACATACTGCTCAACAAACTAGAATCTTACGGCTTACGCGTAAAAGTTTTAGACCTTATTAAATCATACCTATCAAACAGGAGACAAATAACGCACATAACAAGAGTAGATACTAATACAACAATGGAAAGTATATACGAATCTATAGCAAGAGAGGTAATTTATGAAGTTCCACAGGAAGCGTTTTAGGCCCACTCTTATTTTTGACATATATTAATGACCTGCCCCAAGCTACCAATCAACATCTAACTTTATTTGCAGATGATAGCACTTTGACCGTAGAATGTACAAATAAAAATAGATATGAAAATGAAATAAACCAAGGAATCAAATCGATTATTCTTTGGCTAAATTAAAATAACTTTAAAATTAACTTAAGTAAAACTAAAATAATGCACTTTAGTCAACGAACTAGTTCCGAACAAAACAAAATTAACGTAAATTATGAAGGTATACAGATCTATGAAGCTGAATATACAAATTTTCTTGGTCTATATATAGATAAAAAACTGAACTGGAAAACCTAAATTCATGAATTGAGTAAGAAACTTAGCTCATCAGCATATGCACTCTATAAACTATCAAAAGTAGTAGATATAATAGTAGTTTATGCAACGGTACATAATGAGGGGTATAAAACTTGAGTGTCGGTTTATGGGACGCAGGCGAGCGTAGCGAGCCAAGTTCCATAATAGAAGACACGAGTGTTTTATACCTAATTATGTGGAGTTGCATACATAACTTTATCTACTCTCATATCGTGAATCCTAAAATAATGTGTTCAAAAACAAACCTTAATGTTTGTCTCTTTTTCCGGTGATAACTGCTAAGTGAAGTTCCTATAGCTGCTTTAAAAACACTCGAAGGCAAATTGTGAACGATTTTATCACTTATTTTATTATAAAACTAATAAAATTATGTAACTACAACTTTTGTTTGCTGAGTTTTCCATTATTGCAATGAAACCTCCTTGCAGCCACAGACTACAAACGCATCAAGTTGTCAATGGCGCGCCTATAAAAATTTAAAAATTGTTTAATAGGTCTTCCGCGATGACTGAAATTCAATTCTTCATAATACCCTCCCACAGATTAAAAAATGTTGCTAAGAGTGTTTCTAAGCACAGATTGACATTATGAAGATGTTAACCTACAATTTTTGAACGCATTATTGAGGATTAACGATATGAGAGTAGATAAAGTCGTTAATAACTGCATATCACGGAATACTCGTAGTAGTCTCACATATACGATATGGTGTAATATTCTGGGGCAATTCTTCAGACTGGCAGATGGTATTTAAAGCTAAAAAAAATGCATCAGATCCATGTTTGGAATATCTGTAACGGACAGTGGTAGACCTCTCTTTGCCAAATACAAATTATTGACATTTACATGTAAGTATATATATCTTTGAGTCAGCAACATTTGTTAAGATGAACCCGGAATTATTTTCACGACCAAGACAAAACCCTGACTTAAGAAGACGAGATAGTAAAATAATATCAGCCCCTACGGCAAAAACTGCACTCATGAGTAAAGGCGTTCTGTGCATGTTGGCAAAGGTTTTTAACAAAATACCTAAATATATAAGAGATTTAGACACAGAGTCGTTTAAAAGAAAAATTAAAACCTATTTAGAACACAAATGTTATTATAGCTTATCCGAATTTATCAATGAATGAAATGGAATTTGTTTGACTAGATATTATTATTATTTTTAATATTATGACTAAGAATTAATTAATTTATGAATAATTTGTACACCGGACATACTGGTAGATAACAGAGGACTGTTTGTTACTATAACACCTTAAATTTTGTACCCGTTATTACAAATAAAGATGATTGTATTGTATAGTATTGGGAAAGTTGTTCAGTTTCGTTGACTGAGTACGCACTTTCAGTTTTCGGTGCACCGTCCCTTACACCCTTTATATGAAATTTTACAATATTTTAGACAAAACAATATTTAGTCATGTGGTCGTTTTAAATTTTTATATTTTTGAAATATGTAACATAGAAAAAAATACTTTTCTCTATTTTTTGGGAATTTCGGGGTTACCATTGGTCGTAACAGTCACATTGCATGGCACGCTTATGTGAACGCTATTGACGTGTAAATGGGTCGAAATTACTATTGACGAGCTTGTAGCTGCTAATTTTATCAATCAATCAATCAATCAATTTATTTGTGGAACACAGGTAAGTACAAGAAGAGATGTTTAACAATATTAAGTTCAGCTGTGACCTGCCATTAAGCATACAAATTATTTTATTTTAACAATTAAAAAATTATACAATCCCAAAAAATTAAATGAAACATATAAAGTAAAATTAGATAAGTTCATCATTAAAATACTTAAACTCATGCAAAACATTGTCAAAATCCGTTAAAATGTAAATACAATAAAATGTCATACAAAAAAACAAAACAAAGAAAGTTCGTGCAAACATTGTCAAAAAATTTAGAATCAACACATCAACAATTTTTTTTCCCTTTTTTTATTCTATGGTAAATAATAAGGAAAAAAACAAATTGCTATAAGCCCGTCAGAATGTAAACAAGCGGAAAGTAGAAAACGGAAAGGACAGTGTCATTGATGCTGTTGATTACGTAAAAAACTCTTTTCTAGAAAATCCTTTACGATGTAGTATGCCTCTTCAATGAGATATGTTTGTAGTTTCTTTTTGAAGATATTAAGATTATCTATTTTTCGTATTTCCTCTGTAAGGGCATTGTATATTTTCGGGGCCATAGCAAAAATACTTTTATGAAAAAGTGTGGTTCTACACGGATTAAGGCGCAGTTGGTAATTTCTCCGAACATTTTCAACTCGTGTGAAAAGGTGTTTATTAGTATGTACAAAAAGAGCAGTTTCGTATATGTACATTGATGGTACTGTAAGAATTTTCAATATTTTGAAATATTTTTTGCAACTATCCGTTCGATGCAAGTTGCATATGGCCCTTATGCAGCATTTTTGCGCTTTAAACACCGCGACAACTCCGCATGCATTACCCCAAAACAAAATACCGTACCTTAGTACAGATGCAACTAGTCCATGATACGCCATTATAACAGCTTTCTGATTTACGGTTTTACTAATTCTGTACAGTGCATACGAGCAACTACTTAATCTGCTACATATTTCATTAATATGCGTATTCCATGACATGTTACAGTCCAAATATAACCCTAGAAATTTTGTTATACATGTGCTATCGATACTTTGTCCCTGATGTAAAATTTTATTAATTTCATTTCCGTTATTCCTTTGTTTAAAATTTATAATTTTTGTTTCATGCAGATTTAATTCTAATTTATTGTTTATTAACCAGTCATTAATTTTAGTTATACTTTTACAAATGTCAGTTTCATTATTAGTATTAAAAAGTACAGTGCAATCATCTGCAAATAAGACCATCCGATGATTTGTTGATCTTGTAATGTCATTGATGTATATTAGGAACAAAAGAGGACCCAAAACACTACCTTGTGGGACTCCTTTATGGACAACATTAGGGTTCGATGAATATGTAATTTCAGTCATTGTGGAAGAACAGAGTTTTGTTAGACGAGTTATTTGTGTCCTGCCTGTAAGGTATGACTTAAGTAAGTCATTTACATTTCCTCATAAACCATAACTTTCTAATTTCTGAAGTAGTATATGATGGCTAACATTGTCAAACGCCTTAGTCATGTCCATAAATAAAGCTAAAATCGGTAATCTTTTGTCCATCCTAGAGTACACATTTTGCAACATTCCGTAAACAGTCATATTAATATTCTTGTTTTTCCTAAAACCATTCTGTTCATGTACGAGTAAATTGTTATGTTCAAAGTAGTTATAAAGACAATTATATACAAATTTTTCAATAATTTTAGAGAACACAGGAATCAAGGCTATAGGTCTGTAGGACTTCATATTTTCTTTTTTAAACATGGGCTTAATTATAGTTATTTTAAGATTTTCCGGAAAAATACCCTTCAAAATGCACAGATTAATAATGTGGGTCAATAATGGGGCAATAATTACACGGACATACTTTACCACTTTTGTAATAATGTCATCATAGCCTGTGCTATTAGTGTTTTTAAGTTCTCCAATTATTTGCAAAATGTCTTCCGGTACTATTGGGTTCATAAATAACGAACTTGATTTATTATGTAAGCAGCTTGTCCTATATCCAGCTTTATTAATATGTGACTGCATGGATTCCCCAGTAAAATAATTATTAAATGCTTGAGCAATTTCGCTTGGATCACTTATTAGGTTACCATTACAGTAGATTGGTGAAATACTTTCCTTCGGAAATTGTTCTTTGGACTTGTTAATAATACGCCAAGTAGCCGCAGATTTGTTCTTAGCTGTATAAATAAAATTATCGTTCTGTGATTTTTGTGTTAGTTTAATAATTTTATTCAACCGTTTGGAATATACCTTTTTATTGACTTTGTTACGTGTGAGTCTATATTTCCAAAGAAGTTGACGCTTACGTTTAGAACATGATCTTATACTCTTCGAGAGCCATTTTGGTCGAACTGTGACATTATGTTTTACTTTTATATAGGGGAAGCAAAGATCATAAAAAAATTTAGGGAAGGATTAGCTTCATACATCATTAGAGTAAGCAGTGCAGAAGTTGTCATGTCCCTGTCACACTAGGGCCGCCATTTTCACTCACGTACCCTTCAACGTCCTCAGGAATCTACACAGCTATGCGCTATGCGTGTAGTAGCGGAGAGGTAGGATTATTTTAGTTTTCTAAAATTCGAATACCAACACAGAATACGACAAGAAAAGTAGGTTAAGAGAAAAACGAAAAATAGAAGATAAGTTGGTTAAGCTCAATACACAAACCTGAGCAACTACGCTGTGGAAAGAATAGAAGATGATTTTGTCAAAAAAGCGTATTTCGGACGACTGACATTATGGACATCCTGGGTATCGCTGAGTAAAACAAACAACCTGTTGGAGTTCCAAACAGCCAGGCTCGCCCGTGTGATGCTGGCTGAGGATAGTTTAAGCTCATAACTTCCGTTCAGTGTTATTTTTTTATTTATTTATTTTTTATTCATAAACTTCATGCACAAAAGTACCTAGACGGACTTAACACCTGAAGGCATTATCTAACAGTTTACCTTAGAGTGATGCAGAGACAGGCGCATACATAATTTATAGTAAAATGAAATTAATTAGCCTGCGTTTCATTAATAAGTATGTAAGAATAAATATGTGTCTACGTAATAAGTAAATACATACATTTACTTAATCAAATATGAGGAATAACTTATAAATATATATTTCATAAAGAAGAAGTTAGCTGGTGTGAGACAGCAGTTTCAGGTAAAGGTAACTGAGGATTTTCAGCAGCGTTTTTCTTCGTAATATATTAAACCGTACTGCGTTCACCAACCAACGTGATCCATTTGGTGTCCACGGTAATAATTACCACAAATATTGAATACATATGAATTTCGAGAGGAGCTGTCCAGCTATGGACGTGGATTTTGGTGATTTTAAACAAGTCATTATCACCATGACATCCCATGAAACGTCCACTACAGGACAGGGATCTCCCTCAAAAATTACAGCTTTTGCTGAAACAATGTGGAGGGGAAGTACCATAGTCACCACGCTTGTAAGCGTTACGGCTAGAACCATGGACAGCGGTTGTTGGTGATCTCAGAAAGGAATATTATAAGATACACAGAAGGATGTTGCTGCCCATCTTCTGGTTCATTAACCCTTAGTCGCATCTTACGACAACCATAGATGGAAATGGATTGGTACTATTCTTAGCCGGCACAACACGGGACGAGATGAACGAGTAGGTCTTTTTAAAACCAAACTTACCTTTTTTCAAAACACCAGAACGAAACTTGATATTAACCTGTGAAACATCTTCATTTAAAATCAAATCTCCTTTTATCATTAACTTGTCTCTCTTTTTGTATGTCTCTATGTTACTTTCGAATTCATGGTTTCCTGAATATGGTGGGTCTGGGTTTGCACATCGACTTAGATTTAGAAATTTTGACTGATAGCAGTTTGCTTGAGGTGAAAGAGTCAGTAAAAAGACAAGCAAAAAATAAAAATAAAATTGATGCACAGTCATCGCAGTTAGCTTGATCGCCTTTTAAACTTCGCTATTTGCGCCAACCACGCTATATGAAACCTACAAACAAACCGATCGATGTCAAAGAAGCTACAACAGTGATCTGTTGAATATTTACTAAAAAGTACTTACAAAATCATTAAAAAGTAATCTATTTAAAAAAAATATTATTTTATAATTATTTCATGGTTGGGTTATTAAAATTTAAGATAAAAGCAAACCACAAACCTACTACACAGGGTGAACAAAAGGACGATGATCTTTCTTAGGGGTGATTCTACATCACAAATAGGTTGTAAAAAAATAAGAGTATAGTTTTTTATTTATTTTGTTAACGATCATGAAATCTGATTTTCCTTCGAAATACATTACAGTAACAAATTTATTGAAATGGATAGGTACTTGCTAGTAACTGAATATCATAACAAAAAAAAACTTTGTTTGCATCACCAGCTACTGAACATAGAGGTCATTGAGCCCTCCGGGCTTCTACTTGAGCTTAAAATAAATTTTATATAAAAATGTTTTTTTTTTATACAATGTATTAGTGATGTTGAATCATCCCTTAGAAGGATCTTACTTTTTTTACACCCTGTATATAAGGCCTTAATGAAATAGTGAACATAATCTTATTATGTTACTCAGACCATGAAACTGAACAACTTTCCCCAAGGAACATAGGTCGAGATACGAAAATAATTTTTTGACCTCTCATAGAAACTGCATCAGCTGATAACGCATTTTATGTGGGAGGTCAAATGTGGTTTTTCGTATTTGGAGCTGTTCCTTTGGTAAAGTTGTTAAGTTTCATGGTTTTAGTATCGTGCTAAAATTATGTTCACTATTTCATTAGGACCCTATATACTAACTGTTGAAAGTGTGATCCCTAATGATCAAAAGAGCAGAGTGCATAACGCTTATTAGTAGATTGACATAAAACACAATAAATATATATCACTATTTTAATTTTCTCAAAATTATATAAACAAACACATCAAAAATATTTTTCGTAAGACACAGATGACAAGACGGAATCTTTCAATCTCAATTCAAGCATCCATCATCTTTTCATACCAGCCAGTCTGTCAACAATTGTAACCTCTTTTCTCTAACACTCCTCCTCAATTGTTTCCATCAGACTTGCTATCCTGATTCATACTCCATCAGATCATACTTACTCACTAACGGACAGATAAAATCAACATACACCCATCTCGCTACGACAAAACTCATGCTTCCCTCTTGGCACTGCTTTTGTTAGAGCATCAGCAATCATGCACTTGGTTTCTAAATACCTAAGTGAGATTGCTCCCTCTTCTAAAGCTTCTCTTACAAAATGATAGCGCACATCAACATGCTTCGTCTGTTGATGGTGCACCGGGTTCTGTGCTATTGCCATAGCTGACTGACTGTCCGTATGTATAACAATGGGCAGCTCCTCCTTACCCATAATCTCCTTTAGAAAACGTCGGACAAAAATGGCTTCCTTTGTAGCTTCTGATAAGCTGATGTATTCAGCTTCAGCCGTTGACAAAGCAATGCTTCTCTGCTTAGAGCTCTGCCATGAAATAGCTCCATTTGCCATCTTAAAAACATTTCCAGAGTATGATCTCCTGTCAATAGGATTCCCAGCATGGTCAGCATCTGCATAACCTAGTATATCTCTATTATCTTTAGAGTATATGAGTCCCATGCTCTTGGTTCCTTTTAAATACTTAAGAATCCTCTTAACAGCAGTCCAGTGAACATCTTCATAGCAGTTACTAAACTGACTCATAAAGTTCACTGAGTGTGCAATGTCTGGTCTTGTACACACCGCAATGTACATCAATGATCCTAACAGCTCTCTGTAAGGTATGTGTGCATTGGGCGTATATGGCTCTTTAGGTTTATTAAACCTCTGTCCAGGCACTGCTGGAGTAGAAACTGGCTTACAGTTTTCCATATTAAATCTGCGCAGCACTTTATTCACATATTCTTCTTGGTCTATTTTGATGTAACCGTTCATTTGCTTGACTCTCATTCCAAGAAACAACTCAGCTTTTCCTAAATCCTTCATCTCGAATTTAGTCATCAACTCTTGTTTGACCTTCTGCATCTCTTTCTTGTTATTGTAGAAAATGAGAATATCATCCACGTAGACCGCTAATATGATCAGTTCTATTCCATTCTTCCTTGTGTATACGCAGGATTCATTCTTGCATCGTTTAAAGTTGAGACTCTCCAGCTCTGTATTCAACTTAAGATTCCATGCGCGTGGTGCTTGCTTCAATCCATAAAGCGATTTCTTTAGCAGGCATACATGGTCTTCTTTTCCTTTTTCCTCAAAACAGGGTGGTTGTCGCATGTACACTTCCTCATTAAGGCTTCCATTTAAGAAAGCTGTTTTCACGTCCATGTGATCAACACTAAGACCAAAGTTTGCTGCTAGAGCAATAAGTAGTCTCAGAGAACTATGACGAACTACCGGTGAAAAAGTTTCATCATAGTCTATTCCCTTTCTCTGGCTGAAACCACGTGCCACCAATCGAGCCTTGTAACGAGTTTTATTCCCCGCCTCCTTTTTGATTCTGAATAACCATTTAGAATCAACTACGTTGCTCGCTTGGTCTGGTTTCACTAAAATCCAGGTGCCATTTTTCTTTAAAGCATCCAGCTCCTCCTGGATCGCATCTCTCCACTGCTTGGCATCCTTTCTAGATAATGCATCTTTAACTGTGATAGGATCATCCTGTCCCAGTGTCGCTTGGTAAGTTATGTGGTCTGGATACTGAACAGGTTTTCTATCTCTGAGTGGGTATCTTCTTTCCTCTACTGCTTCCGGTACAGTTTCTGTTTCATTCAATCTCTCTTCAAACGATTGCCACTGTTCTTCCTCTTCCAAATTTTCAGCTTCAGGACCTCCGTCAACATAATCATCATCATTTAACAGCAAGTTTTCTTCCTGAACTGTCTCCTCTGGTTGAACAGTTTCTGGTTGCATGTCTTCATCGTTTCCAAGATCGATGGTTACAGGAACCTTTTTCTCTTCAGATTCAATAGCCTTGTGGTAAAATTGACATTCGAAAAATACCACATCTCGTGCTCTGTGAAGCTCGCCATTTTCAAAAGAATCAAAAGGATACAGGATCAATCAGCCTGTATCCTTTTGATTCTTCGCAGTATCCCACAAATATAAGCTCTTTACTTTTTGCATCCCACTTCGTTCTCTTTTCATCGGGGATGTGTTTAAAAGCTCTGCAGCCGAACACCTTGAGATGACGCAGGTCTACTTTTCGACCACTCCATTTCTCTTCTGGCGTCATGTTCTTCACTGCTACAGTTGGGCTTCTATTTTTCAAATATACTGCAGTATTTACTGCTTCTGCCCAAAAACGAACAGGGAGTCCAGCTTCCTGCAGCATTGTTCGTGCTTTTTCAGTAATGGTGCGATTTGCACGCTCGGCAACACCATTCTGCTCAGGTGTGTATGCAATCGTAAGTTGGCGCTTAATGCCACAACTCTTCAGAAAATCATCAACTCTTCTATTGACATATTCACGTCCATTGTCAGTCCTCAACACCTTCAGTTTCTTTCCAGTTTGAGTCTCGGCAAAAATCTTAAACTCTTTTATTTTCTCAAAAGCTTCACTTTTCTCTTTTAGAAAATACACAAAAGTTTTACGCGAATAATCATCGATAAATGTTATAAAATATTTAAATCCACCCATGGACATAACACTCATAGGTCCACTAATATCTGAATGTACCAACTCTAAGAGCTCCTTAGCTCTCATAGCCTTATTTCGCTCAAATGGTTGTCTGGTTTGCTTACCCATCAAACAGGCTACACAATCTAGCTTTAGATTAGAAGAAGTTTGAAAACTTACCCCAGCTGCTAGCCTATTCCTTAATTTAATGAGGTTACATACTCCTAGATGTGCCAACCTTTTATGCCATAACTCCATCTCGTTGCTTACTGTAGTAGCTAGTGCACTTGCCTGTGAAGAAGTTTTAAGTTTATAGACACCTCTATTTAAAATTCCTGTCAAACAAGGTTTGCCTTCTAGGGAACACTCATTAGCATTAAAAATCTCACAGCCCTTTTTGGAAAAAACTACCACTTTGCCCTTATTTACAATACAACTTACACTCAATAAGTTAGATGCAAGACCTGGTACATACATAACATTACCTACTGTAATGTCTGAAGATTCATACCCCACTGTACCAAATCCTTCTCCATACACCTTACCTCCATTTGCGCAACACACCTCTACCCGTCTTTCCACCTTTACAAAGTTTTGCATCCAATCTCTCCTACTGGTCATATGTGCAGACGCTCCTGAATCAAGAATCCAATCGTCATTATTTGAGTTCTTTTCTTCTACCATTGTAAGCGCTGTTGCCATGTGACCTGTCTTGGTCTGCCGCATATTATTATGTGGACAGTCACAAGCTTTGTGTGGTCCTTCACAAATAAAACATTTCAGTTCAGTTTTCTTCTGTTTGTTCCTCCGAACATACTTCTTATTATTCTTTGAAATAGAACTGAGCGCAGAACTCGGGCCTGGAGTGTTCTGATTTGTGCAAATTCTAGTTTCATCTATATGAAGAAGTTTTGTCTTGACATAGTCAGTTGTCAAAGCTGTATTTGTATTTTCCAACGCCAGTCTCATAGGCGTATACTCATCTGGTAGGCCCTGCAGCATCAGTGCTGCTAGCAGTTCATCATCAATCTCTTTACCTAAATCTGACAGCTGATTAGCTACTCTCATTAGCTCTGTCACGTATTCAGTAATGCTCTGGAACATGCTTAGCTTCAAGCTCACTAGCTTCGATAATAAACGACATCGGTTATTTATGCCTTTATCCTCATAAGCAGCTTTCAAATTATTCCAGGTCTCATGCGCTGTCTTAGCCTTGCGAACGTGTACCTTACACTGGCTCTCTATAAGAAGGCATATTTTGGTGCGCGCCTTCTAATCACCTCGCTTAGCAACTGCGTCTCCAGTAGCTGGCGGACTCTCTACATACTTCCACAAATCGTCATGCACTAGAATACATTCGACGTCAAACTTCCAAGTGTCAAAGTTGCTGCACCCTTGAAGCTTCTCAATTGTCGGAAGTCCTAGCCCCGAACCAGCATGTGCCATTGTTGATGATGATGTGCTCGTCTCTGGTATACTTATTGGAGGTTCCACATTTTGTTGCATTATTTATGTCACACTCTACTTACTGCGTGGTGCGGTTACCCTTAACCTGTTGAAAGTGTGATCCCTAATGATCAAAAGAGCAGAGTGCATAACGCTTATTAGTAGATTGACATAAAACACAATAAATATATATCACTATTTTAATTTTCTCAAAATTATATAAACAAACACATCAAAGATATTTTTCGTAAGACACAGATGACAAGACGGAATCTTTCAATCTCAATTCAAGCATCCATCATCTTTTCATACCAGCCAGTCTGTCAACAATTGTAACCTCTTTTCTCTAACACTAACACGTGTAATGCCCCTTCAAGGTGGACCGATGGTCTTGTAAAAGGTCGCGCAGACCAGCGCAGGACCGGTCGTCGTGGAGACCTTAAGGAGGCCTACGTTCAGCAGTAGACGTCTTTACGCTGATATGGTGATTGATGAAACGTACGAATTGTCCTATCCAGTAATCATTATCATAACATCCCGTAACACGGCGACTACAGGACAGAAAGCGCCGTACTAAATTCCAGCTTTTGCTGGAACAATGTAGAGGGGAGATAACAGTACTATAGTCACCACGCTTGTTAGCAAAACGGCTGGCACCGTGGATCGGGGTTGCTGGTGCCCGCAGAATGTAAGATGTTACGATGGTCTGGTTCATTAACCCTTAGTTGCCTCTTACGACACCCACAGGTAGAAATGGCTGTACAGGTGGCTGTTAGATGATATTCTTTGCTGACACCAGATGGGCTATCCTATTCAGTACTATTTATAAATTTTAGGCAAATGAACTAGAAAGCCCTTCATCCGCCAATAGACATTTTATTGCTGATGGAAAATTCACTCGTTTTCAACTGGAATAAAAACATTGTTAATGTTCAAAGTCAAAGTCAAAATCGTTTATTCATTGTTGGATATTAAAATCTCTTAATGACGTCAGCTAAACTACATCGCTTCACAAACAATGTGGCGCCATAGTGGGAAAAAAAGGAGCGACAATAAAACCTGATTGATTATTACCTGATGGTTTGTATGTTAAAGCAATTTTTTTTGGGGTTTCAGGCTTAATAATTTCACAAAAATCTGCAGGTCTTCGTAGACTTTGTTATTCAATATGCACTATAAACATACCAATTTTCACGATTTTAAGTTTACCCGTTTTTACGATAGAAAATAAAAATACCGGCGTATTGCGTGGCCGGGCCTCGCGCAATATAGGGTTCCGTAGTTTTTTAGGATTTTTATCGCAAAGCAGGTGTTGACTAAGTATTTCATAACATTCATAACATAAAATATTTACATCCTAATACAATGCGAGGTCGTAATGCCTGATTTCTAATGCTATTTTACATAATTTCCAGTTTTTCTGCTATAGCTCATTTACCTGTGAAGCCTACTTAGCTGTGATAGTGTTCCTTTTAATTTCATCATATACACATATATAAATTTATATATATATTACGACTTCGAATTTTTCCACATTTCCATTAACTAGCTTGCAGCATTTAGCTGGCAGGGGGGGACACTCGACTCAAACAAAAAATTGCGCTTTCAAGAAGAATAATTCTCAAACGGATCCCAAATCGAAAAATTATACTCGCAAACTTACGTTATTTTTAAAAGACATATCCAACGATACCCTACACAATGGGGTAAACAAGAAAAAAAAATCACCCCCACTTTACTTGTAGGGAGGTACCCAAAAAAAATATTTACTTAGATTTTATTTTACCACTTTCTTGGCGTGAATAAAATACATATCCACACAAAATTTCAGCTTTCTTGTACAAAGGTGAGCTAAGCCGCGGACAGACAGACATGATAAAACTATAAGGGTTCCTTGTTGACTACGGAACCCTAAAAATCAAGCAAAAATCGCCTAAAAAAACACGTTTTCAGTAGGAGAGTGCCCCGAATTATTTATTTTTATTTTTAGTATTTCTTGTTATGATCAGAGTAAATATAAAGGGTGTAAGGAAGCACTTCTGTCCTTGGTCGAATCGTTGTTCAGTTTCAGAGTGCGAGGGGAGCCAAGCTTCGAGCTGAGAAAATTCCAACCTATAGTATTGCGCCATTTTCCTAGCTCGTCAAATGCCCTGTCAAATGGAACAATCCTTAGCTCTCTCCCTCGCACAGCACAGGTGAAAATTCGTCCTCATGGTCTAAATCCCAGGGACATTTCATTTTATACCATGAATACCTAAGTTCTTTCCGAGTGGGCTTAGTACTTGGTTTTTATTATGTCTTATCGTAGAGTCGAATCTAGCAGTAGTTATTTTAAAGAGGTCATGTAATTAATTATTACACTACTGGGTCAACAAATCTGGTTATATGCTGACCCGGATCGGCAGGTAATAGTGCAGAAGGTAGCCTGCATGAATCTATCGCATTTTTCATTTTATGCCCTAGAATTGATTCTTGGGTCTTTAACTATGAAATTGCCGTTTTGTATGGCAAATTTTAGGTTTACTTAAATTTCAGTACTATTATTTTTCAATTTTTTTAGGAATTAAAAATCTAAATTTTAATATTTGAATTTAATTTTCGAAAAATATTATCTGTAAAAAATATAGGTAACAGAACTAATTATGAAATCGGATGACATTTAAGAGGAACATTTTTCGAACCTTTAATTTTATACGTCAAACTGAAAAAAAAAGTTTGCTTTATGCGTAAATTGACAACCTTGAAGTCAACTTTCAAATATAAGACAAATGAAAAAAAATATCTTAAGAATTATAGGAATTATGATCTCATTTATCTGTAAGAAAATATAGGAAATTTCATAATTAAGGACCTATAATTAATGTTGCCACTGTCAAACATAATAATATCGCGTTTCTAATAAAAATAAAGAACTTATTTTGATGGATGAACTTTTTAGGGATGGAAAGGACTTTTTAGGGATGCTGAGATGGTTTGGTCATGTAGAGAGGATGAATGAACGAAGATTGACGAAAGAGATCTACCAGGCGAGAGTGAATGGAAACGTTGGAAGGGGAAGGACTAGGCGAACGTACCAGGACCAAATTCAGGACGTTCTGAATAAAGGCCAGGTTAAAAGTACCCTAAACCGACGAGCATGTATGAAAGGATTGATGAAAGTACAGGAAGCAAGGTGGAGGACTGTGGTCTCTGCCTACCCCAACGGGAAAGAGGCGTGATGTTATGTATGTATGTACAAAGCAATAAAGTTTTGTTTAAGAGTTTCGCGGTCACTACCACTATTATGTCACTATACCCGCAGACCCCAGTTCTTCCGTGATTATGGTGCTTGCATTGCAACAGAGCGGAAATATCGGGATCTCATCAAAAACCGATACCCAAAAAACCCATGTTTTCATAACAGTAAAGTTTTATCGGAAAACCAAGAACATCTCGTTTTCGGAGAAAGTTTTTATAGTTCTACGGTCTAAACTCAAATTCAGCATGTCATCATTAGTGCCAAATACAACAATGGACTGGAGCAGGCGTATAAGGTTGTGAATCATTGACTTTGGGATTAAATCAAATAAAAATAACAATAAAAAAAGTTGATATTGTGTTAAAATATTTAATTTCTCCAAAATCATAATCAGTTTATTAAAATTTATGATGAATGAACTTCAACCAATACTACAGCGCAAAAGAAAGTTACATTGCCCCGGTAAAAAGCTATTTCGTAACGATTTAATCCATTTGGTCTTGCAGGCACAAAGCTCATAGAGTTGTCTATTTTGGCCACATCAAGGTTACTAAACTTGTAACGCCCCTTAAACAATGTACAGTTCTTGAGGGTATATTTGACTTGAGCTGCGCTTAGAAGCGTTTGCATCAACATGCTTTTACATGTTTTGTGGAAGTTAAAATCAAATTTTTCGATTTTACCTGAAACAGAATTAAAAACGCTCTGTTTAGTTAGCTATATTATCACATTGGTATTCAAATCAATAGAACCGTCAAAACCTTGACCGTGGGTTTACGTACGGACACAAAAGTAGAAAAAGAAGCTCTTAGAACCATAGTGCATAAATGAGTAGGTTTCTGCGGTAGTAGAACGTTGCAGGAGGGGTGTTTAAGGGTAATCCTTCCTGAATGTTCTTGAGACTGAATCAATTCGTAACCACTTTTTGCTATAAATATGGCATTTATCTTAACAGATAAAAACGTAGTAGTAACAAACAAGATTTGAGAAGTGATATGGTCGAGATAAAATTTAAATGAATTTAATTTGAATAACTGAAGAAAAAAAAATCTCAATTCCATTACACGCTAATTTTTTGTAATTTTTTTCCCATTGGTAACCATTTTATTACTATATTTTTTATCAAAAATATATGAAAATATACAATAATTATTTCAGACAAAACATTATTTAATGTTGTGGTAGTTTTACTTTTTTAATATTGTGGAAATAACACAGAAAAAATACTTTTCGCTTTTTTTGTGAATTTTGGTGCCACCGTTGGTCGTAACAGCCACGTTGCAAGGCACGCTTATGTGAACGCTATTGACGTGTAAATGAGGTCGAAATTAACATTGACGAGCGTGTAGCTGCTAATTTTAGGGTAGGATTAGCTTTATGGTACACAGGGACTAGATAAGTACTATACGTACAACATGGTACATCACTGGAGTAAGAATTGCAGGAGTTGTCCTGTCCCTGTCACACTAGGGCCGGCACTATCACTCCCGTATCCTTCAGCTTCCTCAGTAATCTACTCAGCTATGCGCTATGCCTGTAGTAGCGGAGAGGTAGGAATATTTTCCTTTTCTAAAATATGAATACCAACACGGAATACGACAAGAAAAGGAGGGTTAGAGAAAAACAGAAAATAGAAGATTTGTTGGTCAAGCTCAACATCTAAACCTGAGCAACTGCGCAGTAGAAATACTGGAAGATGATTTTGTCAAGAGGGCGTATTTCGGACGACTGACTTTCTGGACATCCTGTGTATCGCTGAGTAAAACAATTATAGAGCAACCTGTTGGAGTTCCCAACAGCTGGGTTCATCCGTGTGATGCTAAGAATAACCATCTCATGTCTTCCCTTCAGTGTCGTTAGAGGCGACAAATTTCTTGAGCTTAAGGAATTCCAGCAGCATCCTTCTGCGTAATATACCGTACTGCGTTCACCAACCATCGTGATCCATTTGGTGTCCACGGTTAGTACAGCTCTCCTTATAATTACCACACACATATTGATTACATATGATTTTGAGAGGAGCTGTCCAGCTGCGGACATCTCATGAAACGTCCACTACAGGACAGGTAACTTCCTCCAAAATTACAGCTTTTGCTGAAACAATGTGGAGGAGGAGTACCATAGTCACCACGCTTGTTAGGGTTACGGCTGGCAACATGGTCGCGGTTGTTGGTGATAGCATAATGTAAGACGATAAGATACACAGAAGGATGCTGCTGCCCATCCTCTGGTTCATTTACCCTTAGTCGCCTCTTACGACACCCATGGATGGAAATGGGTTGTTACTATTCTTTGGCGGTATTCTGGGACCCTGGAATTCCCGGAAATTGGACGTTTTAGAAAAAGTCCGATTTCTAGCATGTGACTGCAACATCAATTCCTGTCCCGGAATCGAAGCGTAGATGGCGAAGTGGAACCAAAGCATGAAATAATGGTCAATAATTTTGCGACCACAAGCAAAATCAGCTGATACACTTACATAAAATCACCGTTATACGGTACAAAGTTCAAAACATAGAAAGAAAGCATTTGGCCGACACATACAAGACATGGTTCGCCAAATATGTAGTCTAAATGTGGAAATTGACAATTATCTCAAAAGCGTAGCTAAATGAATTAAATTAAACAATATAAAATCAACTATACGAAAATAACGAACATGTAGGTAAGTAGGAAGGTATTTTAACAAGTCACAACGGAACAATTTCGTGATAAAATAGGTAAATCAGTATCACATATAATTCATCAGTATCTAGATGTTCGCTATAAATCTACTAGGTAATCTACAGTTTTCTAAATACAACTACACTAAATACGGACTAAGATTTCTACGTACTTGGTACTACAAAAATATGCAACACTTAAAGCGTAGTAACAACGCGCATGCGACGCATTTTGTATGGGAGATGAACGAGTAGGTCTTTTTAAAACCAAACATACCTTTTTTCAAAACACCAGAGCGAAACTTGGTATTAACGTGTAAAATATCTTCATTTACTAACACATCTCCTTTCAACAAGAGCTTGTCTCTCTTTCTGTATATCTGTATGTTACTTTCAAACTCATGGTTTTCTGAATATGGTGGGTCTGGGTTTGCACATGGACTAAAACTTAAAAATTTTGATTGATAGCAATTTGCTTGAGGTGAACGAGTCAGTAAAAAGACAAGCAAAATAATAAAAATAACTGATGTACAGTCATCGCAGTAAGCTTGATCGCCTTTTAAACTTCGGTATTTGCGCCAACCACGCTATATGAAGCCTACACAACAAACCGATCGATGTCAAAGATGCTACAACAGTGATCTGTTAAATATTTACTAAAAAGTACTTACAAAATCATTAAAAAGTAATCTTTTCATGTATTCCAATATTATTTTGTAATTATTTCATGCCTGGGTTATTAAAAATTAAGATAAAAGCAAAACACAAACACCTACACAGGGTGTACATCACTAATAGGTTGTAAAAAATATAATAAGTTAATAGGTTTTTGTACTAACATGAAATCTAATTTTCCTTCGAAATACATTACAGTAACTACCAAGTGTAATTGAATGGATAGGTACTCGTACTTGCTAACGACTGGATATAAGAACAAAAACATCTTTGTTTGCATCACCAGCTACTGCTGATAGAGGTCATTGAATCCTCCGGGTGCTTCACTTCTACTTGAGCTAAAACAATTTTTTTAAGAAAATGTATTTTTTTATAATTTTATACAATCTATTAGTGATGTAGAATCATCCCTTAGAAGTATCATCTTACTTTTCTTACACCCTGTATATACGAACACGTGTAATGCCCCATCAAGTTGGACCGATGGTCTTGTTAAGGTCGCGTAGACCAGTGCAGGACCGGTCGTCGTGGAGATCTTAAGGAGGCCTACGTTCAGCAGTAGACGTCTTTCCACTGATATGATGATTGATGAAACGTACAAATTGTCTTATCCAGTAATCATTATCATAGCATCCTGTAACACGACCACTACAGGACAGAAAGCGCCGTCCAAAATTCCAGCTGTTGCTGGAACAATGTAGAGGGGAAGTACCAGTAACATAGTCACCACGCTTGTTAGCATTACGGCTGGCACCGTGGATCGCATTTGTTGGTGACCGCAGAATGTAAGATGTTACGATACACAGAAGGATAATGCTGCCCATTCTCTGGTTCATTAACCCTTAGTCGCCTCTTACGACACCCACGGGTAGAGGGGTGGTACTATTCTTTGCTGGCACCAGATTTGCTATCCTATCCAGTACTATTTTTGAAATTGTGGGCGAATGAATTAGAAAGCCTTTCATACGCCGATAGAAAATTTATTGCTGAAGAAAAATATTCATGAATGATCTCACTAATTAGATTTCGACCGGAATAAAACAGTCTTAATAAGTTTTAATTACGTGATAGTTTATATATATGCTAAAGCAATTTTTTGGCGGTTTCAGGCTTTATAATTTCACAAATATATATATTTACTAGCTGTTACCCGCGACTTCGTCCGCGTAGATTTTATAAAAAAACAGAACTCGAACTTAATTGAAACATATTTTACGGAGCGCTTATCCTTCTTGATCCCTACGTAAAAGATGCATTTGTACTTATCCAAGTTGAATAAATGCATCTTACTACAAACTTAATTATCTTTTGATTTTATTTAACTGGTAGGTAGTGCGGAATTTTCATTGTCAACCGTTACAGGCGAACTTAAAAAAGAAGGCAATAAAGGGAGTGAAGTGAATGGGTAGCGAGGAGGTATTCATAAAAGTAAAAAAGGTCCCTATTCCTCCCTATCTATCCTTTTGTATCCCCCCCCCTACATTCCCACTCCCCCTCCCTCACCCTCTCCCACTCTCTCCCTCTTCCCCCCTCACCCTTCCTTCCCCCTCCATTTCCCCCTTCCCCTCTCCCCATCACCCTCCCTTTCCCCCCTCGCCCTCCTCCCATTCCCCTCCCTTTCCCCCTTCCCCTCACTCATCCTCCCCTTCCCCCTCTCCCTCCCTCTACCCCCCCTCCCTCTACCCCCTCCCACGCCCTCTACCCCTCCCTCCCCCTTTCTCTCCCCTCATTTTCCCCTCCCTTACAGTCTCTCCCTATCCCTCCCCCTCTCCCTCTCCCTATCCCTGACCCTACCCCTATCCCTGCTTCTACCCCTAACGCTATCTTAACCGCTATCCCTATCCTTATTTAAACATACAACTGACACTCATATTGATTTTTAGACATTTCAAACCTATCGAATCCCAACCCCATCCCAGGGGTGGTGGTATTTCACGTCCACCACGTTGGATTTCAAAATCATTGTAGTTTTCGTAATCAGCGACCCGATAAACCATACGAACGACACCCATATTGATTTTTAGACATATCAACTCTATCGCACCCCAACCTCATCCCCAAGGGATGATAGCATTTCACGTCCACCATGTTGGATTTCAAAATTGTTGTAGTTTTTGTAATCAGCGGCTCGATAAACCTTACAAACGACACCCATATTGATTTTTAGACATTTCAACCCTATCGCACCTCAACCTTATCCCCAGGGGATAATGGTAGTTTACGTCTACCACGTTGGATTTCAAAATTGTAGTAGTTTTCGTAATCAGCGATACTTAGTTGAATAAAAAAAGTCCCATCAAAATCGGTTAAGTAGTGTCGGTGTGCTGTAGCAGATACAACCCCGCTAGAGTATTATTGTATGTGTAGATTCCCACGGGAATGAGATATTTTCCCGGGGTAAAAAGTAGCCTATGTCCGTCTCCAAGTTACCATCTATCACCATACCAAATTTCATCAAAATCCGTTCAGCCGTTTAGGCGTGAAAGAGCAACAAACAAACAGACAGACAGACAGACAGACAGAGTTACTTTCGCATTTATAATATTATAGTATATAGTATATATAGTATATAGTATATAGTATATAGTATATAGTATGGATATGGATTTTACAATACAAATATCTGCAGGTTTTCGTAGACTCTTTAGTAGGAACACAACACTCTTTAGTAGGGAAGTCACCCTTAATATATCTAAATATATAAAAGAGCATGTCCTGACTGACTGACTGACTGACTGATTCATCAACGCCGAGCCGTATCCGCTATAGATACAGGTCTTAAATTTAGTACACAGGTTCTATGCACGTCAAAACTACCTACAAAGAAAGGATTTTTGAAAATTCGTCTCCCAAGGGGGTGAAATAAGGGATGAAAGCTTGTATGAAAGTCCTTCGTTTCTTGAGCTAGATTCACACAAATTTGAATTTAAGCTTCTGGTAAAAAATAAAGAAACACGTGTTTAAGCATTTCTTGAAAATCATCCTTCAAGGGGGTGAAAAAGGGTCATTAATTTTTAAAGGTAGTATTATAGAAATTTGGTTCTTAGTTTTTGGTAAAAAATTAAAAAGTACGTGATTCAGAATTTTTCAAAATTCATCCTCTAAGGGGGTGAAATAAGGGATGAAAGTTTGTATAAAAGTCCTTTGTTTCTTGAGTTAGATTTACACAAATTTGAATGAAAAAATATAAAGAAACACGTGTTTAAGCATTTCTTTAAAATCACCCTTCAAGGGGGTGAAAAAGGGGATGATTTTTTTCCCGTATGTTGGTCTATAAGTCTTTCATTTTTAAAGGTAGAATTATAGAATTTTGGTTCTGAGCTCTTGGTAAAAAATAAAAAAGTACGTGTTTTAGAATTTTTTAAATACATCCTCTAAGGGGGTAAAATAAGGGATGAAAGTTTGTATGAAAATCCTACAGTTTTGACATGCGGTACTTGAAAATTTGGATGTTAGTTATTAATAAGGAACATGTATTTTAGCAATTTTAAGGTATCATCGATGAGATGATACCTTAAAATTGCCAAGGGTGTGAAACAGAGGCGGCTCGTGACATTTTATTATGGGTGTGCACAAAAAAAAAATGACTATCCTACCTACCTACCATTTATTGATGCAATATTTCTTATTGCTTTATTGTCTTACATATTATGCGAGCCAGCGCCAGCTCCAAATACCAGACACGGGAAACAAAACAATTTATATACAACCGCACATCCAAGGTGTTTTTAAATATTGTTCTGGTTTGAAAACACGATTAAAAGTTTAATTTGTTGTACTAGTATTGTAGTTCGCTGGTTGTACTACATTTTTGAATTATCGCGATTTCAGGTCGTGTGGTGGTACCTATTCTGTGGTCGTGGCGGCCCCTTTTCATTGAGTTCAATTCGTATTTGTAAAGTCTTTTTCGCATTTTTTTATGTAAACGACACTGTATTCGTCCATTTGTACAGTAATTAGGCACGTACACTATTTAAAAACAATTATTTCTAAATTTTCAAGGAAAATTGCGAACAGTAACTGAAAGCAAGCTGAAAGCTCTATACGAAAAGTTTGTTTACGTATGATCGGCAACAGCGCCTTGTCACCAAACTGCATGCGCATCGCGACCTGGCAACGTAGCATTGAGCAGCGCTCCTGATTAGGCTAATTTCTCATAGAAAATCTTTTGTTTCACGCGCTCGAGCGTGTTGATGTTTCTCTTTCACACTCATTGAATTCTGTATTAGGAATTGTACTGAAGACTTTTTCATAGGAGCACAATCGCTGGCGCTCCACCTGGTAAAACTTGACTACGTAAATTGTTGCGTTATTATTTCTTAGGCTATTATAAATGTATATATACAACGTAAAGGGTTATGAAAATAGGTATGTAATCGTATGTAACTTAACTAGGTAGGTAATACATCCTAAGTTTGAGTTTTGTGAGAGAGGGAGTGCACTGCACCAGTGCTCTTTAGGACGAGCCGCCTCTGGTGTGAAATAAGGAATGAAAGTTTGTATGAAAATCCTACAGTTTTGACGTGAGATACTTGAAATTTGAATTTTAGCTAATAATAAGAAGTAAAGAAAGGCGTGTTTCAGCAATTTTGAGATATCATCCCCCAAGGGAGTGAAATAAGGGATGAAAAAGTGCGTATGAAAATTCTATTAAAAATTAGGATTTAGGCTAATAAAAAGAAAGAAATAAACATGTTTTTCAGTGCTTTTGAAAAATGATCCCCCAAGAGAGGGAGATCCCTCCCGAGGGAGAGGTAGAGGGGGAGGGGCAAGTGGAGAGGGAGGGGGAGAGGAAGGAAGGAGGAGAGGGAGGGGGTTAGGGAGAGGGAGAGAGAAGGGAGGGGAGGGGGAGAGGGAGAGACTGCACAATACCGCACATTGTCTGAATTCCACGCGGGCGAGTGTGACTTATGCCTACTAATATAATACTTCTATACTTACTTGGCACAGCAACTTTAAACGTACTTCAGATTTTGTCTAATACTACATTGGTACACACGACCGCACGTCGGTAGAAACACTTTGACCTTGAGCGGGTCTCTGGTTTAGCGGGTTTGTTGCTGCCGAGCGTACAGCCTTCGGTATGAGTCCAATGTACAATTGGCCGATTTTCAGGGTTCCGTAACTCAATAGGAAAAAAAACAGACACTTATAGGATCACTCTGTTGTTCATTTGTCCGTCTGTCAGTCTGTTCTCATGAAGGGAATAAGGTATTAAGTTGAAATTAGTAGCAAATAACAAGATCTATATTACGGACCCTTGAAGGTGTAAAATTCTAGCTTCTAAGTCTAAGTCAACACAATAAAAAACACGGCCTTTAATGTCCCCATCATACACTTATGAAGCTAACCAAAACGTATGGGTACCTTCCCGTTGACCTAGAATCATGTAAGACAAGAAGTTAGATATCACAGCACAAGTAAAGAAAAAAGTCAAAAATCATTAAATATTGCAACTTTTTTCACAACCAAGTGTAACCAATTTAAGATGAACTCTACATTCATCTTAGATTAATGAAGGTTACCGCGCGCGGAAACCTATCTACGACACTCATATTAAAAAAAGGGGTTCAGGTTTATGTGGCAAAAAAATGTAATGGAACCCTTAGTTAGAGAGTCCGATTTTTTTACCACGGGCGGAAACTAGTCGGTAACATAATAATATAATAATAACACACTAAAAACAGCCGGCTTGAAGCAAAGATAATGAATAAGTACAGTGAACAAAACTGACGGCTGTACACTTTTGAAATGTGTTAAAAATAGTTTTTCTTGAATGAGTGGTGGTTTGTTTATATTTTGTTCAATTGGTCACTTTAGTAAAATCTCTTTGTTTAGTACTTATTGCAGAAATTATTTGGGAAAGAGTCTGTTTAGCTTTAGGTGAATGAAAAATAGTAAAACAAACGGGATTAGAATCTGTGAATAAAAGACCACGAAATAGAAATAAAGGTCTTAATGAAATAGTGAACATAATTTTAGTGTACTCAGACCATACACAACTTTCTCCAAGGAACCTGCATAGAAACTCGCATAGAAACTCGCATAGAAACTACATAGCGCATTTTGTATGGGAGGTAAAATTTTGTTTTTCGCATTTCGACTTATGTTCCTTGGGGAAAGTTGTTGTAACTTGCTAAAATTATGCTGACTATTTCATTAGGACTCTATAGACAAACGCTAAAAATGTTACTCCCATACAAGATGTTCTATCAACTGATGCAGTGTCTACGCAAAGATTTAATTTATTTTTCCATATCTTTAACAACTTTTCTTTGAACAAAATTACAGTTTCATGGGAAAATTTTCATATATCAGGTTCGTTTTTGTTATATCTGGTCATGTGGTTTCTAATCTTGTGGATAAGGGGATAAATCAATATTTTCTTACAAAATCACAAATAGGTAAACACATTATGATCGACTTAATAAAGAAATGAAACTATGGAATGGAAATAAAAGTTTCCATTGGCGGACCATATGCCAAGCTTTTGTAAATGTATAGCCTATATTTTCGTCAATTGTACAAACGTACATGACGCATTTCGCACAAAGACAGACCTTTGCCCCTGAACGTGTTTGATATTAATTTAATATTTGTTGTGATGGCTACTAGGGTTGTCTGGTTCTACTTAACATAACTTTATTTGAGATTATTCACACAAAGAAAACTTTGCCGCTCTACAGTACTTTACACAAAAAAAAAAATTTTAAAAGAATAAATTTCAACTCCTACTAATTCGAATCGTAACAACAAAACGGCGAACTTAGATCATAAAACTGAAGATAGGTCGAAATACTGATATAAATGTCTTTCCTCTAATACAAAATGCACTATTAACTAGTATCGAAAAGTGAAATTAGTTTTTCGTTTTTTGACCGGCTTATATTAAAAGGAGCAGCAAAATAATCAAGTTTTAAAATATAAACATAATAAATTGAAAGTTTTTGCAGCACATGAATCAACAATGTCTACAAGTCATGACCAGCAAATAATCATAATTTGATATGCAAACAATGTGAAATAGAGCAGCTTCAAATTTATTTGTTAATAATATGGTCATTTAGGTAGCAGAATAATAATTAAAAAAAAAAAATAATAATAATTTATTTAACAGGCACAAGTCCCAAAAATATACAATTAAATAATTAAAATTACAATATCAAATTAATTTAAATTAAATTAATTGAATATAAAATCAAAATTATAATTATTAGTCACAGATTTAGTTTACAAATAAGAAGAGGAATTTATTATTACCACAAATGTCTCAATGTTATTTAAGTGTACCTACTTTAATTATTAATTTAATAAGAAAGGTCGGCTTGGCTTGGATATGAATTGAATAATTTAAGCAGCAGAATTGTTATTTGTGCAGCAGTATAAGCAGCTGACTAGCTAATCGTGAGTTCAGTTTAATCCCTTTCTGAATCGGTTAGGTTAGGTTTGCCTTACCTAACGGACCTGTGAGTATTGTTATGAATGGGACTGCCGTGACTCCACCCACTTTAGAACTGCATTTGTTTCAATAATATACATGCACAATTGATTATAATGTAGCTTTTTTATACGGCACAATTGTGTTTTCTTGCTGTTTATTATTTTTTCTGCTGCTCAAATATTTGTTTTGCTGCGAGAATATCAATATACTATGTAGAACAAGTAATGCTTCTCTTCATTCTTATTTTGAACATCCTTGTTCCTTGGGATAAGTTCTTAATTAATATGTATGAGCAGATTCACACTTTTATTTAGAACAGTTTTCTCAAGAAAGGAGAATAAGTGAATCTGAACACCCGTTTCTTCGTTGATTGTTGTTCTATAAAATCCTACTTCCTACTATCCTACTAGTAATATTATAAACGCGAAAGTTTGTAAGTATGGATGGTTGAATGGATGGTTGGATGTTTGTTACTCTTTCACGTAAAAACTACTGAATGGATTTTAATGAAACTTTACAATAATATAGCTTATACATCAGAATAACACATAAGCTACAATGTAAAATCCTGCGCAGACGGAGTCGCGGGCAACAGCTAGTAATAAATAATTACGAATGATAACGTCTTTAGGTCTCGTGTACCGATGAAGGCTATATATTTTTGTGTACAAAACATGTTAAATATAGATAAGAGTTTTCGAGATTTATAAATATACATCCGCACCGCTGATGTGATAACATTCAATGTTATTACTTTTTTTTTTTATAAGGATGGTTTGTAAAATTATTCTTCGATGCAGAGTTGTACGATATTCAAAGGTTAAAACTATTCCAAATAACTTTTCCCACAAGATTATTTATTGATTACTTTAAATATACTTAGAACACGAAATCAGCCAAAAATAAAGGATTTGTAGTCGTCTTGTACAACGTATAATAATTCCAAATAGGTAGGTACGCAAAACCTCTCACGTTCTACCCATTGTAACTGAACTTTGGAAACCGACTTTTGGAAACTTAAATAAACAAAATTTGGCTCTCCATATAAATTGACCCCATCAGATTTTCATTTTTGAAGTGAAAACTTCTTTAGCGGCGCTTGGCATCAACCGTATTGTTATAACAGTACGGGTTTTTATTCAGTGACACACAGAAGTACGCGAGCAATGGCGCGATTGACCCTTATACAAAAAGCATAATATTCAAAAACGCAGGGTTTCACTTCTGCCGGCACTCCCGGAGTGCAACCCGTCCTTTTTTTTCCAAAATTTGTAGAACAAAAGTTGTTCAGTTATATGTATATGTGGAACTACCATCCGAAATGTTTTGCATATAGAATTTACACGTTGTACGAGTATATATTCACTTTTTTTTCCTCAGTGACACACCTACTACAATTAGGTACATCATTCGTATTACCATCTAGCATATACGTTTGGCTAATGAGTAAGTTAAATTTAACTTAAATTGCTATGATAGAGATTTTTTATGTTACAAGTGAGCAGAGGAGCAGGTGGGCCACCTAATGGTAAGTGGTCACCACCGCCCATAGCACCCACTGTCTTATTTATGCCATATTTTGACACTAACAAGACAGCAAAACGCATTGCTCACTTTGAGAACTAAGATGGTATGTCTCATGTGCCGGTAATTTAACTTGCCCTTCAAACCGAAACACAGCAGTGCAAACAGTGCTGCTTCACGGCAGAAAAAAGCAAGGGGGTGGTACTTCCCCAGACGGACTTTCCACAAAAGCCCTACCACCTTCACTTATGCTAAGAATGTGTCCATTAACACTTTAATTGTTGTCTACATTAAGGGGAAGTCACTTTGCTCTTGTGTTCTTATATTTACTTATGAAATAAATATTGCAGGTGCAAGATGTGTATGAAAATCAAGGAATGTAACCGTCCCGGCTGTAAGCCTGACTCAACGTCATGACTCACGGCACCAGACTGTAACTCTCCTACCCACCTAACTCGATCCTACCCAACTCCCCTCTTACTATAACTAACTTTACTTATCTACTTACTCTGACTTACTTGCTATAGAGACACGGGTTAACCTGACTTAATTTTTTTTTGTTTTAACTTATTTAAATCCAACGCATAGAATAGGAAAACAAAATAGCATTACCCAAAATTGTTCCCTACTATTAAACCCTGTTATAATGAATAATTTGGCTTGTGATCGTTCTAGTGGCCTAAGACCTAACGCAGTGGCCAAAGTGCAGCTGGATCCGTAGGGAGAGCATGACTTATACTAACCTAACTCCTAAAGCCTACCTATCCTAGTATGAGCTTACGCTCCAACGTCTGAAGAGTTTGCAACAACAAGAACTTGACAAAAGGAACATGGAGTAAGTATGTAGAATAGGTAAGAACATAGAATAAGATAATTAGAATGTGAGGTTATATGGTTGAGGGTGGTTTTATGAACTAGTATCTATAACCTATGACTGACTTCTAGGGAGATCCAAGAGAACCAATGTAAGGGAAGAAAAGATGCTTTAGCTAGTTGATAGGTATCATGGTCCCCCATTTGTTTGGGGGAAATGACCGCCCCAATCCACCGCGGTCATTCATGAATCTCGATTCCTGACTGGATAATTCTCTGCCATACCTATCCAATTCCGCTTTATGAAGCTACTCTAGATATACTTGAGCAAACAAATAGCAAGGGATATTTCTTTACACCGTCCATCTTGTCTGGTAGTAAGTTTGTAGTTTTGTCATGTCACAATAGAAAGATTGAGAGGAGGATTCAAAAGAAACCTGGACTTGTCCCGCAATCCAGATCTTATAGGAATATATACACATATAAAATACAGTTTCATCTTCTTAGCAAAACAATAGATAAGCGGAATTTTTGGAACAATTATTTACATGAATTTACATTTACTTGTCAAGGTCCAAGACCCAAGTCAGTCATAATTAAATCTGAACAATAAAAGAACACATTGAACAATGAAAGCAACACTTTAGAAAATATGTAAGTGATTTAGTTCTTATATGTGAACCTGAGAAACATTATTTTAGAATCTCGCAAGGATCAGGGAATGTTCCTTATCTTTCCCGTCCTCTTAGCTCAAATGTATTTTATTGAGAAAGCATTATTTCAGTACGTTCATACGCACAATCGACTATGCATCTAGTACGATAGCTAGGCTTAATGATAATTCGATCTGCACAATGTGGACAATCTGCCTTCTTTTAGTACAGAAAAGAGACCACTTCAGGCTAGCTCTCTGCTTCACCTTAAATACAGGACTAATTATTATCAAGCTTTTGATTTCATCTTGTAAGAAAATTCCCCTATTAAATTTAAGGAAGGCATGATTTAATATGTCATGCATAGAACACAGCAATTTTAGCAAAAGGTAAGTATGTACTAGATAAGACACATTCCCATCTCAATCATTCATCAAGATTAGATGAATTCATAAAGTTAGATGAAGGTAGGAAATAAACTCTTTCCTTGATTTATTATAATATTAAACCCGGTACGTCCACTGCATGACAAAAGACCTTTGGTGTCTCATTTTATCAATTAAAACACTAGATTTCATGTGAACCAGATTTTGAAGCTAATTTTATACCAACAGAACAAAATAATAACGTTCATCTCCCGACGGGCTTTTCAGTCAGAGAAAAATAAGTTTGTCCAAAATTTAGGCAAACTTTAGCATAGAAATATCATTATTTCGATACGCAAGCTAGTTTTTGCACTGATAGACTAGATCACAGAAATTAAATCTTCGAACACTTTGTACAGTCTACCCACATTACTATGAACCCTTCAGCTTTATTGCTGTGCCATAAGGCCTTGAACAACCCCGTAAAATATACCAGAATATACATTTTGATATAGTCACCGAATTTAGGACGATTTCTACAGTCTTTTATAAGCATTTTTGACACATCTCGCGATTTGAATAGCACAAGATAGATAAAACATGGTGTGAACGACAAGGTAGTTTTAAAATTACTCACGGTTTTTCTTCGATCAAACCTTGATATGACCTCGCCGGTGGACGCCCACTGCTGGTTATAAGCCTCTTCCTAGGCCTTTACAATGACCGGACCTACGCTGCTCGCTTTCTGCGGCTTCTTCCATCCTCGTTAGATGATTAGCTTCTCCCTTTAGGCGAGACGGAGAAGGTCCGCCGCTGGTCAGAAGCCTGTCCCTAGGCCTCCACGGTGACCGGCTCCACGCTGCTCGCTTCCAGTGGCCTCTTTTGTCCTCGGTAGGTCGTTTCCTTCCCTCAGTATAACCCCAAAACTTAGGCAAAAGACACCCGGCGCACTGTCTTAATTACGTTAAATTATTTTACAGACACTGAGTTGACATTAAGCAAACGATTGCTTCGAAGATCTACGCGACGCGAAGCAGTCTCAAAAGCATGCGGGCTTCTGGACTTGCTGATAACCGAATTGAAATATACTGAATCGAAAACCCTACCCACCTATCGATAGCGCGACCAAATCTGATTTACAACACTGTTCAGAGTGATGGATCCTCGCATCTTTCTCTTGGGCGACTGAATCTCCAACACCGTCGTAGTGTCTACACTGACAATGTTTAGGATTTATCGAATCGATAGCCTGTTCCTGTATTCGTAGCGCGATCAAATATGATTTACAACACTGTTCAGAGTGATGGATCCTCGCATCTTTCTCTTGGGCGACTGAATCTCCAACACCGTCGCAGTGTCTACACTGACAAAGTTTAGGATTTATCGAACCGAAAGCCTATTCCTGTATTCGTAGCATGATCAAATATGATTTACAACACTATTCAGAGTGATGGATCCTCGCATCTTTCTCTTGGGCGACTGAATCTCCAACACCGTCGTAGTGTCTACACTGACAAAGTTTAGGATTTATCGAATCGATAGCCTATTCTAGTATTCGTAGCGCGATCAAGTATGATTTACAACACTGTTCATAGTGATGGATCCTCGCATCTTTCTCTTGGGCGACTGAATCTCCAACACCGTCGCAGTGTCTACACTGACAAGGTTTACGATTTATCGAACCGAAAGCCTATTCCTGTATTCGTAGCATGATCAAATATGATTTACAACACTATTCAGAGTGAGGGATCCTCGCATCTTTCTCTTGGGCGACTGAATCTCCAACACCGTCGTAGTGTCTACACTGACAAAGTTTAGGATTTATCGATTCGATAGCCTATTCTAGTATTCGTAGCGCGATCAAGTATAATTTACAACACTGTTCGTAGTGATGGATCCTCGCATCTTTCTCTTGGGCGACTGAATCTCCAACACCGTCGCAGTGTCTACACTGACAAAGTTTACGATTTATCGAACCGATAGCCTATTCTAGTATTCGTAGCGCGATCAAGTATGATTTACAACACTGTTCAGAGTGATGGATCCTCGCATCTTTCTCTTGGGCGACTGAATCTCCAACACCGTCGTAGTGTCTACACTGACAATGTTTAGGATTTATCGAATCGATAGCCTGTTCCTGTATTCGTAGCGCGATCAAATATGATTTACAACACTGTTCAGAGTGATGGATCCTCGCATCTTTCTCTTGGGCGACTGAATCTCCAACACCGTCACAGTGTCTACACTGACAAAGTTTAGGATTTATCGAACCGAAAGCCTATTCCTGTATTCGTAGCATGATCAAATATGATTTACAACACTATTCAGAGTGATGGATCCTCGCATCTTTCTCTTGGGCGACTGAATCTCCAACACCGTCGTAGTGTCTACACTGACAAAGTTTAGGATTTATCGAATCGATAGCCTATTCTAGTATTCGTAGCGCGATCAAGTATGATTTACAACACTGTTCATAGTGATGGATCCTCGCATCTTTCTCTTGGGCGACTGAATCTCCAACACCGTCGCAGTGTCTACACTGACAAGGTTTACGATTTATCGAACCGAAAGCCTATTCCTGTATTCGTAGCATGATCAAATATGATTTACAACACTATTCAGAGTGATGGATCCTCGCATCTTTCTCTTGGGCGACTGAATCTCCAACACCGTCGTAGTGTCTACACTGACAAAGTTTAGGATTTATCGATTCGATAGCCTATTCTAGTATTCGTAGCGCGATCAAGTATGATTTACAACACTGTTCGTAGTGATGGATCCTCGCATCTTTCTCTTGGGCGACTGAATCTTCAACACCGTCGCAGTGTCTACACTGACAAGGTTTACGATTTATCGAACCGAAAGCCTATTCCTGTATTCGTAGCATGATCAAATATGATTTACAACACTATTTAGAGTGATGGATCCTCGCATCTTTCTCTTGGGTGACTGAATCTCCAACACCGTCGTAGTGTCTACACTGACAAAGTTTAGGATTTATCGATTCGATAGCCTATTCTAGTATTCGTAGCGCGATCAAGTATGATTTACAACACTGTTCGTAGTGATGGATCCTCGCATCTTTCTCTTGGGCGACTGAATCTCCAACACCGTCGCAGTGTCTACACTGACAAGGTTTACGATTTATCGAACCGAAAGCCTATTCCTGTATTCGTAGCATGATCAAATATAATTTACAACACTATTCAGAGTGATGGATCCTCGCATCTTTCTCTTGGGCGACTGAATCTCCAACAGCGTCGTAGTGTCTACACTGACAAAGTTTAGGATTTATCGATTCGATAGCCTATTCTAGTATTCGTAGCGCGATCAAGTATGATTTACAACACTGTTCGTAGTGATGGATCCTCGCATCTTTCTCTTGGGCGACTGAATCTCCAACACCGTCGCAGTGTCTACACTGACAAAGTTTACGATTTATCGAACCGAAAGCCTATTCCTATGAGAACACACCGATTAAAATAAAATTAAGAAAATACCTTGAAGAGCCGTTCCGATCTGCTCGGGCGCACGAAGAAGAATGTCCCAATCCTATCTCCCTTCGCCTTTTTACACTTTCTATTTCGTTCCAGCATCGCTCAAGCCGGATTTAACCGAGTCAGCATTGTGTTCAGGCGACTAACACGGTTTTTTACGGCCCAAGCCGTGTTTGAATTGCAGATAAGCCGCTTGCGCCGCTCAACCCGCGCGCGGACCGCTCAAAACGCACACGAACTGTTCGTGGCCCAACCGGAGCTCCAGCCGCTCGCGACCGTGATGACGCAATATTTGTCTACCTTAATTCCATCGTCTTAAACCAATTGTTCGACCAAAACACCACTTTTATATTCTAACTACTTCAGGTGTTTTTTTTTGGTTGTTCACTGTAACATTCAAAAGACATTTCATATTTTAAATCTAAGAAAACGCCTGCATGAAAAATGGGGCAACGTTCCCATGTAACCGACATGCACATGGCGGTGTCTAAGTACAAGATAATTGTAATATTTGTTGAAATAGACACGGGTCAACGTGTGAACCGTTTCAGGAAGCAAAACAGAAAATTGTTCATTTTGTGTACCGTGTATCATAACTACCTAGAGTAGAGCCCACGTAGAGCCCATATCAGACGCATACACCCCGATAGGTAAGTGACAGTAGCTACAGAATGGATACAAGAAGATGGCCGAGATAACCCGTAGATGTTAGCGCGATGATCTGGTCAATTTTCTAATAGACTAGCAACTGCGAGCCTCCTGGAGGATCTTATCTTATCTTATCTTATTACGTGGGGCTGAGTTCCTTGATGGACCTCAGAGCACTTCGACCCTATGGGATCTTTTGTGCTTCCCCTGCCTTATTGCTCCTGTGATCTTCCGCTGTCTCCGAATATGCTCGTTATGAGCTTCGATATAGATTTCAGCGGAAGGAGCCTGTAGTCTTCTGGTGTCGGATAAGCCTGACCCAGAATCGTCATACGCTTGCTAGCCAAAGCGTTGCATGAGCATATAAGATGCTCCATGCGTTCGCTTTCTTCACCACATGCTCTGCAGGTAGTTGTATTCGACAGACCCATCTTGTGCAGGTGCTCTCTAGTGCCGAAATGGCCGGTGAAAGCACCTACAATATTACGGGTCTGGTGCCTGCTTAGGTTTCGTAGATATTTGAAGTAACCTACCTTTGTGGTCCCTAGAAATTTCTTCGAATGAGTAAGTCCAACAGTGTTTGCCCACTCAGTGCAGTGCCTTCTCTTGGCATAGTCCTTGAGTGCGCTTCTGATGGTACTCCCTGATAATTCAATAAAAGGTTCAGGTCCGCAGAAGTGTTTTTCTGATCCCTCCCTGGCTAGTCTGTCAGCCGCTTCATTGCCCTCTACTCCTACATGTCCTGGGACCCAAACTAGTCGTATTGTGTTGTGCCTACCTAACCTATTAAGGGTTTGGATGGCATCTAGGACTATTTTGGAGTCTACCTTGTAGGATATGAGAGCCTTTAGTGCCGCTTGGCTGTCACTGAGAATGTATATAGTTTGGCCCGTAGTGCCTCTATCTAGATTCTCCTTTGCACAGGCAATGATTGCATATGTTTCAGCCTGAAAGACTGTTGCATATATACCCATGCTTTGACTGTGTTCATACCCTTTGGTATAAACACCCGCCCCTGTACCCGACTTCATTTTTGATCCGTCAGTATACCATGTCAGATTGTCCTTTCTCGAGGGATTCAATCCTTTATTCCAATCCTCTCTCGAGGGTATGTGGATCTCATAGAGTCTCTTGAACATGAACCTAGGCTGTGTTTTATCACAGCCCATGGATGAAATAGTGTCAAGTTCTCTATCTGTGTCGAATTTAGTGTGTCGTGTTTTTGGCAAGGAGTCATCCCACAGTCCTTGGGTTTTTAGCCTATGGAGCGCACTTCTTGCCTCCAATTCTACGACTATATGCAGCGGTGTCAAACCAAGAATATTTTCCAGCGCTGCCGTGGGGGTGGTCCTAAAAGCTCCAGATATGGCTATGCAGACAGTTCTTTGGAATTTAGCCAACTCCTGTCTGCATCCAACTTGCTTTGTTCTGGGCCACCAGGCTATACTACCATATGTGATAATCGGTCGGATCACCGTGGTATACAGCCAATGTAATATTTTGGGCTTAAGCCCCCAGGTTTTGCCATAGGTAGATCTGCACATTCCAAAGACTCTTTGAGCTTTTCTTACAGTGTTGTCTACGTGTGTTTTCCACGTTAGTTCCTTGTATAGTGTAACTCCTAGATATTTAACTTCCGTGGCCCATTTTTGTTGCGTCCCGTATAGAGAGAGCTGACCTAAGGTCTCCAGTTTCCTCTTCTTAGTAAATGGTATCACAACAGCTTTCTCAGGATTGATGGCCAAGTGATGTCGTATGCACCACCTTTCCACCTTTTTGAGGGCCTCTTGCATGAGCTCCGAAACAGTTCTCACTACTTTGCCCCTCACCAATATGACCAGGTCATCCGCGTATCCAACGGTGTAGTATGGTCCTTTGTTGAGTTCCTTTATAAGAGAGTCTATAACCAGGCACCACAGCATTGGAGACAGAACCCCCCCTTGTGGGCAACCTTTGGTTGTCCTGGCATGGATTGTGTCTCCCATGAGTGTCGAGGTTATTACTCTTCCTTTGAGCATGCCATTGATCCACCTTCGTAGAGTAGGCTCGATGCTGTGCTCTAGTGAGGCCTCCTCTATTGATGCGAAGGTGGTCTTGTCAAAGGCTCCTTCTACATCAAGGAATGCCCCTATACATATTTCTTGAGTATCTAAGGCAGCTTCCACTTGACTTGTTACTAAGTGTAATGCTGTCTCTGTTGATTTTCCCGGCTGATAAGCACATTGGAGTCCATGAAGAGGTCTCCTCTTTAATGGTCCCTCTCGGATATGCCTGTCCACGAGTTTCTCGAGTGCCTTAAGTATAAATGACGACAGACTAATAGGTCTGAACGCCTTGGCTTCCTCATAGTCCGGTTTCCCAGGCTTGGGTATATGGATCACTTTTACCCGCCTCCAGGTTTTAGGGATGTACCCAAAGGCAATACATAGATATGGGGCGATGATATCAGCTCCCTCTTGTAGTAGGAGGATCACAAAAGGGAGATAAGGCGGATTGGAGAAAGAGCGGAAGGGAGCGGAAGTCTTGTCTTGGCTTAACAGTGGGGCTCATTACAACAATCTTACAGCCAGTTGCACAAAGCTTTATTAAAGTTAAAGTTCCTTTAAATCTACTGCTGTCACTTTCTTTGTCAGCAACACAGAAAGAGTCAGCAATAGACTTAAGGAACTTTAATTTTAAAGATACTTTGTGCAACTGGCGGTAAAGGTCGTGTTGATAAATCCCTCTCAAGTCCGAAATTGCACTCAAGATGTCTAATTTGTTTGTGTAAATTGCATCTTGAAAGCAATCTTATACTTGAGTGATTTATTAATACCACCGTTAGTAGCATTTTACGACGCTGATGCTGCACGCAGATGCTGAAAGATAGAAATACTGTTCTGTGTTGCGCTGTACCATCGTATCTGTAGGTTGTATAGGGTTTTTGTGCAAAGTCCGTCTGGGGAAGTACCACCCTCTTGCCTTTTTAAAGCAGCAGGTTTGCTGTGTTTCGGTTTGAAAGGTAAGGGCACATGAGAAATACCATCTTAGTCCTCAGAGTGGGTATCTTATTAGTGTCAAATTATTTCACTACTCGTAATAAGACAGTGCGTGTCATGAGCGGTGGTGACCACTTACTACCAGGTCGCCCACCTGCTCGTTTGCTGATTTGTGACATTAAAAAAAACTGCGTCCCAGCATATGCTCACCCTGACCGTATGGTGTGGCACAGGTTTCATAAGGAACAGTTTGTGTAAGGAACACTCTCTGCGAGTTTGTGTGCTAAGTCAGTAAACGATAAGCGTATGTCAACGGTTTCCAGACAAAGAGTTTACATTGTTGTGATGAGCACACAGTGTATCACAATCATGATAATATTTACTCATGAATTAGACGGAATTAGCGTGTGTGCGTCTCGGCATTTATCCTACAAACATCAAGTAAATATTTTTTGGCTTACTTAACTTATAAGTAGGTACTTATTGTTATTCAAAACAAGTCGCCAATCTAGGTTCTGGTCTAAACTGCTGGCCAGGTGCGTGTCGAACTTCGCACATTTAGGGTTACATATGTATATGTATATATGCCGCCGCCCGCAAACTTCTGTGCTACGCCTTTGACCCCAAAATTAAGTTGGTTGTGATAAGTAAAATGAGGGAATTTGAGAGAAAAAATATGTCGATATATTTGGTAATTTTCTGTAAAATATACGTAACAATAAACATTGTGGCCAATTTTCAAGTTCATAGGTCAATAGTAAGTTAATAATACATTACTGCAGCGGTCGAAAAAACGGGTATTGAGGGACGAACGTGATAATGTGGGCAGAGGCGTTAGCCGAGGCCCACATACGTGAGTCCATCTAAACCTGGTTTCGGCCAAGGCTTGTCTAGTGCTTTTCTCAAACAATGCGCGGATATTTAAATTCGATTACATAAATTACTCGTACTTACATTTTCAGTCTCTTCTCTTTTTGCCACTGAAAAAATTCTCATAAGATTTTAAATAGTCATGACATTACATGATATTTGAGGCACTATTTCTAAATTCCATTGACTTATTAATTTTATTCACAATTACAACCTAAATTGCACTAAATTAAATACAATAAGTTAATATGATGTTCCCGCTAATAACTTATGATGTTCGGGGTACCTATTCTTGAACCTATTCTAGTGATTAATAGATATAGAATATAAACAAAATCTAAATCAAAACAATAAAATTAAAGAATAAAATTTGTTAATTATGAAATAATATTTGATTCCTAATAACACAAATAATTAAAATTTACTTTTTTAGAGTTGATCAAGGCATTTCAAATTAGGGAAATTATTTTTGTCAATAGATGAGTTCAAAACTCGGACCCTACGCTACAGATTATATACTAGTTACTACGGTCTTGAGCGAAATAAACGATGTGTGATCTCCTTGTTCAGAACTCTTTCGTTGGTTGCCATCTCCTTGGTTACCTTGCTTTGGAGAAAAGACTGGTTCCATTTTGAAATTAGATGACAGAAATGAGTTTTCATAGTAGTTTTCCCGACCGTTTGACACGGAAGAAATGGATTTTCATACTATTTTAACTTTCCCGGCCGCTGCTCGCATGTTTTTTACCAGTACGGATACTTCGATTTTGCTCTAAGAAGGTTGTCAAAATAATGATTGAATTTCCAAGCACGTTTGAGAAAAACATTCTTCAATTTACTGTGTTGAAATCTGATGGAAAGCAATTTGTGAGGCAAAATTTTGCATAACTGCTGACTTTGGTGGCTTGTCATTCCTTTGTTTTCCAATTTTTTTTTATTATGGTACGAGTATTTACCTAGTCCACGAGCTCTAAACAATCATATCCCACCCGATGCGGGGTATAGGTAAAAATTTTTCTTGCGCGCGCTCCCATACAGATATAAATAAAAGTCAAAATCACACCTTCCTGAATACAAAGCCTAATTCGGCATACATTGCTGGGAGGCTTGGTTTTGTTAATTCCAATGTCCTCATTACAACCAGCAATGTATGCCGAATTAGTTTCTGAATTAGTGAAGGTGTGATCACGGCATAGCTTTGGGTCAACAAGATGCTTATACTGTGAAAAAAAAACCGGTCAAGTGCGAGTCGGACTCGCGCGCCGAGGGTTCCGATATACCTATAGTATTTTTGGAAGCAATAACCAATAACCGCAAAACTAAATTTGTTTGTAAAGGTTTTTTGCAGATTTCTGAAAAACTTTGCAACTTAGAAAGATCGTTTTATTTTTGCTGTAAAGTTTACATAAACCTCTGTCAACTGTAATTAATTCAGATTTTTCTTACTCAAACTTCGGAGATAAGGGGTGGGGAATGGTATTTTTTTTGACATTTTTCATCATAACTTGAAAACTAAGTAACTTAAAAAAATACAAAAATATATTTTAAAATGTACAAGTTAAGCCATTTCATATGATACCCCACTCGACCTAGTAGCGACAATTTTAAATTTGGCCCCCCCCTATTTTGGCCCCCTTTACATTAATAATCCTACTTTTTTCAAAAATTTTTCATGTGCAATAAAGTTGGGCAACTATATTCTAAAACTATTCCAAATTTCAGGTCGATAGCATAAGTGGTTGCTGAGATATAGAGGTGTGACAGTCAGACGGACAGACAGACAGACTGACAGAGCGGCACCATAAGGGTTCCTTTTTTTACCATTTTGGTATCGGAACCCTAAAAAAGACTGTAGCGTTGTACGTATAGTACTTATCTAGTCCCTGACTGTAACTCCAACCATTTGACTGTTAAACCTGTGTGACAGACGACGGACGGACGGATACGTGCGTGAGTGACCGTTTGGACCCTTCGGATACGGAACCATAAAAACGGGCAGCCACTATTTGGCCACGATTGATTTTTTATTGCACTTCAAAGCTATTATTTGCATCAGTGATTTTCCGTTGAATTTATAGAAAACATTTCATTTAAGTACCCACACGTGTAGAGTTAGTTATAGTTTGTCTTATTTCGGGTCAGCTGTTCTGAACAGTTCTGTTTGTTTATTCTCAGCTTGGATTTAGTTTACTTTACACGTGTTCAACAGATGAAAGGAACTTATATAAACGTATAGTCTGTTCAAAATAAGCTAAGCTTTTTGTACTTTCCTAGATAGAAGCTTTATGTCTTCTCGCTCAACAATATTGACGTTTGTTCCTTATATTATTAAGTCAAAAACTACATTCAGTGTTCAGTCAATCGCGCATAACCTCTCGGAGATATGAAACTGAACATTTTTCGTTCTACAACTTTTGAAAATTTGCAAAAATATTTTTTTTTCTTCATACAAATAGATGAACTGACCGAGGCAATTTGTATGAAAAAGTTTTTTCTTTGCGAATTCACGCAAGTCGTAAATTACGCGCAATTTACTTAGCACTTTGTATGAAGAGTAGAGATTTCCAAAAACTGAAACGACGTAATCAACTATCAGGAATCTAAAAAAAACGGCCTCACTATACAAAATTGCAAACGTGGTTTTATTGTTTGTTTGTGGCGCCACATTGTTTGTAAAGCGACGTAAATATAACTGAGGTCATTAAGAGATTTTTCATATCCTACAATGAATAAAGAACATTTTTTTTTTTTGGGATAGGCCGATTTTTCAGTTTCTGAAAGTTTTAATTACTGTTAGTTGTTACGTTGACTGATCATGCCCTTACATTTTTTGCAAATCTGACCCTTACACCCTATATTTTATCTAGGATACCACCCTGGTGGCGCTGCAGGATGAACATTTTTCGAAAATTCAGTCGGCTAAATAATTCAGTCAAAGAATCAGTATAAATGTCGAAAAACTGATAGGTAAGTCAGAATCACCTTAAAATCGGATCGTGCTAAGACCCAAAACAAAAGAAACAAAAATAATGAATGTTTTACAAAATTCAGGCTAATTATTTTAACTTATTAACTTAATTAAACTGAACCTCTGAAATATTGGTAAAAAATCGCGAGTTTTAGTCCCCTCAGAAAAGATCTTGTGACAGTGAAATAAATGTTGGTTCTGGTAATCCAAAAAATGTTAGGGATTATTTTTAATTAATTTTTTATCACATATATTCCAAAAGACCTAGTTCGTTCTACGTTAACAGGGACTAAAATCGCGTATTAATCTATAAGTTTACTTCACCTTAAAATCAGATCGCGCTAAGACCCGAAACAAAATAAACTAAAAATATCAATGTTTTATGAAATACAGCTTTATTATATTGGTAGATAACTAATTAACTTATTTAAACTGAGCCACTTTTCCTGTGATATCGGTCAGATATCAATAATTTTGATCCTCTAAGAAAAATTCCTCTATGTGACAGTAACATAAGTGTTGGTTTTGGTAAACCAAAAAATGTTTGGGATATATTTTTATTGATTTTTTATCACATCTATTACGAAAGAGCTAGTTAGTTCTACGTTAATGTAGTTTTCGTTATTGCAGGCAGTCATCCAGACTTTGTTAGTTAATTATTATTCTTTCTTAGTAACTTAGATATAGTACTGTGTTTTGTCATAGACATAAGTTTTTAATTTGTATTCTTTTTTACGTGTGGAAGCTTATAATTGGCTCTTGTAACTATATTTTGTAACCTATACCGATTTAGCTGTTAGCTTCCCGAAGAAAAAATAAATAAAAAAAACAGGGACTAAAATCGCGTCTTAATCCCTAAGGGACTAAAAGTTAATTGAACTAGAAATGTGGATATTTTAAGTGAAAGTTCTACGTTAACGGGGACTAAAATTGGTTTCAATCCCTGAGGGACTAAAAGTGATTCGTATTAGGAAATGTGGATATTGTTAGTAACGGATAATGGATGATAGTATTTTTTTTTCTATCTAAATTGTTTTATTTTATCACAGAGGGTGATAAATAGTAGAGTGTCCACCTCGGGAGCAACACTATTTTAAAGCTCGAGCGACGTACTTTGAATCCGTCGCTGCGCTCAGGATTCTACTTTAAAATCCTTCGCTCTGCTCTGGATTCAAAAAACGCTCTCGACCTTAAAATAGTTGTTTGCCCCCTTGGTAAACAATCAACTATTTTTATCCTGAGTGCATCGTCGTGCCATTTGCAGGCCAGGCCTAAGTACCTAATTATTTTCAAGTGGCCATTGGCACAACCTGGAGTGCAACTAGTTGGCCAATCAAGTCGACCAGCGTACCGAAATCCTCGATAACAGACTTCTGAGCTTTTGGAAAGAGCAGCTGCTCTCTATTTTAATTTGGTTTGGTCTTTGATTCGTTTGAAGCCCAAACGTGTCAAACGCAAGACTTATGGTGTTGATACCCATCTATGCCTACTCGTATTATTGCTCATAAAATGGTATTTAAATTCTTAGTCTTTGCGTTTAAAAACTTTCATTGGGCTTTGGTGCCTTTCCACTAGAACGGTGGTAAAAAAAGTGCGTGTCGAACTTCGCACATTTAGGGTTTCATACATGCCGCCGCCCGCAAACTTCTGTGCTACGCACATTTCACCCCAAAATTGAGTTGGTTGTGATAAGTCAAATGAGGGAATTTAAAAAAAAAATCTGTCGATATATTTGGTAATTTTCTGTAAAATATACGTAACAATAAAAATTATGGCCAAATTTCAAGTTCATAGTCGCTGTTCATAGGTCAATAGGAAATTAAAAAAATCTTCAGGACTTATAGTAGTTACTCAACGAGCTCTAAACAATGATATCCCACTCTCTTCCTGGCTTAAGCAAGTTTCCAACCTAGTCAATTGACCTACTCTTTATTGAACGTCAACATAGAAATCTTCCATAGATTTTCTATGAAGTTGTTGAACAATGACATCATAAGTTTTGCCATCGTTTAGTTACTTTTTAACACTAAATTAATTATTTTATCTACTCTCATATCGTTAATCCTCAATAATGCGTTCAAAAATTGTAGGTTAACATTTTCATAATGTTAATCTGTGCTTAGAAACACTTTTAGCAGCATTGTTTTATCTGTGGGAGTGTATTATGAAGTATTGAATTTACTAACAGTCATCGCGGGAGACCTATTAAACAATTTTTTAATTTTTATAGGCGCGCCATTGACAGCTTGATGCGTTTGTAGTCTGTGGCTGCAAGGAGGTTTTATTGCAATAACGGAAAACTCAGCAAACAAAAGTTGTATTTACAGATTTTTAATAGTTTTGTAACGAAATAAGTGATAAAATCGTTTACGATTTGTCTTCGAGTGTTTTTAAAGCAGCTATAGGAACTTCGCTTAGCAGTTATCACCGGAAAAAGAGAAAAACATTAAGGTTTGTTTTTGAACACATTATTTTAGGATTCACGATATGAGAGTAGATAAAGTTGTGTATGCAACTCCACATAATTAGGTATAAAACACTCGTGTCTTCTATTATGGAACTTGGCTCGCTACGCTCGCCTGCGTCCCATAAACCGACACTCGAGTTTTATACCCCTCATTATGTACCGTTGCATAAACTACTATAAAATTAAAAACTACGTGTGAATTTTTAAATTACTTGGTTTTCATAAATTTTAAATGATTCTTTCCTAGACGCAAACAGGATTTTATTTTATTTTTACCCAGGAAACTCGCGGAGGAACCCACCCGCTAACTAACTTGCGCACGTTTCTATGTCAGGGGTATCAATTATCATCATAGACGACAAGTATTTGCACTTAAAACAATAACATTTATAATATAATAGCAACAATATCAACAAATCTAATTAATACAAAAACAAGAACAGTTGATTGTTTTGGGAATGCAGGACATTCTATGTGTACCTATGTTATGTACATATAATAAAAGAGTAGAAACCGCGTGTCTGTACTTTTGATAAATTTATAAAAAAATCAGTGTGAGCGATAAAAAACGACTAATAAAACTCAAAAATATGTTTTCTAAACTTTTTGTCTGTCTGTCTGTCTGTCTGTCTGTCTGTATGTTTTCGATAAACTCCGAAACTACTGAACAGATTTTCTCGCGGTTTTCGCAGATAGATTAGGCTTAGGTCTGAGCAACATATAGGCTATGTTTCATTCAAATCGGTTCACTCAAGCAGAAGCTACACCAATGTAAAGTATTAAATTGCCTGTACGACAATAACTCGCAAACCGATTCAAACTGAGTTTTTAATTACGAGTTTGGTTTACTTTTGTGCAACATAAAAGTTTAGTTTCATTGCAATCGGTTCACTCAGACAGAAGGTATGCTAAGTTTCATGCGGCGGAGCAAATAACTCACAAACTTTTGAACGGATTCAAACAGGGTTTTCAATAAACTGTCAAGCTTACTTCTTTTCAACATATTAGCTTACTTTCATTGAAAACGGCTCACTCAGACAGGTGCACGAAATTTCCAGCGGAGGCGCCAATATCTCACAAACTACTGAACCGATTAAAACGAGGTTTTCAGTAACGTATTTGGCTACTCCATGCAACATGTATGCTTAGTTTCATTGCAAACAGTTCACTCAGACATAAAATTCACTAAGTTTCAAGCGGCGGCCCCAATAACTCACCAACTACTAAACGGATTTAAACGGGGTTTTCAATAACGTGTTTAGCTTAATTCTTTGCAATGTATTAGCTTACTTTCATTGAAAACGATTCACTCAGACAGGAAATGCCCGAGGTTTCAATAGACGGCGCCAATAGCTCACAAACTACTGTACCGATTCCATCTGGCATTTCCATGACTTGCTTGGATTAGGTACTTTCGTGCAACATATAAGCTTAGGTTAGTTGAAAACGGTTCACTCAGATAGAAGTTACGCAAAATTTCAAGCAAAGCCGCTAATAACTCACAAACTTTTGAGCAGATTCAAACGTGGCTTTCAGTAACGCGTTTGGCTTACTCCTGTGCAATAAACAAGCTTAGTTTCATTGCGAAAGGTTCACTCTGACGGAAGATACGCAAAGTTTCAAGCTGCAGAACCAAGAACTCACCTACTGAACTGGTTCAAACGAGGTTTTCAATGACGCGTCGGGCTTCTTTTTGTGCAACATATAAGCTTTATTCCATTGCAAACGGTTCATTCACACTGAAGGTTCGCGAAAATTTAAGCGGCCACACCAATACCTCACAAAGTACTTGAACGACTTAAACGGAGTTTTCAATAACGTATTTGGGTTGCTTTCGTGCAATATTTGAACTTTTTTTATTGCAATCGTTTCACTCAAACAGAAAATGGAAGAGTTCAAAGTTTCAAGCTGTGAAACCGAGCTGAAATCAAACAAAGCTTATATTTGTACGGAAGAAAGCCAAATACGTTGTTGAAAATTCCGTTTGATCCGGTCCAGTTGTTTGTGTAAAAGTTGTGGGTACAGCTAAAGATTGATAAAATCTAGATAAGGTTTTATTATAAAAATAATAAGAAAAAAAATCCTGTTTCGGCATGGCAGTGCAACAAATGTAAAAAAAAATTATGAAAGTTCTAAAGTTTTGAAAACTTAGGAATTAGGTAAGTACTTATAAATAAAATACGAATCATTGTTTTTTAGGAATTGTCTTTTAAGGGGAGAAATAAGTTTCAACGATTGTACAGAAGTGTAGTCCAACAGTTTTGTATGCAGGTACATGTACAGTTAAAAGCACGTGAAGCCACGTTGGACTTTGTACCGCTCTTTTTTCAGTTGCCACAGAAGCTAAAGTGACTGAGCCTCAGATTTAGTTAGGCTTTGTTTTGTATAAGATATAACGAAACCCGTATCATAGTTCGTCCGCGTGGAATTCGACTATAATTTTACACTTACGAGGACAGTGGGTGACCTAACAGTCCACACGTAAACAAGACGTGTTTAATTTACAAAAATACGTACTATCGGTACTCTGTATACCTAATAATATAAAGGCGAGAACTGCACTGTCTGTCTGTCTGTTAAGCTTTTATGACTAATCCGATAAACCGATTGTGATATAAACTTGGTACGAAGATGGTTTGAACCATGGGAAAAGTCATTTGCTACTTTTTCTGAACCCCACGCGGACGGAGTCGCGGGCAACAGCTAGTAACTTATAAGTAAGTAACAATATATTATGTTGAGATGGATGTGTGGTGTGACAAAGATGGTTAAGATGAGAAACTAAAATGCGTTATTTTATTATCACCCCTTAACCACCCTTAACATAATTTCCCAAGAAACATAAATCGAAATACGAACAAAACTTTCGACTTTCCAATTCCAGTACAAACTGCATCAACTGACAGCACATTTTGTATGGGATGTCATCAATGTTTAAGTTTCCTGAGTTACGAGTATAAAGCGATTGCGAGCAAATAGAGGCATAAGCCTTTTTTTGTTTCAGAAACGATGCATTTTTTTTTTTCAGAAAAAATCGTTAATTTATAAAAATATATGATCGAAGAGTGCCACCACCATAATGCATTGGGTGGCCACCATTTTAAGGCCAAGATGCTCTTAAGAAAAACATATTTCCCCCATTCCGGCTATACAGCGTGTAACAGTAAAGTGTGATATGATAATAATGAAGGGTTGTGAATCTGCCCATGAAACTGAACAACTTTTTCCAAGGAACATACGAGTAGGTCATAGAAAAAAAACATTTTTTGACCTCCCATAGAAACTGCATCATCTGAAAGCGCATTTTGTATCGGAGGCACAGTAAAGAGGTCAAATTTGGTTATTCATATTTCGATCTATGTTTCTTGGGAAAAATTGTTCAGTTTCATGAGCAGATTCACACTGTTCAGTATTATGACACCTTTCCATTACACGTTGTACACCCGTGAAATTTTTCACAAAAATCTGTCGATAAACTACTACTGATAGCGAACTCAAAAATATCACTTGAAACCTAATTTTCCTCATCTTTCATTATGTCCCGTATTGGGGCTAAAGTCAGAATAAACTCACAAGGTCTTAATAGAGTTTTATTTTCATGTTTATACAATTATTTTATAAAAATATTATTCACTTTTCACAATCGTTCCACTCAACACAATATTAAAAATTGCTTGCTACACTCTCGACCGCTTCCAACAGACTGGCGTATTTCGTTCGCCGTTTCCTTGTGGTTCGCCCCTCCCTTCCCCACTCATCGCTATCCCTTCCCAGTACGCAAGAAAACAGTAAGCTACTCTACTCATGACCACATTACAATGCGGAAGTTAGACTACTGTATTCATGATCAAAAATACGAAATTATATTCATAAGTTCAAGAAGCTTACATAATAGATAATGCCTAACACTAGATAATACCTAACACCCGTGTTGTCACTTTTCCTATCAATTAAGTCTAAAAGGATAACATAAAACTTAACGTAAGATTAACTTCAAGTTACTTCTCTGAGTAATGCAGCTCAAGGCCTATAAAAAGGTGGCGCGACGACCTCAACCTCTATGCCTTCATGATGGGTTGACAGGGCATGGCTCATGACCATGACGATTGGAAAGAAAAAGGGGAGGTCTTTGCCTTGCAGTGGAACAGTCCATGCTAAAGAAAAAGAAAATTAATAACAACAATAAAAAAAATGTTCCACGAAAAACAAAATAATTTAGTTGTATACGTCGCGTTTCAATTTATTTGTATTGTGAAATACTCATTAAATTGACGACGGCATTAAACGCATAACAAAACAATTACAAACAGTTTAAAATCTCATCTTACTCTATCATCATGTCGTGTGGGTTAAAAGATCGGTCAACGACTTCACAAACCCTAGTGTCATAGGTATTAAGGCTTATGCCTCTGACATGGTCCCTGAGGTTAGTATTATTATAATCTAAGGCCCTTGGACAGTGGCTATCTATTCTTTTAAACGCTATAGAATAGAAGATAGATATATATTTAATGGCATCACGTCTCATTAAAGTCGTATTCCGCCAGTGTCAAAGTAAAGAAATTGTTACAAATGGTGAGATCGCGCCAATGTCCAGTGAAACATTTGTTACACAGGAGTCTACATAACGAGAATAAGGGCCTGTGTACTAATGATGACTCCGATAAGTTAATAGCGGAAATTATTGAAGTCACGATGTCAGCCGCTTTTCATCATCCAAATATCTCAGTAAATTAATATATTTCAATCTTCTATTTGTTCATTTTGAAAGAAGTTTACTGAATAAGACCCTATCAAAATTATACATTAAACTCTCAAATAAATAGCTAAAACTAACATTTAAACAGATACATTACCTTACATTATCATACATACATAAATTATCTTCAAATGCTGACAAACAATACTCAATACATTTATTGCATCCCATGAGATTTACAAGGTGTTCATATAATAAATAGGTACATCATGGACCCTGTCGGGCACAGCAAAAGTAGGAGAGAGGAAGATTCTTTATCTAAAAATAATATTTTATGTTACGTACGTTACGTACCATTTATCTAAAATTATTTTTAATCTTTATAGTCGTAATAAAAAAAAAACAATGTTTTATTATTTATTTTCCATAGTAAAATAATTTGATTTATTTATTCTATGACTAGATTACTATCACTACTTTTATTAATATTTGATTTACAAATCAGTAGAATAGAATAAAAATGTACGGGATTGACATTAGCTGTCACGTAACATTTTGTTAGCTACTGTCAATTCCAGACATTTTCATTTTATTCTACAAGCATTTGAAAGCCGCTTGTATCATGGCTTGTCTCTAGGCTAGAGCTCTAGGCCCTGGCACGTTTTGGTACGGGCTACTTTCTTCAACCTAAGAAGAAACATTTTCTCTAAAACATACAGAGACGGAGTTGTTAGCCCAAATTGATGGTCCAAAATTTACTATAGAGTAAGGGAGGCAGGTTCGCTATTTTTTTCGACTTTGTACATCGGAAAGTGGAAGTCTGATGCTGAAAATTTTGTCTTCTTTAGCATTCAGAATGAAACATTTTACCTACAATTTACAAGAACAAAGTTGTATACCAAAAACTGATAATCTGTGCTGATAATGGACACCCTTTATTGCAAATGGCGGCGGGAGGCAGGGATTATCCAAGGTCACAATTGGAATGATATTTGAGATCCACCTAAGCCCAACACTCTTGCCAAGTTTTAACCTTTTGGGACCTTTTTCCACAAGAAATTTACCTAATCAGAGGAGCCGAGAAGGATTTTTCACGTGATAATCAGGGCGACTAAGAGATGTCTCAGTAGATGGGGCTTTATGAGAGGATCACGAAAAACTATATAAGTTCCAGACCGGAGCCCGGTGTTCAGGAGGCCATTGTCTGGAAATGAAAAGGAACAAAAAAACCTGATCTTCAGCAAAAACAATTCTCATGCCAAAATATGGGGACTGATGAGAAGTGATATAAACACTTTGACCAGACACTGGTTTGCCAAAAATCTGAAGACTGTTGGCAAACCAGACCATTAAATTGTTTTCTATTGAGTACCTGATAAAATTTAACGCGAAAATCAAGGCGAAAAAGAGATGTCTCAATAGAAGATGCTTTATGAGAGGATCACGAAAAACTATGTAAGAAGTTCTAGACCGGAGCCTGGTGTTCAGGAGGCCATTGTCTGGAAATAAAAAGTATTTTTTACATGATATTTAAGGCGAACAAAAGTGATTCAGACAGACGGACAGACAGACAGACAGCGGGCGACTTTGTTTTATACTATGTAGTGATTTGCTGAGTTTAATTTCAACTAATCCAATCTAGTCAGATTCAACAACTTGAGTTAATATGTAAATGTGAGTCCAGATACTAGTTAGGCTGTCCTTAGAACATTAATTTGAGTTCAGTGTGCCATGGCATTGGTGTCTAGTTGATTGACTTTAATAGATGTAGGTACTTACTATGTTTATAAAACGTGAAGGGTCTTTGAACAGTCGAGAACACATCAAGCTTGACACATTTGACTTTGTACCGTTCTTATTTCAATAGACGTACGGGTTAGAGTCGCGCTCCGAGTGTCAAGCTTGACGTGTCGTTGACGGAGATTTGCCTATTTCTATCGCGAAGCAGCAAAGTTGCACTAACAACAAAACATTATTTCTCAATTTATTTTCTCGCGAGAGAGATTTAAAAGCGTTTATAGGTAGACCAAAAACTCATGAATAAAGAATTAAAAATTAAAAGAAGATTTTCATGTGGCAATGTTGAGCTGTCACATGTCTAGCCAAAGTAAAAGTTGTGTCAACAATACTGAGATTTTACTTTGTTTACTTGAAAACACGGGTTCGTTTTTCAACATTTGAAGATGGCGGTCGTGTTTTTATTTCAATTTTAGTTTTACCTGTTTATTCATAAGTTTAATGAATAATTTTGATTGGGTCTTATGCAGTAAACGTCATTCAAAGTGAACATCTATTAGAAGATTGGAATACATGCATTTTCTGGAATTTTTGGATGGAGAGAAGCGGACTTCGTGACTTCAGTAATTTTCCCTATCAACTTATCGGAGTCATCGTGGTGCACAGGCTTTCCTCGTCGTCGATCTTACGGTTTAAGATTCATTTATTTCTCAAAAGAATACAATGTGATTCGCTTACTGAGAAATACATATTTTAAAATAAAGTATAATCTATTTCTACAGCAACCATAGAAAAAATTCAAATTACCGAAAACTAATTTCATGTTGATTTCAAATCATTAAAAATGTGGGCCTTTAGTTTCATTTTAAATGTAGTCAATGTTTTTGCATCTTTGATATCTGTGGGTAGATGGTTATAAAGTTGCACACCCTCGTAAACAACGCACCTTTTACCGTAATTAGTTCTTGGCGGCCTGACACAAAGATAACTAGCTCGTCTAGTAATGCGCTTTTGTATGGTACATCGTTTTGTAAACGTGAGTTGCGAATGTAAATCCCTATTTATTATTTTCCTGATTAAAAGGCAAGTATTATATGTGTAAGTCTGTGAAACATTCATAATACGGGTCGCTTTATAAATTTTCTTGGTCGGTGTTGAAAAGTTAAAGCGAAATAGCTTTTTTATTAGCTTATTTTGAGACCTTTGCAAGTGGACCAGATTAGTTTTAGCAGCTGACCCCCATAGTTCTATTAAATAATCAATGTGTGGCTTGACGAGTGAGTTGTAAATTGTATATCTCACAGAGCGCGGTAAGCTAAGTGGAGCTCCGTATAGGACTCCTGTTAAAGAAGACAATTTTGACCTCAATTTTTCTAAGTGCGGTTTCCAAGTCAGGGAGCTATCTAGAATTAACCCAAGATATTTCTCATGTTTTTTTTCATGTATTGGAACACCGTTTATTGTTAAAGGTTCACAGCTAGAGATATTTTTATTTTTTGCGGAGAATATTAGATACGTCGTTTTAGCTGTGTTAATAGTAAGTAGGTTATTTTGCAAGTACGTGTGCAGTAAATTCAGGTCATATTGGGCTGATTTTAAAATAGAACTGGTGTCTTTGCCGAAATAGAATAAACAAGTGTCGTCTGCATATAGTGTAAGTTGGCCCTGGAATCCCATCTCGTGTATATTATTTATATATATTAAGAATAGTAGGGGACCTAAGATAGATCCCTGGGGAACACCACATACGACAGGATGGGAAGAACTTTGAGTTTGTCCTATTTTGACTACTTGCGTGCGGTCTTCCAAGTACGATCTAAACATAGCTAGAGCTGTTCCTTGTATCCTAATGTTTTCCAGTTTCTTCAACAAAATTTCGTGGCTAATGGTGTCAAATGCCTTTTTGAGGTCGATAAATACACCCAGTGCTATCTGTTTTTGGTCAATACTGATTTTGATTTTCGTAACTAAGTCGATAGAGGCAGATAAAGTATTGGACTTTGGGCGAAACCCATACTGGCCCTCAAAGAGATAATTGATAGAAGTTAAGTGTGCGTTCAATCTGTCGTATAGAATTTTCTCAAATATTTTTGACAGCACAGGTAAAACTGATATCGGTCGGTAGTTCCCCGGATCAGTCTTAGGTCCCGATTTATAAATAGGACTGACTTTCGCAATTTTGAGTGAATTTGGAAAAACACCTTTACGCAGACACTCATTAATTGATAGTTTCAATCCCGGTATCAAAAGAGTTTTGAGGCATTTTATCATTTTAACTGTAATACCGTCAATACCAGCACTTGTGTTGGAGCAGAGTGTGTCTATAATTTTACTTAGTTCGGCTTCGGATGCGGGTTTAAGTGTCACAAGTTCATTTGGTATGGGTTTTTTTGATACAATGTAATAGTTATTGTAGTTTGAGTCCTGCAGAGGTATCTGATTTGCTAGAGAAATGCCAATAGTAGAGAAGAAGCCATTGAATGTTTCGCATATGTTAGTAACATCCGTGATAATGCCCGAAGAGGTAATAAGTTTACTAGGCGCGCAACTTTGTTTAGTTTTATTTCTATAAAGTTTGTCAATAAGGTTCCACATCTTTAGAGGTTTACCTATACAGTTCATAAATAGTTTGTAGTAATATTCATTTTTGGTATTTTGAATTTTAAGTAACACACTATTTCTGGAGTCAACAAATTTAAGTTCCAAATCATTGTCGTTAGGCGTTTCTAAGTGTTCCTTCCATAGTAAATTTCTATTGTTAATGTCTTCAATGATTTCATTCTTTATCCAATCTCTTGTAGGCAAGTTCAAAATCTTAGTTTTCAAAATTTTATTATTCCTGACTATATTCAGAAGGGTAGCTTCAAGTTTTGTGTAGTCTGATTCTTTTTCAATAAGTGTTTTTGCTGTTTCAAACTCTTTATATAAGTGTTCATAGTTGACTGCTTCATAGTTGACTTTTTCAGGTGGATCAGGGATCAGTTTATTTACTTCAAGTAATATTTGCTTGTGGTCAGACATTGCAGAATTTATGATGGTTAGGTGGAAGACATTATTTTTGACATTGGTCAGCACATGGTCGAGGATTGTTGCTGTGGTTGAAGTTTCACGGGTACTATATTTCTTATCAACTTTGTTGAGTATAGAGTATCCATTTTCTTTGAGTTCAAACTTGTATTGTCTTGTTAGATTATCTTTGCTCAATAGATCATAGTTAAAATCGCCAAATACAAGGGATCTTTTTCTGGATTGTAGTTGTTTGGTTAGGATATCAAGAAATGCACTAGTGTTAGTTCTTTCAGGCTTGTAGATACCACCGATGTCAAGGCAAAATTTGTCTAAATGGACCCACAGGAAGTGATTATCGTCCTGATATAATTCTTCAATAAAATTATGTTTTAGGTTTTTGTCAATAAATATGGATACACCCCCTCCTCTTGTTTTAGGTCTAAAGCTGTAGTAATGCTCATAATTTGGTAATTTAGTTTTTTGCGCTTGTTCCTCAGATCGTATCCAAGTTTCAGTAAGAATAACAATATGTACCCGTACTCCGATTCCTTGAAGTATGCATTGCAGCTCATCAAGTTTTCCACTCTTCATTATGCTTCTGACATTTGCATATAAAATTTTTAGTGACTTTTTATCAACTAAGGCATCTTTATATTCAGTTATTAAGTCATAGGTTATCTTTTCTAGGTTATGTTTTGGTTTTGCAGTTAATTTCAGTTTTTTGGTTTGTCTTTGATTATTTTAGGAATGCCTTTAACATACTTTATTATCAGGTCTCTCTCTCCATTTTCTATGCGTTGTTCCAATTGAGCTTTTAAGCTGTTGAGGTACATTTGTTGATTCGGAGTTTGATCGCAGTACACTTTGATGGTACTATCTGTGATTTTAGTTTTGTTACGTAAAATATCCTTTGCAGTATGTTCCGACTTAAGACACACTTTAACGCTACGGGTTCTGTCAGCAGAGTACTTGCCTAGGCGGTAAGTGTTAAGTATATCGGAATCCTCTTTGATTACAGTTTTTAGTATTTCAGTAACTTTAGTTTTATCCGCACGACGTCTCTCTGCAGTATTTGCTCCCCCGGCTTCCGGCACTCCAGCTAAGATGACGTTCTTGCTTCGAAGCAGTCTTTCTTGGGTTTCTTGTAAGATATCAGCACAGATAATTTCTGGGGCATGAGCTTTTGGGAGGTCTTTAAGTGTTTGGACTTCTTCTTCAAGACAATTAATCTTATTGCTCATGCTTGCACTTTGTGTACTCAGATTTTGAATTTTATTCTTCATTTTGTTTTGTTCAGTAGTTAAAGTTGCCAAACTATTGTGAATACCCTGCATTTGCATTTTTATTTCAGATACGTCATCGTTTATTTTGTTTATCGTTACTGATTGATCTTTTTGCGCCGTGATAAAGTCGGCCAACAGTTGCTTCATTTCAGTACGGAATTCGGACAGCTCTTTGCGGACAGAGCCCATGTCCTCCTGCAAAGATTCTATTTCCTGACCAATTAAATCAGTTTGTCTGCGTTTGTTACGGGATGCGGCCTGTCTTAAGTATTCATCGGAGTTGTACTTACTAAGATCAGTTTGTGACTGAGAAGCTTTAATTCCAGTGTTGGTGGGTGGTGTTGATTTATTTTCATCCATGTTTAATGCTTACCGAAATGCTCACTCCAATTGCTTCACTTAGCTTCCGCTGACTGCTCGGACCGGTTTGACGCGCAGTGACACAGGCTAGTTAAGAGTGCGATGAATTATTTCAAGACAAGAGTTCGTCTCGTTTCCGCGAGGTATAGAGGGCGGGGGTCTTCCTCGCTGCAGTCGCAATTGAGTAGTACACAGCAAAACAGCCAATATATCACACAATTAAAATACACTTCGATAACTGTTCTTAAGATAATTAGCTTTAAGTAGAAAATGTAATGGTTCACAAATTAATAATTTGAAGGCAACAAAATACACGTCTGCTCTGGTTGCTGTATGCACGGAATTGAGATGTGAATTCCTGTGTAAATCAATCTTTCACTGGACATTGGCGTGTCGCCATAATTTTGTAACAATTCCTTTACTTCGACATTGGCGAAATACGTTTTGTAATGAGATGTGATGCCAATTAATAAATATACAATACAATACTTGAAAACACTAAAATATTTCGTAAGAATGTCGGAATAGTCACAATTTAAAAAACCGGTAAAGTGCGAGTCGGACTCGCGCGCCGAGGGTTCCAATATACCTATATAGAATTTTAGGACCGCAAAACTAAAACTGTTTGTAACGGTTTATGTAGATTTCTAAAAAGCTGTGCAACTTAGAAAGCTCGTTTTATTTTTACTGCAATAATTACATAAACCTCTCTCGACAGATTTTTCCTTTAGCAAACATCGGAGATAAGGTATTGGTATTTTTTGGTATTTTTTTGTCATTTTTCACCATAACTAGCGAAGTAGCGACCATAACTCAAAAACTAAGAGTTTAAAAAAAATACAAAAATATATTTTGGAATGTACAAGCATAAACCTTTCATAAGATACCCTACTCGACCTAGTAACAAAAATTTAAAATTTGCCACCTCAATTTGGGCCCCCTTTACAATAATAATAATATTTTTAAATTATTTTATTTGCAATTAAGTTGGGCAATCATATTTTAAAAACTATTCCAATAAAAAAAATAAGTATGTTAACAGCGGTTGCTGAGATATACAGGTGTGACAGACAGACAGACGAAGTCACACCATAAGGGTTCCTTTTTTACCGTTTTGGTTCGGAATACTAAAAATACAATGATTGACTGCTTTATTATTCATTTCGTTCTAAGGACAAATACCAATTTGTAGTGAACCGTGAAACCTCTTTTAACTGCTCTTCAATAGAAGACGCAAATTAGTCTGAACCAACGCACACACAACGATTTGATTCCTGTTAATTGAAGTTAACCAAGCTAACTCACCACAATTGGTTTCTAATTGAAAACCAATCAGTTCACAGTTACTTTGTAATGTATTGTGTTGTCATTCAGATAACGAGAGAAAGAAAGAAAGAAAGAACAGGAGTGGATTCCAGGAAACTGAACTCTTTTTTTTTTCCAAGGAACATACGAGTACGCCATGCAGTCCTGCAACAATATTCACAGTCAACTTCGAACAGTAAACTTGTCTAAGTTGAGTTACTGCCAGTTGAAGAACCAAACTGTATTCATCATTACATCTCATGATAATGATAGATGATATGATAAAATGTATTTATTTTTCTTCTACAAACTTTAACAATACATAAAAACTAAGCCTTACACTTGGAACTATTAGTGTGTAGAAGACAGGAGCCTAAACTAGGAAACCCTGTGTCATAGGACTCCTGGTCCTTCCCCCACGGATGACGATACATAAATAAGGCAGCCAAAATTAACTAACATTTAAATAGTAGTTTTGTAAGAGATAATAGTAAAATAGTAATAATAGCATGCAATTTGACAAAAAAATATAAAAAAATACAGATACAAAGCTAACCAAACAAAAAAGGAACTAAAACTTAACCTTAAGTTCGTGTGGGAAAGCGCGCGTGCGCGGATGTGTGTTTGTGTGTATGTGTGTTTGTGTATGTATGCAAGAGTGTGTTTGTGTGTGTATGTATGTGATCATGTAGGTGTGTATGTAAATGTGAGTGTTTGTGAAAAATTATAATGAAACGTCCACTGCAGGACAGGGACAGGGAGCTCCATCCAGGACTCCAGCAAAAACGCGTAGTATTTTGGACGGGATTTACTGTAGCCACCACGCTGCTTGCAAGCGTTGCGGCTGGCGACCGCTGTTGTTGGTGACCGCAGCGTTTAAAATTGTACGATACACAGAAAGATGCTGCTGCCCATCTTTCTTTTCATAAGCCCTTAGTCGCGTTTTACGACACTCACGGTAGTGATGGGTTGGTATTATTATTTTCAATACATTTGCTCGAAAAACGTACTTACAAGGACGTAAACATTGCTCGTAAGTAGTTACTTACCGAGCTAGTGCGGTAAGTAAAATAAATGGTACAGCAGCACTGCACTTACTTTCTCGCAATACTCAAGGAAAAACTATTAACCGCAAACTTAAATTTGTAATGCCATACACATAGTATCGAAATACAAACTTTTATTTACGTTTTTCCAAAAAAATGTTCGAATGAAATATACAGATCAATTCAGAATTCAAATTGTCAAACATTAAAACAAACAAACATCAAACGATTTCGAGTAAATCACATGTTTAACTTTTGGTAGTACTGGAACACCCTTTATATGAATTTTCAAAGATCAATAGATACTACCGTAGGATACTTGCATGGAGATTTTTTAAATTTCCCAACACATGTTCCAGGTAGTAGGTGGAGAACTGTGGTCTCTGCCTACCCCGACGGGAACAAGGCGTGATGTTATGTTTGTATGTATGTACATGTTCCTTATGGATTATTGTTCAGTTTAGTCTACTGAGCAAGCCCTTTCAGTTTTTGGTACACCCTGTGTACTTAATTTTACTCAAAAAAGCATAAAGAATATCCAGTCAGGTAGACAACCAATCCAGGAGTAATATTATAGAAAATTTTAATGAACTCAATGGAACCAATTTTGGGTAAATCACATATTTACGATTTGGTGGTACAGGAACACCCCTTTTATAAAATTACACAGATCATTTGATACTGGCGCAAGATATCTTACATGGAGATGCTTGGTCATGCAAAGTTTCATCAAGATTCTATGAGCCGTTTTTGAGAAAATTATAATTTATCATTTTCGTTGTATGACAGCTACCCTCAAAATGAGAGCCAGCTAGAAACCACTTAGAACCAACCCTTCGATGGATTTGCATAAAACTCCTAAATTCCAAATATGGTGTCAATCGGACCATTCGTTTAGCCGCTAGGCCAAAGCGTGACGGACAGACCGACCGACCGACGGACCGACCGACCGACCGACCGACCGACCGACCGACGGACGGACTTTTTTGGGAGACTTGTTTTTTTATGATGTATAAGTGATATAGAACACATTTTTGAGAAAATTAGAAAAACTTTTTTTTCCACGAATAAAATAGCATTCTCGCTCCGCTCGAAAGTAAAAAGTATAATACCAAGGAGTTTTTACACTCTGATCATAAAATTATTTTGTAAAAATACTACAGTGGTGACTTTTTACTTGTGTGACGACTGCCTACCTATATTAAAAACTAGCTGTGCCCGCGGCTTCGCCCGCGTGATATTCAGACAATGTGCAGTCTCTCCCTCTCCTTCTCCCCCTCCCTCACCCTCTCCCCCTCCCTCTCTCTCTCCCACTCCCTCTCTCTCTACCTCCATCCCACTCCCTCTCCTTCTCCCTATCCCTGCCCCTAACTCTACTCCTATCCCTATCCTTAACGCCGTCTTAACCGCTATCCATATCCTTATATAATAGTAGTTTATGCAACTGTCATATAAAACAGGTTATTAAAACACGAGTTTGGGTTTATCACATGAGGCGTAGCCGAATGTGATAATAGCATCAAACGAGTGTTTTAATACCATATTATATGCAGTTGCGTATACTACTTTATCTTCACTCATGCAATAGGTTTCATTACTTATAAAAATGATAAAAATTAAACAAAAGTAAGTAAACAACAATGGTAAGTAAATAACAGTTCTGATATGAGTCTGAAGAAGCCGCCTTAATATATCCGCTAGGTCTTCTTTAAAATAAACAAGCAGAACATTTTCTTAACAAGACATGGTTTTCTTTTCGATTTTCATTCTTTCCCAATTCATTGTAGGTTATGTCATAAAATGTCCTAGACTAATATGGGAGAAGATCTTAAGTTATTGAATATCTTCTGGTGTAACTGCAGTATCCTGACTGCACCACTTTATCTTCTTTTTCAATAAACTTTCACATTACTTTCACGGGCACAAAAAACTTGAAAAAGGTAAATATTTGAAAATGGCGGAAAATCTAATATCTATTTCCTTCTAATTTCAGGCTGCGCGCGCATATTTTCCACTACAGATAAAGTAATTGTAACTATAGTAACTGTTACTGTAACTGCTCCAAAATAATAGGTTGTTTATAAGGCACACTTTGTAAATATGCTACTAATATTTAACAGCTACTAAGAAAAACTGTTACATTTATAACCGTCTCTGTAAAAGACCTTATATTCAGTCTTCTTTAAAAAGGTTTAGGTTCAAGAAGAATTTTATCCAAGTGTTATGTTATGATTAAAAAGTTAAATTACGTAACACCTTTGCAAAATTTTTATACAAAAATCGTTACGTAATGGTAACTTTTTAATTTTTTATGCATACTCTGCGTAATATTCAGCCTTATGTACCAACTTTTTCAATCATAATTCAAAGATTACGACATGAGTGTAGATAAACATAGAAACGACACTCACATTGATTTTTAGACATTGTAACTCTAACCATCACTGGTGGGGGATGATGGTATTTCACGTCCACCACCTTAGCTTTCAATATTGTTATAGTTTTCGTAATCAGCGACCCGATAAACCATACAAACGATACCCGTATTGGTTTAAAGACTTTTTCACCCCATTTCCCTCTTTAAGGGGTTGAATAAGGGGTGAAATTTCCAGAACAGTGATGTATGTTCCACAGAATTACAACCTTAATGCCTAAATAATAAATTTGGTGGATATGACTTTGAAATGAAGGAGTTTCTACTTCATCCCCCTTTTCACCCCTTAGGGTGTAGAATTTTCAAAAACCCTGAAGTACGTAAAACTTAATTTTTTGTCGTCAGTCTAAATACAAATTTTGAAGATCCTAACTTCAAAACTGACGGACTTTCATACAAACTTTCATCCCTTATTTCACCCCCTTAGGGGATGAATTTTTAAAAATTCTAAAATAAAAATCTTTTTTATTTTTTACCAAAAGTTTAAAAACAAATTAACATAATTCTACCTTTAAAAATAAAAGACTTATAGATCAACCTACGGAAAAAAAATCATCCCCTTTTTCACCCAATTTTAGGGTGATTTTTAAGAAATGCTTAAACAAGTGTTTCTTTATTTTTTACCAGAAGCTTAAATTCAAATTTGTGTGAATCTAGCTCAAGAAACGAAGGACTTTCATACAAGCTTTCATCCCTTATTTCACCCCCTTGGGTGATGAATTTTCCAAAATCCTTTCTTAGTGGGTGGTTTTGACGTGCATAGAACCTGTGTACAAAATTTCAGATCTGTATCTGTAGCGATTACGGCTCGGCGTTGATGAATCAGTCAGTCAGTCAGCACATGCTCTTTTATATGTTTAGATAAAATGGAGAGTACCAGGAGAACATAAATCGAAAAGAGGCTGACAGTACCCATGGTTGGTTCCTCTACCAAGTGTATTACTTATACCTGTTTTCTCATAAATGTTTTGAAAAACGTCGTAAGATACACGTCCGTAAGGGTTATGACAAACTCGTGCCGATGGTAAACGTCAACTCGTTTGTAATAACCCTACTTACGGAACTTGTATCTTAAACTACTATTGCCGGCACCACACGGACTAAAACACGGAAATTGTGTTATAGAATACTTATTGCGATTATTGAGTAACATTATTCAAGCTTTAACGATATACCTAATAGATCGTTTTTAGGGTTCCGATACCAAAATAGTAAAAAAAGGAACCCTTATGGTGTGACTTTGTCTGTCTGTCTGTCCGTCTGTCTGTCACACCTCTATATCTCAGCAACCACTCATGCTGTCGGCTTGAAATTTGGAAGAGTTTTAGAATATAGTTGCCCAACTTAATTGCACATGAAAGAATTTTGAAAAAATTATGATTATTAATGTAAAGGGGACCAAAATAGGGGGAGCCAAATTTCAAATTGTCGTTACTAGGTCGAATGGGGTATCATATGAAAGGGCTTTACTTGTACATTCCGAAAATATTTTTGTATTTTTTTACGTTTCTTAGTTTTCAAGTTATGATGAAAAATGACAAAAAAAATACCATCCCCCTCCCCCCTTATCTCCGAAGTTTGTGAAAGGAAAAATCTGAATTAATTACAGTTGACGGAAGTTTATGTAATCATTACAGCAAAAATAAAACGATCTTTCTAAGTTGCACAGTTTTTCAGAAATCTGCAAAAAACCTTTACAAACAAATTTAGTTTTGCGGTCCTGAGAATGGTGTTTATTGCTTCCAAAAATACTTTAGGTATATCGGAACCCTTGGCGCGCGAGTCCGACTCGCACTTGACCGGTTTTTTTTGTTTACACATTCATTATGTTATATTGCAATGACGGCGACGCGATGGGTTTAGTCACATAATGACCACTTTCCAAAATGTCCACTTCCCAAAATGTCCACTTCCCAAAACACTTTCCGATAGAGAGATATAAAGATACATAGATACGCAGACGGAGGGGAGGGACGGACGGATTGACTGACGGATAGGTGAATCCATCCGTGTGAACATGGTACCTACTCGTATAATAATATACTCCGCGTGTGAAGAAGAAGAAGCACCCAAATGGCTTTTACTTGTGATTGATGTTTACCTGAGGTAGTTAAACTGATGAGTGAAAAATAAAATAAAAAATCGGCCCGTTGCGTGTCGGGACATGCGCTGTGAAGGGTTCCGTAGTTGCTTTAGTAATAAATTTCGACCAAACTCCAGCTAACTATTATAATAGAGGTATTTACCTCTAAAAACCCAAAATACTTCTGGACTTACATGAAATCTAAAAATAAATCAATTGCCTTCTACCCTGCTAAGATCTCTTACAAAAATCGATTATCAACTGATGGTCAAATAATTTGTAATATGTTTGGTGAACACTTTTCTTCGGTCTACTCAGCGAATATACACAATCATCATTCAACAGATACAGATTTATCGTACTCCTGCAGCCTTACTTGCATTAAATTAACCCGATGGGAGATACTCAAACGCTTAAAAAGACTCGATATGACCAAGGGAGCTGGTCCCGATAATATACCCCCAATATTCATTGTCCATTGTGCATCGTCACTTTGTTTCCCACTAATGCTGATCTATAACAGATCTTTGAATACTGGTGTTTTCCCCTCACTATGGAAAACGGCTAAAATTGTTCCCATACACAACGGGCGACCTTAGTGAGGTAACAAACTATAGACCAATTTCGATATTATCGACATTTGCGAAGGTTTTTGAGGCTCTGATTTGTCCTTCGATCCATTATCATATAAAGCAAATTCTCACGGAGCATCAGCATGGTTTCGTTCGAGGCAGGTCCACCAACACAAATTTAGTGACTTATATCAATACCGTCGTTGAAACTCTGGACGACCAAAAACAATTAGACACCATCTACACCGACTTTTCCAAGGCGTTTGATAGGGTGTGCCATAAAACGTTAATTATGAAACTCTCGAAATACGGGTTTGGTGGACAAATATTATGCTGGCTCGCATCTTACCTTGCTGAAAGATCACAATATGTGGTAATTAGAGGCTTTCAATCAAATCCTTTTAACGTGTTGTCGGGGGTCCCCCAAGGATCACATCTAGGCCCCTTGCTTTTTAATATATTTGTAAATGACATTATAGACGTCATCAAGTACAGCAAAGTTTATCTATATGCTGACGATCTGAAGATAGTTAAGGTGATTGACAGCTCGAAGGATTCTGAGCACCTTCAAATGGATCTAGATAGCCTGGCTGAATGGAGTTCCCAAAACAATATGTGCCTAAACATTGACAAATGTTACCACATAAAATTCACGCGTAAACACAACATCATCGACACAAGTTACTGTATAGATGGAAAGTCACTACAAGAAGTCAATCAACTGCGTGATTTAGGTATCATTATTGACTCCAAACTGACATTTCTTCCGCACATTGTTCATATAATCTCAAAATCGTCGCGAATGCTTGGTTTTGTCATAAGAAACGGAAAGGTTTTTAAGAGTCCTTCGACCAAGATAACATTATTTAACACATATGTTCGTAGTACTCTTGAATATGGTAGCATAGCATGGTCGCCTCAATATAATGTCCATTGTCAACGAATAGAGCGCATTCAGAAGCGTTTTATTAGGTATGTTTCTTTCTCCAGTGGAGCTCTTAGGGCACTTCCTAGCTACAATGACCGATTGAGACACTTAAATATGGACACCTTAATGGTTCGAAGACACTTATTAGATTTGATGTTTCTCTATAAGATCTGCAATAACGAAATAGATTGTCCCCAACTTTTGAGCTCTTTCCAGACATGTGTTCCTCGAAGACCTCCGCGTTTTCCTGTTCCCTTATTTAGAACCCCATTTGCTCGAACTAACTTACGAAGTCATAACGCTATCTACCGTCTGTCAAAGCTATATAACTCTCTCGAACAATCAGTTGATATATTCAATGACAAAGAAAATAAATTCAGGGATAAGATGCTTGAATTGGTTAAGGATGCTAAGCTCAATAAAATTGTCCAATAAATAGCAATCATATTATTATTATTGTTTATGATATGTATAGATATAGTTTAATATAAGTTCCCGTCTATCCTAATAATGCATGCTGTGGTTACCTTAATTAAATAGAGTGTACATTTAGCTATTAGTTCAAATTATTGTTTGTAAGCATTTTGTTAATGTATCATTCACTGGTGATCCTAATTATCAATAAATCAAATCAAATCAAATTGCCGAAATTTTCTTACAGATTAATGAGATCATAATTCCTATAATTCTAATGCAATTTTTTTCATTTGTCTTATATTTGAAAGTTGACTTCAAGGTCATCAATTAACGCAGAAAATAAAGTTTTTATTTTTAGTTTGATATATAAAATTAAAGGTTCGAAAATTGTTCGTCTTAAATGTCGTCCGATTTCATTATTAGATTTGTTATATTTTTAAACAGATAATATTTTTCGAAAATTAAATTTGAGCTTATGTTAGCTTAATGTCTTCCCAATATTGTTTAAAAAAATTGGATTTATAATTCCTAAGAAAAATGGAAAAATATTAGTACTGAAAATTGAGTTTACCTAAAATTCGCCATACATAACGGCAATTTCATAGGTAAAGACCTATTATTACCTATTTTCAGTTTTTCAACTAATACTTATCAACCTGTAAAATAATAGAAATCAAGAGCTGGCAAAACGTCAGTTTATTGTTATTTGATCTGTGGCTGGAGTCAGGACCTCAACGGGCGTTAGGAGGGAAAGTTTACGAAAAAAGTCAAAACCTAGTTGAAATTAATTTCTAAAGCAACAACTGAAGGAACCCTACTCTTCGCTTGCCCTGACACGCACTTGACCGGTAATTTTATTTTTGGATCATCAGCTTAATTACCTGATATAAATATCTATCACCAGTAAAAGCCATTTGGGCGCTTCTTCTTTTCTTCTTCACACGGATGGATCCACTATCTATCCGTAGTTCTTCTGTCAGTCAGTCAGTCGGTCATTCCATCCGTCTGCCTGTCTGTCTGTCTATCTTTATTTAAACATAATATTGTTGAAATAATATTGTGAAAGTAGTCATAATGCGAAGTGGTCATTATGGAACTAAACGGACGCGATGGTGTGAAAAATGTAAAAGATGAAAATCTTTTTAATTGTAGATAAAATAACTGACATTGAAATACTGATAGTGATCGATGAATGGTCGGAATCCAAGGACAAATTCAAACGTTAGGAATAATATGGATAACTCAATTTTAGGTTTATTGTATGATGTGAATCTATTCCAAAAATTCTGTCTATCGATGTGATACGGGATTGATGCATGACTGCGAATTGCTGCTTTTATACACAAATCCAGACTTCTTTTTTCCCACCCAAAAACAAAAACATTTCATTAAGTAGTTTGCTAAGACTCACAAGCTCATAACGCTTTCAGTATTAAAAAGTATTTGTATCTAATTTGGAACCAAACGCAGCGTTCTTGCGCGCAGGATTTTCATAAAATTTCGATACACCGTTCACAACTTACGCTGAGAATTTAGATAGTGAGCAACGTATCTTGCGCTAGTACACGGCGCAATATATGCTGTGTGTGGTCCGACCCTAACTTTACAAGCCATAACTTTTCGAATGCCACATCTTTGTGAAAAACTTGACCGTTCCATGGCAAATTTATTCAGTCAGTGAACGCCATTTTTAAATCGTTTTCACGACAATATTTTTTATTATATTGAGCCATACTTTGATAGCATTTGCCCTTTTTGTTTTAATCAATCACTATTGAATGTTGCCAGTGCCTGATATTCAAATTAGAAATAGAGGCGTAAGCTGTGGGCGTAAAAGTAAATTTTTTCAAGACATACTTAGGACATATTAGTAATCATCTCATTATAAGTCCATATAAAAGAATTTGAAAAGTATCTACCTCATGTTTTTAGTCCGTAGATAATCCCTCTTTTGCCTTTTTTAAACAAAAAGTTAAAAAGCATTTTCTTCTTCAAATCTCTGGTTCGTTTTCGTAGTCACCATTGTGAATTTCTCTATATTACATTAGTATGTACATGTAGATATTGTTATATACTTATATCTATTTTTATGTCTTGGTATGTATTACGTATATGTTTTTATACAGATGTATTATTGTATTTATTATTTAGCTGTTATTTATTTGTTATTTACTTCTATTTATACCATTTTCAACTTCTGTGTCCCGCCAATTAAAGTTCTCTCTCACAACCATGGGTTGGCTGGAAGAAATCTCTTGTAGAGACAAGCCGGCTTTTGTAAATGTCCTGTTGTTTGTATCTTTATCAGTAGTAATTGTGCAATAAGTGTTTGCACTACTGTGTTTCGGTTTGAAGGGTAAAAGAGCCAGTGAAATTTCCGGGACATGAGTGAGACATACCGTCTAAGTTCTTAGGGTTGGTGACGCGCTTTGCTGTCTTATTAGTTTCAAATTCTTTCACTAATAAGACAATGGGTGTCATGGACGGTAGTGACCATTTACCCACAGACGGCCCTACTACTCGTTTGCCCACTTGTAAAAAAAACCGGCCATATGCGAGTCGGACTCGCGCACCGAAGGTTCCGTACAAACCTGTAGGTATATTTATTTTTATTTTATTCAATTAGGAACAATAACAGACAACAAGCCCAATATAACAAGCTTGACGTGCTCTTGACTGTACATAACGAGCTTTTGCCTGCGACTTTTTCTTCACTTACTGTAAATAGTATTTTTAACGTACAAGCTCTGCCCTCGTGGACCAATGGCTAACCCTCTAGTAGTTACACTCGTAATTTTGAACGTGTTAATGGAATGGAATAAGCGAAATCCTCATACAGCCCTGATTTTAATTAAAATAAATCCATTCCCGTTAAAAAAACTTAAAAAAGTTTTTTTAAAGTTACATGATTGTTCTAGTTTCATCGATGTCCTAATCCGCGCACTGCGCGCACGCCACGCCGGCCGCCTTGCGCCAGCGTGCGTATCCACAGAAATATTTAGAATAGAAGCGGCAAACATTTTAATAATAAAAATTAAAAAAACATTACCCTTATCAAATATCCGTGAAATTGATTCTGCTCTCGATTCTGAACAAATTATTTTCTCAGTTTCGCTTATTCCGTTAACACGTTGTTTACAACAACGGATCAACTCACGTTTTATATTAACGGCATATAGGACCGACAAGGCGGCAGACGGCGGTTCGTAAAACGGCCGACCTCCCTGAAGGTCTACAAAAGAGATCGAAACTTGTCGGTCCTATGGCGTCAATATAAAACGTGAGTTGATCCGTTGTTGTATATAGGTTGACTTTTAATTCGTTCTTGATAGAAAAAGGTATGAATGTACTCATGATACTGAACAAGTTTCCCCAAGGAACATAGGTCGAAATACGAAAATCAAGTTTTGACCTCCCATAGAAAATGCATCAGCTGATAGGGCATTTTGTATAGGAGGTCAAATTTGGTTTTTCGTATTTCGACCTATGTTCCTTGGGAAAAGTTGCTCATTATCATGAGTACAACATGCATATCTTTTGCTATCAAGAGCTAATTAAAAGTCAACCTATATAATTAGTTACACTCACTCGAAAAAAAATGGACGGGTTGCACTCCGGGAGTGCCGGCAGAAGTGAAAAGTTAAACATCAACGTTACGGCATGATAGAGGGGAGGCCTTTGCCCAGCAGTGGGTGGGACACTATATAGGCTAGTAATAATAATAACTGAAATTGAAACAAACACAGATAAAAAGTCCAAACATTTGTGATTTGGATTCAGAAGCATCAAAATACAATATCATTATGACTTTTTTGGATTTTTTTTTTAATGTACAGACAAAATATAAATTTACGATTTTACAATATAATAATAGATAACAAATACAAAAAAAATATTTGAACCCATAGCTGTCACATGAATAGAACATAGCAGGTTCAAAAGTCACTTAAAATGATAGAAATGTAATTATTCTGGCAACACTGCTATTGATCACGGTTCTGACTAACTTTCATTGAGCTTTGTAGCAACACGCCTCTAACACATTAGTGTTCATTCATTTATTCTATAGAAAGAACGTGTTATGTGGATCAGTTATTCATATGAAATTACTGCTTACGTTCGTCTCCATTGCCAAAAACCTGCTTCCAAGGGTGAACCCTGGCTCACATGGAAGTCACTTAATAGACTGCGGTTGTGCGTTGGGATGTGTGGGAAATAAGAAAGAGTTGGGACACTTTGCGTTCCACGACACACTTGCTGTCTTGCCCTACGTCTCCAGTTTCTTATGCTTAGGAAAACCTTTCTGGTGCCATCAAGTAGATGTTTATGAAGCCACGTATTTGGTTAGGGGATTGTGTCTACCATAGGCTATAAAAAATTGGGATTGGTACGACTAAAGCTTACACGAGTTTTATGTTTAAGTTTCTGAGGCAGATATGTTTTTGAGACAAATATGAGAGTTGGTGTTAGAAAAGCTGTCAAAAGATTTCTCAAAACGGCTACTTTCAGTGGGCTCAAGTACTTCTTGTCACCGTTTTATTTAGATTGGTAAGTACCTATACCGCGTCAATTTTCATTGGTTGTGCTCCCGAAGCCTATGCAGTGATATTCTCATGCTAAAACCTCTAACATACACACACGGCAATTTCGCGACCAATCTGACTAGATTGACTATCAGATTGTGTAGTGTGGAGCGCGATTCGGTCAAATTGGCCAATTCGAGGAAATTGGGAGTCGAGATCGGCCGATTTGATTATTTGGCAATCAGATTGGGTAGTGTGGACGCAAATTGGGCAATTTCGGCACTAGTCTGCATACAAACGGCTTGCTGAGCGGACGTCGTTGTATTCTCTAATAACATTTAAATGGCTTTTTAAGTTGTTTTCTTTTTAATTACTATTCATTCAATTATTCTCATTCTTTAGAGCCATTTCAGAGGCCTTTGGCGGCTCAACAACTCTGATACCAGGATATTTAAGGTCGGTCTTCGACCTTGAAACCCACACGATATGATGATGATGATTGCCATTCCCTTTTCCACAACCTTTTCTTCACGTTCGATACCCAAAGCTGCAACCAAAACATGTTTTTTTTTGTTTTATACGGCATTATTGACAGACGTCCGTCCAGCACAAAACACAAAATCAAAGGAAATTGGCAATCTGATTGGGTACGTGTAGACGCGCGATCTGATCGTTACGCCAATTTAATTGCCAATCTAGGTGAAAAGTTGGCCGTGTGGAACCCACTTAAACTTTACCGTAAATTAAAAAAAAAAACACTCGAAAATAAAATTTCAGTCACGTGATCGATTCATCATCGAGAATCGCTAAACTGAAGTGGCAGTGGGCAGGGCACATCGCAAGGAGAACCGTTGGCCGATGGGGCGTGAGGGTTCTAGAGTGGCGACCACGTACCGGAAGACGAAGCGTTGGCAGGCTCCCCGCAAGGTGGACCGACGATCTGGTCAAGGTCGCGGGAAGCCGCTGGATGCAAGCAGCGCAGGACCGGTCGTCATGGAGATCTTTAGGGGAGGCCTATGTCCAGTAGTGGACGTCTTTATGGGAAGACAAAAATATTTTTCGAGTGGAAAGAAAAAAATCATCATCAAGCTTATTACCATCATCATTAGAAGGAGCTTCTTCCTCATCTTCGCTACAACTTTCTTTCCGGTTCGGGTAGAGAGCAACAGGATTTCCCACACAATGTCGTTAAAACTTATGACAGCGAGTAATTTTTGTATGGCATTCTATTGTTCCGGTTTGGAGCGGACTGGACCGTTCCGGTATATATGTGCACGCACTTTACAAGCTTGTGTTCAAAAGCTGTTAAAGCGTCAAATGTTGAGCTTATCGGTATTTTACAGGAACATTTAAGTGTGCGTCTAAATTGCTTAACCTAATTCAAGTTCCACCTTTTCCTATCTACCTTCGTGGCACTAGACGCCGGTTGGAGTTCACCCCTTATGTCTTTGATATGCTATTAACCTGGCTCGCCAACTCACCACCACACCACACAGGCCTACTCCCCGTCATTGACTGACCGCTCGCTCTCGCTCTGTTGTCGGTGACGTATGCGCCCGAGACAAGGATGGCTATATCAATATTCAATATACTACACTATCTATTCGCACAAAGCGTTTTGCGCCCTCCCTGCAAATTTGTTCCCCGAATTATACAATCTGGATATTTTCAAGGCAAGAGAGAACAGGCATCTTCTAGGTAGGCATGCTACATCTTCGACTCCATCGTCACTTACCATCAGGTGAGATAGGAGTCAAATGCTTACCTATCCTAAATAAAAAAACCGGCCAAGTGCGAGTCGGACTCGCGCACCGAGGGTTCCGTACCACCACATATATTATTATTAGTTGAAATTTAAGTAAGTTAATGTGCTAGATTTTTTGAGTCTGACACGCGCTTGACCAATTTTTTTATTATTTGTTGTTATTTTATAGCTTATGCACTATAAAAATACCAATTTTCAAGTTTGTAAGTGTTCCCGTTTTTAAAATATAACTAAAACAAAAATCGCCTCCGCGACCATCCAACTTGACCCCTCTCTTATATGAATGTTCTTGAAACGGGACCTCACCACAATTGGTTATCATTAGTTGTGAGAAAAATTTTAATATTTAATGATTTCAGACTTTTCCCTTTATTTGTACTATGAGACCTAGCTTCTTGCCAAATTTCATAATTTTATGTCAACGGGAAGTAACCTGTAGGTTTTGCTTTTTTTTATAAGACATAAAAAGCCATATCTTTTTATTGCGACGTTGTAAGAAAAATAAATTTTCAGATCTTGTGTGGTTCATGGTGGTATTAATTTCAACCTGATACCTCTACCCGTTCGTGAGATAAAGGGTCTTGACAGACAGACAGATAGACAGACAGAAAGACAGACAGACAGACGGACAACAAAGTAATCCTATAAGGGTTCCGTTTTTTTCTTTTGAGGTACGGAACCCTAAAAAGTTATAGACAGCAACTAGTCGGCCAAGCTTGGTGACTTGGTCAAACCTCTAAAATGATCTTTTTTTACTGTCGACTAGCGACCCGCCCCGGCTTCGCACGGGTGCAATGTCCGCAACCGCTATGTCCCTGCATTTTAAATCTGTAATATCTTCGAAAATATTCATTTAAATTATATGCTGTAAAGGGCCATATTGATCTTTATTAAATGCACAATGTATTTAAGGTACTTAATTGGATCAGGATTAATGCTGTATTGCTTAAGATCGCTTCGTAAAAAGAAAACCGGTCAAGTGCGAGTCGGACTCGCGCGCCGAGGGTTCCGATATACCTATAGTATTTTTGGAAGCAATAAAGTCCATTTTCAGGACCGCAAAACTAAATTTGTTTGTAAAGGTTTTTTGCAGATTTCTGAAAAACTGTGCAACTTAGAAAGATCGTTTTATTTTTGCTGTAAAGTTTACATAAACCTCTGTCAACTGTAATTAATTCAGATTTTCCCTTACTCAAACTTCGGAGATAAGGGGGGGGGAATGGTATTTTTTTTGACATTTTTCATCATAACTTGAAAACTAAGAAACTTAAAAAAATACAAAAATATATTTTAAAATGTACAAGTAAAGCCCTTTCATATGATACCCCACTCGACCTAGTAGCGACAATTTGAAATTTGGCCCCCTCTATTTTGGCCCCCTTTACATTAATAATCATACTTTTTTCAAAAAAATTTCATGTGCAATTAAGTTGGGCAACTATATTCTAAAACTATTCCAAATTTCAGCTCGATAGCGTAAGTGGTTGCTGAGATATAGAGGTGTGACAGACAGACAGACAGACAGACAGAGCGGCACCATAAGGGTTCCTTTTTTTTACCATTTTGGTATCGGAACCCTAAAAAAGGATAAAAAGCGGTTATTCTGGGTCATCCCTAAATTAAATTAAAATTAAAATGTCTTTATTTGGTCAGAAACTAATCATAATTACAGATTGTTGGGATCTTCTTTTAAGTAGAATATACCTGTGCCAGAAGAACCCGCTCTTCCATATCTTTCAATTGATACAAGAATAGTTTATGACCTCAAAGAAAAACTAAATTATATAATAACATAATAGAATGAATCCCTAAGAGATAGACATATACCATCGCGGACTTTTTTGTAGACCTTTTTAGGGTGTACAATACTGTTGTTCATCATTTTGATCTATCTCGTAGGGTTCAGCCAGCGTTTGCAATGGAAGCAAAAAAAAATAGAAACCTTTAAAATTATCAGTGTTTCTCTAATATGTTATGCATGTTTTATACATAAAAACCTTTCTCTTGAATCACTCTATCTATTTAAAAAAACCGCATCAAGATCTAAGCGTTCATAGGGACAGACAGCGTTAAGCGACTTTGTTTTATACTATGATAGTGATGGGTTTACTTTTGACATCGATATAGCACTGAGGACAGATGGATTCGGTTCTCTTCAGTTATTCTGTAAATAATCTCCATTTTTAGGGTTCCGATACCAAAATGGTAAAAAAAAGGAACCCTTATGGTGCCGCTCTGTCTGTCCGTCTGTCTGTCACACCTCTATATCTCAGCAACCACTTACGCTATCGAGCTGAAATTTGGAATAGTTTTAGAATATAGTTGCCCAACTTAATTGCACATGAAATTTTTTTGAAAAAAGTATGATTATTAATGTAAAGGGGGCCAAAATAGGGGGGGGGCCAAATTTCAAATTGTCGCTACTAGGTCGAGTGGGGTATCATATGAAAGGGCTTTACTTGTACATTTTAAAATATATTTTTGTATTTTTTTAAGTTTCTTAGTTTTCAAGTTATGATGAAAAATATCAAAAAAAATACCATTCCCCCCCCCTTATCTCCGAAGTTTGAGTAAGGGAAAATCTGAATTAATTACAGTTGACAGAGGTTTATGTAAACTTTACAGCAAAAATAAAACGATCTTTCTAAGTTGCACAGTTTTTCAGAAATCTGCAAAAAACCTTTACAAACAAATTTAGTTTTGCGGTCCTGAAAATGGACTTTATTGCTTCCAAAAATACTATAGGTATATCGGAACCCTCGGCGCGCGAGTCCGACTCGCACTTGACCGGTTTTTATTGTTGTCAGCCTGGTGTGGGCGGTCTGGTCCTGCCTGTGTGTATGTGCAGGGGTCGCACTATGTGTAGCTCTATGGGGACGGTTCGTACAGGAACCCACACTACTCGCGGTGCTAGATGCGCGTATGAACACTGCTAACGCCGTCGCCCCCGCCATTGCCGTCTGTCCTACACCGTCAAGGGTCGCGCAGCTCTTCTCGCAACACATGTAAAGTCAAAGAATCTATTTTATATCCTCCTTTTCCCTCTATCTTTTGTTCGGATAGAAATGGTAGCAACACCATGGCTTGAAGCCTTAGACTTGACTTAACGACAGCTATCATTGACAATAGCCGGGACCAACGCCTTAGCGCGCTTTCCGAAGTACGGAAACGCTCTTATTATTGTGCCACCAGCGGTCACCTATCCGGGTTCTGACTATGGCTAATGTTGCATATTTTTCGTAACAAGGTAATCGGAAAAAAAGAGCAACTGTCACTCGGCCACGAGCGCTTCTTCTCTTACTTGATCCAAAGTTATAATAGTATATTTTGCAATTAGTGAATAAAAGACAGATTTAAAGCGAGGGCCAGAGATCGACTCGCTACGCTCGTGATGGTACTTGTTAGAATCCTGAGCGCAGCGAGTGATTCATGGCCCCGATTTAAATGAATTTTATTCAAGAGTTATTTTTCTTGAATTAAATCTTTATTTTTCTCGTAGTCATGTTATAAAGTATTGTAAAGTATGGTATACGAGAAAAATAAAGTTTTAAGCGAAAATATACATTTAATTAAGAAAAAAAGGAACGTTAAATTAATTTAAATGCACATTAAAATTGGAACAATTTCTAAAATTAAGAGTGATTTTCTTATTATAATTATTAGGATGGTCAACTTGTCAAGCCAAGTCTTCATTATATTCTTTATAAAATGTCGACCAATCAAATCTCGAGGAGTTATTTGCACAAGGAGTTTGTATGTCGAGTATTTTTTGCGCAAGTACGTTGTATAGTATAGCATTGAGATGGAGATCGAATAGGTATATTGGTGTGTTCTAAATTCAAACACCAAAATAGTAATTAAAAGAGCTTTTTATTCACCGTTTTCAGAGAAAAAAAGAATCTTTTTAGAGGGGGAATGGTATAAAGAGTATTGTTTTTACACCTCGTTTTGAATGAATTTTATCTGAACTTCAGGTCTGTGCAAGCGCAAGAGATTTACGCCCTGCCATGGCTGTTCGAAACACTATTGCGCTTCAGAAAACTCGAGCAAGAACAGGTCCAGCTACTGGAACAACTGCTCATCCGGAATAATGTGACACTCTACAGGGCTATCGTAAGACTCTCTTCAAAGTGTAGCAAATTGATCGATTGATGATATTGGCATGGATCAAAATCATTATTAATGTAAATTTAAAACTTCGTCTCTTGGCGATAGATAAGGATATTGGTTGGATGCTGATCACTACCAATTTGACATTTCATCCAACCAATATTCTACTCTATTGTCAGTGTACGAAGTTATAAATTCGACTGTATCGAAGAAGTAATGTATCGGTTTATCGAAGGTTGAGAGTAGACCGCCAGAGGCCAATCGCAACGTTGTCAGATTTACTGAATCGGTCTGAATCGACCTCTATCGATCATGGCTTCCACGATGCAATTTTATTACACTGCGCTGCCGCTCGTCGCCGTGTGAATGTTAAATCGTTTTAAAAAAGCCTTGAATTCAACTTTTTTCAAGATACCTACCGGTAGAAATACGGTAAAATTCGACTTGCAAGTCATGCCCTGCAGAATGCACTTTCAAAATTACATGCAGTTTATAAGGGAAGTCAAAACAATTTATGCATCCGCTTTATTATGTACGGAAAAGTCGCAATTTTAACCGTAATTTTCCAACACATGTTTGTTGGGAAAAGTTGTTCAGTTTTGTCTAGGGAGTAAAATCTGTTTCCGGTAGACCGTCCCTTACACCTTGTATGTTTCTTAAAGAAAGTTGTTTAGTTTCTTAGTGTGAATCTACAGTTTAATGGACATTAAATTTGTGTGTATTCAGATGAATGTAACGGATGTTTGTTCGTCTCTTTTTCGCTCTTGTCGCTGGCAGGGTCGAGATGAACCTTGTGATCAGCTGTTTCACAAGGAGATGACCTCCTGGGGTGCCTGCTGCCTGCTTCCACCTGATAAGTAAGGTTTTTTTATAATTATGTAAAAATTGTTTTCATGATTTCATTTCCAAATCGGGACAAACTGTGAATTTCTATATAGGGTGACTTTTAATTAGTTCTTGACAGAAAAAGGTGTGAATGTACTCATGATACTGAACAGCTTTCCCCAAGGAACATAGGCCAAAATACGAAAATCAAGTTTTGACCTCCCATAGAAACTGCATCAGCTGATAGCGCATTTTGTATGGGAGGTCAAATTAGGTTTTTCGTATTTCGACCTATGTTCCTTTGGAAAAGTTGTTCATCATGAGTACATCCACATCTTTTCAAAAAAATCTAAAAAATGTGATTAACTGCCCTAACCTCTTGAAAGAAATAAACTTTCGTATTCCGCAACGTTCTCTTCGTATACGAGGATTGTTTGATATAAGTTTTGCCCGAACTAATTATGTTCAATATACGTTTTTCAGAAGAGTTTCCAATTTTTATAATAAATTTCAAATTCAAATTTCAAATTTCAAAACTTTATTCCAAAGAAATACTACAGTTATTTTTATTACAAATTCCGCCAAACTGTATAACAGTTTGTTGGCAGAAATTGGCTCCCAATGTTATACTGTTACATAATTGTTACATGCAAAAACTTTTTTTAAAATTTATTTAAAGATAATGAAAACATAATTTTTGAATTTATTTAAAGATACAGAAACACCTTGCAAATAAAAGTAAGCACGCTATATACCTACCTATCTATGTAATATCTAAAAATCTACGCACAAGCTCTGAATCTGATCTCGAAATTTATTTAATAAATATTGCCTAACTTTATTTTTGAATAATCGTTTACTAGTACAGCTTCTTAAATCATCAGGTATTTTGTTAAAAACTTTAGGTACAACGCATTCCCTAACTCGCTCTCCATAGTAATTTATAGCCCTTGGTACCATAAATACATGCCTTTCCCTATTCCTATGTGGTCGTGAATGAGTGACAGGAACTTTAAAATCGTCACTATTAAAGTGGTCTATTGCAACCAGTAAAGATACTTTCTCATGCACCGGCAACATGTTACATTTTACAAATAAACTATTGTAGTCAGCCCTACATTGCTGTTTTGTCTTTTTATCTACCAATATTTTCATAAAGCGAATTTGCAAATTCTTTATTTTATCCAGGTATGTACGGAATGTTTGACCATATATGCTCAGTGCATATGAAAGTATCGAGTCCACCAGGGCATAGTATACGGTATACATCGTTGCTCTGTCAATGAAGAAACTGAGACTGTGAAACTTTACCAGCACCATTCTCAGCTTTTCACAAACTACTTCTACGTGAGTTCCCCACGAAAAGGATGTTTCTACAGTTAGCCCTAGGTACTTGTACTGTTGCACAACCTCAATCTCCCCACAGTTACAACAAATACAATTTCTATGTAAACAAGAATAATCATGACCATTGATCTTTGGGCTTCTGCTCACACACTTGTTATATGGTGAATGTATATGCATACACTTTGTTTTAAGTACATTAATAATTATACCATTGTCATGGGCCCACTTTGTAATGTTGTCAAGGTCTTCTTGTACACATTTCTCAATTTCATTTATATCATTTCCCGAATAAACCAAGCATGTATCATCCGCGTACATATAAATACGGCATTTTTTAACAACGTTGCTCATACTGTTTACATGCATGGAATACCCGAAAGGACCAAAAACTGAGCCTGTTGGTATACCACATGTTACCTGGGCACTTCGCCCTGTAACGCCGCAAACAGCTGTCCTCAGCGTCCGGTGGGATAGGTACGCTTCCAGCCACTTATTTATAGGTCCTCTGATTCCACACTCTTCCATAGCATACAGCAGCTGATGGTGGTCCAACGTATCAAAAGCCTTTTTGAAATCAATGTAGACCACCACCACCTGCTGCCTGCCATTTAGGCTACCGTTCACGTCATCCGCAAACTGTGCAAGCGCGGTCGCCGTACTTCGACCCTGTCGGAACCCATGCTGTACATTAGATAAGATGCCATGTTTCTCGAGAAAGCCACTAATTTGTGAAACAATGTATTTCTCTACTATTTTATTGATAACCGACAAGATGGCTATGGGGCGGTAGTTGGTGTAAACTGTATGTGATCCATTCTTATAAATAGGCCTTATCAAGGCTTCTTTAAGCTCCTGAGGATATGCTCCTCTCTCTACACATAAGTTGATGAACCTCGCAATCACAGGACTTATTTTGGTTTTAATATATTTAATGTCACGCGCACGTATTTTATCTTTCCCTGGCGCTTTTTCACTACTAAGACAGCTTATTATTTTATCAATATCTGACGGAAAAGCATTTTTAAAGCGAATTGAAAGTTGAGCGGGTTGCACATAATCAGATCTGTCTAAAAACTTATGAGTACATACATGCTTAATGGCCATAATTTCTTCCGTGAAAGTAGAAGAGAAGTTATCACACACGTTCAGTAACGGTTCGTTTTTACCTAAGTACTTAAATATTACATCATCTAAGCTAGATTTTGTCCTCCCTGTCCAACTATTAATTTTAGCCCACACTTTTTTCATATCCTTTCCACATTTTAATATTTCCTCTTGCCTATATTTGTTTCTGGCAATATTTATAGCTTTATTTACTTTATTTCTATATTTAGTGTACTCTAAGCGCAAATTCATATCGAGGGGCTTATTTTTCCACCTACGAAACAGCTTGTCTCTGAGACGAATCATTAATTTAAGCCTAGCGTCTACCCACGGTTTAGGTATTCTTTTTTTAGTGATTTTACGCTTAGTTAAAGATTTTTCATAAATATTGCCAAAAACAGCTCTTAACTCTTCATATAGTAACAAAGGACATTGACATACCAATAGTTCGTGCCAGGGATACTCATCCAATAAATTCTTCACCGTTTTATCGCATAACACCTGTATATAGCTATTTTTATCACTCGTTTTGACACAATTCGTATTACATTCTAAAGTCGCACCGATTAGGTAGTGATCTGATACTTTACACGTCAAAACAAAAGACCTAGGCGTCGCCGCCGGTAATCGAATCCAGATATGGTCAATACACGAACGCACCACACCGCCACTAAGTATTTCCTCACGCGTGAAATCTGTTATCGCACACTGCAGGCCCTCTTCACTCATCACGTCCTTGTACTTTCTCGCCGAAATACCTAAAGTTTGCACGTCGCTAATATCGATGTTTACATCACCGACAACAATTAACTCCGTGGCTGATGGTATATTTCTTATATACCGTTGTATCTCCTCGATGAAGTCCATTTTATTAGTTTGCGGAGGTCTGTAGACAGCTATAATGTGCAAAGGGCCGCTTCCATCTCGCAAAAGTTGACCTTGCACTGTTTCGCATAACATGGAGTTGATATTGGTAGCTGTGAACTTATGTTTCTTCTTTACATAGATGAGTATGCCACCTCCCCGTCGATTTTCTCTGGTATTAATGTAACTATCGTACCCGTCGAGCGTAAACAATGGAAATTCCAAAAGTTTAATATTTATTTCTGACAGAATAATCATATCCAAACTGTTTTGACAATCATGTAGAAGTACAAGTAATTCATTGTAATGCTTTTTGAGCGAGCGGATATTCATATGTACAAAATTGAAGTTTAAATTTCCCGCTTTCATCGTTTTGCACCATAACTCTGTACTAGTATATTTATCATATATTATGTTTGATTGTATTGCTTGAAGTTGGTCGTCGAATTTTAATAGATTTTAGTAACTACGTGAGCTTCTTGTGATTTAATAAATACGCAACAAAAATAAGCGACAAACAAGGGTTTCAGGTTTCGCCACTAATCGCAGCTTTGATCCTCGATAGATCGTCAGCTGTACGAATGACTGTAATTTTTTTATTGCTGGGGTCATCTCGCCTGAGCAATATTTTACCATCTTGTACCCACACGTATTTGAACGGAGTGGGCTTCAACTCGTTTTTTACGGTCCACAGGAGGTGTTTCATATGCTTAGGTAGTTCTTCATTGATAAATATGGGCGTTGTATCGCTCTTATCGCCGTAGATATCTGCGTTTGTGAGCCGATTTTTTTTCTTAACTAGCCATTGATTACGCACGGCTCGCGTGGTGACGGTGACGATAAGTGAGCGAGGGCGGGGGGGGCGAGGATGTTTCTCGCCGCCGCCGCCAGCGCGAACCGTTTCACCGGTCGCCGCGCTCTGTTCGTTGGAGTTTCCAATTTTTATAATAAGAATTTGTGTAGTGTGTACCCTTTCCATGATTCGTTAAACAAGATTAAAAATGTTGTAAAATCTAAGCACTTAGTTTATTAAGTTTCTGTTTTTATCTATTTTTAAACAAAACCATTTGTTCCGTAATTCTCACTATACTTGAATTTGTAAATCTTTCCTCCTTAACTATATAGTAGCTAGTACCTTCACTTTTCCCTCAAATTTGTGAATGTTTTTTTTTTATATTTTTATGAACCTCCAGGTCTTTATCTATATATATATAAAAGAAGAAGGTGACTGACTGACTGACATATCAACGCACAGCCCAAACCGCTGGGTCTAGAGATTCCAAATTTGGCATGTAGGTTCCTTATGAGGTCTAAGGGTGCACTAAGAACGGGTTTTACAAAATTCCACCCCTAATGGGGATAAAATAGGGGATGAAAGTTTGTATGAAAGTCCGTCAGTTTTGAAGTTAGGATCTTCAAAATTTGTATTTAGGCTGCCGACTAAAAATTAATATTTACGTGTCTCAGGGTTTTTGAAAATTCGACACCCTTAAGGGTAAAAAGGGGGATGAAGTTAAAAATTCTTTATTTTTAAAGTAAAATCCAAATAAATTAATATTTAGGCATTAATGATGTAATTCTATGCAACGTTCATCACTGTTATTGAAATTCCACCCCAAAATCAACCCCTAAAAAAGGGAAATGGGGTGAAAAAGTCTAAAAACCAATATGGGTATCGTTTGTATGGTTTATCGGGTCGCTGATAACGAAAACTACAACAATTTTGAAATCCAACGTGGTGGACGTTAAATACCATCATTCCCTTGGGATGGGGTTGGGGTGCGATAGGGTTGAAATGTGAATATGGGTGTCGTTTGTATGGTTTATCGGGTCGTTGATTACGAAAGCTACAACAACTTTGAAATCCAACGTGGTGGACGTGAAATACCATCATCCCCTGGGGATGGGGTTGGGGTGAGATAGGTTTGAAATGTCTAAAAATAAATATGAGCGTCGTTTCTATGTTAAGGATAGCGGTTAAATTGGCGTTAGGGGTAGGGATAGGGGCAGGGAGAGGTAGAGGCAGAGGTAGAGATGTAGAGAGGTAGAGAGTTAGAGATGTAGAGAGGTAGAGAGGTAGAGAGGTAGAGAGGTAGAGAGGTAGAGAGGTAGAGAGGTAGAGAGGTAAAGAGGTAGAGAGGTAGAGAGGTAGAGAGGTAGAGAGGTAGAGAGGTAGAGAGGTAGAGAGGTAGAGAGCTAGAGAGGTAGAGAGGTAGAGAGGTAGAGAGGTAGAGAGGTAGAGAGGTAGAGAGGTAGAGAGGTAGAGAGGTAGAGAGGTAGAGAGGTAGAGAGGTAGAGAGGTAGAGAGGTAGAGAGGTAGAGAGGTAGAGAGGTAGAGAGGTAGAGAGGTAGAGAGGTAGAGAGGTAGAGAGGTAGAGAGGTAGAGAGGTAGAGAGGTAGAGAGGTAGAGAGGTAGAGACGTAGAGACGTAGAGACGTAGAGAGGTAGAGACGTAAAGAGGTAAAGAGGTAGAGACGTAGAGAGGTAGAGAGGTAGAGAGGTACAGGCACAGGTAGAGGTAGAAGGAGAGGGAGAAGGAGGGGAAAGGGGAGAGGGAGGGAGAGAGGGAGGGGGAGGGGTGAGGGAGAGGGAGGGGGAGAGGGAGGGGCAGGGGGGAGAGGGAGGGGCAGAGGGGAAGGAGGAGAGACAGAGGGAGGGGGAGGGTGAGAGGAAGGGGGGAGAGGGAGAGAGAGGAGAGGGTTTTAGTTTTTCTCAATTACTTCTGCGAATTGGCTCTTTTGAAATTTTGCATAAAGGTGTCTCTCATCTCTCTCTTTACATTTGTTAGGATACTGCTGCTAGGTTCCTCTGTTCTAAGTAATTTATGAGTCATCATAACATCCCATGAACGTCCACTACAAGACAGGGAGCTCCCTCCAGAATTCTAGCTTTTGCTGGAAAAATGTGGATGGTAAGTACCATAGTCACCTCGCTTGTTAGCGTTACGGCTGGCACTATGTACCGCGGTTGTAGGTGACCGCAGTAAGTAAGATGTTAGACACAAAGGAGGATGCTGCTGCCCATCCTCCAGTTAACCCTTAGTCGCCTCTTACGACACCCACGGGTATGTATGGGTTGGTACTATTCTTTGCCGGCACCACACGGGACTGTGTATTGTCTGTATATTATACAGGGTGGCCAAAAAGTCGTGGATCAAACGAAACAGGGAGATAAAGGAGGTAATTTCCAACAAAAAATCTTTCCCCAGCATGGCCATAACTTCATTGCACGAAAAGATATGAATTATTTTAGTTTTTTCAATGAAACTACCGAGTTTTTTTACAATTTAATCAGTAAAAAATTAAATTGATTAAAAACAATAAAACAAAAGGTGTTGTATTATGAGTCGATAATGTATCAATACTACAAAAATTGTATTGCAGCTCTTGGTATCAAACTTAACGAGCAATGATTTTTTTTCCGTAAATTTTAAAGCGTTACAAAAAATTACTTCTCACTTTAAGAGCACTTATTTGAAAAAAAATGTATTACGGAAAAGTGACTTTGTATTAAAAAAAACTTGCTGGTTTAATGCTGATTCAAATGAAGTACAACACTTTACTCTTTGATCTTTAGTTTTGGATTTATGGTCGTTTTTTCGTATCAAGGTGCAAATTTAACAAAATGGTAAATTTAAAGAAAAAAAGATTTTTTCTCATACATACTAGGTAGTAATTTCACAAGCCATCATGAAATAAAAGAACGATTATGACTTAGTAATTTTTTATTAAAATACAAAATTTTACATTAAATGTTCAAAGTTCCTACCTCTGACCATAATGCACAATCTGCACCGCCTAGTAAAATTCGCACGTAATCGGCATTCCAAATTTGTTATGTTAATTAAGTATTTTTAAAACCATATTATACCGACTGCACGAACTCCGAGTTTGATTTCCCACTGTAGCCACCCGCTTATCATAATTTGTTTCTAAATACAATAAATAAATAAAATCTTTTGCTATCAAGAACTAATTAAAAGTAACCCTATATAGCGTAATAATAAAATATCTGATCATACTTGGTACCTTCTGAACAACTAACCCCGAAAAATATTAAAAAGGACGGGTTGCACTCCGGGAGTGCCGGCAGAAGTGAAAACAAAAAAAAATAGTTTTACAGCTGCCATCCGAAATATAGATCTCATCGAGACCTATCATTTCTCTCAGCACATGAGTAGTCTAGGGTCAGTAGTTTTCGAGTTATAGCTATTTTTAGTTTGACAGCTGTCATCCGAAATGTAGATCTCATCGAGACCTATCATTTGTCTCAGCAGATGAGTAGTCTAGGGTCAGTAGTTTTCAAGATATAGCTATTTTTAGTTTGACAGCTGTCATCCGAAATGTAGATCTCATCGAGACCTATCATTTGTCTCAGCAGATGAGTAGTCTAGGGTCAGTAGTTTTCAAGATATAGCGATTTTTAGTTTGACAGCTGTCATCCGAAATGTAGATCTTATCGAGACCTATCATTTGTCTCAGCACACGAATAGTCTAGGGTCAGTAGTTTTCGAGTTATAGCGATTTTTAGTTTGACAGCTGTCATCCGAAATGTAGATCTCATCGAGACCTATCATTTGTCTCGGCACATGAGTAGTCTAGGGTCAGTAGTTTTCGAGTTATAGCGATTTTTAGTTTGACAGCTGTCATCCGAAATGTAGATCTCATCTAGACCTATCATTTGACTCTGCACATGAGTAGTCTAGGGTCAGTTGTTTTCGAGTTATAGCGAGTTTTAGTTTGACAGCTGTCATCCGAAATGTAGATCTCATCGAGACCTATCATTTGTCTCAGCACGTGAGTAGTCTAGGGTCAGTAGTTTTCGAGTTATAGCGATTTTTAGTTTGACAGCTGTCATCCGAAATGTAGATCTCATCGAGACCTATCATTTGTCTCAGCACATGAGTAGTCTAGGGTCAGTAGTTTTTAAGTTATAGTGATTTTCAGTTTGACAGCTGTCATCCGAAATGTAGATCTCATCGAGACCTATCATTTGTCTCAGCAGATGAGTAGTATAGGGTCAGTAGTTTTCAAGTTATAGCGATTTCTAGTTTGACAGCTGTCATCCGAAATGTAGATCTCATCGAGACCTATCATTTGTCTTAGTACATGAGTAGTCTAGAGTCAGTAGTTTTCGAGTTATAGCGATTATTATTATGACCCGAACCCGAACCCGAACCCGTACCCGTACCCGTACCCGTATCCGTATCCGTATCCGTACCCGTACCCGTATCCGAACCCGTACCCGTATGACAAAGACAAAAAAAATGTTTTGGTCTTTATCACACTTAAGAACTTTTAAAAAAATTGGTTTATCCATACAAATAGTGCGTCGCCAATACTGGAATTTGTATGGGACGACCAAATAAATTTTTCATTTTCCGGCCTATGTTTCTCATGGAAAGTTGTTCAATTTCATGACCTAAGTACCACACTCATCATTCTAACGCTCTGGTTAAAAATTTGCACCAGCTCATACGAGTATTTGGATTTTAGATTTGTGTTTGTAGTTTCTTAAGACGATATGTACATTTTTTTGGGTATTTTAGAGACAAATATCTTTTTATTTACTCAGTTTCTTGCCGTGATTTTCAGGTATGTGTTTCTTGACCATTCATGTGAGGGCATCACTAAGACCAAAACATGATTACTGAAAATCGACTACACAAAATTAAAATCCAAAGTTGCCTCTTCAATTTTCGTTTCTTTCTCTTTTTGTGTAATCTGAGGTGTTTTAAGTATTGAAATTAAGTATAAAGAAAGGTATTCGTAGTTGCTAGGGTTGACTAAAGCTAAAATTTTATTTTATTTCTTAGTTTTTACAAAAAGTCGATATTTTATATCGGGCGCTTACGTCATTTAGTTTTGGTGCACGCGCACTACATCTGTCGCAGTCTAATACGTTGCGGAAGTAATTATTTTATTCCTTTCTTTCACCGATCAGTTGCCCGTGACCTTCTGTCGACGACAGACCTGTATTCGTTGTTCCCAAATCCAACCTTTCACGCGCAATAAAAACTATTTCATCAAAAAATATATTTTATAATTATTTTTGAGAGATTGTCATTGTAGCCCTAGATGAGAATTTTTATTTGTGATCAAAGTAAATACCAACCTGATTACAGCTTACAGCACATGAGTAGTCTAGGGTAAGTAGTTTTCAAGTTATAGCGATTTTAAGTTTGACAGCTGTCATCCGAAATGTAGATCACATCGAGACCTATCATTTGTCTCAGCACACGAATAGTCTAGGGTCAGTAGTTTTCGAGTTATAGCGATTTTTAGTTTGACAGCTGTCATCCGAAATGTAGATCACATCGAGATCTTTCATTTGTCTCAGCACACGAGTAGTCTAGGGTCAGTAGTTTTCGAATTATAGCGATTTTTAGTTTGACAGCTGTCATCCGAAATGTAGATCTTATTGAGACCTATCATTTGACTCAGCACATGAGTAGTCTAGGGTCAGTAGTTTTCGTGTTATAGCGATTGTTAGTTTGACAGCTGTCATCCGAAATGTAGATCTCATCGAGACCTATCATTTGTCTCAGCACATGAGTAGTCTAGGGTCAGTAGTTTTCAAGTTATAGCGATTTTTAGTTTGACAACTGTTTTTAGTTTGACTGCTAAAAAAAGAGCCGAGACAAAAAAAGATGTTTTGATCTTTATCACACTTTAGAACTTTTGTATGTATAAATTGAACCTGCTCTAACTTGGTACGCTTATTTGCAAATCCATTCCTATACTTCATCCGAGATCTGAAGATCTGACGCGACAAAGACAAAATAGATGTTTTGGTCTTTATCACACTTTAGAACTTTTGTATATATTGAGCCTGCTCTAACTTGGTATAAGATCTGACGTGACAAAGACGCTACATCTGATGCGAATTTATAATTTTTTCCCATCTTAAAAAGTGCTGGGCGCCGCTAAAAAAGTTTTCATTTCAAAAATCCCCAGCAGCATCTGTTTTCCTGATAATTTGCAAAAATTTCTCCAAAACAAAAAAGAAAAGTTAAATCTTTTTGGAAATGTCTAAAAAGTGATGATGGTACCGTTCCTATCAAGTACAAGGTAAATTCTACGGAATTCACGGAATAGCAGCATGTTTTTACAATTGGCAAAATTTGAGATTTTCAAAATGCTCTTGTGGTTAGAGTTTTAAACCTAGGTTAATGAAACTTTACGCAGGTCTTTAACTAGTGCTTCTACTTGTTACTGCAATAATAATCTGGATCAATATTGGATTTGCGTTGACACTAAAAGAAGAAGATCTGGGTAACACTGACGTGTAGCGGCAGCAATGCGTTTGTATACATGAACAAATGGTGTTATTGGAGATTCTTGCTCCTTTTCTGCATCGATGCAGAAAAGGAGCAAATTCTGCATTCTGAATGATGTCATTATGAGAATCATTTCTCGCACACCACTTTCGATCGCTTTTGAATAAAAAAATACTTGGAAATATGCAGGAAAAGAAGAACAGCACAGGCAACACTGACTGACACAAGGAGGTTTAAGTAGCAGCTCTTTATGCTAAGGAGGGAGCCATAACCGTATCCATTTCTAGCGAGGGACCTCCATACTAAAATGTATGAAAAAAATTTTATATCCCAAAAACGTAAAAGTTTTGTCTTTCTCTTTAAGAAATATATAACTTAAAAGTAATAATCTTGTTACTACAGTTTTTCTGGTAAGAATACTTACCATTCAAGAAAAAAACCGGTCAAATGCGAGTCGGACTCGCGCGGATTCCGATGGGTTCCGACGTGCCTATAGTATTTTTGGAAGCAATAAAGTCCATTTCTAAAAACTGCAACTTAGAAAGATCGTTTTATTTTTGCTGTAATATTTACATAAACTTCTATCGCCTGTAATTAATTCAAATTGTTCCTTCCACAAACTTCGGAGATGGTTTTTAGGGGAGGGGAATAGTATTTATTTTTTATTTTTTTTATCATATTTGAAAACTAAGAGTTGTAAAAAAATATAAAAATATATTCTAGAATGTACAAGAAGAGCCCTTTCTTATAATACCTCACTCGACCTAGTAATGACAATTTGAAATTTTGCCCCCCCACCCCTACTTGGGCCCCCTTGACATTAATAATCATAACTTTTTGTTGATTATCTCATGTGCAGTTAAGTTGGACAACCATATTCTAAAACTATTCCAAATTTCAAGTCTAAAGCATGAGTGGTTGCTGAGATATACAGGTGTGACAGACAGACAGATAAAGTCGCACCATAAGATAAGGGTTCCTTTTTTTACCATTTTGGTATCGGGACCCTAAAAAACGCTGTTAAAAATCACGCATTTTTGGCTATTACGGATCATTTACGCTTCAATTCACAAGTTAAAAAGATATATTTTTACTTTCGCATATTACAAGGTTTGGATGAAACATTAGATTTGTTTGAATTGTAAAACGTTACCTAGACCCTGGTTTTTTGACCGACTTGTCATAGTCGACTAGGAGACGCTTAACACGTCTAGTCCGTCATATAGGACTCTATACATTTTTACTCTGAGGTTGTCAAAATGACGTAAGTAGTTCCGCTTTTGGCCATTCTACAGAAAAGTTGGTCAAGCTGTACATATTTTATTGTACATACTACTTGCTAATACTACTAATAATAATACCTGTCCCGTGTAGTGCCGGCAAAGAATAATACCAACCTATACATACCCGTGGGTGTCGTAAGAGGCGACTAAGGGTTATAAACTGGAGTATGGGCAGCAGCATCCTCTTTTGTATCTTACATCTTACTTACTGCGGTCACCTACAACCGCGGTCCATGGTGCCAGTCGTAAAACGCTAACAAGCGAGGTGACTATGGTACTTCCAGCATTTTTCCAGCAAAAACTAGAATTCTACAAAAGTACGTATCCATTGATCGAACAGAGTAATGGAGTCGCTATTACTGACAGACCTGGCGGACGGAATGTAGGGACATACGAAAAAACCAGTCAAGTGCGAGTTGGACTCGCGCGCCGAGGGTTCCGATATACCTATAGTATTTTCGGAAGCGATAAAGTCCATTTTCAGGACCGCAAAACTAAATTTGTTTGTAAAGGTTTTTTGTAGATTTCTAAAAAACTGTGCAACTTAGAAAGATCGTTTTATTTTTGCTGTAAAGTTTACATGAACTTCTGTCAACTGTAATTAATTCAGACTTTTCCTTACTCAAACTTCAGAGATAAGGGGGGGGAAGTGGTATTTATTTTGACATTTTTCATCATAACTTGAAAACTAAGTAACTTAAAAAAATACCAAAATATATTTTAAAATGTACAAGTAAAGCCCTTTCATATACTATATGAAGATACCCCACTCAACCTAGTAGCGATAATTTGAAATTTGGGCCCCCCCATTTTGGCCCCCTTTAATAATCATACTTTTTCAAAATTTTTTCATGTGCAATAAAGTTGGGCAACTATATTCTAAAACTATTCCAAATTTCAGGTCGATAGCATAAGTGGTAAGCTGTGCGGTGCCGGCCTAAAAAGAATAGTACCGACGCATCTCTTCCCGTGGGTGTCGTAAGAGGCGACTATGAAATGAAATCCAGAGGATGGGCAGCAGCGTCCTTCTGTGTATTATTTCATCTTACTGTGGGCGCCAACCCGTCTGCCAAGCGTGGCGACTATGGTAAAACCCCCTAAGAATCAACATGAATCACAATAATAGTCTCCGGCCCCTAGTCCCCGGCGGCCCCGCTATTCCTGGCTCCGGTAGCGGCCATGGTAACGGTGGGGCAGGGGGTGCGAAGAATTCCCGGCGGATGTCAAGCTACCAACAACGACGACCTCTGGCCCTGGCAACTTATAACACGCGCACATTGCGGACCAACGAGAAGGTTGCAGAACTCGAAGAAGAATTGAGCAGGTTACACTGGGACGGACGTCAGCTTGTACGAGATTAGAATGGCTCTCAGACAGCTTAGAAACAACAAGGCACCCGGGCACGATGGAATTACGGCTGAGCTTCTGAAAGCAGGCGGAAGGCCAGTGCTTAAAGCTCTTCAGAAGCTGTTTAATTCTGTCATACTCGAAGGGAAAACGCCACAGGCATGGCACAGAAGTGTGGTGGTACTCTTCTTCAAAAAGGGTGATAAGACCCTGCTGAAGAATTACAGACCCATCTCACTTCTGAGCCATGTCTATAAGCTGTTCTCGAGAGTTATTACGAACCGTCTCGCGCGCAGGCTCGACGACTTCCAGCCTCCCGAACAAGCCGGTTTTCGTAAAGGCTTCAGTACCATAGACCACATACATACGATACGGCAAGTTATACAGAAGACCGAAGAGTATAAACAGCCACTTTGCCTGGCGTTTGTGGACTATGAGAAGGCCTTCGATTCGATCTAGACGTGGGCCGTGCTACGATCTCTCCAGAGGTGCCAAGTCGACTGTCGGTACATTGAAGTGTTGAAGGATCTGTACAAAAACGCCACTCTGTCAGTTCGTCTTCAGGACCAGGACTCGAAACCTATCTAATTGCAGCGAGGAGTGAGACAGGGGGACGTCATATCTTCTAAACTGTTCACCGCTGCATTGGAAGACGTCTTCAAACTCCTGGACTGGAAAGGACTTGGCATCAACATCAATGGCGAGTACATGACCCACCTTCGATTTGCCGACGATATTGTCGTAATGGCTGAGACCCTGGAAGATCTCGGCACGATGATCAATAACCACAGTAGAGTTTTACAACAAGTGGGTCTTAAAATGAACATGGATAAGACGAAAATTATGTCTAACGCCCTTGTTGTACCCACTCCACTCAAAGTTGGAGACTCTACGCTCGAAGTTGTTGATGAGTACGTATACCTGGGACAAACAGTCCAGCTGGGTAAATCCAACTTAGAGAAAGAGGTTACTCGTCGAATCCGACTCGGATGGGCAGCGTTCGGGAAGCTCCGCAATATCTTCACGTCCAAAATACCGCAGTGTCTCAAGACGAAAGTCTTTGACCAGTGTGTGTTGTCAGTGATGACATATGGCACCGAGACGTGGCCGCTCACGATGGGCCTTATCAGAAAGCTCAAAGTCACCCAAAGGACTATGGAAAGGGCTATGCTCGGAGTCTCTCTGCGCGATCGAATCAGAAATGAGGAGATCCGCAGAAGAACTAAAGTAACGGACATAGCCCTGAGAATCGCTAAACTGAAGTGGCAGTGGGCAGGGCACATCGCAAGAAGAACCGATGGCCGATGGGGCGTGAGGGTTCTAGAGTGGCGACCACGTACCGGAAGACGAAGCGTTGGCAGGCCCCCCACAAGGTGGACCGACGATTTGGTCAAGGTCGCGGGAAGCCGCTGGATGCGAGCAGCGCAGGACCGGTCGTCATGGAGTTCTTTAGGGGAGGCCTATGTCCAGTAGTGGACGTATTTCGGCTGATATGATGAGCATAAGTGGTTGCTGAGATATAGAGGTGTGACAGACAGACGGACAGACAGACAGACAGAGCGGCACCATAAGGGTTCCTTTTTTTTACCATTTTGGTATCGGAACCCTAAAAACGCGCGGCTTTTGTTAGCTTCGTTCATCTGCGTCACAGAATACCATATATGTACTAGTGTCTGCTTACCTATACTGAAAGTAGGTATAGTTAAATATAAGAGCGTAAATTGTTTTTTTTAGTAAACAGTGTTACTTCGAGAGGTCTTTTTATTTTTCTTTAATTTTTTACATAAACTTCTATCGACTGTAATCAATTCAGATTTTTCGTTTCGTTTTTATAGACTTTTTTAGTTTAACTGTAAAATGAGTCGTAAAAAAATACAAAATTTATTTTACTGCATAATTTCGACTTTAGGTGATTATAAAACCCTTAATCATACTATTCGGCATCTAAATAAACTATTTATAACAATAAGCTAAATGTTTCTATTTAAAAAGATTTTATATAACGCAACTCCTTGCATTTCTATGCTTGTTGCGGCCAGCGTGCCGCGTGCGGCGGGTGCTCAGTGCGTGTATTTTGTGCGGGGAGCGGGGGGGTCGAGCGAGAAGACTCCGCCCATTGAGCGTTAAATATTTTCAGACATATCCTCTTAAGTAGGTACTTATTATTTGCAGAAGGAACCATATCATCTGTTCCCTTGGGTTATTTAAAAAAACCGGCCAAGTGCGTGTCGGACTCGCGCCCTAAGGGTTCCGTACCTATCTACCATATCTATACATATAATAAAAGAGTAGAAACCGCGTGTCTGTACTTTTGATACATTTATAAAAAAATTAGTGTGGGCGATAAGAAACGACTAATAGAACTCAAAAATATGTTTTCTGAACTTTTTGTCTGTCTGTCTGTCTGTATGTTTTCGATAAACTCCGAAACTACTGAACGGATTTTCTTGCGATTTTCACAAATAGATTAAGCTTAGCTCTGAGCAACATATAGGCTATGTTTCATTCAAATCGGTTCACTCAATCAGAAGCTACACTAATGTAAAGTATCAAATTGCCTGTACGATAATAACTCACAAACCGATTCAAACTGAGTTTTCAATAACGAGTTTGGCTTACTTTTGTGCAACATAAAAGTTTAGTTTCATTGCAAACGGTTCACTCAGACAGAAGGTACGCTAAGTTTCTTGCGGCAGCGCAAATAACTCACAAACTATTGAACGGATTCAAACGGGGTTTTCAATAAACTGTTAAGCTTACTTCTTTGCAACATACTAGCTTACTTTCATTGAAAACGGCTCACTCAGACAGGTGTGCGAAATTTCCAGCGAAGGCGCCAATATCTCACAAACAACTGAACAACGCGTTTGGCTTACTCCTGTGCAATAAATAAGCTTAGTTTCATTGCGATAGGCAGGTTCACTCTGACAGAAGATACACAAAGTTTCAAGCTGCAGAACCAAGAACTCATCTACTGAACTGGTTCAAAGTCAAACGAGGTTTTCAATGACGCGTCGGGCTTCTTCCTGTGCAACATATAAGCTTTATTTCATTGCAAACGGTTCACTCAGACAGAAGGTTCGCGAAATTTTAAGCGGCCGCACCAATACCACACAAACTACTTGAACGACTTAAACGGGGTTTTCAATAACGTATTTGGGTTGCTAACGTGCAATATTTGAACTTTTTTTTTATTGCCATCAGTTCATTCAAACAGATAAAAGGCGAGTTCAAAGTTTCAAGCTGTGAAACCGAGCTGAAATCAAAAAAAGCTTATAATTTTGTACGGAAGAAAGCCAAATACGTTCTTGAAAATTCCGTTTGATCCGGTCCAGTTGTTTGTGTAATAGTCGTGGGTACAGCTTAAGATTGGTAAAATCTAGATTTAGTTTTATTGTAAAAATAATAATAAAAAAATTCCTGTTTCGCCATGGCGGTGCAACAAATATAAAAAAAACCGGCCAAGTGCGAGTCGGACTCGCGCACTGAGGGTTCCGTACCACCACATAAACATAATTGTATTAGTTGAAATTTCAGTAAGTTAATGTGCTAGATTTTTTGAGTCCGACACGCGCTTGACCAAATTTTATTATTTGTTGTTATTTTATAGCTATAAACATACTATTTTTCAAGTTTGTAAGTTTTCCCGTTTTTAAATGGAACTAAAACAAAAATCGCCTCAGCGACCATCCATTTTGACCCCTCTCTTATATGAATGTTCTTGAAACGGGAGCTCACCACAATTGGTTACCATTAGTTGTGAGAAAAGTTGTAATATTTAATGATTTCAGACTTTTCCCATTATTTGTACTGTGAGACCTAGCTTCTTGTCAAATTTCATAATTTTAGGTCAACGGGAAGTACCCTTTAGGTTTTGCATTTTTGAATAAATGTATGGAGATGAGGACATAAAATGCCATATCTTTTGATTGCGTCGTTGTAAAAAATTTAAATATTCAGATCTTGTGTGGTTCATGGATCCTAATATATGGTATGAATTTCAACTTGATACCTTTACCCGTTCGTGAGATAAAGGGTCTTGACAGACAGTCAGACAGACGGACAACAAAGTGATCCTATAAGGGTTCCGTTTTTTTCTTTTGAGCTACGGAACCCTAAAAATTATGAAAGTTCTAAAGTTTTGAAAACTTAGTAAGTAGTATAAACGAAATACTTCAAAAATTAAAGAGAGAAGTGAATAATTGTTTTTTTAGGAATGTCTTTTAAGGGAAGAGATAAGTTACAAAGATTGTAAGGAAGTGAAGTCCAACAGTTTTGAGCTTTGTATGTAGGTACATGTAGAGTTAAAAGCATGTGAAGCTAGACACGTTGGACTTCGTACCGCTCTTTTTTCAGTAGCCACAGAAGCTAAAGTGACTGAGCCTCAGATTTAGTTAGGCTTTGTTTTGTATAAGAAATAACGAAACCCGTATCATAGTTACTCCGCGTGGAATTCGACTATGATTTTACACTTACGATGGTAGTGGGCGACCTAACAAAAATCCGTATTAGGGCTCCCGCACACGACCGAGAATCGGTGGCCGATTTTTTTGTCGGCATCCCGCTCTGACGTGTTATCACCTGAATCTTCCGTCCTTGTCCTGGCCGATAATCGCCCACCGATTCTCGGTCGTGTGCGGGAGCCCTTATCGGTACTCTGTATACCTAATAGTAATAATATAAAGGCGAGAACTGCACTGTCTGTCTGTCTATCTGTCTGTCTGTCTGTTACGCTTTTATGACTAATCCGATAAACCGATTGTGATCAAAACTTGGTACGAAGGTAGTTTGAACCATGGGAAAAGTCATTAGCTACTTTTTCTGAACCCCACGCGGACGGAATCGCGGGCAACAGCTAGTGATATACTAAAAGCTTTTTGCTCTTTGATTTTAAAAACTCCGCGACCATCCAACTTGACCCCTCTTTTATAGAAAAGTTCTTGAAACGGGAGCTCACCTTAATTGGTTACTATTAGTTGTGAGAAAAATTGAAATATTTAATGATTTTAGACTTTTCCCTTTCTTTGTACTGTGAGACCTAGCTTCTTGGCAAATTTTATAATTTTAGGTCAACGGGAAGTATCCTGTAGGTTTTGCTTTTTACCCGACTGCCCCAAAACAGGAGGGTTATGTTATTCGAGTGTATGTATGTATGTATATATGTATGTATGTATGTCGATTTCTTTGTCGCGCTCTGCAGCCAAAACGGCTTGGTAGATTTCAACATGTGAGGTGTCGTTAGGTTCGTATTCATTGTAGGAGTGTCATGGGGTATAAAAATAATTTAAAAGTACTAAATAAAAAAACTATTTCAAAAAACAAAATACCCGACTGAAAAAAGAATCTCAATCGGTTTCCGATTGAGATGAAAGTTTGCATGCGTATGCGAATTGAATGACAATGCAATGTTATTGTAACTAGGAGCTGATCTGATGATGGAGCCGGAAGATATCCATAAAAAAGTGGAGATATTACTGCGTTTCAGAATCCTACAGCGCCATCTGTTGGTGGGTAGCGTCGCTTGCTCACCTGGTAATATTTTATTGATAAAACAACTGTGTTAGATTTCCTTATAAAATATTTGGGTTTAGCTAGGCCTTTTGGAAAAAAAATCACTTAGTTTTAACATACAAAGGAATGACTAAATTTCACGTGCAAGATGCTGCATTCATTACTTTTGTAATACGAGTACTGTAGTTTGTCCACTCCATACCAGAGGCGCTGTTTTTATTACCGCGTTTCAGAAACCTACAGCGCCATCTGTTAGTGGGTAGCGTCACTTACTCATCTGGTAATATTTTATTGATAAACCAACTCTGGGAGGTTTCTTTATAAAATATTTGGGTTTAGCTAGGCCTTTTGGAAATAATTTTCTTTTTTTTAACATATAAAGTAATGACTAAATTTCCCGTGCAAGATGCAGCATTATGGGGCTACCTCCCGTCCACTAGCGCCCCCATCAGTTAAAAAAATATTACTTGCTAAATACAAAACTTGTCAAATATCCGGAAAGACAATTTGAATTAATTAATATCTTGGGTTTGGGCTCGTCTGATTCCAGGCTGTGTAAAGAGTTGTTTTTGTATGTATGTATGTATGTCGATTTCTTTGTCGCGTTCTGCAGCCTTAACGGCTTGATAGATTTTAACATGTGAAGTGTCGTTAGATTTGTTTTCATTGTAGGAGTGTCAAATGGAATAATAATTTAGTACGGCACCTTTGAAGAGAAAAAAAGGTGAAATATTTTTTTTAAATAATTACTTTTACAACATGGGTATCAAACAATAGCTGGTAAAAACCTGATTCTAAGGTTGAGGCAATTTTTTTAATATAACTTGACGTAGCAAATCTGAAAACTAAAAAGTTTAAAATAAAAAATTCTTAAATAACAAAAAACCCAACTGCTTAGCACAAGAGAGGAAAACCAGCTTAAATCTATTGGATTTGGTAACTTGAATTGTATGAGATACTGCAGGCGGGGACGAACAAAATTAAGTCGTAAACATCCACAAAACGTTTTTTCGTCCCCGCCTGCAGTATCTCATACAATTCAAGTTACCAAATCCAATAGATTTAAGCTGGTTTTCCTCTCTTGTGCTAAGCAGTTGGGTTTTTTGTTATTTAATAATTTTTTATTTGCATAAATGAATGGAGATGAGGACATAAATAGCCATATCTTTTGATGGCGTCGTTGTAAAACATTAAAATTTTCAAATCTTGTGTGGTTCATAGACCTTAATATTCGTTATCAATTTCAACCTGATACCTTTACCCGTTCGTGAGAAAAAGGGTCTTGACAGACAGACAGACAGACGGACAACAAAGTGATCCTATAAGGCTTCCGTTTTTAGGGTTCCGATACCAAAATGGTAAAAAAAAAGGAACCCTTATGGTGCCGCTCTGTCTGTCTGTCTGTCCGTCTGTCTGTCACACCTCTATATCTCAGCAACCACTTATGCTATCAACCTGAAATTTGGAATAGTTTTAGAATATAGTTGCCCAACTTAATTGCACAAGAAAAAATTTTGAAAAAAGTATGATTATTAATATAAAGGGGGCCAAAATAGGGGGGGCCAAATTTCAAATTGTCGCTACTAGGTCGAATGGGGTATCATATGAAAGGGCTTTACTTGTACATTTTAAAATATATTTTTGTATTTTTTTAAAGTTATTAATATATTAATATAAGTTTTTTAGTTTTAAAGTTATGATGAAAAATGTCAAGAAAAATACCATTCCCCCCCCCTTATCTCCGAAGTTTGAGTAAGGAAAAATCTGAATTAATTACAGTTGACAGAAGTTTATATGAACTTTACAGCAAAAATAAAACGATCTTTCTAAGTTGCACGTTTTTCAGAAATCTGCAAAAAACCTGTACAAACAAATTTAGTTTTGCGGTCCTGAAAATGGACTTTATTGCTTCCAAAAATACTATAGGTATATCGGAACCCTCGGCGCGCGAGTCCGACTCGCACTTGACCGGTTTTTTTTATTTTGAGGTACGGAACCCTAAAAATATTTAACTGATGCTTATTAGTTGTATAGTTGCAAGGTTTGTGAGGTCACCGCTTGCAACCCACACGATATAAATGATGATGATTAGTTGCATATTCTCCCCAAAAACAACCACACTTTTGGTATACAACGTATACAATATTGACCGAAAGTCCTTGTCCAGCTATTGACGTTTGATAGGTTGTACAGAGGAAGCCTTTTTAGGGTTCCGTAGCCTAATGGCAAAAAACGGAACCCTTATAGATTCGTCATGTCTGTCTGTCCGTCCGTAAGTCACAGCCACTTTTTTCCGAAACTATAAGAGCTATACTGTTGAAACTTGGTAATTAGATGTATTCTGTGAACCGCATTAAGATTTTCATACAAAAATAGAAAAAAAAACAATAAATTCTAGGGTTCCCCATACTTAGAACTGAAACCCAAAAATTTTTTTTTTCATCAAACCCATACGTGTGGGGTATCTAAGGATAGGTCTTCAAAAATGATATTGAGATTTCTAATACCATTTTTTTGTTAACTGAATAGTTTGCGCGAGAGACACTTTCAAATTGGTAAAATGTGTGTCCCCGCTTACTGTCCCCCCCCCTGTAACTTCTAAAATAAGAGAATGATAAAACTAAAAAAAATATATGATGTACATTACCATGCAAACTTCCACCGGAAATTGGTTTGAACGAGATCTAGTAAGTAGTTTTTTTAATACGTCATAAATTTAAAACGCAATTTACCTTTCATTCAATCAACTCAAATATAAATTTTAGTTACTTACATCACATAATAAAGTTTTTTAGAAATAAAAATACCATTAATTTTACTTATATACGTACAGGTTTGTACGGAACCCTCAGTGCGCGAGTCCGACTCGCACTTGGCCAGTTTTTTTAGGTTGTTGAAGAAATTTTTTTTCTTTATTATTTAACACCAAATAGAATTATTTTTCTAATTGTTTCAGACCGATTCAGATGGTAGGTGACGAGGTTAAACTAAACAGTCCAATACTCGACATAATGCTGCAGTGTCCTGCGGGATCTGTTAACGACTGCTTTGAGGTATTTTTTTTTTACATCTATGTAGACAGTATCTGTCTACTGATAGTCAAGAGCACGTCAAGCCCCCACCCACGTCCACTCGCCCCCTCTCCCCCTAACCACCCCGCTCGTCCCTCTTACAACCCCGCCTCTCTCCCTTACCACCCCTCCCCTCGCCCTCTTCCCTACACCCCAATCCTTGCCCTTCCCCTCCTCCCTCCTTTCATCCTCTCCTTCACCCCCGTCGCCCCTCCGTCAAACGCCCTTTCCTTACACCTCCCTCCTCATCCAACGCTCGATTATTTTTCTCTCGATCCATAATTTTTTACAGCAAAACCTGTGATACAAAAGTTATTTCAAAAGTTATTTACTAGATATCATGGAGAAGACAGTGAATCGCCACCTATTCCCCTTAGCATCGGATACTTGCACATAGTTACGCTTACAAATACTGATGTGATTGACTCCACTCGAGATAAAGTATTTCAAGGAAAATGCGATTCCAGTCTTGGCTACAGCAGACAAAGGTGCACCGTGAGTAAGCAACGAACTTTATATAATAAGGGATTTAGTTGAAAATGCGAATGTTGAAAATATCTTGCAAAATCGAATTTCAAATTTAGATTTACTTAAGAAAACAAAGAAGATGCTAGCTAAATTAAAAGAAAAAAACATAATCAGCAGTGTACCAAAAAATTGGTAAAAAGAATCGATAGAAAAGAGAAAGGATGGAAGGAGGATTAACAAAACACAACTAAACCATGAAACTTCGAGTCGACGTTTGAAATGACATTACACTATGAATATTAAAATGATCATGAAAACAAACAATCTGATTAAATTTTAAAAACATCTTACTTTCAACAAATTAATTCGCTGACGAAGAAGAAAGGTGACATGAATTTGCTAAAATAAATAAATAAAATGTGTTATCGCTATGCGAGTTATTTTAAAGAAAATATCAAAATAAACCCCAATACCTCATGATTTTTTCAGGTTCGATGTTCGGAAGAACATTGTGGATGTTCGCGGCTTCTACAGACGCCGGACGAGTGGCTTCAGCATGTTTACCAGCCATGTTCCGTTGACAAACTCAACTGTCTTAGGAGCTACGAAGGTATACACTATTTTAGATGCTCTTCTGACTAGTAGGGTTCAGAAGATTTGAAACTGTAGATCACGATAAAAAGAAACCGAAACCTTAATAGATTATGTGGGTTACTTTGGGTTGCTCTTGACCTTCAAACCCTTATAAAGAGTGGGAGGAAAATTGAATACATCATACACAACTTAAGCTAGTGACTGTGACTTACCCTGAAAAGTTAAAACTTGCTTATTCTACAGCTAAAGGTCAATGCCAGTGTCCACCAGCCTGCCAGAAAATAACCTCATTTGCGAAAGTAGAAAGCGGCCAAATCTCACAAGTTGACAATACTTTTGACACCATGTTGTAAGTACACTTTCTACCCACATGTTTTTATTGAAGATAAGAATTTGTGTGTTGTGCTTATGAGCTTATACTTGTCCCGCTGCAGCAGCCCAGCTGCTGCAATCAAGGGTGGTGGTTTGATATTTTTCCAAATAATAACAAATTTTAGACCCTTTAGGACGGCAGCAGCATTATGGATAAATGATGATCACTGATCGAGGCTCCACTAGTGGATCATCATCATCATAACACCCCATGAAAAAAACTTCCATTTTAAGATAGTAAGCTCCCCTACAGAACTCCTGCGAAAATGCGTGGTACCTTCCAATTTGGAGGACAAGTTCCATAGTTTAGCGATGCAGCTGGCACCATGGACCGCGATGATTGTTAGTGTAAGTGTGGTGCGATACACAGCGGGATGCTGCTGCCCATTCTCCAGTTCATTAGTCGCAGCACGTAGAGTTCCCAGCACAACACGGGCACGCGAGTGGATATTTATCTGAATTTTTCCTTCTCATCAGTGCTGGAGCAAACGATACAAGCGTGATGGTGAGCCTGCGCATCAACAACAGCGGCTCGAGGATGTTACAGCTGATTAACAATGAGTCTTGGTGGAGTCTGCTCTGTGAGTCTTACTTCACGGTTTATGACTATTTGCATAAGATTTATTTGATTCGAGCGTGATAAGGAACCATCGCATCAACAGCATAGGCTTCCGAATTTACAAGCTGATCAATTACAAAACCAGTCATCCACACTCTTCACACTTCCTGGGTGTTTGTATCAGATGTAACATCAGAGCTTTAACATCAATTACTGTGGCTCTAGGTTGTTCCATCTCATCACAACTAGGCTTATAACTTAAGCAACGAATAATTTGTGGATGGAAAAGTCGAAAGCAGAAAGTTTGACTTAGGAACTTTCTTTGAACTAGTTAGGAGATAAACATACTAAAAGTCCTTGCCCCGAGGTCCGCTCTGGGGGGGACACAAAGAAGGTCGCATTTTTTTGTTTTTTGCTTACATCTCGAAAACGGTGCGTCGTACGAAATTTTGTTATACCACATAATAAAAGCTGATAAAATTTTCTACAACTTTGCCTTTCACACTTTCAATCTATTTCCAATCGTTGCCCAGTTATGAGCTCCGAAAATCGGCCAGGAAAGAGGCTGAGATTATGAGACCGGACATACAGATTCAACATTTTTTAATTTAGATGTGTATCCTGAAATCTACGGTAGCACTTGAGAAAAGTTATGAAGCAAAAAAAAAACGTAAGACTATAGAAAACATTTTTGAAAATCGACCATTTGTCGAAGCTCATAGTTAGGCAAAGATAAGAGATAGATAAAAAGTGTGAATGCCAAAGTTGTAGAGAATTTCATCAGCTTTTATTATGTAGTACAACAAAATTTCGTTCGACGCATCGTTTTTGAAATGTAAGCAAAAAAAAAGTCCTTCTTTGTGCCCCCCCCCCCCCCCCCTTCGAGCGGACCTTGGAGGGGCAAGGACTTTTAGTATGTTTATCTCCTAACCAACCCCAACAAAGTTCTTAAGTCAAACTTTCTGCTTTCGACTTTTCCATACACATACCCCTTGTGAAAGAGAAAGTTAAAGAGAGAGAGAGAGAAAGAGAAAGAGGGAGAAAGAGAAAGACGAAGAGAAAGAGAGAGAGAAAGAGGAAGGGAAAGAGAAAGAAAGAGAAATAGATAGAGTTTCTATCTATCTATAACTAACTGTGTTTAAATAGCTAAATGTGTTTATGAATCTAACTGTGTTTCTCTGCAGCGTCTCTTGGTGGCGTATTCAGCATGTTCCTGGGTATCGGTGTGATCACCGTTCTCGAGGTGCTCTATTTCATGTTACATCTACTCTACGGCTGTTTCAGTCACCGCGATTCTACAAGTGCTCTACATCCTCATATATCAGCTCCACAAATGCTGCAGTCGCCCTCTACACCTTCAAACTCCCTAACTAGGCCAGCTGTCTCAGAGCGTAGCCATATTATAATAATCTAAGGCGTAGCCATAGGGTCCGCGCACACCAAAAGTCAGAGCAGACGAGAGCAGTTTTTGATAACATTGCAAAATTGACTTTATATTCATAGAAATAAAATGCAAAATGGCCTGAGAGGCATGAAAAGTGCTCGCGGCTGCTCGAGCATGCTCAAGCTCTCGCGCGGACGCAAGGTCGCAGTGTTGCCTGCTTGAAGGATTTAGGGCTAAATATAGCATTACTTACAATTTGCAATTAACTGGAAAAGGAGTATTTTGTAAATTGTTAAGACCGAATCACACTTTTTTCGTAAATTCATATTCGTAATTAAAATTTTCGTAGTTTTAATTTATTTTTCGTATTACTAAAAATTATAAAATAAAATTCTTCTGAATTGTAAATTATTAGAAAAGGTAAGAGAATTTCTCCAAAAATATCTCTCCAGTCGGGTCTCCTCCATCTATATTGAAAATTCAGATATTCTTATGTTTTAATTTATTTATAGTTCTGTTTCTTCTCTTCCGCCAAAAGTGCATAATAATTACAATATCCCAGTCCATCACGCGTCTTTCCATTCTATACAAGGCCAGAACGCAAGGGTATGAAACTAATCGCGTATAGATTGGAAATACCGTTTTTACTAAGTTCTTCCAATCCATACAAGAGCAGTACGCAAATACTCGCGTATACTTCGTAATAACGTAGAAGTATATCTCGTTCCATAATGTACAGCGCCAGTACGCATACGGACTAATCGTGTATGTATTGGAATAAGCGTGCTAAACTCTAGATTACAATTTGTACGCGAGCAGTTGCATGATCGCCATTTTGATGTAATGACCTCTCCTTCTATTTGTTGGTAATTCATATCGGCGTATCTATTTTAAACATTGAATCATCTTTATCGTTGAAAATACCGCAAAGACATTCCCATAGACATGACAACATCAGAAGAGTCCCCAACCAATTTATTACCTATGCATCAATGATGAAGTTCCCGTTTTTAGGGTTCCGATACCTAAATGGTAAAAAAGGAATCCTTATGGTGCGACTTTGCCTTTCACACCTCTATATCTCAGCAACCACTCATGCTATCGACTTGAAATTTGGAATAGTTATAGAATATGGTTGCCCAACTTAATTGTACATGTAAGATTTAAAAAAATATTATGATTATTACTGTAAAGGGTATATTTTTGTGTTTTTTTACAACTGTTAGATTTAAAGTTGTGATGAAAAATGTCAAAAAAATACCCCTTATCTCTGAAATTTGTGAAAGGAAAAATCTGAATTAATTACAGTCGATAGAAGTTTATGTAGGTATATATTAGAGCAAAAATATAACGATATTTCTAAGTTGCAGTTTTTTAGAAATCTGCTTAAAAACTTTACAAACAAATTTAGTTTTGCGGTCGTAAAAATGGACTTTATTGCTTCCAAAAATACTATACAAGGTGTAACAGAAACGGTATATTAACCCTGAAGGATGTGATTCTGCCCATGAAACTGAACAACTTTCCCTGAGGAACATAGGTCGAAATATGAAAAAAAATATTACCTCCGATACAAAATGCGAGATCAGCTGATTCAGATTCTATGGGAGAAAATTCTTTTTTCGTATTTTGACCTATGTTCCTTAGGAAAAGTTGTTCTATTTCATGGGCAGAACCACATCCTTCAGGGTTGATATACCCTTTTTGTTACACCTTGTATAGATATATCGGAACCCTTAGCGCGCGAGTCCGACTTGCACTTGACCGGTTCACTTACAATAAAGCAGTGACTCAAATGAAAGAAATTTTAAACAAATTCACATTTATTTTAGAAGCACATCCATTGTCATTAAATAGCCATGCATATTTTCAATAATCCTCTAAAACATGTCACAGACCAACAGGCCCAAAATGTTATTTTTAACAACATTAAAAAAGGACTGTCCCGCAATATACGTGTACAGCCGACTTCTAATATCAAGACGAACCATGAAGAACAAGGAAACAAAAAATAGAATACAAGCAGGCCGACCTTCAGCTTCAACATCCACCGTAATAAAATATTTAAAACCGGCCAAAGGCGAGTCGGACTCGCGCACGCACTGGCGCGAGGGTTCCGTACCACCTCGTAATCATGATTGTATTAGTTGAAATTTTTTTAAATTGCTGTGCAAATTTTTTTGAATCCGACACGACATATAAAAACCGGTCTTTAGTATGGGAGCCTAGGGGCAACAAATATACACAATTTGTGAAAATTTCTACCCATTACGGTTCATGAGATACAGCCCGGTGATAGATAGACGGACAGACAAGCATCGAAGGCATATCAATAGGGTCCCGTTTTTCACCCTTTGGGTACGGAACCCTAAAAATATCTCAGCATTTTGTATAATGCCAAGCCAAAATATTAAATGACAAATTATGACTATATAAATCTATGCAAATTATACAATTTTCCTGTGACATAATGCATTGTAGAAAGAGATGTAAACACAGCGTTACAATATATACGCGGGCAATTTCCTATGGTTGCGTTCTGGCCTTGTATAGAATGGAAAGATGCGTCCATCACATTCACGCATGCACGTCCCAGTGTTGAATTATCGCCAAAAATTATAAACATGGCATGGCAACCCTGAGAAACTGCCGCCGGACTGCCGGTCGGTCTGCGCGGACCAGGGACTAGATAAGTACTATACGTACAACGCGCGGACCCATAATAATAATTTAATTATGACAGTCAAAAGTAAATCAAGTTTGACACATGAACTTCATGCCGTTCTTATTGACGTGGACACGTCTATGCTTTCGTTTGGGAGATCATTTCGTGAAAAGTGGATATAGGCCTTGTGGCAGCAATATGGCACTACAACGAGCTTTGGATGAGAGGGTGAGGGGAGGAGGAAATGAGGGGGATGGGTGACGGGAGGAGATGAGTGGACGTGGGTGGGAGAGCTTGGTATGCTTATGATTGTATCTGCCTATATAGCCGTATCCACATAAAACTTACGGCCTTATCGCCAACCAGGGACTTTTTCAATAGCCTTAGGCCGACATTTCACTGGGACACCATGGCAGCGCAACCAGTCGCCGCTACCAACAAAATGTATATAGCTCTATAGAGAGTTACTCACCTGGTGTCCGTTTGGTAGCGCAACCAATTTGGCGGCGCAACCAGCTCGGATGCTGGTCGCACTACCACTCCCAGTGAAATATAGCCCTTAATACTGTGGCGATGATGATGATGATGACTGTGGCCGCAGGGTGTGGCGACTCTGGTGTCTTTACTGGTGTCTAGTTACGGACACCACAGAAATGGTGTCCCAGTGAAATATCGGCCTTAAGATCTTATGGCACGCTAAGTTGTCAAGCTTGATCTGCTCTTGGCTAAACAAGCTGAAAAAAAGACAAGGCAGTCTGAAAGCCAATAAAATTTTTCATATTTGAATTTTTTATTTTATTGTTTGACTGGCTTGTTGATGGGGTTAGTAGTGAGCCTGCCTTCTAAGCAGTGGGCCGTGGGTTCGATCTCCACCCAGAGCAAACATTTGTGTGAGGAACCCAAATAGTCCTTGAGCCCGTGACAAAATCACCTACGTGTCATGAGAACATCTTAAGATGTATGACAACAGATCGGCAAAGTGGTGCTGAGCGAGAATCAGTTACATTTGGCATCCGAAATTTGCCGGAAGTCCGAGAATTTCTTCCACTTCCGGTCAGAATTTGGGGGTGCAAGTTACGTGTCATGAGAACACTCTGAAACCCTCGGCAACATGTGTTCCTTCATTGACCGAGTAGAAAAACACAAGTCTGTCAGTTCCTAGTTTGCCGGAAGTGGAAGAAATTCTCGGACTTCCGGCAAATTTCGGATGCCAAATGTAACTGATTCTTGCTCAGCACCACTTTGCCGATCTGTTGCCATACATTTTAAGGTGTTCTCATGACATGTAGGTGATTTTGTCGCGGGCTCAAGGACTAAAATGTTTGTTCTTTGTCTGGATGTTATTTATCTATATATACACCGTGTTCCTGAGGATATGCATTCATTTTAAAAACACGTTCAGTTGACGAAGCTTTAGTACAACTTTCCCCAAGAAATAGGTTGAAATAGGAAAAAATAATTGCCCTGTTATAAGATTTTTTTTTGTATGGAAAGGAATTTTTTTTTTCGTATTTCAACCTATGTTTCTGAGAGAAAGTTGTACAGTTTCGTTAACTGAACGTGCTCTTAAAATTGATGCATATCCTCAGGAATACGGTGTATATGTGTAAGGCCCGGTAACTTTGCACTTTTCGAAAAATCCTGTGACTCCTTACTTCAAACCCTCATACTTTCTAAACAAAAATATTTTGTTGCATTTTTATGTTAAAAATTTGTTTTGCAGTGTATTTACGAGCTTATTTATAGCAGTTATGGTATATCAGATTGATCTAGGGCTCACCATTAGACTTTGTAATTCCACATTTTTTTCTGGTCTATGAAAATTTCACTGACCCCACGCTACGAATAAACAATAAGTCAAGAACTCTAATTTAGAACAAATTCCAAACAAAAAGAGGGCCTACATGAAATCAAAAGGACGTATATTCAAAATACGAATCAATTGGTTCAAATTTAGAACGAGAGCAGCGATTGGTTTGCGCGCGTGCTGCAATGTTAGCTAGTAGTAGTTGAGCCAATGACGCGGTGGAACGACTTCTGAAATACACGACTTTCGTTGGGTCATTTTTTGAGCGCAGTTACAATTCCTGACTTATTATTTATTCGTAGACCCCACGCCATTTTCTAAACTTTGAGTCGTTAACAAACGGATTTTTGTTACCAACATGTTTAAAAAGTTCTTGCAATATTGAAACCCCAACTTTTTTGAATATTATAGTGCTTTTTATGTAGTTATAAATAATTAATATGCAAATAAATATGAATATGAATTATCTTATCATATTTTATCCACAAAATAGTCGTGACCCACTTTTTTTTCCAGTGTGTTGCTTTGGCGTGTGTTACTCGTTTTTATATTATTTTCTTTTTGTTATGGCTACCGTAATATATTTTATTAGTATACCAACATTTCTTCATGACATTTCATTTGACAGCTTTGTCAAGTAGCCATCTTTGGAGGTTTACGGTGACGTCGATGTGTGCTGCAGAAAATTCAGACATTGTTTTATTGGTGAAAAAGTGATAATTCTCTTAAAGTGGGTAAATAAAAACATTACCTAAGAGTTTCCCAATATAGGAACTGTTCGAAGTTCATGAATTCCTGTGTGAATCGCATAGAAAAAACAAATTCAAGAGTGAAAAATCAAGTTGAGGTGAGGATTGCCACGCGATTCATTCCAGTGTGTTACTGTGTGTTACCGTGTGTTACGTTGTGTTACCTAAAGCTTCTTGCCATTTATCATGCCTTACCATTATATTTTTCAGGTTATAAGTAGGGACACTTACAAATGCTGTAGGTACTATAGTCATTTTGGTAGATTGGCACTTCCTACATAGGTATTATAAACTAAACATTACACAGTTCCGTTGTGTTACCATACTATGTGTGTTACTTTGTTGTGTTACTTTTCCAGTGTGTTATTGTGCAAAGTTACCGGGCCTTACCCATGTATGGTATGTATATCAGTCTCTAATACTCATAGTACAGACTTAGCCTAGTTTGGGATCAGATGACGTTTGAGTTGTCCCCCAATTTTTATATAGGGTGACTTTTAATTAGTTCTTGATAGAAAAAGGTATGAATGTACTCATGATACTGAACAACTTTCCCCAAGGAATAGAGGTCGAAATACGAAAATCAAGTTTTGACCTCCCATAGAAACTGCATGAGCTGATAGCGCATTTTGTATGGGAGGTCGAATTTGGCTTTTCGTACTTCGACCTATGTTCCTTGGGTAAAGTTGTTCAGTATCATGAGTACATGCATATCTTTTGCTATCAAGAACTAATTAAAAGTCAGCCTATATATTGATGGATATTTTATTTATTTTTTATTTAGTAATCTGTCATATTATTGAAGAGGCAGTACATAAATTTTGTGCACTATTTAAGTAATACAATACTATAAAATAAAAAAAGCCAGAACAGAGAAGACAACGTTTTATTTCAGTCTGCTAAGAGCCGTAATAATACAGTACTTATGCCAAAAAACACAGAAACAGTCACATACTCGTACTTACTAGTGACATGATTACCTAGTGACTAGTCGGCCGACTAGTCGGCTGTGCCGATCATCCGTATTTCGTATTCGATCCAAAAAATATATTCAGAATAAGGTCACAATTTTTACTAGAAATTTTACAGATTCCTTGCGCAACGATGCACAGCTTACGTCATAGCTAAGGACAGAACATAATGAATATTCAAGTCCTGTGTTTTTATTTCACACTTTTACTGCCGAATAATCGGCGCAGTTTTTACCGACTAGTAACCGACTATAAAATATCCGAAGATTTTACATACCGTCCCTCTTTTGGTAGGATCCTATGAAGTTTAAGAGTGCGCGAGTACTTATTGTGTTTTACGAAAAAAATGTATGGTTTTTCAAGGTTTCAACTGCGTATCACGACTAAGAAATAACTAAAATTTTATTAGATTTTCATGAGGTTTTATGAGGTGCCTATTTGAGTAAGCATTTTGGGGTTGTTTCGGACGCTGCGTTAGCAAGTATTTTTCGAACATAAAACAATAGTTTTATTTAATTTTATTGTTTATTCTAGAAAATTAGTCGCAAACCTGGTCCACGAATATAAGAGATCATCTGAAAACAAAGTCGGGTTAGTTACCCCATTTATAACTTGTTAAGAATGCGTGGAACGATTTTAATGATATATGTGATTCGTTGGATACCTCTCCGCCTAGAGTAGCAAAATAACTATTAAAATATCGGAAAGATACACGTAAAAAAAATTACTGTAAGGCGGTACGAAGTTCGTCGGGTCAGCCTAAAAGATAGGGTAAAATATACTTATATGCCTTTGATAAAAAAAAATATTTTGAAATTGGTTTTTTTTTCAACTTGTAGGTAGAGTATCGGAATGTTGTTTTTTTTTTCAACTTGTAGAGTATCGGAATGTTGTTTAATTTTGTCCAATTTGGATTTACAGCGATTTTTAAAGTCTGCCAAAGTCACAAAACCATCATATACCTACAGCGTAAATAATCAACGTTTACGATAGATCTATAAGAGCTTTGTCGAAAAAATAAATTAATGAATGTCAGAAACTTTTCAGGGGCAATTTTCTTGCAAAATCATCTCATATAGCCCCATTATACGGTAATTGTTCATGCGACAGTATAATTCTCAATGTGAAATAAAATATATTTTTTAACGAAAATCAATAAAAAAAGTAGCTGCAAAACTTGTTCTGTAGGTAAATTAAATGTATTTTTCTAGAAAAATATATTTTTGACTGACGGAATAATTAAATGAGCTACAAGATATTGCAATTTCACTGCAGAAAATGTGCTTCAATTTAATGAAATCTTTTATTAAAAAATCGGCGGTCAAAAGTGAGTTGAGTCACGGCGGCGGTCGCGTGACACAAGGGCCAAAGGCGTACGAGCGTTGTTATCATTGCGTGATTTTTTACAGTGCTTTTAACTTGATTGGCGGTGTAGACAATTTAATCTCATTGGTTAAGTAACTAACAAAGTATTGATTAATTTCATATCTACCTACTTGATTTTATTATACATATTTTACATTTCAAATTTTTACTTACTATACCTAAATATACAAAGTCATTGAAATCATTAAAATAATATTTTCGCAAACCCAACCTTACCGAGAGGTTAGGTAAGGTTCTCTTGCAAATACAACCAGAAGCGAATTAAACCTAACTTACGATTTGCTACTCATTTGCTTATTCTGCTGTACAAAATAACTATTCATATGCACAAATATGGTTGTGAGACGTGGACTCTAACACAAAGAGATAGAGAGAGGTTAGAAGCGTTTGAGATGTGGTGTTGGAGGAGAATGGAAGGGATCAGTTGGACAGAGAAAAAGACAAACGAGGAAGTTCTAGATTTGGTTAAAGAGAAGAGAAATTTGCTGAGAACCATCGAAAATTGAAGAGGGACGATGGTCGGACACCTGATAAGACATGACATTTTCATAAAGAATATTATTGAAGGAAAAGTAGAGGGCAGAAGAGGAAGACGAAGACCAAGACGCACTTATTTTGACCAGATAAAAGAGAGGGTAAACGTCGAGTCTTATCAAGATGTCAAATCATTGGCAGAGGACAGAGAGAAATGGAGATTGCTCCACCGACAAGAGCGCGGCTCTTAAATATGAGAAGAAGAAGAAGAATGCACAAATATTTAATTTTGATGGACAAATGAATTTAGAGCTGTTCAATCTCACATTGTTTACAGAACAGAATTTTTTTAAAATTAAATTTAAACATAATGTAAAGTTAATTTTTTTGCTTTTAATATAATAATGTTGCTCGTTTTTTGTTGCACGTATTGTATATTTTGTCGCTCCTTTTATGGATAGCCTTTGTTTTCAGTTTCGAGGTTCCTTACATTTGGAGAAGAGTTATTTTAGTCATTAATTAAAATGAATTTTAATTAGATCATCTGACCAACATACTCAAATCAACAACATAGGTACGTCAGTTGAAACACTTTGGACTTAAGGCGATTATTGCCCTCAAATGGGCATTTTGTAAAGCCCACTCCTCATTTATAGCTGATCAAGAAAAGTTGAAAAAAATATATGTGAAACATCAGTTCAAGGATGACATTTGGTTCATTAATTTTTCTTTATGTCTTTGTATTCTATATTTAACAAAAAAACTTCGGTAAGTACATCGGTTTATGACGTTAAAGCGCTATGATATTTGGAAATATTTTTACACTAATAAATTAAAAAAGCCTCATTCTTCAAATACAACATAAGATTTTTTTTATTTGTTATATCATCCGAAACAATTAGTTTTTCCTAATTTTTGCCAAAATTCCGTCTCATCGTTGATTTTAACAGCCACGTTGAAGAGCACTCTTATGTTAATGCTATTGACGTGTTAATAAGATCGATATTTGTATTGACGATCGCGTAGCTTCTAATTTTTGGGCTATAATTGCCTTAATAGCATGGTAATAGAGTTGCAAATCTTTCCACTGACTATCATTCTTCCAACAAACAAATAAATAATACTCGTAAGACAAGATTCTCTAGAACATACCTACTATGACGGTTTTTTCATGTACGTAATATGTTCGTCGTGATTGTACGTTAAAATTGCTCAGAAATAACCCTGTTCTAAGTAAAAAGATCATAATCTTGAAATAATCACCTACGCTAGGGTTGTTGCTGCAAGTAGTTTTTCTAGTTCTTTTTGATGATTCTAAATAAAGTGACAATGAATTGATGAACGGTGATTTTCTCAGAATGCAGACACAAATCTACATTCAAAATTACAAAATTATCTAGAATTGGATGGGTATTTTTTGTTACAGAATCAACTAATCTGGGATTGGATGAATATAGGACCAGAAAAATTGCATCTCTTACACAGGGTGTAAAGACAGGAAACTGTAAATTCAGACTAATATAAAAAAAATACTTTCCTAAAGGACACTATCACCAAAGTCGCCGACCCGCCGACATATGTTGGCAACTTTTTGTTGGCGGGCCTATTATGTAGGCGACTTCACTCATTACACGGCGGAAAACTTTGCCAGCTACATGTCGGCGGCTCGACATTTGTATGTAAGCAAGTCACTGACATGTCGGCGGCAAATATTGCCAAAATGATTCTTTTTAATAGGCCGCCGGGTTGTGTCGACGGGCTGTGTCGGCGGGCCGGCGGCTTTGGTGTGTATTGCCCTTTAGAACTGCATCAAACATTTGGCGTGGAAAGTCGAAAATATTTCGTTTTTTGACACCCTATACAAACCAGATTTACAGGCTGGCAACTTGAAATCTAAAACCTTAGAGCTTGTTGCGTCAATTCATGAAATGTACCTACCGAAGAGATATGAACCTCACTCCGCTCTGAATTGTACAGTCGTTAAACCTTATAAATATACCATATTTCAATTCTACTTGTGACTTATCAAACCTGCAAAATACGCACGGAGTGAAAATACGTCAATCAGCATTGAAACTCGTTCTCAATTCGATCATCGATCATATTTGTAATTTGATGTCCAACTGACACTTTTCTAACCAAACTTCTAAGAATCTGCTGCCTTTCGGTTCTTTCGGTTCTGACAATGTTATGTAAACTCCCGTCCCTAACCAATTCACCAACCAAAGTGCATGTCCTCCAGTACATGTGCACTTAATGCACTCAGCTGCAACTGTAATTTATAAACAAACCCGTATGCTTTCATAATAACTAGGTACGCACCCATCAGTCAAAGTTTCAATCAACAGAGGAACAGGTTTGACGAACGTACCTAGTCTTAAGAGGTTAAGGCAATTATAGCCCTCAAATAGGCATTTTGTAAAGCCTATTCTCATTTATAGCCAGTCAAGAAAAGTTGAAAAAAATATATGTGAAACATCAGTTCAAGGATTACATTTTGGTACATTAATTTTTTCTTTATGTCTTTGTATTCTATATTTAAGGGCTTTCCTGCAGTCAACTAGCGCCCCCCTTCAGTTAAAAAATATTACCCACTAAATACAAAACTTATCGAAAATCTGTCTTATGACATTGAAGTAAAGGTACCCTAATTTATTTAGAACCTGAAATAAATTAGTTGGTCAAGAGCACTCTGATGTAAACGCTATTGACGTGTTAATAAGGTCGATATTTGCATTTACAATCGCGAAGCTTCTAATTTGAGGGCTATGATCGCCTCAATTTTATCTTACATAGCTGTTGATGCCGTGCTTCTGGGCAGAGGTATGATGGCAAAGGACTACCTCGTTCTCTTCTGATTTCTACTCTTAAGTCTCCTGTGGCCATCTTTACAGAAATCTGTGCTGTGATTGGCTTCGATGCCTTCTGTCTCTTGCATGTCTCTTGGAGTCTGACTGATGGTAGTGGCTTTAATCCAATGGTCCAGTTTACCTTTAATTGTTTTAGTTCATAATTTTGTAGGCAATACAGGTTTACAATTATGAATGCTCAGAATTTCAAATCTTCAATTTTAAAAGTGTAATCTGTAAGCTAGGAACTCATCATTACTACTACTTGGTAGAGTGCAATTTGTTAGGTCGAGAATAGGCAATTAGGCACTCGTTTTCATGGATAACCTGAACCTATATTATAAAAATGTGTTAGTAATCATTCCTTACAATATTCTAAGAAACTATTGCATGCTTTGTGATGGTTGCTATGGATTTCTTGTAGTTAAAAAAAAGTGAGGTGAAGTGAGGAAAATTGTGATGAATGAGTCATCAAGCGGAATAGGTCTTTACTCAGAGTTGTACGTACCTAAGTACAGAGTTCCGGGTTCGACGCCCGGTCGGCCACTTGCAGTTAGAAATAATGACTTCTCACTCTGTTATTTTAATACTATTGCTTGGATAAAAAGACAGTTGATCAGTTGTTCATTATATTTTTATATACAAAAGAAATTATTGGTGATATAAAACTTAAAACAGAGTGGCATAACGCTTATAAAAACGCGTACAAAAACTCTTATAAACCCTCTGATTATCTAGAAGAATATAATATGTTCTCCTACTATCGAAAACTAGTTAAACACAAAATAAATACTGCGTACAATGATTATAAGAAACGAATAGGTATTGAATTCATAGCAAATCCTAGATATTTTTGGAATTGGGCAAATAATAAGAGATCAAAGAGAAGCAAGCCTCATACGAGTATCACCAAAGATGGCAATCTCGTATCAGAATCTGAGTGCGCGAACGAATTAGCTAAATACTTTAGCTCAGTATACGACTCCGAATCTCCCCGATTAAATGCGGAATCAGCAGCAGCTACTGCTGGGACATCCGCTGATTATATCCATGTACCTAGCCTAACTTTCGACGAGGTACTCAGGGCTCTTAAGAATTTGAAACCTAAAAAGTCCGCTGGTCCAGACGAAATACCATCTTACGTCGTCAAAGATTGCGCATCGGCTTTAGTCGGTCCATTGACACATTTGTTCAATCTTTGTTTAATTATGGGCACGTATCCGGAAGAGTGGAAGATAACTCGAGTTACACCGATACCAAAGAGTAGCGCTAGCGCGGATGTTTCGAATTTTAGACCAGTCGCTGTACCTTCAACGTTTTCAAAGGTATTCGAATCAGCTTTGTATAAAAAGATCTTCTTACAAGTGAGCCCTCGTCTCTCTGACTGTCAACATGGGTTCCGACCAGGTAGAGGCACGCATACAAATTTGATGACCTTTATGCAATATACCTCCCAGGCACTAGACGCCCGTGTTGGCGGCCAGGTGGATGTTGCCTATTTCGATTTTAGAAAAGCATTTGATACTGTTAATAACGATATACTTTTGGAAAAGCTCGCTAAGTTTGGTTTTACGAGGTCACTACTAAATTTTTTTGCCAGTTATCTTAAAGATCGCAAGCAATACGTAGAGTATGGAGGTCATATTTCAAATAATTACGTGACAAAATCGGGGGTAAGTCAGGGTAGTAACCTTGGGCCCCTAGAATTTTTGTAAATGATAAACGACTTACCAGATACTATACAGGAATCAAGCTGTTTATTATTTGCGGACGACCTAAAGTTTTAATTATCAGTAAACAATGTAGAAGACTGCCAACGCTTACAGAATGACATAGATAGAGTGGTTCAGTGAAGCAAAATTAATAAACTAGACTTCAATACATCGAAATGCAATGTGATGTCATACACTCGAGCGCAACAACCGTGTAATTACACATACAAGATTGAGGGAACGGAATTAGAAAAGACTACAACGGTGCGAGATTTGGGAGTTCAAATGAAGGATGACTTGACGTTTAGAGACCACATCACAAAAATATGTAAAAAAGCTTACAGAAATTTTGGTTTTGTTCTTCGACAGACTAAGGACCTCCAAAACATTCTAGCCATAAAATCCTTGTATAATGGGCTAGTTAGGAGTCAAGTAGAGAGCTGCTCAATCATATGGAATCCTTTTGAAATAAAATATGTATCTATGACGGAAAAGATTCAAAATAATTTTTTAAGATGCATATATAAAAAGCAGGTTGGTGTTTACCCATCTTACCCTATAATATACCCCACGAAATTTCTGTTAGGAATGATAGGGTACTACAGCATCGAAGTAAGAAGAAAGTTGGCTCTATCCACTTATGTATTTAAGGTTATTCGTGGGCAATTACATAACCCTCTGATACTATAGGCAATAGGAATTCGTGTGCCCAATAATAGATTGCGACATGGACCACGGCATGAAGTCTTAGCCACGCCTCATTGTAGGACAAATGTATTAAAATACGCTCCAGTATCTGTGGCTATTCACTTACTTAACCAGATATGTAGAGATGGCATTGACTTATTCCATAGTACTCTGGCAGAGTTCATAAGGGCCATGTTGTATTATTTAAGTAAATAACTAGGGTCTTTTTAATACTTGTTGTATATTTAATAAATACATTTTTGGTTCCTATAAGTAAATGGATTATTTGATTATTTTGTTTTGGCCTTATTATATAAATATTGTTTTTGTTTTAATGGAAGCAGAATGACATGAAATGATGAAAGAATACATCGTAATTAGGTAGTTATTTTATTATTTTTATATTCTATTATGAAATTGACATGTCCGATTGAATATTGATGTAATCTTTCTATAATTTTTTTTTTTAAGACTAAGATTTTATATCTATGTAAAACAAGGTTTTATAATAAGTTCATGTTATTTATACGATGTCGCCTTGGGACTTCTGCCTGTAGACATCTTTTGTAAATTTTAATGAATAAATTGAATTGAATTGAATTTTGTTTTATTTACGCGTCTGAGGCTATCAACACTTTAGTTGATGAAATAATTGTAAAATTAAACGACAAACTAAGATTTTCTGGGCTGTTCTTGGACCTAAGTTCGGCGTTCGACATGGTAAATCATGACATTCTCTTGGCTAAATTGGAGCATTACGGAGTAAGACACAAAGAACTGAAATTATTCAAATCTTACCTTAAGAACAGATATCAGTTTGTGGAAATGGTAACTTTAACGGGTAGTGAGGAAAAAAGGTACAATCTAAACTGAATTTAATCACAAGGGGCGTTCCACAAGGGTCTATTTTAGGCCCTATCCTTTTTATAATATACATGAATGACTTACTTTACTATATTACTTCAGTCGCCCCGGGGAATTCGTTAGTGATGTTCGTGGATGATACAAATGTAATATCTTCTGCAAATAGTGTTCAGAATTTAAATAACAAACTTAATCATCTTATGGTTTCTTTTGGGCACTGGTTCACACAAAAAAAACAAATGTATTATTATTTAAAACGACTGCTCGTTGTAAAGATAGTTTGGTAGTGACATCAAATGGGGAATCAATCACTAATATTGATTCAGTAAGATTTTTGGGGGTACATGTGGATTGTCTCTTGAATTGGAAACAGGAACTTGCCGCTTTAAGAAACTCAATAAGTTCGGCTTGTTATGCCTTGAGGAGCTTAAGGGATGATGTTGGATTAAGTGAGCTAAAAATGGTGTATCATGCACTCGTTGAATCGCGACTTAGATATAGTATAATGCATTGGGGCTATGGCTATAATTACAACATATCGGGGGCATTCATTTTGCAAAAAAGGGCTATCAGGACAATGGTTATAATTCCACAATATGAATCATGTAGAGAGTTTTTCACTAAATTAAGAATTTTGACAGCACCATGTTTATATATTTTAGTGTTGCTTAGTGATCTAGCAAAGCATTATACAAAGACAGAGACTACAGATGAGAAAAAAACCGGTCAAGTGCGAGTCGGACTCGCGCGCCGAGGGTTCCGATATACCTATAGTATTTTTGGAAGCAATAAAGTCCATTTTCAGGACCGCAAAACTAAATTTGTTTGTAAAGGTTTTTTGCAGATTTCTGAAAAACTGTGCAACTTAGAAAGATCGTTTTATTTTTGCTGTAAAGTTTATATAAACTTCTGTCAACTGTAATTAATTCAGATTTTTCCTTACTCAAACTTCGGAGATAAGGGGGGGGGAATGGTATTTTTCTTGACATTTTTCATCATAACTTTAAAACTAAGAAATTTAAAAAATTACAAAAATATATTTTAAAATGTACAAGTAAAGCCCTTTCATATGATACCCCACTCGACCTAGTAGCGACAATTTGAAATTTGGCCCCCCCTATTTTGGCCCCCTTTATATTAATAATCATACTTTTTCAAAATTTTTTCTTGTGCAATTAAGTTGGGCAACTATATTCTAAAACTATTCCAAATTTCAGGTTGATAGCATAAGTGGTTGCTGAGATATAGAGGTGTGACAGACAGACGGACAGACAGAGCGGCACCATAAGGGTTCCTTTTTTTTACCATTTTGGTATCGGAACCCTAAAAAGGGAGGACGGAAAGCAGAAAGAAGGATCTGCCTCCAAGAATCAGGCCACATCTGAGAGTGGTAAGAAATGGGACACGTTATCAGGTAGTACATCTATTTAATAAGTTACCTGGCCTCTTGGACAAACCCCAAGTTTTTAAAAGAAGACTGAAAGATTTCTTGCAAAAAATTTGCTTTTATTCAATAGATGATTTTTTAATTTACGTACCATCTCAGGGATAAGTAGTTTATTTTGGTTGTAATAGACATGATATTTTTTTTTATTTTATTAGAATTTTAGTGATGAATGTATCTATTTTATTGTAGTTTTCATTTATTTTTATTAGGATAATTATTAGTTTTTAGAATGAACTTACATTTTATTTGAATTATTGTTTTATGACATTTGTTGTGATTTTTTAAATTGTAAGTATTTTCGCAAGGAGTTTTCAATACAATGTACATTGTTAAGAAATAAATAAATACAATACAATAAATACAATAAAGGTGTATAAACCGGCCAAGTGCGAGTCGGACTCGCGCAACGAGGGTTCCGTACCACTAAGGTAAAAATATACCGTCTTAGTAAGCAGTCACGCGCACATGACCATTTTTTACAACTTGCTGCTATTCTATAGCTTATGCACACTAATTTTCACGCTTGCAAGTGTTCCTGTTTTAACGATAGAGCCAAAACAAAATCTAGAAATAACTTTTCTTGACCAGCTATAGATTAGATTAGATTAGATTTATTTATTTCATACTATCAAATTCAAAATTACATAAATTGTTCAGATGTCAATGAATAATATGAATGAATATAAATGAGGAGTAGGCTTTACAAAATGCCCATTTGATTATCGCCTTAATATGATCCCGTTTTTCACCCTTTGGGTACGGAATCCTAAAAAGAGTAAACAAACAGTCAACGATAAACAGTTATGCGTTCCATTTCTAGGAGGTAAGATAACTCATTTTCCCTATGGGACTCATGTCAAAATGGAATGTCATTTTTAGGGTTCCGGACTCAAAGGAAAAAAACGGGACCCTATTAATATGCCTCCGATGTCTGCCTGTCTGTCTGTCAGCGAGCTGTATGTAATAGTTACCTATGAAATTGCCGTTTTGTATGGCGAATTTTAAGTTAACTCAATTTTCAGTACTAACATTTTTTAATTTTTCTTAGGAATTATAAATCCAATTTTTTTAATTTTTTTAAGCAATATTGGGAAGACATTAAGCTAACAGACGCTTAAATAATAAATTTTATAATAAATTTGATTTTCGAAAAATATTATCTGTAAAAAAATATAACATATCTAATGATGAAATCGGACGACATATAAGACGAACAATTTTCGAACCTTTAATTTTATATATCAAACTAAAAATAAAAACTTTATTTTATGCGTAAATTGATAACCTTGAAGTCAACTTTCAAATATAAGACAAATGAAAAAAATTGCATTAGAGTAATAGGGATTATAATCTCATTAATCTGTAAGAAAATTTCGGCAATTTCACCTAGTCTTTACCTATGAAATTGCCGAAATTTTCTTTAGGTCTTTACTAAAGACCTATTATATCAAGAACTGTAATAGGTACCAATATAGGTACCACAAAATCAATAGTGAGAGAGAAATAAATTTATTTTATTTATTTAATTTGACCTACGTTTATGGTCGTAGTATATTTCTACTTTTTAAAACCCTGTATACCTTTGGAGCTCTCTCTCTGTCACTATTAAAATTATCATGAAAAGAAGATTTTCGGGAGATTAAGTTGAGTTATCTCACGGTACATTCTGAGTCTTTTTGTTTTAAAATTAATCTTTGTTTATGAAATGCTGCCTTATTGTTCATTGAAGTGACTCATACATAAATTAATGTCAGTGGTAGGCAGCCTACTGAACCAAACTGAACTTTGGACTGATCCAGTGCATTGAGTGCACGCGTACTTAAGCCGCCGGATGGTTGGCCAACTCGATAGAAAGACGATTAGACGAGAACAAAAAGTCCGCTACACACTACATTAATCGTGATGGCCTAGTCAGAAAAATATTGTGTATCCTAAATAAGATGAGATAATATCTTTACAAATAATGGGCAAGGATCGTGTAGATAATCGGGATTATTTGGCGTTACATATTAGGATTGTGTAAGTTCGTACACTTGTTTCCTAATCCTATTAGACCAATATGACTCGGAGCACCGCAAATTAAATTGATGTATGGGAGAGTCATGACGTCATAAATATTTTTGTATGGATATTTTTTTTTTTTGACAGAATCCTATCATTTGTGGTATTTGATGATAGGGCTTTTTGAGCCGATTCTAAAAATATAGTACATCATAATATTTCAGTCACTGGTTTCCTACAAATTTGAAAAATATGTTCAAAGCATACCAAGTTTGAACTTTTCCTGGTAGAAAATGGGTGAATAATTTTTTGTAAAATATTCATGAAACGACTCGTAATATTCTCATATCCAACGTTATGAAAGCATTTTTAAAATTTTAATAAGAACTATATTTTTTAATAACAAAGCTATTTAATTTTTTGTACTTTTTTTGCTTTTTTTTATTTTTAGGAAACCATTGACTGAAATGTAAGATAAACTATATTTCTAGAATCAGCTTGAGGAGCTCTTTCATTGGATACCCATAATGATAGGTTTTTCTAAAAAATAATATAAAATTCCGTCATAAAAATCAAACAGGTTTCTCCCTTTTTATTGTTAAAAAAAAAACATAGTTCTGATTAACATATTAAAAAATTCTTTGAAATGAGGATAAGAAATTTGAAATGAGGATAAAACGATTCATTTTATTTATATTTTTTAAAAGTTTGTTCAGCCATTTCCTACCAGGAACAGGCCAAACTTGGTGTGTTTTGAAAATATTTTTATTTTTTTAGGAAACTAGTGACTGAAATATAATGATGTACTATATTATTAGAATGGGCTCAAAAAGCCCTTTCATTAAATACCCCACCTGATAGGTTTCTGTAAAAAAAAATACCATACAAAAAATTAATGACGTCATAACTCTCCCATACATCAATGGAATTTCCGGTGCTCCGAGTCAATATTAGTCTAATAGGACTAAGAAACAAGTGAACGAAGTTACACAATTCTAATATGTAACGCCAAGAGATTACACGATACGTATAATATTTATCATTAGAAGCATTACATTTCACATAGGTAGTAAGTATCTTAAAAATATAAATAATGATAAATATTCGAAGATAAGTGATGTTTCAATTTTTTTAGATATAAGCGATAATTTTCGCAACATCTTTTATAACACATCCAAATCTAATATGCTTCTGGGCAAGCTCGTTCCATTCCAATGAACATAACACCAGCAGCACCTGTTGTGTCTTTTTTCGTAATGTTAGTTTTATGTTTGTATTATCTTGTGTACAATAAATTGTAAATAAATAAATAAAAAATCAAAATAAAAAATAAACCGTCCACACTAGTGGACTTTTTGCTCTCATCTGCTGAGCCTCTCAGTTAGAATCTATTACGAAACGTTACAGCCTTGTTGAAAAGTTAGTTGATAGGTACAGTCAAGAGCAAGTCAAGCTTGATACTTGCTTTACAGCGCGACTTTAGCACGATTTATAAAATTTGATTTCTTTTCTTGTCACTTCTTTTTTTTTTCACATACCGCCACTTTGTTTGTCAAGTGCCGTAGCTTTTAGTTTAATTGACGTCTTTTTAATTGATTTTTAGGGTTCCGTACCTCAAAAGAAAAAAACGGAACCCTTATTAGATCACTTTGTTGTCCGTCTGTCTGTCTGTCTGTCAATACCCTTTATCTCACGAACGGTTTAAATTAATACCATATATACACGGCTTTCTCAGAGGAAGATCAACGGTATCTAATTTGGCAATATTTAATGATTTCCTTACCATCAGTATGGATGCTGGCATTCAAGTTGATACAATTTACACCGATTATAGTAAGGCATTTGACCGCATTGACCATAATATCTTATTATCCGCTAAAAATGCACTCATTAGAGACTATGTACTGAGTTTGGATTAATTTTAAATTTTTATTAATACTTAAGTAATTTAGGTACTTCATAATAACATAGAATTGTTACTTAAGTTATTTTTTACATACACATGTGGAAGCTTGTCATTGGCTTGTAGCAATTAATTTATAGCACTCAAGTTGTAAATATAGCTGTAAGCATCCCAAAGAAAATAAAAATAAAATAAATAAAATATTAGGATCCATGAACCACACCAGATCTGAAAATTTAAATTTTTTACAACGACGCAATCAAAAGATATGGCATTTTATGTCCTCGTTTTATCGTTGAAAACTAATTTAATGCCCGTTGAGTGGAAACGCTCCCTTGTTGTACCTATATTTAAAAACCGGCCAAGTGCGAGTCGGACTCGCTCAAAGAGTTCCGTACCACCACATAATTATAATTGTATTAGTTGAAATTTCAGTAAGTTAATGTGCTAGATTTTTAAGTCCGACACGCGCTTGACTATATTTTATTATATGTTGTTATTTTATAGCTTATGCACTATAAACATACCAATTTTCATGTTTGCATGTGTTCCCGTTTTTAAAATAGAACTAAAACAAAAATCGCTTGAGCGACCATCCAACTTGACCCCTCTCTTATATGAATGTTCTTGAAACGGGAGCTCACCACAATTGGTTACCATTAGTTGTGAGGAAAGTTGTAATATTTAATGATTTCAGACTTTTCTCATTATTTGTACTGTGAGACCTAGCTTCTTGCCGAATTTCATAATTTTAGGTCAACGGGAAGTACCCTGTAGGTTTTGCATTTTTGCATAAATGTATGGAGATGAGGACATAAAATGCCATATCTTTTGATTGCGTCGTTGTAAAAAATTTTAATTTTCAGATCTTGTGTGGTTCATGGATCCTAATATATATTATTAATTTCAACCTGATACCTTTACCCGTTCGTGAGATAAAGGGTCTTGACAGACAGACAGACAGACAGACAGACGGACAACAAAGTGATCCTATAAGGGTTCCGTTTTTTTCTTTTGAGGTACGGAACCCTAAAAACGGGAACACTTACAAACTAGAAAATTGGTATGCTTATAGTGCATAAGCTATGAAATAACAACAAATAATAAAAAAAAATTGGTCAAGCGCGTTTCGGACTCAAAAAATCTTGCACATTAACTTACTGAAATTTCAACTAATACAATTATGATTATGTGATGGTACGGAACCCTCGGTGCGCGAGTCCGAGTCGCAGCAAAAGAGCGTACCTACGGAATGTGACCCGAGCGTATTTTAGAATACCAACTCGGTCCTCAAAAATTACCGGAAGGTTAATGTAGCCTAAAGGCGATAAGCTTTGACCCCCAGCAGCAGTAAAAGTCAAAGGTCGATTACATTTATGCAGTTCTAAACCAGCGTCTATAAAATGTTGATGGAAATTATTTCCAACAATCGATACAGCAGACCCTGAGTCCAGCAGACCAAAATAATTTTCATTGGCTACCTTAATACATGCATAGGGACGCACATCATTAGTAGGTTTGTTATTAATGATTGCAGCAACAGAGTAATTTGAGAAGAAAAAATTTACAGTCTTAAGCCACTCCTTCCATTCATTCTCATTAAATTTATTTATCTGTTTAGGAGGCTTATCAGAATCACTCCTATTGCTACAATCAATAGAATCTAGTTTTTTGGTTTAGAATTAGAATGACAAGTAGGACACTCGGGGTACTTAACGTTCATTCTGCCACACTTGAAACAAATCGGAAAGCGATTTTGCTTACAATTGTGAAGGGAATGCTCATTAGTGCGACAACGAGGACAGAATACTGGTCCATTGTTAGGGTTTATGATGGACGCAATAGGCACGTTGTTGAAAGGTGGAGGGTTGGATGGACCAGCTGTAGGTACAGAATTATTAGATCGATTGTTGGAATGTCTGTTGTAGTAAGCCTGATTATAATTTCTGTTATAGCTAGCATTGTATTTATTTTGTTGATTATAGTTGATATTGTTTTTGTTTTGGTTATAGTTTGTATTAGATTTATTATTTAGGTTATAGTTTGAATTGTATTTATTATAGTTGTTAAAGTTAGTCCTATTATTGGAAGATTTGTTTTTACTAGAATCAGAAGAATTAAATGCCAGATCCGGTGCAAGTGTGTTTTCCGAAACACGAGGAGGCTCGTGGTACTGTGATGTTAGGCTGTGAATTTTTTCGTAGTTACGACAAACTGTACTTAAGGCTGAAATGCTTTCAATTCCGTTAGGGCAAGCTGCTAGAACATTTGCATAACCTGGCCGAATGTTATGCAACAATATTTTTAGTTGATCTTTCTCAGAAATCGGATCTATCAGCCTCGAGAAAAGTTGCGACATAATAGCCAAATAAATCACAATATTTTCAGAATCACCCTGTGTTCTATTAGAGATTTCCTTCATTAACCTATAATCGTGGTCAAATAAGGTGAAATCTTCTGTTAGTTGTTTTTCTAATTGTTCCCAGGACTGGAATGAATCCTGATGGCTACGGAACCAATGTGTGGCCTTTCCAGAGAAAAACTGAGACGCATTAGCTAGGAGTTTAGAATGAGTTAAATTTTTAGCCAAACTATATTCATGAACATTCCTCAAAAATACACGAACGCAACCCTCGCCATCAAATTTTGGAATCTTAGCATCAAGTGAGTGGTCACAGTTAACCACAATAGGAGGTATATTAACCGTAAGCGGATTACTAATGGACGACGACGTTCCTGACTGTGCAGAAGGAATATCAGTCTTCATAGAAAGCAATTTCTCAAACAGCTTAGTAAACTGACTAGAAACTGATTTAAAGACAGTACGGGAAGCACCTAAATCAGTTGCGCTAAGTCGTAACAAGCGATAATAAATATGAGCAGCTAAAGCACGCGCGCGTTCATATAGATTAGCATCAAATTTTTCATCCAGCGATTTTACACGCACAGCAAGGTCATCTATTGATAATGCAGCACCAGCAATATCCTCGGCAGTATCCAAGCCAGACTCGCCAATATCAGCACTAGGTAGCATCGGTACAACTTGAACGATTTGTTTTTTCAGTTCAATGACGGTATTAGCAGGATCGAGACCGCGAATAAGAACTTCGTATTCAAGTTCACGCTTATTAAGCAGAAGGTACTTAATAGGATAAGTAGCTGAGTGAGTTGTCATATTTATAGTAATCAACTAGGTACTCAAATAGCAGTAATACAGTTGCACAAAATCAACACCTATAATTTACACAAAACAAAAAGAACAAAGCAGGTAGATATAAATTAAAATCTACGAAGAGCAAAATTACTAATAACTACTGCAACAAAAAATTAAAATAAAGTACCCTATTATTTTTAAAGTAACGCTCGATACTATCTTTACAATAAATAAACTAATTACGAATAGGTGATAAAACAAAAAAAAAACAAAAATATATATAAGATGAAAGAAAATAAAATTAAAATCCCCAATTAAAATCAGATTTAACAAAAAAAAACAAAAGAATAGTATATAATCTTCCCACGAACTGTTACGTAGTCACAAATAACCGTTACAGCTAACGGTAGGTTAAAAACAAGCCAACGGCCAAATTTTAAAAACAGACGCTTAGAAAAAAAAAACCGTTTACAATTTTAAGTAAGGATCTACGTAATAGTCAATTCAACCAAAATTTACTAAAAGCAGACTAAAGTTCATAATAAAACTAAAAAAATCTAAATAAGTAAGTACTACTTCCAACAAAAATATAAGTAGGTAGGTACGTACCAGTTCCGTAGGATCACCTGTTCGTTCACATAAAATTGACTCGCTGCAGTGCTAAGGAAAAAAAATAATTACGAACTGTGTAGATTGGAGGACAAAAAAAAAACCACGAAAAGGGCGCCACTGTGACGTAGGGTCACAGGTAGGTAGATTTGAATAAAAGATAGTGGGTTCAACGAATACCTATATTTTTTTTCCACCGTTCCACACAGCCGTGAGATTTAGAAGGGGAGAACACTGGCCTTAAGGCGGAATGGGTTGACGGCTCTCATCCAACGATGTGACCGATTAGTAGGGCACTCCGTCAGGCGAGCACTCAAGCAGCCGTAGCATTCGGCGATGTTCTTGCCGTAGCGATGCGTAGTATTCCGAGTAGGAGGCCAATTCTCAAGCAGGAACCCACTCTGCAGGTAGAACCTGGAATGCCCCAGAATAGGCGGCGTTAGGTTTGGCACAGCAACCTTAGCTTGTTGCTCCACTCCGTCCAACCGTCAAGGTCCAGTGTTTGGAATTTTAAATATAGCGACTACAGGCAGAGCAACAAGCTTAGATAGTATTTACACTTTTATAGTCTAATGCACTACACCATAAACATAACAACTCACCCCAGCGGGTTATTATATCACTCGCGTAAAATTTGGATGCACTATCGCGGCAGCAGCGTAACGGTTTTTAGAGGGAGGACGCGATGCGTGTTTACCTCGTAACTGATTTGGGCGATCTGGCGAGGCGGCCCGAGGGAATGAGCCTCGCAGGCGTCGAGAGTTGCTGCGACCGGTTTTTGCGAGCGCGCAGGTGGAATCAGCGTTCCGCAAGACATTAATTTAGTAAACGAAAGTACGTTACGGTTCTGAATACGAGTATAGAAATGTTAAGGTTCTAATTATATTTTTTGTGGTAGCAATGGTTTAATTTTGATTTATTAATGATATTTAATTAGGTGTTAGATTAGGCTGTTATGTTAGGTAAAATATATACAAATTGTTCAGGTAACGTCTACCACGTTACAGTACCTGAACAATTTGTATATATTTTACCTAACATAACAGCCTAATCTAACACCTAATTAAATATCATTAATAAATCAAAATTAAACCATTGCTACCACAAAAAATATAATTAGAACCTTAACATTTCTATACTCGTATTCAGAACCGTAACGTACTTTCGTTTACTAAATTAATGTCTTGCGGAACGCTGATTCCACCTGCGCGCTCGCAAAAACCGGTCGCAGCAACTCTCGACGCCTGCGAGGCTCATTCCCTCGGGCCGCCTCGCCAGATCGCCCAAATCAGTTACGAGGTAAACACGCATCGCGTCCTCCCTCTAAAAACCGTTACGCTGCTGCCGCGATAGTGCATCCAAATTTTACGCGAGTGATATAATAACCCGCTGGGGTGAGTTGTTATGTTTATGGTGTAGTGCATTAGGCTATAAAAGTGTAAATACTATCTAAGCTTGTTGCTCTGCCTGTAGTCGCTATATTTAAAATTCCAAACACTGGACCTTGACGGTTGGACGGAGTGGAGCAACAAGCTAAGGTTGCTGTGCCAAACCTAACGCCGCCTATTCTGGGGCATTCCAGGTTCTACCTGCAGAGTGGGTTCCTGCTTGAGAATTGGCCTCCTACTCGGAATACTACGCATCGCTACGGCAAGAACATCGCCGAATGCTACGGCTGCTTGAGTGCTCGCCTGACGGAGTGCCCTACTAATCGGTCACATCGTTGGATGAGAGCCGTCAACCCATTCCGCCTTAAGGCCAGTGTTCTCCCCTTCTAAATCTCACGGCTGTGTGGAACGGTGGAAAAAAAATATAGGTATTCGTTGAACCCACTATCTTTTATTCAAATCTACCTACCTGTGACCCTACGTCACAGTGGCGCCCTTTTCGTGGTTTTTTTTTTGTCCTCCAATCTACACAGTTCGTAATTATTTTTTTTCCTTAGCACTGCAGCGAGTCAATTTTATGTGAACGAACAGGTGATCCTACGGAACTGGTACGTACCTACCTACTTATATTTTTGTTGGAAGTAGTACTTACTTATTTAGATTTTTTTAGTTTTATTATGAACTTTAGTCTGCTTTTAGTAAATTTTGGTTGAATTGACTATTACGTAGATCCTTACTTAAAATTGTAAACGGTTTTTTTTTTCTAAGCGTCTGTTTTTAAAATTTGGCCGTTGGCTTGTTTTTAACCTACCGTTAGCTGTAACGGTTATTTGTGACTACGTAACAGTTCGTGGGAAGATTATATACTATTCTTTTGTTTTTTTTTGTTAAATCTGATTTTAATTGGGGATTTTAATTTTATTTTCTTTCATCTTATATATATTTTTGGTTTTTTTTTGTTTTATCACCTATTCGTAATTAGTTTATTTATTGTAAAGATAGTATCGAGCGTTACTTTAAAAATAATAGGGTACTTTATTTTAATTTTTTGTTGCAGTAGTTATTAGTAATTTTGCTCTTCGTAGATTTTAATTTATATCTACCTGCTTTGTTCTTTTTGTTTTGTGTAAATTATAGGTGTTGATTTTGTGCAACTGTATTACTGCTATTTGAGTACCTAGTTGATTACTATAAATATGACAACTCACTCAGCTACTTATCCTATTAAGTACCTTCTGCTTAATAAGCGTGAACTTGAATACGAAGTTCTTATTCGCGGTCTCGATCCTGCTAATACCGTCATTGAACTGAAAAAACAAATCGTTCAAGTTGTACCGATGCTACCTAGTGCTGATATTGGCGAGTCTGGCTTGGATACTGCCGAGGATATTGCTGGTGCTGCATTATCAATAGATGACCTTGCTGTGCGTGTAAAATCGCTGGATGAAAAATTTGATGCTAATCTATATGAACGCGCGCGTGCTTTAGCTGCTCATATTTATTATCGCTTGTTACGACTTAGCGCAACTGATTTAGGTGCTTCCCGTACTGTCTTTAAATCAGTTTCTAGTCAGTTTACTAAGCTGTTTGAGAAATTGCTTTCTATGAAGACTGATATTCCTTCTGCACAGTCAGGAACGTCGTCGTCCATTAGTAATCCGCTTACGGTTAATATACCTCCTATTGTGGTTAACTGTGACCACTCACTTGATGCTAAGATTCCAAAATTTGATGGCGAGGGTTGCGTTCGTGTATTTTTGAGGAATGTTCATGAATATAGTTTGGCTAAAAATTTAACTCATTCTAAACTCCTAGCTAATGCGTCTCAGTTTTTCTCTGGAAAGGCCACACATTGGTTCCGTAGCCATCAGGATTCATTCCAGTCCTGGGAACAATTAGAAAAACAACTAACAGAAGATTTCACCTTATTTGACCACGATTATAGGTTAATGAAGGAAATCTCTAATAGAACACAGGGTGATTCTGAAAATATTGTGATTTATTTGGCTATTATGTCGCAACTTTTCTCGAGGCTGATAGATCCGATTTCTGAGAAAGATCAACTAAAAATATTGTTGCATAACATTCGGCCAGGTTATGCAAATGTTCTAGCAGCTTGCCCTAACGGAATTGAAAGCATTTCAGCCTTAAGTACAGTTTGTCGTAACTACGAAAAAATTCACAGCCTAACATCACAGTACCACGAGCCTCCTCGTGTTTCGGAAAACACACTTGCACCGGATCTGGCATTTAATTCTTCTGATTCTAGTAAAAACAAATCTTCCAATAATAGGACTAACTTTAACAACTATAATAAATACAATTCAAACTATAACCTAAATAATAAATCTAATACAAACTATAACCAAAACAAAAACAATATCAACTATAATCAACAAAATAAATACAATGCTAGCTATAACAGAAATTATAATCAGGCTTACTACAACAGACATTCCAACAATCGATCTAATAATTCTGTACCTACAGCTGGTCCATCCAACCCTCCACCTTTCAACAACGTGCCTATTGCGTCCATCATAAACCCTAACAATGGACCAGTATTCTGTCCTCGTTGTCGCACTAATGAGCATTCCCTTCACAATTGTAAGCAAAATCGCTTTCCGATTTGTTTCAAGTGTGGCAGAATGAACGTTAAGTACCCCGAGTGTCCTACTTGTCATTCTAATTCTAAACCAAAAAACTAGATTCTATTGATTGTAGCAATAGGAGTGATTCTGATAAGCCTCCTAAACAGATAAATAAATTTAATGAGAATGAATGGAAGGAGTGGCTTAAGACTGTAAATTTTTTCTTCTCAAATTACTCTGTTGCTGCAATCATTAATAACAAACCTACTAATGATGTGCGTCCCTATGCATGTATTAAGGTAGCCAATGAAAATTATTTTGGTCTGCTGGACTCAGGGTCTGCTGTATCGATTGTTGGAAATAATTTCCATCAACATTTTATAGACGCTGGTTTAGAACTGCATAAATGTAATCGACCTTTGACTTTTACTGCTGCTGGGGGTCAAAGCTTATCGCCTTTAGGCTACATTAACCTTCCGGTAATTTTTGAGGACCGAGTTGGTATTCTAAAATGTTACGCTATACCTACAGTTCAATCTACATTGATATTAGGTATAGACTTTTGGTCAAAATTTGAATTGTTTCCTAAACATATGAAATCGATTTCATTTTCTGATAAATCAAATTTTGAACTATCGGCTATTTCTGAGAGTCCTAAGATGATTCGTTCCTACGATGAATTGACTGATCATCAGCGTACTGCTGCTGATAATATAATTCAGCAATTTGGAAGTATTTCTACCGCAAATTGTGGTCTTGGCCGCACTTCTCTAGTCTCTCATCGTATCGACACTGGCGATTCACCTCCAATCAGGCAACGCTACTACCGAATGTCTCCGGAGAAAATCCGCATTCTCTGTGAAGAGGTAGACGAGATGCTACGGTTGGGTGTAATTGAAGTATGCGAGAGCCCTTGGTCTTCTCCAGTCCTAGTGATTGGTAAGAAGGATGGTACACCTAGGTTTTGTCTTGACAGTCGGAAGCTGAACGCTGTTACTAAAAAGGATGCCTACAAGTTACCTTACATTTCTGCTATTCTTGACAATCTGAAGGATGCCAAGTACCTGTCCAGCATCGATCTTTCGAAGGCCTTCTGGCAAATTCCTATTGCTGAGGAAGATCGTGACAAAACGGCTTTCTATGTTCCTACCCGTGGCACCTACAGATTTGTCACAATGCCTTTCGGACTGACTAATGCTCCGGCTACGCAACAGAGGCTGGTGGACAGTCTGTTTTATGGGCCGGAATTTGAAAATTCGGTCTTTGTCTTCGTTGACGATATAGTCATAGCTTCTCCAAATTTTGAATCACACATCAGTTTGCTCCTAAAGGTTCAACAAAAACTAAAGATGGCTAACCTTACTATCAATCTGGAGAAGTCATGCTTTTTCCGACGGGAGCTAAAATATCTGGGCTATATCGTCAACGAAAAAGGTCTGCAAGTTGACCCTAGTAAGATTGAGGCCATACTGAATTTCCCCACTCCTATTAACAAGAAGGATGTCAAAAGATTTCTCGGCACTGCTTCCTGGTACCGTAGGTTTGTGCCCAATTTCAGTGCCATTGCTGGGCCTTTAAATAAACTAACCTCTACTGGAAAAAAGGCTCGTACATTCGCATGGTCAAAGGAGGCTGACGAATCTTTTAACAAACTCAAAGAGATCCTAATATCTGCTCCTATTCTCGCCTGCCCTGATTTCGATAAACCATTCGAAGTCCACTCGGACGCTAGTGACTATGGTGTCGGCGGAATGCTAACGCAAACTATCGACGGTGTTGAACATCCTATTGCCTACATGAGCAAATCACTCTCACCTCAAGAGAGAAACTATAGTATCACTGAACGTGAAGCCTTAGCTGTGCTTGTTGCTCTTGAGCATTGGAGGTGTTATTTAGATAATGGTCAACAATTTGTCGTATATACAGATCATTCTGCTCTTAAATGGTTCTTGAATCTAAATAACCCTACCGGTCGCTTAGCACGATGGGGTGTTCGTCTATCCGCTTTCAATTTTGTGATCAAACACCGTCGTGGTTCTGAAAACGTCATCCCTGACGCATTGTCAAGAGCTTGCCCTATTTCAGCTATCGATACTCATCTCTATGATGCTGAGCACACTTCCGATGATTGGTACCGCAACATCTACAATGGTTGCCAGAATAACCCCACTTCTTTTCCTAACTACATGGTAAAGGACAAACGACTATATCGTTTCATGAAATCTAAATGCTCCTTAAAGCAAGATTTCGAGTGGAAAGAGGTTATTCCTTCTGAGGCTAGGCATGGTGTCATAATGCTTAACCATGCTGTGCCAACTGCTGGTCATTTTGGCATTTTGAAGACGTACAAGCGTCTAGCTCTGTACTACTATTGGCCGGGTATGTACTCTGACGTCGTTAAAGCTGTTACTTCTTGCGATGTTTGTGTTTCGCATAAACATCCTACTCATGCTCCATTAGGTCAAATGGGTGACCCGAAAGTTTGTTCTCGGCCATTTCAAGTAATCAGTGTTGATCTTGTTGGACCCCTACCTCCAACAAGAAAACAAAACTGCTACATTCTCGTGGTGACTTGTTGTTTTAGTAAGTATTGCTTACTATTTCCAATAAGACGAGCCACAGCTGAAACTGTGACTCGGATATTAGAGGAAGAGGTCCTATTGGTCCATGGTATTCCATCTACTGTCGTTATGGACAATGGCAAACAATTTGATAGCGCTACCCTCAAGCAAATGCTTGCCAAATACCATGTACCAAATCTCCACTTTACTCCTAAATATAGTCCTCACATCAATACGGTGGAACGCTATAATAAGACTATAATGACAGCTATCTCCACATTTATTGAAAACGACCACCGTATTTGGGATTTACTAGTAGCTAAAGTACAATTCGCCCTAAATTGTTCTGTGAATGAGGTGACTGGCTACACACCCTCATTTCTGGTTTATGGTCGCGAGCTAATCACTTGCGGTTCTCACTTCGCCAAGGCAGAATATGATGATGAGGTTATCCACAAACCTCGTGATCCTTATGCTGAAAATTTAGGTGCATTATCTAGTATTTTCAATAAAGTCCAACTTTCCCTCATTCAAGCACATGCTAGAAATGCTAACTCGTATAACCTACGCCGACGTTCGGCTGAATTCAAAATAGGGGATACGGTGTGGAAACGAACCTTCTATCAAAGTGAGAAGGACAAATACTTCAACAAAAAGTTGGCGCCTAAATTCGTCAAATGCAAAGTCATTGGCAAAAAGTCGCCATTGGTCTATGAGCTTGCTGATTATTCGTCCGGCAAATCTCTAGGATCCTGGCACATAAAGGACATTAAACTAATAAACTATAAGGACTAGCTTTCCTACCTTAGTAAATTATGTACATATATTTAGTGCTTCTGCTCAATTTTATTTTAACATCGAACTATCTTTCGAAAGAGTATTTTATTCGTTGTAAATACTCAGCTTTTGAGAAATATTCAATGAATATTGTCTCTGTGTCATGTGATGTCTGATAGAAGGAAGAGTGTAAGGATGGAAGGTGATGTATGTTGTTGTTTCGTAAGATGGGTTGCCGGCTCTCATCCAACGATGTGACCGATTAGTAGGGCACTCCGTCAGGCGAGCACTCAAGCAGCCGTAGCATTCGGCGATGTTCTTGCCGTAGCGATGCGTAGTATTCCGAGTAGGAGGCCAATTCTCAAGCAGGAACCCACTCTGCAGGTAGAACCCCAGCGGGTTATTATATCACTCGCGTAAAATTTGGATGCACTATCGCGGCAGCAGCGTAACGGTTTTTAGAGGGAGGACGCGATGCGTGTTTACCTCGTAACTGATTTGGGCGATCTCGCGAGGCGGCCCGAGGGAATGAGCCTCGCAGGCGTCGAGAGTTGCTGCGACCGGTTTTTGCGAGCGCGCAGGTGGAATCAGCGTTCCGCAAGACATTAATTTAGTAAACGAAAGTACGTTACGGTTCTGAATACGAGTATAGAAATGTTAAGGTTCTAATTATATTTTGTGGTAGCAATGGTTTAATTTTGATTTATTATTGTATTTAATTAGGTGTTAGATTAGGCTTTTATGTTAGGTAAGGTTAGATATAAGTTAGTTGTTAGTTGTTTGTGATGTTTAAATATATACAATTCTGTAGGTAACGTCTACCACGTTACAGGGACGACCGACGGGAAAGCGGCCGGTCGGACGTCCCAGGTACCGCTGGAGTGACGAAGTGCAGAAGGACCTGAGCGCTCTCCAAAGACCTGATTGGCGTGAGGAGGTGCAGAAAAGGGCCGACTGGCGGCTTTTGGTGTCGGAGGCCAAGATCCCCTTTGGGTCCCTGAGCCAGCGAAAGTAAGTAAGTGAGTATTTCTATCTCTGCTTCTGCAGAAAGTTAAGAAACTCTACCAGATAATGGATTAATATCTATAGAAATAATTTACTTTTGAAACTTTAAAAAGCATTTCATTAACTTTGTAGCCGCTCTTTCGCAAAGCGAAGAGTATCTTTGGTATTAAGATTATTATAATGAATTAAACTGCACACTTCAACAGTCTTTACCTACAGTATTTTTGGAAGCAATAAATTCTATTTTTAGGACCGCAAAACTAAATTTCTTTGTAAAGGTTTTTTGCAGATTTTTCTGTGCAACTTAGAAATATTGTTTTATTTTTGCTGTAATATTTACATAAACTTCTATCGACTGAAATTAATTCAGATTTTTCCTGTCACTAACTTAGGAGATAAGGGGGGGGGGGGGTGAATGGTATTGCAAACTAAAGTCGTAAAAATATTTCAGAATGTACAAGTAAAGACGCTCCCCCCTAAATAATCATTTTTACTTTCGAGCAGAGCGAGAAAGGTATTGTATTCGTGAAAAAAAAGTTTTTCTAATTTTCTTAAAAATGTGTTCTATATCACTTATACATCATAAAAAACAAGTCTCCCAAAAATGTCCGTCCGTCGGTCGGTCGGTCCGTCGGTCTGTCCGTCACGCTTTGGCCTAGCGTAGCGGCTAAACGAATGGTCCGATTGACACCATATTTTGAATTTAGGAGTTTTATGCAAATCCATCGAAGGGTTCTGAGTGGTTTCCTTCTGGCTCTCATTTTGAGGGTAGCTGTCATACAACGAAAATTAAAAATTGAAATTTTCTCAAAAACGACTCATAGAATTGGTTCCATTGAACCCAAAATTGGTTCCATTGAGTTTATTAAAGTTCTCTATAATATTAATCCTGGATTAGTTGTCTACCTGACTGGATATTATTTATGATTTTTTTCAATAAAATTTAGTAGCAAAAACTGAAAGGGCTTGCTCAGTAGACCAAACTGAACAATTATACATAAGCAACATGTGTAGGGAAATAAAAAAAATGTGCATGCAAGTATCCTACGGTAGTATCCATTGACCTGTGAAAATTCATATAAAGGGTGTTCCAGTACTACCAAAAGTTAAACATGTGATTTACTCGAAATCTTTTGAAGTTTGTTTGTTTTAATGTTTGACAATTTGAATTCTGAATTGATCTGTATATTTCATTCGAACATTTTTTTGGAAAAACGTAAATAAAAGTTTGTATTTCCATACTATGTGTATGGCATTACAAATTTTAGTTTGCGGTTGATAGTTTTTCTTGAGTATTGCGAGAAAGTAAGTGCAGTGCTGCTGTACCATTTATTTTTTTATTCTTTCATGTGCAATTAAGTTGGGCAACCAGATTCTACAACTATTCTAAATTTCAAGTCGATAGCACGAGTGGTTGCTGAGATATACAGGTGTGACAGACAGACAGACAAACGGACAGACAAAGTCGCACCATAAGGGTTCCTTTTTTACCATTGTGGTATCGGAACCCTAAAAATCGCAAAACTCCACAACAACAGGCAGACTTTGAGCCTGCGTCTTCTCTGTGGGCATCGGAGTCGCTGTAACGAACCAGATTACCATGGTCCTGCCTGAAATCGTGAAATTTGCAATTTAAGTTAGCCTTCGATACTTGAAAGAGATGGTGATGAGATGCTGGTGAAAACCAAGTTTCACAGTCTGGCCCACCGTCGCAAAATTGCATGTCTGTCGGTCTTCTACAGATTGTACTTCGGAGAGTGTGCTCAAGAGCTCCAAGAGCTTATTCCACCATCTCCCTTCTACCATCGGGAGTCCAGACGCACCGCAGGATATCACCCATACTTGGTTGATATTCCGCACATTCGCACAAAGCGCTTTGAAACATCTTTTATAATGCGCACAGCTAAAGAGTGGAATTCTCTGCCTGCGTCTGTGTTCCCGAGTTCATATAACCCGAATCTATTCAAGTCGCGAGTGAATAGGCTTCTACTGGGCAAGCTCGTTCCATCGTCGACCTCATCTCTGTCTTCAAGACTAGATCGAGGTCAAGAGTAAGCCCATTGACGATAAAAAAAAAAAAGAAAACATCGCAACTCACGAAGGTATTATCACGCATGCAAGTAGAAACCCATCAGTATAAGCTTAACCAGCGCTTTGCTGCAAACGCCCCAAACCAGTGATCCACTCAAGTTCAAAGTGTTTCCACCGACGTGCGGCCGTGGTACCTAAAAAAATTGTGAAGCAACCCTGGAAATTTTGTCACTTCTTGATAAGTCCTCTTCATCATAACATCCCATGAAGCGTCCGCTCCAGAACTCCAGCAAAAATGCGTGGTACTTAGGAGAGGATTTACCATAGTCACCACGCTTGTAATCATTGCGGCTGGCGACAGCTGTTGTGGGTGACCGCAGTATATATAAGATGGTACGATACACAGAAAGATGCTGCTGCCCATCATCCGGTTCATAAGCCCTTAGACGCCTCTTACGACACCCACGGGTTCGTACTTATCTTTGCCGGTACCACACGGACGATTAGTCTTGATAAATACTATTTAGTAATCAATGAGATAACAAAATAACCATTTTTAGACGACTGTACAAAACGTGTCAGGTTGTGCTGTGACCACAGATATATGAAGTTTATTTCAATTCTAATCGATTATAAAAACAATTACCCTGATGCGGCCCATACTTTGTTACGTTATCTATGTGTGTGTATTTGCCACGCTATTGAAGAGCTTATCTTCCGTCTGCTAACCCCCCTTTATATGGCTGTGGCTGTGACTGTATTTTATGGTCACGTATAATTGGTATGCGTTGGGGTACGGTTGCTGCTGACCCGCTCTCCATCTGACTGATAGCCTGGACTCTTACATTCACACTAATTAAATACGTGGGACACTCAGAAATATTTGCGACACTAAAAAAAATTGTTCTACAGGTACATATATTTTTATTAAATCTTTTCAAAGTACTCTCCACCAGCCTCTATACAAAGATTCATGCGTCTGAACCAGTTTTCAAAACACTTTTTCCAGTCCGCCGTAGACACCTCGTTTACAGCCTGCTCGAACGCAGCCAGCGCATCTTCCGGCGACGAAAATTGTATCCCCTTGAGCTGATTTTTTATTTTTGGAAATAAAAAGAAGTCACACGGTGCTAGATCAGGGCTGTAAGGAGGGTGACCCAGGAGTTTGACTGGTGTGCTGTCCAGGAAGTCCCTCGTTTTGAGCGCGGTGTGTGCAGGCGCATTGTCGTGGTGGAGCAGTAGTCCGCGGAGCCCTGTGTTTGGTCGCTTGTTGCTCACAACAGAAAAAACTTCTGGTAAACATTTGGTAGTATACCATTCGGCGTTGATGCTTCTTTGATCTCGTAAGGGAATTGAGGCCAAGTGGCCAGTCAAATTAAAAAAGCTGGCGATCAAAATCTTCCCCCCGCTTCGAGATCGCTTCACTTTGGTAGGCGTTGGTTCATTTTGAAACACCCAAACTGTCGACTGGCGCTTGGTTTCTGGATCGTATTGATAAATCCAGGACTCATCACCTGTTACGATGTCGTAAACACGCCGAGACGAGCCTGCTTCAAATTTGTTCAGCATATCACGGCACCATTCCACCCGGGCCTGCTTCTGAGCGTCGGTGAGGTAGTGCGGCACCCAGCGCGATACTATCCTCCTCACGCGAAGATGCCCGTGTAGAATCTCGTGAACGCTTCCCGATCCAATCTTTAATATGTGCTGAATCTCCTGATATGTAATTCGCCTATTATCTTGGATTAAATTTTTCACTGCTAGCACGTTTTCTTCCGTAATAGCCGTCAAAGGGCGACCGCTTCTTTCTTCATCCCCCAAGGTTGGTCGACCGCGCCTAAATTCGTTATACCAACGATACACGGTTGCCTTGGAGGGGCCTTCATCCATAAATGCCATTTGAAGTCTATCGAACGATTCATCCGGTTTCAGGCGACACTTGAAATCGTAAAAAATCATAGCTCTAAAATGTTCCCGGCGCAGATCCATTTTTCAGTAAGACACGATACTTTGAATTGGCTCGCAAAAAATGTGGAGGGAAATTTTGAAAATGGAACACACATATTTTTACTTACAAGTAATCATATTTTCGAAAAAGATTCTGACCGGCCAGTCTCCCATATATAAAAACTATTTTTCGCAATACTTTCTGAGTGGCCTGGTATGTACCTATGTAAAATTCATCATCATATCAGCCGAAATACTTCCACTGCTGGACATAGGTCTCCCCTAAAGATCTCCATGACGACCGATCCTGCGCTGCTCGCATCCAGCGGCTTCCCGCGACCTTGACCAGATCGTCGGTCCACCTTGTGGGGGGCCTGCCAACGCTTCGTCTTCCGGTACGTGGTCGCCACTCTCATCGCATGCCCACTGCCAATTTAGTTTAGCGATTCTCAGGGCTATGCCAGTTACTTTAGTTCTTCTGCGGATCACCTCATTTCATTTTTATGTATTTATTAATGTGATTATAGGAGGTAGTGTCCAGCAGTTCTTTACTACGTGCCGCTTATGATTTACCGAAAGTTGATCAACTTATGATTCTTATTATTTTCCGGTGACATATATACCCTTTGTCCCGTGTGGTGCCGGCAAAGAATAGTACCAACCCTTACATACCCGTGGGTGTCGTAAGAGGCGGCTAAGGGTTAACTGGAGGATGGGCAGCAGCATCCTCCTTTATATCTAACATCTTACTTACTGCGGTCACCTACAACCGCGGTCCATGGTGCCAGCCGTAACGCTAACAAGCGAGGTGACTATGGTACTTCCCCTCTACATTTCCCTCCAGAATTCTAGCAAAAGCTAGAATTCTGGAGGGAGCTCCCTGTCCTGTAGTGGGCGTTTCATGGGATGTTATGATGATGATGATGATGATATACCCTTTCTGTAAATACCCTTTCTGTTAATACCCTTTCTATTAAAAAGGGGCCTTTAGCTAAGTGCCTGATATACGGTCGACAACAATGGGACCCAAACATGCCGACAGAGGTCCCCTTTGTTGGTTCTGACCGTGTAGTTCGCGTTCCGACCGTGTATTTCGCAGTGTAAAACCAATTCTCTATAAAACCCGAATGGTTGCCAGCCAACGTCACCTCTGTCGGGACCCATGTTGCTGACCGTGTATCAGGCACTTTTCCTCACCAACGACATTTGCGCACCTTTTGCGCACATGAGGCGGCGCGGACACACCAACAAACACGAGGTCATTGTCCGCTTCGATGCTATTAGGTAAGTACTTAATCCTAGCCATACGTTAACACAGGAGCTCAAATTCTCAAAACTATGTCGCCTGTACGCTGAAGTTCGTATGGATAGTGTGTATCCGCCTGTACCTCACGGTCAAAATATATCTCGATAATCGGTTGGGATTGGGACAAGCACAAACAATCTTTGTGGGTTGGGACTTGGGACGTCGTCATACGCGCGAGGTGCATAGATATTTTAACCGTGCTATACACTAACACATGGCCGAACAGAGGTTATTCCTCGTGTTAGTAGGTACTGCTGTCTGGACTAAGTATAAAAAGCATGCTGTATCAGAGGTTCACCCATTACGACGCACAAAATAACTTTGGCCCTGTCATTGATGCGCAGTAGTTAAAAATGGGCCATTTTTTTCTTCTGCGCATCAATGACAGGGCCAAAGTTATTTTGTGCGTCGTATACCTACAATCACTCCGCCGTAATTTTTTAGCTCCTGAAAGCGAGGATAGCACAGCATCAGAATGGATTCAGTTACGGTCAAACGCACGTTAGTGGAAACATTTGCAACATGTTCGCCAGACTATTACCATGAGATAAATTCCAGAGTGTTTCTACTAACGTGCTGCTGTACCTATAATCCACATGTCCCGGTTCCGCACGTGCGAAGTGCCTTTGAAATGAACTACCTACAAACCTTCACAATGTTTATGTTGATTACAGCGCGTTCAGGACAAGTCTGTCTATGACGGTTATTTTCTGCGCATGGGTGACAGGCGGAGAGCCAATGAACGGCACGCTCGCCTCCCCCCACATGCCGTACCTCACCTCCGCGACTCTTTTTTTGACTTCTGCTAACGGTCACAGACAGAGTTATTTTGCACGCCGTATACCCGGACTCCGGAGTACTATGCGTGCAGCGATTGCGGTTTTTGTCTACTTGACCACGCATTTCTAATTTGAAACATGGTAAAATATATTTTACCCTCGTGGTGCCGGGGGTGTCGTAAGAGGCGACTATGTGATTATGATCAAGAGTATGTATGGGTAGCAGCGTAGGTAGCAGCTTTCTTCTGTGTACCTTACCACCTTATACTCGTACAGTACAACCGCAAGCCGCCGCAACGGTCACTACTGGTAGTGCTTGCCACGCAGTTGTGCCACGGGAAACAAATGGTGGTAACGGTACTCGCCCTCCACATTGTTCCAGCGAAAGCTGGAATTTTGGATAAAGCTCATGTTTCATGGGATGTTATTGTGATGATGAAAATAAATTGTTGCCTTAGATTGTTGCGAATTGAATCGTAGATTGAAAGTATTTGAAAAAGAGAGAGAAAAACAGCAAAAATAAATATTTTAAAGCTATCTTCGTAAACACAATGTTGCTTGTCATGTTGCCTAAACTGTGGTGTTCCATTTGGTTGGCAGTACTGTGTTGGTATTGCTATTGAATAATTTACCCATAATTTTGGTGGAACATTATAACACTGTAATTTTTTTTTTAAACAATATGCGTTATCATCGCATCGCACATTGGCTTGCTTCCGCGTCACTACGGTCCAGCGCTCCCGGCGGCGACAGTCCACAATAATTATCCTATTAGTGACAACTTTTAGCCTTACTAAAGCCCAAGTCACACTGAGGCGGTAGCGGAAGCGTTCGGGGGCCAGTATTTTTTGTAAAGTATGAGTTCTTATGCACCTTGTCTCATTAAAAGCGGTTGCGGCGTCGCGCGGTGCAGCGCGGGGGCAGCCGGGCCGCTAGTACAACCCCGTGGACCGGGCGCGGTGCGGGGCCGAACTTTCGGCGGGAGCGGGCGCTGTATTCCATTGCGTTCAATGCAACCCGTCACACAGAGCAGCAGCGGCGCGGCGTGGTGCGGTGCGGTCCGGGCGCGGACTTTGACGTTGTATTTTTTTTACAAAAATTTTGTGGCTTTGCGCAGATTTTTTTTTAGGTTATCAGTTTGGTTTTTTTGTAGAGCAAGGGATTTACGTCTTTTAAATAATCACATCACACCGACCGCTACCGCGTCGCGGTTTCCGCACGGTACCTCTGTGTGACCTGTCCCGGAATGCTTTCGCTTTTCGCAGGTCCGCCCCCGGACCGCTTTACCGCTTAAAAGGTCTCCTCACGCAACAATTTCCATCACAATCAGTTGTGACAATCTGTAGAATCGAGATTGTTTGTACTCTACTCACAAAGCAATTTCATCACAATTTCATGCCGCGAAATTTAAAAATTTTCAAAACTATCGAAATTTCAACATGCGGAACTTGTGCTTACCATCGATTCATCAAATTACAAACAATTAGCGTTGAAAACAAGATGTTAGTGGCTTAAAACATTGCTTTTATCGCTTTTATCTAACAAAAATAATAAATGACAGCCACAGATTAGATAGAATTCGTCTTAAAGATAGAGTCGCAAAATTGCGACCATAGAGCTAAATGTATGAAAATTGCATGCGATCACGCTCCACACATTGCAATTTGGACACAATTTGTTTGACAGATTGTAAATTGCTAAGATTGGATTGTACAATTTGACAATTAGTTGGAAGTTAGTCCCAATCTGCCTACTTACGTTGCAATCTGTGGACAATCTGCAGATTGCGAAAACTGATTGTGATTGAGATTGTTGCGTGAGTAGAGCCCATTATACCGCTCTGTGTGACTTGGGCCTAAATGTTGATCAATTACCCAGGGGAAACAAAATCCATTTTGTTATACTTACTCGGTAATTATATTTTAACACTAATATAGCTTTTTTGAAAATCGATGACCTTCAGCGTTGTTTTTTATTATTTGCCTTTTTCAAAGACTGCATTTTTAGAGACTGCGTAAAAGTTTGTTTTTGTCATAGCAGTGGAAATTCAAATTTGTAACTTGGCAACATTTTAAAAAAGAAAGTGAAGTGAAAGAAATGAATTTACGAGAATAGGTCGCATAGATTTTTGGTTGATTTCCTTTTCACTTTGCTTTCATATTCTCAGAAAGATCTAATAAACCTTGGTTATTTTGTGTTCCTGATCGTATTTTGTGCCAGCGAACTTCGGTGCCGTAACACCGGGCGCAAGATAAGTTAGAGAGTGGACAGCATCTTATTGATTTTCTTTCCTTGCTGCTTTCAACCAACGCGAAGTGGTGTTATTACGATACGCTAAGAACCAATGATCTAATTGGAATTCAATTTTATTTATGTAATAAGTCACATATCGTGTGACATTTCACCCAATCCGGTGAAAACAGAAATCAGCGAAAATGATGGCAAATCCTCTTGACAACGTGAACGTGAATCAACCCACGCAAAATGGAAGCAAGGTGCAGCCAGGCAATGGCGAGTCGAAGACAAATCTCATAGTCAACTACTTGCCCCAAACAATGACCCAGGAGGAAATAAGATCACTGTTCTCAAGTGTTGGTGAAGTAGAAAGTTGCAAGCTAATTAGAGACAAAGTTACAGTATTTCCTGACCATATCCTAAATGGACAGAGTCTCGGCTATGCTTTCGTCAATTATCACAAAGCAGAAGATGCTGAGAAAGCAGTGAACACATTGAATGGTCTCCGATTACAGAACAAGATCATAAAAGTTTCTTATGCTCGTCCTAGCTCTGATGCTATAAAAGGCGCGAATCTGTATGTGTCTGGTCTTCCCAAGAATATGACTCAGCAAGATTTGGAGAAACTCTTCAGTCCATTTGGCTCAATTATCAGTTCACGCATACTTCATGAAAATGTAAATGTAGGTCATTTGCTGCAAGGAGGTGGAGATGAACCGTCGTCGATCCAGGGGCCATCCAGAGGAGTTGCATTTATTCGCTACGACCAGCGGACCGAGGCAGAGGCTGCAATACGTGAGTTAAATGGTACAGTACCTCCAGGAGGCACACAGCCCATCACTGTAAAATGTGCAAATAATCCAAGCAACCAGAACAAGGCCCTTGCTCCGTTGGCTGCTTACCTTGCACCAACTGCTTCACGCCGGTTCGTGGGACCTGCAGGGAAGGCTTTACTAGCTATCAACAAGGGCCTTCAACGGTTTTCTCCACTAGCTGACCCCCTTATTCAAGGTAATGCTTTAGGAGGCTCTGGGTGGTGCATTTTTGTGTACAACATTGGTGCTGATACAGAAGAAAGTATCCTTTGGCAACTGTTTGGCCCATTTGGTGCAGTCCAAAGCGTAAAAATTATAAGAGATCCATCTACTAACAAGTGCAAAGGTTACGGTTTTGTAACAATGACCAACTATGATGAGGCTGTTGTTGCCATACAGTCGTTGAATGGCTACACCCTCAACGGTCAAGTCTTACAAGTCAGCTTCAAAACAAACAAGAGTAAATCTTAAGCACAGCAACACCTAGTCAATAAATTGTAGCTAATTCACGAAAATGTTGATCACCAGTCAGTCATGGTTTGACATCAGATTTAGGTCGGTTTGATAGTGATGCAAATCATGACGTGATAACACGGATGTGCTGATAAGTACAAACCAATAACCTTAATATTCTTGGTGTACTTGCAAAACTTGTCATATATACCTTTCCAAACTTTACGAACCTTTCCAATAAGAATTCCATAACAATGGCATTTAGAATGTTCTTCATGAAAAATTAAAGGGTTTGATATTTTAGCTGGTTTTGTATGTGCACTGATGATATTTGGTTCATTTTATAAGACCTTACTTTTACATCTCATCTATAATTGTTAGGGCTGTAACCACAGAATAAAAAAAAAAACTCAATTTTCATGCTATAAGATAAGCCAACATTTTCATGAATTTTCCATTTTACACTATGGGAATACAATAAAGTTAAATTTTTTAAATTATTCACCACCCTTTAGCCTAAGGCTCTTATTCAACTGATTGTCAAACTGGTGGTTTGGATTTATAAAGTAAATCCAATTGATAATGAAATGAACATTGACTGGTATTGGATTTCATAAAGGAACATGACAAGTGTTTTTTACATCAGTATGCAACTTTATGCTCTCTTCTGACCAGCAAATGAATGTATTGCTTAGTCATTGTGGCTATCCTATTTGCCCCATGCAATGGCAATACAATATGCCCTAGGGAAAGTGACAACTAGGTAGTGATTTATGATAAAAATAAGTATTTGAAAAAAGAAACACAACTACACAAGTAATTCATTTGCCGTAGGTACACTTATGCTGTGTGCTGGTCAAAATCTTTTCTCATTTTTCAGCTTGTTTGTTCTGTATAAAAAAAACCCTAGTAGGCATACACTTCTCCCTGGAACAACATGTACCTATATCAAATGAGCAAAAAGGAAATAGGGTATCTGCCATTTTTAAAACCTTTTCATTATATGACATATTCCCAAAATATTAATATTTTAAATTCATACTATTTTAATATTTTGTTAGCAACAACCAAATTTAGGTTTGTGAAAACCTAGAATTGTTGCAGTTATTTGCTTAAACTAAACATCATTAACCAGATGCTGGTAATCTGTGTTTAATGAAAAAAGAAAAATAACAGTATGTTTATGTGCTGCTTAAGATTTTGTACATTAAAAAAGTAATGTACTCCATTTTTTTCTTATGCTAGGTAATAATTATCACAATTTTGTATGAGAAGTCATCCTCCATATTGTAGGTTGGTAATAAATAAGACAACTAGACAAGTATTGACTTTTATATCGCTTTCAAATGTGGTCTTTGATGTTACTGTAAAATATTTATTGAGATTAATATGTTCTAATCTCACCATATTTCTGGCAATAACTAATGTATTTTAATAACATCAGTGCAATAAAACATTTTACTATAAGTAAAGTAAAAATATATGTGAAATAGTTTAAAGAATATTATTTATTATGAATAAACCAGTTTTATCAGTGCAATTATACCCATACAGATTACAGATCTAACTAAATACCTAAATCATTCTTCATATCGTGAATTTTAGTCAATCTGCACCTAAATTCCAGTCATTCTTGTAATGAAAAAACAAGCATCTTTGCTGAGGAAGACACTTAAAAAAAAAATTTGGTAGTGCATTTTTTTCTTTGCAAAAGGTACTTATTTCGTTACTAAAATCACTTCATTTCTGAAGCAAAATGACTGAAAATTTACGTTATACAATATTATTATTTTTATTGAATCTTACCAAAGAGTCTGAATGCAGAATGACCGAAGTGATTATAAATTATGGTTTTGATTGCAGTGACTTCTTCCATTCATTAAATACCAAGCAAATTGTCCTTTCTAAGTGTATTAATTTTTCAAAATGTATTTATTTTGCAATCATTACAAAAAACATCCATCTTCATTACCTATAGGTTCATGCACAAGTTCGCGAAGTAATAGTAATAAATGACTTAATATTAATGACTTAACATTTTACACTCACACAGTAACTTATCGCAAAATAGTAACAATAATATTATTGCATTCAGTACGAAAAATTAATTGAATGTATCCTGGCTACACAGTAGGCACACTCACAGGGTGTAAATGTAAAATTTAGTTTAGTTTATTTATTTACAAACGGACGTAGCTATTGCTGAAATTATCATAAACTAATTAAATAAAAAGTATTGAAAAACACATGATTAATGTTCACAGTTCATTATTTGTACTTGCGTCTTATAATAAATAAGATCATAGGATCATATTATGTAACAAAATCTTAAAAATCTAAATTATGAAGTTGAAGGACCATGGCATTATCATAACTAACATCTAGTATTGATCAACATTTTATTGAACTAAATTTTGTATCTTGACGTATGTGGTATGTAATAAATATCTGTGGAAGTCAAATAGAAACTGAGAGTCCTAGGCATTGCTTATAATATAAATATTTATAAAACAATACTAAAATACCAAATTTGACTTCCACAAAATGATATTGTCTCTCTAATTCTTTTAACTATATAATCATCTATTTATTATTAATTACATTTAAGTAATTTATGATTCATTATATAAACATAATTTATTGTCATAATCGTAATAGAAACATAGATTTCATTTTAATGTTATAATTAATATATGGAATATTAGCGTAAGTTTCAAAATTAGTTGAGTATATTTACTCTAAATATAGCTACTTATAGCATCATTTATACTGTCCACAGGGCTTGAAGTTTGTACCTTCCCTAATCAGCAAACTAATTTATACTATATATTGTTCTCATGATGATTTTGTCGGTGAGAATATCCAATACTTAAAATATTGTATCTTCAAGCCCTGACTGTTCCAGATATTTGTATTCGTAGTTTCTGTAACTATTAACTACATAGTTAAATTTATTCATAGATAACAATAAATGCATATCATTTAAAAATACAGAGGTGTGGAATTCTCAAAATGTAGTTGGTCTTGTATAATGCATTTTACAATAAGTATTTGTTTGTTTGATGTCTTTGATATTGGTATGATAAGGATAAATGTTTCATTAAGGTAAATAATTATTTATTTAAAGTACTTAACTACACGAAACTAGTCAGTTTATAATTTTGCGCAACATAAATTTTTAGGTGTAACTACTTATTTAAGTATTTAAAATCTGTGTTCTCTAATTTAAACGTAGTTTAGGCGTTTGAGTTTAAATTATGTTGGTGTGGTGTTTAGTTAACATAAGTATAACATACCCTTACGAAGCACACAATACATAAAAATATACGAAACGGTGTGTATAACTAGTCACAGGTAAAATATACCTCTGAATAAAGTACGGGGTGGCCAATTAAGAGGTACTTACACAATTGCCTTTTGTCTCTATTATGTATCGTCGCAGAATTTCTCAGTTTTTAGTAACAATTGTTTTGTGTATATTATATATGGATCGTTTTTTGATTGATAATATAATTCAAACGTTCTACGCAAACTATGCTACCATGAGTATTGCGGAAATGCTGGGAAAATTAAGACTAATTTTCGGTACAAACCATTTAACTTCGCGACAAAAAAATTACATGTTTGGTGAATAAAGAGCAGTACCTATAATCCGTTTCACGAAGAAATGCCAAAGCTAACCTACACATTTTGCATCTATATTAAGGCTATTGTGCTCCATGATCAATCGTAATCAGCTAAAGCTGTCAGAAAAAACAAGTTTGTAGAACAATGTTATTTTTTCCGTCACATATACTCTGGTTCGTGGTGGTTTGTCTGGTTCTATAACTGCAAAATGTGTTGGTAAGCGTTGGAATTAACTCGTAAAACGGATTATTATAAAATACATAATTTAACATGTTACTCTTTAGTCACATATTTTTTTGATCCCGAAGTTCAGTGGTTTTCATCGAAGCTTAGTTTTTAAAAAACGTTTAAATCATTATACGTTGTTAAAGCAAAAAAAACGTTTCATAACGAATTTGCGATGTATACTCAAAATAATTGTTATAAAAAACTGACAAATATTGCGTTGACGCAAAATGTTATAAAAAAAAGTTGTATAGACACCTCTTAATTGGCCACCCTGTATAAAATATGTCTAGATTATGTCCTGAATCTTTGCGCAAAATTTACTACCGTAAGTTTTCGAATAAATTTTTTCATGACTTACAATTTTCTAAGGTCGTCTAGTTGTCAGACTTATTTGTATTAAGATTATAGCGTTATAAAGATTTAGGGCATTTATTATAATTACCAACATAAGATAGTATGTGTTGTGTCGTCCACAATATGAATACAAATGCTTCTCCACCGCAAATAAATAAATAATTGGTCCAATGCACACCCAGGCCCATTTTCGTATTATTTTGTTTTAAGTTTTGTGTTTTCAATGTGGTATTTGTGTTAGAATAGTTTCAGTTAATTTTAACTAACATTTTTCGATTTTTAGTGTTACTTGTTTATCTTAACCACATTTAACAATTTGATTTAATGATTTTTGTTTTTTTTGTTTTTCGGGCAGGTATGGGTATTGTAAGGGGTTTGGCCTAGGATGTAGGTAGTATCGTAAGACAGAGTACAAATCGCCGATATAAATGTATGGAAAACTTTTGGCTTACTTACATTTATAATTTTGAATGTCAACGAATGTAATCTGATGTAGGGAATATTGAATAGACATTAAATATTGACATTAGCAATAATATAAAATATTCTTTTATTTAACAACCACCCACACCCACCAGTGCAATATGTTCCTCGACTCACACTTTCTTATATTTATTATACAGGTCCAAAAATTGTAACTAGGGTAGGTACATCCATCCTTAAAAGGTACAGCATCCTTAGAAGAACCCAAATAAGGTACCACTATTTTTATTTAGGCTTTGCCTATAAATCAATATCGTTTTGTAAGAAATTAGGGGTGACTGGGGTCCTTCTTAGGCTACTGTAAATATTTTTGCTTGTTCTACTTTCTGATAGGATGCTTTTTTAGGGGTTTAGTTTTAATGTTTTAATATAATACTATACTAGTACAGATGCCTCACGTCATAGAACGAATTTGTGCCGAAAATTGTTCGGGCTATTTTTTCCATAAGGTATTTTCTTTGATATCTGGATGTTAAAATTGAATTACTAGTAGTAACATTTAGTTTAATTATTAGAAACAAAAGGGCCAAATGAATTCGGGCTATTTACTCCGTCGAAAAAACCGTAGTACGGAATGGGACCCCATGGTTTTTAAAGTAAAACTAGTCCCATAAAATAGTGTAAAGGACCATAGTATATATTGGCATCGCTGAAAAGGTGTTGGTGTGCCATTTTAGTTTTAGTAAAATTCCGTACATATGAAAACTATAATTGGGCACCATCCCCAGAAGTGATATCACACGGTATTGGGATACCAAAATTGTAAAAAAAGGAACCCTTATGGTGCCGCTTTATCTGTCCGTCTGTCACACCTGCATATCTCAGCAACCACTCATGCTATCGACTTGAAATTTGGAATAGTTTTAGGATATGGTTGCCCAACTTAATTGCACATGAAAGTATAAAAAAAAAATATGATTTTTAATGTAAGGGGGGGGGGGGCAAAGTTTCAAATTTTCGTTATTAGGTCAAGTGGGGTATCAAATGAAAGGGCTTTACTTGTACCTTCTAAAATATATTGTTTTAAGTTTTTACGTCTGTTAAAGTTATGATGAAAAATGACAAAAAAATACCATTCCCCCCCCCCTTATCTCCGAAGTTTGAGAAAGGAAAAATCTGAATTAATTACAGTCGATAGAAATTCATGTAAATATTAGCAAAAATAAAACGATCTTTGCACAGTTTTTTAGAAATCTTAAAAAACCTTTACAAACAACTTTAGTTTTGCGGTCCTAAGAATGGACTTTATTGCTTCCAAAAATACTATAGGAAGGTATATCGGAACCCTCGGCGCGCTAGTCCGACTCGCACTTGACCGGTTTTTTAAGTTAAATTAGTCACACAAAAATAATGAAAGTTGCCATAATATTGGCATCATCGCTGGAAAGATGTTGGTCTGCCAATAGGGAGTATTCATCTATTTTTTTTATTTGTTTAATTTACTTCTTACATCGTTATACCATGGTAAAATATAGATATATTGTTGGAAATGTTTAAATAATTTCATAAAGTAATATTTGAAAAATCGATTAAATATGACATGGATAAACGCCGCCATTTTTCGCGCGTTTTGGATGACGTCACATGCCGCGTTCTGTATTGTTCACTATAGGCTTGTGAAGGTAAAACCTGAAGATCTTCAGTTTTAATCGCTATTAGATAATGGAAAATGCTAAAAATACATTTTATAGGGTATTGTCTTATGCCAAAGTGCCCAAATACTATGAGAAATTTACAGATAATGTGGTTTTTGCGGATCCGAGAGATGTGAAAACACGAAAAAAATGGTATAAGGTGATGAGAAGAACTGAAGTATTTTCAATATCGTATTTAAATTGTTGTGAAGATCACTTTAATGTAAGTTTATCATGTTTGTATAGTTAACATGCGTGTCGATCCACGCGCATAGGGTTCCATAGTTATCTTAGAAATGATTATTGTTAAGCAGGTTCCTAACGAACAGCGAGATTCAGCGCCTGATTGCAATTTCCATTGTTTTCAGTATTTTGACTATTTCTCGTTAACCTGTAAAGCTAATTTAGCTATTTTTCTTTTAAATTCTTCATATTCATGTGGTGGTAAGCACTGTATATTTTTCCACGTTTCCATATTAACCGTTTAGCTGGCAGGGGACACGACCCTGACAATAAATTGCCCTTTTGAACGAATTTTTTCGCAAACGAATCCCTAATTCATAAAACCGGCCAAGTGCGTATCGGGCCACGCGCAGTATAGGGTTCTGTAGTTTTTTTACGATTTTTTATCGCAGAGCAGGTTTTGCTTAAGTATTTCATAACGTTTATAACAAACTTTTTACCTCCTAATATGCTCAGCGAGGTCCTAGCGCCTGACTGATATTAAATTTTTTATTATTTCCGCTATAGCTACCTTCTTTACCTGTAAAGCCTACTTAGCTGTCTGTGATAGTTGTCCTTTCAATTTCATCATATATACTACTACTGTGAATTTTTATACATTTCCAATAACAACAGTTTATCTGGCAGGAAAGGCGCGGGGTGATTCCAACAAACAATTTCGCTTTCAAGCTAAATATTACGCAAACGGATCCCTAAACCGAAAAATTATCTTCGCAAACTCACATTATTTTTAAAAGACCTATCTAACGACACTCCACACAATGGGGTGAACAAGTAAAAAATTCACCCCCACTTTACATGTAGGGGAGGTACCCTAAAAAAAATATTTTGTTAGATTTTATTTTACCACTTTCTCGGCGTGAATAAAATACGTATTCATACAAAATTTCAGCTTTCTTGTACGAAGGATCTCTGAGCTAAGCCGAAATTACTCTGTACATTAACTTACTAATCTGGGGCCGAAATTTTCTTCCAAATACAACAGAATATCGACACTACGACATGGCGCGTGACGTCACGTTTCAATTCGACCAATGGCGAGGCTTTTTGCAAATTCAAACTTCCCTCGCTTATTTATCACTTTTTAATTAATATTTTGTGCATTTAAATCCACACTAAACAAAAAAATAATGGTTTAGGTGTAATGTCAGGGCAATAAATTATCGGAAATAAAAATATCAAGTTAATTTATATGACATGCATACTCCCTATTGTGCTTTAAGACGATCCGTTTTCCATACTAAATTCAAATGACTCGCATTCTTATGCGGGACATAAAATGCTGTTGAAAAACGAGTGTGCTGCTACCTAGCAGCACACTCGTTTTTTCAACAGCACTCGTTTTACAAAAATTTAACTAAAAATAGCAGTAGTAGGTACCTACCTACTACTGCTATTTTTAGTTAAATTTTTCGCTGATTAAGGGGCTGATAAGAGCTGAATTACCTCCCTTTCTAACAAAGGGCAGAATGCGCGTGCTAGAACGGAGCGGATTCACGCTGTTTTACGTTTTTCACTCATTTTTCTTAAAATCTGTACCTAACCATAATATTAATTATTAAATAGCTATATTATTTTATTATGCAAAATGTGTAAAAGTTTTGGCATCATAGATTAATGGGTACTTAAGAAAAACGGTTTAAAAGCAAAAAACAGAGGTAACTTTGGATTTTTTATGGCGTACAAAATATATATAATCGTGTTTCGGAGTCGAGGTAACTTTGGATTTTTTATGGCGTACAAAATATATATAATCGTGTTTCGGAGTCGGCCATATTCTTGTAAAGATGCTTAATTATCACATAATTTTTTTCACGGCCATATATTCATCACTTTTCTTTAAAAACCTGCTCAAGTGAAGCGTATTTAGCCACGGAGTCATTAAATAAATATACAATACAATTGAAATTTTGGATTTTTGTGCATTTAGTGATTTAGTGGATAATAAAGATAGTGTTTTACTACGAAGTGCGCAGCTGATGAAGATTTCAAGAAAGATTAAAGACAATCATCAGAAATGGCTGTATGGGCTTTGTACTCTTTGCCTTTCCGAAAGGAACTGTGCGTTCCATTTTGCGCTAACAGACTGCTTTAGAGCACTGTGAGCGCGCTTAAGTCGGTCCAAATTGACCAAAAGCGTGCTCTAAAGCACTCGCTCGTTCACCGCCTTACGTCATTGATGACGTCATCGTTTCTGCTATCAGTGCTTTAGTCAAATAGGTGGAGCAGTGAAAGCGCTAATGTCAAAATCGATTTGACACATATAAAATCCCACACATTTGCAGCCAGCTGATGTCTCTTAAGTTTTGATTTTAATGAGTTTGTCTCTAATGGAAATGAGAGTGGATTTGGCACACATTTTTCAGCGATTAGCTTAGGCTTTGTTAAAGAAAATAAAAACAAAACTGACATTTTGACAGATGAACACGTGAGCGCGCTTAAATCCATTCCAAATTGACTAGAGCCATTAAAGCAGTGATAGCTTTGTGAGCGTGCAAAATCAATTTGGACCGTCCGTCAGCACTGTATACGCTTTTAGCAGCGTTTGTATAATTTGGAACACAGCGGAAGAATGAAACAAAAAAAAAAATCTGTCATATCTGTGGTCTGTCATATTGACGTTGAGTTGTTGTTGTGTCCACGATTTCACGTAATTTCTCTCAGCGTTCTTACTCAAATCCTATCCTACCCTTGTTTTATGGTAAGAAAACCTGTAGGATGTAAATGTTTGTTTGTAAAACCGTTAAGTGAATAAACTGTGTCAATACCTACCTAGATTCTATGATAAAATTTCTATCTATTCTATGCTAGATCCCCAGCAAGGATCCCCAGATTCCTTGCGTGTGATGTTAGGTGATTGGTGTTGCTTCATGAAATTGTAATTATCTGGAATAAAATGGAATCTTTGTCGAAACAAGAATTGATATCTACTATAACAAAGCAAGCAGACCAAATCAAGCGATACGAAGCACGTCTTAGAGGTAAGTAATTTAATTTGTTTTGCTGACATATCCAATCCCCTTCCTACCTACTTTCAATTTTCTATAAAAACATATGGCCGATTGCCACTTTCTTTCACAGGTATGTTAAACTTGAACATAAGGCCAGGGCCAGACGTGCCATATGCCTTCCTAGATATACACCAACTTACATGCTTTTGAGTTTTAATTGTACCATTAGTACCTATGTTCAAAAGCCTTTAAACTTATATTATTTATTTAATCAGGCAGTCACTGATTGTAGTCTGTATCCAGATACACACAGTTAAGGATATAGTATTTCTTAGTAAAAACCTTTGTCATTCTGTCAGATGATTTTGTCAATATTCTGGTGATTGCACTGTTTTGTCATGGCTTAACAAGCCTATTTGAGAGTTGCAAGTTCTGCCATGATACACTCTGCGGGTTAAGCCTGTGTAATCAATAACAGATGATGTGTTGTTACTTATCTTGTGCTTTTAGGGATCCAAACCAAATTGGTAAATGGAACCCTTATGGTGGGACTTCATCTATCTGTTTGTCACTCCTGTTTATCTTAGCAACAGCAACAACAAAATAATTATTTGGGTGCATCATGAGGCATGTTCCAATAAACATAATATCAGATTTTTACTAAGTGGGGTAAAATTTTAACAAATGTAAACAAAAAGTTAAAAACTGAAACATGACTGCGGATGTAAACTTAGTAAATAAACAGAAGAATGACCCTTAGGCCAGCCATATGTTAAATTCGAAATTGCAATAATTGCGGTAAACTTGCATTTTTGGTATGTTGTTTGGGTTCACCTAGATAGTATTTATCCAGGATTGCAGCAGTTTAAAATTCACGGGCTCCGAGTTATTGCTGAAAAACCGCCATTTTATTTCCCTTTTTTTTAGTTTTGTGCAAAAAAAATGACAAAGGACAGCTCTTTCGAGAAAGGTCACTATGACTTTTTTAAAGTGTACAAAATTCCTGACAGTTTGAGCCCTGATCCAATTTTCTAGATCAAATAGCTCCCAAGATACAGGGCTCTCAATATTCTCCATTTTTCCCAAAAAGTTGAAAAATGGGATATGACAAATTTTTGACCAAAATATCACTTATCATGAGGTGTCCACGGGGAATTAATGGGAAATGAAGTTGTAGCAAATTTAATTACGTTTATCTTGAGGCTGAAGGTACGTCCGTAGGCGTGATAGTTGGTTCAATGACGACCATAAACCAAACAAACCTAAAATCAAGTGTTAAGGGGAAGGTATAATAAAATTACTAGGATTCTTATCTATTTGTTTATTATCTATTATCTAGTTAACTAATCTAACCAATAGGGCCCAACTTCGACAAGGGGGTCACTCAAAATGATGACCTTGTCGAGAACTATAATTTGTCCCTACAAACAAGTAGTCCAGGATTGCTAGTTTCCAAGACATGACAATTTTCGTTTTGACAGCTGTCACTCGAAATGAAGATCTTGTCGAGACCTATCATTTGTCTCTACAAACTAGTAGTCTAGGATGGCTAGTTTTTGAGATATGACCATTTTCGTTTTGACAGCTGTCACTCGAAATGAAGATCTTGTTAAGACCTATTATTGTCCCTACAGACTAGTCGTCTAGGATATACGTCCGAGATATGACCATTTTCGTTTTGATAGCTGTCACTCAAAATGAAGATCTTATCGAGACCTATGGGTACTTTATGGGTACTTTGGTGAAAGCTCGCTGAACTTTTTCAAGTCTGTCTATGTCTTTAGTGAAATATGGGCTCCAAGCTTGGAATGCGTACTCCAGTAGAGGTCTTACATAAGTTTTGTGTATTTTGAGCATCATCTTACACACAGATTACAGGGTTCCCTGTTTAAAAGTTACAGGCACGACCCGCTCATTTCCCGTGTTTTATGAATGGAAGCTTGGAAGTGATGCTGGCTAAAGACGAATTCATATCTCTAATTTCTCAGCGTTCTGGAACATGGGTTGGCACTGCATATAAAGCCTTGCAACTCAAAAAAACGCTACTCTAGTCTTCAGCATAGAATAACCTTTACTCACCTACTGCGAGGTCTTCAGTCTGAAATCTACAACTACTAGAAAAGGCCTGGTCCGAGGCCGAGTTGACCCGGGACGCCTTCTCAACATTTTCTGGCTTTCCTTCAAGTTCTTCACATCAAAGCTACCTTCTTTGCACACCGTCACTTGGCTGGGCCTCCGCCTTTGGTCGCCCGCCAATGACTCCAGCTCTTCATCATCCTACGTCACAACCTACGCCTCAAAGACCGGAAGACAGAAGACCGTCTAGCTTAAGGCAAACCTGCGGCTAGGTAGGGCCATGCTAGGTCCCCTCTTTAACTGTAACCCTCTTTTGCCCTCTTTTATAATAAACCCTCTATTCCCTCTTTTATCTCTTTATTAGACGTTCGTAGCGACCCTGAGCATCCTACCTGACACCCGTAGATAGATACCTAATATTTTGGTCAACTTTTTGGAAAAAATGGAGAATATTGGGAGCCATTAGACCTAGAAAATTGGATCAGGGCTCAAACTGTCAGGAATTTTGTACACTTTAAAAAAGTCTTGGTGACCTTTCTCGTAAGAGCCTTCCTATGTCGTGTTTTCTGCACAAAACTAGAAAAAGTGAAAAAAAAATGGCGGTTTTTCAGCAATAACTCACCGCCCGTGCATTTAAAACTGCTGCAAATCTGGATAAATACTATCTAGGTGGACCCAAACAACATACCGAAAATGCGGCTTTACCGCAATTATTGCAATTTCAGTGTTTTTCTCTGTAAGATATGGCGAGCCTACCTACCAAACAATATTTTTATTGGGTAGGCCATGTATGAGATAGACTCAATTAAGATTTTAGCCATCAATTTCAAGATAAGGCACTGACAAACCAGCTCCAAGTGTTCGTCAACAAATGCCTTAGGTCTATACTCCACATTTACTAGCTGTACACGATCAGTAACAAAATTTTTTAGGCCCGATGCCAGCAAACACCTATTAATTAATAAATTTTGGCAGTAAAAGTAGCAGTGGATAGGGCAAACCCTCCGGCGTAACAATGTCAAGCTTGAGGACTTTATGGCGGGCTTTTGAACGGATTGTCGCGAATTTTCAAAAGTTTTTCAAAAACCTTTTAAAAACTTGTAAATTGTGTGTAATTTCATTTCTTTAGTGTAAATATAGATAAATTTTACTGTATATAGTGTGCACATAAAAAAATTCATCATGTCCGAGGGGACCGCCGCCAGCGATCCCCCGGATAAGGACAAGGACAAACGAAAATTTGCTAAACGTAATAAAGACGAATCTTCCGATGGTGGAACAGTGGATGAGGCTTTTTATAAACCCTACAACAAACCTGGATACAAACGGGTTTTTCCAGAGAATGCAAATGATGCGGAATTTATGGTATTTGTCGAAAGTACCAAAGATGAGAAGATTGGGAATAGCAATCCCATAATAATGGCCAGTCTTTTCAAACATGAAGTTAAGGGCGTTAAAAATATAAAACGCATAAATGCTACCAAGGTGGGCGTTATTTTTTCCCAAGCGATCAATGCCAATAACTTCTTAAAGAACGACGAATTCCTCAATAAACAGAATTTGAAGGCGTACATTCCGGCTCGGGCCGTTGAATCAATAGGAGTATTACGGTTTGTGCCAGTAAGTGTTAGCAATGAAGAACTTTTCAGGAAACTGTCATCGGACCGATGTGAGATTGTTAGCGTTAGGCGCTTCAGCAGGAAAGTTAATGGTGAAATTAAGCCCTATGGTTCTGTAAGTATCACTTTTCTATCCAACTCTCTGCCGGATTATGTATTTCTGGACATTTATAGATTCAAAGTCTATGAGTATGTTGCTCCTCTGCTTCAATGTTATAAATGTTTCAAGTTTAACCACGGAGCTAAAATTTGTAAATCGACACAAAAATGCTCAATTTGTGCAGAGGAGCATCATTTCTCCCAGTGCACCAACGGCAGTGTTGCCAAATGTATCAATTGCGGAGGACCACATCTGGCCATATCACGGGAATGTCCTGTAAAAAAAAGGAAAATGGAAGAAAAACAAAACAGAGATACATACGCTAAAGCGTTATCTCATCAGTCAAATAATTTATTCAAAAATTATGAAAAGGACTATCCAGGAATAGTGCCCAAAACACCTAGACCAACATTTCCCCCATCAGTTCCACCCAAACCAACTAAAATTGATTCAGTTCAGATTTCTAATACTACCAAAACTCCAATTAACACAAAACCACAACAACCTTCCCTAGAAATATCTAGAGACACCCTTATTGAGAATATATTGAAAGATGACTTTATACTTAAAGGACTAATAGGTTCTTTGGTCACTATTGGAAACAGTAACCAAAAAATTTCAACCACTTTCATAAAAGAAGTTTTATTGAAACAATTTAAAGATGGATAATTATTTTAATATAAGTTTTGTTTATTCACTAATAACAATAGCAGTTATAACATTTTTAGTTGACATTCCTGTGTGTGGTGAGAGACAGTTCAGTATCAGCATTATTTTATATAATTATTGGGGCTGGCAAGATATCTGTACATATGTATATAGTGTTAAGTTTGATTTATATTTTCCTATTAATATTGTAAATAATGGATCAAAGTCTACGTATTGTACAGCATAACATACGAAGCATTAATAATAAAAGGCCTCTTTTAAAATCTTTTCTATTTGAAAATAAGGTAGATATCTGTCTCCTAAATGAGACTTGGTTGAAATCTTCTAGTATTCCAGTTAATTTTCCAGGCTATAATTTTGTACATAAAAATGCTAAGAATGAACATGGCGGCGTAGCAATATTGATACGAAACTCTCTGAAGTATACATCAATAAACACCAGTTTTTATGAAGATATCCAATGCATTGCAATTTCAGTACAAACTCAGGCTGGACCTATTTCAATTTTATGTGTATACAGTCCCCCAGACCGGAGAATCAGATTAAATAAATTAGAGAATATTTTAAGGAGCCTTCCAAGACCTTGTATAGTGGCAGGTGACTTTAATGGTCATCATGTAGCTTTTGGTTGTTCTACTACTAACTCCAGAGGTAGAGAATTGTATAATAAATTTGATGAAGCAGATTTATGTCTATTGAATACTGGTAGTGCTACTACTGTTCAAGCTCCTAATAGACAAGCATCAGCTATTGATCTTACGTGGGTTAGTCCAGTCATTGCTCCACTATGTGAATGGTGGGTAGGAGATGATACACTAGGTAGTGATCATCTGCCTACTTTCACTGATATACATACGTCGCCGTCACAATATCAAGTTAATGAAGCAGTAGAAAAATATTTATTTAACAAAACAGACTGGCATAAATATTACGAGGAATCAGATAAACTAACAGAAAATTTTGAATTCGACCATCTTGATCCCTTGGTATCTTATGATAGATTTTGTGATATATTAAATAAATTACGAAATGACTGTGTACCTATATTTAAACGCTCTAGTATATACATCTCTAAAGTGCCGGCTCCGTGGTGGAATGATGACTGTGCAAAGGCAGTTAAAGATGCAAAAGAAGCTTTGTCACAATATAGAATACTTAATACTGTAACAGCTTTCATAGAATACAAAAGATTAAATGCATTTAAGAGAAGAGTAATAAAAGAAGCTAAAAGAAAAAATTGGTCAGATTTATGTTCCTCATTCAATAGATATACTCCAGTATCAGTTGTTTGGAATCACATTAGGAGATTCAAGAAAATTAATATATGTAGAAATATTTACAAAAATGATGAGTGGATTCCAGAGTTCTTAAATAAGTTATCTCAATCAAGTCATAATGCAAATACATCTCACTTAAATCATATTTTTGATAGTAATAATGATACAGAAACTCATGATGCATTGTTATCTCCTTTCCAAATTGAAGAATTCAATACTGCATTAAATTCAAGAAAAGATACTACTCCTGGAGTTGATAATTTCCCTTACATAATGATAAAGAGACTTCATCCAAATTCTAAAAAAGTACTGCTCAATATTTTGAATTCTCTCTGGACCAGCCAAATTATACCAGAGTCTTGGAAGGTTCAATGTGTTATACCCATTTTAAAACCAGATAAACCGGCTAATGACTTTAACTCATATAGACCTATTTCATTAACATCTTGCATTGGTAAACTAGTGGAACAGATGATTAAGCTAAGATTGGATTATTTTGTTGAAAAGAATAACTTGATACCAGCCACACAATTTGGATTTCGAAAAGGACGAAGTGCTTCAGAGAGTTTTGTTTCCTTTGTGTCTGATATGAAGAAATGTCTTCTTGAACGCTCATCTGCCATTTGCGTTTTCCTTGATATACAGGGCGCATATGACAACGTGGATTTATTCCAATTAGCAGATGTTCTTCATGAGCTCAGCATACCTGGAAAATTAATAAAATGGATATTTAATTTTTCTTATGATCGTACTCTGTATGTTAAGTACAATAACATACTCCATGGTCCTAAAAAAGCATTTAAAGGTTTGATGCAGGGAGCCTCTCTCTCCCCATTACTTTATAACTTGTACACTTCCCAAATTCATAAATATATCACAGCTGATGTTCAGGTTTTGCAGTTTGCAGATGATACACTTATTTACTACGTACATAAAAATACTATAACTTCACAAATAACAGTTAATACCGCAATGGAACAGTTGTTTTCTTATTACAAAAGCAAACTAAAACTGGACATCAACTGCCAAAAGAGTTCTGTATTATTGTTAGGTGAACCTGATTGTGATGTAAATATTGTATATAATAACATAACTATCCCAATAGTACTAGAAAAAAAGTTCTTAGGTGTTATTATTGATAGTAAACTTAAATTCACAAACCATATTAACTATGTAATAGCTAATGCTATGAGAGGTGTAAATATTTTGAAATGCTTAGCAGGAACATTCTGGGGAGCTGATCCCAAAATTTTGATAATGTTATATAAAAGTATTGTGCGCAGTCACTTTGACTATAGCTGCTTAGCTTACATTAATAGTAGTACTACACTTTTGAAAAAACTAGATGTTGTTCAAAATATGGGTCTTAGAATTGTAAGTGGTGGGATGCGTTCCACACCTATTAATTCAATGGAAATAGAAACATGCATTGAGCCACTTATAATTCGCAGGCTATACTTTGCTGAAAAGTTTTGCGTAAAAATGTTAACGTCATCTAATCCTGTAGTGTTAAACAAAATTCTTATACCTGAAAATTCTTTTCGACGCTCTCCAGATTCTTCATATGTTACACCAACTAATATGATTGCTGGATATTTCCCTGAAATGTTAGGAATAATGGACCATATTAATAAAATGACTTTAAATATGCAAAAAAATACTTTGTGGCCATTATACAATGTTCATTATAACAGTCTATATATATCATAAGGCAAATGTTGATCTAGGAAAATTAAACACAAAAGTGGACTATTCTGAATTTTTGGATAATAATCCTAATTATTATAGATTGTATACAGATGGATCTAAAACAAATCAGTATGTACGATCAGCCTTTTATGACCCTCAAAGGAAGCTCACTAGAAGTTTTAATATTGACAAAGAGTGCAGCATATTCACTGCTGAAGCTTTTGCAATTTATCAAGCACTTATGTATTTGAATAGTATTGAAACTGACAGTGAATTCCTAATTGTCTCTGACTCAAAGAGTGTTTTAATGAGTATTTTAAATATTAACCTCAATTTTAAAGTAAATTACATTGTATATAATATTAGAGAGAAGTTGTATAGTCTGTTTTTAAGTTGTAAATATGTTAAGTTTAAATGGGTTCCGTCACATGAAGGAATTCAGGGCAATGAAATTGTGGACTGTGCAGCGGCTGCTGGTTTTGATGAAGACCTTTCAACAACAGTAGGTGCCTTTCACTGATATGTATGCAATTTTGAAAGAGACTATGAAGAAGTTATGGGAAAATTATTGGCATGAAACCATTAAAGAAAAAGGAAAGTGGTATGCACAGATACAAGGTCGCCCGCCCGCCCAACCTTGGTTTAGCAAAGTCAAGAATGTAGAAAGCAGGAAATATATCACTATAATAAATCGAATGAGATTTGGCCATTGTCTAACTAAAACACACCTGAACCGCTTGAAAATCGTTAATGAAACCAAATGCACAACTTGCGATGTTGATGAAGATCTAGAACACGTTGTATTGAAATGCACAAAGTATGGTGTTCAACGACTTTTACTAGTAGCCGATATAAAAGAGGTGTGTGACGAAAATGAAGATATTCCGAACACTTTGGTGCAACTTTTGTCAAAAACAAAATATTACAAGCCGATTTATAAATACATCTGCTCCACGGTTGAGAAAATATAATGACGATTTGACGAACGAAATTAATGAAGTTTTGAACGTTTGAAGTGAAGATGTGCAAATGAGAGGCTCAAAAGGACTAGTGTTCAGAGCCGTAAAACAAATATATAAAAAAAAAAAAAAAAACAATGTCAACACTGCACTGCCTCAAGAGCATTTCCCTTTCACACCTGGCGATGTACTGTCGAGAGCGTGTTCAAGACACCTGGACTGACATGGATAGAAGCAAGAAGGACAGAGCAAGATAGAAAAAGAAGGGGAGACAGCATGTGAAGGCCTTATGCACTAGCGGGGCCGCTAGGATAGCAACAACAGTATAATTATCCCCTTTAAATTCCTTCAAAATTGAGCTATGTTGTTGACTACTGCAACCAAGTATTGTTAAGTAGGGTCATTCTTCTGTTTATTAACTACTTTCACATCGATAGTCGTGTCTTGGGTTTTTTAATTAATTTGTTATTGCATATTATTCTATTTCCATTTGTACCAAAGATACCAATAACAGTTGTAGGCAGCCAAAATATCCACTATGTATTGTGTTAAACTTCTATGTAACCGATATCTATATGTCTGTTTGTATGTCTTCTTCTATGTAGCTGTTGCCCGCAGCTTCGCTCGCGTGGATTTCGTATTTATGTTGCTGCCGGTTTTCCGAAGCAATGAGATATTTTCCCGTCATTTCGGGGTAAACTAAGGAAAAACAGGACTAATCCTGCGCAAATCAATGAGTATAATTCAAGATCTAGCTGAATTTTATATAATATACAGACGTTACTCATAAATTACTCAGAACAGAGGAACTTTGCAGCAGTATCCTAACAAATGTAAAGAGAGAGATGAGAGACACTTTAATGTAATATTTCAAAACAGAGCCAATTCGCAGAAGTAATTGAGAAAAACTAAAACCCTCTCCCTCTCTCTCCCTCACCCCCTCCTTCTCCCTCTCCCTCACCCCCTCCCCCATCCTCTCTCCCTCCCTCTCCCCCTTCCCCTCCTTCTCCCTCTACCTGTACCTGTACCTCTCTACCTCTCTAACCTTCTTCTTTTATATATATAGATATCTGTATTTAGGTAGTATAAGAAGTGAACTAATGATATAATTTCAACTTTCAGATGTGGTCGCTGCATACAAAGGTCTGGCTAAAGAAAAGGAGGCTCTAGAGATCAGTCTGAAAGCTCTTAATCGAACTGAATTACCTGCTGAAGGAGGTGACAACAAAGGTACATGAATAATGTTTTAATATTATATGCACATAGCAATAAAATCAAATACTGACAATATTGGGTCTGTAACTATGAAATTTTAGGTATTTAAACAAAATTTTCAGTATTAACATTTTTGCATTTTTTTATAGGAATTGAAAATCCAAATTATTTATATTTTTTAAGCATAATATAAGCTTATATTTAATTTTAGAAAAATATTATCTGTAAAAAAATATAATAAATCTAATGATGAAATCGGACGACATTTGAGACGAACAATTTTCAAACCTTTAATTTTATACAATCTAAAAATAAAAACTTTATTTTATGCGTAAATAGATAACCTTGAAGTCAACTTTCAAATATAAGACAAATGAAAATAAATTGCTTTAGAATTTTATAGTTAAAGACATACATACATACATAACATCACGCCTCTTTCCCGTTGGGGTAGGCAGAGACCACAGTCCTCCACCTGCTACGATCTTGACATACTTCCCTTGCTTCCTGTACTTTCATCAATCCTTTCATACATGTTCGTCGGTTTAGGGTACTTTTAACCTGGCCTTTATTCAGAACGTCCTGAATTTGGTCCTGGTACGTTCGCCTAGGCCTTCCCCTTCCAACGTTTCCATTCACTCTCGCCTGGTAGATCTCTTTCGTCAATCTTCGTTCATTCATCCTCTCTACATGACCAAACCATCTCAGCATCCCTTTCTCGATTTTGGTCACTACGTCTTCTTTTACGCCACACCGTTCTCTTATCACACTATTTCTAATCCTGTCACTCAATTTAATACCAATCATACTTCTTAGCGCTCTCATTTCCACTGCATTAATTCTATCTTCATGCTTCTTCTGCCATACCCAGCTTTCACTGCCATACATCAGTGTTGGTACCAAAACACCCCTATGAACAGCCAAACGAGCCTTGTGAGACACCTTCTGACTCCTCATAAAGGCGTGCAGGGCACCATTCACCATATTTCCAGCATTCACTCTTCTTTCAATATCACTTTCACACTTTCCATCTCTCGTAAACTTTGAGCCCAGATACACAAACTCCTTCACTTATTCGACTTGTTAACCACCTATTAATATAGTACATTCTGTCATACATTCTTCCCTTTCAAGTACCATTACTTTCGTCTTGCTTACATTTACTTTCATTCCTTTCCTGTCCAAAGCCACATTCATCATTGTTACCATCTACTGCAACTCGTCAGCAGATGACGCAAGTACAACTTGGTCATCAGCGTAGAGAAGACATTTGATGAGTAACTCATTCATTCTCATTCCACACATACTCTCTTTTAGATCAATCAAACAATTATCCATGAACAGGTTAAACAGCCAAGGTGACGCTACACATCCCTGCCTAACACCTTTTTCGATGCTAAACCATTCAGTGTACGCCCCGTTTATTCTGACACAAGCACTGGAATCCTCATAGAGAGATTTCAGTGCTTGAATCAGATGACCGTTTACCCCATACATAGACAATGCTGACCACAATTCATTCCTCACCACTCGGTCATAGGCCATTTCCAAATCCACGAACGCGCAGTAGACTTTTTGGATTTTAGCCAAAAACTTTTCAGCTATGCACCGCAAGGAAAAGACCTGATCTGTACATCCCATTCCCTTTCTAAATCCCGCTTGTACATCCCATATTTTTTCGTCAGTATCTTTCATCACTCTTTCAATCAAAACCTTTGCATACAGTTTGCCGACGACACTGAGAAGGCTTATCCCGCGGTAATTTTTGCAGTCCTGTTGTGACCCTTTTCCCTTGTACAGCGGCACAATCACAGCCTTGCACCAGTCACCTTGTACTTGGCCGTACGTCCAACACAAGTTGAAAAGGCGGTACAACTGACTAGCCACAATGCCTCGCCCAGCCTTCAACATCTCGACCGACACTCTATCATACCTAGCTGCTTTACCTGATTTCATACTTTTCATCGCTTTCATAATCTCATCCATACTTATCTCACTTACACAATTCTCCTCTTCATTCTCATTCATTTCCACAGAAGACCTAGGTTCGCTGGCCTCTGCTTTTTCTCTCTCAAACAGACTTTCAAAATATTCCTTCCACCTCCTCAGAACACATTCTTCACCTTTTATAAGACCTATAATAGCTTACAATGGCAGGTGAAAACCTATAACATTTCAAATTATTTCTCCATTGGAACTAAGGATGTAATCCTTTTCATCCTCAAACCTCCTGTTTGTTATATTACAGATGACTCGGTGGCAGCTCTCGCTTTGTCACTTTCCACCTTAACAGCGGAGAAGGCTCGTATGGAAGAAGCTTTTCAAGCTGACAAGAAGGTCACCAGGGATAAGGTAAACATTCTATGATGTCACAGTACCTAGGTGTCCAAACAAATTATAAATAATAATAATGGAAATAATTTTACACCAAAGCGAACTAACAGATGGCACTGAAGAAAAAAGACCCTATTTTCTTTTTCCGAAGAAATTTCTTAAATTTCTGAAAGTCTTTAGGACACCTCTGCAAACCACTCGGGTACTTGCTTTTCCCATAAATCATGAAGTATTCATATTTTAGGACATTATGATATCTCTTTGTATCTTTGTATTAATCAGCGAATAATTTATCTAAAAATAGCAGTATACACTCGTTATTCAACAGCATTTTATGTCCCGCATAAAAATGCGAGTCATTTCAATTTAGTATGGAAAACGGATCGCCTTAAACTATAAAACTACGGATTTCAGATAGTGGATTGTTATTAGTTCTGTAAAATTTCAGTACGAGAACCAGATATCGGCGATGAGAGAAGAGACCAGGGCACTTGTACAACAGCATTTTGCTGAAGTTAGCAACTTGAAAGCGAAAATTGCTTACGAAATTCAGGAGAGAGAGAAAGAGAGGGCAGATCATGCTGCTATGATGAAGTAAGTGAATTCAGTGTTTACTAGTATTAATGATCTGTGATTCTTGCCGAGACATGCCACCCGCTCCGTGCGCCCGCGCGAGTTTAGCGGACGGCCTCAGAATTAATTTTTAAATTGCTTATTCGCTCTTTTGCAGAGAACTACACAATAAATTTAACACTGAACGTATAACTAAAGAGAAACTTGAAGACAAAGTATCTACTAATTCTGAAGCTCAGGCTTCTCAAGCGGAACTTGAAAAGCGAGTTAGAGACCTGAGCAGTTCCTTGGAAGCAGCCCAAAGGAGGCTTAAGAGGGCTGAAGAGAGGACCGTGGAAACGCCGGCACTTTTGGTCAGGCTCCAGCAGAAACTCGCTTTAGTTGAACAGTCTCATTCCATCGCTCTTCGAGAGGTATGTACGTATGTGCCTAGGCACTCTGTAGTTTACCAAGTTAGTTCAAGCGTGCGTGAGAAACAAGTTAGAGATCTGAGCAGTTCAGGACCGTGGAAACTAGCGCTTTTGGTCAGGCTTCAGCAGAAACTCGCTTTAGTTGAACAGTCTCATTCCATCGCTCTTCGAGAGGTATGTACGAATGTGCCTAGGCACTCTGTAGTTTACCAAGTTAGTTCAGACAATCATGATATGGGAAGCAGCCCAGAGGAGGCTTAAGAGTAAACTTAAGAAAAAGAGTAAAAGCTTAAGAAAAAACTATCACGCAATAATCTAAAACAACCGAATTACAGGAGCAAATTAAAGCCAAACGCGCTGAAGAGGCAGCGCGCAAAATCTGCGCGCGTCAAGAAGAAAGGGTGGCCCTTCTAGAGGGAAAGCTGGCAGAACTCTCGCAGACCGTCGGAGAATACGATCTGAGAAGACGAAGGGACCAGCAGCTCATTCAACAGTTACAGGAAAGCCTTAATGGCAGACTGCTGGAGAAAATTGCCGCTGGAACTAAAGGGGATAATTCTGGTAAGGAGAACTTAGAAGTAACTTTTCCAGGTCTTAAGATAGTTAATGCTGTAAAGAAACGGAGGGATTTGCAATTTGTACTGCTGAAGGAAAGCTTAAACAGCTGACTGCTGGAAAGGATTGTATCCTATACTATTAAACGAGCAATATTTGTATATATATATATTTGTAATCGGTTTCTCGAAAACGGCTCTAACGATTTCGATGAAATTTAGTATACTGGGGTTTTTAGGGGAAAAAAATCGATCTAGCTAGGTCTCATGTCTGGGAACATTCGTTTTCACCGTTATTTTAAATATTTTTTTGCGCGTTTTAGTGCGTTCAAGAAACTTACAGCGCTATCTGTTGTAGAGTAGCATAGCTTGCTCACCCGATGATATTTTAATTATACAGAGCATAGCTCGGTCGTCCAGGTACTAATGATTATACCGCCGCCGCCCGCAACTCCCGCGCCCCCTACTTTGGAAAATCGATGGTATAATCCATTTCACGAGTCAATGCCAACGCTTACCTACACATTTTGCAGCCATAGAACCAGAAAAACCACCACGAACCAGACGAACCAGAGTATATTTGACGGAAAAAATAACATTGTTTTACAAACTTGTTTTTTCTGACAGCTTTAGCTGATTACTATTGATTATGGAGCATAGAGGAAAGTTTGGAACATCGGAGCTGAGTAAAATCAGAACCCAGGATGGAAGTATTATAAAAGGTGAAGAATGTGTTCTGAGGAGGTGGAAGGAATATTTTGAAAGTCTGTTTGAGAGAGAAAAAGCAGAGGCCAGCGAACCTAGGTGTTCTGTGCAAATGAATGAGAATGAAGAGGAGAATTATGTAAGTGAGATAAGTATGGATGAGATTATGAAAGCGATGAAAAGTATGAAATCAGGTAAAGCACTGGGTATGATAGAGTGTCGGTCGAGATGTTGAAGGCTGGGCGAGGCATTGTGGCTAGTCAGTTGTACCGCCTTTTCAACTTGTGTTGGACGAACGGCCAAGTACCAGGTGACTGGTGCAAGGCTGTGATTGTGCCGCTGTACAAGGGAAAAGGGTCACAACAGGACTGCAAAAATTACCGCGGGATAAGCCTTCTCAGTGTCGTCGGCAAACTGTATGCAAAGATTTTGATTGAAAGAGTGATGAAAGATACTGACGAAAAAATATGGGATGTACAAGCGGGATTTAGAAAGAGAATAGGATGTACAGATCAGGTCTTGGTGCATATCTGAAAAGTTTTTGGCCAAAAACCAAAAAGTCTACTGCGCGTTCGTGGATTTGGAAAAGGCCTATGACCGAGTGGTGGGGAATGAATTGTGGTCAGCATTGTCTATGTATGGGGTAAACGGTCATCTGATTCAAGCACTGAAATCTCTCTATGAGGATTCCAGTGCTTGTGTCAGAATAAACGGGGCGTACACTGAATGGTTTCGCATCGAAAAAGGTGTTAGTCAGGGATGTGTATCGACCTTGGCTGTGTAACCTGTTCATGGATAATTGTTTGATTGATCTGAAAAAGAGTATGTGTGGACTGAAAATGAATGAGTTACTCATCAAATGTCTTCTCTACGCTGATGACCAAGTTGTACTTGCGTCATCTGCTGACGAGTTGCAGGAGATGGTAACAATGATGAATGTGGCTTTGGACAGGAAAGGAATGAAAGTAAATGTAAGCAAGACGAAAGTAATGGTACTTGAAAGAGAAGAATGTATGACAGAGTGTACTATATTAATAGGTGGTGAACAAGTCGAACAAGTGAAGGAGTTTGTGTATCTGGGCTCAAAGTTTACGAAAGATGGAAAGTGTGAAAGTGATATTGAAAGAAGAGTGAAGCTGGAAACATGGTGAATGGTGCCCTGCACGCCTTTATGAGGAGTCAGAAGGTGTCTCACAAGGCTCGTTTGGCTGTTCATGGGGGTGTTTTGGTACCAACACTGTTGTATGGCAGTGAAAGCTGGGTATGGCAGAAGAAGCATGAAAGTAGAATTAATGCAGTGGAAATGAGAGCGCTAAGGAGTATGATTGGTGTTAAATTGAGTGACAGGATTAGAAATAGTGTGATAAGAGAACGGTGTGGCGTAAAAGAAGACGTAGTGACCAAAATCGAGAAAGGGATGCTGAGATGGTTTGGTCATGTAGAGAGGATGAATGAACGAAGATTGACGAAAGAGATCTACCAGGCGAGAGTGAATGGAAACGTTGGAAGGGGAAGGCCTAGGCGAACGTACCAGGATCAAATTCAGGACGTTCTGAATAAAGGCCAGGTTAAAAGTACCCTAAACCGACGAGCATGTATGAAAGGATTGATGAAAGTACAGGAAGCAAAGGAAGTATGTCAAGATCGTAGCAGGTGGAGGACTGTGGTCTCTGCCTACCCCAACGGGAAAGAGGCGTGATGTTATGTATGTATGTATGGAGCATAATAGCTTTGATATAGCTGCAAAATGTGTTGGTAAACTTTGGCATTGATTCGTGAAAGGGATTATAGCTATGTCTCGTAAGATGGAGAGACCAGCAGCTCTTACCGGAACTACAAGATGGCTTCTCCTGCAGATAGCTGGAAAAGATTTCAGGTGGAATAAAGCAAGAAGAACTTAGGTAGCCTAGCTCTTAGGAGAGCAGCCTAGCCTTTGAGGTTGCTGAGATAGATCTAAAGCAGCTCCAAATAGGGCATGCCCTGTCTACCCATTGGAGTTTCCCACAGACATACTTAGAAATAATTTATGTTAGAATAGAAAATACTCTAACTGAAGCCTAGCTCTTAGGAGAGCAGCCTAGCCTTTGAGGTTGCTGAGATAGATCTAAAGCAGCTCCAAATAGGGCATTCCCTGTCTACCCATTGGAGTTTCCCACAGACATACTTAGAAATAATTTATGTTAGAATAGAAAATACTCTAACTGCCGTTCTTTGTCAATGAAATAGAAGAGAACAGTATGAGAATTTGCCCTGATTTATACGGCGTGCAAAATAACTCGGTCTGTGACCGTTAATGTACAGAAGTCAAAAAATGAGTCGCGGGCGGCTCCCCCCAGGGGGCGAGCGAATCGTTCATTGGCTCTCCGCCTGTCACCCATGCGCAGAAAATAACCGTCATAGACAGACTTATCTTGAACGCGCTGTAACCGTACTCTTCTTAACTAATTGACCCGTTAGGTAATGGACACGGACTTTTTAGCTTAAATTTTCACTTTTTTGTAGGTGACGTCTCGCAGGAGCAATCTAGGGCTATTTTGTTTATCATCCCGGATATTTTAAGAGGTGGGTCTAGTCATGAAACTAAACAACTTTTCCTAAGAATCATAAGACGAAATAGGAAAAAAAAATTACTTCCCATACAAACTTCATCTGCTTAGATCGAATTTTTTTTCGTAGTTCGAACTACTTTGGGAAAAGTTGTTCAGTTTCATTGGCAGGACCACAAGACGAAATAGGAAAAAAAATTACTTCCCATACAAACTTCATCTGCTGAGGTCGAACTTTTTTTTCGTAGTTCGAACTACCTTGGGAAAAGTTGTTCAGTTTCATTGGCAGGACCTTAAAATTTCCCGCGTGTTAAAAAAATAATGCTGTATGTATAAATTAATTATTTAAATTACAGAAGAAGCTCAGCAAAAAAGCGAAACTGACAACGAAAAACTAGCAGACAGCGAGTACCTACAAACATTGATTGACAAAATACACATTCTTAAAAAAGAACTTATAGCTGAAAACGCCAAACTCGGCAATCCTATCGATATAACCACGATATTCAAATTCGAAAACTACGAAAATATTCATACAAAATGTATGGAAGATTACGAAGATTTGAAACAGCAATTCGAGGCTTATAAAAAACAGAATGTCAATCCCAAAGATGATCGAAATGATTTGTTGAGTGAAATTGATGATCTAAAAAGTGAGGTTGATGTGTTGAAGGAGAAAATTGAAACTTACAAACTGGTTCTAGAAGAAGAGAAGCAAGATAAAGCTGATGCGTTAAAATTACATGAAGAGGTAATATATAATTAAGTTTAATTTGTTAATTTCATAATAGTGCATTAAGATGCAGGTGAGCTATTTTGGTAACTACACTCGAGGCTCAGTAATTGCAGCCACTTTTAGCAGTTTTTAGAGTTCCGTACCTCAAAATAAAAAACGTAACCCTTATAGGATCACTTTGTTGTCCGTCTGTCTGTCTGTCTGTCAAGACCCTTTTTCTCATGAACGAGAAGAGGTATCAGTTTGAAATTGATAACGAATATTAAGGTGCATAAACCACACAAGATCTGAAAATTTCATTTTTTTAAAACGACGCAATCAAAAGATATGGCTTTTTATGTCGTCATCTCCATACATTTATGCAAAAAAGCAAAACCTTCAGGGTACTTCCCGTTGACCTAAAATTATGAAATTTGCATGAGCTAGGTCTCACAGTACAAATAAAAGGAAAAGTCTAAAATCAATAAATATTTCAATTTTTTTCACAACTAATAGTAACCAATTAAGGGGAGCTCCCGTTGCAAGAACTTTTCTATAAAAGACGGGTCAAGTTGGATGGTCGCGGAGTTTTTAAAATCAAAGAGCAAAAGATTTTAGTATATCATATGGTAGATGGGTGGGGCTCACAAAATTTGTACCTTCGACAAAAATGCTGTGGACCTAACTTTGAATAAAGAAAAAGTTATTTTATTTTATTCCACAATTAAAATGACGATTTCTATTAATGCCTATATTCACTTGTGATAGTATTAAGTCAATTTAATAGTTAAAACATTTGAAATAACAACAGAAAATATTTGCCATCAGTAAGAGTAATTTCTAGTTCCATACAAAAAAAGAATGGCACAGCCCCTAGAAACAATCATTACTTTATCATTTCCATCTTGTTCGCTATATTTATAGGGTAATTTTATTTACTACACAAAATACAGTAATGGATCTACAAAGTAATGCGTTAATAAACCCTAATTAAACAGATTATATAATAAAATCGTTGAATTTAAAAAGTGTCTCTATTTTATTTCACGTGTGTTATAGTCAGTTTGTTACATGGTAGTTTTTTTGTTATAAGGAATACTTCTAACTACAAATATTTTTATGTGCTGGCAACATTTCGACCATCAAATAATAATGTCAGTGGTTTGACAGCCATCTTAGTTCACCCGAAAAAAGCGTTAGTCGGTGTGTGTTATGTTTTCGTCATTGGATTTTACTGAGTTTTCGGAAGTATTTTTTCATGGTGAGTAATAAAATAGTTTGTTTGAAGTTTATTGACTTAAAGCTTATACGAATTATGAATGAATAATGTGTTTTTTCAAAAAAATACATTGCATTTGAAGTTGCTACACGAGTTTGAGGTTACTTTTTTCACGCGTGTTTATTCACGTGTGTTACGTGTGTTATGATATTGTGTGACGTAACACACGTGAATGACCTAAAGCTAAGTGTACATTCCAAGTATGCTTATTTTTACTACCTACCTAATCCACGTGCATAAGTACATTATTTTGTCGAGAACACATTCATTTAGTAAATTGTACCTACATATATTTTACAATGTATTATGTAGGTACTTACCTATACTCTGAATTTTAATTCGACGGTATTCTGACGGTTCTGGGTTTTATTATTATATTGAGTGAAGAAACGAGATTCGATTAAAATAAATACAATTTATTACGACTTAGCTAATTTATTTAATTTTTTTAGTACGAAATGACAGTTTGTATGAAGTGACAGCTGCCAGCATTCCGTCGAACTAATCTATTTATCGCCACCTTAGGATATTGTAATTTTTATATGACGTCTTTCGCCAAGCAACAATGCTTGCAATTTTGTTTTTCAGTTAGGGCAATAATTATACCTAGTCAGCAGAAATTTTGTTTTTCAGTTAGGGCAATAATTATACCTAGTCAGCAGAATTACAGGCAGGAGACCTTAGTGCATGAGTTCTAAACGTTAAAAACATTCGTATGCAGCTAATATTGAATTCATTAAGATATTTACAAGGTCTAGTTTTGTATTAGAAGTTTTATTTTCTTTTTGTTGTGATTGCATTTAAAAACTATCTAAAGTTAGTTACTTGAATTTTGTATTAGAAGTTTTAAGTTGTATTGTTTGCACGTAAAAACTAACTGAAGTTACTTGTGTTATGTAGGTAAGGAGTAAAGAATTTATTAAAGAAATTTTGCTTAAACAAATATTTTGTATCATTCAAAAGTGAATTTGCTCATGGTTAAGGTTTATAAATCTATAGGTATCATCTCTACATTTATAATATGCTCAATACACTTTTTTCTCCAGTGTATACTTACCTTAACATTAATTCCCGAGTGTTATGCAATTCCAGTGTGTTATTGTGTGTTACAGTTTCCCGTGTGTGATGGTACATTTTTTGCGAGCCCCACCCAGATAGGTACGAAACCCTTAGGGCGCGAGTCCGACTCGCACTTGGCCGGTTTTGTTTTTGTATCTGTAACTACAGTGAACTATATTTTTTAGGATTGATAGGACCTAAATAAACTAGGGTACCTTTACTTCAATCTGGTAAGACAGATTTTCGATAAGTTTTGTATTTAGCGAGTAATATTTTTTTAACTGATGGGGGCGCTAGTTGGTTGGGGGAAAGCCCTTAAGGCATTGCGGGTTCTTGCCTTCACTTTTACCAATAGATTTTAAAACCTTTATATTTTTACAGAAATTGAAGAACGAAAAAGACTACCATAAGGAAATAACATCGGATCTTAAAACGCGTATACAAAGCTTGGAGAAACAAGTTCAGACACAAAGAGATCGGTACGCGGCGCTACTTGAGGAGACTGACAACTTGATTCGTGCGAGGAGCGAGCGACAGAGGAGAGTCAGCTCCGAGGAGAGTTGGAAAGATGGACACCTTTTAGCTGTAAGTTTTCCTCTCGTTATGGATAGAAAAGCTTAGAAGTAACTATCCCACCGGGCTCAGCACGCTGCATCTGCAAACTAGTCTAGGCAACGAAGCGTATCGTTGTATGAAGACCCCCGCATTAAATCCTCAGTCGATGAAACTTTGCTGGGGTACTACACTACATGAGACAAACCTTCTAAAAAAATCAAAAAAAAAAATCGGTACTTTTAATTTTTCCATACAATAATTACAAAAAAAAAATTCATACATTTTTTTTTTGTAATTTTTTTTTTCGATATTTTGAATTTACATTTAAATTATGATTCTTTATCATCCTGACAAATAAAATTTGCCTGAGAAATTTATGTTGGGGTCAACTGTTTCGTTGCCTACACTAAACCTCTCAGGAGGTAGTTCTACCCATGACACTGAACAACTTTCCCTAAAGAACATAGGTCGAAATATGAAAAAAAAACAACCTCCCATAGAAACTGCATCAGCTGATAGCGCATTTTGTATGGGAGGTGAAACATTTTTTTCTTATTCGACTCTCGTTTTTGATATTTTAGACAGAGACAGGTTTATACATGAATACATGCAGCTGTCCTTGTCTTTCAGAATGCGTTGCACTGCTTAGCTGTCAAAAAAACGTGACCTAGCTTAACCCTTAGTCGCCTCTTACGACACCCACGGGTATGCAATATGTATGGGTTGGTACTATTCTTTGCCGGCACCACACGGGATTTTCTTGGCCTATAGTTAGATCATAATTATTTTCAGCACTTTGGCTTTTGTCAGTTTATCTAGGCCCATAGAAACAGTGTTACCAATTTTCTAGCTTTAACTGGAGGATGGGCAGCAGCATCCTCCTTTGTATCTTACATCTTATTTACTGCGGTCACCTACAACCGCGGTCCATGGTGCCAGCCGTAACGCTAACAAGCGAGGTGACTATGGTACTTCCCCTCCACATTTTTTCCTGCAAAAGCTAGAATTCTGGAGGGAGCTCCCTGTCCTGTAGTGGATGTATCATGGGATGTTATGTGATGATGAGGCAAATAAAATTGTCATAGCATAAGCCAGCATATTAGGTTCTTAGGAAGAACCATCCTTACTAGCTTTTAATCAAAGCATATTGCATTAAAATCGGTTCACCCGTTTGGAAGTACGATGCCAGAACCACGATAAGCAGACACAAACATTTATAGGCTCTAAACTTATTGGATTGTTTTTCTGAAGCCCGAGGTTAAGAAGCTTTTGATCAGATTATCTAGAAGAGAAACATCCATGGGATTGAACTGCGGTTCTACCCCGTACATCAAACATATTTAAAAGAGCGCGTGGGATTTTTATTGTCGCTTCTTTTTTTTTCACATGGCGCCACTTTGTTTGTGAACCGACGTAAATGTAACTGACGTCATTAAGATATATTTAATATCCTACAATGAATAAAGGACATTTCGATTTTGTTTGTTGACGTTTTCGGTTGATAGGATGGATGATGATTGTGATGATAATAATAGCATATTATTGGATCCTGGATCTTCCTCGAAGGTATTTCTGAATGAACGTCTCACCTCGCAAAAACGAAAGTTATTTCGAGATGCACGAAAGCGAGCGCTGTTGTATAACTTTAAACACTGCTGGGTGCGAAACGGCAACATATTCGTCAGAAAGTTCTCGAACACAAGAGAAAAGAAATGCCCGTTCGTATCCATCCGCTCCGACGAGGATATCAACAATCTCATTGGTCCTGACCGCCATCCTGATGACCGGAATGCTAGTTAGCTTCTCGTTTACATTACTCAATGTTATTGTATGCATGCTCTTCTCTTTGTATATTATGTTAAAAATCATCTACTCTCGTACTGTCAAATTTGTGAAAGTCATACATGTAACCCGCTTCTTGTTTAACGCAAACCGATTCCACTCAACTCAAATTTTTAACTTTTCTCAGCACTCTCATGACAATCGTGGCAAAATCCATTATGATTTATTCAAACTTTTTTTCAAACATTTTCTATGGCCTCAGTTGACTTAATTGATAATTTGGATAATGATTTTAATGCAAATTGCCACGAAGCAAGTTTGGCTGAAGAATGTAAAGTGTACTTAACAAAATATGGGCTGAAAATTCTTACATATAATATTAGAAGCTTATCACGTAATTTCGATGGTTTTCTAGTTATTTTAAAGAGACTCGATATTGATTTTGATATCATGGTTTTAACTGAATGCTGGTTGAGTGAAGGCGCAATCGTAAGACAAATAGATGGTTTTCAATCCTATTCGTCCACAAAGGTTATTAACAAAGCTAGTGGAGTTGTAATTTACGCAAAAAAATCCTTATCTGTCACGGTTTCTGAACCCAATTTATTGGATGCAAATTGCTTGCTTCTTCATGTTCCAAAGGTTGTCACATTATTGGGAATTTATCGTTCCCCATCAATCAATAACACAGACAATTTCTTATCGTCTCTGGAGCTGACTATTCAAAGTATGCCGAAAAGTCCTAGCCATGTGTTAATTGGGGACATAAATATACATTTAGAGGACCCAAAATCATCGTCCGAATACCTATGCCTAATAGCACAATATGGGTTTAGAGCAGCTGTTGATAAGCCTACACGTGGTAAAGCATGTCTAGACCACATTTTCTGCAAATCAAAGGCCAACATGGAAGCAGCTACTTGTGCATCTTCTGATACCGATCACAAGCTAGCAATGATAGGAATAAGCTGCAAGCATGCAAAACGTCCCGCTGAAAGGATTATCCGAATAAAATACGACACTGAAGCTAAAAGAACTTGTATCAACAAATTGGTCCTCAGTCTATAACAAAACTTGTCCATCTGACGCTGCATCAACTTTCGAGAACCACTTGTCGTCAATTTTTAACAGGCACAAGAAATGTATAAAAGTAAGCCTCCTGACGGATGACTCCTGGTCTAATTAGATGTTCTAAACACAGAGACAAACTACATCTTGAAGCAAGAAAAAACCCAAATGACCCTGTCAAGCAAAAGATCTACACGCGATACCGCAATTTCTATTTCGAACTCATAAGGAAACTGAGAATCAATTATGACAGAGCTGAACTGGATACAAACAAATCAGACTCGAGGAAACTATGGAAATCTATCAAACGAATGACTCATACGCAAGCTACCAAGAATAGTTCGCAGGAACTGTGTCAGATCAAAGCGACAGAAATGGACTCACTTCCTATTGTAATGATTTTTTCAGCTCAGTCGGCCAGCGTTTAGCTAACAATATTTTGTCCTCAAACAGTGATTCACAGGAGTCTTTAGCAGCGAAAGTTAACATGGACGCCAGTCCTTACTCTTTTTTCATGCATCCGACCACTGCCGAAGAAGTTGAACGTCTAATTCTGAAACTGGATTGTAATAGCGCCCCGGGGTTAGATGGAATATCCAATAGCCTTATTAAAGCAATAAAGAACCACATTGTCGGGCCACTAACTCATATATTCAACCTGAGTCTGTCCACTGGTACCTTTCCGGATATATGGAAGACAGCGATTGTAATCCCAGTGCACAAAGGTGGTAGCAAGGACTCCCCGAACAACTTTCGCCCGATCTCCTTGCTCTGTACTTTCTCCAAAATGCTTAAGAGGATTGTCAATAATCAGCTAGTCAACTTTTTAGAAAAATTTAAAATTTTGTCCTCTAGGCAGTTTGGCTTTCGGCGGGGCAAGTCAACAGAACAGGCTGTCAATCTTCTAACAGAAATAGTCTCCTCACATCTAGACAAGGGGCACAAATGCCTTGGCGTTTTCCTTGATCTAGCCAAGGCATTTGACACTGTCTCTTTGCCAATTTTGCTGCGTAAATTAGAGTGTATTGGCATAAGAGGTCCCTGTCTTGATTGGTTTACAAGTTATCTAGTGGGTCGCAAACAGTGCACAAGGGTTGGCACAACGGTTAGTGAACCGAAGTGTGTTTCGTTTGGCGTTCCTCAGAGTAGCATCCTGGGACCTACCTTGTTCCTTGTTTATCTAAATGACCTCTCTTCAGTTTTTATGGAAAAAGCAGATATCATTAACTATGCTGATGATACAGTTATATTGTTCCACGAAATGACTTGGGATAAGGTATTTTCAGTTGCTGAATCTGGTCTTTCTCGTACTGCGAAATGGCTCGCTAATAACTTGCTGACTTTGAACACTGGCAAAACTAACTATTTATGTTTTCATAAAACTGCAGCATCTGCTCCTCCTCCCAATGCCGCGCTCTTTATTCATACCTGCAATCAAGTAATTACCTTGGCGATGAAACCGTGCTCCTGCCAAAAAATTGTTAAAACTGAATCAGTCAAATACTTGGGTGTAGTAATCGACGACAAACTAAAATTTGAAGGCCATATTAATGCTACATCTGCTAGGGTTAGGAAAATAATTTACGTAATGAAATTATTGCGTGATGTAGTGGATTTGGCATTGCTTAGGTCAGTGTACACCGCGCTGTGTCAATCATTGCTGTTGTACTGCATCTTGGCGTGGGGTGGTGCGGCCACTACGTACCTTATTAGGATAGAGAGGGCACAGCGCGCTGTTCTCAAGACTATGCTGAGAAAACCAGTACGATACTCAACGTCTCTGGTCTTTCAGGATGTCCAAGTTCTAAGTGTCAGGAGATTATACATTTTAAGGTCAGTTACTACAACCCACAAGGAGGTAGTTAATTCAGAAATTTACTCGATCTATGCAGAAAACGCGTGTTTTCTCTTCCTTTGCCTTCAGTTAACACCAAATTTGCAAAACGTTTCAGCATTTATAGAAAGCCCTTTATCTACACGAAAATCAATAATATCTTTAAAATTCACTCAAAATCATCCCGGGAAGTCAAAATAATTGTTCAAAGGGGGTTACAGGATTAGACCTACGAGAGATCGGAAAACTTTTTTAGGTCTATTTTTTCAGATTAGGCATTTAAGTTAGTTACTTATTATATTTTTTATTTTCAATCAAGGTTATTATTAGTCAAGTATAAGCCGCAATTATATGAACTTGTAATGTCATTTTAAATAAAATCACCACAAGTCAGGCCTAGCCTAGTGTGGGATTTTAGATAACCCGCTACTGGCTGCAGGGAATGTATTCCTACTAGTTTAGAATTATTAGAATTATTTTTAAATTGTAAACTGCCTGCTTTTTTTCGGAATAAATATTTTATTTATTTTATTTATTTATTATAATTTGTTTAAGAACTAGCTGTTCCTACGTCTTCGTTCGCGTGGAGTTTGGACTTTTACAGTATAGGGATTTTCAATGTTGTAATTAGCTTACTTTTATGTTGCACAAACATATGCCAAATATTATTGAAAAGGTTTATTAGGTTTATCTTCTAAGGTTTATTTTAAATAAATGAATTAAAATGATATTCTCTTTGCAGCGCTTACGGGTAGTATCTAGACGATAGTTCAATAGTCTGACCGCAACCGCTGTACCGCTGTATGGTATGGTCACGGCGAGACGGGGTGGAGGGGGGGGGCATCTCTCGTCCCCGCTCCCGGCGGCAACTGGTTCTTGCTCTTTCCTTCCCTCTCCCCCACCTCCCCGCCACTACCTATACAGCGGTACAGCGAATTCGGTCAGACTATACCTCTATGTTTGCCCTTTTTTATACGTAACAACAGATTGCTGTAGTTTTTTTTCGTAGAGATAGTTTGTTGGCCGCATAATGAAACCCCTAAAAATGTTAGCTTAAAGGCCGCTTTCAAGCATTTTCACAAGAAACGCATTACTACGGTTATTAGCGTTGCGGTGGTGGTATCGTCAAGAACAAGTCAAGCTTGACATTTTAAGTGCGACTTTAGCTCTTACAGCTTATAGAAATAAAAACTATATGAAGTCCAATGAGTCAAGCTCGAGGTGCACAAAACAAAAAGTCGGAGAAATACCATCATCATCATATCATTGGCTAGCCTTACTTTGTTTTTGCCAAGCGGTTTTTATGGCGTCTGATGGGGGCACTGGTTTTTACACAGAGCGACTGTCATCTGACCCAATCCCAGATAAGGCTTTGCTAGTTTAGTGTGCAGGCCCTACTACCAGTGCGGCATCCCACTTCCCCGCACGGCTGCATAAATAGAGAGTACAAGCACGCGGCACCCGTCAGTCCGAGAATCCGTCCGTCAGCCAGTGCAAGCTTCCGCGACCGCCGCACATCGGAGCGCACGCCTCGCGGCCACCCCGGGCCGGCCGCGAGCCCGAGATCACCCGTTCTGTTAGGAATGATTAGGCTGGAGGCTCTCCCGGACATTGGGGATAGATTCAGAGTCTGACGCTCACCCTTACTGCGCCGTAGCCTGCGACCCTTCAGCGCGAAGGGCTTCCCAGGCTGTACCGCCCCCCTGAGAGACGCTCCTTAATATTTGTGTCGTACCGTTCCGTTCGCCGAGCCGTTCGGCTTCCGTCACTTTCCCCCGTCGCGAGTGTATAGTTCGTAGTTAGATACAAAGAATAGGTAGCATAGTTTATAAGAGCCTGTAATAAACGAATACAATCCATACGAGATTTGTGTTGCATAAATTGTCCGCCTACAGCCCCTCGCCTCAGAGCTGTATCACTGCCGCCCGCCCAAGCAGCCAGGCAGCGTGGCAAGTGGCCTACCTGGCTGTCAGAGTTTTCAAGCCGCCAAATGGCCTCTGACTTGGTTTAACGACTACTATCATTGGCCTTAACGTGCCTTTCAAAGCACGGAAACGCTCTAGCTCATGTGCCATTAGCGGTTACCCATCCGAGTTCTGACCACGGCCAACGTTGCTTAACTTTCGTTAAAAATTGCAAAAAATTGCTACAACATGTCTGTAAAACCTACCCGCCAACAATTTTAAATGTGCCTTGTATAAATATTTATGTGATAAGTGTCTGTATGTACAGCATTAATGAATTTTTAAATATTTAGTTTTAATATAAAATTATAATAATATTGTAATAATTTTTAATATCTTTTGAATTTTTTTTTTTTTAGATTAATACGAGTATATTTTTATTTTCTTTAATTGTATTTTAGGTAATTAATATTTTATGAAATTGTAATTATAATTAAGTACAGTCTCTCTCTCTGTTGCATGCCAATAGATTTTGGTTAAATGTGTGATACACCATAAAATCTGTAACAACTTTCCACCACATTTTATGAAATAAAGTATATTCTATTCTATCGGAAAGAAAGAGCAACTACTACCGCCGGGTGGTTTATAGTCTGAAACACAATGTAACATTTTGTATAATTTCAGGCAATTCGGCAAATGTGGAACATTGTTAATTCAGAATTAGGAAGAAAAAAGAAAGACTGCACTGACTTGTTAAGCGATAGCGGGGGCGGGGGTAGACCATTTCGATCGACGCAAGATGCAACTAACGCGTTAAAACGCGGCGATAGCATGCCGTGCGCTGGCAGCGAATACAACGTGTAAATAGAATAAGCGAAACCCTCATACACTCCAACTGTTTTTTATTAAAATAAATCCATTCCCGTAAAAAAAATCTTAAAAAAGGATTTTTTTCATCATCGTTCTAGTTTCTTCGTTGTTCTAGTCCGCGCGCTGCGTGCCTGCCACGCACACTTCCCTCCCCTCCTCACCGCTCATGATCCGCGTGGCGCCGCGCCGCAATGCGCCAGCGCGCGTATCCACAGAAATATTTAGAATAGAAGGGGAAAAAATTATAATAAAAAAATAAAATAAATAAATAACCCCTATCAATAACCCGTGATATTGATTCTACTCTCGATTCTGAACAAACAATTTTCTCAGTTTCGCTTAGTTAACGGACTAAGCGAAACTGAGAAAACGTTGTATACCTATATGTCGGTGGCTGCACTATCTAGAGGAGTGCCTCCCAGTGACACATCTATACGCCTTAGATCTTTTTCTCCTATGAGATTTTAAAAATAATGCAACGACTTGTAACAACCGTTATCAATAAAATTTTAATTTTCAGGACGTAACAGCGCCCCCACACATGTTGCATTATGCGCACGAGTTGGCCAGGAAGGATCTAGACATTACGCAGTTGAGGAAGGAAAAGCACATGCTCGAAGGACAGTTCAGGTCGGTATTGCAAAACAGATCTCGGATCAACCTGTATTTTAATCCGCTTTTTTTTTGTTTCCTGTTACTATTGTGCACTGGTAATTATAAGCGTAACTAATAAATCATCATCATCATCATCATCTTTATTCATAAAACATGTGCGAATTAAATAAAAAAAAAAAATTATAACTATTGAATTAAAAATTAAAATAATATCACTAAAAATAATATAATGTCAAATCCATTCTCTACATACATACATACATAACATCACGCCTTGTTCCCGTCGGGGTAGACAGTTCTCCACCTGCTACGATCTTGACATACTTCCCTTGCTTCCTGAACCTTCATCAATCCTTTCATACATGCTCGTCGGTTTAGTGTACTTTTAACCTGGCCTTTATTCAGAACGTCCTGAATTTGGTCCTGGTACGTTCGCCGAGGCCTTCCCCTTCCAACGTTTCCATTCACTCTCGCCTTGTGGATCTCTTTCGTCAATCTTCCTTCATTCATCCTCTCTACATGATCAAACCATCTCAGCATCCCTTTCTCAATTACATCATAGTCACTACGTCTTCTTTTACGCCACAACGTTCTCTTATCACACTATTTCTAATCCTGTCACTCAATTTCACACCAATCATACTCCTCAACGCTCTCATTTCTACTGCATTAATTCTACTTTCATGCTTTTTCTGCCATACCCAGCTTTCACTGCCGTACATCAGTGTTGGTACATTACCGAATATTCGATTTGGTTAAAATTTTGTCCGGATTTTCTGCCGAATATTCGTGATCAGTGAAACCCGTGTTCAGCCCATCACTAGTTTGCATGTAAAGAAAAATTTTAAAAATTGCCGGAATTTTTTTTTATTTATGTCAACGGGAATTTTGTTTTATAAAACTCAGAGCTTCCAAACCAAAGTCGAGACAGGACGCTAGGAAATCTAGATTTTATTTGTAAAATTATTATTTACAGGGATTGCCAACGTGAAGCAACGATAGAAAAGGAGCGATTCAAGGAGGTCATACGCACGCTGAAAGAAGAGATTGACAGGTATACTACAGCTAAAGTAAATTGCGTTCAGGACAAGTCTGTCTATGACGGTTATTTTCTGCTTGTGGGTGACAGGCGGAGAGCCAATGAACGACTCGCTCGCCTCCCCCACCTGCCGCGCTCACCCCCGCGACTCATTTTTTGACTTCTGCGCATTAACGGTCACAGACAGAGTTATTTTGCACGCCGTATAACTTATATGATTTTAGAAGTAGAGCTTCGGTCTTTAATAGCTGCCTCAATATTAAAATATCATCGGGTGAGCAAGCTATGCTACCCCCCACCAGGTGGCGCTGTAGGTTTTTGTCTAATTTTTTTTATAAATAAATGCTTAAAAACACGGGTAAATTAATTTTCCCAGACATAAAACCTAGCTAGATCGATTTTTCGCCCCCGAAAACCCCCGTATGGTAAATTTCATCGAAATCGTTAGAGCCGTTTTCGAGGAACCGATTACAAATATACAGGGCAGCCCATTGATAGGCGTTAAAAAAAAAATTCGATGCCTCATGCTAAGGGGTATCAAAACACCCCCATGTATGTTCCGCGATTATTAAATTTTTATGATTAAGTATTAAATTTTTAGAATTATTAATTTTTTAAAATTTTCTGCCGAAGGAAATTAAAAAATGCATCTTTTTTTACTGAACGTTTTTTCAATTTTCTTTTTTGGTCATAATTGCCTTGAAAATTACTTTTTCAAATAAAATAATAAACCTCCTAACATTCCTACTCGTTACTCAAAAAGTATGGCAAATAAAATTTTCGAACAATTTAATGGGCCGATTCAAATTTTGATCATCAATTTAAAAATACAAAAAGGATGTTTCATAGATTGTAGCTGGTTTTAAAAACTTTTCAGGTCTCTAGGCTACCCAAAACATAAAAAAAAATTGGTGCTTAATGTGGTATTTTTCGTTGTAATTGGTGTTTAAAAGTTGAGAGGGATAAAATGAGGAATGTTAATTTAGGCTCCAAATAAATGATTTGCCTATTTTGGTGATTCCTATTGAAAATTATGATGGTGATAGGGCTTCTGTACAAAGTCGGTCTGGAAGAGTACCGCCTTTTGCCTGTTTTTGTCGTAAAGCAGCAGTGTTTGCACTATCGTGTTTCGGTAGAAGTTTTAAGAGAGCTGGTAAGATTTCTGGCACATGAGCGATTCAATTTTATTTCTTAGGATGAGCCTTCAGAATTTGGTTGTTTTTGCATAAGAATGACTACTTGATAGGGTATTTTGAAAGTATTTTGGTACTTAAAATGGTATTTTTCGTTGAAATTGGCGAAACTCGAAAACTACAAATAATCGCGAAACACACATGGGGGTGATTTGGATACTCCTTAGCATGAGGCATCGAAATTATTCTTTTGAACGCCTATCAATGGGCCACCTTGTATATACTTACTTATACAAATATTGCTCGTTTAATCCTACTGCCTACTAATATTATAAACGCGAAAGTTTGTAAGTATGGATGGATGGATGGATATTTGTTACTCTTTCACGCAAAAACTACTGAATGGATTTTACTGAAACTCGGCTCACATATAGGTTAAGTTCTGGAATAGCACATAGGCTAGTTTTTACAGCGGGAAAACACTTCATTGAAAACCGCAGGCGGAAAGCCAGTATAAGATAAAGGCGTCATCATTTAAATATTAAATTATAATGATTTTAAGCAATAATGGTGCTTACCTTCTTATTCAATTAGTTACTTAAGATTATTTTTTTATATAATATTTATTTCTTTTAAATTGTGGAAGCTTGTAATTGGCTCCTAGATATTTACTAAGTGTATTATTTTGTAAACACAGCTGTAAGCTACCCAAATAAAAAAAAAAAAAAAAGTACGGACACGAGGAATCTTTAATTGTTCGTGTCCGTACTAGTCAGGACAGTAGTACGGACACGAGGAACTACCTGTCGTCATCACCATCATAACATCCTATGAAACATTCTCTGCACAACAGGGAGCTCCCTTCAGAACTCCAGCCAAAACGCGTGGTACTTTGGGAGAGGAATTACCATAGTCACCACGGTTGATAGCGTTGCGGCTGGCATTATAGACTACAATAATAAAGATGGTGCGGTACACAGAAAGATGCTGCTGCCCATCCTCCGGTTCATAAGCCTTTAGTCGCCTCTTCTTACGACACGGAAAACGATAGTTTGGTACTATTCTTTGCTGGCACCACACAGACGAAAGGTGTAGATACGTTTTATTCAAGGCGGCACAAAAATAACCTCTTTGGGAACATGTCATCATCATCATATCAGCCGAAAGACCGGTAAAGATCTCCATGACTCGCGGTCCTGCTTGGCTCGCATCCAGCGGCTTCTCGCGACCGCCACCAGATCGTCGGTCTACCTTTTGGAGGGCCTGCAAACACTTAGTCTTCTTGGGCATGAATGGCATTTTTGTATGACGGATGACAAAGGGCCCAGCTGGGCCAATTGGATCACTTTTGAAGTGCCACTTTCTGATAACTTATTAATTAATCTTTTCGAGTCAATGGCAAAATTTACTATAACAGCTTATAGTTAGGGTGCTGGCTGCAATTTGGGTATATGATTTGCTCATGATTCATATTAATAGGGATGATAGATCAGATCAATACGAATCGATTTGTTCCTAACAAGTTTTCCTGTGCGTCGCTGCGTTTTTGAGTTAAAGCAAAAAAAATTAAAATAAGATACTAAATAATGTTTTTTTGGTCTGCCTTTGTGGCTCCTGTTTAAAATACTTTAGTTAGGGTGCTGGCTGCAATTTGGGTATATGATTTACTCATGATTCATATTAATAGGGATGATAGATCAGCTCAATACGAATCGATTTGGTCCTTACAAGTTTTTCTGTGCGTCGCTGCGTTTTTGAGTTAAAGCAAAAAAAATGAAAATAAGATATTAAATAATGTTTTTTTTGTCTGCCTTTGTGGCTCCTGTTTAAAATACTTCTGAAGATGTAGAAAATCGAAGAGGCAGATATGCAGGGCTCTGCATTATCATGGGACGAAGTAGTGAATTTTTGCATTTTGAAGAGCTGTAACTTTACGACGCAGGGATTTTGGTGGCAGACTATTTTTCTGGGGTTTTATACATTGTATTTAATCAGATAATTTAATTAAATTAATTTAATTTGTTGAAAAACAAGTGTAGAATGAATAAAAAATTTATTTATTTATTTAGATAGTCATAGTCTGCCAGGTGTACGTTTCATTGTCAAATTTCAAAATAGTTAAAACTTAATTCCTCAAAAACGCAGGGGTGTGGATGTCCGCCAATATTTTTTGTATCTTCTAGAGGATACTCCTTATCATCAGTCAAAGAGGCAGGCATGAGCAAATCATATAGAAATTTGTCCTTCATCACCCTTACTTTTAGCCCTAAAAGTAGCCACATCAATAGCCTTTTGGTTGCCTTCAAAAACGTTCCTCCATACATTTCGCCATACTGTCGCGTACTTTATCTACACATTTATACAACGTGTAACGGCAGGGTGTGATAATACTCTACCCATGAAACAACAATTTTTTTTGCAAGGAACATAGGTTATAGAACAAAATCAATTTTTGACCTCCCCTAGAATCGTCGCAAATAAAAAAGCGATCATAAACTTTAGGGGCATATCAATATGATCACGGCTATACACTGCAACGCTTGAAAAAAATCCGCGCGAATAAAATGGCCCTAGCCATCTTATTACGAGAACCTACCTGCTGACATCAAAAATTAACCCTCTGACGAAACATTTAGGCGTCGTCGACTGAAGGATTTCTTATTGGATAAAGTACTGTACTCTGTAAAAGAGTATATTAGTTTTATTAAATAAATTTTGACATTTATGACATAAATATTTAATGTTAAAATAAAAGTAATTTAATAGTTTATTTGATATTTCCTTTGACATTATTTATTATTGATTAAAATACACTTAAGTATTTTATGTTTATTGGTTTACTTTGACATTTTTCACTTATTTTGACATTAAATATTATAATAACTATGAACTTGCTTTGTTTTACCTGTCTTTTGACATACTTTTATTTTGTTTGAATTATTTTTATATTTCCAATATTATTGACGATCATATTATTCATTGACATTTGAACAATCTATGTAATTTTACATAACATCACGCCTTGTTCCCGTCGAGGTAGGCTTTTTTGTATGTGATAATATGAAATAAAGAAATCTAATCTAATCTATTATCTGAACATCACTATGAATATTTATTAAATATCATTGTTTGTACATAACAATTTCAGATGACAATATTTTCTTGTTTCATACTTGTTAGAGCCAGATTTGGCGGTTCTAGTAGAACTGATTTTTTAAAATTCATTAAAGGTACATTTTACATGATTTTACTAACATTTATGTCATATTGTTTCATAAAGGCTTTGGTCTTCTTACTTACTATATTGAATTTACATAGCTTACTTACCTATTTTCTTCATAAGGAAGTCCATGAAAATGTCTTTTTCCAGTTTTCGTTGAAGAAAAACACCCGTACGCGGCACATCTTTTTACCATTTATTTCTTTTAACCTTCCTTTTAAACTAAATAAATTCAAGAAGGAACCTTATTGAATAAAATGGCATATTTGACACGCAAACATTATCATACGACATTTTTTGCATATTTCAGGTTAAGGAGGATCCAATCCCGTGAAGGTGCGAACCTGGAATACCTGAAGAATGTTGTAATGGCGTATCTGATGTCTACCGACTACGCCGGTCGCAAACATATGCTGAATGCTATAGCCGCCGTCCTACACTTCACTAGCAACGAAAAGAATATGGTACTTGCTAACTTGTAGTTCTTTCGGTGCGGTGCGGTTGGTACTGACTTCAATTTTTGCGCTTTAGGTCGCATATTCGATTCTCGCCCAGGACAATCATTTGTGTAATAGGATTATGTGTATTTTATGAGATAAGAATTTAAGAGGTGGGAATCTGTCGGTATTTATTTATTTTTATTGTAAATGGACTCACTCTTGACCTCGATCTAGTCTTGAGGACATAGATGAGATCGACGATGGAACGAGCTTGCCCAGAAGAAGCCTATTCAAAGAATAGATTCGGGTTATGTGAACTCAGATGCAGGCAGAGAATTCCACTCTTTGGCCGTGCGCATTATAAAATATGTTTCAAAGCGCTTTGTGCGAATGTGTGGTATATCAACCAAGTGTGGGTGATATCCTGCGGTGCGTCTGGACTCCCGATGGTAGAAGGGAGATGGAGGAATAAGCTTAGTCAGCGGTAAGCCGCTCGTTTCTGGAACGCATTCAAGTGATATGATTGGGGCCTTCTTTTTATATTTTATTGTGATAGTTGGGGAAGGGAAGGTTACTATGGATTGGCTTTGTTTAGAATCATTTTTATAAATATAAGAACTTTTTGTAAAGTCAATATAGTAGTCAAAAAAGTAAGCACAAATCATATCAAGTGCGGACCAGGATTGACCGCAGATTCCGACCTCTGTTTATGACTTATGTTATGTGTCTGGGTGTTATTTGTCTATTTTGTATGTATATTGGCCTTTAATACCTGTTTTAGGATCAGATGATCTTATAAGGAATTGTCTGCTAAATCCTATACTTTTGAACGAGCAATATTTGTTTATTCCCAGACATGAGACCTAGCTAGATAGATTTTTCGCCCCTAAAACCCCTATATTACATCGAAATCGTTAGAGCTGTTTGTCGTGAAACCGTATAAAAGTATATAAATGCAGGGTGTAAGGGACGGTGTACCGAAAACTGAAAGGGCGTGCTCAGTCAACAAAACTGAACAACTTTCCCAAAGAAACATATGTTGGGACATGAAAAAAAATTTTGACCTCTCTATATACAAACTGTTCGACCAGTGTGGGCAATTTGTATGGAGAAGTCATAATTTTTTTTTTTCATTTCCCAACATATGTTTCTTTGGGAAAGTTGTTCAGTCTCGTTGACTGAGCACGCCCTTTCAGTTTTCGGTACACCGTTCCTTACACCCTACATATCAAATATTGCTTGGGTAATAGTATAAGATAAAGATCAGATCGTTTTAATTACATTCCAGGTGACTAGTATTGAAATTCTAGACACGGCTTTATGGACTTTGTTCCGTTTTTAGAAATGAATGCCGGTTTCTTATAACGTAAGTTCTAGCACCAACGACAGCCGCTTTTAAACGGTCACTGATCTGTGGGTGTATCAAACTAGTACTCTTTTTGTGTTATAGTCTGACCGCAACCGCTGTACCGCACCTTAGGTATGCGCGGGGAGGTGGGGCAGTGGGAAGGAAAGGGCAAGAACTAGTTTCCGCCGGGAGCGATGACGAGCGATGATGCGGTTGCGGTCAGACTATAGTACTCTTTTTGTGTTATGTGATGTTGAAATTGTCTACCATTGAATAAGTATTACTTACACGTTTATGGACCCATGTTTGATATAAATAAACAATAATTATAATAAATTACTTAATAAATAAATTTAGGTTTTTTAGTACATTTTCTGACATAATTCGCTACAAAAACTCAAATGTATGGAACCTTGAAACTTGGCCTAAAATAGAAACAGTTAAGTTATTATAAAAAAATATACATTTTTTTAAACAAATAACGCAGTAAACCATTTTATTTTTATTTTCGTGAAATATCAATTCTCGTGCGGCAGAATGGAATTTAGTCGTAGCCTATCACAGAATTAAAAACAACCGGTCAAGTGCGAGTAAGACTCGCGTGCCAATGGTTCCAATATACCTATAGTATTTTTAGAAGCAATGAAGTCTATTTTTAGGACCGCAACACTAAGTTTGTTTGTTAAGGTTTTTTTCAGATTTCTATAAACTGTGTTACTTCGAGATCGTTTTATTTTTGCTGTAATGTTTACATAAACTTCTACCAACTACACATTATTTATAACTTGAAAACTAAGTCGTAAAAAAATACAAAAATCTGTTTTGAAATGCTCAAATAAATCCTATTATATGATACCCCATTCGACCTAGTCACGACAATTTGAAATATGAAACGAAACCCTTATGGTGCGACTTCGTCCGTTTGTCTGTCACACCTGTTTATCTCAGCAGTACTACTCAAGCTATCGGCTTGAAATATTGCTTGAAATCAAAGATATTATTGTAATATCATTGGTTGGTGTCCTCCTCTTGAAAATTTATGTTCTCATGGTACTTCGTATTGAGTCGCTGTTCTTAATAAGCATACAATCTTGCTCCATGCAGATATTTAAAAAAACAAACAAAAATAAAAGGTAATGAAAAAAGCACGAGTATTTAAAAAGCTGAATTATGGTCCTTAAATCAGTGTAAATAGATCTGTTTTATGAGCAAGTGTGTTGAAAAGGATTTTTAGAAATTCATCTCCCAGGGGGGTGAAAAAAGGGATGAAAGACCTACAGTTTTGACATGACGTGGATAAAATGCTAATGAAAAGACAAAAACCGGTCAAGTGCGCGTCGGTTTCACGCGCCGAGGGTTCTGATATACCTTTAGTATTTTTGGAAGCAATAAAGTCCATATTTAGGGACTTGGAAACAAGTAAAGCCCTTTTATATGATACCCCACTCGACCTAGTAACGACACTTCAAACTTTAGCCCCCCCCACCCTATTCGGGCCCCTTTACAATAATAATAATAATAATAACATAGCATGAGTGGTTACAGGTGTAACAGACAGACAGACAGACGAAGTCGCACCATAAGGGTTTCGGTTTTACCATTTTGGTTCGGAACCCTAAAAAGAAGTGTGTTTCAGAATCCTCGCAAAATCATCCCCTAAGGGGGTGAAATGAGGGATAAAATTTTGCATGATAATCCTAATTTCTGAAAATTCAAATTTCCAAGAGCAGAATTCTTACTTACCCTACAATAATCATCCCTCATTTCACCTCCTTATCACAGATATCTGTGAGGGTTATTTTTATCACCCCAGAAATTTTAGTATGTTGTTCAGACTTTAAATAAAACTGAACAATTTTTCACACGAACTATCGGTCGAAAAACTAGATTTTTGTTTTTCTATACAAGAGGAATCAGCATGAGACGATCAAAATTTTTCTCTTAAAAAGTTGTTCTGTTTTCAGTAAGGAAAGGTGAAATAAATAAAACTAGGTAGCAAGAAGTTATGCAAAGGTTTAAAGATTAATTATTTCGATTTTAGAAGAAACATTGAAATAAGCAACTTACTAAATAAAATAAAATGAAAACTGTATATCGGGATATCGGCAAAAAACACCAAAAAGTGTACATATAATATATTCCTTGCAACAGAAAATTAAAAAAAAATAAGGACATAGGCTGTTACTCTGTCCAACAAACTAAACAACTTTTCCCGAGCATATAACACACTACGAAAATCCATAAAAACTGGTTAGGTTTGTATGGGAGGTTAATTTCTTTTTGTATTTCGACCATGTTGCTTGTGAAAGTTGTTCAGTTAACTTGGCAGATTAACACCTTTGGCTTTACAATTTTTCTGACACCTAGTATTAATAAAACCGCCCCTCGTCCTTGGCTCAGGCTTACAAATATCAATTGTTATAGCCTATTTACGGGCCTGGTATCGCAATGTATCACTATTGTGGTAAGTTAATGATAGTGAAACGAAGTGCGAGTAATACAACGTGATTTGGTAATGCCTGACTATCATGAAGGAAAAAAAAACTACGCGCCCTACTACCTGGGCGCGTAATTTTTTTTTCCTTCATGCTGACTATACTTGAATATGGTACTTAGTACATGAAACTGAACAACTTTCCCCAAGAAGCATAGGTTGGAAGATGAGATTTTTTTTGGTCGTCCCATACAAATCACGACGAAACCAGCCTGACTTCGCTGGCTCGGCCACGTAGAGAGGATGGAGGAAGATCGTGCAGTCAAAAGGGCGTACCTGGGACGACCGATGGGAAAGCGGCCGGTCGGACGTCCCAGGTACCGCTGGAGTGACGAAGTGCAGAAGGACCTGAGCGCTCTACGAAGACCCGATTGGCGTGAGGAGGTGCAGAAACGGGCCTACTGGCGGCTTTTGGTGTCGGAGGCCAAGATCCTCTTTGGGTCCCTGAGCCAGCGAAAGTAAGTACCTAAGTCCCATACAAATTCCATTATTGACGGCGCAAGGTTTGTATGGGGAAGCCAAATTTTTTTTTTCATTTTCCAACCTATATTTCTTGGGGAAAGTTGTTCAGTTTCATGTACTAAGTACCATATTCAAGTATAGTCAGGCATTACAAAATCACGTTGTATAAAACTTTTCAAACTTAATTGTTTTTCAGCAAAGTTTATCAAAACGATAACAACTATCTCTTATTTAATACACATTATTATCCTATTCTATACGAATATTAATAATACAAGATCTAAAAACACAACTCTCCCCAAGGATTTTATAATTCTCATACATTTTTTTATCTAATTCATTCGAAACGTTCGTCAATAAAGACAAGCAAAGTAACTACATGTCCTCTAGCATCCTCGGGGATTCTTATGTATGGTTTAAACCAAAGAGATTTGAACCTACGCTCGCAGCGAGGTTTAAATATCTTTGGTTTAAACCGCAGCGAGGTTCAAATATCTTTGGTTTAAACCACAGATTTATAAAGGAGAGCGTCTCCTTGGTTTTCAACTAACCCTTAGGTAGGGTGACCCGACGTCCCGTATTTTACGATACGTCCCGTTTTTCAGCTTTCAATTTAACAGTGTCCCTTAATTTAGTAAAACTAATACGGGACAAAACAACGTCCCGTATTTCAGCAAATTATACTCTCGTGCGTTAAAATAGAAACCGCATGTCTATTGACAATGTAAAGGCTGAGTTGAAAATCAAAGTTAACTTCCATTAGTCGTGTATTAGCTTTTATAAGATTGTGATTATAAATCACAAATAAAAGTAAAACTAATACGGGACAATAAAAGTAAAACTTATACGGGACAGAACAACGTCCCGTATTTCAGCAAATTGTACTCTCGTGCGTTAAAATAGAAACCGCTTGTCTATTGAGAATGTTAAAGGCTGAGTTGCTAATCAAAGTTAAATTCGATTTGTGGTGTATTGACTTTTATAAGATTGTGATTCAAAATGAGGACATTTTGAAGGCCGCGAAGTCAAATAAAAAATATATTAAAACAAACCATATTTATAAAAAAAATAAGTATTTTTATATACCTAATGTACCACTAAATACTGTTTCTTATGAAAAAATTGGTTGTCCTGTATTTTAAACCTAAATCCCGTATTTTGATCGTTATTGCCCCGTATAATGAAAAATTATATCTGGTCACCCTACCCTTAGGTGTCCTTAGTGTAGTAAGTAAGGTTCAACAACAACAGTAAGAAAATCTACACATGTACAACTTCCTGATTTAGGGTTATTCAGTGAACACTTCTTGTGAAACAATCAGGCGAAACAATACCTGTATCATGTTCAATCTGGGGATACGGTACTGCCCCCGCCATGATATTGTTTTCCAGCGCCGTTTGCTGATGCTCTATTGCTGACAACTCTTGACCCATTTTGCAATTTAGTTTTATACCGGCAAAGAATAGTCGATTCAATTCATCTCTATTTTTTCCAACAATTTCGAGCATGAATCTCTTTTCTTGATTGAAACGATTTATTTCTTCTGTGTATTTTGTCAGAAGCATTTGATTTTCTTCCTTTAATGAATCAATCTGAATTTGTTTTTCGTTAACTGAATGTTTAAGTGAACTATTTTCATTTTGTAAACTATTTATTTCACTTATGTGTTTTAACTTCTCGTTGTCTTTCTTTTCAATGACTTTCGCATGAGTATCTCTTAAGTTATTTACTTCTGATAAATGTTTAAATCCCATTTCGAAGTATTTGTGTTGACTTTTTACTTTTATTTCACGTATTTCCGATTGAAGTTTATCTTGTATTCTTAAATGATCTTCTTCCGTTTTGCTTAGTGCTTTATAAAATTTTTGCTCTAAATTTTTTGCTGAAATCTTTTGAAATTTCACATCGAAGGTTAGTTTGGAATTATTTTTCTTAAGTTCATCTATTTCTTTTTTGTAGCTGTTCATGCTGTCTATAGCTTCTGTGTACTGTTTATTTAATTGGTTGTTTTGAAACTTTAACTCATCTAAAGTTTCATGGCATTCAATAATCGTATTCCGTAGATCACTTATCTTACGATTGAACGTTTCTTCGCTGTTGTTATATTTTTCAGTTAGAAGTTCAAAACATACTTCCATTAAGTCTTTGTCTGTCATCCCGTTTGTTATTCCATTGGAAGTATTCAATGGTTCTGAAAAATTGTTGCTGGGGTCACATAAGTGCAATAAGTTTTCTAATTTTTTCCTTATTGTAATCCCATTTTCAGGGTCACATATTTGCGACAAGTTTTCACTTGTTGCCTCACCTGTTATCCCATTTGTTTTATCACATGGTTCCGTATTTTCTCCATTTGTACTGTCACTTGTATTCCCATTTTCTCCATTTGTACTGTCACTTGTATTCCCATTTTCACCATTTGTACTGTCACTTGTATTCCCATTTTCTTCATTTGTACTGTTACTGGTATTCCCATTTTCTCTATTTGTAGTGTCACTTGTATCCCCGCTTGCATTGTCATTTGATTCCGACTTTTCTTCGTTTGTAGACTCACTTTGGCTTCCCCTTCGAGTCGCTCTACTTATAATATCAGACGCATCCTGGTTCATATTTTGTTATTAGGAATGCTTACAGATTTTTGAGTCCTTCAGTTTAGTCCCACTTTTCTGATTGAAGATTCTAAAAACAAAAACCAAGTGACATAAATGAAAAATCTGTCAAGTGCGAGTCGGACTGCCATACCGAGGGTTCTGATAGGTACTACTATCAATCATTCGGTGAATAGTGTTCGGTGAATAGTGTTTCGATCAAAGATGTTTCGAAGTAAAGTATGGAACCCCATTTCAAGACTGCGTATGCTTATAAAGGATTTTGCCCGATTTAAAAAAAAACTACTAGTTTCGTTGTTTCGAATAAAAAAATGTACTTACTTACCACTAACAAAAACCCTTAAAGCGTAATATCTGACGAATTCATTTGAAAAGTTTTCTACTCAGTTTTATTAATAAGATATTTTATTGGTATTATTCATAATATTCTGTTAAAAAACAATTCCAAACAACGTTCTCGCACAATAATCGGTACTGAACTGACTTTATTCTGTATCATTCGATAAAGCCGGAAAAGCTTTGCTGATCGAAATTAATTTGAATTTATAAATAAAAAAATCGAAACCCGACCAAGGTGTGGTTAGTAACATGACTTAGATGATAAAATTACCGATTGAAACGAGGTTCCAAAATCTTTGTCATCCTAAAAGTCATATTTAAGTATATAGTATTTTTTACAGTTATCATCGAAATTAATTTCAAACTCTTACGATTCCCACGGTTAGAGATAGGTTGGTACAATTCTTTGGTGCCGACCACTGGTACACCACCGTACGTCAGTATATTATATACCTACCCACGTTTTATTAATGTCAATCAATGAGCAAGCAGTGACCGTGTGATGCCGGCTATGAATAGTTCAACCATATCTCAACCCGTGGGTGTCTTAAGAGCCCCACGAACCGAGCGAGAAATCGCGCGCTGGGATCATGCGCCGAGTGCTCTCTTCTGTTGCTGTCTCACCCTGAGTGCGACAGGGCGCTAAAAGAGAAAGAGCACGATATTGTCTCGCGAAACCAGTTTTTGGGTCTTGACGGGCGCGGCGTGCGGGGCGGGTGGCCAACGGGCAGCCTAGTCAAATAGCTTTATAATAATTTTGTAATGTTTTGCTTGCTTTGCGCTCATTTTTGACGGCATATTTTTCTACAGCTGAACTATTTCTAAGAATGATGAACTGTGTGGTGAATGGCGAATAAACAATAATAACTTAGTCGTACTGATAAAAATCCAGGTTTATTATTCGAGAATTAAATCATAATATATTATTTTAATAAAGTCATTATAGGACATTAAGATGCAAGTGCATCTATTGTAATGTAATGTCTAAAGCGCACGCGCTACTGACGATGTTTTTCAACACATTTGCGAATAAAAACAAGTAAAATTTGTGTGAAAAAAGACGTAGATAACATACACCCGATTCTCCAGACTTGTGTTTCGTTCCTTAGTATTTTCTACGTTGAGGAACTAATTTACTGTTTTTAGGGTTCCGATACCAAAATGATAAAAAAAGGAACCCTTATGGTGCCGCTTTGTCTGTCCGTCTGTCTGTCACACCTGTATATCTCAGCAACCACTCATGCTATCGACTTGAAATTTGGAATAGTTTTAGAATATGGTTGCCCAACTTAAATGAACATGAAAGAGTAAAAATAAAGATGATTATTAAAGTAAAGGTGGTCCAAATAGGTCGAGTGGGGTATCATATGAAAGGGTTTTACTTGCACATTCTAAAATATTTTTTTACAACTCTTAGTTTTCAATATATAAAAAATGACAAAAAAAATACAATTCCTCCCCCTTTATCCGAAGATTGTGAAAGGAAAAATCTGAATTAATTACAGTCGATAGAAGTTTGTGTAAATATTACAGCAATAATAAAACGAGCTTTCTAAATTGCACAGTTTTTTAGAAATCTGCAAAAAACCTTTAAAAACAAATTTAGTTTTCCGGTTCTAAAAATGGACTTTATTGCTTCCAAAAATACTAAAGGTATATAGGAACCCTTGGCGCGCGAGTCCGACTCGCACTTGACCGGTTTTTTTTTTAGAAGGAGTCGATACTTTTGAAAATAAATACAATAAACACAATGTAAACAACGCAAATATTTGTAAAAATGGCGCGCGCTGTTTTAGCGGACACAGATGCGCGTGCATGTGACATTGACTAAACTGCCAAACTGCTTAGTCATCATTATTTAAAATACGAATTTGTTGTTACTAAGTTGATTAATATAAATATTATCGTGAAATGAATGTTTATTGATTATATTATCGAACAATGTTAATTTATTCATGAAAATATTATAGATTTTAAAGACATAAAAACTCCTTGCTCCTTGCTGAAATAAAAAAATTAAAGAAATAAAACACTAGTGCGGTAATATAATGGAAAAAGCACGCGTGTTTAATAAGCTAGATTATCGACCTTAACACAGTGCAAATAGAGCTGTTTTATGCGCAAATGAGTAGAAAAATATATATTTTTTTCGTATTGGTTATTTATTCTAAATCACACATAAAATCGCTTTCTAAGCAATAACATCATAATCTTTTTAGGGTTTCGTAGTCAAAAAGGAACTCTTATAGTTTCGTCATGTCCGTATGTCTGTCTGTCCGCGGCTTAGCTCAGATACCCTTAGTACGAGAAAGCTGAAATTTAGTAGAAGTTTACTTTACATCCACGTCGACAAAGTGGTAAAATAAAATCATGAAAAATATTTTTCTCCTGTTTGCTCGTAAACAGTGCTCTTATTTAAATAAATGGTACAGCAGCACTGAAAGAAAGAAAGAAAGAAAGAAAGAAATATTTTATATTATTATATTTTATTTTATTTTTAATATTTTATTTTTTATTATTATTTTATTTTTTATTTTTTTTATTTTTTTTTATATAATATTTTTGCACTTACTTTCTCGCAATACTCAAGGAAAAACTATCAACCGCAAACTTAAATTTGTAATTCCATACACATAGTATGGAAATACAAACTTTTATTTACGTTTTTCAAAAAAATGTTCGAATGACATATACCAGGCCACTCAGAAAGTATTGCGAAAAATAGTTTTTATATATGGGAGACTGGCCGGTCAGAATCTTTTTCGAAAATATGATTACTTGTAAGTAAAAATATGTGTGTTCCATTTTCAAAATTTCCCTCCACATTTTTTGCGAGCCAATTCAAAGTATCGTGTCTTACTGAAAAATGGATCTGCGCCGGGAACATTTTAGAGCTATGATTTTTTACGATTTCAAGTGTCGCCTGAAACCGGATGAATCGTTCGATAGACTTCAAATGGCATTTATGGATGAAGGCCCCTCCAAGGCAACCGTGTATCGTTGGTATAACGAATTTAGGCGCGGTCGACCAACCTTGGGGGATGAAAAAAGAAGCGGTCGCCCTTTGACGGCTATTACGGAAGAAAACGTGCTAGCAGTGAAAAATTTAATCCAAGATAATAGGCGAATTACATATCAGGAGATTCAGCACATATTAAAGATTGGATCGGGAAGCGTTCACGAGATTCTACACGGGCATCTTCGCGTGAGGAGGATAGTATCGCGCTGGGTGCCGCAGTACCTCACCGACGCTCAGAAGCAGGCCCGGGTGGAATGGTGCCGTGATATGCTGAACAAATTTGAAGCAGGCTCGTCTCGGCGTGTTTACGACATCGTAACAGGTGATGAGTCCTGGATTTATCAATACGATCCAGAAACCAAGCGCCAGTCGACAGTTTGGGTGTTTCAAAATGAACCAACGCCTACCAAAGTGAAGCGATCTCGAAGCGGGGGGAAGATTTTGATCGCCAGCTTTTTTAATTTGAGTGGCCACTTGGCCTCAATTCCCTTACGAGATCAAAGAAGCATCAACGCCGAATGGTATACTACCAAATGTTTACCAGAAGTTTTTTCTGTTGTGAGCAACAAGCGACCAAACACAGGGCTCCGCGGACTACTGCTCCACCACGACAATGCGCCTGCACACACCGCGCTCAAAACGAGGGACTTCCTGGACAGCACACCAGTCAAACTCCTGGGTCACCCTCCTTACAGCCCTGATCTAGCACCGTGTGACTTCTTTTTATTTCCAAAAATAAAAAATCAGCTCAAGGGGATACAATTTTCGTCGCCGGAAGATGCGCTGGCTGCGTTCGAGCAGGCTGTAAACGAGGTGTCTACGGCGGACTGGAAAAAGTGTTTTGAAAACTGGTTCAGACGCATGAATCTTTGTATAGAGGCTGGTGGAGAGTACTTTGAAAGATTTAATAAAAATATATGTACCTGTAGAACAATTTTTTTTAGTGTCGCAAATATTTCTGAGTGTCCCACGTACAGATCAATTTAGAATTCAAATTGTCAAACATTAAAACAAACAAACCTCAAACGATTTCGAGTAAATCACATGTTTAACTTTTGGTAGTACTGGAACACCCTTTTTATGAATTTTCACAGATCAATGGATACTACCGTAGGATACTTGCATGGAGATCTTTTAAATTTCCCAACACATGCTCCTTACGGATAATTGATCAGTTTAGTCTACTAAGCAAGCCCTTTCAGTTTTTGGTACACCCTGTGTAGTAAATTTTACTCTAAAAAAAATCATAAAGAATATTTAGTCAGGTAGACAACCAATCCAGGATTAATATTTTAGAAAATTTTAATAAACTCAACAGAATTTTAGGTAAATCACATATTTACGATTTGGTGGTACAGGAACACCCCTTATATGAAATTACACAGATCATTTGATACTGGCGCAAGATATCTTACATGAAGATGCTTGGTCATGCATAGTTTCATCAAGATTCAATCAGCCGTTTTTGAGAAAATTTCAATTTTTCATTTTCGTTGTATGACAGCTACCCTCGAAATGAGAGCCAGCAAGAAACCACGTGCCGTACAGGGCCGATGAAAATACATAGTCGCCTTTTATCAAGCAAGGGCATATTAAGACACTTAGTCGCCTTCTATAACACAAGGACAGATTAAGACAGTTAGTCACTTTTATCGCTCAAGGACAGATTAGGACACTTAGTCGCCTTTTATTTATGACACAAGTGCAAATAAAGACTTTGACTGTACCTAAGTTATTTAAATCTAACAGTAACTGGGTGACCAAGCTTCGCTCTATAATAGCCGCCTCAACATTAAAATATCATCGGGTGAGCAAGCTATGCTACTCGCTAACAGATGGCGCTGTAGTTTTTGGCTAAAACGCAAATACTTTAAAACACGGGGAAAACGAATTTTCCCAGACATGAGGCCTAGCTAGATCGATTTTTCGCCCCTAAAACCCCCGTATGGTAAATTTCATCGAAATCGTTAGAGCTGTTTTCGAGAAACCGATTACAAATATATATATACAAATATTGCTCGTTTTATAGTATAGGATACCCAATACAAAACAAACAGAGGTGAGTCCTTGAAAAGTTATTCAGTGAGCTATTACAATAAAATAATATAATAATTAAAGATTTACAATTTCCTTATTTTAAAAGATTTAAAACTATTTATAGCAGGCTATTCGTGAAAAAAGCTTCATTATAAAAAATAAAATAAAAATTTTTGTCAAATAACCTTAGTCAAATTTAGTGAAATAACGCTTCGTAATCAAAACTACCTTCCAGCATAAAATACATAAGCTGTATCGAGTACCTATCGAAAAGCACGTAAAATGAAGACGCTCAGTGCAATCGCGCGGAGAGCTAACGACGCACTGCACTGATAAGGATAACAAAGAAAATCGAAGGCGGAGACAGTCCGTGCTAGACGTCCCTCCCCCGACCCCGCTCTATACCTGCACACCCCCGCTAACGAGAGAGAAGCTGCAGCGAACGGGCTGAAATTTAGCTATTTATCGAAACATTGTGGTTATTTCGTTTTCATTAACTTAATATTTAATTTATTTCTATTTTTTTAGTTTATTTTCAAAGTACACTATTAAATCAATGCTTACGATTGGTTTCCATTTAATTTTAAAGTGTATTACGTATGTTGTACCTGGCTGCAAATAACACGTATTTTGCGTGAAAATTGTCTGAAATTAAATTCGCTCAAATTTTGTTTTTGGTTAATATTTTCAAACAAAAACAAATTAAAAGCATAGATATATTGCATTTGATTATGTCTACGAAGTTTGGTAAAGTTTGGTCTTACCTTTCAAAAATTAAAACCAAACAATTTTTGTATAGGATTTCGTCACTCCGTGGGAACCTTAAACGGCGACTGAGGGATTTTGAACACGAGAATGGGCAGCGGCAGCAGCGTCCCTCTGCGTATCGTATCTTTTCACATGCTGCGGTCACCAATAACCACGGACTATAGTGCCAACCGCAACACTTACAAGTGGTTGGTGACTATGACACTTTCCCTCGTATTTTGCTCTGAAATTCTGGAGGGAGCTCCCTGTCCAGCAGTATACTTTACTGTGATGTGTTAGTGATGATGTATCCAGCTGATTGTCCACCTCTGCTATGGAAGGTACGTGCTCTCTTCAAAATCGGAATTTATGTAAAAAATCTACTCCGATATTATTCTGATGGTCAACGAACTTTTAAACCACAAAAAAAAATAGATTTAGTCATTTTATTAGAGAAGAGTATATAATTTTTTTTTTCGTATTCCAACACTTACGAACACATTTTGCAGAGCCATGACACTAAAACCAGATTATATTTGACGGAAAGAAGAACATTGTTTTACAAACTTGTTTATTCTTTTGACATATCTGTAAGCGTTGGAATAAACAGAAAAAATAAATCATAAATGGTTTAAAGGATATTACTTATTATTCTCCTTTTTGCGTCGGAGGAGTCGTCCGGTGATAAGAAATCAAGGTCGCTGGATAACTTTGTTGTGTAGTTCAAGTCTAGAATATATAGGGATAGAGTGGACAGTACCATTCTCAAACACTGGGAGGATGTCCACCATAAAACTGAACTTTCCAAAGGAACATAGGTCGAAATCCTCCAGTTTCTATGGGAGTTAAAAAAAAATCGTATTTCTGTTTTTTTTTTTTTTTTGGAAACAGAAAGGAACGCAGTTGATAACAAAGCACCTTAAATATATTTAACTTGATGTTACACAAGTTTAATTTTAATTAAAAGGAGCTTGAGACAACTTCACCAAGCTACTCTTCTATTTCAGCGTGTTTGTATAAGAGCTGCCACCTATCCTATAACAACTTGAGCTGTAGCCGAAAAACTGGAAACTTTCCCTTCCTCGAAAATTCCAGCAAAAAAGCTACTTTGGAGGGGAGTTACCATAGTCACCACGCTTTTAAGCGTTACGGCTGGCGAGCGCTATTGTTGGTGACCGCAGTATGTAAAATGGTATTATATAGGGTGACTTTTAATTAGTTCTTGATAGCAAAAGATATGCATGTACTCATGATACTGAACAACTTTTCCCAAGGAACATAGGTCGAAATACGAAAAACCAAATTTGACCTCCCATACAAAATGCGCTGATGCAGTTTCTATGGGAGGTCAAAACTTGATTTTCGTATTTATTTCTTGATAGAAAAAGGTATGAGTACATTCATACCTTTTTCTATCAAGAAATAAATAAAAGTCACCCTATAAACATACCAATTATCACGCTTGTAAGTGTTGCCCTTTTTACGATAGAGCTAAAACAAAAATCGAGCAAAAATCGCCTAAACGCACGTTTTTAGTATGAAAGCCCCCGTTATTATTTTTATTATTATTTGTTGTAGCGGCAACAGAAATACATAATCTGTGAAAATTTCAACTGTCTACCTAATAAAATGAGCCGGATTTTAAAATGAAAAAATTGTTTTAATTTTCTTGATAGCGTTGTTGTAGGAAAATTTAACTGTCAACAAATTTTTCCCTAGGTTTATTTACTTCACGCTTCATCTATGACAGATTTATTTTAAGTTCTTGTGCAACTCTCTTCAGCGCTATCTGTCAGTTGAGCTGCGAAACCGGCTTATTCATTATACACCCCGCTGACAGACGCAGGCATTGGAGGCATCCCTCCGGGTCCCGTTGTTCACCCTTTGGGCACGAAACCCTAAAAATGAAGAATGATAAAATCGATGCCCCACAATAGGTACCTACTTTATTCCTAAATTTTGTAAGTTTCGTTTTTATTACTACTCAAACCACAAAAACTAAACAACTTAGGAGCATAGGTCGAAACGAAAAACGAGGGAGTTAGTTTGTTTGGGAAGACTAAAACTTTTCAAGCCATATTTCTTAGAGAAAGTTTTGCTGTCCGATCGTTTTAAATTCAGAAACTCCTTTTAATTCTTCATTCATTACATTCATATAGGGTGACTTTTAATTAGTTCTTGATAGAAAAAGGTATGAATGTACTCATGATACTGAACAACTTTCCCCAAGGAACATAGGTCGAAATACGAAAATCAAGTTTTGACCTTGAACTGCATCAGCTGATAGCGCATTTTGTGTGGGAGGTCAAATTTGGTTTTTCGTATTTCGACCTATGTTCCTTGGGAAAAATTGTTCAGTATCATGAGTACATGCATATCTTTTGCTATCAAGAACTAATTAAAAGTCACCCTATATACAGGAAATCTTGCAGCATTAATTGCATTTAAACCACAGGTCTACTAAAGGTTGAATTTTGTAGCTACGCCATAAAACCAAAAAAAAACCGACTGCGTGACAGAAAAGAGAAAAAGAAGCTAGGGTCTACAGGATTTGGTAACTTGAATTTAATAAGAAGTAACAAAACAATAATTAATAAAATCCTAGTTACCAAACCCTATCCGATCCTAGCTTGCTTTTCTCTTTTCTGTTACTCAGTCAGGTTTCTGTTAAAAAACAAAAATATCTCAAACTTTTTAGTTTTTATATTTGTTACGTCAATTTATTCTTTTACATTTGCATAAACATATGTTGTACCTACCTGCCCCGTGTGGTGCCGGCAAAGAATAGTACCAACCCATACATACCCGTGGGTGTCGTAAGAGGCGACTAAGGGTTAACTGGAGGATGGGCAGCAGCATCCTCCTTTATATCTTACATCTTACTTACTGCGGTCACCTACAACCGCGGTCCATAGTGCCAGTCGTAACGCTAACAAGCGAGGTGACTATGGTACTTCCCCTCCACAATTCTGGAGGGAGCTCCCTGTCCTGTAGTGGACGTTTTATGGGATGTTATGATGATGATGATGTTGTACCTACTTAATGTTTTTGTAATGGCCCTTAAATAGCTTTTCATTTTGATATTATCCCACTTCATATGACAAGGAGAAAAAAATTTATGCTCAACTTTGCCCTCAAAAATCCCACCTTAATGACTTTTCATAATTTTAATATACCCAGTGTTAATCGCGTCATCATCATCATATCAGCCGAAAGACGTCCACTGCTGGACATAGGCCTCCCCTAAAGAATTCCATGACGACCGGTCCTGCGCTGCTCGCATCCAGCGGCTTCCCGCGACCTTGACCAAATCGTCGGTCCACCTTGTGGGGGGCCTGCCAGCGCTTCGTCTTCCGGTAAGTGGTCGCCACTCTAGAACCCTCACGCCCCATCGTCCATCGGTTCTTCTTGCGATGTGCCCTGCCCACTGCCACTTCAGTTTAGCGATTCTCAGGGCTATGTCAGTTACTTTAGTTCTTCTGCGGATCTCCTCATTTCTGATTCGATCGCGCAGAGAGACTCCGAGCATAGCTCTTTCCATAGCCCTTTGGGTGACTTTGAGCTTTCTGATAAGGCCCATCGTGAGCGGCCACGTCTCGGTGCCATATGTCATCACTGGCAACACACACTGGTTAAAGACTTTCGTCTTGAGACACTGCGGTATTTTGGACGTGAGGATATTGCGGAGCTTCCCGAACGCTGCCCATCCGAGTCGGATTCGACGAGTAACCACTTTCTCTAAGTTGGATTTACCCAGCTGGACTGTTTGTCCCAGGTATACGTACTCATCAACAAATTCGAGCGTAGAGTCTCCAACTTTGAGTGGAGTGGGTACAACAAGGGCGTTAGACATAATTTTCGTCTTATCCATGTTAATTTTAAGACCCACTTGTCGTGAAAATCTACTGAGGTTATTGAGTCTCAGCCATTACGACAATATCGTCGGCAAATCGTAGGTGGGTCATGTACTCGCCATTGATGTTGATGCCAAGTCCTTTCCAGTCCAGGAGTTTGAAGACGTCTTCCAATGCAGCGGTGAACAGTTTAGGAGATATGACGTCTCCCTGTCTCACTCCTCGCGTTAATCGCGTTATTAAGACAAATTCTTACTTATAATATAATTCGTCCAAATCGGTTCAGCCGTTTAGTAGTATGAGCCCGTCCAGAACCTTTTTTTACGCGCGAGTTGACTCGCGCGTAGGCACTCGCGTGTTGCCGAGATACTAATAGAGCTACATATATTGCGTCCAGATGAGGTGTTTTACGCGCGAGTGAAATCGCTAGTAAATCAGGGAACGCGCGTAATACGCGCGATTCGACTCACGCGTAAAATAAAGGTTCTGGACGGGCTCTTACGAGGGAACAAATAACCGTTTAGTAGTTACGAGGGGACATACATACACACTTACGCACAGGTCAAATACATAACCCTTTCTTTTGGGCTTCGCCGCAGTCGGGTAAAAAGGTTTGTTTTCTCCATTGATTGTTACTAAAAATTAATTTTAGCGATATTTATCTACCTACTATTAAGAATCAGTTTGTGTCCTGCTGTGAATGATATAATGTAGCGATAATCACGATACAGGCTTTGCCTAGTGTGGTTATCGCAGTTAAGCAAAATGTGAATTTTACTGAATAAAGAATTATTTATTTATTATTATTTATTTTGTTGACACGGTAAAGCCGTTTGTTCAGTCTGTCTACCGTGACGATTCCTAGCCAATACCGATTAAACAAGAGGCCAGCGCCGATAGAAGCGACGTTATGAGTATGTAATAAGTGCTGTTTTTGCTCGTAACTTTGTCGGAACTTTTCTCTTGTTATCGGTCGGTATCGGCTCGGAATCGTCGCGGTGGCCTAACGACTTGTCTTTTCAAAACTTATAGACCACATCTTGGCAAAGTCCATGAAGTCTTGAGTGTTGCTGTATATATAACTGTCTCAGGCAAATAGTATAATTCTTCGTTTTACATTATGCCTTGGCATTCTACAAAATGCCGAAAAGTTTTTTATTCATCATTTTACATGCCGCGGAATTTCGCAAAACGGCGAGTAATTCGTTTCTGGCAATGGAAATTCGTTGTGGGCTTATAGCCCATTGAATGAATCGCTCAAAGAAGGGGTCTAGAGTGCGTGAGCGGAAGCGTAAGATTTTTTTTCGGAAACATGTTCAGAATCTCTAGTTCATAAACATACTAAAAGTCCTGGACACTAGGAGAACTGGCGGAGTGGGGGGAGGGGGGGAAAGGGCCCATTTTTGTGTTTTTCGCTTATATATCAAAATTGGTGCGTTCTAGAGAAAAACTTTCAAAAAGTAGTTGAAAGACCATAAAATTATCTACAAATGATACAAACAATGTTTTTTAAAATATCTTACCGTTTTCGAGTTACACCTTTTCGAAAATTAGGGAAAAATGGGGAAAGGGCCCATTTTTGTGTTTTTCGATTATATCTCAAAATTGGTGCATTCTAGAGAAAAACTTCAAAAGAATAGTTGAAAGACCATAAAATTATCTACAAATTACACCTAGAACATTTGAAAATGTCCTACCGTTTTCGAGTTACACCTTTTCGAAAATGAGTTTTTTTTAACTTATTAGCTGCTGCTTTATAACTTATTAGCTGGCCCGGCACACGTCATCCTGACCAGTAAATACACCCTACACCTACCCTATCCCTACTCTATCTCTACCCTACCCCTACCCTACCCAACCCCTAACTTACACCTACACTATTGATCATCGGGTTGTTTATAAATTTGGTGTCTCACATGACTTTTTCATTCTTTTAGCTTGGGAGGGTCCTGGTTCTTCCTCTGTCGTTTGTTCATCCTCATTGGTAGGCGTTTCTTGAAGCTCTTCATCATCATTATCGTCTTCTTCATTAAAAGATACGCCGTTGAGGCATTTTCCTTCACAATGAAGGCATGCCGCTGAACAATTTAACATTGCTTTTCTGCATCCACATTTGCCACTGCTACAATCTTTTGTGCAGCGGAAAAATATTGTTTGTAGTAGTGTCTCGGGGGCTGGTGCGTCTTAAGTTTTTATGTTTTGTGTAGATTTCCATCCCCACATTTCTGGAGGCAGCTCGTTTCCGAGCCACTGCTGCACTTGGTAGTAGGTGCGCCGGGAATGTTGTTTAGCTGCGTTTTCAGTTGGTGGGAGTGAGCTAATGTCTGGCTTTAATTTGGCCACTGACCTCATAAAACACTGGAAACGGTAATGGTTGAGGGAGGTTGCTTTAGTAGGACTGAGCCCCATACCATTTTAAAAAGCAAACCTTCCCAGCCTCTTCAACCTTGGAGCAGGGGTTGTAAAAGGTCATGGACGCTTTTTTAATGACGTCAGATTTTAAGTATTGCTTTATGAAAGCCACCTTGCTTTTTCTGAATGTTGCAGATGTGGTATCGCAGCCGGTTAAAGAATGTAAAAATAAGATATGATCAAATCCAAGCTGCTGCATCTCTTGGCTGGATAGGGCAATACTTTTGTTTTTTCCTCGGCCTGGTTTTAGCAGCAGGATGTCTTGTGCAGGTGGAGTGGAAGCTATTAAAAGAACAGCGAGGTCCACGTCCTCACCAACAACTGCTACAGAACTATGAGTTGATTGTTGCTCTTTACTTACTTTTATAAGGCTTAATAATCCTTTTTCTTTCATCTCAGAGACATCTGGACCCCATTTGATGATGCCCTCACCACATAGGAGACACTTGTCAGTATTCATTATAGAATCGAACCCGTGAATTCCCGTACGTAGTTGATAGCTTATAATACGTTAGGTAATCGAAATATTTGTGGCTGCTCCCCTGCGTTACCGGGTCGGCTACCGTGCCACAAATATGTTTGTCACAAGATATAAGCATCGCCAGCAAAAACATAAGCCCGAAGGCATGATAAATTTTAAATGGTAGTTTTGGCCAGTAAGGTTGCATTTTTACGACAATGGGCATCTAAAAGATATGGAAATTATTTTCAGATCTTCATCAGTGCCCACTGTAATTGAAAATGCAATCTCATACTGTTTCCGCCTTCGCCACGAGGAGGCACTCCCAGCTTACGTTTTTATTGAGTTGACGGAGTTGACAGTTTTAGTAGTAAGCAACTAAAGAGCCTGATTGCCAGCAGGTTGTGATAAAACGTTTTATCTTCTATATTTAAAAGAAAGTCTTGTTAGTTATAAAATTTATAACTCAATAACGGCTGACCTGATTTGGCACGAAATTGTTGGGGAGGTAGCTTAGAAACAGAAGAACATTGTTTTTTTTTTATCTTCTATAATTAAAAGAAAGTCTTGTTAGTTATAAAATTTATAACTCAATAACGGCTGACCTGATTTGGCACGAAATTGTTGGGGAGGTAGCTTAGAAACAGAAGAACATTGTTTTTTTTTTATCTTCTATATTTAAAAGAAAGTCTTGTTAGTTATAAAATTTATAACTCAATAACGGCTTACCTGATTTGGCTGGAAATTGTTGGGGAGGTAGCTTAGAAACAGAAGAACATTGGTTGTTTTTTGTAGGTAGGTGGATAGGGTAGGGTAAGGGTATGTGTAGGGCGTATATACTCGGCAGGATGACGTCTGCTGGGCCAGCCAATCTACATCTACACTTCTACACTAATATTATAAAGAGGAAAGATTTGTACCTATTTTTGTATGTTTGTATGTTTGTAATGAATAGGCTCCGAAACTACTGGACCGATTTGAAAAATTCTTTCACCATTAGAAACCTGCATTATCCGGAATGAACATAGGCTATAAAATATTTAAAAAAAAGTTAGGGTTCCGTATGAAAACTTCGATAATGTAACCCAAGGTGTGAAAAAAATACTAAATAGCATCCTTATATCGAGTACGCTGCCGAAACTATTAACAATAGAGCAAAGTAATGTACTACAGAATTATAGAAGCCATCAATATCTACAGAAAAGTCCGCGATACCATATGTCTAACTATTACAGTTATGTCACAATAACTACTTTTTCATGTTAAAATGTGTAATAGTAACGCCGGTACAAACTATATAGGCCACATTATTCGTACCTATTAATCCTTATCCAAAAAATTATTTCGTATTCAAGGCTATATCAGTACCTGTAAATAACTTTTTGAATTATTCAAATCGGACATACCATTCAAAAGTTATCATGAGTGTAATCGTTATCAAAATTGAAATTAAAGAAACAGCGCCCTAAGTGACTGTAATGGTTTTATCTACAACAGAGAATAGACACGAAAAATTTGACTGGTCAAGGGCGTGTCGTTCCGTGTGGTAGCGGCAAAGAATAGTGCCAACCCATCTCAACCTGTAGGTGTCGTAAGAGGCGACTAAGGGTTTACAAACCGGAAGATGGGCAGCGACATCTTTCCGTGTATCGCACCATCTTACATACTGCGGTCACCAACAACCGCGGTCCATGGTGCCAGCCTTAATGCTAACAAGCGTGGTGACTAAGATACTTCCCCTCCACATTCTTCTAGCAAGGGCTCGAATTCTGGAGGGAGCTCCCTGTCCTGTAGTGGACGTATTATGGGATGTTATGATGGTTTTGATGAAGTGCGTGTCGGCTCGAGCGAATTTAATGCACTTCTGCGTGACTAAGATGGTATGACTGCCCATAACTAGGACAGTATTTTTACCTTTGTGGTACGGAACCCTCGGTGGGAGTCCAACTTGCGCTTGGCTGGTTTCTTTAGTAACCCCCGATGCAACAAGAACGTATATCTACCCGTGCGAAGCCGGGGCGAACCGGTAGTAAGTTATAAAGCAGCAGCTAATAAGTAAAAAAAAACTCATTTTCGAAAAGGTGTAACTCGAAAACGGTAGGACATTTTAAAAATGTTCTAGGTATAATAATGGGCCCTTTCCCCCCCTCCCCCACTCCGCCAGTTCTCCTAGTGTCCAGGACTTTTAGTATGTTTATGAACTAGAGACGAAAAAAAAAAATTACGATACCGACGATTTGCCTGCGACATAGCTACAAAATATTTTGTAGCTATGTCGCTCTTTTCTCCCTAGATTTATATTTGAGTGACGTGTCGTAAGCCCTCCTTGAGTTGCGCGTCACGACACCAAACGTGTGGCGTCCAGCCAAATCCCAACACTTGTCATTGTCTTGCGATCCTTCGCTTGGGGGAATGGACGTGCCGAACGCCGTGGACTGTTTTAGGCCCGTATTAATAAATCCCTCTCAAAATTTTCCCCAGGACCATGTTAGCTGACTTAATTATCAAGATGCAATTAGCATCTCAAGATCTTGCTAATTAATAAACTAATATCCAAATATCAATCTCAAGTGTCCGTCTTTGAGTCAAACGTCAAAAGAGCAAAAAGAATTTATGTCTGCGTTTTGTTTTTGCTTCTTATAATGCTTTTAATGTTCATTTTAAAGTTTCTTCTTTCTTAATAAATAAATAATGGAGACTGACAGTTCAAAATAATACTCGTCATTATTTGACAGCATAAACAATTTTGAGTTGTTTCGTTTATAAATTAGTGAGTGTGTTTTTAACACTCAAGTAACAATGGCTCCGATGACAGCTACTCAATTTCTGTTTATTAATTAATGCAACACCTCAAGATGCCCCTTAAGGACAATCTCACACTTAAGCGGGATTTATCAATTCGACCCTAAGTCTTTTAGGTAGTTATGTTTTCGTGGGGTTTTTCTTGTCACTTCTTTTCTTTCCTACATGGCGCCACTTTTTTTGTGAAATTTAGCGATCATCCAATATCACGGCCCTATTTTCAGCCTTAACAGTAATGTACTATTAACTGTTTTTAGGGTTCCGATACCAAAATGGTAAAAAAAGAACCCTTATGGTGCCGCTTTGTCTGTCTTTCACACCTGTATATCTCAGCAACCACTCATGCTATCGACTTGATATTTGAAATTGTTTTAGAATATGGTTGCCCAACTTAAATGCATATAAAAGAACTATAATATGTTCATTCTAGATTTCAATGTATGGGCGAAACGGCAAAATTATTAATTATATTTTAATGCTGCTGTATTATACCTATAAGTGAGTACATTATAATACACAACTCTCCCTCCCCCCCCGCCTTCGGCTTCACCCTCTCCCCCCTTGAAAAAGGTCCCGTTTTACAGATTGTCTCAATTTTCAGGAAAACGATTCAAGCTAGGACTAAATAATCAAAGACTAAATTGTTTATTAGTTAATAACCTACAAATAAGTAATACAAATAATTTTGATACGAGTTATAGTTTCCAAGCTACAGTGTGTCAAAATTAACGAAAATCGATAATCAGCAAATAATCACAATTTAAATACTCGCGCCGCGCCGGCGTTAATTAAGTACATTCGTTCGGCATTACGAGCAAGTAAAAGAAGCAGGAGAAAGATGTATTCTTTCCTTGTATGGAGCTAAGCAAACCGAAAAAAATCTGAATGAATTACGATATGTTCACTTCAACAAATACGTTGGACTGAAAAAAAAAAAAACACGGTAATATTATCAAAATTACCTATTCACGGTAAAATGTCAGCATTCAATGCGTACTTTCCATCAAGTACAATTATGGCGAGGAAATGCATTAAATCCAGAAAGCTGGGTATGGTATCACCAGCTCCACAGTCGATACTAAAAATAGTATCATGCAGCTGTAAAAAAGGCTGTGGAAAAAGATGTGGATGTTTCAAAGCTGGATTGCGTTGCTCCACCATGTGCATACATTGTCAGGACCTTAGTCATCATCATCATATCAGCCAAAAGACGTCCACTGCTGGACATAGGCCTCCCCTAAAGAACTCCATGACAACCGGTCCTGCGCTGCTCGCATCCAGCGGCTTCCCGCGACCTTGACCAGATCGTCGGTCCACCTTGTGGGGGGCCTGCCAACGCTTCGTCTTCCGGTACGTGGTCGCCACTCTAGAACCCTCACGCCCCATCGGCCATCGGTTCTTCTTGCGATGTGCCCTGCCCACTTCCACTTCAGTTTAGCGATTCTCAGGGCTATGTCAGTTACTTTAGTTCTTCTGCGGATCTCCTCATTTCTGATTCGATCGCGCAGAGAGACTCCGAGCATAGCCCTTTCCATAGCCCTTTGGGTGACTTTGAGCTTTTTGATAAGGCCCATCGTGAGCGGCCACGTCTCGGTGCCATTCAGTTGCTTCAACAAAATTCTAGAAGATAGTGTTGACGATGCTGATTTGTTTTAGATGTAAAAATTAATAATAAATATTATTATGTACTGTTTTCTGCATATAATATGTTTAATTTTTCGCTGATCTAAACTGAGGGTTTACAAAACCTATATTAGACCCCGGTTGACATATGCGTCACCACTTGGTACGCACTATGTTCAGCCTACCAAAGGCAGAACCTTGAGGCCGTTCAGAATGTGTCGTTGCGGGTGATCAACGGTGCCGGTAGATACGTCCACAACGATATTATCAAAATGGACCTAAAGATGCAGACGGTGGGAGAATTCGTGGGTACATTGGCGCGCCTGCTCTTTAATCGCGTGGACAATGGGCCGTTCCCCCGCACCTTCAGGGCATTGCCCTTCTGCATGCACGGCCTCCAGATGAGCACCGATCTCTGCCGAGAAACCTCTCCCCCCCCCCTTCGACCTCCAACTCATCCCAGTCCTCAATCGGAGGTTACAACAACAGCCGCGTAACATCCGCGGACAATACACACCTGCGCGTATTACCCGCGCCAAGACCAATCCTGCGCGTTGTGACAGGTACGGGATGTGCGAGAGACGCACCCCCTACTACCCTGGCTGCGCAGGCCAGGCACCTCTGATTTGGCCAGTATTTGACGACCAGCCTGCTGGTACTCAGAGCTCCGAATCAGAGGAGCCGTAACCAGGACACGTAAGCCCATATAAAATTTGACCGTTGGGTTATTTAGCCCTCGGGTACGAGGTTCGCCTCATTTCCCGTACCTGCACTGCAACAAAAGCGCAGTGCTAAAGACCTGGTTCATTCTAACCGGCATGGCACCGGCAACGTCGCAAATCCTTCACGTAATTAACGCCGGCGCGGCGCGAGTATTTAAATTGTGATTATTTGCTGATTATCGATTTTCGTTAATTTTGACACACTGTAGTTTGGAAACTGTAACTCGTATCAAAATGATTTCTAGTACTTATTTGTAGGTAATTTACTAATAAACAATTTAGTCTTTGACCATTTTGTCCTAGCTTGAATCGTTTTCCTGAAAATTGAGACAATCCGTAAAATGGGACCCTTTTCAAGGGGGAAGAGGGTGAAGCCGAAGGCGGGGGGAGAGGGAGAGTCGTATATTATAATGTACTCACTTATAGGTATAACACAGCAACATTAAAATCTAATTAATAATTTTGCCGCCAAAAAATCTAGAATGAATATATTACTAAAAAAGAATAAGGATTATTAATGTAAAGGGGGCCCGAATATGGGGGGGAGGGCAAATTTTCAAATTGTGGTACTAGGTTGAGTGGGATATCATAGGAAAGGGTTACATGTACATTTCAAAATGTATTTTTATATTTTTTAAGACTTAGTTTTGAAGTTATGATGAAAAATTAAAAAAAAAATCCATTCCCCCCCCCTTATCTCCGAAGTTTGTGAAAGAAAAAATCTGAATTACGTGGGACACTCAGAAATATTTGCGACACTAAAAAAAATTGTTCTACAGGTACATATATTTTTATTAAATCTTTTCAAAGTACTCTCCACCAGCCTCTATACAAAGATTCATGCGTCTGAACCAGTTTTCAAAACACTTTTTCCAGTCCGCCGTAGACACCTCGTTTACAGCCTGCTCGAACGCAGCCAGCGCATCTTCCGGCGACGAAAATTGTATCCCCTTGAGCTGATTTTTTATTTTTGGAAATAAAAAGAAGTCACACGGTGCTAGATCAGGGCTGTAAGGAGGGTGACCCAGGAGTTTGACTGGTGTGCTGTCCAGGAAGTCCCTCGTTTTGAGCGCGGTGTGTGCAGGCGCATTGTCGTGGTGGAGCAGTAGTCCGCGGAGCCCTGTGTTTGGTCGCTTGTTGCTCACAACAGAAAAAACTTCTGGTAAACATTTGGTAGTATACCATTCGGCGTTGATGCTTCTTTGATCTCGTAAGGGAATTGAGGCCAAGTGGCCAGTCAAATTAAAAAAGCTGGCGATCAAAATCTTCCCCCCGCTTCGAGATCGCTTCACTTTGGTAGGCGTTGGTTCATTTTGAAACACCCAAACTGTCGACTGGCGCTTGGTTTCTGGATCGTATTGATAAATCCAGGACTCATCACCTGTTACGATGTCGTAAACACGCCGAGACGAGCCTGCTTCAAATTTGTTCAGCATATCACGGCACCATTCCACCCGGGCCTGCTTCTGAGCGTCGGTGAGGTAGTGCGGCACCCAGCGCGATACTATCCTCCTCACGCGAAGATGCCCGTGTAGAATCTCGTGAACGCTTCCCGATCCAATCTTTAATATGTGCTGAATCTCCTGATATGTAATTCGCCTATTATCTTGGATTAAATTTTTCACTGCTAGCACGTTTTCTTCCGTAATAGCCGTCAAAGGGCGACCGCTTCTTTCTTCATCCCTCAAGGTTGGTCGACCGCGCCTAAATTCGTTATACCAACGATACACGGTTGCCTTGGAGGGGCCTTCATCCATAAATGCCATTTGAAGTCTATCGAACGATTCATCCGGTTTCAGGCGACACTTGAAATCGTAAAAAATCATAGCTCTAAAATGTTCCCGGCGCAGATCCATTTTTCAGTAAGACACGATACTTTGAATTGGCTCGCAAAAAATGTGGAGGGAAATTTTGAAAATGGAACACACATATTTTTACTTACAAGTAATCATATTTTCGAAAAAGATTCTGACCGGCCAGTCTCCCATATATAAAAACTATTTTTCGCAATACTTTCTGAGTGGCCTGGTAATTATAGTCGATAGAAATTTATGTAAATATTACAGAAAAATAAAACGATCTTTCTAAGTCGCACAACTTTTTAGTAATCTGCAAAAAAGCTTTACAAACAAATTTAGTTTTGCGGTTCTAAAAACGGACTTTATCGCTTCCAAAAATACTAAAGGTATATCGGAACCCTCGGCGCGCGAGTCCAACTCGCACTTGACTGGTTTTTTTACTACAAATAATGAGTAGCCTCTTAACGGCATATTAATTTTATTGATAATATCGGGTTTCGAAAAATTGGTGAAAAAAAAAAAAATTTATTAAAAATATTTTTTTTTTTATTTTATTTTGGGGACTAAATGGAACAATTTTTGTTCTACGACTTTTTTAAATTCGAATAAGTGCGATTTGTATAAACAAATCGATTTTTTTTGCGAATTTCCAATATTCGTAGAAAAAAAAACCCCCAATATAAGCCCTTTACACAATTTTTTAAACCCCTGATTCAGATTCAGAGAATACTTATTGAATGTCATGCAGAATACAATGCAAATAGAGCGAGTCTACGCCGTTTCGGATAGTTTATATCCTACTTATATTATAAACGCGAAAGTTTGTAAGTATGGATGGATATTTGTTACTCTTTCACGTAAAAACTACTGAATGGATTTTAATGAAACTTTACAATAATATAGCTTATACATCAGGATAACACATAGGCTACAACTTATCCTGCGCAGACGAAGTCGCGGGCACCAGCTAGCTGATCATATTCTTTACAGTCTCAGTCAGTCAGTCAGTTTAACTTTTAGTTTTAAACATGCAGTTCTTATACAAACACGTTCAGATACAAGAGTCGCTTGGTGAAGTTGTCTCAAGCTCCTTTTAATTAAAATTAAACTTATGTTACGAATGCTTCTGCAGCTCAGCGTACGAGTATGGAGATAACATCAAGTTAAATATATTTAAGGTGCTTCCTAATCAACTGCGTTCCTTTCAGTATGTGTATGTATGTTTGTATATTTACCCGGAACATAAAACTGAATCACTTTCAGTAAAAAAAAAAAAAAAAAAAAACTGACATCGGAGGTATATTAATAGGGTCCTGTTTTTCACCCTTTGGATATCGGAACCCTAAAAAGTAAGAAGATACCGTGCAATGATGAATGATATTCAACAATTGACTCCCTGTATTTACCACTGCTGCGCCACATCATCATAACACCCCATAAAACGTCCACTACAAGACAGGGAGCTCCCTCCAAAACTCCAGCTTATGCTGAAACAATGTGGAGGGGAAGTTCATAGCCACCACGCTTGTTAGCGTTACGGCTGGCACCATGGACCGCGGTTGTTTGTGACCGCAGATTGCAAGATGATACGATACAGAGAAGGATGCTGCTGCCTATCTTCTAGTTCATTAACTCTTAGTCGCCTCTTACGACACCCACGGGTAGAGATGGGTTGGTACTATTCGTTTCCGGCACCACACGGCTGCGCTACATAGACTATTGAATGTTCGAGTGTTTTGTTTATGCTTCTGTCCTGAAACTGATAGCTCTTATCCTTCTCCTAAATCATCCTAAATCGATTTACTTGTAAATTTTTACATAGCTATTGTACAAAATCAGCACATTTGCTAAGATTTAGCAACTAAGCATTTTCCTTTGATGGTTTTGAAGGCTGTTTTTTGAGAAAAGTTGCAAGTTTTTCTTCCATAACGCGTCTGCTGTAAGTATCTGTGTTAAAAGAAGGTTGAATGGATAGTGATGTGGTAGGAGGTACAGAGTTAATATTACACTTAGGTACCATTTAAAACACACATCGCAATAAGAACAGATGGCCGATGGGGCGTGAGGGTTCTAGAGTGGCGACCACGTACCGGAAGACGAAGCGTTGGCAGGCCCCCCACAAGGTGGACCGACGATCTGCGCAGCAGCGCAGGACCGGTCGTCATGGAGATCTTTAGGGGAGGCCTATGTCCAGCAGTGGACGTCTTTCGGCTGATATGATGATGATGACCATTTAAAATATTTGGCAACGCACAGGTAACACCACCTATGGAATAACCCGTATCCATGAGCGGCAGTGACTTTAAATAAATTGTTACCTAATGGTAATCCACGAAAATCCTTAGGTTTTTAATTTAATACAATTTGTGTTTGAGACTTTTTGAAACAAGGAGGTACTCGTATACAAGTATTATTGGGAGGGGATTTAGCTTTAGCTTATTTGTTAGTTAGTAGGTATTTATTATTGTAATTCTTTTTATCAATGTATTTTCTTTTTAATTTTATTATATTGTGACAAGTGATATGGACTATGTCTGGAATAAATGAATATATTATTATATTATTATGGGCCTATTTCAAATACGAAGTGAAATTGTAGTGTAGGGTTTTGCTACGATGCGGTGGCGGCGTAGCCTTTAGAGTCGTAGCAACTACTCGTACGTGATGTTTACTTCTAGCAACTTGTAAATTTAGATTAGAAATATAAAATAATAAAAAATATATTTTTTGGTGTTATTTATACTTATAGATAGTAAAATAAAAGGTAAAATTAGTGTCATGAAAAAGTACATTTATGGTAATAAGTGTCGTAATTGAATGTTAATTACGGCGGAAGATGGCTGATTCTTTTTAGAGAAGATGGAAGTAAAATTTGACATTAAATTAAGTACCCAAATAACTATTACCTTATATTTTCGTAACTTACTTGAATAAATGAATTAATAGATATTTTATAGCTATTCATTAGGAGCTAAACTGTTACTTTAATAAAGGCACACCCCGGACACATACATCGAGCGCGTATTTGAAATTGGAAGGTCGCATAGGCCCGCATATTCAGTACAAAAGACCCTCAGAAGGATCACGAGAATCTCGCGGGCTGATGTGCGCGGGGTTGCGGGGTAGATTTCAGGGGGGCGGAGAGTGTCCGTTCTGTATGATAGTACTATTACTTTCGGTCGCTAAGGTCTCCTCTCTTGTTTGTCGCAGGTATCGAGTTGGCTTTAAATAATAGTAGATTAGTAGCCAAGGGCTGTAAGGCATCAATTGCAGCCCGAGATATTTAGGCGCACGAGCGCAGCGAGGGCGCCTATAGTTCGAGGGTGCAATTGAAGCTTACACCCGAGCTAACTACTCTGCTTTACATCTCGATTGTGAGGTAAAGTAGGTCCTTATTACCCCCAAATGGGGCTTGTAGGTGACCAATTAGTGCTCTAGGGTAATAATGTAGCTAGAAAAGCCCTAGGGCGGTAAGTAATAAAACAAAACACAAAAAAAACAATAATCTACCGCCCTAGGGCTTTTCTAGCTACATAATTACCCTAGAGCGCTAATTGGTCACCTACAAGCCCCATTTGGGGGTAATAAGGACCTACTTACCGAATATGAAAGATGTAAAATATTTTACTTATCTCTGAGTCCCATCCCTAAGCCTACAAGTACCTATTACCAAGGCGACACACTACACTTTGCATCAAGCACACGTTTCAACCTCACTTTTTGCACGTTACCAAGAGGTGACTCACGCAAAACTTAAGTAATTTAAGTTAAGAGGGGACCCGAGCGGAATATCTAAACTTGGGTAGCTTGTGGTTGCCCAATTAGGATGTCTGCCATTTTCTGTGATGGAACGAACTAAAGTTTACTTTCTTTAAGGGAAAAATCGTATTCTTTAGTCGTCGTGGTCGCCCTAGAAAAAGATGGAGTATGAGCTCGACACTTACCCCATAGATTAGATCACTTAGAATACTTAGATAACAGCAAACAGACTTACGCGAAGAATTGGAATGAGTTGGCCCAGGAATGGGATGAGTGGGGATGTCGAAGAGAGGTCTATGCTCTGCGTATGGTTTCAACATGCTCATAATAATAATAGATACTTTAACCCCGTCCCGTGTGGTGCCGGCAAAGAATAGTACCAACCCATACATACCCGTGGGTGTCGTAAGAGGCGACTAAGGGTTATAAACTGGACTGGGCAGCAGCATCCTCCTGTGTATCATACCATCTTACTTACTGCGGTCACCTACAACTGCGGTCCATGGTGCCAGCCGTAACACTTAACAAGCGAGGTGACTATGGTATTTCCCCTCCACATTTTTCCAGCAAAATCTAGAATCCCTCTCCTGTAGTGGACATTTCATTGGATATTATGATGATTATTATGATGACATCTTGCCATCGAGCCACTTCGATACAGTTACATACAAAACTTCGCTTACTGAAAAATGGTTGAATGATTTGTCAAATCCACAAACAAACAAAACATCCTGGTAAAAGAGCTGAGCTCTCTTACCTGCCTCCGGAATCTCTTCCACAGAGTCTTCCTTCTGTACCCTCTTGGATTACCTCTGAGGCTTCCTCTTCCTTAGAACTTCTTCTTGTTCCTCTCTTTAGATCACTTTTCACTCTAACATCCAGCATCAAAATAATACCGTTTTAGGGTTCCGATACCAAAATGGTAAAAAAAAGGAACCCTTATGGTGCCGCTCTGTCTGTCTGTCTGTCTGTCTGTCCGTCTGTCTGTCACACCTCTATATCTCAGCAACCACTTACGCTATCGAGCTGAAATTTGGAATAGTTTTAGAATATAGTTGCCCAACTTAATTGCACATGAAAATTTTTTGAAAAAAGTATGATTATTAATGTAAAGGGGGCCAAAATAGGGGGGGCCAAATTTCAAATTGTCGCTACTAGGTCGAGTGGGGTATCATATGAAAGGGCTTTACTTGTACATTTTAAAATATATTTTTGTATTTTTTTAAGTTTCTTAGTTTTCAAGTTATGATGAAAAATGTCAAAAAAAATACCATTCCCCCCCCCTTATCTCCGAAGTTTGAGTAAGGGAAAATCTGAATTAATTACAGTTGACAGAGGTTTATGTAAACTTTACAGCAAAAATAAAACGATCTTTCTAAGTTGCACAGTTTTTCAGAAATCTGCAAAAAACCTTTACAAACAAATTTAGTTTTGCGGTCCTGAAAATGGACTTTATTGCTTCCAAAAATACTATAGGTATATCGGAACCCTCGGCGCGCGAGTCCGACTCGCACTTGACCGGTTTTTTGTTCCAGACTATGGACATTAAAAAAGCCTCAAGCGACTACAAATGCTCCTCGAAGCGTATAACTTCTTTTACGATAAAAAAAACTCTTCATTAATCCACTAGCACAAAAACTAGCTGCAACTTAAATTGATGTAACCACAGCTTCTACATGCAGCCGATCCCGACGCGGTCATTACATGACCACGGAGTATTTATTGTGTCGTATCAGGCGGCTACTGGTAATCTGATCATGTCAGACGGATCATGTAGGACAATAGGATCTGTTGGCAAGTGGCTAAAATCAGAACAAACGCCGCTGGTGTCCTGGGATTTTGAACTCCACGAGCTTCCACCATCCCCCTTCTACAATCGAGAGTCCAGACGCACCGTAGGATACCTACACTTGGTTAATATTCCACACATTACCACAAAGCGCTTTGAAACATCTTGAAATATATTTACCACCCAGCATTTTACATTTTGCGGGCCTGTCATTTAGACCCTTGTCGCTCAATAGACCTTGAATACAGTCCACGTGGCATCTACACTCACGCTATAGCCGCGTATGCACGAATGTAGGTACCTAGGTATTGCTCGCCACGTTATTATAGAAGTGAGGAGTGGGTGAGAACCAAGGAGGTTTTAATCCACGCCTCAAAGCGAAGCGTGGGTTAAAACCTCCTTGGTGGGAACTTAACCATATTCTAGTTCTTGGGCGCTTTTTGCCCGTCGCCTCCTGGTCCTAAGAAGTCCTATCATAAGTATGGATATGTTCTTTCAGGACTTATTGGCGTGAAGAGTTTCCAATTTCTTCTATTTGGAAGCACACAGAAGGAATGGGTGCTTTTACAGAGAGAATTTAATTTTAAGGCTAAGTTCTGTTATTGATATAGATCAAATTTGTATAGGTCTAAGTAAATTTCGAGTAGTTTAAGAAATGTATTGAGTAAAATATTTATGAAACTGATACACAAACGTTTTTACCTAAAAAAATATATAAAATATGCATAAATTGTGCTGATTTTATTATTATTTAAATGCAGGTCTCGATTTCAAGTGTTTTCATCTAATTTAAAAAAATATTTGACAACAAATATATCCAAATGTATTTACTAACCCTCAAAATTTACCGAATGTCTTCAAAGTCACTCTGTAGATTAGACTATGCCTTTGCCAGATCAGATCGTATGTAGTTCAATAGCCGCGATAAATAGTCGGTGGGGCAGACTATCGGTTCGCAGTCCGTCACGTCGGTGACGTCGGCTCGTCGGATTAATTGCGTGCCGGACGGGTGTAATGGCGAACCGCATCAGCTGCCCGATTGATCGGTCGCCAGTAGAATAGATTGGCTTCCATTCTTGGAAACTCTCCTGCTTTTCTGCTTCCTTGTTTTCTGAATTCCAGCTGTAACACGATTCTTAAATGTTTTAATCATAGAGTCACATATTACACTATTTAAATAAATATAGCTAGAAATAAATTAGCGAGTAAGCATGTACGTGTGTATGTATCGTTACGTATGCATAATTACGTAAAGCTACTGGGGGGCTATTACGGTAGCTGGAACGTGTCTGCCAAATGCGAACCATTTCCTTTGCAACACGAACTCAATAGTTCAAATAGTTTTGACTCAAATAGTTTAACAGAACAAATGTAAGTGGTTGACCAAAAAGGGACCTCAGGGAAAATAATTTTATTTCTAGTAAATTGCGCTTGAAGTTTCGTGTAGAGGCAGTTTTGCTGCCAAAGGCAAACTGCCTCGGCTCACAAATTCATAAAAATAACACTACGGCACCTAAAAATGTTCTGGTTAGACCAAAACAAAGCTAAAAGACCACAGATAAAAAAAAACCGGCCAAGTGCGAGTCGGACTCGCGCACTGAGGGTTCCATACCACCACATAAACATAATTGTATTAGTTGAAATTTCAGTAAGTTAATGTGCTAGATTTTTTGAGTCCGACACGCGCTTGACCAAATTTTATTATTTGTTGTTATTTTATAGCCTATGCCCTATAAACATACCAATTTTCAAGTTTGTAAGTGTTCCCGTTTTTAAATAGAACTAAAACAAAAATCGCCTCAGCAACCATCCAACTTGACCCCTCTCTCATATGAATGTTCTTGAAACGGGAGCTCACCACAATTGGTTACCATTAGTTGTGAGAAAAGTTGTAATATTTAATGATTTCAGACTTTTCCCATTATTTGTACTGTGAGACCTAGCTTCTTGCCAAATTTCATAATTTTAGGTCAACGGGAAGTACCCTGTAGGTTTTTCATTTTTGAATAAATGTATGGAGATGAGGACATAAAATGCCATATCTTTTGATTGCGTCGTTGTAAAAAATTTGAAATTTTCAGATCTTGTGTGGTTCATGGATCCTAATATATGGTATTAATTTCAATTTGATACCTTTACCCGTTCGTGAGATAAAGGGTCTTGACAGACAGACAGACAGACGGACAACAAAGTGATCCTATAAGGGATCCGTTTTTTTCTTTTGAGGTACGGAACCCTAAAAAGTGGTTTCCTATCCCTCCAGGTCCCTTTTTGGTTAACCACTTACAAATAGTTCTGTTATTTTTGTGTTTGGTTCCGGGTTTGGCGCAGGAATTTGTATTGTTTCGCATACGGCAGACGCGTTCCCGCTGCCGTTATAGCGCCCCTGATCTTAATATAGTAACTTGACTTAAGGTATGATGAACCTAGTACCAACTTTTAGTATGTTATTAAACATGAAATTACAACTTCAAAACCTCCGGGACGAAAGCTGTCAAATGCCTGAATCGAGAGGTATGACGTCATCAATTTTTTGTGTGGGATTTCAAAATATTTTTTTTTATTCCTATCGTGTAAAATATCAAATGAAAGGGCTTTAGGAGCTGATTCTGAAAATATACTACATTGTCACATTTGAGCATGTGGTTATCTTAAAATCAAAGAAACATTTTCGAAACACACCAAGTTTGAGATCCTCCAGGAAAAAAACGGCTTAATATTTTTTTGTAAAATATACGTCCAATGATTCGCTATATCCTCATTAATAAATTGTATGAAAGCAATTTTGAAAATATTGAACCCGAAACTAGATAAATAGGATAAGATAGGTTTTAAAGGTTTTCCTATTTATCTAGTTTACCCTACGAATAATCGTGAACATCGTTAGTTTCAATCTCACGAGATAGTAAACTATAAAAAAAATTACAAACTCGTAGGTCCATTGTGTTACATTTTCGTGCGACCTCAGCGAATTCTTAAAATTTTTCGATAATTTAAGATATCGATATTCACATTTATCGTACGGTGTCATAAACAAAGTAATTTTTGTCGTCTTGTTGATAAGTAGGTACTCATGAAAAAAAAAACTGCCTGTGTGGTGCCGGCAAAGAATAGTACCAACCTATCTCTACCCGTGGGTGTCGTAAGAGGCGACTAAGGGTTAATGAACCAGAGGATGGGCAGCAGCATCCTTCTGTGTATTGTATTATCTTAGATTCTGCCGTCACCAACAACCGCGGTGCATGGTGCCAGCCGTAACGCTAACAAGCGTGGTAATTTTTATTTTTTTATTTTATTTTATTTTGGCAACAAACAGTTGTGTACATAAATATTTATACAATTTCTTATGAGTTAAAGAAAAACCTTGAGTGCCCAAAAGTGCGTTCTTAACATATTATAAGGATATCAAAACAGAGAGAGTGACGTGCGGATAACAATAAGAATAACTTAATAATAAAGCATAGTAAGAAATATATGACTCTAATTATAAACTAACAAATAGGTAGAAAACTTATCATTAAACTTAGGATAAAGAATTTAGTGTACTGCTAATTATTTTTTGGGTGCCTAATTTGAGAGTTTAGGTGGCTAATGAGACTGTTTTTAAATTTCAAAATATTCATGTGAAAGGGATCTATGTGGGACATTTCTTTGTTATAAAGTGCGAGACAGCGATGGAAAAATGCATTTGAAGTATAGTTTGACTTAGAAATTGTAGCAGCAGTAAACAGAAAGTTACTTCTGCGAACACTTTTAATAGGAACTTTATAAAAAATCTTTTCTAAAAGGCCAGGGCAATCGATAACACCATTTATAATTTTATATAGGAACATAAGATCGAACTGTTGTCGAATTAGGTTCAAAGGTAACATTTTATGTTTTAATAGTTAATCTGTATACGATATGCGCTCGGAGCCGATTCTGTATTCCAGAGTCCTCAAAAATATTTTTTGTATTCTCTCGATACGATTGTTATGACATTTATAAAACGGATTCCAGATTACAGAACCGAAGTCCAGCACTGATCGAACTAAACTGAAATAAAGAATTTTGTAGGTTATATCTTTTTTAAAGGGCTTACATGTATGCAACAGAAAGCCTAGTTGTCTAAAGGCTTTTTGTACTATGTGGTCATAGTGATCTTTAAAAGACAGTTTGTCATCTAGTATGATTCCGAGGTCTCGAATTTTTTTAACTCGTGACAAAGAACAGTCATTTAGTTTGTAATTGTATATTAATGAATTTCTTTTACGTGTATAGCTAATAATGAAACATTTATCACAGTTTTGATACAATTGATTTTTTGAACAATATTCTGCTAAAGCCGTAATGTCACTTTGAAGCGAGATGCATTCTGATTCATTTCTAATTATTTTAAAGATTTTTTGCATCGTCAGCGTAGAGAAGAATATTGGCGTGGGTGATACAGCTAGGTATATCATTAATGTAGAGCGTGAATAACAATGGACCCAAGTGGGACCCTTGTGGGACCCCAGAGGGTACAGATTGAAATTCTGACATGAATCCTCGAACCGAAACGGCTTGAGACCGATTGCTTACGTAGGACTTGATCCAACGAGACAGATCGCCATGTATTCCGGCTCTCCAAAGCTTGTCAAAAAGCAGATCGTGATTGATTTTATCGAAGGCTTTGGAGAAGTCAGAATACATGACGTCTATCTGTAGGTTTTTGTCCATGGCTGCTAGTAGAAAATCAGTGAAGGACACCAAATTAGTTTCAACGGATCTACCTCGAAAAAAGCCATGTGGGTATGATATAATTACGGAGAGCAAATGTCAACTGGCTAGTCACTATTTTTTCTAATATTTTACCCAGAACACATAATTTAGAGATAGGTCGGTATTGCGTTATGTCGTCTTTTCTGTCATTTTTGGGAATGGGAGTAATTATGGACTTTTTCCATAACCTAGGAAAGGTTCCAGTGCAGATAGATTGATTAAAATTATATGTGATAGGGACTATTAATTGATTTGCGCATTGCTTAATTAACAATGGATGAATTCCATCATATCCGGCCCCCTTATTGGTATTAATAGTCTTTAATTCCTTTTCTACGATTTCTTCGTCTATATTTATACTACTGACATCTAAAAGCGTGTTCGATTCATTATGATTATTTGTTGGACTTGAAGTGGAATCAGCTGGTTCGATAAAAACGGAGTGAAAATAACTGTTAAATAAATTACAAATTGTAACTCCATCACTAGAAGTAATATCTTTAAAATATAATTTCTGAGGTATGCCAGAGTTAGATTTTTTTGAATTATATAATCTTTTATTTCTTACAAAAACAAATATACAGGAAGGTTGTCATAACATTAAATTTAACAAAATTTACAGCTTCGCTTATGTGAGTTATGTCCCTGTCTCCCAAACTAGGTTTTATCCTGTATCTTGGGAGTCAGTGAGTCTGGGTCTTACAATTTTTATTTACAGTACATACATACATAGCTGGTAGTAAGTAATAGGGGTATTTATTAGCTAGTAGGCATATCATATCATAAGGTATATTTTATTTATAATATAAGTAAGAAATGTAAGTTTATCTATACATATAAATAAATAATTAAATTAAATAAATAAATAAGACATCATTATAATGTTAAATATATACAACGAAATAATACAAAAAATACTATACATAAAAATATAAATAGGAGTTATGACACATATAATATTTATTTAGTCCGAATAGGAAGGTAGAATATTTGAGTAAGCGTGTGTACGTACATGTGTGTGTTTGTGTATGTAGGTTTAAGAGTAAGAGAATGATTTGATTAAACTTCACGGGATGTGAAAAGTATTTTATTCATACAAGTCATGAAATAAACTTTAATAGGTCTTCTATTTTATTATAATCCTGTGTCAAGAGCCAGTTAGTAAGTTTAACTTTTACTTCAAATTTGTTTAAGTGGGATAATCCAAGTATGTTGTTAAGTTTTGAATACATATAAGTACTTAAAACGTAGTATTGGTGACTAGCGAAAACAGTATTATGAGGAACTGAATTTGGGTTATTTCTTCGTCGTTCAGGGATTGGTAGAGGGACATCTTTGTGCTTTCTCAAAATGGATTGCAGCACAAAGAGCTGTCTAACTGTTAGGACTTTTGCATCTGAATAAAGTTTTGTTGTATCATATCTGCGCGGTTTTTTGAGCATCACTTTAAGTACAGCTCTTTGTGCCCTTTCCACTTTGATCAGATGTGTCTTATAAGTTCCTCCCCATACAGAGATGCAATAGTTAAGTACGGATTGACATAATGCAAGGTAAGTCATATTAAGTATTTCGGAAGAAGCAGAAACCCTAAGTAATTTAAATATATATATGAGCCGGACAACTCGAATGGAAAGTACATCAATTTGACTGGCCCAGTTTAGACCCTCATCAATGAGTACTCCAAGGTATTTTATTATTTTAGTTTTGTTTACTTGGAGACAATTGCAGTTATCCTGTAAGTTTTTGCAAGTATGCGCTTTAATATTAAAGTTATTAGGTGGTTGTGTGTTTTGGCGAATTGAAAATGATATGAAGTTTGTTTTTTGAACATTTAATGACAGAAGATTAGCTATTAACCATGTTGTGACCTGATTGAGTGAAACCTCGGCGTTTATCTTGACGGCCTCCCAACTTTCTCCTTCTACAAGAATAGCGGTGTCATCAGCATAAGCAAAAATACGACTGTGAGAAAGATTCATATTACACAGTTCGTTAACATAAATCAAGAACAAAGTGGGGCCCAATATGCTGCCCTGAGGCACTCCATATGACACATTTTTTTCTTCGCTAAACAAAGATTCAATTTTTACCTTCTGCCTTCTATTAGTGAGATAGCTTTTAAATAGCTCAAGAGCTATTCCACGCACGCCCATTCGTTCCATTTTATAGAGGAGGTTGGGAACAGAGACTGTGTCGAACGCTTTTGACAAGTCCAAAAATATGGCAAGGCATTTATTTCGTGCATCCAAGTTTTTTACTACATCCTGTGTAAAATTTATTACAGCATCTTCAGTCGATATGCCATTCCGAAACCCATATTGGTTAATGGAAATTATGTTTTGCTTTTCAAGATAGATTTTAAGCCTCTTATTTAGAATTTTTTCTAAAATCTTAGACAAAGCAGGTAGAATTGATATTGGACGGTAGTTGTTGACACAGTCTCTGTTTCCGCTCTTATAAATAGGATGAATAATGGCGAGTTTAAAGGCATCAGGAAACACTCCAGTCTCAATTGAGATATTACAAAGATAAGTTATCGGCGGTACTAGAGCGGTACGGCACTCCCTCAATATGTTCGATGGTATGTCATCCCAGCCGATGGCGCAATCTTGTTTCAAACCTAATATAACTTCCTCAACTTCTGTCTCGTCTGTAGGTAGTAACATCAGAGAGTTACACGGTGGTGGGAATGAATTTTGGTCGTTACTGTGTCGATCTATTACAGAGAATTGTTGCGGGTTGTTAGCTATGACATTGTTTGCCAGATCTTCACCTATTTTGGAGAAAAAACTACTGACATGTTCTAAAGAAGACTGAGGGCTATCGCAGATGTGTAATAGGTCAGCGGATTCTGATGGACTTTTTTGCGATAAAGTTACTTCTTTTATTGTTTTCCAGAGTTTTTTCTGGTTTCTACCGGCTTTTTGGAATTCTTTCTCTTCGTATGCTTTTTTTAACTTGCGGAGTAGTTTGTTGCAGAAGTTCCGATAGCGCAAATAAGTAGTTTTAATAACCTGATTTTCAGGGTCCCTTTTTGATTTACTGTGTAATTTATCGCGATTTTTTATGCACCTTAATAGTCCTGTCGTAATCCATGGCTTGATATTCCTACATTTTCTTGGAACTTTAGTGATGGTTGTGTGCTTAGCAATCACTGTTCTTAAAATTTCAATGAAGCTACTCGTAGCCTGATCAGCATTTGTGTTACTAGTAACTATCGTGAAATCAGTATTTTCCAGTTCTCTTTTTATTGCATCATGATTTAAACGTGTGACGAACTTACTGACACTCCTCATTGGTTTGATATTTTCTAGTGATAATATGACGGGCTTATGATCTGTAATATTTGTATCTAGAACCAGCGTGATGTTATTTTGTTTAGATTTTAATAATGAGTGGTCCAAGCAGTTATTAAGCCTAGTTTTAAGCGTGTGTGTGGGAAGAAGACCATGGGATACATTGCAAATGAGATAATTTAAGCTATTCTCGTCATCGTTATTTGGTTTAATGTCTATGTTGATATCTCCTAAAAGAGCAATATTTCGGTAAGTAGATACGCTGTCGTAAATATTATTTAAACTGTCTAAAAAGTCCTCAATATGCTCCTTTGAATTGTATGATGGCGAGCGATATACACCGATAATAGCGAATTTGTTTTCAATTTTACATATCAGGCCGGTGCCACTTTTAACCACTGGTTCAATTACTTTGCATTTAAGACCGACTCTAGTATACATTATTACACCATCATTTTGGTTTTTCGTATTTTTTGAAAAATGTGCATTGTAACCGTTTAAATATGGAAGATTATAGACTTTACTTAACCAACATTCTGTCAAGATAATAATATCAATTTTAATAACTATACTTTGTAGCAAAATAAGCAGCTCATTATAATTTTTATTAAGACTACGTATATTCAGGTGTAATGTTGTAATGTTCTTAAACGAATTTTTAATAAAGTCACTACAGTTTTGAGGAGAGCAAAAGAATGATTGTTCGGTATTTAAAGAGTCTAAGTCATTTAAAATATTTAATAAATTAGTCATTTTTGGTAATTAATAATTATAAACTTTTTTATGGGCTATAGGTATGCAAATGTATAGCTCCAAGTAGTAAGTAGCTGATGTGAGGGTATCTGTGTAAATTTAAGTTTTAAGGTTAAAATGCAGTTGCTTTGATGAGGGGAGTTGTTTCGACTTGTAGTTTTATCATTGTGTAAAGATGTTGTGTGAATGTGTGTTTTTAGTTTTATTTTAGTTATAGTAAATAAGATTAGGTACATACAAATACGATATAATATAAGACAAAAAACATAAAAACCATACGAGTAATATATATTAGTAAGACAATATAGGTAATAATTATTAATCCGATTTAGATCTAGTCAAGCTTTATTCTGAAGATCCAAGAGTGTTTGCTCTGACTTCACTATTATATATTTGTCGCTTGATGATTTTCTCAAGAAGACATTTCCATTCGAGGTCCAGCAATAATCGTATTTGTGAGTGTTTGCGAAATCCCGTGCACGGAAGAACAACTTCTTTGTTTGCAGAGGTAAATATTCTGCTACGTATACCGCCATACGGGTGCCCGGGATACCCAGGGTCTCGGTGTTTAATTTGTTAGCATTGGGAAGATTCTTGTTATATTTTTTAACTCCGCTAACAAAGTCGTTTTTTGTAGTGACCTGCAAAAATTCCGCAATCATTGGCTTAGGAGTTCCCGGCTTTCCAGGTATACGGCGTACATCACGGATGTCTGCTGAGGTATAGTTCTGTCCAAATGTATGTCCAATATTATTTATTATTGACACAAGGTCCTCTTGAGTTTCTTTCTCTTTTTCCGGAACATTTCTAATTTCTACTACTGCATTACGCGAGCTTAGTTGGATGTCCTTTAATTTATTTTCCAGACTTGAGACGTATTCAATTAACTGGGTGCGTTCTTTTTCGAGGTTGGTAATTTGTTTGGTAATATCTTCATATTGTAAGGCAACAAAGTTGACTGACTTTTCTACCTCTTCGAGTTGCTTCTTAAATTCCAAATTGTCCTTTTTCAAATCTGCCATCTCGGACACTAATTTCTTTAGCATAGAATTTTGTTCCTTAAACATAGATGTAAGGTTATTGTTTTGGGTTTTGTTCCACGAACTTAACATTTCCTCGATATCTTTTTTTAATTCCATTTTAAGTTCCTGTTTGAAAGTTTTGAATTCACTTGGAGAGGGGTCTCGACTAGACTGCTTGTTTCTAGGGTTCAAGTTGACGTTACTTCGATCCGCCTCACTATGATGGGCAACATTAGGGTCCGACTTTGACTGGTTCTCACTATTCGGAGTATTGGGTGGCGATCTTTGTGTTTTCCCCATGGTGCGTGGCTAAATAAAACTTAGTATGGTCCTCTTAAAAATTGCCCTGGAGAATATCAGCGATGAAACATAAATAAAGGACTTCGTAATTAGGTCGCGTAGTGTACGCGCGATTATCGTAATACTATCCAGCTATGACTTACAAACTTATTTTGCACACAAGAGTGACTGCTGTCCCTTTCTCAAAACCCGCTAGGGGAGCACCTTATTATCCTAGGCGTTAAGTGCGATAAGGAGCCACCGATACTGCACTGATTCACCGTACGCACCTGTTACGAAACCAGTCGTGCGAGACACCGGTCGCTCGGGCTAACGTCCATAAGCCGGGGGTCTTATCTTGCTGGTTAGTAGTCACGCGCAGTTGTAGGCTGACCAGCGGCGATTGACACGGCAACGGGTGTAAATATTCTTAATGTGGAGATCTAAGTAGAATGGTTTGGTTCCTCACACTAGCGTGGAAGCGGGTGTTATCTACGGTTGCACGAGCCAGACTGGATTTACATACGTCCAAAAATATTTCGGATTCTTTTTAATTTTGTCTTCAGTAACTCTTTTATAAATAAGATAGCAGTTACTTTCCATGTGTTGGGCTCTGCTTCTAAGTAATGAAAATACATGGTAGTCACGTATATTTCCGTAACGTTTCCAATTACTATGGTACTTACGTTTTTCATTGAGTAATTTTACAAGAGGGCGGGTAACCCACGGCGCATAAAATTTTGAAGCAGAGATATTTCTAAATGGGACGTACTGGTTAATTAAATTATTTAACACTTCGTAAAAGAAATCAACTACAGATTCTAAGCTATTTCGTAACCGAAACTCATCCAACCAGTTAATTTTACTCAATTCTGTGCTAATAGCATCAAAATCTGCCAAGTGAAAAAGTGGTTTACGTGATTTTACGTTGCACTGGAATGGTTTATATTCTTTTATAACTAAATTTATGTCGAGAGCGGGATGGTGGGGATCTTCAGGTGTAAGTGGCTGTGTAGTGTGTACTGTATCACAGTGGGTGTTACTGAAAATAAGGTCAAGAAATCTATTGTTAGAATTAGGTACACAATTAAATTGCTTTAACTGTGCCAGATTCATGAAGTCTGCTGTAGCGCAAGCTAATTCATCACTGTTAGTGAATAAGTTCATACTGGTAGATTGACTATCAGCATTCCACACTCCGTTTGTAACATTGAAGTCACCTAATATCAAGAAAGTATCATCCGGGTACAGATCCATAAATTTAAAAACTCTATCGAAAAATGACGTAAGTCGATCTAGGTGGTTACGGCCGTGCGGAATATAAGTTAAAATAATGTGTAAGGAGGCGGGCGCGCGGGGCGAGGGCGAGTCAGCAGGCCGTCGTTGTTGTGGTGACGTCAGTGGAATACTTACCCAGAGCTCGTCGGCGAGCGCAGGGGCGCTGGGCGCGCCAGTCGCACGAGTAGAACTCAGCTCACGGCGGACGGCCACTGCCACTCCACCGCCACGCGACCGCCCGGTTGCACCTACATCTCGGTCCTTACGATAGATAACATAGTTTTGGTCGCAAATTTCACCATCGTGAAAACAATTGTTGAGCCATGTTTCGGTTAAACAGAGGATGTCATAGTAACTATGGTAACTATGGTACTTCCCCTCACATTGTTACAGCAAAAGCTGGATTTTCGGAGGGAGTTCCCTGTCCTGAAGTGGAAGTTTCATGGGATTTTATGATGACTCATGAAAACAGGCGATTTCTCGAAGAAAAAAAAAACGGCCAAGTGCGAGTCGGACTCGCGCACTGAGGGTTCCGTACCACCACATAAACATAATTGTATTAGTTGAAATTTCAGTAAGTTAATGTGCTAGATTTTTTGAGTCCGACACGCGCTTGACCAAATTTTATTATTTGTTGTTATTTTATAGCCTATGCCCTATAAACATACCAATTTTCAAGTTTGTAAGTGTTCCCGTTTTTAAATAGAACTAAAACAAAAATCGCCTCAGCAACCATCCAACTTGACCCCTCTCTCATATGAATGTTCTTGAAACGGGAGCTCACCACAATTGGTTAACATTAGTTGTGAGAAAAGTTGTAATATTTAATGATTTCAGACTTTTCCCATTATTTGTACTGTGAGACCTAGCTTCTTGCCAAATTTCATAATTTTAGGTCAACGGGAAGTACCCTGTAGGTTTTTCATTTTTGAATAAATGTATGGAGATGAGGACATAAAATGCCATATTTTTTGATTGCGTCGTTGTAAAAAATTGAAATTTTCAGATCTTGTGTGGTTCATGGATCCTAATATATGGTATTAATTTCAACCTGATACCTTTACCCGTTCGTGAGATAAAGGGTCTTGACAGACAGACAGACAGACAGACAGACAGACGGACAACAAAGTGATCCTATAAGGGTTCCGTTTTTTTCTTTTGAGGTACGGAACCCTAAAAAACAACTTGTTTTTGAGTCGATCACGTGACCACTAATATGGGAAGACGGAAAGGCTTTGTAAAAATACGCTCGTGACAATCATTCCACAGTTGGAGAAGCTTGAGCTAAATGTCAGGTTGTTCCCAGTTGCCACAGATCACAGTTACGCCGAGTGGGCGCGTATCGTCAGCGCACGCTATAAACAACAATATCGCTTACGCGGTTTACAAGCGTAAATTTTCATTTGAGTGGCAACGGTGAGTATGTTAGGGTTGCCGTTGCCGACTGTGTACTTCACTTAGAGGCAATATTTTGTTCACACACAAAAAGTGTAAGAGAAATTAAAACAATATGTTTATGAAAAAAAAAAATAGGTATATGTATAAAATCTTGCCGCATGTATCACTTGAGTACGGCTTGGCCAATTTGGCAGATTTTATGTGTTTATAAAATATTTATTTATTTTTATTTATTTATTATTATTTATTAACAGTTACACTGTGTTCGAATATCTTAAGTCTACGTAACAAAATGATTGAGTTAGTATGTCATAAATTAACATTAATATAAAAAAATAAACTAAACTTAGGTAATGTCACATCGAGATCCAAGAGAGAAATAATATATCAAATTATGTTAAAATGAATTATAGCTTGCAATACAAAATTGATACTAAATTAAAATTCGTCCACTGAATAACAAACCTTTTCTAACAAGACAGCTTTTAGTTTTCTCTTGAATGCACCTAAATCATCAACATTCTTTAATTCAATCGGTAACTTATTGAATAATGTAATAGTAAAAAACTGAAAGAAAATCAACCGAAAAAGACAGAAATTTGAGTAGTAGGTACTTTTGTGATTCATATTATTCAAGGTTGTATTTCTTCATACCAACTTTGAGTTTTTACACAAGTAATTTACACTAAAAAAGAAGCCTTGTAATTACTTTATTTACCTTCTTAGCTAACCAAGGTTGGATTTGCTCACGTTGATATTACAGTGAATTTCCCAACGGAGGCACTTCATTTCATTTTACGTAGACATTGGCAGAGCACACATAGTAGGTATACTTATGAAGCTTGGGGTATATTTGAACAAGATGATTTGACGTAAGTAGTTATCTAGTTCACTGCCCGTGACTTTACATAGTTCTGAAATGGGGGATCGCCGTAGTGTGAAATCTTACATCTTTGGATAATAGTATATTGGTTTCTATTAAATTGGTGTTAAATAATAGTGTAATAAGTTGGGAATGTTTTAATATTAACAAGATTTCTTCAAGGAATTTGCAATTAAAAGAGTTCAGTTTTGTAAGACGAGTCCAATTTTTTTTTTCATTATTGGGGTTTAGAACTCTTTTATGGTTCGTCTCTTTGTCTGATTGTCTGTCTGTTACTGAGCAACCACTTATGCTAACGACTTGAAATTTGGAATAGTTTTAGAATATGATTGCTGTACTTTATGCAAAAGAAAGAATTATAAAATTATTATTATTGTAAAGGGGGCCCAAGTAGGGGGATAAAAATTTTAAATGGTCGATTATAGGTCGAGTGGGATATCAAATGAAAGTTATAGTTTTTAAGTTATGATGAAAAATTTCAAAAAAATACCATTCCCCCTTATCTTCGAATTTGCAAAAGGAAAAATCTGAATTAATTACAGCCAATAGAATTTTACGTAAATATTACCATAATATTACATATATAAAATGATCTCTCTAAGTAGCACCATTTTTTAGAATTCTGCTAAAAACATTTCTGTTTAAAAAAAATTACAATAGTTGTTGCATAAGGCTGTACGCACGGCAGTTATCACGTAGAATCAAACTCAGCATAAGCGAACCAGCGCTGCGCTACAAACGCCCACCACGATATAAGGGCTCCCGCACACGACCGAGAATCGGTGGGCGATTATCGGCCAGGACTAGGACGGAAGATCCAGGTGACAACACGTCAGAGCGGGATGCCGACAAAAAATCGGTCACCGATTCTCGGTCGTGTGCGGGATCCCTAAGGTGTTTTTTTATTAGACCCAAATATTGTTAGGGTTACCTCAAGGACTTAAATGAATACTATTGGTGTTATTTTTTTACATTTCTATTCGCTTGTTTTCGAGAAAAATCCTAAAAACAATACCGTTAAATATCGTAAAATGAACACTCCGTATCAGCACAGGCGGCAGCGCGGAGTCGTGAGCCAATCACGTGCAAGCCGAGTGCGCGGTTCGGGCGGTTTCGGCTCGGTTTCGGGCTCTTAGTACGGTCGAAATCATTACTACAGGATGATTGCAAATAATAATAATTTTTTTGTTTGAAAATTATAAAAAAAAACTAGCGGGAGGATTTTTCTAAAACTTTGATAAACCTTTTTCTTTATCATAGTTACACCACCCCTAGAAATATTTGGGTCTAATTTAAAAACACCTTATAGACCCGCTCAAGGTCGACGTGCGGCCATGTGTACAAAAGGCCCTGTATGTACAAACAGCAACACTCTTAAGTGGTTATGTAACAAAAACAGAGATAATAATATTTCAGAAAATATTATGTAGTACGAGTATATGTCAGGATTCGATTTGATTTTGAAACATTATTCTGACGCCTGAGTAGAAATTAATGCAGGTTTGGCAACCCTGCAAAGCCACAGCACGTTTGGCGATATTTCATAATTCCGCCATTGAAGTGTAAAATATTTCCAAAGCTAGAATTACCCTGGAAGTATGATTTATATTTTGAAGTGGGTGCGTTGACGACACGTGCGAAGGTGAAGTTGGGAAAAGAACTTTATGAAATCTGACGTAGCAACTTCATTTGAATGAATTATATTTCTTTCAGTTTTAGTAAAGAAATAAGAAATCCTAGAGTGAATTCCTCTTTCGCGTATTAACTATTTGAACTATTATAGGTATAAAGTCAAATGAAGAAGGTTCCCGCTATCATATTATTATTAATCGATAAAAAAGTATGTGTCTTGAAATACCTATTTAGGAACATTTAACTAAGTTCTTACTTGCCCGCGTATTGCCGGCAAAGAATAGTACCAACCCATCTCTGTCCTTGGGTGTCGTAAGAGGCGAGTAAGGGATTATGAACCAGAGGATGGGCAGCAGCGTTGTACCCTCTTACTTACTGCGGTCACTAACAACCGCGGTCCATGGCGCCAGCCATGACGCTGACAAGCATGAGTGACTTCTTCTTCTTTTCGAGTCAATGACAAAACTGATGTCCCTCAACACAGAATCCTCAGAGAAAAAAACTGCATAAAAACTTATTTTGACGATGCCAAAAAATAGTAATGAAATAGTCATAAATAGTCACCATAAGGAAAAAAATAGTCGCGTTACAATTCTAGAGTTATAGCTATGGTTTGCTGAGGATTATGGCCATAGGCTATATACAGAATCCTCAGTTCTGATGCAAGCAAACCGTGGGGACTATCGACTTGGTTTTTATTTTAAAAAATAGTCATGAAATAGTCGTCTTGACTTCCAAATTTTCAATAATAGTCGTTCAAGGATTTCAGAGTTACAGGGGTAGCTTGCTGAGGATTCTGTGCATAGCATTTCACGGACGCAGATTCCTGCAGAACGGTTAGGTTTTTCTATTTGATACTGATGTCAAAAAATAGTCAACAAATAGTCGTCTCAAACCATAATAACTTCGGTCTGTTTAACCTAGTAGAAGTATGTTAAAAATGCATGTGAACTTCACCATACATTTTTCCTTTGTACAGTCGCGTACACAAAATTATTTGATATTGATTTCAAGTTTCAAGTTTTGTGTCATCTATTTTTATTAGGTAAATAAGAGGATAAACCGACTGATATATCAGTGCACAGACCCAACCTTTTGGTCTAAAAACTTATAATATGGGTTCCACGTTTAAGGAAAGGTAAAACTAGAATATCGGGCTTAAACCCAGATGCATTCAGTAAGTAAAAATACTTTAATAATAAATGGTAGGTTCGCAAATATTACTAAATTAACTATACTAACTTTACTAATTTCTTGATTGATCAATGTTGTTTGCCTACGCATTTAACTATTCATTAAAAATTAAAATGTCGCTGCATATGTGTTTCTTTTACCCAATAGCACATCAGTAGAATAATACAAATCAGTGACTTAATGGCATAGTAACAGAGTTGGAAATGTTTAACGTGGGTCGTATAATAGAAAAAGCACCAATATTCTGAGACGAGATATGTTTAACCAATAGCATGGCGGCGTTCGGCTCGACCGAATTGTGTGACCGAGCTAGCGCTCGCCGCCGCCGCCGGCGCGTATTGAAGTGCCCTACAGTGTTGCTATTAAAACGACAATTGCCGTGTTCTACGGTAATTATATGAAATGTAAAGTTAACTTACACTACAGCCTATGGAAGCAGTAAATACACAACGCGTTATTCCAAATTAGGATTTCCATTTTTTCAATAATCCTACTTAAAAATTGAATGTAAATTCTAAAACTAACAACAGCTCGTTAAAAGCGCAGCCTCAGTTGGGTCATTGCGCTGCGGGTTATTGCCCTCTGCGTAGGGCTAATTTTAAAATTTTCAGAATTTTTTAAAAGTAGATTTTTTTTGTGTTCCTTTATCGTTACTGAAACACCCCCTAAGCTATGGCACGCAATAAAATTATCACCCTGTATTACTCATCTAACCATTTAACGGACATAAGTACGAAGACTGTGATTTATACAAAAAACCGGCCAAGTGCGAGTCGGACTCGCGCACTGAGGGTTCCGTACCACCACATAAACATAATTGTATTAGTTGAAATTTCAGTAAGTTGATGTGCTAGATTTTTTGAGTCCGACACGCGCTTGACCAAATTTTATTATTTGTTGTTATTTTATAGCTTATGCATTATAAACATACCAATTTTCAAGTTTGTAAGTTTTCCCGTTTTTAAATAGAACTAAAACAAAAATCGCCTCAGCGACCATCCAACTTGACCCCTCTCTTATACGAATGTTCTTGAAACGGGAGCTCACCACAACTGGTTATCATTAGTTGTGAGAAAAGTTGTAATATTTAATGATTTCAGACTTTTCCCATTATTTGTACTGTGAGACCTAGCTTCTTGCCAGATTTCATAATTTCAGGTCAACGGGAAGTACCCTGTAGGTTTTGCATTTTTGAATAAATGTATGGAGATGAGGACATAAAATGCCATATCTTTTGATTGCGTCGTTGTAAAAAATTTAAATTTTCAGATCTTGTGTGGTTCATGGATCCTAATATGTGGTATTAATTTCAACCTGATACCTTTACCCGTTCGTGAGATAAAGGGTCTTGACAGACAGACAGACGGACAACAAAGTGATCCTATAAGGGTTCCGTTTTTTTCTTTTGAGGTACGGAACCCTAAAAACTAACTTAAAAATAATCTGTAGTTACTGAATATATTCATAAAGAAGTTTTTTTTTATTATTTTAGTTTAAAACCAATTATTGTAGTTTATTAAGCTATATTATTTAACATGAAAACAAATAAACTTTGCTTTTTATTACAGAATTAATCATATTGGGTTCCAAATACATAAAGATGATATGCATTTTGAACACGACTGTACTTGAGTTGAAAAATGTATGGCGAAGTTAACATGCATTTTTAACATACTTCTACAAGGTAAACCTGACCAAAGTGATTATGGTTTGAGACGACTATTTGTTGACTATTTTTTGACATCAGTATCAAACAGAAAAACCTAAACGTTCTGCTGGAATCTGCGTTCGTGAAATGCTATGCACAGAATCCTCAGCAAGCTACCCCTGTAACTCTGAAATCCTTGAACGACTATTTTTGAGAATTTGGAAGTCACGACGACTATTTCATGACTATTTTTTAAAATAAAAACCAAGTCGATAGTCCCCACGGTTTGCTTGCATCAGAACTGAGGATTCTGTATATAGCCTATGGCCATAATCCTCAGCAAACCATAGCTATAACTCTAGAATTGTAACGCGACTATTTTTTTCCTTATGGTGACTATTTATGACTATTTCATGACTATTTTTTGGCATCGTCAAAATAAGTTTTTATGCAGTTTTTTTCTCTGAGGATTCTGTGTTGAGGGACATCAAAACTGACTATAAAAGCTTAGCCCAAAAAGTAGCCACATCAATAGCCTTTTGGTTGCCTTCAAAAAGGTCCCTCCGAGTGCAGGAAACTGGAGTAGTAGGGCACGACAGCAAGTGTGTCATGGTTTGCAAAATACCACATTCACACTTGTCGTTATCAGAGAAGCCCCACCTCTTCTTGAGTTCCCCGCACCTGCCAACGCCCGACCGTAGTCTGTTTAGTGACTTCCATATGGACCAAGGAAGATCGTGACCTGGTGGCAGCTTTTCGGTAGTTGGGATTTGAGTGTTGTCAGGAGGGTACCTTTTTGACCACAGTTCTACCCTAGCCTTGGATGGATCTGGCTAAGGTACTTCTCCTCAAAATTGTTCAGCAAAAGCTGGAATTCTGGAGGGAGCTCTTTGTCCTGCAGCGGAAGTTTTATGGGATGTTTGATGATGAACTATAAAAATCTGTAATATTTGCATTTTGTTTTCGACGAAAAATTAAATGAAATTTAAAAAGACCTATTTCAAACAGACCTATTTCAAATACTTATCTTAAACCAAATTCTCAAACATATGACAAGTAAAAGTACCTACTTATATCCGAAACAATTTTTCCTAATTACATGCAGATGAAAAAACAAAAACGGCAACTTTTTTATTTAAAGGCAGGTATTTATCTTATTTTGCCCATGAAACTAAACTGCTTACCCATCTAACTAATTTGATTAATTTCCTATACAAGAGAACCCCATTAGATGATGCAGTTTTATGGAAAGTTTCAATTATATTTACTGGGGAAAAGTTGTTCAGGGTCATGATAAAAACACCTCTTTTATTTTTCGGCTTTAAAAAAACTCTGTATGCTATAAGTTCGTCAAATACTGTCCTAACAGCAAATCCATCGTATGAGCTTCATAAAAGCTTGCACTAAAAATTTATTGGCGCAGTAACTTTGTAATACGTGTCTCCATTAGAACGTGTCTTTGGGCCATTTACGCCCTAACGTCATTTACGCCCTTTTGTCGTTCACGCTCTCAGTTATTTGCTAATTCTTCATGAAAGCGTTAAAAGACGTGACTTGCGTCTTAAGACGTGTTTCGGTCACATAGAAATTCAGTCTGTCTGACTCAATTTGCTATAGATGTACTTAGGTACCTAATTATGTACCTCTCAACTATTACTTACCATCAGGTGGGCCACCTGCTTGTTTGGTCATTTATTACATAAAAAAGAAACTATTCACTATTTCTAGAAAACAAATTACAAGAATCTATATTTCCTGATCATCAGTTCTTTCGCTACCAGCCGTTAATATGACAGTAGAAACTTGTTGCTACCCGTGCGAAGTCGGGGCGAGTCGCAAGTTGTTATAAAAACAACTATAAATAAGCGAAAATAAAAAATTCTAAAACGTTGGTACAAAAAAAAACTTACCAAATGCGTTATCAAACGAGATGTTGAGTATATTCCCTCGGAAAAAATTAAGGGTAAAACGAGAAAAAAAGGAAGGTGTCAGGTAATTTACAATGAAAGGTAACCATGAAATATCCATTAGAGTAATGCATACCATTAGCCACATGGAAAATACACACGGCAATAAAATTTACCGAACAACAAAACCGTAAAAGAGAATTTGTTGTTTGTAAGCCCACATTGTAAGGTAGTCGAACGACTTTTACAGGGGTGCTTAAAAGCACATGAAATATAGGAAAAAAGAAAAGCGTATAATAGCTTGCTTTTTAGGGTTCCGATACTAAAATGGTAAAAAAGGAACCCTTATGGGGTGACTTTGTCTGTCTGTCTGTCACACCTGTGTATGTATATCTCAGCAACCACTTATGCTATCGACTTAAAATTAGAATAGTTTAGGAATATGGTTGCCCAACTCAATTGCACATGAAAGAATAAAAAAAATATTATTTATGTTAAGGGGCAAATAGGGGTAAAATTTCAAATTGTCGTTACTAGGTCAAGTGGGATATCATATGAAAGGGCTTTACTTGTACTCGTACATTCTTAAATGTGTTTTTCTATTTTTTACAACTCTTAGTTTTTAAATTATAATGAAAAATGCCAAAAAAATACCATTCCCCCGTTATCTCCGAAGTTTGATGAAGGAAAAATCTGAATTAATAACAGTCAAAAGAAAATTATGTAAATATTTTAGAAATCTTAAAAAAACCTTTACAAACAAATTAAGTTTTGCGGTCCTAAAAATTAACTTAATTACTTCCAAAAATACTATAGGTACCTATATGGGATCCTCGGCTCGCGAGTCTGACTCGCACTTGACCGGTTTTTTTATTTTATCAAAGAGTTGGGATACTCGCTCCCCTTTATCTGAGCGTTTTTGTATACACGAATGTAAAACTGGACAGCTTTGGCTTTTGGCTTTCTCATAAGGTATTTTTCACTAACGCAATTTAGACTCAAATAATTCTCATGTCATTTCAAGAGCTAGATTTAAGTTAACAATATTATTGACAGGCGCTTAAACCAAAAAACTAACATTAAATAGTAAACAAGAGCATAGCACTTAAAACCAGACATTTGATATCAGCACATTAAGTCACCCATTCACTGCACGCTTAAACCCCGTCTCCTCAGTTTAAGAAGCGGTGCCAACGGCGCACAAAACCTTTCAGGTAAAGATTACTCGGACTTGGCGTTCTATCAACCCGATTCGGTTTTGAATAAGGCTTGTTAAATAAAATCCACCCGATGTAAGTGACCCGATGTTGGGCCAACGCCAAACTGGGAAACTTAAAATGGAAAAGTTAAAGGCTGAAAAGAAATCCTATCACGGGAAGCTTGTTCTTTATTATCTGTTTGTAATGGACATTTTTATAGACTGTTCCTGTTATTTGCTATGTGCGCCGTTTGACTTAGTTCAATTGGATTCAATAAATTCAGTTATATTTGTGGGTTCACAGGATTTACTTTAGGATACGTTCTGTGTTAAGTAAGAAGGTTTTGCTCTTGATTTGGAGGTGCAAATCTTGAGTTTTGTTTGTCGTGTGGCCAGGTGGAATCACTGTCTACTTTCTGAAACACTGTACACATCTTAAATGTTCAGGAAAACCCGCGCGTCACTTCAAAATTTTATCACGGAAAATATACGGGAAATTTGATGAAAAGCCTTGTTTTTCTTCTAAGTGATGTACTGACTTACCTGAATACCGTAAACAGGTATATGATCTTCGAGAGATTTGTTGACATGGTTCTTATCTAAAGATCTGACTACATTCTTGTGTTTATTCGATTCAGCAGCCATATCTCAAAATGAAAATTGCTTTATAATAATGTTGTCTAGTTTGGTGAACTTTGGTGGCAATAGTAACATCTTATACCCTGAACTGTGTTTGCCTTGTATCTCCAAGCCATGCCTTGTATCATCCGCCCTGTTACCATCATGTGACCCGTCTGCTCGTCTGCCTCCCTCTTCTATAAAAAATAAGATATTGACGATTACTTGAGACCATCACTGTATGAAAACATATGACGACGGAAAAACAACCGACCCGTTTACTTTACTCTGCAGTATATTTGAACCCTACGTTTCCTGGAAAACTGTTCAGTTTCATAGACTGACATTATTCGGTCTTATTATTATAGAGACTCTGGAATTAAACATTTTCGTTATTCTATTATATCTTGCAAATATTTTGGTATTATGTGGATTTCATTCTTAGTTCATGTCTGTGTTTTATCCAAGTAGAGGTAGGGTAACACAACTCAACTCAGTAAGTAGCGAGAAAGAAATTGTTCTGTTTCTCACTTTAAACTCTACGAAACACGTTTATTAAGAAAATCAGACCTAGAAACAAATATCCAAACTCATCATTATAATATCTGCCCGTCTGGAAATCAAACACTGAATTTTCATGGCACTACCTATACGTATTTATATAAATTTTTCAATTCGAAATTCAGTAGAGTTTAAGTCGATATTTTGAACGGTCAACGGACCAAGCCGCCTTATGAATTTCATTGAATTTCAATGAATCGGACTGAATGAATAATCATGGATTGCAGAATATTTTCACTCTCCCTATTTCTTAAAACATAGGCTTATTTTTTATTCGTACAAATTGTTTAGTATATTTTTACTAAAACCATCAAATGGATAACTTTCTGCTGGAGTTATATTAAGATAGAAAACTAGAACACAAAAATTATATACTTAAATACCTACTTGTTCTTTTTAGGGTTCCGTACCCAAAGGGTGAAAAACGGGACCCTATTAATATGCCTCCGATGTTTGTCTGTCTGTCAGCGGACTGTATCTTATGAACCGTAATAGGTAAATAGTTGTTTTCACAGATTATGTACTTCTGTTGCCGCTATAACAACAAATAATAAAAATAAAATAAAATGGGCTTCCTACTTAAAACGCGTTTTTTAGTCGATTGTTGCTCTATTTTTACTTTCGAGCGGAGCGAGAAAGGTAGTGTATTCGTGAAAAAAAAAGTTTTTCTAATTTTGTCAAAAATGTGTTCTATATCACTTATACATCATAAAAAACAAGTCTCCCAAAAATGTCCGTCCGTCGGTCCGTCGGTCGGTCGGTCTGTCCGTCACGCTTTGGCCTAGCGGCTAAACGAATGGTCCGATTGACACCAGATTTTGAATTTATGAGTTTTATGCAAATCCATCGAAGGGTTTAAGTGGTTTCTTGCTGGCTCTCATTTTGAGGGTAGCTGTCATACAACGAAAATGAAAAATTGAAATTTTCTCAAAAACGGCTCATAGAATCTTGATGAAACTTTGCATGACCAAGCATCTCCATGTAAGATATCTTGCACTAGTATCAATTGATCTGTGTAATTTCATATAAGGGGTGTTCCTGTACCACCAATTCGTAAATATGTGATTTACCCAAAATTGGTTCCATTGAGTTTATTAAATTTTTCTATAATATTAATCCTGGATTGGTTGTCTACCTGACTGAATATTATTTAGGATTTTTTTGAATAAAATTTAGTACACAGGGTGTACCAAAAACTAAAAGGGCTTGCTCAGTACACTAAACTGAACAATTATCCATAAGGAACATGTGTTGGGAAATTTAAAAAATCTCCATGCAAGTATCCTACGGTACTATCCATTGATCTGAGAAAATTCATATAAAGGATGTTCCAGTTCTACCAAAAGTTACACATGTGATTTTCTCGAAATCGTTTGAGGTTTGTTTGTTTTAATGTTTTGTAATTTGAATTCTGAATTGATCTATATATTTCATTCAAACATTCGAAAAACGTAAATAAAAGTTTGTATTTCCATACTATGTGTATGGCATTACAAATTTAAGTTTGCGGTTGATAGTTTTTCCTTGAGTATTGCGAGAAAGTAAGTGCAGTGCTGCTGTACCATTTATTTGGTTTAGCCTATATCGTAAAAAAACGGTAACACTTGTAAGCGTGAAAAGTGATATGTTTATAGTGCATGAGCTAAACAATAACAACACTTAATAATAAAAAGAGTTTTAACAAAAACTACACACCTCCTTCAAAGTTTGGCAAGGTTTCTAGTAGCAATAAAAAGAATAAAATAACTTTAGCAGTTAATAATCAGTAATTTAGTGAAGTAATAGAAAATAACCAAACCAGTTTTTAATTTAAATAATAAATTCATAGGTACATTACAACAGTACATTTTGGAGTCGGTGCCAGTGTCGTGGGAATTCTAGCCGTAACAGAGAATCCAAAAGAAACGACAAATTAGAATAGAATTAAACTACATTTATTGCGAAAGAAATGACTCTAGTAACAATTTTGAGGCAGGGGCGGACTCAGACGTCGACCCAAAATGACCGTTACATAAAATTGTTACATCGGAAGGTAAGTATAAAAATTCCCTATTGAAAATTGCACTCATAATTTTACTCAAATAGCTTCTTACAGACTTTACGCGAAACTAAAGAGCAGGGATGGATTCGTAAACCCTACGTTTGATGATAGAACGAGATTACCACGAAAAAGTCCGTTAATTATTTATCACTGTGCTTCCTTTAAAATAAGACTCCCCTGGTATGTCCTGTCTTCGGTAGACGGGGCGTGGCCGCGTACATCGCGGAAGGTCACGGGTGAGCTGGTCGGTCGAGTAGCTGGACCCGCAGATGCTCAGGTAGGCACGTCGGTGACCCGCCCTGAAGGTAGGCAGGAGAACCACTTCTTTAAGGTGGCCGCTAAGCTGCCCGCTTCTAGCTAGCTATAGGCGTACCGTCGCCTAAGCCTAGCCTTCTCTCAAGCTTAGCTTCGTTGTAGCTGTAGCTTTGCTCAGTCGTAGGCTAGTTCCTGGAATGCACCAGTTTAGAAAATGAGTGACGGTTCTCGTTACGTGGGTTTCGTGTCCGTAGTACAATCTGCCCGATGAATGTGAGAACATTCAAGGGATTCTCACCTACCTTTGATTGCTACAACGGTACACGAAACCAGAGCAGATTTACAAAATGAAATACTACCTAATTGATACGACAATGAAAAAAACCGTTACGACCACAGAGCAGAAACAAAGTAGAGTTGCCCTTTCTTGTTTTCTATATAGAATCAGGTGAAGCTAGCAAGCAGGGGTGCGGGGGACGTTACGCGATGCCACTGCCACCTAGTAATGAATATTAGAACCAAGTGGAGCTCTAGAATAGAACCTAGTGGAATCTGGGGTGTGCATAAGTTCTTAACCGCTATTCAGCACTAGATGGCAAAAATTTTTTTTCGTACGTATAATAGGCACAACGTAAAAACCCCCCAGGGGGTTCTAGGAAAAGATAAGAAATAATTCAAAATGAAATAATTAATTAGCTTTATATTCACTACATAGCATAAAACAAGGTCGCTCCTCGCTGTCTGTCTGTCTGTCCCTATGTATGCTTAGATCTTTAAAACTAGGCAACGGATTTTGATGCAGTTTTTTTAATAAATAGAGTAATTCAAGAGGAAGGTTTTTATGTATAATACATGCATAATATAGTAGAGAAATACTGATAATTTTAGAGATTTCTAATGTGATGTCGTAAATAAACACATTTTTTTGCGCTTACATTGCAAACGCTGGCTGAACCCTGCGAGATAGATCAAAATAATGTATTGCATATAATGTATTGTACACCTTCAAAAGGTCTAAAAAAAGTCCGCGATGATATATGCCTATCTCTTAGGGATAACCCACAATAACCATTTTACATCCTTCGAGAAATACTGGCTTATTTATGAAGCGATTTTAAGCAATACAGCATTAATCCTTATCCATTTAAGTACCTTTAATACATTGTGCAGTTAATATAGATCAATCTGGCCCTTTATAGCATGTAGTTTAAATAAATATTTTCGAAGATATTGCGGATTAAAATGCAGGGAAATAGCGGTTCATGCGGTACCGGCCTTAGGGCCGGCGGCATGTGCCTATAAAAAGCTGTGAACGTTGTGTCGCAGCCGGACTGAAGAATCCGCCGTATTACAATTTCGCGCTGCCGTATTAAAAAACGTCGCCGTGTTGCTTTGATTTCTCAGTTTAAAGATCGTAAAATTTTTGACCCCTCGTTTTACTTTATTCTCGAGTACGTCCCGAAATTTGTCCCTACCAAGTACGTCTACTTGGCACTAGGTGGCATTAAGAAAATTGCAATCGCGATGCAGGATTGTATACTAAATTCAATGTTCTAGAATATTCTGCATAAAAAATAAATAAATCCATACTAATATTATAAATGCGAAAGTAACTCTGTCTGTCTGTCTGTCTGTCTGTTTGTTTGTTGCTCTTTCACGCTTAAACGGCTGAACGGATTTTGATGAAATTTGGTATGGTGATAGATGGTAACTTGGAGACGGACATAGGCTACTTTTTACCCCGGGAAAATATCTCATTCCCGTGGGAATCTACACATACAATAATACTCTAGCGGGGTTGTATCTGCTACAGCACACCGAAACTACTTAACCGATTTTGATGGGAAAGTATCGCTGATTACGAAAACTACTACAATTTTGAAATCCAACGTGGTAGACGTAAACTACCATTATCCCCTGGGGATAAGGTTGAGGTGCGATAGGGTTGAAATGTCTAAAAATCAATATGGGTGTCGTTTGTAAGGTTTATCGAGCCGCTGATTACAAAAACTACAACAATTTTGAAATCCAACATGGTGGACGTGAAATGCTATCATCCCTTGGGGATGAGGTTGGGGTGCGATAGAGTTGATATGTCTAAAAATCAATATGGGTGTCGTTCGTATGGTTTATCGGGTCGCTGATTACGAAAACTACAATGATTTTGAAATCCAACGTGGTGGACGTGAAATACCACCACCCCTGGGATGGGGTTGGGATTCGATAGGTTTGAAATGTCTAAAAATCAATATGAGTGTCAGTTGTATGTTTAAATAAGGATAGGGATAGCGGTTAAGATAGCGTTAGGGGTAGAAGCAGGGATAGGGGTAGGGTCAGGGATAGGGAGAGGGAGAGGGGGAGGGATAGGGAGAGACTGTAAGGGAGGGGAAAATGAGGGGAGAGAAAGGGGGAGGGAGGGGTAGAGGGCGTGGGAGGGGGTAGAGGGAGGGGGGGTAGAGGGAGGGAGAGGGGGAAGGGGAGGATGAGTGAGGGGAAGGGGGAAAGGGAGGGGAATGGGAGGAGGGCGAGGGGGGAAAGGGAGGGTGATGGGGAGAGGGGAAGGGGGAAATGGAGGGGGAAGGAAGGGTGAGGGGGGAAGAGGGAGAGAGTGGGAGAGGGTGAGGGAGGGGGAGTGGGAATGTAGGGGGGGGGATACAAAAGGATAGATAGGGAGGAATAGGGACCTTTTTTACTTTTATGAATACCTCCTCGCTACCCATTCACTTCACTCCCTTTATTGCCTTCTTTTTTAAGTTCGCCTGTAACGGTTGACAATGAAAATTCCGCACTACCTACCAGTTAAATAAAATCAAAAGATAATTAAGTTTGTAGTAAGATGCATTTATTCAACTTGGATAAGTACAAATGCATCTTTTACGTAGGGATCAAGAAGGATAAGCGCTCCGTAAAATATGTTTCAATTAAGTTCGAGTTCTGTTTTTTTATAAAATCTACGCGGACGAAGTCGCGGGTAACAGCTAGTGTCAAATAAAATACTTAGGAGAGGAAAGTAAATCTGTTTCTGTTTTTTTATTTGGAACATCCGTGCAATTTTTACATCCAATGATACAACACTTTATTTTGCACTGGGAAACACGTTAAAATAAAGATCTCCGAGGAACAGTAACGTGCACACTCCACGAGAACTAGTCGCGTACTGATGTCAGCGTTCCTAGCGTAGAGTATCAGGACTATAGAGTATGGGACGTCAGGACTACATTGATTGCATCAAGGCTACATTGCTTACAGCACCTCTACTTTGTTTCTGCTCTGTGGTTACGACGCGATGACGTCATTTTGAAGAAATGAATAACGGTCGTGTGACGGTTATCAAAATAAAACGGCATCTTGCCACTGCTTTTAGTGGATGCCTTAAATAATTACAATGCTATAGCATAAAATACTACTTCCAATTATTACATACGACACGAAATATTAACAAAAGATCGAGGATTACCTACGGTTGACGGAAACAAAGAATCACTACGAAATACACTGATAGCTTATTAAAATTATGTTCACACTTACCCAAAAAGAGTGGGATCCTAGAGCACTTTTAAAATTAAGACCGCAAGATATATATATAGAAATAATCCGGCATGGCTGGCAGTAACGGCCGCGGAAAGCGCGCGGCTATAGGTCTAACTCGCTAAGTGATCGACGGCGGAATGGGTGACCGCTCCTCAGCGCCGTTAGTTATAACTCGTTTTCGGCTAGTGACGCGCCATCGCATATTTCTCGACTTGAATTGGCCTATTTGCTATCCTGGGCGCATTGACTGGGTCTTTAGACTTTCCTAACAGAAAGTGTACACTACACCAGCCAAGAAGTTGCATTGCTGGTAACACTATCTAATCTGGTGCCTTTATTGCAGAAGACGTTGAACTTCTTTTTTATTTACCTTCGAGGGGATCCCATCTTAAATTGTCAATATTTAAGATTTGATAAAAAGTAGGCACAAGATGGAAAATGCAAAACTTGTCGTAATTTGGTAACGGCATACCTACAGCTCATGAAACGTGAGTTAGTACACTTATAAGTTATTTGGCTTGTTGCATAATATAGTAGCTCAAATGAGTTTGCGACTTGGCAGGCACCGACTCCAAAATGTACTGTTGTAATGTACCTATAAATTTATTATTTAAATTAAAAACCGGCTTAGTTATTTTCTATTACTTCACTAAATTACTGATTATTAACTGCTAAAGTTATTTTATTCTTTTTAGTGCTACTAGAAACCTTGCCAACTTTTGAAGGAGGTGTGTAGTTTTTGTTAAAACTCTTTTAATTTTACAAGTTTTAGTGTTAAGCAAACACTGTAAGGTGCAGTCACCACCAGGTGGTTGGTAACTCTGACTGATTCTGTTGTAAAACATTTTCTGATTATTACTCTTTAAGAGACTAGGACAAACGACTTAAAAGGCCTTCCGAAGTACAAAATACGTGGTGTTGCCATATCACTACTTACAATCATGATGTCACTAAAAAGGTTCGAGAATTTCACGGATGAAATGTCTAAAATCGATGGTCAGTAAAAAAACCTCCTTCTTTTTTGAAGTCGGTTAAAACATAGGCTTTTGTTTTCCATTATTTTACTGAGTTCTGCTATGCTTATTTTAGTCGTCTTATTGCTAATGGAAACCTTACGATATTTTGAAGGTGTGTAATTTTTGTGAAAATGTTTTTTATTTTACAAGTTTTAGTGTTAAGCAAACACCGTAAGGTGTAGGCATCAAATTAACCCTGACTTATCTTGTTTAAATATCATCGCTTAATGACCAATACTTAATAGTTGCTCGGAAAAACGAGTTATAAGGCCTTCCGGAGCACAAAAACGCAGTGTTGTCATATCACTAATTTACAATCGTGATGTCACTTAAAAGCCATGAACAGTAACGCCGCATGTCGTTGAGTAGGGACTAGGGTTAATCTGGATCTCTTAAAACAAGCTTGACCCATTATCTCTTTCAAGATCTCTTAGTCGCCTTTTTTGACACCCGTAGATAGTGTGGTACTATTTGTAGCTTTAAGCTTCTTTGAGGTTAAAGCACTCTATTGCTGACACCTTCTGTTTTAATGTCTCAAAAAGTGACAGCAAATATTTGGAGGGGCTTTAACTTTGAAGATGCTTTGTGAAACTGGCCGTTAGACAACCCACTTTTCAGTCGGTCTCTAGCGATCACCTATCCAGATTCTGACGACACCACGGCCTACTTATCTTTCGTGATCGGAAGGAAAGAGTAACTACCACTTGGCAACGAGCGCTTCAAACTATCGGTCAATACGTACCTATAATTTTAAAGAATTATCCCCGAACTCCTAACCGGTAAGGAGTTGGACCTCCCATCATCAGATCCTCAACATGAAAAGATGATAATCAGACGCATATACCTGTATTGCTTTGAAAAACATATGAAACACGTGCCTACAAAATTTGAGGGTTGCCCTCGATTTCTTCAGAATCCCATCATCAGATCCTGATTTGGTGACAATGGGACTACCTCAGGAGTATACCTTTTCAGATAAAAAAGAATTTTGCAAATCGGTTCACAACTGACGGAGTAATCGGTGAACATACATACAAAAAAATACATACAGTGGAACATAGAACCTCCTCCTTTTTTGAAGTCGGTTAAAATCTTTGTAAAAACTGGTCAAATGCGTGTCGGACTCTCTCAAATTTAACACAGTTCCGTGCAGGTGAATGCGCGACTATAACTAAGACGGTATTTTTTCCTTAGTGGTACGGAACCCTTAGTGCACGAGTTCGACTCGCACTTGTTTGGTTTTTTATTTTTAATGATTAATATTTTGTTTTAGATTTCCTTAAAAGCTTAAGAAAATTTTAAAGTTAATATTTTCTGAAAAGTTTTGTGCGGTCCGTTAGCTGCTTCACGTAGCCTAACAATTTCACCAAATTTTTTCCAGGTACTAGTTAGGTACATAGCTCTCTATTTTTGATAGGAGCCAATGCTTGAATTAAAAAAAAATTACATAGAAAATTCAAGAATTGGCTCCTGTCAAAAATTGAGAGCTATGTACCTAGTACCTGGAAAAAATTTGGTGCAATTTTGTGCAATTTGGTGAATTTGGCGATATATAAGACTATAAGGGACCGGACTATTTATTTTGAGAGTGCTTAAGACTTCAGAAATTGAAAAGTCTAGTAATGATGTTCTCTTATATTACTTTTTACAAAATAACAGAAACTAGGTAGAAGAATATCTAAAGCAGGCAGGCCAGTAACGACATAAAGAAATTCAGAAACCCGCTGGAGTATAATTAATACGGCCTACCCGAGTAATTTCACGCGTTAGGTTGGTCTGGTGAAGAAATTTCTGTCTTGGGACCATTTCCATATTCAAGGTAATTTTATGACTAATTTTGTGTGTCTTTATCTCATAATAACATCCCATGAAAACGTACCGGACAGGGAGCTCCCTCCAGAATTCTAGCTTTTGCTGGAAATATGTGGAGGGGATAAGTACCATAGTCACCTCGCTTGTTAGCGTTACGGCTAGCACCATGGACCGCGGTTGTAGGTGACCGCAGTAAGTAAGATGCTGTGATACACAGGAGGATGCTGCTGCCTATCCTCCGGTTTATAACTCTTAGTCGCCTCTTACGACACCCACGGGTATGTTTGGGATGGTATTATTCTTTGCTGGCACCACACGGGGCACGGGATAACTTTATCTAATCATACAAAATGTTGGTGATATGATGGCGAAAAATTTTTATTTTTAATATCCTCCTCCTGCTCGTTTGCTCACTTGTAACATAAAAAAAAAACCGGCCAAGTGCGAGTCGGACTCGCGCAACGAGGGTTCCGTACCACCACATAATCATAATTGTATTAGTTGAAATTTCAGTAAGTTAATGTGCTAGATTTTTTGAGTCCGACACGCGCTTGACCAAATTTTATTATATGTTGTTATTTTGTAGCTTATGCACTATAAACATACAAATTTTCAAGTTTGTAAGTTTCCCGTTTTTAAAATAGAACTAAAACAAAAATCGCCTCCGCGACCATCCAACTTGACCCCTCTCGAATCTTATATGAATGTTCTTGGAACGGGAGCTCACCACAATTGGTTATCATTAGTTGTGAGAAAAGTTGTAATATTTAATGATTTCAGATTTTTCCCATTATTTGTACTGTGAGACCTAGCTTCTTGCCAAATTTCATAATTTTAGGTCAACGGGAAGTACCCTGTAGGTTTTGCTTTTTTGCATAAATGTATGGAGATGAGGACATAAAATGCCATATCTTTTGATTGCGTCGTTGTAAAAAAATTAAATTTTCAGATCTTGTGTGGTTCATAGATCCTAATATATGGTATTAATTTCAACCTAATACCTTTACCCGTTCGTGAGATAAGGGGTCTTGACAGACAGACGGACAACAAAGTGATCCAATAAGGGTTCCGTTTTTTTCTTTTGAGGTACGGAACCCTAAAAAGATTATGAGTAATCATAAAAATATGAAATTCAAATGAAATTAGTCTTTGTATACGAACTTTCCATTTAATTTATACACTCTCTGGCAGAAATATCAGGCCGGTCTGTTTTCTTTCATATATTTTCATACAAATATGGGGGCAAACGAAGCGTCAATATCTTATCTAAATTGAATAAAAATACAAATCTGATTGATAAGGTCTTTAGATAAGAAACTTATTAACAATATTATTAAAGATTAGGGATATCTAAAATGTTTAAGAAATCCCGTGCGACACTTTAAACATTTTAGTTCGCTAAATGTAAGAGATATCTGACGAAATGACGTATATTTTCTTCTGAACGATGCACGAAATTTCCTGGATACCGTGCACCGGTCTAATCTTCAAGAATCGGTAGTCAGATACCTTATTTATTGATCTCACAGTTTATTCACGGATATTTATTTCGTTTAGGAAATATTGACGCTTCATTTGATTGATCCCTTACTTGTATGAAACTGTACGACAGAAAATAGACCGGCCGGTTATTTTTGCCGCTGAATTATCTAGGGGAAGTTATATCTTAAACTTATATAAAACATAGGAGATAAAGTAGGAGTTCACTATTATAATTATAATCATAAATAAAATTCGAATACAAGCAACGAGAAATTTGTGGCTACGTCCACAGTAACGCCATTTAGCTGATTTAACATTGATTATTGATTCCTTATTTATCCTTCTATTTACGTATTAGGAAGACCGAATGCACGAACGAAGATTTATGAAAGAGATCCAGAGAGTTGGTAGTAGATATATCAATAGAAAAAGAAGAAGAGAATGAAATAGAGAAGAGATCTAAAAGGAGAGGGTAAATGGAAATGTTAGAAGAGGAAACCCGCGGCCCAGAACGTTCCAAGACCAAATCCAGGAGTAAAGGTGCCTTCCATCCGAGCTGTGCTATACGCAGCTTAGCTATAAGATAGGAAAATGGAGCAATATTATTGGTTGGATTATTTTTAGCTCACGGTTACCTGGCTCAGCTCAGGTGGAAAGCCACCTTTAAGGCTAGGTCAAAAGTACCCTAAACTGGCGACCGTCATAAAAGGGTCGATGAGAGCAGAGGTAGCCAGGGAAGTTTGTCATGATCATAGCAGATTAACTGTGGAAGGCTGTTGTCTCTTCCTACTCCGACGGAAAAGAGGCGTGATCTACATATATGGGTGTCGAGCGGAGCGAGAAAGGTATTGTATTCGTGAAAAAAAAAGTTTTTCTAATTTTCTCAAAAATGTGTTCTATATCACTTATACATCATAAAAAGCAAGTCTCCCAAAAATGTCCGTCCGTTGGTCGGTCGGTCGGTCGGTCGGTCGGTCAGTCGGTCGGTCGGTCGGTCGGTCCGTCGGTCGGTCCGTCGGTCGGTCTGTCCGTCACGCTTTGGCCTAGCGGCTAAACGAACAGTCCAATTGACACCATATTTTAAATTTAAGATTTTTATGTAATTTTATCGAAGGATTATTAGTGGTTTTTTGCTGGCTCTCATTTTGAGGATAGCTGTCATACAAAGAAAATGAAAAATTGCAATTTGCTCAAAAACGGCTCAAAAGATTTTGATGAAACTTTGCATGACCAAGAATCACCATGCAAGGTATATTACGGCCGTATCTACTTGTCTGTGGAAGTTCATATAAGGGGTGTTCCCTTACCACTAAAATGTGAAAATGTGATTTACTCAAAATTGGTTTCATTGATCTTGTTTTAATGTTCTACAATTTGGATTCTGAATTGGTTATCTACCTGACTGGATATTTCTATGAGATTTTTTTTTGCAAAAATCTAGTGTACAGGATGTAGGTACTACAAACTGAAAGGGCTTGCTCAGTAGACTAAACTGAACAACTTTTCCTTAGAAATATGTGTTGGGAAATTCTATGCAAGTATCTTACGGTAGTATCCATTGATCTGTAAAAATTCATATTAAGGCTGTTCCAGTTCTGCCAAAATTTAAGCATGCAATTTTCCCGAAATCGTTTACTGTTTATTTGTCTCAATGTTTGACAATTTGAAAACTGAATTGTTCTGTATACTTCATGATAATATTTAAATAAAAACTTAATTTTAAGTTTGTATATCCATACTATATGTATAGCATTACGTTTGCAGTTGATACTTTTTAATTGCCTATCGTGAGAAAGTAAGTGCAGTGCTGCTGTACCATTTATTTTTTATTATTGTGTAAATAGGTAAAGGGGTCTATTACGTGTAGTTGTTAATTTCGTGTGCAATAATGAATATTGTATTGTATTACGTAAGCTGAATGTGTTGCCATATGCGAAATATTTCCTTTACAACCAATTATGTTTTATTTCTAGGTTTCTTTTCAGTGGCTGAAGAACGGCTCGACAAATTAGACGACACTGTCAGCGTAGGAAATCTAGAAATAAAACATAAAACAACCCCCCCCCCCCCAGCCTAGGGGTTCTGGGGTAGGGACTATTGAAAGCACCAGTTTATTTGTTGTGTTTTATGCAAAATAAATGCATCACTTTAACAAGTTACAGGTAAAGTCAAAATAAGAAGAAAGCTCTACATTTTTACCAACAACTGCGCGAAAAGGCCACATTTATCAAGTTAATTCAAAAAGAAAAGGGTGCAATTTATTTACGAAATTTATTCGCATTACCTTAGACTATCACGCACTGCAAGTATCTCTAAGGTTTAATTAAATATGGTCGTTAAAAATATTTATAACTGAGCGCCGCCGGCGGCCTTTGCATTTTTATGGGATTTTAAAAGATAGCTGTGGGTGGGTGACCCCTCGTTTTTGGTTTTATAGTATAATGTACTCGTTTTGGTGTAAGGTGTGCTCAAGAACTCCACGTACTTATTCCACCATCTCCCTTCTGCCATCGGGATTCCAGAAGCACCGCAGGATATCACCCATACTTGGTTGATATTCCGCACATTTGCACAAAGCGCTTTGAAACATCTTTTATAATGCGCACGGCTAAAGAGTGGAATTCTCTCTTTTCATATAATTTAGTTTACTATTATGTAATCTGTGATATAACCCGAATCTGTGCAAGTCGCGGGTGAATAGGCTTCTTCAGGGCAAGCTCGTCCCATCGTCGACCTCATCTCTATCCTCAAGACTAGATCGAGGTCAACAATAAAAAAAATGTAGAGCTAAGTCTCAGATTAGTTTAAATGTAGGTATTTTGTCACTTCCATCTTTGTGTAAGTAATGTAGTTTAGTAGGTACTGTAAAATTATATTTTTCTTTTTACATCATTATCTAAAGCTCCTCACCGTATGAAACAGTAGGCAAGTTTCTGCCATTGACGCCCACGTGTAGATTTTGAATTAAATTTTGTAAAAAAGTTGTATAATGATTTTATAGTGCCAGTTTAGTTTTTATACCTGACTACGGCAAAAAGGAGGGTTATGATTTTGACCGGTATGTATGTATGTTCATCTGTTCCCTCATAACTTTACAATATTTGCATTTACAATTTCAGTAGAATTAGAATTTTTCAATAACTCCGACATTTTCTGCAATTATGCACACCCTACCCTACAGCCGCTCGTGTTCTGAATGAAAATAGCCCGCATAATTACGGTGAAATAAGATGTTTTCAAAAATTTTATGAATAGGTATGATCTTGTCTATGTGTAGTGCATGTACAATGAAATAATTTTCCAATTTAATTGGGATCGATTGAGGGTATACTTTGATTTCAATATAGTTAAACCTTTAAGGGTTATTCTGGAAGCTTTATGCTATAACTTTTAGTCTTACGACATTCTTAAAATCACGAAAAAATTTAAAAAAACTAGTCACGGGCGAGTCAGACTCGCGCGCCGAGGGTTCCGATATACCTATAGTGTTTTTGGAAGCAATAAATTTTATTTTGAGACCGTAAAACCAAGTTTGTTTGTAAAATGTTTTTTGCAGATTTCTGAAAAACTGTGCTACTCAAGAAGATCGTTTATTTTTTATGTAATAGTGACATAAATCTCTATCGACTGTAATTAATTCAGATTTTACGCTTTTGGAACTTCGGAGAGAAGGGGGGGAATGATATACAGTGTTTAAGGCACAGGTTGGCAAATACTGAAAGGGCATGATCCGTCAACGTAACTGAACAACATTCAATGAATAAAACTTTCCGGAAATGGAAAAAAAAATCGGCCTTTCCATACAAAATTGCAAACTTTATTGGACAGTTTGTATGCAGAGGTCGATTTCTTTTTTCATTTTCTGAGAGTTTTACTCACTGAAAGTTGTTCAGTTACGTTGACTGATCATGCCCTTTTATTTGCCAGCCTGTCCCTTACACCCAGTATATTTTTTGGTGTTTTTCATCATAACCTAAACAATAAGAGTCGTAATAAAATACAAAAATAAATTTTGGAGTGCTCAAATTAGCTTGAAAGCACAATTTTTTGTTGGAGTCGATAAACCGTTATCAATGGAAATGTGAGAAATTTTACAGAAGTAGCATAATATGATGAAATTAAAAGGAAAACTATCACACCTAAGTAAGCTTCACAAGTTAGCTAGCTATAGCCGAAAAACTGGAAATAATAAAAATTACTAGGACCTCGCTGATATGAGGAGGTAAATATTTTATAAAATATTAAATAAAAACCTGCTTTGCGATTAAACAATCCTAAAAAACTACAGAACCCTATACTGTGCGTGGCCCGACATGCACTTGGCCGGTGTTTTATGTAACCCCGGATGGGTATTTTAAAAAGTTCTGCCCATGAAACTGAACAACTTTTTCCAAGAAACAGTTCGAAATACGAGAAAAAAAAATCCATCTCCGATACAAAATGTGCTGTCAGCTTATGCATGGGAATGTATGCATGCATATGGGAAGTATTTTTTTTTATATTTCAACCTAAGGAAAAGTTGTTCAATTTCATGGACAGAACCAACTCATAAAATAAAAAAATAAGGGTGCATAATTTTAGTCACACGGCTATTATTTATTATGTAAGTTTTTTTATACTATGTAAGTTTGGCTAGTTTGTGAGCATATTATTTTATTACTGATTTCATCTATATTCTGCCACAATGTCTGTCGTTACGTATGTCGCGGCTAAGTGTTCAGTGAATGCATTATATTTAAGAGATAAACCTGCAACAGAGTTGTTATATTGTCAATGAGTGTATATGTAAAGGTTCGGGTAAGATAGAGTTAGGTATAGGTTACACACGGTTGATTAGTTCTGTCAACTATTTTATTTATAATAATTTATTTGCATTGATTAGGGTACAATCATATAAGGTTCTTCCTAACCAACTGCTTTTCTTTAAGTACGGCACTCGGACCATTAAACTGAACAACTTACCTACCATAGGTCGAGATACGAAAAAAGAAACAAAACTCAGAAACTTGCCAATCTACCACACGAATTGCGCGGGCAGGAGTGCGCGGGGTTGCGGGGTGGAATGCATGGGGGGCGGAGAGTGTCCGTTCTGTGTTATTATGTGGTTCTGTTAAATTTCGTGATCGCAAAGAAAGAAAATGTATCACTTGGTCACATACATTTAAAATATACATAGGTAACGCTTCTTTAAATTCTAGTCGGGGTAGGCAGATCCACATCCTTACACCAGCTACAATCTCGATATTCTTCCTCCGCTTCTACTGCTTGCATCAACCCGCATGCTGGTCGGTTCGGGGTCCTTTTGACCACGAACGTCTAAGATCTAAAAATGAAACAATAGATTTTAAGTTAAAATAATTAGAATTTTAAAGAACATTTTGGGGAGTACGATGGAAAGTGGGCCAAGGCAGCTTTAAAAAAGTTTCTTCTGGTTTATTCCGATTACCGTAGTAAAATTCAGCTAGGGATTCAGAAATACCCGGGTCAAAGTAGTCGATACCAGTGGCCTAACGTGCCTAAACTAGCCCTTTTTGATAAACGTTGTGAACTAAAATACTATAATTCCCAATAATTCCTCATTCTAAAACTTTGCTAGCCAGTTTACAAAGCATAATGCCCCAAAACTTTACGAACACAAAATTTGAGCAGTCTGGTCATAAAACTGGTATCAACCGCCGCCGCAGACAAAGCCGGGCTATAAACTTATATGCACCCGACAAATATATGTTAACTTTATGCCGACGGACTAGATAACTTACATATCTATGCTTACGTACTGCTTAGTAGATAGGTTAGGGTAGGAAAAAGCTCAGGTACCTACTATTAACAAAACTTTCCCAAAAAAACTTTTATACGTTGAAAATGAAAATAAAAACATCGCCCCATACTACCTGATCGTATGGAGTGACAATGTTTTTTTTTACTTGTATACACGTCATGTTTCTTTGACTGACTTTCTGTTATAGGAATAAAAATAAAAATAACTTGTAATGTAAAGCATTTGAAACAAAAAAAGAAGAATAAAAAGCGCCATGAGAGCTAGTGGGTGATTTTCAATACGCCGCCGTCAGGCTTGCATATGGGGAACTACATTGATTGCTCGATATATGGTTTATGCTCTGCATGTCTTTCATTTTTATCCGTGCACGAATTTTGATACATAATTTGTAACTTACTCGTATAAGCAACCTTTCCATGCAGTAAAATTTAAAAACTATGGATATTGACCTTAACAAAATAGGTATTTATTTGGTTTTGTACCATGATCAAAAGACGACCTCGAGAAAATTATCTAGGTTAAAAATTACAAACAATATTTTGATTTTTGCCCTATCACTAGAAGGTTCTATATTCCATTCCCTCATTAGAAGTAGCAGAACCATTGTAATTAACTGACGACACAAAATGTACGACTTTGATTTTTGAATGATCATAAAGTTGAGACGTTAGTATTATTGAGAGTAGCGTGAACAAAATTGTGCCGGTGAAGAATATTTTCCATTAATCCATTTCATAGAATTCTTAATTCAGCACATATTAGGCAATACGAGGAATAAATATCTCTTAATTCAGCCATATTTCAGATCCATCCGGTTGCTTAAACCCGATCTCCTAGTTCCGGTTGGGGGCTGCCAACTCATAATAGCTAGTCAGCCTACAGATATTGACAGTTTCTTGGCAAGCCACATTTAATTACGGACCACTTTTTTACGGACTGGGAGCACCCCGCCAAGGGTGGAATATAAGGAGCACGATTTAATATTTGAACGCCAGCAGCAGCGGTTTTTACGGGATAAATTTTACTGAAATGCCAGGGATTTCACGAAAGCACTGGTTTTAATCCAGACCGACTGCCATGTAGTTTCTTAAAACAGAGTTCATCTAAGCCAAACCAAATCCTTTGATTAAAAATAATAAAAAATAAAATAGGTTTTTATTTCGATTTTACAGTGCATATCTTATAACTACTAGGACACTCCCTTTAAGTGTTTAACCTGTATTGGGAGGCCCCGCTCTTCCCTAGTACATTAAATGAGTAGTGTGAGCAGCAGGATTTTGACAATAATAAGTATAAGGACAACCAAAGTTTTGATTAAGTTCTGATTGCTGACAATAGATGAATGAACGAAAGTGAGCTTAGCTTGAAATGAGCTTTCTGAATATAGGTTCGGGCCTGTTCAAAAGTACTTACTCTAAACTGACGAGCTCGTATGAAAGTGGAAGAAGCGAGGGAATAAGGTAGAATGATATGGTGTCTACCTACCCTGTTGAAGTTATTGTACGTATATATATGGTGGCAGTGTTAAAGTTTTCAGGCAACCAACATGGCTCGGCTTCAAGCTGAGTGAGACCAACAGTTGATAGCGCCTTTTGAAGTACAGTAAAATGGTCTATAATAATATGTGGATCACCCAATAGTAGAACTAACACATGTTTCCTTCTCTCTTGCACATTGGTTTAGAATAGATTTACACCATCTTAAGTGAAACTAAGAGTCGTAAGAGGGTGTCGTAAGAGGCGACTAAGGGTTAACTCCAGCAGCATCCTCCTTTGTATCTAACATCTTACTTACTGCGGTCACCTACAACTGCGGTCCATAGTGCCAGCCGTAACGCTAACAAGCGAGGTGACTATGGTACTTCATTAAAATCAAAATCCATCCAAAATTATTTTTATGAAACTTTGCTTGACAAAGCATCTCTATGCAAGGTATCTTGCGCCATCATCAGTTTGTCTTGTCGAGACTGATAAGCGACCGTCATTTTAAATGTGCAGAACGGATATTTTATAGTGACACGAGTTACAAAGTGAACTTTTTATTGAACATTGTGGACTGTAAAGACCCCGGGGGGTCTCGTAACCCCCTGGAAACGCCAGAAATAGTGTAAAACATTTAGTGAAATTATTGAATAAAATCTATTTTCAAAATGCCTTCCGAGAACAATAGTGAAAGTTCGTTAAATAACAATGAAATGGACACGGACCTGCATAGTTCGGGATCAGACAGTAAAACAGTTAAGGAGAAAGTGAAAATAGTGGAAGTGGATTTATCTAACTTTAATAAAAATATAGTTCAGTGCTGGGAATGTGAAAGTACCTTCCAGATGGACACTCCCCTATGGGGTATAAATCAAATGAACACTAGAAAGATTCTATGCAAGGTATGTATAAAATTCTTTCTCATCAAGGCCGCGCTCAAAGCAGAGCCGAAATATGATAACGGCACTCTAAAAATCGAGTCTTCAGTGACAATTTATACCGCAGGACTAGAGACCGGCTTGAAAACCATTTGCTCCTGTATCAGCTGCAAAACAAAGAAGGAATTGACCACCATACCCATTGAGAATTTCACATCTGAGGAGTGGTTTATATGTAAGTGCCGCAAAAATCAGTGCGCACGCATTGAATTCGTCTCACAAGGCGCGCAACCGCCTCTGGCTACCGAAATATCAAAAAAAAAGAAGCGCGGAAGCAAAGCGATAAAAAACATCGAAGCTTCTAAAAAGCTTTTTGCCCCCAGTACTAGTGTGAATAGTGGCCCGCAAGCGCCAATGCAGGCACAAATAGAGAGGTCAAAGGTCATCGGCGGCGCATACGTGCCCACCACCATCCAACAAGCTCCACCCACTGGAGTGGTACCAATAAGAGACAGTGAGAGCGCGTACGTGCCCCCTATAAACAAGGACGCGGACTACATACAAGGCCAAACACCACAAACAAGTTCACGGACCATAGGCGTAGTACAGAGTACGCTCGACGCGTGGAAGATTCCGCGAACCGTCCGACCACCGACTATCTTAGATGGATCTAAATCACAAAAACCAATGAGTGACAGCAACACGCAAGTGAACCAGGAAGGCGTGCTACAATTTAAAATACCAGTGACTAATCAAACGGAAAACAGAGGAGCCAAGAGACAACGTACGGGTGCATACAAATATACCACACCCACACAGAAAAACACTCACATCCCTAAAATAACTATCAGGGATGAAAACGCAATAGAAAATCTAGACACATTAAAGAAAATCAGAGAATCAGTGGCGAAGAACAGCTCAACGCTCAACATTGTAAGAGGCCAAATAAAAATTAACCCAGATAGTGCAACAGCGCGTGAGAATTTACTCACTACGCTCCAAGATTGCGGTATAACTAGAGTAATAGCACCAAAACCGAAGGCTGACAGACAGCCGGCGACCAGGATAGTGCTTAAAAATGAGACCTACGGAGAAAACGCTGACACCATAGCTAACGAGATAGAGGACTGTATCGGCATTAAACCAACAGCTATTAAGCCACTCGGGAGAGCAGGGAAAATATACCTACTCATCTTTGATGGCAAACACAAATTGAGAGATCTCCTGGTAAATTTCAGAACCTCAGATAGGAAATTCTTTTGCGCTCCCTCCATCAAGGTAGAACCATTTAGAGAAAACCCAAAGCACATTGTACAGTGTAAAAAATGCTACGCTTTTGACCACTCAAAGCAATCGTGTTACGGCAAACAAGAGGAACCACAGATAGTCATTACTACGCTGGAAGGTACCACAACAAAAGTCTGCAGAAATTGCAGAGGAGAAGACCACGGCGCGAACAACGCCAAATGCCCTTCCTTCAAAAGTATGATAGCTAGGCAAATGGAACAAGCAAAGGCTAAGGAAACAAAAAGAGAAGAGAGAATCAAACGCTCAGTAGTTCGTCTGGGTGTCAAATACGCAGATGTCACAAACACGAGGCAATTCCCCAGTCTGCCACAAAAAGAATCAGTACAACCACGCAGAGAACAAGCACCACCGACAACAAGTGGCCTCACATTGGAAGGCCTCTATCAAATGCAGACACAAATGCAACAGACACTGACGAGGCTGATCGATACTGTGAATAGAATACACTCGCATCTCAATGGCTAATCATGACAGTAAGAAAATACAGAACCTCAAAATCTTACACTTGAACACCCAAGGAGTAAGAAACAAATTCAAGGAAATAAAAGCAATTGTCGAAAAATATAGACCGGCTATAATCATATTGAACGAGTGCAAGATCGACTTTGAGACACAACACTACAATATAAAAGGGTACGAAAAACTCACCTACACACTGAAAAAACACTTAGGTACTGCCATGTATGTACAGAGGGGACTAAGATGGGTCGAAACGGAAGTCACTCCGGGCTGGCACGATGAAAACAAGAAGATAGAAGGCGTAGGCATCAAACTGTTTACTAACTACGCAACTGGACAATATATCAAGATCAAAGGAATCTATATCCCAATTCCAAACCAACACCACGCCAGAGAAGAACTGGAGGAGACCCTAGGCGACGAACCATCCATCATCATCGGCGACATGAACCTACGTATGCAAATCCTGGGCCACAGCAGGAACGCCGGCCTCGGCAACATCGTTAAAAAAGCAACAAGAGACGGAATCTGCTCGCTGAAACACGCCAATGCACCATCTAGACCTTTCAGCCAAGGTAACACCATCCTGGACCTGGCCTTAATAACACACCAACAGCTCGAAGCGCAGGCCAAACAAGTAGAGAGCGTCAGCTCGGATCACCTCCCATGGCTGCTAACGGTGAAAATTGATCACGATATAGAGGAACATCTAACCCGTAACACAAAGAAAATTTACGAGGACGAAGAACTGAAAGCGGCATACCAACAGACAATGTGGGAAGGTTTCTGCGACCTCAAAGAAGAAATCACAACAGAAGAGGACTGCGAGAAGTACGTAGAAACAATGGAAAATTCCATTGTCGCAGCCCTCGACACTCACGCACCCCTCAAAAATCCGACAAGGCAGGAACGACTACCGAAGGAAGTCAACGATAAGATAGATCTTCGAAACAAACTCAAACAAATGAAATGGCAAGCGAGATACTGCAGCCCCAGAATCCAACGTGAGACACGCACTCTCTATAACCACGCCAAGAGAGAGGCCGAAATAGCCTTGAAGGAATACTCCGAAAAGGGCTGGCTCGCCAAACTCCGAGATCCGCGGGATAATAGATCACAAATGTGGTGCATCCAACGCAACATGAAAAAGCCAATCGTTAAACTACCAAACATCACGGGATGCAGTACAGAAATAGAAACGATCGACAAGCTAACTGACACAGCCATAGTAAAAGAGGCCAAGATAGCGAAAGAGGATGAGGGGACTGAAAAGACGACACCGTTCCAACCACTCGACCCAACGTCAAAAAACGAAGTCCAATTTGCGCTCCGCAAATTCAAAAACAACAAGGCCCCAGGCCCAGATGGAATCAAAGCAGACGCCCTGAAACTGGGGGGAGAAGTCTTCACCGAGGCATTCGTGCCCCTTGCTAACTTTATATTATCCACAGGTTACTTTCCTAAGCGATGGAAAACCGGCGTGTGCATATTCCTGCACAAGGCTGGCAAAGATCACCGTCAGGCATCATCGTACCGTCCGATCACACTGCTCAACATCATGGGCAAGCTGTGCGAGCGACTGATCCTGAGAAGACTTACTACTACGGTTAGCCGGCTCCAACCAACGTTTCAGCATGGTTTCACAAGGGCAAGAGGCACAGCGACCCAGATACTACGCACAGGAAAAATAATCACCGATGCGCTAGCTGCGGAAGACAGTGTTTCCATGATATCTACAGATCTATCGAAGGCCTTCGACTCTATCAACCACAAAGGCCTGATCAAGAAACTTCAGAATAAAGACGTTCCTAACAACATCATTAAACTGATTGAGAACTACCTAGAAGGCAGAAACCTGAGGGGTAGGTTCAGAACTACCAAAACGACAGATAAACCGATACCTCACGGCGTTCCACAAGGCTCGATCCTAGGGCCGGTAATCTTCAACCTGTATGTCCATGATATCTGGAATATACAAGACCACATCAGAGGACTAAAACTCTCACAGTATGCGGATGACCTCTGCATACTCAACAGAGCCAAGAACCCAGATCATGCAACCATGCGCGCCGAATGGGCAGCGGATACCATCGTTGACTACTATACGAGATGGGGACTCAAGTGTAACATCGAAAAAACAGAATGCATCATGTTCACGAAAAATAAAAAATACCGGCCAACAGTGAAACTGAAACAACAAACGCTTAGCTACCAAAAAGAGATCAGATACCTCGGCGTCATCTTCGACAAACACATGAAGATGAACCAGCACACCAAAAAGGTTGTCAAAAAACTGAAACAAGTCAGAGGAGCCCTCGGCCCAATAATAGGATACAATGCGAAGACTGAACTAGACACGAAACTGGCCATCATACAGGCCTGCATTATACCATTGATGGACTACGGAGTGGTGCAACTACTCTCTAGGTATAGTGCAACGAACCTAAGCAAAATCGAACGCCAATACAGAATGGCACTGAAAAGTGCCGCACAACTGCCAAGACGAACACCAACGGAAGTGATTTGGGAGATGGCTGACATTGAGGCTTGGCACCTACGCGCCGAGGATCTCAACGCCAAGATGCTAGAAAACATCGCTAGATTAGAAATAGAAGACCTTGAATTTCCTGGCGACGCCTACCAAGCGCGCGGCGAATTCAACCCCCTCAGGGTTAACCATAGAATAGGCGAAATAATGTATGACCCTAATAAAAAAGGACACAAGCGGTGGCCTACTGACAAAACGAAGGCTCCGCGACCCCTTAAAATAAAATAAAATAATCTCAATAAAATAGACTGTAAGCACACATCATAAATAAAACACGTAATCTGTTTGTATAAACTCACATTTTGCGAATAAACAGAACACAGCAAACACAGATCCATTAGGACATAAGTTAGCTGACTCACCTCTGCACGGCCCACCGGCCACAGTGACATTTTGTAAAAACACAAAGTAGGCAAATAAATGCTATTCTGATTCTGATTCTGATTCTGAGTTGATAGCGCCTTTTGAAGTACAGTAAAATGGTCTATAATAATATGTGGATCACCCAATAGTAGAACTAACACATGTTTCCTTCTCTCTTGCACATTGGTTTAGAATAGATTTACACCATCTTAAGTGAAACTAAGAGTCGTAAGAGGGTGTCGTAAGAGGCGACTAAGGGTTAACTCCAGCAGCATCCTCCTTTGTATCTAACATCTTACTTACTGCGGTCACCTACAACTGCGGTCCATAGTGCCAGCCGTAACGCTAACAAGCGAGGTGACTATGGTACTTCCCCTCCACATTTTTCCAGCAAAAGCTAGAATTCTGGAGGGAGCTCCCTGTCCTGTAGTGGACATTCATGGGATGTTATGATGATGATGATGAAGTGAAACTAAATTAATGGTAGGCGTTTGCAAACATCTTTGGTGGTCAGTAACAGCCCCAGTAGACCTTGGTCGGTGTCAGGACTAGTTACTTACTTTATAAAGACCTTTTTAAAAGCGAGCGAGTGGTCGTTACCTATTACTGGGCACATATTACCAGGCACATGTCTCTTCTTTTTTGCGCCACTGATTTTGATTCCGTACAGTTGGAAAAGAAAGAGGAGTGATGTTATGTATGTACATAGTTCCTAACAAGCATTTTCCTGCAACAGAGACCATCGAGACCAACTGGCAGGGGGTGGGCCTACCGAATGCCTTCCAGTCTTTGGTCGCCACTCGGTTATCACCCTCGCCCACCGTCCATTCTCCCACCTTGCTTAGTGTGAATTTAAGTAAATAGCAAATAAAAATTGAAGCAACTGGAAACTTATCATAGATACTACTGGAACGAAGAGAAATTGTCACATAGAGAAGCTTGCAGTTTGGATGTATTCGCAATATCCCCCCGTATATTTGGGCAATTTTTCTGGCGCACCCAAATCGCTGTCACGGTTGTTTTCGCTGTGTAATTTATTCCTATTGTCTCAATTTGCTGACTGCAACTGTTGCTGCGATTCAATCTGCGTGGTTGTTGCGCCGTTTTATGACCGTGGGGTAGTCGGTTTGCTTCCGGCTACGGTTTCAATTTGGAAAAAGTGCGCCGTTTTAGTAGGATTGAATTTTTGGGACATATTTTTTGCTAGTCGAAACATTTTGTAGTCGGTAAAGGGGGTAGTTTCTATTTTGTGTAGTAGTCAGTAGTTTATATTAGACTGTCTGAAAGAGCAATTACACCTTCCTTAATTCAGGAAGTAATTCGGCATACATTGTTGGTTGAAGTAAGGATTGAATTAACAGCACTTAGCATCCCAGCAATTTATGTCGAATTAGTCTTTGAATTTAGAAAGGTGTGATTGCGTCTTTACAATAATAATGCAAAAAGAATTTTTTTTTCCATTTATCATGAAGCTTTCGTGACCGAGTGGTATAGTTGCTCTTTCTTTCCGATCACGAAAGTTAAGTAACGTTGGCCATGGTTAGATCGTTTCCGTGCTTTGTAAGACTTGTTAAGCCGTTGGTCCAGGGTACTGTCAATGATAGTAGTCGTTAAGTCAAGTCAGAGGCCATTTGGCGGCTTGAAAACTCTGTCAGCCAAGTTAGCCACTAACCTGGCAAAGCCTGATATAGGATTGGGTCTGGTTTGCCCTCTGGGTTGTGGAGGGCAGATGATACTCGTACATAACATCACTCCTTGTTCCCGTCGGGGTAGGCAGAGACCACAGTTCTCCACCTGCTACGATCTTGACATACTTTCCTTGCTTCCTGATGGTCGCTCTGTGTAAAAACCAGTGCCCCCGTCAAATCCCCTAGGTTAGGTAGCCGACTCCGTAACAACTATTGGCAAAAACGGAATAACGTCACAGAATATAGGGTGACTTTTAATTAGTTCCTGATAGCAAAATATATGCCTGTACTCATGATACTGAACAACTTTTCCCAAGAAACATAGGTCGAAATACGAAAAACCAAATTTGACCTCCCATATAAAATGCGCTATCAGCCGATGCAGTTTCTATGGGAGGTCAAAACTTGATTTCCGTATTTCGACCTATGTTCCTTGGGGAAAGTTGTTCAGTATCATGAGTACATTCATACCTTTTTCTATCAAGAACTAATTAACAGTCACCAGTAAACATAACGTTAGGAAAATGATGATGGTTATAAATATTATCTATTCCAAGTGGGGTCCCACAAGGTTCTTTGCTCGGTCCCCTCCTTTTTGTTATTTTTGTAAACGACATCGACCTATGCTTACGTTCACACGCTTGCTCTGTTTTGCAGATGATATGAAAATATTTTCTGTGATATCATCTGTAGAGGATGCTAGAGCCTTGCAGGCGGACCTTAGTCAGCTTGAATTATATTGTGCTGCTAATCAACTCGATTTGAACCCATCTAAATGTAGCGTAGTTACGTATTCACGAAAGCGATCCACAATAAAATTTAACTATCATCTAAAAGGTGAGCTCTTGGCGAGGGATTTAGTAGTCAGGGATTTAGTTGTATTTTATGATTCCAAGCTTATTTTTGATACACACGTCAATAATATGCTTTCTAAGGCTTACAAAGCCTTGGGATTTGTAATTCGTGCCTCAAAGGACTTTACACAGGTTAAAACATTCAAAATTATTTACTGTGCTTTTGTTCGTAGTAATCTTGAGTACGCCTCCCAGGCATGGAATCCTAGGTACGCTACTTACATCAACCGAATAGAAGGTATACAGAAAAGATTCCTACGACACGTTTGTTACAGAATTAAAGATCGCTATAACTCAGATTTGTATATTGACCTGTGTAAAAAACACCATCTACTTCCTCTTTATAAACGTCGAGAGATTGCAGATGCAGTTTTCTTTTTAAAAAATAGCTTCTGGAACTATAGATTGTCCAGACCTTCTAGCACAGATCTACCTAAGAGCTCCTAGTAGACCTCTCCGTTTCAATCCACCTGTCCACCTGCCTTCGGCTAACACTAATTATAGACGAAATTCCTTTATGTGGCGTGCGGGTAGCAACTTTAATGAATTATCCATAAAGTTTGAATTAGACCTATTCAACACGAGCATTACTTCCGTCAAACATCTGTGGACAAAAGATTTTATGAGCAGTTAATTGTTAAATATTCACCTTGTTTACCTGCGTGTCGTGGGTGCAGTCTGCTGGTTCTCTGTACGTGCAGCGTTCAGTTGTCTTTTATAGTTATAAGTTGTTTTTTATTTGTGAAAACCTATAATTGGCTTTATGCTTTTAAACTCTGTTCTTAATTTAGATGTAACGCTGTTGGTTTTCCAATAAAAGTAAAATAAAATAAAAAAATAAAATTATAATCTCTGACATTTTCTTGGTCAACAAATTAAATCAAAATTATCAGTAATAAAAATATAGAAGTTGCAAATAGCGGTAAGTCAAAACCGAGTTTACCTACTGTTATGGAAATTCGTTTTAGACGTATGCTCTATCTCGTAGGCAACTATTGGGATTTGGCCGTCGCGTGGAATTGCACAGTCCAGTACACGTTAAACTTGATACACTGAACATTGTATCCCTCTTATTTCAACCGAAATAGGACTTCGAGTTATATGCGACTTCTTAATCTCTTCATGGCTGTACAGTCAAGAGCACGCCAAGCTTGACATTCGTAGCGCGACTATAGGTCCTACGGACATTGAAATAAGAACGGTACAAAGTCCAATGCGTCAAACTTGATGTGCAAGAGCACAAGAGACTGAACGTGTAAAAAAGGTACTGCAACAAATAACGCTTTATGAATAAAAAAATATTTGCTTAGCTATTGATGTAAAAGCTTTTGTGCCCCAAATCTCATTATCAGGGAACCTGGATGCTCTGTAACGTATGTATTAACGGTACATCTTTGTCTGTAGCATCATAATATGATGTTATATGTCAAAAATTTGACATATTACTGGACTTCAGTTGTTAAATAATGATGTCATCCAAGTTCTCTATAAGCCCTTTTTACAACATAAATATCTTAAGACATCTATTACATTATCTCTTGCCGTTCTTATCAACGAAATTCACAAAAAAAGACGTTATGACTTTTTAAATGAATTTACATTTGGAACAGCATTTTGGCACGTTCGCGCGAGTTGTCGGACGTTTAAGAAATGTTTAAGAAGACGCTGCTGGCGTTTGGACGGTCGCCACACGCGTTCAGACAATGTGACGATTTACACCCTCGTCGTGACTGCCGCCCTCAGCAAAAATGTAACTTGGAAGCATTTAAAAAAATATAAAAATGGACAGCTGGGGCTTGAGTGGTCATCAATTCAGGTGAATATTCGTTCATGTCCGTCCATTGCGTCCCTTACATACTTACGCATAATTATTTGAAGTAAAGAGAGTTGTTTAACATTCATGAAATCACGCCTCTTTCTCAGGGGTAGGCAGAGACCACAACACTGCTACGATCTTGAAATACTTCCCTCGCTTCCTCTACTTTCATTGACCCTTTCATACAAGCTCATCGGTTTAGGGCAGCGGTCGGCAACGCGCGGCCCGCGGGCCGCATGCGGCCCTTGGCAATATTATATATTCTTTGCCTATACCATGCGACCCGTGACTGTTTTATAAATAAAAGTCTTAGGTATATACCTACCTGCATAAACAAATAGAGTGCATAATAATAAAGAGCACTAGCATGGAAAAAACAATGAACGTCGTGATATCTATTGTAAACTACTTTCATCACAAAAAATGGATTGACACATCGCCAATTTCAATAGTTTCTTTCAGATATGGAAGCAAATCACCGAGATGTCCTGGATTATTTTGATGTGAGATGGTTAAGTAAAGACGCATTACCGAAAAGACTTTTTGATCTCAGAAAATAAAACTATACTTTTATGAGTGAAAAAGGTAAATCTGTTCCAGAACTTACAGATCCTCCGTGGTTAATAGACCTTGGATTTTTGACAGCTTTAAATCTCGAGTTAAATACGCTGAATGTAAGACTTGAAGGAAAATACAAATTAATGTCTGATATGTACACAGATGTAAATATATTTTAAATGAAAAACAACCTGTTCTTAACACATAACAACGAAAAAAAGTAGGACCATCCTCTGAATGGCAAAAAGGCTGTGGAGGAAGCTGGTATAAATTTTAAATGGAAAAGAGATAAAACAAAATGCATTTTAATGCAGCTTCAAAATCAATTCAGCGATAGATTTGCTGACTTTGAGAAGGTGAAGGTGAGATTTTCAAAAACCCTTTTTCGTGTGATATTGAGGATGTACCTACCCAGTCATTTACAAATGAACGTGATTGATCTCCAATCTAATGACACTCTTAAAAACTCTTTCTTTGAAATATCTTGTCTTTTCTTATTATTATTTATATTTTGTCTTATCTTTCTTTGAATTATCTCTTTCAAAGATCTTGTTTATGTCATGGCAGTTTGCCATCTAATTTTGACGAATTGAAAAGGTTTGCTCGGCAAATAATTACAATATTGGTATTACTTAGTTATGCACACAAACCTTTTCGATTGTCAATTACAGAAAAAAAATAATATTCTTCTCGTGTCACAGATGAGAATTTCAGAGCTATACTAAGAATTTCCACTACAAACCTAGAAACTAACATACAACAAATAGCCACTCAAATACAGCCTCAAAAATCACACAATTTTTTGTAAAAGAACAGTTCTCATTTAAATGTTTAACAAAATTCGTTTAAAATGTTTTCGAATTTTTAATGTCACAAATACCTTTTATCAAAATTATGAACAAGTGCGCCCCGCCTTTATTTAATTTTGCCACTATGTGGCCCTAGCATGCCAAAAGGTTGCCGACCGCTGGTTTAGGGTACTTCTAACCTGGCCTTTATAGTCCAGTCGCTTAACGTCTTAAATCGCCAATTTCACCAAATTGCACCAATTTTTTTCCAGGTACTAGTTAGGTACATAGCTCTCAATTTTTTATAGCAGCCAATTCTTGAATTTTCTATGGATTTTTTTTTTGAAATTCAAGAATTGGCTCCTATCAAAAATTGAGAGCTATGTACCTAACTAGTACCTGGAAAAAATTTGGTGAAATTATAAGGCGTGTCTACGTGAAACAGCTAACTGACCGCACTATTTTTATATATTTCTGGTAGCTATGTTAGAACATCAGGTGGATATTATGGCCATCAACGAGACTTGGTTGAGGGCAGGGGAAGAAGCGCGTGCGCCATCTCCACCCGGCTACCGGTTACGCCACACCCCGCGCCCCGCAAGTATTCGTGCGCGCGGCGGCGGAGTCGGATTTTACATCAAGCGCGGCGTTAGTGTGCGCCTACTGTCTTTCCCGTCTACTCTGTCTGTTGAACAGATGTGGCTCGGCCTTAACATCAACGGCCATAAAATAGCTATTGGTACAGCATATCGTCCGCCATGGCTAAACGTTGACACATTTCTTGACGCTCTTAGCGATTCTATATCTTCTTTTTCTGTGTTCGATCACATTATTCTTGCGGGAGACTTTAACATTAACTTAATAAATGGATCCGATACCAATGTAAAAAAACTCTTAGACTTTCTAAAATATATGAATTTGTCACAGTATATTGATATTCCAACCCATTTTACTGATCACAGTGAGACACTTATTGATCTTTTATGTTCCACTACACCTCTGTTTGACGTAAATGTAGATTTTATACCTGAGTTAAGTAGCCACGCATTTATTACTTGTAGTATCCACATGAAAAAATACGTTGCACCCCCTAAATGGATTATGTACAGGCCACTTAAAGATATTGATTGTGAAAGTTTCAAAAAGGATTTAAATTCAATTAATTGGGAAGGGTTGCTTTCAGAGGATGTTAACGAAATGGTAATTACTTTCAATGCCTACTTGCTCTGCTTGTATGATCGCCATGCCCCTATTAAAATTATTTATGTTAAAGATCGTATCCAACCCTGGATAACATACAACGTTAGGGAAATGATAAAATTACGCAATGAAGCAAATGCAAGATACCACAAATCCGCGCTTAAGAAAAGCACAGATGCTTTATCACACAAGCAATATTACAAAGATTTGAAAAATATTGTTATCAATGCTTTGTTTACAGAAAAAGCCACATACTTTAAAAACCATATCCATTCAAATATAAAAAATCCTCGTTTGCTATGGAAAAATATTAAGAAAGACGTCGCCGACTTCAGAAGTAACCCTGATACTGATCTACCATCATTTCTGTCAGACCCAGACCGCATAAATAATCACTTTCTTACTTTGCCTGGTAAACAGGACATTGATATATCCCGTCTCACTTATTACGAATTCCATAGACATAGCTCTGCCTCTTTTAATTTGAAGCCAATCAGTGAAACAAACGTACTAAATATTATTAAATCTGTATCCACAAATGCGCAAGGTAATGACGGAATCTCGTTGGATATGGTGCTCTTGACACTTCCACGTACTTTAGGGATTATTACGGCTATTGTTAATAAATCCATTGAGACGAGTACCTTTCCTGAATCCTGGAAGACTGCCATAGTTAAACCGCTTCCAAAACATAATCAACCCACTCAATTTAAAGATTTACGTCCAATAAGTATTTTACCCCTTCTCTCTAAAATAATAGAAAAAGCTGTTAGTACTCAAGTCACTAGCTACCTTGAACAAAATGGTATCTTACCGCAAAAACAGTCAGGTTTCAGGAAGAGCCATAGCACGGCAACCGCTTTGATGGATGTTGTTGACGATATCTTGGCGGCTCAGGACGCGGGAGAGGGTACTATACTAACATTATTAGATTTTTCACGTGCCTTCGACACTATCAACACTTCGCTCCTATTATCCAAACTTTCCTTTTATGGATTTGACATTTCCACTGTAAAATGGTTCGCGAGCTACTTAACTGGCCGTCATCAATTTGTGCAACTTTTTGCTGGTGATGGTTCGAGTATAGTCTCAGCTACCGCACCAGTGAAAAGGGGAGTCCCACAGGGCTCTATACTTGGACCATTGCTTTTTATTCTTTATAGTTCAGATATTACATCCAGTGTTCAACATTGCAACTATCACCTTTACGCAGACGACCTTCAGCTTTATATTTCATTTAAACCTAGTGACACCCATCAGGCAGTCAGTAAACTTAATCAGGACTTATGCAGGATAAACCAATGGTGTGATGCTAATGGATTGGTCTTAAATCCCATTAAATCAAAATTTTTAGTTCATGGTACTAAAAAAAATGTTCATATTATTAAGACTTTTGACCCTAAAGTTACAATATCTGGAGAATGCTTAGAACTTGTTTCAGAAGCCCGTAATTTAGGTGTCCTCTTTGACGAACAGCTCCATTTCGAGAACCACATTCTTCAAACTGTAAGAAATTGTTTCTACAGACTTAAAGTACTATATCGTATGAGAGACTACCTCGATGTTGATTTACGCATCCGACTATGTGACTCGCTTATCCTTTCTAAGCTCACCTATGCTGATACAGTCTTTGGTGAATGTTTGCTCGCAAGAACCAAAAAGATTATACAAAGAATACAAAATGCATGTGCTCGCTTTTGTTTCCCCATACCGCGTCGCTCCCACATTACCCCATATTTGAACAAGAAAGGCCTAATGAACATGGCCGCACGTCGATCACTTCATTTTGCGTCTTTACTTTTTGGAGTTATAAAAACTCAAAAACCACCCTATCTATATAATAAACTAGAATTTTCTATTCGTCCCATCAGAAACGTAACACGTCTCACTTGCCCCAGACACAGTACAGCTGCTTTTCGTGGTAGCTTCCGATACGCTGCCACAAAATGTTGGAACAACTTACCTCCACCCATTAGGAACACTAAATCTTGTAGCACTTTTAAAAATAAACTTAAACTATATTTACTGGAAAAACAAAAACTTACTTGAGTAGCTTTACTGTGCAATAGTCTCAATTTACTCAATTATTTACTTACCCATTCTGTCTTCACTACTACAAACACACACCTTTATTATCACATAATTTTTCCTTAAACTTACTGCCACCTGTATGTATAGGTACTTAAATATATTTAACATTTAAAAAACCTGCTGTGTTAGTTTTAAGTATTTTTAAGTAGTTTAGGTATATTGGGTTTCGCGGAAGATCAGCGCTACGGTCCAACCGTAGCTTATTGCTGAGCGGGACCTTTTTGTTGCATGTGATACCTCAATTGTACCCTTAGTTTTAAGAACTTTAATGCAACAAATAAATATTTCTTTCTTTCTTTTCTTTCTTTCTTTCTATTATACATCGTGTACGGAAAGGTGTGTGTATCAGCCCATGAAACTGAACAACTTAACCTGGTCTTTGTTTAGGACGTCCTGAATTTGGTTTTGGAGTGTTCGCCGAGGCCTTCCCGTTCTAAAGGGGGGTTTGTTTATGTGGGGAAAAGTGAAGAAAGATTTGTAATTTGCACTATGTCTCAGTAAAGAGAGTTTGTAATATGTAGAAACGTGGAGTGTTCATATATTTATGTATCATTAGAGATTAAAGAAAGCTGTTAGAATAAGTATTTGATGTAGGGTGACACTATGGTGACACTCACTCTCTTAAGTAGCTACCAGTTTGTGAAAACGTTGAATAAGATTTGATTCTGCTGAATTAATATTGATTTCATTTAAATTAGATTTATTTACAACCACCAAGAGGGGAGGAAGCTCCCTGTCCTGTAGTGGACGTTTCATGGGATGTTATGATACTCTGTTTCATGTATTCTATGGTTATGATGATGATGATGACAACCACCAAGGAACAATATGAGCAAAATTTTATGGATACTTTTATAGTTTTACCTATACATTGCAGTTTAATAATAACACAAAAACAGAAACGGTATAAATAATTGTTGGCAAATCTAAATAAAAAAAAAAAGATAAAACGCCTGATGTCGTGCCGAGAAAGGAGGCCTGAATTCAGAGGTTTCACGTTCCTTGCTGAAGCTTCGTTAGTCCTAACAAAGACAATGAAGGCGGCCTGTCTCACTCCGCGTCTATATAGACATGAATTAAGTACCTACCGCGCGGCGCGCCCTACGGGCGTAATGTTTTTCGGGCTATCACACTTTTGGTGTTTACTTGTTCGATACGTTTTGCGCACTTTGTGTCAACGTACATTCATGAAACAATTATTATTTATTTTGATTCCAATTCTGGGATGTTTTTAGATAATTATAATGACGAACAGAAGTAAATTTTGTGTAGGTATTGGATGCATGAACTCTAAGAAAAAGTAAAATTTTATCTTTTTTAAGGTACTAACTGATTGTAATAAGTGTTTTTATTGTTTTTATTTATAAATAGGAACTCAGAAAATATGAGGTTATTCGTTGATATAGTGTCAAGCTTGGCGTGCTTTTGACTGTACAAGTCCAGTAACATATAATAAATTTTAGTTTGACGAATTAATGAAATAAAATAGGTATTTCAGCAATTGTAGCCGACACTGGAGTCAACCCTGGCAATCGCCAGCGTCAACTCGGTATATTAAGTTGCATTGCAAACAGGGCCCTGACGCGTGGAGTTAAGGTGCAATTTAGCTTTGACGCGCTATGTTTAGGTATATAAAAAGGCGGCTTTTTCCAAGATCAAAGGAGTGCGACTTCTGTAAATTTGTTTACTGATGAAGGCTAAAAAATTTTATTATGTCGGATATTGAGTTACCAATTTAGAAATTTAATTGCATTGATGTAGTTATATTATTTTGTTAACTTTTTGACTCAAGAATTTCTTTTCTTATTTCTCATTGTAATTTGTTTTGCTGTCTGTTAAGTTGATTGCGATATCATTTGAATATTTTCATATGCCGAATAATTTGTTCCCTTATTTGATACATTGACGATAAAAAAAAACTAATGTAATTCAAAAGTCATAATCAAAATCATAACTCTCCTTTTTGCCCCGGCCGGGTTAAAATTAAAAATATAAGCGTGTCAAAAATAACCTATTAGATTTTTTTTTAACTAAGAGCCAGTTGCACAAAGCGTCTAGTTAGTAAAGTTAATCATTCTTCAAATCTATTGCTGTCACTTTCTTTATCAACAAAACAGAAAGAGTCAGCAATATACTTAAAGAAGCGTTAACTTTAAAGACGCTTTGTGCAAGTGGTGGTTTGTCAGTAGCGCCCCCCTTACCTGCCTGTAAGGAGAACCCAAGAAGGTTTTAGCCCACGCTTCGCTTTTGGGCCGGTATTTCACTGGGACACCACGGTGGCACGACTGGTTGCGCCACTGGTGTCCGGACACCAGTAAAGACACCAGAGTCGCCACACCCTGCGGCCACAGTATTAAGGGCTATATTTCACTGGGAGTGGTAGCGCGACCAGTATCCGAACTGGTTGCGCCGCCAAATCGGTTGCGCAACCAAACGGACACCAGGTGAGTAACTCTCTATAGAGCTGTATACATTTTGTTGGTAGCGGCGACTGGTTGCGCTGCCATGGTGTCCCAGTGAAATACCGGCCTTAGGATCCATTCCAAACCTTTTTAGGAAAATTGGCAAGAGTTTTGTCGATGGGAAGATAAAGAAAATTATGACAAACTTATTTATTCTTAAAAATATCGTTATCATAAATAGAGTTACAATATTTACGGCTCAAAAGAAAGCTGTTACATACATTGTTTCATTCAAAAGCTAAAAGCTGGAAATATCCCTGCCTCGAAGTAAATTTTAAAGGGAACGTCACACGGCAGCCACTAATTTTAATCAGGAGTGAAAATATACGGGCCTAGTTAATAAAACGCTCCCCATTTTGCGCGAGAGCCTTCTAATGACTTATGAAGCCTAACGGTTCGTTCACACGGAACGCTGATGAAAGTCGTTTACAGCAGGAAAATAGCCGATTTTAGTCGCAATAAACACATTTACCTTCTGTAATTTTTTCCTGGTATAATTTAATTCTATGTTGAGTATTATATGTAAGGTATCTCAAAGGAAACTTTAGCCAATACAGTAAAAGTTGGGTAACGGAAACGCAAATAAAGTATATGGCTCGCCAGACTAAATCAATCGAAAGTAACTGTCTGTTTGTCTATCTCTCTGTCGCATGCTCGTTTTCACGGTTTTGCCATCGACTCTATTTTCGTGAAATTAAGTAAAGTGATTGCATCTGTAGTCAAACACTGAAATACCATTTTTCTTTTTTTTATACCACGGCAATGAAGTTACGCGCAACAGCCAGTAATTTTATTCTCTCATTATTAACACATGATCAAGGTACCAGGTCGATATCGGCGGGTAAATTTATTGTTCCTAGGGTGCACAATTACTATGGCGATCGAACGCTTAACAAACGTCTACCGTACCTTATGAACGGTTTGCCCCCTGACATTAGGCATGAACCGAATAAAAACAAATTTTCGAAATTGTTTAAACAACATTTATTGAATAGTTTAGCCTAGCTTAACTTAATAGTTGTTCTTATAATTAATCTAATTAATTTTAGTTCATAAGATTTTGTCAAGACTGCGTTCCCGCAGTCAAACTGTATTAACAGTTTTGCGGGTGCTTGTTTAGTTTTTAAGAAAAACTGTAACATTTTTTAATAAATAAATTCTATCTATCTATCTATTAAAAGTAAGGAAAAACAAGAAAGAATACGACATAAGAAGCGCTTAAACAAACATAGAACTCAGTACAAGGTCAGCACACTATAATTTAAGAGGAATAAACTCACATTAAGATGCGATTTAAATACACACGTATAAAAATCGAGTAGTCTGTACGGCCCGTTTTCAAGTTCGCCAAGCGTAAGTGCGGGCATACCGTATCAGGTATGGTAGGTTGAGGTTGGGCGAACAAAGGTACACTAGTACAACCTCCCACTATAAGCTGAGACACGATTCCTTTAGTAATACTTATATTGTAAGACTGCTTTACACTGGTTAAGTTTAGCTCAACTTGCTGCCGACGTCCCTACTACGCTAAAAGAAGGTTAGGTTTAATTATGAAGTCACTTTGGCGTTTGTGATGTGATGATTATATTTACTATCCCTTAAATGTATCAGATGCTCATATGGTGTATTTTGTGGGTGAAATAGATCCACGGACGTGATCTGATCACCCGTCTGCGCGAGCCGCGGCGTCCCGAGTAGAAATAATGGTGTATTTTTGTTGATATAAATTTTTGTTTAGTATCAGCTTTTGTACTTCACCATAACATCCCTTGAAACGTCCATTGCAGGATAGAGAGCTCCCTCCAAAATTCCACCAAAAACCCTTGGTACTTTGGAAGAGGATTACCATGTTTGTAAGCGGTGCGGCTGGCGACCGCTGTTGTTGGTGAGCGCAGTGTGCAATCCTGCAATCCTCCGGTTCATAAACCCTTAGTCGCCTCTTGCAACACCCTTACTATTCTTTCCGGCATCACACGGGCGTAAGTATGTCGTTACTTGATATTGATAAACTTTGCCCGGCGAGCTCAGTCGGCAAGCATGAGAAATCATGTATGAAAGAGATAAAAAGGAGCTTCACGTTTTTCGAACTAATTTATTTCCTTATGCCTATGGGCTTTACGAAGGCTGTGTTGTTCAGTTTTTTCACTCTGACACCAGGGTTTGTTAGGTCGGTCATCGACCTTGCAACCCTCACGATATGATGATGATGGTTACATACTAGAATGTTTGCTCTGATAAAAAAGCCTTTATGTAAGAATTCCACGAACATTTCATTGTCGCAGTCATAAAAGCATTATCGTCATTATTCAACGCGGCCGGTCGTTGTGGCTGGCTAGACGAACCCGTAAAACGTTTTATGACTGCCAGCAATATGACGAGTGTACTTTTAAATAATTTTTAATGGATTTGGCACGAATTTTAATGTAGGAAATTTTTATTCACAAAAATGACTATAGTTCGTTGGTCTTAAGAATGCAGTGACGCGTCGCTTTCCGTCGCTGGTAGGCAAGCCCCGTAACGAATCAGGTCGCTTAAAATTATTAAGGCAATTGCACAATGGTGTCGATTCTGGCATACCCAAAATAAAACTAAACAAAATTTGACAGGTCTAAAAATTATGCTGTCTTTTATTAGTCTGTAGGGAGTAACAAAGCCAGCAACACTTTTAAAACTGTCAAATTTAGTTTAGTTTTAGTTTGGGTCTGCCAGAATCGACACCAATGACTAACTAAAGGTAAACCATCGAAATAAGCGGTTGTTTCGTTTGTGTGTTACCCAAAAACCTATATAAAAAAAGTAATTTTTCTTAAATTTTAACTCCTTTGTGAATACATCTTTACCTTGCATTTGCATAAATGACTTACTGCTTTCTTAAAGCGGACGAACTATAAGTGAATCTTGTAAAGAGCTATACCAAGCCGCTGGGTTGTTACAAGTTACAACTACACGACAAAGCCGCTGGGTTCTTCTAACCGAAATTATAGTAGGGCAAGCATTAGGGCCGGTTCCCACTTGTCGTGTGTCGGATCCGTTTAATAATCGGAGGTTCCAGTGGTAGAGCATTTTATATGAAGTTATTCACAATCGTCCGACAACGATTTTGTGTCGGATCCGACAAGAAAGGTCGTGTGTTTTGCTGCTGTTCACATTCGGATGTCATGCGGGCCGATGCAGATGCACAAACACCCGATTAAAATCGGAATCCGATATCCGACAAGTGGGAACAGAGGCGCCGACACACGATTAAAATCGGAATCCGACACAGTGGCAACCAGCTCTTAGGGTGAATTTCCACCAGTGCTGCGTGAGATAGCTAAGCTGTGAGCTGGAAAATTCCAGCCAACAGGATTGCTCCATTTGACAGCGCATTTGACAAGCTAGGAAAATGGCGCAATCCTATTGGTTGAAATTTTCCCAGCTCACAGCTTAGCTCGCTCGCACAGCACTGGAGGAAAAACAGCCTTACGCTTTAGCAAAAAAAGCAGCACCCCCCTTTTTCAGGCGAACTTAGCATAAACGCCGTGGGTGCCATCTTTACTTGTCATATTTTAGGCCGCGGGCACAAACCGGCGGGTCTCAGCTTTGGTGTGTATGTAGCAGGCAAATTGTATGATACGTAAATTTACATTATACCTTGGAATTCTACAAAATGTCGAAAAACTTTTAATTTGTCAATTTACATAATTCCGGGGCATTTCACAAATCGGCGCGTAATTCGTTCGTGGTCGAAAGATAACCTAACCCGACCTAACCGATCCCTGCTCGAGATTTGCCTGCGACATGTAGAACTTAGAAAACAAAAGAAGGCAATTTTAAATTTGTACATTGATTGATTAATACAGATTGAGATTTTACTAAAACAGCTTTCCGAATCTACCCGGTCCAAAATCCAGCTCAGAAACTTACAAGTTCAACTAAGTTTTTGTGACAAGCCAAGTCGAGTTACTCGAGCGTTCGCAACAGCAATTCTGCGAACACTCGACTTGACATTGCGAGTGAGTGCTTAATAGAGTTTCTTAACTCGCTGCGTCGGTTCATATCTGATTAGAGTTGGTTTATTTAGATGTTTGCAAGGAATGTATTTGCAAAAGAAACGAATATCACCAAAAATGTACGAAAATGCCTAATGAAATAGGAACTTTTGAACTTAACTTACATAAGACTCAATTTAGTAGGCAGGCAATTTTATGACCAAATACTGTTTTTTTGAAGTGAAAACTTCTTTAGCGGCGCTTGGCACTTTTTAAGATGGGTAAGAAATGTTAAACTCGCATCAGATCATCAGATGTCGCGTCAAATCCGTAGCCCGGTCGAAAAAGCGTCAACTGTCAACCGTATTGTTATTACAATACGGGTTTTTATTCAGTGACATCAAATAAGTAATAAGTTGCTCGCGCAATGGTGCAATTGACCCTTACAAAAAGCATAATATTTAAAAATGCAAGTTTTCACTTCTGTCGGCACTCCCGGAGTGCAACCCGTCCTTTTCTTTGTGTACACTGAGAAAAATAAGCTACTTAAATTAGCTACTTACGTAAGTAACTTGGACATCACTACTTACAACGATCCAGCATACTTAAAAACCGGTTCTACATACTTAGAAATTGTGCAACTTACTGTAGCGTTTATGAGCAACACCGTGTTCCATAATGGTAATGCGTATAACGAAGTCGCATACTTATGTACTGGTAGAACAACATTCTTTTAGTCAGGGCCACGGAAATACGTACGAAAGTACTCAACACAATTACACATACTTGTCCCGGCTCCATAATTACGTACGTCGCCTACTTTTATAATGTCTCTCGATAAGTGATATTCGTTATTTTATGAAATATACTTATGAAGATATGCCGCTCACATGCAACGTATAATAGGTAGCCAGGGTACATTTTTTTATCTGTTTGGCCTACTTATGTAAGTACATATTAACCAAAAGGTCATTGGTCGGAGAAAGTCCACTAATGGACAGGAAGCTCCCCCAGAATTTTATAGGCAACGCCGTTTTATAAGTACCCGGTATATCATTGTAACTATGCGATGCACTCGTATGAGAGGTTGTAGCACAATTACATAAGTACTCGGCTTCTTTAGAAAAGCTTGTTATCAACGTAGACAACATCATGATGAGTAAATATGCCGAATCATTATAAGTATGCGGCATACTTACAAAGAGAGTCTTGCTACGTCTCAAACGTAGCAAGCAGCATAATTATTTAAGTACGCAGCCTCCTTACATAAGCATGCAAGGTACATATAATACGTAGACAGCATCATGATGAGTAGATATGCCGAATCGTTATAAGTATGCAGCATACTTACAAAGAGAGTCTTGCTACGTCTCAAACGTAGCAAGCAGCATAATTATTTAAGTACGCAGCCTCCTTACATAAGTATGCAAAGTACGTACAGTACGTAGACAGCATCATGATGAGTAGATATGCCGAACAATTATAAGTATGCAGCGTACTTACAAAGAGAGCGTTGCTACGTCTCGAACGTAGCAAGCACAATTATTTAAGTACCCAGCCTCTTTACAAAAGTATGCAAGGTACGTACAATACGTAGACAGCATCATGATGAGTAGATATGCCGAATCATTGTAAGTACGCAGCATACTTATAAAGAGAGTGTTGCTACGTGTAGAACGTAGCAAGCACAATTATTTGAGTACCCAGCCTCCTTACATAAGTATGCAAGGTACGTACAATACGTAGACAGCGTCATGATGAGTAGATATGCCGAATCATTGTAAGTATGCAGCATACTTATAAAGAGAGCGTTGCTACGTGACGAACGTAGCAAGCACAATTATTTAAGTACCCAGCCTCTTTACAAAAGTATGCAAGGTACGTACAATACGTAGACAGCATCATGATGAGTAGATATGCCGAATCATTGTAAGTATGCAGCATACTTATAAAGAGAGTGTTGCTACGTGTCGAACGTAGCAAGCACAATTATTTGAGTACCCAGCCTCCTTACATAAGTATGCAAGGTACGTACAATACGTAGACAGCATCATGATGAGTAGATACGCAGAATCATTGTAAGTATGCAGCATACTTACAAAGAGAGTGTTGCTACGTGTCGAACGTAGCAAGCACAATTATTTGAGTACCCAGCCTCCTTACATAAGTATGCAAGGTACTTACAATACGTAGACAGCATGATGATGAGTAGATATGCCGAATCATTGTGAGTATGCAGCATACTTATAAAGAGAGCGTTGCTACATGACGAACATAGCAATCACAATTATTTGAGTATCCAGCCTCCTTACATAAGTATGCAAGGTACTTACAATACGTAGATAGCATCATGATGAGTAGATATGCCGAATCATTGTAAGTATGCAGCATACTTATAAAGAGAGCGTTGCTACGTGACGAACGTAGCAAGCACAATTATTTAAGTACCCAGCCTCTTTACAAAAGTATGCAAGGTACGTACAATACGTAGACACCATCATGATGAGTAGATATGCCGAATAATTATAAGTATGCAGCGTACTTACAAAGAGCGCGTAGCTACGTCTCGAACGTAGCAAGCACAATTATTTAAGTACCCAGCCTCTTTACAAAAGTATGCAAGGTACGTACAATACGTAGACAGCATCATGATGAGTAGATATGCCGAATCATTGTAAGTATGCAGCATACTTATAAAGAGAGTGTTGCTACGTGTCGAACGTAGCAAGCACAATTATTTGAGTACCCAGCCTCCTTACATAAGTATGCAAGGTACTTACAATACGTTGACAGCATCATGATGAGTAGATATGCCGAATCATTGTAAGTATGCAGCATACTTATAAAGAGAGCGTTGCTACGTGACGACCGTAGCAAGCACAATTATTTGCGTACCCAGCCTGCTTACATAAGTATGCAAGGTACTTACAATACGTAGACAGCATTATGATGAGTAGATATGCCGAATCATTGTAAGTATGCAGCATACTTATAAAGAGAGTGTTGCTACGTGTCGAACGTAGCAAGCACAATTATTTAAGTACCCAGCCTCTTTACAAAAGTATGCAAGGTACGTACAATACGTAGACAGCATCATGATGAGTAGATATGCCGAATCATTGTAAGTATGCAGCATACTTATAAAGAGAGTGTTGCTACGTGTCGAACGTAGCAAGCACAATTATTTAAGTACCCAGCCTCCTTACATAAGTATGCAAGGTACGTACAATACGGAGACAGCATCATGATGAGTAGATATGCCGAATTATTATAAGTATGCAGCGTACTTACAAAGAGAGCGTTGCTACGTCTCGAACATAGCAAGCACAATTATTAAAATACCCAGCCTCTTTACAAAAGTATGCAAGGTACGCACAATACGTAGACAGCATCATGATGAGTTGATATGCCGAATCATTGTAAGTATGCAGCATACTTATAAAGAGAGTGTTGCTACGTGTCGAACGTAGCAAGCACAATTATTTAAGTACCCAGCCTCCTTACATAAGTATGCAAGGTACGTACAATACGGAGACAGCATCATGATGAGTAGATATGCCGAATAATTATAAGTATGCAGCGTTCTTACAAAGAGAGCGTAGCTACGTCTCGAACGTAGCAAGCACAATTATTTAAGTACCCAGCCTCTTTACAAAAGTATGCAAGGTACGTACAATACGTAGACAGCATCATGATGAGTTGATATGCCGAATCATTGTAAGTATGCAGCATACTTATAAAGAGAGCGTTGCTACGTGGCGAACGTAGCAAGCACAATTATTTGAGTACCCAGCCTCCTTACATAAATATGCAAGGTACTTACAATACGTAGACAGCATCATGATGAGTAGATATGCCGAATCATTGTAAGTATGCAGCATAGTTATAAAGAGAGTGTTGCTACGTGTCGAACGTAGCAAGCACAATTATTTAAGTAACCAGCCTCTTTACAAAAGTATGCAAGGTACGTACAATACGTAGACAGCATCATCATGAGTAGATATGCCGAATCATTGTAAGTATGCAGCGTACTTACAAAGAGAGCTTTGCTTCGTCTCGAACGTAGCAAGCACAATTATTTAAGTACCCAGCCTTTTACAAAAGTATGCAAGGTACGAACAATACGTAGACAGCATCATGATGAGTAGATATGCCGAATCATTGTAAGTATGCAGCATACTTATAAAGAGAGTGTTGCTACATTTTCGCTAGGTATGCAGCGACCGCGTGATTAGCACAGGTACCTACAGTCAAGGGCACGTCAAGCTTGACACTTCTTGTATCAATAACCGCGAGGGCTAGAGTCGCGCTGCAAGTGTGAAGCTTGACCTGCCCTGGGCTGTACCTGAAGGTAAGATATGCGGAAGGGCTCCCGCCCACGACCGTTTTTTTTAGGACAGTAAATCGGACAAGTTATTCCTCCGATTTCACGACCGATTTTGTGACTGACTCAACGCACACGGTCCCTTCCGATCCGTAGGTATACAGTATCGAAACTGAAGTATCGATAGTGTTGTTCCTGCCTACACTATCGACACTTTAAAAATATCGACACAGATGTAAAAACAATATAATTACAATTACTTACCTACCTACAAGGTACGCACAGCAGCAAATAAGTAGTAACAAAACCAGCTGGTAACTATAAGCTGAAAAAGGGGTACGCTATTTTCTTCTTTCTTAGTAGTCTGTATAAAGTACAGACCCGCTCAAGGTCAAAGTGTTACTAACCTAATGTGCGGGTACTACTAGGGTGGCGGTTATTGGTCAAACATACCAAGAAGGTAGGTGAAAAATGGCCGCCATCTTGATTTCTTTTTGTTTCTGGATCGATTGGCGTCAAAATTGATATCTGTGGGTCCGAGAGGACTCTTATAACGAATCTGATGACAGATTTGAAAAAAAAGGTCGCCATCTTGAAATTCTTTTTCCTGGACCAATTGCTTTCAAAATCGATATCTGAGGATCCGAGTGACCTCTCATAACGAATCTAAATTGGAAAAAATGGCCGTCATCTTGAATTTTTTTGTTTTTGGACCGATTGCTTTCAAAATCGAAATTTGAGGATCCGAGTGGCCTCTCATAACGAATCAACTGTAGAAATTGGAAAAAATGGCCGCCATCTTGTTTTTTTTGTTTCTGGACCGATTACTTTCAAAATTGATATCCGGGGGTCCGAGAGGAGTCAAATAACAAGTCTGATGACAAAATTTAAAAAAAAGGTCGCCATCTTGAAATTCTTTGTCCCTGGACCGATTGCTTTCAAAATCGATATCTGAGGATCCGAGTGGCCTCCCATTACGAATCAACTGTAGAAATTGGAAAAAATGGCCGCCATCTTGCTTTTTTTGTTTCTGGACCGATTACTTTCAAAATTGATATCCGGGGGTCCAAGAGGACTCAAATAACAAGTCTGATGACAAAATTTTAAAAAAAGGTCGCCATCTTGAAATTCTTTGTCCCTGGATCGATTGCTTTCAAAATCGATATCTGAGGATCCGAGTGGCCTCCCATTACGAATCAGCTGTAAAAATTGGAAAAAACATTAGATTCGTTATAGAGTCCTCTTGGACCCACGGATATCGATTTTAAAGGCAATCGGTCCAGAAACAAAAAAAAATCAAGATAGCGGCCAATTTTCTGACGCTGCTGCCCATCCTCCGGTTTGTAAACCCTTAGTCGCCTCCTACGACACCCACGGTTAGAGATGGGTTGGTACTATTCTTTGCCGGCACGCTACACGGACAACTGAACCGTTGGCTACGGAACCCTAATAAAAAGCAACTTCTTCTCATAATATTTTCTTTGTGTTTCTGTCATGGTACCTGTTTATTCTAACCTGTATTGCACTAGGCAGGTCTTTTTTTTCTACTTCTTCGATCAAAATGTCGATATCAATATCCATCATGACACAACAAGCACATCCCTAAGTGGCCGACTGATTTCGTGACCGCGACGGTGAGTAGGTAGTGTGCTTTGAAGTATGCATTTACTTACGTATGTTCCATTTCTCACCGATAATCGGATCGGCCGCGACGTCCGATTTCATTTCTCACCGACTTTTTGTAGGTCGTGTGCGTTGAACTATGGCAATCAATGCGTTCCATTTTTGTCCTACAAAAAATCGGTCACCGATTTACGGTCGTGGGCGGGAGCCCGATACCGCGCGAAATTTGTTGGTACAAATTTGGCTTGAGATTGACACTCGCAGTGCGACTTTCGTCTCTACAGAGATTAAGATAAGCGCGATACATAGGTACAAAGGCCAATGTGTCAAGCTTAACGTGCTCTTGACTGTACGTGATTGCTAAAACCTAACCTAACTCCTGAATGTAATGGATCCTAAAGCTAGTACCTAGGTAGGTGCCTATTTATGTGCGTACCGGCGGTAGGTAGGTAGGTACCTACTACACACGGTGCAAGTATGTAAAGTAACGTAGGTACAGTCAGATCAAGCTTGACACAATATTGGACTTTGTAGGACTCATTTCAGTAGACATATGGGCTTGAGTCGCATTGCGAGTGTGTATCTTGACTTGTCGCTGACTATACTTACTTATTTTTCGAGTGACTAGACGCCAGTGACTATACTTAGCTAGATAGGTAGGTAGGTTACCTAAATTTTCCTTCAGTAATTTGTGTCATATAATGTTGCCTAGGTAGGTAATTTGCTAATAAAAAAACATTTTAAATCAGTTGGAGATAAATTCTTTTGTTATTTATTGTTCATTCATACATTGCTCCACATTGTTAACATCCGAGACGAGAAACTATTGAAAGCGCGGGAAACGTAGGTATAGAACATGCGAAGGCGCGATAGTCCGGTCCGGCCGGCTACGCAGCCGCGGGGCGCACCGTGCGGTAGGTAGGTACTTATAGGTACCTACTTAATTCATGCCTAGACGCGGAGTGAAACAGGCCTGGCTTAGCAAGAATATATAGGTAATAGTAAAGAATAGCTTAGCTCAGGTACCCTTAGCACCTACTAGAAAGCTGTAATGTAGGTAGGTACCTAAACTCCAAAAGTCCTGCGCGGTCAAGGCCACCAGGCGAAAGACCCAGTTTAAGGCGCTGTCCGGTCATGGAGCGATGATGGGGAGGCAGTGATAACTCGATGGTGGTCCTATAAATAGACTTTATTGTTTCTAAAAAAAAGGTTGGTAGGTATATTGAAACCCTCGGCACGCGAGTCAGACTCGCACTTAACCGGTTTTTTTTATCAAACTGGTTGCCCACCTAGTACCTACCTAGTTGGCAGGTAAAGCTATTGACCACAATCACAGCCGCCACCGCAAGCCATTTTCCTAAAATAGTAGGTAGGTAAGTATAAAGACAATAGACAGAATGGTGCAATTTATATTTTCTCTTGAAACTTGACAACTCCACTAACTGGTCGCGAACTGGCGTACCTACAATAGGTACCTACATGTAGAACAAAAAACTCCAACATGTTCATTCATTTTATGACTTTGGTAGGTAGGTACCTATTCACTTCCAGGCTAGGGAAAACTAACAAACTCATTACGAGGTCAGACCTCCCATAGAAACTGCATCAGCTGATCGCGCATTTTGTATGGGAGGTCAAAATTTTTTTTTCGTATTTCGACCTATGTTCCTCAGGGAATGTTGTTCAGTTTCATGGGCAGATTCACATCCTTCAGGGTTGATATACCCTTTCTGTTACACCTTGTATATGATGTAGTTAAAAGGAAAACTATCAGAGGTAAGTTGACTTCACAGGTTAATGAGCTGAGCAATAGCAAGACTCTAGGTATGACTTCGCCGAGCATTGGGAAGTGAAAGTTTATGTTATGAACGATATAAAACTTGCTTTGCGATAAAAAATTCTAAAGAAACTACGGAACCCTATATATTGGTGCACTTGGCCGGTTTTTATTATAACTACCAACCATCACAACTAACAAAGGCGTAGATAGATACCTATAACAACAGGATATAATCTGCCCATGAAACTCAACATCTTTTCCGATAGAACATAGGTAGAAACATACGAGAACAACGTTGAACTTCCCATAGAGGTAGGCCTATATGGGAAGTCATGCTTTTTTTCGTATATACCTATCGATCTAAGTTGTTCAGTTTGAGAGTCAATCCTTCACGGTCATTATAGGTACAGTCAAAAGCAGGTCAAGCTTGACATTCACAGTGTGACTCTAGCCCGTGCGTACATCTACTGAAATAACGGTACAAAGTCCAATGTGTCAAGCTTGATGTGCTCTTGACTGTACCTACCCTGTTACACTTTGTTTTTTCATTCATTTCCAAATTACCTATACCTACCTAAAATAATTTCGAAATTTGCTCCAACATAGGTACCTAACTATTATGTACCTACCTAAAATTGCCCCTCTCACGTGTCGCGGGAATAATTTCCGTATTTAACGTTCGTATGTATCCAGGTTACTTTATTAGATAGGTCGGTTACTTATAACGGTGCTGCTTACTTAAATAAGTATGCTGTTCCATTTAAAACTCGAGACGCTTTCGCGCCTTTTTCATTCAGTGTTGCAAGGAGTGTGACAATCACATAACTTTGCTTCAAAACCCTGTCGTGACTTTATAAGTTAAACTTTATGCCATAACCCAAACGCTAGCTTACTCTTCCAATAAATAAGCGTAATAACGTTTTCTCCACATTTGTTCTGATGTTAATTAAAATAAGACGCGCCGCCGCCGCGCCGTCAATATATTGCAGTCATACAGTTTTTTTCGGATATTTTTTTTCTATGTAGTTGGCAACATTCTCTTTCGTTTCTTTCCTTCCGCTGCGCTCGCGGCGTCAGCGTGCAAAGAGTAGTGTGTAGTGTGTCGGTCGGCCATTATTCACTTTGCGTGAATGCAGTAATTATATCCTCATGACTGACAGGAATTTGATGAAAAGTGACTAAAAAGTGATACCTAGGTAGGTACGTTGAGTTGTAGTCATATCATCGCGCTGCGTTGCAAGTGGTACCTACTTGCTGGAAGCCAGAACTTGGATTACAATAAATACAAGCACAGGTAGGTTCATACATAATCAATTAATCATCTGTTTAATCTATCTAATTAGCCCACATCAGCCCACTGGCGGGCATAGGCCTCTTCTTTTTTGTGCCACGGCGTCTGTGCCGTAGCCGCCCAGCACCACCAATTTGAGACAATTTCATCTGACCATCTGGCAAGTGATAGGTACCCAGATGATAACACAGCCCTAGTGTGAAAGTGTGTTTGGGGTCCCTAGCTAGACGGTCAAAATGTGGGAACTAAAAGTCAGACCTCAAATAAAATAAACATTCAGTTAAATACTATTTTTGTGTAGAATCGCGAGTCCAGAGCCTAGTTCAGTCTGTGACGACTAAATTAAAAGTCTTTCTTCTTAAGCAAGCTTGTCAAGCATGTAAATGCTTGTCAAGTAATTTAAACCGAGTAATTTTGTTATTTCATTAGGTATTATGTTATTTTTAATTATTTCTGAAACAATTAGTTCTGAAATAAATTAATCATTCATTCATTGCTAGAGTCAAGCTGTCTTATTTATTATTTATTTAACAGGAATATAACATGAAGTATGAAGAATGTCTCCGCTCATTAGGGCTGGAAGAATATATTCAAGCATTCCATGGTAGGTACCTATATTTATATCATGCCGACAAAGCATAAAAATCACTTACCAAATTACATGTTGATAGTTATGATATAGATATGATGATAGTGATGTTAGATTTTCATGTTGTGTGGCTAGACCTTTGGTCAGATTCTAAGAAGTGATGGTTCCTGTTTTTTTTTAAACATGATAATTTATCTATCTACCTAGGTACCTACTTATGCATGTTTGAGTCAGTTGATTAATTCTTGAGTCAATTAATTTAATTAAACTGTTTTTTAGACAACGACATTGATGAAGAATCTGTTCTATTACTGGGCGAAACAGAATTAAAAGATCTGATTCCAAAAATTGGACCACGCCTGAAATTCAAGAAACTAATTGATGACATAAATTTGACAGCGCAGCTGGATCTCACATTAACAGCTGTAAGTTCTGGTTCTTTGTATTCCAATGAGAGACTTTCGCAGACAGGTGTCAACTGAGTATTAATAAGTGTCGATAGATGGTACTGAAATTATTTTCTCTCATTTAGGTAGGTACCTATACCTACTACAAAGGTTGACACAAGAAAAAAAAAATCTGCCTTGTTTTTATGTTGGGTAATCTGCCGTACTACCTGTTCTAATAATACAGCCCTCGGACTGAAATACAGACGACATAGGCTTAGTAATAGGGCTCCGTTTGGGCCCTTCGGGTGTATTTATATGATGGTACGGAACGGAACCCTCCGTGCGCAAGTCCGACTCGCACTTGGCCGGTTTTTTTTTTCAATTCTTTTTATTTATCTATATTTTTGTATGATGAATGACTAAATTCAATTATTTATTGCTTTTCAGGACACATTCATGTCTGGAAATAAAGATGTGTGCAAAATAACTAAATCAGGATCTGAAACATCTGTAGATGAGCCGAGTGATGAAAATCATACACCTGTAACTGCGAAATCTGCTGCCCAAGAACATCAAAATACTGTAAGTGATTTAAATGTGATTTTGTTTAATTTGTCCCTTCCACGGTTAGGTTGTATCAATAAAGAATCATGTAAATATATTAAGTACCTACCTATTATGAAAACTCCGTGCCACACAGCTCTGTGCCTTATTAAGATGGGGCAGTTATATTGTAAAGATTACATGAAATGCCCTCTGTAATTGTGAAAGTGTGTTTGTTTGTTTGTCCTTCTTTCTTTAATGCAGGTGTAAAAAAAATTGTAAGCACTATTTTAGTATGCTCCTTAGACCATTAACTGAACAAGTAAATTGTGTTCGGATAGTTCTACAAACTACACATTCTATAAACTACATTATTTTTACTAGGCGGCTATTTCGCATCATCAGGCAGGATCATGGTAGCCTAGTTGGTTAAAGCGTCTCTGGTACTGACGGAGAAGACGCAGGTTTGAATCCTGCCTGTGGTTGTGAAATTTTTTATTTTATAGCTTTTAAGGCTAAATTAGTGCTTATTATTTTTTACACCCTGCATAGAGATAATGATCTCTCAGCCCGGAGAGTAGATATTGGAGGGCTGAGAAATAGAGCGATAATTACAGAAAAAATTCTCCTTCCTCTCGTCTCATAACGGAGCCGAAAGGTGACCAAGTGACCATAATATGGACTAGTCTTATAAAAATACATAATAAATTGTTTGTTTCAGGTGAAAAATATTCTAAGCGTAATTATTTAAATTCAATTTTTTTATTTGTAGGTTGTGTACTGTAGATTTAAGTAGGTAGATTAAATATTTCGTAGCAGCCTGTAGTTGTATAGTTTATAGACCAAGAAAAATATAATTTGTCCCTGCATAATTCCTGCAACTTCTTGTGGTGGTTCCTTAAAAAACTACCTTTCATTGTAGAGTTCCGTACCCAAAGGATAAAAAATGGGACTATTAATCGGTCTGTCAGTGGACTGTATCTCATGAACCGTAATAGGCAAAATTTAAGTTACTAGGAACCTCCAGCCAGCAGGACACTTCTGAACCACATGATTGAAATTTTACCTGAAGGAACAGTGATAGAAGAATGTTTTCTTCTGGGATTATGTAGAAGTGATTTTTAAAACCATTTTGATGTTTATCACTCGTGTGGTAAGAAAGTATCCCGCTGGCTGGAGGTCAACTATAAAAGCACTTTTTTCTCTACCAGGAACAAATTTAATTAACGCATAATTCGATAGAGCAACCGATTGCACCGGAGGGACATCTGAAAGTAATTTCAGGTCTCTAAGACAGTTGGTCCCGCTAGGTGTAGGTTAGGTAGACACACATAAATACTGTATTTTTGTTTAAAAAAATATTCAACAACAAAGGAATGTCAGCTTTAAAAAAAATTGTTGGGGCTGTATCTCATGAACCGTAATAGGTAGACAGCTGAAATTTTTACAAGTTATGTAGGTATATCTGTTGCCGCCATAACAAAAAATAATAAAAATAAAACTTAAGGGGGGCTTCCCTAATAAAAACGTGTTTTTAGGCGATTTTATTTGTTTTAGCTCTATTGCTAAAACGGGAACATTTACAAGCGTGAAAATTGGTATACTATTTGCCCCAATTTTCACAAATTTATGTTTTTGATGGGATCACCTTTACTCTCCTCTTTCTTACGTATAGTGTTTATTTTGCTATTGTTTTTGCTTACAGAGGACGATCCAGAGTCTATCACAAACGTCTGCCTAGTGCTGCTGACTTATATCATCAATATTTCGCCGGCCAGGAAGAAGAAAGGTAAAGAGATTATCAAATTTTCACGCTCCGAGATGACCTCTGCCTTTATAAATCAAGTCGCATCTGAAGCTGATGTAACACCGTCAATCCTAGAACGCAGGGAAATATTGACCAAACAGCAACGGTCAATGCAACCCTACGTCATATATGTAGGAGAAAACTGTACTCAAATAAGAGCATCGTATGTTGTCATTAACGACACTGTATACAATTTTTCGAAACTCATCACAGCTGTAGACTGCGCGTTCAAAATATTCCACTCAACCGGGGCCTGCTACCCGGAGCAGTGTGATGATGTTTGGTTGTTTATCCAATTAGGATTTTTCAATATTCATACCAAATACGATAGGAACACTCAAGTTGTTAACAGTCTGATGTCCGACCTGGGACTTATTTGTGACAAAAAGTAGTTTTTATAAAAAAATATGGTTTTTATTTGTTATTACTGCAAAGAAGGTATTTCATCTTCTCCGTCCCTGTTAATTAAACACATAAGATATTTTTGTAAATCAACTGGAAGAAATTCTAATTTTCACTGTGGTGAACAAGGGTGTTTCCGCCATTATTTATCTATTGATTCATTTAAAAAACATTTAACACGAGATCACCAGTTAGATCGACAAAATAATGATGTAGTTACTCCTTTGGAATGTTTGGTATTACCATCATCATATTCATCATCATCAACGACAACAGAAATTGCAGCAGTTCAAAATATTAGACCAGAAAATGAAACGCATATGCTTCATGCATCGAATTTCATATCTTCCTTGTACGCTAGTTCCACAATACCGCGTAAAATTGTGCAAGACATCGTAGAAAATATTCAAATTTTTTTTTCTAGATCGGAAAGCATTTTAGCGCAACAGTTATATGAATTGATACCATCACACCCGACAACATCGAACATGCGTGATAATATTGATAAAATTGTTGGTACTTATTGCCGTACGTTTGAAAATCTTGACACGGAATTCAAACGTTTCAATCATTTTAAAATATTAGGAACGTTCGTCGAGCCGCAAGAAGTGGTCATAGGCCACCGAAGGGAAACTAAAAATACTACTACTGGACGTGCGTTGGTATCAAAAGATTGTACGGTACAAATAATGCCACTAAAAAATAACTTAAAATCTTTTTTTTCATTTGGTAATGTATTGAAGGATACTTTAGATTACTTGCACAATTTACGAGAACGTTCTTTTGGTATTGAGAATATAGTACAGGGCTCAGTATGGGAAAATATTATACAAACTGTAAGGGACGGAGAGCTGAATTTTCCTTTGATAGTATACTATGATGATTTTGAGATTGGAAATCCTTTAGGAAGTCATGCTGGGGTTCACAAGTTAGGAGGTTTATATGTGTCTATTCCATGTCTTCCTCCTAACTATGTTTCACTCTTGCAAAATATTTTCATTTTGGCTCTATTTCACTCGTCAGATAGGACAAGTTTTGGAAATAATGTAACTTTTCAAAAAGTTTTCGATTTGCTCAATGACTTGAAGCAAAATGGTATAAATGTTGAGACTAAACAATACAAAGGAGTAATTAAATTTCACGTGCCAGTTGTCACTGGGGATAACTTAGGTCTCAATAGTATGTTAGGTTTTGTTGAGAGTTTTTCTGCAAATCGACCATGCAGAATTTGTGCTGCTAACAAGGCTCAAATCCGATCAATGTTGTATGAAAACGTCGAATTGTTAAGAAATATGGACAACTATTCAAACGATTTACAGCTAAAAAATGTTTATGAGACTGGTATTAAAGAAAAATGTGCGTGGCTTGCTCTCAATGGTTTTGATTTGTTCGAAAACGTCGCAGTAGATGTTTTACATGATTATCTTGAGGGCGCTTGTCGGTATGTTATGCAATTCATTATAACATATCTAGTGCAAAGACAAAAGTTAATCTCGTTAGATAATTTGGCGACGAAAATACGGCATTTTGATTATGGGCCAGATTCAAGTTCAACGCCATCAAACGGGGTAACAGCAGAAGGGACATCAATAAATTTAAAATGTTCAGCTTCTGAAATGCTTACTCTAGTCCGTTATTTTGGATTAATTGTTGGATATAATGTCCCAGATGGAAACGACGTTTGGCTCTTGTACAAAAAACTAAGACAATTATTAGACAAACTTTTGAGTCGTCGAATCCATGATGACTCTATCGATCAAGTAAAGTTTTTAGTAGCTGAATTAAATGAACTCTTTTGCCAGCTGAGTAATACGCACTTAAAACCAAAATTCCACTTTTTAACACATTACCCAAAAATGCTAAAAAAATTTGGTCCGTTGTCTCAAATCTGGACAATGAGATTTGAAGCAAAACATCGTGTATCTAAATTTATAGCTAGAGCATCGCAAAGCAGAGTGAACATTTGTAAAACTATTGCTATAAAACATCAGTTAATATTAAACGATATGTTTTTGAGGGATATTCCATTATCTCCATTGACAACTGGCAAGCTTAAAAGTGTGCCGGCATCTGAAATTCTCGATGTTGGGCAACATTTCCAATCACAAGACATTAACACGGATAATTGCTATTCATCATCGTGGGTCATCATCAACAACATAAAATTTAAATTATTTTCAATTTTAGTATTAGATGTATCGGAGGTAACATATTTGCCACAGTTAGCTGAAGTTCAAAAAATATATGTAATAAACAGTGAGAAAGTAATATTTCGGTGTTTTTCCTTAGAATGTATTGATTTCGATGATCATTTCTTTGCATACGAAGTTCGAAAGACGAACGACAGTGTGTTACATACTTACGATGCTCTTATTTCACCTTTACCTGCTACAATGACCATATTATCCAACTTCAAACGTTATGTCACATTGCGTTGGACTTTAGACTAATAAGTAGTCGCAACTGTATCTTTAAGGCAAGTGGGCGCTGCTATTTGAATGTTGAGGGCGGAGTAATTTAAGACTAAGGAGGATATCTTTATATTGCAGAACATATCATTTAACAGCTACCCAATACTTGACCAATTTTTGTCACGTTTAGCCTTCCGCTACGTTTTAAGACGACGCCTGAAACTAAGTAGTTGTAAAAATTTATTTGTATCGTATTAAGGCCGTCCACTAGCGCCGCCATTAAAAGTTAAGTTAAAAAAATATTACTCGCTAAATACAAAACTTATCGAAAATCTGAAAAGACATATTAAAGTGAAGATACTCTTGCTTATTTAGAACTTATCAATTCTGTAAAATATAGTTCACTGTAGTTACAGATACCAAAACTGCTAAAAGTGGCCGTTTTTCGTACTTTTGCTATCTGTTACTACAGTGAACTACATTTTACAGAATTGATAGGTTCTAATTAAGCAAGGGTATTTTTACTTTAATTTGTCTTTTCAGATTTTCGATAAGTTTTGTATTTAGCGAGTAATATTTTTTTAACTGATGGCGGCGCTAGTGGACGGGAGGTAGCCTCTTAATGAAAATATTATCCAACTTCAAATGTTGTGTCACGTCATTGCGTTGGACTTTAGACTAATAAGTAAGTAAGTAAGTTCTTGTTAGTTTATAGGTACTATAAGTGGTTTTAGTAATGCTAATTAACTTATTATTGACATACTAATTACTGAAATAATTTTATTGTTATTCGTAATCGTAACATTTATTAAATAAACTTGCAGTTTGATAGATAAGAACATAGGTTCTAAGTAGGTATTAAAAAGTTTAGTGATCGACCACCATCACAAATCAAAATAAAATATTTTAATAGCATATAACCTATTTGTGGAGATATTAATTAGGTATTGATTTGAATTTGTGGTGGCAGTACCACTTCTTAAGTCATAAGTTTAATACATATTATAAGTTTAATTTCTTTTCTTGTAAAAGTTTACAGTAAAAGACTAATTAATTAATTGGATAATTTATTGACCAGATTTATTCAATAAAAGTAATAATGAAACTTACATAATTTGTATTTCAATTATTCTATCTTCCAAACCAGTTTATGTGAGCTGTTGCAATTTGTAACACAATTATTTAAAAAAAAATAAGGCTCCTGATTAACATTTTGTAAATTAACATGTTTTAAGTAGGTATAGTAAGGCATATTGAACGATGTATAGCTGTTATACTAGTATCATACTGAATAAGGTTATGTAAATTGTGGTGTATCCTATTCATGTACCGTACTGGTTAAGTGAGAGTAGGCATTGTGTAAAGTCGAATCTGACAAATTCGGTAACTTATGCTAGAGCATTTGTTTTAAGGTCCCAGTTTAGATAAGATAATATTATTAAGTACCACTTGTTGAGATCTCGGCAATAGGCGTGCTCTAAAAGCTTAAGTTATCGTATCTGCCCTCTCCAAAATGCATATTATTATACAACGTGTAATTTCAAATACGCAAAAACTCTCGGGTGGTAGTTCTGCCCATGTAACTGAACAACTTTTCCCGAGGAACATATTTTTATTTTGACTTATGTTCCTTGGGAAAAGTTGTTCAGTTACATGGGTAGAACTATCACCCGAGAGGTTTTGCGTATTTGAAATTACACGTTGTATAAACTGCATGAGCCGCAATGGCTCAGGTGTAGTAAATAATGTATAGGGCATCCTATGTACTATTGTGGTACAATGTAGTAAGGTGCTGTTGCACAAGTACTGTACTGGTTTAGGTCTAGTAAAACATGGTGCATCTTAGTATGTAGAGCTAATGCACAGGTACTACTATACTGGCTTAGGTCTAGTAAAAACATGGTGCACCTTACACGTATGTAGAGCTGTTTCACAGGTACCACGGACTGGCTTAGGTCTAGTAAAAACATGGTGCATCATACACTGATGTAGCGCTGTTTCACAGGTACTACTGTCTGGCTTAGGTCTAGTAAAAACATGGTGCACCTTACACGTATGTAGAGCTGTTTCACAGGTACCACTGTCTGGTTCAAGTCTAGTAAAAACATGGTGCATCTTACACTTATGTAGAGCTTTTTCACAGGTACCACTGTCTGGCTCAAGTCTAGTAAAAACATGGTACATCTTACACTTATGTAGAGCTGTTTCACAGGTGCCACTGTCTGGCTCAAGTCTAGTAAAAACATGATGCATCTTACACTTATGTAGAGCTGTTTCACAGATACCACTGTCTGGCTCAAGTCTAGTAAAAACATGATGCATCTTACACTTATGTAGAGCTGTTTCACAGGTACCACTGTCTGGCTTACGTCTAGTAAAAACATTGTTCATCCTACACGTATATAGAGCTGTTTCACAGGTACCACTGTCTGGCTCAAGTCTAGTAAAAACATGGTGCATCTTACACGTAGGATGCACCATGCTTTTACTAGACCCGATCCATTCCGGTACCTGTGCAGCAGCTCTACATACGTAGGATGCACCATGCTTTTACTAGACCCGATCCATTCCGGTACTTGTGCAGCAGCTCTACATACGTAGGATGCACCATGCTTTTACTAGACCCGATCCATTCCGGTACCTGTGCAGCAGCTCTACATACGTAGGATGCACCATGCTTTTACTAGACCCGAGTCATTACAGTACCTGAGCAGCAGCTCTACGTACGTAGCATGCACCATGCTTTTACTGAACCCGAGCTGTTACGGTACCTGTGCGACAGCTCTACATACGTAGGATGCACCATGCTTTTACTAGACCCGAGCCATTCCGGTAACTGTGCAGCAGCTCTACATACGTAGGATGCACCATGCTTTTACTGGACCCGAGCCGTTACGGTACCTGTGCAGCAGCTTTACATAAGTAGGATACACCATGCTTTTAATACACCCGAGCCATTACGGTACCTGTGCGGCAGCTTTACATAAGTAGGATACACCATGCTTTTAATACACCTGAGCCATTACGGTACCTGTGCAGCAGCTTTACATGAGTAGGATACACCATGCTTTTAATACACCCGAGTCATTACGGTACCTGTGCAGCAGCTTTACATAAGTAGGATGCACCATGCTTTTAATACACCCGAGCCATTACGGTACCTGTGCAGCAGCTTTACATAAGTAGGATACACCATGCTTTTAATACACCCGAGCCATTACGGTACCTGTGCAGCAGCTTTACATAAGTAAGATACACCATGATTTTAATACACCCGAGCCATTACGGTACCTGTGCAGCAGCTTTACATAAGTAGGATACACCATGCTTTTAATACACCCGAGCCATTACGGTACCTGTGCAGCAGCTTTACATAAGTAGGATACACCATGCTTTTAATACACCCGAGCCATTACGGTACCTGTGCAGCAGCTTTACATAAGTAGGATACACCATGCTTTTAATACACCCGAGCCATTACGGTACCTGTGCAGCAGCTTTACATAAGTAGGATACACCATGATTTTAATACACCCGAGCCATTACGGTACCTGTGCAGCAGCTTTACATAAGTAGGATACACCATGCTTTTAATACACCCGAGCCATTACGGTACCTGTGCAGCAGCTTTACATAAGTAGGATACACCATGCTTTTAATACACCCGAGCCATTACGGTACCTGTGCAGCAGCTTTACATAAGTAGGATACACCATGATTTTAATACACCCGAGCCATTACGGTACCTGTGCAGCAGCTTTACATAAGTAGGATACACCATGCTTTTAATACACCCGAGCCATTACGGTACCTGTGCAGCAGCTTTACATAAGTAGGATACACCATGCTTTTAATACACCCGAGCCATTACGGTACCTGTGCAGCAGCTTTACATAAGTAGGATACACCATGCTTTTAATACACCCGAGCCATTACGGTACCTGTGCAGCAGCTTTACATAAGTAGGATACACCATGATTTTAATACACCCGAGCCATTACGGTACCTGTGCAGCAGCTTTACATAAGTAGGATACACCATGCTTTTAATACACCCGAGCCATTACGGTACCTGTGCAGCAGCTTTACATAAGTAGGATACACCATGATTTTAATACAGCCGAGCCATTACGGTACATATGCAACCTCCGTAAATAAAGATGCTGCATAGGTAACGTAATGGCTCGGGTGTATTAAAAGCATGGTGTAACCTACTTATGTAATTGTCCTACACCATTACATACGTAGCCTGCATCATGCTTTATTGGACCCCAACCAGTAAGATACCTATGAAACATACGTTTTTTACGTAATAGTGCCTTTTCTGATAGCTACTTATATAAGTAGCTATGTCAGACAGCGTTAAATTAAGTAGCTCCGGTGCAAGTATGCCGCCTACTTAATGAAAGCTACTTATGCAACACGGTGCCGGCTACAAACGTCACGCGGTCTGTGTTTCCTACGTATTTTAAGTATGTCGCATCATTAAATTTTTCTCAGTGTATGCTTTTTAGTATGTTACTCAGAACACGAATCAGAACAATTTTCTTTAAGAAAAATTCGTTGAATAGTCGAAGCAGAATTTATGAAAAAAAATATTCGCTTTTCGAAGGACCCATGTTTCTTAGAGAAAATTGAATATGACTGTTCTTTTTGTTTCTTGTCAGTATGTTTAGTATAAAATAACGATGTTCGTGATTAAGTACTAATTAATATTTCTTTTCAACCACCAACTAAATAAGAAACTTATAGATAGAGTTAGGTACCTAACTGAAAAGATATATCAAACTACAACAACATAACCTCCCATGAAATGTCCACTATAGGACAGGCAGCTTCCTCCAGAATTCTAGCTTTTGCTGGAAAAATGTGGAGGGGAAGTACCATAGTCACCTCGCTTGTCAGCGTTACGGCCGGCATCATGGACCGCGGTTGTATGTGACCGCAGTAAGTAAGATGGTTTGATACACAGGAGGATGCTGCTGACCATCCTCCAGTTTATAACCCTTAGTCGCCTCTTACGACACCCACGGGTATGTATAATTGGTGGTATTCTTTGCCGGCTCCACACGGGAAGAAATATCAACCAGTACTTAATTAATTTGTAACCAGAACTCAGTCACTCACTTCGTTCTAGCCTTTATACTAGTCTTACTCTTTCCGAAGGGTATACAAACCAACTACCTACGCCACTCTCCGTAAAGTACATACCCTCACCCTATAGAAAAATTACGAAACACTTCCCTAAAGTACCGTCAGCAAACAAAACACCCGCAAAATGAACCGAACGCAATTTGAATATCTAAATTGGCGATCCCAAGCTCTCATTACGGGCTTCACCTGGCCTCGTCTAATTTTTCCCCAAGATGCTCAATTCTCCCCACTTGGGTGCAATTTTAGGGTACAGCGGGTAAAGATTGCAAAAAAAAGAAATTCTAAACACTTTAGTGCTGAACAGTATTCCTATTACACTTTGGTCGAGAATAGATTTTTTATCGCTTTCCCACACAAATATTGTGCCACTATGGAACAAAAAAAAAACTGTTGAATAAAAAACTTTCTATGGAAACTGCATCACCTGATAGCGCCAGGTTGGGGAAGGAAATAAAAAAAAACCCGTAAAATACTTGTCGGACACGCGCGACGAGGGTTCCGATGTCCTACCTTTAGTATTTTTAGATCCATTTTAGGACCGCATAACAAATTTTGTTTGTAAAGGTATTTTGTAGATTTTTAGAAAACTGAGCTGCTTAGAGATTTTAGTTTTGCTGAAATAATAATAATAAATGATACGATTATAATAAATTCAAATTTTTAGTTTCGCAAACTTCGGAGAATGGTATTTTGTTTTATATTTTTCATCATAACTTGAAAATTAATAGATGTACTCGTAAAAATATACATATAACATTTTGTCATATGGTACCCGACTTGATCTAGTAATGACAATTTAAAATTTTGCTCCCATATTTGGATCCCATTTAAAAAAAAATTCTGATTCTGTTGCTTGCATTTAAGTTGGGTAAGCATATTTTAAAACTATTCCGAATTTCAAGTCGAAAGCATGAGTAACTGCTGAGACAAACAGATGTGCCAGACAGACAGACGAAATCGCACCATAAGGGTTCCGTTTTTACCATTTTGATTCGAAACCCTAAAAATACTTCATTCTATGACCCGCGGGTAGAGCTTTTCAGTTTCTAATAAATCTTTGTAAGTTTGTTTGTTTTTTTTTCTATTTGTATTAAACTGTTTGTTTTCAGCCAAATACGAGTATTGTGTGACGGAACCCATAAGGTTTACTTCATAAATTTCCTTGACCAGTTTTTTATTGTAATTTATTGAAGACACGTGACTGGGCACTTTTACAAGTTTGTCGTAATAGTGTCCTGTGGGGAGAATATACTATTATGGTCTTAGAAATGCATGAAGCAGACATAACGTTTGTAAGTCTTGCGACATTTTACGTAGCAATTAATTGACAAAAGACGCATTGCCTGCAGCGTTATGAAATGCTATGTTATTTTGTTCATATACTTCAGGATTGATTTGTAAACGAAGAAATGGAAAGTAGATTCTACCTAGTTCATTTATTGAGAATTTTAAGAACAGTATTTTTTTTTAATCCCATAAAAACTGCATTCATAAATTCTGCATTCGTAAGTCATTTTCGGATTTTCTATGTTCTTTGTGTGAAATTTATAAGTAAGAGCTATATCTGGGGGCACGGCAGTGCCCCCGCCAAGTCGAGCGCGAAGCAAACTCTGCCGTACCATCCTTTACTGGAACCATTTCGCCGCATTTTCAGGCCCCTATTTGAGAACCTTTGGATAAGACCAGAACGCAAAAACTTTCGTCATCCAGTAAGCTATAATCAGATACTTAAATCCAAGTTAAGCGAAAGCAAAGTTTCGCATTTATGACACACACTCACTCACTCACTCACTCATAATCATCAAAAAGAACTAGTACTTCCCATAAACTCAGAGAGCTGAAATTTGGTACAGAGTTAGGGTTTAATGGCCACATAAAGGGAAAACTATAAAAACTAGGATAATCGAAATAAACCAAAATAAAAAACAATATGTCCACGTTTCTACAAAAAGAAGTGAAATCCCACCAAAAACATTCTGTAAAAAACTAGCTAAGTCTCGATGGAGCTGTTTGTTTATCTCTAAAAAGTAATGAAATCTAGACAAAGTCGTACCAAGTCTAAGGTTCCTTACTGCGATTTTTTTATTATTTTAGTTAATGTTGTGTGACTTGGCCGTTGAAGGGTATAAAACCAGGTGCTCCATGACACCATTGCACCAATCTGTCGCCAGAACCGTTACCCATTGACGATCAACAACAGCCTAAAATGAGACACTAGCGTCCAATTACCAGTACCAGTATGGGCTATTGTCTCGCTTAACAAACATAGGTAGTTACAACAGATATAACATTACGTGTAAACAAAATTGCTTGTACCAACTAACGTATAAAGAATGTTCAACGGCCAAGTGACACAACATTAACACAAAATAATAAAGAAATCGCAGTAAGGAACCTTAGACTTGGTACGACTTTGTCTAGATTTCATTACTTTTTAGAGATAAACAAGCAGCTCCATCGAGACTTGGCTAGTTTTTTACAGAATGTTTTTGATGGGATAATAATTTACATCCTCTGGAATTGTTGTTACACGTGTTTAATTTCCCACGAAAACCGATCATAAACTAATACCACGGCGGCGTTCATTAAGTAGTGAGAATAACCCAGAAAATAAACGAATATTTAGAAATTAATTAATGCACTTTTCTAAGTTCCTTCAACATCTCACTGGACCCGGAATCCTACAGGATTTCGGTGGAAGATTCGGTCCCTTTGAAAAATAAAGTTTTCATTTTGGTTCTACCAAAGCTCTTCATACGGGATCCATGACTTCGATTTTACTTCTGTATCTGTTTCTCCATAGGTGTTGGAGAAGAGATAGATCCTACTTCTTACTATCCTATCCTTCTTCCTATCCTACTAATATTATAAACGCGAAAGTTTGTAAGTATGGATGGATGTTTGTTACTCTTTCATGTAAGAACTACTGAATGGGTTTTAATGAAACTTTACAATAATATAGCTTATACATCAGAATAACACATAGGCTACAATTTATAAACCTGAGCAGACGAAGTCGCGGGCACCAGCTAGTGTTACTGTAAGTAGATGACTCTCAGTTAAATATAGTAAGGTGGGAGAGTGGTTAACTCGTTCAAACTCGGCTTGATGATGATCGATGTTATTCATCGATCGAAACTTTAATTATTCTCAATTTTCAAGTTGCTTGTTGGATTGGCTGACTGGCTGTTGAAATTAACCTCGTTATTTTATACGTATCTAAATAATGACATAAGTTTTAAGTACCATCCTTTACTGAAATAAACAATACTCATAAACATCAAAAGACTTTACAGCCAAAATGTTGTTCATTCTGACAACTTATTGAACACCCCTCGTATCATCGACGAGACAAAATACACGTCTCCAGAGATTTATTACCTAGCTGAGAGCTAATAGCTTTTATAAAGTTTAACCAGTTTTAAGACGAGAAAGCGAGGGTCGATCGATGCATAGAGGCCTCGATTGATATTTGAAATTGAGTTTGATATAATATCCATTAGGCCTTCACCGGTATTGCTTCGTAAGTCGAGGGTTAGATTTTCTTTCAGGAAGTACCAGGCCACTCAGAAAGTATTGCGAAAAATAGTTTTTATATATGGGAGACTGGCCGGTCAGAATCTTTTTCGAAAATATGATTACTTGTAAGTAAAAATATGTGTGTTCCATTTTCAAAATTTCCCTCCACATTTTTTGCGAGCCAATTCAAAGTATCGTGTCTTACTGAAAAATGGATCTGCGCCGGGAACATTTTAGAGCTATGATTTTTTACGATTTCAAGTGTCGCCTGAAACCGGATGAATCGTTCGATAGACTTCAAATGGCATTTATGGATGAAGGCCCCTCCAAGGCAACCGTGTATCGTTGGTATAACGAATTTAGGCGCGGTCGACCAACCTTGGGGGATGAAGAAAGAAGCGGTCGCCCTTTGACGGCTATTACGGAAGAAAACGTGCTAGCAGTGAAAAATTTAATCCAAGATAATAGGCGAATTACATATCAGGAGATTCAGCACATATTAAAGATTGGATCGGGAAGCGTTCACGAGATTCTACACGGGCATCTTCGCGTGAGGAGGATAGTATCGCGCTGGGTGCCGCACTACCTCACCGACGCTCAGAAGCAGGCCCGGGTGGAATGGTGCCGTGATATGCTGAACAAATTTGAAGCAGGCTCGTCTCGGCGTGTTTACGACATCGTAACAGGTGATGAGTCCTGGATTTATCAATACGATCCAGAAACCAAGCGCCAGTCGACAGTTTGGGTGTTTCAAAATGAACCAACGCCTACCAAAGTGAAGCGATCTCGAAGCGGGGGGAAGATTTTGATCGCCAGCTTTTTTAATTTGACTGGCCACTTGGCCTCAATTCCCTTACGAGATCAAAGAAGCATCAACGCCGAATGGTATACTACCAAATGTTTACCAGAAGTTTTTTCTGTTGTGAGCAACAAGCGACCAAACACAGGGCTCCGCGGACTACTGCTCCACCACGACAATGCGCCTGCACACACCGCGCTCAAAACGAGGGACTTCCTGGACAGCACACCAGTCAAACTCCTGGGTCACCCTCCTTACAGCCCTGATCTAGCACCGTGTGACTTCTTTTTATTTCCAAAAATAAAAAATCAGCTCAAGGGGATACAATTTTCGTCGCCGGAAGATGCGCTGGCTGCGTTCGAGCAGGCTGTAAACGAGGTGTCTACGGCGGACTGGAAAAAGTGTTTTGAAAACTGGTTCAGACGCATGAATCTTTGTATAGAGGCTGGTGGAGAGTACTTTGAAAAGATTTAATAAAAATATATGTACCTGTAGAACAATTTTTTTTAGTGTCGCAAATATTTCTGAGTGTCCCACGTACATTCTAGCACTCCTTGTTCAGTTTTTTGAAGATTATAATAGACGGTAAAACACAATATTTTTTTTTATGTCACAAGTGGGTAAACGAGCTGGTGGGCCACCTGGTGGTAAGTGGTCATCACCGCCCATAACAACCACTGTCTTATTAGTGAAATAATTTGACACTAATAAGACAGCAAAGCGCGTTACCCACCCTGAGAACTAAGATGGTATGTCTCATGTGCCGGTAATTTCACTGGCTCCCTTACCCTTTAAACCGAAACCAGCAGTGCAAACACTGCTGCTTCATGGCAGAAAAAGGCAAGGGGGTGGGACTTCCCCAGATAGACTTTGCACAAATGCCGTTTCACCTACAAATCTTTCGCAAAAATAATTTTATGTATAGGTCGCGGTGGATATGTGTATTTCGCTGATTCAAAGCACCAATATACAGGGTGTAAGGGACAGGTTGGCAAATACTGAAAGGGCATGATCAGTCAACATAACTGAACAACTTTCAGCGAACAAAACTTTCAGGAAATGTAAAAGAAATCGGCCTTTTCATACAAAATTGCGAACTTGATTGGACAGTTTGTATAGAGAAGCCGATTTTCTTTTTCATTTCCTGAAAGTTTTGTTCGCTGAAAGTTGTTCAGTTACGTTGACTGATCATGCCCTTTCAGTATTTACCAACCTGTCCCTTACATTACACCCCGTATTGGGATAAGGGGCCAGTGAATGATGATTTTAGGCACGCTTGGGTTCTTTTAGTACCCTCTACCATTGTTTATTACTTTAAACATAAATAAAAGAGAAAAGCTCGTCATTGTAAACATTTTTTTCTGTTATTTGTGTCACTGTTGTTGTGTAGAGTATATATATATTTGAACGTCTCTAAAGAAACTGGGGTCGAAATACGATTTTTTCGACTCTAACATTTCGCCAGAAATAATGGTGTATCTCAAGTTTTAATCTATACTATTGCATTTTAACGTTGCTTAACTTTCAAGATCGTAAACAAGCAGTCAAAAGGCTACAAGTATTTCGCACTGTTCAAAAACGTTTCTATTATAAAACGAAAATGGTAGTGAAGTTGTTTCCGAGTGCTTGGCTAAAACAGTTGTTTGCTAATTTGCAGAAAGGGTTCCAGGGAATTACTTCGTAAATATTACGGCTTATTTACAGAATTAATGGCAAGGGTATCTTTAGAGGGCTTTCTATGACTTAACTAGCGTTTGTATATTCTCTGTTAAAATAATTTTAGGCTGTTTGGAGGTAAGTAAATAGAAAAATATTTTATTTTTTCATTTCTTCCTTAGTTAAGATTTAAAAAAATGTAATAATTCTCCTAAGCAATTTAAAATTAGATAAGGTACAATTTAAAAGTCTGTGTTTTCAAATCTACATAAATATTTTGAATAGTAAGTTTTTTTTTGCTGGGTATAATTATTATTAGAATTTTCAAGCATTCTACGTAATGGACACTTTTCACAAGTTCATCTGTCTGATCCAAAACATACCAACGAACTAGTGTTACAATATCTTAAAAACTTGTAAGTATTCTGCCTACAAAAAAAATTTGTCCGTGACCGTTAATGCGCAGAAGTCAAAAAAAGAGACGCGGGAGTGAGAGCGGCTCCCCCGGATGGGAGCGGTTCATTCAAAGAAATTTGAAGCAAGGAGGTTTTTGTTCTGAGGGTTCATTGGTGTCGATTCTGGCAGACCCAAAGTAAAACTAAACTAAATTTGACAGGTCTAAAAATGATGCTGTCTTTTATTAGTCTGTAGAGAAAAACAAAGACAACAACACTTTTAGACCTGTCAAATTTAGTTAAGATTGGGTCTGCCAGAATTAACACCATTGGCTCTCCGCCTGTCACCCATGCGCGGAAAATAACCGTCATGGACAAACTTGTTCTAAACGCGCTGTACTTACATGAAAATACATTTAAATTGGAAAGGGTTCCGTTTCTAAATTAGCGTAAATAATATAAATATCTGCATACAAAATGTATGTTTTACATACATAATAGGTCTTTACCTATGAAATTGCCGTTTTGTATGGCGAATTTTAGGTAAACTCAATTTTCAGTACTAACATTTTTGCATTTTTCTTAGGAATTATAAATCCAATTTCTTTTATTTTTAAGCATTATTGGGACGACATTAAGCTAACAGAAGCTTAAATTTAATTTTCAAAAATATTATCTCTAAAAAAATATAACAAATCTAATGATGAAATCGGACGACATTTAAGACGAACAATTTTCGAACCTTTAATTTTATATATCAAACTAAAAATAAAAAACTTTATTTTATGCGTTAATTGATAACCTTGAAGTCGACTTTCAAATATAAGACAAATGAAAAAAATTGCATTATAATTATAGGAATTATGATCTCATTAATCTGTAAGAAAATTTCGGCAATTTCATAGGTAAAGACCCATTATTTCCCTCTGCTAAAAGCCGTTTTGACAAATTACATGAGTTTTATAAACGTTAGTTAAATGCCTAATGGCATCATATGCAGGCATTAGCGTTGAGCGAATATTTGCCCAGCCGTCGGGATGCATCGCAAACATTGCGCCATTTGCATAATCCAGCTAAAACTTTGTGCAGATTTAGGATAAATAAGGTTGTAAAAATGGCGTCCAGAATCCTGTAAAAATAGACCGATGCTTAGCACTAAAGTATGTGAATAGCATCATGATTTATCTCATCATTTGTAGAACCCAAACGCTTGGTGCTAAGATCATCATCATTATATGTGTTTCCGAATTCATATAACCCGAATATATAAGGTTATTTTTGGACCTCCATACTTTATTTGAATTCCACAATGTTATAATTTTGGAAACACATTATGGACTCTTCCGGGCACAACAAAATATCATCATCATCATAACATCCCATGAAACGTCCACTACAGGACAGGGAGCTCCCTCCAGAATTCTAGCTTTTGCTGGAAAAATAGAGAGGGGAAGTACCATAGCTACCTCGCTTGTTAGCGTTACGGCTGGCACCATGGACCGCGGTTGTAGGTGACCGCAGTGAGTAAGATGTTTGATACAAAGGAGGATGCTGCTGCCCATCCTCCAGTTTATAACCCTTAGTCGCCTCTTACCAACGGGTATGTATGGGTTGGTACTATTCTTTGCCGGCACCACACGGGCTGATAAGCCCATCTCTTTACTGTGACACGGGTCTAACAAGAAGGACTCAACAAAATATAAGAGAGGATTATACAGGGTGTTAATTTAATTGCGTGCCATAGCTTAAGGGGTGCTTTAGTTACGATAAAGAAACACAAAAAAAATATCAAAAAAATCCTACTGAAAAAAAAAACTAAAACTCCATTGAAACTTAACTAACGCGGAGCACCGCCGCGCTATCACCGTGCCAGCGCCCGGCGCGAGAATCAGTGGATAAGGTAGGCACATACATAACCGAAACTCTTTCGCGCGCTTTTGATAGCGCGGTACTCCGGGTCATTGCCCGCCGCGTTAGTTTAGTTTCAAATGGAGTTTAATTTTTTTTAAGTAGAATTTTTTTTTTATATTTTTTTTGAGTTCCTTTTTCGTTTCTGAACCACCCCCTAAGCTATGGCACGCAATCAAATTAACACCCTGTATAATGTATTAATTGACATATATAGATGAGATCGGTTTTTTATAGGTAAATATTTTGACTTTCTATCATTCTTCTTCCTATACAAAGTAATGTAAGTGTTTAATAATCTAAGAATGTAAGTGACCAACACTTGTCAGAGTCACTGTCACTGTTGTCAGAGTTGTTGAGGTGCTAAAGTCCTCTGACATGGCTCATTAACGACTACATCCGTAGATAGTAGTCGGGACGGGACCAACGGCTTAACCTGCCTTCCGAAGCAAGGAACCATCCAACTTTTCGGACAATCAGGTGATTCACCCTGCAATGTTCTTACCAAACTGGGGAGGTCGCATAAAGGGATTTTTGTTTTGACGGCGTCCCCACCGGGAACCGAACCCAGAACCTCCGGATCGAGAGCCGAGCCCTCTAACCACTACACCACAAAGGCTGCCTGATCGTTCGACCGTATCATCAGAGTCACGTAATCGTTCAGTTTGCGTACGTAATTAGTATTCACGTTGCGAGCGTTATACCAGTTACGCAGTCGTTTCATAGTAAAAATATTTGCTTTAATTATTTATTGTTTATTTATTGAAATTGACTTTTCTCAGTTACAGTATCAAGATTTTTCGTTTATACGTAAACACGTTCAGGGTGTCTATTACGGTAGTTTCTTTTGCAACCAATAATGTTTTATTTTTAGATTTCCTTTCAGCGGTTAAAAAACGGCTCGCTAAATAAGACCTCAATGACAGCGTATTGTCGGTTAAGACCGACACCCTTAGTCAATAACCTTATTGACTAATTTTACCGGTCTATAAGGTTTTGGACTGGGTTGAGGGTTTTGACTGAAACATATTCACTAAAATGAATGTTTTCACATCTCCAATAACAACAATAGCTGGCAGGGGGCTCTCTAATACTACAAAAATTGAGCTTTTAAGATAAATATTTCGCAAACGGATCCCTAAACCGAAAAATAATCTTTACAGACTCAATTGATGTTAAAAGGCCTGTCTAACGACACTACATACGGTGGGGGGATTACTTAATTATGGGGGAGGTACCCCTATAAGTTTTTTTTTTTTTCAAGATTTTATTTGACATCTTTGTCGACATGTGTATATCCGTACTTAATTACAGCTTTAGATTTACAAATGGACCCCCACACTAGGCAAGCACGCGGAGACTGTTTCAGTGCTGTTTCATCTCACCAAGATGATGATTCACTGTGGATTATGTGGTTTATTGGTTTTGCTACCTATCCAGGTTCGTTAGTCAATCAACTAGTCCAAGAGCACTTACGATTCTTAAATGTTCACAAAATATTTAAATTAGCTTTAAGTAAAAATAAATAAAATAGTAAAAATAAATATTTTATTAACATTTTTTTTTCATTATATTATTAAACCTATAGAAAAGTACTCCATTCCAAAAATCTTACAGTAGCCCTATTTATTTAATTTGAGCAGTAGCCCTGATAAGCACGGGCTTCTTTCTACTGCGGGCAAACATCACATTTCCACGGATTTTTTATAAATAAATAAAAATAAACTAAGTTTACGAGAGATGGAAAGTGTGAAAGTGATATCGAGAGAAGATTGAATGCTGGAAACATGGTGAATGGTGCTCTGCATGCTTTTATGAAGAGTCAGAAGGTGTCTCACAAGGCTCGTCTGGCTGTTCATAGAGGCGTTTTAGTACCAACACTGATGTACGGCAGTTAAAGCTGGGTATGGCAGAAAAAGCATGACAGTAGAATTAATGCAGTAGAAATGAGAGCGTTGAGAAGTATGATTGGTGTGAAATTGAGTGACAGGATTAGAAATAGTGTGATAAGAGAACGTTGTGGCGTAAAAGAAGACGTAGTGACTAAAATTGAGAAAGGGATGCTGAGATGGTTTGGTCATGTAGAGAGGATGAATGAAGGAAGATTGACGAAAGAGATCCACAAGGCGAGAGTGAATGGAAACGTTGGAAGGGGAAGGCCTCGGTGAACGTACCAGGACCAAATTCAGGACGTTCTGAATAAAGGCCAGGTTAAAAGTACCCTAAACCGACGAGCATGTATGAAAGGATTGATGAAGGTTCTGGAAGCAAGAGAAGTATGTCAAGATCGTATCAGGTGGAGAATTGTGGTCTCTGCCTACCCCGACGGGAACAAGGCGTGATGTTATGTATGAATGTATGTATGTAATAAAAATAAAAGAAAATGAACAAGTGAACAAATTATGCAAAAGTTAGTGAGGACTGAATGGGAAAGTGGACCGATCGCAACGAAGGGAAAACCCCACAGTGTCTTTGAGAGTGGGTAGGTATGTTAAACTACTTTTATTGTAGGAGGACATCAGATCTCCATTTCACGATTTTCAAAGGGCTAATAAGAGATGAATTACCTCCCTTTCTAACAAAGGGCAGAATGCGCGTGCTAGAACGGAGCGGATTCGCGCTGTTTTACGTTTTTCGCTCATTTTTGCATTTTTCTCAAAATCTGTACACATAATATTAATTATCAAATAGCTGTATTATTATGCATATTATTATGTAAAAGTTTTGGCATCATAGATTTATGGGTACTTAAGAAAAATGGTTTAAAAGCAAAAAGCAGAGGTAACTTTGGATTTTTTTTATGATATTTAATCGTATTTTGGAGTCAGCCATATTCTTGGAAAGATGCTTAATTATCACATTTTTTTTTCACAGCCATATATTAATCACTTTTCGTTAAAAAACCTGCTCAAGTGAAGCGTATTAAGCTCTTATCAGCCCCTTAAGGCGTACAAAGTAGTAGGCTAAATCTACTAAGCACATCGGTAGAAACACTTTTGGACCTTATGGCGTGGTAATAGAGTTGAAAATTTTTCTACCGACAAGCGGTTAACCGTACATCTAAACTTGTTTTGTACAGAAAGTGATCAAAGAATCCGAATATGAATAAAGTATAGTTTGACTTTGACATGCAATACGCAAATAACGTGCTTTTCAAACGATATGTATTTTTAAAGTAAGAATTTGGATTCTAAAAAACATATTTAATGAGCTATACCGTTCTATTTCTTATCTAAACTCGGTGAATTTCCCAACGGGCTAGTCTAACGGATTTTACGGCTCGATATGGGCCTAGTATCACATAAAGATCCAAAATGATACTACAATGATACTCATATTTAGTAGTCTAGACCCACATTTTACATATCTTTCTTATGGGCACCATGAGACCTTATAAATTACATTATATGGTGGTACCATAACATAAAGATTGTCATGATACGCATTTATTCCTTATCTAAGTATTGCGATTGTATACTTTTTGTATGCGTAATGAGGGACTGTTTAGTCGTTATCAAATAAATTGTACACTCGTGCGCTCGTCAGTTGAAACACTTTGACTTTAAGCGGGTCTCTGGTTTCAGGCGTTTGTAGCATAGCTCTGGTTCAGCTTATACTGGTTTTGTTTCTACGTGCTTGCAACCGTACGTACGAAGGTTCAAGACAATATTTTGGCGATCATAATGACTTTGCCCTTACATAACTGTCGATATTAAAGTAGGGGAACGTATCGTGCGGTGTCACCAATGACTTTACTGTGTTGAAATCTGATGGAAAGCAATTTGTGAGGCTTTGGGAACCTTTTGAACCTAGTTACGAGTTTATACGGCACATTGTGTTTGACTTATGACTCATAAATACTAGAATGCTTGCTTTTGAGTTCGTTTTTAGAGTTGTTTGAAGACATATTTGCGGCCTGTAGCTGCTGCAAGAAGAGCTTCAATAAGGATCAAATTAGAGGTTCGTAGCCAACAGGAATACTCGTAAGTAAAACAACATACATACATAACATCACGCCTCTTTCCCGTCGGGGTAGGCAGAGACCACAGTCCTCCACCTGCTACGATCTTGACATACTTCCCTTGCTTCCTGTACTTTCATCAATCCTTTCATACATGCTCGTCGGTTTAGGGTACTTTTAACCTGGCCTTTATTCAGAACGTCCTGAATTTGATCCTGGTAAAACAAAGGAACCCTAATAGGGCTAAGGAGCAATAGAACTACAGCATATAACTTTAACAAAAAAAATATGTTCCTGTCACTCTTGCGAATAGTCTGAAGATTGAAGAGAATTGGATGGTGAAACTCAGCCTAAGATAGCAGAATTATTTATTTTACCGCTACGTCTGTTTATTTTAAAAGAAACACAATGAGACTGAAGAATTTAAGCATAGCAAGCAAGTATGAAAAATCTAAAAAATATGAATTTTAGGGAAAGGCCACTGATATCTATAATACTATTATAAGGACAAATGAAACAACCAAAAGAGGCAGCACGCGAAGCTTGCAGAACAAACAAGAACTGTATAAGCATATTGGGCAAACATGTGAATTTGTGACAGAGTGGGGCAGAGATATCAGCAGATATCAGCACGTTGTCTAGCTGAGCAACTTTTTTACAGCGATGGGTTTTATATGAATTCATCATTATCTATCTTTATAAGTCAGTTTTGTTGCAGCATATACCTACAGATGCAGTATTTGTGGCAGATGTCACAACTCTACAAATAATTACTTTCGCATGTCTAAAACCTGTTAACATAACTGTTTCTTTGAAGCTATTATTTCTACAATAACTGTCTCGAATAGGGTATGAAAGCGCTGTATCTGAGAATATTATCAGATCAATAGCTTTGGGTAACTGATCATGACTTTCCATTGTATTCTGTAGTTCTGTTAGCTTAAGTCTAGATTACTTGAAGACACGCTACAGGTCTTATTTATCTTTATTTTTACGACTAAACTTAAGCTTTGATACTGTACTTACACTAATCACAACTTTATATCCTGTACCTCCGTGAAACAGACCCAATGCTTGTCTTTTTAAGGTACCGTACCTAAAGGACGCCTACGGGTCCCATAGAGTAACCTAATTTTCACTTGGTTTAAATTTAGTTTAGGCTCTTCTCTCAACACTTCTAGCTTATTAAATAATATCTCTCTCTCACCATAATTATTTATCGATTTTGGCAATACGAACTTCCCTTCTCTCACATTTTTTTTATTATATTTAATTTTTAATTTTCTAAGTTGATATGTATTATTTTTATTTGGTGTGTGTTTTGTTTTACGATCTCTGACGCATGTGAGGTTAACGATAATTTGAAACATATTTTCTCGATGATTAATAATCGAAAAATCTCGATAATTTGATCTTTAAAAATATTATCCTACTAATATTATAAACGCAAAAGTTTGTAAGTATGGATGGATGGATGTTTGTTACTCTTTCACGTAAAAACTACTGAATGTATTTTAATGAAACTTGGCACACCTATAGGTTAGGCCCTGGAATAACACATAGGCTACTTTTTACCGCGGAAAAACCCTTCATTCCCACGGGAAATCGCAGAAGGTGACTGACTCACTGACTGACATATCAACGCACGACCCAAACCGCTGGGTCTATAAATTCCAAATTTGGCATGTAGGCTCCTTATAAAGTTTAACGGTGCACTAAGAAAGGGTTTTACAAATTTCCACCCCTATGAGGGTAAAATAGGGGATGAAAGTTTGTATGAAAGTCCGTCAGTTTTAAAATTAGGATCTTCAAATTTTGTTTTTAGGCTAACGACAAAAAATTAATATTTACGTATTTCAGGGTTTTTGGAAATTCGACACCCTAAAGGGTGAAAAGGGGGGGATGAAGTTGAAAATCCATTTTTTTTAAGTAAAATCCACATAATTTATTATTTAGGCATTAGGTTTGTAATTCTATGCAATGTTTATCACTATTATTGAAATTCCACCCCAAATTCAACCCCTAAAAAAGGGTAATGGGGTGAAAAAGTCTAAAAACCCATATGGGTATCGTTTGTATGGTTTATTCGGTCGCTGATTACGAAAACTACTACAATTTTGAAATCCAACGTGGTGGACGTGAAATACTATCATCCCCTGGGGATGGGGTTGGGGTGCGATAGGATTGAAATGTCTAAAAATCTATATGGGTGTCATTAATTTGTATGGTTTATCGGGTCGCTGATTACGAAAACTACAACATTTTTGAAATCCAACGTGGTGGACGTGAAATTAGGGTGTGATAGGGTTGAAATGTCTAGAAATCAGATGGGTGTCGTTTCTATGTTTATATGAAGATAGGGATAGCGGTAAAGATGGCGTTAGGGGTAGAGATACGGGAAGGGATAGGAATTGGGGTATGGAGAGGGAGTGGGGCAGGGACAGGGATGGTTTGACGGACGGTTGGACAGATGGTTGGGCGGACGGACGGACGGACGACAGATAGACGGAAGGGTGGATCGATGGATGGTCAGATAGATAGAATCCCTGGCGGACGAATCCCGGGCAACAGCTAGTCTTAAATATTTATGTTATCTTAAATAATTTAACCTTTTTTCATCAACTATTCAAACCAAAATGAACTTTATAACTTCCAGAAAATCCGCCAAACGTTTCCAAAACCATTACCATCCGTTTTTCAAATTTAGACACAGACAGTGCGTTGCGTTTCATCTTCTCATTCCATCATTTTGGAAACCTTATCCAGTTGCCGAATTAACCCTGTCCTCCCCCTGCCCCTTAATGTGACCTCGCTTCCCCTCATCCTCAACACAGGTTAAATATCTAACATTGAACACTTTTCTTCGAATTACTATTCGTCGAAAAAAATTTATAAAAAATATTTCATTTTTCAGGTTGTTTTCGAGAATTTTAAAAAAAGTAATTGATAAATATGCCTCGAGTGTATTTTCTGTTTGTATATTTTGTTTTTATATTATGTTCTAATGACCATTTTGATTAATTGCAAAAAGTACCTCATGTTAGTTAGTACATGAGGTAAAAATAATCATTTCACGTCAAGTTAAATTCATGATTCGTAATTTTCTATAGGCAAGATACAAGCTATGAAGTAAAAAAAAACATATTATTATGTTGATATTTAAATTAAGTCTTAGCACTCAAATTCAATTGTTTGAGAAATTTTATCTATTGTCACTAATATTATAAAGTGGAAAGATTTGATTGTTTGTTTGTTTGTGTGTTTGCATTGAATAGGCTTCGAAACTACTACACCTATTTTAGAAATTCTTTCACCATGGGAATCCTACACTATCCTTGATGAACAAAGGCTATAAAATATTTTAAAAAAAGTTAGGGATCCGTATGAAAACTTCGATAATGTAACCCACGGTGTGAAAAAAATACCAATAAGCATAAGTATTCTCTATAATGTACTCATCTTTAGTAACCCTCGATGCAACAAGAACCCGCTAGTAGTGAATAAATCAGTGTCGAAGAATCGTACAATGAGAAAACATCAGTAACTCCAACGTCACAGCATTTGGCAGTGATTCATGATTTGTTTTGGCTATGAACCGCTTCCTTAAAAGACGACTTATGACTGACTAATGGTTCGGCGTTTTGTACAAAAATTAAGTTGTATTTTAAATTTGACTGAACTTTGGAACTCTGTACCATGTTTTTGTTAGAATAGTTATAACTATAATAATGTTGTAAGTGTGTGCTGTGTGTGTTACCAATATGGTGCCGGCAAAGAATAGTACGAACCCATCACTACCCGTGGATGTCGTAAGAGGCGACTAAGGGTTTATAAACCAGATGATGGGCAGCAAAATCTTTCTGTGTATCGTACTATCTTACATACTGCGGTCACCAACAACAGCGGTCGCTAGCCGCGACGCTTACCAGCGTGGTGACTATGGGCGCCGGGAGGGGTAAATCCTCTCCTAAGTACCTACCACCCGATTTTGCTGGAGTTCTGGAGGGAGCTCCCTGTCCTGTAGTAGACGTTTCATGGGATGTTATGTTGATGTGTTTGTAAAGAGTCTTTTGAAAGATATAGATTCAGGACCCCTAACCCATATTTTTGTTTGATACACAAATCTGGTCAACTTTCACAAAAAAAAAAACCTGGGTCGAACTGGGTTTTTCGTTATCTTTGGGAATGTGACACTTTTCAACCTTGTCGGTCTACTATTGAGTTCATTTTCCAAAACAAAAACTAAATGCATTCAAACCCAAACATTTAAGTTTTCGTCTTTCATTCAAACTGATAAACAAATCTGACAAAAATGCAAATGTTATCAATTCGCAGATTGTCAACAGCTCTTTTCTTAAATGTTCATCATTGTTAGATTCAGTCTTGCAATAGCTTTGCCTTGTAGCTTGCCTTTGTAAAGGTCACAATTTCTCTCTTAATTGCAATCCAGTCTTAGAATTTGTATTAAAATGATAATAAGAGTTGAAGTTTGTTCTTTTATTTTGTTGATAATAATGACACTGGGTAAGAAAATTTGTGAAAATTATAATTTTATATTTTACCAACAGCGTAAGTATATCATCACCATCATCATCGTCATAACATCCCTAGTAGTGTAGGCAACGAAGCAGGTGACCCCAACATAAATTTCTCAGGCAGATTCTTTTTGACAGGATGATAAAATCATGAATTAAATGTAAATTCAAAATATCCGAAAAAAAAATTACAACCGATTTTTTTTGGATTTGGATTTTTTTATAGAAGGTTTGTCTCATGTAGTGTAATACCCCAGCAAAGTTTCATCGACTGAGGATTTAATGCGGGGGTCTGCATACAACGATCCGCTTCGTTGCCTAGACTATAAGACGTCCACTGAAGGACAGGGAGCTCTTCGGACAATCAGGTGATTCATCCTGCAACGTCCTAATCAAAACTGGGGAGATCGCACAAAGGGATTTTTGTATGACAGTGTCCCCACCGGGAATCGAACCCAGAACCTTCGGATCGAGAGCCGAGACTTCTAACCCATGAATCTGCAAAAAACATTTACAAACAAATTTAGTTTTGCGGTCCTAAAAATGGGCAGAAGGTCCTAAGAATGGACTTTCTGCCCATGAAACTGGTCGAAAATAAATCGACCTCCTATAAACAATGTAAAAATCCTGCCGGCTTAGCACGCTGCCCGAGAGAAAATATATCTCGGAGAAATGTTACTTTATTTGAGGAATTATGTCATCTAATCTATCACCTCCAAGCGCGAATAAATGTCAGTAGAGGAAAATGTTTAGCAAATCCACAAATTACGTTTTAGATATTTCAGACAGAGATAGCTTTATACATTAATACATGTAGCCATCTTTGTCTTTCAATATGTGTCGCACTGCTCGGATGTCAAAAAAACATGACCATGATTAAAGTCTTTTATCTATGGACCTTGACAAACTGACGACTGCAGCGTGCTAAGCCGGCTGGGTGATAAAAATATCTGTGTATAGCATGCCTAGAATAAGTTTTGATCTGACGGTTATTTTCTGCGCATCGGTGACAGGCGGAGAGCCAGTGAACGATTTGCTCACCTCCCCAGCAATTCATTTTTTGAGTTCTGCGCATCACCGGTCATAGCCGGAGTTATATTTTACAACGTATACTTTGTTTCAGTTCACAATGGTGGCGGATGGAGGGCCTTACCCGCAAATCAAGCAAAATTTGCTCTGCGAGGTCCTACAAAAATGGACCAAGACTTTGGTGATGACCGATTGCCTAGAAGTAAGTTGTTAATTCATCTTCTAAGGAAACCTTTAAAACCTGTAGCAAGACTTGACAAACACTAGCAACGTCACTGAGTCAAACTACATGACTACGGGGCCTTTGTGCTCCCTTGTCTAGACCAGGAATAAGAATCAGAGCAGCTCTTCAACCTCACTATACTGCTTCACTGAGTAGAACAGCCTCCGTAAACACACTGTTGCAGTCTTCGATCTTTTGTCCGCGATTAACTTCTTTATTATCATCGGACGAAAGATCGAAGACTGCAACAACAGTGTGTTTACGGAGTCTGTTCTACTCAGTGAAGCAGTAAGTATAGCGAGGGCGAAGAGCTGATCTAATATAGTTAACATAAGTAGACCATAAAACTGAACCACTTTTCCCAAGGAACATAAATCGAAATACGAAAATCAATTGTTGACATCCCATTGAAGCTGCATCAGCTGATAGCGCATTTTGTATGGGAGGTCAAAATTTTTTTCGTATTTCGACCTATGTTCCTTGAGGAAAGTTGTTTAGTTTCATGGTCTGAGTAATATGCAAAAATTATGTTTACTATTTCATTAGGATCTTATCATGTATTATGTGCCGCTACTTCGTTTACAGGGACTGTTAATATTTTTTGTCACGGCTCTGCCCCCGTGGCAACTAGTGAAAGGGCCACTCAAAACTGACCTCTTTTACGTATGAATGTACTGGTAACGGGAGCTCACCGTATATTGGTTAGATTAGATACACTTACGATACGCAGAGGGACTTAGCTACCTATCCTCAGGTTTCAAACACCTTAGTTGCCTTTTACGAAACCCATGGCTTGAGGTAGGGTTGTACCATTGTTACCCGGCACCAACACGGATCCTTTTTCTGAAGGTTTTTTTTTATGTCACAAGTGGCTAAACGAGCAGGTGGGCCACCTGATGGTAAGTGGTCACCACCGCCCATGACACTCTCTTAGACCTGTCCAGAAAGGACGAATTCGCCGCGAATTGTTACGCGCGAGTTTCTACGTGCGTCGGCGAGGTACTGGGCGTCAATACATCGCGTCCACAAGCATCGCGCGAGTCGAGATACTAGGAGCGCCTTGTTTGCGTCCAGTTGAACGCGCGAAACACGCGCGAGTAAATCGCGGCGAATTCGCCCTTTCTGGACAGGGTCTTATTAGTGAAATAATTTGACACTAATAAGACAGCAAAGCGCGTTACCCACCCTGAGAACTAAGATGGTATGACTCATGTGCCAGTAATTTCAGCTAGTTTGAGATATTTACTGTATTGACTGTTTTATTTTTCAGGATTTCTTCATAGTTCATATAAGTTCGGTTTTTGCACTCAGCTGGCGACATCTAGGCGATACTTAAAGAGAGTCGTCAATCTCACTTTTGTGTCTTTTAAAGAAACGGATGTGCGTTATATATACGTAAGTCTCTTTAAATATAATATCTGCCAGTTGTAGAAAACGTCTTTGAAGTTAAAGTCCCTTTAAATCTATTGCTGACATCATGAGTTTGTTGGCAAAGAAAGCGACTTAAGGATGAAAAAGCTTTAGCTTTCAAGAGGTTTTATGTAACTGTTGAGATAATATGCTACTCCCTTATTTTTCTGTGGCTCCCTTGCACAACTCTAGTGGGAACACAGCGTACAAATTATATAGAGTCCGTCACGTACGTCCGTACATAGTTTGAATAAGGAAGTGAAGTATAAAACGTCTCCAAGTCGACCATGAGAAGTCGGTCAAAAAACTCGGCTACGTTTTACAAATATAATAAAAAAAACCTTAAAAATCTAATGTTTCACCCAAACTTTATTTGTGAAATAGAAAATATATTATTTTTACATGTGTGGTGATCATTCATAGTAAGAAAGGAAACGTAAATAATTCGTAATAGCCATTTTATGTGTGATAAAAAAAAAACTTAAATTGTTTGTATTTTTACTTGAAAAACTGTAGTAATAACATTCATTAGACCTAAGTTACAAACTTCTCACAAAGATAAAAAAATTACAGTTTTGGGATAAAAAAACACATATTAGTATGGAGGTCCCTCGAAAGAAATGGATACGTTTATCGCTCCCTCCTTAGAAGAAAGTGCTGCTACTTAAACCTCCTTGAATGAGAAGGCTAAGGGCAATATTTCACTGGGACACCATGGCGGCGCAACCAGTGTCCCGCTACCAACAAAATGTACTCGTATGTGTTGGTTGCGCAACCAGTCACCCGCTACCAACAAAATGTATGTGTTGGTTGCGCAACCTACGGACACCAGGTGAGTAACTCTCTATAGAGCTTTATTCATTTTGTTGGTAGCGGGCGACTGGTTGCGCCGCCATTATGTCCCAGTGAAATATTGCCCTAAGGGAAGGCAACATATGACCTTCGATTTTTTAAGTAATTTCAGTTTTTTTTTTCAGTTGTTAACAAGTTTGGCCCTCCGTCGCTACTGGACGCAATGTCTGATCATGAACATTTATGTTGCGGGCAAATTCATGTTCTTCTACAGTCGATTTCCAATGTACTACTGCCAAGGAACTGTCAACCTACTCCTGCTGAACACTTTACAATCATTTACCATTCACGAATTCTTCCTCAACACCCCCTTCAGGATACCAGCAACTATTACCTTCAAATTTTACCATCCGCGATTGGATCTGACGGAAAAATACAATTATATTGGTGATGTGATGTTCCCGCCTGAACGGTCCTTTAAAAAATAAATACTTTGCTTTACTGTATAGCATAAAAAAAATACATAAAAATACTTGGAGTTTCTTTCCTTTTCTTAAACGTCCTTCCTACAAAGCGTGTAACGGAAAAGTGTGACAATACTAAAGGGTGTGCATCTGCCTATGAAACTGAACAACTTTTCCCAAATCAATTTTTGACCTCGCAGAGAAAGCTGATAGCGCATTTTGTATGGGAGATCGAATTTGGTTTTAGTATTTCGACCTATGGGAAAAGTTGTTCAGTTTCATGGGCAGATTCACACCTTCCAGTATTATCACACCTTTCCGTTACACGTTGTAGAGTGTTTCTTAGTTAACTGTAAGCCTTTGAGTATGTTACTCAGACCGCAAAACTGAACAACTTTCTCAGTTTACTCGAGCTGAACCTTTATAATGATTAAAAACTCAAAATTCATAATTTCAATATGAAAACTACAGAAATACTCCCCCTGAAAGAGTAGTCTTTTTTTATGCGGCTAACTGTACGTACACGATAGCTGGTGTGGGTTACCTACATTGCGCGTCAAATTCAGTTTTCAGATTTTATTATTCTCGTATTTCAAACTATTTTACTTTCGGAACATTGTTTACATTCATGGTCTAGTCTTCTTCTTTGGGTAGGAACATTGACCTAGGAATTTTAGATCTACCTTTGAATCCACTCATCATATTTCCATTCTACTTATTTTTTTGACAATTCACTCAAAGTCATCTGATCCCAAACTAGACAAAACAAGTAGATGAATAACAACCAAACACAGTAAAAACACTCGTGTCCATCACACAAATAGGCAGTCTCGCTACTAAAGGCTTGATCACACGTAACGAGTAAAGTGGCGAGACAGTGCCGTGGCGAGAGGCGAGCAAAGAAGCGGGACAGTCAATAAAATACAAATTTGTTAACAAGGCCGAGTACCGACACCCGCTTCATTCATCTGCTCCCGTAGCGACTCGCCATCCTACTCGGTACCCATGAACTATCGTCGGGCATTGCATCGAAACGGAACTGACTCGCCAAACTAAGAAATACGTGTAAACACCTACTCGATGTGGCGACTCTCTCGGCCGAGCGCCAATTTACTGTCTTGCCACTGTACTCGTTACGTGTGCCTTAAAGAGTGATCACACCTAGCTGAATTCAAAGACTAATTCGGCATACATAGCTGGGAGGCTTGGTTATGTTAATTGCAATATCCTTACTTCAACGAGTAATGTATGCCGAATTATCTTTGAATTCAGCTAGGTGTGATCACTCCTTTATCAGGCTTATCAGCGGAGGGTAAACGGAGCAGAGAACGTATGCCAATGCGATGGGCCGACGCTATAAAAGAAGCTACTGGAGCGACACTAGAGGTCAGCGTTCATCGTGCTCAAGATAGGGCGATCTGGAGAGGTGTGTCGGCACAAGTAGCAGTCCACGATTGTCACGTCCCTCAGTCATGAGGATACGACTAAGAAGAAGAAAAATCAAGCCTTAACCAAACCAAAAGGCCAGTCTAGATTAGCGCACAATGTACGTAAAATTGTCGCTTGCACCTTACTCAACGTAGATTTAAGCCACAATCACACCTAGCTGAATTCAAAGATTAATGCGGCATACATTGCTGGGAGGCTTGGTTATGTTAATTCCAATATCCTTATTTCAACGAGCAATGTATGCCGAATTAGTCTTTGAATTCAGCTAGGTGTGATCGTGGCTTTAAGTCCAACGTCTGTGGGAAGAGGCTCCGGCGACTGCTGACGGGGCTCAAAATAAAATTGTGATTTTAATAAAATGCAAATTGCGTCATGTGATGGAGCGACTGACTGTAGACAAGCTGGGTGAATTGTTATATGATATTTTATGTTTTTTAGGTTCCGTCTATAATGGTTAAATCCAAACTAACTACATCCGTCTTTCTCTCTTTCTCCTCTGTATAAGTTAGTAACAAACAGACATTTTTTCATACTACAAGTGGGCAAACGAGCAGGTGGGCCACCTGATGGTAAGTGGTCACCACCGCCTATAGCACCCACTGTCTTAATAGCAGCATATTTTGACACTAATAAGACAGCAAAACGCGTTGATCACTTTGAGGATCAAGATGGTATGTCTCATGTGACGGTAATTTCAGTGGCTCCCCTACCTTTCAAACCGAAACACAGCAGTGCAAACACTGTTGCTTCACGGCAGAAATAACCTGAAATAAAACATGATTTATTTATTTATTTTATTTTATTTATAAGCAAGGGGGTGGTACTTCCCCAAACCAGGCCTGTGACACTCCGCATAGAAGGTATGCAACACGGCGCGGGAATGCGTCTGCCCACGATTTTACTTTTCTTTATGTCATATTAACCTTATGGCGGCAAAATATGTAAGTAAGTAAGCATTTGCATGTTTGATTGAACAATATTAGATAACCTAGTAAGGTTGAAATTTGTCGGCACCCCGCCTGGGAATGACGGATCTGTAATCGTTCGTTTACTATTATTAATGGGTTCCCAAACGGACTTTGCACAAAAGCTCTACCACTACAGACTTGAAATTTGCCAAAAATAATGCCCATCTTTATTTCAAATAAGTAAGTTTTTTCTTTGAGCCGAAAAACTGAACAAGTTTTTTTGACTTGGTACAGTAAAATGATGATATAAATTAATTATCTGTATCTCTCATTGATGTAAGTAAAACTTGAGCCGTCTTAAGCATGGAGATCCTGAAAGCCAGAGTTAGAATTTTTACTTTTTTATTAGACAACCAATAAAAACTTTTGCCGCCCGCAACCTCAGCGAGGTACCCGAAGTAGGCTGGTTGCCAGCGTCGCTATCAGACAGCGCACGCGCGCGATTTATAACGAAACTTGTTGGCAGCCTACCTAGATCCGAGACCACGTATTAGCTTAGGCACAGGATGCTCTAAAAATTTCTTGAAACGTATTTTTTTGAAGGTAAAACTTCTTTAGCGGCGCTTGGCACTTTTTTAGATGGGTAAAAAATGTTAAACTCGCATCAGATGCCGCGTCAGATCCGTAGCCCAAGGAGGTTTTAACCCACGCTACGGTGAAGCGTAGTAAAACCTGCTTGCCGTAGCCTGATCGAAAAAGCGTCAACTGTCAACCGTATTGTTATAACAATACGGGTTTTTATTCAGTGACATCAAAGAAGTTGGCGAGCAATGACGCGATTGACCCTTACAAAAAGCATAATATTCAAAAATGCAACTTTTCACTTCTGCCGGCACTCCCGGACTGCAACCCGTCCTTTTTTTACGATCATGACTGGTGATTGAGGTTAAGTTGCAGGCTGGGTTGAGCTTGTTCGCGGAGGTCAGAAGAAACTTTGTATGAAAATCTGTGCCTCAAATAGCAGATTCCAATAAAAAGAGTACCTAAAGGCCATGACGACGATGAGGCTAAGTGCATTATCTTACTTTGTTTTTAGTTTTGATTTTAATTGTACACACACAGTCAATAATTAAATAGGTTCTCCATAATATTTTACAAGTTTAAAATTGTACATAAATTTTAATACAGACATTTTATTATAAACCAAAACCATATTAATTATATTTTATTGTTGAATAACGAATTCTTTTAGTTTATTTTGTGAAACATCCTGTACCTTATACTCTCTGATATAAAACCGCTCAAAAGTTGTTTTTGGCACAGGTTTAAATACTAGTTTTTAGTGAAATATTATCTGTTAGCAAAGTTGTGACATTTGTTTCCATTATATAAATTGTCTGCTATTCTATTAGTCACGTTTTAAACTTTTCGTTTGAAATTGATTATTTAGAAATACTACTTAATCATCATAACATCCCATGAAACGTATGATAAAATGCTCTGAAAAATAAAATAGGAGAGACGATATTTGAATTGAATTCATGTCGTTATTAAATGTCTCCTAAAGATAAAAAAATTGTTCATGGTTCTATAGTAGGTCAATGTAGTAGTATCACGGGCAATAAATCCTTCAAATCACCGGACCAAACGAAACCGAAATGCGTAGCACATGTTACTACGGGGAGTAGCCTATTTGTAGGCGCTTCGTAGCGGACGCTACGAAAGATGTAAATAAAGTTATTTTTAACACTACTCATAAAACTGCTCTATTTGCAATGTTTTAAGGTCCAATATCCAGTTTAATAAACACGTGTGCTTTTTTCATTATGTTACCGCACTCCGTAATTTTTTTTTAAATCTCGGCAAGGAGCAAGAAGGTCTCATTTTGTTACGTTTTTTTAAGCTGTATGTGAGAAAATATGATAAAGGAATATAAATTTTATGAAATTATTGATATTTATTTATTTAATCAACAATAAATTTGTCATTTATGTCATCATCATCATAATATCAGCCGAAAGACGTCCACTGCTGGACATAGGCCTCCCCTAAGTAACTCCATGACGACCGGTCCTGCGCTGCTCGCATCCAGCGGCTTCCCGCGACCTTGACCAGATCGTCGGTCCACCTTGTGGGGGGCCTGCCAACGCTTCGTCTTCCGGTACGTGGTCGCAACAAGATATTTTTTGATAATTTATTTCAAGGTTCAAGGAATAGGCTGTTTGGCAGTTTAGTCTGTCTGTGCCCGCTGTTTGTCCACCACGACGATACCGAGCCGATACCGTAAAAGAGGAACAGCGCCGATTGATATTGATATACCAATATAGTTACAAAGTTACGAGCAGAAATAGAACTTATTACTTCACGACATCGGTACGACATTGGCGCCATTTTTTCTCGGCACTGTCATGTCGTGATCGATATGTTCTCGGTCGACAAACGATGTTAGCCCATTGACTATGAAAAAAATACGTGTTAGCCAAATATTTTGGAAACTACGCCAAAGATTATGGAAACTACGCCAGCAGCGTTTTTCTTACGACAATGGTGTTAGGTAATATAGCTGTTCTTATTCATGTCAGAGCTATAGTCCGGTCCCTTATAGTCTTATATCGCCAAATTCACCAAATTGCACCAATTTTTTTCAATTTAATAGTTAGGTACATCTCTCAATTTTTGTATAGGAGCCAATACTTGAATTTTCTATGGACATTTGTTGAAATTCAAGAATTGGCTCCTATCAAAATTTGAGAGCTATGTACCTAACACCTGAAAAAAATTTGGTGAAATTGTAAGGCGTGTCTACGTGAAACAGCTAACCGACCGCACTACTATGGTAAATCGTAAATAGAATTTTACATCTTCATAAATAAATTTTACTTTATATATTCAACACAATTTTATAAACTCAAAAACCATTTATATATCTTAAATCCATTCTTAAATCGAATACAGTTGAATAGTACTCACATTCAACCACTCAGAAATCTTTTTCATTCCTTAGCTTTCTCCCCAAAGTCCTAATCTCCTTTCATCTCAAATCTTGGAGTCGATGGCTTCGTATTTGCAACGAATGAATGGTTGCATCGAGCTACGTAATCCTTGTGGAATTATTCATGCTGGGTGGCAACCGGGCAACCGGGTATACTTTGAACCGGGTACATTTTAGACCAACATCAGGGTTGGCCCTTTATCCTATCCTAATATTACGAGTATAAACGCGAAAGTTTGTAAGTTTGGATGGATGTTTGTTACTCTTTCACGTAAAAACTACTGAATGGATTTTGATGAAACTTTACAATAATATAGCTTATACATCAGAATAACACAAAGGCTACAATTTATAAACCTGCGCAAACGAAGACGCGGGCACGAGCTAGTTATTGTATAAAAAAAATTATGTCTAATTTTTTTTGGTTTTTCTAACTAGCTGTTGTTCGCGACTTGGTGCACATGGAAGTCAAAAAAAGAGCAGCCATTTTCCCAATTATTTAAACTATCTTCAGACTTCACAACGGATTAGCCAAGAAAGTGTCACAGATAGTCACACAGACTTACTTTCGCATTTTTAATATTAAGTGTGGATTGGATTTTTCATATAAAACTTTCTTTAACTAGGATAGTTCTATCATGATATAAAGAAAACCTGCTGGCTTAGCACGCTGCCCGAGAGAAAATATATCTCGGAGAAATGTCACTTTATTTGAGGAATTATGTCATCTAATCTATCACCTCCAAGCGCGAAGAAATGTCAGTGGAGGAAAATGTTTAGCAAATCCACAAATTACGTTTTTAATATTTTAGACAGAGATAGCTTTATACACTATTACATGTACCCGTCCTTGTCTTTCAAAATGTGTCGCACTGCTTGGATGTCAAAAAAACGTGACCATGCTTGCCAAGCCGGCAGGGCCCCGATCGTGTTCATTTAAACAATATATCCAAAACCAGTTTTGGATTTGGTAATAGGTGTCATGCAAATTGACCCGTGTGGTGCCGGCTAATAATAGTAGGTACCAACTCAACTCTACCCGTGGGTGTCGTAAGAGGCGACTAAGGGCTTATAACACGGAGGATGGGCAACAGCATCTTTCTGTGTACCGTCACCAACAATAGCGGTCGCCAGCCGCAACGCCTACAAGCGTGGCGACAATGGTAAATGATGCTGGAGTTCTGTAGGTCGAGCATGCGCAGCGCGACTTTCGTAGACTAAACCGGTTATGTCTTCTCGCGTCCATACATAAAAAGTGACAGTAGCGTGCGACTCGAACAAGTCGCGATGCGCATCATAACCCGGCTGGAGGGAGCTCCCTGTCCTGCAGTGGACATGCTGGAGTTCTGTAGGTCGAGCATGCGCAGCGCGACTTTCGTAGACTAAACTGGTTATGTCTTCTCGCGTCCATACATAAAAAGTGACAGTTGCGCGCGACTCGACCAAGTCGCGGTGCGCATCATATCCCGGCTGGAGGGAGCTCCCTGTCCTGCAGTGGACGTTTTGTGGGATCTAATGATAATGATGATCGTGCAAATTATTCGATTGATTGATTAATGATTGCTCTGGAAAAGTATAAAATATTAATAAATAGGTTACAAAACTGATTTTACTATATAATTTTACATCACTCGTGCCGCTCACAAACACACCCAAATCAAACACAAACATCAGCTTTCAGTCGAGAATCAAACCTACTAGGAAAATTGCCGAAGCAGGCAGCTGCCCTACCACTGCATTATAAATTTCTGCCATTGAAAAACAAACAACATTATTATTGTTACAAGATTCGGTGAATAAGATATTTTAATCTTAACTAAATATACTATTTTCTATTATATTCTATGTTGATTCTATTCTCTGCCTGCACTTGTGTTACCGAGTTTATATAAACCGAATCTATTCAAGTCGCGAGTGAATAGCTCGATCCATCGTCAACCTCATCTCAAGACTAAATCGAGGTCAAGAGTAAGCCCATTGATAATAAAAAAAAAACGATTTCACTGTACTTATCAATTTGGAACCTAAGTTAACGAAATATTTTGATCGCTATATTATTTAAAAAAAAAAACAAATCACATGTCCATTTCGCTTAATAGGTAACCCTATAACCGGGCAGGTCCCCACACCCGGGTGAACCCTTATAATGGCGACTGCAGCCACTTTCCCGTAATGACGTGATTGTTGCTTTTAAAAGACTTTATTTCGCTTATTGGGTGTTTAAGGAACGAATGGCCTTTTGTTGTTTACATTGCTTTGTGTTAGTCTTAAGACAGAAGTAGTGCAAGATTTTTAGGCTTTAAGAAACTATTAGGATCTTTGAACTTCCATGCGTATATTAGATATCGTTATTAGGGTATCGAACCAAAATGGTAAAAACGGTATATGTTGCGAATTCGTCATCGACTCTGAGGCCGGCTTCGACGGCGATTATCATCATCTGGCACCCAATTTGTAGCTACTTTAGCCTATCTATCCAGATGCATGCGGCAAACAAGTCCTGCCCAGTCTCACTTCAACTTACCAGACTTTTTTCGACGTCTACAATGCTAGTTTTAGAGCGCAGTGTACTGTTTCTGATACTTTGAAGAAAGGAAAAATACTCTACCAATGCATTTACCTCGAGCTTGGTGAGCCAAGTTTTTTAACCTCAGTTCAAATACTTCCACATATCGAATGTTAATGCAGTCCAAAAGCCAAGAGCCTAATATAGCATTTAGGATATTTTGGCACAGAGCCTCAGTAGCTGCACTTACTGAGAGGTCAAGAATTCAGTGACTGACATGAAACTCTGTAACTGCTGGCCGCATTCACAAGTTTGTAGTTTTGACGGCAGCTCGAGGACATTAAAAACACACGTTTGACAAAAACTTCTATTAAATGCAATATAATACTTACGTAATATTATACATACAGGGTGTAAGGGACGGTGTACCGAAAACTGAAAGGCCGTGCTCAGTCAACGAAACTGAACAACTTTTCCAAAGAAACATTTTTGGTGAAAAATAATCTTGACCTCTCCATAAAAACTATTCGACCAGAGTGAGCAATTTAATACAAATTGATGACTTCACTTGTTATTTACCAACCGGCATGCAGCTGATTGTACCTACAGTTCACAATGCGAAGTGCAGACGTACGGACAATACCCTGAATTATCTATCGCGACCACGGCGGGCCACTTGAACGGGTTTATCGGCAGGCTGTAATTGATAGCGTTTACATGCCAACAGATTTGCACTGTTTCGTGTGACAGTGATTTTGGCACTGCAATGCAATTCTGCAAAGCCTATTTTCGGAATTTGAATAACAAAGAGGCATAGTGCTCTGATATATCAGCGAAACATATAAAACATATTGTAAAAAGCCGACTCTTAAAGTAAACCTTGCTGCAGTGGTTACTTGCCGTTTGTTTTACGCTGCTATAGCCCATTCCAAAACGGTGTAGACTCGCTCTATTTTCATTAGATTCTACATGACATTCAATAAGTATAAAGAAGCGGTTCAAAAATTGCATTAAATTGAATAAACAATTTAATAAAGCGTGTAAAATATATCTTTCAAAAACTGAAGCTATAAATTTGAAAGCATAACACATTCAAATGAAACTCGAATTTGTTAAAAAACTGTATAAATTCGAAGATCTGAAGTATATTTCATTCTTTTTATCCCTCCAGCGAAGTGCTAAGGGAGTGTCACTTGACTAATCCTCGACATTTGTATCAGCTTGTTCGTAATTCAGATACCTATTTAAGGTTTTAGCTTAAACAAGACCAAGTTTTTCGGAGTTATTTTAGACATTTAAGGACAGGAAAAGTTTTTGGGAGGGTAATGAACTAAAAACTATTTATAATCATATAAATGTTATATGAAAAGTAATAATGTGTAAGTACAGGAAACGTTTTTGCGTAGTATTTGTATTATATGGGACGATCGACGCATCACTCGTTTAATAGGGTTTGGATACGGTGCGAGGCAAAATTGAATATGTCCCCGGGCAATCTCCGCGGGAGATGCATGGGTGATGGCGTAAGTTGCGAGAAAATGGGGAATATGCATGATTAAAAAAAAATATCCTCATTCATACAATAAACAGATTAATAAAACTATTGTTTGAATAATTATGAAATTAATAGATATATAAGCCATCTAAGATTTTTTTCTGTCTTTTTCTAGCAAAACGAAATTTAACACGGAGTTTATATGGCCTCTAGCTAAACCCGCGGCTTCGCTCGCGTGGAATTCAGACAATGTGCAGTATTGTGCAGTCTCTCCCCCTCCCCCTCCCCATCCCTCTCCCCCTTCCCCTCCCGCTGCCCCTCTCCCTCTCCCTCGGGATGATCCCCTCTCTTGGGGGATGATTTTTCAAACACGCTGAAACACATGTTTATTTCTTCATTTTTATTAGCCTAAATCCTAATTTTTAATAGACGTTCGTTCATCCCTTATTTCATCTTCTTGGGGGATGATATCTCAAAATTGCTGAAATATACGTGTTTCTTTACTTCTTATTATTAGCTAAAATCCAAATTTCAAGTACCTCACGTCAAAACTGTAGGATTTTTATACAAACTTTCATCCCTTATTTCACCCCTTTGGGAGATGAATCTCAAAATTGCTATTACACGTGTTTATTTACTTATTATTAGCCAAAATCCAAATTTCAAACACCTCATGTCAAAACTGTAGGGGATGAATTTTGAAAAATTCTAAAACACGTACTTTTTATTTTTTACCATGAGCTCAGAACCAAAGTTCTATAATTCTACCTTTTTAAACGAAAGACTTATAGACCAACATACGGAAAAAAATCATCCGCTTTTCACCCCCTTGAAAGGCGGTTTTCAAGAAATGCTTAAATACATGTTTCTTTATTTTTTCCAAAAGCTTAAAGTCTTTGTGTGAATCTAACTGAAACAAAGGACTTTCATCCCTTATTTCACTCTCTTTGGGGATGAATTATGAAAAATTATAAAACACATACTTTTTAATTTTTTACCAAAAGCTCTGAACCAAATTACTATAATTCTACCTTCAAAAAAAACCGGACAAGTGCGAGTCGGACTCGCGCACTGAGGGTTCCGTACCACCACATAAACATAATTGTATTAGTTGAAATTTCAGTAAGTTAATGTGCTAGATTTTTTGAGTCCGACACGCGCTTGACCAAATTTTATTATTTGTTCTTATTTTATAGCTTATGCACTATAAACATACCAATTTTCAAGTTTGTAAGTGTTCCCGTTTTTAAATGGAACTAAAACAAAAATCGCCTCAGTAACCATCCAACTTGACCCCTCTCTTATATGAATGTTCTTGAAACGGGAGCTCACCACAATTGGTTACCATTAGTTGTGAGAAAAGTTGCAATATTTAATGATTTCAGACTTTTCCCATTATTTGTACTGTGAGACCTAGCTTCTTGCCAAATTTCATAATTTTAGGTCAACGGGAAGTACCCTGTAGGTTTTTCATTTTTGAATAAATGTATGGAGATGAGGACATAAAATGCCATATCTTTTGATTGCGTCGTTGTAAAAAATTCAAATTTTCAGATCTTGTGTGGTTCATGGATCCTAATATATGGTATTAATTTCAACTTGATACCTTTACCCGTTCGTGAGATAAAGGGTCTTGACAGACAGACAGACAGACAGACAGACAGACAGACAGACAGACAGACAGACAGACAGACAGACAGACGGACAACAAAGTGATCCTATAAGGGTTCCGTTTTTTTCTTTTGAGGTACGGAACCCTAAAAACGAAAGAAATATAGACCAATATACGGAAAAAAATCATCACCTTGAAGGGTGATTTTAAAAAAATGCTTGAACACGTGTTTCTTTATATTTTACCAGAAGCTTAAATTCTCATTTTTGTGTATCTAGCTCAAGAAACAAAGGATTTTCATACAAATTTTCATCCCTTATTTCACCCCCTTGGGAGATGAATTTTCCAAAATTCTTTCTTAGTGGGTAGTTTTTACGTGCATAGAAAACATGGCAATGGCAGCCTCGACGGATTTTCGTGGGTACTTTCTTCGTACTATTTCGTTACTTTCTTCCTTTTAAGTCGGGGGTATATTAAAAGTCTTATTCAATATTTTTTCGATTACAACCGTCGTGGGTTTTTTCAAAAATTTTTTTTTTTTACTGTATTGGACCTAACTCCGCCAGACAGGCAGCACTCTCGGTGGCATTGTAAAGTCTTCGCGCGAGCAGGTAGAGGGGTACGCAGGGAAGGTCAAAAGGTGTGCCATCATTTGCGGACAGAAGCCAAACAGACAAGTAGGATCTGTGCCAAAGCCCCACTTGCGCATGTTTTTGTTACTCCGACCGACTTGGGTCCGGAGTCTGTTTAATGACTTCCAAGTCAGCCAGGGCAGATGGTGTCCGGGGGCAATTGCTCAGATACTGGGATTTCAATATAAATTTCAATTTATTTATTTGTCAGTCATATGGTACAATTTAAAGAGATCTCTTACAGCAAACCAGGAAGTAAAATAATAAATATATTAGACGGGGACAAGAATGGGTAGTCGCTGTTATGCAACTGGTGAAATTTGGGACTCCAGATACTTTGCCAAAAGAGTGAGTTTGCTGATTCGGAAAGTAAAGACTCTCCCTCTGGCACGCTGAATCTGAATGACCAAAAAAAATATATGTCTTATGACTTACACCATACCATTGAATGTAAACTGTAATAGTGAAGCCCGGATTGAAGCAAGACTGTGATATTGAACCAGAAAATGTAAACTGTAAAGCTTTAACATTATTCGCTTTAAGCGATAAGACCGCCTTTGTCCACCCTAGTTTTAAGAGTCTCCTGTGTATTGTTTTGTTTTTGTGTGACAAAAAAGAATTTATCTATCTATCTATCTATTCGACTATTATACCTACTAGCTAGTTAGGAAAATACTGATAGAATCTATAATGTCTATCAAACAACACATACAAAATTAATTCCGCAACCTTTTTTTTTATGTCACAAGTGGGTAAGCTAAAGACGCAATCGTTATGTTGTGAAAGTCTAGCTAGTCAATATAATGTCAAATAAAAAAAAATACACTAATAATATGTAAATATAGGATTTTTGCAATAAAATTGTCATATAAAATTATAAAATCTCAAAAGCAATTTTATATTTTAGTTTTTTGACCCTAATGATATAATAATGTTTTAATTATTTATTACAAATTTCATAGTATTTTAACCGACTTCAAAAAAAGGAGGAGGTTCCCAAATTAACAGTTTTTTGTTGTGTAAATTTATTATTAAAGTAATAAAATTAAGCTTGTTTATTTTCTATTATTTCACTTAGTTGCTGATAATTAACTGCCACGGTTATTTAATTCTCATTAGTGCTAATTGAAAACTTTGCATAACTTTGAAGGAGGTGCATAGTTTATATGTACATGTTTTTAAAATTCATCAAACAAAATACACTACTCAGTGACTCAGTCAGTTTCATTAACTATACTAAAACCTTAAGTGATTTCATAAAAGTGTGGTGTAACATAACCTAATAAATGGTACAGCAGCACTGCACTTACTTTCTCGCAATACGCAAGGAAAAACTGCCAACCGCAAACTTAAATTTGTAATGCCATACACACATAGTATGGAAGTACATACTTTCATTTACATTTTTCCAAAAAAATGATCGAATGAAATAAACAGATCAATTCAGAATTCAAATTGTCAAACATTAAAACAAACAAACCTCAAACGATTTCGAGTAAATCACATGTTTAACTTTTGATAGTACTGGAACACCCTTTATATGAATTTTCACAGATCAATGGATACTACCGTAGGAGATTTTTTAAATTTCCCTACACATGTTCCTTATGGATAATTGTTCAGTTTAGTCTACTGAGCAAGCCCTTTTAGTTTTTGGTACACCCTGTGCACTTAATTTTAATTACAAAAAAAATCATAAAGAATATCCAGTCAGGTAGACAACCAAATTTTAATAAACTCAATGGAACCAATTTTGGGTAAATCGCATGTATTTACGATTTGGTGGTACAGGAACACCCCTTATATGAAACTACACAGATCAATTGATACAGGCGCAAGATATTTTTTATGGAGAAGCTTGGTCATGCAAAATTTCATCAAGATTCTATGAGCCGTTTTTGGGAAAATTAAAAATTTTAATTTTCGTTGTATGACAGCTACCCTCAAAATGAGAGCCAGCAAGAAACCACTTAGAACCATTCGATGGATTTGCATAAAACTCCTAAATTCAAAATATGGTGTCAATCGGACCATTCGTTTAGCCGCTAGGCCAAAGCGTGACGGACAGACCGACCGACGGACCGACCGACCGACCGACCGACCGACCGACCGACCGACCGACCGACCGACCGACCGACCGACCGACCTACCGACCGACGGACGGATATTTTTGGGAGACTTGTTTTTATGATGTATAAGTGATATAGAAAACATTTTTGAGAAAATTAGAAAAACTTTTATTTTTCACGAATTCAATACCTTTCTCGCTCCGCTCGAAAGTAAAAATGGATTGTACTGCTATCAAGCAAAACATGACTGAGATGATGGATCATTTTTCCACAAAGAAGTCCGAATTCCAGTTGCATCTTAATCAGGTCAAAGGTAAATCAACAACAGTTGCTTCGCTGTACACAGACTTTCAAAATTTCAAGGCCTTTGTTTGCTCCACTATGACTCTTTTAAAATCTTAATTGAAGCTGTTGATCAAGGGACTAGACCGACTTGAGATGTGCACACGAAGAAAGATGTTATTATTTTAACCCAAATGACTCTAGACATGTCATGGTTATTATTAGAGGTTAGTAAGTATATTCCACGGGTTCTGGAGTGGCGACCACGTACCGGAAGACGAAGCGTTGGCAGGCCCCCACAAGGTGGACCGACGATCTGGTCAAGGTCGCGGGAAGCCGCTGGATGCGAGCGGCGCAGAACCGGTTGTCATGGAGATCTTTAGCGCAGGCCTATGTCCAGCAGTGGACGTCTTTCGGCTGATAATATTATCAGCCGAAAGACGTCCACTGCTGGACAAAGGCCTGCCTGCATATGATGATGATATGCATATGATGATGATATTCCAAGCATTACAAGTGTTCAAGCGAGGTTTGACATATAATTACCAAAATTTTCTCAAGATTTAGCATTTAAAGTAATTCACTCGCTTTAAGGCGAAATAGTTTATATAGAGGCGTATGATTAGCAGTGTGGAAAAAGAAGACACTTGATAAAGAGATTTTAAGCCCAAGAAAACTACAAACTTTCTCTTTCGTCGAACAAAAGTTGTGAACTCGATCGTTTTCCTCACGCCTCATTTGGCACACAATGAGCTGTTCGTTTTATTTAAATCATTGGACATGGATAGTTTTAATTCAGTTATTTATAGTGTTTTTGTGATAATAGTTTAGGTGTTTTTTTTATTATTGAATTTGACATTTTTTTTGAGTCTTTCCCGTTTTTATGATAGAGTTGAAACAATAATTGAGCAAAAAAAATTGTAGTGTTTTTAGCCATAATTTTTTTTTACTATTTGATGTTGTAGTGGCAACAAGAACCTCTTTGGTTGGTAGTCTTGTTTACATTTCAAGCATATTTCTTTTTTTATATTCATAATAATTTTAGTAGTACAACCGGCCAGTATCATTTTTCATACAATATTTTGGTTCGATCTCTATGGTTGACCTAAAATATCTCTATGGTGGACCTAATTTAAAATTCTAATTTTAAATCCCATTTTTACCCGCTACGAAAGTCTCTTGGAGAAAACAGCTATTTTGTTCGCCTTTATTGACGAACCGTTCAGCGATTTTCGAATAGATGGGATGAAAAAGTAGTTTATGCCACTGTCAGGTAAGAATAGTCATTGTAACATGAGTGCTTGTTTGTGACATGAGGCGCAGCCGAATGTCACAATAGACTGCACGAATGTTACAATGACTAGTTTGCAATCAGTGGCATACATTACTTTTTCTTCGAGCATAAAAATAATTAAGAAAATATCGTACCCTTTGTTTACTTTTGTCATAGAACACCTCCACTTTTTTTTTTGGTCGTCGTGAGTATTTTACTCTTATTTACAAATTTTTAATGGAAATCAAGATTTTTATCGTTAAATTATAAATTAAAAGTTATTTTTTTCACAGATTAAATAAGCGCGACATCATATAATACTGTGTATGGGGGGGTTCAGTTTATAAGTGCAGGAATTCTTTTTTGAAGTTGTCCTTTTTGGCTTGGTAACTAGCATATTAGCCGATGGCATCTAATACAACATAGTATTAACGTAATTTTGTTGCCAAACCTAACAAAAAGGTAAAAAATTATATTACCGTATTGTAGACAGTTGCATTTGTAAATATTACGCAACTGTTGTCGGAATGTCAATGTTTGTGATACTGTTTCCGGTTTCGTATTTCGAACTTTAACAAATGGGAGTAGAAAAATAACTAACCTACCTCCTTCTTTGATTCCATAATACTTATTGGAAACCGGAACCTTTGTTCAGAACTGAGCAATTTTGAATCCTTATATTTTTTTAGTATAGATAACATTTTATTCGATATTTTGGAACTCACCTATTTATAAAATTAGCCATATTATTATTTAATACGATAAACTTTTTTTTTTTCAAAACCCTGTAGAATACAAGAAATGAGTAATATATTAGTTTCTCTATCGATGACTTTGACAAAAGGCAACACTTACGTAAGAGTGTTGTTTTTATTCCGGCAATGGATTGTTTTTGCACCTGTATCGGTCATGTATGGGCAATCTCGTTGAGTGCACTCAGCACCATCACAGCACTGTTTTTATGGCGACATCCGGAGACGTAAATAAAGCATGTATCTACGAATGAATTGGATTAAGTTTTGCTTGAATGAAAACCTAAAAAGTCATTTTAGTATCATCATCACCATTACACGTCCTCCAAGTCATTACATCCCATGAAACGTCCACTATAGGATAGGGAGCTCCTTGGAGGAGCTGGGAGCTCCCTCCAGAATTCCAGCTTTTGCTGAAAAAAATGTAGAGGGGAAGTACCATAGTCACCTTGCTTGTTAGCGTTACGGCTGGCACCATGGACCGCGGTTGTAGATGACCGCAGTAAGTATGATGAAGATAAATAGGAGGATGCTGCTGCCCATCCTGTGGTTCATTAACCCTTAGTCACCTCTTACGTCACCCACGGGTATGTATGGGTTCGTACTATTCTTTGCCGGCACCACACGGGACCATTTTAGTATAGAAATAACTAAATCTAGATGATAACAACAGGTTGTTTTTTTTTCACCTAGGAAAATTTTAATGGTGATTCTGCCCTTGAGAATAAATATTTTTTTCCATGAAAAAAAAATGAGCTTCAACTGTTGCAGTTTCTATCAAAAGTTGAAAAGATTGTACGTTTTTTGAACATAATCACATCTTTATTTTTCCTATTCCTACCAAAACTTTTCTTAAAACTACTCGTCGCATATACGTTCTAAGATTTCCTACAACATTAAATACTTGGGAAGTAAGCACCTATAGGCTCGTTGAGAGTGTACAGCAATTATCCGTATAGTGTGACGTCATCAGCGCCGACGAGACGCCGTCGTAAAGCTTGGTGGCGCCAACGCCGATGGTGTTTGTTATATCAACCTGTGTATACGGTTGCTTGGACAAGAGTGTAGCTTAGATATTGCAGAGCCTGTTTGATTCTGATATACAGGGTGAAACTGAACCATTTTAGTCTAGGAACAAAGGTCATCAGACGAAAATAAATTTTACCCTTTCATAGTAAAGCTGACCATACATTTTGTATGGTAGACCGATTTTTTTTACGTCTAACGACCTATGTTCCTTGGGGAAAGTTGTTTAGTTTCGTGGTCTGAACTCAATCTCAAAATTTGTCGAATGTTTTCAAATCCACCCTGTAGAATGCCTTACATTAATTAAAGTTTTTCTCTTGAGGATATTAATGAGGTCAATGAAACGACGAGTTTATCCGGAAGAAGCCAATTCACTCGTGACTTGAATAGACAACCAAAACTAGACAACCTAAACAAAATAGACAACCTTAACTATGAAACGTTGGCGGAGCTGATGGGGCATTGCATGTCGTCAAGATTCGGTTTGCGATTGCTAGGAGCTACTAGCACCGACTTTTTATGTTATTTTTATAACTATAGGTACAATAACTATAAAAGAGCATAGAAATAAGGCAAAAATAATCTGTCATCTTAAAAAATCTCGTTCCATCTTCGACCTCATCTCTGTCCTCAGGGCTAGATCGAGGTCAAGAGTACATAAATGGTACAGCAGCACTGCACTTACTTTCTCGCAATACTCAAGGAAAAACTGTCAACCGCAAACTTAAATTTGTAATGCCATACACATAGTATGAAATACAAACTTTTATTTACGTTTTTCCAAAAAAATGTCCGAATGAAATATACAGATCAATTCAGAATTCAAATTGTCAAACATTAAAACAAACAAACCTCAAACGATTTCGAATAAATCACATGTTTAACTTTTGGTAGTACTGGAACACCCTTTATATAAATGTTCACAGATCAATAGATACTACCGTAGGATACTTGCATGGAGATTTTTTTAATTTCCCAACACATGTTCCTTATGGCAAATTGTTCAGTAAACTGCAAACTGCAAACCCTTTTAGTTTTTGGTACACCCTGTGTACTAAATTTTAATTAAAAAAAATCATAAAGAATATCCAGTCAGGTAGACAACCAATCCAGGATTAATATTATAGAAAATTTTAATAAACTCAATGGAACCAATTTTGGGTAAATCACATATTTACGATTTGGTGGTACAGGAACACACCCTATATGAAATTACACAGATCAATTGATACTGGCTCAAGATATCTTAATGGAGATGCTTGGTCATCCAACGTTTCATCAAGATTCTATGAGCCGTTGTTGAGAAAATTTCAATTTTTCATTTTCGTTGTATGATAGCTACCCTCAAAATGAGAGCCAGCAATAAACCACTTAGAACCCTCCTATGGATTTGCATTAAACTCCTAAATTCAAAATCTAGTGTTAATCGGACTATTCGTTTAGCCGCTAGGCCAAAGCGTGACGGACAGACCGACCGACGGACGGACCGACCGACCGACCGACCGGCCGACAGACCGACGGACGGACATTTTTGGGAGACTTGTTTTTTATTATGTATAAGTGATATAGAACACATTTTTGAGAAAATTAGAAAAACTTTTGTTTTCACGAATACAATACCTTTCGCGCTCCGTTCGAAAGTAAAAAAACACATACACAGTAAAAAATATCTTAATAAATCCATTGTTACAGCATCTTTAAAATATTACTTGTTTAATAACACGTAATAGGGTGTTTTGAACCAGCTTTTGGAAGTTCCACTAGATAGCGCTGCTAGTTAGCACTAAGAAAATAAAAAATGGAGACACTGAACTATCACCCAGTATGAAAATTGTTAAGTCAGTTTCATTGTTAATTTTATTTAGCCTTAGAAAAAGAAATTACCAACAGTGATCGATCAGCGTACCACCCATCGACACTTAAAAAAACTTAGTTGATAAACGTCAAGTACTCCCTATTTCATTTAAATCCTTGATACCTTCTGAATAAGGTCCATATCACCTAACTTTACCTAAAGTAAACATGTAGATCACGACCAAGACAACATTCGTCGTACTACAAAAAAGTTAGACATCTGTTGAACACTTGATTAAAAAAATCGTACCAAATAACGCTGTCATGCGCAGAAGTCAAAAATGATTTATTTTCTTATGACTTCACTTCTGCGCATCAACTGACATATACAGCGTTATTTGGTACGATTTTTTCAATCAAGTGTTCAACAGATGTATAACTTTTTTGTAGTAAGACGGCTTATTACGCAGGCACACGTAATAACTAGCGACAGTTTCTGAGTCTACTTAGCTAGTAACACTTTGACTATGAGCCTGTCTTTTTTTTGAGGTATCTGTACCGCAGCAATCGTTTAATATCAGGGTATATTTACAATTTGACCTCTGCCGTGCGTACCAGATTTATTTATGACAACGGTTCGAGATAGAGGACCTGATGACCTGCAGACTTCGTCCCATATCAGGCATCAGTCCTCCACAATTTACAAATAAGAATAACTTAATCGTAATAATATAATTTATTTATATATTCTTTTTTTAGGCCTATATCCAGCAGTTATTTTATTTTATTATATTTATTTATATCCAGCAGTGGACGTCTTTCGGCTGATATGATGATGATGATGATCTGAATTTTGTAAATTGTGATGAATAAAATAAATATTATGTATTTAGAAAGACTTTAAAGAGAACTGTATAAGGAACATGTATTTAATTAATGTTTTCGATCTCCTTTCGTTAGAAAGCACAAGTGCTTGCTTATTCACCTTAATTTATAGACGTAATATTCCAGAAAATACAAAACCATGTCGAAAGTCAGAGGCTAGTAGGTTACTGTTAGGGATCCATAGGTACACTGGGACGCCCGACGCGACACTCCGTTGAGCACAAAACGCCACCTCAAAATATTAGTAGCGCTAAGGTATTGTGGCGGCTTGAAAACTCTGAGAACAAAATTAAAGGGCTCGCTAGATATAATAAACCAAAGATTTCGGACCTCCTTGCTTCGCTCGGAATAGATACCTTGCTAATTTATTTTAGTAGGGGATGACATCTGCCACCATGTGCCAATCCCATCATCGATGACCATTAGGAAATATTCAAAATAACCAAATCCATAGAACTTCGCCTTCACTACCCTGTGACAAAACGGTCGCGACTTTTTCATATTATTTAGAAGAGACAGGGCGCGGGCGTGGACGGGGCATGCTCTGCGTCCCTTCTGAGTCTCGTCAAATTGGTATGTTTTGCAACCGATCGCAGGTGACAAAGCGACGCGAGGTCATTCCGTCCTCCCTTCACGTTTTGCGTCGATTTCGTTTCTTCACATGAAAGATAAATGGGTCACAGCATCACGTCTTCGTCTTACGTTCCCTTCTTAGAGTATACATATTGCTTATGCACACTCAAAGGTTCCCTCTGTCTGGCCAGTGGCCAGCCCCTCGTCATCACTTTCGTGTGGGTTGTGAGGTTGGTCATCGACCTTGGTGTCAGAGTTGTTGAGCCGCTTAAGGCCTCTTATATGGCTCGTTAACGACTACTTCCGTAAATAATCGTCGGGACTAATGGCTTAACGTGCCATCCGAAGCACGGAATCGTCTTTCTTTTCGAACAATCTGCTATGATCGTATGATACCCTTAAGCAAAAATTGCTTTTTATGCCTACAAACGCAGCGCAAGTTTCTCCGGTAGGTATGCGTCTCGGTGTGATATCTGCCTTACTTTTGTGCGGCAAATTGGTAAAATTACGCTTTCTTCGTGCGATCTTATTCATCCAATTTCTTTTCGCCTGATATTGCGTCGAATCGAGCGCTAATGAAAGATACGAGCGCCAAGGAATCTACATTCAGATACTATGTGTTATTTTCTCCAGTAAGTATAAACTTTATTATTATTATGGGATGTTTGAAGATATTATATTTATTTCCTTTAAATGTTGTGGGCAATTACTAATTTTAGCACAAAAAAGGTTGTCATAATCAAAATAATAATTGTAAGTTGAAACGTCAAGTCTAACAAAAATCTGAATCCCACCAAAAACATTTTCATGTAAAATGTTGCCAAGACGAGCAAGCCCAGCAACATATTTTCAGAAGATTTGATAGATTTTGTGAAGTTAGGGCTTATAGAGTTGAGGCGTGTAGAGTTAGAAGCCTGGCTCTTCTGATCTGATAACTTTTTGAAAATGCGAGCTATATGGTCCCGTTTTGGCAACATTTTACATGAAAATGTTTTCGGTGGGACTTCACTTCTTTTTGTAAGTTTCATAGTACTCTTTTTTTTTCTTTTTTTGGTATACTTCTTGAACATCAGAGGTGCATTTTCTCTATCTTTGTCTTTTTTCGTTGTTGGTTTACTGAACAAGGAGTCTCTATTATAAAATTTGCGGAAGTCCCATACAAACTTCCAATCCCTGGTTTAAGGTGTTAGGTGTAAAAAATTCAAATATTAGATTTTTTCGTGGTTTGTGAATGAATAGTAGCTTATATACCAAATTTCAGCTTTCTAGGACTTCAGGAAGTACGCTAAGAATTTTGATGACTATAAGTGAGTGAGTGAATCAGTGACGAAATCGGAGTTTTTTTTTGATATAAAGAATAGGATCTATGCAACTGAAACTGTATATGTTTAATAAGTCTATTATAATTGTTGACAAGATATGCTGTAAATTTTGTATATCTGGTATGATCCATACCCAAGTTACCAGGGTTCCAAAAACGACGAAGCGTTTCAAAAAATGGTAGGTAGTGGTAGTGCCCTTACGCTTTGCTTGGCTCGTCTTGGCGGGGGCACTGCCGTGCCACCGGATTAGTTTGGTAAGCTAAATATTCTGCAAATAAAATGTGCCTTTTAGATTCTGAAGTTGATAGAAGATAATTACGACATAACACAATAAATTTAATGCTTATAATAATAGTGCATTTGCTGATGCAAAACAGCACGCTATGGCAAGTAGAATAGGAAGCAAAATACAAGCACGTTTCGAGGTATCGATCGACGCTGACGCATCTTCGACGTTTACGTGACCGAGTCGGCTGCATGTACACCGAACTGTAGCATTGTGTTCTGTTGAACTAGGAGGCTGGTTATAAGAATGTTGTGGGGTGTTGAATGTTGATCTACGTTAAGGTATCTTTGAAATTAATGTGGCCAAAGCAGCTACATCTTCACCAAATAAAACTGTAATAGATGGACACTTTTACATTGCCATGGTATAGTCAAGAGCACATCAAGCTTGACAAATTGTACTTTGTACCGTCCTTATTTCAATAGTCGTAAGGGCTAGAGTCACACTACGAGTGTCAAGCTCGACCTGTCGTAGACTGGACCTAATATGTATACAATAATTTTGCATATTTAGCGTCATAACATAATAAAATAATAATGAAAGAATATACTTTATCATGCTCAGTAATAATTTATATATTTCAAAAGTAAATGGTTATTAGTACATGGTTAATATAGATATAAAGAAGAACAAACGGCCCTTGACTGATTGATTGATTGACTTATGAGACACAAGGTGGACAACGCAGGTGGAACATAGGGAAGGGCTACTTGAAACTGCTAAAGATGGAAACATAATGAAAGGGAAATCTCTAAAAAAATAAATAAAATAAATGGTACAGCAGCACTGCACTTACTTTCTCGCAATACTCAAGAAAAACTATCAACCGCAAACTTAAATTTGTAATGCCATACACATAATATGGAAATACAAACTTTTATTTACGTTTTTCCAAAAAAATGTTCGAATGAAATATACAGATCAATTCAGAATTCAAATTGTCAAACATTAAAACAAACAAACTTCAAACGATTTCGAGTAAATCACATGTTTAACTTTTGGTAGTACTGGAACACCCTTTATATGAATTTTCACAGATCAATGGATACTACCGTAGGATACTTGCATGCACATTTTTTTAATTTCCCTACACATGTTCCTTATGTTCAGTTTGGTCTACTGAGCAAGCCCTTTCAGTTTTTGGTACACCCTGTGTACTAAATTTTATTGAAAAAAATCCAGTCAGGTAGACAACTAATCCAGGATTAATATTATAGAGAATTTTAATAAACTCAATGGAACTAATTTTGGGTAAATCACATATTTACGTTTTGGTGGTACAGGAACACCCCTTATATGAAATTACACAGATCAATTGATACTGGTGCATGATATCTTACATGGAGATGCTTGGTCATGCAAAGTTTCATCAAGATTCTATTAGTCGTTTTTGAGAAAATTTCAATTTTTTATTTTCGTTGTATGACAGCTACCCTCAAAATGAGAGCCAGAAGGAAACCACTCAGAATCCTTCAATGGATTTGCATATAACTAATAAATTCAAAATATGGTGTCAATCGGACCATTCGTTTAGCCAATAGGCCAAAGCGTGACGGACAGACCGACCGACGGACCGACGGACCGACGGACCGACCGACCGACCGACCGACGGACGGAAATTTTTGGGAGACTTGTTTTTTATGATGTATAAGTGATATAGAACACATTTTTGAGAAAATTTGAAAAACTTTTTTTTTTACGAATACAAATACCTTTCTCGCTCCGCTCGAAAGTAAAAAGAAAGATTCTAAAGGTGTCAATCTAATAAGAAAAGTAACGAATAGAAATGGGAAATAAATAACTCTGGATTGGTAAAAAAATATTTGCGATGGTGTAACAGGCATCCAGTTAAAACTTAACATGCCGTTGGCGTCTCGGAATATTGGGACAATTTATGTGAAGACCTTTGTAATTTAGAGCAGCTTCAAATTGGAGGTAGAGGTGACACCTCGGCCTGTTGGAATTTAGATGACGCACTTACGACTTTTAGAGATGAGGCGATTAAGTTGTAAAGAGTTTATAAGAACAAGAAAGTTTTAGATAACTTTTTGTTTACGAAGAAAAGAAGGCACCTTATTTGTAAACAAACCAGTTACCAGTCAGTGATAGGGACCGACAGCAACAATTTTTACTGACAAATTAAAACAAAACACCAAGACTGTTGTTGGAAGATGTGGCTGGATTATGATAAAGTCAAAAATATGGTGAAATCAAGGCTTCTTTTGTAAATATAAAAGAAAACCGTGACTGACTGAATGAGTCAATGCATTACTCAAACCACGTAAAGAATTGGGCTCAAATTTGGCAGGGTGTCACTTGCGCGGTTTTGTCCCGTGATAAAAAACGACTCTGAAAGACACAGTACAGTAGGATTTACCATATCCTAATGTCTACAACATATTACTCTATGCTACAACTATCTTTTATCAAAATAACTATACTTCATTCATCAAGAAATAAAGTAAGAACAATCAACTTAAACACAATTGTACTCATTGAATATTATCGTGATTGTACAACTAGCATATAAAGAAAGAAAGAAAGAAAGAAAAATAATTTATTTGGTAACTTAAAATTAGGTACAAACTAAATTTAAGAACGCTAATGGTAAATACTAAGTTACCAAATTGGTGACCGCTCAGCAATACATACAGCATGATAATTTGTCCTCTAAGCTATACATACAGCATGATAATTTGTCCTCTAAGCTAAGCTGAAGGTCTATACTATACAGGGTGTAAGGGACAGGTTGATAAAAAATACAAGAATTAATAACGTTACTAAATAACTTTCTGTAAGAAAAACTTTCAGGAATCGAAAAAAAGATCGGTCTCATCATACAAAATTACAAACTTTATTGGACAATTTGTACGTAGAGATCGATTTTTTTCGTTTCCTGAAAGTATTATTTAATAAAGGTTGTTCAGTAACGTTGACTGATCATTCCTTTTCAGTTTTCATTTCATTCTGTATTTGTTTATTCATCATAACATCCCATGAAATGTCCACTACAGGACAGAGAGCTCCTTCCAGAATTGTAGCTTTTGCTGAAAAAATGTGGAGGGGAAGTACCATGGACCGCGGTTGTAGGTGACCGCAGTAAGTAAGAAGGTATGATACCCAGGAGGATACTGCTGCCCATCCTCCAGGTTATAACCCTTAGTCGCCTCTTACGACACCCACGGGTATGTATAGTATGGTACAATTGTTTGCCGGTACCACAAGGGACACACTGTATTTATTAGAATGTGTATATTTAGATAATGTATTTTGATCCGACATTAGTGCAGACTTACCCTCGTTTCACAATCAGAATCTTAATCAGCGTGATCTTATTCTATCGCGTTTAATCCCGTATTTTCTCCCCTTGGCGTTCTCTGCGTCATTACGTGACAATTTCGCCCCAATCACCTCATCTTCAGAACCAATCTCAACTTTTCTTATCAAGTCATCTCCCTTATACGACCATTTTCCACTTCAGTGATGAAGTGTGCAGTAATAGTACATTAAGATGCACGTGCGCTATTTTGGATATTACGGCCGAGGCTCAGAAATTGCAGCCCGAGCCGCAGACGAGGGCGTAATGGAGCCGAGGGTGTAATCACCAAAGCGCACAAGCTTCTTACGACGTTTTTCAACACATTTGCGAATAAAAAAGAATCAAATTAGCTTACCTGCAATTCCTGAGCCTCCATTTTTCGTTCTCACAATACTTTTCAACATGGAATAAATACACCACAAAGAGCTAGATTAATACTTATTCGCCAGCTCATTGAAATAAGCCAAAACGACATTCTCTGAAAACGAATTGGCATTTTTGCTGTTCTTCCATTCAATGAACTTTTCGTAGGCAAGAATGTACCTATTTTTCCTTTGATTATGCTGGAAGGAGACTCTCACTTGCATTTTGTGCCCCAGTAATTATTTCCTGTGGGGTTAAATTAAGTTCTTCTTCATTGTCTTCTTCTTCGACATTGTTAGTTAGTCACAAAAATCAAAGCAAATGAAAATACTTCTGAAAAATGGCGCGCGGAATTCTTGTTGCGCGCGCATTTCTTTTTTCAAATGAGGAGCTGTGACGAAGCAGTGGCAATGCTCCCAAACAGCGCAGTCATTGAAAAAGTACAAAACTTTAAATTTATTGCTTACAAAATCAATTAATGTTAATTTGTTGTCAAATTTAACTAATCTCATGCAACAAACTGTTTATATATTATATTTTTATCAACATTAGGTATATATTTTTTTTTTTTTTAATTTATTTTTTATGCATTAAATTACAAGAAATATGGTGGACATCGTTAGCACGCAAACCTCTTGGGTTTATCTGCGCTAACGGGTCGTCTTACTACTATTTTAAATACAGATATAAAGCTTAAGTTCTAAGTTTTACATCCCGGCTGGTTTAGCAAGTAATACATCTTCAGTTTATTGTTGTATTTACATTTTTCCATGTACATATCTTGCAAGTCTTCCGTCAATTCATTTATAAGGCTTGGTATCTGATAATTTAGAAGTCTGGTTCCATAAAAATTTGTTGTTTTAGGTACTATGTATTTTTTTGTACTATTGTTTCTTTCTTACCTCTAGATAATCTGGGTTATTTACTTCAGTTAGTAGATTAAATTTAATTTTATCATATACATTCATTACCTTGCAGTAATTAAACAGCCCTGCATCATTATTTTTATATCTATTTTTTATGTATCTAGGTACTATAATTTTAAGCATTTTACGTTGTATTCGGTATATATATGTTGTAAATGTTCTCCCATAGCTACTCAATCCGTAACCGATAACAGAGTCCGCTAAGGCCATGTAAAGAAGTCTAAGTATTTTGTAAGGTAACTTATACTTTAGTACCATCAACTTGCTCGTGACTGAACGAAGCTTTGAGCACACATGTTCTTTATGTGGTCCCCAGCAGAATCTGTTATCGATCACGAGACCTAAGTAAGTGTGACTATTGAGAGTGTCAATAGATTGACAAGCACACTTTGTCATATTTGTGTGTAAGCATGAGTGGCTATGCGATATGATGGTCGGGGTGTACGTGCTTTATTGTGTGCAGAATGTATAAATAAAAGTTTAGTTTTTAGAATGTTAATAACGAGACCGACATCATGGGCCCATTTACATAATATGTCAAAACTGTTCTGAATATCAGTTTGCGCTTTGATTATATCATTGTCCGCTACTACTAGGCATGTGTCATCCGCAAACTGATACACAGAACCTTTGGTTACAACATTTGCCATGTCGTTGACATAAAGCAAGTATTCTGTTGGGCCAATAATGGAACCCTGGGCCGTGCCTCTATCCGTGGCAATTAGATTTCCAATCGTGTTCGAGACTTTAACAGTGGTATATCGGTTAGTATGGTAATTTTTTAATAATTCTAAAAAAGGTCCTTGTATTCCACAACGCGATAGCTTGTCGTAAAGAGTGCTAAAATTTAAAACATCAAATGCCTTACTGAAGTCAATAAATATTACTAAAACATATTTTTTATTATTTAAATGGTTATTAATTTCGTCCGTAAACATCCGTAGTAGTTGAGTAGTATTTTTGTTTTTCTGAAATCCGAATTGTGTTTTATTAATGATATTGTTATCGATGAGATATTGGTTTAATTCATTGCTAATATATCGTTCTATAATTTTATCTAAACATGAGAGAATAGTTATTGGACGGTAATTATTGTAAATATTGTGATTTCCTTTTTTAAAAATAGGTCTAATGATTCCTATTTTTAACAAGTCCGGATAAGTGCAAGTTTCTAAACATCTATTAATTAAGTGCGTTATAATCGGAATCAAAGATTTTGAATTGTTTTTTAAATCACAAGCTCGTAGTCCGTCGTAGCCTGGACTTTTTTTAATATTTATTGATTTCAGTATTTTTTCTACGTTTTCTAAGGTAGCTTTCTTAATTCGCATAGTTCTGTCAGGTATTATTTCATAATTTGTTCTTATTAAGAGAGGTTTATCGCAGTAACTACAGATTTCTTTCACGTTGTTTTCAAACTCTTTTCCAAAATTATTAGCTAAAGTCATGGGATCCTGATTAAAAGCTTCTTGTAGTTTTTTATCAATGCATTTTATTATTTTACCTGTGAGTCTGTTTATTAGTTGCCAGAGTTTAATTGGGTTGCGAAAATTTTCACATATTTCTTTTTTGGTATTATTATTTCTTAAGTATTGAGTATATTTATTAGTTTTATTTCGGTAATTATTATATTGTAATCTTTTTAGGGTATTTGTATCATCATCACGCCAAGCTTCAAACAACTCATCACGCTTTGCACACATATATACGAGTTTACGGTTGGACCACTCACAATACCGTCGTTTACTACCAGATACTATAGTTGTATAGAAACATTTATTATAGGCATTATTAAACTGCGTATTCATGAAGTAAACGATATCATTAGGATTATTATAGCTTAATGGCGTTTCCCAGTCTATCTGTTCTAATTCTCTGTGGAGTTTTTTATTATCTAATCTGGTAATAAGCTGCGGCGGTGGCGGGGGAGCGCGTAATGCGCCGCATGAGTCATCACTGCCCGCTATAGGGAGCACTCCAAATACCGCGCAGCCCGTCATTCTGTGGTCGGCCGGAGCGATGTTTATACCCGCTGTGTGCACTTCTCTGACACCTACACTTCGAATCAGTACATGATCTAAACATGATTTAGTTACGCGGTTTCCATACTTTTCGATTCGTGTATATTGCGTTATCCCTCGTTCTAAACCTAGTGTACAAAGTGAATTTAGGTATTTAGTGATAGTAGGGTTGGTATTTTTTGTGTTTAGGTTCATATCGCCCATTACAATGCAAGTTTTATTACGTGGATGTTTACCTACGGTTTCGTATAACTCATCTATGAAGCGGATTTGGTTTGTGTTAGGTGGCCTGTACATGGCACATAGGCCTATGTAGGGTGTAATTGGTGTGATAATTTGTCCGGCAAGGCATTCGTAGTGCTTAGTGTTTACCTGCATTCTGATAAATTGTAGTGATTTGTGAATGTATAACATTATACCACCGCCTTTTCTGTTAGTTCGTAATTCGTAATGTAAGTTGTAATCAGTCAAAGTAAACATGTCCACAACGTCATTATGAATATTGGCCTCGGTTATAATAATAATATGAATAACGCGTGTGGAATTATATACTAAATATTCTAATTTCGCAAAGTTTTTGTGTAGGGATGAGATGTTTACATGAAATAGCAGGAGTGAGCTATTGTTTGATGGTAATTTGTTAGTGAAGTCGTTCCAATGATTATAATTTTATTATTAAATTTACGAAACTGTCATAAATATTTTAGACATTAGAACTCCTTGCTCTTTGATAATATAAAAAAAAAACAAAAATTATATAACTAGTGCTGTAATATATAATGAGAAAAGCACGCGTTTTTAATAAGCTGGATTATGGACCTAAATACAGTGCAAATAGAGCTGTTTTATGAGCAAATGTGTTGAAAAATGGTATTGTGGTATCGATTTGACGTAGTCATCAGCTATATTATAATAGAATAGCTTAAACCCATTTAGTTAGTTGAAAACCATTTTGCAAAGCATTTAAATTTTTAGAAAAGCAATTACTATTCAAATACTCGGCACCTCGGATTTTCTGTAGAAGTAAAATTTATATTTTTTTTGTGACATGTGTCACACATGTGTGACATAGTGGAACCAGGGACTAGATAAGTACTATACGTACAGTGGAACATCATCGAGCCTATCCGATTCTAGTATAAATTATATTCGTCATCATCATCGTCGAGTGGGTTGTAAGGTCAATGACCGATCTCAAAAACCCTGGAGTCAGAGTCTTTGAGCCGCCAAAGGCCTCTGACATGGCTCATTAACGATTATTTCCGTAGATAGTCGCCGGTACCAACGGCTTAACGTGCCTTCCGAAGCACGGAATCACCCTACTTTTCGAACAATCAGGTGATTCATCCTGCAATGTTCTACCAAACTGGGAAAGTGATTTTTGTTTCTATTATTTTTAAACAATTTATTTTTGATGTTTTGTTTGATAATAAGTTCCTTCGGATTCCTATCGAACATCCAAATTACAGAGTTTTGGAAAAGGAGCTTCGCCAATTAGCCAGCCGGGATGAAAGAAAAACTTTGCCCGCACGAATATGTAAAGTAACTTTTTTGGGAAACTTTCCCAAAAGCGGCTTATTCTGAGTTTTGTTGCTTCCTGAAAGGGCTTGAAATAATTATATAACGGGTGACGACGTGACGACTTTTACGTGACATTGACCGATGTCGACCAAAAGAAAAAAAAAATTACCTGTGATAAAAATATGTATCAGTATAGAGCAGAAGTAAACGTATCGGTTTATGCGGTTCGATTCTCTTTTTATTTGAACAAATGCATATACAACACTTATATTCAAATTATTGTTGGTTTCATATAAAACTTTTGTTGGTGCTCACAATAATTCAAACACTTTTGTTGTATAGATTATTATGATCACTTTGAATGTGATCTATGTTGGGATCTATTTGGATAGCTGAAATGCTTAGTTACTTTTAATATTGACTGTACCTAGACTGGTGGTTTTCTACAGCGTGTAACAAAAAGTTGTGATAATACTGAAGGGTGTTAATCTGCCTATGAAACTGACCCACTTTTTCCAAGGAACATAGGTCGAAATACGAAAAACCAAATACAAGTAAGACCTTCTATACAAAATGCGCTATCAGCTGTTGCAGTTGATATGGTAGGTTAAAAATTGATATTGATTTGTGAACTATGTTTCTTGGGAAAAGTTGTTCAGTTTCATGGGCAGATTCACACCTTTTAGTATTATTACACCTTTCCGTTACACCGTTTCCGTTTTCGTATATTTCCTAGGAAAGTTGTTCATTTTCATGATCAGATTCACATCCTACAAGCTTGGTATACCCTTTTTGTTACAACTTGTTTAAACAGCTATGAATAATCTACAAACAAACTTGCACCAAGCAACCATAACTTCTTGCGAGTTGTATGCAATCGAAAATAATTTAATACTGCTAAATTCGGACCGTGCCTGTTCCAAAAACCACAACTTCTACTTGTGGTTCTCGATTGTAATTTAGTCTTTTAAAATTGACTTCATAAGTATAAATAATGTAAAAAATCTGACTAGATGGACACTAAAATAACGTCCACTAACAGGACAGGGAGCTCCCTCCATAATTCCAGCTCTTGTTGTGTTGCTTGCTGCGTTGCGGCTGGCACCAAGGACTGCGGTTGTTGGTGAATGCAGTATGTAAGATAATACGATACACAGAAGGTCACTGCCACCCATCTTTCGATTTATAATCCTTAAGTCGCCTCTGACGACACCCGCCGCGGGTAAACATGGGTTGGTAGTACTAAAACACACACACTAAAAACACACTTTTAGAAAAGTCAAATAAAAAGTACAAGATGTCCGTGTTGTACTGGAAAAAATAGTTCCTACCCATCTCTACCCGTGGGTGTCGTAGGAGGCGATTAAGGGATTATTGACCAGAGGATGGACAGCAGCGTCCTTCTGGGTATCGAAACAATTTATATTATATAGTCATCAACAATGGCGGTCTATGGTGCTAGCCGCAACTAGTGTGGTGACTATAATACTTATAATACTTCAGAGGTACTTCCCCTTCTAATTATAATACGCGATTTGCTGGAATTCTGGAGGGAGCTCCCTGTCCTGCAGTGGACGTAACATGAGATGACAGGTTGTATATTAGTTGAGCAGATTTCATTTTTTGCCCCTAATTTATGCGCGAAACGTTTTCTTTAAGGCAATATGGACTACAATACGTATTCCTAATTTGCATCTAAACAGTCCAGACAATAGTAGCGACTGTACAATCGTCAGGCCCAAGTTAGAGCAACAACTAAGTGCCAAACTCGGCAGTGGGCGCAACTTGTAAGACGTACTGTACAGTTGCAGCCGCTAACCGACCATGTCATGATAATTGCGCCATTGTTTTTGGCTTAGCGTTTGATTTGTTACACAAGATGCAGCTGGTACAACGTAGTTTATTATATAGCTTTTCAAAAAACGCATTACTCCACGTATACAGGATATAAATGATACATATATACAATACATAAATAACATCACGCCTCTTTCCTGTCAGGGTAGGCCTCAGGCCTCCACCTGCTACGATCTTGAGATACTTCCCTCGCTTCCTGTTCTTTCGTCAATTCTTTCATACATGCTTGCTCGTCGGTTTAGGGTACTTTTAATCTGGCCTTTGTTTAGAAGGTCCTGAATTTGGTCGTGGTACGTTCGCCTATACAAGGTGTAAGGGACGGTGTACCGAAAACTGAAAGGGCGTGCTCAGTCAACGAAACTGAACAACTTTCCCAAAGAAACATATGTTGGGAAATGAAAAAAAATATTACCTCTTCATACAAATTGTCCACTCTGGTCGAACAGATTGTATGGAGAGGTCTAAATTTTTTGTCATTTCCCAACATATGTTTCTTTGGGAAAGTTGTTCAGTTTCGTTGACTCAGCATGCCCTTTCAGTTTTTGGTACACCGTCCCTTACACTTTTTATAGGCCTTCCCCTCCAATGTTTCCATTCACTCATGTAAATGATAGGTTTCCTAATACTGAAAGGGCATGATCAGTCAACGTAACTGAATAGCTTGCAGTAAATAATCTTTCAGTAAATCCTATACTATTAAACGAGCAATATTTGTATATAAATATATATATTTGTAATCGGTTTCTCGAAAACGGCTCTAAAGATTTCGATGAAATTTACCATATGGGATTTTCGGGGGCGAAAAATCGATCTAGTTGGGTCTAATATCTGGGAAAATTCGTTTTCCCCGTGTTTTTAAGCATTTTTTTAAATACCGCGTTTTAGACAGAAACGTACAGCGCCATCTGTTGGCGAGTAGCATAGCATGCTCACCCGATGATATTTCAACATGAGGCGGTTATTATAGAGCGAATCTCGGTCGCCCAGGTACTAAAAATTAAATCAGCCTCTCCATACAAACTGACCAATCAAGTTAATTTTTTTATGGAGTCGCCGATTTCTTTTTAATGTCCTGAAAATTTTGTTCATTGGAAGTTGTTCAGTTGTCATAGTAAAACGATTGTTATTAAAACATTGAAGAATATTTCAGTGTGTTGTTTCGTTTAATGGTAAATATCTATAGGTAAATAAATAAACACTAATTCCCAAACATGATACAGATTGCATTACTCCGATGGTACATACATTATATCTAATGACGTGCTTGATTAAATGTTATTATTAATTAATTAGACTCCAAGGAGATTAGCTAGTTAGTACATTATGATGAGACAGTCGTAACTCACTATACAGGGTGCTAAAAAACCTTTTTACCTCAAACGCTGAAAAAAATTTGCTTTATCGTTTAATTTTAGCTGCTAGAGTGGAAAAGGTTTTTAAAATTTTAATCGGTAAAAGTCTGCATACAAAAGTCATTTTTGGGCGCTAGCGTGGTAAAGTTTTTTTTAATTAGAACCTGATGATGAACTATGGTACGATTAAGGGACTGGCACTATTAGTTAGCATTTATGTGCGACTGCGCGTCCCTGACTAAAATAGTAGATTGTATCACAAGGCTGTAAAATAATATTTGTAAGGCGAGGGCGCTATTTTGAGTCCAGAGCGTAATGAAGGATTCTTGAGTAGAATCCCGAGCATGGCGAGGGATTCTAAAGTAGAATCCTGAATGTAGCGAGGGATTCAATAGGTCGCCCAAGGTAAAAATATTTTTGCAGCCGCGTAATACACTCTACTTTTCATCTCCCTCTATGAGAAAAGAATAAAAGGCTTATTGAGACACACACTCGTCATTAATTTTAAATATAAAATAGGTACCATTACAATAATATTACCTGATGAAACCATACTAAAAATCATATTGAGTATTATTTGCAAAAACTGAAAATTTTTGTATCCATTAGGAACAGAACCTCTTTGGTTGTTAGTCTTGGTTACATTTCGAGCATATTTATTTTTTGTATATTCATAATTATATTAAAAATACAACCGGCCAGTATCATTTTTCATACAATATTTTTGTTCGACCTCTATGGTTGACCTAAAATATTGTACGGTCCCATGGTGGACCTAAATTCATGTTCGAATTTTAAATCCCATTTTTACCTGCTACGAAAGTCTCTTGGAGAAAACAGCTATTTTGTTCGCCTTTATTGACGAACCGATCAGCGATTTTCGAATAGATGGGATGAAAAGTAATTTTTACCATAGTCGTACGGAACCCCGTCCCTGTGTGGTGCCGGCAAATAATAGTATCAACCCATACATAACTGTGGGTGTCGTAAGAGGCGACTAAGGGTAATAAACTGGAGGATGGGCACAGCAGAATACCATCTTACTTACTGCGGTCACCTACAACCGCGGTCCATAGTGCCAGCCGTAACACTGACAAGCGTGGTGACTATGGTACTTCCCCTCCAATTTTTTCTAGCAAAAGCTAGAATTCTGGAGGGAGCTTCCAGTCCTATAGTGGACTTTTCATGGGATGTTATGATGAGTACGGAACCCTTGATGCGCGAGTCCAACTAGCACTTTGCCATTTTTTTTAATGCTCACCATATTTTTGATTATTTTATTTGCACCCCGTATACATTCGGTAAGGTCGAGACACACTGGAGGCGCTAAGGGTCGTTACAGAAAAGACGTGTGGGCTCTCAGACAAAGCGCTCTCCACTCGAGGTGGGATTTTCCTCGCCTCGCTTATATTTTCACTAGAATTGAATTACAAAGGAGATATAAGAGTAGAACTGTGTATAAGGTTATATTATGCAATTAGTGAATAAAAGACGGATTTAAACCGACGGCCAGAGATGAACGAGCAACTGAGCGACGCGAGTGATTCAAGTGTTAGAATCCTGAGCGACGCAAGTGATTCATGGCCATCGAATTTACATAGTATACTTTACTTTTGCATACTATACTTTATACCATGACTACGAGAAAAAAAAAGATTTAAGCGAAAATGTACATTTAAGGAGGTTGTATAGCATTGAATGGAGGTCAAATATTGTATTGGTGTGTTCTAAATTGCAACACCAAAATAGTGATTAAAAGTGCTTTTTATTCACTGTTTTCAGTGAGTAAAAGAATCTTTTTAGAGGGGGATGGTATAAATGAATTAACACTATCAAAATCAGATGCTTTAATCTCGATAGAAAAGAACTTTAATACGAGTAGCATCAACTCTTCAATCGCGAACAAAAAAAAATATTTCATGTGCAAGACTGGATTTTATCACAATAAAATATTTGTCTGCATCGTCAGCTGATCATATAGATAATGAGAAACGCTTTACTTATTATTATTAAGTGAAAACTGCTTATAAATAAGTTTTTTTTATATATTTTTCCTTTTTTTTGGACAAAATTGAGGGTCACAGCTAATACTGCAGTCACACGCACATTCGAAGAAATTTTTGGCCGCGTTATAATGTAGTAAAAGCCCTGATATTCGTAGCGTGTTTCCATTGATGTGCGGTCGACTGTACGTGCCTGTATGCGACTGCCAGTGCGGAATTAATCTGCAATATAAACCGCGAGTCAAGACAGATGTTACATGTCTGAGGGGATGTTCGCTCCTCGTACTATTTTGGACAAGGTTTATTATTCTACTTGTGCAAGAAGCGTCCCAATATTGTATCGAGTCATGAAATGCATTTGAGAAGTCGATGTGAAGCACATTGAAGCACATTTTGTATTTGTATTTTTCAGATGCTTGAATCAGGGAATCGAATCTGCGTCTTCTACCACAGAAACTTTAACCACTAATCGATCGATAAAGAAACATGCTGTACGCACAAGTTTTTCGTTAGATATCGGTAAGTACTTTTCGATGTTCTCAATTAATTCACTAGTAATTGGTAGAAGTATCATAACATCCCATGAAACGTCCACTACAGGACATGGAGCTCCCTCAAGAATTTTAGTTTTGCTGGAAAAATGTAGAGAGGAAGTACCATAGTCACCTCGTTTGTTAGCGTTACAGCTGGCACCATGGACCGCGGTTGTAGGTGACCGCAGTAAGTATGATGTAGAGATAGCACATACCAGTCCCGTGGAGGTGCGAAAATTAAGGCTCTTAAGGCAACAGAACAGAAACATCAACATAATGGCTACTTTCAGCATTAGCGAATGAAAAGATCAAAAAAAATTTTATTACATAAATATGTAGAACAATGGTATAAGGTTTGCTCCTGTTTGAAGTACAGTTAGGTTTAAGTGGCCCTTACTCCAGTGGTAACGCGGGTGGAGATACTACAAGCAAAAAGCAAAAGTTTGTGTATTAAGTTTGTTTGTAGCAATTTAATCTTGTAAGTTCTTATTGGAAATCAAACATTCTTATATTCTTATACCTATGGTAGTACGAAATCCTCTGTACGCGAGTCTGACTTGTGCTTTACCATTTTAATAATCTGCTACCTACTTGCCTACTAGTGAGTCAGCAAGTAGTGCCAATAAAACAACAACCTGCCTTTGTGCTTAATAAAGAGCTACAGAACTCAAAGGAAGCAAAATACGGAAAACGATAGCCATGGTCAACTTCAAATTTAAAAACAACCCCCGATGATAATTTTTAAGGGTACATATTTAATTTTAGTTTTGTTGGTATTTAATACCGGTTTTTGCCAATAACTTATTCAAAAAACTTTAGTCTATATCCTGCGTTAGAAAAGAAATGTTTTGTGCATAGAGTAGGGTTTTGTGAAGTGACTGTAAAGTGATAACAAAATTATTTTAATGTTTTGAATTTATCTTTTTTTATTTTTAAATATTTTTCTAGTTAAATGAAAATATTTGCAAAGCGTGATTTTCTGGGACGCTAAAACAATAATTAAGCCCGTTTAAAATATTATTATATTTTTGGTCTGTTTGTTACACACTACCATGGACGAATAACAATAAGTCTGTCAATCCCCACACTAGAAAACATCCAGTTTCCATGAGTTTGATGCCTTTCCGGGATCGCTTTCTAATATTCTGGAAATTAGTTATAGTATACCGAGTATTCTGCCAAAAAATCATTCAAAATTTCAACATGTAAAGAAACGCTAACATTGAAATTTGTTTTATTTCTTTAGCAGAATACTCGATAAAACATAACAACTTCCCGGACTATTTATTAGCGATTTCTAAAAGGGGATGGTCAGTCCTTCTTATTGTTTGTCTATGACACTACTGAACCATTTAGAAGAAAAAGCACATCGGGTTTTGTTTTTACCTATAAAAAAATGTGAGATTATAATTTTTATTTAAATTTTTTTCTTCCAAAGAATAGTCCAAATCCCACATTGGTGTCGATTCTGGTAGACCTAAAGTAAAACTAAACTAAATTTGACAACTATAGACCTTTACTCCCTATAGACTAACTAAAGGACAGTATAATTTTTATATATGTAAAATTTAGTTTAGTTTTAGTTTGGGTCTGCCAGAATCGACACTATAGTCAATTTAAATCTCCATAGGTTTTGGAAAAACATCATCTCTTAACACGTCTATTTTTATTGAGGAGTCAAAACAAAGCTACAATCCTCAAAGGAAAACACTGAATACAAAATACGAAAATACTCTAGCATTTTTAATAACCAGCAGAAAGTATACGGAGGCTTAATCTTCCGCAGTTTAGACATCCACAAAGACAAAGGAAGGTTTATTTTAAAAACGTGAAAATAATCAATGAGGCCGCTGCCGGGGCTGAAGCTTTTAAGAGTTCCGTAGTCAACAAGGTACCATGTCCGTGAGTGTCGTAAGAGGCAACTAAATGACTTTAAATATAAATAAAATCCATTTATTGCAGATAAAATAGTCCATATAATTATAAACAGGAGGATGGATTTGTCGTACCATCTTTATTACTCGTACTGCGGTCACCAACAACGGCGTGGCTAAAAACAGAAAATTTTTACTCTGTCAATCAATTTCTTGAAAGACGTAGTATTAGGCAATTCATTTTGTGAATTTTTATTAAGAATGACATGTATTATTCAATTATTGTTTTACTCTTGGAGGTTTTACTTGACATAATTATATACCAACTAAATTTAATTTATTGCAGGAATATTTTGACGTTAGAAAGTTAAGTGTATGATAAATTACGTATAATTTAAGCAGTCATACAATTTTTGCATGCCGAATGTGGGCGCATCATGTTGTACTTACAAAGTTTGTAACATCTTATTTTACCGTGTATGCTGTAAATAAAAACATTTGATTTAATTTAAACAACCGCGGTCCATGGTGCGAGACGCAACGCTATCAAGCGTGGTGACTATGGTGCTTCCCCTCCAAATTATATCACGCGTTTATACTGGAATTCTGGGGCGAGCTCCCTGTACCTGCAGTGGAAGCTTCTTGTTCATCTAATACGTACTTTAGATTCGTTACTGTGGTCACCTTATGACAAGTGGTGTGTCACATTTTCAATACATTGATGTTAAAGTATAGAAGATTAGTAGCCAAGGGCTGTAAGGCATGAATTGCAGCCCGAGATATTTAGGCGCACGAGCGCAGCGAGGGCGCCTATTGTTCGAGGGTGCAATTGATGCTTACACCCGAGCTAACTACTCTGCTTTACATCTCGATTGTGAGGTAAGTAGATCCTTATTACCACCAAATTGTAGGTGATCAATTAGCACTCTAGGGTAATAATGTAGCTAGAAAAGCCCTAGGGCGGCAAGTAATTTAAAAAAAAACACTTCACTCTTTCAAATTTAATTACTTACCGCCCTAGGGCTTTTCTAGCTACATTATTACCCTAGAGCGCTAATTGGTCACCTACAAGCCCCATTTGGTGGTAATAAGGACCTACTTACCGAATATGTGCGATGTAAAGTAATTTTATCTGGAAATCACCGACGTTCACAGCTCGTAGAACGTTTATCCCATAAAAATAGCATCAGGCCTCAAACCCCGAGTATTCGAGTCAAAAAATCGATATATTATCCCGGACCCTCGTCAGTTTCAGAGATAATGTCAAACGGACAAAGCCACTGGCGGAAATCCGAACGTATTGCATGCCCACGGCAACGAAACTGCTAGCTAACTTGTCATGTATAGACGTGTACCTACTGATAGTGATTTTAAAATTGATGGCTCTACTTCCTTTTGGGTTATTTTATTACTATATAGCCTCTAATGTGTACCACTGTTGGGCAAAGGCCTCCCCTTTTTTTCCGTAGCTATCGCGGACTTAACTCTTTTCTTAAAATTTGACGCGATTTTGAAAAAAAATTGAGAAATTTGCGTGTACTGCAATCGTTTGAGCAACCTCGAGCATCAAACTGCAATAAAAAAAATAGCTCCGCGGGCGTTTACTGTACAAAAAAAAAACTTTTTTTTTTGAAATAATTTGTCATAAAGAGTAATTTAAAATTAAAATTACGTGTCTATTATCGCTAACAAAAAAGTATGCCGAAAAGAGTTAAGTCTCTGTAATTGTCCAGTCTGTTATAAAAGGATCCAAGTCGTCGCACCATCTTCTTCTAGGACGAGTTTGACGATGCCGCCCGTCTTCCAGCCCGTTGCTAACTTAGCCCACATATGGGACATTAATGAGCTCCCGCCCGTCACACTTTACCCGAACCCGACACTAGTCCCGTCATACTATTATCGTATTAGTGTAAGAGACAGCGGCTGCGAAACTCTCAAAAAGAATAAAAGCGCTGATGATTTGAAAGATATATATAAGAGTAAAAAAAACCATATCGAATTGGCAGGCATAATAGTATTTTTGTTATTTTTGACAATAAACGACTAGGTATTATTGGAACTCTGACTAGATATTTCAGACAGTTCGCTTTTAGAACTGCATTCAATCATTTCGAGTCCAATTTCATCTCGTGGATCGATTTAAGTCATAAGCTTACGCGGACTTATATTTTTTTTTTACTTTTTATTAACAAGGTGTTTTCCTTACTTTCCGTTATTAATAACTATTTCTCGCTAGTAGAATATAGCAAAATGTATAGAAATGACATTAGCTAGCGAAATAATGCGTGAAAGCTAATGTCGATCCCATATATTTTATTACGACAAATAGAAAGCCACTTGTATGGTGCTCTCTATAATAATAACTAAAGCCTACAAACCGATGGCGCTTCAAGGTTTTTAAGTCGCGCTCTTTTCAAGAAATATTCAATTAAAAGGAGAAATAGTTATTTGTTATGCAAGGCAGCAAAAGCGTTATTTGGCGTGAGTGCCTTGTATTGAAACCTAAGCAAGCGAAGGATTCTAGAATTGATCCTGAGCGTAGCGAAGGTTTCAAGGCACGAAACGCAAAATAACTTTGCTGCCGAGCGAAACACAAAATTTTTCACCTCACTAAAGCGAGGAAGCAGCCAGTACCGCAGCGTGGAGGTCTGCCATACTGCATCATGTTCGAATTTCAAAAACCTTTTGCCCGCTAGCGGCCAAAAATCGCTTTTGGCTGTAGAAAAACCTTTTGTCCGCTAGGGGCCAAAAATCGCTTTTGGCCGCAGAATTTAACCGACAAAACAAATGTTTCCGAGCTTTGGAGCTGAAAAGGATATTTCCCAGAACCCCTTTTCTCAAATCCCCTGTTGTGGAAATTTCTTATAATGTAAAAATATTGCTCGTATAATATAGTAAGTACCTGAGCGACCGAGCTATGCTCTGTATAATTAAAATACTATCGGGTGAGCAAGCTATGCTACTCAACAACAGATGGCGCTGTAAGTTTCTTGAACGCACTAAAACGCGCTAAGAAATATAAAAAAAAGACGTTGAAAACGAATTTTCCCAGACATGAGACCTATTTAGACCGATTTTTGGCCCCCGATAACCCCCGTATGGTAAATTTCATCAAAATCGTTAGAGCCGTTTTCGAGAAACCGATTACAAATATATATATTTATATATATACAAATATTGCTCGTTTAATAGTATAGGATAGGATAGGATTCAGTTATTGAAAGTTACTGTCACTGTGTGTTACACTGTGACAGTGAAAGAGTTGTTTTATTAATTACTATATAGCTGTTACCCGCGACTCCATCCGCGTGGGGTTCAGAAGAAGCAGATAATGACTTTTCCCATGGTTCAAACTATCTTCGTACCAAGTTTTAATCACAATCGGTTTATCGGATAAGTCATAAAAGCGTAACAGACAGACAGACAGACAGTGCAGTTCTCGCTTTTATATTATTGGTATCCTCGTGAGTTAAAAATTATAGTCGAATTACACGCGGACGAACTGTGATACGGATTTCGTTATTTCTTATACAAAACAAAGCTTAACTAAATTTGAGGCTCAGTCACTTTAGCTTCTGTGGCTACTGAAATAAGAGCGGTACAAAGTCCAACATGTCTAGCTTCACATGCTTTTAACTGTACTTGTACCTACACACAAAACTGTTGGACTTTACTTCTGTACAATCTTTGTAACTTATTTCACCCCTTAAAAGACAATTCCTAAAAAACAATGATTCACATCTCTCTTTATTTTTTGAAGTATTTTGTACCTACTTATCTAAGTTTTCAAAACTCTAGAAGTTTCATATTTTTTTTTACATTATTTGCACCGCCATGCCGAAACAGATAAGATTTTTTATATCATAAAACTATATCTAGATTTTACCAATCTTTAGCCATTATGAATTCTGTGCTTTAGCTGTAACCACGACTTTTACACAAACAACGGGACCGGATCAAACGGAATTTTCAACAACGCTTTCTTCCTTTCAAAATTATAAGCTTTGTTTGATTTCAGCTTGGCTTCAACACTTGAAACTTTAAACTCGCCTATTTTCGCTTTGAGTGAACCGATTGCAGTAAAATAAGTTCAAATATTGCACGATAGCAACCCAAATTCGTTATTACATACCCCGTTTGAGTCTTTCAAGTAGTTTGTGAGGTATTCGTGCGGCCGCTTAAAATTTCGCGAACCTTCTGTCTAAGTGAACCGTTTGCAATGAAATAAAGCTTATATGTTGGACAGAAAAAAGCCCATGGCGTCATAGAAAACCTCGTTTGAATCAGTTCAGTAAGTGAGTTTTGGTTCTGCAGCTTGAAACTTTGCGTGTCTTCTGTCAGAGTGAACCTTTCGCAATGAGTAAGCCAAACGCGTTATTGACAGCCACATTTGAATCAGCTCAAAGGTTTGTGAGTTATTCGCGCCTTCACTTGAAACTTTGCGTAACTTCTGTCTGAGTGAACCGTTTTCAACTAACTAACCTAAGCTTATATGTTGCACGGAAGTACCTAATCCAAGCACGTCATGGAAATGCTAGTTGGAATCGGTACAGTAGTTTGTGAGCTATTGGCGCCGTCACGCCGCTTGGAACTTCGCGCACCTTCTGTCTGAGTGAACCGTTTTCAATGAAAGTAAGCTAATGCAAAAAATTAAGCAAAACACGTTATTGAAAATCACGTTTAAATCCCTTTACTCGTAGTAGTTTGTGAGTTATAGAGGCCGCCGCTTGAAACTTAGTGAATCTTCGTTCTGAGTGAACCGTTTGCAAAGAAACTAAGCATACATGTTGCAAGGAGTAAGCAAAATACGTGACTGTAAACTTCATTTTAATCAGTTCAGTTATTTGTGAGTAATTGGCGCCGCCGCGCGCCGCTTCAAATGTCGCGCACCTTCTGTCTGAGTGAGCCGTTTTCAATGAAAGTATGCCAATATGTTGCTAAGTAGTAAATTTGACAGGTTATTGAAAACCCCGTTTAAATCCGTTCTTAAGTTTGTGAGTTATTTTTGCCGCCGCATGAAACCTTGCGTACCTTTTGTCTGAGTGAACCGTTTGCCACAATACTAATGTTTTATGTTGCACGAAAAAAAAAACACGTGATCAAAAACCCCGTTTCAATCAGTTTAGTAGTTTGTGAGTTATTGTCGCACAGGCAGTTTGTTACTTTACATTAGTGTAGCTTCTCATTGAATGAACCGATTTAAATGAAACATAGCCTATATGTTGCTCAGAGCTAAGCTTAACCTATCTGCGAAAACCGCGAGAAAATCCGTTCAGTCGTTTCGGAGTTTATCGAATACATACAGAAAGACAGACGGACAGACAGACGGACAGACAAAAGTTTAAAAAAATATATTTGTGTGTTTTGTTAGTCCTTTCTTATCGCCTACACTATTTTTTTCACAAATTTCTCAAAAGTACAGACACGCGGTTTTTACTCTTTTACTATACGAGTATGTATAGATTATCCAAAAGTTTGCCAGAAGCATACCTATATAATGACTCATTCATGTACAATAGACAAGTCAGAGGTTCGATGATAATTATCGCAATAATTATGCTTTATCCTTATTTAAATATTTACTGCGATTTTATAGAACCCTTTTTCAGCAGAAATCTTTTTCGGGGTAAACAGCTCAAAATGCGCACACTGATACAATAAAAAAAAATCATATATTGCATTTAATATCCATTTAATTTTTAAAAAATTCTTGTAACTTATACTCAACATCTTAGCAGCGAGCGTTTGGGTTCGACAAAGGTCTCCAAGGGCCTTTATCTCCGTTGAACGTTATCCTAACAAAACTTGCTACAAATAGGGGATAGTCAATTCTAGGCTTTATTTAGCTCATCATCATCATATCGTGTGACTTGCAAGGTCGATAACCGACCTCACAAACCCTGGTGTCAGAGTTGTTGAGCCGCCAGAGGCCTCTGACAAGGCTCATTAACGACTAAATCCGTAGTAGTCGGGACCAACGGCTCGTGCCTTCCAAAGCACGGAATTATCTAACTATCGGATGATCAAGTGATTCATCCTGCAATGTCTTAACCAAATTGGGGAGGTCGCACATAGGGATGTTTGTTTGACAGTGTCCTAATCGGGAATCGAACCCAGAACCTCCGGTTTGAGAGCCGATTCCTCTAACCGCTTGACCATGGAGGCTGTTTATTTAGTTTTTTATTTACTAGTACCAACCCATCTGTAACCGTAGGTGTCATAAGAGGCGACTAAAGGATTGTGAATAGAAGGATTGTCAGTAGCGTCCTTCTGTGTATCGTATTATCTTATATACTGCAGTCACCAACAACCGCGGTCTATGGTGTCAACCGCAACGCTAAAATTGGTGACTAATGTGACTATGGTACTTTCCTCCTCCTTTTGTTCATGCAAAAGCTTGAATTCTGGAGAGAGTTCCCTGTCCTGTAGTGAACGATTCTTGGGATGTTATGATGATGATGTGTGGTTCTTCTTCAAGTACCGTATCTCTATCGAAGGCAACCATTAAATATACCTGAACTTTGGACACAACAGCTTGGAAAAGCGATCTGATGTTAAGCTATTGGCGTAGATTTTCAATACACGATATCTTCCTAAGGCTTGACTTACTTTTGACTAGGAATCGAACCTGGAGTGCAAGCGGTTGCACTACCACTGAACCATGCAGGCCGTCATGTTTGCTGCTAAAATGTTTATTACTATCTCTCTTTGTTCCTATTGGGTCTTTGTTCCTATTGGGAGGAAAATCTCCATTTTATTGCCCTTCCTGTTTGTGTTTTTGTAACTAATTTATGAATGAAAAACACTCTGTTGCTCATTTGTTAAGAAAATATTTATAAACAGCGAGTTTATGAAATAATAGTAGTTTGTGATACGAGGCTCGAGGTTGAGGATTTGTCAGCCCGAGTCGTTGTTAAGACTGCACTCCGCGCACACTAGCGCCCTCATCAGAATTTAATTAATTTCTTTGAATTGGAGACCAAAATGAAATATTGAAGAACGGCTAATTGTTTTTTGTCAGGTTAGCGTTATTTTAAACTATTACAATTAGCTTTATGTTATCTTGTTGATTCAAAATCCTTAAAACGGAAATTGGTGGCCACCGCGTTCCATTCAAAGGATTTTGAATAAACAAGATAACATAAAGCTTATTGTAATAGTTTAAAATAACGCTATCCTGACTAAGAACAATTAGCCGTTCTTCAATTTTTCATTTTGGTCTCCAATTCAAAGAAATTAATTAAATTCTGATGAGGGCGCTAGTGTGCGCGGAGTGCAGTCTTAAGCTAGTCTCTCTCATATCACAAAGTGCAATCAAATGAGTGCAGACGTGGTGCAGACCCAGTAAACTGCAAACAACAGTAAAAACTTCAGTAAATTTATACGCGCGTATGTTTGTATGTAATCGTAAAACACGGGCTACTGGTTTAATTGCTATTTGCAGCCGACGGCTGGACGCCATCGATACAATGTTACTGGTACAGCCAGCTACATGTCAGGTAAAATACTTGCGCTACAAAAATCAGCGTTAATGCTACGTAAAATAACCGGCCAAGTGCGAGTTCGATTCATTCACGGAATTTTTGACACTAACACATAGTATTTATAAACTAAGAGCTGGCGGTTGGCAACCCTACCTCATCGCACAATGAACCAGTGAGTAAAAAAAACTTTTATTTTTTTACCAAATCGTGTACCAAACCAAGTTAGTACGGTCAACTGCTTGTCGGTAGAAACTTTTTCAACTCTATTACCACGCCATAAGGTCCAAAAGTGTTTCTACTGATGTGCGGCCGTGTGTACATAGTGCATGCAAAAGTATTAATTAAGAAGTACCAAAACTAACAGGATTGCCTCGCACTAGTTTAGCTGACGTCATTAAGAGATATTAATATCCAACAATGAATAAACGATTTTGACTTTTGACTTTGACAACCCTGGTACCTAGTGAGTTGACACACCTAAAATTGACATTGTAACTCCCAAAAATACCGGCTACAAGGTCTCCCTGGTTATTTTGGTACAAAATTGATTAAAACTTTTGCGGTACTATATTCTTACTTGGTACACGAAGTGAAAATTTTTTTGTTAACTGTACCGACAACCCTGTTTTTTTAGACTTTCCATTGTGCACCAGTCTAGATTGGTCGCTTTTTGGTATGCGGTGAGGTAGGGTTGCAAACTGCCCGCTCTGCGCCTATTATATTAGACGAAACTACGGACATAGAGGCAGTAAGAATTTCAAAATAATTCAAGATTTTGTTAGTAATTAATTAGATTTGGTTTTAAAGGTTTTAAGCATACTGGATTAATTTTGGACCCCTTTGACTCTGTTTAAAATAACTTTACTTCTTCTTCGTGGAGCAATCTCCATTTCCTTACTAGAACTTTACTTACTAAAAAATAAGTCTGAATATTTTTCTTAAAGAAGCAGAAAAACATGTTTTTTTATGCTTTTTTTTAGAGCTGGTGATAGTGTAATCCGTATAGATGGATGACCAATTATTTTCCCTTGTTTTCCGACCCATGTTTCTAAGCAGCTAATATTTTAAGCAACATACTAAAATTCATCCAGGGATCCAAAAATAAACATGTAAAATATGTACAAGTACACCTACCAATTCAGTTTTCTTTTTTATGTAAAGTCTAAAAGAAGTTAAAGGAAAGTATTGAAGAATGAAGTAATCGCATAATCTGAGGAACACAATCCGTGATTTAAAAAAAATGTACCCTTCATTCAATCATCCACATAACTAATACCTCTACAGTTCCTCGCATCGCTTCCCCAGAGAACAAACTCGCTGACTCCGACAGTATTCTGACATAACTGGGATACTCGGACGTAATTAAAATTTCTGCGCCGAGGATTCACTTATGCAATTTAGCGCTTCGTCACTAGTGCGGTAAGTTGACTTTTATTCATATAAGGTTGTCTAGGAAATTATTTCCTTTATTATTTTTTTGTGCTTTTGCTCCCAAAGCTCAGTGATTTAACCAATAAAAATAAGTTATTTTGAAAAATAGTATTTGATCTCCAAATCTAAAGCGGCCCACGTAGATTGCCATGTTTTGTATGAAACGTAGTTTTATTAAAATTTCATCGAGCGAAAGGTGACTTTGTAAAAATTACTTGGTTTACTTGAATCACTGGTTTTAAATAAAATTCATGAATAATGTTGAAATAACTATTATTAGTATGACAAGTAAAAAAATCGTACCTATTTCGACTTTAATGGGAAAATTTATTTCAAGGGTAGAACGTTATGGTTAAAGGCCGGTATTTCACTGGGACACCATGGCAGCGCAACCAGTCGCCGCTACCAACAAAATGTATACAGCTCTATAGAGAGTTACTCACCTGGTGTCCCTTTGGTTGCGCAACCAATTTGGCGGCGCAACCAGTTCGGATGCTGGTCGCGCTACCACTCCCATTGAAATATAGCCCCCGCAGGGTGTGTCTATACTGGTGTCTAGTTACGGACACCAGTGGCGCAACCAGTCGCGCAACCAGTCGCGCCACCGTGGTGTCCCAGTGAAATACCGGCCTAAAGGACCGCAGTGTATTTTCTACCACTTTACGGAACTTTTATAAAACGTGTTTTTTTTGTGAAATCTCAATTAAACGTGAATTTTTATGACCACTTCCCAGAAAGTCCGTTTCTCAAAATGATCACTTGCCATAATGTCTGTTTCCCAAATTGACGACTTGCCAGAAGGTCTGTTTTCCAAAATGTCCACTTGCCATAGTGTATGTTTCCAAAAATGACCACTTGCCAGCATGTCAGTTCCCAAAATGGCCACTTGTCAGCATGTCAGTTTCACAAAATGACCACTTGTCAGCACGCCAGTTTCACAAAATAACCACTGCCTAGAATAATCGTTTCCTAAAATTACCACTTGCCATTATGTCGCGCGTGTACGCTTCCATTGCCCAATTTTTCCATTTCACATTTCTCAATTTCCATTTTCTTGAAGGAAAACAATGTTAAGTCGAAAAATAGCCTCTTCTGGTAACTTTTATCTGTATTACCTCTCCATTTACCCCGAAAACCCGCTCCGTCGTCAATAACCTAAGTTTTCCATCAGCCGACGTGCGATGGATTGATTGCGGGCCAGGCGAGGTAGCACTCCGAATCACTGCGATCAATCAAAATTATATGAAACTGCTATAAATGTCAGGAGTGTAGGGGTGGTCCATGGAGTCACTTTTCTGAAGTTTACGCTGGATTTTCTTGCATATAGCTTTCAACGTGGATACGTCTTTTGTGCAACGTGGACTTGTGGTGCCGGCAAATAATAGTGCTCACCCATCTCTGCCTGTTGATGTAATAGTAAAAAGCGGCTAAGGTATTCTGAACAGAAAGATGGCCGGAAGCTTCCTTCTGTGTATCACACGCGGTCCATGGTGCCAACTTTCCCTCCAAGTTGTACCATGCGTATTGCTGGAATTCTGGAGGGAGACACAGATGCATGAATCATAGTGCTGACATAGGGAGTTAAGTCTGTCTGGGCAGAACCACATCCTTACCTATTTCTCCCGTGAAACAACAGCGAGCTTCTGTTGTATGGGTAGGGGTGCCAGTGAAATCACATACTGGTACCGGTCAACTACACGTCAGTGGAAACATCTGTAATTTTATTACCGTGCCATAAAGTCCAAAGTTTTTCTACTGAAGTGCTGTTGGATGTATACATGAAATAATCTTATTGCGTCAGACGTTGTTTCGCTTTGCCTAATCCAATCGACAGAACAGGGTGCTGATGCCCACTTACCATGTGCTAGTCCATCTGCTAATTTGGTCAGTTAACCCACAACATTTGTACAGACAGGGATTTAGGTAAGGGACATAGTTTTCCGAAAGCTGAAAGAGCATTGTATGATCAGTCAACGAAACTAAACAACTTGCAGTGAATGAATCTTAAAAAAAAAAAACAGCATATCCAATATCTCTATTCTCTCCAAACTTTGACTTATCATGCCATTTCAGTTTTTGGAAAGTTATTCTTTACATCCCATATCCTATATATTATTAAACGTGCAATATTTGTATATACCATGCGGGGCTTTTCGGGGGCAAAAAAACGATCTAGCTTCAGACCTCATGTCCGGAAAAAATGGTTTTTCCCGTGTCTTTAAACATTTGTTTAAAATACCGCGCTTTAGACAGAAAGCTACAGCGCCATCCGTTGGCGGGTCGCGAAGCTCGGTCGCCCAGGTACTATAAATTAAACTGTCTTGGTCTCCAGCTTAGCATGACGCAGATTTTTAGCTGTACAATACAAAGTAAGCAACATAAGACAACAACAATACAACTTGTAACGGAAAAATGTAATAATACTGAAGGGTGTAAATCTGCCTATGAAACTGAACAACTTTTCCGAAGGAATATAGGACGAAATACGCAAAACCAAATTTGACCTTTCATACAAAATGCGCTATCAGCTGATGCAGTTTATAAGGGACGTCAAAAAATAATTTTGAAATTGATTTGATATTGGGAAAAGTTGATCATTCTTTGTAATACCTACTCAGAAAAAATACTAAAAGGACCAAAATTTACCTGTCCACCAGGAGTTGTAACGTACAATCTGCAGTCTCTTAGATTTACAGGAAGGACCCTGCCCATAAGGGACGAGGAAAACTTTTTTAAGAGGGTTCCTATGTTATCTTTAAAAGGATGAAAAGGGTTTGAAGTGAAAAGTCAATGACGGGACCTTTTAGTGGTGATGTGGGTGCAATCGAAATATATTTGATAGGTGTACTATAATTTTTAATATAACGATCACACTCATAGCACGGCATTAGAGAAGAAAAATTGTAAAGTAAAAAGATGAATTTACGTACTAAGACAGTAAAATTTAAATTATGATCAACTAAGAATTTACGTTGAATAGCACAGACCAGAATTGTCAACCTATTCAAATAAGAAATGCTAATGATGCAGTTTTTAGTTGATTCTTTGTTTTTCTTTTCTCTTATAAAAAAATGTTTTTTGTGTAGTTACCGTAGATAGATAGATAAATACTTTATTGCACACAATTACAGAAACAAAAACAATACAGTCACAAAATAAACTTAACTAAATGTGGGCAAAGGCGGCCTTATCGCTGGAAGCGATCTCTTCCAGACAACCTTTGGGAGACAAATCCGTAATAATGAAATGAGTAGTGCAGTGTTGTAACAATAATCATGTTACCATAAGATCTATGAAGTTTACATATTTTAGCAGACTGAAAAATGTCAAACCAAATCACAACCTGCATCCTTGCACTGAATTGAGTGAACGAGCTCGAAATCCAAGCATCAGGAACACACGGTCACGTAGAACCTCCAACAACCCCACAATCAAGTAGTTCCGCGCGCCCGTGCGTGATCCATCTTACACATGTTTGGCTCCACTCCAAAGATATGATTTCCTTTATGATGCTTAAGATACCATTGTAAAATTGCGAGGCTGAATCACGTACGACGGTCTATTTTTGAGGATAGATCTAGAGACAATTGCGGGTATTGTGATTGTATCGCAGTTTCAATATTAGATATTAGGAAGTTGGCACAGGGTCAAGTTTTCTTGTCTTGATGTTCTCAAAATTAAGGTTGACACTAGCATTTGGTGGAGAGGAATAATGCTAAGATTGTACAGCGTCTATTACTTGAATTATTTATATACTCTTGTAAGCAACTAGCTTGTTTCAAAAAAATCACTTTTGATACTCACTATGTACGCAACTCAGATACACAAAAATACCATAGAGCGTTAATCATTATATCGTGCGAGTTGCAAAGTCGATGACCGACCTCACAAGCCCTGGTGGCTCATCGACGACTACATTGGTAGATAGTCGGAATCAATGGCTTAACGTGCCTTCCGAAGCACGGACTCATTAAATTTTCCGGACAGTCAGGTGATTCATTCTGCAATTTCCTAACCAAACTGTGTAGTTCGCACAAAGGGATATTTGTTTGACAGTGTCCCCAACGGGAATCTCCTCTCTAGAACCTCCGGATCAAGAGCATTTCTGGCGCATGATACACCAACTTAGTTCTTAGGGTGTTCAACGCGCTTTTCTGTCTTGTTAGTGTCAATAATTATGATACTAATAAGAGAGTGGGCGCTATTGGCGGTGGTTACCACTTACCATCAAGCTCGATTACTCACCTGTTACATAAATAAAATCTGTATAGGTTTCCAAAAATAGTCCAAGTACCTAGACAAGTGACTTTCTAAAGCATGTACCGGAAAGGTGTGATAATACTGAAGGGTGTGAATCTGTCCATGAAACTGAACAACTTTTTCCAAGGAACATAGGTCGAAATACGAAAAACCAAATTTGACCTCCAATACAAATTGTGTTATCTTCTGATGCAGTTTCTATGGGTGGTCAAAATATTATTTTAGTCTATGACCTATATGTTCCTTGGTAAAAATATTCACCAATATCATGAGCAGATTCACACCCCCTTTCCGTTATACGCTGCATAATCGTAAACGCTAATAGATAGAGTGAAAATGTATGCGATTAACAATACAGAGTGTTAATTTAATTGCGTGCCATAGCTTTGGGGGTGTTTCAGTAACGATAAAGGAACACAAAAAAAATATAATAAAAAATCCTACTTAAAATATTTAAAATATTTAAAACTACATTGAAACTAAACTAACGCGGAGGGCAATGACCCGAGCGGGGCACCGCGCTATCACCGAGCCAGCGCGCGAGTATCAAGTAGGTAATTCTTGCTTTTCTTGTGTGTGACTCCAATTTTCCCTTCATACTTTAACGGGGTTAGGACCGTCAAAAGTTAATACCTAATAAATTCTAAAACAAAATAAGTAGAATTTTTTTTATATTTTTCTTGTGTTCCTTTATCTTTACTGAAACACACCCTAAGCTATGGCACGCAATTAAATTAACACCCTGTATAATACTTATGTTAATTTCATACATTTTTATTCTATTCTATTGACGTTTACTAGTCCCCGGTCCCTTTGTCTCTAGGCCCCGTTATTAGATTTTTTCTAAGCCAAATTATTTAATGAAACAGTCAATCTGTCAATAGGCAGATCAGTTTTGCTTTGTATTCATCATCATCATAACAGCCGAAAGACGTCCACTGCTGGACATAGGCCTCCCCTAAAGATTTCCATGACGACCGGTCCTGCGCTGCTCGCATCCAGCGGCTTCCCGCGACCTTGACCAGATCGTCTGTCCACCTTGTGTGGCTTGCCAACGCTTCGTCTTCCGGTACGTGGTCACCATTCTAGAACCCTTACGCCCCATCGGCCATCGGTTCTTCTTGCGCTGTGTTATATTCATCAATCTAACTAAAAAGTGTGTCTCCAGAGGACTGGCTCATTGCAAGAGCCTCAGGGTTGATCCGGGGTATCTTTTTTAATTAATACCATTTCGAACAGCTCGCCAAGAATGCTCCAAGTCATTATAAGTTTTAATAGCATTTGACTTCACCGAGAGAAGAATGGAAACAAATTCGCTGTACGTCATGAGTTTTAGTTGGATTTTATTGGAGGAATAGTTTTGGAAGTTTGGAACGGATGTGGGATATGTACTTGTAAGAATTTTTTTATTGTTCTTCCGTAGTTTGATGGTAGATTTTTTCTTATAGTTCCTTTATCGATCAAGCTATATACTTGTTTTGCGTAAACAGCTGTTACCTGGTAACTGTTGCCTGTTGGTAACTTACTTCTGAGATATGCAGGTGATAGATAAGCATAGATAAGATATTGAAATAATGATAAGGGAGCAGTATTTTTTAAGATAATGTCTTGCTTACCAGAATAAACTTCGTTTTTAGGGTTCCGATACCAAAATGGTAAAAAAAAGGAACCCTTATGGTGCCGCTCTGTCTGTCTGTCCGTCTGTCTGTCACACCTCTATATCTCAGCAACCACTTACGCTATCGAGCTGAAATTTGGAATAGTTTTAGAATATAGTTGCCCAACTTAATTGCACATGAAAATTTTTTGAAAAAAGTATGATTATTACTGTAAAGGGGGCCAAAATAGGGGGGGCCAAATTTCAAATTGTCGCTACTAGGTCGAGTGGGGTATCATATGAAAGGGCTTTACTTGTACATTTTAAAATATATTTTTGTATTTTTTTAAGTTTCTTAGTTTTCAAGTTATGATGAAAAATGTCAAAAAAAATACCATTCCCCCCCCCTTATCTCCGAATTTTGAGTAAGGGAAAATCTGAATTAATTACAGTTGACAGAGGTTTATGTAAACTTTACAGCAAAAATAAAACGATCTTTCTAAGTTGCACAGTTTTTCAGAAATCTGCAAAAAACCTTTACAAACAAATTTAGTTTTGCGGTCCTGAAAATGGACTTTATTGCTTCCAAAAATACTATAGGTATATCGGAACCCTCGGCGCGCGAGTCCGACTCGCACTTGACCGGTTTTTTTTATTTTTTTTAGTTAAACAAAGAAGGATTTACCAGTTTTTTACATACATAATATCACGTCTTGTTCCCGTCGGGGTAGGCAGAGACCACAGTTTTTTACCAGTTTTTTAATTATAAATTATTATCAATTTTGGTACAAATTTAATCAATGAATGAACTGTAAGTGGAAAGCTCTTCAGCGCAACTTGAAATCGAAAACCAATTACGGAAAAACTCAACATACACCCAACGTCGAATTGTTCACATATACGTTACGCACACAAAGATCGATAGAACAAAAGATGGATGCAAAAGTTCTAGAATAGATAATTGAATATACATATAAAAACAAATATAGGCCTTTCGTAACATAATGCTGTGGATAAATTCAATATCAGTTAAATATAAGTATTTGTTTTTATTTGCATTCCAATTTCTAGCAGTAGGTATTAGTCCTGTTTATGCAGTTTTGGTAGCTGCATCAGAGGGATAGAGTTCGATTCCCAACCGAGGAGTCCGATTCCTGAGTGTGTGTGAGTATGTTAATGTGTGGTCGCCATCCAAAATACGATTTTGATAGTGTGTGCACAGATAAAATAATATTATAGCTTACGCAATGTGTGAGTGTGTTTTCTTTGTGTGAGTAAGCGTTTTATCAAAAGTTAGTTTTTGCGAATGATACTAGCTACAATTTTAGTTGTTACAACTGACTCTAATAGTTACTGACTACATAAAAATAAAAACGTAAAATCCAGTATCTGTGAGAAAATGTAACTACTGTCATGTGAAACTCAAGTCATGATTTGTCAAATTAGTAACTAAATTTTTTCCTAAATTGGTACTTATTATTTCGTTACAACTTTTATTCTGTTGTCTCATCCAATAAGAGACTAGTAACCAAGCCTATACAATTAATTAACACGAGTTATAGGCCAGTGCTCTCACACTTTGAGCACTGTCTTGCCTTGATTTAAAGATCTGTCAACTTATTAGTCTCCTAAATTGGACCCAATTTATTTGATACAGCTTATTCCCGTTGCCTCATCTAGAAAAAAAAAACAGTATCGGTGCGTGAACGTTTAATTAACACGAGTGACAGGCCAGTGCGAGTCGCACGTCGAGCAATGCGACACAACGGTAGCATTGCCTTGATTTAAACCACTGCTTTGTTCTAGTTGGGCTGTATATAGTATCGACTTTTAGGCTACCTGTTTATTAGCTTTTGAGATACAACGAAGCGTAGTTGGTAGATATTTTATAAATACTTACTTAATGGTTACATCTTTTGCTGGCTTTGAATGTTGTTGGTTTAGTAAACCTGTGCTCATGCCTTTTCCTCCATGTGTATTTTTTTGTGTTATGATTTTTAGGAATAAATGAATTTGTATCGTATTGTGCTTACCAAATATTGGAGTTTTACAATTTCCATAATTATTTTCCGAGTGTCTGCTTCTACAAGTAATATTATGTTCAAGATTCACTCACAAACTACTGAGACAATATAGTCAGGTTATCTATTTTTGTGCAATCTTTATATTCCTTTTGGTTGTATGTAGTCGCTCGCAACTTTGCATTCGTGGATGTACCCCAAGTAGTGGCGCAAAAAATATTACCAATTCATCTGTACCAGTGAATGTCGTAAAATGCGACTGAGGGAAGTGAAGGATGGGCAGCAGCGTTCTTTTGTGTATCGTACTATCTTAAATACTGCTGTCACCATCAACCGCGATCCGTGGTGCCAACCGCAACGCTAGTGAGCGTCGTGATTACGGTACTTCCACTCCACATTGTTCCAGCACAAGCTGGTATTATAAAGGGGGCTCCCTGTCCTGTGTTGTTATGTTGATGATGAATGCACCAAAAGCCTATTGAAAAGGGTCCATTAACATACGTTTTCTGTAAAGATCGTCACCTCGACGCGAACGGAGTCACAGGCACAGTTAGGTATAGAAAAAACACCAATTTAATTCCCAATACCAATAGCTTTCTTGTTAGGAACAGAAACAAAATTCTCCGGGTTAGGAAGACAAACAGTTCCACTGTCTGTGGCTGTAATTGGTTTGCCTGTCCGATCTGTTTGTTTGTTTGTCCAGGTAAGTGTGGGGAGAAGGGAGTGGAAGAGGGAAGGGGCAATACAAACTTGGCTGCAATGTTTAGTTTTGGGATGTGGGAAGTTTCAAGCAAAAAATACATAAAATGCTCGTTTGCTCTGCTTACTACAAGGTGTAACAATAAAGAGATTTAAATTTAAATTTGATTTTATTTTTTTATGTGAAAAGATTTGAATCTGTCCTTGAAACTACACTTTTGGAGTTCCGTACCCAAAGGTTGAAAAACGGTACCCTAATAATGTGTTTCCGATGTCTGTCTGTCTTTCTGTCAGCGGGATGAATCTTATGAACGGTTATAGGTAGACAGTTGAAGGTCGTTTGTCAGCATTTGAAGATGGCAGACGTGAATTTGTTTCAATTTTGATTTTATTTGTTAATTTGAGAGTTTAAAGTATAATTTTGATAGGATATTATCCAATAAACGTCTTACAATGTGAAGATTTAATAGAAAATGGAAATATATTCTTAACTAAAATTTTTGGATGGTGAGAAGCGGCTTTCTTCGACACTTCAATAATTTCCCCTATCAACTTATCGGAGTCATCGTGGTGCACAGGCTTTCCTCGTGGTCGATCTTCGAGATGCGGATTCCTGTGTAAATCATTCTTTCACTGGACATTGGCGTGTCGCCATATTTTTGTAACAATTCCTTTACTTTGACATTGGCGAAATACGTTTTGTAATGAGATGTGATGCCATTAAATAAATATACATACATACAGGTAGACAGTTGAAATTTTTACATATTATGTATTTCTATTGCCGCTATATCATAAAAAATACTTAAATTAAGGGGGGGCTTCCCTACTGAAACCGAGTTTTTTAGGCTATGTTTGCTCTACTTCGAAGCTCTGTCGTAAAAATGGAAACACTTACAAGCGTGAAAATTAGTATTTTAATAGTGCAAAAGCTATAGAATAAGAACAAATAATAGAAACTGGTCAAGTTTGAGTTTGGAACCCCAAAAAGATTAAAAATTGCAAGATAACATAGCGCTGTTCTTACAAAACCACACACCTAGCTGAATTCAAAGACTAATTCGGCATACATTGCTCATTGAAGTAAGGATATTGCAATTAACATAACCAAGCCTCCTAGCAATGTATGCCGAAGTAGTCTTTGAATTCAGCTAGATGTGATCACTCCTTTAGAAACGAGTAATGTTATATTATTTCTCACCAGAAAAATTTCACGTTAAGTATTTTGCCAAGACTCTTGTGAGTCTCATCCTCATAAGGCTATCACTGTTAAAAAGTTATCAGACGATATACCTATAGTTTTAATAGACACGACAAACTTAGTGTGTTTAACAAGACTAGTAAATTCATCTTACCCATAAAATTTAAGTTCTCCTGTATAATGCAGACCAAAGCTTCGAGGGTTCAAAGATTGCTCAAAACGCTTCAAAAAAGGTAATGCAGTGAAAATAAATTATAATACTGCAACTCGAAGAAAATTATTATATTATATCTGAAAAAATCTCAATCTCAATTCCACAATATTGATATCTATCTTCCCAAAGACAGGGTGCTCGAATACAAAAATTTTTGAAAACGCTGTCAACAGAAACAAACAGCCAGTAAATTTATCGAGGATAGATAAAAGAGTACTAAACAAGAAAAATGTATAACGGTAAAGTAGGCTCGTCTTGGCGGGAAGCACTGACGTGCCCCCAAATATTCTTTGCTGTGAAGATGCACTTTAAGAAATTTAATAATATAAATCCCTGCACAGTGTGACAAGTCGGGGTACACTCGCGTTCATCCCACTCTGAGCTGATGAAGACTTTAGCTTATATCCAGCTTATAAAAGCCGTAAGACGTAATTTAGAGTGTGGAAATGCTTTATTACATTTTAGATTAAAGTTTGCCTTTTCTTTTACACTCGGTATAGGGTGCTAAGATAGTGCTGGTTTTAATGAAGTTTAGTTCAACCCATTAAGAATTTAATCTTGAGGCTTAGTCATCTTTTATTCCAAAAGCCTTATCTGCAAAGATTTCTGAGTTAAAATACAAAGTTAATACTGTTTTAATCTCAAAAAGATACCAATAAAATTGCAGAAAAACTAAGCATTTCAAATTAAAGTATAGTTTAATAAGTAAATTATGTCGGAAAAGAAGATACATAGCTATGACATCATAATATAACTGTGATTAAAGTCAGACCAAAGGCCTTTTTATGACAGCTGTCAAACATATGATAAATTATTACGACGTGCAAATAAAAATAGACTCTGTGTGTTGGTGTTAAGGAAACCTCAAAACGGACTTCTTACGTTGGCCGTACTTTAGAATAGTTCGTTTGACTAAGTTATGATTTTTAAATGAATTACAAAATTCCGCATAATATTTATAAAATACTTGTTTACAATACAAAAGCCGTCGCCCAAGCCTTTCTTTGCGAACCAAATTTCTTGAAGCCTCGTGAATTGCGTCAACAAGATTGGTCTTCCAACATCAAGATAAATTACCAGCAACTTGACTACCCATTTTTTACTTCACAAAGAATAAACAAAATCTTCTTGCTGTCCAATCTTGCACTTTCTTTGTCCATAAAGTTGGGGTTCTAAAAAAAGCGGTTTTGAAACTTGTTATAAACCTATTTTTTAGGGGTGCCAATAGGACCCTTTCACTGGTTGTCTGTCTGTCCGATCTTTAAAGATACCGTTGTTGTAGCTACTTGCTTGAAATTTTCACTGAGAATATGACTTTGGCTGATATCCTAGGGACAAAAATATAATTGGGGGATCACGAAAAATTTGTTTTTATTGACTTTTTACTTTTACTTAAAAAAAAACTAGCCGAAAAATTGTAGTATCATATTATTATGATTTTAGTACGGAAGTTTAAATGCAACCACAAATAAAAATTTGTCAAGTGTGGTGAACTTCTGTACGTACATAATTTTCTATGGACGGAACTTGGTTCTGTTTTTTATCCTTTTTTTTTTCGTTTATTTCAACAGATTTCAACGCTTACCAACATATTTTGCAGCTATGTCAAAATAAATCTGCTAAAGCTGTCTGAAAAAACAAGTTTGTAAGACAACATTATTCTTCTTATCAAATATACTCTGGTTTTAGTATCATGGTTGCAAAATAGATTGGTAAGCGATGGAATAAAATAATAAAATGGAGTTTAGTTTGATTGTGTGAATAAAACGCCGAAGCTCTAGTAAGAAAACGCACGTTTCGATGTTTTATAAACCTAAAATTGAGTGCCATTAAGAGATTTTAATATCCAACAATGAATAAACAATTTTTACTTGACTTGACATTATAACAAAGACGCTCTCTGCCACGCTGTTTTCCGACCCTCGCAGAAAAGCGATCTTTTCTCAGATGCCACTCACTATTTCCGTTCCTGTTCAGCCTCCATCCAACATCTTGCTTCACGAAGTAATTTGGACGGGCACACCCAATTGCCCGCATACCCTTCCGTCGCCTTTTATTTATATCAGGAACACCACTTACGACAGTAAAAAACAGTTTTTGGGAAGGGTGTTGCGAGGTTGTAATTTATGACGTCTAAATTTTGCGTGCCCTATTATGCAAGGAATTCATAAAAGTTTATCATAAAAAGACCCAAAGAGAAAGTGGACAGACACCTCGTAACGCACTTTATGAGACGGTTTTAAGTTTTAGTTTGCTTGAGCCTTCGGTACATAGATGGTGCCAAAGATGAGAAAGGCTAAACCTCACCAGAATAAACCCTATTTACTCACAACTTGTTTGATTTCGTTTATTTAAGTTTGGGAATACAGCTGGATAAATGACAAACGCCTCTCTAAGCGCAGTGAGAAGTGACCCTATCTTCAGGTCAATTGTTCGCGGGTTCAGTCAAAAAGTCAAGTTCATTTCAGGGCAAAGATTTTTTTGTGATAAACTTAGGTCTCATTCTGATATATATTTATTCAGTCAGTCCTAAGTCTCTGATATTTATATATATATATTTAAAGTTTTTGCCAAGTTTGGGATCAAGGCTGACACGATACTAATTCATTTCTTGATTAAAACTTCCTGAATTCAACGTTTTGTATTATGTGACAAGGTACCTATATAGACTTAGGAATAAAGACCAATTTTGAATCTTACCAAGAAGAATCGAATTGGAAAGCAAAGCAAGTTTCGTTACAATAAAATTGACAAGTACAATGTTTTTCGTTTCGGTACCTTATCATTATCATCACATACGTGGGACACTCAGAAATATTTGCGACACTAAAAAAAATTGTTCTACAGGTACATATATTTTTATTAAATCTTTTCAAAGTACTCTCCACCAGCCTCTATACAAAGATTCATGCGTCTGAACCAGTTTTCAAAACACTTTTTCCAGTCCGCCGTAGACACCTCGTTTACAGCCTGCTCGAACGCAGCCAGCGCATCTTCCGGCGACGAAAATTGTATCCCCTTGAGCTGATTTTTTATTTTTGGAAATAAAAAGAAGTCACACGGTGCTAGATCAGGACTGTAAGGAGGGTGACCCAGGAGTTTGACTGGTGTGCTGTCCAGGAAGTCCCTCGTTTTGAGCGCGGTGTGTGCAGGCGCATTGTCGTGGTGGAGCAGTAGTCCGCGGAGCCCTGTGTTTGGTCGCTTGTTGCTCACAACAGAAAAAACTTCTGGTAAACATTTGGTAGTATACCATTCGGCGTTGATGCTTCTTTGATCTCGTAAGGGAATTGAGGCCAAGTGGCCAGTCAAATTAAAAAAGCTGGCGATCAAAATCTTCCCCCCGCTTCGAGATCGCTTCACTTTGGTAGGCGTTGGTTCATTTTGAAACACCCAAACTGTCGACTGGCGCTTGGTTTCTGGATCGTATTGATAAATCCAGGACTCATCACCTGTTACGATGTCGTAAACACGCCGAGACGAGCCTGCTTCAAATTTGTTCAGCATATCACGGCACCATTCCACCCGGGCCTGCTTCTGAGCGTCGGTGAGGTAGTGCGGCACCCAGCGCGATACTATCCTCCTCACGCGAAGATGCCCGTGTAGAATCTCGTGAACGCTTCCCGATCCAATCTTTAATATGTGCTGAATCTCCTGATATGTAATTCGCCTATTATCTTGGATTAAATTTTTCACTGCTAGCACGTTTTCTTCCGTAATAGCCGTCAAAGGGCGACCGCTTCTTTCTTCATCCCCCAAGGTTGGTCGACCGCGCCTAAATTCGTTATACCAACGATACACGGTTGCCTTGGAGGGGCCTTCATCCATAAATGCCATTTGAAGTCTATCGAACGATTCATCCGGTTTCAGGCGACACTTGAAATCGTAAAAAATCATAGCTCTAAAATGTTCCCGGCGCAGATCCATTTTTCAGTAAGACACGATACTTTGAATTGGCTCGCAAAAAATGTGGAGGGAAATTTTGAAAATGGAACACACATATTTTTACTTACAAGTAATCATATTTTCGAAAAAGATTCTGACCGGCCAGTCTCCCATATATAAAAACTATTTTTCGCAATACTTTCTGAGTGGCCTGGTATAGTCCAACCTGTTTCTATTTCATTGCGAAACATACATAAGACAAAGCCAAAAAAAAAAAACCAAAAGCAATTAAAATATTTTCAGCGTAATTCCTTTTATCTCGTCTACAAGTGTAGGTAAAGTCGTAGCGATGAGTGAATGGAATCCAATTACATTCCGAAGCGAATGGCCGCCGATTGAATGACCGATAACGGAATGAAAAGATGTTGTTCCCTTTTGTTCGTTCATTTTTCAGTCTCCAGAAGTCTGGAATCGCGATTCAGTCAGTTTTAAAACATGAATTTTAGTTGTTTTAAAATATTTCGATATTGTTGTGTGGCGTCTTTATTTGAAGCACCTACATAGACAGAATATATATAACTATCTTAACAGTCATTGAGTGCGTTGTTAAATTAGTGATATAATAGGTACAGCTTGACCAACTTTTCTGTAGAATGGCCAAAATCGGAACTACTTACGTCATTTTGACAACCTCAGAGTAAAAATGTATAGAGTCCGTCAAATACATAGTCGTGTTAAGCGTATCCTAGTCGACTATGACAAGTCGGTCAAAAAACTAGGGTCTAGGTTACGTTTTACAAATCAAACAAATCTAATGTTTCATCCAAACCTCATAATATGCGAAAGTAAAAATATATCTTTTTAACTTGTGAATTGATAATTAATAATAAGAAAGGAAGCGTAAATGATCCGTAATAGCCAAAAATGCGCGATTTTTAACAGCGTTTTTTAGGGTCCCGATACCAAAATGGTAAAAAAAGGAACCCTTACGGTGCGACTTGATCGGTCTGTCTGTCACACCTGTATATCTCAGCAACCACTCATGCTTTAGACTTGAAATTTTGAATAGTTTTAGAATATGGTTGTCCAACTTAACTGCACATGAGAGAATCAACAAAAATTTATGGTTATTAATGTAAAGGGGGCCCCAATAGGGGGGGGGGGGGGGGGGGCAAAATTTCAAATTGTCATAACTAGGTCGAGTGGGGTATTATATGAAAGGGCTTTTTTTGTACATTCTAAAATATATTTTTATATCTTTTTACAACTCTTAGTTTTCAAATTATGATGAAAAATTTCAAAAAAAAATACCATTCCCTCCCCTAAAAACCATCTTCGAAGTTTGTGAAAGAAAAAATTGAATTAATTACAGGCGATAGAAGTTTGTAAATATTACAGCAAAAATAAAACGATCTTTCTAAGTTGCAGTTTTTTAGAAATGGACTTTATTGCTTCCAAAAATACTTTAAGCACATCGGAACCCATCGGAATCCGCACGAGTCCTACTCGCATTTGACCGGTTTTTTTTCTTGAATGGTAAGTATTCTTACCAGAAAAACTGTAGTAACAAGATTTATTAGTTCTAAGCTATTTATTTCTTAAAGAGAAAGACAAAACTTTTACGTTTTTGGGATAAAAAAAATCATACATTTTAGTATGGAGGTCCCTCGCAAGAAATGGATACGGTTATGGCTCCCTCCTTAGCATAAAGAGCTGCTACTTAAACCTCCTTGTGTCAGTCAGTGTTGCCTGTGTTGTTCTTGTTTTCCTGCATATTTCCAAGTATTTTATTAGAAAGTCATACCAAAAGCGATCGAAAGTGGTGTGCGAGAAATGATTCTCATAATGACATCGTTCTTTGATGCAGAAAAGGAGCAAGAATCTCCAATAACACCATTTGTTCATGTATACAAACGCATTGCTGCCGCTACAGGTCAGTGCTACCCAGATCTTCTTCTTTTCGTGTCGACGCAAATCCAATATTGATTCAGATTATTATTGCAGTAACAATTAGAAGTACTAGTTAAAGACCTGTGTAAAGTTTCATTAACCTAGACTATTTAGAGCATTTTGAAAATCTCAAATTTAGCCAATTGTAAAAACATGCTGTAATTCCGTAAATTCCGTAAAATTTTCCTCGTACTTGATAGGAACGGTGCCATAATCACTTTTTAGACATTACCAATAAGATTTAACTTTTCTTTTCTTGTTTTAGAGAAATTTTGCAAATTATCAGAAAAACAGGTGCTGCTGGGGATTTTTGAAGTGGAAACGTTTTTAGCGGCACCTAGCACTTTTTTAGATGGGGAAACAATTATAAATTCGCATCAGATGTCGCGCTTTGTCGCGTCAGATCTCATACCAAGTTAGAGCAGACTCAATATATACAAAAGTTCTAAAGTGTCATAAAGACCAAAACATCTATTTTGTCTTTGTGGCGTCAGATCTTTAGATCTCGGATGAAGTATAGAAATGGATTTGCAAATAATCATACCAAGTTAGAGCAGGCTGTGATAAAGACCAAGTGTGATAAAGACCATAACATCTTTTTTGTCTTTGTCATAGTCTCGGCTCTTTTTTTAGCAGTCAAACTAAATACAGTTGTCAAACTTAAAACCGCTATAACTTGAAAACTACTGACCCTAGACTACTCATGTGCTGAGACAAATGATAGGTCTCAATGAGATCTACATTTCGGATGACAGCTGTCAAACTAAAAATCGCTATAACTCGAAAACTACTGACCCTAGACTACTCATGTGCTGAGACAAATGATAGGTCTCGATGAGATCTACATTTCGGATGACAGCTGTCAAACTAAAAATCGCTATAACTCGAAAACTACTGACCCTAGACTACTATGTGCTGAGACAAATGATAGGTCTCGATGAGATCTACATTTCGGATGACAGCTGTCAAACTAAAAATCGCTATAACTTGAAAACTACTAACCCTAGACTATTTGTGTGCTGACACAAATGATAGGTCTCGATGAGATCTACATTTTGGATGGCAGCACTTCAAAATGAACTGTAATGTAACTATAAATTTATAATTGAAACAAATAACAGGCTTGGTTATTTTCTATTACTTCACTTAGTTAGAGATTATTAAGTGTTATAGTTATTTTATACTTTTTATTGCTAATATAAACCTTGCAAAACTTTGAAGGAGGTGTGTAGTTTTTGTTAAAACTATTTTTATTCAACGTAAAGTTAGGCATTTGACCGCTATTAGTATAATTCTAAAACTATTCCAAATTTCAAGTCGATAGCATGAGTGGTTGCTTTAATACAGGCGTAAGTGTGACAGACGGACAGACAGACAGACAAAGTCGCACCATAGAAAAGGGTTCCTTTTTTAACCATTTTGATATCGGAACACTAAAAAGGCAGAGATTGTTTATTTTTGTAATAGGTGGCAATCCTTTTCGATCGTAGCGCCATCGTAAAATTCTACAGATAAGTTGGTCAAGCTGTACTGCTTATTTTTCGAGACGACCGATTCAAGTACCATATCTTATTAATATTTATGTTAAATTTTTGCACAAAAGAAAGTCAAAATTGAACGGTATAAGTAAAACGACTATCAAACTTATGCAAAAGCATATAGGGTGACTTTTAATTAGTTCTTGATAGAAAAAGGTATGAATGTACTCATGATACTGAACAACTTTCCCCAAGGAACATAGGTCGAAATACGAAAATCAAGTTTTGCCCTCCCATAGAAACTGCATCAGCTGATAGGGCATTTTGTATGGGAGGTCAAATTTGGTTTTTCGTATTTCGACCTATGTTCCTTGGGAAAAGTTGTTCAGTATCTTTTGCTATCAAGAACTAATTAAAAGTCACCATATATACAGCGTTTAACGGAAAGGTGTGATAATACTAAAGGGTGTGAATCAGCCCATAAAACTGAACAAAATTTCCCAAAGAATATAGGTCATAGAACACAATAAATTTTTGACCTTCCATAGAAACTACATCAGCTGATAACGCATTTAGTATGGAAGGTCAAATTTAGTTTTTCGTATTTCGATCTATGTTCCTTGGGAAAAGTTGTTCAGTTTCATGAGCAGAATCACACCCTTCAGTATTATCACACCTTGTATAATAGCATTTACCTCCCTTGTATATTTTCCATAATTATCTATCAATTTTATTAATCGTCTTAATAGACTCAACATAGCTTACATTGAACGGAGTATATATAAACACTGAACCCTATTAGAATTCTTGCGGGATTTTAAAGCACAGTCCTGGCAACACTATGCAAGCATTTGCAACATTTATAGGTCTCTGAAGGTCAGTTAGACCTTTTAAGGGCGCTGGTGGGTAATAAAGTGCCTACAGCCGCTTCATTGTTTAAAGTTTATGTGTAAAGCATTTGAATTCCAGTACAGTATTACATGCGAGTAGAAAATTAGTCGTTGGCACAGAAATTGTAAGAGAAGAAGTGGCACCTCTTTTTTACGGGCGTATCATAAGTTTAATGACCGATACTACCTTAAATTACCATGTTCATTTTTGCTAACGCTTTCTTGTCCTAAGCAAAGTTATTGACAATAAAGTAACAGATAACTTTTTTGTTAATTTCTTCAACGTCATCATCATATCATCCCATGAAACGTCTCCAATGGAAATTAGGAGGGGATTCACCACACTTTTAAGCGTTGCGTCTGGCGACCCTTGGTGACCGCAGTATGTAAGATGGTACAATACTTAGAAAGATGCTGCTGCCCATCCTCCGGTTCATAAGACCTTAGTCGCCTCTTACGACACCCAAGGGTAGAGATGGGATGGTAATATTCGTTGCAGGCACCACACGGGCAATTTCTTACCTAGTTTTAGTTAGAAACTTAGATAAGGCATCGCTGTATTTAAAATTTTAATTATTTTAAATTGATTCTCGGATCAGACGCGTGCCAATGCGATGGGCCGCCGACGACAGCGTACAGACAAGAAGCTACTGGAGCGACACTACAGGCCAGCATTCACCGTGCTCAAGATAGGGCGATCTGGAGAGGTGTGGCGGCCCACGATTGTCACGTCTCTCAGTCATGAGGATACGACTAAGAAGAAGAAGAATTATATATACTATAGTCAGTAACTCAGAGATTTAATTTTATATTTATTTATTTATTTATCCAAAATATATTATAAATTACAAATTATAATTTAAGGTCGTGCGACGGAAGCTGTATAAAGCTTATCTGTCGCAGACGTGTTCTATATCTAGTCTTATAATTGTAACAAGCCCGTTGGTGTGGTTGGTAGTGAGTCTGCCTTTCACGCCGTGGGCCGCGGGTTCGATCTCCGCCCAGGGCAAACATTTGTGTGATGAACACAAGTGTTTGTTCTGTGTCTGGGTGCTATCTATTTATGTATGTATATCAGTCTCTGGCACCCATAGTACAGGCTTTGCCTAGTTCGGGATCAGATAACCTTTTGTGAAATGTTCCCCAACTAAGTGTGGATTTTTTTGTTTAACAAAAATTTACGTTTAAAACTAGCATGGACACCAGCAAGTCACATTGAGTACCCCTAGACCAAGAGCGTCCAGAACGTTGGTGTATTTCATGTCATGTCTATTTTGGGGACTATTAATCCATTTTCTGTGCTTTCCACTATTACAAGCGGGCCGAGATTAGTCGCCTAATTCGGTTTAGTCCGACTTTGTTTGTCTACTGTTTCTGTGTAATGTCGGATGGAGTTGGCAACTTATGCCCGCACAAATGAAAGTTAACAAGGCATTTCTAAGAGTTCCACACGTAATAATGTTTGTGGTATGTTGTAGTTTGAGTGTCTCTAATGGAAGCAACGTTTTAAGTGTTAGTTTTAATTAACTTATTTATTTAATGTGAGTTTGTGTTCCTGGAGATAGGAATTGAAATAAAAAGATCCTTGAATGGCAGATGGGAAGAGCAAGAGGATTATAATGAAGTGAACACGTTCCCGTGTGGTGCCGGCAAAGAATAGTACTTCCCCATACATACCCGTGGGTGTCGTAAGAGGCGACTAAGGGTTTATAAACTGGAGGATGGGCAGCAGCATCCTCCTGTGTATCAACCATCTTGCTAACTACTGTCAACTTTAATCGCGGTTCATGGTGCCAGCCGTAACGCTGGCAAGCGAGGTGACTATGGTACTTCCCCTCCAAATTTTTCCAGCAACAGCTAGAACTCTGGAGGGAGTTCCCTGTGCTGTGTTGAACGTATCATGGGATGTTATGATGAACACGTTCCCCACTAACGATCTGGTCACCACCGTTTTCAACAGAATGATGACCGTAGTAACATCGCAGTAAAGACAAACTACCTAGGTCTGGCATTTGTAAAATTATGTCATTCTTCAGAGCTTGCAACGTTTGCCTTTGTACACACTGCAGCAGATAAATGCATAAAAATCAGTATGAGCGAAACCATTTCGTAGCTACAAACTCTAGAAAACAAAGACGTCTTCGAGGTTATAGTGGCACCTTTTACGTGCTTATTACTTACGACCTCATAACGTAGGTAGATTTGCTCCATTTGGATTACATATTACAAAGAACCATTCAATGAATGAAACTGTAACTGTAATCACCGAAGCTGGTTGATAAAGAATAAAGATAGTAAGATAATATTGTATTTTTTAGAAATTTTTCATCGTAACTTAAAAACGACGAGTTATAAAATAATACAAAAACCTATTTTTAAATGAACAAAAAACCTGGTTACGACAATTTGATATATTTCAACACGGGCCTCATTTACGATAATAATTAAAATTATTATTTTTTTGTTTCGTTTGCAATAAAATTCGGGCAGCTTATTCTATGATTATTCCAAATTTCAAATCGACAGCAGTAGTGGTTGCTGAGATAAATAGATGTGATAGACTGATAGATAGTGTAACGAACAATATTTGTCACATAGTATTAAGATATCAACAATTTCAAAGAAAACTTATCTTTTGTACTACTACTCTACTTATTTAAGGTATATTTCACAACATTTATTTAATAACATATAAGGTAGGTTTCATTATGTAATACTGAGTCAAACAATTAACAAAAATGTTATGTAAATTTGTAATTGTGTTCACTGCAATAGAATAATTTTAAATCTTCCGACGGCACGCTGTTAGGCCAATATTTTTTGACTTCATACAAAGGTTAAAGATTATCCATCACTTTCTATCTTGTTCAAGTTGTATAATTTGTCTCACAAATTAGAAGGAGTGGCTTAGGGTCTAGAAAAGGGATACAACATATACCTTTTTCAAGTTCGCAGAAACAGGACCACATCCGTTCTCATCATAAACTTAACGTAATTATTACTCGAAAAACAAGGCAAAAATATATTTTCACTAATTGTTAAAACAATTATTAATGTTTCGACCTAAATAACAGACCTATAAGAGCCAACGAGAAAGCGTGGAACTGCAAACTATCGAGTCACTTTAGTCTTTGACAAGCTGTCAGTGGAGAAATGAAATACAGTTACGGAGTTTAGGTCAAGGTTGGCACAACAATGAATTGGTCATGCTGTTATAGTAAAATTATGCTAAAAATATAATTACATTACAAATGAAAATAATGTCAATTTTAGTATAGAATCAAAATACTCGTGAAATAAAAATTCTTCTGTTTAAGGATAATGAAAATTTTGTTATAAGGCCAATGCCTAAGACTGAAAATAAAACTAAGTGATTGTGCATATTACCCAAAAAGGAAAAGGATAAATATAATTCAATAATATGATTAATAAATAAAATATTACACACTTTGGGTACAGAAAACGACTGATTAATCGCAACAAAAATTAAACTTGTAACTACATAAGTATAAGTGACATAAAGAAGTAAAATTAGCTCGTTATATTAATAATTAGATGTACCAATTTTGTTTTATTCATTTATACAAGGAAGAGGAGATTGATTTAGGATTATTCAACCCTAGCATTTGTCTAAATGTTATCGGAGCATGAGGTGACCCGCGAACGGACAAGTAAAGTGTGCATAAGTGCGTCGCCAGTAAAGAAAGAGACACACTGAGAGTTTAATAAATTTAAATAGTTTAGTATGAAAACTGTAAACTTCAGGAGGATGAAATAGAGGTTTAATGAATGTAGTGAATGAAATATATTAATTCATTTATTTAAGAATATGTTGACAGTTTGCTGGAAGGCAATAAATATTTTTCACATTAAGTACTACACAATGATTATTTGAGGAAAACCACACATATAATAAGGCATCAGACATATTTATGAAAACTAGCATATTCATTCGCTTAAATAATTGAACGTCTATGCTTGTTATGAATATTTATAAGACATGTTGGCGAACCAACAAGAGGAGCGGATCACCTGGTGTGCCCTCAACCTATATTTGGTAAAAAGACATTAGTTCAATTGGATTCGTCTGTCGCCAGTATTTTTTACAAATTCAGCTAAACACTATAAATCCTAGCTTAATCACCCAAAATTCCAAGGTGTCAACTGGGAAAGTAGGCGGGGTTAACTGAAATTTTGGGGAGGCAACCAGAGGTTTCGAGGTTTTGAGATCAAGAAATCGGGGCAGAAAGTTACAGGCGCGCGCGCAGTAAACATCTTTAAGGCTGTATACGTAGGAACACTGGGTTCTATACAGCTGTAGTGAGAACATATTGTAAGCTCAGTGACTAGGTCCCGAGTTAGGGAATATGGTCTCTATACAGTGGGTGAAGTGTAAGTGAGTGGTTTCAGCTAGCCCTAAGGCTCAACGAGGGACCTGCAAATTTCACCAACTGGTGGTTTGCTGCAGGTTAGATTAGGTTAATTAGTTCCTCAAATAATGTTTCTTAAATTTAAGTTATATTATATTTAGATCGAAAAACTTATTTGAAAATTCTTTAGATGACGCTCTTTAACGCATTATTTAGAGGAACATTGTATTAATTAAGGAATTTATTTTATTTATTTATTTTTTTTGCGATTTGTTTGCGATATTTTATCTTTTATCAGGAAATATAAAATGCGACATATTTTATGGTGTTTGTGTGATAATTACAGGTGATATATTTTTTTTATGTTCTAGGTATGCTCAACTTAGGATCACAGATGTGCTTGTTTATTTGATTTCTATTTACGATACATGATTGCAATGTCTTGAGTTCAAGAACCAAATTATTTTAACTGAATTATTGCTTTTATTTCATCTATTTCACAGTGCAATAAAATAATTTGGTTTGTATTTTTCTTTTGAAGGCAGTCAGCGCTAGGCTTTAGAATAGGGATTACGTGCACAAATTATTATTTTTCGGCGGCCGCCTGATTAAAAGTACTTTAGTGGTTAAAATTAGGGTATGAATGAGAGACGGCGCCTGACTTTACGTACGATAGCATCCTAGGATATAGAATAAGAGCTTAAAAAAAAATAGTACTTAGCGACTGCGGTTCAGTAGGCTAGATATTAATTTAGGAACCTAATGCGCATTAGTGTTAAATGTTAGACGTGGAGGTTTATTGATTAAAGAAGTGTCAAGCGTATTGCAATAGGGAATACTAACTTACTTTTTTTAGCAAGTGTAAAATTGTGTAAAGTAATTTATAACTATTTTTCAATTTAGTGCAGTGAACATGCTACAGGTATTGTACGAGAGGGCTTCGTGTTTGTGTCTTTCCCGCCGGGAATTTATGGCTTCGTTGTTGGTGAGTTTATTTCAGATTTCCTACTATTCATTTAAAAGTGCTAACTAGGTCTCTTGAAATGATAGGTCATCTGAGAAGGTGCTGGGGTGATCAACGACGAGTTTTCTGAGTTAAATCTAGGTGCATCTGAATCCTGTGTTTTATGGAGCCAGCGTGAGAATTAGGTTGGGTTCATTTGATGCTAGGTTATTAGAGCACTTAGGTGGTGATGGATGTATAACACTTAAATGTGATGTAGGTATTCTAATGTTATATCGATGAATACACAATAAAATTAATCGGTATAACACAGTCAAGCATTTATAAGACAATATTATTTTAGTAAATTGGTTTTATCTTATGTTCCACGAATGTAGTACTGGTTAGATTTCCTAAGTCGCCTAGCCTGTATTATAGAGGGACAATATTTAGCACTCTTACACGTTAAAATTGAGTGTCGAATCTTGTTCCGTTTGGATCAAATGGATATAAAACAATTTACTAATCGTAGATTAATTTTAGGTAGGTGGAGATGGATGTTATTTTGAGATGATCGGAATAATGTGTGTGATGGTTTGCAAGGTAACCTATTTTATACTTTGGGCGTAGGATTGTTCTAAGGATTTGATGGGTAGCAGAGGTGCTAGGAATTGGAAGGGAGCCTCTGAGAATCTAAATCTATAGGAAACCTAATTCTAGACTTTCAAGTCTTCATCCAAACCCTATCCCTGGTTTTGAGTCACTTTCATTCCAGCAACGCGAGACGAAGAGACCACGTGCTTAATTTAATTTTACTTCCCACTATAAGGCCTAGATCTAGGAAGCCTAGGTCACCTAGAAATTGAAAGAGACGCGCGGTCGAGACGAGTCTGCAGTGCTCGGTTTGACATCACACACAAGCTAGCGGGCTGAATTGGTATGTTTTATTCCAAATATTTTATTTTGTATGCGTAATTTTTTTAACTTTATTTTCTACTTAGTTATTTTCACAAATCAAATATTTTAAATTAATTACCAATCCACAATGTACGGGTCTTTTAGGTGTTAAAGTTAGACGATCACGCATTCATGGCCAAATTATTACAGAATTAACATAATTAAATTCCAGTCCACAATATCCATTTAGGTAGGATACCTTTTTGTTACATTGGTGCCTCGTGACGCAGAATTGTGTTCTTAAAGGGCGGATCTTGATTGATTCGAACACACAATAAAAGAACCTGTTTTATTACGAGTAAATAGGGCTTAGCTAGCATAGGTCATTTATTAGGATGATTAACTAATTTTTATGTGTTATGACTTTTTGTGACGATATATAGAGTACAACATTACAAACAAATATAATGTAAAACTAGTACTTATGTATTTTTTTTGTTTTATGACTTTTATGTGATGACATAAAGAGTTTTATAAATAGATATACTTAAGGTACGTAAATACCTACTTTTGGCCAGCAGTGGGACACAAAATAGGCTAGAAATAAGAATTTAAAAAAAGGTGGGTATGGTGGTCATTTATCATCTTGAAACATGACTTATTATTATGATATATCTGTGACAATATTGTACACAAATACATAGATAAATTACGTTAGACATTTCATATTGTGTAATTTGATCCTTAACTTGAAACAATAAATTGATAAATAACACCAGACAAAAAAAAATATTTTCTTAATCACATAAATGTTTGCTTTGCCAAGTATCGAACCCGCAATTCAACATAGCGCGCGCAGAAGACAGGGTTGCTACCGGCCACGCCACATCCTTCAAAATGGGATGCATTTTTTTGTTTCGACAAAGTAAGAGTGTTTTCGTTTGCCAAGTTTAGGTTTACTTTAGCGTTTTTGTATCGAACGTTATATTCTAATGATTTAATAGGTATAAAAATAGAAAACCTTTGACATCTAAGTTTTAATAATTTAAGTTCGTTTGAGAATACTTAACAAAAAAGTTTAGTGCAGTGGATGCTTGAGATGAAAGGTGGTAGGGTTTTTGCACAGTGTCCATCTTTTTTATGCCGTAAAGCGTCAGTGCTTGCACTACTTTGTTTCAGTTTGAAGGGCAAAAGAGCTAGTCAAATTACTGGCACATGAGACAAACCAACTTAGTTCTTAGGGTGAGCAACGCGTTTTGCTGTCTTGTTAGTGTCATTTATACTACTGATAAGACAGTAGGCACTATTGGCACTGGTTACTACTTACCATCAGGTAGCTCGCGAGATCGCTTGGTCACTTGTTACATAAAAAATATTTTTGGACGTTAATGTCTTGTGAATTACAATAATTATGCAGGAACGGTATAAAAAATTGTGGATTGGTAGTTATATTTATTACAACTCCAGGTAGCGGTTACATATCTATTGATAAAAGTAATAAACACAGCTGCAAGTAGGTGGTAACAAAATCAGTATAAACTGAACTTGCTCAGCACTACAAACGCTCGAAACCAGAGATTCGCTCAGGGTCGGAGTTTGCCACTGATATGCGGTCAGCTGTACTTAGTACAAACATGCGAGTATTTAGTACTCTTGGTAAGATTGGTATTATAGGTATTTTAGTAAGCAGATAGATTTATGGAGGTAAGTAAAAATTTTGGGTAGATATTCTCATTAAATTAAATGTTTTAATAAGATGTTAAAAAAAAAATAGGACTGCCTCAATGAAAGTGTATAAAATAATCTGAATTCAAGGATATTTAGGAAATAAACAGAGTAAAATTGCATGGGTTTTAAAAAATGAATAGAAGCATTATTTTTTAAAAGGCATCTATATTTGGAGCAGGTCATATCTGTCAAACAATGAAAAAAAAAAACGGACTCTTGGGTTCTACAGTTTTATGGCACAGTTTAACTTTCTATTATTTCGTACCATGGGCAGGTCAGTTTTTTTTTGGTAACATATGTTTGTGCGTCGCAAGTCAGTGGTTTACAACTTTTGGACTTAAAAAAAAGTACGGGCTTTGAAAAGTTCAGAACAGTAACTCATACCCAAAGTATGAAGATATATGTTTTCATAAAAAAAGGAATAAATAAAAATTGAATTTGAGCTTTGAATTGTTTTCAAAAGTATATTACGCAAGTTTCAAACCTAATCGCTCAAGCATAATTTTAATTAATGCTAATATTTTATTTTTAATTGGTGAATTTGAACAGCACACAAATCGTTCAGTTATTTGCATTAATACTATTCCTCATTTAAAACTAATTATATATATTGTGTTAGTTTTCAAGTTTATCGACTCTGTTTTACTAACTAAGATTTTTATAGACCAAGGTTGGGAACCTCTGTTTTAAAAACAAAGACCTCTGTTTTAAAACAAAACGCTTCAGGCAACTTATTATTATTTTCGGCTTAAGTTACCTAAGTTGTTGATAACATAAGTGCGTCAATAGTTCTCATGGTACGCAGTCCACTTGAGTTCAAAGAATTTTCGAGAAATATTTTAGTAGTAATAAATTTTGTCGTACCCAAACAAAAGTGGCAATTTGTTAAGATGTTAATAGCTTGCAAGCGATGATGTAAGATGAGAGGGTTTGGTCATTCGGTACGACAAACCCAGTACGTCATAAAAGCGTAGGTAGTCGGTCAAGTGTGGAAGTCAAGCTCCGACAGGGTTCTGTACCTTAAAATTTTAGTCATGAGTTTGATTGCCAATTATTCGTCAAAGAATGTTCGTAGTTTGTTTACTTTTGTGTTAAAGACTTATAAGTTGAATTATTAGGTGATGTATTTAAATGTTCAGTGAATAGGTATGACCTGTAGAAATATATTTAAATGTCATAGTAGTAGAAAAAATGGGTTTATGGGGTATGTATTGTGGAAGTTGAATTAGTTATTGTTTTTAAAATATGGATTTTTTTTGTTTGAATAAGTCGTTACTAATTACAACTTGTCAAATTAATATGCAAAGTACAATGTATGAATATTTCGTACATGACACGCGCGGACCAAGGGATCACAACGTTATCACACAAGGGTTTTCAATCTTCAAATTTGAGGAACGGAACCCTAAAATTTTGTGTAAAACGTTAGGCATTGTTCAATCTACAGACCTAGTGTTGTTTTCTTTGTAGTTTTTTTTTAAGTTGTAGTTGTTTGAAAAATGCAATTTAGTGCAGTTGAACGTTCAAAAGAACTCTTTTTTATTTAAAATAAGTGGAACCAAGAGTAGGTTTGTCATAAACAAATGGATTCAATTCGTAGGGGGCGAAATTATTTGATTCAATTATTTTATATCAATTTGGGTTTCTTCTACCTGTTGAAAAATAAAGATGTGAACTCTTGTTATTTATAATAGTTTTATTACGTCGCGTATATTATAAACAGATAAATAAGATTTATAGGGGCGAAATTATTTAATTTCGGTTTGAGTTTTATACCTGTTGCTTTGAGTGTATTACAATTTTTTTTCTATGAGTAAAAGAAAATTTTTAAAAATTAGGGGCGAAAAAAATTTTACCTATATGTTTAGCAGTGGACTTTAATGGGTTGTGTTCATCATCATCATTATCATCATCATATCATACGGGTTTCAAGGTCGATGACCAACCTCACAAATCCTGGTGTCAGAGTTGTAGAGCCGCCAAAAGCCTTTGACATGGCTCATTAACGACTGCATCCGTAGATAGTAGTCAGGACCAAAAACATAACGCGCCTTCCGAAGCACGGAATCATCTTGCTTTTCGGAAAACCAGATTATTAATTCATTAATGTTTTAACCAAACTGGAGAGGTTGCACATAGGGATTTTTGTTTGACTGTGTCCGTACCTAAAATCTAACCCGGAGCCTGCGGATCGGGTGCCGAGCACTCTAGCCACTAGTCCACGGAGTCTATTGTTAGTTAAATAGTTAACATGTGTCAGAGTCAGAAGTTTTTCAAGTCAGTAAATAGTTTTAAGGGCATTGCTTATCGTTTAGTTGCGAAAATCAACACATCGCACAATTTTATTATAAAGATATTTGATATAGTTAAATGACTACTGGCAGGAAACCAAGCTCGTTTGAACGACTTAACATGCCTTACGAAGCAGAGAAACCGCTCTTTTCTTACTGCTATGCCTTATCTACTTAGGTTTTCACCACAGTCGATGTTCTTTTGTTATTGTGATTAGGAAAGAATCATCATCATAATATTTCGCCCGGTTAAACGTTCATTGCAGACCTTCACTAAAAACGCTTGGTACTAAAAGGGGATTTACCAACGCACTTGCAAGCATTGCGGCTGGAGACTAGAGTTGTTGGTGATCGCAGTTGGGATGAAACGATATACAGAAAAATGTTGCTGCCCATTTTCCGGTTCATGATCCCTTAGTCGCCTCTTATGACACCTTCGGGTAGAGTCAGATTGGTACTAATCTTTGCCGGTACCACACGGACAAGGAAATAATAGTTACGGTTAATTTCAAAATATTTATTTTATTGTTACTATCAAGAAAAGTGTAGAATATCAGTACACAGATACTCAGACTTCAAATCATTAGTTACATTCTGACATCGATTTCGATCAAGTATCGAACCCGAAACTTTCTGCACGGTAAGCAAGTGCACTACCACTGTGCCAATCAACAATCAGAATTGGGTCTTGTTTGACTTAATACGATCATTCCAATAGGACACAAATATAATCCTATTAGAAATAGTTGAAATAAGTTTGTATTTAGTGTGTATTGAACTTATACTAGAAGTGCATTATTAGGTATAATTATGTAAAGTATGCATATTTCTTGAATTCTTAGGGGCGTTTTGCATAAAACAACAACCTAACATGCAAAAACTACTGAACTGAATATCTGAAAGTAAATCTGTCTTGTTTAGGTTTATTGCAAGAAGGGTTGAATGATGTAGGAATAAGACATTACTCTTATAAGAAGTACAAGTATGAAAGATTTTTCAAAGTTAGGGGCGTAAGGTAAATTAAGGTTTATTGACAGCCGTGGTAAATGATGTGGGAAGACAACATTAGCAAGAGTGCTAGTGAGATGATTTAAAACGTTTAGTGTAAGGGGTACGACATCAATAAGCATAATAAAAAACTACTAAAGTGATCTTGATATTGACAAGCACAAATTAAGTTTTCCTATTGTTATTCCCTCATTGTCTTCAGTTATTTTTGATAAATAACAATACAACTCGGAAATAAAGGGGCGATGTAACGAACAATATTTGTCACATAGTATTAAGATATCAACAATTTCAAAGAAAACTTATCTTTTGTACTACTACTCTACTTATTTAAGGTATATTTCACAACATTTATTTAATAACATATAAGGTAGGTTTCATTATGTAATACTGAGTCAAACAATTAACAAAAATGTTATGTAAATTTGTAATTGTGTTCACTGCAATAGAATAATTTTAAATCTTCCGACGGCACGCTGTTAGGCCAATATTTTTTGACTTCATACAAAGGTTAAAGATTATCCATCACTTTCTATCTTGTTCAAGTTGTATAATTTGTCTCACAAATTAGAAGGAGTGGCTTAGGGTCTAGAAAAGGGATACAACATATACCTTTTTCAAGTTCGCAGAAACAGGACCACATCCGTTCTCATCATAAACTTAACGTAATTATTACTCGAAAAACAAGGCAAAAATATATTTTCACTAATTGTTAAAACAATTATTAATGTTTCGACCTAAATAACAGACCTATAAGAGCCAACGAGAAAGCGTGGAACTGCAAACTATCGAGTCACTTTAGTCTTTGACAAGCTGTCAGTGGAGAAATGAAATACAGTTACGGAGTTTAGGTCAAGGTTGGCACAACAATGAATTGGTCATGCTGTTATAGTAAAATTATGCTAAAAATATAATTACATTACAAATGAAAATAATGTCAATTTTAGTATAGAATCAAAATACTCGTAAAATAAAAATTCTTCTGTTTAAGGATAATGAAAATTTTGTTATAAGGCCAATGCCTAAGACTGAAAATAAAACTAAGTGATTGTGCATATTACCCAAAAAGGAAAAGGATAAATATAATTCAATAATATGATTAATAAATAAAATATTACACACTTTGGGTACAGAAAACGACTGATTAATCGCAACAAAAATTAAACTTGTAACTACATAAGTATAAGTGACATAAAGAAGTAAAATTAGCTCGTTATATTAATAATTAGATGTACCAATTTTGTTTTATTCATTTATACAAGGAAGAGGAGATTGATTTAGGATTATTCAACCCTAGCATTTGTCTAAATGTTATCGGAGCATGAGGTGACCCGCGAACGGACAAGTAAAGTGTGCATAAGTGCGTCGCCAGTAAAGAAAGAGACACACTGAGAGTTTAATAAATTTAAATAGTTTAGTATGAAAACTGTAAACTTCAGGAGGATGAAATAGAGGTTTAATGAATGTAGTGAATGAAATATATTAATTCATTTATTTAAGAATATGTTGACAGTTTGCTGGAAGGCAATAAATATTTTTCACATTAAGTACTACACAATGATTATTTGAGGAAAACCACACATATAATAAGGCATCAGACATATTTATGAAAACTAGCATATTCATTCGCTTAAATAATTGAACGTCTATGCTTGTTATGAATATTTATAAGACATGTTGGCGAACCAACAAGAGGAGCGGATCACTTGGTGTGCCCTCAACCTATATTTGGTAAAAAGACATTAGTTCAATTGGATTCGTCTGTCGCCAGTATTTTTTACAAATTCAGCTAAACACTATAAATCCTAGCTTAATCACCCAAAATTCCAAGGTGTCAACTGGGAAAGTAGGCGGGGTTAACTGAAATTTTGGGGAGGCAACCAGAGGTTTCGAGGTTTTGAGATCAAGAAATCGGGGCAGAAAGTTACAGGCGCGCGCGCAGTAAACATCTTTAAGGCTGTATACGTAGGAACACTGGGTTCTATACAGCTGTAGTGAGAACATATTGTAAGCTCAGTGACTAGGTCCCGAGTTAGGGAATATGGTCTCTATACAGTGGGTGAAGTGTAAGTGAGTGGTTTCAGCTAGCCCTAAGGCTCAACGAGGGACCTGCAAATTTCACCAACTGGTGGTTTGCTGCAGGTTAGATTAGGTTAATTAGTTCCTCAAATAATGTTTCTTAAATTTAAGTTATATTATATTTAGATCGAAAAACTTATTTGAAAATTCTTTAGATGACGCTCTTTAACGCATTATTTAGAGGAACATTGTATTAATTAAGGAATTTATTTTATTTATTTTTTTTTTTGCGATTTGTTTGCGATATTTTATCTTTTATCAGGAAATATAAAATGCGACATATTTTATGGTGTTTGTGTGATAATTACAGGTGATATATTTTTTTTATGTTCTAGGTATGCTCAACTTAGGATCACAGATGTGCTTGTTTATTTGATTTCTATTTACGATACATGATTGCAATTTCTTGAGTTCAAGAACCAAATTATTTTAACTGAATTATTGCTTTTATTTCATCTATTTCACAGTGCAATAAAATAATTTGGTTTGTATTTTTCTTTTGAAGGCAGTCAGCGCTAGGCTTTAGAATAGGGATTACGTGCACAAATTATTATTTTTCGGCGGCCGCCTGATTAAAAGTACTTTAGTGGTTAAAATTAGGGTATGAATGAGAGACGGCGCCTGACTTTACGTACGATAGCATCCTAGGATATAGAATAAGAGCTTAAAAAAAATAGTACTTAGCGACTGCGGTTCAGTAGGCTAGATATTAACCTCTATAGCTCCGCCAAATATAACAAAACACTCCACTAAGCACCGCAGAATAACCGTCTAGCTCTGCCATACAAAAATTCGCAACAACCGTGCAAAAACAAAGTGACATTGCGAATTTGCAATTTTTTCCCGCCAATAGACCAACTTACATTGGTCGGGTGTTCAGTGCGCGGCAAGTAATCGCTGATATTTCCGAACGTAGCCACTGTACCTCTATGGTTTATATGTCATTCGAAAGGTAATTTTATAAGGTCTAAAGTCATCATACATGTCAAACCAAAATAAACTGTATTTTTTCTGCAATAAGGCAAAATTCGAAAATTTGTTTCCGGGTTCACATGTGAACCCGCGGTGCTTGACGGAAGGAAGCGATCTGGGTTCACATGTGAACCCACGGTGCTTCAGAGGTTAATTTAGGAACCTAATGCGCATTAGTGTTAAATGTTAGACGTGGAGGTTTATTGATTAAAGAAGTGTCAAGCGTATTGCAATAGGGAATACTAACTTACTTTTTTTAGCAAGTGTAAAATTGTGTAAAGTAATTTATAACTATTTTTCAATTTAGTGCAGTGAACATGCTACAGGTATTGTACGAGAGGGCTTCGTGTTTGTGTCTTTCCCGCCGGGAATTTATGGCTTCGTTGTTGGTGAGTTTATTTCAGATTTCCTACTATTCATTTAAAAGTGCTAACTAGGTCTCTTGAAATGATAGGTCATCTGAGAAGGTGCTGGGGTGATCAACGACGAGTTTTCTGAGTTAAATCTAGGTGCATCTGAATCCTGTGTTTTATGGAGCCAGCGTGAGAATTAGGTTGGGTTCATTTGATGCTAGGTTATTAGAGCACTTAGGTGGTGATGGATGTATAACACTTAAATGTGATGTAGGTATTCTAATGTTATATCGATGAATACACAATAAAATTAATCGGTATAACACAGTCAAGCATTTATAAGACAATATTATTTTAGTAAATTGGTTTTATCTTATGTTCCACGAATGTAGTACTGGTTAGATTTCCTAAGTCGCCTAGCCTGTATTATAGAGGGACAATATTTAGCACTCTTACACGTTAAAATTGAGTGTCGAATCTTGTTCCGTTTGGATCAAATGGATATAAAACAATTTACTAATCGTAGATTAATTTTAGGTAGGTGGAGATGGATGTTATTTTGAGATGATCGGAATAATGTGTGTGATGGTTTGCAAGGTAACCTATTTTATACTTTGGGCGTAGGATTGTTCTAAGGATTTGATGGGTAGCAGAGGTGCTAGGAATTGGAAGGGAGCCTCTGAGAATCTAAATCTATAGGAAACCTAATTCTAGACTTTCAAGTCTTCATCCAAACCCTATCCCTGGTTTTGAGTCACTTTCATTCCAGCAACGCGAGACGAAGAGACCACGTGCTTAATTTAATTTTACTTCCCACTATAAGGCCTAGATCTAGGAAGCCTAGGTCACCTAGAAATTGAAAGAGACGCGCGGTCGAGACGAGTCTGCAGTGCTCGGTTTGACATCACACACAAGCTAGCGGGCTGAATTGGTATGTTTTATTCCAAATATTTTATTTTGTATGCGTAATTTTTTTAACTTTATTTTCTACTTAGTTATTTTCACAAATCAAATATTTTAAATTAATTACCAATCCACAATGTACGGGTCTTTTAGGTGTTAAAGTTAGACGATCACGCATTCATGGCCAAATTATTACAGAATTAACATAATTAAATTCCAGTCCACAATATCCATTTAGGTAGGATACCTTTTGTTACAATAGATAGACAGACATATTTCTTTTTTTTTATATTTTGGTTCGGAACCATAAAAAACATCCTTACCACAGAAGTGAACTAAATGAGTGAATTTCTTAAACTCTACAACAATTTCTCTGCTTTTGAAATAAATACAGCTATTGTGTATAGGTACACTCGACAGCACGTCAGTAGTAACACTTTTGGACCTTATGGCGTGGTAATAGAGTTGAAAAAGTTTCTACCGACGAGCGGTTGACCGTACATTCGCCTAGCAGCGCTGCGAGCCCGGACTAGATTTTAATTACTTTTCATCGGTTGCCGCCGATTTGTTTACGCGAAATATTCGGGAGCTTCCGAAGATTGCATTTGCATTTTAGGTGTAGGCGGAAATTTGAATTTTATGTTTGTGATAGAAACTCAATTTCGAAGGTATTTCTTGTCAGGTGAAGAAGTGCAAATCAAACCAACTATGTAGGTGTTTTTTGGCGTTGATTTTTTCTCATATTATGGTGCCCCTTTGTTTTACTGACACCATATCCTATACTATTAGACGAGCAATGTTTGTATATATATATTTGTAATCGGTTTCTCGAAAACGGCTATAACGATTTCGATGAAATTTAGTATACTGGGGTTTTCGGGGGCGAAAAATCAATCTAGCTAGGTGTCATGTCTGGGAAAATTCGTTTTCACCGTCTTTTTAATATTTCTTAGCGCGTTTTAGTGCGTTCCAGAAACTTACGGCCCCATGTGTTGTTGAGTAGCATAGCTTGCTCACCCGATGATATTTTAATCATACAGAGCATAGCTCGGTCGCCCAGGTACTCTTTATTGACTTAGTGTATGTAACTTGACAAAATGTATCACCTTTTTAAGAGTTGAAAAGTTGACCATTAGCAACAAAAGAAAAACAATAGAAACATAATCAAATGCAAAATGATGACCTGGCTAGCCTAAACCTAAGTAAACAAAAAAATACAACTTGGACAATCACTGCCAAAAGCACGACAAAATACTAGCAAATCATAAGTAGGTAGAACCTATGAAAGAGGTCGCTTTAAAGGCGATCCGTTTTCCATACTAAATTCAAATGACTTGCATTAAAATGCTGTTGAAAACGAGTGTATACATACTGCTATTTTTAGTTAAATTTATCGCTGATTAATACAAAGATACAGCTAATGCACCGAAAGTACTAGTTTTTGTTAGCAATTTTTGGTTCAATATTACCATTGTGGGTGTGCGATCTATACTGTAGTACTTTCGGTGCATTAGCTGTATCTTTGTATTAATTAGCGAAAAATTATACTAAAAAATAGTAGTACACTCTCGTTTGTCAACAGAATTTTAAGCCGCAAGCACAGCTTCCTAAATTCAAAGAATTATTCAGCATATATTGCTAGGAGGCTTGGATCTGTTAATTTAGAAATCCTTACTTCAACAAGCAATGTATGCCGAATCAGTTTTCGCAATTAGCAGTTTTAGCTAAAAAGCCGTCATTATAGTATGCAATAATCATGCAATACAGATTTTTTATAGATTTAAAACGAAAATGAAAATATGGCCTTCAATGCCACCATAAGCTAACAATTTCTACCTTAAGTACCTGGGAACATTGGATGTACGATACGTGCCTTTTAAATTACGGAAGATATAATTCACCCAACAAAACTACTTTAGAACGAAATAGCTACCACCACTAGACCATGCAAAAGTGCTTCATTTCACTTATTTTCTTTTTAAGAATATCCGGAATTCTACCAAAAAACTTATAAGTCCATTCAAATGAGAATATTCAAGGTCTATCCGCAGCTCAAATTCAGAATTTTATAAATTTGGAATTCCGTCGTCTCGGCGATATTTTGCTGTCTGTGCTCCTGAGGATTTACCACAAGTCCGTACTAGAGTGTGGTAACAGTTATTTTATAGCTGTTATTTTGTTATTCCGTTTCTAGACTTCCCTAGAATTTTTATTAACAACTTTTTTCAACAAAACATGGGTTAAAAACGAAAAAAAATGTTGATTTCCTCTTTAAATGGGAAAAGAGGAAATTTTTTGATATATTTTTTCTCGTTTTAGACCTATAATGCTTCGCAGGTAAAATTGCTGTGAGTAATATATATATTTTTGTGGTAAACTATGACTGCTATTTAAAGGTGAAGAATGCCGTGCAACGCGGACGCGGCGCGGACGTCCGACGCGGATGCCTGTGACGGACAGTAAAATATAACGTCTTAATGTGACGGACAGTAAAATACAACGTGTTAATGTGACGGACAATAAAATACAAACGTGTTAATGGAATAAGCGAAAGCCTCATACACCCCAACTGATTTTTATTAAAATAAATCCATTCCCGAAAAAAAAAAAAAAAAATTTTCTAGATATTGTTATTTTGAAGTTACACGATTGTTCTAGTTTCATCGTTGTTCTAGTCCGCGCACTCCGCGCACTTCCCTCCCCTCCTCGCCGCTCATAAACCGCGCTCCGCGGCGCCGCCAGCGCGCGTATCCACAGAAATATGTATACGAGTAATAGAAGCGTCAAAAATTTAAATAATAAAAATTAAAAAAATTACCCCTATCAAAAACCCGTTAAATTGATTATACTCTCGATTCTGCACAAACTATTTTCTGAGTTTCGCTTATTCCGTTAACACATTGTATATGAAGCCTATAGAGTCCGTTCAGTTCGTTGCGGAGCGGATCCGGAGCGGATAGTTCCGCATTGGACTGAACGGAATGTATAGGCTTCATACATTTTACGGCCCGTCGCGGTCTTCCGCGTCAGACGTCCGCTACGCGTCTGCATCAAACTGAACTGGGCCTTAACGTCGGATACACAGACGACCTAGGTTTAGTAATAGGGATTCGTTTGGACCCTTTGGACACGAAACCCTAGAAAATAATGGTTATAAGCTTATAAATTAAATTTTAAGAGTTAAAACAATTAAAACGTTACAGGGACACCACAAATCTCGTTGGTTTAGTTTTTAAAAAATTATTTTTGTCGCTACGCCGTAGCGGATTCGTAGCAGATTACTACCAATCTACTACGCAAACTAATCTACTAGCCTGAGCGTAGCCTACAAAGTTATACTCATAGTATATCCATGGTCAAATTCTGTTTTTCTAAAAAAAGGATTCCGCACAAAAAAAATATAATTCATTAACTAAAATAAAAACCGGTCAAGTGCAAGTCAGACTCGCGCACCAAGGGTTCCGTACCACCACATTATATTAAATGTATCACTTGATCAGTTTTTATTATTTTATAGCTTATGCGCTACAAGTGTACAAATTTTCACGCTTGTAAATGTTCTCGTTTTTACGATAGAGCTTAAACAAAAAATCGAGCAATAATCGCCTAAAAACACGTTTCTTGTATGGAAGCCTCCTTTAATTTATTTTTAATATATGTTAATATAGCAGCAACACAAATACATATTCTGTGAAAATTTCAACTATTACTCTCCATGATATACAGCCCAAACAAAATAAAAAAATTAACTTTGGCGGCATCTTATTCCTTTGTTTTTAAATATTTTTAAAACAGAAAATACAGTATTAAATCTACTCAACGAGCTATAAACAACGATCAATTGATGGGGTAGGTAATTTTTTTTTTTCACGCCCACTTTAGCTGTTCGGGAGACCCCTTGATTTTTTAAATTATCATTTGTTGTTGTAGCGGCAACAGATATATATTGTGAAAATTTCAAATTTCTACCTATTTCATCATAAGATACAGCCCGCTGACAGACAGACATCGGAGCCATATCAATATGGTCCCGTTTTTCACCCATTGGGTACGAAATCCTAAAAAAATGTCACAATCGGATCTACATAACATTTCACTTGTTTCGAGAAGTTTAGCGTTTTCAAAGAACTAATTCAAGGTTTAATTTGGAACCTGTTATATATAATAGTTACATTAAGAACATTTCCATTACATCTCTAGGATGCACAGAGTTGGTCGGATCTGGAGCCTCCAAGCCTGCAACTATTGCCGAAGCCGCAGGCCGAGCGTCTGGAATTTATGCCCGCCTAACGTCTCCATAGATTGATTTTTGTTTGAAGTTTGTCTATCGCATGGACTAGGTAGCAATTTTGATGGATAAACTTTGATTCATAACATCCCATGAAATGTCCACTGCAGGTCTGGGAGACCCTTCTAAAATTCCAGCTTTTATTCATCATCATCATATTTAAAAGAATCAGAGGCTAGTTCTGATTAAGTTTGCTCTTTTATCAACCTCCTTTTATCATATTTAATTTGCTTAATATTTTTGTGAAATGTCAACTAACGTCCATCCTGCCCACAAAACTACCCGCAAAGCAGTTAAAAAGTTGCCGTCACATTAACGGACGCTCAGCGTAAATTCCTGTGGACAGTAATGTTTGTCTGAGAAACTAATTTTACCGTAATAACGCCAGCAAAGTTGGTCCGCGAATCTTTTCCTAATTTAGGTAACAGGAGATGAAAACTAAAAAGCTATTTACGTAAATTTTGCGCACAGATAATGAGTGGAATTCTCTGCCTGCGTTTGTGTTCTCGAATTTTTATAACCCATATCTCAAATTAAAGCTCGTCCCATCGTCGACCTCATCTCTGTGCTCTGGGCTAGATCAAGGTCAAGAGTAAGCCCATTGACAATAATAAATAAAGATTCTGCTGACCAACCAATTGTGCTGAACGGTTACTTAAAAGAACAAGGAAGGTACTTATTAAATATTTCTAACTTACCCAAATCAGCTGATTGCTGGGCATTACCCACTTTTTTTGGGCCACTCACTCAACCAAAACTTTCATTTGACCTACCACTTGGTAGGGGTTCAGTAGGTCAATCGCCCTACCAAACGCCGTGTCCATGCCCTGCTTCATAGTCCTCTATTTTACCTTGCATATAGACCTTTAGAGCGAGAAGGGAAAAATCTGCAAATTTAACTGTAAAAGTTTACCCAAGGGACATATAATTTCGATATCAGCTGATAAAGATTTACAGGAATTTGAAATCACTTTTTTATAAATTTTAATCACTACGAAACCTATTAAAATATTAGTTTTACGGGCACATAGATACCGAAAGTGTTCATAAAATTGGGTCACACATTTTCAGACTGCGATCAACGTTGCTTAATTTTCATGATCGGAAAAAGACACGTTATGAACGAAGGTGTTACTTCCTTTTGCGCTGTGGGAAAGAAAACTTCTATATCATGATAGATGGATAGTTTCTAAACTTTCATAGATATAGTCAACTTTGTATAGTCTAGACGCTGCTAAACCCTAGACATGTCCCCAGTGCACGAACGACAAAAAAGGTGTCTGACTGGTTTCGTAACTAGAGCTTTTCTGTTCATAGACTTTGATTTATTATACCTCTATTCTTTAGTTTATAACATTTGACCTTCTTCGGTTTAGCTGTATGATCTTAGGCTTTCGATCTAAGCCTCGTAGCTCTTTTCTCATCAAGTTTAATTACTTATTACAATGTAAATATTTCTGCTCAATACATAGTTATTTTCCAAAATGATTCAATCCCAAACGAGTTTTTTTGGACTGGATATTAATGGTGAATGGTGAAAACTGCCTAATCAGCTGACACAATTAGAATCACAAGCCTGTGTTGGTGTGGTTGGAAGTTAGCCGTCTTTTCACGCCGTTGGCCGCGGGTTTGACCATCCATGGAAAACATTTGTGTGATGAACAAGAGTGTTTGTTCAGTGTCTGGATGTTATTTATCTATTTATGTACGTCAATCAATCTCTTATCCTACTCAAAGTACAGGTTTCACCTAGTTAGGGATTAAGTAACCTTGTATGAAATGTCCGCCAATATTCATTTATTTAAATATTGACGAATTCCTTAGTTCATTATTAGGAAAAGTGGTGGAAAAAATAATAATTACCTTAGCATGCCTACATTATGGAAGGAAATATTAAAGGAAAGAGGGGAAAAGGATGACCTAGGCGAAGCTATTTCGACCGAATAATAGAAAAGGTCAATGTCGTGTCGTTTGAGGAATTAAAGCAGCTCGCGATACAACGTCATGACTGGAAGTCACTCCATCGACAAGGGTCAAGCTCTTAAATAAAAGAAGAAGCAATCCTACTAAAAGTCCACGGCTGTTTAAAGACCGGTTTTACAAGGTGGTAAAGCTTTTGTACGATGTCCGTTTATTGAGAAGTACCACCCCCTTGCCTATTTCTGCCAACAGGCAGCAGTTTTTGCATAGCTTGCACTGCTGTTTCGGTTCGAAGGTTTAGGGAGCCAGTGAAATTACCAGCACATGAGACATATCTTCTTAGTTCTTATGGTGGGAAACGCACTTTGTCTTATTAGTGTCAAAGTATGCCATGCCATTAATAAGACAGTTAGGATTATGGGCGGTGGTGACCATTTACCATCAGGTGGCCCACCTGTTCGTTTGCCCACTTGTAGAATAGTTTTAAGTCTTGTATTACTGATAGGTCTCCGGCGGCCTCCACGTAAACCTATCAAAAATCTAAGTTTTAAATCTAAATAATAAGTTTATTTATACAAAGTTAACCCGGTTGTAAGCGTAAATATGTAGTGCTATTTTTTTATTCAACACACCAAAGTATTATGAATACCGATGTAACAGGAAGTAATGGAAAAAGCTCGCAAACCGTTTACAAAGCTGCTAATAATCGCAAATATCTTACATCAAGCAAAACAAACACGTTACGGCTCGGTATGAATAATTTAGGGCAATACAGGCGTCGGTCTTAGATGCAGGGTAAGAAAGCAAAACTTTTGTTCGTAAGTTGCTTATTACAGGGAATTTTTAGGGTTCCGTACGCTAGGGATTTAAAGGGGAAACAACTACTAATCTATCGTTCGTCTATTCAATTAGTACAATTAATTATACTTATGAAAATTTTGAAGGTGTTGAATATAATAGTTAAAAGTTAATAATCAATAGTTATTAGTTAATATTTAGTAGTTCTATGAAATTGTTTGCTATAACAACTGATATGCAAAAGTCTCAAAGCACACGACTTTCAAAGCATACTTTGAAAGTCGTACAGGCAGACGCACGTTACATTTGCAGTTGCCCAAAACTCATTAATTGTCTCTTTTGGTTGGCAGTAGTAGGCCAGTTGAAATTTCCACAGAATATGTGTTTTGATACCTTATTTCCTAACAAACTGGAAAGTCCCCAAAATAAGTTACGTGTTTTGAAAATATTTTTATCTTCGGTCTATTTAAGTAAAAGCAAGCTAAGCTGATTTGGTTACTTAGAAAATAACAAAATGGAAACTGGCCAAGAATTATTTAGACTCACGCTATGGGTTATAAGCACCACAACTGAATGTTTTCTAAGTGATTCATCAACATCATCATAATTTTGAAGGTGGTAAGGCATTTGTGCAAAGTCCGTCTGGGGAAGTACGAGTACCACCCCCTTGCCTATTTTTCTGCCGTGAAATAGCAGTATTTACATTGCTGTGTTTCGGTTTGAAGAGTAAGGGAGTCAGCGAAATTACCGGCACACGAGACACACCATTTCAGTTCTCAGGGCGGGCAACGTGCTTTGCTATCTTATTTGTGTCAAGTTATGCCACTAATAAGACAGTGGGCTTTCTGGGCGGTGGTGACCTTTTTCAATCAGGTGGCCCACTTGCTCGTTTGCTCACTTGTCACATAAAAATAATAATATCGTGTGGGTGGCAAGGTCGATGACTGACCTCACATACCCTGTTGTCAGAGTTTTTGAGCTGCCAAAGGCCTCTGACATGGCTTATTAACGACCACGTCCGTTGATAGTGATCAGGAGCTTTCGAAGCATGGAATGATCAAAATTTTCGGATCAAGTGATTCATCCTGATTTATGATAATTAGTTAATATCCCATGAAACATCCACTACAGGACAGGGAGCTCCCTCAAGAATTCTAGCTTTTGCTGGAAAAATGTTGAGGGGAAGTACCATGGTCACCTCGCTTGTTAGCTTTACGGCTGGCACTATGGACCGCGGTGTAGGTGACCGCAGTAAGTAAGATGAATTATACAAAGGAGGATGCTGCTGCCCATCCTCCAGTTTATGACCCTTAGTCGCCTCTTACGACACCCACGGGTATGTATGGGTTGGTACTATTCTTTGCCGGCACCACACGGGGCTGATATGATAGTACTATTACTTTATTCTGTGGTAATACTGAATTCTGTCAGCATCGTGAAACTAGTATTTAAGCGCACCCAGACATTCTCTACATTGAATTTGATGCACACGTCGCGGTTCGCTATAAAATTAACAATTCTTATCACTGCCGCCGCTCGTAAAGCTTGGCTTGTATGTGAGTGACAGTGGTACCATTGAACGTTGACGAGTTTCATGTGACTTGTGAGACCTTGGGTAACGTAAATACCAGAGAAAAGCCTCCAAGACAAGTGGCAAGAAATTATACAGCGTGAGTTTTTATTGGCTTTGCTCCCGAAGCGCAGTGATTCTAAACATGATATCAAGCAACTTTCCAGAGGAAAAATCTTTTTACTCGAAAAATCTTTTTTGATCGGTTTATTTTGTATGGGAAGGCGAACATTTTTTTCAAATCAAAATTTTTTTCTTTGGGAATGTTGCTTGGTTTCATATTTGCCTTCGGGAGAACCTAATGAAGATTCACGCTGTACTTAGGAAAGAATTAATGTATATCCTCTTAGAATTTAGAACAATTTTTTATTTCTCAATTCAGTATGGTTCCTATATTGTGTAGGTATTTGTATTTTGTCAAGGTACTAATCAAAATGTATATCCTCACTTAACCTATCAAGACATTTACATTAAGTATGATATACTCGTACACGTCGCCATTCGCATTAAAATTAACGAATTCTTATCGCTGTCGTCGCTCGCATAGGTGGAGATCTACTAATCTTTCCATAAAATAAAATATTATTTTACATATATCTTTGTAATGTTGACAAAATCTTTGGGTAAATTATATACAAGTTTATGATTTAAGATGCATTGCCAAAAAATATTAGGTATTATAATCAAAATATCTGTTCATTCATTCGTAACATCCCATGAAACGCTCCAGAAACGCATGGTACGGTCAACCGCTTGTCGGTAGAAACTTTTTCAACTCTATTACCACGCCATAAGGTCCAAAAGTGTTTCTACCAATGTGCGGCCGTGTACGTTAGAGGGGATTTACCATAGTCATCACGCGTTACGGCTGCGGTGACCGCGGTTATACACAGAAACGTGCTGCTGGGTCATATGAGCCCTTTGTCGCCTCTTACGACACCCACGGGTAGAGATGGGTGGAAATACGTGTTCATCTTATTATAATACCTTTATAAATGTACCACGTTATACGAGCTCAAAATTTATACATCCTTGTAGCTAGCATGTACGTAGCGAGAGCAAGATCAAAGACGATCTCCTAAAAAACCCTCTATTTAGGCAACACTAATCCGCTTAAAAATTCTAAATCTAGAACCCATAGTAGCACCGTCACTCCGTGGCAGTAAAATCTCACTATCGCGAGACTCAGAAAAAAGGACTTTGACAGCTGCGAAGTAGAAAAGTAGAAAATAAAAAAGGCAGCATCCATCCAGCGCTGTGGGCACATAAAAACTGCATTTTTACGGGGCCACCGCACTAAAACCAGGGTTCGTTGGACTAAGTGCTCCGCCTTAATGGTCACTGAGCATCCGACCGATCATCATAGGTTTTTGCCCAACTGTTTTTCGGTTATTTACTGCCGTACGTGGATCGGAAATAGGCACTATATGTAGATGACGTTTTTATCGTAGCTGCGAAGGTGAATTCCAAAGGGGATTGAAGGGAAACTTCAGTTAAACGGACCGTTTTGAGTGTTTGTTATAAAAAAACTTATAAGTATATAAGTAAAAGTTATGGTATTTTTATCGCTAAAAAGCTTTATTATGTGATTGAATGAAAGGTAAATTGCGGTTTACGATTTATGACTATTTAAAAAAATACTTACTAGATCTCGTTTAAACAAATTTTCGGTGGAAGTTTGCAGTATATTTTTTTAGTTTTATCATTCTCTTATTTTAGAAGTAACAGGGGAGGGGGACACATTTTACCACTTCGGAAGTGTCTCTCGCGCAAACTATTCAGTTTAGAAAAAAATAATATGTGGGATACCTCAATATCATTTTTGAAGACCTATTCACCCACACGTATGGGTTTGATGAAAAAAAAAAAACTTTTAGTCTCAGTTCTAAGTATGGGGAACCCTAAAATTTATTGTTTTTTTTTCTATTTTTGTGTGAAAATCTTAATGCGGTTCACAGAATACATCTACTTACCAAGTTTCAACCGTATAGTTCTTATAGTTTCGGAAAAAAGTGGCTGTGCCACACGGACGGACGGACAGCCAGACAGACAGACATGATGAATCTATAAGGGTTCCATTTTTCCCCATTTGGCTACGGAACCCTAAAAAGAAGTAGTATATAGCTAATGGTCACTTATCGCAGGTACGGTATCGAATTTGAATCCGATAATGAAGTTTTCTATGAAAGTTTAATGGATTTTGAATTATTAGACGAATTGTTTTGTTATTTTAGCCTTAAACTTGCTTTCAAAATGTCTATATCCTACTTTTGACATGTGTTGATACTAATAAGACAGCAAAAGCAAGTTGCTCACCCTAAGGACTGAGATTGGAGCGGCTTTATCTTTCTCACCAGAACACAGCAGATCAGCATCAATAAAGTAGAAAATTTTCTAAGATTTTCACAAAAAACGGAACGGTTGAATACGTTAATAGAAGGCAAATTAAAAAGGCTTGAGATTTCTTTTTTCGTTTCAACAGGCCCGCTCAAGCCATTAACACGGTGGGAACTTCATAAGCGCTTGTAACCACAACAAAAACGAGGAAAACCTCCCCACAAACAGGTACTTTGAAAATATTCGCGAGTTTCTTTTTAACGCTCTGAAAAAGTCGACCAACTCATTAGTCGAATGAACTAACGTTCCCGTTTTTCGCAACTTGGGATCGGTCGGATTAACAAAGGTCCGTTGATGCTTGGCTGCTTGCCGTCGAGTGTACATGGTAAGGTCTATATGGGAATCTGAGTGGGTAAAACTTTATGCAAGGTGCTACGGAAGAGGTTTTTATAAGACAACTGATTTCCAAACAAACAAAATAAGTAATGTAGTGTTCGTTTGGAAGTGTCAAAATCAACGTGTAAATGCTTGATTATGTGATGTACTATGGGGAAATAGTTATAAATACAACATGGGAAGAGCTTTCAAACTGCAAAAAAGAGCAATACGAACTATGGTTCGAGCTCCAGGGGAGCATTTTAAAAAATTAGGTATTATGACCTTACCCTGGACTCTACATATTAGTCTTGATTGCGGGATTTATGAAACGTAGGTTTAATTATGAGTCTGAGGTAGATTGTAATTTGAGAGAGAAGACTAGGCGAAAAGATTTAAATAACGTCATCAGACCCACGATGACGATAGTCGAACATTGTCCTCGGGTCCAAGTGGTAAAAATATTTAATAAAATGCCTACAGAATTAAAATCTATTAGAAATATTCATGTTTTTAAACGTAAATTAAGGGCTATTTTGTTGGAAAAGTGTATATATTCTGTAGATGAGTTTTAAGTGCATATTTTATTATGTGCATATTAATTTTTGCGCTAAGTATTCCAATTATTTGAGTATTATTATTTTTTTTGTTATGAGATTATTTGATGGACATTTATTTAATTTAATCTAATTCAGTTGACATTTAGTTTGACATTTAATTGTAATTTATAGTTATTAATGTTGAGTTTATTTGCATTTAATATTAGTTTATTGTACCTATCTACTTCACACACAATAATTATTGTTTTTGAAATGATAAATAAATAAAAAAAAAATATATACGACCTAATAGTATTTGAAGGTCGAAGATAAGTCATGCTTCAGATTGTTCGTTTTATGTACTCGTAAGACTAAAACCACAGAATCAATAAATAGCAATTTACCCACTATTTACTTTAAATTGAATTTTATACAGCTACGAAACTATAATAATGTAAAATCAAAACGTATAAATGCATAAGTAGGCTATTTAGGCAATACTCGACCTAAAAGTATTTGAATGTCGTAAAAAAGACAAGTTATGTTTCAGATAGTTCGTTCGATAATACTTTTATGTAAGTCTTAAATCAGTTTAGTTGAATTATCTTCGAAATATATTCGTTACCTACCTATATAATATACTAACTACCTATATAATATATAAATATAATATACCTATCTATATAAACCTAATAGCCACATAAACTTTAGTTATTCAAGAACAGAGCGAATTACTCAACATAATTTAGTTGTACATTATCCTAAGTATAATACTCCCTCGATCGATTTTCAATTTCAAATTGTAGGTAATGTAGGGGACATATAGACACTTCAGCATTGTACTGATAGGTATGGGTAGATCGTATATCGGGGGATCGATTAAGAGGTGACGAGAGCGCTCAATCCGACGAGTGGATGCTGAGGCATGTACAGACTTAGTAAGAATGTTGGAAAGGTATTTTGCCTCACGAAAGTGCCGGGATGTAGCAATGCAATTCTGGTTATTGTAGTACTATTGATGAGCATCATCAAAACAATATACAAGACCTTTTTACAAACTGTTCAAAACGTACATACATACAAGAAACCTTGTATTTTTAAACGTATACTTAGTGATTGCACAAAAAAAGTTCGGCAAATTTCGAACATGAAGTAATTCTGAAAATTATGTATGAACAACGAATGATTACTACATCGGTCGATATATTTTTCCTCTGAATATTGGAAGGCGATAGAAAATAAAATAGCGTCCAGGTAGTTTTAGTAAAACATTTCGATTGGTTGGTTAGTAATTCGTGGCGTTTGTCAGTATAACCCCAATACACTATTTTACAAAATACAGCAGCCTTGATTGTTTATATTTTTTATGTCCAATGGTAGCTTTGCTGACTTGATACTCTTAGTCTAAAGTCGGTCTTGAAAGAAATACAAGAGATTCAGTTAACCGTAGTATTTATCCATGTCTGTACCTTCCTTTGGGATTATAGCTACGCTATGTAGGTGATTCGTACCGCACCAATACTTATCGAGAACGATTTATTGTTCGGATGAAAATACGTAGGCATTGTATTGTGGTCAAATTCGAGGATTTTGAAAAATGAATTCGTTGAATGAAAATTGATTTTGATTTAGCTAACGGAAGTAAAAATTTAGGAGGTGGTCATGGTTATATCAATATAAGTGTCCAATGCTGGACAAAAGCCAAAAGGATCTTCACTGATCTTATGAATAGTATGATTTATTTTGGGATGGTTGCTACTACTGTTTTTTTTTCTGCTACGACTCAAAAACAGTATTTAAAAAGTAGTTAAATTGTACAGCCCAGAAGCAAAAGGTTGGATGGTTATTTTTCCAACTTTTCAGTATCGAAAGGAAAGTATTCAACTTAAGTTTTTTGCCTACAAACTGCAACATAAAAAAGTTTAAACCAAAGATTAATTCTATAATACTTGTTACATGGCTAATATTCTCATAAAAAGCATGACATCCAACCCTCATTTCTCATATTTGTTTTTCCTTTTTAGGCGCCTCCAAGTGCAAGTGTACACCAGACGTTTTCAATCGGACTAGTTTCAAAAGTAAAAGAAATTACAACATATTAATAGACAGTTCGAAGGAGTACAAAAAGGACTATAATAATCACGAAGAAAAAAAATCTTTCGCCTCTGGGTGTTAAATAATACATGTCCTATACAAAGAATCTGAACCAGTTTAGAAGACAAATACGTAGAAAGATGCAAATAAACGACTTTTATATTTATCAGTGACGAAAACACGTCATTATTCCACTCAAATGCATTTTTATAATGATCTCAACCCACTGAAAAAATGGCTGAAAAAACTGTTCGTGGCGATATGTTGACGAGCGCCGAATACGTTGAATTTCCGGCAGTATAAGGTTTAAATTAAATTTGCAGTCGAATGCAAGCTGGGGATTATACTGGGTACAAAAACACGATGTTTTTGGATACAAACATACACGGTCTGTATGCTAAGAATAAGATAGCATTACCTATCTCCACAGCTTTTTCCATACTGTCATAAAAAGTGTCTTGTGAACCAGAGGATACCAGCTTACCTCTTCCCTTTATACTGTCTACGTGAGCTGCACGGCAGATGCAAGCTATCGTAATTTTACGTTTGCGTGCATCCTGCTGAAAACAAAACGCGTTTGCGTTTTGGCATGCGATTGGCATGCATTCACCATGCTTCGATGCAGGATGCAAGCAAGATGCTTGCGATAGTTCGGTAATTAGACCCGGAATAAAATAGACAAGATGCTTGCAACACTAAAATGCCGAAAGTGTGTATCTGCCGTGTAGCGTGTTATTATTAGGGACTAGCTGAAGCCCGCGGCTTTGTCTGCGCAGGTTTGAAAATTGTAGCCTATGTGTTATTCTGATGTATAAGCTATATTATTGTAAAGTTTCATTAAAATCCATCCAGTAGTTTTTACGTGAAAGAGTAACAAACATACATCCATCCATACATACATGTTTACAAACTTTCGCGTTTATAAATCCCACTCCAGTGTGAGATTGCTCTAAAGGTACTTCATACACAACACATTATACCTACATAAATCTTGATTGCAATCTCAGACTCGAGAGGGATTTATCAGGAAGGGACCTTTATGGACTGGATCAGTGCGACACGGACGCGGAACGGACGGAGCCTATACTAGTATAGTATTATATTATCTGTGCCTATACCTACAATCCGTTCAGTACAACGTGAAGCTGAAGCTCCGGATACGCTCCGCAATGCATTGAACGGACTGTATATATAGGCTTCATACATTTCGCTGTGCGTCGCGGACATCTGCGTTGGACGTACACTCTGCATCCGCGTCGCACCCTTAGTGAAGCGACACACCTGAGGAAATTCCGATGCGGAAAGATCTGCTCATTACACTCGCGTTGCTTTTTAGGTTACCTATACACATATTATATCACAAGTGGGCAAACGAGCACGTGGGCCACCTGGTTGTAAGTGGTCACCACCGCCGATGACGCCCACTATCTTATTAGTGAAATAATTTGACACTAATAAGACAGCAAAGCGCGTTACCCACCCTGAGAACTAAGATGGTATGTCTCATGTGACAGTGATTTCACTGGCTCCCTTACCCTTCAAACCAAAACACAACAGTGCAAGCACTGTTGCTGTACGGCAGAAAATCTGACGGAATTTCCGTTGGTGTCATATTCGGAATTTCGACAAGTGTGTCAGCGTCCTTTTCCGGTCACCAATCACCACAAATCCTTGCCAGGCGTAACTTTTGCAATTCAACTACGTGTAACAATAATAACGCTTTCGTCCATGCTGACATTTAGGCATACATTAACTTTGACTGACTGTACATCAGACAGATGTTACATTAAATTGTGGGCGACTGTACAGCTCAGATTAAATTTTCAGCTCGACGCGAGGGAGGACGGGTGTAATTTGAGCGTTTTTCTCAAAATAGTTTTGTGGAATTTTTGAGTGGGAATACTTAGGTATCTAGAGATTTTTGTCCAAAAACTTTGACGGTGCTTAGTATTTGTATAAATAATACAATATAAATTGCAACATAATCTTAATTTCTATCGGTGTTTTATATTCAACAAATTCACTTGAGTATCTATTAATTTGATTATTCTGGAACCAATCCAGAATTAAAATTATAGATCTGACTGATCTTGCTCAGTAGACTGAACTGAATATTTTTCCTGAAACATTTAAAAAAAATCTCTTGCGAGAGTAAGCAAGTATCTTGCGAAAGTATCCATTGATCTGTGAAAATTCATATAAAGAAGGTTCTAGTACTATCAAAATTTAAACATGTGATTTACTCGAAATAGTTTACGGTTAGATTGTTTTAATGTTTACAATTTGAATTCTGAATTGATCTGCATATTAATTTCATAAGAACGTTTTTGAAAAATCTGTTAAAAATAAGAGTTTGCACTGGATTGAAGATCTTTTTTGTTTGTATGGTAGAAGGAAGGTCTCTACAGTGAAAAGGCACCAAAGTGTAGTGACTGCTGCGAACGACGCGGAAAGTTCTGCGACCGAATAATCTGTCAAAGGTAACACCAGCGGTAATTCCGCTAGATGTGTCATAGGTAACCTCAATAGTAAAACAGTAAAACCGTCTCAGTAGTAAAATAGTAAAACCGTCTTGGTATGAACTTCTCACCCCTTTCCTGTATAACAAACCTAGGTCAACATAGCCCTTTGCATCGCATGTGCACTGCCTATAATGCTATTAGAAATGACTTCGATATTTTCAATGGTTCTGTGGTTTCTGCTAAGAAGTCCGTTAGGTCTTGCCTCACAAGACCTAAACCAGATTAATGTCTCTGTTTTAGTAGGTATTTAAGATCGTTGTTGTTACTTACTAAGCAAAAATGTTTACTAGTGTATATTTGTTATTTGCATGCTGTGTTCACTCATAGTAGGGTACGTTCTAACACCTATTTTATTTGCGCTTGTTTTTATCTCATTTTCTTGAGCTGTACTCAGTTTGTGAATCTAATAAAAAAAAATAGCGTTGCCACCGTCATGAGCGGAACTCTTTGCGTCTAAAAGATGTGCATGTGTTTCGCTACCCTTAGCTTTTGGCAAAATAAATATGCCTCTAAAAATATTTTACAGATGAGACAAAAAAAGTTTAGCTAACTTCATATATATCACTGAAACCTGTAACGAACTAGAGGTAATAAATTACCAGTCTGGTCATAAAACTTTCTAAAGATATGAGGTGTCATATCCAAACAATAGCTGCAAGCGGCCAGAACTGAGTGCTTACTTCATACGTACCAGCAGAAGGGTGACAGAGGACGTTGTCGTTTTTATGGAAACAAATTGTGCAGCTACTAGAAAAAAAGAACCTTGCTCAATTGCAGAATAAAATCTACTGTTCCATATAAAATAAGTAATAAAATTTTATTTTCTTATTTCAGACTTAGTCTCGCAGTAAACTAAAGAACCAAACCAAACCAAAGAATTCGAACTCCTTAGTTGCTTCGCTCGGAATAGAAGGAATACTAATTTATTTTACTATAGAATGACATCTGACATTGTATCCAGTGACGGATTAACCCTTAATCAAATTAAGCAATTGCCTAGGGCATCACGTCTGGGGGGGGGGCACCAGAAGAAGTACAAAAAAATACGGCAAAAAAAATTGCTGGAACGTATCTATAAGTCAATTTGATCCCTTTTTAGCGGCACACATAACCAAATATGGAAACACCGGAAAAGGAAACGTTTTTTATTAATCTAGAACGATCTACGAAGAGTTGATTATGATAATGGCCCAAAAAGTGCATGGTAAAATTATATCGCTGATAAAAGATTCTAGATATTGTAGTCTTTCAGTAGATTCTACGCCGGATTTGACGCACATGGACCAGCTCAGCGTAGTTATTCGCTATATAAAAGACGGGCAGCCAGTAGAGCGATTCCTTACATTTATTGAGTTGGAAACGCGTCACACAGGAGATGAACTGGCAAAGCAGACTCTTCAATGCCTTGAAGAAAATTGTGGATTAGATTTTTCAAAATGCAGAGGCCAGTCTTATGACAATGCTTCAAATATGTCTGGGCGTTACAATGGCATGCAGCAGAAGATTCTAGAGGCGAATCCGTTTGCAATGTCTATTCCATGCGCAGCCCATTCTCTCAATTTAGTAGGTTGAAGCGCCGTAGATTTTTGCCTAGCAGCTGTAAATTTTTTTTCATTAGTCCAAAATCTATACAATTTTTTTTTGTGGTTCAACCATAAGGTGGAGCATATTAAAAGATCATTTGGATAATGAAAGTGTTTTGAAAACTTTAGCAGAAACGAGATGGGAAGCACACGCTAAAGTGACATCAGCTAGTTCACAGACATATAATAAAATTATTGATGCATTAGACGTCATTTCTGTGGATGACATGCAAAAAGGAGAAACCAGAAGGGAAGCAGCTAATTTGTCAAATAAACTATAACAATTGGAGTTCGTACTCATGTTGTTCATGTGGGACGAAATTTGGCAAACCTTCCGAAAAATCAGCAAGGTATAACAAGACCCAGAAGTTACTCTAGAGACTTGCGCTAATCTCTTCTACACATCACTCGTGGATTTTTTAGAAAAATTGCAGTGCGACTTTGTTTCTTTAGAAGCCCGCGCTAAAGAAAAACTACCAGTTGTGAAATACAAAGACACCCGTCAAAGACGAAGAAAGGAAATGCACAATGATGGTTCAGAACCTGAAGTAAGTTTCAGCCCAAGAGAAAAATTCAAAATCGTGTTATTATAGCATCATTGATAAATAAAACACAGAGATGCGAGAAAGAGGAGAGATATACAAAGAAACAGCAGACAAATTCTCATTCTTGAATAAAATACCCGATGCCGAAAAATGTGTCCCGATCAAACTGCAGAATACAGTCAGCACAGTAAAAATCTAGTAAAAACATATCCTTCCTTGACACTGACTTAATAACAGTTTCATTCCTATGTCATAATTAGTAAAATAAGTTCCAGACCCAGTGATTCGGCTCGCACAAGTTTACACCAAACTCAATAATATGGCGTAGACTCGCTCTATTTGCATTGTATTCTGCATGACATTCAATAAGTATTCTGTAAAGAATCTACATTGAATAAAATTATCTGAATCTGAATCTGAATACAGTATAGTATAAAATAATACATGATGATAAAATTGAATCAGCTTTCCCTAATGAGGAAACAGCTCTGCGTATATTTTTATCGCTTATGATTACAAATTACTCAGCGGAACGTTCTTTTTCAAAATTAAAAAAGAACAAAGATGATGTATCATAGTACCTATTAGTATGTAATGTAATTGTCGAGCCTTGCTTATTGATATCATACATAGAGTCCGATATGTTAAAAACGTTAGAATAAATAAATTATGCTTTGGTTTTTATTGTTGTCGCACTTACTCCACTTCTAAGGTACGTTACATCTCATCATCTTATTTTACAAAAAACTAATGTTTTTAGGTGGAAGGACCGATTCTAGTTGACATACGGATAGGGGGGCCCACAGGCGTGAATTGCTTAGGGCATCAAGTAGTCTTCATCCGTCACTGATTGTATCCCAAGTTGAAATGTCAAATCATCAAACGTGATTTGACATCCTTATACAAAATTTACAGAACGATGTCTATGCCGTATTTACAATGACTGAATGATTGTCAGAATAACTTGTGACACATATTTTCATTAATCTTCTATTAACCTTAATATGTTCTACACCAACATTTGGTAACAGATTAGTAAACAAAATCCTTTTCATAAATAAGTTTCTAATTCTATGTAGTCCGACTATGGTTATGTAAAAAAAAAACCGGCCAAGTGCGAGTCGGAATCGCGCACAGAGGGTTCCGTACCACCACATAATCATAATTGTATTAGTTGAAATTTCAGTAAGTTAATGTGCTAGATTTTTTGAGTCCGACACGCGCTTGACAAAATTTTATTATTTGTTGACATTTTATAGCTTATGCACTATAAAAATATCAATTTTCAAGTTTGTAAGTGTTCCCGTTTATAAAATAGAACTAAAACAAAAATCGCCTCATCGACCATTCAACTTGACCCCTCTCTTATATGAATGTTCTTAAAACGGGAGCTCACCACAATTGGTTACCATTAGTTGTGAGAAAAGTTGTAATATTTAATGATTTCAGACTTTTCCCATTATTTGTACTGTGAGACCTAGCTTCTTGCCAAATTTCATAATTTTAGGTCAACGGGAAGTACCCTGTAGGTTTTGGTTTTTTGCATAAATGTATGGAGATGATGACATAAAATGCCATATCTTTTGATTGCGTCGTTGTAAAAAAATTAAATTTTCAGATCTTGTGTGGTTCATGGATCCTAATATATGGTATTAATTTCAACTTGATACCTTTACCGGTTCGTGAGATAAAGGGGTCTTGACAGACAGACAGACAGACAGACAGACAGACAGACAGACAGACCGACAGACAGACAGACAGACGGACAACAAAGTGATCCTATAAGGGTTCCGTTTTTTTCTTTTGAGGTACGGAACCCTAAAAACAGTAAAAAAAGAATGCTAAAGAGAGACAGAGAGTATAAAAAGAGATTAGCAAAAAGAGAAGGGGAGGAAAGAAGAGGAGGAGGAGGTAGGCAATAGGGGGGTACGGGGAGTAGAGTATTAAAAATCTTGGATGACTCTCTGCTGTGAAACTCTACTCTAAAATAGCTGAAATTTATTTAATTTTTAAAATTATATATTTAACGGGGCTAAAAATCGACCTAGGAACTAATTCTCTTCGTGGTTTTGAGGATAGCTTGGTTTACCATGTACAAAGATCTATAGAACATTGTAGCCAATAACAGTGCACTTCACCCTACCAACGGCACGGTAGCGAAACTTTCTCGCTTTTGGCAATAATCGCGGACTAGCAAAACGACACACGAAACAATTGACACTCGCTACAAACTATACGAAGCGCTATTGGTAACAAAAATTTATGACTTTTGTTTCTTCCAGATAGTTTGCTCGTTTTGGTGCTGGCTGACTAGCTAACTTTAGTTATTAATGGTATTAAGGGCACTGCACATACCTTACCTATGTATGGCAGGCTAAATACCACCCAATCTCTACACCTGGGTGTCGCAAAAGGCAACAGCCACTTCTGGTTTTCAACACGGAGTTTACTTTTGCCAACCACATCTGAACCTTCCACAAAATAGACAAGGACGACTGACGCAGTCGCTGTGGCCAGACAAAGTGAAGAAGATAAGTACAGAAGTGTAACCTACAACGTGTTAATGGAATAAGCGAAACCCTCATACACCCCAACTGATTTTTTTAATAATAAATCCATTCCCGTAAAAAAAATATTAAAAAAAGAATTTTTTTTCTAGATATTGTTATTTTAAAGTTTCATCATTGTTCTAGTTTCTTCGTTGTTCTAGTCCTCGCACGCCACGCAAACTTCCCTCCCCTCCTCACCGCACATGAACCGCGCGCCTCGCGCCGTCCACGCGCGTATCCACAGAAATATTTAGAATAGATGCGACAAAAATTTAAATAATAAAAATTACAAAAAAATTACCCCTATCAAAACCCGGTGAAATTGATTCTACCAAAGAAATTTGACCTCAATTTGACCTCCGAGCGAAGCAAGGAGGTTTTTGTTCTGAGGATTCTACTCTCGATTCTGAACAAACTATATTTTCTCAGTTTCGCTTATTCCGTTAACACGCTATTGTTTTTTATGATTAACGTTGTGATGTCACATTACCAGATTAAATCGGATATTACCTCAAAAATTATATGTACTGTCCTGTTTTTACTTTCGAGATTTTTCTAATTATCTCAAAAATTTGTTCTATATAACTTATACGTCATAAAAAACAAGTCTCCCAAAAATGTCCGTCCGTCAGTCGGTCGGTCGGTCGGTCGGTCCGTCGGTCAGTCTGTCCGTCACGCTTTGGCCTAGCGGCTGAACGAATGGTCCCATTGACACCATATTTTAAATTTAGGCGTATTATGTGGTTTCTTGCTGGCTCTCATTTTGAGGGTAGCTGTCATACAACGAAGATGAAAAATTGAAATTTTCTCAAAAACGGCTCATAGAATCTTGATGAAACTTTGCATGGCCAAGCATCATCTTGCGCCAGTATCAATTGATCTGTGTAATTTCATATAAGGGTTGTTCCTGTATCACCAAATCGTAAATATGTGATTTACCCAAAATTGGTTCCATTGAGTTTATTAAAATTTTCTATAATATTAATCCTGGATTGGCTGTCTATCTGACTGGATATTCTTTATGATTTTTTTGAATAAAATTTAGTACACAGGGTGTACCAAAAACTGAAAGGGCTTGCTCAGTAGACTAAACTGAACAATTATCCGTAAGGAACATGTGTTGGGAAACTAAAAAAAACTTCATGCAAGTATCCTACGGTAGTAACCATTGATCTGTGAAAATTCATATAAAGGGTGTTCCAGTACTACCAAAAGTTAAACATGTGATTTACTAGTAATCGTTTGAGGTTTGTTTGTTTTAATGTTTGACAATTTGAATTCTGAATTGATCTGTATATTTCATTCGAACATTTTTTTGGAAAAACGTAAATAAAAGTTTGTATTTCGATACTATGTATATGCCAATACAAATTTAATTTTGCGGTTGATATTTTTTTCTTGAGTATTGCCAGAAAGTAAGTGCAGTGCTGCTGTACCATTTAATTAATAGAATTTTATTGTCACTTTTTAATTGTAGTTTTAAGGTTGGTTTAAGGTGTAATCAAGTCCTTTCCAAGCTTAACATTTGTACCAACGACTTAAATCAAAACAGGAAAGAGACGATGTACTTGCTTGATGTCTATTTCGTTTCTAAATAGCAACATGTAAAATTATTAACATTCATAATGGGAATTTTACCCGTGCGTGTTACTACCACTTTTTTTCTTGGTAGAACCACATGATATATGTAATGGGCAACAGATCTAATTGACTCTAACCAAGGCATAGTAAGTTTAAATATAATTATTTTTTTTTATTTTCAATAGGCTTACTTTTGATCAGTTCGACAGTGGAACGAGCTTGCCCAGAAGAACTCGCGTATCGAATAGATTCGGGTTATATGAAGTCGGGAACACAGACGCTGGCAGAGAATTCCACACTATAGCCGTGCGCACTATAAAAGATGTTTCAAAGCACAGCAGAGTGTGGGTGATATCTTGCGGTGCGTCTGGACTCCCGATGGTAGAAAGGAGATGGATAATGAGTGATATTTCACACGCAGTCTTCTGATTCCAAACTGGCATAGGTAAAGCCTAAAACTTACTATTAGGTATCAGAGTCTGATATAAATAACACCCAAACACAGAACAAACACTTGTGTTCATCAAGTAAATGTTTGCCAAGGCAGGTACACACGGCCGCACATCGGTAGAAACACTTTTGGACCTTATGGCGTGGTAATAGAGTTGAAAAAGTTTCTACCGACAAGCGGTTGACCGTACATTACCAACCACACCAAAAGTCCAGTGTTATCATATCTCGATTTTTGTTGGTTATACACTTGACCAAACGCATGAAACAACTGACATTTTTAAAGCCCTGTTCTTTAGTAGAACCCTCTACTTATAAATATTATCTGGTACTTTGTACCCCCACGCAAGTAAAAATAAGGGTTTTAGGTATGTCTATAAAAGTTAACATGTTGTAAAAAGTATGAGCACACCTGAGAACGTATTCCCACGTCATACTAAATTCATGGTTACTGAGATAAAAATGTTGAGTGTATAACAGTATCATATTCCTCTATGGTAGTTATAAAATACACTGTAAAATTGTGTTGGTACTTTGTTTTGAAGAAATTGGAACAAATGTGTCTGTCTAGAATTTTTCAGTTATAATTTTCATGAAGGGCGCGTGGCTCATGAGTGCTTATGACCGTGACGATTGGAAAGAAAAGAGATGTATTAAGTATTACAGCGCTCTGCATTATAAAGTAATGCGTATACACTTATACAGCCAAGAGAGGATTCCCCGTCTGCGTCTGAATATTTCCGAGCTTTCTCTCGAAAGTATTGAAGTCGGGGGTGAATATACATCTTTAGGGTGAGCTTATATCGTCGTGGACCCTATCTTGGTTCGTTGAGGCTGGTTGAGGCACACCCCGGACCGAGCGCGAATTGGAAATTGGAAGCGCGCGTAGGTTCGCATATTCATTACAAAAGAATCTCAGGAGCACCACGAGAATCGTGCGGGCGGGCCTCAGCGGGGGTGCGGAGAAGATTGCAAGGGGGGCCAACAGTGTCCATCCTGTATGATAGTAATAGCATACAGGGTGTAAGTGACGGTGTACCGAAAACTGAAAGGGCCTGCTCAATCAACGAAACTGAACAACTTTCCCAAAGGAAACATTGATGAGATGTGAAAAAAAGTTTTGACCTCTCCATATAAACTGTTCGATCAGAGTGAGCAATTTGTAATGGAGAGTTCAATTTTTTTTTTACATTTACCAAAAATGTTTCTTTGAGAAAGTTGTTCAGTTTGGTTGACTGTTCAGTAGTTTTTGAATAATGCTCAAACAAATAAACAAACAAACAGAAAAATGTCCAAAAGCCAGTGATTTGGAGGCAGAGACATCAAAATAGCATGAATTTGTAATTTAAGGGTTCCGTACCTCAAAATAAAAAAAACGGAACCCTTATAGGATCACTTTGTTGTCCGTCTGTCTGTCTGTCAAGACCCTTTTTCTCGCGAACGGGTAGAGGTATCAGGTTGAAATTGATAACGAATACTAAGGTCTATGAACCACACAAGATCTGAAAATTTCAATTTTTTACATTGACGCAATCAAAGATATGGCTTTTTATATCCTCATCTCCATACATTTATGCACCAAAGCAAAACCTACAGGGTACTTCCCGTTGACCTAAAATTATGAAATTTGGCAAGAAGCTAGGTCTCATAGTACAAATAAAGGGAAAAGTCTATAGTCATTAAATATTACAATTTTTCTCACAACTAATAGTAACCAATTAAGGTGAGCTCCCGTTTCAAGAACTTTTCTATAAAAGAGGGGTCAAGGATGATCGCGGAGTTTTTAAAGTCAAAGAGCAAAAGCTTTAAGTATATCATATGGTAGATAGGTGCGGAACCCTTAGGGTGCGAGTCAAACTCGCACTTGGCTGGTTTTTTACAAATATATTCAATATAGGTACAGCATTTTTTTTTTTTTTTATAATAGTAGAGATCTGTAAGTCATCATGCGCTATTTATGCGCTATTAGTTCTTGATAGAAAAAGCTATGAATGTACTCATGATCCTGAACAACTTTCCCAAAGGAACATAGCTCCAAATACGAAAATCAAGTTTTGACCACCCATAGAAACTGCATCAGCTGATAGCGCATTTTGTATGGGAGGTCAAATTTGGTTTTTCGTATTTCGACCTATGTTCCGTGGGAAAAGTTGTTCACTGTGATGAGTACATTCATATCTTTTGCTATCAACAACTAATTAAAAGTCACCCTATATAATTAAGATTTGAAAAAAATAAAACTGGTCAAGTGCGACTTTGAATCGCGCGCCGAGGGTTCCGATATACCTGTAGTATTTTCGGAAGCAAATAAGTCTATTTTAAGAACCGCAGAACGAAGTTTTTTTTTAAAGGGTTTTGCAAATTTCTGAAAAACTGTGCTACTTAGAGACATCGTTTCATATTAGCTGTAATGTTTACATAAACTTTTATGAGTTAATTAAAATTTTTCGCATTGAAAACTTCAGAGATAAAGGGGGAATGGTATTTTTTTTGTTATTTTCATCATAACTTGAATACTTAAAAGTTGTAAAAAATACAAAAACCATTATTTTTTATTATTTTGTTTGAAATATACTCGTAGTTGGGAAAACATATTCTAAAAAAATCCAAATTTCAAGTCGATAGCGTGAGTAGCTGCTGAGATACACGAATTACGAAGACAGATAGACGAATTCGCACAAAAGGGTTCCGTTTTTGTCAGTTTGGTTCGGGACCCTAAAAAAAGGAACTGTGTTTTCAAATTGCTTAGTTGGTGTATTTAGAAAAAACCTGTTTTCGAAACAATTACTGATTTATATAACAAAAAACATTTGTTCTAATGTATGTAACCAATTAAACGACTGTTTTCAAAAAGAGACCTAAACAATCTTGATACCTACTGCGACAAAAAAGATTGTCTTATGGGTAATTTTCAAAAAGTTTGTCATTTATGGCCTTTTAGGAACATTATTATTTATCCTACAGGTTTTTTACATCAAATTTTGTCGATGGTAAAAAAAAACCCATATTACATTTTAAAAACCCATATTAAGTTTTTATCTGTAGTTCACAAATCCGGTCCTATAAATGGATAATGAAACATTAAATCCCATCCCGAATTCGCGTCCAGGCTTCTGTCATGTAAATAACCGCTTTACACAGCATATTCACATACATTACTAAAGGCTTTTATGTCAAACAGAGCGAGCTTTTCAACTCGGCCTTTATGTAAAATCCAATGGATAGATTTGTGTAGTCGATTCTGGCTTTTTGTGCACATCCTGTGAAATTCGCCGTTTTTGCTCAAATACATGCAGATGGATTCAGTTCAGCTTAAATTTACTTGCTTACTATTTCAATGTCCTATGCTTCTTATATTGGGTCTCTATGGATGCCGTTTAGTATGGCGAATTTTAGGTAAACTCAATATTCAGTACTAACATTTTTGAATTTTTTTTAGGAATTAAAATCCAAATTGTTAATATTTTTTTGTATGATTAGGAAGACGTTAAGTTTACAGAAGCTTATATTTAATTTTCTAAAAATATTATCTTAAAAAAATATAACAAATCTAATGATGAAATCGGACGGCATTTAAGACGAACAATTTTCGTTTTCCAACCTTTAATTTTATATATCAAACTACAAATAAAAACTTTATTTTATGCGTAAACTAATAACTTTGAAGTCAACTTTCAAGTATAAAAAAAATTATAAAAAAATTGCTTAATAATTATAGGAATTATGACCTCATTAATCTGTAAGAAAATTTCAGCAATTTCATAATTAAAGACCTATTATAATATGTATCTACTGTGTCCCGATGATATCGGTTAGATACAGAAGGTTTTTCATCAAAAATTTCCAAAAGAAAGCATCGAATAGAAAAAATAAAAATATTAGAAAATTCACATCCTTGAAGATCGTTTTTGTACCTTGTATTTTTTTTTATATATTTGGAATAGTAAACAACTGTGTACTAAACTATAAATAAAAATAACACATTATTAAATGTATGATAAATACACAGCCAACTACACCATTCACAAGTTGTGTCAAATTATTAGTAGTAAAAAAACAAAGCTCATTTATGATTTCATGCTAAGAATTTTAAAATGAAGATACAATTTACAAACAACTTAAAAATAAAACTTACAAATTTTTTATCCTAAATAGGTAGGTACGTATTTCAGAATTATTATGTATTAATGTAGAAGACATTCTAATCCTTCGCTTTTGACTTTAATACCAACAAGCTTTTGACCTTTCAAAGCAAAGTATCAAAAACGTCAACTTTTCAACGCAACAAAACGCCCAATCCATCACAACTGTTAACAAGTCTTAACCAACGCGACAAACCATTAAATCCTAGTTCACGCCATTGGCTGAACAGTGGCTGAATAAGCGGTGAGATTTGTAATCTTGCCATTAGGCGAATGTATCGTGCTTGGCATCGCGCTAGGCCTCTCTTGAGCCAGATGGCATATGTTGGACGGAGATAGGATACACATAGACAATGCGTTTGGATAGCTAGAATTATGAATGTACGAGAATAACTCTTGATGCTTAGGTATTTTACAAAGTTTTCTTTATTTGTAATCTTGGCATCGCGCTAGGCCTCTCTTGAGCCAGATGGCATATGGTGGCCGGAGATAGGATACACATAGACAATGCGTTTGGATAGCTAGAATTATTATATACTACTCGAAACAAAATAAGGGCCAGCAGGTTTTTTTTATATATCATTAAAATTATAAAAGTAGTGTACATTTTTGTGTACGTTTTATTTAGCTTATTCTATTGTTTACAATTTGAACTAATAAGTGTTTCAAATAATGCTCAGTGGAATTTTTTATCGAACTTATATTCAAAAATCACAATTAATAATATATCAAAAATACCTGCTGGCCCTTATTTTGCTTTGAGTTGTATATATCATCATCATCATCATAACATCACATGCAACGTCCACTACAGGACAGGGAGCTCCCTCCAGAATTCTAGCTTTTGCTGGAAATATGTGGAGAGGAAGTACCATAGTCACCTCGCTTGTTAGCGTTACGGCTGGCACTATGGACCGCGGTTGTAGGTGACCGCAGTTAGTAAGATGTAAGATACAGAGGAGGATGCTGCTGCCCATCCTCCAGTTAACCCTTAGTCGCCTCTTACGACACCCACGGGTATGTATGGGTTGGTACTATTCTTTGCCGGCACCACACGGTGCCGTTGTATATACATATATTATTATTATAATTATATAAGACTGGCAACAAGAGGCTCAGAGTAGAGACCAGTGGAAGGAATGGAGGGAGGCCTTTGCCCAGCAGTGGGACAGAAATGGCTAATAAGAGATTTAGTTGGAGACTGAATCTAGATACAGATATTTTAGTTACATCTTTATAAGAATTGTGAGTTTTCTTCATTTGTAATCGTGTCGTTAGGTGAATGTGTAACTGAACCTCAAACCTTACTTATAAGTAATAAGTATTTTCTATTCAGACAAATACTGAGGTATACGTTAGAAGGTTTTAATTTAGCCAAAACACAAGTGTTCCAGCAACGCAGTCTCTTGAACTGACACAATAAGATCATAGCGAGTTCCTTTCACAAGATCTTTTCTCAAATTTCTATATCATTATCTATTCCGCACGGAATTAGGGAGATATCCACCGACTATGACAGTTTTATGCCCGAAGACAAAGCAAATCGTTAAGCTTGGGCACACCAATACGAGTACAATTGATGTGCTTACACTTAATTTTTAAATGATCTATTTACTTGGTCCTTTGATCCCGACAAATTAGCTTTTAAACGTAATCCATCTGGGTGTCCAAGTAGATCAACATAGTTACAACTCCGAAGAAAGCTGAAAATTAAAATACATTGAATGTTTTATTTAGGCCTCTAAACATTCAATTTTTGATCGACTTGTGGTTAGACTTACTACATGTGAATAGTAGCCCAAATTCTTTTTGAGGATCATGTTGTAGCCATCAAAAGGATTCATAACAAGTAACTCTTTATATTATCTATCGCTTCACTTTTTAAGTGCTTATCACTGCCCCTTCAGTGCAATTGTAGCCATCAAAAGGATTCAACCTAGTTACTCTTTAATTATATATATTCTTTATTGTGCACAATAAAACAAAACAGTAGTGATAGAAGAGGTTCACAAAGGCGAGCTTATCTCTATGAAGAGATCTCTATCTATCAGAGTGTCGCCACCGCCAAGCGAACATCGATATATTCGTGTACCGGATTTTCACGTCTCGATAACACAAACTCGGCTTTACTCAGAACAGTACCACACTCCTTCTACAACATCGCCTACAGCTTCCACCTTGTCCTGATCATTATTTTCCATGCACTACCATTCACCAACCAGACGCGTTCGATAAGTATTTGTTCCATTTTATACTTTTTAGTTTTTTGAACAGGGGCAATTTTTATGCGTTTCTAAGATATTTTTCAGCTCCCAGCCAGCTGTTTAATGGTTTTTAAGTATCTCAATTTGTACCTAGGGTCATAGTGTTACAAATGTATCATGCTTGGCATCATGATAGGTATCTCTTTAGCCAGATAGCACATGTTGGCTTGGCCGACGATAGGATGCAAATAGCCGATGCGTTTGAAAAGCTAGAATAATGAATGTACTAGATTGACTCTTGATACATATACTTTATGTAAGGCTTTATAAGGGTTATTTATTTTTCTTTATTTGTAATCGCCATAAGGTAAATGTATCGTGCTTTGCATCGCGCTAGGCCTCCCTTAAGCCAAATGACATATGTTGGCCGGAGATAGGATACACATACACAATGCGTTTGGATAGCTAGAGTTTTGAATACTTATACGAAAATAACTCTTGATGCTTAGGTATTTAACAAAGATGGTACGACTTTATCTGGGTTGTAAGTTTTCTTTATTTGTAATCTTGCCATTAGGCAAATGTATCCTGCTTGGCATCGCGCTAGGCCTGTCTTGAGCCAGATGGCATATGTTGGCCGGAGATAGGATACACATACACAATGCGTTTGGATAGCTAGAATTATGAATTTACGAGAATGATTCTCGATGCTTAGGTATTTTACAAAGTTTTCTTTATTTGTAATCGCCATTAGGTAAATGTATCGTGCTTGGCATCGCGCTAGGCCTCTCTTGAGCCAGGTGGCATATGTTAGCCGGAGATAGGATACAAATAGACAATGCGTTTGGATAGCTAGAATTTACGAGAATAATTCATCTTATAATATATATTAAAATTTCCTTTACCTAATCAGAACGCCTTAGATTTGATCGTGAAAAATCCATGTAGGCTGTTCTTTGGATCATACAATTATCAAGTTTTCCAACCTTAAAAGCAGTGTGTCAGGTAACAAGGAGAGAATAAAGAAGGGAGGGAAGGGGTGGGACAATTAGGACCGCAATTAGAGGCCAGTATGTTGCAGATTACGACTGTACACTCCACACAGATTCGCGTTCGGCCACAGCCCTGCCAACTGAGTATTAAGATGTTGCTTTAAACAGTTGTTGCGGCTTGAATTGTAAATTATACAAAACTTTTAACCGCCGTTAATTTTTTTAAGATTTTTTAAGCAGACTATTGACTTAAGACTTTTATGTGGTTCAGGTTTTTGATCAAAAACCGGGAAAAAACAAAATTTTGCTTCATTATATCATAAATATAAAAAAATCCTGGTTTTGATCAAAATTTTAAAGTTTAATGAATAATTAGCTTATGGCGCTAGTGAACCTAACTATAGCTCCGTTAGGTACCTAAGGAAAAATAAACTTAAGCGATCCCAAAAGGGATCGAAAACCCAGGTTTTTCATCAAAAACCTGATTTCATCACAAACCTACAAGGTTCTCATTTGGACCTGTCATCCGTTTGCCTACGTAATTAGTGAGGCCAAAGGCAACAACTTTTGTTCTACGACTTTTGCAACAATGCACAAAATATTACCACTTAATACATTATGTGAAGGTCACTTACGTTTCTTTATATGGGAACTCGACATCTTTTTATGTGTTGCTTTAAAAGTCGTACATAAAACGACTTCACTAGTCTATCAAGTCCAAATAAATGGTACAGCAGCACTGCACTTACTTTCTCGCAATACTCAAGGAAAAAACTATCAACCGCAAACTTAAATTTGTAATGCCATACACATAGTATGGAAATACAAACTTTTATTTACGTTTTTCCAAAAAAAAATTGAATGAAATATACAGATCAATTCAGAATTCAAATTGTCAAACATTAAAACAAACAAACCTCAAACGATTTCGAGTAAATCACATGTTTAACTTTTGGTAGTACTGGAACACCCTTTATAAGAATTTTCACAGATCAATGGATACTCGTACTACCGTAGGATACTCGCATGGAGATTTTTTTAATTTCCCAACACATGTTCCTTATGGATAATTGTTCAGTGTAGTCTACTGAGCAAGCCCTTTCAGTTTTTGGTACATCATGTATACAAAATTTTATTCAAAAAAATCATAAAGAATATCCAGTTAGGTAGACAACCAATCCAGGATTAGTATTATAGAAAATTTTAATAAACTCAATGGAACCAATTTTGGGTAAATCACATATTTTACGATTTGGTGGTACAGGAACACCCCTTATATGAAATTACACAGATCAATTGATACTAGCGCAAGATATCTGACATGGAGATGCTTGGTCATGCAAAGTTTTATCAAGATTCTATGAGCCGTTTTTGAGAAAATTTCAAATGTTTCATTTTCGTTGTATGACAGCTACCCTCAAAATGAGAGCCAGCAAGAAACCACTTAGAACCCTTCGATGGATTTGCATAAAACTCTTAAATTCAAAATATGGTGTCAATCGGACCATTCTTTTATCCGCTAGGCCAAAGCGTGACGGACAGATCGACCGACGGACCGACCGACCGACCGACCGACGGACGGACATTTTTGGGAAACTTGTTTTTTATGATGTATAAGTGATATAGAACACATTTTTGAGAAAATTTGAAAAACTTTTTTTTTTCACGAATATAGTACCTTTCTCGCTCCGCTCGAAAGTAAAAAATAACCTTGCGCTATGATACTCCGACCCACAGAGCAGAAACAAAGCTCCGACCTTTCACATTCAACGACTTTCCTTGAGGATAACAGTTCGAAATATCGGAAAAAAAAAACTCTTTGACCTCCTATACAAAATGCGCTATCAACCGATATAGTTCTTTGAGTAGTCGAGTTTTAGTTATTTAATTTCTTGAGAAAATTCACATCCTTCAGGGCAAATTATACCCTCTCTAGAAAGAGCATAAGGGTATAATTTAATTTTCACAATAATTAGTGAACGTAAAGGAATTAAATATTTTAATTTTGTTACGAGCAGGTGGGCCACCTGATAGTAAGTGGACACCACCACCAATAGCACCCACTGTCTTATTAGTGGCATATTTTTGATACTTATAAGTCAGAAAAGTGCGTTGCCCAACCCGAGAACTAAGATAGTATGTCTCATAAGCCAGTAATTTCACTGGCTCCCATATCTTTCAAACTGAAACACATCAGTGCAAGACTTTTGCTTCACGGTAGATATGGGCAAGGGCGTGGTCTTTCCCAAACCATAAAATGTATATGAAAATCAAGCTCTTTAACTATGGGATGTCACTTAAAAATAAAGCCATGAAAAGTTGCAATACTATGAATAACCAAATTCATTTACACATATAGTTTTACACACAGAAACACACACACTTCACACACACACACACACGACGTACACAACAAATTCTCTTTAGTTCTAACTTACCAAAAATTTTTCTCTTTCTTATTGCTTGGCACCATACGCTCTTGCGAGTATAATCATAGGATCTAATATAAGTTTAAATAATGTATGTAATATGCGGATAACTGTAATTGGCCGTTCTCTTTTAAGTTTGTTTTGTAATTTTTAATTACTATTTTTAAGTCTGTTGTTATCCCGAAAATACTAAAATAAACAAAATAAAACTCATGTCTATTTAACGTTTTAATAAAATAACCCTTCATAAGAACGGGCTTTTTAAACCTTATAATTAAGAGTGTTTTAATGGCGTCCGGAGATCCAATTAAAATGTAAATTGAACCTATCGCGGGCAAGTCCGTCCCGTCGCTCATCCCGCTAGTTTGCTATTAGTGACGGGTCATGGAGTTATCGATGTTAGTAGGTATATAACGTAAAGCTTGTGTTGGAAATTGTTAGGGCTGTTTATCGAAGCCTGTCTGGGGAAGTACACATGGCGAGACTGTTAACTAACTGATAAAGAAAAACAAAATACATTATCGAAGTGGAAAGCAAAATTTACTATCACAAGGCTGATTTGAACTTGCGTCTTGTTCTAGAGACGCCTAAGCAAGTAGGCTACCGTAGTCCTATGCCTGGTGTTGCGAAATTTGCGACCTCTGTATGCATAAAGCTTAAGGTTACTTTTAGGCAGTTACGTTTGGAAGCTGCATGGTTGAATCCGGTCTATCGTTGTCAATTTAGAGATTTTATAATTCATACAATATTTTGATTGTATTAAAATTAAACCGTGTGGTTTCCGGAAAAATTTAAGCTTTCCATTTTATTTTTTATTTCTAGCGAGCTTTAAGAAATTTTGCTGAGTAAATTTGTCTTAATTTTTTTTTGCTTGTAGTAGTCGTAGCCGAATAGCAGTTTCTCTTACTTACTTTCATCTAGGTGCGCCACTGAATTGGTAAGGCCTATTAAAGTTTGGATTTGGTCTGCCTTCTTGGTTGCAGAGGTCAGATAGCAGTCGCTCTGGTAAAATACCTTTGTTATATCCCCCAGGTTACACAGCTGACTCCGCGAAAACACAATAAGGCTAGATATAGCAGTAATGATGATTGTGGAGCAAAAGATCGAGGAATATGTACGTCCGTGCTTTCTGACAGCCACCGTTTGACAAAAGAACTGGCCAGACAAAAGAGATGTAAGGCGAGGATAGGACGCAGACACAAATGTATTTTCCATGTCTTTTTAATGGAAAATGTATACAAGTAATTAATTTTGTACGACGCACATCGTTCTTGTAAGTTTTGCGTCTCTTCGTTTCTATACATTTTCTATGGAAAAGAAATGTTAGAAACAATCACAAGACAATGTCTTCACTTGTCTCCACTCGGTTAATTTTTTTTCTCACACACAAATTTATGTTTTAAATGGTTTTTTTAGTCAAAGATTTACAATATTATCGATAGTCGATAGTAACAAATTCATCGTAATCCAACACTAAAAGAACTTATTGGCACAAGTTTTGCCACAGAATGAATAAAACATGTCAGTCATCTGTGATGTTGAGCAGGGAACGTCTTGGATTTTAATATTGCATAACTTTTATTTTATTTAATAACGAACGGGGTTCAATTCTTTTCTTATTTAAGAACGCGAAGTTGAAACAATGTTATGTGGAAAGGAATTATTTAAGTTAAAAGTTTGCACGTTTTGGTGAGGTATTTTCATGCTCGGTAAAAAGCTTTCTTCAGTTTAAAAGCGTAGGTACCTAAGAATTGCATACATACAGGTTCATACAGGCCGCCTCTTGTACTACTTTGTACTTTTTATTCATGTTTTTCTTATATTTGATGGTGTGCAATAAAGTATATTAGTATTGAATTGTATTGTATACAGCGTGATATTTTATTAATCAGAAAAAAAAATTAAAGAAGATTCTGCCCATGAAACTGAACAGCTTTTCCCATGGAACATAGGTCGAAATACGAAAATCAATTTTTGACCTCCCGTAGAAACTGCATCAGCTGATTGCGCATTTTGTATGGGAGGTCAAATTTGGTTTTTCGTATTTCGATCTATGTTCCTTGGCAAAAGTTGTTCAGATTCATGGTCAGAATCATCCCTTATTTTTATCTGGTGAATAAAATATCACGCTTTATGTATGACTTTCAGATAAATTTTGTTTATTTGAAAGTGAGTCCACTGCTGGAGATAGGCCTCCCAACAATCTCCCTGCAACTCACTGACTACCGGTCGTAATAGAGATCTTTAGGGAATAATGGTCAGTGAGTTGCAGAGAGATTTTATTGTATGTTAAAAGTGTCAGCTATAGATTAAAAGGAGCTTTAACTTGACACTTTCTGCAACTGGTGGTTTGTCCTACTGTTATGGTCGTACGTTGATATTTCCGTGAGTTACTCAGACTTAAATAGTAGATTAGTAGCCAAGGGCTGTAAGGCATCAATTGCAGGCCGAGATATTTAGGCGCACGAGCGCAGCGAAGGCACCTGTAGTTCGAGGGTGCAATTGATGCTTACACTCGAGCTAACTACTCTGCTTTACATATCGATTGTGAGGTCAGTAGGTCCTTATTACCCCCAAATGGGGCTTGTAGGTGACCAATTAGCGCTCTAGGGTGATAGCTAGCTAGCTTAGCTAGAAAAGCCCTAGGGCGGTAAGTAATAAAAAAAAACAATTACTTACCGCTCTAGGGCTTTTCTAGCTACATTATTACCCTAGAGCGCTAATTGGTCACCTACAAGCCCCATTTGGGGGTAATAAGGACCTACTTACCGAATTTGAGTCTCAAAATTCAAGCAACAGCCCACAACAGACGGCATAAAACAAACACTAAAACAAGAATAAAAAATTAAACACAACGAAACTTGTTTACCTTGCCAAGAAACGAACCAAAACTGGCAGGTAGACTGTAAACACATTGCCAATTGAAACAAACAAGATCCTAAGCAAATAAAAGAGCTCAAACTATTGCATTTTTTTTTGCTCGCTGGTGTATTTTTGTAGAGCGTGAAATGTTTCGATTTAATTTATACAAGTCATAAGTGAAATCGTTTGAAAATTTCGAGGGTTCATTTAGGAGTCAACAGGCACCAGCTTTGTAGGATTTTTGAGATGTTTCAGAAACATTTTTAACTAGACAAAATTGAGTTTGATAGTGAGGTAGGTCATCGATTTTATAACATACTTACACGATATGATGATGAAAAGCTGAACTGTAAGATTCTGAACTTGAAAATAAACAAATTTTCCCGTACATAGGTAGAAATACGAATAAAAAGTACGTTGACTTTCACGTTAATATGGGATATCAAAACCTTTTTATGTTTTTTTCGAACGTCGGGTTAAATTTTTCTGTTTTTATTTTTGGTTTTTGGGAGTTGCTTATTAACTTTTATCTGTTGCTAGTATATTTTATAAAGTTTACTTACAAAAGTATGTCTAAATTACTTACAGATTTGTTCACTTTGTTCTGCACTTCGAAATTTTTTCTTGAAATTTTTTCCCCTTTCCAGAAGCCGCACTTTGAAAACTTTACGGAAAGTCCACACTTTTTTGAGTGTAGAAAGCAAAGCGCAGGTATTCTAGATTCAGGAGCTGGCTGCAAAGTAATCGTGTTCTTGAAATTGAGTCTGCAAGTTTCGCGTGACGCGTTATCCGATTTGCTAGAAACGCGGACTGAATTCCTATGACGCCCAGTGCTTCGCATCTTGATGCATCGAAAAAACGTGTTCGATCAGTAATGCAGAAGGATGAATACTAAAAACTGTAGATAAATAGACCAACATCCATTGTCCATAGCCGCAACGCTAACAATCGTGGTGACTATGGTACTTCCCATCCAAATTGTACCACGATTTTGGTGGAATTCAGAAAGGAGCTCCTTGTATTGCAGTGGATATTTCATTGGATTTTATGTGTAAAGACAAAATTGCAACTATCAATTTTTCGAGATCATCCCGCAAGACATAGTGCCAAAGGGGCTAGCAGAGTTCTTTAATTGTATGTTCAAAGTAAATAAGTAGTGTTACTTAAACATGTGTAAGTAGTGTTATTTAAACATGCTTAAACAGATTTCTGTCTCGATATACAGACTGAATTTTTAAGAATGACTTAGAACATACTTAGATTAGTTCCTTCTCCAACCCAATTTTACTATTAGAATCAACTTAAGGAGCTCTTTTATTGAATACTCTACCTGATAGATTTACATACATACATACATACATAACATCACGAGTCTTTCCCGTCGGGGTAGGCAGAGACCACAGTCCTCCACCTGCTGCGATCTTGACATACTTCCCTTGCTTCCTGTACTTTCACAAATCCTTTCATACATGCTCGTCGGTTTAGGGTACTTTTAACATGGCCTTTATTCAGAACGTTCTGAATTTGGTCCTGGTACGTTCCAACGTTCAGGACGTTCCTTCTAGGCCTTTCCCTTCCAACGTTCCCCTTCCAACCTGATAGATTTCTGTAAAAAAAATCCACACGCAAAATTATTTCCGGTTTTTAAAGGAAACGTAAGTTGCTCAGCTAAGAGGACGAGAAACAAAAGCCGAGTAGTTCAAAAATTGTTCAGTTTTAAAGGTCTTGGTCGTTCTATCTCATTTATACATACGTATGTATGTCTTTTGGTCGATCTTAAAAAGAATTACATTAATATGAAATAACTTTGTAAATTTCAAAATACCTGAGTGCATTACAAAGTTTAGTTTGACTCTACGTCCACTCTAGTTCTCCCCACGGGACAAAACTCCTCGTGACTTCAACTCCGCTAAATGTGCCGGGAGACCTTCTATAGTGTGCTGCTAGCTTTAATTCTATTACGGAAAGTTGCATTTAAAGTAGTGGAGTTACGACTAGGTTCAACTTATTTCGTCACAACATCCCATAAAACATTCACTGCAAGACAGAGAAGTCCCTGTAGAATACGGCAAAAGTGCATGGTGCCAATGGTATAGTTTAAGGTGGTGGGCTTTTGTGGAAAGTCCGTCTGGGGAAGTACCAATAGTCCACTGGGCATCATCTAGTTACCTGAAAGTGACACCAAACTTGACTCATAGGTCCAAACAAATCCGCCAGAATTTTTTTTCTGAGCGCCGGGAGCTCTGTACTTTGACCCCTCCTCCCCCCCACCTGACGCGGAGTTCAGTCTGGCTCCCGGACGTTTTAGGCTTCGGTGGACGTGTATAACATTCGTACTAAGTGGCATTGCTGAACTAAAAATTGGCGTACTTTTTCCTCTTAAAAAACGGGCTACCACACCCTTGCTTTTTTCTGCCGTGAAGCAGCAGTGTTTGCACTGCTGTGTTTCGGTTTGAAGGGCAAGGAAGCCAGTGAAATTACTGGCACATGAGAGATACCATCTTAGTTCTCAAAGTAAAACGCGCTTTGCTGTCTTATTAGTGCCAAAATATGCCATTAATAAGACAGTGTGTGCTATAGCCGGTGGTGACCACTTGCCATCAGGTGGCCCACCTGCTCGTTTGCTCACTTGTAACATAAAAAAAAAACCTTGCTAGTAAGCGTTGCGGCTGGCGACCACTTTGGTTAGTGACCGCAGTATGTAAGATACAGACAATACGCAGAATAATGCTGCTGCCCATCTTCTGGTTCAATGACCATTAGTCGCCTCTTACGACACCCACAGGTAGAGATGGGTTGGGACTATTCTTTGCCGGCATCACACGGGCGCAACTCTCTCTCCCTCTGAGTCATTTTTGGGTTCTGCCAACTCATTTAATAATTAACGGCAAATAAATTTATGAATGTTGAATAAAAATTCATGAATCATCAGTGGATTCTTGGATATCCTGTCAAATAAGTCTAAAATCATCACCATGATCAAATTTAAGAGACGGACTCTTGTTAGAGCAACTTCTTATACATGAATTGATCTCCATGCCTCTCTGTTTTCAACATAGAATACATGAAATTCTCATGTATTCTATGGTTTTCAGCAATTCTCTTCACTTCCTCATACGACTTGACGCTGGCCTTCTATTTTAACTAGGTCTGTGATTCTTATCCTTAGTCTACCTGTTCCTCCCTTTCTTTCTACTTTTCCTTTTATAATGTTTTTCATAATTTTTTTATTATAAGCCTTTATTGCTGCTTTACAATATTTACATATCTTTGTTACTGACAATCGGTTTTGGAACAACAGCTTGTCCTTCGACAAAGGCCTCCTCCAAAAACTTCCACCTATCTCTGTCTCTTGCGATTCGGGTCCATTCTGGACCTGCTACTTTTTTAAGGTCATCTTCCCAACGTTTTACTTGTCGTCCTTTACTTCTTTTACCATCTCTGGGGTACCACTCTGTTATTATTTTAGTCCATTTCTCCTTTTTCTCCCTTAGTATATGTCCTGCCCATTTCCACTTGAGTGTTTTGTATACTTTGCTCACATCTTTAAATTTTGTTACACTTTTAATTTTGTTTAATCTTATTTTATCTTTTCTTTTTACTCAACTACACTTCTCTCTATTCCATTTTAAATTAATTATTATTTAATTTTATTATTTAATTTTTTTATTATTTAATTTTATATTAAATTAATCATGCCGTAATATAATACAAAATATAAAAATATGGGTGATTTACAATCTGAAGTCAGCATTATCCTTTGCAACGGTCCCTAATCGGGCTGGGCGTAAACTGAGACACAGCGCAGGGCAAAACTCATCTTTCCTCTGGAGTATAGAAATACAGTATCTGCTGCGCTACACGATCTTCGTCTAAACTGCGTCTTAGCATACGCCCACCCTCAACACTTTGGACTATGGTACGGTCAACCGCTTGTCGGTAGAAACTTTTTCAACTCTTTTACCACGCCATTAGGTCCAAAAGTGTTTCTACCGATGTGCGGCCGTGTGTACATGCCTCTTTAAGTTATACTAAAGATTCTAGGTAAAGTTCTGTTAGTCTGGTGGTTCTTTAATTCTGTCAAACCCTGACTAAACCTGTTGTCATAGTTTTTCATAGACTTAACTTTCACTGCGTATGACATCGGTAACCATAGATAAATATTAACATCGGTCGGTCATCGACCTTGCAACCGACACGATATGATGACGTACAGCGGTAAAGTAAAAATTTTCCCTATTTAAAACAATACATAATCTTTTTCATTAAAAAAAACCATAGCTGCATTCTCAAATCTGCTTTCGTGGTTACACCGGACCATAAAACAGTTTGACTTAAACCACCTAAAATTCAGTGAAAATTGCTGTACAACCTTTAACTCCCGAATTTAATCAAAGCTTAAAATCTAAGCTAGTATTAGTACACGCCAAGTATGAGCTCTCTTGATCTCTGATAGCTTCTGTTGCATGCGGGTGAAACGTTGCATGCGGGAGGTAATAGGCCATGTCTAGCTTCACATGGAAACATACGAAGTGTCATAACACCGACCTTCTCACACAGTAATTGATTCTTTTTCTACATTATGAATGTTAGTACAGGTGCTAGTAAAAGGTCTCTTTCTATTACTTTCTCGATGAATTGTTCAAAATTTTGAAGCATGAAAAAAGACAACCATTTTGTATCAAGTCTCAAATGAACGCTATTCTCGGACACCTTGAGTAAAATTACTTAGGATGTCATTCGAAGACATATCGCTGGCACGGGGTCAAAACCCCGCAAGCGAAACCCCCTCGTTACAGACGATGATTACTAGTAAAACTTGGCAGGGCACAGATAGAGCCCGATTATTACTAGAAGAGTTCCCTTCCCGTCATGTTGGCTGTCATACATATTGTATGAAAACCACGGGAAGGGAATTCTTATGTGAAACGCACGAGCTACCTATTACCGTGTTAGAGAAAGGTCTCTGAATACACCTTTAGAGACTTGTCAAAAATTATATTAAAATTTATGTCAAAACTAAACTCTATTTCGGGGGTACAAGTAGGATGACATAAATTTTGACAAAATCCCATAAACTCGCTGTATTTGTATTGTATTCTGTTTGTTATGTATGACGTTCAATATTTATTGTATAAGTAGCCACCAACCCGCGTCGCACTCTTCACCTCGTCGCACTCGTCACCTTCTTCACAGATTTCAACACCTGAAAGGTTGCCTGATAGAGATTGCTACCATAGCAATAAGGCCGCCTTTTGTACATTATTTTGTTTTAATGTTTCTTGTTTTGTAAATTTCTGTCCTGTAGTGTGCAATAAAGTATATTTGTATTGTATTGTATTGTATTGTATGGTATTGTATTGTATTGTATTGTATTGTATTGTATTGTATTGTAATGTATTGTATTGTATTGTATTGTATTGTATTGTATTGTATTGTATTGTATTGTATTGTATTGTATTGTATTGTATTGTATTGTATTGTATTGTATTGTATTGTATTGTATTGTATTGTATTGTATTGTATTGTATTGTATTGTATTGTATTGTATTGTATTGTATTGTATTGTATTGTATTGTATTGTATTGTATTGTATTGTATTGTATTGTATTGTATTGTATTGTATTGTATTGTATTGTATTGTATTGTATTGTATTGTATTGTATTGTATTGTATTGTATTGTATTGTATTGTATTGTATTGTATTGTATTGTATTGTATTGTATTGTATTGTATTGTATTGTATTGTATTGTATTGTATTGTATTGTATTGCATTGCATTGCATTGCATTGCATTGCATTGCATTGTATTGTATTGTATTGTATTGCATTGCATTTATTCTGTTAAGAATTTATATTAACTGTCTGAAAGGTTCTTTCAATACTTTACTATAACTTGCCATCGTTGACGTGGTTCCTTGCTCAGTGTCAAAAGAAAGATAATTATAAAGATACAATTATTGCAGATATTTTTTTGCAATTATTGTAGGTATCTAGTTTTTCTAGAGATGCACAGATAGTAATCATCAAATATTAATGCCTCTTAGCGATTCCAATTTTTTTTTCCTAAATTTGATCAATATAACAAATTCACCCCCAATTTTATCGCGAAATAAGACGAACCAAGACAGAAATTTCAGTCGTATGTTTCCAAGCTTATCGGCACCGATGATGAGGCTTCCTGCTACCGTCAGTGTTCAATCGACTTATAATCAAACATTGATACAATCTAGCTCCAAACCAAAATTGCCTTCCACTTCAAAACAAAACCACTTTAACTTTACTTAGGTACTGAAAATTTTCTCGAAATTACTTATCAGTATACATCGTGTTACAAAAAGATGTGATAATACTGAAGGGTGTGAATCTGCTCGTGAAACTAAACAACTTTTCCCAAGGAACATAGGTCGAAATACGAATAACCAAATTTGACCTCCCAATATTCTATCGACTGAAGCAGTTTCTATGGGACGTTAAAATTTTTTTTTTTTGTTTGGGAAAAGTAGTTCAGCTTCATGGGCAGATTCAAACCCTTTAGTATTATCATAGTTAACGCACATTTCCTTTACACGTTATATAAAGGTTGTAAGGGATAGGTTGGCAAATACTGAAAGGACATGATCAGTCAACGTAACTGAACAACTTTCAGCGAACAAAACTTTCAAGAATGAAAAAAAAAATCGGCCTCTTCATACAAAATTGCAAACTTGATTGGAGAGTTTGTATGGGGAAGCCGATTTTTTATTTCATTTCCTGAAAGTTTTGTTCGCTGAAAGTTGTTCAGTTACGTTAACTGGTCATGCCCTTTCAGTATTTGCCAACCTGTCCCTTACACCCTGTATATAACATCACGCCTCTTTCCTGTCGGGGTAGAGACCACAGCCCTCCACCTGCTACGATCTAGACATACTTCCATCGCTTCCTCTACTTTCATCAACCCTTTCATACACACTCGTCGGTTTCGATAAGTTACAAATACAGTGCAAAGAAAAAAAAGTTTTTTACGTCTCGGTTAGGTGATAGACCTCATTTCTTTGTCTGCTTATATTAAGTGGTTTTTCCTTATTAATACTAGAAGTAGACTCACTATCAAATCAAGCTAATACAATGTTCAAGTTTAAGTATGTTACTCAGAACATGAATCTAAACATTTTAATTTTTTTTATCTGTCATACAAAATTAGGTATTATTTGATAATACTTCGGGAAGTACGAGTATTTTTTTTTCGTCTATCAATCTTGTTTGAATAGTGAATTAGCTAAGTGTAGTGCATTTTCGAAAGGCAATGCCTGGTTTGTTTACTTATATTGATAAAAATATTTTAATTTTATTACAGCACCGTCAACAAGCTTGAACTAAATGTCATACTCATTTTAAGAAAACGTCTACTTCTCTCTTATTTCCACAGCTCCCTATCGACTTGAAACAGCACTTAGCAAAAGAGCTGTTCGAGCTAAAGTCGCTAAGAGAAAATAGCTGATATTTTTAGTATTTTTAATACTGCAAAGTCAGATATAATTTCTTCAGTAAACACTAGCTGGGGAGCAGCTGTTGCGACGTTGCGCTGGAGCCGCTAAAAAGGGCATAAACCGGTACAGCCGATTGTATAGACGTGAGGGATTTAAGTATTGGAAATATGGAGGTTCTTAAAACAGCTGAAGTGGATAAGATATTGAAGTGTAAAGAAAGCTGCTGAGTTTGTATTTATAATCTAGAGACGAGTTGTACATTTGTGTGCAAAGAAAAATATTCCTGTTTTGTTTTGTATTGTATTCTACAGCGTGATTATGAAACATCTGATTATACTTGAGCATGGTACTTAAGATAAGAAACTGAACAACTTTCCCCAAGAGACATAAGCCGAAAAACGAGAAATTTGTTTGGCCATCCCTTACAATTTCCAGTATTGATGGCACAAGATTTGTAAACCCAATTTTTTTTATTTTCAACTTATGTTTCTTGGAAAAAGTTGTTCATTTTCATGTCCTAATTTCCATACTTAAGTATAGTCAGATGTTTCATTATCACGCGGTATTGTATTTCATTGTATTTCATGAAACAGTTGGAGCTTGCAGAAACCCGACAAGAGGAATTTTTACATAAATAAGATCGATAAGGGAACCTAAACGAACTGTATAAATAAATGATTATTATTATGAATCTTTTAGTTGTATTTAATGTAAAAATTCTATTAAATAGGTAATTTGCGGATTACTTGAAAAGTAAGAATATAGGATGTCTAGATTGACTTATCATCATTTCATTGATTATAACTCACACACCCTGAATCAAGGAACATTACTCACCTATATGGTGAGCTCTGAATAAAACACATTACAAACAATACATGGAAATTGACAGGTGCAATCAATATATAAAAAATGAAAGCCAGGTAAAAAGTATCCAATCATCCCTAAACCGACGAGCGTGTATAAAGTAGTTGATGAAATTTTAGGAAGCAAGGGAAGTATGTCAAGATCGTAGCAGGTGGAAGACTGTGGTCTCTGCTTACCCTGACGGAATTGCGCACAAATTTGAGCAAGAACCATCGCTTATTACTTACACCAGTTCCTAAGTCGAGGACAGTACTAAGTGCTCTCCAGGCAACCAGTGTATCGCAGATAGTTCCTCAGATTTACGACCCTCGATGCTCAGTAACAGGTCTTCGAGTATGGACTTCATTAGTGAAACCACTGAATACCGACTAGTTTATTGTATTACAAATTTCAGCCTGGATTTGATCCCGGACTAGTTACATTAATTAATTTGTTCAATTCGATTCGTCATCAAGCTAAGCATTACTCGTCAAACTATGAACCTAGATGTAAAAGATGCCACTTTCTACCGCCAGAGTTGAGACGCCGTATTAGTGATATCTGCTATTTGATGTCCATTGCCAATGGTTCTGTAGATAGCACTAACTTACTGTGTAAGGTGGGGATTAAACAAAACCAGTGGAATTTGCGTTCTAAAGTTAAACTTCACGTACCGCCCGTACGTACTAACTATAGACGTAACTCATTCTTACCGCGAGCTTGTGCAGCATTTAATGATCTATTTTGCAATAGTGATGTTGATCTATTCTGTAAAAGCACCGCATCACTCAAATGTTGACTTGCCAAAGATTATTTCACGTCAAACTGATTCATATGAGCACTGGAATAATGCGACTTTCTTGAAGTTAACCTCTTATAATCCTTTATGCCAATTTGTTATGTGTAGGTTTGGAGACTTATAACTATCATAACATCCCATGGAAACGTCCACAACAGGACAGGAAACTCCCTCCAGAATTCTAGCTTTTGCTGGAAAAATGAAGAGGGCAAGTACCATAGTCACCTTGCTTGTTAGCGTTACGGCTGGCACCATGGACCGCGGTTGTAGGTGACCCTAGTAAGTAAGATGTAAGGAGAACGCTGCTGCCCATCCTCCAGTTTTTAACCCTTAGTCGCGTCTTACGACAACCACGGGTATGTATGGGTTGATACTATTCTTTGCCTGCACCACACGGAACAATATAATTAGCATAAGTTTATTTATTAGTTTATATAATGTTACAATTTAGCTGTTAGTTTCCCAAAAATCAATAAATAAATCTTAATATATAAAATAATATGACTGACTGACTGAGGTATCAATGCACAGCCCAAACGGCTGGACCTAGATAATTGAAATTTTGCATGTAGGTACCTTATACAGTGTAGGCATCCACTAAGGAAGGTTTTGCGAAATTTCACCCCTAAGGGGGTCAAATAGGGGATGACATTTTGTATGAAAGTCTGTTAGTTTTGAAGTTAGGATCTTCAAAATTTGTATTTCGGCTGACGACTAAAAATTAAGTTTTACGTATCTCAGGGTTTTTGAAAATTCTACATACTAAGAGGTTAAAAGGGGGATGAAGTGGAAAATCCTTCATTTTTAAAGTAAAATCCACTAATTCACTATTATTTAGACATTAGGGTTGTAATTCTGTCGAACTTACATCACTGTTATTGGAATCCCACCCCAAATTCAACCCCTAAAAGAGGGAAATGGGGTGAAAAATGCTAAAAACCAATATGGGTATCGTTTGTATGGTTTATCGGGTCGCTGATAACGAAAACTACAACCATTTTGAAATCTAACGTGGTAGAAGTGAATTATCATCATCCACTGGGGATGGGGTTGGGGTGCGATAAAGTTGAAATATCTAAAAATCAATATGGGTGTCGTTTGTATGGTTTATCAGGTCGCTGATTACGAATACTTCAACAATTTTCTAATCCAACGTTGTAGACGTGAAATACCATCACCCACTGGGGATAGGGTTGGGGTGCAATAGGGTTGAAATTCTAAAAATCAATATGGGTGTCGTGTTTATGGTATTTCGGGTCACTGATTACGTAAACAACAACGATTTTGAAATCCAACGTGGTGGTCGGGATAGGGATAGGTTATAGGGAAAATAATAGGGTTATGGACAGGGACAGGGACAGGGACGGGGCGGGGACGGGGACAGGGACGGTGATGCGGGCGGGGAAGCGGACGGGGACGGGCTCGGGGACAGGGACGTGGGTGTGGACGGGGACAGGGACGGGGTTGCGGACGGGAAGCGGACCGGGTTGCGGACGGGAAGCGGACCGGGATGCGGACGGGGATGCTGACGGGGGTGCGGACGGGGATGAGGACAGGGATACGGACGGGGATGCGGACGGGGATGCGGACGGGGATGCGGACCGAGATGCGGACAGGAATGCGGATGCGGACAGTAGTAGGAATAGAGGACGGGTTAGGGTAGGGGTAAGGGAAGGGATAGGGGTAGGGATAGGAGTAGGGATAGGGATAGAGGTAGAGAAGGGGTAGGCATAAGGGTGGGAATATAGGGGTAGAGATAGGGGTAGGACGGGGTTGGCAAAGGGTATAATTTTTGTATGAAGTAAACTGAATTTGGTTTATCTATTAAGAAATCACAATAATTGTTACTAATAATACTGACCAACCTCGCTAAAGCTATCACATATCGTTTTTTTTTACTAGCCATAGAACTTCTTTCCTAGACAATAGTTTTAGTTTTTCTCAATAACTTCTAAAAATTAGCTCTGGTTAGAAATAACATAAAGGGGTCTCTCAACTCACTCTATACATATTAGGTTAAGTGGCAACTTTAAGTCATAACCATACTGCTAAGTTCCTCTGTTTTGAGTAATTTAGAGTAACGACTATAAATTATATAAAATTCAGCTGGATCTTGAATTGTACTCGTGGACTTGCGCACGGTATGTCCCGTTTTTCTTGCGTTTAAAATTACCCGGAATTTTAAGGGAAAATATGTCATTCCTACGAAAAACCGGTAACACCATAAAATACGAAATCCACGCGAGCGAAGCCGCAGGCATCAGCTAGTAAATAATAAATCACAAAAATACGAAAAGGGAAACTCTAACACCGGGATCTCTACATATGGAAGTGAGTATATTTGTGTAAGTTTCTTCTTTTCAAATCAAGGTCAAAAAGTGTATATAGCCAAAAACGTGATTACTTAATAGGTTACTTTTATAGAGATCCTGCAGAATACATAAAACTTAATTAGAGTTTAAATTCTTCTAAACTGTTTGTTTTGGTGGTTCATTGACACATTAACTGATCAAAAGGTTTAATTTTAAAAGGCTTATCGTCACTAAATAGTTAGTCTTTTTTCTTATTGTTTGTTTAAAATAATTAATACAAAATTTAACTTACATGCAATATGAGCAGCCTACAGAAGTTCCAACATATTGACAAGTATAAGCAAATAAGCAAATATTATGAACAAGGTCCTGCTTTCAACCTAATATCAATCTAACAAACTGACAAAGAGCTCTTGATGAAAATCCCTTGCTATAAGCAGTTCCCCCTAGTAGTAAGTAATGGGTCGCAATGGCCTTTCCGTGGATCAAAAGGCACGGAAGCCGACGGAAATTGTAAGTGAGGTCGCCATTGCGTCGTCACTTTTCGCTTTCCGCAGCTTAAGGGTGTTATAGAGTATCTAGATATGGAGTAATTCTAAGAAAGGAATATATCATACAATCATACATGCAGTGTGACACGGTAATTTTAGGAGACGACTAAAATTAGAACTAAAACCACTGCTTAAGAGATTTTTAAATTTACCGAGCAAAATATACGACAGAAGCGCCTCCCTGACTAGGTCATCCTCCTAAGAGGTCATCCAACCATCCAGCTGCCAACACCAATGGCCAAAAATACCCGTCTCGCACTGTAAAAGAAAAGTCAAGACGATGAATGATGTACGTTTTGGCCGCTACGTGGCGTGACCGCAGTCTATCGCATTTACGAATAAAGTTTTAAGCAAGAGTCATAGCAAGGAGGTTCAATTTCTTTGGTTTTGAGCAACCGCGTTTATCTAGCCAGCTAAACGACACAAAGATAAACTATGAAAAAGTTAAAAAATCATAAACACAGGCGGGATTTGAAGCGATTCTTTGTTTAAACCAAATTCGGTTACCTACTCTGTGTTCAGGCTATGACATTGGTCAGGACCACAGTGCCTGTACTTGTACAGTCAACGACAGGTCAAGCTTGATACTCGCAATGTGGCTCTGGCTTGTACGTGTATTGAAATAAGAACGGTACAGACCAATGTGTCAACCTTGATGTGCTATTGACTATACAACTTTGATTGATTCACACTTTTAAACGAATTTTTACTAGCAACCTTCAGCAGAAAGTATCAAGACACCACGTTCCCAGTCTATATGTCAGCGACTTGAACGTAAAGGGATATTTATTGCTTGGAAATAAAAGTAGATAAACGGCAAGTTAACACTGCTACTGTAAAACCGAATTGTCTTGTTTTAGATCGATACATAATAGTTCGACATGGATCTTTAGAAATACGGCGTAAATTTTCATTTAATTTTTTACCGAAGCTCAGTGATGCTATGCATGAAAACGAGCACCAGAAAAAAATATAACTCAAAAAAAGTATTTCGACTCCATACTAAAGTGGTCACGTGATCAACCCATTTTGTACGGGAAGTCAATAAATTATTTTTGAGTAAAAATTATTTTTCTTTGGGAAAGTTTCTTGTTATCATGAGTAATCACTGGGCTTCGGGAGCAAAACTAATGAAAATTCACAGCCTGTAATGGAAACAGCCTGTAATGGAAAGGTGTGATAATACTAAAGGGTGTGAATCTGCCCATGAAACTGAACAACTTTTTCCAAGGTATAAAAAAATGCGCTATCAGCTGTTGCAGTTTCTGTGGGAGGTCAAATTTATTTTGGTCCAAAACCTATGTTCTTTGGGAAAAATTGTTTAGTTTCATAGGCAGATTCACACCCTTTAGTATTATCACACCCTTCTGTAACGCGCTGTTTAAGACAGAAGTGCCCTGCTACTCTCATCCATGTGCCAACAGCCATCCATGTGCCAACATCATATAAAGTTTCTTGGTACATACAGAATGTACCAAGAAACTTTATATGATTACATCAAAATTCTTGTATAAAAAACCTGAAAATCAAATTACTTAAATAATCAACAGTACAATACAATAAACAATCCACTCCAAGCGAATTCACTCCACAACTCTATCTCTGACCCATTATATCACCACAGAACATAAAATTTACCCAAAAAAAAAACAGCAAATACACACTCGCACAAAAATTCAGAAAAGCCGTTTCATTTCCACCCAACGGCTCAGAGATTAGCGGGGAAGCCCCGAGCGCGAAAATTACGGCCAGACGACACCTCGCCTTTTTTACACATGCCTTTTTAGGCTGTTTGAAACATCAACATTTTGTGAATAAATCTTTATTTTGTTGAAAAATTATGTTAAAAAATTTCATTCACACAAGTGTATTTTCCTTCGACCAAATGAAAATACAGTATAAAAAATGACAAGGTGGTTTAAAAAATATTTTAAATGGTGACTCCGTACAATCATGGTTTCATAGTAAAAAAAAGTCATGTTGGTTGTCCAAATTAGCACCTACTTTAAATTGTTAGCTATAAATGATGATACAAGTTTCCGAAAACTAAAAGGGCATGGTCAGTTAACATAACTGAACCACTTTCAGTGTATAAAAGTTTCAGGAAATGAAAAAAAATATCGGCCTTTTCATATAAACTGTACAATCAAATTTTCAATTTTGTATGGAGAGGCTGATTTCTTTTTAATTTCTTGACAGTTTGATTCACTGAAAATTGTTCAGTTATGTTGAATGATCATGCTCTTTTAGTTTTTAGAAATATAACCCTTTCCCCTTGTATAAGTAAGCTCAGAGTGCTTCGAGCCAAGTTCGATTCTATGTTATGTTTTGTACATCTCCTGCGACGAGTGGGTGAGCGAACAGTTTGTAATAGAAATGAAAAACGTAGAGATTTGCCTTTTTCATTTCAAAAACCCTCAAGCACACATTATCTCCATCATACGAACGTCCGCAATGCAGGTGCGTTGAGTAACTCTATCAGACGCAAGGCTCTAACTCGTTGGGTACAATTAACATGGTAATATAAGGAAGGGTAAGAACTTAGGGATGGGAATACCTAATACAGTAACTGTTATTCAACAGGTAAGGTAACAATACTGAAAAGTATTAATTAATAAACGAAACTGGTCAACTATAAAACGATGCCATTCCTTCAGGAAGTCAAGTACTTTTCGTTGTTGAGTTTTTAAAGATATATTATGAAGTTTCATGTTGTTGTAGAATGGTCATGGTCTTGATCTATAAAGTTTTAGAACTTTTTGACCCGATATAGTTGTGTTAATTAAGTATGTTAGTGTCGTAACATCATAATGAAAATTCTTTATCTCATTTATCGAACTTATTTGGTATCCATTATGAACCTCATGCACCAAGTATTTACAGGAACCATCGAGTTCGCCATCTGCACCTTGGCCAGCCTTGGTGCGTGGTAGAGGTGATACTGAAAACAGAACATTCGAATCTGTGAGATATTGTACCTACATAAAGAACAACGGAACAATAGATACTGCTCTGAACTGTTTGTGTAAATATATTTATTGATAAGCAAATAATAAGTATTAACCTAGGAAATTGTAGAAATTTTCTTGCAGATTCATAACGTCACAATTCCTATAATTGTATAGATAATTTAATAATTATTTTTACATTTGAAAGACCATTTCGCACGCTGTTTTTAGCTGTCGGCTTTTATCGCGATAAACTTAAGGTTTATTGTAAAATTTAATGAATTGTTTCTCCCGAGAAATTCTACCTGCGTTATTTATTTGATAAAATATCTGTAAGAGGTTACCCCATCACTATAAGGTAGGGCGAGGGTAGCACACGCTGTTTCTTGCTGCCGGCTCGCGTCGCGATAAATTTATGGTTTCTTGTAAAATTTAATTGTTTCACCTTAGAAATTCTACCTCCGTAATTAACTACTTACTGAAGTGCTTTCTTTGAAGTATAGTCGGAAGTTTTGTTTACATAGAGAGTTTTATAATGTCTACTTGATGACTCTACTAGGAGCTAACTTGTTCTTTTTTTTTACAAAATATGACCATTAAAACACAAAACTCAAAAAAATTGTCACGCGGTTGCGCGGTTTGTGGCGTGCGGATCATGTGCATGCGCAGGAAATAACGCTTCGTATCAGAGATCTGCGCGTCAATCTAAGCTTAAAAGTTAAAGTAAAAAAATCCTTGCATAGGTTAGTGATAAAAAATCAGGAACGTCACAAGTACTAAAAATACAGATTGTACTGTTTTTTAAAAACAAGCACACTCGAACCCTACCTACTAGATAAAAACAACAACATATAAACATCTAAACTTTGTAAACATACAAACAAGTGTTTGCATAGCCAACTTTGAACCTTCCAAAAATGCTTTACAACCAAGTTTACGAGAGAACCGAGACAGGCCTATTCATAATACTTATCCTCGTTTTACAATCCGGGTGAAAAATAAAATGGCGTGCCCTGTAATTGAATGCGTGAGGTTTACGAGAATTTCGCTCTGGGACCGTGATACGAGTACGTCCGGTCAGTACGTCGTTCGTCTGTTTGAATATATCCTCCTCGTCATAAGGGGAGGAAATAAAAAATGGGTAGGTTAAGTTTTCATGAAATCAAATGAAAAATACTGAAATGCTTAGCTACGTTTGGATGCTGACTGTACGTATTATTAAACAATTAAGAAAGTAGTTTACATGTAATTCAGGTAAAAATTAAAACTCCGACTAAAATTGACTTAATTTGTTATTACTTAAAGTTTTATTCGTTACATAAAATCCACACCAAACTACAGAATAGGTACCCAAAACTACCGAAGCCTTGATTATTGGTACCCTCGATCATAAAAATACATAACAACAGCATATAATACGTTCAAGTCCGGCAACTTTTTTACGATCGTCACCCAAATGAGGCTTGAACGGACCGTCCATTTGACGACCATTCGTTTATTTATTTTCTTCGAGCAAATAAAAACGAAGTCCCAAGTTATATGGACTGAAAATTAGTGGGGCCGAAGTTCCGATACGTATAAAAAATTAGAGGCTCGTTTCCGTGATGGTGTTGTGTCCGACCCGGGTCGTTACTAAGATTGTTTTTCCTTTCCCTTTGTTACTTTACTTAATAGAAAGGGTATATCAACCCTGAAGGATGTGATTCTGCCCAAGAAACTGAACAACTTTCCCTAAGGAACATAAGTCGAAATACGGAAAAAAAATTTTACCTCCCATACAAAATGCGCGATCAGCTGATTCAGTTTCTATGCGAGGTCAAAAATTTTCCTTCAGGGTTGATATACCCTTTTTGTTACACCCTGTATAAGACACAAGATCAATATAATTGTTTGCAAAGTCTTTGAGCTGGGTTGTAGTGTACGAGTATGTATAATCACAGCGTGATGCGATTATCTTACTCCTCTGGCGCAACGGCCCAAAGTAAATCTTGGCCTCCGATACGAGAATCCGCCGCCGCCCGATCTTGTGATAATCCAGTCGCTGACGCAAGTCTGCACCTTTCACTACATCGTCCCACCGGTACCTCGGGCTGCCAACCGAACGGCGTCCTGTCGGTTGACCCTCTTAGGCTTTGTTAACGTACCGGTCATATCCCATCCTCAATAAATGGCCGAGTCAACGGAGTGTGTGCGCTTTCGTCTCTCCAATTATATTCGGGACCGCAACGAGCTCGAATCATTATTTGGTTAGTTTAAGTACCAATTTATGATCGATGGCATTAAAATAAATCATCAGGGCATTCCTTTATCCAGAGATTAGCTTGACAACTTTATTATGGTACTTACACTAAACATGTGCTGAGCGTGTAATTCCAATCTTTTTAGATTAACTCACTATGGTTGGTGGTAAGCTGTGACACTGGTGACAATGTGGTGATTCATACTTTACTTTGGTAGTATGATACCTAATGGAGAAAGATACTGCTTATAATCCCAAAGTTGCATTTAAAATACCCACTATCTACTGGTATCATACATAAATCCACGTCTCTTTCCCTTCGGAGTAGGCAAAAACCGAAGTCCTCCACCTGCTATGATCTTGACATACTTCCCTTGCGTCCTCGACTTTCATCAACTCTTACATACACGCTTGTCTAGAATACTTTTACCGACACCTCAGTAAGCAAAATACATAAAATAATAAAAATCTCTACAAAATTAAAAACTATTTTAGTGAAATGCTTGGTTAAAATCCGAGCCTATTATCATTAGAGCGCCGAGCGCAGTTGCGTCGCGGTGGCTATCGCTAAATTGTCCGTTCGCGACCAACTGCGTTTTACTGCCTCCACTCGCAATGTTCCATTTCGCAGAAAATAAAACGTTTTACTTGATATTGAACAACACAGCAATTGTGAAATAATTATTAAAATTCAAATTCAGATTATTTAATTCAATGTAGACTCTGTACAGAATACTTAATGAACGTATAAACATGTCAAACACATTGCAAATAGAGCGACTCTTATAACATGTGTTCTATGACAGCGTAAAAGAAACAGAAAGAAACCACTGCAAAACAGCCTGACTTTAAATCAAATCAAATCAAATCAAATCTTTTTTATTTGCTATAGATATGGTTACAACATGATGGTAGTAAACAGCACTATAAGTTCTACATATCTAGCCTACTTAAATAGCATGCAAATATTTTGGAATGGACTATTAGCTCCAGTCATAGGTATACTATACGAACAATACACAAAAATATTTCAATTACAATAGTGTCAAACTAAGTCAATTAATAAATGTCAATTAATAAAATAAAAATAAAAATTATACATTTATGTAGAGCAAATCAAACAGTTATCAAAATTATGTTCCAGATATTCCTTCACTGAGTAAAATACATGTTTGAGCAACCAGATTCTTAGAAATTCCTTAAATCTGTGGCATGCAATGTTTTTAAGGGCAACAGGTATTTTACTGTATATGGTTACACACATTCCGTAACTATTTTTGACAAATCTTGCACTTTTTGGAATGGTATCGTGTCTTATGGTATCAAGGGGTCTTAAATTTGTGTTTGTAACTTGTCTTGATGTGATGAAAAAATTATCGTTAAGTTTTACAAATGTAGCCACCTCCAAAATATATAAACATGGTAAAGGTAATATATTCAACTCTTTAAACAGGGGTACACATGAAACATCCGGAGCTACTCCACTAATTGCTCTGATACATTTTTTTTGAGCGACAAATGCTTTTTTAACATCTGTTCCATTTCCCCAGACTAAAATGCCATAGCGTAAGATTGACTCTACATGTGCAAAATATGTTATGATAGCAATTTTTTTGTCTGCAACTTTATTTAATTTGTAAAGTGCGTATGAAAATCTGTTTATTTTATTACAGACATGAACTATGTGATCTTTCCAGTTTAGTGTGTTATTTATTTTGAACCCTAAAAATGACGTGGTAACAGTTTCAGTCACATTAATATTATTATAGCATATATTCATATCGTTTATGTCATTGAAATTCATGAAGTTAGTTTTATTTAAATTAACATTTAGGTTATTTTTGCTAAGCCATAGAATTGTGGATGATACTACATTGTTCACTTCTGATTCATGCCATGTCAAGCCAAGTGATTTGTGTGTACTTAAAATAATTGTAATGTCATCTGCAAACAAAATACATCTATACTTAGTTAAATTATTTATGTCATTTATATACAATAAAAAGAGAAGTGGGCCTAGGACACTTCCCTGGGGTACGCCAGATTTATTTAATTCGTCGTCCGAATTAAATGACTCTATAACCCCTTTAGAATTTGTTCTAATAATCTCTACCGTTTGCCTCCTGTCTTTCAAATACGACCTTGTGTGCAAGGCCTCTTATCCCATATTGTGCTAGTTTATTCATTAGTAAATCATCATAAAAGTCGTTTTCATACAATGTGTTTCTTGTATTTCGCTTGAATATTAGAGTACCATACCTACGAGTATTTATCAGTGATTGAGCTTCTTACCAAGGAAAAATTAATAAATTTGGTAACGTTACAGAGTAAGGAAATGCTGTATTAAGGTTTATAGACACAAATGAAATAAATAGTAAAAACACACATAATTATATCTAGGCCTGGAAACTCCTTCGAAGGTGGTAGGGCTTTTGAGCAAAGTCTGTCTGGGGAAGTAACACCCACTTGCCTTTTTCTGCCGTAAAGCAGCAGTGATTCGGTTTGAGGGAGCCAGTAAAATTACCGGAACATGAGACATACTATCTTAGTTCTCAGGGTGGGCGACGCAATTTGCTGTCATATTTTGTGCCAAATTATTTTACTATGGGTGTCATGGGCGGTGGTGACAACTTACCACCAGGTGGTTCACCAGCTCGTTTTCCCACTTGTCACATAAAAAAAATTATAACTGTTTGTTTGTACTGATCTCACCTGGGATCTTTGATGTAGCCGGCAGCTGCGCCATCACTGCGCTACACATACTGTCAACTGAAGAGCTTTATTTATCTGAAATAGTCGCCACGCTCTGGTTCATAAGCCTTAGTTGCCTCTTATGACACCCACGGGTAGGGATGGGTTGGTACTATTATTTGCCGGCACCACACGATCGTGCTGCTCAATTTTTAGGGTTTGTGAACAGGAGAATGGGCAATAGCGTCCATGTTGTACCATGTTACATACTGCGGTCACCAACAACCGCAGTCGATGGTGCCAGCCGCAACGCTCACAAGTATAGTCACCACGGTACTTCCTCTCCACATTGTTCTAGGAAAAAACTGGAATTCTGGAGGGAGCCTGTCCTGCAGTGGACGTCACATAGTTTACATTTGCCAAGTTTGTTCCGTATAGTAACGGCTAGGAATCGTAGGCTATCTCTTTCCGTAAATTTCGTAAATGACGGCTAAGGTTACGAAGTAACTATTATCTAATCTGTGACTTAGGGCCCTTCAATCGGAAGATAGGCAGGAGCATTCTTCTGCGTATCGTACACGCAACAGCAAGTTAACAGAAACACTTCGGACTCTATTGCATGGTAATAGAGTTGCAAATGCTTCCACTAACTTACGGTTGACCGTACCGAAGACTTTTGTACCAGTTATAACACTTTTAAGCGTGGTGACCGTAGCGTCGACACATAATAAAGTAATCAGAACGGACACTCTCCGCCCCCTTTGTAATTCACCCCGCACCTCCGCGCGTCCCACCCTCGTGGAGCTCCTGAGGGTCAGTTGTACTGAATATGCGGGCCTACGCATCCTTCCAATTTCCAATTTCAAATTCGCGCTTATTGTATGTAGGGTCCAGCGTGTGGCGGTGATAATGGAACTTTTTAACCTATGAGCAATACTCTTGTCGGTAGAGTACCTTCCAGATTATGGTGCACACCTGTCAAAATTTACCAGGCATATTTGCCGTCAAGCTCTTTGTCTAGTAGTGGACTTTCCGATCCGAATGTGACGTGCACCTTAGTCAATTAAAAAGAAAAGCAAATTGACAGGAGCTAATAATTACTTTGATATATATTTTTTTCTTTTAGAATAGAATAGAATAGAAAAACGTTTATTCTCTGTAAACACATACAGTACATAAAAGACAATATTTCTAGCTTATAAGTACTACCAAGTAAAATCACAGTTATACATAGAAGGCAACATGAAATCAGTAGTTACTTACATTAAATAATCCTATTCTAAAGAGAAGCATCAACAAAGTGTCAACTATGTACTGTTTGGGACAGAGAAAAGGTTCAGACTCAGCATGTTGTCACAGCAAGCTGTGACGCTGTTCATTCTGCCCAAACCTCAGGGTTGAGGTGAGTAAGAAAGAGCGATACAGAAAAGACTTAATATAAAAAATAATCTGTATATTTATAGAGTTACCAAAAGGAGCTAGGGATGTAAACAAGTAGGTAATATAAATATGTGTTGAATACATTTACTTATATATAGTTAAATAATATCATTTGGAAAGTGTCATGTAAGATATGCTAATGTATGTGTGCGTATGAGTTTAGAAATATACTATGGAGATTAATTTGGTACTTTTGGACAGCTATTTGATACAATGTTACACATTCATCCTGCATTTCAAAAGATGTTTTTTAAAATTTAATTTAAAACTAGAAATAGATTTAACATTTCTTATAGGAGGGGGTATGTTGTTCCAAATTTTGGCAGCATTATATCTGAAGCAGCCATAAAAAGCCGTTGACTTATGATAAGGAAGAAGAAGGGGAGCGACACAAGTCCTGGTTCTGTCATTTTCACGCGCCGAACGCCATGTTAGTTTTTGAAAAAGATACGAAGGAGATTTTGAGTTGATTACCCCAAACATTAACGCTGCAGTGTAAAGTTTAAGCCGTTCTTGCATTTTTAAAGTGTTAGATAAGTACAAGTAAGGAGTAACATGCGCACGTGGTGGGATCTTAAAGCAATACCGCGCACAAGCATTCTGTACTCGCTGTATCAGCTTCTGAGACTTAGCTAATAAGCAAGGGCCATACACAGTAATACCATAATTAAGTTTTGCCAAGACCAGCGCTTCACACAAAGCTACACGCAAATCTACACTAATGAAGTCACGAAATCTATACAGTACCTTTAGCCTGTAAAAACAGTTTCTTACTACCTCAAGAACGAAGTTCTCAAATTTTAGTCTACCATCTATGAGAATACCTAAATTTCTGGCTTCTTTCACATATTCGACATCAACTCCTAACATTGTGATTTTAGGGTTAAGTGCTAGAGTTTTATGGATTTGAGTTTGAGTGCCAAGTATTAAGTATTTTGTTTTGGTAGGGTTCAAAACCAAGCTATTTCTAGCAGACCAAGATGCCACTCGATTTAAGTCTTGATGTAACTCATCTATAGTGCATTGGAAATTAGATTCTGTAAAGGACGTGTATATTTGCAAGTCATCCGCATATAAATGATAATGACTGTTATGAATGACTTTGGTCAGATCTGAGGTATATAAAATAAATAATAATGGACCGAGAATCGAGCCTTGAGGCACACCTCTGTAAACATGTCTTTTTTGAGATGCATGTGATCTGCCATCCAAGCCGTAAACAATCACTTGTTGATAACGTTCACTCAGATAAGACTCAAACCATTTAATCGCAGACAAGTGAAAACCATAATATGCCATCTTTGATAGTAGCAGACTTATGTTAATTGAGTCAAATGCTCGTGAGAAATCTAAAAGAACAAGAATAGTGGCTTCACCTTTGTCTTGATTGCACAGAATATTATCAACGACGTCGAGTAAATCAGTTGACGTGCTACGCCCTCTCCTAAACCCTGATTGTAAGTCAGGGAGAATATTTTCGGTCTCGCAATATCTAATCAGCTGGTCGTAAACCACTTTTTCTAAGATTTTAGATAGGTAGGGAAGTAAACTAATAGGCCGCAAATTTTATTATTATATTCTTTATTGCACAATTAATATACAGAGAATTACATACAAGAGGATATTAACAAAGGCGGGCTTATTTCTACGAGAGATTTCTTCCAGCCAACCTAAGGTCGTGAGAGAAAATGTTCGTTTGGCGGGACACAAGTGTGCAGTGAGAATTTTAAAAAGGAAATATAACCATAATCATTAAAAGCTGTAATACACCCAAAAACACCGGCCAAGTGCGAGTCGGACTCGCGCACTGAGGGTTCCGTACCACCACATAAACATAATTGTATTAGTTGAAATTTCAGTAAATTTCAGTAAGTTAATTACTTATCGAAATTTTATACTAGACGAATAGCGTATGTGCTATCAAATTTTATTATTAATGTAGCCAATGCATTGGCTAACCACACGTCCGTTTCTATTGATCGGACCAGTAGCATTAGGGTGGTGCGACCATTGGAATCTGTTCCAAGTTCTTTAAACAATTGAATAAGACAAAAGAGTGTAACTCTGGCAGTATTATACCGCAAAGTAAACCTACAGCAATAGAATGCCTACCTCTTAAGAATAAAAATAATTTGAGTAGTAAGAAAACTGATTTTTAATTCAACCTGGTACACCAGAATATACAAGGAATGTTGGGCAAAGAACTACAAATGGAGCTATTCATGAACTGTAGTAAAATTGATATTTTGTGCGTGACAGAACACTGGCTCAAGAAGCATCAGTTCATGTTTAACTTCAAGAACCACCAGGTTGTTAGTTCGTTCAGCAGAGACAATGCGATACGCGGTGGCTCCTTAATACTTGCCAATAAGTTGCTAAAGTGTAAGGAACGTACAGATGTTGTATGCCTGTCTGTTGAGCGAACTATTGAACTGGCCTGTGTAGAATTTGAGCACCTTATTGTTATAAGCGTATACAGACCTCCAGCTTCGTCATTTGATATGTTCGAAAAAACAATGGATGAAGCTTTAATTAAAGTTAGTAACAGCAACAAAGGCATTATAGTATGTGGAGACTTTAATGTTAACATTTTAGAAGAATCCAGTGTGTGCAATAGATTGAAATCTTTGTTCCTATGCTACAATCTTGTGAATCTTTTTTTGATGCCCACCAGAATATCAGCGTCCTCATCTACTTGTATTGATAACATTTTTACGAATTTAGAACCAGTAGATAAATCAATTATCAATAAGTTGGGCTCTGATCATTCTGGCCAGTTGGCAGTTTTCAAAGTCACGACTAAAAAAGCATTGAAAAAGGATATCACGTGCGTACCTATCAATGAAGGTAGACTTATCCGCTACAAAGTAGTGTTGAAGAAAAACTGCCAAACTTAACATATTGTGATAATCCAAATAAATTGTATGAGTCTCTATTTACTTTAACTAAAAGTGAGTACGATGCAATTTTCAAGGAAAAGAAAATTACTGTAAATGAGAATCTAATGTTTAGTGATTGGGCCACAGTGGGAATACACAGAAGCAGGCTAAGGTTATATGAACTTTACGAGGAAAGAACATATAACAATAGTGATGCATTTGCGCAATTTGTAAAGGATTATTCAAAAACATTCAAAAGGGTTTGTGCTGCAGCCAAATCAAATTTCATTAAAAATAAAATCAAAAATAGTTCCAACATTACGAAAACGACTTGGGAAACTATAAACAGTGAAACTGGAAAATCTAAAGCTCCTCGGAATGACTTCCAGCTTAAGATTGATGATCAGATCATAAGTACAGATATAGAAGTTGCTGAAGCTTTTGAAAACTTCTTTACGGATATTCCAGTTTCAACTACCAAAACCTTGAACTCATCTCCCACTCTTGCCAAATCTTATCTCGAACGACACGTAGATGTTTGCAATGTAGATTTTAAATTCAGTTACGTCAATGCTTTCGTTATAATTAAAGCCTTTAAATCACTTAAAATGAAAAAGACCGCCGATATAGATGGCCTGTCAGTTAAAATTATTAGTGCCGTTATAGAAAGCATTGCACCATACTTATCTAGTATTTTTAATAAATGTGTAGATGATGGTGTTTTTCCTGATTTGATGAAACATAGTAAAATTATTCCGTTGTTTAAAGCTGGTAGTAAATCAGACCCCACTAATTTTAGACCTATTTCTGTTCTACCAACTCTTAGTAAGATATTTGAAAAGATAATTTTAAATCAGGTTCAGAGCCACTTTTATCGCAACAACTTGATGAACCTAAAACAGTTCGGTTTTACCAGGGGTCGCTCAACAGTCGATGCAGGTGTTGAGCTTATTCAAAGTATATTTGACGCCTGGGAGGAGTCAAGTGATGCCATTGGCGTTTTCTGTGACTTGTCCAAGGCTTTCGATTGTGTACATCATGATATTCTTATCAGGAAATTACACCATTATGGAATTAGAGACCAGGCTCTAAGCCTTCTGGAGTCGTATCTAAGTGAAAGGATCCAGAAGGTTGATGTAAATGGGAAAAGGTCACTAGGATCAAAAATTTGTATGGGCGTTCCACAAGGCTCAATCCTGGGACCATTCCTGTTCATTGTCTACATTAACGATTTGCCAAACCTTGTAAAGGACAAGAATGAGATAGTACTATTTGCAGATGATACGTCTTTGATTTTTAAAGTCAAAAGACAACAATCAAATTTTGACGACGTAAATAGTACAATCTCTAATGTAGTTGAGTGGTTCACCGTAAATAATCTTTTACTTAACGAAAAGAAAACTAAGTGTGTTAAATTTGTTTTGCCTAATGTAAAGCCAACTGCTACAAGCCTTTTAGTGAAAAACGATAAATTGAGTCTTGTGGAATCAGCTGTGTTCCTAGGTATTACCTTAGACAACAAATTACAATGGGGACCGCATATTAATAAATTGTCGAACAGACTTAGTTCTGCAGCATACGCAGTGAAAAGAATAAGAGCTCTGACGGATGTAGACACCGCGAGGTTAGTCTACTTCAGTTATTTCCATAGTCTCATGTCATATGGCCTTTTGTTATGGGGTCATGCTGCGGATGCAAACAGCATTTTTTTACTACAAAAGCGAGCTGTTCGTGCAATTTATAAAATGAAGCCTAGAGAATCTCTTCGAAATAAATTTAAAGAAATCAACATTTTGACTTTTGTGTCGCAATACATTTATGAGAATTTAATATATGCTAAACGGAATATACATATTTTTGATAAAAATTGTGACAGGCACAGTGTCAACATAAGAAACAAGAATCAACTTGCTTCTCATGTCAGCCGTATTCACAAAATTAGTAAAACATATAAAGGTCAATGTATACGCTTCTATAATAAGGTACCCACTGATATTGAAAGTTTACCGTTAGATAAATTCAAAACTGTAATCAAGCAGAAATTATGTAAGAAGGGTTATTATAAAATATCAGATTATCTAGAAGAGAAAAATCCATGGGATTAGACTACGGTTCTAACAGGCTAATTCAAAATTAAAACTGACCTATGTATGTTGTATATCAACCTTGTACATTCAAACATATTTAAAAGAGCGCGTGGGTTTTTATTGTCGCTTCTTTTTTTTCCCACAATGGCGCCACATTGTTTGTGAAGCGATGTAGTTTAGCTGACGTCATTAAGAGATTTTAATATCCAACAATGAATAAACGATTTTGATTTGATTTGATTTGATTTAATGTGCTAGATTTTTTGAGTCCGACACGCGCTTGACCAAATTTTATTATTTTTTGTTATTTTATAGCTTATGCAGTATAAACACACCAATTTTCAAGTTTGTAAGTGTTCCCGTTTTTAAACAGAACTAAAACAAAAATCGCCTCAGCGACCATCCAACTTGACCCCTCTCTTATATGAATGTTCTTGAAACGGGAGCTCACCACAATTGGTTACTATTAGTTGTGAGAAAAGTTGTAATATTTATTGATTTCAGACTTTTTCCATTATTTGTACTGTGAGACCTAGCTTCTTGCCAAATTTCATAATTTTAGGTCAACGGGAAGTACCCTGTAGGTTTTGCATTTTTGAATAAATGTATGGAGATAAGATAAGACATAAAATGCCATATCTTTTGATTGCGTCAATGTAAAAAATTGAAATTTTCAGATCTTGTGTGGTTCATAGATCCTAATATATGGTATTAATTTCAACCTGATACCTTTACCCGTTCGTGAGATAAAGGGTCTTGACAGGCAGACAGACGGACAACAAAGTGATCCTATAAGGGTTCCGGTTTTTTCTTTTGAGGTACGGAACCCTAAAAAGGAATGAGATTTTCTATCTGTTTTCGTTATTTAAATTAGACGATAAACTTTTTTTCTACTTGAGTTGTACAACATTCAGTCATAATTAATTGATGAACGGCTCATTTCATACAGTAATCGAGTTTACTATTTACCTACTACTAGTCTTTTATAAAACAGACCTTATTTTTAACACACTCATATAAAGATGATGGACATTCCCTTACAAAGTTTGAGAAGAAAAAAGTTATAACCGAAACAAAAGGCCGTTGTAACGAAATGAGGGACCGTAATAAAGACATCATAGAGAATTTACTGCAGTTTTTATGACGGAAGAAAGTAAAGAACCAGCCTGTATTCAAAGCTCCCTGCTACGGAATTGCTACGGGCGTAGCATGCGTAGCGAAAGTTTATTTGCTACGAAGCTACGAACGGTGTGAGAATTTTGGGAGGTGCTTTTTCGGGAACAAGATTTTATTTTTTGTTGGTGTAAGTTGATGTGAAGTTATGTCAGTTATTTTCACCTATTTTGTCTGTTGCTTCATTTTGTGTCTATGTATTTTTTCTGAATAATAAGCGAGGTGCCACTTGCCATCGGGTGGTCCACCTGCTCATTTGCTCACCTTTATTTTTAGGGTTCCGTACCTCAAAAGAAAAAAACGGAACCGTTATAGGATCACTTTGTTGTCCGTCTGTCTGTCTGTCTGTCTGTCTGTCAAGACCCTTTATCTCACGAACGGGTAAAGGTATCAGGTTGAAATTAATACCATACATTAGGATCCATGAACCACACAAGATCTGAAAATTTCAATTTTTTACAATGACGCAATAAAAAGATATGGCATTTCATGTCCTCATCTCCATACATTTATTCAAAAATGCAAAACCTACAGGGGACTTCCCGTTGACCTAAAATTATGAAATTTGGCAAGAAGCTAGGTCTCACAGTACAAATAATGGGAAAACTCTGAAATCATTAAATATTACAACTTTTCTTACAACTAATGGTAACCAATTGTGGTGAGCTCCCATTTCAAGAACATTCATATAAGAGAGGGGTCAAGTTGGATGGTCCCTGAGGCGACTTTTGTTTTAGTTCTATTTTAAAAACGGGAACACTTACAAACTTGAAAATTGGTATGTTTATAGTCCATAAGCTATAAAATAACAACAAATAATAAAATTTGTTCAAGCGCGTGTCGGACTCATAAAATCTAGCACATTGAAATTTCAACTAATACAATTATGATTATGTGGTGGTACGGAACCCTCGTTGCGCGAGTCCGACTCGCACTTGGCCGGTTTTTTTATTGTTTAGGAGCCGGTCGTATCCCACTGCAGGGCAAAGGCCTCCCTTCCACCCTTCCACACATCCCGGTTTTGAGCTAGCGTCTGCCCACGATGCATGAGAGTGTTTGTTCAACTCGTCTCGCCATCTCTTTCGAGGTCGACCACGACGTCTTCTGGCTTTTGGCTTCCAAGTGGTGGTTGATTTAGCCCAAAGTAGATTTGGCATACGGGCAACATGACCGGCCCAATCCCATTTGAGATTAGCGGCTTTTTGGGCTACATCTTTGATTTGTGTCTGAGATCACAGCGTCGTATTTCTAACTCGGTCAACAAGCCTGACCCCGAGTATGCTGCGCTCCATACCCCGTTGACAAACCTTGAGTTTGGTCTTCTGAATGTCCGTCAAAGACCAAGTCTGAGCTTATAAGGATGGGAAGAATGCATATGTCCATGAGCTTGCGCTTAAGTGTGAGTGGAAGATTTCCCTTCATTAGCTCTGTCATGGCCCAATAGCTCTACCAGGCATTTTCAGTCCGTCTCTCGACTTCATTGTCTTCTCACCTGTATCATAAAGAAAATATATATACTTTGGAGTGATTTAAAATAATCACCACGTTTTTAGCAATGCTACTCATTAATAGTCATGTACAAAACGATACCGATTATTTTATTTTACATGGCACTATTTTTAGTTACAGCGTCACTAAATAAAGCAATAAATTGTCTATAACAAGAGCTGTTTAGAACACTCCTAACGCTAAGCAGAACTCCTTCACGCACGGGCTTGCATCTAATTTGGCCCATTCGTCATCTGGTAGGCAACTAATTTAGTGAAAGCATTGATATACAGAAAGAAAGAACAGACAGATAATGCTAAACAACTTCTATAACCCTTATCTATCTATTTCAAAACATTAGCAGTGACAACTGCAGTGTCTTAATTTAATAAGAATGTATGTTGAAAACGTCCATCATACAATTTGTGCCAAAAAGGAATCGGCTTTCCTATATAATGCTACAAGCCAAAAGTAGATAGCGTTCGTCACCCATTAACGATCAAGCATAACATATACAACAAGAAGATAAATATGAACACGGTGCGGAAGAGCTCACTGGGAAGAGCGTCGGTACGGTATGCCGGAGGTTGCATGTTCGATCCCAGTTTGCGTCAAATTTTTCTTTTTCTTTATCTATTTTAAAATTTAACTACTGTCATATTAAGCATATTGAAGTAACATTGTTCTTAAAATTTAAACTAGCTAGAACACATAAATACATTACAAAAAAAATACTAGGAAGTGACCTAAAACATGTCTGTTGCAGAATGCTTAATTAAATTTTGTCCTACATGTTATTTGCTTACACTTAATCTTTTTAGATAATCTTACACTTTTTGTTGTTTAGTTTTTTATTGTATATCAATGATACGTCCCTATAAATCTCGGATGCAGCGGGCGTCTGTCTGCGAAATTAACTCGGTTCGGATTGCTACTGGATGCGGTCTACTGGAGATGCGACTGATTCGATTATCAGACCATGCGTAGAACCAAAGTCATGAAGACTTAATCATCATCGAATCTATTCAAGTCGCGAGTGAATAGGATTTTTTCTGGTTAAAATAGGTTTATCGTAGTCCTAACTATTTTTTTTTTCATTGATTTTGCTCCGATCTCGATCTAGCCCTGAAAGAAGAGACAGGCAATGCGGCGCGGGAATGCGTCTGCCCAAGGCAGTCGATTTTACTTTTACTTTTCTTTATGTCATCTTTAGCTTATGGCGGCAAAATAGGTCAGTAAGCATTTTTAAATATCATATACTTACTTCCATCTCGCTCAGTATCTCATAAAGTGACAAAGTCATCACCTTAGCCCACCTGTCCGCGATCACCCGCGATTTAAAAACGGGTCCTAAGCGGTACAGTGCAAGTTTCGACTTTATGCTAAGACCATAAGGTTGAAATTTTACCAGCAGTTACAGGTCGGACTTGCTCACCGATGGTTCAGGTCGGACTTGCTCAGTGATGATACTGATGATCTCTTGCATCAAAATATTTAAATTAAATAAATTTACAAATTTAAATCAATCTTGAATCAAGTCAAGCATGGTTTGAACCGTAGCAGTGTAAGTATTTTAATCCAAACTGCACCGCTACTGGACGAAACAGTTAGCCATTCAAATCCTTTCCCATCCCATTGAAACCCAGCAAACGCCAAATGCGTCCCTCCTAATCCAGCCTAGTTGATTTGAATGCAATGAAAATTTGTTCAAAATGTTTTGCCTTTACAGTTTTTAACAGAAATTTCCAAATACGAGTAGGTACTGAAAGTGTTTGTTCAGTCACCGAACATGAAAAACTTTCAATGTACAAAACTTTTAGAAAATGAAAATAGATAATCTGCTTCTACGTACGACATTGTAGTTGTACTTCGTCGTACAAAGTCGTTGATTTATTATCTAAGCTATTTGTTATTGCGAAGCAATTTCTAAAAATAAATATTTTTCTTTAAAAACTACTCGCCAAACTGTAAAGTTTGATGGCGAGAGGCGCTAATGGTATATTTTATTTAACGTAATAGGTATTAACCACAAAATCTTAAAGTAAAAAGACATTCTTATTAGGTACGTAAATAAAATAAAACGTAAAAATAAAAACAACTCTAGTTCTGCGACATGATTTGAAGTGATCTGCCAAAATAACTACCATAAAATTCAGAAAATGTTTTTTTGGCAAATTGCTTTAATTCTGGAACAAAAACGATTGCATTTCTTAAACTTTTTAACGGCAAACAAAAATGGAAGGTTCATAACTACATCTATATTTTTAAAAAATTACTCATTTCTTATGTAAATAAATCACAGAACACGATACACGGTAAAAAACTAACAGCGCAAAATGCTTTTGACTTCATAAATTTTTATTCACGCACTTATCGCGGAAAATGCAAATTGTCGTATATTTAAGTATGTAAATTAAGTGGACTTGCACTTAAACTCCATTACTTGCAAAATGCGTACTTTAACTTTTTAAATTGAGTGTTTTATTAAGGTTTGTTATTCTGACATTTTAATGCTCTTTTAAAAAACATAGCGTCACTTTTTGACCAATCACGCATCAGTATCGGTCAAAAGTTACATGCGATTGGTCAGTTAATAAATACTTACTGGCAAGCGCTAAAATGCCGCCTCTCTTAATTTGATTACGTAAAATTATACTTTGGCTGTGAAATTATTTTAACAGCAGTAATTTTCGTACACATTTTCGCATTCAGACTGAATAATAGAAAAAGGGCATCAGTATAACGTTGAGAAGAACGTTAAAATAAATTCATAGGCCATTAAAATTTCAATTAAGATGGAAACCATAACTTCGCTTCTAATCCCTGTAGCTGGCGGTGGGAAAACAGAACTGGAAATAAAAGCGGTCAACCAACAAAACGTTAAGAGTAAGCTGCTTTTTTTAAGCTTAAGGTTCTTTGTTTTTGAAAATGATTTTTATTTTAACACTTCCTGTGTTCGGAAAAATCTACAAAGTAGAAAATCGCAAAATTTCACAACCACAGGCAGGATTCGAACCTGCGTCTTCTGCGTAAGTACCGCAGACGCTTTACCAACTAGGCTACTGATATTAACATATAAATAGCACAAACGCAACGTTGGAATGCGTATAGAGGTCGCTAAATTTCACAACATCGGGCAGGACCACAGTAGCCTAGTTGGTAAAGCGTCTGCAGTACTTACGCAGAAGACGCAGGTTCGAATCCTGCCTGTGGTTGTGAAATTTTGCGATTTTCTACTTTGTAGATTCTTTGTTTTTGTTTTTAAGGCAGTGTTTTATCATCAATCATCATAGACAAATAATAAGAAGGACTGACCATCTCTATATAGGATGTAACACACACAATAGCACTGAATTGTATGAGGAGCGATGTAGAGGCTTGCATTTATTCCCTCTTGAGTTTCGTCGCAACATATGTAGCTGACATTTTGTTTTTGCTTAACATTACTTCTAGCACAATTGAGTGTTCTGATTTACTCTCTAAGATTAATTTTAATGTTCCACGCAGTTATCGTCGTAAAGTCCCACTACCTTTACCACCTGCGGGTACCCATTATAGGCAAAATAGTTTTCTTTATCGGGCAATCTATTATTAGCTATTTGTTACTACTACTTGTCTCCTACTCTTTTTTTTTACTTGTAAGCTGATGATTTGCCAAATAAATAATATAAAAATAAAATACGGAAAGTGATTATGGTCCTCTGAGTATTTCAACATATTGTCAACAATGTTGGACCGTAATAATTTTCCTGATTAGTTTTAGCACCATCAAGTTGTATTCCTTACCGGGTAAAGATTTCTACAAGGCGTAACATAAATACCAACACTGAAGGATTTGAATCTGCCCATTTTACTATGGGTATCATAGGATGATATACTTATATTAACATATAAATAACACCCAGACACCTAATAACTCAAAATGCTAAAATACTTCAAAATTCAGTTTGTACTTCCTTACACCTGCGGACCTCCAAAAATACCGTGCAATGGAATTAAAAAGCCAGATAAATTCCGCCAATAACACATGTGTGCCGGAACGTACGGACGCCATAAAAAAGTCGCCAACATATGTCGCAGAACTGAGTGCACTGCCGCTTTCTAATAAAACTACATGCGGAGGTTGTGATAATTTTAAAGATCGTACACATTTTTGGATTGTCTACAAATCATTTAATCTATTATCGAAAGCTATTTGTAAGATAACATAAAAGTAATATTTTTTGTAGAGTTACTGTGTTTCGCAAGGGGCTTACCGTTCAACACTTTACTTTTCATCTCATTTAATTATCATGACAATTTAAGCATGCATGTATTCCAATAATAGGTAAAATGAATTCTTGACTTAGAAAGACGTTAGTATAAAATAACTTACTTTACATATTATTTTTATTTTTTTTAATTGGAAAATTTATATCCATTGATTATTTTGTTTTCAATCACCGTCATCCGTTTTGGACAAATTCGAAAAAATATTAAATCTTTTTGTTATTGACTAGGACCTGATCTTCGTTTAAATTATTATTTTTTATTATACAGTGTGTAACGGAAGGGTGTGATAGCTCTAAAACGTGTGAATCTGCCCATGAAACTGAACAACTCTTCTCAAGGAATATAGGCCATAGACCAAAATAAATTTTTGACCTCCCATAGAAACTGCATCACGTGATAGCGCATTTTGTACGGGAAGTCAAATTTTGTTTTTCGTATTTCGACCTATGTTCATTGGTAAAAGTTGTTCAGTTTCATGGACAGAATCACACCCTTCAGTATTATCACACCTTTCAGTTATACGTTGTATAGTATAACTAATAATTCAACTGTATGAACTTATTTGAGGTAAAATTTTCCTACGCTGTGTTTGAGCACGTTATGTTGTTTAGAATCAAAATATTTAGATTATAAGATGCTGCAATAAATAAAATTATCTAAAAAACTGACCAAAATCAGTCTAGATAACTTGATCAGAGTGTGTTTTGATGTAGAATGTCATTACCGTCTTATTGCGAGTTGGCAGCGCGCCAGAAAGTTAATTAACATTGGGCGAGGTGTTTGCCAACAATGGATGCTCCTTTTCTATGTTCCTTCACATGAAATATAAAACAAGATAAAGGGCATAGTTCAGTTAAAATAAAGAATATAGAATGACAGAAGTACGAGAGCAGGACAAAACGATGTGTAAGATACTTAGAGCAATGCTTGGAGGAACTACGGAGCAATGCGTCAAACCGCGCGTGAAAATCGTGTTACTCTATGGTAAGATATCATTATATCGTGTGGGTTGCAAGGTCGATGACCGATCTCACTAACCCTTGTTGAGCCACTAAAGGCTTCCTTAATGGCTCATTATTGACTACACCAGTCACAGAAAAATAAAGGTACTTAGAAGGAGGATTATAGAAATAATTCGTCACTAGGTGGTGTAGGCGTTTTTCTATGGATTTGACAGGTTATTTTGAATGTTTTCTATGGATCATCGATGATGGGGTTGTGACATGTTGGCAGATGTCTCCCCTACTAAAATAAATTAGCAAGGTATCTATTCCGAGCGAAGCAAGGAGGTCCGAAATCTTTGACACCAGTAGATAGTATTCGGGATCAACGGCCTTCCGAAGCAAGGAATCATCAAACTTTTCCCTGTTCAACAAAGCCGACAACGACAGGCGACAGGTGACAATTCGACAATTTGACAAGTTTCTGTTCAACAAACAACACGGCGACAAATTTGTCATGGTGGAAAAACTGGGATTGTCACGACAAGTTGTCAAATTTCTGTTCAACAAACATTTTCTCGTGACAGGTGAGAAGTTGTCGTGAAAAACTTGACATATTTGTTTTGTTGAACAAAGAATTGTCGCGACAATTTGACAAACTTGTAGAATTGTCACAGAAATCCGACATACGGTAGCGCTTTATGTCAGTAGGGTGTAAAGACAAAGTTAAGTGATAGAAAAATTTTATCGGATGGGAATTAAACACAGATAATGAATATTTAATATAAAAACCGTTTTTTTTATGTTACAATTGAGCACACGAAGAGGTGGGCCGCCTGATGGTAAGTGGTCACCACCGCCCATAGCACACACTTTCTTACTAATGGCATATTTTGACACTAATAAGACAGCAAAGCGCGTTGCTCACTTTGTGAAGTCTTTCCACAAAAACCCTACTACCTTCGAAACGTAATACGCTCCTAACATTTTTAAAAAAAGCAACCTATTTTCAAGAGGCGACAATTAACTGTCACCTGTCGTGACGTCACTACAAATTTGTCAATGTCAAGCCGACAATGGTTTCGATCGCCTGTCGAGCTTCGTTGAACGGAGTTACAATTCCAGAAATTCGACAGGTAAACCTGTCACAATTCGACATATTTGTAATTTTTTAGAACGGCACTTGTCGCGACAATTCGACAAATATGTCACTTTTTGACAAATTTGTCAAATCGTCAGCTTTGTTGAATAGAGCCCAGGTGATTCATGCGGTCGCACAAAGGGATTTTTGTTTGACAGTTTGCCCACCGGGACTCGAACCCTTAACCTCCGGATCGAGAACCGAGCCCTCTAACCTCTAGACCATATTTACAAGGTGGTCGTGGGATACGTGTCTCCCATCGCACATCCCGGGTATGGGCTAGCGCTTGCTATTGACGAGGAACGTAATATTGGGTCTTTATCTATGAAACTGCCTTTTTGTATGACAAATTTTAGGTAAACTCAATTTTCAGTTAACATTTTTGCATTTTTTTTAGAAAATAAAAATCCAATTTTTTTAAGCGTGATTGGGAAGGCATTACGCTTTCAGAAGCTTACATTTGATTTTCGAAAAATTATATCTGAAAAAAATATAACAAATCTAATGATTGACATTTAAGACGAAAAATATTCAAACCTTTAATTTTATATAACTTTATTTAATGCGTAAATAATTGATAACCTTGAAGTCAACTTTCAAATATAAGACTAATAGTTAGGGTGCTGGCTGCAATTTGGGTATATGATTTGCCCATGATTCATATTAATAGGGATGATAGATCAGCTCAATACGAATCGATTTGGTCCTTACAAGTTTTTCTGTACGTCGCTGCGTTTTTGAGTTTAAGCAAAAAAAAAAAATAAGATACTAAATAATGTTTTTTTGTCTGCCTTTGTGGCTCCTGTTTAAAATACTTCTGAAGATGTAGAAAATTGAAGAGGCAGACATGCAGGGCTCTGCATTATCACGGGACGAAGTAGTGAATTTTTGCATTTTGAAGCGCTGTAACTTTACAACTCAGGGCTATTATGGTGGCAGATCATTTTTCTGGGGTTTTATACATTGTATTTAATCAGATAGTCATAGTCTGCCAGGTTTATGTTTCATTGTCAAATATAAAAATAGTTTAAACTTAATTCCTCAAAAACGCGGGGGTGTAGATGTCCGCCAATATTTTTTGTATCTTCTAGAGGATGCTCCTTATCATCAGTCAAAGAGGCAGACATGAGCAAATCATATAGAAATTGTCCTTCATCACCCTTACTATAATAAAAAAATAAGTTTAAGAATTATAGGAATTATGATCTCATGGATCTGTGTAAAAATTTGGTAATTTCATAGTCATCATTTTTTTCATATCGTGTGGGTTGCAAGGTCGATGACCGACCTCACAAACCCTGGTGTCAGAGTTGTTGAGCCGCCAAAGGCCTCTGACATGGCTCATTAACGACTACATCCGTAGATAGTAGTCGGGACCAACGGCTTTACGTGCCTTCCGAAGCACGGAATCATCTAACTTTTCAGACAATCAGGTGATTCATCCTGCAATGTCCTAACCAAACTGGGGAGGTCGCACAAAGAGATCTTTGTTTTGACAGTGTCCCCACCGGTAATCGAACCCAGAACCTCCGGATCGAGAGCCGAGCGCTCTAACCACTACACCACGGTGGCTGTTTCATAATCATAGAGGCTGGCACAATTTCATAGTTGAAGACCTATTTACATCCAGTATCTTTCGCCAACTCTTTCGAAGTCATTTGGCACCCAAGTGGTAGATAATCGAAAGTAAATTAGGCAACCTAGCATTTCTTTTATAACTGTAGGAAGCCTAAATAGCTCAGGCAAAAACAAAACAATTACGTTCATCCGAACCCTTACGTTGTAGTTATTGGAATTGATCGAAATGATTAACCAATTAGTGCAAGCAATTGACTACAGAAATTATATTTGTATCAAAACAGGACGATCCTTATTCATTTTTAGTGAATGGATATTTTAACACAATTTAGATTTTAAGTGTGACAATACTCTGAACACATTTTTTATAAGAACAAAAACACGCTATTTATTACACGTAAAATTATTAAATTTTCAAAGCAATACCGGCCAATTTAAGCGTAACCCACCATATTTGCGTTAGATTCGTCTCAGTAATAGATTCTAAACTAATATGCCAAATCCATCTCTCATTTATTTGGATAGAGATAAAACCTTAAAAACAAGTTCCTTGTATTATGAGTCCTCTAATATTTGGTTAACTTTGGTTAGCAATACATTTTCTGTGAAAATTATAACCTGTTAGCTACTAAGATTCACAAAATACCCACTCATGTCCGAGGCCTTAGGAAGCTCAACAACTCTGACAGAGTTTGTAAGGTCGGTTATCGATCTATTAACCCATAAGATATGATGACAAATCAATACATCTCTGACTCTCGGACTACGAATGATTAAAATAGGGCACTTTGAGTACGCTACCCCAAAAACACGTATGTTTTTTGCCCAATTCCCTCGTTGTAATCTATACCGGCGATCTTGATTTATTCTGTAACGGCAGAAGTGTACTCTTTTACTTGACAGCCTAAAGATTTATTACCCTCATTTTTTTTTACACGAAGGTGAAGCACACTATATTCCTATCTCTAGCCATTCCGAGCGGAAAATACATACCAAGGAAAAGAGGGGACTAAGTACTGAACCTTGAGACGAACTTTTTTCGTTTTCATTGAGAAACGTATGTTTTTGGTAAAATGTAATCTTTACTTTACTGTAATCTTTTTGACAAGCCCGTTGGTGTGGTTGGTAGTGAACCTGCCTTTCACGCCGTAGGCCGCGGGTTCGATCCACGCCCAAGGCAAACATTTGTGTGATGAACACGAGTGTTTGTTCTGTGTCTGGGTGTTATTTATCTATTTATGTATGTATATCAGTCTCCGATACCCATACTACAGGCTTTGCCTAGTTTGGAATCAGATGACCTTGTGTGAAATGTCGCCCAATATTCAATATTTATTTATAAATTTTGGGGAAAACTGCTTGGAGACAACCTAACAACCTAATAACATTTGGTCAAAGTTTCTCACAAATGTAAATTAATATTAAATTAGTTAATATTATCTTCTTTATTCAGCGTGATAATGAAATGTCTGAATGTACTTGTAGTATGGTACTTAAGGCACTAAACAACTTTCTCCAAGAAACCGGTTGAAAAACGAAAACTATTTTTTGGTTTCCATTGCGCCGTCAATACTAGAATTTGTATGGGACGACAAAAAAAAATTAAATTTTCGACCTATTTTTCTTGGGGAAAGTTGTTCAGTTTCGTGTCCTATGTACCATTATCAAGCTGTAGAATTCCTTCTATAAAACACACAATAAAATAATTTTAGTTCAATTGCCCTGAAAAGCCACAGACAAATAGTTTTTTTTTCGAAGGTGGGGAACATATTACGAACGATATCATGACGAAATATGTTTGTGCGATTTCTAGAGAATTACTGCGCGAGTGTATTAAGTTGTATTTTTCCTTGCGTCAGGGTTATTTATCTTTGCGACACATGCTAGGAAAAGTAATATTTCTAGGTTGTCGTAATCATATCTCGTATTGAGATAATTCTTTTGCAGTTCATTTCTTGCTATTATGTTTTGTTGCTAGGGTTTCTCAAGGTTGTACATTTATTAACATGAATATTGATAATCGAATAAATATAATTAGAATTAAATCAGGGTACTCGGAAATTCATAAAATGGGAACCTTATAGCATGGTCCCATAGTTTCCAGAAAAATCGAAAATATGATTTCATCTCCTTCTTGTTGTATCGACAGAAAATCGAATTACATAAAACTAGCCCAATGTTCGTTCAGCTAAGAGTAAAGCGTTTTCAATAGTTAGCCTTCATTCGTGCAGGTGTTAGGGCTCATGGGGCAGGATATAGGGTGTGCCATTCACTGCGGAGAGTCACAGCACTCTTTTTAGGGTTCCGTACCTCAAAAGAAAAAAACGGAACCCTTATAGGATCACTTTGTTGTCCGTCTGTCTGTCTGTCTGTCTGTCTGTCTGTCTGTCAAGACCCTTTATCTCACGAACGGGTAAAGGTATCAGGTTGAAATTAATACCATATATTAGGATCCATGAACCACACAAGATCTGATAATTTAAATTTTTTACAATGACGCAATCAAAAGATATGGCATTTTATGTCCTCATCTCCATACATTTATTCAAAAATGCAAAACCTACAGGGTACTTCCCGTTGACCTAAAATTATGAAATTTGGCAAGAAGCTAGGTCTCACAGTACAAATGATGGGAAAAGTCTGAAATCATTAAATATTACAACTTTTCTCACAACTAATGGTAACCAATTGTGGTGAGCTCCCGTTTCAAGAACATTCATATAAGAGAGGGGTCAAGTTGGATGGTCGCTGAGGCGATTTTTGTTTAAGTTCTATTTAAAAACGGGAACACTTACAAACTTGAAAATTGGTACCTTTATAGTGCATAAGCTATAAAATAACAACAAATAATTAAATTTGGTCAAGCGCGTGTCGGACTCAAAAAATCTAGCACATTAACTTACTGAAATTTCAACTAATACAATTATGTTTATGTGGTGGTACGGAACCCTCAGTGCGCGAGTCCGACTCGCACTTGGCCGGTTTTTTTTTATTGTCAATGGGCTTACTCTTGACCTCGATCTAGTCTAGGACAGAGATAAAGGTCGACAAAGAAACGAGCTTGCAAGATAGGTTACAACGTCGTAGTTCCTCCAAGGTTACAACCCATACGATTATGACTGACTTGATGTGCTGACAATAGTCAAAATTACCTCTCTTACTAACAAAAGGCAGAATTCGCTTGTTAGAACCATTTAGAACAGAGCGAACTCGCGATGTTTTACATTTTTCGCTCATTTTTATCAAAATCTGTTCCCATAATATTCATGATGAAGCAGCCATATGATAATGCATAATATATTGGAGAATTAATAAAAGTTTTAGCATCATAGATTAATGTTTACTTGAGATACAGAAAATAAAGTAACATTACATTAACACTTTTTGTAAAAAACTGCTCAAGTGAAGCGTATTTAGCTGTTATCAGCGTCTTAAAAAGCTATTAATGAAATGTTTGCTAGATACGAGTACTTTAAAAGGTACGCGTCATTTTTTTCGCTACCAATCCAGATTCATCGTAGATTCATCATACTCAAAGCATTGCAAAAATACAATCCAGATCTTTTTCTATTAAACTACAGCTTAAGTTTCTACTAAGTTTCGAAATCCGAGAGTGCTTAAAGATAAACTTTTATACTTACAAAGTCACTGAACAATAAATAAAAACTGCGAACGAGTTTCTGCGGAGACCAAACAGAGAAACAATTTTACCGCCCAAGAATTTTTATTACAAAGTACTACACAAGGTGTTTCAAAAAATATGCTTTAATGTTGTTTATCTGCCCATTAAACTGAACAACTTTTGTCCTTAATTTATAACACGCGCTTTTAGGTCGAAATATGAAAAAAGTCGCCCTTACCATAGAGGAAAGATCTATGTCCTTACATACAAACTTGACCTGTTTGTATGATTTATTTTGGTACTTCGAAACGGTGTTTTGAAAAAGTTGATCGTTTGGATGATTAACACCTACAAGCTTTTGTGTTTTCTATGACATGTTGTATGAAAACTTATCAATTTCAATTCACTGAAAAAAAATTATAATATTTCTCAAAACAGAACAACTTTCGTGAAAAATATACTTCTAAATATAATATACTTAATTTTTTTTAATTTCCCAAGAATATTATTAGAATATTTCTTTGGGAAAGTAGTACAGTTTTTGTTGACTGAGCACGCCCTTTCAGTTTTCGGTACACTGTCCGTTATACCCAGTATACTTTCCTGTAACGACCTTGCGTCGTCAATAGATGGTTTTGTAAGTAAAGCCCAAATTTGTTTTTGTAGTTCAGTTCTGAATAAAATATTAAATTTTTGCATCACTAAAAACATAACCCTGTATACGAGTATTAAAGCGATCGCTTCGATAGCTTGAGGTTTTTTCCGGCTTACGATGAACTTTCTTAAAGAGCTTTATCGATTGCTTTGAAATTGCTTGGCATGGTAAATCTGGAAAAATGAATATAAACCTAAATAAAGGCTGCAAGAAAAAAAAAATGTGATTATTTTATTTTGCAACATGTTGTACCTACTCATGAAACTGATCAATTTTCCCAAAGCACCATAGGTCAAAATACATTTTATTTTTATTTCCTAGATTGATTGAGATAGACTGGCATGAATTGTCTATCTGGGCCAGCTAGTTTCTTTCCAAAATAAGCAAGAGAAAGAAGTGGTGACGCTATTTTTTATTGGACCGAACTCCATACATTTTTGCCCATACTCCTTTATTGTAATCTATAATATACCTAATTATAATCTGCTAGGTTATATTTTAAACACTTTGTGCTTACAAAAATCTGAAAACTTTTGTTGTATAGATTATTATTTATTAGGAACCTTAAATATCTAATTGTGTTTATCGCGTGCCTTTTTTCATTTATCTTTGCAATGTGTGCGGAGTTGAAGTCACCCGCATAACACTTTACATTACGTATCACTCAATACTAAGTTTTAACTCACTTTTTCCTTGTTTTAAGCTAAGTATGTTTCTTACTTTAGCCTTCGATAAGCCTATTTGTTATTTCTCTGCGAGAAATGTTTATAGACGTAGTGTTAAGTCTTTTTTTACATTTCCACTAGCATAATATCTCATGTACATTACTGTTCTGTTTTTTCTCCAAATAAATAAAATAAAATAAAATTATGGTCTCTTTGAATTTGTCGCACTATAATAGCTTAATAGCTGAATAGATTAGCTACTGAGCAACTACTCGTGTAGTCTGTACAAGCGCTAAAGTAAACGAATAACATACCTACGCCATTCTTTCAGTCATCATGACATCCCATGAAATGTCCACTACAGGACAAGGAAATCCCACCAAAATTCCAGCTTTTGCTGAAACAATGTGGAGGAGAAGTACCATAGTCACCACGCTTGTTAGCGTTTTGGCTGGCACCATGGAACGCGGTTGTTGGTGAATAAGATGATACGATACAGAGAAGGATGCTGCTGCCCTTCCTCTGGTTCATTAACCCTTAGTCGCCTCATACGACAACCACGGGTAGAGATGGTTTAGTACTATTCTTTTCCTGCACCACACTGGTCCATTCTTTTAGTAAAAATCTGAAAAGCCAAAAAAGTATCGCAATAACAAGCTGCTTGTAATCCGTCTCTTCTTAAAAGAAATTCAAATTACACAGTCTTTGTTTATCATCAAAGGAAAAGATAGATTTAAAAATCCATTTCCAAGTTATCCAAAACGAAGCGAATACCTCGGGCAATTTTTTTATATCCATATTCAGCATTTCACGAGTCGTGGGGCCTCAAGGTAAAGAAATACATACGGTCAAGGAGAATGACAACTATTATTTTGCTAATTACGAATACTGGCTGTCAGGAGGCGTTTTTAAAAAACTAAACGGTCTTTGAATTTTAAAAGACTTTATTAAATGTTCTGCAATTAGAACTTAAACTAGACTTAACTTAGAAAATGATCAAGATCGATCTTAGACTAATGTCCTTTCACTACCGCGGTTGGAGCATTAAAGGCGACTGACCACTCGCGAAACACCGCACATTGACACGTCACTTGCAAAGTCAGCAGATTCCAGGATCAGGCGATCATTATTTGGAAGACAAGGAGATTGGGCAATGTAGCCGGGTTCGGACTCGTAACATGCTGCATAAAAGTTTATAAATACTTAAAATAATTTTGAAAGTTGTAAAAGAAACATATTCATTGATTGCGCATTCTTATGAAATTGTGTAGTTCGCAAAGTTTTGTGCAACTTTTATTTTAGTCAAGTCAAAAGAAGAATCCGTTCATTGATGCTGATACTTCCATGTTTGTATTTACGATGAATATTAACGCAGTTTCAACATTTAACAAATTCATTGTTTTTAATTATAGTTTATCCATCTTAAGAATGCAGTGAGTCATCACTTTCCGCCGCTGGTAGCCAGGTCCCGTAACCAATCAGGTCGCTTAAAATTATAAAGTCAAATGCACACTAACTGAAGGCAAACCATCGAAAGAAGAACAAAACGTAAATAAAGTTTTTTTTTGCATTTTAACTCCATTGTGAATACACCTTTACCCTGCATTTGCATTCATGGCTTACTGACTTCATAACGCGGACGTATAGTGTTTCAAAATGTATTACCATTTTATTCTTATTCTATCCTTAGATTTTATTCACTATCTATACTGAAGATTGTGTTTCACCGTCGCGACAGTAAAATATACTTAAAAGATAGGTTGGCAAACACAAAACACTATGAACATCTTATCTCATAAGAGCCATATTTACTAAACTACAGCGTAAATTTTTATTGGTTTTGCTCCATAAAGAGCAACTTTACCTCAGATTTTTTTTCCACTGGTCTTCGGGAGTAAAACCGATGAAAATTCACGCTGTATATTTTTGATGGAACAGATTATTCGGAAAGACCGTGTTTTTTATTCATTTCGATTATATTATTTAGGGAAAAGTGGTTCAGTTTCGTTGGCTAACCATGCTGTTTTACCCAAAATTTTACAAAGTCAATTCGATCAACCGTGTGTCAGAAATAAAACTCAATAGCACAGTGGGTGTGACCGTTTTATTCTGCCATTTCCTTCTCTCGGCAATTCGGCGACTCGCAGCCCTACACCGAAGGGGAAGCGCCCAGATGTCGTCCGTACAAATTATTTACTACCCTTCCTTTGTCAAGGCCTGCATCTCCATATTGTTATTGTGAAAGTATTGCCAGGCAGTGCAGGTATTTTATTGTCGCGGATTTCGGGAGAAGTTTGATGCATTTTGTTAGGTTGTCTGGATGACATATTTTACACGTATGTGTAAGGAATATCAAACACATACAAATGTGTTAGGTTACCTACACATAAATTTGCATTTGCAAGAAGAAATCACAATCACGTTAAAGTTATCAAAAAGGAAACATGGTATTAAAGTGTAGTCTAGACTCATCATCATGGAGTGCTATCTTCGAAATGAAGTTTGGAGGTCAGCAATCAGTATTCGTCGCGGCATTGCGCCACCCTCTTCAACTCTTGGTAGTGTAATCCGGTCCAGTCCCTTATGTCATCGTACCATTTCCGTCTCGGCCTTCCTGGTGGCCTTCTACCCGGTATCTTGCCTTCAAGAACTGTCCGCAGGAATTTAAATGCGGAGCCTCTTTGCAAGTGCCCAAAGAAGGCCACTTTCCTTCTGGCAATGGTCAACAACAGCTCGGGCTTGCGCTGCTTCACTCGTTGCACGACTTTGGCGTTGGATGTAAAACGAGTCCACGGTATCTTAAATATTCTACGCAGAACCCACATTTCAAACGCTTGCAGTCTCTTACATGTGTCCTTTCTTAGCACCCACGCTTCGCATCCGTATAAGAGAGTGGACCAAACGTAACATTTTATGACGCGGTATCTTAATGTGAATGGGATTTTAGGGTCACATAAAGCTTTGAACATTTGGAGTCTAGACTAGACAACAATATTACATTAATAGATTGATATACAGTGACTTTAATAGATAACATGATTTGAATTTTATTCTTTATTGTTAGTATTTGCTATGGTCAGCTGAGTTTTTGTTATCTCACACTGTACAGTGATGAGCAATAATATAGAAACACGACAAATATTAAAAATTTTGTTACACTATTTAAAACACATTTTTGAGTAATAGTCTCCAATTTTCATGAGTGTACATAGTTTTGGAAAAACTGCAAATTTGTATATATTGGTGCTCGTGACTGTACGTGCTCATTTTTGGACAACAATCTGGATCGAGGTGTTAAGTAGTTTGTCTAATCATAATGTGATGTTCATAGTTTTTGTACGGTCCGCATACCGACACATTTAGTTACCTGCTTTTTTTTTGTACACGACCTACAGTACACGATCACCATTTATTCCACGTGCACTGATTGTATCAACTTTTTACATCCAATATACGTCGATTCATTCGATTCATTCAGGGAGCTCCCTCCAGAATTCTAGCTTTTGCTTTTTTACAAAGTAGAAAATCGCAAAATTTCACAACCACAGGCAGGATTCGAACCTGCGTCTTCTCCGTCAGTACCGGAGACGCTTTACCAACTAGGTTACCGTGGTCCTGCCTGATATTGTGAAATTTGCGATCACTATACGCATTCCAACGTTGCGTTAGTGCTGCCACCTAGTAAGCATTAGCTGTACTAATGTTGGTACTGCTACCTAGTAAGCATGAACTGTACTAGCCCAACTAGTCCATTATTGCAAATAGAATTCAAGTCGAAAATTGGTAACACTACGTATAATTGAAAATGTTTTTTTTTTCACAACATCAGGCAGGTAGCCTAGTTGGTAAAGCGTCTCCGGTACTGACGGAGAAGACGCAGGTTCGAATCCTGCCTGTGGTTGTGAAATTTTGCGATTTTCTACTTTGTAGATTTATCCGAAACTGGAGGTGTTAAAATAAAATCATTTTGCTTTTTTAATATCAATTATCAGGAGTCATCAATTGTGGTTTACTTTAAACAATATTCCAGCATAGCATCAAAAGTGTATGTGAATCATTCAAATCCGAGTTCAAATCCATACAGTTTCAATCAATAAATAACCTTGTAGTACAAAATAAAGGGTACCACCCTATCTCGTTACTTGTTATGTTCGTCTTATCAATAAATAAATAAGCTTGTAAGTCAAAATTAAGTGTACTAACCCATTTCTCACCATGAGTGTTATAAAAAACTACTAAGAGATGGTAAACGTACTACGTTTCACTACGATCACCACCAGCCACCGCGAGTTAGCACAATGGTGCTAGGCGCAACATTAAAAACGTGGTGGCTATGAAAATTTTGCTAAAAATCTCTGGAGGGAGCATCCAGTCCTAGAGAGGATTAAATAAAAATATGGGACGATATGAGAGGTTAAATTGGAAAAAAACCGGCCAAGTGCGAGTTGGACTCGCGCACCGACGGTTCCGTACCACTAAGGTAAAAATACCGTCTAATTTATGAACGCGTAGTCATGCAGGAGTGAATTACAAACGCGTGAGTCCGACACGCTCTGGACCAGTTTTTATTATAAGTTATTATTTTATAGCTTATGCACTAGACATACCAATTTTCACGCCTGTAAGGGTTCCCATTTTTACGATAGAGCTAAAACAAAAATCAAGCAAAACTCGTTTATAAAACATGTTTTCAAAAAGGGAGCCCCCTTAACTTTTTTATTTTTAGTATTTGTTATTATGGCGGAAACAGAAATACATAATTTATAAAATTACAACTTTCTGCCTATTACGGTTCATGAGATACAGCCCGCTGACAGACAGACAGACAGACATCGGAGGCATATTAATAGGGTGCCGTTTTACACCCTTAGGGTACGGAACCCTTAAAAGTAAAAGTATAAAATTTACTTTCAAGTTGCGAGTGAATAGTCTCCTTTCCGTACTTTTTTTCTAACTAGAGAACCTGAATGAGTTTGTTAATTATCATGCAGGTAATAATTTTGTATTAAAAGCATTTAAATTAAGTTGTAATTCATAAATAAAAGAAAAATTATATACAAATTCTGTTTGCAACACTACCTATATTTAAATACTTAATTCTGAATACCACAGACTACAATTCAATTTCCTTAAAAACACAATCTTTAATCGAAGTCCTTTTCCAATAATTTTACGTGGAGAATGAAATATTCGAATGAATGAAATGAACGAGTCGGTCGTTTCACCGATAGTATCACGGAATGAACGATTTAAAGAATTCTTTTTAGCGAGATTCTAATAATAAATGTTTTTCTTTTTTATGTATTTTCTACGTGGTTGTTCAGTCAGAAAGACCCAATTATTATTTTATTGTAAATTGTGCCTTTGAATTACATTCTTTAGATTAGACGAAAATATAGTAAATAAATGGATATTATAAGTTTCGAAAGTTTTAAATTTGCATCTGGAAACGCGGTTAGTTTTCAACTAGGCATTTATTTTTGCGGCAAAGAGCTTAGGCAAAGAACGTAGAGTAGGAGATAAGTGATAATTTTTTTTTTTCAGAACTTAAACGGTACCATTTTTGACAACAAGGTTTTAATGGGGTTTTGGGCTACACAGAATACAGAAATCAATGTTGTCAAGCCGAAATCCTACTAATACACACAGAATTGTACTGTTTTTTTTAGAAATAAAGATAGATTGATTGATAGTACAAAAAGAAAAAAAATAAACTAGGCTAAATTGCGGTGGGAGGTTTCTTGTTTTAAAAGTGTTCTTTAAGTCCCCCTGAACAGAAAAAATTCTCCGTTCATTCCATGTACGCTCCCTTCCCACCCTCAAAGAGGCGTGATGTTATGTATATGTATGTAATTATTCACTATTATTCTCATTTTGCCTCCGTAAGGGTCGGTAAAGACGCAGACCTTCGCTGGTACGGTCACGTCATGAGAAGACCGGACGAAAACATGACCAAAAAGATATAGCTTGAACCGGGACCAAAAAGCCGCGGCAGACCCCGACTCACATAAATGTCAGTTATAAAAAAGTACCTCGCTACGTGATGACCCAGAACCGAGGCCTCTGGCGAGAGAATATTGGGAAAGCCGACCCCAGCTAAAAATGGGACAAGGCCGGAAGAAGAAGAAGAAGAGTCGGTATAGACAGCGTATCTTATGCTGCGTAATAGCGTTAGACACGCGGTTCAACATACGCTCAATTTGGCCGTAGCTGGAGTTTTGGATACATGAGTGCGATGACTCGCAACATGCTGTGAACGGTGTATCAACCAAATTGTATGAAACGCAACGTGGGCCAACCCTTCATAATGTGCCACACGTTAAGTCTTGTAGTGTTAGGGCTTTTGTGCAAAGTCCGTCTGGGGTAGCACCACCCCCTCGTCTTTTTCTGCCGTAAGGCAGCAGTGTTTGCACTGCTATGTCCCGGTTCGAAGGGTAAGGGAGCCAGTGAAATAACCGGCACATGACACATACCACCTTAGTTTTCAAAGTGAGCAACGCACTTAGCTGTCTTATTAGTGTCAAAATATGCCATTAATGAGACAGTGGGTGCTGTGGGCGGTGGTTACCACTTACCATCAGGTGGCCCACATGCTCGTTTGCTCACTTGTAACATAAAAAAGTTTAGGCTGCCAAACATCAACAATATTTATTTACAGAATTTCCAACTGGCACAAACAAACCTCAACATTCACCAACTTTACTATCCTTATCGCTTACACTCGGCAACAAAAACAGTGCCATACATTACTGGCTGAGCATTTCCCTAGGAGGGCAATAAGGCGATAGGACGGTTAAAAGGGTTCGGTTATCGTATGACGATATCTCAACGCGCATCAAAACAAACGCAACCATGAATGCGAGATGAGAATTGTAACCTGGAAGCGTTTTGGAGACTACGCTGTTTGTCCACGCTGCCGTCACCGGAAAAATACCGTGTCGTGTGGGTTGCATGGTCGATCACCGACCTCACAAACCATAGAGGTATTTTTGAAGTAGCAAAGTTACCAAACCCTAAACCAGCACATTATAATGTCCAACTTATAATTAAAAGGTATGAACTAATTAAAACATCTCTGTTCAAAGATAAAATGACTTATTTCGCTGACGTTTTAACAGTCAAAATATGTAGGATAAAAGAATGTTCTCCCAAACTTAAGACAAAGGAGTAAATTCTCGGGAACTCCTCAAAAGTTAGACACTTCTGAATTGACTCTGACTTTTCTTTGTTTGGTCGGCAGCTGAAGGCATTTTAAATTTGGATTTTTAAGTAATTTCTAAAACTTCTTAACGATACAATGTTAAATTCTTCTCTATCAATAGAGAGGAGAAGATTGTAAACGTCAATTTTATGTCACTTTATCGATATTCTCTGACAAAAGTGAAAAATAAAACTACTTATAAAGACGCGCTTTCGTTTCGTTTTTCCTTGTTCTAAGTTTATACAGCCAGTGCCGGTTAACAATCAGCTGACGTTCTAAATTCAAATTATTCTGCGCGTTCGCAATGTTTTGACGTTTCTCATCACTTCATATCGATCGATCGTTTTTGGATTGATAAATCTATTATTTAATTTATAAATATTTGCAGGCACCAGGAATTGGTAAGTGCTCATTTATCCCTTCGTTTATCTTTATATATTTAATTTATTAGGAAAATTAGCAAAATTGTCTGTGATCTCTAAACCTTGTGTATAATTTCAGGTGTCTAAATACCTGTAATATATCAAATATATAACTGTAAGTACAACTATCTCCTTCTTTGATCCTGATCTCTCTGCCACGTCTCCGTCACTGCAACTTCTGAGCCTTTCGAACCCACGAACATCCCCTGGCGTGACTTTCCACCGTTCTGTCACAAACTTTGTCGTCACCGTTACCAGCCCTATGCTGAAAAGATACCTTGCTTTTTCAAAATAATGGGTGTAAGGGCATAATCAGGCGACTTAACTGAAAAACTTTCATGAATAAAACTTTCAGGAAATGAGAATAAAAATCGGCCTCCTCATAGAAAATTGCAAACTTGATTAGACAGTATGGAGAAGCAGTTTTTTTTATTTCCTAAAAGTTTTATTCGCTGAAAGTTGTTCAGTTACGCTAACTGATCATGCTCTTTCAGTATTTGGAAGGCTGTCCCTCACAACCTGTATATGTGCGTTTTGGCATGGAAAATATAACTGTATTTTTATTATCATTATCTACACTTAAAAAAGAGGTGTTTCTTTGAGGTTCAAAAACTCTGACAAGACGTTAAGCCACTGGTATAAAAATTATATATAAGAGAAGGTCACACCTTCCTGAATTCAGAAAGTAATTCGGCATACATTGCTGGTTGTAATAAGGATATGGGAATTAACAAAACCAAGCCGCCCAGCAATGTATGCCGAATCAATCTTTGTATTTACGAAGATGTGATTGTGCCTTCAGGCTACAATTTATTGTTTACCTCTAAACCTAAAATAAATAGAAAAAAGAACTTAATAACTTTATTGCTACCCTCATCATTGGACAAAAACGACGAAACCCATCAAAAGATAAGATAAGAATTTTTGTCCCTTTCCTATTCCGTTCTGACCCTTTCAACTACATCAATAAAGAAGGTTTTAAAAGCCGTCGGGAACGTGAAAGTCACGAAACATTGGTATTGCCTGAGGGTTTAATATACGGAGCTATTGCAAGTGCTATGTGAACTAAAAATTTTGATACATGTATGCAAAGGGTTAGTAAAACGACGCAAATATTTTTAAATTGTAACTGAAATTATAGAGCTGAACAGTGTTTTGTAGAAAGTGAACATTGTTTTGAAAATATTGTTCGTCGTTTCGAACCCACAAAATAGCCACAGAATACTGCAAGATGTCACCCACATTTAGTTGGTATTCCACCCTTTCGAACAAAGCGCTTCGAAACACCTTTTGTAATACAGGGTTTTTTTTGGACTGGCCAAATTTTAGTATGTTACTCTGTACACGAATCTGAACAACTTTCCAAAAGGAACCCATGGGTCGAAAAACAAGAATTTTTTTTACGCATCCCATACAAATCCCACTATTGCCGACACAAGATTTGTTTAGGAGGAGTAAAAATTTTTCTCATTTCTCAACCCATGTTCCTTTGGAAAAGTTGTTCAGATACATGTTCTGAGCATAATACTAAAATTTGGCCAGGGGTCCAAAATTAACCTTGTATAGATTAGATGACTATATCAATGACAAAGAGGTATGCTGCTCAGATATTCCAGCGAAACAAGAAACACATTGTAAAAAGCCGACTCTTAAAGTAGTTGCTGCAGTGTTTTCTTGTCGTTTCTTTTTTGCTGCCATAGCACGATCCGAAACGGTGTAGACTCGCTACACCGCTATTTGCATTGTATTTTGCATGACATTCAATAAGTATTCTATAAAGAATCAACAGTGAATAAAAGTATCTGAATCTAATGCGCACAGCTGAGGAGTGGAATTATCTGCCTGCGTCTGTATTTCCGAGTTCATATAACCGGAATCAATGCAATATATGAGTGAATACGCTTATTTTGTGGAAGCTTATTCCATCGTAGACCTAATTTTTGTCCGCAGGTCAAGAGTTAGCCCATTGACATTTAAAAAAAAATGTATAATGGGTACAGCGAAGGAGTGGAATTTTCTGCCTGCGTCTGTGTTCCCGAGTTCATATAACTTACCTATACTTTCGTGATTTACCACGCATTTATTCTAGTGATGAGTGACATTTTCAAGATTCAAGACGTTTAGAGAATTCAAGACGTTCTGAATAAAGGCCAGGTTAAAAGTACCCTAAACCGACGAGCATGTATGAAAGGATTGATGAAGGTTCAGGAAGCAAGGGAAGTATGTCAAGATCGTAGCAGGTGGAGAACTGTGGTCTCTGCCTACCCCAACGGGAACAAGGCGTGATGTTATGTATGTATGTATGAGTGACATCGTCGATTATTATGAAGTAAGCTTGATAAATTAAAAACTCTTTACCCTTTCACACTGCTTATAAGGTTCTCTTGTCAAGAGCTTTTTTGTGACGAAGTTACAACTGCTATAAAAGACTTGTAAAGTAGTTTATTGTTTGTTATCTATAATGTCCATCAAAGGCTAGAATTGAACTGTGGTCAAAAAGGTACCCCCTCGAAAGCTCGTATAATTATCCCCATTGCCGAAAATCTTCCACCAGGACATGGTCTTCCGTGGCCTACATGGAAGTCACTTGATAGACTGCGGTCGGGCGCGGGTAGGTGCAGATAACTCAAGAAGAGGTGGAGCTTCTCTGATAACGACAAGTGTGAGTGTGGCGTTTTCGGCAAGTGTGTCATAGATGTATGACACTCTTGCTTTCGTGCCCTACCTTTTTGAGGAAATGGAATGAAATGAAATGAAACGAAATGAAAAGAAACGAAACGAAACAAAACTAAACTAAACGAAACGAAATGAAATCTATTTATTGCTTTAAATGTAGTTTATAAGATGGCTAGGTTTGAAAGTGTTTCACACATTTAGTCACAGTCGTTGACATGCAATATTAAAGGTTACAAAATTTATGATAATAAAAAAAATTAAAGATACAAAATACTTATGTCAAAATTTTTTAAAAAATCACTTAAAGTATAAAAACATTTATTCAACAGCCATGTCCGTAGTTTTGTAGAGAGGGGTTTTCAAAATTCTCAAATGTGGCTACATCAATTATATCAAGCTACATTTTATAAGTTACTATAAAATAATTTGCTATTGATACGAAAAGAAGAAGAAGCTATAATGTTATTAGAATGCGTAAAACGGCTAGAATGGAAATCAATAACGCTGTAAGCCTCCAAGTCCGCAGCCTTTCTCTCACCACTCAGTTTCTGGTAAGAATATAGATAGATGTTGAGAGGTTGGGGATGTTGAAATAGTAAACATTTTACGAATTTCGATAAATTCTTGGTACAATATTCATGCGGCTTTTTCTAATCACCAGAAGTTAGCGGCTAGGACCAAGACTGTTTGCATATCACGTTCGACACGAGCCTTTTGAAGCACTAGTGACTAAGCACTAGTGACTATTACATATTACTTACTATTCGCAGTCATCCAATTTTAAGGATCGGAAAGAATAAACAACCGTACAATCGAGCGCAGATGTATCGAAAAATGGAACTCATCTATAAAATATGAATGTAATCGTTTATTATGTGGTTTATTATCCCGGTACATCCATAAACAAGACAGTTTTAATCTTATTATTGATAGGGAAATCGATTTTTTGGGTATTTTAGGCTAAGGGTGGGAGGTATATTTTGTTCAGCCTCCCTGGATACCGCTCTTTTTATACAAGGTCCTTTAGACCCCAAACCGCGTACCCTGTAGTTATTATTTGTAATTTTAGTTCTTCATTATCTTTTGCCTGCCCTAAATCCAATTTGTTGGGGCTTGGGTCGGTCGCTTCAATTTCAACGATCACTTTTTACCTGACTGGGGCGAACCCAAAAAGATGGTTAAGTGTTTGACCTGTATGTATGTAATGTATGTAGGTATGTACGTCTGCCGTTTCTGTTTCCTCGTAACTACAGCGGCTGAACCAATTTTGATGAATGATACGTCGTAAAATCTTACTAGCACGATTGCCACTGGGTATATCAAACTTGTGAGTAAGGCGGATTTTCAGGGCCAAATTGTATAATTAGAATTTTTTTTTCTTCTGTACTTATAAAATGGGGTATCAAAATGAAGTGTTTTAAGAAGCAATCACGAAATTATATACAACTTTTAAGCAACTTTTAAAGGATTATTTGACGTTGCAAATTCGAAAACAAAAAGTAATTGATAATAGCGGGTCCTTGGGGCGGTGAGGCAAAGGAGTTTTTGAAGGAGATAGGACGATGTCTCAGAAACAGTGGAATTGATCCCCGCGCCGGTTCTTTCCTGGTTCAAAGGCTGGCAGTTGCCATACAGCGAGGAAACGCTGTAAGCGTAATGGCCAATGGCCACGTTTGGATCAGGGCAGATTCGGGACGGGACGTAAGCACAATAAGCTGTTTTTGTTTAGATATGGTTTTAACAATTGTAATTTGATTTATATTACCAAATAAATGATTATGAAAATTAATAATATGTTTTAAAAAATAAAAACCCGACTGTAGTTAAACAACTTGAATTTTATAAGATACTAGCTGTTGCCCGCGGCTTCGCTCGCGTGGATTTCGTATTTATGTTGTTACCGGTTCTCCGAAGCAATGAGATATTTTCCCGTCATTTCAGGGTAATTTTAAACTAAGGAAAAACAGGACTAACCCTGCGCAAATCAATGAGTATAATTCAAGATCCAGCTGAATTTTATATAATATCCATACGTTACTCATAAATTACTCAGAATGGAGGAACTTAGCAGCAGTATCCTAACAAATGTAAAGAGAGAGATGAGAGACACCTTTATGTAATATTTCAAAATAGAGCCAATTCGCAGAAGTAATTGAGAAAAACTAAAACCCTCTCCCTCTCTTTCCCTCTCCCCCTTCCTCTCCCCCTCCTCCTCCCTTTGTCTCTCCCCCTCTCCCTCCTCCCTCTCCTCCTGCCCCTTCCTCTCCCTCAACCCCTCCCTCCCCCTCACCCCCTCCCCCTCCCTATCTCCCTCCCTCTCCCCCTTCCCCTCCTTCTCTCTCTCCCTCTACCTGTACCTGTACCTCTCTACCTCTCTACCTCTCTACCTCTCTATCTCTCTACCTCTCTACCTCTCTACCTCTCTACCTCTCTACCTCTCTACCTCTCTACCTCTCTACCTCTCTACCTCTCTACCTCTCTACCTCTCTACCTCTCTACCTCTCTACATCTCTACCTCTCTACCTCTACCTCTCTACCTCTCCCTATCCCTGCCCCTATCCCTAACGCCAATTTAACCGCTATCCCTAACATAGAAACGTCACCCATATTTATTTTTAAGACATTTCAAACCTATCGCACCCCAACCCCATCCCCAGGGGATGATGGTATTTCACGTCCACCACGTTGGATTTCAAAGTTGTTGTAGCTTTCGTAATCAGCGACCCGATAAACCATACAAACGACACCCATATTGATTTTAAGACATTTCAAACCTATCGCACCACAATTCCATCTCCAGGGGGGTGATGGTATTTCACGTCCACCACGTTGGATTTCAAAATTGTTGTAGTTTTCGTAATCAGCGACCCGATAAACCATACAAACGACACCCATATTAACATTTCAACCCTATCGCACCCCAACCCCATCCCAAGGGAATGATAGTATTTAACGTCCACCACGTTGGATTTCAAAGATACCGACATTGGTTTTTAGACATTTTCACCCCATTTTCCTTTTTTAGGGGTTGAATTTGGGGTGGAATTTCAATAACAGTGATGAACGTTGCATAGAATTACATCATTAATGCCTAAATAATAAATTATGTGGATTTTACTTTAAAAATAAAGAATTTTCAACTTCATCCCCCTTTTCACCCTTAAGGGTGTCGAATTTTCAAAAACCCTGAGACACGTACATATTAATTTTTAGTCGTCAGCCTAAATACAAATTTTGATGATCCTAACTTCAAAATTGACGGATTTTCATACAAACTTTCATCCCCTATTTTACCCTCTTAGGGGTGGAATTTTGTAAATCCCTTTCTTAGTGTACCCTTAGGCTTTATAAGGAACCTACATGCCAAATTTGGAATCTCTAGACCCAGTGGTTTGGGCTGTGCGTTGATATGTCAGTCAGTCAGTCAGTCAGTCAGTCAGTCACCTTCTTCTTTTATATATATAGATTACAGGTGGGGACGAGAAAATATTCACTTACAACCACAAAACTTATTTCCGTTCCTGCCTGTGAATTCAAGTTCACCAAATCTTAAAGATCCTAGAGCTTGTTTTCCTTTGTTTTGCTGTCGTGCTTTGGGGACCTTTTTGAAGGCAACCAAAAAACAAAACCAAATTTTGCCATTGACTTGAAAAGAAAAAGAAGAAGATTACGCAGTTGGGTTTTTATTTTTTAACAATGCCTTCTCAATTTTCACACATTCAGAACATATTCAGAACTTTTTATTTAGGGATTTTAAGGTAGTACCAATGCTGGACAAAGACTCATCACTTAGCTTAAGGCGATCCGTTTTCCATACTAAATTCAAATGACTCGCATTCTTATGCGGGACATAAAATGCTGTTAAAAACTAGTGTTTACTGCTATTTTTAGTTAAAATTATCGCTGATTAATACAGAGATACAGCTAATGCACCTCATTCTCTCTCACAAAAAAGGGTTGGTTGAAAGAAATCTTTTATCGAGATGAGCCCGCCTTTGTAAATGTCCTGCTGTTTGTATCTTTCTGTGTAGCAATTGTGCAATAAATGTATGGTATTAAAATCGAACAAGGAACAGCTACAACATCGATGTAGAAAACAGTTCGTTTCTTAAAAAAATGCCGACAAAAATGTTGTTTTTGAAAAAGACCCTTTATTTTCTTGGCTCCGACATTTTGCGTCCATACCTAAACATGAGATCCCTTCATTTAGGTTACCTTAGCGATAAGGGATAGGGAAACCCTTAATTGGGATTTCCAGCCTGAGATTAAATGACTTTAGGTGTTAGTTTACATTTCTAGCAATATTGGGGTTTAAATAAATTTGTTGTATTTAGCAACACGTTCATCATAACATCCCATGAACCATCCACTACAGGACAGGGAGCTCCCTCCAGAATTCTAGCGCTTGCTGGAGAAATGTGGAGGGGATGGATGGATGGATGGATTGAAAATATATTTGGTAAAATAGGGGATGAAAGTTTGTATGAAAGTCCGCCAGTTTTAAAGTTAGGATCTTCAAATTTTGTATTTACGCTAACGACTTAAAAGTAATATTTACGTATCTCAGGGTTTTTGAAAATTCAACACCCTAAAGGGTGAAAAGGGGGATGAAGTTGAAAATCTTTTATTTTTAAAGTAAAATCCACATAATTTAATATTTAGGCATTCGGTTTGTAATTCTATGCAACGTTCATCACTGTTATTGAAATCCCACCCCAAATTCAACCCCCAAAAAGGGGAATGGGGTGAAAAAGTCTAAAAACCAATATGGGTATCGTTTGTATGGTTTATTGGGTCGCTGATTACGAAAACTAGAACAATTTTGAAATCCAACGTGGTGGACGTGAAATACCATCATGCCTTGGGGATGGGGTTGGGGTGCGTTAGAGTTGAAATGTCTAAAAATCAATATGGGTGTCATTGGTATGGTTTATCGGGTCGCTGATTACGAAAACTACAACAACTTTGAAATCCAACGTGGTGGACGTGAAATTGGGGTGCGATAGGGTTGAAATGTCTAAAAATCAATATGGGTGTCGTTTCTATGAAGATAGGGATAGCGGTTAAGATGGCATTAGGGGTAGGGATAGGAGAAGGGATAGGAATAGGGAAGGGAGAGGGAGTGGGAAGGGACAGGGAGAGGGAGAGGAAAAGGAAGGAGGAGAGGGAGGGGGAGGAGGGGGAGGGGGAGAGGGAGAGGGACAGATGGATGGGCGCACGGACAGACGACAGATAGACGGAAGGGTGGACGGATGGATGGTCAGATAGATAGAATCCCTCGCGGACGAAGTCGCGGGCAATAGCTAGTTTACTTTTAATCTTTCGTGGATCAAATATAACTTCATAGATATAATGTGAATACTAATGCCTTAAGACTACTCCCTGAATGACTTTGAGACTTCGTAACCACTTTTTACATTAAATATGCCATTTATCTCAACAGAAGATATGAGAAGTGATGTGGTTGGGGTAAAATTTTTAATTTGTATAACTAAAGAAAAATAGTCTAAAATGACCCTTATTTTGTCCATTTGTAACCATTTTAGTGCTATATTTTTTTATCAAAAATATATGAAAATTTATTGAAATTTTATGAAAATCTACATTATTAAAATAATGTTTAGTCTTTGTACTATTTTTGATATTTGCTAAATAATATACTTAAAAAAATATGTTTCTCTCATTTTTGTGAATTTCGTCGAATTTTGTCGTAAAAGCCACGTTGCAAGGTACGCTTATGTGAGCGTTATTGTCGTGTAAATGAAGTCTATTTTTGATGAACATGTAGCTGCTAATTTTGCAGGAATATTGCTCTTAATGCATCATGTGGAGTTGAGAGTCAAGTAACTTTCGTAGTCCTCCAAACCCTCACTGCCGCTCAAATCAATTGCGGGAAAAACACGATGGCATATTGTCACTTATGCATAATAATATGCCTTTAATGTTTACATAAATGGGTACAACACGATGGACGCCGAGGCAGAGGAAGGCCCAAGAAGCGGTGGAGAGATGATTTGGATGCTTTTATAGACCAGTGGCCCGCAGTCGCAACAAATAGGGAGGAATGGAAACGTATGGAGGAGGCCACAGAACAACGATAGGGCCACTCCGCCTACGCGCACTCCCCTCCATAGAAGCGAAGATAGTAAAAAAAATTGGTATATGTATGCGCTTATTTTGAATGCACATCATAAACACATTCGTTGCCATAGAGACGCTGTCACTGGTTTTTTGCATCTTACTCTCTCGCAATAATGGTACTATGTTTATCGCACTCAAATGATGCTAGTTGCAGAAAGCGTGTTAGTTTTAGTAAATGTTGACACCCAAGGGTGACACTGATTTGTATTGAATATAATAAAGAATTCGTCTCTAGATGCAGAGCAAGACGCATGCGCTTCAGAGCTCTGTGGAGGAGGCCTTGGCCCAGCAGTAGGACAGTCTAGCTAGTATAGTAAAAAAAAGTTACTGTTTGAAAATAAAGAATAAAGAATATAAAGAAAAAAGAATATATAAAGAAGAAAGAATTCGTCTCTAGATGCAGAGCAAGACGCATGCGCTTCAGAGCTCTGTGGAGGAGGCCTTGGCCCAGCAGTAGGACAGTCTAGCTAGGCTAGTAAAAAAAAGTTACTGTTTGAAAATAAAGCAGAATAAAAAGAAATTAATTTTTAGCTTAAAAATCACTATAATACACGTCATTGCCCAACGCACAAAAAACTTACAATATCGACGCACGTATCACCCCTCAGTTTCACTGATTGTGCCCTTGGGGTCACTGACCCTCTCCCTAAGGGCTGTCCACAAGACGCACCGCACCAGTCCTTACTGGTTTCGGGCAGATTACTCCCATCGGGGTGCGATGTGGATGCTCCCTTACATTGATTGATTGAGCAAAGACCAAATTTGGGTGTGCGGGATAGTGATATATTTTTGTTTTTGATAAATGAGTTTTAATTTGGATATTTTTTTACTATGTTGGTTAATTATTATTTCAAACTTGGAAAAATATTTAATTATAAAAAGTTAAGTGCTGTTTTGAATGTGGAAACTCAATACGAATAAATACTAGTCTGTAGTTAGGCGAATAATAAACTTTGTAAAATAGATAATGCTTTTGTAAATAAACATACTTAAAAAATATCATTGAAGAAGCAATTCGTCATCAACATCCAAAATCATCATCATAAAAGAGTGAAACAAATTTAAAACATTAATAAATAGAACAACACATAAAAAACATGAATTCATTGAACTCTACCAAATGTAATAAAAAAAAAAGTCGTCTCATTAACATTCAAAATTTGGCCTATTTAAACGCCATAATACTCGTACAAAACGAAATAAGTATGACGGAAACCGGAATAATGCAACAATTTCAAGGCCTAGTGTGCCATTGTAAGGGAAATGAGTTGTCAAGTGGGGTGCCACGTGGCAAAACGAATGCGGCGGCATGGGGCATAGTAATTTGCGTACAGTATGGTAGAAACAGACCAAAAATTGTGCTGTTTTATGAAATAAATTGATTGTGTCGTAAGAAATTGATTGTTTTTTTTTTCAACTAATATTGTGTTGTTACACTACTAGAAAATCTGGCTTATAATTAAATTATACGAAAAAAAGACATTATTTTTTATGTACATTTGACCTTTTTACTTAGTTTCTATAATTTACTATTTATTTTATTTATTTTATTTCTTTTTTTGGATTTTAATTGATGAAATAATTGATATTTTCTGTACATAAATTTGCACGCCGGATGCAAGGAATACTGTACTGGAATCTATTTAAGAACCTATTATTGTCATGTATTCTTGCAAATATAGTTAGTACATTACTGCAGCGGTCGAAAAAACGGGCATTGATGGACGAATCCGTTTTTTCGACCGCTGCAGTAATGTACTATATTTGCAAGAATACATGACAATAAAGATTCCGGTACAGTATTCCTTGCGTCCAGCGTGCAAATTTTTGTACAGAAAATATCAATTATTCCATCAATTAAAATGCTTGAATAGTGCTTTTCTCAAACAATGCGCGGATATTCAAATTCCTACATAAATTACTTACATTTTCAGTCTCTTCTCTTTTTGCCACTGAAAAACTTGCATGTTTTTTACCAGTACGGATACTTCGATTTTGTCCTAAGAAAGTTGTCAAAATAATGATTGAATTTCCAAGCATGTTTGAGACAAATAATATTTATTCTATTCCATTCTATTCTGTTATTAGTCACTTGGCCACTTCGAAATATGGCCACATAATTTTGATACACAGCCTGGAAATCTTCGCATTGGAAACTTAAGCATCTAAATTGCTTCAACGTATTATGAAGGACATGTGAAGGACAGTGCAGTGTCCTTTAATTTTTGCTTGCGGCACGGTTTCACCAACGCACCGCATAGTTTCTTTCTCATCAACATCTTCATATCGTATGGGTTGCTAGGTCGATGACCCACCTCTCAAGCCCTGGTGTTAGAGTTGTTGAGCCGCCAATGGCCTCTGACATGGCTCATTAACGACCTACATCGATAGATAATAGTCAAGACCAACTTTGAAACTATGTGTTGTAAAACATTCCAAAATAGGCTTTACAAAAGCCCCACCCTACTTACCCCACTTGACTTAGTCACGACAATTTGAAATTTTGCCCCTCGACTTTGGGCCCCATTTCCAATAATGATAAAAAAATTGCAATATAAATGGGTAATATTCTAAACCTATTCCAAATTTCAAGCATGAGTATTTGCTGAGATAAACAGGTGTGACAGACAGACAGACGAAGTCGCACCATAAGGGTTCCGTTTTATGCCATTTTGATTCGGAACCCTAAAAAATCGCTGGATTGTGCTGCTGATGCACACGCTGCTGCTGTTGCAAATGTCCATACAGGCAGCAGTGACACAATCAGATGAACTGTCCGCTACGTCTACAATTTTGCCCGATCGGACATATTAAAATGTGTTTGCTTTATTTACGCTCGCTCACGTCACAGAATAAAGTAATAATACTATCATATAGAACGACACTCTCCGCTCTCCTTGCGATCCACCCCGCACCCTCGTGCGCACCCACCCGCGCCATTCTCGTGGTGCTCCTAAGGGTCTTTTGTACTGAATGTGCAGGTCTACGCAATATTCCAATTTCAAAATTAAAATTCGCGCTCGTTCTATGTAGTTTATTGGGTGTGCTCATGTGCCAACTGCGTTCACTAACCATGAAGACAGCTTACTTTTTTGATTTCATTATTCTGTTACCCTACTAGCATGTCCGAGTAGTAATTACACCTTTGCACACCTTTGTATAAATTTGATAGTAGTGTAAAATATAATATCATAGTTTAGTTGGGGTTGTAATATTATGGTGTTGCACACCCTTGCGTGTTCATCTTGATCAAATGCAATGCTTTGTTATTTGATATTGTTGTAAATTTAATTTGGTTTGTAGTGAATATCAAATTCAGATTGTGAGGTTTCTTGTTTTTTAAATTGTCGGTTTTATTTACATAACCTTAATTTATTTATTTACATTAGTAATTTCACTAGCAAGGAAATGTCTTCCAGCAGACTTAGGAAAGCGTGGTTTGACTAGAAGATGCAGATAGAACGTGCACACAAACTACAAAGACCTAAACAAAATACTTATTTTTTTAGTTTTGCTCTGTATAATGTTATAATGTAAACCAAAAAGTAACCTAAAAATCAAATAAAGGTTATTTATTTAAATATACAATAGTCATCTTAAACAAATAACTTATAATTAAAATACAATAATGTATTAACAAGTCAAACAAACCGCCCCTTGACGTTCCCGGTGCAAGTGTCCATAATGCTCGCGGTATTACCTCGTTGAATGGCTATGGACAGTCTTTGTATGGTCAACCGCACGTCGGTAGAAACTTTTTCAACTCTATTTCCACGCCATGAGGTCCAAAAGTGTTTGTGAGCTGTTGAGTGTACCAGGAACGACTCGGAGCGGTATATATTGGATATTAAAATCTCTTAATGTCGACAAACAAACTGGTGCCATGGTGGGAAAATGGTTCTGTATGAATTTTAATTTTTGCGCTTTTTTCAAGAAAATCTCAAAAATAACTTTGAGAACAAATTTCTCAAGACATTTAACCTAGCTAGATCGATTTTTTGCTCCCCGAAAACCCCCGAAGTCAAATTTATCAAAATCGTTAGATCCGTTCTCGAGAAACCAATTACAAATATAGAAACTAATTTTATACAAATATAAAATTAATTTTGTATTTAATTTTAAGCTACTTACATTTGATTTTGAGTCAGCTTAGTTTTGTTTAACTGACTCTATACCAGAATCTCAAAACCTCTTTCTTTATCTTTATTGCTAGCTATTTTAGTTGTCAGCTAAACATTTATTTGAAACATGTTGATACAGTCGGTAACTTCAACCAAATTGACAACAAAATCCCCGAAATATCCATCAACAGAACGGTAACCATTTGAAGCGAACCCGTAAAGGGTTTGTGTACAATACGCTTTGTTCGGACGCAGTGAGCGCGAAAGGTCCTCACTATTTAGAACGGTCGGATAGCTAAACCTATCAGCAGTTTATTACTTCTATCTTCCTGTATATTCAATTATTATTATAATAAACTAACTAGGAGGCGTATGGAGAGAATAAGTTGGACTGAGATGGTGACAATCGAAGAGGTTTTACAAAGAATAAATGAGAAGAGAAGTATAACGGGTATTATAGAAAATTGCAAAGGAAAGATGATAGACCACCTAATACGACATGACAGATTTATTAACAACATCATGGAAGGAAATATATAAGGAAAACGTGGTAGAGGGAGGCCAAGGTTAAGTTACGTGTCACAAATTAAGAAGAAGATAGGCATCAGATCGTAAAAGGAGGTAAAAGAGGCGGCTCTGGACAGAAAAAGATACAGGGAGTTGCACAGTTAAACTGACAGGGATGCTGCACCGACAAGAGCCTAGCTCTTAAATTGAAGAAGAAGAAGAAGAAACGAACTATACTTAGTTCATGCAGAATATGTTTGCAAATCATCGGTAAAAAATATATTGTAAGGCTTTTTTGAAAAATAAAGGTTTCATTAAAATAATTATTTTCACTTCTCATGCTCGAAAAGTTATTGTTTATGCTGGGTATAGCCAAACCGTATTTTAAGCACTTGGACAAAAAAGTAATTTCTTCTTCTAAATTGACTTTCCAGTAAGTTACGAGTATACCATAAAACTAAGAAATAATCTCTCATTTCGTTATATACTTACAATATATTTATATTCGGAGTTTTTAATCCTATAAATGTTGTTTGTTAAGTATTGAACATTAGTAACAAAAATACTACTTTTCTAAACTACTTTTACGTTTTGTTTCCTCGCAATCAAAGTGAAAATCAGAGATTATAACTCGACCATAAAACACTTTATATCCGCGGCTTAATTATTCGCACGCATTCGAATACGTACCTAAGCCTTGTATAAAAGTTATGTTTTATGCACTTGCTGTAAAAACTACTATTATTTATTATAATTAAGAGCATTTTGATCCTTGGGCCTAATTCTGTCAGTTGTTTTCACTTCCACTTTCAAGAAAAGTGATTTTGCCGTGTTGTTAATAAATATAAGCAATAATCTTCATTTAGAACACAACCTGAAGTAGAAAGAAATAACCCATTACTCCAAGTTTTTAAGTATAATATTTGGCTACTTTTACCTTGCTTTAGGGCTCCCGCACACGACCGAGAATCGGTGGCCGATTATCGCCCAGGACAAGGACGGAAGATCCAGGTGATAACACGTCAGAGCGGGATGCCGACAAAAAATCGGCCACCGATTCTCGGTCGTGTGCGGGAGCCCTTACCGTATGCAAGTTCAAACAGCTACATTGGAAGTGCCAGCCTATTTCCGGTAGGATTCCACCATTTCACGGTAACAGTGTTGGAATAATTTGTGGGTGGAATTCTCTGAACCGGTTTATGTGTTTGACGCCTACCTGTATGTGTTTTCTTGTAAAGTGCGAGTATGTGAAGTGAGGCATGGAATGTGAAGAGTTACTTTACTTAGCTACACTGGATAAACAAATACTTATTATAGTATTAGAGGAAAAAGCTTTGTTGAAAAGAATAAATATCATGAAAATATCAATGTTTACGATGTTTTTTTATTACGTTATTTAAATATCTTACAGCCTAGTTAACCATATCAAGACTGGCAATCCCCATACTATAAAACCTACCCCGGAAAAGCATAAAACTCATTAAAACTAGATGGCGCTTTCAAATAACCTGAAAAGTAATTATAAACTACCGACTTTTCTGCTAAAAAATCATTCAAAATTTCAACATAGTTTCAATACAAAGAAACGCTAACACTGAAATTTGGTATGTTTTTTAAGCGGAATACTCGATAAATCGTAATAACTTCTCAGGCTGTTTATTAGCGCCATCTAGTTTTATGCCTTTCCGGAATACGATTTCTGTAAGGGGATTGACAGTCCTATATAGAATATCTTTGTAAAATTCTATAGGCCAATGAAAAACTACCACAGAACAACAGAATGTTCTAGTCACTGGAGGGCAAAATTACATGAATATACAAGATTTAGTTTAAAACAAGAGTAGGTTCTCTGCTTATAAGTGTTCTTATTAGTTCGAGTGCTGCCACAAGATAGGTCAAAACGATGGTAATTGTTTAAAATAATTATTACTTAATTACTATTTTATATTTCTTGTTTTTTTTTTATATAATTATTTACTTACTTTGCATTATAAAGTGTACCGATAAGCTGTTTCGCCTCTTCTCGAGGCGAAACAGCTTATCAGCTTCAGTGTTTGTTATTTGTGAGCCTAATCAATAAACCGCTTTTACACCTTACTAAATTCAGAGACTAGTTTGGCATACATTGTTGGTTGAATTAATAATAGTGGAATTAGCAGAACCAAGCTTCCCATCAATGTATGCCGAGTTAGTCTTTAGATTTAGGAAGATGTGATAGTGGCTTTAACCTCATAACTATAAAAATTAAACAGTGCTCTATCAAATACGTACAAATCTTTGGCTTGACTGACTTTATCATGAAGATAATAAAATCAAAACTGTAATCAAGCAGAAATTATGTAAGAAGGGTTATTATAAAATATCAGATTATCTAGAAGAGAAAAATCCATGGGATTAGACTACGGTTCTAACAGGCTAATTCAAAATTAAAACTGACCTATGTATGTTGTATATCAACCTTGTACATTCAAACATATTTAAAAGAGCGCGTGGGTTTTTATTGTCGCTTCTTTTTTTTCCCACAATGGCGCCACATTGTTTGTGAAGCGATGTAGTTTAGCTGACGTCATTAAGAGATTTTAATATCCACCAATGAATAAACGATTTTGATTTTGATTTGATTTGATCAGTGTATTTTATCGCGCTTACACAACCATGAAAATGACATAAAAGAAAGAAAACACTATTCCATAAATTACACTATAACATAACACTAGCTTTCATATCTTAGTCTACTTTTTACGACTCTTTGAATATCAACCCCTTTTTCCGACTTAAGGGTGGATTTTCCATTTTTTTCGAGACTATATTAATGCGCAATTGTACATGCATTTAGAAATTTATATTCATGTACAGGGTGAATTAAGAATTTTAAAACTCTAAGCTCTTAAGTAAATAGCGCCATATCTCTCTTGGTAGAAGCTCTGGACATGAAACTGTACATCTTTGCTCCAATGACTTTTGAAAATTACCATAAAATATGCTTCTTACAAATCGATCAGCTATTTATTACCAATCACCAGATTTGTATGAAAGAGTAAATTTTTCTTGCGAATTTAGAAAAGTCGTTATACAAATTTGTTCAATTTCTTGTTCAAAGCTACCACCGAGAGGATTTGCGCAATTTACTTAACGTAGTACCAGCCGTCCGTGTGGTACCGGAAAAGACTAACCCATCTCTACCCGTGGATCTCATAAAGGCGACTAAGTATTAATGAGCCGGAGGATGGCCAGCAGCATTTTTCTGTGTATGGTACCATCTTACATACTACGGTCACCAACAAGAGCGGTCGCCAGCCGCAACGGTTACAAGCGTGATGACTATGGTAAATCCCCTCCAAAGTACCAAGCGTTTTTGCTGGAGTTCTGGAAGGAACTCCCTGTCCTGTAGTGGACGTTTGATGGGATGTTACGATGCCGATGACTACCAGCCCCTCTCTTATCGTTGGTGTTGTAAATGATGACGAAAGGGATTTTGGACAGGATCATGGGGAGAAGCATTCTTCTATGTATGGTGCACCCGTCGTGCTGCGATCACCAGTATTCACCAGTCGCCGGCCCCCGCGGTCCATTTTGTCAGCCGCAATGATGGCAAGTGGCGTGGCGACTACATTTTTATTTAAAGTGAACATAGGTTGCCTATCAACTACGAAATTATAAACTATCCATATTGACTTAACACACACAAGTTATACCATTTTAAATGCAATCTCAAACTTAAGAGAGATTTAATACGGCTCATAAAGTTGATCAGTTTTACTCAGGGATTGTTTTTTTTTAGGTTCTGTCTATGAATTTATACATCCTGTGCTGTGAGTCAAAAGCTTATCTGGAATCCTACATTAATGTAAATCATGAGGCAGGTAATTTAATGCAATTGTGCGTGAGATTATGCATATGCAAGTGAGCGCCACCCTAGAACGACTATAGGTTTAAAATATAGCATATTTTTTGCAATAATTATATTTGTTATAGAACATTAAAAGGAGGAATTAAGCCCTTGTAAAATCGACAATACTAGGTGATATCGTTTGGTCGAGGAAAATGTTGAACTGACTGAAATATTTATGACATTTTTATCTCTTGCTTTTTAATTAAGACTGCATCGTGCGCACACTAGCGCCCTCATCAGAATTTAATTAATTCTTTGCATTGGAGACAAAAATTCAAAATTAAAGCCCGAAAAAGCTTTATGTTATCTTGTTTATTCAAAATCCTTTGAACGGAACGTGGTGGCCGCCAATTTCAAAGGATTTTGAATAAGCTATCCTGACAAACTTCGACCAATATACTGGTCGAAGCTGACAAAGAACACTTTATTGGTCTTTAATTTTTGTTTTTGTCTCCAATAAAAAAAAAAAATCTGATGAGGGCGCAAGTGTGCGTACGAAAGATTTCAACGATACTTTAAACTTTTATGGAAATTTTACATCGTCAATAAGAAATCAAATAAAAAAAGTCTTTTATCTAGTTTTATTTGTACATATGTTAAAAAGTTACAGTTATTAGTCAAAAAATTGTACCGTTCCCAAATGAACGTTTTATCTATCTATCTATCTTTTAAAGTCCATACAAATTGCACATACTGCAACACTTATTTGTGTGCCCAAATAATATTGTAATGTTCTATGAATCTTTATTAATATCTTTATTTTGAAGGTTGTAGCGTTGCTGGACTGGGGACGCCTTGTTTATTTCTACCATGAACCATATAATCGAAGGGTAAGCCAGTCCTTGTTTATCTATTTATCTCTTTGTCAGCTGATTTTTGTGCTAACTTCTGAAAAATAAAAATGTTACGTCTAGTGGAATCACACTTGAGAGTTTTTTTATGGTCTGCGGGGTTACTATTAACCTCAATCTAGCCCTGAGAAGAGAGATGAGGTTGATGGTGGGACGAGCTTGCCCAGAACTAGCCTATTCACTCGTGACTTGAATAGATTTGGGTTATATGAACTCGGGAACACTGACGCAGGCAGAGAATTACTCTACTTAGCCGTGTGCATTATGAAAGATGTTGCAATACACTTTGTGCGAATGTGAGGAATATCAATCAAGTGTGGTTGATATCCTACCTTGCATCTTGATTCCCGATGGTAGAAGGGGAATGGTGGAATAAGCTCATGGAGTTTTTCGACGTTCTATTCCGTATGTGCCTTAAAAACGTCTGTTATACCACACAACCTTCAAAACTTCCAACGGGCACTTAAGCCACGATCACTCCAAGCTGCATTCAAAGACTCATTCGGCATACATTGCTGAAAGGCTTGGTTATGTTAAATGCAATATCCTTACTTCAACGAGCAATGTATGCCAAATTAGTAGCCTCACCTCCACACGTAACGTTAAATCTTTTTTTTCGCCTTATTTCTCCACTGGGCCCTATTTCTCTGTCACTTATTAGCTACAGCCGGCACTTTTACGATCTTTGCCACCATCAAGCTAATTTATAGCTTTTGTCAAAATTGCACGCGTTGTTACTCTTTCACGTAAACCTTTTCAGTAATAAACATTTTGTTAGGAGGATACTGGGAGATGGCGTCTTAAAAATATGCGTCTTTCTTACGAGAAAGTCGTAAAACCGTAATCAAATCAAGTCATGGCGTAACATGTATGAACAAAGTAGTAAGAACTATTAAATATGACTGAAGAAGACGCTTGGCATAGTAAAAAAGACGGAGGATCCATGCGGGCATAAAGAAATCAGTTTTCACTCTATTGCAGAGTGTCCAATGGGAAATATGCTTGGAAAAAGAAGAGCTCAGGGAAGTTTGCAGGGTCTATATAATTAAAACATTAAAACACACAGCATTTACAAGCACTTTTTAAGAGCAAGGACAGAAATAGAAGAAGGAGACCTGGTGCTAGTGGCTGATCATAACATGCCACGAAACATATGGCCGTCGGGGCGGGTCACCCAGTAGCTGACCGGGAGAGATGGGATCGTGCGTGTGGTAGACTTGCGAACCCAAGGTGGCGTCTTACGACGTCCTATTCGTAAAATGGTACCTCTCGTGTCACCGGGAGGGGGAATATCGACGACGGAGGTTGCCTGCTAGCCTGATGCTGGCAGGCTTCTCTAAATATGTATATTTTAAACTTTAGACGTAAGCAAATTCCAAATTACGATATTGATTAGTTTTGCAGTCTCTACTTTGTAAAGTGCTTGTAAATAATGTGTGTTTTTACTGTTTTAATTATATTTTATTAATCTGAGGAGCCATCTTCTAATTTCGCACCAAACCAGCGCAAATCGGTAATTCGTGATCCTGGCTCTATCTTGATCGTCTTGGTCCGAAATTCCAAATTCCTATTTCAAATGTCTTCTATCTCTGTCTTTCGGTGTCACTCGTGTCAAAAATAGTCAATACCAAAGAATACTATACTCTCTCTGACGAGGAGCAGTTTACCTTTGATTCTGGTCGTGCTGAGACGTGCCCACGCGCAGCTCGACCATCGCCTTCTATTGTATTTTAATAATATAAAACGAACGAACATTTTCTCTCACGACCTTAGGTTGGCTGGAAGAAATGTCTTGTAGAGCCCGCCTTTGTAAATGTCCTCTTGTATGTAATTCTCTGTATGTTAATTGTGCAATAAAGAATATAATAATAAAATAGCAATAAACCTTATTTCGATTACAAATGAGTTTATGCTGAACCCCTACGACCTCGAACACCCTGAGGAGTCTCACTCTCTCTCTGCCTGCCGCTGAGCAGCTTCCGGTGGCAGTGGCGAGGAATCGTTGTTTTTTTTTTCGTTTTTCGAACCATTTTGTATGGGAAGTTGAAAATTTTTCGTGCGTTGTTAGCAAAGTCGTAGAACAAAAGTTGTTGCTTTTGACCTTACTAATAAGTGGGCAAAAGGAAATCAGGTCCAAAAAAATAACCTAGTATAACAGCCAGATACAAGACAAAGACTCATGTTCATCACACAAATGTTTACCCTGGGCGGGGATTGAACACGCGGCCTACGATGTGAAAGGCAGGCTCACTACCAACCATACCAACGGGCCAGACATTATTATGTTGCTACTACTAAACATGCCCGTTCCGTGTGGTGCCGGCAAAGAATAGTACCAACCTATACATACCCGTGGGTGTCGTAAGAGGCGACAAAGGGTTATAAGCTGGAGAATGGGCAGCAGCGTCCTCCTGTTATCATACCATCTTACCTACTGCGGTCACCAACAACCGCGGTCCATGGTGCCAGCCGTAACGCTAACAAGCGTGGTGACTATGGTACTTCCCCTCCACATTGTTTCAGCATAAGCTGAAATTCTGGAGGGAGTTCCCTGTCCTGTAGAGGACGTTTGATGGGATGTCATGATGATGATGATGATGACTAAATATAAAGCTTTGGAAAAATATTCGCCATAATTTATAACAAAGAAACCTTGAAGAACATAATAAAGAAATTCATGTAACAAGTAGGTAATATTTGCCGGAGTTGCCATAAACTATTAACATTAGTAGTTAAAAAGGGAGTATGATAAGGTAGTTACATTTTTATTATCCTATAATTAACATTGAAAATAGTAACTATCCTTGAAAAGCCTTTGTTTGTATTCTACTAATTAAGTCATTTTGCTTATAGACTTTGGAGGAGGTTTTTCAGAAATTCAAGTTATATTTATGTATTTTTATTAATTTTATTAACTAAACTTGTTTTTTTCTCTTTTCAGTTCATATTTTTCTACACAGTCAGGTATTTTTTCTTTGATATTTTTTATTTAGTACTTTTTAGTTTTATTAATGAAAGATTCGGTCAGTTAAGAATTTAACGTATTGGTAAGTTAGTTAATAAGCCCTGCGATGAAGTAATTTTTTGTTATTTTTTTTTTTTTTTTTACCTCTCACAATAAATAAAAATCTAAGGACACCTCACATGTTGAAAATTAGGCTACATACATACTGCAGTGAAAATTAAAATACAATAATGCAGTACTGCAATTATTAGATAAAAATTAAAATTTACCGCAAAGGAAACCAAGATATTCGAGCACACAATATTTTAATAATAATAAATTTAAAAAGAATTTGTTAAGTTAGATTGAAAAATATTACAGATTTATAAAAAAAAAATGTTTTAATTTGTTTCCTAGATCAGAACTTTTAAAAAAGATGTCTAAAACAGTGTGAAGCCAAGGTACCAAATTGGGAATTTTCTTAATTTATCAGCATTCGAAACGTTAGGAAACGCTACGTCTTAACATGTTTTAGGAGAAATGCAATGTAAATGTAGCATAAAAATTATAATAATAATAATTAAATTCATTTATTATGGCAACAAGGGCCCATTTGTTAATAAGACAAAAAAAAACTTATATCTATGTTAGTATCACAGAAAACAAAATCACTAATCAAATCATGGTCATAATATAATAATTAGTAATTGTCAATTTATTTGCCTAGGACAAAGTGACACTCGGCCTGACCAATACACGCATAAAATGCATAAACATGGGTGTATCGTACTTTTCCGCGAGCAACTTATGTGGCCACCTATGCATTAATATGTGACTTTGCTAATTGTGTAGAAAGATCTTCGTTGTTTCCTGTCGCAGTGAAGTACGGGTGCTTGATAAAATTTGTAAAATTTCAGCCAAAGAACCACCCAAAAGGAACAACGCGCGACAATGACGCTTTTGGAATTTAGAAAAAGGTGAAATTGGGAAAATTAAAATTAATTATCTGAAAGTCTCTTGTCGCTAGTTGTACAGTCCAGCTGGCTTCTGCAGGAGCTGGGGGCTGCGTCGTAACACTGCAGCAGCGCTGGGCAGCGAAGTCGCCGTCGCTTTCCCGCTGCTCGGCATCGCGGAGAAAAGTTGCTGCTGGCTAATGACAGCCCCGAAGCTGCTCGACTTAAGTTGGCTTTTAGCTCGTAAGTGGTACCTGCCGCCCGAAAGTAAGTACCAGGTAGCTAAAACTGCACGAAAAAAAGGGCAATCAGAATAAGGAAAGCCAACAGGCAAAGAACTCACTTATTTGTCAACTCACTTATTTCTCACCGTATTTTATGAGACGAACGGCCTGAAGCGTTTTGTCGTATTGGCTGAATTAATATTTTGAGTTATATCAATGTTTAATTTTACTTTTATTTCTGCACTTTCTAGGTTAATTATGTTGTTACGGTTTTGTATTCGTAATTTTCCTGAAATCTCTTTCACTACACTGCAGCAAGTGTGGATTTGGCTGATGTAGGTAACATTCAGTAATTAGTTTAGTGATATTCATTTATTTTGATATATATATATATATTAGTATATAGTATATTATAATTATTTTTATTTATGGATAACTTAGCTGACATTAACGATGATTTTTTCTCTTGCTCGTCTTCTTCTGATACTTTCCTCAGTGCTGATAGTGACGGTGAAAGTTCTTTATGCTTATCCGTTCATGAACAGTTGAAGGCTACTTTTTCAAATTTTTCCAATAATTTCAACGTAGTTCACATCAATGCCCAGAGTATTCCCTGCCACTACTCCGATCTTCTGGCGTCCTTTAGCAATTCCTCCGTTGATGCAATCCTTATCTCTGAATCCTTTTTAAAACCTTCTCTTCCCTCTACCCAGTTTCCTCTTCCCGGATACAAGCTTATTCGCAATGATCGCACTGGTAAAGGCGGCGGTGGCGTCGCAATTTACTTGCGTGCTGACATAGTACACATTGTTCTTAGTGTGTCTCCTAGTTTATACTCACGATCTGCTGAACACTTGTTTATAGAGATTACACTTAATCACAAGAAGATGTTGTTGGCAGTGTATTACAGTCCCTCTCTCCAAATCGATTATTTTAATTCATTGGAAAACCTGCTTTCTGACTTCTGTCCCAGCTACGATCATATTCTCCTTCTAGGGGACTTTAATACTTGCCTTGTGAAAAGTGACCACCGCTCTAACAAACTTCAGTCGCTTGTTTCCTCCTTGAATTTGCACATACTTCCTCTTTCTCCCACGCATCATTCCCCTAATTGCACTCCTTCCCTTCTCGACCTCATGATCACTTCCTCCCCAGATAACATCGCCGCACATGGCCAATTTCCTGCTAACTTTTCTTACCATGATCTTATTTATTTATCCTATAAAATCAAACCTCCTCGGCGTAGACCTAAATTCCTGTACCGTCGTAGTTTCAGGGGTATTGATTTGGAGGCTTTGAGGCGCGATGCGTCTAATATCGATTGGACTCCGGTCCTTGTGGCTGACCACGTTGACGTGAAAGTCCAGGAATTGCAGGCAATAATTCTACTGCTTTACAACACTCATGCACCAGTGAAACGTGTTAAAATCAAACATGATCCTGCGCCTTGGCTTACTCAGAACATAAAAGACTGGATGGCTAGGCGTGATAAAGCTAAAAGACGGTTTCGGAATCTCCCATCTGATCAGAACTTGGCAAGATACAAGTTTCTGCGGAACTACTGTAGTCGACTGTGTAGAGATGCAAAGAGACGCCACATTCACAACTCTATCGAAAATTCCGATCCCGGGCAAGTGTGGAAATTCCTCAGGACCCTGGGTATCGGGAAATCTTCCTCTCCTTCAGACATTCAGGTCGATCTTAATGCACTTAATATTCACTTCTCTACCCCACCTGTGAGCTTTGACAATCTTGTCAAAGCTAATACTATCTCACAAATAAGTAACCAAACCCTACCATTTTGTTCTTCCTTTTACTTTTCCACTGTAGCCGAGGATGAGGTTAGAAAGCACATTCATTCAATCACCTCTACTGCTGTGGGCAATGACAATCTGTGTTCCCGTATGATATCCCTTATCCTCCCTGAACTCTTACCTATTCTCACTCATATCTTTAATCACTCCCTGGTAACGAGTATATTTCCGTCAGCTTGGAAACTTGCGAACGTAATCCCTCTTCCTAAAACTGCCAATCCTACTTCCTTCTCACAGTTTCGCCCTATATCTATCCTACCATTCCTCTCCAAAGTCCTTGAGCACATTGTCCATAAGCAGTTAGCTGATCACATAGCATCAAATAGTCTTCTCTCTCCATTTCAGTCTGGCTTTCGACCAGGTCATAGCACGGTTACTGCACTACTGAAAGTCACTGACGATATCCGTCATGCCATGGAGAATAAGTCTGTGACTGTTCTCGTGTTACTTGATTTCAGTAGTGCCTTCAACTCTGTTGACTTTGATGTTCTTATTGCCATCCTTCGCTCTCTCAACATTTCCTCTTCGGCTGCAGCTTGGTTTGATTCTTATCTCCGCGGTCGTTCGCAGCGGGTCCACTTTGATGAGGCTGCCTCAGATTGGTGTGATCTCGCTGCGGGTGTGCCGCAGGGTGGTGTTCTCTCTCCTCTTCTCTTTTCCGTCTTCATTAATACTGTTACATCAGTCATCTCCTCTAACTTCCATCTCTATGCAGACGATTTGCAAATCTACCGCAGCTGCAACGTATCTGATATCTACGGTGCCATTGAGAGCCTTAATGAAGACCTTAAACGCATTTCCATCTGGGCTGAATCCTATGGTCTGCTCGTTAACCCTAGGAAATCACAGGCTATGGTTATCGGCAGTCCATATATGGGTAGACAGTTAGATCCACTCAGAATCCCTCCAGTTCTGTACAATGGCACCTCCATCACCTTTACAAAAACTGCAAAGAACCTTGGTCTGATCATAGATTGCAGCCTTTCTTGGGACGCTCACGTGAACGAGGTCAGTCGCAAATTGCATTTTTCATTGCATTCTCTCAAACGCCTTCAAAGTTTTTTACCCCTGAAGACTAAAATTTCCCTTGCCCAATCTCTCCTCTTACCTATCCTTGACTACGCCGACTCATGCTATTTGGACGTCACTGAGGAGCGATTAAACAAGCTTGAGCGCCTCCAAAACTTGTGCATTCGATTTATTTTCGGATTGCGCAAGTACGACCACGTGTCTCACTTTCGCTCGCAGCTCAAGTGGCTCCCAATTCGTTTTCGCAGGAATACTCATATCCTTTCTCTCCTCTATAACATTTTGTATAATCCCTCTTCCCCGTCTTATTTACGTGAGCAATTCTGTTTCTCTCGGTCACAAGTTAAGCCTTGCCGCCCCAGCGTCAAGACTAACTTGTGTATCCCCTCCCACCACTCTGATTTCTATTCCTACTCCTTCACCGTTCATGCGGCTAGGCTGTGGAACTCCCTCCCACACAATGTTCGCGATAGTCCCTCTATCACTATCTTTAAAAAGCGAGTCAAAGAACACTATCTTTCCCTGTCTTAGTTATCCATATATTTATTAGTTAGGTATTATTTATGTATAGTATGCATATATATTTTATATATACAAATATATATATATATTATATATTTATTTATTTTATATGTGTAGTAGGTTTACATATTTAAATTAGATACCGCTATGTGTAATTTTTTGTTGATACTTTTTATATAACTTTCGAGTTGCGCACGATCTATCTGCCTTCTCCAATAGCATTCACGCTAGCCTAGGTCTGCTGGAAGACATTTCTATATCGAAATAAGTAGTACCTGTTGTGTCGTCTTTCTATATGTATTGTCCATTGTATTTTTCTTGTGTGCAATAAACAATAATAATAATAATAAAGAACCAAAAGGATAGACAAAAATTCTTACCAGAAAAAAAAAATATCCACACCAAATCTAAACACAGACTTTTTACACATCACGGCAGAATATTCACAAAATCAATACTTTTTTAAAGATAAATTGATATAAATTTGCTTAATTTATTAAAAAAATATTATAGATATACTTATATAGTAGCACGATCAATTTAACTATATTTTGTATTTTTTGTGTTAGTAGAATTGACTCAAAACTTCACGCAAATGTAAAAGATCGTAATTTTTTCGTTATCAAGAAACGTGGTAATATTTCTTCAAATAATCAAAGGTAATGCTAGGAAGCAACAATTATTGTCGGCGAGCTAGGGACAATTTTTTAGAGATCCTTTGCACATTTTTATAAATGAAACTTTGGAAAAATGCCCTGATTTGGTAGTATGACAAGAAATGAAGGGAAACTTGTTTATTAAAGAAGAAAAAGCTTCGAAATGGCATGAAATATAGTATTAAAGTAATAATTTTGTAAAATAATATCTTATCATACAATTTGGTACGCAACGCAAGACAAACATCATCAAACGTACATTTGTTTGGAAGTATTTTTTTTTATATTGTTGCATTACTCGTATTGTGCATACTTTCAGTCAAGCTGCATTAGATGTTTCGTTCTCTTAAGGAAATTGTAAAATGTATTAACCAAAAACCATAGTGTAATACATCAGGAAAAGGAAAACAAATAGTAAATCCCATATCGTGAGGGCCGGACACACTACCACAACCAGATTCAAAAATATAGCCGTCCGGAAATTGGACTCTGAACTTAAGGGCCAGAAGGCAGTTAAAATTCCTCGTGTCCTTACTAGTCAGGACATTAGTACGGACACAAAGTAACTCCCAGCTGGAATACTTTGTCCAGAACCCAGTCTCCATATGCAGAAATCAAACTTGACGGTAAATTTTTATAGTTACACGACACGAACGGTTGTCAAAGGGGAAAATGGTCGTAAAAATACCGCAATTATGCCGAATGAATTTGGAGGACGTACGTGTGGAGTTATTATCATAATGGGTCCTGTTTTACCCTTGCAGTTACGAGTTGTCGATTGGATTCGATTTAACTTTGTAACTAAATACGAGTAAATATTGGGGGGACATTTCACAATCGGTCATCTTATCCGAAACTAGACAAAGCCTGTAAAAAAAGACTGATATACATACATAAATAGATAAATAACACCCAGACACAGAACAAACACTTGTGTTCGCCCCCCCGAAATACGAGTATACCATGACTTTCATCAGGCTCGAATTTATAGTCGCGACTCAACCCTAAGTATAACTTAGCGCATGCGCAGCACGTTGCATCAGGAACTCAGCTAAAACTCAGCTATTCGATAGTCGTTGCCTTTCCTTCTGATTTGAGTTGAGGGTAAGTCGGGTCGATTCTTGACCGGGAGGATTATAACGAACACGTAAAGTCTATATTTGTCCCTTTCACTTATTTGGAGTTGTATGAAAAGAAAGATTATCTGACATAACTTACATCAAATCTCTAGTAGAAATTTTTTCGAAGAGCACAAATCGCACAAATCTGTCAAAGAAATGTCATTATGAGATATGAAAACAACAATTTTTTACATATTCATTTTATTTAGTATTTAATTAGGATGAACCAAGCTAGGAACCTACTAAAAAGAACGAGAATAATCATACGCAATGTGCATTAGCGACCAGCGATATAAATTTATTCAATTATAATGTAATAATGGTAAGTGAAACATGATTTTAGTTCTCCATATATTTTCAAATTGTTTTCAAAGATTTAGCAGAAGATGAAGGGCTTGGTAGCCTTTTGTAAACTTTGAATATCTTATAAAACACTGCTTGGCCAGTTTCGCTAAATTTTCCTGCGTTCAAAGTGGAGAAATATGGGTGTTTACCCGTGGCCTATATGCCCTATATAATACGTATTTACATTCCACAAAATGGATCACAATTTGATCTGAGTACAATCCACTTGCTTACAAATGCTTTTGTAGTTTAACTGAACAATTTTATTTTATTTAGTCAAAACTTTTAAATAAGTATTTTTATTTTTCAGGTTGTTTGCACGACCTATAAAGTTGACCAATAAAAAGTCTGAGCTGACGACCAAAATAAAGTAATTTAGATGTGCAGCTTCAGCTACATGTTAATGTTATGTTCAAATACGTAGCCAAACGTTGGTCTGAAGATCTTACCGCCGAAAAGCTGCCACCAGGTCACGATCTTCCCTGGTCCATATGGAAGTCACTGAACAGACTGCGATCGGGCGTTGGCAGGTGTGGGGAACTCATGAAGAGGTGGGGCTTCTCTGATAACGACAAGTGTGAATGCAGTATTTTGCAAACTATGACACACTTGCTGTCGTACCCTACTTCTCCAGTTTCCTGCACTCGGAGGGACCTTCTTGAAGGCAACTAAAAGGCTATTTATTTGGCTACTTTTTGGGCTAAGTTTGTATAGTCAGTTTTGCCGATGACTCGAAAAGAAGAAGAAGAAAACCGCAAATCTAGATCAAAAGAAAACATACAAATATATGGATCGTATTCTATCTATGTATTGCCTTGTCTGAAATAGTCAATTGAAAGTCATTCTTCATTTACATTTAGAGAGTCCTTTTACGTTTTATTTCCTAGCAATCCAAGTGAAAAGCAAAGTTTATAACTCGTCCACAAAACCATTTTATCCTCGACTTTACTATCAGCCCTCGCCTTCGGCTCGGGCTGCTAAAAGTCTCAGAAAGATGGTTCGTTTTGTGCACTTGTTGTAAAATCTACTAAATCTATCAATGTTCGTTTTATTTAAAGGTGAGCTCTCACTTAACCGCAAGAGATATACAGACAGCAACACTCATTCCTACTGCCTAAAGAAGACAAAGCATTTCAAACGTTTCAAGTTGCTAGCGGAAAACCTAAAAAAAAAAAACCGGCCAAGTGCGAGTCAGACTCGTGCCCTAAGGGTTCCGTACCTATCTATTTGCTATTTGACTTTAAAAACTCCGCGACCATGCAACTTGACCCCTCTATTATAGAAAAGTTCTTTAAACGGGAGCTCACCTTAACCACCTTAGTAACCACTATTAGTTGTGAGAAAAACTGTAATATTCAATAATTTTAGACTTTTCTCTTTATTTGTACTGTCAGACCTAGCTTCTTGCCAAATTTCATAATTGTAGGTCAACGGGAAGTACCCTCTAGGTTTTGCTTATTGCATAAATGTATGGAGATGAGGACATAAAAAGTCATATCATTTGATTACGTCGTTTTAAAATAATTAATTTTCAGATCTTATGTGGTTTAAATATACTTTAATATTCGTTATCATTTTCAACCTGATACCTTTACCCGTTCGTGAGAAAAAGGACCCTCAAAAGGACCTTTGTTTGTGAGTCGTTGATAAGAAGATCAAGCCTTACACATAGCCAAAACTGTTTTGTACTCCATAAATAATTTTCGTTGATTTTTAGGGTTCCGCACCCAAATGGTGAAAACGGGACCCTATAGATATCCCTCCGATGTCTGTCTGTCAGTCTGTCTATCTGTCAGCGGGCTGTATCTCATGAACCGTAACAGGTAGAAATTTTAAATTTTTACAAATTATGTATATCTGTTGCCGCTACAACAACAAAGACTAAAAATAAAAAAAACCGGCCAAGTGCGAGTCGGACTCGCGCCCTAAGGATTCCGTACCTATCTACTATACATATGATATACTAAAAGAGTTTGCTCTTTGATTTTAAAAACTCTGCGATCATCCAACTTGACCCCTCTTTTATAGAAAATTTCTTGAAAAGGGAGCTCACCTTAATTGGTTACTATTAATTGTGTGAAATATTGAAATATTTAATGATTTTAGACTTTTCCCATTATTTGTGCTGTGAGACCTAGCTTCTTGCCAAATTTCATAATTTTAGGTCAACGGGAAGTGCCCTGTAGGTTTTGCTTTTTTGCATAAATGTATGGAGATGAGGACATAAAAAGCCATATCTTTTGATTGCGTCGTTGTAAAAAATTTAAATTTTCAGATCTTGTGTGGTTTATAGACTTTAATATTCGTTATCAATTTCAACCTTATACCTCTTCTCATTCGTGAGAAAAAGGGTCTTGACTGTTAGTGATGTAGGTAAGTCAAGATTGTTTTGCGAGTGGCTGCGTCCCTCGCCCCGCCGGCAGTCGAATAAAAACTAACCTGGAGCACGGTTGTTTCTTTGCTGACGCATCGACTCCCTCCGAAATATCGAGAACCAATACTGGCGACTTCGGAAAATTCGGTTCGCGTGTGAATATGGCAATGTCAATCGGATCTTTATCCACGTTTAATCACGAAGTGCAAGAGTGGCCGATTTACAGAGGCAAAATCGAACAATGGTTTGAAGCGAACGATATTGTGGAGGAACAAGATAAAACGGGTAGCAAGCGTCGGGCAATTCTGTTAAGTAGTTTCGCCGAATCGACCTACAAGCTTGTTCGTGACCTCGCGTTACCCAAGGATGTGGCAACGTTATCTTATACCGAAGTGGTGACCTTGCTCGACGGCCATTTTAAACCCAAAAAGTGCGGTTTTGCAGAGCGTTCAAAATTTCACGGTGCTACGCAGCAAGCTAATGAAAGTATGGCAGAGTGGGCCGCTCGTGTGCGCGGATTGGCCATACATTGCGGGTTCAACACGTCGGTGTTAAACGAGCATCTTCGAGACCGTTTTGTACTGGGAATGGTACAAGGACCCGAGCGAGATAAGCTGTTCACAAAGAATTTGGAAGACTTAACCTTAAGTAAAGCATTGGAGATTGCAGAAGGTATGCATAGCGCTCGGTTAGGCGCGCGTCAATCAGCCACAAGCGCAGGGCCGAATGCATTCCAAGATCCTCTGCAGGTATTGAAGTTATCATCAGCAACGTCGAGCCAGGCATATCAGCAGCGAGGCAGAACGGCGAGCACAGCGGCGGCTGGCTCGTCCCGTGACAGGGAATACGTCAGCGGCGGAACCGGCGTTACTTGCTCAGTGTGCGGTTATGTAGGTCATCAAGCGAAAACGTGTCGTTTTGCCGGGCATACTTGTAAAAAGTGCGGAAAAAAAGGTCACCTAAAAAGAGTGTGTTCGAAACGTATAGTGCGACAACATTATGTCGAGTGCAACGCGGATGATGACGACGACGACGGTAAGCGAATAATTTGTAATATTCGTACATTCGGCGGTGAGCCCATGAAGGAATCTGTGCTAGTGCACGAAAGGAAATTAAACTTTGAAATTGATACGGGTTCTGCTGTGACCGTTATATCTGAACAAGTATATCGCGAATTGTTTTCGTGCTTTAAATTAAAACCTAGTAATTTTATTTTACAAGGCTATAACGGTGGTCGCATTGATACACTCGGGACGCTTAGTTTACCGTTCACGTATAAAAATAAAAAGCGTAAATTAACAGTTTATATTGTACGCGGTAAAGGTCCATTACTGCTAGGAAGAGATTTTATATCGGCCTTTGACTTACGAGTTTGTTCCGTGAACCAACTATCTGAAAAGGAAGTAGAAGATTTACCAGCAAAATTTCCAAATTTATTTTCAGAACGGTTAGGCTGTTGCAAAAATTTAACAGTCGATTTACGATTAAAAGAGGGCGCAAAACCCATTTTTTGCAAAGCGCGACCACTGCCATTTGCCTTACGCGAAGGAGTGGAAAAAGAACTTAACCGCCTCGTCGATTTAGGTATATTAGTGCCAGTTGCGTATGCAGAGTCGGCGAGTCCTATAGTACCGGTGATTCGACCTAACAAATCACTTAGAATCTGTGCCGACTATTCAGTGTCGCTCAACAAGCAGTTAATTATAGAAAAATACCCGTTACCGCGTATAGATGAGCTTTTTTCTAAATTAAACGGGGGTGTTCAATTTTCGAAACTAGATTTATCGAGGGCATATAATCAATTTCGTTTGAGTGAGCCTTCTCAAATGTTAACGTGTATAAATACTCATAAAGGGCTATTTAAATATACACGGCTTGTGTTTGGATTGTCCAGCGCTCCAGCCATTTTTCAAAGAGCCATGGAAACGTTGTTGTCGGGCTTAGACGGAGTTCTTTTATATTTAGATGATATACTAGTAACGGGAAAATCTACGACAGAACATTTAGACCGATTGCATGAGGTTTTTCGTAGACTAGAGCAAGCCGGATTAGTGTTACAAAAAGAAAAGTGTTCCCTGTTCCAGGAGTCGGTGTCTTATTTAGGGTTTAAAATTGATAGAAATGGCATACATAAGTCACCAGAAAAAGTTAAAGCTATCTTAGAAGCGAAAACCCCTACAAATATTTCGGAACTAAAATCCTTTTTAGGGCTTGTAAATTATTATAGGAATTTCGTCAGGAGCGCCTCATCTATATTAAATCCGCTTCATGAGCTATTGCAAAAAAATAAGCCGTGGTGTTGGGGGCCACTGCATGAGGAGGCTGTAAATAAAATTAAACAAGAGTTGGCGTCGGATCGGAATCTAGCACATTTTAACCCAAACGCTCAGCTCATTTTAACAGTAGATGCCTCCCCAACCGGCCTGGGCGGAATCCTTTCACAAATTGAAGAAGGGGTGGAAAAACCAGTCTCATACGCGTCACGTTCTTTAACGTCGGCTGAAAAACGATATAGCCAAATTCAAAAAGAGGCAACCGCCATAATTTTTGGGGTTCGTAAATATCACCAATATTTATACGGGCGGGCTGTTCCCTTTATTCTCAGGACTGACCATAAGCCACTTCTGTCAATACTAAATCCAGATAAAGGAGTACCAGAAATATCGGCAAATAGATTACAGCGCTACGCAATATTTTTGTCAGCCTATAACTATACTATCGAATACGTAAGCAGCGCGCGTAACTCAGCTGATTTTCTGAGTAGATCGACGAACGAATCCCAAGAACCGGTTCCTATGAACACACGACAACCGAGTGATGAGACAGCGTATGTAAACTTTGTTTGTGAGGGTGAGCGCTTCTTATCACTAGACGAAATCATTAAAGGGACACGTACCGATATCGTCTTGCCCCGTGTGTTGCATTATGTTATGAACGGTTGGCCAAATAAGATTCATGACAAGTTAATTAAACCCTATTACGAATGTCGACATGAATTAGCGGTAGAAAATGACGTGTTAATGCGTGGACATAAAATGGTAGTGCCCCAAATCTATAGAGATAGAATTATAGACGAATTACATAAAGGCCATATGGGAATAAATAAAATGAAAGCAGAAGCTCGCGATAGGTTTTGGTGGCCTCAGATAACAGGAGACATCGAGCGCTGTGTGACGTCATGCAGCGTGTGCGCATCTTTACGCCCCGCTCCGCCGCGCGCCCCGCTCACTCCTTGGCCCTACCCGCCGTGTAGCTGGCATAGGGTTCATATTGATCTGGCTGGTCCTATCAATAATAAAACCTTCCTAGTCATAGTCGATGCGTACTCGAAATGGGTTGAGTGTTTTGATGTATCCAGCGGTTATAGTTCGAGGGTTATTATAGAGAAAATTTGTGAAGTTATGGCGCGATTTGGAATATTTCAAATTATTTGTTCGGATAACGGTACTTATTTTGTTTCTGACGAATTTGAGCAATTTTGTCTCCGTAATGGAATAAAGCACGTTACAACACCTACCTATAATGCTGCAAGTAATGGACAAGCTGAAAGCTACGTAAAAATTATAAAGCGAGCGATAAAATCAATTATACTTTCGGGTACCAAGAATAAAGATTTGAATTTAAAAATACAAGAATTTTTATTCCATTACAGAAGTTCCAAACACTCTACCACTGACAGATCTCCTTCTGAAATTTTGTTCGGGCGTAAATTAAGAAGTAGATTAGATTTAATATTCCCCAGCTCTTCGTCGTCATCCGATCCTGCACTAGCCATGAGAGTAAAAGAAAAACAGTATTTACAGTGTAAACAATATCGCGGCAACAGAAACGCGACTTTTGCAATTGATGAAATTGTCTTAGTAAAAATATTTCAAAATCAAAAGTTTCAATGGACAAAAGGAAAAATTATTAAGAAAATAGGCGCGTCAGTCTATATAGTACTTATATTAGATACGAATCGTTCAGTAAAGAAGCACACAAATCAGCTCTTGAAATTTAAGGGGGAGGAAGTTATAGAAGTTACAGAGGAACAGAGAGAGAATCCACTTGTGTCCGTTGGAACGGAACCATCAGAAATGCCTCCTCTTGTCGTAAGGTTGAGTCAACCAAGAGCGCAGCTTGCAGGACATGAACAACCTCGTTCAACAGAGATAGTTACTACACCAGCGGAACGAGATGGTCCAACAGTCGACGTGGCAGTAGAACCAGGAGTAGTTGCATCTGGAAGTTCTGTTCAGCTAACCGAGGATACTCATGTAGAACCTGAGAACTGGACAGCGTTATACCAAGAGAGCTATGAACGCCCAGCTAACGAGCAACCAGCGAAATCTGCGGAACCCGCCGCTCAAGGACTCCTCCCAGATAACTCTGAACAGACAAATAACGAGCGTTCTTCGTCACCTGCAGAACCAACCGCTGTAAGAGTCTTCCACCCCCGACGAGCTCGTAAAGATGTTAATTACAGACAGTTCTTTTAGTTTTAAGAATTAGAGGTGGAGGAGTGTTAGTGATGTAGGTAAGTCAAGATTGTTTTGCGAGTGGCTGCGTCCCTCGCCCCGCCGGCAGTCGAATAAAAACTAACCTGGAGCACGGTTGTTTCTTTGCTGACGCATCGACTCCCTCCGAAATATCGAGAACCAATATTGACAAACAGACAGACAGGGTTCTGTTTTTTTATTTTGAGGTACGGAACCCTAAAAATGAACAGCTGAAGAGGGGCGCAAAATTTTTTTTTTACCTTCCCCATTGATTGGGGTATTGTTGTTTAGAGCTCGTTGAGCAGAGGAATACTGTATTTCTTATTTTAAAAAATATTTAAAAACGAAGGAATAAGATGCTACGAAAGTCTTTTTCGTTTTTTTTTTTTATTTTGTTTAGGCTGTATCTCATGAACAGTAATGGGTAGACAGTTGAAATTTTCACAGATTATGTATTTCTATTGTGGCTATAACAACAAATACTAAAAATTTTAAATTAAGGCAGGCATCCCTGCTACAAACGTGTTGTTAAACGCGTGTAGGCGATTTTTGCTCGATTTTTTGTTTTAGTTCTATCGTAAAAACGGGAACATTTACAAGCGTGATGATTTGTGTTATTTATAGTGCATAAGCTATTAAATAACAACAAATAATCAAAACTGGTCAAGTGCTGTTTAACTAATACAATTGGTACAGAACCCTCGGTGCGCGAGTCCGACTCGCACTTGGCCGGTTTTTTACAATGTCCTCATTACCACATAAGCTTTCTCTGTTCCGTCCTCAATAAGCAGTTAGCAATTTTGCTGATGTATCTAAAAATACAATGTCGCAACGTTTGTCATGTCTGCCTTTACCTTTTCAAAGTTATTTATATCAGAAAGTGACATCTGTGCGATATCTCTTGATAAATAACACTGTCCATGTCCTCATAAACTGAAAACTTCATTGAAAATTTCATAGAGGTCACTTTCAGTAAAATGACCAAAGAGCGAAGCAAGGAGGTTTTTGTTCTGAGAAAATGACCATTTGACAAGTAAAGGAAACACAGACGAGCGGCTGATGAGCGGTTTTAGCGGTAATTTATAAATGGATAAATAGGAGTGTTTTTGGATAGTGGCACAGCAGACGACTTTTTGTTCTGACAGTCCGCCAGTGTGGCCGGTACTGCAATTATTTACGTATTACTATAGTCATTGACATGAAAAAAACGCTCCGTTTCTATGCGCGTATTTCCCAAAATCTTTAGTTTGGAAAGAAAAACAGCTTGAATTCAAAGAATTAATCACTCGAAAAGGTTGTTCAGATTGATTTTGATATGATAGAGCAACTTTTAAAGTTGTTATATTTGAATTTTATTCCGATAAAAACTATAATTTTCGCAATACCGGCCACACTGGCGACAATGTCCGTGACTGCCCGCGTATCTCCGCCCCTTCATCTGCTGAGCGCCATAGATTCTCTAAAAAACGGAGGACCTTTTTTTTAAATGGAGTATGCGCACGCGTGCACCCAGAATATACAGGTTGAAAAAAAAAATACACTAAAGTGATACGGGAAACATATATATTAGCCACCGGATGGATTTACATGATGGATTTACAAAACATCAACTCGTTTGTAATAACTCTACCTGCGGAACATGTGTCCACAACGTAAGAGCAGCACGAACCATTTGAGGCTACTGTCGACCCCCGCCTCCCCCCTTAAAATTAAATATATTTCACCTACAAACTTGCAATTTTGCATGGTTAGTAAGACCCAAACTAAAAAGTAACCCTTCGACCAATATAAAGAGTTATAGACGGGCCATATGGAACATAGGAACGTAGTCGGTGTTCGGATGCTCAACGAGTAACACGTGTGAGCAAATAATTAACTTCCCGCCTTTCTAATAAAATAAAGCCGTCCTGTGCTTTTCAAAGTATTCAAATAACTCAAGAAAATACAAACGAAGATTTAGGCGTCACATTTCACTTGTTAATATATTTTTTAGTAAAATCTAATTATTTGATAATTTTCTTGATAAAAAACCTTCGCCGGCCTTGCCGCCATTATTCAGCGACGCGTGATTGAAACGACGGCATCTCGACGAACATTCGCTATCTCGCTCGCGCTACGGTGCGAGCGCGTGTTTCTATCTCTGTTAGGGACTGTGTGTGCATGTGATTAGGAAAACTGTAACCGTGGGTGTGCGTTTACATGTATTTGTAGCGAGACTTGTTTTTTATTAGCGTTTTGTACGGATAAGGCCCATAACTCTTTATATTGGTCGAAGAGTAAGACCCGCCTATAGAATCCTATTTTTTTCCTAAATTTCATGTAAGTATAAACCATTACCTTTTCTTGAGATATTGACGTCCAAAAGTCACTATCTTGTACACATGTATGTTAAACTACTACAACCTATCATTTTACGTACTGGGTGAGTACGGTCAACCGCTCGTCGGTAGAAACTTTGTCAACTCTATTACCACGCTATAAGGTCCAAAACTGTTTCTACTGATGTGCTGTTGAGTGTACTACGGCACCACCCTTGACCGGTTTTCTATTGAATTGTAAATCTAAATAGGTACGGTCAACCGCTTGTCGGTAGAAACTTTTTCAACTCTATTATCACGCCATAAGGTCCAAAAGTGTCTCTACCGATGTGCGGCCGTGTGTACTCGGGACGATTGAGAAGGTTTTTCGGCACGTTTTGGGATAAATTTTCCAGTGATTCAAGATGATCGAGTGTTATTCGAGAGTTAAAAAAATGTGTCACATAATCTCCGTTGTCCTTTTGCAAAATCAGTTCTCTAAAATTTTAAACGCCCGTCTACCTGTTCAGGAAACTCGACTCAACCTGAGTTAAGATTTATATTTCTATCTCTTTCTTTCATTAAGTTGAGATCTTGGCTAATTTATAAACAAATTGAGCTGAGTAAAGGGTGAGAAGAGGGTGAGTAAAGAAATGGTCCTCCCTGAGTTCACGTTTGGTTTTTGCTTTGGACTAAAAAAAAATGTATTATCTATGGAAAAAACGTGATCATTATAAGGGCTGTTATATTTTCAATAATTTTAACGAATTGATAATAGTGCGTTAAGATGCAAGTGCGCTATTTTGTTGATTACGCCCGAGGCTCGAGAATTGCAGCCCGAGCCGCAGGCGAGGGCGTAATGGAGCCGAGAGTGTAAGACCAAAGCGCATGCGCTTCTTACGACGTTTTTCAACACATTTACAAATAAAAACAGGTAACATTTGCTTACCTGATAAGGCTTTTGTGGAAAGTCCGTCTGGGGAAGTACCACCCCCTTGCTTTTTTCTGTCGTGAAGCAGCAGTGTTTGCACTGCTGTGTTTCGGTTTGATTGAAGGGCAAAGGAACCAGTAAAATTACCGGCAGATTACCAAGGCAAACTGTGATATGAAGAATTATACTATATGCCTGCAACAGTTACATCACGCACGACCCATTCATGCTTTTTCCGTTTTTAGGGTTCCGATACCAAAATGGTCAAAAAAGGAACCCTTATGGTGCGACTTTGTCTGTCTGTCTGTCTGTCACACCTCTATATCTCAGCTATCTCTTTTCACTCATGCTATCGACTTGAAATTTGGAATGGTTTTAGAATATCAGAAGTTGCCCAAGTTAATTGCACACGTAAAAATTTTGTAAAAATTATGATTATTAACTAGCTGTTGCCCGCGACTTCGTCCGCGAGGGATTCTATCTGACCCTCCATCCATCTTCCCTTCCGTCTATCTGTCGTCCTTTCGTCCGTCCGTCCAACCATCTGTCCAACCGTCCGTCAAACCATCCCTGGCCCAGCTCCTCTCCCTCTCTCCCCCACCCCCTCCATTTTCCTCTCCCTCTCCCTGTCCCTCTCCCACTCCCTCTCCCTACCCTTATTCCTATCCCTTCCCCTATCCCTACCCCTAACCCCATCTTAACCGCTATCCCTATCTTCATATAAACATAGAAACGACACCCATATTGATTTTTAGTAGTGATGGGCCGACTATGGGGTTTGCCGATCAGCCGACTAGGCGACTAGTCGGTTTTGATATTGCCGGATAGTCAGCCGACTAGTCGGCAGTGCCGATCATCCTTATTTCGTACTTGATCCCAGATATAATCTGCAGTTTTTTTGAGCCGCAAAATATATTAACAATGAGGTTACAATTTTTACTAGAAGTTTTAAAGATTCCTTGAGCAACGATGATAGTGATGCACTGCTTATGTCATGGCTAAGGACAGAACATAATAAATATTAATATCCTGTGTTTTTATTTCATACTATTACTGCCGAATAATCGGCGCAGTTTTTACCGATTAGTCGCCGACTAGTAACCGACTTAAAAATATGCCGAATAGTCGGTTTTACCGACTAGTCGGTGTATAGTCGGCCCATCTCTAATTTTTAGACATTTCAACCCTATCACACCCCAATTTCACGTCCACCACGTTGGATTTCAAAGTTGTAGTTTTCGTAATCAGCGACCCGATAAACCATACAAATGACACCCATATTGATTTTTAGACATTTCAACCCTATCGCACCCCAACCCCATCCCCAAGGAATGATAGTATTTCACGTCCACCACGTTGGATTTAAAAATTGTTGTAGTTTTTGTAATCAGCGACCCGATAAACCATACAAACGATACCCATATTGGTTTTTAGACTTTTTTACCCCATTTCCCTCTTTTAGGGGTTGAATTTTAGGGTGGAATTTTAAAAACAGTGATGTACGTTCCACAGAATTACAACCCTAATGCCTAAACAATAAATTTAGTGGATTTTACTTTGAAAATGAAGGATTTTCAACTTCATCCTCCTTTTTACCCCTTAGGGTGTAGAATTATCAAAAGCCCTGAGACACATGCATATTAATTTTTAATCGTTAGCCTAAATACAAAATTTGAAGATCCTAACTTCAAAACTGACAAACTTTCATTCAAACTTTCATCCCCTATTTTACCCCTTTAGGGGTGGAATTTTGCAAAACCCTTTCTTATTGCACCGTTAAACTTTATAAGAGACCTAAATGCGTAATTTGGAATTTCTAGACCCAGCGGTTTGGGCGGTGCGTTGATATGTCAGTCAGTGAGTCAGTCACCTTCTTAATTAACATTAAATGCATTTTCCCGTTAGAATGAAGGGTTTTCATGCGGTAAAAAGTAGCCTATGTGTTACGAGTATTGTAGGACCTAACCTATATGTGTGCCAAGTTTCGTTAAAATCCATTTAGTAGTTTTGACGTGAAAGAGTAACAAACATTCATCCATACTTACAAACTTTCGCGTTTATCTAAATATATATATATATATTTTTTATTATATTCTATAATATATAAAGCTGGATTCGGGTGACTGACTTATAGAAATTATTAGGGTATAAGGAGTACATATGGAAGGGTATAATGTATGGAGAAAATGTTTAGAGGTGTTTGAAACCAAAGGGAAAACTATCAGGTGTAGACCACGAGGTCCTGATGAAAAGTTGTTGAACTGCCCGCCGAAACGAAAAGAGATGGAGGGATGCTGTCATACAACAAAATGTAGCAAACCTTGGGCAGTTTGACGGTGGCTTGAAAATTTTTTGAAAACATCAAAACCAAGATGGCGGCAGGTCGAGAAACGTTTGTATGGAAAACTTTGAGGGGGAAAAACACCCCGAAGGAGAAATTTTAGAGGCCATAAACTCAAGTCAGATCTGGAGAAGGTGGGGTTGTTTATCGATGTGAAGAAAAAAAATGTGGTGATGACCTTCTTGGTGAAAAGTTGGTGTACTGCCCGCCGAAACGGTAGGAGATGGAGAGTTGTCGCCATACAATAAAATGCTGCAAACCCTGGGCAATTTGACGGCAAATTAAAAAAAAGTTGGAATTTTGAAAAACAAGATGGCGGCGAGGGGGTAAAGTTTGTATGAAAACTATTCAAGGGGGAACATCTCTCGATCTCGAATTTTCGTGGGTATAGGCTATAATCATGCGTAAAGAAGGTTGTAGAGTGTATAGGAGGAGCCGATAAAATGAGGTCTCTATGAGCTCGTTTAGAAGTTGGTGAACTGCCCGTCAAAACGGTAAGAGATAGAGAGTGGCCGTCATACAAGAAAATGTTGCAAACCCTGGGCAATTTGACGGCAAATAAAAAAAAATTCGAATAATTGAAAAACAAGATGGCGGCGAACCAGTGAAATTTTGAAAATTAAACTCGCTCCAAGAACTTTTTCCAGAGACTTTTTAAGGCATTTTTTAAAATTTTATTGTATATAAGGCTAACGTGTGTATTTGGGAAAACTATAGGAATTTGGAGATCAGGTTTGAATGAAATGGTGGTCAACTGCCCGCAAAAACTATAAGAGATGGAGAGTGGCCAACATACAAGAAAATGTGCCAAACCTTGAGCAATTTGACGGCAAATATAAAAAAAGTTGGAATTCTTAAAAACAAGATGGCGGCGAGGGGATGAAGTTTGTATGAAAACTATTCAAGGGGGAACATCTCTCGAACTCGAATTTTCGTGGGTATAGGCTATAATCAAGCGTAAAGAAGGTTAAGGAGTGTATAGGAAGAGCCTATAAAATGAGGTCTCTATGAGCTCGTTTAGAAGTTGGTGAACTGCCCGTCGAAACGGTAAGACATAGAGAGTGGCCGTCATACAAGAAAATGTTGCAAACCCTGGGCAATTTGACGGCAAATAAAAAAAAAATCGAATATTTGAAAAACAAGATGGCGGCGAACCAGTGAAATTTTGAAAATCAAACTCGCTCCAAGAACTTTTTCCAGAGACTTTTTAAGGCATTTTTTAAAAGTTTATTGTATATAAGGCTAACGTGTGTATTTGGGAAAACTATAGGAATTTGGAGATCAGGTTTGAATGAAATGGTGGTACACTGCCCGAAAAAAGTAAAAGAGATAGAGAATGGCCGCCATATAAGAAAATGTGTCAAACCCTAAGCAATTTGACGGCAAATAAAAAAAAAAACAAAATATTGAAAAACAAGATAGCGGCGAACCGATATATCTTTGTATGGAGAAAACTTTTTTAGCCAACAGAAAAGTTAAGTTTGCCTTGCATACATTTTGTACACACTTTGTACGAAATACAAACTTAAATTTGCTTATGCGAAACTCGGCTTTGAGGACTTGGCAACTTGCGAGGCCGAAGGCCGAGCTCCGCGTAGAGCGAAGCTCGGAGCGTCCCTCTCTTACTTTGCCTGTCCCCATCCCCTCCCCCCAAGTAACTAAAACCAACATGGCGAGGCCGAAGGCCGAGCTCCGCGTAGAGCGAAGCTCGAAGCGTCCCCCAGCATGGCGTGCTCCCCACATACATCCATTAAGTCAAGGTTCTTACGAGGCCGGAGGCCGAGTCGCGAGGCCGTAGGCCGAGCTTCCGCGTAGGGCGAAGCCCGAAGCGTCCCCCCTTACTAATACCTCCCCAACTAAAACCCCCCCCAAGTAACTTTCATCATAAAGCGAGGCCGAAGGCCGAGCTCCGCGTAGAGCGAAGCTCGAAGCGTCCTCCGGCTGACCCTGCACCCTTCACCTACCATAAGTAATGTACGAGGCCGGAGGCCGAGCTCCGCGTAGGGCGAAGCCCGAAGCGTCCCCCCTTCGTTGGAAAAATGTCCGCCATCCTGAATTTTTTGGTTTCTGGACCGATTGCTTTCAAAATCGATATCTGAGAGTCCGAGTCGACTGCAATGACGAATCAGATGACAGAATTGAAAAAAATGGCCGCCATCTTGAATTTTTCTATTTCTCTACCGATTGCTTTCAAAATCGATATCTGGGGGCCGAGTCGACTCTGATAACGAATCTCATGTCGATAAAAAGTGGCCGCCATCTTGAATGTTTTTGTTATTGGGCCGTTTGCTTTCAAAATCGATATCTGAGGGTCCGAGAGGTCTATGATACCGAATCAAGAATAAAATTTTGAAAAAATGGCTGCCATTTTGATTTTTTTTGTTACTGGACCGATTGCTTTCAAAATCGATATCTGAGGGTCCGAGACGTCTTCGATACCGAATCAAATGTCAGAATTGATATAAATGGCCGCCATTTTGATTTTTTTTGTTACTGGACCGATTGCTTTCAAAATCGATATCTGAGGGTCCGAGACGTCTTCGATGCCGAATCAAATGTGAAAATTGAAAAAAATAGCCGCCATCTTGAATTTTTTTTTTTTGAATGATTTCTTTCAAAATCGATATCTGAGGGTCCGAGAAGTCTCCGATACCGAATCGAATGTCAGAATTGAAAAAAATGGCCGCCATCTTGAATTTTTTTGTTTTTCGGCTGATTGCCTTCAAAATCGAAATTTGGTCCTGGATAACAAAAGCAACAGCCACAACACCTCACGCGGGCTGCTCGCAGCCCGCGCACCAACGCGACCTCTAGTTATATATATAAAATTGCTTGTCCTGACTGACTGATTCATAAACGCCGAGCCGTAACCGCTATAGCTACAGAGCTGAAATTTTGTACACAGGTTTATTGCACTTCAAAACCACCCACTAAAGAAGGATTTACCAAAACTCATCCCTTAAGGGGGTGAAATAAGGGATGAAAATTTGTATGAAAGTCCTTTATTTCTTAAGTAAGATTCACAAAATTTTGAATTTAAACTTTTGGTAAAAATTAAGAAATGTGCTTAAGCATTTCTTAAAAATCACCTTTCAAGGAGGTGAAAAAGGGGATGTTTAGTTGCCGTATGTTGGTCTATAACTTTGTCTTTCATTTTTATAGGTGGAATTGTAAAAAAAATTTTTGAGCTCCGCAAAAAATAAAAAAGGACGTGTTTTAGAATTTCTCAAAATTCATCCCCTAAGAGGGTGAAATATGGGATGAAAATTTGTATGAAAGTCTGTCAGTTTTGAATTTAGGATCTTCAAAATTTGGCATTAGACTAACGACTAAAAATTAAGTTTTACGTGTCTCAGGGTGTTTGAAAATTCTACACCCCAAGGGGTGAAAAGGGGGATGAAGTTGAAAATCCACTAAATTTATTATTTAGTCATTAGGGTTGTAATACTGTGGAACGCACATCACTGGTGTTGAAATTCCACCCCAAATTCAACTCCTGAAAGAGGGAAATGGGGTGAAAAAGTCTAAAAACCAATATGGGTATCATTTGTATGGTTTATCGGGTCGCTGATTAAAAAAACTAAAACAATTTTGAAATCCAACGTGGTGGACGTGAAACACCGTCATCCCCTGGGGATGGGTTTGGGGTGCGATAGAGTTGAAATGTCTAAAAATCAATATGGGTGTCGTTTCTATGTTAGGGATAGCGGTTAAATTGTCGTTAGGGGTAGGGATAGGGAGAGGTAGAGAGGTAGAGAGGCAGAGAGGCAGAGAGGCAGAGAGGCAGAGAGGCAGAGAGGCAGAGAGGCAGAGAGGCAGAGAGGCAGAGAGGCAGAGAGGCAGAGAGAAGGAGAGGGATGGGGAGAGGGAGGGGCAGGGGGTGAGGGAGGGGGAGGTTGAGAGGGAGGGGGAGAGGGAGAAACTGCACATTGTCTGAATTTCACGCGAGCGAAGCCGCGGGCACAGCTAGTAATTATAAGTAGGATGTAAAGGGGGCCAAAATATTAATTGTCGCTACTAGGTCAAGTGGGGTATCATATGAAAGGGCTTTACTTGTACATTCTAAAATATATTTTTGTATTTTGTTACGTTTCTTAGTTTTCAAGTTATGATAAAAAATGTCATAAAGAAATCCCATTCCCCCCTTTTCTCCGAAGTTTGTGTAAGAAAAATCTGAATTAATTACAGTTGACAAAAGTTTATGTAAACTTTACAGCAAAAATAAAACGATCTTTCTTAGTTGCACAGTTTTTCAGAAATCTGCAAAAAACCTTTACAAATAAATTTAGTTTTGCGGTCCTGAAAATAGACTTTATTGCTTCCAAAAATACTATTAGGTATATCGGAACCCTCGGCGCGCGTGTCCGACTTGCACTTGACCGGTTTTTTTACATAAATTTTAATAAACGCTTTCTATGACTTCTTTATTTATATGATTTTAGAAAACAAGACAGAAACTTTCCGCCCCTTTTGGAATCCATACCTTACCCGGTTGCATGCCGGGCATTTAATATTATTGCATCTGTGGCCGGGCCCAATTCAGTCTATTCAGACTTTAGTGTGTTCAGGTAGATTCCATAAGGTGATGCATCAGTAAAACCAGGGAGGCATAGCGAAGGATCCAGCAGTGTGAAAGATAGAGCAGCGCGGCGCCCTTCAGAAGTATGCTTCCTTCTGACCGTTGATTGTACTGCGGCCGGTTGTTTATGTTGTTTTCTCTTTTCGTATTTTCCATTCTCAAGCTTTATATGATGAAAACTTCGCATTACAAAAGATATTAATTTACCTATTCAAAAGGTAAAATGGTTCAGCAAATGAACAACCTCTATAAGTTTTTCGTTGCAAAAAAGTATAATACCTTTATGTGACGAATCCTTCTCAATGTACTCTCAAGAACTGAACGCATAATATAATTAATCTGTGGTCTAGCATGGGTCTATTGTAGCTGCCACGTTGTCAACAAACAATGTCATGGCGAAATACGTTTTGTAATGAGATGTGATGCCATTAAATAAATATACAATACAATACGAAGTGGTAAATTTTTTTGAAATCAATAAAATTATAAACTAAACATTATTTAACTATCTAAACAAAATAATTGGTAGGCACCTCTAGGTAACCGATCATTGTTTCGATTTTTGGTTAATTGTGTGTATGTATTATATTAGGTTAAATAAATAATGTTCTCTTTTTCAGCATTATTGCAAAATTCCATACATGTTTGCGAAACGTATGTGTAACATGGCCAGTCCCTTAGATTATGAATAACGGCAGCTTCCAAAGCCTAGCTGACTAAACCTGGCAAAAGCATTGCTAAAAAACGAATAAGTTTCGATTATTGTCAGAAGATCGTACCTGCGAGTATACTTGTTCGTCATTACTTACTAGCCGGAAGATGTCCACTGCTGTCGAGGCCTCCCCTGGAGTTCTCTTCAACCATTTATCTTCAACGACCAGAACTGCGCTGCCTGCATCCAGCGGTTTTTTTTACAGGGGGAAGGGTAGGGGATATTTGAAGCACGAAAATAGAAAACTTGGTTATATGAGTTGATATTTATAACAATAAAACTACTCGTTAGATTTACGCTGGATTTATTATTTATTTCAATGTTCAATGTAGGTATAGTAAGCAAATGTTGCCCACATTTATATTAGGGTGATGTGATGCCATAGTCTCGTGTAGTGCCGGCAAAGAATAGTACCATCCCATACATACCGGTGGGTGTCGTAAGTGGCGATTAAGGGTTATAAAGTGGAGGATGGGAAGCAGCATCCTCCTGTGTATCGTACCATCTTACTTACTGCGGTCACCTACAACCGCGGTCCATGGTACCAGCCATAACGCTGACAAGCGAGGTTACTAAGGTACTTCCCCCATCACATTTTTTCAGCAAAAGCCAAAATTCTGGAGGGAGCTCCCTGTCCTGTAGTGGTCATTTCGTGGGATGTTATGATGATGCCAGAGCACTACCTATTCTTATTTCTAACACGAAACAGGTCGCACAGGAAAGGAACGGCTTAAGCTTATGGTGCACCATTTCGGCAGATTGAAGATGTGCGTTAAACTTGATGCAGGCGACGATATCCACGCTACACTAAAGCCATTGTGTGTCTTTGAGCCATACAATTTAAATTCAACTTTGAGCAAATCAACAAGGAACTTCTCATCATAATTTCTTTTTCAATAGAAATTTTATAATGCAGTAGCAATGGGTCATACGAGGTCGTAATGGTTTAAAGAGCAAGTTCAGAATGGTGTTCTTTTGAAAACAATAAAATCGTGATACAAATAATATGGGTTGTGGTACGGACACGAGGAACAACCCAGTATACAATCGGTGGACACTTCTCACAAAGTGACCTGATCCCAAACTAGGCAAAGTAAAGTAAAGCCTGTACTTTGGGTAACAGAGGCTAATATACATAAATAGATAAATAACACAGACACAGGATAAACACTCGTGTTCATCACACAAATGTTTGCCCTTAGCGGGAATCCCGTCCGCGGCCTTCGGCGTAGAAGGCAGGCTCACTACCAACCACACCAACGGGCCGTTAACTAATTCATATTATGAACGTTAGGTGGGATGTTATCGGTATTGTGAAGGTACCCAAATTGCAATATGAGTTATACAAAAGTGTTATGTTCAAAAAAATGTTTCACGTTTTTTTTTATTTTTGATAAAAAATATGTATACAGTGTCTTTTCAAGTTTGTGATCAAAATACCCTGTATGATTTGAATTACATTGTGCAGGTTCTCCTTTTGACGTTTAACTGACATCCTCAAGTCAGGGTCGACCATGACTAACGTTTGACAGGTTCGTGAGTAAAGATTCATGACGTCACGGTAAAAAATTTGTGCTAATTGATAGTCAAAAACTTGAGCCGAACTCAAGTTTTGGCCCTCAGTAGAGCTATTTGTCTATGGCATACTAAACTGCGTTTAGTTTGGGAAAAAATAGTTTAGTCTTGGTTTAAAGAATATTTTCTTACATGCATTATTTTGCAATTTTGATGTATTTTAATAATTAGTGTACGCTGAGCAAAACACTTAAGGAAATCTAAAGAAATATTTTGTTTCAGCTTAGTATTATCATGTTTTGTGGTTAATTTTTTTTTCAACTCAAAGCAGTAACCAAACGCAGAGACAAGTCGAGCGTTTAGTCCTCTTGACGTAAAATCTGTCAAATTATTTCTACTACATTTGTTTACACAGATTCCCTCCCTGAGTTCAGGCTGAGTTTAGGATCAGGTTGAGTTCAACCTGAGTTCTAGATAAGTCAAGCTTTATCAATTCGGGCCTGAAGTGTCAAATGTTACGATGATGATAATAACACAAATGGGAACTAACTTAAAAATCGTTTCCCAAATCATGTTGGAGGGAATGGTATGGCTGAATGTTGAATTGCCCACTGGAATTCTCTTGCAAATGGACGAACTATACAAGCAATATAGCTCTGCGAATGCTTGTAATTTTTATTTGGGCCCAAATTAAAACGCAATTCGTTCGTCGCTGCAAGCAAATTGTAATGTATTGCGCTGTATGTTTTTATTTACATTGTTTGTGGATGCACGATTGTGGTTGATATATATCTTTTGGTATTATCAGCAAGGTACTTATAGACTTTTTTACCAGTGCTTTTTTTTTGTGTCTACAATACTAACGAAAGTAAATTAATCAGCTAATAAGTTTTATAGCTGAAATCACACCAATAAATTCCTTAACTTAACATAGGCGATATAGTACATACAGGTTGCCCTTAGGTTGCTCTTCCTTTGGGTTTCGGCTTGATACTTCTTTCTGGGACATCCCGTATATGTCTCAGGCAAATTGTACAATTCGCTGCTTTAAAAACGGTCAGAAAATTGTAAAACAGCGTTGGTAGGGTGTAAATGAGTTTAGATCACTGGTGCTTAATTTAAGTTCGTTGGCCAAGGCAAATCCAACATAACCAAGTCGTGATCAATTAGGTTGGGTCAGCTCCTCAGCTTTGGCAGCGACAAGGCACGGAGAGTACCGGCCGTATGCCTGTGGCGATTCCCGGAACCTCTCCAAATGTGCCAGAGTTGGCCACCACGGGGTTTTTGTCAGTAAGACTCTAAGACTCTGACATAACACTGTCGCTCCTCAAGACGGCAGAGTATCCATGACGGATTTCCCCGTGTAAAAAAAAGTTATCTTGCGACCACAACGCTTGAAACGAATTACGCGCTGTTTTATAAAATGCCGCCGCGCCATTTTATAAAATTCCAAAGCATTATGTAAAGTGGTGAAATTTACAATCTCGCGCCGTGCCATTTTGTAAAATGTCTAGGCACTATCTTAAGTGACGAATTTCAAAATTTGCCTACAACATACACAAATTTTAAGTAGGTCATCTTCCCCTCTTGTACAGCCAACTAAAACAGTAACCGACGTATATCGATCTTACCCAAATAGAAGCGTTTGTGTTGAAGTGATCATTGCTCAATATCTATACGATTTCAAATGTGGCGCAATATTAGATCTAAGACGTCTTTCGTGTTAAAATGCACATAAGGCGGTTGGTCATGTGGGTTGCAAAGTCGAGTTAATATAAGAACATTGTACAAATAAAATAAAAGCCGACTCTGAAAGTAGGCCGTGCGGATGTGGTCTCTTGCCGTGGCATAGCACGATCTGAAACGATAGTATAGACTCGCTCTATATGCAGTGTATGTTGCATGTTATGATGTTCAGTAAGTATTCTGAAAGAATCGACATTGAATAATAAATCTGAATCTGCCTGAAATCTGTCTATCACAAATCTTAAGCAGCCAAAGTTCCCTAACATTTTCGTAGATAGTAGTCGGGACCAATGGCTTTATTTACGTACCTTCAAAAGCAAGGAATTATATGTGACAATCACGTGATTTATCCTGTTTAGCCACTCACGTGCCCGCGAAAAGAACAGTAGATTGCCCTTGGGTACCGGTGGTACCCAAAGGTACCACTGGTACCTACCTAGCAATCCATTGAAATATCCCCGACGGCTTCACGAAACCGAACTCCAAGTTTTATTTCTCGGAATGAAAGCCCAAAACAACCTTGATTTCGGGCATCCGGGGTCCGGCATCCGGGATCTTACTGGGGTTGGTTTGGGAGTCAATTAATGCGTATTTTTGCGAAAAACGAGAAACTCATGAAATCTTACAGTGTTTTTAGTTTGACAGTATCTCCACCGGAATTCGAAGTAAGAACCTTCGGTTTGAGACCTGCACACTAAACACTAGAACTTGGAGGCTGTTCTTGATTTATCGTTGACTGTACGCGACCGACGCGAAGTATACTCGTATAGGGTGTTACGTTAAACACTGTGATCCTTGACTCTGTGCATTCGGATCAAGAAACTGAACAACTTTCCTTAAGAAACATAAATCGAAATACGATAAACTTACTTCTTATAGAAATTGCACCAGCTGATTACGCATTTTGTATGGGAGATGTTTTTTTTTATTTCAACCTTTGTTACTTTGGGAAAGTTGTTCAAATTCCTGATCCGAATGCACAAGTTCAGGGATCTTTACCCTAACACCCGGAAATTTCAAACTGAAGCATACCCCGAACACTAAATACATCGAGTAGGCTCACATGTTCAGAACAAAAGACCCTCAGAAGGACCACGAGAATCTCGCGGGCGGATGTGCGCGGGGATGCGGGGTAGATTGCAAGGGGGCGGAGAGTGTCCATTGTGTATGATGGTACTCGTACTATTACTTTTCTATGAGACTGAAGTTTCAGACTGAAGTTTGACTCCACATTTATTTCAACTGACAAGCTAGAATGCTTTTTTCAATAAAGGTTTAACGCAAATAAACATGCAGTTTTGTTGGGACAACGTAGGTTGAGACTTATAACGCTTTTCCTAGAATTGGAAGAAGAATATATAAAGGATTGGGTACAAACACGTTGTGTGGGTCCCGTAGTAACATTACTGTATTTTTTTAAAGGTTAAGTTTCAAACCACAATAAAAAAATTAGTTTAGTCATTTGTAATTTTCATGGCAATGTTTGCATGGAATTTTTTTTTTAAAGTTCCCCAGAATATTTACAAAGCCGAGCAAAACTGAAAGGTTAATGGGATTTATGTATGAACTCAAACTTTGAGCTCCTAGTGCAATGATAGGGCGGGCTGCTAGTTAATAATAAAATAAAAGTCAAATTAGTCCAGCGATTCCCGCATACATACAGAGGCTTCCCGCCACGCTGACCAGAGTGCAGGTGTCTCGCCTGACTGATACAACATACTAGCGCGAATTTGAAATTTGTAATTGGAAGCGCTCCGAGGCTCATAGGCCTGTATATTCAGTACAAATGACCTGCAGGAGCACCAGGAGTATTGCACTGACGGGTGCGCGCGGCGGTGGATTGTAAGAGGGGTGGAGAGTGTCCGTTCTGTGAGACAGTAAGTACTATTACTTTATTCTGTGCTGATTCTGCGTGTTCCGGTTCGTGGTTTGCAACTCTTTATCCAACTCCAAAGAACCCAGCAATTCACGGGCTTGGGTCGCGGGGGAGTGGGGGGTGAAGAATGTCCGATCTGTATGTAGTACTCGTACTATTACTTTATTGTTTGCCATCGGTATTAACAAGGGAACCCTAAAATGTTTCCAGCATTAGGTTTAGCCTGTATTTGGAAAGTTCCCGGTTGAGCCCGCGAGGTAAGGTATTGTGTACTTGTTTAGACTTTTATTTACTGCTTACAAACTCGGCATATATCTCGCTAGTCTGTTTGGCAAAATGGCTTTATTTTGTGTTTGAAGTTATTAGATATTTTGCGTCGCGTTTATCAATATGCTCATTATAGTAATAAGAAGGGAAAATAGGCCTTATGTGAAGAGTCCTTCTGGGAAGGTACCCCCTTAAACTAAGTCTGGCGTACAGCAGAAGTGTTTGCACTTTTGTGTTCCGATTTGAAGGGCATGGGGGCCAGTAAAATACCGGCACATGAGACACATCATCTTACTTCACAGGATGGGTAACACACTTTGCTGTAGTATTAGTATCAAATTACGCCACCAATAAGACAGCATGCATTATGGACGGTGGTGTCCACTTACAAACAGGTGGCCTAACTGCTCGTTAAAATAAATAAAAAAAGGTTTAAAATATCTGTTAATACTCGATGTAAGGACAAACTAGTATTGTCTAGGCAAAACTAGTTCGGCCTACGCTATTTCTTCAACACTTCGCCATAAAAAAAAAAAAAAAACATCGCCACGACCAAGTTACGGGCCTCCTCCGCATTATCCAAAATCTAGTCCATGTGGCACCAGCTAAGAAATACGAGTACGAGTAGTACCATGTCTTCCCGTGGGTGTCGTAAAAGGCTACTACTACTAGTATTTATCAATATCTTTGGTTTGCAAGGAAAACAGCTTAAATAGTTACTGTTGTTCAATTTAATGAGTTATTTAGTCGAAAAGGTTATTCAGATTGATTGTTATTTTGTTTAAAACGTAGACCAATTTAAAAAAATTATAAGTTTGAATTTAATTATGATAAAAATTTTCGCAATACCAGCTACACTGGCGGACAAGTTCGTGACTGCCCGTGTCTGCCCGCCCGGCTCTCGTCTGCTGAGCCTCCTATATATCTAAGACTCATATCATAGATAAGTCATTCTCCCCAAAGGTTCCAGGTTGCTGTGAATTTTTTATGGTATTTTCTTTACAGTTTCTTAAATAATTTGGTTCAAATATCAAACTAGGCTGCGCTGACCGCATCCATACTCCTTTATGGGCCAGATGCGGGTGTGTTTTATTCTAGTGAAATACTGAGCGTCGGTTTTTGGTTTCACGTTAAATTATGCTGTTTCATTCTCTTGCCTTCGTATATTCTGAGTTTGAGACGGGTTCTCGTGTTTTTGTAGTGCAGTATGTATGAACTTTGGTCAGTTCTCATTATAATGAGGAATTTTCAGACTTGTAGGTACATTTATGTGGGCATCGCTTGAAAAGGTTATCTTAGGTTTAGTAGAGCTATAGAAGAGTGATTTATTGAGTAATGTTGCGGTTTATTGCCTACTACTTAGTACGCAGGAACTATTTCTTATTGTAAAACAAATACATAACTATCTATATTTTTTCGTGTATTCCAACGCTTACCGACACAATTTGACAAAATAATAATATTGTTTTACAAACTTTTTTTTCTGACAGTTTTAGACGATTGCTTTTAATATAGCTGCAAAATGTGTTGGTATTTTTTTTATGTAGAAGAGGGAGGCAGAGGAGCAGCCGGTCACCTGATGGTAAGTGAACACCAACGCCCATAGACATCCGCTACACCAGGGAGTCACAGGTGCGCTGCCGGCCTTTTGTAGGCTCCTTTAAAAAAAAAAAAAAACAGAAAAAATGGATCATAGTTTGACAGTAGGACAGAGCTGTGCGTAAGAGCAAGACGGAACAATAACTGTCTCTGTTGCTCTAATATTTTACGCGTCTAACTTCACAGTGGTTCCCTGAGAAGTTAGTTTGACAGCTGCATCTCCGTAATGATTGCGGCCACAAATCTAGGCCCAGTCCTATTCTCATTTGAAATGCATTTTGTTCACCTTAGTAGGTGAATTTTTCCCGTTTTTCTTGATTCTTCATATGAAGTCACTTTTGCGAAAAAAAAATTCACTTCTAAGGACTTTTTGACTTTCTGTGCTGACTGAATACCGTTACGTTGTTTTATATTAGAAGTAACCAAATTGTTTCTTTTGTAAAATTAAAAGAATTACTACGCTTCGGAAGCAAAATAACTTAAATCACGAACTTCTGTGTTAATTCATTAACTATCATATTTTCTCAGTCTTAACTATAAAATAAACTAAAAATATAACGTTTGAAAAAAAAGTTACTATATAATGTTAGAAAATTTTAACACGGATTTCTTTTACCAATCGACTACCATTTTCAATCGAATACCTAGTAACTAAGTTTTCTCTTGCTCCTGCGACTGTCCTTTGAGTAACTAGTTGAGTTACTAACTCAATAAAACTGCACAAACCTACAGAGGCTAAAGTGTAGTTAGTTTAGTAACAAAACGATTTTAGGTTACAAAAGACGTTTGGGTATTTCATTATTTTTTAGGGTTCCGTACCTCAAAAGAAAAAAACGGAACCCTTATAGGATCACTTTGTTGTCCGTCTGTCTGTCTGTCTGTCTGTCTGTCTGTCAAGACCCTTTATCTCACGAACGGGTAAAGGTATCAGGTTGAAATTATACCATATATTAGGATCCATGAACCACACAAGATCTGAAAATTTCAATTTTTTACAACGACGCAATCAAAAGATATGGCATTTTATGTCCTCATCTCCATACATTTATGCAAAAATGCAAAACCTTCAGGGTACTTCCCGTTGACCTAAAATTATGAAATTCGGCAAGAAGCTAGGTCTCACAGTATAAATAATGAGAAAAGTCTGAAATCATTAAATATTACAACTTTTCTCACAACTAATGGTAACCAATTGTGGTGAGCTCCCGTTTCAAGAACATTCATATAAGAGAGGGGTCAAGTTGGATGGTCGCTGAGGCGATTTTTGTTTTAGTTCTATTTTAAAAACGGGAACACACGCAAACTTGAAAATTGGTATGTTTATAGTGCATAAGCTATAAAATAACAACAAATAATAAAATATAGTCAAGCGCGTGTCGGACTAAAAAAATCTAGCACATTAACTTTCAGAAATTTCAACTAATACAATTATGATTATGTGGTGGTACGGAACCCTCTTTGAGCGAGTCCGACTCGCACTTTTTTTTAACCTTGACTCTCAATCTGTTCAAAGATACGAGTAGTTCCACAGAATAACAAAATAAAGGATAAATAAAAGGTGTACTACAGGTCAGTCATTTAATATACTAAAAGCTTTTATCCTGTGATTTTAAAAAGTTCGTCTCTACTTAAACCTGGCCCCTCTTTAATTATGAATGTGCTTGTAACGGAAGCTCACCTTAATTGATTACAATTAGTTGTGACAAAAGTACTAAAGTAACTGACATAGCCCTGAGAATCGCTAAACTAAAGTGGCAGTGGGCAGGGCACATCGCAAGAAGAACCGATGGCCGATGGGGCGTAAGGGTTCTAGAGTGGCGACCACGTAACGGAAGACGAAGCGTTGGCAGGCCCCCCACAAGGTGGACCGACGATCTGGTCAAGGTCGCGGGAAGCCGCTGGATGCGAGCAGCGACCGCGTCATAGAGATCTTTAGGGGAGGCCACTGTCCAGCAGTGGACGTCTTTCGGCTGATATGATGAGTTGTGACAAAAGTAGTAAGTAACATAATTATGTATAATGATTTTAGACTTTTTTCCTTGCTTGTGCAACAAGAACTAGCTTCTTGCCAAACATGATTCAACGGGATGCTTGATGCTTGATGGTTTTGCTACTTGTCAACGGGAAGTACACTATAGGTTTTGGTAGGGTTAATGAATGTATGCAGATGTGGACATAAATATGAGCGTATGTTTTTATTTTGTCGTCGTAGAAGAGTGTAGTTTTTGTATCTTCAAGGGGTGAAAAATTTAATAATAGATTTTGATTTCAACTTTCCTAACCGTATCCTCTACCCGTTCGAGAGAAAAAAGGTCTTGAAAGATAGACAGATCGACAGACGGACCGACACACATACAAACAGACAGACAAATTGACAACATAGTGATAATTTTAATTTCATTTTTCCTATCCGTATCCTCTACCCGTTCGAGAGAAAAAGTGTCTTGAAAGAAAGACAGATCGACAGACGGACCAGCACACATACAGACAGACAAACGGACAACATAGTGATAATTTTTGTTTCCTTTTGAGGTACGGAACCTGTGTACGGAACCCTAAAAACATTCATCGTAATGTCAGTCCACTGACAAAGTGGAGCTATTTAAACAAATAACGATAAGAAAAAAAAACTACAAGCTGGTGTTGTTGCAGTAAAATCTTGCAATTATTGCACATATTTCAAACCAATAACCATATCGCTGATTCCAGTTCGAACAAGTCTTAATTGGCCCAGTATATTCCAGCCGGCTGGAATATAGGCCAAACTCAGGCCTCGGAAAATTCTCAAACATTGGTTATACTCGTACGTTCGCAACTTCAGCTAGTACGGTCAAAAGCTCGTTAAGGTTGACACATTTGATTTTGTACCGTTCATATTTTATTAACTTTAGGATCTTAAGCATTAATTGGGCAGACGTTTATGCAAACTTATTGTCTGGATTGGACAGAACGAACATATTTCCCACATAAACAAAGGTGATGTGGCTCTATTCTTATTGCCCATACAGTATAAAAATATTGGGGATATGTTATATTTTTCACCAAGGCCCGCAAAATTTTAAATGCTGGGTGGAAAATATATTCCTTTTACACAATTACGGGTTAAGACGCTCTATTAGTGTCAATCTTGAGTCGCTCTTCACTGTACGATGAACAGGTATACGGATATGGTTTTGAGTTTCGTTGAAAATATTTTCATAGATAAAATTTAAAAGCAAATATTTTGATAGGGCTTTTGTGCAAAGTCTGTCTGGAGAAGTACGACCCCCTTGCTTATTTTCACCGTAAAGCAGTAGATTTAGCACTGTTGTGCTTAGGTTCAAAGGGTAGGAGAGCTCGTTCAATTACCGGCACATAAGACCCATCAGACAAACCATTTTAGTTCTCAGGGTAGGTAACGCGCTTTGCTGTCTTATTAGTGTCTAGTTATGCCACCAATAATACAGTGGCTGTTACCGGAGGTGGTGGTGAGCACTTACCTACCATCAAGTGTTCCACCTGCTCGTTCGCCAACTGGGGTCATAGAAAAACGAATATTAAATTTTTTTTATTGTAAATTTATATGTTTAGAGTACTCACGTGTTACAAAAAGGGTATACAATTTTAATTCCTCAGGAAAAGTTGTTCAGTTTTGTGGGCAGATTCACAACCTTCAGGCTTGATATACCCCAGTTACACCTTGTAAACATAGCAATTTATAGGCTTAAGTACATTGTTTATTATATTTATTTTTATTTTGGACGTGTCCTCGATTGCATCCACATGTTAAATAAAAAATATAAATGTATAGGATCAAACAAAAAAGTTTCATTAAAATCGGTTCAATCAAACAAAAAGTTCAAAAGATCTGTCAGGGGCATCAAAATACCAAAATACCATCTTAAATAAATAAATGAAATAAAAACATTGTTATTGCCAAATAATGTCATGACACAGATCTTATACTTAAAAAAAGCACATTTGGCAAAAGTTGCCAGTCTCAGCTAATGCGAAGCATAAAAGTATGCCTCGCGCTGGTTTTCAGACTGGCCCCGTTTGTTAACAGGTCAAAAAACAAAACAGTGAATACCTGTTCTTTAATACCACCAAAGAACAGGTATTCACTGTTTTGTTTTTTAAATTACAAATATAAGTAATAAAGTTGAATTCCTATTCAAAGTCCAAAACATTAAAACCAAAAAATAAATAAGCATAAAAAATATCACTGGTTTGAAATCTGCAAAAAACCTTTACAAACAAATTTAGTTTTGCGGTCCTAAAATGGACTTTATTGCTTCCAAAAAAAACAAAAGGTATATCGGAAGTCGGAACCCTCGGCGTGCGAGTCCGACTCGCACTTGACCGGTTTTTTCATTTATTGCAATACTAATCAGCACATTTTGCAGCTATGTCTTTTGACAATTGGCTAAAGCCAGTTTAGGCAATTGGCTAAAGCTGTCAGAAAAAACAAGTTTGTAAAACAATTTTATTCTTTCCGTCAAATATAATCTGGTTTTAGTTTTATGGCTGCAAAATGTGTTGGAAAGCTAAAAAGTTAGCGCGCAGACAACAGTTTTTTATTAGGTAAAACAGCTCAACAATTCTCGCCGTCAATAAATAGTTTTCAGACTTGCAAAAAATAATATCGACATTTTGTTTGTAAGGCGCGGGCGCGTCTTATTTTTACGACAAAACTAATTTTCTTGACGCCATCAATTTTTCACTGCCTTCACAAAAAAGTACCGTTCTGCCTATAAATGAGGTTCCCCGAACAACTAATTACACATTTTCCAATTATTTCTACGACAACGTCACGCGAACACTGATGATGGAGACATATTTTTTTTTATTTGAAACTTCAGACGAAATAATGTTGCTACAGTGCGACATCGTTATTTAAAACTACTGTTATGCTACTAATATGACAGTGGGCGCTATGGGCGGTGGTGACCACTTACCATCAGGTGGCCTACAAGCTCGCTTGCTCACATGTTACATAAAAAAAACAAAACTAGGTTTAACAAGTTCAGTACAATTTTATTAGTTGGCTATAAAAAGCTTAAAATAGTGGAAACGGGACCTATAAAATTTTGAAATTACGGTGGATTACAAAAATCCATTAAACAAAGCAAAAACTAAAATGAAAAAAATTTGTAAATCAAATATCAAAAACTTAAAAAACATTTAAATCTACAAAATATGTATTTTTCTGTTCGACTGTTATTTTTAGTTTTAATTAACATATAGACAAAGTTTGCAACGTACATTGTTCAGTGACGCAGGAAAATGTACGCGCAGAAAAATATCATGTCAACAAAATAACAAAGGGTCACAAAATAAATAATAGCGTACAAACAAGGAAAAGCGATGACGTCATCGTGTTGGAATTGTTCGTCATACTACAACCTAGGACACACATACTGCATGAATCATCATTTTACGTAGTAGTAGGATTTGGTGTAGGAAATAAAGCAGTTGAGCCCAACATAATTCTCTCAGGCAGATATTATTTGACAGGATAATTAAGTATAATGCATTAAATGAAAATTCTAAATATCCAAAAAAAAATAACAAAAATAGCTTTTCATAAATTTTTTGATATTTTCGTATAGAAAAATTGAAAACACCGACTTTTTTTATAGATGGTTGGGCTCATATATTGTAATACCCCAGCAAAGTTTCATCGACTAAGGATTTAACGCGGGGGTCATCATACAACGATCTGCTTCATTTCCTAGACTGACATAGCCTGCTTGTATAAGATTTTTTTTTAAATTTCGAATGAAGCTTAGTTTTAAAAGTCCAATACAAATCTCATAATTTTAGTTAAAACAGCTATTTCAGAGCGCGCAAACATCATTCGAATGTCCGAAACAATTTCCTAAACGATAATATTTAAAGAGTTCCATTTTCAAATATTATTTTTACCAAGCAGCCATTACAGGTTAGAGCACGCGAAAATCATCTGAACTGAGAGGGATGCGGGGCAGGAGGACATCCCCATGCTATTTTCGACGCTTGAGCTTGAGTTATACTACGACCAAACATTGAAGACCTTTTACCGAATTTTGCGTTCCATTTTACGACTCCTCCTAAGCGCGTCGGTCGGCTAAATTATTCACAAACCAAGTTTTTTTGCTCGTCCGTAACACTTGATGTGGGTTTAAGCTGTATTTGTTAATAATTTAAAATTAAGTCGCTTCATTTCACTTTTCTTTTCAAAATTGCTCTTACAATTTCATTTCACAAAGCGGCTTACACGAAAATTAATATTAACGAGGTTTATATTACTCAAGCGAATAGGCAAGAATTTCCTTAAGGTACTCCTGACAAAGACACAAACGCTAAAGCGTCATTTCTGGCATATCCATACGCGAGAATTCCAAATAATCAACCTCGACACAAAGCGAATTTACTCGCGTAGCTAAATATCTAAGGGAGAGTGAAAGGGAGGCGCGTATCAAGACCGGAGTCCCCCCATAGCTGTGTTGTGAGGGGACTCGAAGGGATTTTAGGTTAGTGGAAATGTAGGCATATAGACGAGAACACGGCAATTTTGTTGCCATACTTAGTTCGTGTCGTCTTGTGCTTTTCTTTTGTGCGTGAAGTCATAGTTTGTCGTCGTCTAGTCCGTGTCGTGTGTTTTATTTGTAAAAATATTAAGGTGTAAATAAATATTTTGTGTGAATTTTGTGTCAACTGTTTGCAACTTTTGTTTGCCGTGACGGATTGTGGATAGCAGTGCTGATAAAACAAAGTGTACTCGGAAATATTAACGGAAAAATAAACAAAAAAAGTGTACTCGTCCGCGGTTGTTTGTAAACAGACCCGCGTGCGCGCGACAACGCAAACATTGACTACAAAAATTTTTCTTCTTCGTGTAAAAATAAACACAAGTATACTATTCCATCGTTCTAAATTAGAGTAGATTTACGTTTAGCATTAAATAAGTGTATAATTTTAACGCTCAAAAATAAACTCGTACGTAAATTTTGTGCCAAGTTTTTGATAATTCGTAAAATAAGTTTTTAATAATCGTAGAATAAACGCGGGAAGAGGCAATAGAACGTTTGGTGTTTTTGTTGAAAAGGACACTTTAACACACTCGGGTTATATGAATATAAATATTTTTAACACGTGCAAAAGCATTGGGTAAGCCCGGCATCAGTGAGGACACGAGGGTGAACTGCCTACTACAGCTAGTATAGCGATCGATAATATTACGCATTACAGAGGCAACTCGAGAGGAGACCGAACGCACACAAACACAACCGGCTCACCCCTCACTACCCTGCTCCGCGAAAACGAAAGTGAGCTTTAAAAACAAACCGAATTTATAGCTTTAGGTATAAATAAAAAGTACAAATCTGAACTGTGATTCAAGTTTTGTGTTCAACGTAATTGAAGTCTGTTCTCGCTGTGATAACGAACACATCATGATCTGTAATTTAAACATGAATCCTAATATGTTGTTTGGGTATAATATGCCCACTGTTGGGAATATGCCGACGAATTTGGGGTTGAGCGTTCAGGTGCCTATGTCGACTTCATCAACACCTCGGCAGCCAAGTTCTAGCAACGCTAGCGTGGTGACTACTGCTCCACCTACTCCTGTCCGTCAGACTCCGGCAGAGCGTACCGGCGCTCCTCCTGGGGCTGGTAAAGATGCCGTGAAGCTGTTCATCGGACAGATTCCTCGCCATTTGGAGGAAGAGGATTTGCGTCCGATGTTTGAGGAGTTCGGGAAGATATACGAGCTGACCGTGCTGAAGGATAAACACACTGGGATGCATAAAGGTTTGTATATTTGTGTAACTGCCTACTATCGAAATAATATAGTTTGATTAGTCCGTGTCGTGCCGGAAAAAAATTGTACCAAGACATATCTGCCCGTGAATGTCGTAAGAGGCGACTAAAGGTTTAATAACCGGAGGATGGGCACTAGCATTTTTCTGTCTATCGTACTATCTTACATACAGCGGTCACCAACAACAGCGGTCGCCAGCCGCAAAAGCTTACAAGCGTGGTGACTATGGCAAATCGCCTAAAAAACCACGCGTTTTCGCTCGTGGATGCTCCCTGTCCTGGAGTGGACGTTTCATGGGATTTTATGAAGAATGCAGGACAGTGCTATACGCGTGCGTGCAGGACAGAACGAAACTTGTCTCTGTCGCTCCAATATCTTTCGCATCACTCCGTCCTGCTCTCACACTGCTGTCATACTAATCAAGCTATATTACATCGACTGTTACCTACTTAAAACTTTGTAAAAGACAAGACATAATTATGTTAACAAGACTTGAAAAAATAAATAACAAAATTCTACATGATACATAAATTTCTTGGTGTCTATATCTATTATCTTTGTCTATGTCTTCCATGAGAGAAAAAATTACTTTTTACTAGAGGGTACTGTTTGAGTCTTAACTACGCTAATAAAAGCAAATGCTTCAAACTATGTCACTACAGGTTATTTTTACTGTCCTATTTAACTGTTATGTTATGACAAAGATTAATTTACTAGTTATGTAAAAGACTATACAATTTTACGTGATTATGATAACAAAACAGCGTGAATTTTAATTAATTTTCCTCCCAAAGCCCAGTGATTCTACTCATCAAAACAAGCAACTTTCCCAAAGAAAAAAAAATAACTTGATAAAAATGTTTCGCCTTCCCATACAAAATGAGTCGACCACGAGACCACTTTTCTATGAAGAGTCAAAAATTGTTTTCGAGTAAATAATTTTTCTTCCGTAAAGTCGCTTGTTACCATTACACATTACATTCTACCCATACATGAGTAGAATCACTGCGTTTTTTGAGCAAAAGCAATGAATATTCACGTTTTATTAATGTCAACATGAATTACGCCATTAGTAGAGCTTACTCTAATAGACTATTATTATAAGACCTCCCATATAACATCGATTTAACACGGTATCTTGATACAAGTAAAGTGGAATCTCTTGTTTCTCGTGCCTTATCCCACTTCCATTGGGGTCGGATGTTTAACTCGAGAATCGTCAAGGGATATGTAGGTCTTCGATTTGTAGAGGCTTTGCTCACGGCGATGTAATAAGATTTTTAGAGCCACAAATTGATTGAGAGGCTTTGAAGGTACTGAACGATCTCCTTAAATTTGGTAAGTACAAAAGTCTAAAAAGTAGATAGGGAAGTCAAAAAACACAGATTTTTTTTCTTTTCAGATGACAATGAGAAAAATCTATGATTTTACCGGGTGAAAGGTACAGGTTGGCAAATACTGTTAGAGCATAATCCTTTCAGGAAATAAAAAGAAAATCGGCTTCTCCATAACCTGTTTGTAAAGTTTGTATGGAGAGACCGATCTTTTTAAAAAGCTTTTTATTTAAGTTCATCTGTTGCGGCGTATGTCTGTCTGAATATCGGTAAGCAAATTTTGCAAGTTAAATTTGACTCACTGCCCGGTTTTCGATTGATCGGATAAATCGGATGACAATGCAATAAATATTATTATGACTTAGAGCTGATCTGATGATGGAAACGGAAAATGGCCATAGAAATTTGAGGAAACACCACGTTACAGAAATCCTGCAGCGCCATCTGTTGGTGAGCAGCATGGCTTGCTCAGTTGGTATATTTTAATATTGAAACAACTCTTAAAGGTTTCTTTATAAATTATTTGGGTTTAGCTAGGCCATTTGGGGAAATTTCTCCAAGTCTTTACATACAAAGCCATGACTTAATTTCCCGCGCAAGATGTAACAATTACTTTTGAATGATTCGGATGTTTTTCTACTCCATAGTAATATCTAAGTAGTATCTAATTAAACTAAACCTTAATTACTACATGTAACTACGTAGAAAAATATCTTACGTTTGGGCTCGTTTGAGTTTAGGGCCTGATGATAGTTGTTGTTTAGTATTTGACATCATAAACACTAAAAATAAAAAGCTCAAAATGGTAACAAATTAAATGATTCCCAAAATATTTTTTTATACCCCAATACACTTTAGACAAAATGGATGAATGTAGACCAAATTGGCTGAACGTACACCAAATTTGGGTAACCGGTTTGGTTAGGTTGTGTTAGGTTATCTTGCGACCAAATGCGATCAAAGAAGCAAATTTGGTGTACATTCATCCATTTTGGTAGACAAAATTTGGTGGATATTATTTGGTAAAAATATACTCAAATTTGGTGGCACGTTAATACACAGCCAATCAAAATATATTTGTTAAAATAAAAATTTTAAAACAAGCTTTTATTAGTTGTAGAAAAAGAACTAATATGTTATCATAGTCTCAGGTTTACAAATAAAAGCGTGTTACATTAGAAACCGCTAGAGAGTTTTTAAAACGCTTTTGTTTGAAAACCTGAGACTAATAGTTCTTTTTCTACATCTAATAAAAGAATGATTTAAAATATATTTTTGCTGATATTTTTTTCATTTACTGTAAGTTTTTTTAATTAAAAGTTATTCTGTTACATTGACTGGTCATGGGGTGTTAGGATACTACAAAGCTTGATCTACTATCAGTTCGGAGAATGTATGTTTTATTATTTTGGAGTTAACAGACAGTCGTAAATCTATTATTGTCACTTGTCACGTTCTAAATAAAAAAACCTGCTTTCAGCAATAACTTAAGAGGAGTTTTATCTTAAAGACACTTTCTGCAACAGGCGAATGATTATTCTTCAAACAAAAATAATATTTTGATGACAAGTGTGTTCGGCATGCACAATTTTAATGGATGGAAGGTCTAAAATTAACATGAAAAGTAAAAATTTTGTTTTTAAATGAGAAGGGTTAATGCAGTCCCGTTCACCCTCACGAATCAGGGATGACATTTTGAATATTGAATTACAAACAAAAAGGATGAGATACGAATGACATTTTTTCATCAACAGTTAAATTTAACTTTACTCAGAAATATAAATGATTTATTACAATCTAAGGGTGATATTAATAAACCACTCTTAGGTGTGAGATTGCTCTCAATATGTACTTTACACTTACAAATTATTAATTTTGAGTGCGATCTCCGACTTGTTTGGGATTTATTAATATGACACTAGAGCATATCAATCTGAAAACTATACTAGTACCTAGGCGACCTGACTTTCACTCTATAATAGCCGCCTCACCATGAAAATATCATTGGCTGAGCAAGCTATGCTACCCGCCAACAGAGGGCGCTGTAGGTTTCTCTCTAAAACGCGATATTCCAATAAATGCTCAATAACACGGGAAAAATGAAATTTCCTAGACATGAGACTGGAAAAATTCATCGACATCGTTAGAGCCTTTTTCGAGAAACTGAATACAAACTTATTTTGCAGCCATGACTCTAAAATCAGAGTATACTTGACGGAAAAAAATAACATTGTTTTACAAACTTGTTTGCACAAACTAACACATTTTGTAGCTACATCAATAGTAATCAGCTAAAGGTGTCATAGTGAAGGAAATTTTTGAGATAAAGGCTTCCGTTTTTCGTCTAGACGCAAAACGAACATCTCTTATTTTTAAGGTGTTTTTAGACCAATACGACCCTGCTGAATTCATACATGCTTGTTACATAAATAACATACTAAAAGTTTTCAAGATGGCGGCCAAAAACTGAAAATCGACTTTTTTTTGGCCTCAGTTATGTTAAAAATAAGAGGTGTTCGATTTTGTTTGGAAATTTTTTAATTCCAAACTTATTCCACACTTATTATTATTAACAGTATAGGATATTACTTACATTGGGTACAGTACAATTCTAGCAGACAAAGACTACTGACGCTACATATACGAACAGTATCACTCTGTAAGACTTTATGATTGTTAAATGACAGGATAATAAAATAATCAGAAACATAATAAATGAACTGTGGATTGTAATTATACCCGGGTTCATCCCTATCGAGTATTTTTAATAACAGTCAAGGGTAAATAGCTGTAGAGAGAAACTTGTATGAATAGTTAAGTAGGTATTTATAGAGCCATTTATTCAAATACCTATAGTAATAACAGTCACAGCTTATCAAAAATAACAACTCTGGAACAAGTCACGACATGCGCGTATTATGTGAACTGTGAGTACTGTGACGCCAGTAGTGATGTGATCAACTGCTATTTTTACGAGGTACTAGACCATGTACTAAAGCACAGTGACTGTGGATTTCCATCTCGAAGTATCGCGTATTTGCTGTCCTGCCACTGTACCCTTATAGCCCTCGTGGTGCCGGCAAAGAATAGTACCAACCCATCTCCACCCGTGGGTGTCGTAAGAAGCGACTAGGGGCTTATGAACAGGAGGATGGGGAGCAGCTTCTTTTTGTGTATCCTACCATGTTACATACTGCGGTCACCAACAACAGCGGTCACCAGCTGCAACGCTTACAGGCATGGTGCCTATGGTAAATCCCCTCCAAAGTGCCACTCGTTTTTGTTGGAGTTCTGGAAGGAGCTCCTTGTCCTGCCGTGGATGTTATGACGATTAATTTATTGGACTTTATACTGCTCTTACTCCAGTTGCTGTAGGAACTAAAGTCACTATGTGAGGGTCAAGCTTATCCTGCTGTTCACTGTAAAAGGTTATTTTACGAAATAGGTTTTCATCAAATTAACCGGAGCAATATTATATTACGAAATATTTTTTCATCGTATTAGAAAGATCGTCTGTTATAAAATGGTAACTGTTCCAAATAACAGTTCCATTTCCGCAAACAAATAAAAAACGTAATTTATTTTGTGGCGTGTGTACTCGTCACACATGGGTTTATGATTTATAAAGAATGCTAAGGAAATACAAAAAACATGCAGTTATAATATTGAACAGCTTTACAGGACTCCTTATAATAATTTCAAAGACTACTGATAGGTATATGAAAATTATTTTTTGATATTTACGTAATATCAAAATGCCTAGTGCAAGGTTGTACGCGAAAACTGTACATTTTCATTTATTTGGGCTAATTCCTTTCACTAAGAACTTTTGTATATACATACACAGTGTAAGGGACGGCTTCCCGTAATCTGATATAATAGAAAATGAAAAAAAAAATCTGCATCTCCATAAAAATTCGTAAACTTGATTGGACAGTTTGTATGGAGAGCCCTATTTTTCTTTCATTTCTTGAAAGTTTCATTCGCTGAAAGTGGTTCAGTATCACTGACTGACCATCCCCTTTCAGTTTTCAAAAAGCTGTCCCTTACAACCCATATAATTTCCCTTCTTATATTATTAGTTGTCCAGACATAAGGCAGGCTATCACCCACACTTGGTTGATATTTTCACCCAATCCTAGGTTACTTATGAACCCCTAGGTATATCATGGTATCTTACTTAGAACACGAAAACGAAACGAAAAAATAGCGTTAAAAAACGCTTTTCCAAACAAACTTTGTGCCAATAATTGTGGATTGGTATGGAAGTAAAATTATTTTTTTCGTTTTTCAACCCATGTCTCTTTGACTTTCAGACTTTTATTCCATTTTTTTTTGTCACTAGTCTATACTGTCCTACTGCTGGGCAAAAGCCTCCCCATCGGTCCTTCAACTATCGTGGTCCATAGCGAATTCTGACCAACCACGACGGTAGGAGTCAAAATCGTCACGCCACCTTTTGTTGTCTACCCCTGCGGAGTTGACCATTTTATTCTGAAGTAACCGTTGGGTGGTTCTCTCCCATCGTTGCTGATGCATTCGGCTTATATGTCCAGCCCAGTCCCACTTAAGTCGGGCTGTTTTCCAACCCACCTCAGTTCTTCCTGCCTAGGGCGCAGAATCTATCTGAATTTTACCAGAGGTATAAAAATAACCCAATATAGGTATACAAACATTTATCATTCAGTACTTTCCCGTTATGAGATATCATACTGGTCCCTACGGTTGACCCGTCACTATAATTTAAGTACGGGTATTTAAATTATTGGTCCCACGACGACCGTAAAGAAACTCAGGTCCATTCCGACGGATAAGGATGGACAGAATGTTCAAGATGGGTTATATTGCGAAGGGGGAAATTCAGTGGCAAAGAAATTTATATGTATGGCTCATAGATATTAAAGAAATCATGATCATAATATCCCATGAAACGTCAACTACAGGACAGGGAGATACCTCCGGAATTCTAGCTTTTGCTGGAAAAATGTAGAGGGGAAGTACAATAGTCACCTCGCTTGTTAGCGTTACGGCTGGTATACCATGGACCGCGGTGGTAGGTGACAGCAGTAAGTAAGATGTAAGTTACAAAGGAGGATGCTGCTGCCCATCCTCCAGTTTATAACCCTCAGTCACCTCTTACGACACCCACGGGTATGTATGGTTTGGTACTATTCTTTGCCGGCGAGCCAAACTTCGTATGTGAAAACCACGCTTGTTAGTGTTGGGTTGGCTCATTGGACCGCGGTTGTCGATGACCATAGTATGTAAGATGCGTCGAATTGCTTAAGGTTGCTGCTGCTCATCTTCCGTTTTCAAATATCTCAGCCGCCTTTTACGACATCCAATATTTATGATACCATATCATGTTCCTAGATTTTAAGTCGCGAGAGTTATAGCTTTTTCTGGGTTCCATCGTTAACCTCATTTCTGTTTACAATGATTTGAAGAATTTAAACCTTTTAAAGCCATACTTAGATGCAAAATGATGCGTTTAGTTGCAAAACAACTCCTAAAATTTAAAGCCCCTTTAAGGTGATTACAGCCCTCAAATTAGAAGCTTCGCGATCGTCAATGCAAATATCGACTTTATTGACACGTTAATAGCGTTCATATAAGAGTGCTCTTCAACGTGGCTGTTACGACCAACGTCGAGACTCTCACCCATAAAAAAAGGGTTTTTTTATTGATTTTATACCACATTATTAATAATTTTTTCAAATTTTTTACTTAAATTTCAGAAACCGTAAAATTTAGAATTTTTGGGTGGAAGAAGCATCAAAATCTTCTTAGACGTTTAGGAGCCTTCGAAGCAATAGGATATTTTTATTTTTTAAAATAAGAGGAGAGAGAAGATTTTTTTCTGGCAAAACTAACAGTTATAATAAAAATAATGTACTTAAAAATTATTGTTTATCATATTGATTAACTCATGTATATTTTTTTGTAACAATTAGACCATCCATTTGGGAGAAGTTTGCCTTAAAAGTTAGCTCATTTTTGCGATTTGAGGGTTATAATCGTCTTAACTATTGCCGGCACTCTCTTAATGAAATAAACAACAATAGACCTAAAGAAAATTTATCAGTACTTTTATGAAACTGATGGTTAGTTGTTTTGATAAAGGATAAAAAATAACTGGGTAAACAAAAAACTAGCCCTACAAGCACTTGTACAAACCCAAAAATAAAAGCGCTCCAATCAAACCCTTTCAAACCCCGCCAGCCAATTTCTCTAAATTATTCGTTTACCATTGAAATTTCCCATACATATTAATACCAGGGCAATCCTTATCGAATCTGCGAACCAGGAAGCGGGCTTATGCAAATTCCTCAAACAAAACAGCTTAGATGTACATGCATAATATCAAGCGCTGTTTTCGAGTTTGATTTTTTAAAATGTTTTTATTGAGCTTGGAAGTACCAAGTACTAATGGGGATTATAGTATACAGGATGCAGAATAACCTCTTCCGAAATCTGAAATTTTGGATTCAGATTATTCTTCTTAGTCGCATCCTCATGACTGAGGGACGTGACAATCGTGGGCTGCTACTTTTGCCACCACACTTCTCCAGATCGTTCTATCTTGAGCACGGTGTATGCTGGCCTGTAGTATCGCTCAATTATCTTTTTTTTATAGCGTCGGCCCATCGCATTGGCATGCGTCCTCTGCTCCGTTTACCCTCCATTCAACCAGAGATGATAAGCCTTTCCAGGTTATCTGAACCTCTTCTGACCGCATGGCCGAAGAATTTTAGAACTAGTTGCTTACTTTGGAGAGCCTGGTCTTAATTTTCTATTTCTTAAGGATAGATTCATTTGTGCGTCGCTCGGTCCAGGATATTCGGAGCATTCTGCGCCAGCACCAAATTTCGAATGCGGCTATCCATCTTTTTCGGACGCGTATAAAAAGATGGAAAATATGAGTGTCCGCATTAGCCTGATCTTTGTTTTGCGGTTATTCCTCCATATCTTCTCGAGTCTCTTTATTATTCAGATAATAGAACTAAAAAACTTTCCCTACGGAATATTGTTCGAAATATGTAAAAAATAATTTGACTTTTATTTTGACTTTTTATTTTGACAAAATGCACGACTTATCACGTTTCTATAAGAAATATTTTTATTTCGTATTTAAATTATAGAGGGTGTAAAAAAAAGTATGATGATCCTTCAAAGCTTAGAGCAACGCGTCAAACCGCGCGCGCGAATATCGTGTTACTCTAGGCTTCAAAGGGGCGATTTTACGTTACTAATAGAATGTATTTGTTTGTAAGAGATTTTAATATTCAATAATGAATAAACTATTTTGACTTTGACTTAATAAAAATATATTTGAAAAAAAAATTCTAAAAAAGTAGTTTTAGATGGACAGTTTAGACTTCTCCAGTGTGGTTAGGACATTGCTGGATGAATCAGGAAGATTGTGTGTTTTGGAAAGTTGTTTGAGAGGTCAAATTAGAAGTTGGTAATTGATCTTACAACTCACACGATATGATGATGATAAGAATGATAGCAGAATTGAGCTATGCGTGAGAGCAGAACGGAGCCACATATGTTTCTGTCCCTCTTTTATCTTATCGCTCTTTCCTGCTACCATACTGCTGATATTCTACATTAATATCCACCGCAGTTTTGTTCACTAATTATTGCCGTACCTTTATTCCGTTTATTTTTTATGTTCACTATGAATAATATCTAAACAATCTCGTTCAAAGAGCTGCTATCCACGCCATTTTGTTTACACCAGTCAAAGTGGGTAAAAGCTAAAAAAATCACGTTTTCTGCTCGACTGAATGAAAATGATTGCTCGTATGCCTGTGTACGTTAGACACGGTAAAAAGATATTGTACTACATCAGCTGACTTGTGGCTTCGGTGCACTGATTTAAAATATACTATACTCCTTTGGTACACTGGATAAGCGTTTGTCAAATTGTATCGGAGAGTGTCCATGGAACTAAAACCTGCGCTGGCGCGGTTTGCTGTAGATTTTTCTCGCGCTACTGAAATATCGCGTACCTATACAGCATACGCAGTTTTCCCTTTATAAATCACAAAAGCTGTCTGCGTTGCCGAGTAGTGGTCAAGAAAAAAAAACAAGAGAAAAAAATATCTGCTTAATTTATACTGACAAACATTTTTGAAAAGGTAAATTAGGGCGATTATTTTTAAAGTACACGAAAAAAGCAACTTTGCAGCTAAGCTTTGAGCTGGAAAATATCAACTAGCAGAATTGCTCAGTTTGACAGTGCATTTAACAAGATACGAAAATGGCACAATCTTATTGGTTACATTTTTGTCGGCTCACAGCTTAGTTCCCTTGCACAGCACTCGTGGAAAACCACCCTACCGTTGGTCTGCCAAAGTGCAACCTAAAAGGTTCGGTACGGGAAGAAAAGTTGTTACGTCATAGAATACACAGGTCGAAATACAAAAATCTTTTTCCCTAGTCGGACCCATTTTGGTCACTGGCACTGGCTGGTTTTGGCCATTTTGGACTGTGTTATGTGAGAAAATAAATTCATGACATCCTTAAGGCTCACAGCTCAGCTCATTCCTACAGCTTCTACAGAACCCCATCCTGCGCATGGTTAGACACGCACTTGGCCGGTATTTCATGTTGGCTTTGTACACCTGATGCTTAATTCAAACCTCTTTTCATCTGTTCATACAACGTTATGTTGCAGATAGGTTGCGGTAATGTGATATTTTATGTAATGCCTGTCTCACGAAATATATGGAAGGAGGTAAATGATAAGTCGTCCCTTTGCGCTGAATTTCTTAACAATGGTGCCAAGGGTAAATATTTTCCCTCCTAAAATGAATAAAAGTAAGCAAAAATCTTTTTTTGCGATGTCACATTTTCGGAATTTCTTTTATGTACGTGTATGACTGCTTTATCAGATTATTAAAAGAAAATAATAAAATTTTTCAATGGATTTGTGTAAAGTGTAATTAAAGTTTGTCACCGTCATATCGTGTTTCGGTCAATGGTCGACCTTACAAACCCTAGTTAGTCTAAACCGCCACAGGTGGGCTTTTCTTGTCACTTATTTTTTTTCCACTTGGCGCCACTTTGTTTGTGAAGTGACGTAGTTTTTAGTTTAATTGACGTCATAAAGTAATCAAAGAATCCTATTACGAACAAGTATATTTTGACTTTGAAAGGCCTCTAATTTGGCTCATCTAAAGACTACTTCTAAAAACTAATAAATTTGGTAAAATTGAGTAATTACTTACGAAATATTCACTTTTGAAAACCAGACACAAAAAATCTACATGAATATGACTTATTTACCCATTTTATTGTTCATGCTTTACAGTCTAAGCTTTTATTTTACTAGTAAAATGGCTGACATTAAATATTTTGAAGGTTTGCGATTTTATTGTAGTTTGTACACGCAAGCCTAGTAACAAATGTGACTTATACTTCCATTTGTAAACCATTTTCATACAGAAACTTTTACCAATGTGTACATATTTCTTATTTACATACATACATACATAACATCACGCCTCTTTCCCGTCGGGGTAGGCAGGGACTACAGTCCTCCACCTGCTAAGATCCTGACATACTTCCCTTGCTTCCTGTACTTTCATCAATACAACATGCTATTCGGTTTAGGGTACTTTTAACCTGGCCTTTATTCATTTTTCTTATTTCACATTTTTTTATTTATTTAGAATAAAAAACAGATAGAAAAAGGTTGAATATTCCACAGGTATATTTTCAAGTACGCACGGCATCAAGTAAGTGGTAACAAAACCATATAAACAGAACCAATGCTACGCTAAAAACCCCTTGAAACAGAGTTCCTCTAAAACCAGAGTATTAGCACTGACGTGCGGCTGACTGTACCGTTAATTAGATATACACAAATTACATATAAATCTTGCTTACATTTAATTAACGAAACATCTTAAAGGAAAATTCAAGTATATAAAGCAAACGGAAAGCCAAAAGAAGTTACATAGACCAAGTGAAAGAAAAATCAAATGAAGTGAAAAAAATATCGTGTCCTACTGCTGATAAATTTGGAGATCGGAGAATGAAGTAAAAAAGTCAGAAAATTACTTCATCAGCAACCACAAAAGCATAACTCTTAAATCAATACTTACCAAAGTTTTGTCTTGGCTGCTGGGCGTGGGCGGTGAATTTTCGGGTAGACCAATTTTTTTTAACCTAAGCACAGGTGTTTGTTGTGAGTCTGAATTCATGCGGGTACTAAAAATGCACGTGCTTTAGTCTCTTCAACAGTACAAGCTTTGCTTAGTGTAGGATAAGATAACCCTGTGTGAAATACCATAATTTATCGTCATCAACAGCTTCCGCGTGGTTTGGTCGTTAGAGCTCTCTCGATCCGGGGATTCGAATTTCGATTCCTGGTGGGGACACCTTAAAACAAAAATCTGTTTGTTAAACTTCCTGAGTTTAATTAGGATATTGGTTCAATCACCTGAGGGTGGCACTGGTCACGTTCCTAAGGAGATCCCAGAGCTACCCGTCATGCGCCGAGGATGATCACCGGGGGGTTTTAATCAGTGGAGTCTGACATAACCCGGCCGTTTCTCCTAAGCTGCCGTTATTCATAATATAAGGTTTCTTCCAACGACCAGGTATCCATAATGGATTTCCCCTCGACAAAAAAAAAGGTTCAATCACCTGATTATTCAAAAATTAAAGTCTGGCCCTCCATCACAAGTTTGCATGTCTGTCGGTCTTATACAGATTGTACATCGGAGAGTGTGTTCAAGAGCTCCATGAGCTTATTCCACAATCCCCCTTCAAACCTTATCTAACTTAACCTGACTAAACTAGGGAGGTTGCACAAAGGAATTTTTGTTTGACAGTGTCTTAACCGGGAATCGAAACCAGAACCTTCGGATCGAGAGCCGAGCGCTCTATTATTATTATTTATTATTAACTCTAACCACTAGAGCACGGAGGCTATCACTTAGACCCTGTCCAGAAAGGGCGAATTCGCCGCGAATTGTTACGCGCGAGTTTCTACGCGCGTTGGCGAGGTACTGGGCGTCAATACATCGCGTCAATACATTCTCGGTTCGCGCGAGTCGAGATACTAGGAGCACCTTGTTTGCGTCCAGTTGCACTCGCGAAACACGCGTGAGTAAATCACGGCGAATTCGCCCTTTCTGGACAGGGTCTTACGGAAGAAGTCATTAATGTGACATTTTCAGATGCCTTTGGCGGCTTAACAACACTGACACTGACACCAGGGTTTGTGAGGTAGATCATAGATCTTGCAACCCATTCAAGCCCACGCCAGTTCCCATAAGATGTCCACGGTTGGACAGGAAGCTCCTAATATTTTTTCTTTTACTATATCAGTATTTCAAGTTTCGTATAAGCAAAGTTCATAAAACGAGACTCGTAAGTGAAAAATTTGTCGTACCGAGTATTTTTTCCTATCATTTTGTTTCTTTTTTGCGCTTTAAACTTGGATTGCAAGTGGATCGTTTGTTTGTAGTTGGAGCTACTTTTGAATATGTTTTGTGAACAAAACTTCCTTCACCAAATTTTTTTACGATCAGTTCAAAGGTATTTTTATTCTGATCACAAAAACTAAGATATTTTTTGGCAGGACTTTAGATGAGAGACCATGAGTAGCATAGCAACTGGACTAATTACAAAAAAAAAAGAAAAGTTAGTCAAACCGTTGTTCCCCACTATTTTACAAAAATGAACATACGAAAGCACTACAAACATGAAGGAAAAAAAAATTACGCGCCCAGATGGAGTAGTAATCAAAACGTACTATGGGTGCCGGCTATGATACAATTTTGTAACTCACACACACATTCACACTTTTCTTCCAAATAGTCGTTCACGGCCATAGAGTAACACGATTTTCGATTTTTGCTCTAAGTTCACGGCATGTGACATGGACAACATCTCTGTCATAAAATATCAGAAATAAAATAAATAACACAAAACATTAATGATTGTGCGGTGAAATTGTGCCGAAACCATGCCGCAAGCAAAACTACAAAGCTTGCTGGTATCACATTTTTCTGGTGAGTAGTAAACCGCTTGGTTTTTACAATTTTCGTGGTCAAATTTTTTGTAGAAAATTGTGTTGTTGATTTTTAGTGATGTGAAGTAGTCGATAAAAAATAATATAGAATCGAGTAGTCGTTATAATTTTATTTCATTTATTTATCGCAGTTTTCTAAAAGATCCGGCGCAAAAACGTCAGTGGGTGCCAACATGCGGGAGAGACCAAAATTGGATTCCAACCAAATATAGTAGAATCTGCTCAGCTCATTTTAATAACAGTAATTACGAATTTACTGAAGCCCGCAGAAAAAGACTTCATAAAGATGCCATTCCAACCGAGAACCTATGTCACAAGGTAAATGAAAAACTAGTTTTTTCCATCCTCAGAAATCCATAATCTCTACCAGCTATCCCATCTGAAAAACAGCTGTATGTACGTTTATAACTTTGTGCAGTGTCTTATTAATATTATTAACTAGCCCCATACAAACTTTGGATCCCCGTTTCACCCCTTCAGGAGGTGAATTTTGAAAAATTCTTTCTTAGTCAGCCCTAGATCCCACAAGGAAGCTAAGTGCCAAATTTAGAGTTTCTAGACCCAGTGGTTTGGGCTGCGCGTTGATTCTTAGTCAGTCAGCCATTCATTTATTAATTCAGTCAATCAGTTTCTTCTTTTATACTCGTATATCTAGATTTGACTATTTGTAACGATGGCAAATAGTTGCTGATCTAGTTTTTCAGTTATTCTAAGAACTGTAAGATTTTTGTGCTTCGTTTAACTGTTAGGCAGACAGACCATACTGAACGAAGTATTGGTGTTATATTAGCTTCAGCATTATCTCTTTATCCAAGTAACATATTTTCATTCTTGCAGGTTGATGAACAAGTGCTTCCCCCTCAGAACTCAACGATACATGCTTCCGAAGGTAGCTCTACATTGTCAGAAACAAGATTAAAATACAAAATTGAAGAGCAAAGGAAGAAAATAAAACAATCAACTATGGCATATGTTACTAATTCTATTACATTTTTAATTAGACTACAAAACATTGTTTTACTTTTTATTGTTAATAATTTACATTGTAATAAATATTATGTGAATATCAACGGTGATTTACGAGAAAAATAGGTGGTCAAAAGTTATTTTACACGGAATGTCAATACGTTATACAATAATTTAAATAGCTAAAAATATTAATTAAAAATATTGTTTAAAAATTTGTAATGTAGAAAAAAGAGTAAAAGAGCATCTTCTCTCACAAATCACTGCTTCGTGTTCGTAGTCATCATTGTTAATTGTTCTTTATAACTTTCTGTATTTATATGAATATATCTATACAGGTATTTATTTATATGTAAGTATTGTTATATGTATGTATCTTCTGTATGTATTTATATTATTTATATATTATATTTATACCTATATCATCAATATATTTTATTAACAGGTTTATTTTATACCATTTATTTGTTTTATATTATTACATCTGGTTTTTGTGGATTTTAATAATGCACTACTGAGTCCCGCTAATGAACACTCTCTCTCACTACCATGGGTTGGCTGGAAGAAATCTCTTTTAGAGATAAGCCCGCCTTTGTAAATGTCCTTTTGTATGTAACTTTCTGTATGTGAATTTGTGCAATAAAGAATATATATATATATATATGTATTTTTATTTGTTTATGTTTAATTTGACGTGGTTCTTGCAATTTTATATTTAATTCCGATAAGTGATAGATTTCATCCTCACCACCTGGACGTCTGATCTCGAACTAACGTACGTGGATAAGCTTTTACCGCTCACGTGCAAGGTGTGGAATGATCTCCCTCTCGAGGTGTTTCCTTTGCACAAACACTTAGGGTCCTTCAAAAGGCAAGTCTACAGACATATCAAAGGCCTGCACCGTATCTGCTCCCCTAAGTTGCAAGATGTCCTAGACGACAGTGACCACCTACTATCAGGTGGGCAAGTAAGATTTAGCCTGTGTTCTTGCCGACACGAAAGAAGAAGGTGGGCCGTCTATCCCTGTGCGTCTCTCGGTAGTTCGCTCACTCTAGGAAATAAAAGATATATTTGTATGGAGAAGCAAAAAGACAAAATACCAAATGCCCAAAGAAGTAAGCAGTTCCCAATATTATTGCAAGTTGCAAGTTGATCACCATTGTATATGAGAGGTACGATAAATAAGTCCAGGAGCCATGTGATAAAATGTAAGTAAATAATCGATAAATATACATCACATCACTATTTTCAAATGCAGCAACCATGAAGTTTCTTGTTTTTTACATGCCAAATAAAGACAAATAAATGTCGTACTTTATTGTTTTTTTTTTTTTAATTGGGCATATCATAACATAAATGTCTCTATCTTTTTCTAACGTAACGTATTCAAAGATGTGTGATAGAGTTAAAAGACAAACCCCGTCTCCCGCTTCCACCTACCCTCCCACCCCTCTGAGCGGCCGCATAGGTTTCGATACAAAATGGGCATGATTACTACTCCATCTAGGCGCGTAATTTTTTTTTCCTTCATGACTACAAAAACCGTAATATATGGTTTATCTAAACATTATATGAACTGCATAGTTTTTAAGCACCAAAAAATTGAAAACGTTAACCAAATTCCGATTCCAAGAAATTAAATCTAAGTTATAAATTACAGCACCTTAGATTGTTCTAAAAAAAACAAGTAAAAGTAAATTATTTAAATTACCAAAGCCATTACAAACAAAATCTTTTAGAACATTAAAACAAAGTAAAATTTCAATTAACATTCAATTATTTCCGTCAAAATCTTGACTCGTTGTTTTAAATTTTTGAGCAGTATAATTACGGTAAGTGGGAACCATATTTTGAGGGGACATAAAATTTTAATAAAGGCTTGAGTATTGCTAGGGACATCTATAATTTTGTGGGGGAAGACATTCACCTTCAAAAATTAATTCCCTTCATAATTTCCAACCCTTCTGTTGTTTCGCATAGTAATTTTTGAGATTTGTCGTTTTTAAAAATTTTGTCCTTTTGTCGGTGGTTACAGAAGCGACTTTATTTGGAGGTACGAGTAGGATAAGATAATATTTTTTAAGACATTTGCTTCCATTTAAATCCTTCGGTTTAAAATCGGTAAGTCGCCTTTTTTACCACCAATGGGATGAGAAGGTTAGTGTTATTCTTAAGACGCTTCTTACACTAAAATTAGCAGCTACAAGCTCGTCAATGCAAATGTCAATCTCATGTACACTTCAATAACGTTTGTATTAGAGTGCTCTGCAACGTGGCTGTTACGATGATCGTACAGACTAATTGGTCGTGCAGAATGAGAAAAATTAGGATTTACGTATCAAGACATTGACTGATTTTAAAACGGTACGTACAGATTAACATCGAAGTTATAACAAATAATTTCCTGCAAAAATTTTGTAAATCCATTTATCCGTTTAGGAGAAATATCGAGTTTAGTGTTTATTTGGAAGAAAAAAGCTCCTTGCTTCCTAAGGTATTTTAAATTGTGTCGGAAAGATATACGTACAAATTATAGCTTAAGCATGGATAATCAAAAGATATTTTTTTCATATTTATTTCTTGAATAACGACCTACTTATATCGTCTCAAAACACGCCTAAATTTGTAAAACAGAGAGAATCGCCTTAAGGCACCACACACATTAACACAACTCACGGAACTCTATAAGGATATCTGCTTCATGAAAAAGGTTTTACATTTACATTCATTCTACAATTCATTTACTAATTCCAAAAGCTGAGCAGTTACTTCCAATAAATAAAATAAGAGTATAACAAACTAAATGATAAAAACTATCATACACTCGAGCTACGACGCTACGACCCGTAGCCTCGTAGACCGTAGCACCTCTACGAGACGACCTACGAATCACGTATTCGTAAAATAGGTCAATTGCCTACTTTCTCCTTTACGAATATTCGGTTTCAGTATTTATCATGCCCTTACTCTGCACGGTGTTTTTTAAGTTAGTATGAATAAGATTTAATTGGCACCTGAATAAGTAAGTTTATGAGTTGTCAGTAAGTTTTTGATTTTGATTGATTAATTGATTATTCAGATTGATTGATTGATTATTCAGTTTGATTGATTGATTGATTTAATTGATTGATTGATTATTCTGTTTAATATACAGTTTTAATAAACTCGCTTGTAGCTTTTAGAAATAACATCGGAAATAAGATAAAACTGATCACATTTCATACTTCAACATCATCCTGCGACATATTTTAGCACTGAATCCATTTTAAATTTTAATATTCTGGCTTTAAAACTAAACCTAGCTTCACGTTGTAAATATCTTTTCAAATTTCACAATACGCCGTCACTAAAGAAAAAACTTATTTATATGCTTAGAGGCACTATGTACCTTTTATTTCTTTTTATTAGAATTTATTAATTTATAAATTTAACTGATTTTTTTTTTAAGAACTATGCACTAGTATTTAAAATTCTTCTTTTAAACGTCTTAAATGATTTTTAGAATTTAAGTAAAATTGTGTTTATAGAATGTTTATTGACAAGAATGTGTTCATGTTATTTTTTTGTTCTAGGTATGTACGAGCGAAAGTGCGGTTTATTTAACAAGTGGTAGTGAAACCATGTGAAATTGTAAAAAAATGACAAGACGGATCTTTATATCGGTAAGTACCTTATTTCTTTATACGCACAGCCTTACATATTTTTTTGAGTAGAAATATCTATTTGTTTGGAGTTAAACACCTTTGCTTAAAATGGTTGATTGTGGCACAACGTAACATTTTTAGCAGCATGTCGAGTCCCACTGCTGGGCAAAGATCGCCTTTCCGTCCTTTCACACAAAGTAAAATTTTAAGAAAAAAACCGGTCAAGTGCGAGTCGGACTCGCGCGCCGAGGGTTCCGATATACCTATAGTATTTTTGGAAGCAATAAAGTCCATTTTCAGGACCGCAAAACTAAATTTGTTTGTAAAGGTTTTTTGCAGATTTCTGAAAAACTGTGCAACTTAGAAAGATCGTTTTATTTTTGCTGTAAAGTTTACATAAACCTCTGTCAACTGTAATTAATTCAGATTTTCCCTTACTCAAACTTCGGAGATAAGGGGGGGGGAATGGTATTTTTTTTGACATTTTTCATCATAACTTGAAAACTAAGAAACTTAAAAAAATACAAAAATATATTTTAAAATGTACAAGTAAAGCCCTTTCATATGATACCCCACTCGACCTAGTAGCGACAATTTGAAATTTGGCCCCCCCCTATTTTGGCCCCCTTTACATTAATAATCATACTTTTTTCAAAAAAAATTCATGTGCAATTAAGTTGGGCAACTATATTCTAAAACTATTCCAAATTTCAGCTCGATAGCGTAAGTGATTGCTGAGATATAGAGGTGTGACAGACAGACGGACAGACAGACAGACAGACAGACAGAGCGGCACCATAAGGGTTCCTTTTTTTTACCATTTTGGTATCGGAACCCTAAAAAATAAACAGTTTTGTTTTGTTAATAACGTTCAAATTACCACGATCACCCTTCCAGGATATTGTAGTGAACTGAATAGGAAAGCACTGCTGCCCAGTTATTTGATAATGGTCCTTCAGTCACTTTAGCCTCTGTGATTGCAGCGCTCGGCTCTCAATCCGGAGGTTCTGGGTTCGATTCCAGGTGGGAACACTGTCAAACTAAAATTATTTTATATGACTTCCCAAGTTTGGTTAAGATATTGCAGGATAAATCACCTGATTGTCTTAAAACTTCCGTGCTTCAGAAGGCACATTAAGCCGTCGGTCCAGACTGCTATCTACAGATGTCGTCGTTAATGAGCCATGTCAGAGGCCTTTGGCGCCTCAACAACTTCGACACCAGGGTCGGTAATCGACCTTGAAACTCACGCGATATGATGATGAGTTACATCACTTTAGCATTGAGTTGAATATTCTTGGTCGTTCATCATTACATCCCATGAAACGTCCATTACAGGACAGGGAGCTCCCTCTAGAATTCTAGCTTTTGCTGGAAAAATGTAGAGGGGAAGTATCATAGTCACTTCGCTTGTTAGCGTTACGGCTCGCACCATGGACCGCGGTTGTAGGTGAGATACAAAGGAAGATGCTGCTGCCCATCCTCCAGTTTATAACCCTTAGTCGCCTCTTACGACACCCACTGGTATGTAAGGGTTAGTACTATTCTTTGCCGGCACCACACGAGGCTCTTGGTCGTTACTGTTCTAAAATAACTACTGCTGCTTTTACCTATGCGGTAAATAAGTTTGTTTTATATCTTACACTTGCCATAGATAATAAAAGTCGCTCTGTAGAATAGCATGCCGCTGTTTTTCACAGCGGCCGTTTGAAGCGGCGTAAAAACTCTAGCTTTCACCATTGAGCTGCCAGACTAGAAATGGCAATGGAAAATACTGTCAAAAGAAAAAATATTTGCTTTTAATAGAAAGTTATAACAGCAGTGTATACGAGTAACTGTATAAAGCTTCATTTGACCGTTGCCCATTGGCGTGGTAGGTAGTGAGCCTGCCTTCAAAGCCGCGATCTATGGATTCGATCCCCGCCCAGGGTAAACATTTGTGGGATGAACATGAGTGTTTGTTCTGTGTATGGGTGACATTAATCTAAAAATGTATGCACATTAGTCCACTGTACCCATTTTACAGGTTTTGTCTAGTTTGGGATTAGATAACTTTTGTGAATTGTTCCTCATAATGTTCTTTTATATCATAAGATAAAATAAAAATAAGTAAGTCCTACGCAACTATCTGTAAGACGCAAAAACAAAAATAAAATTCACCTCAGCGTAAATGAACTTTACAATTCCACTTAGCTCGTTCTTTAACATATTAAGGAATTTATTTTACCGAGATAAATAATTCACGTGTCTGTTCTAGTACACTTTTTATCGATGGTTTTTATTGCGCCAACTCTTTTAGAGTCCGAGTTGTAAACGCCATTTTGTGTCCCGCTAACTACGGAGTTAAAAACTTTACGCCTAAAATAGTTTTTGATGTGCTCATTCCTATTTCATGGTCATTGTACAGTCAGATTTAATTTACAACTAGATTTTAAAGGGTAATTTTTTATATAATGTATGATAAACAATTATGCAGACAGATATATCGAATTTGATATTTGTGTTGGCCGTTCGTCTTTAACGTAGCATCACACCTGCAAAAATTCTGCGGAATATCCGCGTTGGAACTTACTATTTAAGATCTTGTCACTGATTTTCGCAGGTATGTCGCTGCATTAAGCTGTAGCTTTCAGAAATCTGGGAGTTAATTACCCAAGATTCCAAAATATTGATAACGAATATTTTTTCTTCGGTAGTTACAATCAAGAAGTACCATTTGGCAGAGTACGTTTGATTTGACTGGCAGTTAAAAAAAATAATTTAAAAATGGGTTCGAAATGTCAAGGCCGGCAAAGCATTATCATCATAACATCCCATGAAATGTCCACTGCAGGACAGGGAGCTCTTCCCAGAATTTCAGTAAAAACGCGTTATACTTTGGAATCACCGTATTCACCTCGCTTTTAAGCGTTGTAGCTGGCCTCCGCTGTTGTTGGTGATCGCAGTATGTAAGATGGTACGATAAATAAAAAGCTGCTGCTGCCCATCCTCCAGTTCAAATACCCGTTGCCTCTAACGACACCCTCGGGTAGAGATGAGTTGACAATATTCTTTGCCGGGACCACACGGTTTTACAGCTCTAGCATCAGCACTCTTGATTTTGCTATTGTTCGTGAGCCATACTGACACTAATAGTAAGGGTGATGACGGACAAATTTATATATGATTTGCTCATGTCTGCCTCTTTGACTGATGATAAGGTGCATCCTCTAAAATATACAAAAAATATTGGCGGACATCCCCTGCGTTTTTGAGAAATTAAGTTTTAACTATTTTGAAATTTGACAATGAAACGTACACCTGGAAGACTATGACTATCTGATTAAATACAATGTATAAAACCCCTGAAAATGGTCTGCCACTATAATAGCCCTGCATCGTAATGTTACAGCTCTTCAAAATGCAAAAATTCACTACTTCGTCCCGTGATAATGCAGAGCCCTGCATGTCTGCCTCTTCGATTTTCTACATCTTCAGAAGTATTTTAAACAGAAGCCACAAAGGCAAACAAAAAAACCGTCATTTAGTATCTTTTTAGGGTTCCGTACCTCAAAATAAAAAAACGGAACCCTTATAGGATCACTTTGTTGTCCGTCTGTCTGTCTGTCTGTCAAGACCCTTTTTCTCACGAACGAGAAGAGGTATCAGGTTAAAATTGATAACGAATATTAAGGTTCATGAACTACACAAGATCTGAAAATTTCAATTTTTTACATAGACACAATCAAAAGATATGGCATTTTATGTCTTCATCTCCATACATTCATGCAAAAAAGCAAAACCTACTTCCCGTTGACCTAAAATTATGAAATTTGGCAAGAAGCTAGGTCTCACAGTACAAATAAAAGGAAAAGTCTAAAATCATTAAATATTTCAATTTTTCTCACAACTACCTTTCAAGAACTTCTCTATAAAAGAGGTGTCAAGTCGGATAGTCGCGGAGTTTTTAAAATCAAAGAGCAAAAGCTTTTAATATATCATATGGTAGATAGGTACGGAACCCTTAGGGCGCGAGTCCGACTCGCACTTGGCCGGTTTTTTTATATTTTTTTTGCTTTAACTCAACAACACAGCGACGCACAGAAAAACTTGTAAGGACCAAATCGATTCGTATTGAGCTGATCTATCATCCCTATTAATATGAATCATGAGCAAATCATATACCCAAATTGCAGCCAGCACCCTAACTATAAGGCACACCTCGGACACTACATACAACGATAGCAAATTTGAAATTAGAAGAAGCGTAGGCCTGCATATTCTGCATATGGGTGTGGGGGTGGATTGCAAGGGGGCGGGGAGTATGCGTTCTATATCATTGGTTCTATTACTTTATTCTGTGACTAAATGAGTGATCACACCTAGCTGAATTCAAAGACTTATTCGGCATACATTGCTGGGAGGCTTGGTTATGTTTATTGCAATATCCTTACGTTAACGAGCAGTGTATGCCGAATTAGTCTTTGAATTCAGCTAGGTGTGATCACTCCTTAAGGTAACCTGTCTTTTCAATAGCCCGCTTTGACAGAAAAAAATTACCAATAACGTTATACTACTTTTTATTTGAACAAAGCAGCTGACTGAAGCAATAGTACATCCTGGGAATAAAAGGATCTCATTCAGCAAAAGCCGCAGCTTAGGCCGCATCACTGGTTTTCGCTGAGCTCTACCAACTACTGAGTGAAGCGCGATACGGAAAAAACTATCTGTATTACAATAATAGTCATCAGTAGCGCTTTATTGGGTGTTATCGTTAATAGAAGAAGGAATACTCACTCGATGTATTCTTGCCTCCAGTGGATAGCCTCCCACCTTGATAAGATCTACCGTAAACTGGGGCCGATTGGTGCAAAGACACCATGTGCAGCTGGAAATTAAACAAGAGCTCTAACAACGAAAGTGAACGCAGTGCCTCCTCACAAACGATGAATTTTATTACTGCTCCGAAGATCGCGGACCCAATTTATTTGATAGCACTAAAATTGCTATGCGTGTGGTGAGGGACTGGGCAACTAAAAATAATTGAAACAATTGATTGATCGATCGACACGTTGGAAGCAAAACTTTGCAAGGTCTGCAAAAAGGTGCTTTGACAAGAAGTGCAAAAGTGGATGGTGTGAGACTTATTCTTATCCGTCTGGGGAAGTACCACCCCGCTTTACCTAACTCCCGTAAAGCAGCAATGTTTGCTTTGCTGTACTTCAGTTTGAAGGGGAAGGGAGCCATACCATTTTAGTTCTTAGGGTGGGCCAAGCCCTTTTCTGTCTTATTACAGTCAAATTATACTACTAATAAGACAGTGGGCCCACCTGCTCGTTTGCTCACTTGTTACATTAAAAAAAAACCAGTCACATATTCTTGTAAACTTGAATTGCCTACAATGCTCTCAGGTGGTTGGTCTACCTATGACACTAAACAACTGTCCCTAAGGAACATAGAAGGTAATATGAAAAATTATATATCTCCCATTATTTGTAACGTCAATCAGTTTTTCAGTATTAGTTTATCAACTGAAGAGATTTTAATTCGCCGAAAAACTCACCCTCTTACTTCTTTAGCATAATACAGTGAGGGAGTTTTGTATATGTCTGAAAACCTCTCAGGTAGTTGCTCTACCTTTGATACTGAACAACTGTCCCCAAGAAACATAGGAAAAAAACACGACAAATAAAATTGCCTCCCACACTAATTACGCTGTCAGCTGATGCACTTTTTTTGCTGAGAAAGTTGTGCAATTTCATGGGTTGAGCATATATCAAACACACTGTATACTTAGGGACTTTCTTCATAGTGGATAAGTGTAAGTATAATTTAAATGACTCATATATTGCGCTATTTGAACTTGTAAGCGCTTTCTGTTCTTTTAATGTTTGCTGTCTTTTATTAATTTTTTTAAAGTAATTTTTCTTTGGCTGAAAAAAATTTACTTGGAGTGACGGCGTGCGGCTATTAGGTACATTAATTCACGACATGGCTATTCCAATTATGTATGAAAGTTTTATAATGTCGAATCCGCCTGTCTTCAAATAGTAGTAATTTATGATCATTGGCAAGTTGGAAATGACGAGATCTGTAATTAAAGGGACTTTACGAGGGAAGTTTGAAGCAATTAGACTTATTAATTATAGAAGTTCATGCGATCAATTCTATGTTCATGTAATTTTATTGACTTTACAAAATAATAGTGTTTATTTAAAACTTTGACTATGTTTTTTATGTAGGGTGTACTAGACAGGGAAAGGGCATGATCAGTCAACGAACAACTTTCAGTGAATAAAACTTTAAAGAAAAACGGCCTCCTCATGCAACACTGCAAACTTAGACAGATGGTTAGGACAAAATTTGATCTCAATATTCTACATGTGGAAATTAAATACGAAGCACATAAGGTAAAATCAAAGTCCGACACTGGAGACACTTGGTCATCTAATGACACAAATATTTGTTCTGGGTGGGCTCAAGCTCCGTATAGACTTTGAACATTCTACTACGTCGTAGTAAGCTACACAAAAGTGGCTACGCAATACGTTTGCGTAGTAGACACCGTAGCACGAGTCACTTCCGTGCGAACTTTTTTCTCTCTATATTCAACCTAAATAAATAAAATAAAACATCAGCCCTCTTTTATTCACGGAGATATGTCATAGAGCCATACATCCTTTCCCCGCTAATTATGATTTTACCACAAGTGGAGATCAATCCATACCGTCTGTTACAGCAAAACGAATTTATTCTACTAACGCAATCGTACGTTGTAGATACTATAAAATGAGTCAATACCAGCTACTACACCAATTATCATACGAACAACTTAGAAGCTCTAAATTTATTCACTGCATATGTACAGCGTTGAAGCTCTAATTTTATTCACTCACTATATGACGAGCAATATTTCAAAAAAGTGGATCCAGATTCAGATACAGATTATATTATTCAATATAGATTCTTTACAGAATACTTAACTATAACATGCAGAATACGATGCAAATAGAGCGAGTCTACTATCGTTTCGGATTGTGCTATGGCAGCGTAAAAGAAACGGCAAGAAACCACTATAGTACGGCCTACTTTAAGAATCGGTTTGGTAAATGTTTTTCTTGTGTTTCGCTAAAATATTACAGCAACATACCTCCTAGTCATAGTTGTCCTTTCTCTCAGGTAATTGCACTACATCTATAACGATAGTTTATAGTAAAAAAAATGCATGCAAAGCCTTTTACCCATGGTTGCAATGAATTTTTATTCACTTGGTAAAAACCAGAACAAAATATTACTAGTCAATTCTCAAACATTCATCCTCATTACAAACAAAACTGACACTGCTGGAGAGATAGGGTGGTCCAGCACTTAAACTTTATACCATTGTTCCGACTTCTAATTTGTGCAACTAAGTGTACACTGAGTGACAGTTACAAAGTGCCAGCAACGCAAAGTACATTCAACAGCTCTTTACCAAGTTTAGTAGCCGTAAGTGAGTTATAACTGCAATTTTGAGTTCCACTAAACTAATAAAGCAACTTTTAAGCATTAATAAGCAAGTTTTGATGTGCGATGTTGTCAGTTCCGTGTGGGAATTTTGGTTAGGATGAAAAGGGGTTTGAAAACCTTCATTTAAAACTAGTTAACTATCCTTTCTGAGATTTAAAATATATACTTGATGAAAGGGAACATATTTTGAAGTTAAAAAATCTAAATTACTTTAAGTAAACGAACTTCATCTTTCAGTAAATGAAAGAAAACACGTTCTGCCCATTAAATTGTCCAATCAAGTTGGCAATTTTGATATGGAGATGCTGATTTGTTCTTGTTTTTAAATGTGAGAGTTTCATTTACTGAAAATTGTTCAGTTTCTTTGACTGATCATGCCCTTGCAGTTTTCAAAAAGCTGTCCCTTACATTCTGTATATTAAACAGAAACTATGACCAACTGATATATCAACAAAAAGCTTCGACCAATCAATGGACTATACCATAGACAAGTGGCTTTCTAGCTGAACGCTGATAGAATAAAATAATGCATGTACGAGTATGGGATTGACATTAGCAACTGTATGACATTTCATAAGATACGGTCGAACCCATTAATATTTTTTATTGTTAATGGGCTTACTCTTGACCTCGATCTAATCTTGAGGACAGATATGAGGTCGACGATGGGACGACCGCTTTGAAACATCTTTTATAATACGCACGGTGAAAGAGTGAAATTCTCTGCCTGCGTCTGTGTTCCCGAGTTCATATAACCCGAGTCTATTCAAGGCGCGAGTCAATAGGTTTCCTCTGGGCAAGCTCGTTCCATCGTCGACCTCATCTTTGTCTTCATGACAAGATAGAGGTCAAAAGTAAGCCCATTGACAACAAAAAAAAATGTTTTCTTTTAACAGTGCAGTACTACGACAAAAAAGAGGCTCTACTTGTTCAATTCGTCATGTTCTTAGAGTGTAGGCACGCTGATATACTAAATCGCAGCTTTTCTTATGAAATTTTCATTTTTAGTCGTGGACGTTTTTGACATTGCGTTCTCACATTCATCATTCATTAATTTTCATTGTTTGCACGAAATCACAAATGATAATGCATTTTTTTGGCCCAAAAATTTTGAAATTGTACAAGAGTGAAACAGGTAAAATGACAGATCTTATCATCACTAACAACTTTTAATGTGGCACCATAAAAATCGGTCCCGATGAAAAAAGTTATGAGGCGGCAAATTTCAGAAAATTAATTATTTCTAACATTTTTTGCATCATATAATAAAAGTTGGTAGTGACAATAACATCTGTCCTTTAATATTTGTTTCAATCCCGTACAATACCTTTCAAAATTTTGGGCCAGAGGTCTAGGGAAGAGTCTTTTAAAAATAAAGAACAGTGATTAACGCAGTGTAATAATAAATATATGAAATCCCATTATTCCACTGTCTTTATGTCTGAGCAGAGACGACTTCCTTTTTTATCTCTTTTTGAATAATTACTGATGTCGTAACGTCATAGTTAAAATAGTCGCCTCGTTTTTAGTCACTATTTTATAGCAACCACGCCAATATTAGCCACGTCACCACATTTATAATCGCCACGCCTTGAAACACTAATACTATAATGGCCATCACATGTTTATTGTTTACGTTTATATTCACCTCTTTCGAAATCGCCACTTTTTTAACGAGCCAATATAAACAGCCTTAAAGAAAAACCTACTAAAGCGTTTACGCTAAAAAAAGCTACTCGTCTAAACCCCTGAACTGAAATTGAGCTCATAGATATAAATCTACAGAAGTCCACGCGAACGTAGTCGTAGGCAACAGCAAGTGTATAGAAATAATGTCCTACTTTTGCACGAAAATTGCAAAAAAAAAAATTGCAACCAACACTTTGACAGCGATAAAGATATATACGTTATTCATTCTTATTCTCGATTTCTCTAGCAAAATCTTTTACGCATGTTTCCCATTCTTCTCTTAGTCGTATAGACTAAGATTGTCAAGGATTTTGCTCTCAACTAACAAAAACTTTCTATCTAAGCCGCTTTTATACCCGCGACTACTTTTATCCTCAGTTATATTGGGAACATTTTGACGCAACGCCTGTCGGCAACTGATAGACGTCGCGAGGCTTATCAGAAAAACGTGAAGCCGACCGTCTTTAGGGTCCAAAATACGGGGAAAATAAGCCATGTGGGTAGAGCCTGAAACGCGCATGCGTTCTAGTGGTAGGCTTTATGTGACGTCACGCAAGCGGCAGTTTACAGCAAGAGCCGCGCCGGCCACACGCGAGCCGCGTCTAATCGCGACGCTACGCGACAACGCGTAAACAACAATAAAAACACGCCATGCGCACTCGCATAAGATAACAACACCAACTATTTGTGTATTTAGTTCCGATTTTGGTGTATTAATTTCAAAAAGTGTTACGTGTTTAACAGTGGAAATATCGATTGAATTATAAAAAATAAATCGTGTCTTTTTAGTGCCATTTTTTCTAAATATAAGTAAATAGGGGTAGTGCTAACTTTACGCCAGTACAAAGTTTTTAAATTACTTGCCTTCTTGCCTCTAATATAGCGTCTAAATTTTCTTAGTAGCAAAGCTTGTAAAGTGATAGACGCGTTAGTAAATGTAAGAACTTGTGTAGCAAAAGACAAACTTATATTCTAAAGAGTGTTACTAAATAGTCGTCCCAATGTCTCTTATCTGTGGAGGTGAGTTGTGAAATTTAAAACGTCTCTAACTTAAGCTCAAAATGTTCAATGTTGTTTCTAGAAGACTCTTAAAAAAATTGAAAATATTCAAACACTTTAAGAAATGAAAATCATTTAAAAAACTAAATAAAAAATCGTAATCTTTAAAGAGTTTTAAAAATGTAAACAGAGTGAGAAAAATAACACATTTCTTATTAACAGAACAATCCAAAAAGGAATTAGAAGTCAAATCATGGAGATATAAAATTTATCTAGCACTCTTTTACAACAACAGCTCTGAAAATGGAAACAGTCATCTAGAAATAACATCGTTGACTATACGAAACATCAGTTATTTTTTACGCACTATGAGATTCAACACGTTTGCAAAAAGTGATTCGTTTTCGATCTAACATTTACCGTTTTAGTAAACGCTTAGTGATTTTTATAAAAAAATTATCAAAAATATTATAACGTTGTCGAATAGTTGTTTTAGCTATCGTGTAGACATAGACAGACCAGAGACTAATGTAACTAATTTTGTTATCAGAGTGTAAAAGCTACCAAATGACATATGAATTAGCTTATATATTTAAAGTAAAGAACTTTTTGTGTATCTGTAAGGTATTGTATTATGTTGGTAATATAAGGAAGGGGTCAACCTGTCTAGTACTTTTTCTAGAATTTTCGACCCATGTGTTGTAATGGCCTCTAACTTGGATTTTTGAAGAACTTTTTTTATCGGTTTGGTATTAAATAGGCAATGTCAGGAATGGCTCAGCGTGGCTTGTGTTTTTTCTTAGGTTTTTGACCCATGCAATGTTTCATATTGTAGAATAATATTATTTAGCAAAATAACGGCTTTTGGCGAATTTTCATATCTCATACAATTTTAGTAGTTCATTTCTATAGTTTAAAGAGTTTGTTATACATTGTAGTCGTTACATTGTGAGTCACATAGCAATAAAGTGATGTTAAAACACCCAAGGTTGGTGCCAAAAACGTTTCTAACATGTGAAGGTTGGAGGTAAGAGTGCAGTAACATAGCCATTGACACAGCATGTGGTCACGATAGTCTTATCGTGATGTCAATAAAATCGCTTTTTCGTGTTTAGTGCTCTTAAAAGGTGACTTTTAAGTCAGTTCGTAAAATTGTTTTGAATAAGTTTTGTGTTCGTGCGACCATTAATCCTACTAATATTATAAACGCGAAAGTTTTTAAGTATGAATATTTGTTACTCTTTCAAGTAAAAACTACTGAATGGATTTTAATGAACTTTACAATAATATAGCTTATACATCAGAATAACACATAGGTTGTAATTTATAAAGATATTGTGTGAATTAACATTCTCTCTCACAACCATAGGTTGGCTGGAAGAAATCTCTTGCAGAAATAAGCCTGCCTTTGTAAATGTCCTGTTTTTTGTATATTTCTATGTATCAATTAAGCAATAAAGAATATATAACTGTCCATTTCTGCGCAGACGAAGTCGCGGGCTCCAGCTAGTATTAAATAAAATGATATAAACACAAACGCACAAATGGAAGAGAAATCTTTGTTCAGCAGTGGGACATTATAATGATAATAAAAAAAATTACTACTACAGACACAGACAGACAGATTGGCCGACAAAATGACAAAGCTTTTAGTTTAGCTTGCTATGGGATTCGAAGGTTAGGCAGTCGTTCTGTGTAAAATCCATTTCTCTATTCAAAATTAATGACTCCTTAGCCTAAGAATTTGCTAGGTCAAGCCAAAAAGTCCATATTCCTGTTTACGAAGATGGTTAGCTAGAGATTCAGATTAATGTATGCCACAGAATACTTATTGAGTTTCTATGCAGAAATACAACTCCAGTAGTAAATTCACAAACCCAAATTAAAAAAAAATGAGATATTTATTTGTCTTAGACTTGGTTCAATATAAGATTATTATAATTTAGGTGCATACGTGGTGATTCTCGTGACTGAACGGTGACTAAAGCGGATTAGGGAACAACTCACCCACTTAAACACTGGTCCGCGGGCCAGTAGTACCTTTTAAAAGTCGCTATGGCCAGATTCACCCTAAAGCAAGTTCATATTTAGGCCAGTTGTATCTTTTAAAATTTCTATGTTATATTTTGAGATAAATGACTATGTTATTTTTTGAGGTATTAAATGCTGAAATTGAAAATTAGGCGTGCATTTTGACAATCAATAATAAGGCAGTCAAATAATTTATTTGAAATTTATGACATTCACAAAAAACAATAAAATTAATACATCAATTATGTACTACAACGTTTACACTAAATGCAACATTTCAAAAATAGCCAGTTTCTTATTAATAAGACAGTGTTTTCTTGCAGTATTTCATATGAAAAATACATGCCACGATACCACCAAAATCAAAGCACTGAGCGAACATAATAAGATTTCAATTAAGATAAAGATGCTTTAAAAGTAAAATTGTGTTTGTATGTAAGTAATATTTCGCAGTTTCTTGGCAGTCCGGCAGATGTAGTCCTGGGGTATTACTGAAAGTACGTAAAGTTTAACTACGTACGAGCAGATTTGGTCAATGGTAAGGGTACAAATAGCTGACAAGCCCACAACCACTTAAATTGAAAACGACGATTGTGTTTATTAAAGAAATCTGTTATTTTAAACAAAAATCTGTCCTAAATAATAAAGATCTGTTCTAAATATTCGACCGAATATTCGGTGCGCAAAAGGCACGTATTTTTATAATAAGTTTGAAACTAAACTTTAACAAAAATAAGTTATTTTTTTATCTAATCTAGATTGACAAATAGCAAGACGAAGTAATTTTATTTCCATTAATATTACAAATATGTTAAAAAGCTAGGAACATCATTCTGGACTAACCTACTTTAATATATCAGACATTAAGGACGAATATTAAAATATTTCATCAGTCATGAACTCGCCGGTACACATAATTAAAAATTTAATCGAAAGTACAGATTCGGCTGAATTGGTAAATCTACTGTCAGCTGACCAAATCAGTCTATCTGTAACCTTAATAACAGTTACGGCCAAAAATGTTTTTGAAATATATCGGGCTGGCGGCATGCCTGCTCAGATTTAGACGGTAGTTATTCAATTACGAGTGAAATTGAAGCCAAATAGTGCATTTTAGTAGTCGTTGTTTCGGGCATTTTATGGCGTTGTTATTTATTAGTTGGGTCTGTGAACGAAAGAATATTTGAGCTTTATGTCTGAAGTTACCATAATTTTTTTCATAAGTACCAAATTGATGATAGTGGTCTTACGTAGATCATCTCTAAAAGTATCTTTATTCCATTTGACGGAATCGGCTTCCTCTCCTAGGGAATTTGACGCAGGACTAGTTTTTTTATGTGAAATAGGTGAGCATTTGACCCCAACTTTACCTTTTACGAATGCAGTACCATCGGACATGCATCAATGAGAGAGTTAACCAAATTCAATCATAGAATCAAAAATATTTAATTTTTTTTGGGTGGTCATGAAATTTGATTTCCCTTCGAATAACATTATAGTAATTTATTGAAATGGATAGGTTCTTGCTAGTGACTGAATATTATAACAAAAACATCTTTGTCTTCATCGCCAGCTGATGATACGGGTCAGTTAACCCTCCAGGCGCTTCACTTCTTCTTGAGCTAAAACTATTTTCTTTGGGAAAAAGTATTTTAAATGTTTTTTATACTATCTATTAGTGATATAGAATCACTCCTTAGAAGGATCATCGTACTATTTTTTACACCTGTATATGTAATTTTTTTTAAATATTATTATCCATACAACTAATACCATAAATTTAAATGTTACCTACTCTATCTCACTGTCCGTCTGCTATGCTTTCGTAGCCGAAATCTATGAAAGTCTATAGTTATTTGTTAGTTTCATAATTATCGTTCTAAACTAAAACAAATCAGAAAAACGGGTATCAAATAATCGCTTTTCTATTTTAGCTTATACGAGTAATGTACAAATGTACAATTTATTGGTTTATGGTATTTTAGTTACTATAACAAAAATAAAAAAATAAAATTACAACCAAGCCAGAAGATACAAAAATTAAGCAAAATATTTTTATTTGATTTTTATATAAATGTTTCAATTTAAATTTCAAGAATCACAAGCAAACGTATTGAAACCTTAACTAATATTAAAACGCACGTTGTAATTTGAATATTTTTTTGATAAATCAGATGATAAATCTGGTAAAATCTGGTTTTAAACTAATACTTTGTTTTGCAGAACCCGGCGGTCTCATGTCAGAACCCATTTTGAGCCTGTACAAATCCCCTTTATCAGGTAAAGTTAGTTTAGTTTGAATCTAGTAAGTAAATGTGTTGTATGTCAAAATCACTTTCATAAACCTAACTAGAAACACCTAATCCTATGTCTATCTTCTAAGACATTTTGGGCCTCACTACAAAAAAGTTAGACATCTGTTGAACACTTGATCAAAAAAATCGCACAAAATAACTGGCTATGTCAGTTGATGTGCAGAATAAGCCTAAGAAAATAAGTCATTTTTGACATATGCGCATCAATGACATAGCCTGAGTATTTTGTACGATTTTTTTGATCAAGTGGTCAATAGATGTCTAACTTTTTTTGTAGTAAAACGGTTATTTATAATCCTAAGTTAGTTGTGTTTTAATTTAGCAAGTATGTAATTGTGGAGTATGTCGAAATCACGTTTGAAAGAGTTTGTTCCTCTCATGAACCTAAGTAGATACTGCGTAATTGTTCGGAACGCTATACAAATATTGTAGCATGTGACTCAAGGTTTAACTAACCGAGCTCAAGAAAAAAACAACCGTGAAGTCGAAGTAGACGATAAGGGCCCTGAGTCAAGTGGCTTTTTATAATCGCAAACGCTAACGTCGAATAAAAAATTATAGGATTGACATTAGCTAACGAAATGATGCGTGACAACTAATGTCAAATTTGCGATAAGTAGTGAAAGTCAATTGTCTCAGAGGTGTAAACAAAGAAATTTGACCTCATATAGAAGTAATATATAAGAAATAATTCGTCACAAGTAGGGATGTGGGCATGCTTTCATCTATCGATAGTCGATAAGTTACACAAGGACAAATCGATGTCGAAACTTTGACCAAAAAGTTGAAGTACTAAATTTTAATAAAAGGCAAATCTGTTAAAAGCAGTGATTAAATTCATTAAAAAAAAATACTTTTAGCATTTTTTACTAAAGGTGATTTCTTACGTAGGTGTTTTAATATTAAAGATACCAAATTTCTTACTTACTTACTAAAAGTAATGGACGGTAGCGGTGGAGGCAAGAGGGGTAGGAGGTGTAAAGGTTCTTTTTTATTATTTTCATGAATATCTCTAGCTTACATACAAATTATGTAGGATTTTAAAACAAACTTTTATGCCTCAATTCAATCCCTTTGGGATGGTTTTGCAAAAATGCTGAAATACGGGTTTGTGTTTTTCTTCTAAGTAGCTCAAATCAATTTTCAAGCGAAATTTCGTGTATCTTATCTTGCATTATAACGTGGAGCTGAGTTCCTTATTGGACCTTAGAGCACAAGGAGCCTGTAGTCTTCTGGTTTCGGATAAGCTTGACCCAGAATCTTCATACGCTTGTGAGCCAAAGCGTTGCATGAGCACAAGAATTGCTTGTCAGAATTGTTTGTAGCGAAAAACTTTAAAACCTTTTTTGTAGAGAATTTTATGTAGATTAATTTAGTATTTTTATTAATTTTCTTACAATTTGTTGATTCAGGATGATTCATGCTGATTGAGACATTTCAATTTGGCGAATACACACAAAGTTATATTTGTTTGACAGTGTCCCCATCGGGAATCGAACCCAGAATGAAAACAAAACGCGTTGAATGTTGTAAAATATAATAAATGGTACAGCAGCACTGCACTTACTTTCTCGCGATATGCAAGTAGAACTGTCAACCGCAAACTTAAATTTGTAATACCTTACCTACACATAGTATGGAATTACAAACGTTTATTAAGGTTTTTCTGAAAAATGTTCTACCACATGAATTCGGAACTCGAATTGTAAAATATTAAAACAAACCAACCGTAAACGATTTCGAACAAATCACATGTTCAAATTTTGGTAGTAATGGAACACCTTTTATATGAATTTTCACAGATTTTTTAATTTCAAAACTCTGTTTCTTATGAATAGTTGTTCAGTTTTGTCGACTGTAAAGCTCTTCCAGTTTTTGGTACATCCATGTACTAAATTTTCACAAAATCCAATCAAATTGAACATCCATTCAGGTAGATAACCAAAACAAAATTAAAATTATAGAAAATAATACAAACTTAATGGAGTCAATTAGGGTCAATGTAGGTACCACTAGTTGACCATTTAAGCGGTTTTATAACAAAATTCATAAAAAAACTAAATTATTAGTTCTACTTTCAGTCACTTCTAAAAGTTCGACTATGAATTAGTTAGGCTTGTGATATAATAAGTGTTAAAGACTTTACAAAATAAGCTCTTAAAGTTTTTTTGTTTTTTTTCAAATGTTACATTGCATGACCACTTCGAATAAACATACTAAAGTACTAGCTAGACAAACCCATAACTTTATTGTAAGACGCCAACATAGTTAAATTCTATATAAAATCGCGGTATTTTTAAATTTTCTTACTTTCAGTTCAAATTTAAGTTTTGGTCAGCTATTGGGGCTTGGTCATCTAGTGGTGGATCCTATGAGTAAATCACAAGTTTACGTTTTGGTAGTACAGGAACACACCTTATATGGAATCACACAGACAAACTGATGATGGCGCAAGATACCTTGCATAGAGATGCTTAGTCAAGCAAAGTTTCATAAAAATAATTTGAACTATTTTGCTCAAAATGAGAGCCAGCAAAAAACCATTCGGAAATAAAAGTCTTAAATTAAAAATATGGTGTTAATAGGACCATTCGTTTAGCCGCTAGGCCAAAGCGTGACGGACAGACTGACCAACCGACAGACGGACATTTTTTAGGGGACTTGCTTAAGTGATATAGAACACATTTTTGAGAAAGTTTGTGCAACTTTTTTCACGAATACAATACCTTTCTCGCTCAGCTCGAAAGTAAAAATACTACATAAACTCCAACATGATCCCACAAAAAACGATAAATTACAGTAAAATACGTAACAATTTCCATATTATCTGACTGTAGAAATGATAAGTTGACATTTTTTATGCAATATTTGTGATAATAATCCACAAACATGAAAAATACTGAATAAAACTTACAGATGAAAAGACAAAATTTCTTTGCAATTTTCGTTTTGTTGTTTTAAAGATGTACAGCCATCAACTACACACGTTATTATTAAAAAGAACAATCACTAATATGGAGAGCAACTTAAGAATAAATTCACGATATTTTGAAGTTATTCACTACATGTTTTTTATAATTTACACATTGTTTACAACATATAATTTAGGAAATATTTTCAACCGTTAAAATCCCAACAAGTTACAATAATCCTATAAACTTTGTAAATGCAATGAACGCGTCGTTCATCTAATTTGGTAGGATGTGATCACTGACCACTTGACATGGCATGAGACATGCTAGCAGTTGTCATCCCATACTGAAAAAAAATAGCATGGTTTCTTCTCCGAGCGAAGCAAGGAGGTTTTTGTTCTGAGGGTGTAAATGATAGCTTTCCGATTTTGATCACTCAATGAAACTGAACAACTTTCAGAAAATTAAAATTAAAATCGAGCTCTACATACTCGTACAAACTGTCCAATCATGCTTACAATTTCGTATGGAGATGTTTTTTTTTTAATTTCCTGAAAGTTTTAGTCACTGAAATGTGTTCAGTTTCGTTGACTGATCATCTTTCAGTTTTCGGAAACCTGAATACCACACCCTTTTCATCATAAACTGAAGACAGATTTTCTCGTACAATGGAAAGTTGGGTTGAATATGAGAAAAGAATGACGGCCTCATCGCCGTGCACATTATATCAAACGGACCTGTGTAAAAAGTATATCTTTGCATATACATATTTTAAGTAAAAATAAATTTCTTCCCAGATCTTTTTTTCCGGCTTAAAACTAACAGAAACATTGTTTCTGGTAAATTCAACGATATTATATTTAAGCGATATTACCAAAACAAAAATGTTTTCCGAAAATCTTAGTTACGACTTAACATAACTTTTGGGGTAAACGTTTTTGTTTTGGTAATATCGTTGAAATTACCACGATAAGCCCCCAGAAATAATTATGTCATTGCTAAAACTTGTCTCAAAACCCACTATTAGGTCGCGAGCCAATAATTCTTTTTCGTTTGTTTACTACTTCTTTGAGAAAAATGTTTCAGTTGAATGGTTGAGTTTGGGTTTGGACATTTAATTATTGTATATTAAAATGCAATACAATTATGATTCAGAATCAGCTTTCGAAGTGGCATGTTTGTGTTTGCGTTTAAAGATTTTCCGTTTTGGGTCTTTAAGTATGATTTTATTTTACATCCTCAAGCAAACTTAGCAATCACGACTGTAGAAACAGCGTGAATTTGTATTGGTTTCGCTCCCGAAGCCCAGTGCTTCTACTTATAAAAAAACAAGCAACTTTCCCGAAGAAAAAACGTTTTTACTCGAAATAACTTTTTCGCCTTCCCATACAAAATGAGTCGATCACGTGACCACTTTACTATGAAAAAAAAATTACGAATAAAAACTTTTTTTCTTTGGAAAAGTTGCTTTTTATCATGAGTAAAATCACTGGGCTTCGGGAGCAAAACAAATACAAATTCACGCTGTATTAACACCATTCTCATTACATCTAATAATTTATTAATCATTGAAAACAAAACCTGCCCTTTCTATCCGACCTTGACTTTGCTATAATTTGCGTTACCCTCTTTCTCTCCCCGCCCGTTCTATATGTGACTATACGTAACTCATTTCCTTAACGACTGCGCGCCGGTTTTTGTGGCACGCTTTTTGTCGCCGGCTCCTGGTGTGGGATTGAATGGGTTTGCTGATTAAATGTGGATTATATTATATGGAAAGGAATATATTATTGAATGTTAATTTGATTCAAAGTTTCAGTAGGTGTAGTATCTTGTGATCATAGTTTATAATTTTATATGAATGTGGAAGGTTAACATCTTTCACAGTCATGAGTGTAGTCTTAAGTTTGATTGACGTTATACGGCGATAGCTTCATCTTACTCCCCCACCGTGGCGGGGGCCAGTCGAATGTCAGCCGTCACTAGTGTAAAGTGTTATAATAAGTTACGCGAATAAACCAGTTACTTCGATGAGATGACAGTTCCATTATTTATGTAGTAAATAATCCTGAAACTCGGGGGGCCCAAACACCACAGTAGGTGTAAAGATAAAATAAGTTAACATGGCCCGCCCTACATTTTTTTTTGTACAAATAACTAGCTTATCTCTACTTAAAAAATTGTCTTTGGCCTTAAGATTGCTTTAATTGGGTAGTGCAAAGCTCGGTCTCGTATGTACTGATAAATAATATGTCAAAATTTAAACTGTACAACGTATGCAAAACCTCTCGGGTAGAATCTGAATTTCTATGAAAAAGCAACATTTTTGATGAATTTATAAAAGTCGTAAAACAAAAGTCGTTCAATTTCATATGTTCAGAGACCACCCGAGAGACAGACGACGTAGGTTTAGTAATAGGGTCTGGGTTACGTTGGCAGCTTGTGGGTACAGTACCCTAAAAATGACGTTCAGAGCATATAAAACCATCTGTTTTACGTACCAGGAGCTCAGACGCACTGAGGAATATCATATCCTCAGTGGTTGGACAAATTCACACAGATCGCAGTTGTATTCCATGTCTGTGTCTCTATTTCCGAGTTAATGTAATCTGAATCTTATAAAATCGCAAGTCAACAGACTTCCAGGTGCTAGGTGGTGAATCAGGATTCTCATCTTTGTCAGCAAAATTGGATTGAGATTCAAATAAAAAAATAAATAAGTTAAGTTACTTAGAGAATGTTGTGTTAGGATTATACTTAGTGGGTATAATTAGCAAGCTACTATTCTACTCATCTTACCTTTAGTTGTCTTATACAGCACCTGCGAAAGCAGTGGGTTTCGGGCTACGATCTTGCTACGGCGTGGTTACGGCGTGGCTACGGCGTGGCTACGGAGCCGTAGATGTACAATTATAATGTCGCTGGCCACTTATTTTTTTTTTACTATATATGGGCTTACTCTAGAACTCGATCTAACCTTGAGGACAAAGATGGGGTCGAAGATGGAACGAGCTTGCCCAGAAGAATCCTATTCACTCGCGACTTAAATCTTTCGACTTTCTTAATTATTTAGCTTTATACAATCATATTAAAATTATGTACAGCGTTTGATATGTGAAATAGAGTTGCCAAAAGGACGTTTGTTTCTCTTTACTTACAAGACGTAAAAGTTTGTAACCGCAATACATACACAGAAAAACGTTTAGACTATCGTTTGACATACAGCTTGTCAGAAATATCTACATTTTTGACACTTTTTACATGAGTTTGACTTTAACATTTTGTTTACAAAACCTGACCTTCTTTTGTAAACTCTAGAGTGCATATGTGTGTGTAATGAATGTGTTATAATTTTTTGCTCAAATGGCTCCTTTACTCGTACTATATACAGGGTGTAAGGGACGGTGTATCAAAAACTGAACGGGCGTGCTCAGTCAACGAAACTGAACAACTTTCCCTAAGCAATATTTCTAAGAATGAAAAACAATTTTGAAAACTGTGCGATCAGATTGAGGAATTTGTATGGAACATTCAAAAAAATTTTCGTTTCCCAAAAATTTTTCTTTTAGAAAGTTGTTCAGTTTTGTTGACTGAGTACGCCCTTTCAGTTTTCGATTCACCGTCATTTACACCCTTTATTACCAAAACTTTATTTTTGTATATGAAACTATAAATAATGTCAGTAACCCACCTGCTAAACGCGTTACTAAAAAACTTTACAAAACATGAACGTCAGTCAAAGTGCAGTAACTCATTTTACTACCTTATTTTGCTTGCTCACACCATCAATCAAGGCCTTTCAATTTATTACAAAAATGCCTAAACGTGGAACCCGGGTTAAAATTTTTAAAATCTGCATCGTTGCACATTTTTAGAGTATAGTTGAGTATGATGGAGTAGATTTTGTAGAAAAATCTGGGTCAGTGCTATAGTACGGTTACTGAAATTAAAATACATTTTTTTGTTTTTGGGGTTCCGTACCCAAAGAGTGCGGTTGAAATTTTTAAAAGTCCAAGAATCAGTTTTTAAGATGTTTTTATTTTCGCGAAATGGTTACTCATACATGCATTGAACCTGGTTACAAAAAAAATTGTAGTCAAGTGCGAGTCTGAATGAAACTTCATAACAGTAGCTTAAAATTATCACAAAAATTTCGTTTAATATCAAACATTTTGTGGCGATATGGAACTCTGTGTATGCGACTCCTAGTCCCATTCGGCCATATTTTTAGGGTTCCGTACCTCAAAAGAAAAAAAACGGAACCCTTATAGGATCACTTTGTTGTCCGTCTGTCTGTCTGTCAAGGCCCTTTATCTCACGAACGGGTAAAGGTATCAGGTTTAAATTAATACCATATATTAGGATCTATGAACCACATAAGATCTGAAAATTTCAATTTTTTTACAACGACGCAATCAAAAGATATGGCATTTTATGTCCTCATCTCCATACATTTATGCAAAAAAGCAAAACCTACAGGGTACTTCCCGTTGACCTAAAAATATGAAATTTGGCAAGAAGCTAGGTCTCACAGTACAAATAATGGGAAAAGTCTGAAATCATTAAATATTACAACTTTTCTCACAACTAATTTGAACCAATTGTGGTGAGCTCCCGTTTCAAGAACATTCATATAAGAGAGGGGTCAAGTTGGATGGTCGCGGAGGTGATTTTTGTTTTGGTTCTATTTTAAAAACGGGAACACTTATAAACTTGAAAATTGGTATGTTTATAGTGCATAAGCTATTAAATAGCAACAAATAATAAAATTTGGTCAAGCGCGTGTCGAACTCAAAAAATCTAGCATACTCTATAATCATTAACTTACTGAAATTTCCACTAATACAATTATGATTATGTGGTGGTACGGAACCCTCGGTGCGCGAGTCCGACTCGCACTTGGCCAGTTTTATTAGTGGGAGCCACGGTTAGGCAAAGGTCATTTTTACTTGCACCATGCAGTTTATACCATTACCTACCGTATTCAATAGCGAATGCACTTAAATGAAACAAGCCACAACGCTATAAAACTTAACCAAGTAGTCATTAAAGGCGCGATGTTATGAATGGGCTCAAATTAAATGGAGTTTATTTTGCCCGAAATTATCCATCTGTGATAAATTGAGCTTCGTTTGCAATGTGGAAATGTGGTAAAGTATTGCTATACCTATACTGACAGCATGAAAGCAGCTTACTTGAAATAATTGAGCAAAAATCGTCTTAAAAAACACACGACTTACGTAGTGGAGCCCCCTAATTTTTTTATTTTTAGTATTCGTTATCATAACAGCAATAAAAATACATAATCTGTTAAAATTTTATTTGTCTGCCTATTAAAGTTCATGAGATACAGCCCGATGACAGACAGACAGATATCAAAGGCATATTAATGGGTCCCGTTTTTATGAACCCTATGAAAAGAGCTTGGTAGCACGTGAAAATCATTTCTATCAACGATATTCTTATACAAAGTGTAACAGAACGGGTCAAACAATCTCGAAGGTAGTTAATTAACGAAATTGAACAACAATTTCTGTCACAAAACATTAAGGGCCGTTTGCACTAAACTTAAGAATCGCCCAAGTTCTTGCCTAAGGGCCGTCAAACTATTGCTAGGAGTGTCCTAAACAAGTTAGGGGCGATTCTTAAGTTTAGTACAAACGGCCCTAAGAATGTTGAACTCCTGTACATAATACGCTATCAGATATGCACTTTTTATTTTCAAGGAAATAAAATAAAAATTGGACCTCCTTGCTTCGCTCGGAATAGAAACTGTGCAAAATTATTTTACTACGGGATGACATCTGCCAACATGTTCCAAATTGCAAAGTCACATCATCTTTGAGCATTATGAATAGTCCAAACAATCCTACCAATAATTAATAGGACGACGCCTTCTCTACCATGCGACAAATAATTTTTTTAATCCACCTTCTATTTACAATTAATATTAATATTCTGTGTTTCTGGAAGGGATTCCCTGTCCTGCAGTGGAGGTTTTCATGGGATGGTATGATTCTGTGGTAAACTTTTAGGTTTATTTCTTTAAGCCAATAATGCCTTTTCTACCGTAAAGCAGCATTGCTTGCACTGCTGTGTTTCGGTTTGAAGGGAGTCAGTGGGATTACTGGCACATGAGACATACCATGTTAGTTCTCAGGATGGGTAACGCGCTTTGCTGTCTTATTAGTGTTAAATTATTTCACTGATAAGCCAGTGGGTGTCATATGCGGTGGTGACTACTTATCACCAGGTGGCCCACCAGCTTGTTTGCCCGTTTTTGATATAATAAAAAAAATAACGACAGTAGGAAGGAAATCGACTAAAACCTTAAAATTTGGATAAAATAGTAATTTCCCTTCCTGTTATCGTATTTTGTCCCCATCACCGTATCAAATATTTAAGAGTTCATTGAATTTGGCCGTTTTCAATTAGGCTAAAAACGTAATGGCTAATTTCGTTGATAATTCTGTTTATTTAGGCAAAACAAAGTTGTTTCACCGAGCTAAGTTCATTTGACATTCATTGGGTTTGCAGAAGCTTTCAAACGCTTGCGGGATTAACATTCATTCATCTATATGTCGCAGGCATATCGTATAATTCGTCATATCACAGTTTGCCTTGGCATTGTACAAAATGCCGAAAAAAGTTTAACTCGGCATTTTACATAATGCCGCGGCATTTCACAAAACGGCGCGTAATTGGTTTGTGGTCGCAAGATAACCTAACCCAACCTAACCAATCCCTAGGGATCAGTTAGGTTGGTTTTACTGTGGCTAACGAACCTAAATTGCACCAGTGATCTAAACCCGTTTACAATCTGCCGGTGCCTTTTTACAATTTGCCGACCGTTTACAGTTTGCCTGCCGTTTGTAAACGGCGAATTATACGATTTGCCTGCGACATATACATTGCCCTTGCGGTTACGACTGAAAATAGAGCCAGATGTTTTTTACATAGCGTGTCGTAAAAGGCGACTTAGGAACCAAGAGTGAAGATATACTACAGCGTCCTTCTGCATATCCTGTCACCACAATACGGTTACCAAACATCGCGCCAGCTTGTGCAAGCCGCAACGCTAAAAAGCGTGGTGACTATGGTACATTCTTCCCAAAAAGTACCATACATTTTTACGGTGAAATTTTAGGTAGAGCTCCCTGTACAACAGAGGACATTTTATGGAACGTTACCTTGGTATACTTTGAGGAGATCTTTTATATTGTTTAAGCCTTTATAATACAAAGTATTACAGAAAGAGTATATCAACACTGAAAGATGTGATTGTGCTCATGAAACTGAACAACTTTCCTCAAGGAACATAGGTCGAAATATGATTTTAAAAAATTGGATACCTATAGAAACTGAATCAGCTAATAGAGCATTTTGTATGGGAGATCAAATTGTTTAAAATAATAATAATTAAATGCTTTGCTTTGCAAATTTTTTTGTCGAGCTTAACCTGCGCTTGACTTTTCCATTGTTATTCCTATTCTCATCTTTATGTCGCAGGCAAATCGTATAATTTGCCGTTTACAAACGGCGGGCAAACTTTACACTGTCGGCAAATTGTAAAACGGCGTCGGCAGATTGTACACGGGTTTAGATCACTGGTGCATTGTAGGTTCGTTAGCCACGGTAAACCCAACCTAACCGATCCCGAGAAGGGACCGGTTAGGTTGGGTTAGGTTCTCTTACGACCACAACGAATTACGCACCGTTTTGTGAATTGCAGCGGCATTATGTAAAATGACGAATAAAAAATTTCGCGGCATTTTGTAGAATGCCGAGGAAAAATATAAAATGACGAATTATACAATTTGCTTGCGACATATTCATTTAAGACGCTGTATAGTTCTAATCTATACATATAATAAAAGAGTAGAAACCGCGTGTCTGTACTTTTGATAAATTTATGAAAAAATTAGTGTGAGCGATAAGAAACGACTAATAAAACTCAAAAATATGTTTTCTGAACTTTTTGTCTGTCTGTCTGTCTGTCTGTCTGTATGTTTTCGATACAGACAGACAGACAGACACCGACCGAAACTACTGAACGGATTTTCTCGCGGTTTTTTCAGATAGATTAAGCTTAGGTCTGAGCAACATATAGGCTATGTTTCATTCAAATCGGTTCACTCAATCAGAAGCTACACCAATGTAAAGTATTAATTTGCCTGTACGACAATAACTCGCAAATCGATTCAAACTGAGTTTTTAATTACGAGTTTGGCTTATTTTTATGCAACATAAAAGTTTAGTTTAATTGCAAACGGTTCACTCAGACAGGAGGTACGCTAAGTTTCATGCGGCGGCGCAAATAACTCACAAACTTTTGAACGGATTCAAACAGGGTTTTCAATAAACTGTCAAGCTAACTTCTTTGCAACATGTTAGCTTACTTTCATTGAAAACGGCTCACTCAGACAGGTGCGTGAAATTTCCAGCGGAGGCGCCGATATCTCACAAACAACTGAACCGATTAAAATGAGGTTTTCAGTAACGTATTTGGCTACTCCATGCAACATGTATGCTTCGTTTCATTGCAAACGGTTCACTCAGACATAAAATTCACTAAGTTTCAAGCGGTGGCCCCAATATCACACCAACTACTAAACGGATTTAAACGGGGTTTTCAATAACGTGTTTAGCTTAATTCTTTGCAATGTATTAGCTTACTTTCATTGAAAACGGTTCACTCAGTCAGAAAATGCCCGAAGTTTCAATAGGCGGCGCCAATAGCTCACAAACTACTGTACCGACTCCAACTGGCATTTCCATGACGTGCTTGGATTAGGTACTTCCGTGAAACATATAAGCTTAGGTTAGTTGAAAACGGTTCACTTAGATAGAAGTTACGCAAAGTTTCAAGCGAAGGCGCGAATAACTCACAAAATTTTGAGCAGATTCAAACGTGGCTTTCAATAACGCGTTTGGCTTACTCCTGTGCAATAAATAAGCTTAGTTTCATTGCGAAAGGTTCACTCTGACAGAAGATACGCAAAGTTTCAAGCAGCAGAACCAAAAACTCACCTACTGAACTGGTTCAAAGTCAAACGAGGTTTTCAATGACGCGTCGGGCTTTTTTCTGTGCAACATATAAGCTTTATTTCATTGCAAACGGTTCACTCAGACAGAAAGTTCGCGAAATTTTAAGCGGCCGCACCAATACCTCACAAACTACTTGAACGACTTAAACGGGGTTTTCAACAACGTATTTGGGTTGCTTTCGTGCAATATTTGAACTTTTTTTATTGCAATCGGTTCATTCAAACAGATAATAGGCGAGTTCAAAGTTTCAAGCTGTGAAACCGAGCTGAAATTAAACAAAGCTTATAATTTTGTACGGAATAAAGCCAAATACGTTGTTGAAAATTCCGTTTGATCCGGTCCAGTTGTTTGTGTAAAATTCGTGGGTACAGCTATAGATTGGTAAAATCTAGATTTAGTTTTATTGTAAAAATAATAATGAAAAATTCCTTTTTTGGCATGGCGGTGCAACAAATGTAAAAAAAATATATGAAAGTTCTAAAGTTTTGAAAACTTAGGAAGTAGGTACTTATAAACGAATTGACGTGTAAATATTTACGAATAAATGAGTATGAGTATGAGTACTTCAAAAAATAAAGAGAGAAGTGAATCATTGTTTTTTAGGAATTGTCTTTTAAGGGGAGAGATAAGTTACAAAGACTGTACGGAAGTGAAGTCCAAAAGTTTTGTATGTAGGTACATGTAGAGTTAAAAGCATGTGAAGCTAGACACGTTGGACTTTGTACCACTCTTTTTTCAGTAGCCACAGAAGCTAAAGTGACTGAGCCTCAGATTTAGTTAGGCTTTATTTTGTATAATAAATAACAAAACCCGTATCATAATTAAATATAATAAACTATTAATTTTTTAAGTAGAGATGCCATACGATAAATAAATAGTTACTCCGCTTGGAATTCCACTATGATTTTACACTTACGAGAATACGAGTAGTGGGCGACCTAACAGTCCACACGTAAACAAGAGGTGTTTAATTTACTTACAAAAATCCGTATTATCGCTGTGAGGGTCACGGCCTTATGACCCTGTGATGGGAGTCGAACCCATGTATAAATCGAAATGTATTATCTCGACTTGTTAGTCTTAAATTTTGTTGATCGTCTTTTATTGGACCGATTGATAAAATAATACTTCACAGTTTTGTCTAGCCAAACACTGTGCTGTGCAATACTAATAAAATGGCAAGTTTATTTGTAAATGGCAAATTTTTAGAATAGCTCGGCTTATTAAGTTAATGGCAAGAGTAGATGCTTAAATTTGGACCTGAAGGGTCTCGAATTATTACGAGTTAGGGAGTAGGTAATATGTTGAAAGAAACACTGAGTTTTGTGGTAACAAACGATAAGTATTTTATTTACCACATAAAGCGCCTGCATGTTAATATTTACTCAAAACCAACGAATCCGATACAATATATCATTGTATTAAGGAATAGATAAAGTAAGGCGGGAAAATTACAAGTAATTGAATTTAATATAATATCGATATTCGTTGGATCTTGTTCGCAAAATTAAGCCCAAATTGCAGGAAGTGGAAAGGAACAAGAAAGTAAAACCACTTTGGCGTAGGTATTGACAATAGGCAGTGACATTAAATATAGGTACAATTAAATCATTACAATTTTCGCTTACTTTTATTGTGGCCACAATAACACCTTAAGTTTGCCCTCTCAGATTACGGTTGACACTAGGTTCGACATTGCAATTTATATCAAATGGCGCAAAATATACTAGTCAGTCTAATCTCAAATGGCAAACGGTAAATTATATCTATAATTAACAAAATAACATGTTGGTATGCTTATCTGTGAACTAGTCGAATCCACATTTGTACGATGGGGACTTATTTTCCTATATTACACTGGCTCTATATCGTGCCTTTTTGCACATTTATCACAAGCACTTCACTCACTACCCCTCTCGTGAGAGGATGCACACCGAATGCCTCGCTGGAAATTCCACCCTTCGTCAAAGCCAGCGCGCGCGCCACCGTTCCATTCGTAACGTCATTGGCCCTCCATGCCAAGACGCGCGTTTCCTAATTGGTGGAAACCCAATGTGCTGCATTTACGCGCCAAAACTGCCTGACCTGAAACTGTTGGTGTGTGTGTTTAAATGTTCCTGAACAGGAGCAAACAGATGCGCTTTAAGTCTTAGACCTAAGGCTCTGCTTTGCTAAACAAGATAGTGGCACTTACGCCTTTTTTTATTATATTTGCAATCCAAAGTCAACCCGAACGTTTACCGCGCTCCTTAAAAAATATGGTTGGGATGTTATTTTTTTATTAGCGGCAGGCTTGTCCCATTACATCCCTCTCCCTGTAGATAGTTAGAGAACTTGTTCTTCTAGCTCTCTACACAATTAATAATCTCATAATACTTGCTTCAATCTTACCTTATTACCAACAAACGCAACAACCCTACGTTACTTAACCTTCAGCTAATTTATTCTCCTAACTCCTCTAACAACCTATAACCCTAATCATATCACCTACTTCACCCTAAGACCTATCTATTTATTACAATCTCCTACCTTTCTTGTATACAAATCTACCTGCGTACACATAACTTTATCTTTTTTACTTTTAATATACTCGCCTACATAATATAACCATATCTGCAAATAAATCTACCTAGCGAACCTATTTACCTAACTCTACGAACATAAATCCTCCCAATACTACACAGCCAACTATGTGCATACAATGCCTATCTAAGAGTATATGCACCCAGCCCTTACATAACCTAAGGGTTCGTATATAAATCTTCTATCCTTTTCAAAACCTACCTGCTCATGTACTATGTAACTAGTTTCCTTAGAACTGTCATAAATGTGGGCGTTACCTTTGTGTATTGACGCCCCCTTCTCATTTAATCTTACACAGAGTAAATGGTACCTAACCTGTTACTAGCATCTAATAATCTACTTGTTTACGCCCTCTACGGGTTTCAATTCTATCTGCAATTTTTCTAAAGATAAGTTAAACAATAATTGGTAAGAGATGTATCCGTAACTTCGAGTGCCTCTGTATAAATTTAATTATTTTAGGAATCGCTTGTTTTCCTTTTAAATATTAATTCATGCAAGAGTTATTAAGACAGTATTTCAGTCATGCGCCAAGTCCAGGTCAGATCTTTACACAACATCGATCCAGATCCCCACTCACCGGCGGACGGTGGCAGCCGACCAAAGAGTCGATTTGTGTACGAAGCCGATTACTATCCCCCAACTAGAGCAAGTCTAGCCAAGACGACCGTAACGGCTTGATGTTGTTTGTCGATGATGTTTGCAACGATTTCCACACTACCTCCTCCGTACGAAGCCAGGTTGCAGGGAGATACGAAGTAAATGCGGATTCATTGTTCTTTTTCACTCTATATGCATAGAAGTGTCTTCTCGTTGTATGTGAGTTGCGGGGCCCCTTTTCTTACATTCATACGACATATACGTTTGTATGGTCGAACTTAGTCTGGCCTGGCTCGGTCAGCATTAACTTCATAATGTCAGGTAATTAAATATCAGGTCAGTTTATAATGTAAGCATGAACTTAATGCCCCAAAGGGTCAATCATTTACAAGCGTTTTCAGTTTATATTCCAACATAAAATCTCTTTGTGACACTCCAGTTCTAATAGGATTAAATAATTCTGTTACTACCTGACTGTATTGGTATTAAAAGTTTGTTGTCAGAATAAATAAAATTAAATGAAATGCTCATTCTGATCGATTTAACAAAATCAATTGGCACTTGATATGGATACGATCTCCTCACAATTAAAGTTCTCGAAACTCGCTTTTCGGTTTTCCTGTCTTTTCAAATTAAAATATTTTATTGCATGTGGCATTATTATTCCTTTCAATAGATTGGCTATTTAAAAGTGAAATCTTTGAGACAGAGTGTCTATAGTGTAATAATATGCCAAAAGCCTGTTTTATATGAAATAGTACAGCTGAGTGCCCTTTCCTGTTACTTGGGTAAATGGCTACTCTCATTGGTCATAGCAGCTCTTGAGTCCTTCCCTTTTCACCAGAGTATGGGTACAGCTATGTATTAACCTGTATAAGAGTTTCAGCCTGACCGTGAGTAATTTTATTTATTTATTAGCTGGTGCCCGCGACTTTGTCTGCGCAGTTTTATAAATTGTAGCCTACGTGTTATTCTGACGTATAAGCTATATTATTGAAAAGTTTTATTAAAATCCATTCAGTAGTTTTTACGTGATAAAGTAACAAACACTCATCCATCAATCCATACTTACAAACCTTCGCGTTTATAATATAAGTAGGATTTATAGTACAATGAGGTGTTAGACCTGTTGTATATCTTGTATTTGTTTCTCGAGATCGGCAACACCTTTTGTTTAGACGAACGGCCTATATTGAAATAAGGTAGGTGATACGCGATGTCAATGAAGTTTATATTATCGCTTAATTGTAATGTCAACTACTTGTATCATGACATATTTTCTAATGATTTTACTTAACTGGGCTCTGTATAGCATTGTTTTGAGACGCTTTATATATCATGACTGGCAGTAAAACTTAGAGCTACTTATAGTTCTTTCTATCTAGCATATTCCGAATAGATCTTGATCTCACTTAATAATTGATTGCGGACCTATGAAAATAACAATCTCCGATTTTGTCTTTGCCTTCGCAAGGTAAAGTAAATCACCATATATTTTATTTTATACGAAAATGTAATGAAACCTGATTTTTTTTTTCTCTCAACCATATCTCTATCGTTTTCCTTTCACATTTTACTGCTGGACAAATCTACCTAAATCGTATCGCACTTCCTTTCACTATCACCGAAATTAATTGTATTCAATAATCTTATTGCTCATTTGCGGCAAATAACGGACCCGTGTGGTTCCGGCAACGAATAGTACCAACCCATATCTTGCCATGGGTGTCGCAAAAGACGACTGAGGGCTTACGAACAGAAGGATAGGCAGCAGTTTTTTTTTTCTGTCTCTGTGCATCGTACCACCTTACATACTGCGGTCATAAATAACAGCTGTCACCTGCCGCAACGCTTACAAGTGTGGTGACCATGGTAAATCTCCTCCTAAGTACCTCTTGTTTTTGCTGGGGTTCTGAAGGTAGCTCCTTGTACTGAAGTGGGCGTTTCATGGAATATTACGATCGATCATTTCATAACCAATCTCAATTATAGTAGTCCACTCCTGAGCTAAAGTATATACCTATCGATATTCCACTCGCTTCTACAAGCTCGACATTATCTAATTTTCTAATCAAATTATATCAGTTCAGTAATTCTTTGAACCACGAAGTTCTTGTTTATAAGACCTCGATTTTTATCTCAACAATATACAACCATAAAATCTACTCTTGTAGCTACCTGCCTTATCTAGCGGTTAACTACTGCCGTTGTCTGCCATTAGTACAGCCCGGATTGCCAACATCTAGCCATTCTCTTGGGTGCCTTTTTAGGGTTCCGTATTGCATTATAAACGGCATACATACATACATAACATCACGCCTTGTTCCCGTCAGGGTAGGCAGAGACCACAGTTCTCCACGAAATACAGGATAACTTGATACTTATCTGCCAATAGCTAATCTTTTAGCTTTAAACTTGTACTAAGATATATCTACTTATACTAAAGAGAAAAATTATATTACCTATCACCCTCATGACCTAACTTGTTACTTATTTGCTCCTAATGCCTATATACCTACTAGTAAATATGAATTATTACCATACTGCCATAAAAGTTGTGGCTTTTAAATCAAGCTTCGTTTTTAAAATCTCATTTATCAGTTCATTTAACCTTTACTGACTTATCATTATAAACATTTAATGATATGCAACCTCCTCTGAAATGCGACACGTTCTTAACCTTTGTAAAGGACTCAAGCTTCGGACTCGAACCGTAAGCGAAGTCATAACAAATCGCTAGTTAATTTTATCAGCCGCTAGAATTTTTACAAAGAATCATAAAGTTCCCTTCTTGTTTATCTTTCGGTAAAGTTTATTACTAACGTCCGGCTGCATGCTTTGTAGCTATTGTTTAAAGACCGTCGGCTTTCTAAATAACTCAATACACTGGGAATACCATTATTCTTGCCAGTTTCAAGAACAAGCAACAAAAAATTAAACCTTATAAAATTCAAAGGTCCTATTCGGTACGAGTACATGTGTTTCTTTGTTAAACCGTGGCCTTTCTTGAGTTATCTATTACCCAGGCGGAACTGAATGTAAGAAAAAACTTTCTTTTGTTTCGACCGTTCTTAGAAACAAAACTGCATTTCTTATCGCAGTTTTAAAATTATTCTTAAACTTACTAAGTATTACCTCGCTCACTATTCCAAGCATTCTTAACCTATAGACGAATACTTTCCTTTTCGTGATTCGGAAAGCACGTTACCTAAATCAACGATCTCAGACTTTAGTCTTGGCTTGAAAACTCATAACATCTAAGTCATTTCAGCTAAACCTTAATAAGCCACTATCGACCTTTATTAACCTAAGTGATAACTGCCCTACCACCTTAATACCTAATAAATACGCTTTAAGAAGATTCTTAGCTTGTTATAAGCTCGTATCGTTGTTCAAAATACGGTTTACACCCCTTACCTACCTACTTTATAACAAACACTAGCAACACCTCTTCTATAAAATCTAGCCTAACTTGAAAACCTGAGTGAGTACTCGTCGTTATCACTATGCAAAACAACCGTAAGTTTATCTTTTTACTCTTACAATTATGCCCCTCTATATTCCTTATCAGCTATTGTTAAGTTATCAGAACTTAACACAATAATAATTCCATTACTTGTTTCTTCACTTCAGCAATGACCATACCATAATAGATCAAAAGCTTTCAGAATAATCGATTCAAGTAGTTTTTGATCAAAGTTTATACAACTTTGAGATCATTAAGGAATCGAACCCTCTATGTTTACCAATAAAATTATGGATAAGAACGCATTTAGATATGTGGACAGTGCTTACACACTTACTAGCGCTACCATACTGCAAGCTTTTTATGCTATCCTAAGTCTAGTATCGGACCATACCTCATGGTCTAATATCCTTTTTAATAAAGCCTGAAACAATACCTAAAGGAAGCTCTGGCTATTTATACCTATTTACCCTTTCGGTTCTATCGAAACTAACCTAACCTTAACGATATTACCTACCTAACTACTAACCTAACTGTAAATAACAGCTGTGTATTTTTTTCTCTCTCTACTCTAAATTGCTATCATATAACCCAGAATTTAAATTGTGTAAACTTTATACCCGCTTGAACTCTTCGTCATAAATGTAAATATTTTTTATAAATACTGACTGGTGCTTTGTATCTGATATGATGATGGATGATAAATCTAACCTAAAGCTATCAAAATGCAATATGTGTTTCGTCTGATTTGATGATGAATAATTTCTTTGAGCTTTCGATGTTTTTAAGCCGACCTGATTTCTAAATCTAATAGGAGGTGGCCCTTTATTAAATTAGTATTGGTTTCCTTTACCAAGATTGCATATAATTATTTATTTATCTATTTATTATATTTACTAACTTAGTTATGTGGTCATGAGATGTATTCAGTTCATTTGATCGTTATTTGATAACCAATTTTTCTTTATAAATTGGCCTATTCCTAATTTAATATTAATATGACATACTTGTCTTTTGAATAAATAAAATCTATTATTAATTAATAAAGCAACTAACATGAAAGTGTCAATATTATTAAAATTACTTGCAATCAGCTAGAATGTGTGCTTCATTTAGCATTGTACCCAAGCCCTGTTACGAGTAGTAACGGCCTACCTGCTCGCTTTAAGAGTGGCGAGGCACCCTTTTGTATGATGAGTAATATGCAACATTGTAACTTAATCTTGGAATGTTCAACTTAAGAATGTTTATTTATGTATTTATTTTTCTTGTAATAAATTCATTCCAAACCAAGGCTTGCTCTACTTTCATTATATTCTGCATGTTATTACGGTAAATGAGTATTCTGTAAATAATCTACATTAAACAAATTAATTTGAATCAAATATTTGTTCTGCGCATTTTTATGATTTCGGATTGGACGTTGGATTGCAATTTAAAACCTGAAAATAGCACACAGTAATATCTCATGCAACAGTATAAGTAAAAGGTGTTTAAAATGGCCATAATAATAACTGTTCTGGAAATGTCATTTGCTATACCAGTATTTTCTCAACAAATTACCTCTCCCAGATATTAAAACTAAATAAGCTTCTTTTGTATTTTATATTTCACCTACTTTATTATTATTTTAAATGCCTTTCTTTGAGTTGAGATTTACAATAGTTTATCTCTCAAACTGCCTCTCCCAGATCTTTGGACTAAACAAGCACCTTTAATATTTTATCTATAAAAGTTTACGTTGTGTTATTAATTTTAAGTTCTTTCTAGCTGTGTACTACTGCGTAGACACGAATTCTAGATCTTGGCTTCACGGCGACCAGATGTGAGGGTCACGGCCTTATGACCCTGTGATGGGAGTCGAACCCATGTATAAATCGAAATGTATTATCTCGACTTGTTAGTCTTAAATTTTGTTGATCGTCTTTTATTGGACCGATTGATAAAATAATACTTCACAGTTTTGTCTAGCCAAACACTGTGCTGTGCAATACTAATAAAATGGCAAGTTTATTTGTAAATGGCAAATTTTTAGAATAGCTCGGCTTATTAAGTTAATGGCAAGAGTAGATGCTTAATTTTGGACCTGAAGGGTCTCGAATTATTACGAGTTAGGGAGTAGGTAATATGTTGAAAGAAACACTGAGTTTTGTGGTAACAAACGATAAGTATTTTATTTACCACATAAAGCGCCTGCATGTTTATATTTACTCAAAACCAACGAATCCGATACAATATATCATTGTATTAAGGAATAGATAAAGTAAGGCGGGAAAATTACAAGTAATTGAATTTAATATAATATCGATATTCGTTGGATCTTGTTCGCAAAATTAAGCCCAAATTGCAGGAAGTGGAAAGGAACAAGAAAGTAAAACCACTTTGGCGTAGGTATTGACAATAGGCAGTGACATTAAATATAGGTACAATTAAATCATTACAATTTTCGCTTACTTTTATTGTGGCCACAATAACACCTTAAGTTTGCCCTCTCAGATTACGGTTGACACTAGGTTCGACATTGCAATTTATATCAAATGGCGCAAAATATACTAGTCAGTCTAATCTCAAATGGCAAACGGTAAATTATATCTATAATTAACAAAATAACATGTTGGTATGCTTATCTGTGAACTAGTCGAATCCACATTTGTACGATGGGGACTTATTTTCCTATATTACACTGGCTCTATATCGTGCCTTTTTGCACATTTATCACAAGCACTTCACTCACTACCCCTCTCGTGAGAGGATGCACACCGAATGCCTCGCTGGAAATTCCACCCTTCGTCAAAGCCAGCGCGCGCGCCACCGTTCCATTCGTAACGTCATTGGCCCTCCATGCCAAGACGCGCGTTTCCTAATTGGTGGAAACCCAATGTGCTGCATTTACGCGCCAAAACTGCCTGACCTGAAACTGTTGGTGTGTGTGTTTAAATGTTCCTGAACAGGAGCAAACAGATGCGCTTTAAGTCTTAGACCTAAGGCTCTGCTTTGCTAAACAAGATAGTGGCACTTACGCCTTTTTTTATTATATTTGCAATCCAAAGTCAACCCGAACGTTTACCGCGCTCCTTAAAAAATATGGTTGGGATGTTATTTTTTTATTAGCGGCAGGCTTGTCCCATTACATCGCTACTCTGTATACCTAATAATATAAAGGCGAGAACTACACTGTCTGACTAATCCGATAAACCGATTGTGATAAAAACTTGGTACGAAGATAGTTTGAACCATGGCAAAAGTTATTACCTACTTTTTCTGAACCCCACGCGAACGGAGTCGCGGGCAACAGCTAGTCTCTTATATAAATACAAGTTAGGTATTAAAAAACAGTATTTTACAAATGCGGTGACTACGCCAATACTATTCAATAATCTGATAGGATCAAAAGCTGAAATTTAATTTAAATTCTTCCACAAAAGTAACTAGCAGGGGAAGGAGCAATAAAAAAAACAAAGGGAGATCGTATCTCAAAATCGGAGAAAATTATAAAAATGGAATTCCATTTTTGCTTCTTCTTCAAGTTTGAGTATAAAAGTAGAAGCAAAAATCGATTTTCAAGTACTTTAGTTGTGCCAAAAAAAATATTTGATTTGAGATACATGAATTTTTAAAGATGGTGTCTTGTTAAAAGTTGGATATTGAATAAGTAGTACATAACATCCCATAAAACGTCCACTGCAGGGCAGGGAGCTCCCTGCAAGATTCCAGCATAAACGCGTGGTACTTTGGAGGGTTATTGTTATCGATCATAAGAGATTCATTAAATAATGAAAAAAAAGTTTTGTTATAAAATGCCTAAACTTAATTCATTACTTGAATAACGACAAATATTAATATCAATTGAATTTGAATTCAAAAAACTATTCACATGAGAAAGTAATTTTGAAATACAGTCTGAGACTTAAGTAATTATAAAAAAAAAATCTGCTTTCGGAAAAGTCATATCTTTTGTTTTTTATATGGGACATGGGACAAATATTTAACATATAGCTACCTTATAGATAACCTTATCGAAATCTAAATTACAACGCAATTGAAACTTTTCATAATCCGCTCGGCGGGCAAAGTTCGGTTCAGGCAGATTATTGTCCTAATAGTTGTTTTTTGGGCCCAATCGATACGAATCTGACATTGATTACAAAATAGTATTCGGCTTTGAAGATTGGTTGAAGGTTAAATGCAATATTAAGACTTTGTTCAGATTTTCGCGTGAGTTTACCACGTTTTGTAGTACATTGATTAATCGTTAACAATATGATCAATTACACGACTAAACAAAGCGGCAATGTAAGTGAAATCACGTCAAAAATCGCCGCGAATCCTTCCTTTCTAAACAGGGGCTAAGTAGAAAGTAATGCTAAAATGATTCACAATCACTTTATTGTAAAGAATTTACTATCAATTAATGGAAGGCTTATACGTATCAGACATACAGGGTGTAAGGGACGGTGTACCGAAAACTGAAAAGGCATGCTCAGTCAACTAAACTGAACAACTTTCCCAAAGAAACATATGTTGGGAAATGAAAAAAAATTTTTGGCCTCTCCATACAAACTGTTCGACCAGAGTGGGCAATTTGTATGGAGAGACCAATTTTTTTTTAATTTCCCAACATATGTTTCTTTGGGAAAGTTGTTCAGTTTCGTTGACTGAGCACGATCTTTCAGTTTTCGGTACACCGAAACCTTCCCCATCCCTTACACCGTATATTTTTACAATTGTTTAAAAGGAACGTATGTAACAGAATCATGATAAAATCCGGAATATGAAGAAATTGAAGCTCCAATAAGTAAAGAGCTTTCATTTATGGCCAGTTTAATGTTTCAGTTAGAACCATACAACTTGGAAACTTGTCTTTTTGTTTGTTTATAGTCATAGCGCAGAGGTTTCTGCGGTAGTGAAGCGGTGCGACAAGGATGGTTACATTATTGAAGTAAGCAGTGCAGTTGTATAGGCTGTCCCTGTCACTCTAGGGTCGACTCAGGAACCTAGTCAGTTATGCGTAACGCTTTTCTATAATATGTATTTCGGTATTAAACATTGGCGATAGTCCTAGACAGCTGTAAAGGCTTTTTCTTCGATTACAATCACTCATTATCTTAGCCACATCGCGATGTGGCTAAGATAATGAGTGATTGTAATCGGTTGAGACGCGTCTCATTGTAGTCAGACTTGCGTATTTCTTCTGATGGCTCATATTAGACCCCCGGACTATGATTTAATGTCCAGCACAAGCATCATCAGGACCCAAATGCCTTGCTCGGCTGCCGCACGTAGACTCATCCAAAAATGGAAGCAGGGGAGGGGCGCGCACTCACAGTCACACCACTCTGAAGTTAGTAGCAATTCAAATAATTGCTCAAGAACCGTTGTTTTTGTATTTCGACCTAAGTCTCTTAGGAAAGTTGTTCAGTTTCATGGTCTGAGTAACGTCATAGGTAACGTACTGAAATTATGTTCACTTTTTCATTGGGACGATAAAGTCTAAATTACAAAAGTCCAAAATCTTTAAGAGTCAACCGCACGTCATTGGAAACATTTGCAACTCTATTACTATGCTATAAAGTCCAAAGTGTCTCTACCGACGTGCTGTTGGGTGCACTGGGTCCTCAAATATTGCGCACTGAAAATTTAAATTATAGACTACTTTAAGTCTACTTAAAATATTTAGCACAAAGATCCTAAGGTGATGATTTACGAGTATGCCCCTTATCTTATTTACCGAGACGTTTCTCTTTCTTAGCAATTTAGTGCTGGAATTTTCATAATATCTTCGCTTAATATCAGAATTACGGAAACAATGTCTGTATTTTGCAAACGTTTTGTATATTTCTTTGTTTTGTTGCATTGTCTTATGATGGTTTTAAAATAAGTGATGTGATGACCCAACTGCCGACTCAGCACGAGCTCTTAGATAAAAATATATCAAAGGCCAAATATCACTTTGTGACTTAAAATATATGAAGCAAACGTCAATTTTCTCACGCAAATGAATGAAAAGCGTTTATCTAGGGGCTGGTTTTTTTTTTACTTTTTAAGGTTCTGTACCTCAAAAGAGAAAAAAAAACGGAAGCCTTATAGGATCACTTTGTTATACGTCTATCTGTCAAGATCCTTTTTCTCACGAATGAGTAAAGGAATCAAGTTGAAATTTATATCAAATATTAAAGTCTATAGACCCTTGCATCTGTAAAGATTCCAAACTTCTATGACAATACATTTAAAGACGGTTATTTATGTCTCCATCTCCATATATTTATGATCCAAACCAAAACCTATAGGTACTTCTACTAGGTACTTAGGTATAGGTACTTCCCGTTGACCTAGAATAATGAAATTTGGCTTGCTGGATGGGTACGAAATCCTTAAGGCGCGAGTACGACTCGCATTTAACCAGTATTTTTCAACATTTTTGTCATGATCACTTGATAGTTTAAATAAGATCTTTTTATTAGTTTGTGGATTTAATCTTTCACACGAAATCAATAAAAAAACCGGACAAGTGCGTGTCGGGCCACGCGCTATATAGGGTTCCGTAGTTTTTACCCGACTGCCCCAAGACAGGAGGGTTATGTTTTTCGAGTGTATGTATGTATGTATGTATGTATGTCGATTTCTTTGTCGCGCTCTGCAGCCTAAACGGCTTGGTAGATTTCAACATGTGAGGTGTCGTTAGGTTCGTATTCATTGTAGGAGTGTCATAGGGTATAAAAAAAATAAAAAAGTACTAAATAAAAAATAAAATACCCGACTGAAAAGAGAATCTTAATCGGTTCCGATTGAGAAGAAATTTTGCATACGTATGTGAATCGTCACACGTCTCTTTTCAGTCGGGTATTTTATTTTTTGAAATAGATTTTTTTTTATTCAAGTGTATGTATGTATGTATGTCGATTTCTTTGTCGCGCTCTGCAGCCTAAACGGCTTGGTAGATTTCAACATGTGAGGTGTCGTTAGGTTCGTATTCATTGTAGGAGTGTCATAGGGTATAAAAAAAATAAAAAAGTACTAAATAAAAAAACTATTTCAAAAAATAAAATACCCGACTGAAAGAGAATCTTAATCGGTTTCCGATTGAGATGAAATTTTGCATGCGTATGTGAATCGGATGACAATGCAATATTATTGTAACTTGGAGCTGATCTGATGATGGAGCCGGAAGATATCCATAAAAAAGTGGAGATATTACCGCGTTTCAGAATCCTACAGCGCCATCTGTAGGTGGGTAGCGTCGCTTGATCACCTGGTAATATTTTAATGATAAAACAACTCTGGGAGGTTTCTTTATGAAATATTTGGGCTTAGCTAGGCCTTTTGGAAATAAAATCACTTAGTTTTAACATACAAAGCAATGACTAAATTTCCCGTGCAAGATGCCGCGTTCATTACTTTTGTAATATACTGTAGTTTTTCTACTCCATACCAGAGGCGCTGTTTTAATTACCGCGTTTCAGAAACCTACAGCGCCATCTGTTGGTGGGTAGCGTCGCTTGCTCATCTGGTAATATTCTATTGATAAAACAATTCTGGGAAAATAAAAAAAATCATATAATTACTTTTACAACATGGGTATCAAACAATTGCTGGTAAAAACCTGATTCTAAGGTTTAAGCAAATGTTTTAGTATAACTTGACGTAGCAAATCTGAAAACTAAAAAATTTAAAATAAAAAATTATTAAATAACAAAAAACCCAACTGCTTAGCACAAGAGAGGAAAACAAACATAAATCCTATTGGATTTGGTAACTTGAATTGTATAAGATACTGCAGGCGGGGACGAACAAAATTAAGTCGTAAACATCCACAAAACATTTTTTCGTCCCCGCCTGCAGTATCTTATACAATTCAAGTTACCAAATCCAATAGGATTTATGTTTGTTTTCCTCTCTTGGGCTAAGCAGTTGGGTTTTTTGTTATTTAATAATTTTTACGATTTTTATCGCAAAGCAGGTGTTGACTAAGTATTTCATAACATAAGTAGAGGTCGTAACGCCTGATTGCTACTACTATTTACATTATTTCCAGTTTTTCAGCTATAGCTCATTAACCTGTGAAGCCTACTTAGCTGTGATAGTTTTCCTTAAATTTGATCATATATACTACTACACATTTTATTTCACATTTTCAAAGACCTATCCAACGATACCCCACACAATGGGGTGAACAAGAAGAAATAAATTCACCCCCACTTTACTTGTAGGGGAGGTACCCTAAAAATATATTTTCTTAGATTTTATTATACTACTTTCTTGGCGTGAACAAAATACAGGTCCATCTAAAATTTCAGCTTTCTTATACGAAACTATAAGGGTTCCTTGTTGACTACGGAACCCTAAAAAAGTAAGCTGTATTATACACAAAGTTTTAAAACTCGATTTCTTGAACAACATTCGTCAAAACGTACATCCGGGATATCCTCAGATGACCTGCACGTATGCATATCTGTATTTAAGCGTATATCCCTACATGGTCCGAAGCCACTTGACCGCTTTTATAAGGACTGCCTTAGGACGGTTGTGTTTTCAGAATCCCATTTAATGGAAGGCTTTTTACGTTTATGTAAATAGAATTTACAATGACAAAGAAAAGTGTAGGTAAAATCACTGTACTTCATAGTACGCAAGCCCATGTCCATCATTTTACTGTGACCTTTCATATCACTTATAAATACTGAGTTGGAAAATAAGACATGAAACTGAACAACTTTCCCCAAGAAACATATTATTATGTTGAAATTTGAAGTACTTATTTTTTATTCAAGGGTCTTACTATAAGTTTTGGTCAAATATCACGTGGATGACTTGCGGGTAATAGTCAGATATTAATAAAATCGAATCGGTCTCGTGTGGTGCCGGCAAAGAATAGTACCAACCCATACACACCCGTGGGTGTCGTAAGAGGCGACTAAGGGTTAACTGGAGGATAGGCAGCAGCATCCTTCTTTGTATCTTACATCTTACTTACTGCGGTCACCTACAACCGCGGTCCATAGTGCCAGCCGTAACGCTAAGAAGCGAGGTGACTATAGTACTTCCCCTCCACATTTTTCCAGCAAAAGCTAGAATTCTGGAGGAAGCTCCCTGTCCTGTAGTGGATGTTTCATGGGATGTTAAGATGAATAAAATCGATATTTTTAGAACTTTATAATACAACAACTTGTTACAACTGAATGAAAATTCTCTCAATTTTGTCTAGAGCTTACAAAAAGTATATGTAATTAGCCAAACCCTTTGTAACGCGAACGACAAACATGAAAGTTAATTATTGAGTGGCCGCTTCTAATTGACGATAAACATGGACAGTTGACGGGTTAATTAACTCGTATTTACAAGCAAATGCAAGACTGTTAATGCACTAGTGTTACAATTAGAGTTGTATCGCTTAATTTTATAATTTAACTAGCTGTTGCCCGCGACTTCGTCCGCGTGGGATTATATCTATCTAATTACCCATCCATTCAAATATCCATCTCTCCACCTTCCACCTGTGCAGCTGTCTTCCTGTCCGCTTGTCCGCCTGTGCGCCTGTCTGCCTGTCCACCTGTCCGTCTGTCCGCCTGTCCGCGTGTCCACCTGTACGCCTGTCCGCCTCTCCGTTTGTCTGCCTGTCCGCCTGTCCACCAACCCACGGTGCACGAGTCCGACTCGCACTTATCCGGTTTTTACCTAAGCATTTTATAAAAATAAAATTTCAACCTATGTTTTGGTCCTTGTGAAAATCAATATAAAGTTTCTCAGTCTCATAAAGAAAATCATAAACCACACGAGTGCAATGTGTCCATGCAATCCACTCACCAGGGTCAATACTCAGAATATAAGTGGATTGGAGCGGTCTCGAACACTGATTCTGTATCTTTAAACAGTGCGACTTGAATCTCTAATACATTTTCAAATTTCAATATTTATTTTAATGAATTTATTTCAATGATACATTCAGAAAATAATTAAAAAATAAATATTGTGCGTCATCTTTTTCATGACATCTCATGTAACGTCCACTGCCTGACAAGGAGCTCCCTCAAGAAATCCAGATTTTGCTGGAACAATGTGGAGGGGAAGTACCATAGTCACCTTGCTTTTTAGCCTTGCAACTGGCATTATGGACCACAGTTGTTGGTTACCGTATATGGTACGACACACAGAAGGACGCTGCTGCCCATCCTCCGGTTCATAAACCATTAGTCGCCTCTTACGACACACACGGCACAGAATAAAATAATAGTACTATCATACAGAACGGACACTCTCTGCTACTTTTGCAATCCACCCTGCACCCCCGCGCGCACCCGCTTGCGCGATTCTCGTGGCGCTCCTGAGGGTCAGTTGTACTCAATATGCAGGCCTATGCGACCTTCCAATTTACCCAATTTACCCAATTGTGCATACGGGTAGGTTGGGTATAGGTTGGTACTATTCTTTGCCGGCACCACACAGCAAAATCATCTATTTAGCTTTTCCTTCTACTAAACTATAAAACTAATTACAAGCAAAGTTTTTGAACAAATGCATACAAAATAAGTCTCTCTATATTTTCCGTTTTTCTGCTAAGTGATACTCGGTCAGGGCATTGGGAGAACTAACAATGTCTCCAATTCTTTAATAGCGAATGTCCACCGCGTTCCGGATTTCTTGCAACCTTTCGCTTCTGTATCTAGTGAGATGATTTTATTTTTCGAATCGTGATTGGCTTGCTTGGTGCGATACGATTCAATTTTTCTTTCATTTTTCTTTGTTTTCATAGTTCGTTATGGAGATGGGAGTTTGTAATACAGATGCAACGTTTTGAGAATTCAGAAGCAGTTTCTTTGTTTGTAGCGTCTGATAAATAAAGGAACGAAATTTTGCAGAGTTGGGATTGTGTTTGGACTATACTGTTTGGAAAGCTACAATATGGTCACAAAAGACGTTAGCCCTGACAATAATTGGAACAATTTTATTTTCTAGACAAATTCGTAACATCCAATTAAACGACCACTGCAAAACTGGGAGGTTCCTTCAAAATTACATACATACATACATACATAACATCACGCCTCTTTCCCGTTGGGGTAGGCAGAGACCACAGTCTTCCACCTGCTACGATCTTGACATACTTCCCTTGGTTCCTGTACTTTCATCAATCCTTTCATACATGCTCGTCGGTTTAGGGTACTTTTAACCTGGCCTTTATTCAGAAAATTCCAGCAAAAATGTGTAGTATAATTATAAATAATTTATATACCTATACGTTAAAACCTCTTTAGTGGTCCAGAGATAGATATTAGGTTAGGTTAGGGTAGGTGATGCGCTAAAAAGATATATTTTTTTTTACAAAAAACAAGGGACATGCTCACTACATGTTTTCTCTACTTCTATCAAAACTTAATTTAACAATAAATGGTAAAGTAATTTTAAACAGAAATCCAAATTCCTTCAGTGTACAAAACTTAGTAAAAAGTTATCATTTATTACGAAACAAAGATGCAGGAATGCTTTTCTCGAGACCTTCATAATAATTTTATTAAATGTTAACTAAAATTTACTTGATTTTTGAGGACACAAATCGGTCTCCGTTTTTTGAACATTTATTGAAAAAAGCGCGTTTAAAAAACCCTACAGCGCAATGTGGTAGGTGGCTTTGGTTAAGATTATACAGAGCGAAGCTCGGTCACTTATATAGCAAACGATAAATTAAACTCTGAACAATATTTAGTCCATTTGCTTATTCATTCATGTGTAGTCTGTCATGTACTCATTCGTTATCAATTTCATTCCGCATTCATTATATTCCTCACAAATATCTCGTTCATTTTGATGATAGTTTTTAAATACAAAAATATTTAGTACTTTTGCTTCACCATTCAAATGACTAACAACATTTCACAACATTGGCTTAAACTATTTCTAAGGGATAAGGATTTGAAGCATTAAGGAACAAACATCGTTTCTCTGACAAAACGAAATCCTGTTCACAGATTTAAGCGAATTGAACAGCAGGTCATTTTTCACCAGAATAAGTAGCAGTCGAAACAGCATCCTGAAGGTGCAAGCGGAAAAGTAAGACTCGCCTATGTTCATACTAGTGGACAATGTACAAAGCTAATATTGATAGAAAGTCTTATATGCGTGTGTTGCATATTGGTCAGGCAGAGTGTCTCTTTGCCCTAGACTAATGTACAATGACATATTTGAGTTATATTAAATTGTTTGTGATGGCAACATAGTCATAAATCTTCTTGTAGTGCTATTCAACCGTTCTTTGTTGCCATTATAAATGAACCTTATTATTAAGTAATGGCGAATTACAATTTTTTTTCTTCTTATCTGCAATTTTTTCTACATAAAATTTTCAGTGATATTTAAAACTATTGAACTGAACTAGAGCTACTGAAAAGGGAGGTGATACCTCTAATCATACAAAAATTCTAAATAATAATTATAAAAAACTGTCCCGTGTGGTGCCGGCAAAGAATAGTACCAACCCATACATACCCGTGGGTGTCGTAAGAGGCTACTAAGGGTTAACTGGAGGATGGGCAGCAGCATCCTCCTTTGTATCTTACATCTTACTTACTGCGGTCACCTAAAACCGCGGTCCATGGTGCCAGCCGTAACGCTAACAAGCGAGGTGACTATGGTACTTCCCCTCCACATTTTTCCAGTAAAAGCTAGAATTCTGGAGGGAGCTCCCTGTCCTGTAGTGGACGTTTCATGGGATGTTATGATGATGATGATTTAAAATAATTGTAGTCTTTGCAACAGTAAAATGCTTTAAAAAAAATAACTACATACAAATTTATCTTACCCGCCTCAGTAAAAAACTTTCTAGCAAACAAATGATATAAAAATGTCTGCAAAAATCTTATTCACATCGTAAATCTAGCAGAAACAGAACTGGAAACACAATTATAAGGTGTACGTCGCAAAACATTGCATGTCTTGTGCATGCTCCCGCTCCATGCATACTAATGTTCACAAAACACCTCTCTGTGTGTATTATTACTAAACTTTGACAGTCGATTAAAAGTTTGGGTACCGCTGGATTTATGAGGCAATAATTTTTGAAGACAACAAACGTTAGAGTTTTACCGTGTTTGCTTCCGTTATGTTTTGAGATATACCTGTACAGGAGCTCCCTCCAGAATACCAGCACAAACGCGTGGTAAAATTAGAGAGGAAATATCATAATCACCACGCTTATTATAGCGTTGCGGCTGGCACCATGGACCGCGGTTGTTGGTGACTGCAACATGTAAGATGGTACGATACACAGAAGGACGCTGCTGCCCATCCTCTTTTTTATAGTCCCTTAGTCGCCTCTTACGACACCCACGGGTAGAGATGGGTTGGTACTATTCTTTGCCGTTACCACACGGTCGATCATTATCAGCAAAAAAACATGTCCCATTTTTTTTTTCAATGGGAAGAACTGCACAAAATAGTTGGTCAAAAAAAGAAACTCACTTTAATACCTAGCAGAATTAAAGCCAGCTTCATGCATTTGCATGGGAAAAACAATATTTCTACATAATTCCACGAACTTTTGAATTCCTGTCCGCCGAGCATTGTGCAATGACACCTGCAGTCCGTCCTCGCTTTCTAAATGAAAATTTACTTTTCTCCGCTTCTTTCATTCAAGGAATAGGTAAAAAAAGAAGACTTATATTAAACTGTGAGGCTCGCCGCAGCTTTGTTCGGGAAGTTTGTCTAGGTTCTATTTTAAAGATTCCGATTTTCATACAGTGTGTAAGGGTGTACCGGTGTACCGAAAACTGAAAGGGTGTGCTCAGTCAAAGCAACTGAACAACAAAAATTTCTGGGAAATGAAAAATTTTTTACCTCTTCATACAAACTGTTCGATGAGAGTGAGCAATTTGTAGGGAGAGGTCAAAATTTCTTTTCATTTCCCAAAAATTTTCCTTTGGGAAAGTATCGTTGACTGAGCACAGCCGTTCAGTTTTTGATACACCGTCCTTTAAATATGTCTGGCAGCTTTTAGGGGCCTATCGTTTTTAAAGGCTAAATAAAGCCCTTTAAAACTAGATATGTATGTGTCTTCAGTTAATATGAAAAATATGGCGATTACTCAAAACTTAAATAGGGTGACTTTTAATTAGTTCTTGATAGCAAAAGATATGCATGTACTCATGATACTGAACAACTTTTCCCAAGGAACATGGGTCGAAATACGAAAAACTAAATTTGACCTCCTATACAAAATGCGCTATCAACTGATGCAGTTTCTATGGGAGGTCAAAACTTGATTTTCGTATTTCGACCTATGTTCGTTGGGGAAAGTTGTTCAATATCATGAGTACATTCATACCTTTTTCTATCAAGAACTAATTAAAAGTCATCTTATATGATGCACCAAATAATACATTGTAGAAAATCCCGTTTGAATTGGTTCAGCAGTTTGATGGTGATTATCGGCTAAACAAATGGGATTTAAAAAATATCTGAATCTAGCTATTACCTAAAGATTCATCGGTTTCACAGTTTTAATTTGTTTATGTAATGACGGTAAAATGTGATAAAATATCAGTAATTAGTAGAGTTGATATTCTCATAAAATATCTTTTGTATCACATACCTTAAAAGGATTTTGAAAGCTAGTGTTTTAAATAAATGTATACAAAATATAAACCCTATTCAAAACTTCTAATGGAAGTTTGCTTTACTTCAATGTCTAACCAGCTCATGTCATGCAAGTCAGGTCCCTCGAGGTATTAAAGGAGTGGCAGCTATTAAAGTTGTGTCAAAATAGCCAGTATTAGAATGCACCATTTATTTAATTAAACTTCACCCCAAAAGGTAATCCCTATAGAATAGTGCTATAGGTAAATTGGACGCTCCTTTGTTTGTTAATTTTGATACTTATTTATTTATCTACTACAGGCGCAACAATCAAATAAATATAACAGGTGTTAATTTGACTGCGAGCCATAGCTCAAGGAACATAGGTCGAAATTCGAAAATCCAAATTTTACCGTCCATACAAAAACGCTATCAGCTGATGAAATTTCTATAGGAGGTCAAACATTTATTTTCGTATTTCGAAAAAAAAGGGAAAAGTTGTTCAGTTTCTGATACTGATCCCGCCCCTGAGCTATGGCACGCAATCAAATTAACACCCTGTATATTGCGTCGCATCTGAAACAAGAAACTGCTAATAAAGTAGGGCCAACTTGAAGGCCAATGTAAGAAGTGCGTTTTGACGGTTCCTTAACACCAGCACACATGGTTCACTTTTCTTTGCAGGTCAAAATTTGTCATACGTTTGACAGCTGTCAAAACGGGCCTATTACGATAGCCTTACTTTAAATTATGATAATTTCTATAAACAAACAAGCCAAGTGCATTTCGGACTCACACAGCGAAGGCTCCGTACCACCAAATGAAATTTTTAGACGTTTTAGTGTCAAGTTCAGAACTGCTTTGCTTCATATTGAGTCTTTTTTTGTTATGCTATAAGCTTTTTTTTTACTACTCTTGACCTCGATCTAGTCTTGAAGACAGAGATGAGGTCGATGATGGAACGAGCTTACCCAGAAGATATCACTCGCTTAAGCACTATAATCGTGACAAGTTCCATGCTAGTATTTTACCGTTTTTACGATAGAGCTAAAAGAAAAATTCTTGTTTTAGCTATAATAACACATATTCTCTAAAATTTTGAACCGGAAAGCCCTTTCTTTAAAGTTAAAACAAACAGATACACAGACGACTGTCGTTTAGTAAAAAGTTTATTTAATTTAAGGCTTGTAGGTACATTAAACTAACACTAACTGCCACACTACAGAGTAGTTTGTTGGCAGTATATGACTCCTTACTATTACATAATGTTTACACATAATATGCTTGCCCAAGCTTACTTTCTCAAACTAGGTACATACATACATAACATCACGCCTCTTTCCCGTCGGGGTAGGCAGAGACCACAGTCCTCCACCTGCTACGATCTTGATATACCTCCCTTGGTTCCTGTACTTTCATCAATCCTTTCATACATGCTCGTCGGTTTAGGGTACTTTTAACGTGGCCTTTATTCCTTTATATTAATTTGGTCCTGGTACGTTTGCCTAGGCCTTATTCCCTAGGTACAAGTGGTACAAAAGGTAAAAACAGGCTACGCTTCAAATATCGTTACTCCCAACAACACTCTTGTAAAAGGGTGTTGTTTTTTTGTGTCTGGAACACTAAAAAATTACATTTTATTTAAATCTGAAAGCTCGAAAACTAGAAGCTTTCTTTTAAATTCAAACAAACAGACATTCAGACGACGGAGGTTTAGTAAAAAGATATTGTTGTCTTTTCTTGTGTATAAAGATGTATGAAAAGTGCGAAAGTTTAAAACAATCCTTTAAGATCTTTTCATTAAGTATTTCTGCTCATAACTCACTTATAAAAAGACATTGTACGCATTAGGGCTTTTCACCATAATAGTGACATGCATTAGGACCCACTAGGGGGCTTATAAGGGGGTAATCACCCCCGGGTGGTTGCTAAGGGGTGAGAGGGGGTGAAAAGGGGTAAATGATACAAGCGGGAGCGGGTGTAATTAATTTCTTAGCGCTCACGTTTCGGCGGTAATTAAAAAGTAGTTGGTAAACAAAATTTGTTTGAAGAGGAATTACACATAAATTATTCAGATCAATGAATGACACATAAAATGAGAGGTGTTAATAAATTAAACTTTATCATTCATGGATTTCAAAAGAACTTTAAAGTAGCTGGAATTGCGCTTTTTTATATTAAATCAGGATTACTAAAAATCTATTTTGTGATTGTAAAAATTGTAGTGGCATATTAGTGAGCAGTGAAAATTAAGCAAAATAATAATTAATTAATTAATTTTTGTAAGTAAATTTTTTCGCAATAGTCGTTTTGTGGTTTGAATAACATGATTACCATACAAAAAAAACTTTACAGGCTTGTACAACTACAGCTTTCAATTCAACGCATATTTGCACTCTTTCTTTCTCTTCTAACTTGTTCCATAGGCTAGAGAGTGACACCCTACGAGAAATGTTTGACTTGTACCGTCGAGCTTGTTTGCAGTTGAGATGGAACGTATGATTTCTACTGCTTAACTGGTTCAACGCATGAGGGCTCAAATAATGCATGAGAGTAGAAGATGGTATTTACAAGACTGTGCTAATAAAAGTGTCAATTAAAGCGCTGACAGCTCAGAAAATCTTAAACTGCGTATCATCATCATCATATCAGCCGAAAGTCCACTGCTGGACATAGGCCTCCCCTAAGGATCTCCGTGACGACCGGTCCTCGGCTGCTCGCATCCAGCGGCTTCCCGCGACCTTGAGCAGATCGTCGGTCCACCTTGTGGGGGGCCTGCCAACGCTTCGTCTTCCGGTACGTGGTAAACTGCGTATATAAAACTCGTACCGTCTTACTACAAAAAAATTAGACATCTGTTGCAACAAAAAAGTTAGACACTTGATTAAAAATCGTACCAAATAACTCTGTCTTTGTCAATGATTCGCAGAAGTCAAAAATGACTTATTTTCTTATGACTTGACTTTTGCGCATCAACTGACACAGCCAGTTATTTTGTGCGCATTTTTTTTATCAAGTGTTCAACAGATGTCTAACTTTTTTGTAGTAAGACCCATAGGACCATTTGCACTAAACTTAAGAATCGCCCCAAACTTGTTTAAGACACTCCTACCAATACTTTGACAGCCCTGAAGCAAGAACTTGGGCGATTCTTAAGTTAAGTGCAAACGGCCCTTATTGTTTAATTTTAAAAGTAAGTATGAAGGAAAGCATGAGCATGTATGAAATGGTTGATGAAAGTATAAGAAGCGAGGGAAGTATATCAAGATCGTAGCAGGTGGAGGGCTGTAGTCTCTATCTATACCGACGGGAAAGAGACGTGATGGTATGTATGTGTGTATGGAATTTTTTTAACTGACCCCTTGACGTGGTTGAAAGTGAGCCTGCCTGGATCGCAGGTTCGATCTTCACCCAGGGCAAACATTTGTCTGATTAACAGAAGTGTTAGTTCTGTGTCTGGTGGTATTTATCTATTTATGTATGTATATCAATCTCTGATGTTCTTTGCCTAGTTTGGGATCAGATGACCTTATCTGATATTATTATGATGTCCCTCATATTTATTTAGTTTTAAACAATTTATATTCAAAATTTAATTATATTTTATAGCCAAGCAACATACAGCAAAAATTTATTTATATTAAAAACTATATTTTTCTCAGACCATTATTTTAGAGAAATGGTCGAAAAATAATTTAGGGGGGCTTTTAATGACTTAAAATTTTAAAACTATTTGACTTTTTGCTTCGTCTGCACTGTCGGTTTCAAAATGTTTTTTAGGAATTTCATAAAATTATGGAACAAAATATGTTAAAAGGTTTTATTTTAATTAAAAAACCTTGTATATGACGGTGAAAAACGCCATCAGCCTTTAATCAATCAACATTGAAGCTACCACTTGTGAGTTAGTTACAATACAACCCATCCAAGCCGGGGCAAGCCGGGGCCAGCCGCTTGTATAATAAGACAATTAAATCACACACACATAAGATACGAAACTCGACAGAGCACCCTTACATTGCCACTTCAAGCATGTTTACTTACCAACATCGACTAATGTATGCGTCTATCAAGCATCCCCAAAACCAGTTTTGATTACATTTCGGAGGCAGTAGGTATTAAATCAGTCCAGAACATTAACCGTCAGACCGTCGTGGGTAATGTATGCGATGTTACTGGGTTCACTCGCTGGTAATATATTGTGGCCGGTGGATCGCGGGATGCGAATTTAATATCTGTCAGGGCCAGAGTGCCCCGCGAGCGACGCCTGTGCTCGCGTTAAGGTTTACAGGTTTAATACTGAAAAGGTATAAACATACAAGTTGAACTATTCTTCTAAAATTTTTGTTAATTTTTACAAAATTTGAGAACCTAATTAGTAACTTTACTAACAGAATTATTAATTAATCTAAAACACATTTTAAAAAATTTACTGTCTCATTCTGAATCCTGGTATACATTTGTGGTCCTGTGCAGATGCTAAAATCGTAGATATTAATCGTAAAAAAAAATATTCGTTTATCGTGTCCCTTTTACACGAGCCCCTGGAAAATGAGAAACTACATAGTAAGTGCTGACACATCAGGCGTTTTTGTATATAAAATAAGTCAGGGAAGATTAGCGCTTGCGAGGTGCATGAGCTACCCTTTGTTCTTAAATTGACAGGAATATGTCTTCTATCTAAGTTTAAATGAGCTTAGGTTATTTAAAACTGGTAAAATTGATTAAAATATTGGGAGACATTTCACACACAAAGGTCCCAAACTAGGCAAAGCTTGTTTTATGGGTATCAGTGACTGATATATATACATAAATGGAATAACACCTAGACACAGAACAAACATTTGTGTTCATCACACAAATGTTTGCCCAGGGCAGGGATCGAAACCGTGGCCCACGGCGTGAAAGGCAGGTTCACTACCAACCACACCAACGGGCTTGTCAAGTCAATAACACTCTCTGGTAACAATAAGTTTGGCAGAGTAGTAATTACTTAAACACAATTCAATTCTAGTCTGTATCGGGAATACCCTCGTAGTCCACAGTTATGAGACATCTCATTTCATGTGTTCGCTATTGTGCGCGTCGCGAGTGTCGCTGTTTATACAACGATTTCGAATGTCTGCGACAAACATTTTTGCACACTGTACTACAGCAAAACCCAACGTAAATTCAAGAATATAAATTACATACTTAGATCAAACAATTAAATTTGTACATAAGATAAGCAACTCACAAGCGTAGCTTATATAAAGCTTTACTATTCGTACGGTCAACCGCACGTCAGTAGAAACTTTTTCAACTCTATTACCATGCCATAAAGTCCAAAAGTCTTTCTACTGATGTGCTGTTGAGTGTACTACACATTTATAAAAATAACGTGTTAATTGAGAGGTGGTCTTCAATGGAAATAATAATCATTGCGCTCGATGAAGGGAATTAAAAAAAATCATTTATCCGATTTTACTGCTTTACCTGAAAGCCGTCAAAGAGTTTTCATGACAATAGTTTGAAACCTCTACAGTGCATATATTTCTATACAGTCTTTTTTTATCCTACAGTTTTTTTGTGCGTAATTTAGACTAAGAAACTGGACAATTTTTACTAAGAAGCATGGGTCGAAAATGAGAAAAACTTTAGACCTCCCCATCCTATCTTGCGTAGTAGATGGATTTGTATAGGGCGACAATTTTTTTTTAACATTGTTTTATTATTTTGACTTATGATGAGATCGACAATGAAACGTGCTTAACCAGAAACAGCTTTTCACCCTCAATTGGAATAAAATCAGGTGTTATGAACTCAGGAACACGGACGCAGGCAGAAAATTTTAATCCTTAGCTGTGCGCATGTCCCGTGTGGTGCCGGCAAAGAATAGTACCATCCCATACATACCCGTGGGTGTCGTAAGAGGCGACTAAGGGTTAACTGGAGGATGGGCAGCAGCATCCTCCTTTGTATCATACCATCTTATTTACTGCGGTCACCTACAACCGCGGTCCAAGGTGCCAGCCGTAACGCTGACAAGCGAGGTGACTATGGTACGGTCAACCGCTTGTCGGTAGAAACTTTTTCAACTCTATTACCACGCTATAAAGTCCAAAGTGTTTCTACTGATGTGCGGCCGTTTGTACTTCCCCTCCACATTTTTCCAGCAAAAGCTAGAATTTTGGAGGGAGCTCCCTGTCCGGTAGTGGGCACTTCATGGGATGTTATGATGATGATGATGAACCAGTTTATTACGAAAAGACCAAGAAGTACTGACAGCCTCACGTCAGTGAAAACATTTCAATGTTGTCAACTCTACACTAACTCTACTACCATAAACTACCACTGTACAGTGCAAAGTATTTCTATTGACGGGCTCTTAGGAGTACTTTGGAGCTATTTTCGAGTCCAACTCGTATTTTCCAGGTTTTTGTATTTAACCACCCTGAGCGCAAATTTAAATAAACTATTTTATGGTGGTTGCTGCGCAGAGGTGCTGCCACTTTGAGAAATAAATTTATTGCGTCATAAATACAAAATATTTAATAAGGATTGTTTGTTTGGCGGCAATTTGGGGTAGTTCTATATTTCTTTATCTATCACACCTTAGCTTATCGTGAATAGCTTTGTATTGCAAAAGTACCAAAAACGGCCACTTTTAGCACTTTACCAATACAAAGCTATAAATGATAAGCTAAGCTATGATTTTATAGGTTATATCATATATAACTACTAATATTACCGCCAAACGAACAATACTAATGAAAAGTTTTGTATTTGCGACGCAATAAATTTATTTCTAAAAGTATGGTGCTGCCACTCAGAAACCACCTTAAGATAACATTTTCCATCAAAGTTTAATGCTCATTTTCAAAATTATTGAAACAAAATCAAACTTAAAACGCCTCAATAATTATAATTAATCCACAAAACTACGAAACAACAAAACGCGAATAAAATAATTAAAATTTCAAAATGAAAAACATAAATCCCATAAGAATGAATTGGCCGAATAAAATTAAATTTCGAACGTAATTGAGAATATATTTTGCGACGAAACGAAACGATCGCGATTTTGCGTACAAACGGAATGTGAATTTATTTTTTATTGTTATTGTGACATTTTTTGTTTACTGATTGTTGAAAAACATCTAACAACACGCAACTAATGGAGTGCAACGATTTTATTTCTGGAAGTCAAAGTATTATTCATTTATTAATTTATATTTGAATTTAAATTAAGAGGCGTGATATGAAAGAATAAATGGTACAGCACTGCACTTACTTTCTCGGGACTTACGAGTCCTTATCATCATTATCGTATGGTTGGTAAGATCAATGACCGACCTCACAAACCCTGCTTTCAGAGTGGTTGAGCCACCTAATCCCTCTGACATGGCTCATCTAACGGCAACCACTACCCGATAGTATTAAAGACCTACTTGCTAACAATTTTAAATGTGACTTGTATAAATATTTTATGTGATAAATGTCTGTACAGCATTAATGAATTTTTCAATAATCCTACTAATATTACAAATGCGAAAGTTTGTAAACATGTATGGATGTATGTTTGTTACTTTTTTACGTAAAAACTACTAAATGGATTTTGATGAAACTTGGCACACATAAAGGTTAGGTCCTGAAATAATATATAAGCTACTTTTTACCGCAAGAAAACACTTCATTCCCACGTGAAAACGAATTTAATGCGGGTGAAACCGCAGATTCTGCGCAGACTAAGTCGCGAGCACCAGCTAGTTTTATATAAAATTATTATTATATTTTTTTATATCATTTGATTTTTTTTTAGATTAATATGTTTTTATTTTCTTTAATTGTATTTTAGGTAATTAATATTTTATGAAATTGTAGTTATAATTAAGTACAGCCTCTCTCTTTTGCATGCCAATAGATTTTGGTTAAATGTGTGATACACCATAAAATCTGTAACAACTTTCCACCACATTTTATGCAATATTATTTTATTTTATTTCAGTAGGTGGTAGGACTTTTGTGGAAAGTCCGTCTGGGGAAGTACCACCCCCTTGCTTTTTTCTACCGTGAAGCAGTAGTGTTTGCACTGCTGTGTTTCGGTTTGAAGGGCAAGGAAGCCAGTGAAATTACTGGCACATGAGACATACCATCTTAGGTCTCAAAGAGAGCAACGCGCCTTGCTGTCTTATTAGTGTCAAATTATGCCATTAATAAGACAGTGGGTGCTATGGGTGGTGGTGACCATTTACCATCAGGTGGCCCACCTGCTCGTTTGTTCATATGTAACATAAAAAAAAGTATTCTATTCTATTGTAGAAGCACTAACTAACTTTTCAGGCCATCAGATGATTCATGCTGCAATATCCTAAACAAATTGGGGAAGTCACACAAAGTGACATCTTTTTCACAGTGTCGCCACTGGGAATTGAACCCAGAACCTCCAAGAAAAGAATGCTCTAACTACTCGATCATAGAGACTGCGGATAGTAAAGAGAGTAAATAAGTACCAACTGCAAACTTAAGTTTGTTATTCCATACAAATTATATAAAAATACAAACTTACTTCTACTAGATTTTTTGTAAAAATGTTTAAATGAAATATTAGGTCTTTACCTATGAAATTGCCGTTTTGTATGGCAAATTTTAGGTAAACTCAATTTTCAGTACTAACATTTTTGCATTTTTCTTAGGAATTATAAACCCATTTTTTTATTTTTTTTAAGCATTATTGAGAAGACATTAAGCTAACAGAAACTTTAATATAATTTTTCGAAGAAATCTATCTATGAAAAAATATAACAAATATAATGATGAAATCGGACGACATTTAAGACGAACAATTTTCGAACCTTTAATTTTATATATCAAACTAAAAATAAAAACTTTATTTTATGCTTAAATTGATAACCGTGAAGTCAACTTTCAAATATAAGACAAATGAAAAAAATAGCATTAGAATTATAGGAATTATGATCTCATTAATCTGTAAGAAAATTTCGGCAATTTCATAGGTAAAGACCTATTAACAGCAAGGTAACCAATTTAGAAATCAGTAACTTACTGTTGGCCAGGAACGAAACCCTTATTGTATATGTCCGACTCGCACTTGGCCGGCTTTATTTTATTTATTGTCTTGATGGGAGCTCCAAAAGTTATTAACTCTTTAGAACTTTTACGTAACGACAATTGTAGCATTATTCAGTTTACACTCTAAAATGTTTTACGTAAATTATTTTTTCCAATATTACACAAAATTTTTATTTTCTTTATACTAAAAGATTCCTTTTTAGAACCCAAATGGCCTCAAGTGTAATCTTGCGATACTCTTCATATTTTCATAAAGAAATTTATTCTTGCTCCGGAAGAAGCTTCAATAGGAAATCCTCATACAGAAATTGAAAATCACGTCTTTTTAGAATTTCAATTTACTTTTTGTCAGGTCATTGACTCGTAAAATGAAAGAGAAAATAGCGTCTTAGTTTTCAAAGGCAAACGTACTAAATTACTTTTTCGACTCAGTGACACCAAAAGTTATTTTAATATTAATCAATGGGCTTACTCTTGACCTTGATCTAGTCGTAAGGGCAGAGATGAGGTCGACAATGGAACGAGCTTGCCCAGAAGAAGCCTATTCACTCGCGACTGAAATAGATTCGGATCTTCGTCTCTTCTGAAAAAAGTCTTCTCCTCATGCAAATCTATTCGCCAATTGGATCTTTGGAGAGCTTTTACATTCAGAAATTGTGCACAGGCGACGACCATATAAAACGCCGTCTCTACATCAGCTATAATCCAAGAAATTTGCATCTTTGTATCAAGAGTGTTCTGCTATTGGCTTCTTTTTTTCGATGTTATAAGATTAGATTTGCATTACGTTGATCAGAGATCAAGGAGAGAATGTAAGGTAGACCTATTGTTTTTTAATTATACAGGTACCTTTTATTACTAAGAAAAGGTTTCATTTGTGTACTTAATGACGTAACCACTTTTCTCTTCAACTGTACCATATTGTTAGATGCAACTACACGCCAGCGCTGGCAACACCAACCGACTTCGCCTATATAAGCAGGCACCACACCACCACCAGCCGCCGCCGCCATTGTAGCCGGCCTCATACCGTCGCAGTTAGCGACTTCGAAAGCGGTCGCCGCCCCGCACACTGCGGGGAAGAAGGCGAAGCTGACGAAGGCGCCTCCCAGCACAGCTGCCAAACCCATACAGAATCAGACGCCCCAGGAAGCGGTCACCGCCCCACAAGACGTGGGCAAGATGGTGAAGCACCCGGGGGCAACCTCTAGTAAAGCTGCCGACGCCATTGACCTCGCCATCGAGCTCCTGCTCTCCGTCCTCAAGGCCGTGAGGGCAGGCACCGACCCGGCGGCGATAGTCACGGAGGGTGTCTCCATCCTGACTCGCATGAGGTCAGGATGTTGAGGCCCCCTCCCCTCCTCACCAGGCAGCCCACGTCCACTACTCCCCGACGAGTAGTCAGGACTGTGGGCCCCTACTACCAGCCCCCAACCACGACGTGCGCGGTGCGCGCGCGCCGCGCAAGCGTGCCGACGCCGCACCGCGCCCGCCCACCTCCGTCGAAGAGAAGCCGCCGCTGGCTCGTAGGCGCTCACTAGGCCTCCCCCAACGGGGAATCACCTGGTGGGCTGCCTCGCCGCGGCGTGAAGACATGACCGGATATAGGCCCCTCGGGAGGCCGCCCCATCGCCACGCCTGTCGTTACAGGCGTCGTCTGAACCCAGCCTCAGTGGCCCAAGGCCAGAAAAGCTCTCCCCGCTGCAGCTGTGCTGCAGCGAGAAGAACCCACAAGCAAGCAAGCTTGGCCTCTCACTTGCTGCTCGACAGCTGAAACGATTGGACCTCTCAGAAGCGTATATAGTTAGCGCTGTTACCTAGGTCGTATCTTGCCCTTTTAGATTTCCTGAATATTGTCCTTGATGTGTTAATTTAATAGAAGTTAGGTTTCGTCATCAAATGTGGTGTTATTCCAATAAAATGTTGATAAGGTTTATCTGTGTCTCATTTCCTAAGAACCCAGACCCTTCTGGTCTATAACAATATATTAATTCACAATAGATAGCACAAGAAGAGAATTGTAGGTAGAGCTAAAAAGCTTGTTAGTGACACGAAGCTTTATACTTTCGCCCACCGTTTCAGTCTTTTGATTGTCGATGAGTGTGCCCAAGAACTCCATGAGATCAATTCGCTATCCTTTTCTATAAGGAGTTCAGATGCACCCCGATTTGTTGATATTCCTCAAGAATCGCTCTACAATAATTTTTATAGTGCGCATAGACAAAGAGTGGATTTACCTACTTTGCGTCTTTATTTTAGATTTTATAGAGTATATATTTATTTGGGAGTGAATAAACTATTTCTCGGTGAGCTCATCTCATTTTTGTGCTCAGGTTGGAATAGATTAAGGTTAAAATAAACCCGTATTGTAGGAAAAAAAAACGATGAAATGTTCATCAGACCTTTTTTAAGAGATCTAGAAAAATACTTTATCCTAACCACTGAACTCCAATAAAAAGAATACAAGATATCTTTTTTTCATAAATGTAAATTTGACTACAACGAAAATTGGAAAGGCTGTGTAATCGAAAAATGAAATTGGCAACTCAAATATTATTTCGGAGGCCAATTTTCATTCTAATTGAATGCCGTAAAGTAAAGACATTATGAGGGTGGGAAGTCGAATTCTGTCATTTTTTCGAGATCCGAAGTAAGTGATGGAAAATTTGGGGAACACTAAGACCCCTTTTGATTTGCCTTTGGTCTTTTGCAATTCAAGTGCGCCTTTTGACTTTATAATTAATGCAATCATGTTTCAAAAGGTCGCGAAAATTCCGTTTAATTTTTCTGTTTCATCATCATCATATTATTATTAATTATTCGTTTATAGCAAACGTCTTCTTGAAATAGGTATCTTTCTAAAAAATTATTTATCATAATATCAGCAGTAGTGTATGAAAGCGTGTATGTTTGATGGAAGTTGAGGAAGCGAGGGAAATATTTCAAGATCGTAGCAGGTGGAGCCCTGTAGTTTTTGCCTACCCCGACGAGATAGTGGCGTGATTTTATCCATGTACTCTAGAATTTGTACCACTAGTCGTACAAATGGTAAATTTTTTTTCGCTGGTACCCCTATATCTTCGAGTATTTTTTTAAAATTACCTGGAAACCCTAAAGCGCTGTATATTGGTCGGCTTTGGTATAAGATTATTATTTCAAGCATAACTTAGTCACTTAAGTACTCGGCTTAATATGCGAATATCTTTATCAGGTCCTAAGCTGTTCGCATCCACCACCCTTCCGATCTTCAGCCTACTTTCTATAGGACTTCCCTACTCTACGCTATCCCCTATCATAACTCATAGGTATAATAAAATTGTAAAAAAAGAGATATAACATAATGGCGTGTTTCTCTACTGTAAACTTGTCAGCACGTGTAAATTTTATCTAATCTAACGGCACATCGAGTTGTTATCAATGCTTGTAGTTTTATCGATTTTTCGACACGTATGCTTATGCAAAGGCATTATACCTAAAGGATGTAATAAATATACTTGTGTCTAAAAATCCAGGAACTCAATATTTAAAAAAAAACATATTCATTTCTTTCACGTAGATTCTTATAAACCGTCACATCGTAACGGGTAGCATTAAATACAAATAAAGTGAATTCACTGCTACAAGAAAACGGCAAGAAACCTCTGAATCTAGGCTTTGCACAATTAGTATTTTGAGTCTCGCCAGAATATCAAAGGATCATACCACTTTGTGATACTAAGTATAGTTTGGAATGTACCTAATAAAGACATGAAATTGCCCAAACAAGCGAAAAGATATCAGGACCATTAAGTTTTCTAGCTGTTTAGACTAAAACACCATGTTTTCAGACTTTATACATTCTTTTTAAAATAAATATTCGGAAAATCCCCAAAAACAAACTGGCCTTACCCCTGATAACAACTTCAGGGGTGCCGAAGTTAATCATGAACCTCCGCAATTTACATAACGTTCCTTTGCACGGAGTTTCCTACGTTCCTTTCGACGCAGATCTGAACTTTCCCCGCTTCGTATGAAAATACAGATACAAGTTTTCCCGTAGACGCATTAAAATGCTGTTGGCTAGCGTTTGTGGACTGCACTCTGGCTTGGACTTAGTTACAGTATAATCTTCTCTCTAATTAAGAATACAGACGTGCTTTTGTACCGCGTCCAGATGTAGTGTGCCCACTACTGCCACCGCTAGATGGCGGCACTGGAATATTGCAACTCGGTATTGTTAGTGTTACGGTGTTTATTTATGTAGGACCGAAATATTTTGATCCGCGTCTTCCTAGTATACTGAATTGTTTTGTGATATTGTAATATTGTAATAAAGTGATAGTACTATTATAAGTGGTTTTCCCTTCTTCATAAATAGCAAGGGTTTTCCTTGCTATAGCTGTTCCGTATTTTGTTTCATATTTTATTTTATAATACAAGGTATAACAGAAAAGGTACATATCAATCCTGACGGATGTGATTCTGCCCATGAAACTGAACAACTTTCCCTAACAAAGGTCAAAAAACAATATTTTTGACCTTCCATACAATTGTGCTATCAGCTGATTTAGTTACTATGGGAGGTAATTATTTTTTATATTGCAACCTATGTCCTTAAGGATTGATATACCCTTTGTGTTACACCTTCTAGAATCATTGTTGATTTTGTATTGATAAGTGACTTGTTAAACGTTGCATTAAATAACTTTGGCCATGTCATTGATGCGCAGAAGTCTAAAATGACTTATTTTCTTATGACTTAAATTCTGCGCATCAACTGACATGGCCAAAGTTATTTTGTGCGACGTTTACCTGTTTTTCACATCGCTTACAAGCGTGGTAACTATAGTATATCCTCTCCTAAGTAGATATCGTTAGTTTTTGCTGGAGTTCTGGAGCGAGTCCCCTGTCCTACAGTGGGCGTTTCATGGTATGTTAATGTGATGATATATTCACAGTCAAACCGGATATTCCTGTACAAATCAGAATTATTACGCAAAAAAACCTTACTCTTCTTTCATTAAATCGTCTGATTTATTTTCGTTTAATATATTTTATATTTTTAGTTTTATTTTAAAACAAATATTTTTATTTTGGTTGAGATTATATTTTCACCACCACGCCAAATCAACAAAGAAAGCGAGTTCAGCACTTTTGTAAGAAAGAGCCAGTCATATCTAAACTTATTGAGCTAGAAAGAGAAAAAAACTACGTCTCAGTCAAGGGCCGGCCCTTAATTTTTTCTCTTCGTAATAGTCACTGGTCTATCATGTCCAAATTACGCACTCTCGGATTTTACGCTTTTGTAATTTGCATTTCATTTAAGGTTTTATTACTCCATTCTGTTGGTTCTGAACAGACTTTCCTGAAACAAGCTTTTTTTTTAAGGAAAACAGGACACGGGTGGATAAAAGATTATGTCTTTTTGTCATTTCGTAAGCTTAGTCTTGACTTAACGTCACAATCCTGGGCTGAGGGTGTAAGGAAATTATGGGGTATGAATGAGCCAGGATTATTTTTTTAATTAATATTTTCTTTATTATTACAACAAACAGAATTTCCAAATGAAGCCTGAAAAAACTTAATTGCTCAATTTGGTAACTTTTTGACCAAAAACTTTCACAGGAATCGGTAATTGTAATTCCGGTAACAGAACAACAAACAATAAAGCAACTCGCGTAAAGAATTTTAATCAAACCAAAATAAATTTATTGAGTTAAAGCAGCAAACTAGAGAAATAAAATAAATGTTTTAGAAAGTACTGTAACAGAAAAAAAATTATACCAGATAAGAATTACCTTGTTAAAAAGAAAAACCGGCCAAGTGCGAGTCGGACTCGCGCACTGAGGGTTCCGTACCACCACATAAACATAATTGTATTCGTTGAAATTTCAGTAAGTTAATGTGCTAGATTTTTTGAGTCCGACACGTGCTTGACCAAATTTTATTATTTGTTGTTATTTTATAGCTTATGCACTATAAACATACCAATTTTCAAGTTTGTAAGTGTTCCCGTTTTTAAATAGAACTAAAACAAAAATCGCCTCAGCGACCATCCAACTGGGGTCAAGTTGGATGGTCGCTGAGGCGATTACAAAGTACAAAACCTGCCAGGTTTCGGATTGGCAGACCAACGTTTTGTGGACCTATTAGGCCACTACTATCGCTACAAAGTTGCGAATTTCGTGTACTAGATGACGTAGGATAACATGCAGTGCCCTTACGGTCTATAGCTTTTGTTTTTGCTCCTCTGAACCTGTATGAAAAGGTCAATCTATTACTAAGCCTTCACGTGCCTTCAAAACGATTTTTCTTTGAAAATAAATAAATTAATAATTTTATTCGTTTTATTTTGCTGTTTCTCATTGTGTTCGCCACGAGATTGACGCGTTACGGAATATTTTGACGAAGTAAGTTTTTTAGAATATCCGGCAAGTAATTTTTTCAGTTTATGATGTCTAGTAATAGCTATCATTTAAAATAAATATAATGTTTTATTATTGTAAATGGGATTTCTAAAGTTATTACTTTATAGCCCTGAGGACAAAGAGACCAGAAGAAGCCTATTCATTTGATTTAAAGTAACTCTGCGAACGCATGGAAAATCAACCAATTGTGGGTGATATCATGCGGTGTGTCTAGAATCCCGATAGTAAAAGAAGGGTGACGGAATTTAGCCCATGGACCTCTTGTGCAGAAGTACAATCTGTAGAAGACCAACAGGCATGCAACAATCTTTGGTAGGTCAAACTTAGCTTAACCAAAATAAAACACTTCGAGCTAGCGAATTAAAATCACCATCATACTCGTATTACTTTACTTTTCGCTCTGCTAGTTTCGTTTGAAAAGGTCAACGTGTACGAGCTTTTACAAAACTATTGCCCTCAACATATAGGTGGCCGGTCCTCATTTCCTCCCCATTGTTTCATTTTAAAACCAGTTCGCACCGCTAGCCCCGAATAGCTCTCGTCGAAACTGCATAATTAAAATCGTCTTCAATCCTTCGAATAGGAACGACCTATTTTATATAGTATTTATTATTCGCTTTTGAAAATTGGGCTCTGATTTTGCTTATTTTTGTGTTGAGTTATACCTAGTTGCCTGTCATCATATTTGTAATCGGTTTCTCAAAAACAGCTCGATATTTACCATAAGGGGTTTTCGAGGGCGAAAAATCGATCTAGCTAGATCTTAATTAAAAATACCGCGTTTTAGATAGAAACCTGCAGCGCCATCTGTTGGCGGGTAGCATAGCTTGCTCACCTAATGATATTTTCAGGTCGATTCGGCTATTATAGAGCGAAGCTCAGTCGCCCAGGTACTGTTTTTTAGACAAACAATTTCTTTGAATATTCTTCGTCAAATGATGAGCAACACAGAAGATCTAATAAACTATGAAACCTTAGCTTAGCTAGCTTAAAGCAATCAAACGAGATTTTTTACTTTCGAGCGGAGCGAGAAAGGTATTTATTGTATTCGTGAAAAAAAAGTTTATCTAATTTTCTCAAAAATGTGTTCTATATCACTTACGAGTATACATCATAAAAAACAAGTCTCCCAAAGACGTCCGTCGGTCGGTAGGTCGGTCGGACGGTCGGTCCGTCGGTCTGTCCGTCACGCTTTGGCCTAGCGGCTAAACGAATGATCCGATTGGCACCATATTTTGAATTTAGGGATTTTATGCAAATCCATCGAAGGGTTCTAAGTGGTTTCTTGCTGGCTCTCATTTTGAGGATAGCTGTAATACAACGAAAATGAAAAATTGAAATTTTCTCAAAAACGGCTTATAGAATCTTGATGAAACTTTGCTTTACAAAGCATCTCCATGTAAGAATTTTTTGCGCCAGTATCAATTGATCTGTGTAAATTCATATAAGGGGTGTTCCTGTACCACCAAATCGTAAATATATGATTTACCCAAAATTAGTTGCATTGAGTTTATTAAAATTTTCTATAATATTAATCCTGGATTGGTTGTCTATCTGACTGGATATTCTTTATGATTTTTTTTAATAAAATTTAGTACACAGGGTGTACCAAAAACTGAAAAAGCTTGCTCAGTAGACTAAACTGAACAATTATCCATAAGGAACATGTGTTGGGAAACTAAAAAATCTCCATGCAAGTATCCTACGGTAGTATCCATTGATCTGTGAAAACTCATATAAAGGGTGTTCCAGTACTACCAAAAGTTAAACATGTGATTTACTCGAAATAGTTTGAGGTTTGTTTTTTTTAATGTTGGACAATTTGAATTCTGAATTGATCTGTATATTTCATTCGAACATTTTTTTTTGAAAAACGTAAATAAAAGTTTGTATTTCCATACTATGTGTATGGCATTACAAATTTAAGTTTGCGGTTGATAGTTTTTCCTTGAGTATTGCGAGAAAGTAAGTGCAGTGCTGCTGTACCATTTATTCAGTGTGATTTCAATGAACATTGCACATTTAAAGGGGCGCTTATAAAAAGAGGAAAAAATTACAAGATAAAACATTTAACTTCCCATAAAAACTTCATCAGCTAATAACGCATTTTGTATGGTAGGTAATTTTTTTCTGTATTTCCTATTTAATAAAAGTTGTTTCGTACCATGGGTAGAATCATAATCAGTTTAGTAACATTGACGTGGTTATAATAAGGTCCTAATTACTATACTGAGACCGCAAAACTTAACAACTTTCCCAGAGGTACATGGGTTGAAATACGAAAAAAAAATCTACTTGACAGGGTGGAGGGCAATTTTTTTTTTCGTAATTCAACCTATGCTTCTTCAGCAAAGTTGTTCAGTTTCACGTTCCAAGTAACATTCTAAAATAATGTTCATAATTTCATTACATTATTATTAGGACCCTAAATATTATTACTCAGTTTCTTACTAGAATATGTTTGTGGCACCAAAGCCGTGAGATATTCTAGAAAGGCCTACAGCTAGTATTCCTTATTTATTTTAAACGAGCTCGTCGCGTAAGATACGTCATTCACATACAGGTTTATATCCCTCTAACTCCCAGTTACAACATTCTCTTTGTCTCCAAACTCACATTTGCATTGCAAGAGGTTTTTTTTACACTTTTCAACGTTGTCCTTATTCTGTTAATGATTTTCTATTGTAAGCCGTTTTTACAGAGTCAACTATCTAACTTAAGTGATTTGACAAAGACACTGGTTTTTACAAAGAGCGACTGCCATCTGACCTCCGCACCACAGACGCCTTCTGGCAATCCAAACCAGATCATAGATTAGGCTTTGTCAGGTTAGTGGCCATACTGGCTGTCAGAGTTTTATTCTGACTTGGCTTAACAACCAACTATACAATTATTATTTAAAGAAACAGGGGCTTAAAGCTCATCTGCCGAAGCAAGAAATCGCACTAGTTGATGTATGTTGACGGTTTCCCATCCGCGTTGTGAACACAGTCAACGTTGCTTAAAGAAAGAAAAACTTTTACTCGGCCACGAGCGCATCAAGAAGTTTTTTTTACACTTTTATATGAACCGAAACATAATACTTTGCGTTCTTTTTATCCGGAAAAAGCATATTCAAACGCCACCGTAAGAATCTTTTAATACAATTGTAATTTCTTTCATCGCTTGTTTGATTTCATTTTAAAGACATTGTTTTCTTTAATTTTTAGGGTTCCGATACCAAAATGGTAAAAAAAAGGAACCCTTATGGTGCCGCTCTGTCTGTCCGTCTGTCTGTCACACCTCTATATCTCAGCAACCACTTATGCTATCAACCTGAAATTTGGAATAGTTTTAGAATATAGTTGCCCAACTTAATTGCACAAGAAAATTTTTTGAAAAAAGTATGATTATTAATATAAAGGGGGCCAAAATAGGGGGGGCCAAATTTCAAATTGTCGCTACTAGGTCGAGTGGGGTATCATATGAAAGGGCTTTACTTGTACATTTTAAAATATATTTTTGTATTTTTTTAAATTTCTTAGTTTTAAAGTTATGATGAAAAATGTCAAGAAAAATACCTTTCCCCCCCCCTTATCTCCGAAGTTTGAGTAAGGAAAAATCTGAATTAATTACAGTTGACAGAAGTTTATATAAACTTTACAGCAAAAATAAAACGATCTTTCTAAGTTGCACAGTTTTTCAGAAATCTGCAAAAAACCTTTACAAACAAATTTAGTTTTGCGGTCCTGAAAATGGACTTTATTGCTTCCAAAAATACTATAGGTATATCGGAACCCTCGGCGCGCGAGTCCGACTCGCACTTGACCGGTTTTTTTTTACGAAGATTTTATCCCACTGCAAAACTGTTGTTTATTTCCTTTTTTTTTATTTAGCCTGTGCTGTCCCACTGCTGGGCAAAGGCCTCCCCCTACGGTTCCACTCTTTCCTATTGATTGCCATCGTCGGCCCCTCCTCTTCGAAAGCAACCAGGTCATCCCTCTATCGCTTTTTTGGCCTTCCTCTGCCCCGGCGTCCGTCGTGTGGCACCCATTCTGTGGCGCGTTTGGCCCACCTATCCGGGTGCATTCGACACACGTGGCCTGCCCAATCCCATTTTAATGTGGCAGCCTTTCTATTGGCGTCAGTGATACGGCTTTTGGAGCGTAGAGTGGTGTTCTGGATACGGTCGGTCCTCTTAACACCTAGTATGCTGCGCTCCGTTGCCATTTGACAAACCGCAAGTTTGGACTCTGTGCCTCAGTCAGAGACCATGTTTGGGCACCGTAGGTTAGAACGGGCAAAATACACATGTCGATGATTTTTCTTTTTAAGGATAGTGGGAGAGTCCCTTTTAGTAAATCCTTCATGGACCAGTAGCTGTCTTGCCTATTGTGGAGGGAAACTATCTGGCCCAAGTAGATGTATTCTTCAACGTAATGTATCTCCTGCCCGTCTATCACGACCCTGCGTTTCGTGCCATTGGTCATGACTTTTGTCTTTGACTGGTCCATGTGAAGTCCAACCTAGCGGCTTGCCACATCGAGTTCGGTCAGCATGTTTTGTAGAGCGAAAAGCACAATGTCGTTGGCGAAACGAAGGTTCGTAAGCCTGTTTCCGCCGACATCAATGCCCTTCTCGCTCCATGAGACTGCTAAAGTTTTAAAAATCTCTTCGAGAGAACTTGTGAACAGTTTTGGAGACAGCGGGTCACCCTGTTTGACACCCTTACGAATGGGAAATGTGGGTCCAGAGGATTGAAGTTTTATGTTTGCAGTGCTTTCAGCGTATATAATTTTTATTAAATCTATGAAGGTGGTGTCTATCTTATGAGTTGTTAGTGTATTAAACATCACGGTGTGGTAGAGGCTATCGAAGGCTTTGCTGTAGTCAACAAACGCTAAGTGAATGGAATGGAATTTATTTCCTAAGACGGAAAATTAGAATACCTGCAAAATAAGGTACTTAGTCGTCAAACTGACAAACTCTTCATTTAACATGAATCCATAAACTAATACTTCAAAGCTTCCATACTTATCGCTTGATTGCTTATTACGTACCTAAGTTTACAGTTTCTCATTTAGTATTTTTTCTTGAAAATAAGAAATCTTTTTCAAAATGACACAAAATATCTCCGTTACTGTAAAAGCAAGTCGTGTATGTCAACATGTAGGTTTTTGTAATTCTTAGCCAATTTGTATTCAAATTTAAAAAAAACTGGCCAAGTGCGTGTCGGGCCACGCGCAGTCTAGGGTTCGGTAGTTGCCTCAGTGCTTGATTGCTATTGCTATTTCTATTATTTTCAGTATTTTAACTTTTACTCTTTAACCTGTAAAGTCTACTTAGCTGTGATAATTTTCCTTCCAAGTTTATCATACATACTAGCAGCACCGTAATTTTTTGCACATTTGGAATATAAGGGATTGATGAAAGTTCAGGAAGCAAGGGAAGTATGTCAAGATCGTAGCAGGTGGAGAACTGTGGTCGCTGCCTACCCCGACGGGAACAAGGCGTGATATTATGTATGTATGTATGGAATATCAACCATTTGCAGAGAGGGAGGGGACACTTGACTCTTACAAAAAATTGCTAAATGTTTCACAAACGGAACCCTAAATAAATATACCGGCCAAGTGCGTGTCGGGCCACATGACCCTCGATTTCAACACAAAACTTATCAACACATACTTTCAAACTTAACATATTTCATAAATAATATTTGCACACTCACATTATTTTTCGAAGACTTATCTAACGTCACCCCACGCGATGGGGCAGACAAGAAAAAAAATTTTCATCCCCACTTTACTTGTAGGGGAGCCCGTCGCTCGCTCTAAAAGGCCAGTGAGGGGGCGACGTCTGATGTGTGCTAGACGTCGTCTAGGTGAGGGAGCCTCTCCAGAGGCTGTCGCAGGGTGGGTTGCGAAAGTAGTGCGAACGTACAGTGCTCGTGACCCACCCGAAATGCGAGAGTGGCACACGGTGGAGTTTTTAGTGGGTGCAAGTCCCACATAACCGTACCATTTCCCCGAACGGTGCGGCATGCGTATGCATTTTCTCCATCACAAAAAAAAAAGGGATAACCTAAGAAAGAAATATTTTTGAGATTTCTTTTACCACTTCGTCGTCGGCGCGGATAAAATTATACGTAATAAATTACAACTTTCTAGTACTAAGGGTCTCTGAGCTAAGCTGAGGAAAGAAAAACTCCCATGAACATGACGAAACTTTAAGGGTTCCTTGTTGTTAACAAAGCCCTAAAAAGAACTAAGTCAATCATTTAACGATGAATGTTGTACTTACAATCCCTCATCTATTAATCCACCTTACAAGGCAAAAGTACTCGGAAGAAATAAACTCATACACGATCCTTCATCATAACATTTCAAATATTTCGCTGCGCCTTGAAGCAAAAGACAAATTGCCTTTGTTTTTAGCGAAGTTAACCGTCGCAGTTACTTCGCAAACACATTTCGCCAGCCGTGTTGTTGAATAAAATTTTAAAGTCACAAATTGAATTCCTGGAGATTATGATCAGGGGTTTGCGTGTCAACCAATACTAGTTTCTTTAACATTGTGTTTTAATGCACCTTTTCGGTATTATTTTTTTTAACTCGGAATTGAAGAGAAGGGTTATAAGTCTGCTTTTCATCTTTATAATACCTAAAAATTTTAAATCACTTACATCATGGCTTTCTTTATTGAGTTAATTGTAATATATACTCTTCTTGAGACAGAACTTAGAACATTGTCGTTTGATAAGCTTACATACACACATTCGTACAATCACGCCTCTTTCCCGTTAAGATCGGCAGACACCAAGCCCTTGCTACGAACATGACATACTTTCCTCGCTTCCTCAACTTTCATCAATCCTTTCATACATGCTCGTTAATTGAGGGTTCTTTTAAAATGGTCTAGCTTTATTTAGATCATTCTGAATTTGGTAATGGAACGTTCGCCGAGGCCTTCCTTGCTTCCTTCAGCTTTCTAGCAATATATTTTAAGTTCAGGTCAGGTTAAGCCGTTGGTCCTGACTAACATCTACGGATGAAGTCGTTAATAAGTCATGTTAGAGGCCTTTTGCGACTTGTGCTTTATTATATTATTATGCATCTCATGTCAAAACTGAAGGATTGTGTGACAAACTTTCATCCTTCATTTCTCCCATATGATACCCACACCGCAGGATTTAGTTGATATTCGGCACATTCGCCCAAAGCGCTTTGAAACGTCTTTTATAATGTACACGGCTAAAGAGTGGAATTATCTGCCTGCGTCTGTGTTTCCCAGTTCATATAACCCGAATCTATTTAAGTCGCTAGTTGATAGGTTTCTTCTGGGCAAGCTCCTCCCATCATCGACCTCATCTCTGTCCTCAAGGTAAGATCAAGATCAAGAGTAAGCCCATTGACAATAAAAAAAGTCACAATCTATTTCACCTCAAACATTTGGCGGTTGCAGAATTTTTAATTTTTCGCTATGTTTGTACGAATGTATTGTTGCGTTTTGTTTCGAGTCTAGACTGCAACGATTTGTCGCCACGTTTGGTTGTGACATGTGAATGCGAACTGTTTCGCTTTTGGCCAAGCATTGTGTGAATTCTTTTTTCAGAGCAATTATCTCAGTGGTTGTATGTGGCGAATAAAAATGTTGTTGTCCACCACGATCGCAACCAAAGTTTGGGTTCTTGTTTAGGATAAGAATATATTTAAATTCTGTTAAAACTTTACAATTTATATAATGTTTTATTGTGATTTTGGACTAATGACTTTGATCTCTATCTACGTTGGCAAAATCATCTTGGTACTGTAGATATGAGAATGCAATTCAGAAAATATTTTCGTTTACTTATTCGTACTTCAAAAATACTGCCAGTTTCGAATACTCCAAAACGCCAAACAAAATGAAGGCTAAAAGTAAACCACCTATTCCGCTGTTTCCATCATCTGCCCCAAATTCAGGAATAGCGAAAGTTTTGTTTAATAAAATATGGATCACGTCGCCCTAACCAGAATCGACATTGAAATACGAGCAGGCGTCTCTTGTGTTTGAACACGAGTGAGGGAGACAGAGCACGTACTTGTGATCAGGGATGGACTTAGGTGTCTAAGCCCCCATAAATTACAAAACATTTTAAGATTAGTAGGAAAGTTTTTATACAATATTTTACTTAACAACTATCTGGGTCATCGGATATATCTCCTATCAAGACCACTGAACAGAAAACTGACCTCCTTCATAATTTTCAAAGTTATAGTATTGATCATTTTTCTAGCATTATTGACATTGATACGATACGTAGAATGATTCTGCTACTTTTGTCAATGGGCTTACTCTTGACCTCGATCTAGTCTTGAGGACAGAGATGAGATTGACGATGGAACGAGCTTGCCCAGAAGAAGCCTATTCACTCGAGACTTGAATAGATTCGGGTTATATGAACTCGGGAATACAGACGCAGGCAGAGAATTCCACTCTTTAGCCGTGCGTATTATAAAAGATGTTTCAAGCGCTTTGTGCTCATGCTCAGGTTGATGATTAAAGTATGCTAACAAATTGGTTACATTAAAAACCATACAGTTATGCTTGCTAGAATAATAATAAGCATATACAGTATTTACTTTGCGGTCCACTAGCGCCCCCATCGGTTAAAAAAATATTACTCGCTAACATTAGATTACCAAACTAAGATAGTTAGATTACATTACAGAAATAAAGGCTAAAAGGATTAAAGTGTTTAAGCATTTACCTTAAAAAAATATATGGAATCTATTATCACCTGGTGATCCCTCAGTCGCCTTTTATGATGCATTTGTATTTGTATGCAACAACATAAAATGAATTTAATATTCAAAGCCTGTTTTGGCAACACTGCTCTCTTCACTTTGAAATGTAACTCTGTGCGATTGTGATCTTTGACTAATTGTTTAAAATATTAAAGAATTTCGACTATTTCCGGCTTTTAACTCGACGCCGCGACGTATTTATCAGCAATCTACAGCCCACGAGTAAAACATTAATTTTAGCCGATATGTTTTAGGACATCTATTTAAGAAACTAACCAAGACATAGATTAAGGACTTAACGTAGGTTGTGAAACATAGGAAATGCGTATGAAATTCTCGCCTCAAATTATTATTACCTATCTTTTGAAATTGGTTCCATTGCTTCAAGAAAAAAAAAATCTTCATTTGCTACTTCTTCTTCTTTAATTTAAGAGCTAGGCTCTTGGCGGACCAACATCCCTGTCAATTCAACTGTGTAATTACCTCCATTTTTTGCTGTCCAAAGCAACTTCCTTTACCGCCTTATACGATCTGGTTCAAATAAAATTTCGTAAACAAACTAGACCCCCCCTGTCCGAACTTACCATATTTTTGTATTTTCAGCGCTGTCCGTAGAATCTCAGCTTCACCACAATGATTAATGACGTCGGGCCGAATTTTAAATTTATAATTTCTGCAACGCCGCTTCTTGAGGTGGCCCTTTTAAGATTTCATTTTTTGACGACGGGAAAATTTATCATTTGCTCTTAAAAATATAATAAAAACACATTTTACGTAAACATTTTACCCTCGAAACCGTTGAAAATCTGGAAGGCTATTGTTGGGCTCTTTGATGAAATGGCTAATAGAGGTCTGGCAAAAATTATAGCGAAACTAGAGTTTATGTCGAGGAAAAAGCAGTGACAAAAACATCAATGTACGAAACTAACCTTCTGACCGAAACCTTTAAGTTGTTTGTCCACCACCAACGTCACCGTGAAGTATAATTCGAGAAGTATAAAACGAGATGACCGCGCCGAAGGCCGAAGTATAATTCGCCGCTTCACATAATGCCTTGGCATTTCACAAAATGCCGAGAATTTTTAAAATTCGTCATTTTACATAATACCTCGGCATTTTACATGACGGCGCGTAATTCGCTTCTGTTTTTGTGGTTGTTAGATAACCTTATCCAACTTAACTAACCTAAAATGCACCAGTACTGATCTAACCTCGTTTACAATCTGTCTGTAATGTCTGCGTTGTAGCGTACGCAGCTCTTGGTACGTTCATGTGTTACAAAAATTAGCTCTGCCTTGCGTTGTCTTCCCCTAGGTCAAATGTGTCTGTGTCATACTTTTACCAACTCCTGTTTAAAATAGTAGGTAGCAGGGACCAACGCCTAAACTTGCCTCCCAAAGCACGAGAAAACGCTTTAGTTCTTACACCACTAGTCCTACACCTATCCTATTCCCAAGGAGGACCGACGAGGTTTAACATTCGTGATAAAAATTAAAAAACAATTTGTGTGTTTTGTTATCCACGAACGCCTTGCAACGTTCCAAAGATTTAATATCAAATTCTGCAGAAAGAGTTCCTATAGAAAACCTGATAGCTGTCTGTGAGCCTCACCCTCTAGCATTATACCGCATAGTTATCTCTGGCCTTCTATTTCCTTTATTTTATTAGTAATGGCCTATAAAACCTCACTGTTTTCCTTCGCTTACAGAGACCGTTTGACACTTTTATTATAACTATCGCGATTAAAAGCCTTATCATTCCAGGAATTCCAAGCAGAATTCGACTTAATTTAATAAGTGTTTAGGTTGTTATTTCCGTGCACTAAATTGATTGAAAGTGGAGGTTTGTAATGAGATGGTCAGCAGTTATTGATTCACGTGGTTCTGTTAGAGGGAGTATACACTATGATATTATATTGAAAGTGATGGACTTATTAAATGTTTCTGACATTAAAGTTGAGGATTAAAACATAAGACTTTCCTTGATCTTCTATAAATATGCTTATCGGTTTTGGGTACTTTATTTAAATCGTCCCAAATTTGGTCTTGGAACATTTGTCAAGGCCTTCCTCTTTCAAAATTCCCCTTTTATATTCTCTAGATAGATCACATAGTTTTCGCCTATGCCCACTCACACACACTCATTCACACACATGCAAACACCTACATACACACACTAGATATTTTGTGATTGTTATTAATTGTTATTAATTGATTTTAATTTTTTTATGATATATATTGCTATTCTTGTTAAAATTTTTTGATATGGAAGAGTGGATTCTTCTGACACAGGTATTTTTTTACTTAAAAGAAGATACCTGCAATTTGTACCTATTAATAGTTTCTGACTGAATAAAGACTTTTTAGATTTTTTAATATTTGTCTATGCATTCTTCTCTCAATCTTTGTCTCTAATCTTCTTTTACACTCAATTCTCTTATCACAATTTCTAACACTCTCATTCACTCTCTATTGCGTTATAATAGATCACGCTCTTTTGTATCCTGAGAGCTGTAAGAAGTATCTATTGAATTGACACTTAAATTATGTACCTAGATGGATAAAACACGTCACAGGTTTCGTGTAGATTCGTGGATCTTCTTCAGAGAGTTCAAAAATTTCACCGAAACCCGTTGAAGCTTGTCGGTCCTATGGCGTTGATATAAAACGTGAGTTTATCCGTCTCGATACATAATTGTAACACTCACGAATCGTTTAGTGAATTGACTCTTGCTTTTTATGGGATAGCACGTGATACTTAGCTTTAGATGTCGTAAAATATCGTTACCAAGACTTAAATATGCACAGCCAGATGAAACTTTTGAGATTTATGACTAACATAACATAATGATTTTGAGTTGTAAATCTTGTAAAGACTAGATAAATAGTGAAATACTCGTAGTTCATCAGCAAAATATTGATTTATCAATACCGAATATCATTATAACATCCCATGAAACGTCCACTACCGGACAAGGAGCTCCCTCAAGAATTCTAGCTTTAGCTAGAAAAATGTAGAGGGGAAGTACCATAGTCACCTCACTTGTTAGCGTTACGGCTGGCACCATGGACCGCGGTTGTAGGTGACCGCAGTAAGTAAGATGTAAGATACAATACCACGGGTATGTATGGGTTGGTACTATTCTTTTCCGGCACCACACGGGGCAATACCGAATATACTTTGTATTATTTATTTTTATTTGATTTATTATTATTATTATTTTTATTTTTTTACATGTAACAATAAATATGATTACCTACCAAATAAAAGAATATGAATAATACGAATATTAATTTTCGGGACCTTTTTCGTTGATTCCACGCATGTAATATGCTATTTCAGGATGGAACAGCTCTCACCTTTTTCTACTATTCTCTCTTAATTCATTAATGTAGCTACCTAGCATTCGAGGTTCAGCTTGTCTTGTCTTGTCTGTGAATTATTGAGGTTCCTACCTTTTGGTCTATTTTCGTAGGAGGTTTTATCTACCGCAATTATTTTTCTTGTTTTAGAGATGTTATGGATGTTATATTAGTGATGTTATTATTTTGTAGTTTTGTACTTGGTTTTTGACTGCAGTGTATTGGTGACATTAATTGTTTTCTAACTGCATTAGAAACAGATTTCTGAGTTTATTCGTTCTTTTAATTTGTTCATGTATAAAAGGCGAATTTCCTTCAGCAAGATAATGCAATCACTTTTTAAGAATTCTGGACATTATTTTATTCTTTTTTACTTTCCTCTTAGCGATTGAATAATAATTAATGTTTGATAAATTTTTATGAGAAAAAATCATATACAAAATATGAAAATTTCAATGTCTCATAAAACTGCGTTATGGACCAGGACGCCAGAAAATTCTTTCTCCTTTGATCTATTTTCGTTTAGATGAGAGGATTCAAAGCCTAAAATCCTGCTATAACCTCTTTGTGATATTTTGTATCTAAAATTTCTTGCCTCTTCTTTTGAGGATTTGCCAAAAAACATTATTTGTTACAGCTTCAAACTTTGAAGGTCGCTGTATCAGTTTTCTTTATATCAGTTTTTTATTACTTTACGGCCATGGATATTCGCTTTTTTACTTGTAATTTTCTCTTATATCATGGTGTTATATTATTTGACCACTTTCGTAAGTATACCTAAGATTTTGCCGACTTCAGTATAAATTAATAAAACTTTATCCCTACCTACCAGTCTCATAATATGTGAACAACCAGCTTTTCCTTTTTTTTAGTCATTACCTCAAAACAGTAGATCTGAGGATCGTGAAACACAATGAGTGGTGCCGTCTTGGCCAAAATAATTGAGCACCAGGTACAGTCAATAACAGGTCAAGCTTGACACTTGCAGCGCGACTCGGTTCCTACTCGTACGTTTATTGAAATAAGAACGGTACTACGAGTAAGTCCAATGTGTCAAGCTTGATGTGCTCTTGACTGCACTTCTGTCTTGCGCTAGTCTGATGGAGAGCTAAATGTACATGTTTAAGTAATTTGGTCCAGCCAACGCGACGGTCTTCGTCCACGAAGTCTTGTATTTTCTACTCTTCCTAGCAAGATTCTAGGTTGTCAGGCATTATTCTGATGATGTGGCCAAATTATCTTACGGAGAGTTTGAAAAAATAATAGATGCAGAATAATAAAAAAAAAATGTCTATGTTACCTTTACGGTTATTTTTATTATAACTTATTTTATTATTATAAAATTTAATTTGTATTTAACATTATAATTTTAATATAAAATTTTATGAGTTTTAAAATTTTTTTCATAAGAGATTAATAATCATTTCATTACACGTCAAATACAAATAAGTCAGATACATTAAATCAAAAATATTAAATTAAAGTATTAAAAAAGATTTCAAAAATAAAGTCCCGACACTGGACTTCTTCCAAAGATTTTGGAAACTACGCCATTTTGGAAGCGCAGCGTTTTTCTTACGTCTATGACTTCTTCTTAGTCAAAAAGCCCTCCCCGAATCGTACCGGACGCAAAGGTGCCCATGACACTCGCCGCGTTGCGACGTTGGATGGCAATGGACAACCTTTGCGCCAGGTAGGATCCGGAGCGAGCATCGTACCCCTTCTCTCGGAGTCGACGGCCAATCTCCTTCACGAAGGCAATAGCCTCCAACCCCCAGCTACCTGTGGTCTCAAACGCCAACGGTACAAAGTAATAATTAGCGTCCAAAACTGAGAATTTGTCCCGCTTTTTGTCAGCCGCAGCTTCAGCGGCAGCCCTGGCGACCCGCATCGTGCGTCCAAGATGTGAAGCAGCGAAAGTGCTGACGCACGTGGCGTCCCACAATAAGCACTTTTCACGCTCCCACGGTACCAGTGTTAGGCCATCGGGTCTCTTGCCATCAGAACGACTAAGACCCGGCGGTTCCAACATACAGGGAACGTCAGCCGAAATCAGGGCCCTTCGGACAATGTCGTTAAGGGCGTGGTGACGAGGGAATCTCCCCGAACACCGACACCATTGGCTTCCACCATGGAGCCGCAGATGCATTGATGTGGTTGGCAAACATCGCAGCCCAGGCGGAGCGCCACAGCCACACTCATAGAGCTATTGTCGAGCAGTGTTCCCATATGTGGTGAAGGCAAAGCCTGCAACCACGCCCCCGACTCAGGTTTTGATACTGCCCTCAGTCTGGCCAGGTCTGCCCCAGCGGCAGTGCCCATGAGTCGATCGAGGATAAACTTGCACCCTTTATCATCCCAGGCTCGTTGTACGTCTGGGTTCTCAGGCACGGACGTGGTCGGGAAGAGAGCTGTCCACCCTGTCAACGATTCAGCTGCAAAAGGTATACTTAAGAAAACATTTAAAACAGTTTCGACCGTGGATTTTAAAGCTTCGTCGAAAGATGATACATTGTCAGTATACAGCCAGGTTGGGGCCGTCCTCAAGAGGTACGTTATCTTGGGCAATGCGAAACACATTCTTAACAAAACCAGGGCAATATGCACGGAAATGCTTTTAAGACGTTCCTTAGCGAGGAGCAGAAGATGTCTCCTAACTTCCAGAGCATCAGGAATAGCCTCTGGAAAAATTAAATTAGGTTCTTAAATGTGGTCTTAATGGTGCTTCTATTTTAGACAATTCATAGTTGTATTGATCAACTAATATTAACGTAGGATATTAATTATTTACTTTCGCTGGAACAGGGACCCTGTTAAAAGGAACCTGGCAAAACAAACAAAAGCAAAAAGCAGATAGACGTTTCTTCTTTGCACTTCTCAACGCAAGTGGCTCACCTATAGCCTATTTTGAGATCAGGTGCGAAAGGGATAAACACTTAGTCCTTTTGGTAGTACCTGTTACGTCTGACCAGTAGTTTTCCTGTCGCAGGATAAATCTAACTCAAAGATGTATATATATCTAGATAGCTTTACTAAATTACTTAATTACTTAATACGCTGCTGGCTCAGCGACCCCAAGAGGATCTTGGCCTCCGACACAAGAGTTTTCCATTCTTTCCTGTTCTGTGCCGCATCTTGCCAATAGGCTCACAGATACAAATGCAGATGGGGTGACGAAGTGCGGAAAGACCTGGATGCCCTCCAGATAGCTTTACATAGCAATTAATCTCAAAATTCTTTTTTAACTAGTTAGTAACTGTTAGACCTGGATGCCCTCCAAAGAGCCGATTGGCAAGAAGCGGCACAGAACAGGAAAGAATGGAGAACTCTCGTGTCGGAGGCCAAGATCCTCTTGGGGTCGCTGAGACAGCGTAGTAAGTAAGTAGAAGTAAGTAAGTAAGTAACTGTCAATGATTATGACATCCCATGAAACGTCCACTACCGGACAAGGAGCTCCCTCAAGAATTCTAGCTTTAGCTAGAAAAATGTAGAGGGGAAGTACCATAGTCACCTCACTTGTTAGCGTTACGGCTGGCACCATGGACCGCGGTTGTAGGTGACCGCAGTAAGTAAGATGTAAGATACAATACCACGGGTATGTATGGGTTGGTACTATTCTTTTCCGGCACCACACGGGGCAATACCGAATATACTTTGTATTATTTATTTTTATTTGATTTATTATTATTATTATTTTTATTTTTTTACATGTAACAATAAATATGATTACCTACCAAATAAAAGAATATGAATAATACGAATATTAATTTTCGGGACCTTTTTCGTTGATTCCACGCATGTAATATGCTATTTCAGGATGGAACAGCTCTCACCTTTTTCTACTATTCTCTCTTAATTCATTAATGTAGCTACCTAGCATTCGAGGTTCAGCTTGTCTTGTCTTGTCTGTGAATTATTGAGGTTCCTACCTTTTGGTCTATTTTCGTAGGAGGTTTTATCTACCGCAATTATTTTTCTTGTTTTAGAGATGTTATGGATGTTATATTAGTGATGTTATTATTTTGTAGTTTTGTACTTGGTTTTTGACTGCAGTGTATTGGTGACATTAATTGTTTTCTAACTGCATTAGAAACAGATTTCTGAGTTTATTCGTTCTTTTAATTTGTTCATGTATAAAAGGCGAATTTCCTTCAGCAAGATAATGCAATCACTTTTTAAGAATTCTGGACATTATTTTATTCTTTTTTACTTTCCTCTTAGCGATTGAATAATAATTAATGTTTGATAAATTTTTATGAGAAAAAATCATATACAAAATATGAAAATTTCAATGTCTCATAAAACTGCGTTATGGACCAGGACGCCAGAAAATTCTTTCTCCTTTGATCTATTTTCGTTTAGATGAGAGGATTCAAAGCCTAAAATCCTGCTATAACCTCTTTGTGATATTTTGTATCTAAAATTTCTTGCCTCTTCTTTTGAGGATTTGCCAAAAAACATTATTTGTTACAGCTTCAAACTTTGAAGGTCGCTGTATCAGTTTTCTTTATATCAGTTTTTTATTACTTTACGGCCATGGATATTCGCTTTTTTACTTGTAATTTTCTCTTATATCATGGTGTTATATTATTTGACCACTTTCGTAAGTATACCTAAGATTTTGCCGACTTCAGTATAAATTAATAAAACTTTATCCCTACCTACCAGTCTCATAATATGTGAACAACCAGCTTTTCCTTTTTTTTAGTCATTACCTCAAAACAGTAGATCTGAGGATCGTGAAACACAATGAGTGGTGCCGTCTTGGCCAAAATAATTGAGCACCAGGTACAGTCAATAACAGGTCAAGCTTGACACTTGCAGCGCGACTCGGTTCCTACTCGTACGTTTATTGAAATAAGAACGGTACTACGAGTAAGTCCAATGTGTCAAGCTTGATGTGCTCTTGACTGCACTTCTGTCTTGCGCTAGTCTGATGGAGAGCTAAATGTACATGTTTAAGTAATTTGGTCCAGCCAACGCGACGGTCTTCGTCCACGAAGTCTTGTATTTTCTACTCTTCCTAGCAAGATTCTAGGTTGTCAGGCATTATTCTGATGATGTGGCCAAATTATCTTACGGAGAGTTTGAAAAAATAATAGATGCAGAATAATAAAAAAAAAATGTCTATGTTACCTTTACGGTTATTTTTATTATAACTTATTTTATTATTATAAAATTTAATTTGTATTTAATATTATAATTTTAATATAAAATTTTATGAGTTTTAAAATTTTTTTCATAAGAGATTAATAATCATTTCATTACACGTCAAATACAAATAAGTCAGATACATTAAATCAAAAATATTAAATTAAAGTATTAAAAAAGATTTCAAAAATAAAGTCCCGACACTGGACTTCTTCCAAAGATTTTGGAAACTACGCCATTTTGGAAGCGCAGCGTTTTTCTTACGTCTATGACTTCTTCTTAGTCAAAAAGCCCTCCCCGAATCGTACCGGACGCAAAGGTGCCCATGACACTCGCCGCGTTGCGACGTTGGATGGCAATGGACAACCTTTGCGCCAGGTAGGATCCGGAGCGAGCATCGTACCCCTTCTCTCGGAGTCGACGGCCAATCTCCTTCACGAAGGCAATAGCCTCCAACCCCCAGCTACCTGTGGTCTCAAACGCCAACGGTACAAAGTAATAATTAGCGTCCAAAACTGAGAATTTGTCCCGCTTTTTGTCAGCCGCAGCTTCAGCGGCAGCCCTGGCGACCCGCATCGTGCGTCCAAGATGTGAAGCAGCGAAAGTGCTGACGCACGTGGCGTCCCACAATAAGCACTTTTCACGCTCCCACGGTACCAGTGTTAGGCCATCGGGTCTCTTGCCATCAGAACGACTAAGACCCGGCGGTTCCAACATACAGGGAACGTCAGCCGAAATCAGGGCCCTTCGGACAATGTCGTTAAGGGCGTGGTGACGAGGGAATCTCCCCGAACACCTGTAGTGTGCTCGCCTCTCCTACCTTAGTATATAAGTATTAGTCAATAAACCTGCATCATACGGAACACACGTGTGTCTTATTAAACGCTCTCCCGGGTCCCCGCACCGCATGGCGACCCTGCCAGTGCTGCCTTATACGGGCAGCGCTGTGCAATCGCGCGAACTATAGTGTGACTGTATGTGATGTGATGAAAAATTTAATTAAAAATTTTACTTCAAAAATATAAAAAAAAGCTTAATGAACTTTTAAATCTAATTACAAAATGGAAAAAAATGTGTACTCCCAATATGATAAATAAGATAAAGTAAGAAATAAAATGTAAGAAAGTTAATAAAAATGTGTGACTAAAAAAAAAATTATGGTGAGTCAGTGGCGGTAGTGAAGAAGAGACGGCGTAAAAATGGGTAGACAAGATTAGGAAGACAGTGTTTTAATAAGAAGAAATTACAGAAGAACAAAAATGTACACATTTGCAAAATTAAAAAGAAGATCAGGGATAAGATGGAAAAAAAAAACCCTTGTCGAAATGATGGAGAAAAATTACCAACCGGAAAACAAAAATTTGGAAAAAGTATACTAAATAGGAAAGAAGATCGGAAAAAATTTTGAAGATGGAAAAAAAAAAGGTGAAGAGTAAAGTGAACAAAGCAGGCGGCCGGGTGATGAACGAGTCAGATGGATGATGATGATGAGTGTTGCTGGGCGCAGGGAGCTGTTGGAGTCAGATGGATGATAAGAGTGATTTGCAGGGTGCCGGGAGATGTTGGAGTCGGAAGTGGATGCGGCTATACAGTGAAATTGTGTTTCGTTTTTTTTATTAGCTAGGCATCGGAAAAAAAATTATTAAAAATTTAGCTAGGTTCGGTCAAATAATTAAAGGAAGAAGTTCATAAATAAAATAAAAATACAGCAAATTTTGAAGAAAGAAGAATTCATGCACCAGTGGCTCACCATAAGCATCGTAACGTAAGTTAATTAAGAATAAACAGCAACAGATCATGTAAATAAAATTTTGGTGATTAAATTTTTTAAAGCGTTTTCTTTTAAATATACCTAATGATTAAAGTGAAAAAAAAAATAATAATAAATAGTTACATGATCCGTGAGCTGTCCATTTTACTGTTGGCAATATAGTAAAGAAAAATTTACGTATGTTTTCCAGATATTTTATTATCAGTAAAAAAAAAATAAGTTAGTTTTATTATAAAATCATTTTCTTTTCACTAAGTAAGTTTAAAATTAAAAAGAACACGAATTTAGACCTAACGAGAATTTAAAGTGAGTTTTGTGTTACAACCTATTAAAAAGTAATATTTTAACTAATATATTTTACGGAAAATTCGCACCGTGCTGTGTAAATAATTACCTTAAAAAAAAATGTAGTGATAATAATGTGTAACATTTTGAAAAGAAGAGAAAAGTATTTTTGGAAAATATTTGGTTGTTGTTATCAACGTAATATTACTGAACCCCCCTACTTACTTACCTATGTATTTAATCTTTATGTAAAAATAATTACATTATATAATTTGGAACATTCTTAAATTACATTTCATCCATATTTCTCAAAACTATCCGTATGAAAGAACATTTAAAAAAAAAATGTTTGTACGCTGTAAAAGATTGTTTTTTTTTTTTATTATTTTGTGACTATTCCAATTTAAATTATGGCTTTAAATAACCAGCCTTATTGTAAAAATCAAATAAATTAATTAATCAGTACTATCTTTTAGAAAAGTTTGATGAGATCATTAAAAGCAAGTTCTAGGAAAATTTGTTACATACAAACATGGTATCGGCGGCGACATAGCACGCCAGCTCATATTGCATCGATTCACGCGGTTTAAATGGTTTAAAGGTAATTATAATTTTTAGCTACAGCTATGCACTGTGAAGCCTAAATAATACATAAGATTTTATTTTCATTCAGATGCGTACTCACTAGTACAGTCAACGACAGTTCAAGCTTGACAACCGGAAACAACTCTAGCTCGGACGTCTATTGAAATAAGAATGATACAAAGTCCAATGTGTCTAGCTTGATATGCTCTTGACTGTACATTCTAAAAAAAACTCAAATTTTGCTATCAGTACCAACCAACTTTAAAACTTGTAACATTAAAATCAATAAAAATCCAGAAAATACAAAATGAACAACTAGGTACTCGTAGATATCTGTTTTTGATGAATCAGTGTAATATAAATAGGACTGCAGCATGCGTAAGTAAGTGGGCATCGAACCAATGTCGCACAGGTAAGCGGATAATGTACCAAATGAATGTGAAATAAGTATAACGGGTCTTAAAATTATCAGTAAAGGAAAATGTATCTAATAGTTTGATATTTTATCGTTCCGTTAGTAAGTTTTACCTATATGTTTTAATTGTATTATTCATGTATTTTAATCAGTTGTATTGTTATAAGTTGTGAGATAAATAGTAACTAAAACTAAACGTTCAATGGAGTAAAGAAAAAAAAATTTTTTTTTAATACGAATGAAATAACAAATTGACATCATTATGACTTGATAATCATACAACTGAACAAATAAACAAGGATCCATTAAATAATATAATAAAAATAATTTTGTTGAAGTACTCAGAATATTTTATGCATATTTATAGTAAAAGTTTTAGTAAAATCTAATAAGTCTTGGAGTAAGTACTTACATAGTAACAAAAACTTTATGCAAGTCTTGTTGTGCAATCGGTCACTTTGTTTGTAGTCAGCACTTTGTTTGAAATATGAAATGGATTGGTATTAAATTGGAACTGCATGTGGCATCACTTGCAACTTAGCAGTAATGAAACACGAAACGATTCAACGTAAAAGGCAAGCATTTTTCAAACAAATTGTCTTACCTGCATCTAGTTTTGACGATGTTTTAAAAATTAAATTACATGTTATGATGATTTTAATATTGGGTCTTAGAATAAGTAGTAACACAAAACACTCAGTATATTTAAATTAACTATAACGTAACATTTAAGAGCAAAACTTGATTGAGAGATAAGAACATTTCATAAAAACGCATTATTAATAATATGCACTCTGATATAGAGACAAATAATCGTTAATGATTACTGACAGGAGAAGTCGCGGGCTTCATATAAGACTCACCAAATATGCTATGAAAAATAGATATTAGGTGTAAAAATTTATACAAAAGAGTTGGTAAAGGTTTAAGTAATATTGTAATGAGTAAGGAAAGTCGGATTGTATCTTGTATTTGTGTAGGAGGAAAGTATTAAATATCTTTTTTGTCACCATTGTTGCGTGCAATTAGGTACTTCCTCTTATGGAATGAAATGGATTGTTTATGTGATATGTTAATGAAAGTATTGATTTGAAATTATGTTGATTGAAATCGGATATGAGAGTTGTTTCGAAAAGTTTAGTATGATTAGTATGATATGAGATGGGAATATTTCGGTAGACAGAGTCTTGACGATCGGTTGGACTGATCACCCAAACGATTATTTGTTGTCTGTTATCTAGTCAAGACATGGAAGTCGAAATATTCAAATAATGGATTAGTTTCGCAAATGAGTGAAGTTTGTGAGAATGGCAAAGAAAAGTGTGTATGGAAAGTTACAAATAATGCTCCTAGAGAGTAATTAGAGACGAAGAGCTAGTAAATGCTCAAATTAGTGGTACACTACACAAGTAGGTACGCAATAGGACTCAAATCCTTCAGCCTAGTCATAGGTCGGACGAGTCTCCGGTATGAATGCTGTTGGAGGCAAAAATAATGTCTTAAATGAGAGACCCTATATGTATAGAAATGGTACGTTGAGTGTCAGATCTTTCTTTCGATCATGGTGACTACGAGTTAGCTCCGTGAGAATAGTTAGAGTCTAAAAAGGCTTAAAACATGACCTCGTAAAATAATAGGGCGTGCGCACGACCCATAAAAGGCAATAATGCCAATATAATAAAATATAGTCGACTAATAATATTTCGTACCAAGTAATATAAAAAAAAATAAAGGGACCGGCCGGCCCAAAACATAAATAAATATGTTATAATGTTAAATGCATGCAATGAGTGACAAAATAATGGGCCCATGTTTAAAACGAGTAGAAGTAGTAAAGGTTAGGTTAGCTACCTACCAACCAACTTATTAAAATTATAGATAGTCCATTAAAATACAGAAATGACTAGTATGCTTAATTTTTCAAGGGAACAAATCTTTATTTGTTGATTACTGGAATGAAAATTTGGAATTGTGAGAAATAGTCTAAATAAGACGATGAAAAATGACACCAGACCTGACTTGAACTAGAGTAGTTAAGGTATATCTTTAGTTAATAAGAATATAATCAAAATGCATTATAAAAAAATTATGTGTGGTTAGTTACATTAGAATAAGTAAAAAATGAAAAGAAAATGAAATTATGTTTATGAGAATATTGCCAACAGTACATACTATAAGATGTAATAAAAAATAATGATTAATAAGGTAATAAAATATAATGATTTGATATAAGTCCATTACCTTCCAAATAACACAAATTACGTAAATCAGTATTAAAAAAAAACCTAAGCGTATTTTTGCATAAAAATTTCTTGACAATCAATAGTATTCTTTAGGATTTCTTTGTTGAAGAAAATTCACTTTTGGTTTGGTTTAATATTAGATAATAATGATACGAATCACTGGAAAGAAACTCAAAATTAAATGGTACTCAGATGTATTTTTAACATAGTTTTTATACAAAGTACACGAACAAATGATGGAAACTTAAAATTATGCATAACTTAATTTTTTTTTCTTGTTAATTCAAAAGAAAACATACTATTTCTACTTAAAATAAAATGTATTTGAAAGTATTATCATATCATATCAAAATTCAGACACATAAATAGTTGGCAATCAGAAGTATGAAAAAAAAGGGATCGAAAAATATTTTTGTTGGTAATAAAAATTTAAAAGGAATGTTTAGTTATAAGTAGTAACATAAGAAATGTAAAAGAAAAAAAAATAGCTTGTATTTTTTTTTTCTTTTTTTCTACGGGGGAGGTGTAGTGTGCTCGCCTCTCCTACCTTAGTATATAAGTATTAGTCAATAAACCTGCATCATACGGAACACACGTGTGTCTTATTAAACGCTCTCCCGGGTCCCCGCACCGCACACCGACACCATTGGCTTCCACCATGGAGCCGCAGATGCATTGATGTGGTTGGCAAACATCGCAGCCCAGGCGGAGCGCCACAGCCACACTCATAGAGCTATTGTCGAGCAGTGTTCCCATATGTGGTGAAGGCAAAGCCTGCAACCACGCCCCCGACTCAGGTTTTGATACTGCCCTCAGTCTGGCCAGGTCTGCCCCAGCGGCAGTGCCCATGAGTCGATCGAGGATAAACTTGCACCCTTTATCATCCCAGGCTCGTTGTACGTCTGGGTTCTCAGGCACGGACGTGGTCGGGAAGAGAGCTGTCCACCCTGTCAACGATTCAGCTGCAAAAGGTATACTTAAGAAAACATTTAAAACAGTTTCGACCGTGGATTTTAAAGCTTCGTCGAAAGATGATACATTGTCAGTATACAGCCAGGTTGGGGCCGTCCTCAAGAGGTACGTTATCTTGGGCAATGCGAAACACATTCTTAACAAAACCAGGGCAATATGCACGGAAATGCTTTTAAGACGTTCCTTAGCGAGGAGCAGAAGATGTCTCCTAACTTCCAGAGCATCAGGAATAGCCTCTGGAAAAATTAAATTAGGTTCTTAAATGTGGTCTTAATGGTGCTTCTATTTTAGACAATTCATAGTTGTATTGATCAACTAATATTAACGTAGGATATTAATTATTTACTTTCGCTGGAACAGGGACCCTGTTAAAAGGAACCTGGCAAAACAAACAAAAGCAAAAAGCAGATAGACGTTTCTTCTTTGCACTTCTCAACGCAAGTGGCTCACCTATAGCCTATTTTGAGATCAGGTGCGAAAGGGATAAACACTTAGTCCTTTTGGTAGTACCTGTTACGTCTGACCAGTAGTTTTCCTGTCGCAGGATAAATCTAACTCAAAGATGTATATATATCTAGATAGCTTTACTAAATTACTTAATTACTTAATACGCTGCTGGCTCAGCGACCCCAAGAGGATCTTGGCCTCCGACACAAGAGTTTTCCATTCTTTCCTGTTCTGTGCCGCATCTTGCCAATAGGCTCACAGATACAAATGCAGATGGGGTGACGAAGTGCGGAAAGACCTGGATGCCCTCCAGATAGCTTTACATAGCAATTAATCTCAAAATTCTTTTTTAACTAGTTAGTAACTGTTAGACCTGGATGCCCTCCAAAGAGCCGATTGGCAAGAAGCGGCACAGAACAGGAAAGAATGGAGAACTCTCGTGTCGGAGGCCAAGATCCTCTTGGGGTCGCTGAGACAGCGTAGTAAGTAAGTAGAAGTAAGTAAGTAAGTAACTGTCAATGATTATGACATCCCATGAAACGTCCACTACAGGACAGGGAACTCCCTTCAAAATTTTAGCTTTTGCTGAAACAATGTGGAAGGGAAATACCATATTCACCACGCTTGTTAGTGTTACGGCTGGCACCATGGACCGCGGTTGTTGGTGACCGCCAAATGTAAGATGATATAGATAAGATACGGCGATAGGCGCTTGGAAGTCGACTGGGTGAGGCAGTCGATTTTACTTTTCTTTATGTCATCTTAAGCTTCAAGTAAGTATTTGCATGTTTGATTGAACAATATTACATACCTACTTGCATCTCTCACAGTATCTCATAAAGTGACAAAATCATCGCTTTAGCCCACCTGTCCGCGATCACCCGCGATTTAAAAACGTGTCCTAGGCGGTGCACGGCAAGTATCGATTTTATGCTTAGACCGTAAGGTTGAAATTTGTCGGCACCCCACCTGGCAGTGTCGGATCTGTAAACGTAAGTTTACTATTATTTAATCTGTGACCACGGGTAGAAATGGGTTGGTACTACTCTTCGCCGGCACCACATGGGGCACAACTGACAATCAAATGTTACAAAATAGTGGCAATAAGGTCCAAGGTCTGGAAGTAATAGTTTTAAAGCTTATCTAATTATTTATAGTCGAGATATATCTCTAAAATTTAAGGCCTTTTCATAACTTCTTTTAAGAGCCCTCTATTTAATTCTTGGGCCTTTTAAAAATGCTTCCATCTCAAATATTGCAATATTCTTCCATTTGAGGCTCTTTCGGCCGTCACTCATTATTATTTTCAATGGCGACCCCAAAACCCCAACGAAAGCCTTTCAAACAAAGAAATGTAATATTGTGTGCTGAAAATATGAAAAAGGGTGCATTGTCCGCAAACTTTGTTGAAAACGTTGATCTTTTCTGAAAAATTTTGACCACATTGTTTTTCAAATTAGTTGTTGGTAAGATTGAACCAGTCTTATGTTTTTTTTGTTTTGCTTCTGAAGCCCAGTGATTCTACGGCTTAGGGTACACCTTTTGAGAAATAGCTAGGGCCAGATTCGCCCTAAAGCAAGTTCATGCTACTCATGAAAACATTTCCGCAGAAAAAAAACATTACTCGAAAAAAATTGTTTACCTTTCCAAACAAAATTTGTCGATAACGTGACCACTTTATTATGCAAAGATGAAAAAAAATTCTTCGGGAAAATTGCTTGTTATCATGAGTAGAATCACTGGACTTCAGGAGTAAAACTAATGGAAATTTACGCTGTATCTTATAGAATCTGAGTAGTTGCATGTTCATCGAAATCGTTAAAACCGTTTTCGAGAAATCGATTACAAATACATATACAAACAAACAAATAAATTAATAATCAAATATTGCTAATTAATAGTACCAATAGGATAACGTGTGGTTTTAAAGGTCAATGAACAACCTCACAAACTCTGGTGTCGGAGTAGATGAGTCGCCGAAGGCGCCAGAAATGTCTCATTAACGACTACTTAACGTGCCTTCCGTAGCATGGAATCATCTATTTTTTAATCACCTTTGCAATCTCCGAATTTTTTGTTTGACAGTGTCTCCACCGGGAAACGAACCCTGAACCTTCGGATTGAGAGCCAAATGCTCTAACCGCTAAACCACAGAGGCTGTTAGTCTAATAAGCTCATGGCAACGTGGAGTGAAGATAAATTCTGATTCACTTATCGAAGCAAACTCTATTTGAAGGATGAGCTTCTTCTCGATACTAAGCCAAACATCTTTAGCTATCCCTTATTTCTTGTCTCCTTACTAGTTGTATTTTTTTTATTGCCAATGGGATTACTCTTGACCTCGACCTAGTCTTGAAGACAGAGATGAGGTCGACGATGGGACGAGCTTGTTCAGAAGAAGCCTATTTACTCGTGACTTGAATAAATTCCAGGGTGACTTTTAATTAGTTCTTGATAGCAAAAGATATGCATGTACTCATGATACTGAACAACTTTTCCCAAGGTACGAAATACGAAAAACCAAATTTGACCTCCCATACAAAATGCGCTATCAGCTGATGCAGTTTCTATTGGAGGTCAAAACTTGATTTTCATATTTTGACATATGTTCCTTGGGGAAAGTTGTTCAGTATCATGAGTACATTCATACCTTTTTCTATCAAGAACTAATTAAAAGTCACCCTATATGAACTCGGGAACACATACGCAGGCAGAGAATTCCACTCTATGGCCGTGCGCATTATAAAAGATGTTTCAAAGCGCTTTGTGCGATTGTCTGGAATATCAGCCAAGTGTGAGTGATATTATGCTGTGCGTCTGGACTCCCGATGGTAAAAGGGGGATGGTAGAATGAACTCACGAAGCTCTTGAGAAATTCAGCATATTCCACACATTCGCACAAAGCGCTTTGAAACATCTTTTATAATGCGCACGGCTAAAGAGTGGAATTCTCTGCCTGCGTCTTTGTTCCCGAGTTCATATAACCCGAATCTATTCAAGTCGCGAGTGAATATGCTTCTTCAAGCTCGTTCCATCGTCGAAGTCGAGTAAGCTCATTTATAATAAAAAAAAACATACATCCGCCCACTCCCATAACTCCAACCGCAGTTAGTAATGACTCGCCAGTCACGCCACGATAATTAGACTCAGTTGTTTTGCTGAAACGCAGCCTTTCTTGTTGACACGTTTCGACGAGTGGTGAATGAGGCCCGGCCTCCGGACTCCGATGGGCCTTATTTGCATAAACAGCCGCCATTTTTTTGAGTCGTGAGCTATTGCCTGCTAAATGCTGAAAGAAGTTTTACAACCGTGGTTAAGATTTTAGTACGGATTTCAGGCTAAACACAGAATTGCAGTTATTTGAATGCAGTTTGGTAATAATCTAAAATCAGTTTTGGGGGTTCAAGCTTCCGAAAATTCATCATTGACATAAGGATTCGTTATTATGATGTGAAAGAATCACGAATCCCTATGTCTGCCCAAGAGCTCCATGAGCTTATTTCACCGTCCTCCTTCTACCATCGGGAATCCAGACGCACCGCAGGATGTCACCCATACTTGGTTGATATTCCACACATCCGCACAAAGCGCTTTGAAACACCTTTTATAATACGCACGGCTAAGGAGTGGAATTCTTCGCCTGCGTATGTGTTCCCGAGCTCATAATATGAGCTCGCGACTCGGGTTATATTATAACCCGAGTCGCGAATTAATAGGCTTCTTCTGGGCAAGCTCGTTCCATCGTCGACCTCATTTCTGTTCTCAGGACTAGATCGAGGTCAAGAGTAAGCTTATTGATAGTAAAAAAAAAACCGGCCGAGTGCGAGTCGGACTCGCGCACCGAGGGTTCCGTACCAACACATAATCATAATTGTATTAGTTGAAATTTCTATAAGTTAAAGTGTTCCCGTTTTTAAAATAGAACTAAAACAAAAATCGCCTTTGCGACCATCCAACTTGACCCCTCTCTTATATGAATGTTCTTGAAACGGGAGCTCACCACAAGTGGTTACAATTAGTTGTGAGGAAAGTTGTAATATTTAATGATTTCAGACTTTTCCCTTTATTTGTACTGTGAGACCTAGCTTCTTGCCAAATTTCATAATTTTAGGTCAACGGGAAGTACCCTGTAGGTTTTGCATTTTTGCATAAATGTATGGAGATGAGGACATAAACTGCCATATCTTTTGATTGCGTCGTTGTAAAAAATTGAAATTTTCAGATCTTGTGTGGTTCATAGACCCTAATATATGGTATTAATTTCAACTTGATACCTTTACCCGTTCGTGAGATAAAGGGTCTTGACAGACAGACAGACAGACAGACGGACAACAAAGTGATCCTATAAGGGTTCCGTTTTTTTCTTTTGAGGTACGGAACCCTAAAAAGAAGATAAAAAATTTCAAATCGCCTATTTAATACACGAACGCATTCTCTCTATCAGCAAGTACTTAGGATAATAGTAACTACATTTTAAAAAGATGTTGTCAGTTACAATTATTGCGGTTCTCAATGAAAATAAATATAATTTTTCTTTTCGTAAAACTACCCTTGCTTTAATATTCAAACGTGCATTAGTTAACATAAAAAACCCGTTACCTTTTTTATTATAATTTCGAATAAACACAACATAAAAACCTTTCATAATAGCAAACAAAAACTGCATACGAGACACGCGTTTAATGCAAAATGAAACACATAAACTTGCAGTTAAGAGTGCTATTATGGATAATATGATCCGGTTCTCATAATCCCCACCCGGTTAAACCTATTTAACGGGATTCTAGGAGCCGGTTATGAGTCCGGACGTAATCCCGGTATAATTGTTGTCCGAGGAATGCCTAGAGACATGGGACCGGGAAAAAGTAGTTGACTTAAGCCCGGTCTTAAGACAAAATTGTGGTGTTTTGAATGGGACTTCAGTTTGCAGAAAATTCTATTAACAACTTTCCATGAAGAACATTGGAGAATTTGAAAAAATATCGGCCTCTCCAAACATACAAGAGCAAACTTGATTGGACGGTTTTTATGGAGAGGACGATTTTTTTTCTCATTCGCTGCAAGTTTTATTCACTGTAAGTTGTTTAGTTACGTTGTGATTGATCATGCTTTTTCAGTATAAATTTTCCAACTTGTCTCTTACAGTTTGTATAAATATTAAGTAATAAAAAATTGGTTTGGAATACCCATAAAAATTACAATTTGACTAGTTTTGTCATTCCCGGTTAACCAGTTTTAAAGTGTACACGTGTTTGTATGTATCCTGGTTTCCGGTCACGTACGTATTTTGGAGGACGCAATTCGATAAGTGGGTTTGAGAATCGAATAATTGGCTCTGTACATACCAAGTTTCTGTCTCTTGGGTATTGTTTCGAAGTAGTGTGGACTTTGAAGCTTTGGTCAGCTTGGCCTTGCATAAATGGCGAGAAAACAAGCGTGAGGTATATTATAGAAATCAGTCAATAAAAAAAATACATAAAAATTACTGATACTATCGCATTAGCCATTAGTAGATACAATAACGAATGTTTGATTGCAGTTTTTGTCGCAGTGAAAAAGTAAGTGTTCTTGTGCGATGGCGTCTAGACACTGTTCTCCTAGAGTTTAGGTTTGTAATTCGATGTTTCCTTGATGAGTTGCAGGATTTACTTCACGACCGAGCTATGCTCTGTATAATAAAAAAAATCATCGGGTGAGCAAGCTATGTTACCTAACAAAAGATGGCGCTGTTAGTTTCTTAAACGCACTAAAACGCGCAAAAAAATGTTTAACAAAACGGTGTAAACTAATATTCCAGGATATGAGACCTAGCTAGATAATTTTTTCACCCCAAAGACCGCTGTATAGTAAATTTCAACGAAAGCAATGAAGCCGTTTTCGAGTAACCGATTAAAAATAAATATACAAGTATACATACATACATACATACATGACATCACGCCTCTTTCCCGTTGGGGTAGGCAGAGACCACAGTCCTCCACCTGCTACGATCTTGACATACTTCCCTTGCTTCCTGTACTTTCATCAATCCTTTCATACATGCTCGTCGGTTTAGGGTACTTTTAACCTGGCCTTTATTCAGAACGTCCTGAATTTGGTCCTGGTACGTTCGCCTAGGCCTTCCTCTTCCAACGTTTCCATTCACTCTCGCCTGGTAGATCTCTTTCGTCAATCTTCGTTCATTCATCCTCTCTACATGACCAAACCATCTCAGCATCCCTTTCTCGATTTTGGTCACTACGTCTTCTTTTACGCCACACCGTTCTCTTATCACACTATTTCTAATCCTGTCACTCAATTTAACACCAATCATACTCCTTAGCGCTCTCATTTCCACTGCATTAATTTTACTTTCATGCTTCTTCTGCCATACCCAGCTTTCACTGCCATACATCAGTGTTGGTACCAAAACTCCAAAACCGAAACTCCAAACTTATATACAAGTATATAAACATATATATGAACAAATATTTATACAAATATTGCTCGTTTAATAGAATAAGATTTTACTGAATGCTAAATTCTTTACATTTTATTGAATTTAATATTTTCATTACTTTTTAAAGTTAAGTCAACAATTTTATTACTTTGAGCCGAAATTTCCTTTTAGCTGCCATAGCAACTAAGTTTGGCAACCAGTTTTCAAAAATTATGAATCTTTCTTGCTATTCAACCAGTTACCAAAAATGTAGATTACTGTAGAGTATATTTTTTTGCCACTGCCTGAAATATAGAGCGCTCACATTCAAAGATAATTTTAATATACTAGCGGTTAATCAGTTTTTTTTTTATTAAAGTTCAGCACACATTTTTTTATTACCTACAGCTAGGCCAAATAAAACATTGTTTATACCGTCATAAAAAAAAAACCCAACCCGATATTGGTGTCCATTTTAACGAGCAGAGAAAGTTGGAACGAATGTAGATTGCCTACGAAACTCCGGCCATTCCACTAAGTAACTTCAGAACTGCTATACAGCCATAAACTTGAGATTTCCACTTTATTAAATAACTAACGTTCTAGCCTGCAGCTTCGCTCGCGCAGGATCCCTTTGTCGTAGATATTAAAATTAAATTACCAAAAAATTATTTACAAGTCTAACAAAAAAAAAATATACAAAAATAAATGAAATAATCTATTGAAAAATTTAAACCTTGTATTGGAAAGGTGTGATATAGATTCACACCCTTTAGTATTAAAGTGTGAATCTGCCCATCAAACTGAACAACTTTTCCCAAGGAACATAGGTCACAGAACAAAATCAATTTTTGATCTCTCATAGAAACTGCATCAGCCGTAGTGCATGTTGTATTGGAGGTCAAATTTGGTTTTTCGTATTTTGACCTACAAAAAAGTTGTTCAGTTTCATGGGCAGATTCGCACCCTTCAGTATTATCACACCTTTCCGTTACACGATGTTTAAAAAAAAAGTAACAATGTGCATCAGGATTTGAACATCTTAATCATCATCATCATATCAGCCGAAAGACGTCCACTGCTGGACATAGGCCTCCCCTAAAGATCTCCATGACGACTGGTCCTGTGCTGCTCGCATCCAGCGGATTCTCGCGAATTGACCAGATCGTCGGTCTACCTTGTGGGGGACCTGCCAACGCTTCGTCTTCCGGTACATGGTCGACTCTAATGCCCCATCGGCCATCGGATCTTCTTGCGATGCAGTAGACAGGGCACATCGCAAGAAGATGAACATCCTAACTTTCTCCTATTTATGACCACCATGCTCTTGCCACTGAGCAGTAATGTCATTGAGGCGGATCTTCCACCAGAGCTGGGTAAGGTAGCTAAGCTTTGAGCAATGACCAGTAGGAGTGCTCCATTTTCATAGCTTATGTTTTGATGTTCCTACTTCTAATGAAAAATTCATAAAAATCCTTTTTTCAGCAATTTTAAAGGAAATTATATCCTTTTCATGTTTTTAGGTTCAGTAGGTTTTTGCGTTTTTTAGTATATCAGACAGTCAATATCCTTATGCTTTTATAATATAAAGTAACTTCATATAGAAGATTATAAACTGTGTTAATTTATGTATGCGTGCCGGTAAGGACGATACTATATGGAGTAATTCAATTTTAGCATCAAACGAGGTAACGTGATTTAAAGTTATGAGGTAATTTTGGTAGACGGTTTATATATTAATTTAAAGGATATGAACTGAGTGGTATAAAAGAGGATACAGTCGGTTTTGCACCATACATTTGCATTCAATATTTGAAATTATTAATTTTATTTGATTTTATTGAGTTTATAATTGTTTTATATTTTTTTCTTAAATCAAAACGAAATGAAAATGAATTGAAAAAAAGAGTCGAGCGGAAAAAAGTGCATCATTTAGTGTTAAAAATTTCAGCGCTTTTCGGCAGATTTTTTGAAAATTTAAAAACCTCTTCAAACTATATCTAGTAACTACGAGTATACTAGATCTACAGAGCTACAAATTTTTATATGGTTAAGAAAAGTTTTCTTTGACTTCATCATTTTATGAACATGTATGGCGGAATACCTACTGTATCTAGTTTGTTTGACGCCTATCGTATTTTGTTAACGTATATTGATATTTAACTATCAGGATCTTCTGATGTTGATGATACTGAGTGATTTGTGAGCTAAGTTATATAAAGTCCAGTCATTTTGATATATTTATCTAGTTTCGGTTCACCGAAAACATTGTGGTATGCGTCAAGGAAATAATTTTCTAAATTATATAAAGACTAAATTGGCTCTGCCGTTCTGATCTGCAACAGAAAATGATGCGTATAGTAACTGTACATATTTCTACGAAGAAGCAAAATCATGTTTAGAGGAAATCACTTTCGAAATTGATTGACACGTTCACGTTGAAGGCAAACTCTCGGTAAAAAACTCACATTTGAAAACAAATAACGACACCAACCAAAACTGGATCTTTTAGCGCTATTATTACCTACACAATTAAAAGGCCCACCACGAAAAACATGTTACACACGCCAAAAGAAAAAACCGGTCAAGTGCGAGTCGGACTCGCGCGCCGAGGGTTCCGATATATCTATAGTATTTTTGGAAGCAATAAAGTCCATTTTCAGGACCGCAAAACTAAATTTGTTTGTAAAGGTTTTTTGCAGATTTCTGAAAAACTGTGAAACTTAGAAAGATCGTTTTATTTTTGCTGTAAAGTTTACATAAACTTCTGTCAAATGTAATTAATTCAGATTTTTCCTTACTCAAACTTCGGAGATAAGGGGGGGGGAATGGTATTTTTCTTGACATTTTTCATCATAACTTTAAAACTAAGAAATTTAAAAAAATACAAAAATATATTTTAAAATGTACAAGTAACGCCCTTTCATATGATACCCCACTCGACCTAGTAGCGACAATTTGAAATTTGGCCCCCCCTATTTTGGCCCCCTTTATATTAATAATCATACTTTTTTCAAAATTTTTTCTTGTGCAATTAAGTTGGGCAACTATATTTTAAAACTATTCCAAATTTCAGGTTGATAGCATAAGTGGTTGCTGAGATATAGAGGTGTGACAGACAGACGGACAGACAGACAGAGCGGCACCATAAGGGTTCCTTTTTTTTACCATTTTGGTATCGGAACCCTAAAAAGGGCAACAAATCTGTCGACAAAAGGAAGCATAAAGCCAGATAGCAATACAAGCAATGTGAAAATTGCTAAGTGTAAAAAGAAATTCGCGAGAATTCGCGGCAGCTAGTGCAGTGCAATAAACAGCTGGAAATATGGCCGGGGTCGATCAGGCACTAGATTGCGGATTATTTTTACAATAGAAAAGTGTTTTGAAGTTTCAGCTCAGATTACGAATGAAGTCGAGGAGTAACGTTGAATTTTCAAGTCGGTAAATAAAGGGTGAAAGGGACGGTGTACCGAAAACTGAAAGGGCGTGCTCAGTCAACGAAACTGAACAACTTTCCCAAAGAAACATATGTTGGGAAATGAAAAAAAATATTGACCTATCCTTATAAACTGTTCGACCAGAGTGGGCAATTTGTATGAAGACACAGCAGAGCGTGTGCTGGAATAATGTGGAGAGAATAGTAGATTGTATCACAAGGCTGTAAAATAATATTTTTAAGGCGAGGGCGCTATTTTGAATCCAGAGCGAAGTGAAGATTCTTGAGTAGAATCCCGAGCATGGCGAGAGATTCTAAAGTAGAATCCTGAACGTAGCGAGGGATTCAATAGGTCGCCCAAGGTAAAAATATTTTTGTAGCCGCGTAATACACTCTACTTTTCATCTCCCTCTATGAGAAAAGAATAAGAGGCTCATTGAGACACAAAGTCGTCATTAATTTTAAATATAAAATACCATTACAATATTATTACTTGATGAAACAATACTAAAAATCATAATTATGTTTTTGACATTTTTGTATCACTTAGGAACAGAACCTTGGTTGGTAGTCTTGTTTACATTTCAAGCATATTTCTTTGTTTATATTCATAATAATTTTAATAGCAACCGGCCAATATCATTTTTCATACAATATTTTGGTTCGACCTCTATGGTTGACCTAAAATATCCCTATGGTGGACCTAAATTCAAATTTTAAATCCCATTTTTACCCGCTACGAAAGTATCTTGGAGAAAACAGCTATTTTGTTTGCCTTTATTGACGAACCGTTCAGCGATTATCGAATAGATGGGATGAAAAATACCATAGTCACCGCTTGTTAGCATTGCGGCTGACACCATGGACTACGATTGTTGGTGACCGCAGTATGTAAGATGATGATATGGATTTCAACGATCAAGCTGACCTGACCCGTAACTCTACTTTTGGTAGTCACATGCCTCATTTATAAGAATAAAAAAGCTTCAGTAACAACTGACAATGCAAATAAGCTTTAAAAAAAACGCCACTGTCCTATCTGCAGAAATAACCTAAGATGCAAGCCAGACAGAACGGGCGCGATGCGCTTCGGGTGCGCCCGAGGCGCGCTTCGAGCGCCCCCGTGGTACACTTTTCGGCTGGACGACGCAATCGATGGCAGTGGACTGTGCTGTGCGGCGGCGTGCCGGCGGTCACGCCGGCGGTGCGCCGGTGATGCACCGACAGTGCGCCTTAGGCATGCCGCCGTCTCGTCGCCTGTTCAAATCACATGCATACAAAATGTAGGAGAACGACGCGGTGCAAGCCAGACAGAAGAGGTGCGCTGAAGGCGTGCCGTGCGACGCACCTCTTCTGTCTGGCCTGCGCCTAAGTACTAAGCTAAAATATAACAAGACGAGGCACTTATACCTCCGATGCGGCGATTTTTACAAACGGTACATTTCTCGAGCTTCAAGACTACCTCTCCTGAAGTGAGTTATTTTATTATTACCACAACTTAATTAATTACAAGTCCAGTTGAATTTACGGTTTCAGGCGGACGTCTAAGTGTGAGCAAAAACTCCCGGGTTTACTCTTAATCCTATTTACTTTAAAAGGGTTGGTAAGAGTCTTGCTTGAGGAGTTTCAGAAAGTTTTGTCTCGTTTTAGCGAGTTGAAGTTACATTTACCGTCTCTGTCAGAATACAAATTTATTTAAATGTGGGGATTAAAATTTCGGAAAGAAATGCTTTTAATGCATAAAAAGATTGATAGTCAATTTTAGTTCATGTGTTCTTAAAATTGGTTTTCAAATGTAAAGTATGATATGGAGTATCATTCCATCTATGTTAAAAATTGGTTTCTTGCACCGGCGAATCCTTTTTCTTTCCGACTACGAAAGTTGAGCTTGGTACGTAATATTGAACCTCCCGACGCATAATGTCACGTTCGCAAAATGTCACTATCTCAAAATGTCACGTTCGCAAAATGTCACGTTCGCAGAATGTCACGTACGCAGAATGGCACGATCGCAAAATGTCACGTTCGCAAATCGTCACGTTCGCCAAATCCGTTCGTTTTTTGGGACTTAGAAAATTTTAATTCTTTGTGGACTTAGAAACAAATTCGTTATTTTTTCGCAGAATGTCACGTTCGCACAATGTCACGATTAAGTGTGACATTATGCGAATTTGACATTTTGCTATGGTAAAATGTGTGACATTTTGCGAACGTGACATTATGCGCCGGGAGGATATTGAAAGCGATGTTTGTTCATGCTTCGGAAGGCGTGATCAAAGGAACTATTGTAGAATTCATTAGTTTTCTAAGCGGCCACATATACGGTTCCTGACTTCGCTTCATTAGTGATTGGAAAGAACGACATTAGGTTACGAAAAATACAGCCATTAATTTGTTAGGCTTCATGAACAGACTCCGTGGTCTAGAGGTCCGAGCATTTGGCTCTCGATCCGGAGGTTCTGGGTTCGATGCCCGGCGGAAACTTTGTCAAAAAAATTCACTTTATGTGAATTTTCCAGTTTGGTTCGGATATTGTAGGACGAATCAACTGATTGTACGAAATGATAATGGATTTCGTGCTTCGGAAGGCATCTTAAGCCGTTAGTCTTAGCCATTATCTACGGTAGAATTCGGTAAATGCGCCTTGTCAGAGGATTTGGGTGCGCGCAGGCTTTACGAAATCCTGCAAAAAAAATCCTCAAATAGAAGTTGACATTATATTTTGTACCTATGAAATTGCCGAAATTTTCTTAGATATTCAGGAATATACAATTTCTATAACTTTATAACTATTTTCATTTACAATACAATTTATTGGTAATAAAATAATTACAGGTCAAAGTTACAATAATAATTACAAAGTAAGATTACAATTTACAAACTATCTTAGATAAATGATTCGTAGCGAATCATTTATCTAAGAACACTATATTAGAAATATCTATAATTATATTGTTTTTATTTTTCGTGTGCTATCTAAAATTAAAGGTTCGAAATTAGTTTTCTTTAGATATCATCAATTTTCATAATTCGATTCGTAATATTTATTAAAGCCGACACTTTTGAATTTTTTTATTAAAATTGCTGTTAACTAACAAAAATAAAAAGTTAAATTTTTAATTGCAAAAAATCGTGCAAAAGCTATTGAACTGTAAATCGAGTTTTACAAAAAGCAACTACCTATATATTTGAGGCGCATATTCATTCACACATAGTAATTTCAGTAGTTTTATCTAAAACACCGAACACGAAGCAAGCTACGGGCCCGGAACTTTCCTGTTGCCCCGTCACGTCGTCAGCGGATGTGCCGTAATTTGTCTTACCAAACTTAAACAAGTAAAAATAAGTAAAGGTTGCCTAACGGTTGCTGTACTGACTACTCCTTTGCTTATCCAACGGAAGTTCCTGAAAAAGGGCGGTTTGGTAGCTGAAGTCAGGTTATCAAGATAATGGGTTAGAATACGGATTTAAATCGCAGTAATTTTTATTATAAATCCGACGTTTCGTACACTTTACTTTATGTACCTAGTTGCAAGACTGATGATTGGTTTTTCGATCGACCCAAGCCGAAAAAGCTTGTAAATATTGATATTTTAAATTAATTGTACTTGTAACTCTGTACATTGAAACATATTTGAAAAAGCGCGTAGGTTTTTATCGTCGCTTTTTTTTCCCACCATGGCGCACCTTTGTTTGTGAAGCGATGTAGTATAACTGACGTCATAAAGATATTTTAATATAACAACAACCAACAATGAATCAATATCAAATAAATATATTTGATTTGACTTAAAACGAAAAACTGCTTTATCGAACAAATAATTTATGTGTGTTAACTTCGTTTGCCTCAAACATTTTCCTCAAACATTTAAATTTAAGATGAATTTAGTAAATAAAACGTTATGAAAAAAAAAAAACGGGAAAGTGCGAGTCGGACTCGTCGTTCCGTACTTGTGTACCATATTACAATACTACAAACTTTTGCCCTTTTATTTTAAAAAAACTCTGCGTCCATTCACACTTGACCCCTCTTTAATATGAATGTACTTGATCACCTTAATTGGTTATTATTGGTTGTGAGAAAGGTTGTAATATTAAATGATTTTATACTTTTTTCTTTAAGAAGACCTAGACTCTAGGCAAATTTCATGACTCTAGGTTAATGGAAAATTCCCTGTAAGTTTTGGTTTGGTTCATAAATGTATGGAGATAGCCGTAGAAGCTTGAAATTTTCACATCTTCTAGAGTTTATAGGTGGTTTATAGACTTTTATATTTGGTATTTTCAAAAGAGTCTTGAGAGACAGACCGACAGAAAAGTGATTCCATACAGGTCACTTGTCTTTTCCTTTTAAGGTACGAAGCCCTTAATACCGCTTGCTTGCCCGTGACAAGAAAGAAGAAATTGCACTTAGTGAACCAAAATGGAATAACAAGAATGGTCTTAGATTCAATGTTCAAGAAAATGATTCTCTTAGAATGAATCACACCAAGTGCTTTGAAAGCATGGCAACACAGCTACTAAGAGAAATTGCATTATCACCGAGTTTAATTACGAGTACTTTGGTACAGTCCAGTGCACATCAAAAATAACACTTTGTGCTCACAAACGTCCTTATTGCCGGAGCCATAACGCAGATGTTCGTCGAGAAAGTGTATCTATTGCTGTTCAGTTGACTGTGGAACTTACCCGCTGGTTGGGTGCTTAATTTTAAAGGAAAATGCAGATTCTTGATAAGAAGAAGCATAGTGGGATAATTATTTACTTGTAGGTAAAAGAGCGCTTTTAAAGCCAACAAGTTGGGTTTGAATTTATCAGGTTTTCAAGTCAGCTTTTTTATTTACGTAAAGGATTTGGGGTTGTATTCGTAAACCCTCTCAATTCTGAGAATGAACTCAAGATGGATAATTTGTATACGTAAAGTCATCTCGAGAGTGATCTCATACTTGAGAGGGTAGTAAGTGTGGTAGAAGAAGCATGAAAGTAGAATTAATGCTGAAAAAGGTGGTTCGGCTTCTGTGCAGTCCGTCTGGGGAAGAACCACCCCCTTGCTTCTTTGTGCCGTGAAGTGCCTGCACTGCTTTGTTTCGGTTGGAAGAGCAAGGGAGCCAAGAAAATTACTGGCACATGAGACAAACCATCTTAGTTCTCAGGGTGGTAAACGCGCTTTGCTGTCTTGTTAGTGTCAATTATGCTACTAATAATAAAACAGTGGGCGCTACGGGCCGTGATGACCACTTACCATCAGGTGGCCCACAAGCTCGCTTGCTCACATGTTACATAAACAAATTGAAATGAGAGCGTTAAAGACTATGATTGGTGTGAAATTGAGAGGCAGGATTAGAAATAATCTGATATGTAAACGTTGTGGCGTAAAAGAAGATGTAGTGACTAAAATTGGGAAAGGAATGGTAAGATGGTTTGGTCATGTGGAGAGGATGAATGAACGAAGATTGACGAAAGAGATCCACCATGCGAGAGTGAATGGAAACTTTCACAAAATGTCATTAGCCTCCTGCAGTTTCTTTTGCCGATCTGATATCATGAATCATGATAAATATACCTAATAGTAATATATCTCAAAATAAAAAGAAAATGTAAAGATTTGCTCACCTTTGTAAATACCGTTTTAATTTTAACATGAGTGGGAATTACTGTTAAATTGCCTTATTTAGAATATTGATATTACTGACTACAAATATGTCTACATTAAAAAAAAAAAATATATGTTTATTTGCAATCAACAAGGTTTAAAAACGATACGATGACGATAATTATGGTTATACAATATTGGCAAAAAACTAATTATATAGTATAACAATGTTTACTGTCAACATCAGTTTTTTCTTGAGAATAATTATGTACAAATAAATTTGCAATAAAAACAAAAGAAATGGTCACCCTTTGGATATAGTTAAGCTCAAGTCAGACAGAGACGGTATGATTGCGAAAGCGGTCCGGGGCGGTTTGGCGGGAACAAAATACCGCGCCGCGACCGCTTTTCAATGTGACAGGGTGCATAAGAACTCATAGTTTACAAAAAATACCGGCCCCGGAACGCTTCCGCTACCGCCTCTGTGTGACGCGGGCTTTAGTTAGGCCATTAGCTGTCTAGACGCAACCACACGTCCTCTAAACAACGGAAATACAAATAAAATAAAAAGTACTACTTTCTAGAAAATGAGCGCTGTCAAAATATACCTCCCAAAGCAAAATCCGACCCCAACTACTTTTCTTAATTTGCGTTAAGAAAATCCAGATCTTGAAGACAGGTAAGTTTCAGTCTCAAGACAGATAGGACTGAATACTCTTTATATCTCCTCTGACATTCAACTGGAACTAATTTCAGGCTACAATGTAAACCTGGGAACAAACTTTCTGTACCTCCCCCAACTAGCCCTAACTCAATCATTCGGTTCAAGAAAATTGAGTTTTAAACACACAAACTTTAAGGTGGAATTTCGTTAACCTGCTACAGTGAGTTTGGACTTTGTGAAGTTGGTTTTGAAATGCAACGCTGCATCTTTTCAACCGTAGGAAGGAAACTTCCGAGGTATAGACCTAAGAGTTCGGTGCGCGAATTTTTTCTCATTAATGACTTTCACTACCGTGCATAAAGTTTGAAATATGCTCATTAAAAGTTCTGCTGTTGTTTTTCCGTTTTGGTCGTAAAAAGTTCAAATTTTGTGGGGTTTTGTGGATATTCAGTGTTTGAAAAGTTTATTCACTAAGCCGGGCATTTTCAGATAAAAAATAAAGGTTGAAGGAGCCACTGAGAGTAGCCATTATAATTGCTGGCATATGAGACATAGGTAGTGGGTGACGACGCACTTAAGTTGTCTTAGTATCAAAGTAAGGGTGCCTGTCCATTGACGCGGAGCGAGCTGGCGGAGCGTATAACCTAATATAATAATATTAACCAATAGAATTGCATACTCGTAAAAACTGCGCTCCACAATCCTATTGTTAGATATTTCCTCGTTTCTCCGCTCCGCCAGCTCGCTCCGCGTCAATGGACAGGCACCCTAAGAACGTGTTCAGCAGTGGGCGTCTGATATGATGATGATAAAGAATAAAAACCCAAGGTTAAAGCCAAGCGCATGTTGAACCACGCGCAGTGTAGGGTTCCGTACTTACCTTAGATATAATTATTGTTAAGCAAGATTTATTATTTTCATAAACATTTTCCCTCCTAACGAACAGCGAGGTCTAGTCCCTAATTGCTATTCTATTTAGTTCTTATTATTACTCGTTAACCAGTAAAGTCTACTTAGCTGTGAAAGTTTTTCTTTTAGATTCATCATGACTACATACTACAGTAAATTTATTCACGTTTCGGATGTCAACCGTTTAGCTGGCAGAGTGGGGGACACTTGACTAATAAAAAATTGCGCCTTTAAGCTAAATACTTCCCAAACGGATTCCTGAGTCGAAAAACCTTACCTATTACAATACTTTCAATAGTTTTGAAAGGCCTATCTAACGACACCCCATACTCTATGGAGTAGACGAGAAAATATTTTTCATCCCCACTTTACGTCTAGGGAAGATACACCAAAATATTATTTTTTTAATATTTTATTTTATCACTTTATTGACGTGACTAATAGTATTATTATTCCGCGGTACAATTCTTGCTGTCTGCCGGCCATAGGCCTCCAATAAAGATCTCCATGACGACCGGTCCTGCGCTGCTCGCATCCAGCGGCTTCCCGCGACCTTGACCAGATCGTCGGTCCACCTTATGGGGGGCCTGCCCACGCTATGTCTTCCGATACGTGGTCGCCACTCTAGAACCTTTACGCCTTATTGGCCATCGGTTCGTCTTGCGATGTGCCCTGCCCACTGCCACTTTAGTTAAGCGATTCTCAGGCCTATGTCGGTTACTTTAGTTCTTCTGCGGATCGCCTCATTTCTGATTCAAACCCAAAGTGTCAATCTTGACGTGTTCTTGACTGTACTATCGCGGCTAATCCCGCTTGATCACTACTTAGCCAATATTTTTATGCGTTTGAAAAATAAAAGCGCCGTAAAACAAACTCTAGCTTGCAAAGCTGAGCAAAATGCAAATGCTTCTTATTTTTTCCGTCAGCGTCTTAAGATGTTAACTGTCACTACTGTCAGTCACTCCAAAGAACATCCAAGACGCCGCACCCTCTTCTTAAATAACGCATTATTTATAAGAGTTGATGTTGGCTACAATATTTTTTGCAAAAAATTCCTTCTTATCTGTCTGTGGATAATTTCTCCCTTTCCTGGCGTTTGACGTGAAAATCCTGGCTTACAACTTTAGTCTGCACATATCATTCGAGCCAACTTTATTTTCTGAGCAACACAACTAGCGGACACGAGCCACGATGCAGCATTGGCAAAGAATATATAATGTCAGAGGGAACTCATTCAATAGGTATTTAGTGATTTGTGATTGTCACATTTACTTAGTTTACCTAGTGACAAAGACTTTTTGTCCTTAACTGTACCTATTAAGTTTTAAATGAAAAAAAAAATATTGTGTGAACATACTCATACTTGTTAATTTTACAGGGTCTTATTGTGTAGTTTGCTGAAAGTATATTCGACATGATCACGGGCAGGCAATTTTTTATTGGATATATCTAAATAAATGCTAAATCTAAATCAAAGATATACTTTAGTTGTATTTTCCATATACTCTGTCTGCTACTCTTTAACAAAATATTTGGCTAGCCAAAAATTAAACTTTTTTTAAAATATTTTAAGACAGTAGTTAGTTTTTTAACTTTGTTGCAACTTATCATCTGTAAATGTTTACTATAGAGAAAACTTGTTACTATTTATAAAATTCATTTTAACTATAGCCTGCCATAAATGAATTACTGACACAGGTCTTGTCTATTATCTTTACCATATCACTTTACCTCGATATTGAAAGCACTTTGTTAGCTGTCGTCTACCAAGTGGCTATTACCTCCAAGTTTTTTATCAATTGACCATTTTAGTTCGCTCATGAATCTCTACGCTTTCTCATCTAAGTGTGATCTAAGTGTTTTCCTACACCAATTTATATTTATTTATTTGATAATTTAATACCAGCACCTTAGGTCGGCAACTATGTTTCGGATCTTAAATGGAACTTTCTATAGTACTTATTTGTGGGACTTTGTTGTGAAGAAAATCTTACCTACACATTTTATAATCTTTCAAAAAGAGGACCATAAATCTTTATTAACACACTTATCTTTAACATAAATCTTTATAAAGTGTTTAATAATAAACAAAATATAGTAAGCTCGTACTTTTGGCGATTCTTATATTAACTTCTCTTTGACGTAGGCGCGGGCGTTGCAGTGGCAGATTACAGGGGCTCAGATAACGTCGACTCGGAAATAAAAGCCGGGTAACTGCTAATTAGTGGACGGTGGCCGGTGGTAGGTGGTGGAAAACGTGGTAGTGGTGGTGTGGTGGATGCAAATTCGACCATTCGGTATAAATTAGCGAGCGCGCGAGTCTAATTCGTGCGCTGTTCTGCCTGTTTGCTACAATTAGGCTTTTGGATATCGAATTTTCGAATCTAGAATTTCAAAACTCGCCGCTCTTGAAATTATGCATTCGGTGAAACCCAAGTATTAGTAGTGTATGTATAATTTAGTCACACTCACACGATAAAACAAATGGATTTTAATCACGGTTTTTAAACGTTAATAGTGCAGTTTTCAGGTATTTCTGTAATAAAACGTCATGGATCGAATGCTAAGGTATAATTAGGAACTTACGTAGGTACTATTTCTTCCAAACAAAGGACTTTTAAACAAACTTGAAAATTTTAACTGTAAGTATAAGTTTAGTTATATTCCTATTATTTATACAAGGTGTAAGTAGACGGGTCACTGAAAACCCAACGTAACTGAACAATTTTCAGCGAATAAAACTTTCAGACAATGAAAAATAACATCGGCTCTCCATACAAACTGTCCAATCAAGTTTGTAACTTTGTAGGGTGAGCCTGATTTTTTTTTTCATTTCCCGAAAGTTCATTCCCTGAAAGTTGTTCAGTTACGATGACTATATATCTTTAAGCTTTCGGAAACCTGTCTTTTACAATCTTTGTAAAATAGCCGTGTATGTTTATACATCAATAACTACCTATGCGGGGTTTAGAGAAGCATCTTAAAAAACAAAAGGCCATGATCGGTTAACAAAATACTTTGTATTTCCATGTCAAAGGCCGAACCATAGACTAATTATCGGCGCGATATTATCGTAGTTTTACTTCGGAATACGGCAGCTGAACAAGTTTCAGTGAATGAAACTTTCAGGTAATGAAATAAATATTTAGCTTCTCCATTCAAACTGTCCATACAATCAAGTTTACAATTTTGTTTAGAGGTGCTGATTTAATTTTTTTTATATTTATGCATTGTAATTTGTTCAGTTTTGTTGACTGATTTTGCCATGGTTTTGGAAAGTTGTTTCCACCCTGAATAGGTGAAAAAAAAGTGCTTTGTGCAATAAAAGTTAAACCCTATTATTAATCAAAATTATTGTAAATTTGTGTCATAAGTATTTAATTTTATAGTGGTAATCTGTGACTTAAAAAATTACCTTAAACTAATCGCATGAAAGCAATCTATTTTCTCGCTACCTATATCAAATAAAAAATTGGATATAGGTAGTTGGCAACACCGAATAGGGCGGAAGTGTATAGGCGCAGGAAACGAACCCGTTAGCGAGCGAGATCCAAGATGGCGGCCAACGATTTATTCTCGCCAACCAGACCGGGCATTGCATTGACGCTTCATATGAGAGGAATTATTTTCTACTCGTATGTTGTGAGGATTTAGAAACAATTATTGAAGTCACCAAGAACCTAAGTATAATTCCGGCTAACAATAACATTTGGAAGTAGTTTCCTACAAGTTTCTTACAGTTGGGAACAAATTTACAACCTGTGCTTCTTTGTAAATTTCTATCAATTTAGACAACGTATAGACATAATCGATGGGTCCCGGCTCGAAACGTATATATTTTCACAGATTTTTTTATGCATAGTTGAGAAATTTTAATAATGCTTTCTCTCGCAAAGGGTTACCTCTAAGAACCGATGGCCGATGGGGAATAAAAGTTCCATCCAGGACCACTAGTACCACTGGATTTGTACCACTAGTGGTACGAATAGACATAGTTGTCCCACTAGTACCACAATATTGAGAGATATGTTTATCACTCCGACTAGAGTGGCGGCCACGAACAGGAAATGTGCAGGGTGGGCTGACGATCCAGTCAAAGTCACGGTAAGGAGCTGGATGCAGGCATCGTAGGACAGTCGTCGTGGATATCTTTGACAATGAAGTTTTAAATAGGTAGCGGATAATTTTTATATGACAGCTCGGGTCATGTAGAGGACATCATTTGCATATACAATACTCTTTGTGAATTTTCATTGGTTTTGCTCCCGGATCCCAGTGATTCTAATCATGATAATAAGCAACTTTTTCGAAGAAAGTTAATTTTTAATTGAAAATCTTCGACTTCCTTCCGATAATGGGCTGATCACGTAACTACTTTATAGTCGAAAAATTTTTTTCGAGAATTTGTTTTTCTTCGGGAAAGTGGCTTGTTTTCATGAGTATCATGCTGTCACATTTGACCGTTTTATGTACTTAGAACTCTTTCAAATTATTTGCTGTCGCTTTCTGAAAAGGGCACCGTGCCTTCTCCTCGCCTGTCACTTGCCTTTGGCGTATGTCTTATAATAGTTATTTGTTATGCAAGGCAGCAAAAGCGTTATTTGGCGTGAGTGCCTTGTATTGAAACCTGAGCAAGCGAAGGATTCTAGAATTCTGAGCCCTGAATCCTGAGCGTTGCGAAGGTTTCAAGGCACGAAACGCAAAATAACTTTGCTGCCGAGCGAAACACAAAATTTTTCACCTCACTAAAGCAAGGAAGCAGCCAGTACCGCAGCGTGGAGGTCTGCCATACTGCATCACGTTCGAATTTCAAAAACCTTTTGCCCGCTAGCGGCCAAAAATCGCTTTTGGCCGCAGAAAAACCTTTTGCCCGCTAGGGGCCAAATCTATTTTGTATTGCGTTGATTTAAAGTCAAAGGGCGAGTCCATTAATCTGGGCAAGAGAACAAAAAAAGGCGATCGAATTTTAAATTTACTTTTCATTATCAGCCAGTACCTTACCCACCAGGCATTCACTATTCATAATACTATTTGTTTCTTTCCTATAGCTGCATCCCTCTTTCTCATCTTGAAAACGATAGTGCGTGCCTGGTTTTACAAGCGGCCAGTAACGCAGCATACTATAAAATAATAAGTACATCGCGTTCGAATTTCAAAAACCTTTTGCCCGCTAGGGGCCAAAAATCGCTTTTGGCCGCAGAATTTAACCGACAAAACAAATGTTTCCGAGCTTTGGAGGTGAAAAGTATATTTCAGGCCTTAGACTGTTATTGTACCTAAATGATTAGCGAACTAACTTGAGTATTATATAGTTGCCAAAGTCGATGTTTAAGGTGACATTGGCACTTGGTCACAAAAAGTTTGTCAGTTCAGTCAACCTTTTTGTATATTTTGAGATTTGACCTTTACTCAGGTGACCTAAACGATCTCTTACAAACTTTCTTTAGTCTCGAGTATCTGAGTAAATTAAAACTACCCGCACCGGGTTCTAATTATACTTTGTAATAAGGATATTTTTCTTTAATAAAGTTTTACTGGTTTAGATGAATTCTTCTAAAAATTTACAGAGACGTGGTTGTTCTTTAGTTCAGTAGAATCCAGATAGTTGTTTTGTTTGTGGCTAGATAGTTGAAGAATGAAAAAAAAATAGATAGTGCTGAAAGAAAAAGATACTGCGACAGGATATATATCAAATTACCGGTCAGCATCTGTGTTCCCGAGTTTACAAAATGTATTGAAGAAGTGAATGAATAGGTTTCTTTTATCCATCGGGCTACATTGAGATCCAGAGCAAACCAATTCAATATAAAAAAACAAAATTGAAGGAGTTTGGCACTTACGCCACTCTATATGGAGGTTGAGGAAGTTGGTAAATGGAAAAGAAAGAAATTAATAGGCAGTGTGGCTAGTCGCTTATATTGTATCCTAATAGTTCCTTTGTAGCCTGAGTGGTGGCAGTTTAGAATAGTACCAACCCATCTCTAGTCATGTGTGTCGTAAGAAGGTCCTAAGAGAGTTTATACCAGAGGATGGGCAGATGCCAGCAGAGTCCTCCTGCGTATCATACCATCCTACTAATATTATAAACGCGAAAGTTTGTAAGTATGGATGGGCTATATTGAGATCCAGAGCAAACCAATTCAATATGAAAAACAAAACTTGAAGGAGTTTGGCTCTTACGCCACTCTATATGGAGGTTGAAGAAGTTGGTAAATGGAAAAGAAAGAAATTAATAGGCAGTGTGGCTAGTCACTTATATTGTATCCTAATAGTTCCTTTGTAACCTGAGTGGTGGCAGTTAAGAATAGTACCAACCCATCTCTAGTCGTGTGTGTCGTAAGAAGGGCCTAAGAGAGTTTAGACCAGAGGATGGGCAGAAGCCAACAGAGTCCTCCTGCGTATCATACCATCCTACTAATAATATAAACGCGAAAGTTTGTAAGTATGGATGGATGTTTGTTACTCTTTCACGTAAAAACTACTGAATGGATTTTAATGATACTTTACAATAATATAGCTTATACATCAGAATAACTTGAATTTTTTAAATTAATTTTAACCATTTGATTACCATTTGAATTTTTAATTAATCTTAACTATTCTTTTATTTTAAATTACACTGGTCAATACTCAATAGGTTGTTATTCTCTTTCTTTTATATTAGGGAGCAAAAATAAAAGGCTTTTTATTTATTTATTTATTTTATCAGAATAACACATGGGCTACAATCTATAAACTTGCGCCGACGAAATCGCGGGCACCAGCTAGTTTTACACACTACGGTCACCAAAGACCACGGTTCATGATGCAAGCTATCAAATGTGGTGAAATATTTTGTTTTATGTCACAGGTGGGCATACGAGCAGGTGGGCCACCTGGTGGTAAGTGGTCACCACCGCCCATGACACCCACTGTCTTATTAGTGAAATAATTTGACACTAAAAAGACAGCAAAGCGCGTTACCAACCCTGAGAACTAAGATGGTATGTCTCGTGTGCCGGTAATTTCACTGGCTCCCTTGCCCTCCGGAAATTCTGGAGGAGAAGAATTAAAGTTACAAACATAGCCCTGAGAATCGCTACACTAAAGTGGCAGTGGGCAGGGCACATCACAAGACGAACCGATGGCTGATGGGGCGTAAGGTTCTAGATTTATATCTGACAAAAAAATCTGGTCAAGGTCGCGGGAAGGACCGGTCGTCATGGAGATCTTTAGGGGATGCCTATGTCCAGCAGTGAACGTCTTTTGGCTGATATGATAATGTTGTGTTACCTTTATATAAGCCTTATTATTCCATATTATAAGGTCTAATCTTCAAATAAACCCTAAGTAGGAACGAAACTAAGTAAATTGAAACTACCCTCGCCACGTGCTGATAATAGTCTCCGCAATACAGCAAGTAGCTGTATAAATGTGTTTGTATATCTTCATTAACCTCTTCACCTCTAATAACCCTTGCGCAGGTGCTGGGAATCGCCAAGACTGGACTCTTTTGTCTTTATAGAGGTGTTTGAGAATACTGTGATTATAACGGGTGTAAGGGACAGCCTTCCGAATACTGAAAGGGCATAATCAGTCAACGTAACTGAACAACTTTCCGCGAATAAAACTTTCAGGAAATGAAAAAAAAATCGGCTTCTCCATACACAATTGCAAACTTTATTGGACAGTTTGTATGGAGAGGCCGATTTTTTTTTCATTTCCTGAAAGTTTTATTTGCGGAAAGTTGTCCAGTTACATTGACTGATCATGCCCTTTCAGTATTCGGAAGGCTGTATACTAGTTGAATGTTGGGCTTTAATATAGCTTTGCGTGTTACTGAAATTGCTCTAATAATATATACAGGGTGTAAGGGACGGTGTATCGAAAACTGAAAGGGCGTGCTTAGTCAATGAAACTGAACAACTTTCCCAAAAAAATTTTTTTGGGAAATGAAAACAAATTTGGCCTCTCCATACAAACTCTTCGATCGGAGTGAGCAATTTGTATGAAGGGGTAATTTTTTTTTTCATTTCCAAGAAACGTTTCTTTGGAAATGTTGTTCAGTTTCGTTGACTGAACACGACCTTTCAGTTTTCGATACACCGTCCTTTTCATCATGATTAATCTGTAAAAGGAAAGGCTTCCACTTGCAAGAACAAAATACTAAGGTAAATAGGCGGTCAAACGGCAATAAGATTGCTAGTCTTAGTACATTCTTGACTCATTTAACTGTGTACCTATTACTTGAACATAATGCAGCAGCTTTAATTGCGCTGCAAGTGTCAAGCTTATTCCGCTCGTGGCTGTATAGAGACTTTCAAGCAGCTGCACACATGTTTTCTGATCAAAAACTCTACCAAAATTGTTGTCATTTTCTTTACCAACAAAACAGGAGTTGGACAACAAAGTGATCCAACAAGGGTTTCGTCTTTTTTCATTTTGAGGTACGGAACCCTAAAACCATAAAATCCTTCATCACAGTTATACAGCAAGTAGCTGAATAAATCCATTTTGTATGTCTTTTTAACCTCTTCACCTCGCCTGCGCGGGTGTTTGGAATTACCGAGATTATGAAGTTATTGTCTAACGGAGTCCGTGCCTTAAGTACAAGCTGTTATAATAAGTATGTGTTTGTTTCTTTAATCCTACTAATATTATAAACACGAAAGTTTGTTAGTATGGATGTTTGTTACTCTTTCACGTAAAAATGACTGAATGGATTTTAATGAAACTTTACAATAATATAGCTTATACATCAGAATACTCGTAACACATAGGCTACAATTTATAAACCTGCGCAGGCGAAGTCACGGGTACCAGATAGTTTAAAATAAAATTACGATTATTGCCATAGGATGACGTAATTAAGCTTGATTGTATTCATAACTCGACTGTCCAAATTGAAACGTACTTCTTTTGTGTAACGGTTAGCTTTCTGAAAATTTAAAAAGCATGAACAGTCAACTAAACTGAACAACTTTCAATGAATAAAACTATTATGATATATAAAAAACCGGCCAAGAATGATATACTAAAAGCTTTTGCTCTTTGACTTTAAATTCTCCGCGACTATCCAACTTGACCCCTCTTTTATAGAAAAGTTCCTGAAACGGGAGCTCACTTTAATTGGTTACTATAAGTTGTGAGAAGAATTTTAATATTTAATGATTTTAGACTTTTTCCTCTATTTGTACAGTAAGACCTAGCTTTTGCCAAATTTCATAATTTCAAGTTAACGGGAAGTACCCTCTAGGTTTTGCTTTAGTGCATAAATGTATGGATATGAGGACATAATTTTTTTATTGCGTCTTTGTTAAACAATTAAATTTCAGATCTTGTGTAGTTTATGGACTTTAATATTCGTTATCAATTTCAACCAAATACCTCTACCCGCTCGGGAGAAAAAGGGTCTTGACAGACAGACAGACAGACAGACGGACAACCAAGTGATCCTTTAAGAGTTCCGTTTTTTATTTTGAGGTACGGAACCCTAAATAAAAAAAAACGGCCAAGTGCGAGTCGGACTCGCGCCATAAGGGTTCCGTACCTATCTACCAGATGATATACTAAAAGCTTTTGCTCTTAGATTTTAAAAACTCCGCGACCATCCAACTTGACCCCTCTTTTATAGAAAAGTTCTTGAAACGGGAGCTCAACTTAATTGGTTACCTTTATATGTGAGAAAAATTGAAATATTTAATGATTTTAGACTTTTCCCTTTATTTGTACTGTAAGACCTAGCTTCTTGCCAAATTTAATAATGTTAGGTCAACGGGAAGTACCCTGTAGGTTTTGCTTTTTTGCATAAATTTATGGAGATGAGGACATTAAAAGCCATATCTTTAAACTGCGTCGTTGCAAAAATTTAAATTTTCAGATCTTGTGTGGTTTATGGACCTTAATATTCGTTATCAATTTCAACCTGATACCTCTTCTCGTTCGTGAGAAAAAGGGTCTTGGCAGACAGACAGACAGACTGACAGACACAGACAGACAACAAAGTGATCCTTTAAGGGTTCCGTTTTTTATTTTGAGGTACGGAACCCTAAAAATGGGCCTCTCCTTACATTAGTAAGTTAAACCAATTATATCGGGATGCTGATTTCTTCTTTCATTTCATGAATGTTTTATTCACTGAAAGTTGTTCAGTTTTTTTATCTGATGATGGCTTTTCAGTTCTTTAGAAGCTGTCCCTAACACCCTCTTTATGACAACATCTATCTACAGTTTGAACTTTTATTGGTTTTGCTCCCGAAGCCCAGTGATTCTATTCATGATAACAAGCAAGTTTCCCGAGGGAAAAAATATTGACTCGAAAAAAATATTTCACCTTACTATACAAAATGAGTCGATCACGTGACCACTTGACTGTGGAGAGTCGAAAAAATGTATCGAGTAATTGTTTTATTTATAAAATGAGTAGTAGAATCACTGGGTTTTTGGAGAAAAACCAAAAAAACACGATTAATAAGATTTTTGAATTAGAATTATAGTAAATTTTGATAGAAGGAGAAGCTTCAAACCGATTATATAGGCCAGCAATATTTTTTTTTTCATTGATTCAATGTAAAGAGAGCTCTGAGAGAGAGAGAGAAAGAGCCCTCTCATGGGAAAGAAGAATATCTAACTATCATAAAGCTGCTCGTATAAAAATGCGGAAACATTTTGAAACGGTTGGATTCGCTGAACAATAAATAGGCACAGAATAAAGAAATTCTGCTAACAGTACAGAATGGACTGGACAGGACACTCCCCACTCCCGTCATTTTCGATAACTCTCCTTTCCCACGCTAGTATACACTAATATCATAATTGACAGGCAATAATTTTGTGTGGTTTCTATAAACAGTCTAAAGTGCACTGTAGCTAATAATACTTCAAGGGTTTTGTTTTAAAATATTATTGTTTTAATTCTGACCGATTGCATTCTTTTATTGAACGATAATAAGTTAATACTGATAATGAAAACTTTTGAAACGCGGGCAATTTTTTTTATTTATTTGTATACTTTCTTGTTTCAGGGTGTGCATTCCTCACCTACTTCAATCCGGAGAGTGCATCAAGTGCACAATCAGCGCTTCATGAAAAACGGACACTACCTGGGGTAAGTTCTAAATATTAAAGTTATCATGAAAATCAAAAGTTATTCAAGAAAATGTTTTTTGATTACGATGATACTATTTGTTCGCTTCAATTTTCAAGTTTAAACCATTATTATATTTAGTTCATACGGAATCGTAAGTTGATAAAATTTCGAAAAACAATAAACTGCACCAAATTCGCTTTTGGCTCTCGCCGGCTACTGCCACAGCAAGCTTGCTTCACTCGCTCGGCTCGTGCGTTTGGTCGAAAGAGAACCTAACACAACCTAACCGATACCATTCAAGATCAGTTCGATTGTATTTGCCTTACCTCACGGACCTACGAATTTCCTACAAGTTTACTATTTTTCGAATCAACCTACGACTCTTATTATTTTCCGGTGACATTTACAAACGTTACCTGCCTATTATGAGGAAATAAAAATATTAAAAATTTTCTGATATCCACGACATGAGAAACGGCTACTAGATACACAACTTAATTCGTCTTATCGTCTATCGTTGTCAACGTCAAATCTATCTTCAGGGATAGATTGTTAAGGTCAAAAGCAACACAGTTTTAAAACGTAACAATAAACAATAAAAATAATTGATAACAATATCTGCCATTATTTTTATTATTGGCTATGGAAAGGGCTATGCTCGGAGTCTCTCTGCGCGAGCGAATCAGAAATGAGGAGACCCGCAGAAGAACTAAAGTAACTGACATAGCCCTGAGAATCGCTAAACTGAAGTTGCAGTGGGCAGGGCACATCGCAAGAAGAACCGATGGCCGATGGGGCGTGAAGGTTCTAGAGTGGCGACCACGTACCGGAAGACGAAGCGTTGGCAGGCCCCCCCACAAGGTGGACCGACGCACTGGTCAAGGTCGCGAGAAGCCGCTGGATGCGAGCAGCGCAGGACCGGTCTTCATGGAGATCTTTAGGGGAGGCCTATGTCCAGCAGTGGACGTCTTTCGTCTGATATGATAATGATGATGATGATCTGCCATTTGCTACTCTTGGGGTGATGGATAGGACCACTGCAGCATTCTATGAGAAGTTAAACAATAGGGAAAACCGTATGTAGAGGAAAGTTCATTTCACATCTTAAAATTGCATTTGTGGCACGCATGCAATGAATCTGAAACAAAACGTCAAAGTAAAACTTCTGTGGATTAACATTTTTTATTCTGTGGTAACGCGGGTTCGTACTCAGGCAGGGTCCAATTTGGTACCACCTCTTGATAAGGGTGCGTGCACCCACGTACCGTAATTGTAGCTTAGTTCCTGTGTTCATTCGAGTCAAAACCATGGCAAGGTTAGAACGAGGGTACGGAAAGGTAACTTTGTAAGGTGATATTTTAAGACGAAACTGAAATGTGAGTTTAAAAGTTTGGTTGGGTGGGTGCTACATAGTTTGAGAGGGTTAAAATGTTGAGTACGAGGTTTCGTTACAATTTTTTTTTTCAGAGCAAGAATTTATGTTTGTTTCTCAGACCTTATTAAATTGATATAGAACATCTCAAGTTGGCATTTTGTGTATGTGATTTTATGCCTCTAAATGATAGGTACACATTGTGACCCCGTTTTGTTGACCCAAATAAGCAATTAAAATAAACTAAACAACTTCTTAAAGAAATATAAATAAGTTTTGGCACCTCAAATTGACGGCTCAAGGTTTCTATGTGTAGAAAAACCTATAACGTATCTTGATTTTCGATTTCAGTTTCTATATGTTGTTAAAAATTACCTTGTATTAACAAAAGTTAGTACATTTTTTTAAACTGAAGCATAGCACCATCATCAAATCCTGGACACTACATACGAGCCCGAATTTGATATTGAAAGCGCGCGTAGGCCTGTACATTCAGTACAACTGATCCGCAGGAGCACCACGCGAATTGTGTGGGCGGGTGCGCGCGGTGGTGCAGGGGTATATTGCAAGGGGGACGGAGAGTGTCCGGTATGTTATATATGATAGTACCTACTATAACTTTATTCTGTGAAATAAAGCAATGAAAACGCAATTGCTTTGCTGCAAAAATATGCAAGGTTACGTTAGGTTCCTCACCAGGCTGACTTTGTCAGGCCTGGGACACTCCGCACTCTAGGCATGCAACACGGCGCTAGAAGTCGACTGGGTGAGGTAGTCGATTTTACTTTTCTTTATGTCATTTAAGCTTATTGCGGCAAAATAGGTAAGTAAGTATTTGCATGTTTGATTGAACACTATAACACACCTACTTGCATCTCGTTCAGTATCTTATAAAGTGACAAAATCATCGCCTTAGCCCACCTGTCCACGATCTCCCGCGATTTAAAAACGTGTCCTAAGCGGTTCACTTCAAGTATCGACTTTATGCTTAGACCGTAAGGTTGAAATTTGTCGGCACCCCGCCTGGGAGTGTCGGATCTGTAAACGTTAGTTTACTATTATTTAATCTGTGACTTTGTTCAATATGTCCAAAAATGGAACTTAGCCACCCAACCCTAAATTACCGTCCTTATAATCCCTTACAAAAATTTAAGTGCCGCAGTAAAATTAGCAACTACTTTATATTCTTTGCCCGTACAATTTCCCAGCAAAAGTAATTTCATTTGAGGCATAATTTCAACGTAATGTCTATATTGCTATAAACGTTCTCACTCGTTTGAAGTCTTCTTTATTCACTCGTTTAAATTCTCGTTTATTCATTCGTTTAAAGTCTTGTTTTTTCACTCTTTTAAAGTCTTGTTAATTCACTCGTTTAAAGTTTTGTTTATTCATATACCCAAGCCCTTTTTGCGCACTTATACAGGTAGTTGCTCCACCCGTGAAACTGAACAACTTTCCCTAAGAAAAATAGGTCGAAACACTAAAAATAATTTTAACGTCCCATAGAACCTATTCCACCATCCTCTCCACGAGCTTATTCCACCATCTCCCTTCTACCATCGGGAGTCCAGACGCACCGCAGGATATCACCCATACTTGGTTGATATTCCGCACTTTCGCACAAAGCGCTTTGAAACATCTTTTATAATGCGCACGGCGAAAGAGTGGAATTCTCTGCCTGCGTGTGTGTTCCCGAGTTCATATAACCCGAATCTATTCAAGTGGCGAGTGAATAGGCTTCTTCTGGGCAAGCTCGTTCCATCGTCAACCGCATCTCTGTCTTAGATCGAGGGCAAGAGTAAGCCCATTGACGACAAAACAAAAAGAAACTGGAAAACGAACAGTTTAATGGGTAGAACAAAAAACGAAAGGTTAGCAGGTATGCATATAACAGCTTAAATAATAATCATCACCTCAACAGCTGCCAATTTTATCAGTTTTGGATAAGACTAAGTTAAATACAGCAGAACACAGAGATTAAATTTCGTTTTACTGTAAACTAAAATTAAATGATGGACCTTTATCTCTTTCTAGCTAAAAACATCCAAGAAATTGGTAAAACAAAAAAAGAGATATAAGTCTAGAAACGTTTTTTTAAGTTGCGCACACTAACAGCATAGCAACTTCTCATGATAACAAGCAACTTTGCCAAACAAAAAAAGTTAACAAAAAGAATATATTTCTACTCCACAGTAATGTGGTCATGTGACTCACTCATTTTGTATAAGAAGGCGTAAATTTTTTCTTAGTAAAAATGTTTTTACTTCGGGAAAGTTGCTTGTTTTCATAAGCAGAATCACTGTACATAGAGAGCTAAACCAATGAAAATTCACATTGTTCAGTCTTTACAATAAAAAGTTTTGTTCTATCATGTCTCCCGCTTGCCTCTTAGAAGGACACACCAACGAAACTGTCTTCTTGTGGTAGACTGATTCCTCTACCTATGCTCTAAACTGTAAGTATGCGTGCGTAAGGTTTAAGCTCATAGTGAGAGTGAAAGAGAGAGCATAAGCGCACCCCAAGGCATACATTCCGATTTACCGCACAATGAGTTTCAAGTCACTGGCATAATGTATATATGTCGCAATATATTACATAGTTAGGGACTTGGCAAAATTCCTATGTGATTTGATTAAATCCCGAGATTTGATCAAGTCCCTAATTTTGTCATAAGCCTGAAGTCTCTAGACCAAAACCTGAACTCTTTAGGTTGGGTTAGGTTTGGTTAGGTTCGGTTATGTTTATTTATATTATGTTAGAGTCAGGAATTTGACTAAGTTCCTACTTTTATCATATCTCTGCGACATAAATTCCATAATAGCAGTTTTTTGCTACAATTAAATAAATTGCAAAGCAAATGCGAAATAAGTCATTCTTATACTTCTACATTTTTCATTGTGTTTTCCACCTTAGATCGGCTTTTGTTTGGCAAATTCTTAAGTAGTCCCTCAAGAGACTGAATTTGTTCGAAGTTTTCCTCCAAGTTGTTGTATGGACTGTCTTATCTACATTTTGTGAAAACTTTTTGTCTGTGATGTTTGCGCAACTTACAAGGGTTGTAAATAGGTTTGCATGGCTCCGTTTTAGGGTTCCGTACCTAAAGGCTGCCAACAGGAACCCAATACTAAGCCTTCGTTGTCCGTCTGTCTATCGGACCTTCACAGGGCGGAAAATTTTGAAGCGTAATTGACAGGTTAAATAAGTCTATTGTATGTCCTTTTTAGTACATTAAAATGGCACCTTTTCAAAAATGAACTAAGAGACTTCTTCTTAAGCAAATTAAAATTTTCACTTTACTAAAAGACATATGACGTAACATAATTATAAAAAAAATAAGGTACACTGTGCGGTGGTACGAAATCCTCAGTGCGTAAATACGACTTCACTTTCATATTTGATTCGGAAATCGAAAAGAGTATCAAAACAAAAATTATAGTGATTTTCCGTTTTTGTCCACGACGCTACTCAAAATAAACGGAACTAATTACTTAGATCGTTTTAATAAGTTCCTCTAAAGTCTACGTTTGCTCTGAAGAACGTTTTTTGTTTCTTCCTTCCCTATAACTCCTGACAGTAATTTTGGAATTGAGACTAATTTATCACTACGAACTACTGACTCGTTTGCGGTAGGGCTACAGAAAACTGAAAGATGATTTTTTTTCTTAAAGGGTCATATCGCGAGTTACTAGATAACTACTCAATAGTAAACGTGTCTCGCGTGTTGCAAATGAGTTTCTGACTGGATTCTTCATGGACCGATTACCAGCGAAACATAGTATTTTGACGTAGGAGCAAATTAAGAACTTGTTTTTTTAGTTACTACGACGTAAACAATGCGAAAAAAAAAATTATATGCGCTCATACAAAGGTACATATTTTAACAATTTTTGATCCCGACCCTAATCTTTCTATAAAGTCATACTCGCGAGTTGAGAGCGTGCGTTCTGAATATAAATTGTGTCATTTCGACGAACCCTAATGGAAATACAGATTAAATAATTCACGTGCAAGAAATTTTGAGCCCATAACCGTATTTCATAAATAATAAGGCCCGGCACATTTGGTGTGAGAGAACGACTAAGAGTCGTTTTGGTAAAAGGGTACTGGCATTGAGGTTTTTTATTTGTGCAGTGAAATATATCTCAAGTAGTGTAGGTGAATTTATTTACAAAATTTTATTTGATAGAAGACTAATATTATGTTTAATATTCGTAGATAATTAGCTTCGAATTAGGAAGCACCTTATTTATAATTATAAGTAAAAGTGAGAATTTGTACAGAAAAGATGAGGCTAAAAAATATAAAGTGCACTAAGAATAAGCTACACTGAAACATCATCATAACATCATCCATGAAATATCATAACATCATCCATAAACATCATCCACTACAGGACATGGAGCTCCCTCCACAATTGGAGGAAAAATGTGGAGGGGAAGTACCATAGTCAACTCGCTTGTCAGCGTTACGGCTGGCACCATGGACCGCGTTTGTAGGTGACCGTAGTAAGTAAGATGGTATGATACACAGGAGGATGCTGGTGCCCATCCTCCAGTTTATAACCTTTAATCTCCTCTTACAACACCCACGGGTATGTATGGGATGGTACTATTCTTTGCCGGCACCAAACGGGACCATCGAAACATACTTGAAGTAAATTTGAACTTTCAACATTTTTACCCAATTTAATATCATTAGATCAAACTTTAGTTTCAAATCTCAAAACTAAAGGCACAAGTGAGGTATCATCAATCTTTCCTACTCATCCAAACAAAAATCACGTAACACGATAAAATCGTCCACATACACGAACAAGTAGCATTACAACCATCTGAAGCTCGCCCTACGAACCTCGCTGTGTCAGATAAGGGCGCTTGATAAGAACTCTATTAAAGCTCTTCTAATTAAACCAACTGTACATATCGTCTGCATTCTACCTGTACATATAAGTTCATGCAAATGATAGGATTTGGTTGCAGTTAGGCAACAAATGCTACCTATATCAGAAATTTTATAATCAAAAGTTTTTGCTTGTGATAACGAAACGGTAAATTAGCGTTGGCAGGCCCCCCACAAGGTGGACCAACGATCTGGTCAAGGTCGCGGGAAGCCGCTGGATGCGAGCAGCGCAGGACCGGTCGTCATGGAGATCTTTAGGGGAGGCCTATGTCCAGCAGTGGACGTCTTTCGGCTGACATGATGATATATATTCTTTATTGCGCACAAATAACATAAAGTTGTCAAATGAAAATTGTTCACAAAGGCGAGCTTATCTCTTTTAGAGATCTCTTCCAGCCAACCTATCAGGTGTGGAAGAATGTCGTTAAAACGGGCACAAGGATGTGCGTTAATAATCGTGATAAGAAATTTTAAATTCAAATAAAAGTTTAAAATACAGTAAAATAAAAAAAATAAAAAATAGGGATAAACCTACTTAAACTACACACGAATATACTTATACCTAATCACATTATATTAAGGTATATATAAAAATTGATAAACTTACTTAAAAATACATAAAAATAATACATAGACATAATACATAAACTAAATACATTACTCAAAATGATTGCGATAAGTAGTGCTCTCTTAATCGCATCTTAAACGATGTTATTGATGGACTGCTTTGTATAGCCTTTGGAAGTTTGTTCCATAGTCGCACAGCATGGGAAGAAAAGGAGTTAAAAAAGAATTTGGTGTTCGCTCTAGGACACTCCAACATCGTAGTGATGCAGTCGCGCCTGGAGCGGGGATCAGGAGGTAAAAGTTGGAAGCGGGAGCGAAGATAGTCAGGAGTGGCAGGGTCATTCAGGATCTTATACAGGACAGAAAGGATGTGCACATTACGACGAAGTCGGATAGGTAGCCACTTTAATTGAGCGCGAAATTCGGATACATGATCATATTTGCGAAGACCAAAGATGAAACGAATAGCCAGGTTTTGTAGGCGCTCAAGTTTGTTCAGCAATTCTTCAGTCACATCAAGGTAGCACACATCAGCGTAGTCGAGTATGGGAAGGAGTAGAGCTTGTGCAAGCAAGATTTTAGTTTGAAAGGGAAGGAAGTACTGGAGTCGCTTAAGGGAATGAAAAGAGTAGTGCATGCGCCTACTCACCTCACTAACCTGCGCTGACCATGATAGGTCACGGTCTATGATAATCCCTAGGTTTTTTGCTTTGTCAGTGTAGGGTATACAGACTCCGTCGTATAACACTTTTGGCAACACTAAATCCCCCAACCTACCCCTTAGTCTACTGCTACCAACTATCATGGCCTGGGACTTGGTTGGGTTTACTAGAAGCCCGAAATCCTCAGCCCACTGCTGAACAGCAGCAAGATCGGAGTTTACTGCACTCACAGCCTCGGTGACTTCAGAAGGAGAGAAATGTCTATAAATTTGCAAGTCATCTGCATACAGGTGGTAGGGAGAAGAAATAACACGCGAAATATTGCTTATAAAAATTGAAAATAATAAAGGAGAAAGTACACCGCCTTGTGGTACGCCAGTGGTAAGGTCCAACCAGTTCGAAGACAAGTCATCGGTCTTAACACTCTGCTGGCGTCCAAGAAGATAAGAACGGAACCACTCGATCACTGGAGAAGCAACGTTAAGAGAGCGGAGGGAGCCAAGGAGTATATCAAAATCAACAGAGTTAAATGCGTTGCTGAAGTCCAGAAGAGTTACAATAGTAAGCTTAGTATTGTCCATAGCATAACGGATATCTTCTGTGACATTCAGCAACGCACTAACCGTGCTGTGGGAAGGGCGGAATCCGGACTGGAAGGGACAGAGGAGATTATTGGATATGAGATAGGAGTAAAGTTGCTTGTGGACGACACTTTCGAGAACTTTCGAAAGTACCGGTAGGATAGAGATAGGACGATATTGAGAAAGGGTAGTTGGGGTAGAAACTTTAGGCAGTGGGATAACAAAAGCCTTTTTCCAAGTGGATGGGAAGACATGATGATGATGATGATGAAATTAAATGTTAACTATTTTAGCAAAGTAAAATATTTACTCAGTTGAAAAAGCAAGTAGATACCTAGTATTATATATGGTATTGGTATTCTATATGCAATAATTATTTAAGTTAATTATTCTGACAAATGTTAAAAATTTTAACGGCAGAACCCTTACTGTGCTAAACTTTGCTTGACCGATTTTTCTTCTTTTTCATTATTAAGGCGTGAGGCAGACACATTAGTCCACTTCACTGGTTATTTTGCTTGGTAGAAAAAGTTTGTACTTAGTGGAGCGTGATAAAACCGCAGTGCTATTTATAACTTCTAAAACCATAGTTAGCGAAGATAAGCTCACTTTATAACATTAGAAAAAAATTGATTTATAAAAGTTTATTCCATGTCATACGGTGTTACATATTTATTTATCCAAACATGAACATACGCAGAGGGTATTGGCAACATTTGTCGAAACTAGGTATGAGCTTCCTGACTGACTGATTCATCAACGCTGAGCCGTAACCACTATATCTACACATTTAAAATATTGTTTCACGTCAAAACCACCTTCTATGAAAGAATTTTTCGAAATTCATCCCCCATATGAAAATCCTACAGTTTTGACTTAAGACAAATAAAAATTTGGATTTGAGGTAATAAAAAGAAAATAAAAAACACAATCTCCAGCATTTTTGAGAAATAATTCCAAAGGAGGTGAAAATGAGGGACGACAGTTTCTATGAAAATCCTACAGTTTTGACATGAAATGCATAAAAGTTTGGATTTAAGTTATTGAAAAGAAAGAAGAATGTTTTTTGCATTTTCTTTAAACTATCCCCCAAGGGATGAAGTTTTGAATGAAAATCCTTCAATTTTGAGATGTGAGATGCATAAAAATTTGGATTTAAGCTATTAAGCTCGGTCGCCCAGGTACTGGTAAGTAATGTAGTGATTAGAATGAAATCAGTATGAGAGCAGGATGGAGATATTGGAGCGACAGAGACACAAACGGCTTTGTCCTGCTCTAGTACAGTCAACCGCACGTCGGTAGAAACTTTTTCAACTTTATTGCCATGCCATAAGGTCCAAAAGCGTTTCTACCGACGTGCTGTTGAGTGTACATAGCTCTGTCCTGCTGTCATTCTAGGATTTGTGAGGTCGGTCATCGATCTTGCAACCTACACTATATTATGTTGATACTAATCAAGCACCGAGACGTGGCCGCTCACGATGGGCCTTATCAGGAAGCTCAAAGTCACCAAAGGGCTATGGAAAGGGCTATGCTCGAAGTCTCTCTGCGCGATCGAATCAGAAATGAGGAGATCCGCAGAAGAACTAAAGTAACTGACATAGCCCTGAGAATCGCTAAACTAAAGTGGCAGTGGGCAGGGCACATCGCAAGAAGAACCGATGGCCGATGAGGCGTAAGGGTTCTAGAGTGGCGACCACGTACCAAAAGACGAAGCGTTGGCAGGCCCCCCACAAGGTGGACCGACGATCTGGTTAAAGTCGCGGGAAGCCGCTGGATGCGAGCAGCGCAGGACCGGTCGTCATGGAGATCTTTAGGGGAGGCATATGTCCAGCAGTGGACGTCTTTCGGCTGATATGATGATGATGATACAAGCTACATTCTATCGATTGTAGCTTGAAATTCTCGTGGATAAATTCGCTATTTATATTTCGCGTAACTCTAAACCCCTCACCAATATATCTACAAGCAGCGTATAAACCTACAAGTTTTATTTGTATTCCATTTTATCAGTATTTCTCATGCAAAACCGCCAGCAAAACTAACCCGGATAATATTTTCATAGCGAAATTTGGCTGCAATATTTCCCAAGGCTATCTCTAAGGGATTGCTTCGTGAACGGTAACGCGCGTACATACGTTACGTAGCTACGTGATCTTTTGAAAAATCATAACAAAAATATAGGTACGTGTTCGGTGTAGTAAGTGGGTTTTCGCCTGTGTTTTTGCCTCACCTGTTATGTATTAGAATTCTATAGGGAAGCTTTCGCGTTTTTCTTTAAGCTGGGATTGCAAGATGGTTGCAATACAAGTTAAGAAAACACATTTTAGAACTATCTATCTTTTAAGGGTTACTAACCTAGTATTGGGTCTGGTTTACCTTCTGGGTTGCCGAGGTCAGATGGCAGTTGCTCTATGTAAAAACCAATGTTCTCGTCAAATCCACTTGGTTAGGTAGCCTACTATAAGAAGCAATAAGCCTGCGGTATATCCCGAACACTTCATAGAATGATCGCGAAACCCCTTGTCAAAATTTGAAATTGACAAATGCGTACGCACGTGCGTACGCAGGTACAACTAGACCCGGCAAAGTACCCGGGAACCGCGCGGGCGCGGGGTGCGGGAGGGTGAAGGGGTGGATTCCAAGAGGGGCGGAGAGTGTTCATTCTGTGTGTAGTACTATAATATTACTTTATTCTATCTCGTTTATTTCAATTCTAATTCTTTCATGATTTCTACGAAATAACTTTGGAATAACAGAAATAGTGATATCTATCTGAAATGAGAGCCTTAAACCTCAAAAAACTTCCTCTGAATCATTATCCCCAAAAGACGTACAGAAAAGCCTACAACAAACAAATAAACCAACACTTTAAACAACAAAAAAATCCCCTAAATTCCCAAAACAGAACAGCACATTAACCAAATTGAGTAAAGTTGTAACAAAAGCACTTTTTACAGAAACATTCCCGATTACGAGAACAACAGGAATAAAAATAAAAAAAACGTAATTCAATTTACGAACGAAATTCCCAAGTCCCAAACACGTGATATATCATTTAATCGCGAGCCTAAGCTAAGTTAAAGTATCTATAAAAATAAAACAACAGCTAAGGGGTACATTTTGAATTGCTGTAAAGGTTCTACACATTTTTTTATACATGCATAAAAAATAAACGTTAATTTTTGGATAATTACTTGATTTATTTTGCTAATAGTCTTCTACCGTTTTTCGTCTTTTGTGTCGGTCTTGATTTGATAGGACTTGATTTCATCATAACATCCAAGGAGTTAACTATACTAACTCCTTGATAACATCCCATAATACGTCCACTAGAGGACACGAAGGTCACTCCAGAAGTCCATCTCTTGCTGGAATAATGTGAAGCGGAAGTACCTAAGCCACCTTGTTAGCGTCCCGGCTGGCACCATGGACCGCGGTTGTTGGTGGATTTGATTTATGTATCACAAAATTACATACATTATGTCAAGTATGATAATTCACAATATGGTCGTCAAAATTATCGTCTTGTGGTTCCCAAATGTTTTTTGATATATTATTAATATATGTCGTGATTAGACATTGGGCGATAGTCCTAGATAGCTGTAAAGGATGGTTGTAAAGGCTTACTCTTCGATCACAATCCCTCTTAGCCAACTCATCTGACTGTAGTCAGACTTGCGTATTTCTTCTGATGGCTCATATCAGACACACAGTTTGATCTAATGTCTAGCACAAATCAGTATCCAAGTAACTTGCTCGGCTGCCGCACGTAGACTGATCCAAAAATGGAAGCAGGGGCGGGGCGCGCTGCGGGGGCGCGCACTCCCAGTCACACCACTCAGAAGTCAGTCGCTATTCAAATAATTGCTCGTCATTACAAGAACCGTACTCATGACCCGGAAGTATACACGACATATAAATTTAATAGATAAATTGTTATACAATGTGAATTGTATTGGTTTCGCTCCTGAAGCCCAGTGATTCTACTAATGAAAACAAGCAACTTTACCGAAGAAAAAAAATGTTTTACTCGAAAAAAATCTTTCGCGTTCCCATACAAAATGACTTGATCACGTGACGTGATTTTCGGGTGAAAATTTTTTTTTCGCGAAAGTCGCTTATTTTCTTGAGTAGGATCACTGGGCTTCGGGAGCAAAACCAATGAAAAATTAAAAATATGTCTAGTTGAGCGAAGCGAGAGTCCGAATTATTTTAGTAGAACATTCTAACCATATCGTTGCCTTGCTTAATGTATGTTAACTAAATCCTGGTGGTATAACTCGACTTTGTAACTATACTTACTACATTTAAAGGCTCGTGGCTTTATGTCATTTTATTTTTCTTTCAATCACAAAAGTCCCGGGGGTCTAGGCAACGTGTCATTTTACGAAATTGGAAGTCATGAAATGTATGGGATGACATTTGACATATTAATGTCATTCCATACATTTTATGACCTTCGTTGTCGTCATCTCAAAATTTTATGGCACGTTTTCTAGACCCTGGACAGTGACAAAATTGAAGACTGCCAGTTGTATTATAACAAAAAAAAAATCTTCAATTCTTCGAAATGCACATTTAAGTATTGTTTCCTGCAACTTAAACTTTTCAAAGATTAAGTCCGTTTTACCCTTACTTTTTCAAAGATTTACTCTGGCCTACTATATTATAACTTTTCCAATTATTGACAACCGTTATATCTAACTAGCTATGCTCAGGACAAGAAAAAACTATACTAAACTATACATTGCAACTACAAAATATTTACGTTTTACGTATTTGCTATTTTGGCATTACCTGAGCTTTAAACATTTATATTACGTGCTTATTTTTACTTACCAGCCAAATGAGCTCGTTTCTTCGGACTTATTGCTTCCCTTCTAATACTTAAAAGTGCAACTGTAGCCATCAAATGGAATTGCGACTGCGGCAACTTTATTTGAACTTTTACGAGCGGAACCCTAAAAATAAAACAGCCAGTAACCACGCACACTTGGCACGGAAACGCTGGAATTGAAAAATGTAAATGATAAGTAAGTGGGGTTTATTTGAGTGTTGGCAACACTGGAATTGGTCCAGTTCAGGCAACAGGTCATATATATCTATATATATAAAAAAACCTCATTTAGGATAAGAATTGCACAAAAAAAATATCATAAGATTTGCTCTAAGCTAGTCGAGTTATAACAGGAAAAAAAGAATACTATGCAAGCTGTTTAGAAATTCTTATTATTTCCCAGTCATCATCATCATTACCATACCGTGTGGGTTACAAACAAGGTCGATGACCAACCTCACTAACCCTGGTGTCAGAGTCGTTGAGCCACCAAAGGACTATGACATGGCTCATTAACGAATACGTCATTAGACGGTAGTCGAGACCAACGGCTTAACGTGCCTTCCGAAGCACGGAATAATCTAACTTTTTGGACAATCGAGTGATTCCTCCTGCAATGTCCTGACCAACCTAGGGAGGTCGCACAAAGGGATTTTTGTTTGACAGTGTCCACCGAGAATCGAACCCAGAACTTCCGGATCGAGAGCCGAGCCCTTTAACCACTGGACCACGCAGACTGTTATTTCGATTCTCTAAAACAAAAATAATTGTTGTTAAGCATTGTAACTGGAACGCTTGGAACGCTTGGAAGAGCTACTGGTCTTTGAAACCATTCTTAAAAGGGGATCTTCCCCTCTCACTTAAACGTAAACTTGTCGACATGTGTATACTGCCCGTCCTAACCTATGGTGCACAAACCTGGTCCCTTACGGAGATTCAAAAGTCCAAACTCAAGGTTTGTCAAAGAGCAATGGAACGCAGCATTCTAGGTATTAAACGGATTGACCGAGTGCGGAATACTACGCTGCGTTCCAAGACAGGAATAGCTGACGTGGGTCGAAAAACAGCCAGACTTAAGTGGGACTGGGCTGGACATATCAGCCGAATGCATCCGCGACGGTGGGCGAGAGTTGTCACCCAATGGATGCCGCAGAATGGCCAACGCCGCAGGGGTAGACCACGAAAAAGGTGGCGTGACGATTAAGACTCGTACCGTCGCGATTGACCTGAATTCGCTATGGACCGCGACAGTTGGAGGACCGAAGGGGAGGGCTTTGCCCAGCAGTGGGACAGTATAGGCTAGCGAAAAAAAAAAAGCATTGTAGAGTAAGGTTTATTCGATAGCGCTTGGTATTCATTGGATATGACGACTTTTAACCCTGATCTTCATTTGCATATTATTATATTTCAGTAGTATGTTTTATTTTTATCTAAAATCTCCTAGAAGCTTGAAAGAAATTAACCTTGAAACCATACTTTCTGGCTCTCCTGATGATTTTCATGAAAGTCTGCAACGAAGTATTGATGTCCATCATTTCTTTTGGCCATTAAACCACTAATCTGACCGATTTTCCATGAGGTCGTAATTTTTGCAAAAGAGTGAGTTGTTGAAAATTCATTTTTTTATAGTTGTAGAAGATTTGAACTAACATTCTAGTACTATAAAATACTAATAATTTTAACACACATATATTAAAAAAAGGGACGGTTTGCACTCCGGAAGTGCCGGCAGAAGTGAAAACTTAAACATCAACGTTGTGCATTTTTGAATATTTTGGAATGGTTAGATAATAATTTCGCACGAAGTGTTTTATTTATCAGTATAAAAGTACATACAATATTCATTTATTACGCTATCGCAGACAAACATGACGATTTATGTTACATATAGACAATCTTCGTCAGATCTGACGCGCCGCTAAAGAAGTTTTCACTTCAAAACTTAAACATCTGACGCGACATCTGAGGCGAGTTTAACATTTTTTACCCATTTAAAAAAGTGCCAAGCGCCGCTAAAGAAGCTTTCACTTAAAAAAAAAGTCGATGTCTTGACGATAGTTAAGTTGGTACATTGTGGAAAATTAAGCGTGTACAATTAAGCAGAAACCACAGCTTTGGAACATATCCAGTTTAGGCAACAGGTCAGTGTAATGGTGCACATGCAAGCATTACGGAATAAGGAACGCATGTACTAACTCCGTGAAGCACATTCGAGATTTACGCCCGAATCGTATTTACGTCTGCCCCATGGGACCGGTTCCAGTTAAAAGAAATGGGGTTTTGTAATGGCTTTCGTTTATGTCTTTTTTGTTGTAAGAGGTTTTTGGTGATTTGCGAAGGAGGGAATTCTGGGACTGTGCAGTGAATTTCTGTTTTTTTTTTACAGCATCAATTTGATCTGTGTATTATAGTATCACGTCATATAACGTCAACGACAGGTCAAACTTGGCACACACAGTGCGACTCTAGCCCGTACGTCAATTGAAATAAGAACATAACAAAGTTGTTACGATAAGATGGTTTACATTGTTGTTACGATAAGATGGTGACTTTTTTTCTGTACTGAAAAATAATCAGAGTTTTGAAAAACTTTTTATGCTTTGATAACATTTTGTAAGACATCTTCTACCAAAATGAGCTGCTTTAAATTATTTCTTCTTTTCTTCCTTTTCGTTTATTCATTGTTGGATATTAAAATATCTTAATGACGTCAGCTAAACTACATCGCCTCACAAAAAAGCTTCACAAACAAATTGTCGCCGTGGTGGGAAAAAAGAACCGACAATAAAAACCCACGCGCTCTTTTCTAATAATTCTATAAATGCTTCAAACTTTGCACCTCGATCATTTCAGCCATCGTCTATAGTATCAGCACGAACCAGTTCCACAAATTTTACGTATTTGCCAGTTACAAGCAAATGTTCACTGTACAGACGCACGCGTTGCTATACCGCAGAGGTCATTCCTAGATAAATTTCACTGGAGTGCTGCAGTCCATAGGATATTTTGAACTGTTGTATCTATCTTACAAACTGCTCTTTGAAATATTTCTTGGTTTTACTTTTACTTTTTGTAATTGCAGTTAAACGAATGAAGAGATCATGACCCTTTGGTCTTTGTGTATGAAAATAAAAAAATAAATAATTAAGTGATAAAAAAACAGAGAAAAACTTGCAATACATTCTCCTACTTCATACACATAACCTTTCTACCTTATAATTCAAGCAATTTTTCAAAGGATTTTAAAGTAGTAGTAGGTAGTTACAGAGAAGTAAACTAGAGAGTTGAATACGAGAGCAAAGACCTGAAAAATGGCTTAAATCTGTCATTATTTTTAATCATTTATGTAGGTACACGTTTGATTGACATGAAAACTTTCTCTCTATCTCCTAAAGCACACAAATTTTGAGTTTTACTGTACCTCAACAAAAACAGATACATAGCAAAAGTTTATTTTTAAAGTAAACGAGCGAGGGAAGTATGTCAGGATCGTAACAGGTGGAGGGCTGTGGCCTATCTCGACGGGAAAGAGGCGTGATGTTATTGTATATATGTATGTATTTTTACAATAAAGCCAACCATGAGCAAATAAAGAATCCTCATCTTTACCAACAAATATGGTATTTTATTTCTCATCCAACGAACCTAAGCGTCAAGATATATGAAGTTGTAACAGTTTTTTTTTTTTTGTTTTTTTTTTTTTGCTTACTCTTGACCTCGATTTAGTCTTTAGGACAGAGATGAGGTCGATTATGGGACGTGCTAGCCCAGAAGAAGTCGGTTTACTCGCGACTTGAATAGATTCGGGTTATATGAACTTGGGAATACAGACGCAGACAGGAAATTCCACTCTTTGACCGTGCGCATTATAAAAGATGTTACACAAAATTAAACATCTGTGTATCTTTATCTTTTGTATAGAAGACAAAGGCCTGAATATAATAGAAACATCAAAGTTATTTCACTTAAAATCTATCATTTGAACCATCACCAGCTCACAAATGCTATGTATTTGCGACGTGAGAGCACAGGCGTTGCCAAACCGCAGAGTTCGTGCCACGATAAATTGCAGTATGTGGGTTGTTGGTCGCCGCAAGTGCGTTTGTCCCGCACGTCATGCTTGGTTAGGAATATGTTCCTCTGTATTAAGATGTTTTGGATGTTTAGACAGTTAAGGATTAGGCTCTATTGGAAAAGGGAAAGTCTCGTGGTCTATACAAGGTGTAACAAAAAGGGTATATCAACCCTGAAGGATGTGATTCTGCCCATGAAACTGAACAACTTTCCCTAAGGAACATAGGTCGAAATACGAAAAAAAAAATTTTACCTCCCATAGAAACTGAATCAGCTGATTGCGCATTTTGTATGGGAGGTAAAAAAAATATTTTCGTATTTCGACCTATGTTCCTTAGGGAAAGTTGTTCAGTTTCATGGTCAGAATCACATCCTTCAGTGTTGATGTACCCTTTCTGTTACACCTTTTATATAATGTAAAACGTCTAACGTTAACTTATATACCGTGGATCCAGTTCATAAAACTGAACTCTTTCTTAAAGGAACATAGGTGTAAAATATGTTTTTTTGTTTACTTTCTAAGACAATTTTTACCTTGACATTTTTCACCTTTGTGGGGACAGTTATTAACTTCTCTTTACACCCTATATGGGTTGGCTGGAAGAAATCTCTTTTAGAGATAAGCCCGCCTTTGTAAATGTCCTTTTGTATGTAACTCTCTGTATGTGAATTTGTGCAATAAAGAATATATAAATATGTATGTAGAATATGCCGTTCGTTCAAAACCATTATTAGAGAAGATCATTGACTCATATTTTAAGGTAACACACACATACATACATACACATTAATCGATTCAAATAACTACGACAGAATTTTTTTTCCAACTATGATAACGACAATGCTTTTTGTTATGTATGTATGTATATATTCTTTATTGCATCACAAATAAAAGGAAACAAATTACTAACAAAAATAGAACAGACTTATTGCTTGAGTTAAAAATATTAAGATTTAAAAATTAAAGCTTTCTGTTATAAAACAGGTAAATAGGCTATGTTCAACAATGCATATTGTAGCTTTCTAGGTATTTTAAGAAATTTAAAAACCGGTTAAAATTTTAAAGCCATAAAATTCGAAAAAAAAACAAAAAAATCGACTATACGCGCGTGAGCTTTTTGCTCTCCCGTATGCGGCAAGGTTAGTATAGTTCTGATGGTCAAGTATGCCCTGATGAGACAAATGTGTACCTACAGCATGAGCTAACAAAAGCTCAGTTGAGCATACCAAGCACTACTTCTAAGCCGTGTGTTGTTGTTCTTTCTTAAGTAATTTTGATGTTTGGTTTCAAGCACATCGCAAGAAGAACCGATGACCGATGGGGCGTGAGGGTTCTAGAGTGGCGACCACATAACGGAAGACGAAGTGTTGGAAGGCCCTACGAGGTGGACCGACGATCTGGTCAAGGTCGCGGGAAGCCGCTGGATGAAAGCAGCGCAGGACCGGTCGTCATGGAGATCTTTAGGGGAGGTCTATGTCAATTAGGTGGACCTTTCGGCTGATATGATTACGATGATGACATAATACTACTACTTACTCCTCTGGCGAACCCCAAAATGAGCCAAAATGAGTCTTGACCTCCGAAACGAGAATCCGCCACTGGTCCCGGTATTGTGCAGTGGCTGCCTGGAGCTCGCGCAGGAATGAGAAATTAAAAATAAATAAATAAAATGACATAAGGTAATTTATTTGAGAATTCCATACACGAACGAAGTTGCGGGCAACAGGTAGTAAATAATAAAAGAGTTTATCTCGGTAGTCCCGAACAGATGTTACACGGAGCGTTATTTTTGAACCGCGCGTGCACTATCAAAACAAATGTCCGATTATGATGTACCGTATGCGGCGTATGGCAAAGTTATGAGGTCGATTCCGTTCTTGAATGTTTTAGTATAGAGAAAAAGATGTGAGCAAGTTCGAGTCAGATTCGCGCACTAAGGGTTCCGTCCTAACTCCTATACGTTTTTGCCCTTTGACAATAACGGTCCAAAAAATATGTTAATTAATGTTTTCATTTTTAGGGTTCCAATACCAAAATGGTAAAAAAAAGGAACCCTTATGGTGCGACTTTGCCTGTCTGTCCGTCTGTCTGTCTATTTGCCACACCTGTATATCTCAGCAACCACTCTAGCTATCGACTTGAAATTTGGAATAGTTTTAGATTATGGTTGTCCAATTTAATTGCAAATTAAAGAATAAGAAAAAAATATATAATTATTAATGTAAAGGAGGCCCAAATAGGGAAGGGCAAATTTTCAAATTGTGGTTACTAGATTTAGTGGGGTATCATATGAAAGGGCTTTACTTGTAAATTCAAAAATATATTTTTGTATATTTTTAAGACTCTTAGTTTTGAAGTAATGATGAAAAATGTCAAAAAAATACCGTTCCCCCCCCTTTATCTCCAAAGTTTGTGAAAGGAAAAAATCTGAATTCATTATATTCGATAGAAGTTTATTTAAATATTACAGAAAAAATAAAACGATCTTTCTAAATTGCACAGTTTTTTAGAAATCTGCAAAAAACCTTTACAAACAAATTTAGTTTTGTGGTCCTAAAAATGGACTTTATTGCTTTCAAAAATTGTAAAGGTATATCGGAACCCTCGGTACGCAGGTCTGACTCGCACTTGACCGGTTTTTTTAATTACTTGTTCATATTTATCATTTATGATTTTAGATCAACGGCAAACAGCCTATTTATTTGGTCTAAAATTGTATAGAAATGGGAATAAAATGGCCATATCATTTGATTGCGTTAACTAATGGACTTGGATTAACTTGGACTATAGATCGGATGGGTGAACGCGATTGGCACAACAACTAGAACCTTGGAAGGCACGTTAAGTAGTTGGTCCTGGCTTCAAAGATAGTAGTCGGTAAGCCCAGTCCAGAAGCTATATGGCGGCTTGAAAACTCTACGGCTCTAAGGCTAGGGATTACCCTAGCATAATTATATGGTATGGTTATAAACTGGTGGGCAGCAGCATCCTCCTTTGTATCTAACATCTTACCGCATCTGACCGCAGTAGGTCACCTACAACCGCGGTCCATGGTGCCAGCCGTAACGCTAACAAGCGAGGTGACTATGGTACTTCCCCTCCACATTTTTCCAACAAAAGCTAGAATTCTGGAGGGAGCTCCCTGTCCTGTAGTGGAAGTTTCATGGGATGTTATGATCAAGGACACAAACGATTGAAACTCTACAAATAGTTTCATGATTCGCTGATAGTCGGAACCAAGTAGGTGTAAGTAGCAGCACTTTCTGTGATCAACACAGGTAAAAGGGATATATTTTCAATTTCACAAATAAAGTTTGGACACAGATTAAATAATAGTAAACTAATCTTAAGTGGCAGTGGGCAAGGCACATCGCAAGAAGAATCAATGGCCGATGGGGCTTAAGGTTTCTAGAGTGGCGACCACCATTTGTTTTACAAAAGAGGGCTATAAGAGCAATTTGTTGCCTGAAGACTCGTGATTCCCTGAGATAACTGTTCAAGGAAATCAACATAATGACAGTGCCATGCCAGTATGTCTATGAAAATATTATGTATGCTAGAAAGAACATTCATCAATTACCTAAAATTTGTGACAGGCATAATTTTAATACTAGAAATAAGCACAAAATTGATCAACCAATTATACTAGATTAACTAAAGTCAACACATCTTTCGTTGGTCTGTGTGTACGATACTACAACAAAATACCTGACAATATAGTGCAATTACCTGAGAAAAAGTTTAAAGAATGTGTAAAGTAAACGTTATGTAAAAAAGCTTACTATAGATTAGATGAATATATGAATGACAAAGAGGTATGGTGCTCTGATATTCCAGCGAAACACAAGAAACACATTGTAAAAAGCCTGTCACTTTATGAGATACTGAGCGAGATGCAAGTAGGTGTGTAATATTGTTCAATCAAACATAACATGCAAATACTTACTTACCTATTTTGCCACCATAAGCTTAAGATGACATAAAGAAAAGTAAAATCGACTACCTCACCCAGTCGACTTCTAGCGCCGCCTTGCATACCTAGAGTGCGGAATGTCACATCACAGGCCTGATTTGGGTAAAACATTAGATTTTTTTAAGACTAGGAGACGTTTTACACTTCACTACTTCATATGACGGACTAGGTATATACAATTTTTACTCTGTAGTCGGAACAGTAAAATGATGAGCACGGTCTTGAGTGTTACAATAAACATGATGCAACCATTCAAAATTATAAATGAATCATTCATATTTTTTCAAATTCTCATGTTCCATTTTGAATACCAACTAGAAGTGGAGTGAACTCAAAAGGCAGAGTGTTAAATTGGTAAAAGTTACCGGGAAATTAAAAGCGCAAACTAACAAACATAAAAATGTTTGAAGGAACATGACTGGGGCATACGCTATAACACGCTTCCTCTACTAATAGGAAGTACACAGAACTGTTTGGTGAGACAGTGAAGATTTTACTGTGACAGCATTGAAAGTGAATCTTTGAAAGTTAGTTCGTTTCGCCGGGATGGAATATTTTATTATTTAAATGATCTTAGTGCGCTATTCCTTTGAGTTATGAACGTGGTTTATAATATGTTAATAAAAATAATTTCTGTAAAATGTCACAGAAAATGTAAGAGTTGTTAATAAAACCCTTGTAAAAAGTAACAATTTATTGCAATATTAATGCTAGATGCTTGGTTATATGTTACACTTGTTTCAATTAAAACCTGTACTAAAAATAATGTACTTTATGTTTAAGTGATAACGACTATCTGAATATAAATAACGATTTTTTATAAATTTGTATCTTATTTTCAGTAACTTTAATTGAATAAACAGAAAATTGATTAAAACCTCTAGTTAGCTGCTAAAACCTAAACATTTACGAGCGCTTTCGCAATTCGGAGTGGTTATTACAGCTCTGTGTTTATACGTGGTAGCACCAAAGATTTGTGTTTAAAATTTGGTCTTATTTTAGCTTTACTGGCGGTAGTTCACGTCAGGCGTTACTCGACCAATGCGTCTTATAAATCGACGCCGGGTTCACTCTTAATAATTTTTCTTACACCTGTATCTGCAAGTTTTTTTTTAATTAAGGAATATTTTGTGAATATTTACGCGCTTGGGAAGTGTTTGCAGTCCATTGCTGTGAAGTTGAGTCAGTTTCTATTGTTGTGTTGGAATTTATAAAGTGTATAAGTGTTTTGTGGTTGTGCGCAATGGATTACGATTCGCTGATTTATTCGCACATTGCGAACTACTACGACGACTTGGTAAGTGTAAAAAAAATATATTTTGAACAGAATAATTGACTTTATCAAAAATTTGTGACATAATTTTGTGTAAATGTATAAGTTGTTAATTTGCAAAATCGTATTTTGGTAACAAAATCGTATTATTTATGCAGGTTTATTATAATATTTTAAATCCAGTGATTAAATATGATAACATATTATTTTTACAATTTGGTGAATAATTTTATTCTGGACGTTGAAAAGCGGGATGTTGCTAGACGTTGCCGAAGCCGAAGAAGTTCTATGAAGTTTATAAACTAAACAAGTAAGATATTACCGCAAAACTCTGCACCAATGACTTTATCATCGAGATAAAAGTAAGATGTAAGATTATAATATAATTTATATTATTATAGGAGGGTCATATTATATTGCCGTCGGGTTGCCTAAAGAAAGGATCGTACCATACGTATATTAAAAATAATAAAAAAAAACGGTCAAGTGCGAGGCGGACTCGCACGCCAAGGGTTCCATTATACCAATAGTGGTGTAAGAAGCAATAGTAAATTCCATTTTTAGGACCGCAAAGCTAAATTTTTTGTATAGGTTTTTTGCAGTGTTATGTTATAAAAAACCGGTCAAGTGCGAGTCGGACTCGCGCGCCGAGGGTTCCGATATACCTATAGTATTTTTGGAAGCAATAAAGTCCATTTTCAGGACCGCAAAACTAAATTTGTTTGTAAAGGTTTTTTGCAGATTTCTGAAAAACTGTGCAACTTAGAAAGATCGTTTTATTTTTGCTGTAAAGTTTATATAAACTTCTGTCAACTGTAATTAATTCAGATTTTTCCTTACTCAAACTTCGGAGATAAGGGGGGGGGGAATGGTATTTTTCTTGACATTTTTCATCATAACTTTAAAACTAAGAAATTTAAAAAAATACAAAAATATATTTTAAAATGTACAAGTAAAGCCCTTTCATATGATACCCCACTCGACCTAGTAGCGACAATTTGAAATTTGGCCCCCCCTATTTTGGCCCCCTTTATATTAATAATCATACTTTTTTCAAAATTTTTTCTTGTGCAATTAAGTTGGGCAACTATATTCTAAAACTATTCCAAATTTCAGGTTGATAGCATAAGTGGTTGCTGAGATATAGAGGTGTGACAAACAGACGGACAGACAGACAGACAGAGCGGCACCATAAGGGTTCCTTTTTTTTACCATTTTGGTATCGGAACCCTAAAAACCGTGCTACTTATAGGGAACGTTTTATTTTTTCTGTAATATTTACATAAACGTCTACTGAATAATTCTGGTTTTTCCTTTTGCCAAACTTCGGAGATAAGGAGTATAATTATATTTTTTTTTACAGTTTTCATCATAATTTAAAATAAGAAAAAAAATAAAAAATCTATTTTGGAATGTACAAGAAAAGTCCTTTTATATGATTTCCCACTCAACCTAATAACGACAATTTAAAATTTTGACTCACTCCTTTGGCCCCGTTTATTTCTGAAATTCTTTCATTTCCAATAAAGTTAGGCAATCATATTCTGATTGCTGAAATATACAGGTGTGACAGACAAACAGACAAAGTCTCACCGTTTTTACCAATTTGGTTCGGAACCCTAAAAATTGATATTTTAATAATTAGAAAAATATGTATAAAGTTTCAACTCCACAGTCAACTCTTGCGTTGTATTGGACTTTAAATAGGTATCACAACACTTATTGTCTAATTTTTTCATTTATTTATTAGTTTACCATCACATGTTTCAGCTATGTCTTAAGCAATCGGGTAAAGCTGTCAGAAAAAACCGGTCAAGTGCAAGTCGGACTCGTGCGCCGAGGGTTCCGATATACCTATAGTATTTTTGGAAGCAAAAAAGTCAATTTTCAGGACCGCAAAGCTAAATTTGTTTGTTAAGGTTTATTGCAGATTTCTGAAAAACTGTCAACTTAGAAAGATTGTTTTATTTTTGCTCTAAAGTTTACATAAACCTCTATAAACTGTAATTAATTCAGATTTTTCCTTAGTCAAACTTCGGAGATAAGGGAAGATAAGGGAAGGGGAATGGTAATTTTTCTGTCATTTTTCATCATAACTTGAAAACTCAGAAACTTAAAAAAATACAAAAATAAATTTTAAAATTTACAAGTAAATCCTTTTCATATGATACCCCACTCGACCTAGTAGCGACAATTTGAAATTTGGCCCCCCCTATTTTGGGCCCCTTTACATTAATAATCATACTTTTTTCAAAATATTTTCATGTGCAATTAAGTTGGGCAACTATATTCTAAAACTATTCCAAATTTCAGGTCGATAGCATAAGTGGTTGCTGAGATATAGAGGTGTGACTGACAGACGGACAGACAGACAGACAGAGCGGCACCATAAGGGTTCCCTTTTTTCACCATTTTGGTATCGGAACCCTAAAAACAAGGTTGTGAAAATTATTTCCGTCAAATATACTCTCGTTTTAGTTTCATGGCTTCAAAATAGATTGTTAAGCATTGGAATAAAAAAAAATGGATTATACAGTACACTTGGGTTGCTCTCCTACATACCTACGACTGTCAAAAAATACCTTATTATTTGGAGAGATGATGATCCTTCAGATAAAATACTAATATGCAACGTGTTAATTAAATAACGCAAAACTTCTCGGGTGGTGGCTCTGGACATAATACTGAACAACTTTTATTCTACGACTTAAAAATTCGCAAAAAATATTTTTGCTTTTTCATACAAATTGGCTTGGTCAGCTTATCGATTTGTGTGAAGGAGCAATTTTGATTTTTGCGAATTTTCAAAAGTAGTAGAACTAAAGATGTTCAGTTTCATGTCTAGAGCCACCTGAGAGGTTTTGCGTTATTTAATTAACACGTTGTATACAAATATGCTTACTAAATTTAGTAATCATTTATGGAATATTTGTAGAACAAAAAATTTTTAAACTATTAAAAACCACTCGTAGTTTGCTAACTAGGTGAAAAATGATGCCCAAAAAGTTTGTTGGCAAGAGTTGAAAATTTAAATTAAGAATGCGGAATTAGTAACAAAATCTGAATCCTTAATTTTTGGAAAGAAAGGAGTTTAAAACTTTTTAGTTACTTAACGAAACAAGTTGCGTCAAGTTTTTTCGTTGAATATTTATGGCGTGGGGTAAAAAAATGGGGTTAGCAAGTCTCCTTAAAGAGCACTTCTTGAACAAGAGTGGCAAGGGTAAAATATTCAGATTATAATAATGACACACAACTAACAAACCAGCCAAGTGCGGGTCGTACTCGCGCACCGAGGGTTCCGTGCCATTATGGTGAAAATACCGTCATAGTCAGAGAGAGTGCGCAGTCACGCAGAAGTGTATTAAATGGGCGTGAGTCCGACTCGCACTTTTTACCGACCAGTTTTTATTATTTTATTATAGCTTATGCACTATAAACGTACCAATCTTCAGTCTTGTAAGTGTTCCCGTTTTTACGATAGAGCTAAAACAATAAATACCCTTATTAATAGACCCTTATTTTTTAACCTTTCATTGTTTTTATGATTTGTTACGTAATTTGTTATGTTAACACATATTCTTTGAAAATTTCAACCATTTAGCTACTATGGTTCAAAAGATACAGCCCTAGACAGCAGATACACGAGACATAGACTCAGTAATAGCGCTCCGTTTGGACCCTTCATTTACAGAACCCTAAAAACTATTGTTTCCCCGTGTCCTTAACTGATGCATTATTTCTATGTCATTAATTAATATTATTGACATGGTTTTATTATATAATCTTTTATGACATTTTTATTTCTACTTTTTGACATGTAATACCAAATATTACCAAATAAAAGAATATGAAAGACACAGTAACGTAAACAGATGGATTTTTAATAACTATCTTTTTAGGGTTCCGATACCAAAATGGTAAAAAAAAGGAACCCTTATGGTGCCGCTCTGTCTGTCTGTCTGTCTGTCTGTCCGTCTGTCTGTCACACCTCTATATCTCAGCAACCACTTACGCTATCGAGCTGAAATTTGGAATAGTTTTAGAATATAGTTGCCCAACTTAATTGCACATGAAAATTTTTTGAAAAAAGTATGATTATTAATGTAAAGGGGGCCAAAATAGGGGGGGCCAAATTTCAAATTGTCGCTACTAGGTCGAGTGGGGTATCATATGAAAGGGCTTTACTTGTACATTTTAAAATATATTTTTGTATTTTTTTAAGTTTCTTAGTTTTCAAGTTATGATGAAAAATGTCAAAAAAAATACCATTCCCCCCCCCTTATCTCCGAAGTTTGAGTAAGGGAAAATCTGAATTAATTACAGTTGACAGAGGTTTATGTAAACTTTACAGCAAAAATAAAACGATCTTTCTAAGTTGCACAGTTTTTCAGAAATCTGCAAAAAACCTTTACAAACAAATTTAGTTTTGCGGTCCTGAAAATGGACTTTATTGCTTCCAAAAATACTATAGGTATATCGGAACCCTCGGCGCGCGAGTCCGACTTGCACTTGACCGGTTTTTTCTGACAGCTTTACCCGATTGCTTAAGACATAGCTGAAACATGTGATGGTAAACTAATAAATAAATGAAAAAATTAGACAATAACTTGACCGGTTTTTTTTTTATCAAAGCATTTACATAATTGGAGGAAAGAAAAGAAACACATCTGTTTGAAAAGGCTATAATAGACTTTAAAAAATGTAAAAAATCTTGTTTAAAAATTTAGTTTTTATAAACTTTTTCTGAAAAAGGTCTTATTTTGTTTAAATTTGTGTAGCTATAAAATCTTTTATTTGAAAATTACACATGTTAGTTCATAAATTAACATGGTAAACAACTTACTGTTTAATTGAGAAAAACATAATTTTGTTATTCTCTAAGTCAAAAAGTATATTTAATAAATATATTTATTTATTTTTCAACCTTAGTCAAATTATTGAAATATTAATTGAAAATACACTGTGAGAATACTCGAAACGAAACTATGATAATAATATGACTAGACTCCAAAAAAATATTGTTATTCTTTTTTTTATATGGTACCATGGACACATAATCAATGGTGATACCTACTGCAGAATCTATAGAACTATCAAACGAACTGTGTCCTTGTCGAACAGCTGATGTATAACGTAAACAGTGCAGGAATTTATAGGTTGGCAACTATTTTTACGACATTACACACGCATCTCATTCGCTACAAGATCAATGAAACAGACACGTTTTAAGACAGCTCTGAATTATTTTATTGTAACTTCTTTGACACCAAAATTTCAACAGCCATTAATTATTTATTTTTTAAATTGAGGTGACATTTAGCTTTCTACAGTTTCATTCATTACATTTTGGTTTTCTTTTCATTCATTGGATAGGTTGGTTTATTATTATAAGAAAATAAAAAGTACGATTACGATACGGCAATACGATTCACACTCAAGAAGATAAAATTCTTTTATTTCATTCTTATTGCAGAGTTTGGCCTAGTCCTAGTATTTTCTTCTTATTTTATATTTAACTGGTCAAGCATCCTACTGGTTTATACTGTTCTACTAGCTTTTACCCGCGGCTTTGCTCGCGTTATATAGTATTTGTCTCAACTTAGTGTATGCCAGAAACCATACACTTTTTCGGGATAATTTGTAACGTGTAATTTGTTTTTTTGCATTGCTTGATCCCAAGGCGTGATCTATCTACCTACCAAATTTCATTGTAATCAGTTGAGCAGTTTAGGCGTGATATTAACCCTAGTTTCCTTTACCACACCACAATTTCATGTTTCTCTCTTTGGTGAAGGTTTTTAGAGACCTGTCGATAGTTATTCTATCATAACATGACCTCATTATCATATCTTTCGGGTTTGATGATCGACCTCACAAACCCTGGTGTCAGAGTTGTTGAGTTTGCAATAGCATTAGACCGGGCTTATGTGAGGGTCACGGCCTTATGACCCTGCGATGGGAGTCGAACCCATGTATTAATCGAAAGCTATTATCTCGATTTGTTAGTCTTAAATTTTGTTGATCGTCTTTTATTGGACCGATTGATAAAATAATACTTCACAGTTTTGTCTAGCCAAGCACTGTGCTATGAGATATTAATAAAATGACAAATTTACTTGTAAATGGCAAAGTTTTAGAATAGCTCGGCTTATTAAGTTAGGCAAGAGTAGGTGCTTACTTTTGGACCTGAAGGGTCTCGAACTATTACGAGTTAGGGAGGAGGTAATATGTTGAAAGAAACAATGAGTTTTGTGGTAACAAACGATAAGTATTTTATTTACCACATAAAGCGCCTGCATGTTTATATTTACTCAAAACCAACGAATCCGATACAATATATCATTGTATTAAGGAATAGATAAAGTAAGGCGGGAAAATTACAAGTAATTGAATTTAATACAATATCGATATTCGTTGGATCTTGTTCGCAAAATTAAGCCCAAATTGCAGGAAGTGGAAAGGAACAAGGAAGTAAAACCACTTTGGCGTATTGACAATAGGCAGTGACATGAAATATAGGTACAATTAAATCATTACAATTATCGCTTACTTTTATTGTGGCCACAATAACACCTTAAGTTTGCCCTCTCAGATTACGGTTGACACTAGGTTCGACATTGCAATTTATATCAATTGGTGTAAAATATACTAGTCAATCTAATCTCAAATGGCAAACGGTAAATTATATCTATAATTAACAAAAGAACATGTTGGTATGCTTATCTGTGAACTAGTCGAATCCACATTTGTTCGACGGTGACTAATTTTTCTATAATACACTGGCTCTATATCGTGCCTTTTTGCACATCAATCACAAGCACTTCACTCACTACCCCTCTCGTGAGAGGATCCACACCGAATGCCCGCTGGCCCTCTATACTTCGCCAACGCCGCTGGCGCGAGCGACGCCTTTCCCTTCGTAACGTCATTGGCCCTCCATGCCAAGACACGCGCTTCCTTTATTGGTTGAAAACCCCAAATGCGCTGCATTTACGCGCCAAAACTGCCTGACCTGAAACTGTTAGAGTGTGTGTTTAAATGTTCCTATACAGTAGCAAACAGATGCGCTTTAAGTCTTAGACCTAAGGCTCTGCTTTGCTAAACAAGATAGTGGCACTTACGCCTTTTTTATTATATTTGCAATCCAAAGTCAATCCGAACGTTTACCGCGCTCCTTAAAAATATGGTTGGGATGTTATTTTTATTAGCGGCAGGCTTGTCCCATTACATCCCTCTCCCTGTAGATAGTTAGAGAACCTGTTCTCCTAGCTCTCTACACAAATAATAATTTCATAATACTTGCTTCAATCTTACCTTATCACCAACAAACGCAACAACCCTACGTTACTTAACCTTCAGCTAATTTATTCTCCTAACCCCTCTAACAACCTATAACCCTAATCATATCACCTACTTCACCCTAAGACCTATCTATTTATTACAATCTCCTACCTTTCTTGTATACAAATCTACCTGCGTACACATAACCTTATCTTTTTACTATAAATATACACGCCTACATAATATAACCATATCTGCAAATATATCTACCTAGCTAACCTAATTACCTAACTCAACGAACATAAATCCTGCCAATACTACGTGCATAGCCAACTATGTGCATACAATGCCTATCTATATGTACCCAGCCCTTACATAACCTAAAGGTTCGTATATAAATCCTCTATCTGTCTCAACCCTACCTGCTCATGTACTATGTAACTAGCTTCCTTAGCACTGTCATAAATGTGGGCGTTACCTTTTTGTATTGACGCCCCCTTCTCATTCAAACTTACACAGAGTAAATGGTAACTAACCTGTTACCTGATTAAATGGCTACTCTCATTGGTCATAACGACTTTTGAGTCCTTCCCTTTTCACCAGAGTATGAGTGCAGCTATGTATTTATCTGTACATTATATAATAACTGTATGTGAGTTTCAGCCCGACTATGAGCAGTCATAACAATGAGCTGCTAGCCATTTTATCTACCTTTTATTTGTTAAAGATTTCGGCAGCACATCTCGTCTTTGTTAGACAAAATGGCCTACATTGAGATAAGGTAGGCGATATGCGATGTCAACAAAGTTCATTTTATCGCTTAATCGTTATGACAGCTACTTGTGACATGATATGTTTTTTTATTATTTAATATTCATGTAAATTATATTCATTGTTATTGCCACGTTCTATTTCTGATAATTAATCTCTGATTTAATTAAAATTATAATAATATAGTTATTAGTATCTTAGTAATAATAATTTTTGTGCCCTTCTGGGTCTACATGTGTAATGATTACACCTTGAATGACCACGTGGAAAGCAATAAATCATCTTATCTTAATTTAACAGGGCTTTGCTTGGCATTATTTTGAGACGCTTTATGTTCTCATGACTTGAACATGAACTATAGTTCTATCTATCTAAAATATGTCAAAATAATCTAGATCCCACAAAATTTTTTGTTTTGGTTGCGGACCTATGACAATCACAATCTTTGATCTTGTCTTTGTCTTCTCAAGGTAAAGTAAATCACCATATATTTAATTTTATACGAAAATGTAATCAAACCTGATTTTTTTTTCTCAACCTTATCTCTTCTCCTTTCACATTTTACTGCTGGCCAAATCTACCTAAATCGTGTCGCACTTCCTTTTACTATCACCGAAATTAATTGTATTCAATAATCTTATTGCTCATTTGCGGCAAATGACGGACCCGTGTGGTTCTGGCAGCGAATAATACCAACTCATCTCTTGCCATGGGTGTCGCAAAAGATGACTAAGGGCTTATGAACAGAAGGACAGGCAGCAGCCTGTTTTTTTTTCTCTCTGTGCATCGTACCATTTTACATACTGCGGTCGTCAACAACAGCGGTCACCTACCGCAACGCTTACAAGTGTGGTGACCTTGGTAAATCTCATCCTAAGTACCACTTGTTTTTGCTGGAGTTCTGGAGGTAGCTCCTTGCACTGAAGTGGGCGTTTCATGGAATATTACGATCGATCATTTCATCACCAAACTCAATTATCGTAGTCCACTCCTGAGCTAAAGTATATACCTATCGATATTCCACTCGCTTCTACAAGCTCGACATTATCTAAGTAATTTTCCAATAAAATTATATCAGTTCAGTAATTTTTTGAACCACGAAGTTCTTGTTTTTAAGACTTTGATTTTTACTTCAAATAACATACAACCATAAAATCTACTCTTGTAGCTACCTGCCTTACCTAACGGTTAACTACTGCCATTGTCTGCCATTAATACAGCCTGGATTACCAAAATCTAGCCATTCTCTTGTGTACCTCTTTAGGGTTCCGTGTCAAATTAAAAACAAAATACAGAATAACTTGACACTGATTTGCCAATAGCTAATCTTTTAGATTAAAACTTGTACTAGGATATACCTACTTATACTTAAAAGTAAAGTTATATTACCTATTACCCTTATGACCTAACTCGTTACTTATTCGCTCCTAATACCTATATACTAGTTAATATGAATTATTACCATACTGCCATAAAAGTCGTGGCTTTTAATTCAGGCTTCGTTTTTAAAAACCTCATCTGTCGATTTATCTTACCCTTACTGAATTATCAATTATAAATGATTTAGCTTGGGCTCGAACCGATAGCAAAATCATCCGCTAGTTAACGTTATTAGTTTCTAGAATTTTAACAAAGAATCATAAAGTTCCCCTTTTTTATCCTTCGGTCAAGTTTATTACTAACGTCCGGCTGCATGCTCTGTAGCTATTGTTTAGAGACCGTCGGCTTTCTAAATAACTCTATGACGCTGGGAATGCCATTATTATTGCAAGCTTCAAAAGCAAGCAACAAAAAATTAAAACTTACGATATTCAAAGCTCTATTCAGCACATCTGTTTTTAGTTTTAAACCATGGCCTTTCCTGGGTCATCTGCTACCTACTCGGACCCTTGCCGTCAAAAAACTTTCTTTTGTTTCGACCGTTCTTAGAAACAAAACTGCATTTCTTATCGCAGTTTTAAAATTATTCTTAAACTTACTAAGTATTACCTCGCTCACTATTCCAAGCATTCTTAGCCTATAGACGAATACTTTCCTTTTCGTGCTTCGGAAGGCACATTACCTATTAACGATCTCAGACTTTAGTCTTGGCTTGAAAACTCATAACATCTAAGTCACTTCAGCTAAACCTTAATAAGCCGCTACCGACCTTTATGAACCTAAGTGACAACTGGCATACCTACCAGATACATATGCTTTGAGAAATTTCTTAACTTTTTATAAGCGCGTATCGTTGTTCAAAATACGATTTACACCCTTCTCTACCTACTTTCTAAAAAACACTAGCAACACCTCTTCTATAAAATCTAGCTCAACTTGAAGACCTGAGTGAGTACTCGTCGTTATCACTGTGCAAAACAACCGTAAGTTTATCTTTGGTATTACTTTGATAATGCCCTTTTTATAGTCCTTATCCATTGTTAAGTCATCTGAACTTAACGCAGTAGTAATCCCTTAGTTTGTTTTTTTTTCGCAATAACCATACCATAGCAGATCAAAAACTTTCAGAATAATCGATTCAAGTAGTTTTTGATTAAAGTTTATACAACTTTGAGATCATGAGAGAATCGAACCCTCTATGTTTAAACCAATAAAATTATGGATATGAACGCATTTAGATATGTGGACAGTGCTTACACACTTACTAGCGCTACCATACTGCGAGCCCTTTTTATGCTATCCTAGGTTTAGTACTATTGTACCTCATAGTCTAGTAGGCCTCATTGTCTCATGGCCTTTTCATAGAACTTGAAACAATACCTATTTGGAACCTCTGGTTATTTATACCTACTTACCTTTTCGGTTTTATCGAAATATTGAACCTAGCCTAACCTTAACGATATTACCTACCTAACAAATTTGTTACGTAACCCTACATTTTAATTGATAGGCTAACCTACACTCGTCATAAATATTTTTATAACCGGCAGCCTGACCCGCCTTTGTACTGTTTGTGAAGCAAACGCCCATGACGTATCTTTTCACGACTTATTATATTACTTAATAACAAAGAATCGCAATTTATCTAGAATATTTTACTAAAGATCGATAATTATAGCTTTCCTTTCAGCAATGGAATTTATGTTTGAATCGGGTCGGCGGTCCAAGAGATCTAATAATTATCATAGTAATTTCCACCGCTAAAACAGGCGTGACAGAATTAGAAAACAATGTATCCGAAGCTCTTAGTATGCCTGGATCAGTGTGATTTATTATAAATGTATATCATGTAGCAGTCTCAACTCTGGGTATTGGTTTTTTTTGTGAATGTAAAATACAGGTAGTCTATTTTGCTTTGAAGACAGGTCAAGTCAGACTTCCACCGAGTTTAGTCAGATCTTAGGCCAAGGCAGGCTTGGCTTAGGCACGACCCGAGGTCAACTTTGGTGGTGTGGTGATAAACAGGTACCGCTTTCATTCTTGGCATGGCTCTACTCTACCATGACAGACACGAGTTAATAACGGTTATGTTGTGTGTATATAGAGGTCAACTTTGGTGGTGATAAATAGGTTCCGTGTTCATTCTTGGCATGGCTCTACTCTACCATGACAGACACGAGTTACTAGCGGTTATGTGTATTCTATGTAGGTACACATGTGAGCCAGCGTCCCAGCTCTTAGATTTTGCTTCGTTGTAGGTATTTTTGTGGTGCCTCTTTTTGATATTATATTAATGTATCACAACAAATAGGTTTATCGTAGTCAGACCTGACGAGATCCTCATTACCTTCCAACATATTGGAATATTTTCAATTAATTGTAAAGATTTCACGCTACTTATTTATACCCATAGCATCAACTGCGTACAGTTTTTTATAATTTTTTTATTAACTTCTACCAGTACTCAAGACTTTTGTCATTAATTTAATGATAATAACACCTCAAGACTACAAATATTTCTTTCAACGCTTTAACTTCTCATGAACTATTTCAGGCAATGCCTATACCATAGTTACCTCGATTCATCTATCGGCAATCTCTAGAGAAATCTACTAAAATGCCATGTGCTTTTTGTCTGATATGATGATGAATGATGAATCTAAGCTAAAGCTATCAAAATGCAATGTGCCTTTTGTCTGATATGATGATGAATGATGAATCTAAACTAAAGCTATCAAAATGCAATATGCGTTTTGTCTGATATGATGATGAATAATTTCTTTAAGCTTTCGATGTTTTTAATCCGATCTGATTTCTAAATCTAACAGGAGATGGCCCTTTATTAAATGAGTTTTGATTTCCTTTACCAAAATTGTATATAATTATTTATTTATCTATTTATTATGTTTACTAATTTAGTTAGGGGTTCATAAGCTGTGTTCAGTTCATTTGATCGTTATTTGATAACCCATTTTTCTTTATAAACTGGCCTATTCTTAATTCAATTTTAATATGACATGTTGTTATGACTTAGACAAATATGTCAGAGTAAATAAAATCCATTATTCATTAATAAAACAACTAACATGAAAGTGTCAGAACTATTACAATTACTCGCAATCAGCTATTGTTCAATGTGTGCTTCATTGAGCATTTTACAACAAAAGAGAAGTAACGGAATATTCTATCGACCGTACCTTATGGTGTAGCTGATAAAAGTCTACCTGCTGAGCCGATGTTACAGCGTTCAAGCTTTTGTTTTATGAGTAATACGCATTATTTTAACCAAGTTATGGATTTACTTTAGAATTTTTGTTTGAGTATTTTTTCCTTGTAATAAGCTCATTCTGAACGGTAGTAGACTCGCTCTACTTTCATTATATTCTGCATGTTACTACGTTAAATGAGTATTCTGTGAATAATCTACTTTAAACAAATTGATTTGAATCTAAACTTTGTTGTGCACATTTTTATGCAATTAGCAATATTCGGATTGGACGTTGGATTGCAATTTAGAACCTGAAAATAGCACACAGTAATATCTCATGCAACAGTATAAGTAAAAGGTGTTTAAAATGGCCATAATAATAACTGTTCTGGAAATGTCATTTTCTATACCAGTATTTCCTCAACAAATTACCTCTCCCAGATATTAAAACTAAATAAGCATCTTTTATTATTATTTTAAATGCCTTTCTTTGAGTTCAGATTTGTTTTTACAATAGTTTATATTTTAAGCTTCCTCTCCCAGATGTTTTGGACTAAACAAGCACCTTAAATATTTTATCTATAAAAGTTTACGTTGTGTTATTAATTTTAAGTTCTTTCTAGCCGTGTACTACTGCGTAGACACTAATTCTAGATCCTGGTCACGGCACCAGATGTGAGGGTCACGGCCTTATGACCCTGCGATGGGAGTCGAACCCATGTATTAATCGAAAGCTATTATCTCGATTTGTTAGTCTTAAATTTTGTTGATCGTCTTTTATTGGACCGATTGATAAAATAATACTTCACAGTTTTGTCTAGCCAAGCACTGTGCTATGAGATATTAATAAAATGACAAATTTACTTGTAAATGGCAAAGTTTTAGAATAGCTCGGCTTATTAAGTTAGGCAAGAGTAGGTGCTTACTTTTGGACCTGAAGGGTCTCGAACTATTACGAGTTAGGGAGGAGGTAATATGTTGAAAGAAACAATGAGTTTTGTGGTAACAAACGATAAGTATTTTATTTACCACATAAAGCGCCTGCATGTTTATATTTACTCAAAACCAACGAATCCGATACAATATATCATTGTATTAAGGAATAGATAAAGTAAGGCGGGAAAATTACAAGTAATTGAATTTAATACAATATCGATATTCGTTGGATCTTGTTCGCAAAATTAAGCCCAAATTGCAGGAAGTGGAAAGGAACAAGGAAGTAAAACCACTTTGGCGTATTGACAATAGGCAGTGACATGAAATATAGGTACAATTAAATCATTACAATTATCGCTTACTTTTATTGTGGCCACAATAACACCTTAAGTTTGCCCTCTCAGATTACGGTTGACACTAGGTTCGACATTGCAATTTATATCAATTGGTGTAAAATATACTAGTCAATCTAATCTCAAATGGCAAACGGTAAATTATATCTATAATTAACAAAAGAACATGTTGGTATGCTTATCTGTGAACTAGTCGAATCCACATTTGTTCGACGGTGACTAATTTTTCTATAATACACTGGCTCTATATCGTGCCTTTTTGCACATCAATCACAAGCACTTCACTCACTACCCCTCTCGTGAGAGGATCCACACCGAATGCCCGCTGGCCCTCTATACTTCGCCAACGCCGCTGGCGCGAGCGACGCCTTTCCCTTCGTAACGTCATTGGCCCTCCATGCCAAGACACGCGCTTCCTTTATTGGTTGAAAACCCCAAATGCGCTGCATTTACGCGCCAAAACTGCCTGACCTGAAACTGTTAGAGTGTGTGTTTAAATGTTCCTATACAGTAGCAAACAGATGCGCTTTAAGTCTTAGACCTAAGGCTCTGCTTTGCTAAACAAGATAGTGGCACTTACGCCTTTTTTATTATATTTGCAATCCAAAGTCAATCCGAACGTTTACCGCGCTCCTTAAAAATATGGTTGGGATGTTATTTTTATTAGCGGCAGGCTTGTCCCATTACACTTACACAGTAGGCGTGATCAACGGCTTCTCTTGCCTTTCTGAAGCACATGGATTAAACTTACTTTTTGGGTAATCAGGCTATATAATTACCTTATCTTACAGTGTTTTATGTAACCAAACAGATAACCCTTTCGTAGCAACCGGTCTACTTTGCCAATCGGTTCAATTTCCCGTTTAGTCCACTTTCCCGTTTAGCCAACTTTCCCGTTTGGTCCACTTTCCCAAATAGTCAAATTGTTTTGACAGTGTCTCCACCGAAATTCCAACAATGGACGATGATGCCAACCCAGAATCAATCAATCCGGAAGTTGAAATCCACACGTTTCTATTACTAGACTACCGCTATTACACCTGCCTCAATCCAGAACCCAATTCAGCATGCATTGCTCGTTGAAGTAAGGATATTGGAATTAATAGACCCATGCCTCCAAGCAATGTATCATTTTATTTTATTTCTGATGCCTACGGCCAATAATAAACTTGAGTTAATAAATGCGTAGAACTAAGCTAACTACAAGCATCCACCGATAGCAAATAAAAAATACATTGTTAAATTCTTAAATGTCAAAGGAAAAAAGGAAACATCTACTTCTCTGACTAGACATTAGTATCCTCAAAATACACATTGGCAAGTCTCGTCCTTGAATTTAGGAAGGTATGATTGCGGCTTGAAAATAAACACCCGGTAGAAGGCCAGGTTGCACCAGCTTTCTCGAGGCCTCTGCAATTAGTGGTGCAATTAGAATAGCGCCTGTTATCGGACCAATAACAATTAGAATGCCGCGAGCAGGTAGCAACAATGACTCATACTGAACAATAGAGGGGCTTGATTAAGCTCATAGTAACCTCAGGGCCTGTATAGGTGGTTTGTGTCAGAAACAGCATTATGTGCTGAGAGCTCAGTCTTTTCGAATAAGATTGTAAAAAAATATATATATTTTTTTTCTGGTTAGCATAATTTTAACTAAAAATTATTACATCTGCCAAACTATGCATGGCAGTTTGTTGGCAGTTGGAATACTGCTCTCTTATCACTACTTTAATATTTTATTTATGCTTATCTATCAGCTGCGTATCTCTGAAGTAAGTTACTAATTTTTAAAAGTCTCGTGTGGTGCTAGCGAAGAAGTGCAGTTACAGCTGATACCACAGTCTATGGTCCGAGGTAATCCAAGACAATAAGTCAACACAATCAAACAATATGGCCATTTTATTCCCATTTTCATACATTTATGAACCAGATGAGTACTTGCCGTTGACCTTAAATCATGAATGATAAGTATGCACCGTCCCGTGTTGTCCCGCGTGGTGCCGGCAAAGAATAGTACCATCCCATACATACCCGTGGGTGTCGTAAGAGGCAACTAAGGGTTAGAAACTGAAGGATGGGCAGCAGCATCCTCCTGTGTATCATACCATCTTGCTTACTGCGGTCACCTACAACCGTGGTCCATGGTGCCAGCCATAATGCTGACAAGAGAGGTGACTATGGTACTTCCCCTTCACATTTTTCCAGCAAAAGCTAGAATTCTGGAGGGAGCTCCCTGTCCTGTAGTGGACGTTTCCTGGGATGTTGTGATGATGATGATGAATGTAGTATTAGGTTATACTCGGTCTGTTACCATTAAACGGATGTTGATAATAAAATTACAGTTGTTCAAGGACATAGATTTCCTTTTCAACGTTGACAAAGTCGGGGGCAATGCTAGTAAAATTATTGTCAATATGGAATTAGGTTACTCTATCTGTTACGTTTTTATGACTAACCAATCAACCGATGCTGATGAAATTTGATACGGCATTAATTTGTATTCTGGACAAAGACGAATACTTATTTTTTGAATAGACAGGACTTATTTTGAAAAAAAGCTTTAGATCCAAAACTTGATATCTTTTCTTAGCAATACGTCAAAATACAAACTAAAAACTAGAGAGACAAAATACAAACTAGGCAAAGCCAGTACTATGGGTACCAGATTATGCGTATCAGAAATATGTAATCAATAAGTATTCTGCAAAGAATCTACATTGAATAAAATTATCTGAATCTGAAACTGTTAAACATATATAAATAGATAAATAACAGCCAAACACAGAACAAAACTAGTGTTTATCACAGAAATGTTTGTCCGGGGCGGGGATCGAACCCGCGGCCCGTAGCGTAAAAGGCAGGCTCACTACCAACCACATCATCGGGCCAGTCGAATTGTAATAGCAAACTTTCACAAACCCTGATTATAAATTTTCTACTCTTCAAAACATACATACCCGTGGGTGTCGTAAAAGGCGACTAAGGGTTAGAAACTGTGCGATAGGCAGCAGCATGCGGTCACCTACAACCACGGTCATGGTGTAAGCAGTAACGCTGACAAGCGAGGTGACTATGGTACCTCCACATTTTTCCAGCAAAAGCTAGAATTCTGTAGTGGACATTTCATGGGATGTTATGATGACTCTTCAAATCTTAAAGCTTGGTATCATAGAATACATGAAACATGTATCCTATGCTTGGTATACTCTTGTGCCGAGATTTATTATAAGAAACAATAAAATATACTCAAGTAGGAGCACGTGGCCTCTCTCGATATATCAAATCACCAGCTGGTAGCCAGTTTTATAGCTTTCATAGAATTGAAGCTCATTCAGTTTGTAGAACTGCATTGGAGGATGTCTCTGGATTTTGATGGAGTAAGGATTTTGATCATAAACCGAACAAGATGGATTTTAGACGTAACATATATGTATATATATGTATGTATATTCTTTATTGCACAAATTTACAAACAGAAATTTACATACAAAAGGTCAGTAACAAAGGCGGGGCCTAGGCGAAAATTGTTCAGTTTCGCGGTCTGAACTCAATCTAAAAATTTGTCGAATGATTTCAATTTCACCCTGTAGAACTTGAAATGAAGCTGAACTTAAAGAATAAGACAAATTTTAAAAATTATTACATTTATTTTGAAACTAAAAAGATAAAGAAACTAAATAGCACAAATGTCCCAAGATAAGACGTACCTATACGAAAAATCACTCCTGAACCTAAACATAGAGAAATCGACAAGATGGCTTCCATATCACGTATCGGCATTGTTATCTCTGATTGAAGCGATATCTTCAGATATCTACTATACCACATCCATTAGGATCAAAGGCAATCAACAGCCACAGATGTACGCGTCTATCAATCTAATGTAACTTCGTTGTTACTATTTTGTTCTGAATTTCTTGTGGATTTCAACAAATTCTTGCTTCATCTTTTACTTGAAGCTAGTTGAGATAAGCAAAAAAAAAAGCAATTTTTTTTTATTTTAAATTATGTTGTTGTCATGTCGTTGTTATTGTCAGGCTAGTGGCAACCCTAAATAATAAGATGGGTTAAAACAGGTTTAAAATTATTTATCCGTTAAACGCGGTTATCAAGATTTTTAAGCTACTAATAAATGGCCTCTGATATCTTACGACCTTCTGATGACGTAAAAACTCTGTAGTTGTTAAAAATAGCACAAATGTAACTCATCAGGTTCCCGGCCAGAACTGGGCAGATGTTTCCAGTTTGGAAAGAAGGAATATCGCTACGAGCACTTTCTTCATACAACATACCTAAGTAGCTGGACCGACAGAAAAGACATTAGACGAGAAAATGACGCAGTCTGATCCTTAGTAATATTATCATAACATCCCATCAAAATCAACTACTGGACAGGGAGCTCCCTCCTTAATACGAGGTCTACATTTTGCAGGCGGAAGCACCGTAACACTATGGATCGCGGCTGTTGGAGACCGCAGTTAATAAGATGGTGCGGTGCACACAAAGATGCTGACACTGAATTCTTAGTCGCCTTTTACGATACTCTCGAGTACAAACAAGGTGGTACTATCCTCAGGCAGCACCACACGGACGACTAGTAAAAGAATACCTGTAAACAACTGGAGAACTGTGGTCTCTGCCTACCCCGACGGGAACAAGGCGTGATGTTATGTATGTATGTAAACTACACCATGAATAAAAAGTATAAAACGTGAAAGTTTTGATCCACTTGAAGTTAAAGCAAATATTGAAATGAAAGCTCCATTGACAAATGTAAACAAATTAAATTGTCTGTATAATAAACTGATATGGGTTGAAATAATTACCGTGATAATGAAGGAAGGTTCGATAATGAACCTCATTTAATTATTGGAACTTAATTTGATGTGATATTGGGTTTAAAATTAAAGAAAATGACAGACATGTAACAAAGGACAGTCAGGTTGATTTTGAAAAAGTTAAGATTTAAGGTTGAAAGAGTAGGTAGATTGTGTTTATTATAACGTTTAATCAAAAAACGTTCAGCTTCTCATGAAAAATATGTTATTTATATGCTAACGTTTAAATGAGAAGTCGATTAATTTGCATTGTGTGTTATCGCAGAAGTCATAGAACAAAAGTTGCTGCTTTTGACATCAAGGTGAGCAAACGTATGTCATCAAAATATAACCATGTGTATCCATCCTTTATTGCCAAAGACATCACCTTGATAAGCTACGTTTGTACATACTTGAGAAGGTACTGTAGAGGTTTCAAACTGACGTTATGAAAAATCTACGATGTTTTTGACCTGAAAGCTTTATGCTTAGATAAATGCTACGAATAAATTATTTACTACCAGCTGGTGATTTGTTATATCGAGAGAGGTCACGTGCTCCTAGTTGAGTATATTTTATTGTTTCTTATAATAAATCTCGGCACAAGAACATATACCAAGCTTTAAGCTTTGAAGAGTCATCATAACATCCCATGAAATGTCTACTACAGAATTCTAGCTTTTGCTGGAAAAAGGTGGAGGGGAAGTACCATAGTCACCACGCTTGTCAGCGTTACTGCTGGCACCATGGACTGCGCGCCATAGGTCATCGGACGAAAAAGAATTTTACCCTTTCATAGTAAAGTCCGTTAGCTGATCATAAATTTTGTATGAGAGATCGATTTTTTCACGTCTACCTATATTCCTTGGGGAAAGTTTTTCAGGTTCGTGGTCTGATCTCAATCTCAAAATTTGTCAAATGTTTTCAATTTTACCCTCTAGAACCGTCAAAAAGCCGAATCTGGTTGTCTCTCTATGTAACGATTAGTAAGACGCAAGTATAGCATAATTTTATACCAATCAACCATGAAAACTTTTTACAACCCATTTGGTTTAAGTTGTGTAAAATAGGCCTGAATATAAATCTATATCATCCAAATTCTTTATTACCTTTGAGCCTATCGAGGGCAAATAGAAACTTGAATCAAGAAATCAAAGTAATGCTTTTCCAAACATCGATGGTGTTACCACAATTGCGTGTATGCATTACCCAAGAATTTCTGTTTCTATTTTGGTTAGAGTAGGATCGTAAATAATCCGTTCGGCTGGAATCGAACGCGTTCTCGTTGTTACGTTGCTCGAAATAGCCTCGCCCGCGGTTGTTGCCATTGTACATAGCAAATAGGCACAATCACTGTTTTCAATTTTTTTAAAGAATATTGAAATGGAGGTTAAAAATAATAACAAAAAGAAGCAGTGTCTTCTGTGATTGAATTTTACAAGCATTTTAAGTGTTTTGGACGACACGTTACCTATTTCAAAATTCAAAACGATAATCTGAGATAAAAAGAAATTACCACTGGGCTAAGAGCATTTCAATATATCTGAAATTTTTACCTTACATATTTTTTCTAACTAAAATTTTTTTTTTACTAGCCTATACTGTCCCACTGCTGGGCAAAGGCCTCCCCCATACGTTTCCATTCCTCCCTATTTGTTGCGACTATGGGCCACTAAAACTTAACTAAACTAAATCTTAAAATGTCAAATTAATTGATTTTTAAATTGATTGATTCAACATTGTAAACTTGATCGGGCAGTTTGTATGGAGAAGCCGATTTCATTTTTCGTTTCCTATAAAAGTTTTGTTCACTGAAAGTTGTTCAGTGTAGTTGACTGATCATGCCCCTTCAGTATTCGGAAGGCTGTCCCTAACACCCTGTATACTTTTAATTGTGAAACGGAATAAAAAAAAAATTCAATCTTGCAGCTGCATTTGGGCGGAAACTATGCCAAATTATAAACCTTGCCAAATTGAGTGTGAAAATCTGGTACACACTATTTATAGTATAATATAATATTAGGTATTAATAAAAAAAAACACACGCGTTTTAAATATTTTGGTAATTTTTTAGACTAATTTGGATAGATACTCGTTCAATATTTTAAACAGCCACCAGCAATAATAATGTTATTGAAGTTGTAATTATCCCTGTTTATGGCTCCTAAATGCTGTTGCATTTCATCAACTACTCAAGTTTTAAGAAGTAAAGGAAACGAAAATCCTGAAAACATAACTTTCAGTAGTGAATTGGCAATTATCAAAACAATAGCACCTAAAGTTAGAATAGGTATAGAACACTATTAGTTAGTTTCTATTTCGGTGTACGTAGAAGATTTTTTTTGCAATCGATTCATATTTTAAATAGCAACGGAAGTTATCTTTAAGTTAATATAAAAAAAATAAACATTTTTTCTTTCATTTTAAGAACGTGTTCAATCTTTGAATTTATTCTCCATAATTTCTTTAATGTAATTGGTTGATCGTCAAAAAAGTCAAGCAGGGTAACTAGACCATTGCTGGGACCATTACTGTAGGTAAGTTAGATAAATAGTCATAAAAGACAAGAAATTAATATACAAAAACTAAAAAACTACGAGAGATATTACACCTTTTTTAAAACTCTAGTATCATAATCCCCTGTTGTGAAAACAAAACTGCATCAAGTATAAATTTATCAACTTACCTTAACTCCATCCACTTTGTCTTTCTGACCACCTTCCCACCTGTTTTCATCATCAATCATGCTCCTATCTCTCCCGTTTGTAACACTTTTGTTCCTGTTTTCAGAGGTACCTCTATTATGCGATTCTCCATTGTCATTCTCCCATGATTAATGCCCTCAACTTTCTCTAACAATGCCTTCAAGAACGGGGTTCGATTCGGCAAAAGCTTTGAATTCAAGTCTGCTAAATTAAAATTTGGTCTTAGTCTGAATTATGTTTGTTAGTGCTTAGCGGGAAGAATAGGTTTGCTTTCAGTTTTAGACCAAGATTAATGGTTATAGTTTTGTAAAGTGTATAAATTTTGAGTATCTGAAAATATTTTCTTTATACAAACATTTATTAAGTACGCTCTTTTAGTTGGGAACCAGACAGTAGACCACTATTAAGTTATTACAACTAAATGGAAATTAGACGGCTGGAAACCTCCTGATAACTTTTTTTTAACATATTATCGACGGGCTTGCTTTCGACTTCAATCTAGCCTTGAAGGCAAAGATGAGCTTGCCCAGATAGTCACTCGCGACATGAATATATTCCGGATATATATACTCAAGAACACAGACGAAAATAATTCCACTACAACCAACAATATTATGGTTCCTAACGTTAACAAGTACAGTCAACGACAAGTCAAGCTTGACACTCGCAGCGCGACTCTGGCCCATACGTCTATTGAAATAAAAATGGTACAAAGTCCAATAAGTCAAGCTTGATGTGCTCTTGACTGTACAATAAAAGCGCTTTAATACGTGAAAGCTTTATTCTGTGGCATAGGCATCTCATGAGGCTAGTAAGTCAGTCTCACTTACGCCATTTACTGTCTGAACCTGCAAAATTAAGGTCTACCTTTACCGGGCTAATAGCTTCTAACTTGATTACTTGGAAGAAGTAGATGCATCGTACTAGTGGTTAACTTCACTTGATATACCGATTTCACCTCGCCTCCACTCACTCCGCTCAATCTTCTGCCTTGCATCGCGTTAAATACGTTTACATGGCCCAGATCACGGCACACTGCCTCTCTAAGATGCGGCTCCTTTGACTCTAATTTCAATTTAGGTGGATGCCTTGCTCGCTCCAAAATACATCTTTGAGGCAACCGTGCTGTCTTCTACAACATTTTCGTTGGCGAAATTGTTTTTTAACTCAACAAGGAAAAGTATAGCTTTTATGCCTATTTTATTTTAGTGTCTATTGTTTTGGCGTCACGATGGATCGCCTTTTGGATCTTTTTTTATACAGGGTGTAAAGGACGGTGTACCGAAAACTGAAAGGGCGTGCTCAGTCAACGAAACTGAACATCTTTCACAAAGAAACATTTCTGGGAAATAAAAAAAGAATTTGATCTCTCCATACAAACTGTTCGAGCAGAGTGGGCAATTTGTATGGAGAGGTCAAATTTTTTTTACAATTCCCAAAAATGTTTTGTAGGGAAAGTTGTTCAGTTTCGTTGGCTGAACACACCCTTTCAGTTTTCGGTACACCGTCCCTTATACCCTTTATAGAATCTGGTTTATTGTTTTCCATAAAGTGTATCAAAACACCATATCCTCTCCAATCCGCGGTAACGGCCTAATTGCTAGTCTGTTCTTCGCGAGGTGCCGCTTTTATGTCTAGTTCAAAAATGTGACTGCCTACATCATTATCAAAGTGAAAAACTATCATACATAGAAAATAACGCAATCGTTATACTGAATGCCAAGGAAAATATAAAAATTTAAAAGAACGTTTAACAATCCAGATGATAACGACAGATTTTGAGATAGTGAAAAAGGTTATGTTTAAGAGTTTTTCATTCGAAACGAAAATTATATACGTTCATCTTCTTATAATGGTTAATTACTCAAATAGATTGATCTTTGTTTGGAGATGGTTTACTTTTGTATACAGTTATTACTTCAGGGTGGTTTATTTAATGTTATCGAGTGTTTTGCCTCAGTATTTTCTTGTATTATTTGTAACATTATATATTTTCTGCTAATTATAAATTGCTGTTTTTATAAGTCAAGTCACGCTAGTTTAATACGGTTACCTCTTATTATAGCGCAAACGTGGCGAGACCTTTTCAAGTGCCTTTAATAAATTAAAGTCAAGTGTAGATTTAATAGTTAAAAATAAAATTTTACATGTATTGGCGAAGTGATAATATATGTTGCAGGCGTAAGATTCCCGGCCTTGGCGGATACAATCTCATTTTGATGATTTTGGGTATATTTTCCGAGTTCTAGGTGTGTTGTTGGCGCTATAACAACAACTAACAAAAAGGCGATTTTGCACGGTTACTTGTTTTAGCTCTATCGTAAGAACGGGAACACTTACAAGCGTGAAAATTGGTACAGTGAAGAGCACATTAAACTTGACACGTTGTACTTTGTACCATTCTTATTTCAATAGATATACGGGCTAGAGTCGCATTGCGACTGTCAAGCTTGACCTGTCGTTGAGTGTACGTTTATAGTGCCTAAGCTGTTAATAAAAAGTGCGTGTTGGACTCCCACGCATTTAATACACTTCTGCGTGACGGCACGTCCATGACTAAGACGGTATTTTTATCTAATTGGTACGGACGCGAGTCCGACTCGCACTTGGCCGGTTTTTTAATGACCATGCTTCTAAGGCTAAGGCTATTTGGGTAAGGTTGTAAGTCACGTCAAAAATTCTTGAACTTCTTTTTTTAGCATCCGTTTTAATTATTTAATTCCTTACACAGTCAATTAGCTCAGAAGATCATTAAACAGATCAGACACAATATCATTAATAAACTTCATAATTTGTCGAATTCATTCTCTTAATATTCCAAATCTTTGAGTTATTCGTATAACGTCTAAATCCAAGCAGCTTTCATTCAATATTAGCAGATACCTACCCGCCAACAATTCAGTAATATAGCGGGGAAATTATTAATATTGCCGCCGCCGTGGCGTGATGGTGGAATTCGCCCCCATTCTTTGTGGAGGCATGCCCCAGCTATGCCGTTGTGGATATTATGCCGGGACGTATTGAAATTATTGCATGCCCTCCGCATATTAGACGTGAAAAAAATGTCTAGTGTGAGTAGGACTTAAGCACTAAGGTTTCTGTACCACTACACTGTCGAAATGTTTCTGATGGCAAATTTTACTGTGTCTGACTCACACTTGCATTTGTTTTTGTTTGCTAGCTCAATACAGACAATGCACTATAATTATATCAAGTTTGATATTTGCATGTATGGTCCCGTATAGTGCGCGCAAAACATAGTACCAACCCAAACATACCCGTGGGTGTAGTAAGAGGCGACTAAGGGTTATAAACAGGAGGATGGGAAGCAGCATCTTCTTGTGTATATCCACCTTACTTACTGCGGTCACCAACAACCGCGGTCCATAGTGCCAGCCGTAACGCTGACAAGCGAGGTGACTATGGTACTTCCCCTCCACATTTTCTCCTGCAAAAGCTAGAATTCTGAAAGAAGCTCCCTGTCTTGTAGTGGACGTTTCATGGGATGTTATGATGATCGTTTTAACGATGGAGCTAAAACACAAAATAAGAATTTTGTGGGTACGGAACCCTAAAAATAGACTATAAATATATAGTCAAAATGTTCTTTTATTTCTTTATAATCAGAAATTTATTTCTTTATTTCTAAGAGTCAGAAGGTGTCTCACAAGGCTCGTTTGGCTGTTCATGGGGGAGTTTTGGTACCAACACTGATGTATGGCAGTGAAAGCTGGGTATGGCAGAAGAAGCATGAAAGTAGAATTAATGCAGTGGAAATGAGAGCGCTAAGGAGTATGATTGGTGTTAAATTGAGTGACAGGATAAGAAATAGTGTGATAAGAGAACGGTGTGGCGTAAAAGAAGACGTAGTGACCAAAATCGAGAAAGGGATGCTGAGATGGTTTGGTCATGTAGAGAGGATGAATGAACGAAGATTGACGAAAGAGATCTACCAGGCGAGAGTGAATGGAAACGTTGGAAGGGGAAGGCCTAGGCGAACGTACCAGGACCAAATTCAGGACGTTCTGAATAAAGGCCAGGTTAAAAGTACCCCAAACCGACGAGCATGTATGAAAGGATTGATGAAAGTACAGGAAGCAAGGGAAGTATGTCAAGAACGTAGCAGGTGGAGGACTGTGGTCTCTGCCTACCCCAACGGGAAAGAGGCGTGATGTTATGTATGTATGTATGTATGTATTTCTTTATAGAGAAGTCTGTCTATTTTTGTAGCCTGCGAAGTCGCACATCTTTTGCATCATTCTCTGTTGTGAGCTTCCATCTATTCTCTCTAAGTAAACTGATCAGTCGAGGCTTATAAAGAATTAATGGACGCTATATGAAATGCAGTTCTTATGGCCGAATTCTGGCCTAAAAAAATAAGAATGAAAAATCACGATGCCATCGACACTCAAAGAAGAAGGTGTATGTAAGGAACGGTGTACCGAAAACAGAAAGAGCGTGCTCAGTAAACGAAACTCAACAACTTTCCCAAAAGAAAATTTTAAGGAATTTGAAAAAGAAATTGATCTTTCATTAAAAACTATTAGATCAGAATGAGCGATTTGTATGAAGAGATAATTTTTTTTATTTTCCAAAAATGCTTCTTTGGAAAATTTGTTCGGTTTCGTTTTCGATACACCGTCCTTTACATACTATATATCTGGTTTAATATAAAACTGAAAATGTATCTCTTAAGACAAGCAGAGTTTCATGAAAACCTAGACTTCCTCCACTTTCTACGAACACCCCACCCCAACCGTCGTGCAGCTTAAGAACTCTTTTTACCAACAGTTATACAGAATGTTTGTACATGTCTGCAAACCTGTCAGGTGGTTACTCTACCCAGGAAACTGAACAACTTTCCCGAAGGAAAAGATCGAAATACGGAAAAAAAATCAATGTCCCATAGAAACTGCATCAACTGAATATAGCATATTTTGTATGGCAGGTCAAAAATTTTGACCTATTTTTTTTTGGTCAATGGGCTTACTTTTGACCTCGATCTAGTCTTGAGGACAGAGATGATGTCGACGATGGGACGAGCTTACCTAGAAAAAATCCTATTCACTCGCGACTTGAATAGATTCGGATTATATGAACTCGAGAACACAGACGCAGGCAATTAATTCCACCCTTTAGCCGAGCGCATAGTAAAAGATGTTTCAAAGCGCTTTGAGCGAATGTATGGAATATAAACCAAGTGTGGGTGATATCCTGCGGTGCGTCTGGACTCCCGATGGTAGAAGGGGGTAGGTGGAATGAGCTCGTGGAGTTCTTGAGCACACTTTCCGAAGTACAATCTGTAAAAGACTGACAGACATGCAAGCTTGCGACGGTAAAACTTGGTTTGGCACCAACGAGCTTTTTGGCTCTGCGATCTATCGAGTTAAGTGCGGCTAGTTGAATTTTAACTAAGCCATCCCATAGATGACAGCAATTCTCCATGCAGGATGGGGCTTGTGCTTATTAAAAAAAAAACCGGCAAAGTGCGAGTCGGACTCGCGCACTGAGGGTTCCGTACCACCACATAAACATAATTGTATTAGTTGAAATTTCAGTAAGTTAATGTGCTAGATTTTTTGAGTCCGACACGCGCTTGACCAAATTTTATGATTTGTTGTTATTTCATAGCCTATGCACTATAAACATACCAATTTTCAAGTTTGTAAGTGTTCCCGTTTTTAAATAGAACTAAAACAAAAATCGCCTCAGCAACCATCCAACTTGACCCCTCACTTATATGAATGTTCTTGAAACGGGAGCTCACCACAATTGGTTACCATTAGTTGTGAGAAAAGTTGTAATATTTAATGATTTCAGACTTTTCCCATTATTTGTACTATGAGACCTAGCTTCTTGCCAAATTTCATAATTTTAGGTCAACGGGAAGTACCCTGTAGGTTTTTCATTTTTGAATAAATGTATGGAGATGAGGACATAAAATGCCATATCTTTTGATTGCGTCGTTGTAAAAAATTTTAATTTTCAGATCTTGTGTGGTTCATGGATCCTAATATATGGTATTAATTTCAACTTGATACCTTTACTCGTTCGTGAGATAAAGGGTCTTGACAGACAGACAGACGGACAACAAAGTGTTCCTATAAGGGTTCCGTTTTTTTCTTTTGAGGTACGGAACCCTAAAAAATAACAAGCTGTCCAGGAGTGAAGTAACGCCTTTGTTGAGGATACCCAGCGTTTTTGCAATTTTCCTCACGAACAGTTGTTCAGATTCCTGGGTAGAGCCACCCGCGAGGTCTGCAGACATATACCAAACAACCTGTATAACATAGAATTGTAAAACTAAATTGAAATCCTGGCTCACCAGCGCACTAAGACGAGTCTTACAAAAAGCCTTATAAGGAAGTAAATGGAGCGACCGTCCTAAGCCAGCCGAAAGCGACAAAAGACACAATTTATTTTCTAGAACTAGAAAGTCCAATTTTCAGAATGACACTTCCAGATTATCACATTTGTCACGTAAATAAAGTATGATGCGTTTTGTTAAGTTATTATCAATGTACTTATGCGTCCTTTATAATCTTTGCACAGAACAAAGTAAGAGTAATAATAGTTCTATCAAACAGAACGGACACTCTCCGCCCCCCTTGCAATCTACCCCGCACCCCCGCGCGCACCCGTCCGCGAGAATCTCGTGGTCCTTCTGAGGGTCTTTTGTACTGAATATGCGAGCCTACTCGTCCTTCCAATTTCAAATTTGCATGTCTGGAGTGTGACGTAATAAAGAAAGAATACTAAAACCAATAAAAACCAAACCATATTAAAATTTAAATTCATCGAAATATAATTATTTTTTTACCAAATATGATAACTGGAGAGCAGGAGTGTGATTCTCTGAGGCGATATTTTAAGTTTCGAATCTGAATCTGCAGTGAGTTTATTGATTGGCGTTCTAAAAAATCGATTGGTAACTCGAATGCACACTAGCGTCACTCGTGCGATCGTGGCAGCGAATTGAACTACAGATTATATTAAAATGTTACGTTCATTTTTTGGCTTTTGTTTTCTGAAATCTGGCTAATACAAAGAAATGCATCGAACTCACCTGCTGATATGCACAAACTTACTTCCCAATGATAAAGTTAAATGGCAATAGTTAAAATTGAAATTTAAGTTAATCACTTTGAAAAGCCCGTTTTACATGATACTAACATTGTAGTGCGGTAACGTGTGACTTTTAATCTTTACTACCTCTATGATTTAAATCATCTCTTAAAACTTTTAATAAAATTATTAACCCCGTTGCATAGTGCTAGCTCAGATCTTTTTAGGTCATCTTTTATCGACTACCGTGTTTGCATATTGAAACACCGTGTGTGCAGTTTTTAGCGCACGCTGGGAACATAGTAGAAATTTCAATCGACGAAGAATTTAGCTTGTAAAGGAGTATTGGTCCTATGCGGGATGGTGATGAATATCTTTTTGAAATGGGAACTTTGCTGATGCATATTCATGTTTACGTGAAGCATATTTTTCTGGTATCAATTTCTGATGAAGTTTTATTTTTACTTTCGAGCGGAGCGAGAAAGGTATTGTATTCGTGAAAAAAAAAGTTTTTCTAATTTTCTCAAAAATGTGTTCTGTATCACTTATACATCATAAAAAACAAGTCTCCCAAAAATGTCCGTCCGTCGGTCGGTCGGTCGGTCGGTCAGTCGGTCCGTCGGTCCGTCGGTCGGTCGGTCTGTCCGTCACGCTTGGGCGTAGCGGCTAAACGAATGGTCCGATTGACACCATATTTTGAATTTAGGAGTTTTATGCAAATCCATCGAAGGGTTCTAAGTGGTTTCTTGCTGGCTCTCATTTTGAGGGTAGCTGTCATACAACGAAAATGAAAAATTGAATTTTCTCATAAACGGCTCATAGAATCTTGATGAAACTTTGCATGACCAAGCATCTCCATGTAAGATATCTTGCGCCAGTATCAATTGATCTGTGTAATTTCATATAAGGGGTGTTCCTGTACCACCAAATCGTAAATATGTTATTTACCCAAAATTGGTTCCATTGAGTTTATTATATTTTTAATCCTGGGTTGGTTATCTACCTGACTGGATAATCTTTATGATTTTTTTAAATAAAATTTAGTGCACAGGGTGTACCAAAAACTGAAAGGGCTTGCTCAGTAGACTAAACTGAGCAATTATCCATAAGGAATATGTGTTGGGAAATTTAAAAAATCTCCATGCAAGTATCCTACGGCAGTATCCATTGATCTGCGAAAATTCATATAAAAGGTGTTCCAGTACTACCAAAAGTTAAACATGTGATTTACTCGAAATCGTTTGAGGTTTGTTTGTTTTAATGTTTGAAAATTTGAATTCTGAATTGATCTGTATATTTCATTCGAACATTTTTTTGGAAAAACGTAAATAAAAGTTTGTACCTATTTCCATACTATGTGTATGGCATTACAAATTTAAGTTTGCGGTTGATAGTTTTTCTTTGAGTATTGCCAGAAAGAAAGTGCAGTGCTGCTGTACCATTTATTTTATGTAAGTAGTACGTAGTTTTTTGGATTGATGAAGATAATGATAAAAAATTAAGAGCTCTGTTTATTCCTATAGCAGATCGATACGAATACTGCTGAATACTGAAGGGTACATAATACATTATGTTACGGTTTTCTATGAAATTTGTTTATTGGTCAAAAACCTAGGTTTTGATCAAAATCCCGATTTCATGATAAAACTTCGATTTTCATTAGAGATAAAACTTTCCTGCCAAAATTTCTTACAAAAAAAAAAATTAACAACGATGTACGAAAATCGAAGACTTCTTCAGACTCACTTTAAATAATTAGATTGTAAACATCACTTATATCTTTTAATGTACTTATACATTAACAAAAGTCAATAATAGTATACTGTAATGCTTGAATGTAACAAACGAAACAAAAGAAAAAGAAACCAGAAAAAGTGTAAACAAATATAAACTACATAATAATAGCAATCATATCAATCCCCGACTTACATTCGTCCAACTATCAGTCATAGTGTTACAAGGAGCAATTCTCGATAAGTATTGCGCATTGACGTTTATTTAATAAAAATGTCATGTTGGCAAATAGCACAAGGATATTGATTAGGGTTCTGAGCAATAGATCTTTTGTTGGTCTAAGTGATAGGCAGATAGCGAGGCATCGAAGAGCTTTGAAATCTATTTTTTACGATGCTTCATTGTCCTTGCCATTACTCATTGGTCGGCAGACACAATGTAGAGGGTGGCTCAACGCCGCGACGAGTACCGACTGCTGAGCTCCAAACTTCATTTTGAAGATGGCACCCCATGATGATGAGACAATATGGAGGCGCAGTTTGCTGTGCTGATAAGCATTGTCGATGATCATGTCAATGTTTGACGTGATAAATTTAAGTAGCTGGCGTTGGAAATCTTATCTAAATTAGTTAACCTAATAGCAGACCAAATAGCGACAAATCTAGGGTTCAGCAATCTAAATATACAAGTTGTTCTGAGTGCAAAATTGGTGTGAAATTGAGTGACAGGATTAGAAATAGTGTGATAAGAGAACGTTGTGGCGTAAAAGAAGACGTAGTGACTAAAATTGAGAAAGGGATGCTGAGATGGTTTGGTCATGTAGAGAGGATGAATGAAGGAAGGTTGACGAAAGAGATCTACAAGGCGAGAGTGAATGGAAACGTTGGAAGGGGAAGGCCTCGGCGAACGTACCAGGACCAAATTCAGGACGTTCTGAATAAAGGCCAGGTTAAAAGTACCCTAAACCGACAAGCATGTATGAAAGGATCGATGAAAGTTTAACAATTTATATATGTATTACACCCAGAATAGAATCACGGTCAGCATCAGTAAGTGCCAGTGTATAAGTTTTACACGGAATCAAAACCCAATACACTATTCATATCACTTTAACAACGTTGTAATCGAGAGGACTCAGGTGGTTGGTGACCTGGGGGTATACTTTGACAGCAAAATGCTTTTGTCAAACCATATTGACGCAATTACCAACAGAGCATACCGCAACTTAGGTTTCGTAATTCACACATGCCGTCCATTCAAATGTCCTAATAGCCTCAAAATAGTGTACTACGCATATGTGCGTAGCATCTTAGAATACGCTAGCGCAATTTGGTCACCATGTTACGAAGTCTACAAAAATAGAATCGAAAGCATGCAAAAGAAATTTGTACGACACCTCAACTTCAAATTTAGAAAAACAACGGTCAGTGCTGGATATGTTGAGATCTGTCGTGCTTACAATCTGTTAACATTACAAGAGCGCCGCCTAGTACTTGACATGGGTTTGCTATACGATATTGTCTGTAACCGTCTCGACTGTCCCGAACTTGTACAACTTTTATCGTTTAACACACCCTCACGTCGTACTAGGCATACTGCATTGTTTCATATCCCCTTTCACTCATCTACTTATGGGAAAAATTCTGTTATGACTAGATTACCAGAAAATTACAACAAATACTTTAGTGATGTTGACCTTTTTATTAGTAGCAAAAAAATATTTCTAGACAAAATAAAATGTACTATATACAACCCAGTAGATAATAAAAGTGAGTAAGTGTGGCGGCTCGGTAGCGGGACATATTTTGTTCTTATTTGCATCCTGTGTATCATATTCGATTGATGGAATGTTGTACGAGTAGGGTGTGTCTGTCTCGGTTATGGACTAAACAAATCTTCTTAATTATGAATATCATTATCTTTCTATATTTTTATTTATTTATCTATTATACTATTATAATATCATATATTATATGTATTCATCATATAGCATGTTTCTATAATTTATATACTAAGAAGTATCTTATGTTAACTTAACGGTGCTCCCCTCTTTGCCTTTAATATAATTTAAATACTGGCTAATCCACAATCGCTTAAAATTGTAAAACGTGGACAGTTTTTATTGGCTTACAAAATATGTATCCCGTAATTTCTTAGAAATTAAGCATAAGCTGTTATTGTCCCAAATAAAATAAAATAAAGTTCAGGAAGCAAGGGAAGTATGTCAAGATCGTAGCAGGTGGAGAACTGTGCTCTCTGCCTACCCCGACGGGAACAAGGCGTGATGTTATGTATGTATGTTCTGAGTGCAACCTGTCATATTTGTATAACATCAAGTACCAAGTATAATATGGACATATCTCGTTTGATATTACTAATCAAGAAGTACATAATCAAATGATCTTACCTTCTTGCCTAAACTTGGTTATTTGTCAGTTGAAATGACATCGTGACTTACAGTCAAGTGCACGTTATGCTTGACACCATTGGTGCTAGAGTCGTGCAGCAAATGACAATATTTACCTACTTTTGACTGTACCGATATACCATTGAGAAGTAAACCTATAAATTTTAGTTACTTTTATTAGTAAAATACTTTTCCATATATAATATAACTAGCTGTTGCCCGCGACTTCGTCCGAAAGGGATTCTATCTATCTGACCATCCATCCATCCACCCTTCCGTCTATCTGTCATCCGTCCGTCCGTCCAACCATCTGTCCAACCGTCCGTCAAGTCAAAACATCCCTGTCCCTGCCCCTCTCCCTCTCCCCCTCCTCCCTTTTCCTCTCCCTGTCCCTCTCCCACTCCCACTCCCTACCACTATTCCTATCCTTTCCCCTATTCCTACCCCTAACGCCATTTTTACCGCTATCCCTATCTTCATATAAACATAGAAACGACACCCATATTGATTTCTAGACATTTCAACCCTATCGCACCCCAATTTCACGTCCACCACGTTGGATTTCAAAATTGTTGTAGTTTTCGTAATCAGCGACACAATGAACCATACAAACGATACCCATATTGGTTTTTAGAATTTTTTACCCCATTTCCCTTTTTAGGGGTTGAATTTGGGGTGGAATTTCAATAACAGTGATAAACGTTGCATAGAATTACAAACCTAATGCTTAAATAATAAATTATGTGGATTTTACTTTAAAAATAAAGGATTTTCAACTTCATCCCCCTTTCCACCCTTTAGGGTGTCGAATTTATAAAAACCCTGAGATACGTAAATATAAATTTTTAGTCGTAAGCCTAAATACAAACTTTGAAGATCCTAACTTCAAAACTGACGGACTTTAATACAAACATTCATCCCCTATTTTACCCCTTAGGGATGGAAATTTGTAAAACCCTTTCTTAGTGCACCGTTAAACCTTATAAGGAACCTACATGCCAAATTTGGAATTTCTAGACCCAGCGGTTTGGGCTGTGCGTTGATATTTCAGTCAGTGAGTAAGTCACCTTCTCCATTAACATTAAATGCGTTTTCCCGTGGGAATGAAGTGCTTTACCGCGGTAAAAAGTAGCCTATGTGTTATTCCAGCACCTATCCTATATGTGTGCCAAGTTTCATTAAAATGAATTCGGCATTTTTACGTGAAAGAGTGACAAACATCCATCCATCCATACTTACAAACTTTCGCGTTTATAATATTAGTAGGATATATACAATGTTTACAGGTACTTTATACACGAAAAATGTGCCAGGTTTCGCCCAGGCAACCCTATTTTTAACCGACTTCAAAAAAGGAGGAGGTTCTATGTTCCACTGTATGTAAAAAATTTTTAGACTAGTTATTTTGTTTTTTGTGCGTGATGAGCGCAAGTGATAAGGCTGAGTTGACAACAATCAACACTCTACTTGCGACAAAAAAAATCGGTATCAGCTTGTAGGTTATACCATTCCTATGGTATGTAGGTACGGGCGCGGCCGCCCTATCTACAACGTATATCGCTTGAGGCGTCAGCCTTTGTAATTGATTGATACGTCCACCGTTTAGCCTTCTTGTTTTTAAAGTACAATTTTTTTTACACGGAATTTATTTTATTTTCGTTGCTAAAAATTTTTATTCTCATCATAACATTTCATGAAACGTCCACTCCAAAATGCTAGCTTTTGCTGGAAAAATGTAGAGGAGAAGTACCATAGTCACCTCGCTTGTTAGCCTTACGGCTGGCACCATGGACCGCGGTTGTAGGTGACCGCAGTAAGTAAGATGGTATGAAACACAGGAGGATGCTACTGCCCATCCTCGAGTTTATGACCCTTCGTCACCTCTCACGACACCCACGGGTATGTATGGGATGGTACTATTCTTTGCCGGCACCACACGAGACTCATTTACCTGCTCTTAAAATCACGGGCTCCAAAGTGTAGTAAATTTTAGCTAACTTTGTTATTACAAGTCCACCATAATAAAGCACTAGGCTGGGCAATTCTGATATCACATAAGTTCACATTGGCCTGGAATAATCCCATCTCGTCCAAAAAGGCAACACTTCGACCCGTTATCAAAGCAGGGCCTTCATTGTGTCACACACAATAGCGCCGAAAAATAATCTAGACGTAGCTATAACAGGGCTGTGTTAAGTGTCGCGATAAATTTTGTTCTTCTCTCATGTTGACAGCGACGACGCTTAAATTTTTCACAATCGCTCAGAAATGCTCGCCAAGTTTAACACCATTTGAGCCAGCCTCGTATAACAGATGTAAAAAAAATAAGGAGACATATTATATTACTAAGTGAATAACATTCGCTGAGGAACATAAATCGAAGCAAAAAAAAAATACCTCCATTGCTACTGGGTACAGTTTCTACGGTGCAGTTTTTAGGGAAAAGTTGGTCAGTGTCACGGTTTGAGTAACACCCTAAATTAGTGCTTACAATTTTTTTATTATTACCCGGGTATGATTTTGCGCCGGCCCTCACGGCGTAGAGGAGCGTCTCCTGGGTGGCGGATAGGGGAACGGTCGGTAGCACAGCCTAGCTACGCTACCTGACTAAGTCCGATGGACTCGCTGACCAACGACGGGTGTGGTCCTCCAGCATTTCGGGGGTTGTGCGGCGGGCTAACGACCCTCCCACGGAAAAAATTACTGTTACGAAACCGACACAAAAAGATAATAAACGATCCCCTCTTAACAATGACTCTAAGCGCGGCTTCAAGGACTTTCGATTTGCCTCATGGAATGTACTAAGTTTGAACCGACCTGGTGCTGTGTACCAAGTGAATAAGGAATTACATAGGTACAATATTGACATTGCAGCACTACAAGAAGTTAGATGGCCAGGAAAAGGAGAAAGTAACATAGATAATAGTGCAGTATTATTTTATAGTGGGGATAGCAACGGGAAACATTTAAAGGGTACAGGTTTCATGGTTAATAACAAAGCTTTGACTAACGTACTCAGATTTGAGGCAGTGTCTGACAGACTATGTGTCCTGCGTATTAAAAGCAGATTTTACAACATCACCATCGTAAACGCCTATGCTCCAACGGAAGTCGCTGATGAACCGCTGAAGGACAGCTTCTATGAAGACCTGGAAGTCGTTTACGACCAAATTCCAGAGTACGATGTAAAGATAGTAGTTGGTGATTTCAACGCAAAAGTTGGAAGGGAGGAGATCTTTGTACCCACCATTGGCAGGCATAGTAAACATAAGTTTACCAATGAAAACGGCCTGAGGCTTATTAGCTTTGCAGCCTCAAAATCAATGGTAGTCAAAAGCACTATGTTCCCCCATAAAGACATTTATAAGGGCACGTGGAAATCAAATGACGGTGTCACTATCAACCAAATAGATCACTTACTTGTAGACAACAGGCACAAAAGCGTGATAGAAGATGTCAGGTCTTTCCGAGGAGCCGACTGCGACAGCGATCATTATATGGTTGGAGTTAAAATAAAAGCTAAAATTAAAGTTGTACGTAGGATTGAGAAGGAAGGGGCACTAGGTCTGAACACGGAGAGTCTCAAAGAAAAGAATGTGCGAAAAGAATTCCAAATAGAATTAGAAAACAGGTTTCAGATACTAGAGACAAATGGGGACATCGATTTGGACTGGGAAGACACAAAAAAGGTAATAATAGAAGCAGGACAGAAAGTATTGGGAAGGAAGAAACGTCGTAAGCGGAGAAAGTGGTGGAATGAGGACTGTGAAAGAGCACTAGAAGAGAGGCGCAAGTACAAGATCCTCTCAGAACAGGATAGCAAGTGGGATTTCATGCACAAAGAGGCGCGCAATAGGTTAAGAAACCTCATACGACAAGCCAAGAGGGAGCACCTGGAAAATAGAGTTCGGGAAGTCGAAACGCTCATAAGAGCGGGAGAAAGTAGAAAATTCTACCAGGAGCTTAGCTCTTTCAGAAAAGGTTACAAGCCTACCACGCAGATACTCGAAGACCAAGCGGGAAACCTCATATCCGACACCGAGAGTTTGAAGACACATTGGCGTACATACTTCAAAGAGCTACTCAATTGCCCAGCTGTAGCAAACGGTATAGGAGAAGAGGTAGAGTGTAGCAACGCTGAAATGAGGGAACCCAGTTTTGAGGAGGTGAGGTCAGCCATAATGAGGTTAAAGAATAACAAATGCCCCGGAATCGACGGAATACCAGGCGAACTGTGGAAATATGGTGGAGGCGCAGCGCAATCAAAAATCTATGAGCTAATCCTTAAGATCTGGCGGGATGAAAAACAGCCGGCTGAGTGGAATGTGGGAGTTTTATGCCCAATACACAAAAAAGGCTCCAGGAAAAAATGCTCGAACTATAGAGGGATTGCACTGCTACCGACGGCATACAAAATTCTTTCATATGTTCTTCTGAGTCGGCTGGAAGCATATGCCGAGAACATACTAGGCGATTACCAGTGTGGTTTCAGGAGGAATCGCAGCACATCTGACCAAATCTTCCTATTAAAACAACTAATGGAAAAGAAATGGGAGTACGCACAAACCATCCACATACTATTTGTTGATTTTACTAAGGCCTATGACAGCGTGGACAGAGAGACACTTTACTCAGTTTTGAAAGCTTTTAAAATACCTGAAAAACTTGTCGACATGGTTAAAGCAGCCACGGAAACCAGCAAAATGAGGGTCAGGGTAGGAAGCAGTCTTTCTGAGGAATTTGATGTTGTGACGGGTCTTAAGCAAGGAGACGCGCTATCACCATTGCTGTTCAACTTAGTACTCGAGCACATCATACGGAAAGTCATGGTATCGGATGGTGGAATGGAGCTGAATGGCAAACACAGGGTGATAGGATACGCCGACGACCTGGCGTTGCTGGGACATCGAGCAGAAGACATCGAAAAGATGGTGAACACCCTAGAACAGGAAGGACAGAAAGTAGGTCTCACGATTAGCTGGGAAAAAACGGAGTATTTTATAATGAAGAGGTACAAAAACATTCTAGAGAAAAGGAAAGATCTTGTGACTGAAGCATGCACCTACAAAGGTGCTGATAAATTTAAGTACTTGGGTTGCACCGTCACTGATACCAACCGGCGTGAAGAAGAAATAGATACCCGTGTCCAAAATGCCTTAAGATGCTCAGCAGCTCTCCACAAAGTCCTAGTGTCCAAGATAATTAGCAGGAAAACCAAAATTCGGATCTACAAAACGGTTATTAGACCAATTTTGATGTACGGATGCGAATCATGGACACTGACTCAAAAAGAGGAAAGTAAGCTCTTAGTGGCAGAGAGGAAGATTTTCCGGAAGATCTTGGGACAAACTAGGCGTGATGATGGCACTTGGAGGTCACGAAAAAACCAGGAGATAGAAGACCTAGTGGCTGAACCCAATATAATTGGAGAGACCAAGTCAGCCCGACTTCGCTGGCTGGGCCACGTAGAGAGGATGGAGGAAGATCGTGCAGTCAAAAGAGCGTACCTGGGACGACCGACGGGAAAGCGGCCGGTCGGACGTCCCAGGTACCGCTGGAGTGACGAAGTGCAGAAGGACCTGAGCGCTCTCCAAAGACCTGATTGGCGTGAGGAGGTGCAGAAAAGGGCCGACTGGCGGCTTTTGGTGTCGGAGGCCAAGATCCTCTTTGGGTCCCTGAGCCAGCGTAAGTAAGTAAGTAAGTATTTTGACCGGTATATATGTATGTATGTATGTATGTATGTATGTATGTATGTTCATCTGTTCCCTCATAACTTCTAAACCACTTATTAACAAATGAGGTATTGTTAAAAGCGTCTTGATCGTGCGCTGGTTTTGGGATACACGATGCTACATTAAATTGAATGTGGCGCCCTCTAGAGGAGATTAAGTGGTAATTTTTTTTTTAATGATACCGTGTAGGGAATCAAATAAAAGGGCTTGATGAGCAAATTATGTCAGCCTTATTACGTATTTTTAACTCCAAAATATTTTTTTTTTTTCAAAAACTAGAGCCCGGCTACCGGCAATTCTTGCTCTAAAAAGTATGAAACAAGAAAATATTGTCGTCTGAAATTGTTATGTACAAACTGTTGTATTTAATAAATATTCATAGTGATGTTCAATAATAGCCGTGGTATAACAATTTTTTTTAACACCTTGTATACTTTCTTTATAGTAAATTAAGTTCGTACGCGATTCAGACGTTGGGAGAGACTAGATAATTTTTTTTTTTTTCAATGATTTAAACATGGGTGCGCAGTGTATAGAGCGATAAAGCTGCCCCCAGGACATGATCTCCTCTGGCCCATATGAAAGTCACTTAATAGACTGCAGGCGGGCGCAGGCAGATGTGGATACTCAGAAAGAGGTGTGGCTTCGCTGATAACGACAATTTTGTGTGCGGCATTTAGCAATCTTAGTCACAGTTGCCAGTGCCTTACCTGTTTAGTTTATTGCACTCGGGAGGACCTTTTTAAAGGCAACCTATTAGCCACATTTTGGGCTAAGTTATGACATTAATATGAAAAGAAGAAGAAGGTTATTATGTTGGCAGCTGAATAAAATTGGGATATACTCGTAGACTCTAGGAGCTTTTATTCAAAACTTTGTTTTCTCTTTTCATTGTTTCTAAGTTTAATTTTTAAAGTTTTCATCACATTTTCTCAAAACTTTTGTTAACATTTTAATAATTGAAGTATTTAAAATTTCAAAATACTTATCAAAAACTTTAGTTTCTCTTTAAAAATCCTAAATACAAATACTTCAACCCTAACTTCCTAAACGTCATGTTGCGACTTACATTCAAAAATCTGGGCCGGAATAAAAAGGTTGGCCCATTATGCGGCCAACAATGGCCCAACTGAAAAGTACCCGGATACCAGATGCAACATTATAATAAAAGGTAACTGCGAATAGGTTTCCTGGATAAAATTTTATTGTGGCCCATCGACAAAGGAGAGGACGGAACAAGAGTCGTGGTAGGAAAGTAATTTACGTAACTTGCGAGTGTGGAGTACTTTATGGGCGGTTTTTTAGCACTTTGTTGAATGTCGGGAGATAATTTAAACATTTTTAACGAGTTCTGGTGTTTTAGTCTATGTTTCTTTATTCAAAAAGTTTATTCTAATTCAATTGAAAATTTATTTAGAAAATTAAAACAGTAGAAACAGTAAATAGAAGTAAGAAAATCTCGACTTTGACTGTTCATGAAACATATACCGGACTGATTTGATCATAATCACCAATACTCTCGGCATTAGCAGAAGAGGTCCAAGCGATTTAGATACGTAATTTGCTGATAGTCAAAATAGTAAAATGATAGAAACAGGCTTGAGTACTAATAATACAAGGATGTTTTGATTTGGAAGACAATTTTCACGCCTTTTGATATTTTTAGGGTTCCGATACCAAAATGGTAAAAAAAAGGAACCCTTATGGTGCCGCTCTGTCTGTCTGTCTGTCACACCTCTATATCTCAGCAACCACTTATGCTATCAACCTGAAATTTGGAATAGTTTTAGAATATAGTTGCCCAACTTAATTGCACAAGAAAAAATTTTGAAAAAAGTATGATTATTAATATAAAGGGGGCCAAAATAGGGGGGGCCAAATTTCAAATTGTCGCTACTAGGTCGAGTGGGGTATCATATGAAAGGGCTTTACTTGTACATTTTAAAATATATTTTTGTATTTTTTTAAATTTCTTAGTTTTAAAGTTATGATGAAAAATGTCAAGAAAAATACCATTCCCCCCCCCCTTATCTCCGAAGTTTGAGTAAGGAAAAATCTGAATTAATTACAGTTGACAGAAGTTTATATAAACTTTACAGCAAAAATAAAACGATCTTTCTAAGTTGCACAGTTTTTCAGAAATCTGCAAAAAACCTTTACAAACAAATTTAGTTTTGCGGTCCTGAAAATGGACTTTATTGCTTCCAAAAATACTATAGGTATATCGGAACCCTCGGCGCGCGAGTCCGACTCGCACTTGACCGGTCTTTTGTATAAAGTGTAATTAAACATCCATAATAACTACTAAATAAGGGGTTACACAGAACGTTCTTAAAACTGAAAAACTTACTCAAAGTAGCAAAGGTTATAGCAAGAAAGTGCTAGAAAAAAATTCATAAAAAGCTCTCACAGGCACTGACGAATTAGGCGGACATTTATAATTTTTATTCAATGTCTATTGAATGTCATACCGTTAAAATTAATGTGGCAACATTCTGGGCTACAAAAAATTAAATATTTGTTATTGATCGACACGCTAAGAAGAATGTTAAAACATCTACAAAGCAGATTAAGAATAAACAAACTACCAATCAGCGAAACGGATTCCGTATTTAATACTAAAAACATTTCGTTCTTTATTCTATAATCTCTTACATCCTATAAAAATATCATCAACATACTTTGCATGAACCAGACCGAAATAAGCCGTCACTTACCCAAACACATTTAACATTTTTTTTATTGCCCCATAACACAAGCCTTTCGCATGTGGTCGCGCCGAAATGTGTTGAGAATGTTGCCATCGTTAAGAATTAAACGAAATTAACCTGCGTGACTTATTAAATTACCGATTATGTTCGGGTGTGGTCGACAAATGAGGCAATTATCACCTATGGCAATTTATTTTCAAGGGAAGTTTGGGGTTTTTGTCGCATGAAGAGGTTGTTAAGGAAATGTGTTTTGTTGTTTGGGCTTAATTCAGTTTCTTTCGTAAAGCCGTTATAAGTAGGAAGTTGTGTAATGAAAATTAATAGCAAGGGGAGGTGTTTTTGTTCTTAGTTTTGACACTCTCTTAACTGAAATCTACAATTTAGGAAAATATCAAATGCTACCACAAGTACGTAGCGTATGAACGACGACTTTATCATCATGTCAATGTTGAGGCTATAGTTGAGGTTAGTCAGAAGACTGCAAAGGACAAAGCGTTTCAAATTCATATATAACGTGTTAACAAAATAAGAACATAATTTAAGCGTGTTTCTCAGACCATGAAACTGGACAACTTTCACCATAGGAACATAAGTCGAAATACGAAAAACCATTTTCGAACTTACATGGAAACTGCATCAGTTGATAGCGTATGTTGTATTCGTATGGGAGGTCAAAAATAGTTTTTCGTATTTCGACCGTTCCGTGGGGAAAAATGTACAGTTTAATGGTCTAAATTACATGTTAAAATTATGTTCACTATTTCATTAGGATCATAGCTAGTATAGTGTGTTTATTTAATTATTAATATTATTGAGTGTTAATAGATAAATAAGTAAAGTGTTAATAGACACATTGAAAATGATTTTATTGTAACACTTCCTGTGTTCGGATTAGTAAATCTCATCATAACATCCCATGAAACGTCCACTACAGGACAGGGAGCCCCTCCAGAATTCTAGCTTTTGCAGGAAAAATGTAGAGGTGAAGTACCATAGTCACCTCGCTTGTTAGCGTTGCGGCTGGCACCATGGACCGCGGTTGTAGGTGACCGCAGTTAGTAAGATGTAAGATACAAAGGAGGATGCTGCTGCCCATCCTCCAGTTTATAACCCTTAGTCGCCTCTTACGACACCTACGGGTATTGTATGGGTTGGTACTATTCTTTGCCGGCACCACACGGAACATTAGTAAAACTACAAAGTAGAAAATCGCCAAATATCATAACCACAGACAGGATTCGAACCTGAGTCTACTCCGTCAGTAACGTTGAAATGCGTGTAGAGGTCGCAAATTTCACAACATCAGGAAGGACCACAGTAGCCTAATTGGTAAAGCGTCTCCGGTACTGCCGCAGAAGACGCAGGTTCGAATACTCCCTGTGGTTGTAAAATTTTTGATTTTCTGCGTTTTAGAATGGACACAATCGTAGCATAACTGTAACTGCAGGTCATTAACCAGATTTTATAAGGCTAGATTTTAATATGAATGGTTATACATATTATTATCTACATACAGAACCATCGTGTTGAAAAAATATTGCTATACGTATTGCCTTTTATCTAATCCGTAGTTTAGGATCAGCGTTCATGAAAAGAGCATAAAGCATTATAACAGGCAAAGTCATGCAGGTAACGTATTTTTAAGTGTTGATTCTAATGGAAATATTTAAACGACTGCTTTTGAATAAGTAATAGATTTTAACCCTAGGCGAACCTCTTTCTTTACTAACTTCAAAAGCAACAACATAAATGAACTAATTTTGTACCCTTAATAGTCCGTTGTTGTTTATTTAGTGTACAAGGAAGCGCTCGTCAACCGTAGCCTCAGATAATACATCAAAATGTGGCGAGTCACTGTGACTCAGTGGATTAGTTTGATTGTGATTGACTGTTTGATGAACACGGAAATTATTGTTGAAGTTGGTTATCGAAGCGATATATAAAGGGTTAATAACAATACTGAAACATGATGAAATTAAAAATGTATAACGAACCTGAAAGATAATAACTCTGCCTCATAAATCTGATCAATACTTTCTGAGGAACATAAGTCAAAAAAAAAAAAAATCTGATCTCCCACACAAAACTTGCGCCGCCGGCCCTCACGGCGTAGAGGAGCGTTCCCCAGTATAGGGGAACGATTGGTAGCACAGCCTAGTCCTCCAGCATTTTGGGGGTTGTACCTTAAGAAGAAAACCATCGTTACAAAACCGATACAAAACATAACGATCCCCTCTCGGCCTCGTAAAGAGGATGAAGGAAGATTGTGCAGTCAAAAGAGCGTACCTGGGACGACCGACGGGTAAACGGCTGCGACGGCAGGTATTGCCGGAGTGACCAAGTGCAGAAGGACCTGAACGCCCTCCATAGACCCGATTAGCTTGAGGAGGTGCAAAAAAAATACGACTGGCGGCTTTTGGTGTCGGAGGCCAAGATCCTCTTTGGTTCCCTGAGCCAGCGAAAGTAAGTAAAGTAAGTTACATTTTTTACATTTCCTTTTTGTTAAATTTTTTATTACTCAAAATATTAGAAAGACATCTAAATAAAAGTATAAAACAGATAAGCTTAAAAATAGCTTGAACGAATAGAGATAACCAAAAATACCGTGCATGAAAACAGGCAATAGCAAAACATTGCTCAGCTAAAATGCATCCCGCAATACTCATGACCATTACTATCGATCCCAATTTCGATAGCGCTGCTTTAGAACAAATTCTAAAAGATAAAGTTTGGAGAATTCCACCACAAGTTTCGAGACCGCAACGCACCGAAAATAAGGACGGAAAGAATCAAGAGAATAACCGAACAGATGCGAGATTCCCACAAAAGGATGTTCAATACATTTGAATGTGCCTCGCTTAGACTCGGGGCGTAATAGACTTGAATTCGAGCCAGGAATGCACCAATTGATTATTGATATTGCCACGGTATTGGCTCTCAAGGAATGAGTTCGTAAGTTCGCTGTTGATTTATGTATGAAGTCCAAGGGCTTTTTATTGGAAACTTTGAGCAGTTTTTGTGGCGCAGGGAAGTTTTCGTTGATGCGTATTTATGAGGGGATGGAATGAAAATTTATGGTTGTTCAAGGTTTTTCGTTGTATATTTTTTATGTTGTATAACATAGTGTTTGTGAAGTTGTGTGTTTGATAGAGAATATTTTTACTTATTTCTTTACGTTGATTCATGATTATTTTGTTATAATTTTACAGATTTTGTTCGTTTGTTAGTTTTAGTGACAAACGTGTAAAAAAAATATGCCTAAATGCAATACGTTATGTTAACAATTTTTTTGTTAAAAATACATTTACATTCTTATTATAAGACCTACCTTTGTGCAACGAACAATTTTAATCTAGATTGAATTCAATAAATCCTGCTTAGAAAGTATGTAATATAGTTTGTTTTGTTTACTGTTAAATATTTGGACCCAATAGAAATGTAATTACTGTTTATGTGGTAGCAGTTTTGGCTCGCAAATATCAAACGATTCACAAAACAAATTGATTGGAAATATTGCGGTGTTATCCACAAATATTTTAGTTATGTTGGATAATTAATATCAACTTATACCCTAGCTATCCTATATTTTGGAGAAAAAATTCATATCAGGCCAAATTTTTGTAAACGGCTTTTAAATGCAATTTTAAGAGACTATATTTTTGAATCCACCCAAATTTCAAACTGGAAGGTAAAATTTCAATTTCTGGAGGTTTCGATTTCCATATTTTTCTTTTTTTGTTGGATTTAGTACACTATTTGTTAAGGGACGTTAATGAAACAAAAGCATTAAAGAACTGATCTGATAGCATTTTTATCATAGGTCTAATGCAACTTTAAGATTTACGTAAATTTGTTTTTTAGATTTAATTGTGTTTCTTTTACAAATATAAGGAGGATTATATACTTAAAAAAAAGATAAAAATTAAGGTTATGAAATGTAAAGTAAATAATATTTATAGCATTTTTGCGCTTCTTTTATGAAATTTATAATATCTTTATTATTATTTTTTTTAATCATGCGGTCGTAAATTTGGGTGGATTACTAATGAATTATTTTATAGACCAGCTAATCTAATTTTTGACGAAAAAAATGCTGATATGAATTTTTGTTGAATTTTCATACAGTGAAATCGTTTGGCTCTTAGGCTATTATTGATTTTCACATTGTCATGTTTAAAAGCGCATTTTCTATTTGTTCTATGTCACTTCACTAAATTATTTATGTTCGTTGCTATTGTTCAAAATATTCGTTTTAAATAATAATGAAAAACATTTAGCTTTCAGCTTGGAATATCTACAATAATGAGCGATATGTACATTTTCATTTGGTCAAAGAAATCATGCGTATACATAGAGGGTGTCAAAAAAAGTAAGCTCTGTCATAGCATATTGTAAAAACAATTTTTACTCATGAACTTCTTTGTCATAAGGAACGCTTCTTTCTCATAAGGATAGCCTTAAGTCACGTTCTTTTTGTACTGTCATAAAACCTTTCAAATAGACCTTTGACTGGTTCTTTATTCAGAACGTTCTGAATTTGGTCTACTTCGTTCTCTAAATTCTTTGGCACATCTTTTTATCATATTGCCATATTATCATAAGATTCCATTTAAATCTAACTGCTGGACTGTAAAACTGCTCAAACTGGAAGGTAAAATTTAAATTTCTGGAGGTTTCGATTTCCATATTTTTCTTTTTTTGTTGGATTTAGTACACTATTTGTTAAGGTACGTTAATGAAACAAAATCATTGAAGAACTGATCTGATAGCATTTTTATCATAGGTCTAATGCAACTTTAAGATTTACGTAAATTTGTTTTTTAGATTTAATTGTGTTTCTTTTACAAATATAAGGAGGATTATATACTTTAAAAAAAAGATAAAAATGAAGGTTATTAAATGTAAAGTAAATAATATTTATAGCATTTTTGCGCTTCTTTTATGGAATTTATGATATCTTTATTATTATTTTTTTAAAATCATGCGGTCGTAAATTTGGGTGGATTACTAATCAATTATTTTATAGACCAGCTAATCTAATTTTTGACGAAAAAAAATGCTGATATGAATTTTTGTTGAATTTTCATACAGTGAAATCGTTTGGCTCTTAGGCTATTATTGATTTTCACATTGTCATGTTTAAAAGCGCATTTTCTATTTGTTCTGTGTCACTTCACTAAATTATTTATGTTCGTTGCTATTGTTCAAAATATTCGTTTTAAATGATAATGAAAAACATTTAGCTTTCAGCTTGGAATATCTACAATAATGAGCGATATGTACATTTTCATTTGGTCAAAGAAATCATGCGTATACATAGAGGGTGTCAAAAAAAGTAAGCTCTGTCATAGCATATTGTAAAAAAAATTTTACTCATGAACTTCTATGTCATAAGGAACGCTTCTTTGTGATTAAGGATGAGGATGAGGATAGCCTTAAATCACGTTCTTTTTCTACTGTCATAAAACATTTCAAATAGACCTTTGACTGGTTCTTTATTCAGAACGTTCTGAATTTGGTCTACTCGGTTCTCTAAATTCTTTGGCACATCTTTTTATCATATTGCCATATTATCATAAGATTCCATTTAAATCTAACTGCTGGACAAGAAGCTCCCTCCAGGTTTTCTCTAAAGAAATGCGTAGTGTATTCGGAGGGCAAGTAGGTACGTTGCAGCTGGCACCATGGACGGCGGTTATCAGTGACCGCAGTATGTAAGATGCTGCTGTCTATCCTCCGGTTCAAGATCCCTTAGTCGTCTTATACGACACCCAAGGGTAGAAATTGGTTGGTATATCAACCAACACCTATTTATAGCGTCCTAAAACAGTAACTCAAGCAGCTGACTTATCACCAAATAATATTTATAATGGCAGTCTGAAGATTGCGTGCTTTAATACAGCGTCGATACGTATCGGATCGTAAAGATAGCAGCGAATATTTTACGTCAATTTTACGTTCATCCTGTGGTTATGGCGTTTACTTTACATTTTATAGGGCCATGCAGACGTGGTATGAGTTCCTTCGGTTTGTTTTGACGGCTGAGGATCGTTGATCGATCTACAATATACTAGGTTATTTTTATGGACCTCATATGCGTATGCCCACCTTATTACAGGGTGCGTACTCCGAAATTTCATCGGAGCTCCGATATTATCTGATTGACAATAACAATTACGTTCGGAAATTTACGTTGTATGGGAATTTCTTTGTCAAAGGCCGAACCATAGACTAATTTTCGGCGCGATATTATCGTAGATTCACTTCAGAGTACGGAAGCAGAGGTCGTAAGGATCAACTTTTGTTCTACGACTTTGCTAACAACGCACAAAAAACTAACAAGGCTCAAAAAAAATTCGTCTCCCCATACTAAAGTGGTCACGTGACCGACCCATTTTGTATGGGAAGTTGAAAATTTTTCGTGCGTTGTTAGGAAAGTCGTAGAACAAAAGTTGTTGCTTTTGACCTCTGTAATAAGGTGGGCATACGCATATCAGGTCCAAAAAAATAACCTAGTATAACAAAAAGGGTTTGACAACCCTGAAGGACGTGACTGTTCCCATGAAACTGAAAAACTTTCTTCCTAAGACTAGTTGAGATGCTGGTGAAAACCAAGCTGGTGCACCGTCGCAAGGTTGCATGTCTGTCGGTATTTTACAGATTATACTTCGGAGAGTGTGCTCAAAAAGTCAAAAGCTCCATGTGCTTATTCCACCATCCCCTTTCTGCCATCGGGAGTCCAGTTTCACCGTAAAATATCACCCACACTTGGTTGATATTCCACATATTCCACATATTCGCACAAAGAGCTTTGATACATCTTTTATTACGCGCACGGATTAAGAGTGGAATTCTCAGCCTGTGTCTGTGTTCTCGAGTTCATATAACCCGAATCTACTCAAGTCGCGAGTTAATAGGCCGGGCAAGGTCGTCCCATGGTCGACCTCATCTCTGTCCTCAAGACTAGATCGAGGTCAAGAGTTAGCCCATTGACAAAAAAAATATGCAAGGCAGCAAAACTGTTATTTGGCAGAAGTGCCTTATACTGAACTTCGATCAAGCGAAGGAATCTATCGGTCAAAACAAGAAGTGAGGCACGAGACGCAGTAGTAATTTGCTGCCAAATGAAAAACACATTTTTTTTTCTACAGCAAGGAAAATGCAACCAATAGACCCAGTACTTTATAACATAATTCATTATCACATTCTAATTTCAAAAACCTTTTCCACGCTAGCAGCCAAAAACGACTTTTGCAGGTAGACTTCGACCGATTAAAATTATTAAAAAAAAATTCACCCTGGCAGCCAAAACTGACTTTTGCACGCAAATCTACTGATACAGCAAAGTTTTTCGAGCTTGTGGGGGAAGAATAAATATATGATTGATATTGGAAGATAAATAAGTATGAATTGAAAATGAAGTTTAAATTAGTTGTTTTCGTATTTCGACTATGTTCCTTAGAAATTGTTATGCAATTTCATAGGCTGATTCACATTCTTCATTATGTCATCTCATTAGCAAAGCTACACAGAATTTGTAAAGGAATTCAGTTTTGAGAGTTTGCGGCATTTGGGACACGATAAGATATTGCGGTGCTTACCGCAGCTGTCTTCTCGCTTTAATTAAACATGATGGCTTATTTTTCGATGCACAGAATCCTACACTATTTTTGCATACATACGGTCTAAATTAAACAAAATATTTTCTTTTGTCACAGTATAAAGTAATAATACTTATCATACAGAACGGACACTCTCCGCCCCCCTTGCAATCCCGCACCCCCGTGCGCACCCTCTGCGAGATTCTCGTGGTCTTTTGCACTGAATATGCGGGCCTACCGACCTTCCAATTTCAAAATTCAAATTCGCGCTCGTTGTGTATAGTGTCCGGGGCTGTAAATCTACAGCTGCTGGGTGATAATGAGGAGCTACTTTTTGCATCTTGGGTTGAAATTAAACTCGGCTTATCGGATTCACGTTGTTTTTTTATTAACTTTTCTAGCGACCCGCGTACACAATGTTGGACATTTAGATTAACTCTGACAGTTCTCCAAACAATCTTAGGCCGGTATTTCACTGGGACACCATGGTAGCGCGACTGTTTGCTCTACTATGGTGTCCGTAACTATATAGACACCAGAGTCGCTACTGGTGTCTTGTTACGGACACCAGTGGTGCAACCAGTCGCGCTACCAGTGTCCCAGTGAAATACCGGCCTTAAACTACCTTCTAAAATGTAACATTATTATCATTACTTTAAGAGCCTGTTGTATCCCACTGCAAGGCAAAGGCCTCTCTCCCACCTTTCCACTTTTCCATTTCCTGAGCCAACTCCTTCCAGTGATTCGCGCAATTTTCGAGCTCGTCCCTCAAAATGTACCATTAATATTGGAAATACTAACAGTGCTTTAGTTTAAAATTTCCTTCCTCGTTCGTGTTCGTTACTTAATTCAAGTAACACAGCTTTACAAAGATACCAAAAGTAAATTCTCTCGAAAGCCGGCATGTGCTAAGCTAATACTATTAATAGTGTAGCACAAACGTATCATGTTGTTGCAAGCCAGAACCCGGCCGATGCCAAGAAACGTACGATTACACGCGCAGGGTTTCAATGAAACTATTACCAGATTTATTTATGCTATACTGATTTTGGAGATAAACATGTTATAAGAAGATTTGGGATTTGTGGTTGGTATTGGTTTGCAGGTTACTTGTGAAATAATATTTTGATACAAAAACATTTGAAAAATATGCTTTTTTTTGTCTTGAAAAATCGCAAATCGAAGTACCAAAACTGATGATATTATATGGTAATTGTGTTGAAGTAGATTAACCAATCACCACTAATCCATAAAATAACTAAAATTTCATACCAAACATCTAAAAAAAAATTAAGAGACTAAGTCAAGCAATATTTAAGTTGCTCTAAAATCCTCATTCAAAAACACTATAAGCGTAATAAGCCCATCTATACTAAAACCGCAAGACCTTCTAAGGGCCAAAAGTATAGAATGCCGAACGAATAAAATTAACGAACTTTCATTGAACACTAAGCAAAAAAAAATACAGACGGTGTTACTGTTTAACGCGCAATGTATCCCCAAATCCAGGAAACGTACGCAGTAAGCTGACGGTGGAGTTAACAAGAACGTAAACGAGCGTATACCGCGATCGAACGGTCTTGATGCTCCATAAACCAGTGGCCGAAACCATCCGGAACTTGGTAATAAACCAACCCGTTTCAATCAGCCGAATGCCTTTTTAAAGAAATAAAAACAGGCTCTTATGGGGGTTGGTAGATAAGAAATACGAAGTACTTTTCAGATCGATGGAAGGTTGAGAAAAGTTTTAAGTCTTTTAGGTTGATGTTATAAAGTAGAAAAAATTAAAAGCTACTTGACCTGAACCACCGCTTCATTTCAGAAGCATTTTAAGGTTAAGATTATTCACTTTTGTAAATTCTGCAAATACAGTTTGGGTAATTTTGGCAACAAAGAAACCAAACAAAATTCTCAAAAATTGTCTGCCAAGCTAGTTTGCTTTTGGATTACGATATTTTGATACTTTTACTAGAAATCAAGAACGAGACACTGGAGCAAAATGAGAATGGTAATGATAATGGTATATAGAAAGTTTTTAATGTTTGTTTGGATTTAAATTAGTTTGAATTTCCATGCATTTATTGAGAAAAGTACTACACAAGCCTTGGCCGCATCCAGGCATTGAAGGACATTCGCGTGTGGGCCTCGGCTTCGCCTCTGCCTACATTATCTCGTTCGTCCTTCGATACCTTTTTTGTCGGCCATGGCATTAATGTATTATTCCCTCCATGTGATATAGCCGTATAAACTGATGTTCTAGTCTATGTCCACTTCTTGATAATGTTCGACTATAGTGCGATCTTCATGTTAAAATAATCCTATCCTACAACAGATCCGCTACAAATTCTGGCCTAGACCAATCAACACATAGTATAATATAAACAGAGAGTATACAACGTGATTTTTTATTCACCAAAAAAAATTAAGGGATGATTCTGCCCATGAAACTGAATAACTGGGTTAGTAGCATTTGCCCCCATTTTCAAATGCCCCCGTGTCAAACGCCCCCAGTATCATTTGCCCCCGATAAATTTTATTGAGAGAAATACCTAAAAAATATTTGCTTTACAGTCGAGGACTAAAGTGCTAACAGATTTTTTTTTATTAATCAGTCTTCTGCGTTTAATAATTTATGTATTATTAGAGTGTGATACATTTACGTGGCGTATAAAAAAGTAAATTCACTGGACGTATAATTTTAATATTATTTTGTCAATACTTGAGTAGTTTGTTAGCTTCAATTTCAATGAGAGTAAGTTCCTGAACAAAAACGGGTTATTGATAACAATAGCCAAATCCTGTCCAGAGGGTTATCAGTAGTTCTATCTCTTTTTCTCACGAATGACTCTGCATACTTCGACCAATTCGACGTCGGTCTGTATGGACGCTCTTATCAGTCATCAGTCTACTTGTTTTGGTCAGGTGGTGAGTACCTTAACTTCAATGCACGTTTCCATAAGACAAGGGGTAGTATTAGTGTATTATCTCAATATGTCGGGTGAAGGTCCCTCTCAGGGTCAAGTGGTAGATAATTTTAAAATTATATTAAATGGTAAAAAAATGACATTGCTACATGCTGGGCATACCTATAATTTTCACAGAAATAATAAACACTCGTCAGTGTGTTTTAAACCTTGACACATCTTTTCCAGTTGTGTGCACAAAATTTTGTCGAAATGTGTTTTGTATTTTAGAAGTTATGACAAAAGTTAATTTGTATGGGAAGTAAAAGCTCCAGGGGACCTTTAAGGGTTTTGTAAGAGTACTAACCTAATATGCAACTATAAAGCTATTCTTTCATACCACAACGAGCCTGAGTAGGTACATCAACAACTTTGTAAAATATGCGCTTACTTGGGCCATTGTTATATTGGAAAATAGTTTTACTACGGCATGTTGAGTTGGTATCATAACGATATCCTAAAAACATTAATTTACATACAGTTGTTGATTTTGCATGTTTATTTATATAAATGTTTATTTTAAAGGTTTTTATACATTTAGGTGTTTAATAAAGAAAATTATAAGTAATACTGGGGGCGATTCTAGCGTGGCCGCTAAATTTATGATTAAAATTTGACAGGTCTTAATGTGATGCTGTCTTTTTCCAGCCTATAGGCGGTAACAAAGATAGAAACATTTTTAGACCTGTCAAATTTTAGCCTTAAATTTAGCGGCCACGCTAGAATCGCCCCCATTTTGTTACTACAGTAGAAATAATGTTAAAAGCTACATAATGTTATTTCTTAGAATGACAGCAGTGTGACAAAAAGGCGGAGCGATGCGTAAGATATTGGAGCGACAGAGACACGTATTGCTCCAACTTGCTCTTACGCATACTCGTAGCTCTATCCTGCTGTTGTTTTACAAGCTACATCATTTTAATGATGCGTGTTAGATTCCGATTCAGATAATTTTATTCAATGTAGATTCTTTACAGAATACTTATTGAATGTCATGCAGAATACAATGCAAATAGAGCGAGTCTACGCCGTTTCGGATCGTGCTATGGCAGCGTAAAAGAAACGGCAAGAAACCACTGCACTGTTATTGTTTTTGCATGTTTGTTCTAATTTATGTCAATTAGCTAAATGAAGCTTAGATAAAGCTTTTGTACATTTAAGGTTAGCATTAACAAATATTTTTTTTTTACTTTGTTTTGTTGATTTTGCGATTTTGCATGTTTATTTTTATGTTGATTTGAAAGTTACTGTGTATTTAACCGTAACTTCTAGAAAAAAATCGTATTATTTTGTTACTTACCGTCCACGATACTGATTAAATTTTGATTTATGTTATAAATATAAAAATATGTACAGTTATGTCGTATTATTATGCCTTGTTCCATTGTGATATTGATAAACATATTACTCTTTGTGGTTATTTATAAATTACCTACACAAAAATAAGTCCAAGTAAGTGAAAAGTATTTAAAATTACAAACACTTGTGCTTGTGATTGTACAGGTAGGTAGGTATTTCTCTGAATAAAATTTATCGGGGGCAAATGACACTGGGGGAGTTTGACACGGGGGCATTTGACAATGGGGGCAAATGCGACTAACCCGAATAACTTTTCCCAAGGAACATAGGTCGAAATACGAAAATCATTTTTTGACCACTCATAGAAACTGCATCGGCTGATAGCGCATTTTGTATGGGATGTCAAATTTGGTTTTTCGTATTTCGACCTATGTTCCTTGGGAAAAGTTGTTCAGTTTCATGGGCAGAATCATCCCTTAATTTTATTCTGGTGAATGAAAAATCACGCTGTATAGACAGACCCTAACTTAACTTTTTAAAGTTTTATAGCTTTGGATACATGACAGTAAGGATCTTCTGAAAAAAATAAATGTAATAATATCTTTGAAACAACCTACTCAACAAAATTATTCCAAGAGCGAGTTTATAACCGACACTTAATTCCAGACTACATAGAGCTGCAGTTAAAAGCTGGTAATTTATTTAACACCCTCCAAAATACTTCTGGAAATTACTATACCTTCATAAGAGACGTACTTTATAGCGGGTTTTAGTATTATGTGAAATTGTACGTATAAAATATTTTTTGTTCATTAAGTAGGCAGCCTTCAAGAAACGAGCCAGAGAGAGCCAGACAAGAACCGCACCTGTAATCCCCCTGGTGTTGCGGGTGTCTATGGGCGTCGGTAATCACTTACCATCAGGTGACCCGCCTGCTCGTCTGCCTCCCTCTTCTATAAAAAAAAGTAATTCAAAAAATCTTCTTCAAAAATTCTTCTATTAAGAAAAAAATGATTTTACATTTTTTTAGTTATTCCGTTGGTAGCCGAAGCCAGCAAACTACCTTTTGAGAGAAGAAAGAATTTCTTGTACGTTTAAAAGTCTTCTTTTTACACTCACCTTGATAATACCAGTTTTTACGAAGCACTGAAAAACTATATTCTTTCGGACAGTTTTATTCATTAAAGATGATGAAGATGTTTTCTTTGTTTTTATTGTATTTAATTTGACTTTATAGTTCTATTGTGACTTTGTTGTATTATAGTTCTAAGCCAAATTAAAGATGTTGTCTGAGTTTCGCACTGTACCGCACCAGTTGAAAATGATCAATGATAAATCAATTGTCTTTTATAACGTATGATCTATCAGCAAAAATTATTTTTGAGGTTTTTTAGTTCTACTTTTTAAAACTACATCCTGTACAAGAGTAATAAAGGACTACGGAGAAGCATTTCTCCCGATCGAGCGAAGGGCCGATGTGCCATAAAACATTGCATCGGGCCAAAATAAACACGCTGTATCAATCAGCTGAACGCCTGTAGCAGTTTCTTCAAACCTTCAAGTGTGTGAATAGCTCGAAAGTATTGGTTTCAGGCAGGGACGTATAGAGGTAGAATTTTCAACTAGAATATTACAAATAGTCATTTTTGGTTTCAGGAGTAAAACAATATGTAGGTTTATGAAATATTATGCTGTTCCACAGTAGCAGCTCAGACTGTGAAGCAGGATTGAAGGGAGGTTCATCATCATTATGACATCCCATGAAACGTCCACTACAGGACAGGAAACTCCCTCTAAAATTCAAGTTTTTGCTGAAACAATGTGGAAGGGAAGTACCATAGTCACCACGTTGATTGGGTTACTGCTGGTACCATGGACCGTAGTTGTTGGTGACCGCAGAATGTAAGATAATACACAGAAGGACGCTGCTGCCTATTCTCTGGGTCATTAACCCTTAGCCGCCTCTTACGGCACCCACGGGTTGAGATGGGTCGGTTCTATTCTTTGCCGGCACCACACAGGGCAAACCACTAAGTTAATGTGATGTGCCACGTCACTTGGTCTAAATTTATATCAGGCAACAATTTCAAAAATGTAGCAATTTTCTGGAGAGAATTCGCACCCAATAATTCAAATAGAAAAGCATTTGGAGAGCCGTAGTATTAAGATAAATAGGGAACGGCTTTTAACTCGACTCCCCATGAAAAATCGCCAACTTGAGGCGCTAACCAACAAATATACACACATTTTATAACTGGAATTTATACTTTCGGCTTAGAATGAAACAGAAATTGATGGCACTGAAAATTTTTCCAAAGACTTTAAATTTTAAAGAACAATTTTAGATTTTCAACAGAAGTTGGAGTTGGGTAGTATATTATGTAGAAAGGAGGGAGTTATAGTGGCTCTTAATGTCACTGTTCATTACTTTTGAAAATGAACGTATTTGGAGAAGGACGAGACGAAAACTGCAACTTTTCCGTTCTAGAACGAATAAAAGTTATTTGTTGAAACATGAGCATGTAATAACAATTACGGTCCTCTGAAAAGGATGTAATTAGTACCACAAATATTTGATAAGTCAATAATGAAGTAGATTCTAAATTAAATATTGTATGAAAAAATATCGGTCAGCATTTTAGTAAATTATAGGTCATACCTGGGCGACCGAGCTTCGCTGTATAATAGCTGCCTCAAAAAATAAAATATAATAGGGTGAGCAAGATATGCTAATCGCCAACAGATGGCGTTGTATGTTTGTGTCTAAAACGCGGAATTAACAAAATGCTTAAAAACACTGGGAAAACGAACTTTCCAAGACATGGGACCTAGCTAGATCTATTTTTTGCCCCCAAAAATACGGTGGATTTCATCGAAATCGTTAGAGCCGTTTTCGAGAAACCGATTGCAAATATAAATATTTATATATTTATGGGAAATAATAATGGTTCCGAGAAACGAATTAATCTCCAGCGATCTGTGGCCGACTATTATTCTAATTACCAGCGTTATAATGAATTACCGACAAAAAACCCAAAACATACCGAAAAATAATTTCAAATTTAACAAACAAATAAGAGCGTGTTCTTCCGAATAAAATACTGAACCTCCGACAAGATTACTAATTTACCGACAACACAAGATTTTTTCGAGCCTCAAGTAGGGTATTGTTGAACATTAAGTCCGTTAGGACAACATTAAAAAGTCTTATTTATTTTTCGAAGATTTCAGTATCTCATTCGGTCGTTTCGTCATTTTATTCGGACAAAAGTAGTCGGAAAGTAAGTACTTTAGGCAGCAGATATTTTGATTCAGATTATTTATTCAATTTAGATTCTTAACAGAATACTTATTGAATGTCATGCAGAATACAATGTAAATAGAGCGAGTCTACGCCGTTTCGGATCGTGCTATGGCAGTGTAAAAGAAACGGCAAGAAACCACTGCAGCACGGCCTACTTTAAGAGTCGGCTTTTTACAATGTGTTTCTTGTGTTTCGCTGGAATATCAGAGCACCATACCTCTTTGTCATTCATATAGTCATCTAATCTATAGTAAGCTTTTTTACATTCGAGCGGAGCGAGATACGTATTCGTGAAAAAAAAAGTTTTTCTAATTTTCTCAAAAATGTGTTCTATATCACTTATACATCATAAAAACATGTCTCCCAAAAATGTCCGTCTGTCGGTCGGTCGGTCGGTCGGTCAGTCGGTCAGTCGGTCGGTCGGTCGGTCGGACCGTCACGCTTTGGCCTAGCGGCCAAACTAATGGTCAGATTAACACCATATTTCGAATTAAGGAGCTTTATGCAAATCCATCCAAGGGTTTTAAGTGGTTTCCTGCTGACTCTCATTTTAAGAGTAGCTGTCATACAACGAAAATGAAAAATTGAAATTTTCTCAAAAACTGCTCATAGAATCTTAATGAAACTTTGCATGACCAAGCATATTCATGTAAGGTATCTTGCGCCAGTATCAATTGATCTGTGTAATTTCATATAAGGGGGGTTCCTGTACCACCAAATCGAAAATATGTGATTTACTCAAATTTGGATCCATTGAGTTTATTAAAATTTTCTATAATATTAATCCTGGATTGGTTGTCTACTTGACTGGATATTCTTTATGATTTTAATGAATAAAATTTTGTACACAGGGTGTACCAAAAACTGAAAGGGCTTGCTCAGTAGACTAAACTGAACAATTATCCACGAGGAACATGTGTTGGGAAATTAAAAAAATCTCCATGCAAGTATCCTACAGTAGTATCCATTGATCTGTGAAACTTCATATAAAGGGTGTTCCAGTACTACCGAAAGTTAAACATGTGATTTACTCGAAAACGTTTGAAGTTTGTTTGTTTTAATGTTTGACAATTTGAATTCCGAATTGATCCGTGTATTTCATTCGAAATTTTTTTTGGAAAAACGTAAATATAAGTTTGTGTGTGGCATTAGGTTTTTGTATCCATACTAGGTGTATGGTATTACAAATTTAAGTTTGCGGTTGATAGTTTTTCTTTAAGTATTGCGAGAAAGTAAGTGCAGTGCTGCTGTACAATTTATTACATAACGTTTGCTTTACACATTCTTTAAACTTTTTCTTAGGTAATTGCACTATATTGTCAGGTATTTTGTTGTAGTATCGTACACACAAACCAACGAAAAATGTATTGACTTTAGTTAATCTAGTATATGATTGATCAATTTTGTGCTTATTTCTAGTATTAAAATTATGCCTGTCACACATTTTAGGTAATTGATGAATGTGCTTTCTAGCATACATAATATTTTCATAGATATAGTGGCATGAGTAAGGACAATTCTTATTTTCTTGTTGGAGCTTTTATTACCACCTTGATATTGATATACAAATATTGCTCGTTATAGGATTGACTGACTGATAGAAGATTTTTTTATATATTGCCAGAAATTAAACCCAGAACTTCGGAGAGTAGTAAATTATTTATTGCCTCAAATAAATATCCGAATAACAATTATATAATTCAATCCAAATTCAAAAATTCCACTCTGAACCAATTTTGCTTTATCAGTAATTCCTAATTCAAATCTGTGGGTCGATGCGACACCGCGCCTATCCGTTTTAGGGTTAAATGGACAGCAAAAAAGCGAGGTGTGGTTAGGGTTGACAAAAAAATATTTGAAAATGTTACTACTCTAACCTTATATTTTCCAAAAAAAAAGTCCAATGCTAGAAATTAAATACGTATCATATATTCCTATTAAAATAGTCAACATAGTTTTAGTTAAATCAGAATATATATCCTAAATGTCATACAAATCTCACATTACTTCCTTTTACTCAGTTTTTTTCTTTTTTTTTTTAAAGAGCGTAGAGCGTAAACCAACGCAATATTGTCGTAGAAAAATCCTCGATGTTAGGTAACATTTTACTTCTAGGATAATTCATTTGAAATGAAAAGGTTAATTTAGAATGGAAACTAGTTAGATCCTAATGACCTCGACCGTCAACAATTTATTAGCTAAAATATATATTTTTTAAACAGATTTCTTTTTATTGAAAACTGTGAACGTCAATAGACTGTCTTCAAAAGAATATAAAAGCACAACTTGCCAACCCTACACGTGGTCCGTTTCAGACTGCACTTTGCGGGTAGAATGATGGGACACGCCACCGGGGAGCGCGGGCTAAATTGGACCCGGGGACCAACCACTGCCCCTTCCGATCGACTTGTTTCTGCTTATCCTGATTGCTTTAGATTCATTCTGGGGAAATACTGAATTTAATTTTGGTATGTATCAGGGAGTTGTGTACGTCAGGTACCAGCTAAGAATAGAGCCAACCTATTCTCTTTCTAGGTCCTGTGCGGTGCCGGCAAAGAATAGTACCGACCCATGGGTGTCATAAGAGGCGACTAAGGGTTAATGAACCAGAAGATGGGCAGCAACATCCTTCTGTGTGTCGTATCATCTTATATTCTGCGGTCACCAACAACCGCGGTCCATGGTGCCACCCGTAACGGTAACAAGCGTGGTGACTATGGTACTTCCCCTCCACATCATTTTAGCAAAAGCTGGAATTTTGGAGGGAGTTCCCTCTCCTGTAGTGGACGTTTCATGGGATGTCATGATGATTCTCTATCTAGAGATCTCTTTTCACAGATGTGGGTGTCATAAAAGTCAACCAACTAAGTTAGAAACGGATGACGAACATAAGCGTCCTTCTAACATACACGTAGACAGAGATTTATTTTGTACGTAAATAACGATATAGGGCAAACATAGTAGAAACAAAAAGTAAATTTAGAAAAGCCAATACAATAAAACAGAAAGTGAAAACAATTTTTACAATAAATTTAGAAAAAAAGAAATAAGCAGAATTGATGAACAATTTTTGCAATCAGTACTGAAATAGTGGTCTACTCAGCGATGTGCTGCGTAACGTACCGTCTTATATACTGCGGTCAACAATAACCGCGGTCCAAGTAGCCAGCCGCAACGCTAACAAGCATGGTTACTATGATATTTCATCACTAATATATACCAAGTATTTTTGCTATAAAAGTCTGCAAGGAGATCTTTGTCCAGCAGTAGACTTTCAATGGAATATTATGATGTATTTATTTGCCATGAAGACAAAGATCCTCCAAAAAATTTGTAAGAAAGTTACATGAGATATTTATGTATATTCGGTAGTAAGGTAACTTGTATTTGTAAGAGACAATTAACCACGTGATTCCAGAGAATGACGTGCTAGATCTTCGAAAGCGAAAGCTGTGACGAAAGATATCTCAAAGAACTCAGTCAAAAATCATCATCTTGTCTAATCTTGGAAACATAGTCCCCATCCATCATCTATCGGAGAGACTTTTTCAAATAATCCGGAACGGTGTCTACGTAAGACATAAACCAAAATGTTGCAAATCTAAAATGGCCAGTCAGAAATTTTAAAACAAAAATCAATGACCTTCTTCTTTTACAAGAAATCTCATCGAAATCAGAAAGGCAGTCGTAGTTTTAAGCTCCAGTTTTTCATGTATGAAAGTGCAATAAAACTAAGGTCGCTTTACGACAAACAAGTTGGCACAAAAAGTGAGTTCCAAGTTGGGCAGTGCACTTCGCACACAGCTGGGACCGTCGCCATATTGTGCCTCGGGGAGACGCCTCGGCTCTATTCAAGATTTTAGACAAGCATTTTGGACTGTTCTAAAATTGCTTGCCATTGAGCTCACAAAAATCCTATATCGAGGTAATTGCTTGACAGTTTTTTTTTCTAACCAATTATCATGTGTCTGTGCAACGTTTGTGGAGCTTCTTCAATTAAGATTTCTTATCACGAAAGTTAAGCAACGTCGGCCGTTGTCAGAACCCTAAATGGGTTTCTGTGTTTCGGAAGGCACATTGAACCGATGATCCCGGCTACTGTCAATGATAGTAGTTGTAAAGACAAGTCAGAAAAATCTGACAGTCGTCAGGTTGGCCACTACTAACCTAGCAAAGCCTAATCAAGAATTCAGTCTGATTTGCCCTCTGGGTTACGGAGGTGCCTTCGTCAAATCCCCTAGGTTAGGTATTTGTAAAATTGTCGGTAATAACTCTTTTTTGGACTTCGCCGTACTCGGGTAGTAACAAAATGAGGTTTATCGTGTGGGTTGTAAGGCTGATATTCAAAAACCAAACTAAGCGTAACCTAAGTCTCTCAACTGTTAAGACCCTTAGGGATGGGTCACACTGATCGACGGCGATCGACGGTTTGCCTATACAAAACCCGCGCAAAGTATTGAAATCCTTTCGCATCGACGCGGCCAACGCGCCCTGACGACGAAACGCCGTCGATCAATGTGGCTCAACCCTTAATAATTTTGACACTTGTGAGACTGTGCGCAAACTAAAGATTCGTCTCTGAATAAGATCGGAGACTGATCTTACAAATCCTGTTTCAATACATTTTACTTAATATGTTAAAAAATTTCGATTGAATGTGTGGTTTCTTGCCACCTTGATCTTGGTAGTTGGACCGTTCGGCTCTCGATCCGGAGGTTCTGGGTTCGATTCCCGGTGGGGACACTGTGAAACAAAATTCACTGAGTGTGATATCCCCAGTTTGAGTTAGAAAATTGCAAGATTAACCGAAAAGTAAGATTTGCTTCGGAAGACACGCTATTCAGTAGCAGTCATTGAATGCACCACCGGCACCAGCGATTCTCAACCAAATTTATTGTGAAACTTGGCTTGTGTAATGTTAAGTCTTGTTGGTATTTGGTTTGTGGTGAGAAATATAAATTTATTATTTAATGAGTCAGTAGCTCATCAAAATAAAAAAATCATTTTTTTTAATTCCTTGTAGGATATTACCAATATCTTAATGACATCAGTTCTACATTTACGTCACTTCACAAAGTGGCGCAATGTGGGACAACACACAACTTTTTGAAAGTTTGACTTACAACCAACATTGTTTGTGACCCATTTTTCTGATATCTATGTTTGTGACAAAATAGCAAGTTTGTAGTATAGTAGGTAATAAAAATTAAACCCCAGTAAGCAAGACTCAAGGAGTTAAAAATAGTGATATCAGCATACTATAATCGTTATATCGCGGGTCGGTGGAGTTTTTAACGGCGCTTCACATGCAAATGAAGTTAAGGGCACTTGAGACAACCTTTTAAGGTGGATAAAACACAATTGGGTCAAAATAATACTGAACATGCAGTAGGTAAACTTAAGCTCCAGCGTCTCATAAAGAAGGACTGCTTTTTGTGTTAATCTTTAAAATATAATTTTGACGAAGAACCTCAAATTTTCTTAGTCATCGATCAGACCATAAGTCAGTTTTATTCAATTTAAAATAAAAAGGCAAAATACTCTAGGATATGTCTCCCAATAAAACTGAATATTTTTTCTATAGTAACCAAACATCACTTTCATATAAAGAAAGTTTTGACCTCCCTATATAAAACGTGCTTTCAGCTTATGCCGTTTCTTTTCGAATTTCAGCCTATTTTTGGGGCAAGTTGTTCAGTGTCAAGGGCAGACTAATATTATCTTTCTTTCACGTTGTGTATTTGTACAGTCAGAGAACATCAAGCTCGACAAATGTATAACAATTATAACACATAAAGCCTACGACATAAAGCGTTTGAACTAAAAACATTACAAATTCCAATGTAATAAGCTTGACGTTCTCTTGACTGTGCACACCTAGCGTTAAATTTATTCCGAGTGTATTCAAACTTTCCACTCCCTTTCAGTCCCTTGGGGGCAAAATTAAGGCAAAATCCGTCTTATCCAAAGGGTTCTTACTCAAGGACTACTTATGGGTCCAACATTCTGGACCCAGATGGCGGAGGTCTCAGATTAACACGTATATGTGAGAAGCAGTCGTGAAAATACTTTGGATGGATTTTGGGTAGTTTTGTGTTGACCTTAATTTATAGTTTGGCTTGAATGTAATATTTATTCATGTTAGACTCTATATAGTTGCTCGACTTTATAAGACACTGTTTAGATTCGTTACTCCATCCATACATTATACATTTCCTAAAAGAAAACTACATCTTTATTGCAAGCACTTGTGATTGATGGGTGACCGTAGGTGGTTCTAGCAGCTAGCTAGCAAGTAACTTTTTGTTAGACTAGCTGGCCTAATTTAAGAGCTTGGCTCTTGTCGATGGAGTAACTTCCTGTCTTGTAGTTGTTCCGCCAGTTGATTAACCTCTAAAGCACCATTTTTTTTTCTGTGTATTAGCAATTGTATTTTTTTGCCAATTAAGTAATAATTCAACCTTTTCTTTTAGCTTTTTATCTATTTAGCTATTTAGCTTCGCGTAGTTCTTCCTTTTCCTGTCTTCCCTTCAATTTGTCTTTTGTTGTCTCTATTGTTTTTAGCAAACACCTTTCTTCCATAACAATTTTCAAACTCCTAATTATTTGAATTTCTTTCATTCTTTTCATCATCCTCCAAGACAGTGCCTTCATGGTGACTAAAATTTAACAAGAAAAAATATTTAACCGATGAAATGATGAGTCAAATAAACATATTCAAATGATCACACATTTTCTACTAAACTCTAAAATACAGAACCCAATTTCCAAATCGCGGAATTTTGACTAATCCCCGATATCCGGCTGCATAATTTGGCAGTAAGTCAACATGAAGTTAATGAAATGGTAATACCACTGTGGTATCGCGGCTGGAAATATACAGAATGATTTTAGATTTTTATGTGTTTCTTGCCGTTTCTTTTACGCTGCCATAGCACGATCCGAAACGGTGTAGACTCGCTCTATTAAAATTTGAATTGTGTTCTACATGACATTTCTACATTGATCTACATTGAATAAAAAAATATCTGAAGCTATGCCCTTTAAAAAAAAATTTGATACTCAGACTACGAAATTGAAGGACTTTTTAGTATGTTAAAGTTCCTGATATTAACTTTGCGTCGATATGAATGGTTTTTAGGGTTCCGTACCTCAAAAGAAAAAAACGGAACCCTTATAGGATCACTTTGTTGTCCGTCTGTCTGTCTGTCTGTCTGTCAAGACCCTTTATCTCACGAACGGGTAAAGGTATCAGGTTGAAATTAATACCATATATTAGGATCCATGAACCACACAAGATCTGAAAATTTAAATTTTTTACAACGACGCAATCAAAAGATATGGCATTTTATGTAATGATCTCCATACATTTATTCAAAAATGCAAAACCTACAGGGTACTTCCCGTTGACCTAAAATTATGAAATTTGGCAAGAAGCTAGGTCTGACAGTACAAATAATGGGAAAAGTCTGAAATCATTAAATATTACAACTTTTCTCACAACTAATGGTAACCAATTGTGGTGAGCTCCCGTTTCAAGAACATTCATATAAGAGAGGGGTCAAGTTGGATGGTTGCTGAGGTGATTTTTGTTTTAGTTCTATTTAAAAACGGGAACACTTACAAACTTGAAAATTGGTATGTTTATAGGGCATAGGCTATAAAATAACAACAAATAATAAAATTTGGTCAAGCGCGTGTCGGACTCAAAAAATCTAGCACATTAACTTACTGAAATTTCAACTAATACAATTATGTTTATGTGGTGGTACGGAACCCTCAGTGCGCGAGTCCGACTCGCACTTGGCCGGTTTTTTTAATAGCACGATAGAAATAATCTAGTTTATTATTCACACCAAAGTGCTTTAGAAAGCCTCTAGAGTGGTCTACTTACAGCCTCCGTGGTGTAGTGGTTAGAGCGCTCGGCTCTCGATCCGGAGGTTCTGGGTTCGATTCCCGGTGGGGACACTGTCAAACAAAAATCTCTTTGTGCGACCTCCCCAGTTTGGTTAGGACATTGCAGGATGAATCACCTGATTGTCCGAAAAGTTAGATGATTCCGTGCTTCGGAAGGCACGTAAAGCCGTTGGTCCCGACTACTATCTACTGATGTAGTCGTTAATGAGCCATGTCAGAGGCCTTTGGCGGCTCAACAACTCTGACACCAGGGTTTGTGAGGTCGGTCATCGACCTTGCAACCCACACGATATGATGATGATGATGATCGGTCTACTTTCCCGATCGGTGCACTTTCCTAAATAGTAAATTTGTTTTGTATGATCTGTCTTTTTCCAAATGCGTCGACCAAGGAGGTTTTAGCCTACGCTTCAAAGCGTGTGCTAAAACCTCCTTGGCGTCAACAAACAGATAACTGTTTAACAGGTTTTAGATAACAGGTGATAGCTCATAGATGGATGGTAACAAGTGACAGGTGATAAATGGTCAATGGCTGGTGATAGGTGATAGATGGTGATGATGGTGATGGTGGTGGTTTTTGCTAGAAGTGACGGATATATTGTAACCGCAAAGTATTAGTGTAAATTGGGTGAGATATAAACTTTACGAAATTTATTTATATATTAAATTTTAGTAACAGCCTGTATCTAATAGGCAGTAAATCTCAATAAAGTTGGGTGTAACTTTTCTACTACGTAGCAATAGTTTTTCAATGTGCATTGTGTGGATAATGATTGCACCAGCTTGCTATGGTGAATAGCTTAAGGAATTTACATTTTCACGGGAGTTTAATGTTGATAACGAAATAGATGCTTGAAAATATATAAATAAAATACAGGGTGTCAGGAACCAATGAAAACTGAAAAGGCACGTAGTAAATAAAAATTAAAATTTTGACTAGTTTAGGCACCACCGGAATCCATTTACTTTTGGCTTAGCAAGTATTTTTAAAATTTCATTTAGTTTGATGATGAATTTTGTTTACATAAAATTCTTACCTTAGGCTGTGGTGGTGTCGCCAGTGTCGCGTAAACATTACCTCTGCAGAACTCCGTATTGAAAAATAAATAAAAATAGAAAAAGTGTTCTTTACGACAAGTAACTACGAAAATCCAGTGGAATTTAGCACAAAATTGACAATCAGTGATAAAAATAGCTTGAACAGTGGTATAAACTACGCAAATTAACATAAAATTGTGACGGCGGTTCGCCCAGTGATCAAACACTATGTTCATTAAAGTGAAGCTAAAAGAAGGAAAATAGTGCCCATAATACTTACGAGGAGCTGTACGGAAGAAGAAACATACAGAAAAACAACAGAAACAGTAAGCTAACTAGATTTCCGTTACAACATAACCTCAAATACTTACTATTGGGTTAGCTTTTCTTGATACGCAATACAACATAGTGAGAACACCGCCACCTAGCGCGAGTAGCGACATCTATCGACAAGTAGAGGAACCACCTTGTATGAGACATCTATCGATAAGCAGCTGAACTATCGTGTATGAGCCATCTATCGCTGATCAACAAAACTAACCCGTACAGCACTACATATACACGAGTAGAAAAACTAAAAATGGAAGAAATAAGGGCAATGCTCCAGAAAATTGATAAAAATCAAACTGAGCAAAGTAACCAAATAAAAGAACTACAACAAACTGTTCAGAACATAGAAAAAACATTAAGCGAAAAATTGAAAACAATAGAAGAAGAAAATATTATCCTAAAACATAAAATTGATACCCAAGAGCAGCAAATAGATATATTGGAAAGGGAAAATAGAAAGAAAAAGCTGGTATTTTTCGGAGTAGAAGAGGATGAACACAGCTACCAAGAGTTACAAGATAAAATTCTGGACATAATAAATTACAGTATGCAAGTAACATGTGAAGGATCAGAAATAGAGTATGTTCGCAGAATAGGGAAGAAAGGGGGAAATATTAGACCTGTAGTTATTACACTCACTACTTTGGGGAAGAAAATCTCACTCCTAAGAAATAAAAAGAAACTTGAAAAATCTGACTACTACATAAAAGAAGACTTCCCTCAGAAAGTTATTGAAAAAAGAAAAGAACTAAAACTTCAAGCGCAAATTGAAAAGGCAAAAGGAAACAAAACTATAATTCGCTATGACAAATTAATAATATTAAAAAATAATAATACAGAGTCTTCAAGGAAAAGATACCGCTCAAATTTACCAAAAGTAACCAATGGAGAGACCGATAAGGCAAAGGATAAACAAACAAGTCCCAAAAATGATTCACCATTCATGAAGAAAAATAAAATATCCGTATTGGACGAAAATACACCCAGAAGCACAGCCGAAAAGAAAAATATTACCCACTTCTTCAAGCCTTCAGCACAGATAAATAAACCACTAACTCAAAATCGTATATAGCAAACAACGGCGTCTCCACCATCAAATAAAACAGAGAATACTGTTTACAAGAGCGACTCTCCCTGTCCGGCCGGTCCCCGTGGGAGTAGTAGATCACAACCCTCTATCGAACGACAGCATCTACACATTGCAACTTATAATATTAGATCTCTGGCAGCAGACCATAGACAAACAGAACTAGAATATGCACTAAAAAATATAAAATGGGACATCCTGGGACTGTCAGAAATAAAAAGAGAAGGTACAAAAATCATAGAGTACGAAGAGTTTATTCTTATGTTCCATGGCACTAAGAAAGGAGCTAACGGGATTGGTTTTATGATAAAAAAGAAATTAAAAAGCAATATAAAGAACTTCATAGCTTTGTCCGACAGAGTAGCAAAACTGGAAATTACAATAGACAATAAACACCTTACCTTAATACAAGCATACGCGCCTACCGAAAGAGCCACAGAAAGCGAATTACAAACCTTTTATGATATATTGACTACAGCATTACATTCGAGTGGCCCTAATACACTAATACTTGGAGATTTCAACGCAAAAGTAGGTCAGCCTAAACATGAAGATGGGAGAGTAATGGGACAGTGGGGATATGGTACAAGAAACGAACGTGGCGAAACTCTAATCAACTTCTGCTTGGAAAATCAGCTCTACATAACAAACACGTTTTTCAAGAAAAAGCTAAAAATGAGATGGACATGGGTGTCTCCAGACGGAGCAACACGAAATGAAATAGACTATATCCTCACAAATAACATCAGAGCCATAACAAATACCCAAGTCATAGGTACTACATTCTCTACAGATCACAGATTAGTTCGAGTTGCGTACAATCTTAATTCTAGAACCAAAAGACCTAAATTCAACACCCAGAAAACCTCAGATTTTACACTTATCGAAAAAGAATCTATTAAAAACTGTTTCTCTGAATTAATGCAGAAAGACAGCTACTACAAAAACGTACAGCAAAAATATTCTGAATTAATAAACGATATCCAAACAAGCGTTAAGCAGTTACCAAGGAGGAACGACTCTCAGAATAAGAACGATATAATATCTGATAAATTGAAAAGCTTAATTGAAGAGCGAGAACAGCTTAAGAAAAAAACTAAAAGGACTAAAAAAGAAAAGAAAAGACTAAATAAGTTATATCGAAAAATAAAAAAAGAGATAACCAAAAATTTACATAAACAACGCTATCAAACAATTGAAAAAGAAATAATAAACAAGGGATCTGTAAAACGAGCTGAAAGTAAATTAAACAAGGGCAAAGAGTGGATAACTGAACTTACAGGAAAAAACGGACAAAAGGCTACAGATAGAAATCAACTTATAGAGATAGCATCAGATTACTATAGAGCGCTATACGATGACCAGAATAACGATAAAAGCGAGTACATCTCTAGCGACAGAGCCCTAATACCGCCATTCTTAGAGAGCGAAATTAGAGAGAGCATTATGAATCTGAAGCTTTCAAAAAGCCCTGGAGATGACGTTGTTACCAACGACGTCCTGAAAGCTATAGTAGAACCACTGACTCCAGTAATCACAAAACTTTTTAATGAAATCTTACGCACTGTAGTGTACACTTTCTGTTAGGAAAGTCTAAAGACCCAGTCAATGCGCTCAGGATAGCAAATAGGCCGACTCAAGTCGAGAAATATGCGATGGCGCGTCACTAGCCGAAGCGAGGTTTAACTAACGGCGCTGAGGAGCACTCAGCCATTCCGCCGTCGACCGCTTGTCGAGACAGACCTACGTCGCGCGCTTTCCGCGGCCGTTTCTGCCGGCTGTGCCGGATTATCATCTAATAGTAATCATTTTAAAAGTGCTCTAGGATCGCACTCTTTTTGGGTAAGTGTGAACATAATTTTAATAAACTATCAGTGTATTTCGTAGTGATTCTTTCTTTCCGTCAACCGTAGGTAATCCTCGATCTTTCGTTAATATTTCGTGTCGTATGTAATAATTGGAAGTAGTATTTTATGCTATAGCATTGTAATTATTCAAGGCATTCATTAAAAGCAGTGGCAAGATGCCGTGTTATTTTGATAACCGTCACACGACCGTTATTCATTTCTTCAAAATGACGTCATCGCATCGTAACGGTTTTTTCATTGTCGTATCTATCATTTAGTATTTTATTTTGTAAATCTGCTCTGGTTTCGTGTACCGTTGTAGCAATCAAAGGTAGGTGAGACTCCCTTGAATGTTCTCACATTCATCGGGCGGATTGTGCCACGGACACGAAACCCATGTAACGAGAACCGTCACTCATTTTCTAAACTGGTGCATTCCAGGAACAAAGAGCCTAACAAAGCTACAGCTAGGACCTGGATACAACAAGGCTACAGTTTCAACTAGCCTACGACTGAGCAAAACAAAGAACCAAGCTAGAACCTAGCTACGACCTAGCTACAACCTAGCTACAACTAAGCTACAGCTACTACGAAGCTAAGCTACAACTACAGCTGTGCCAACCTGAGCATCTGCGGGTCCCGCTACTCGACCAGCTCACCCGTGACCTTCCGCGGTGAACGCGGTCACGCCCCGTCTACGCAATACAGGACATACCAGGGGAGTCTTATTTTACAGGAAGCACAGTGATAAATAATTAACGGACTTTCGTGGTAATCTCGTTCAATCACCAAACGTAGGGTTTACGGAACCACCCCTGTTCTTTAGTTTAGTGTAATGACTGCAAGAAACTACTTGATTAAAATATTATTAGTGCTATGTTCAATAGGGCATTTTCATGCATACCTTCCGTGGTAACGAATATTGGTAACGGTCATTTTGGGTCGACCTCTGAGTCCGCCCCTGTTTGATTTTTGTATTAAGATAAGTTAGTTAGAAATAAACCTCGTATTTAAGAAAATTAATTGTCGTATCACTTGAATTCTCCCTTACGTTTAGAATTCCCACGACAAAGTGGCGCCTCAACGTGTTTTTTTTTTTTTTGTGTGTATGAACGAGGTTACCATTTGTTTGTCACTGGCTTCTTTTGATTGCATGCACGGTACAATTTTTTTTCTTTTGTGAAGTGTTATTTTTTTGTTTGTTTGATTTGATGTGTGACAGGGTCGTAATCAGGGATTATTTTTTTTGGAAACGTTTTTTTTTTGGAATTTATTTTAGGGTAATTATAGTTAGACCATCACGCATCAAATCAAATATTGTGTTTCGTTCCAGGTTTTTGTAATAATTTTGTGTTTTTTTTTAATTTTATTATTTCGTTACATGTGTATATTCTATTTAAATGTTAAGGTAGTAAAAATAACGCTGCTAAGTTAGTGTTTGTAACGGAGCAGATATTAGGGTACGTTCACATTTACCCAAAGAGCAGTATATTTTTTTTCTCTTCTACCAACGCTCACTCATTTTAATTTATAATTCATTTTTTTTTAAAACATTTCTATATTTTCTCTTCGCGAGGTGGTAGGGCCTTGTGCAAGTCCGCCTGGGGTAGTACCACCCTCTTGCTTAAACCGTTGCCAAGGGTAAGGGAGCCAGTATCCACAACTGCACACGAGACCTAACATCAGTCGTCTCAAAACACAGTGTCTACCGACACTGACTTTAAAGAAGCAACAACTTCTTTCAATTTTTTTTTCTCTTTTAATAATTATTAGATAATCATACTTAGTTTTTTTTTATTCTTTTTAAAAATCTGTTGACTTAATGATTTAGCAGCACAGCTTAAAATGAGTGAGATTGAGTTTTTGTCCTTACAAAAGGAGGAATTAACTTATGAGGTCGCGATACGCGGAGACGATCCGGGAACCACGGTAGAAGCATTACGTAAACACATCGTAAAAACATATAAAGATTTGCCTTCACATTCGATTCTGTATTCGCATTTGGAAACGACTGCTGACATCAAACAAGCAGCGAAATCGATTCAGAAACTACAGGATAAATTATCTTAAAGAAAAATAAATACGGAAACAAAAATGTAAATAATTTTGTAAATAAACTCATAGTTAGGTCATCATGTAGAATACAGGTTAGGAACATTAAGGAAATAGGTGATTAGGATTTTTTTGTTTTTTTGTGTCAGCAAACGCAATGTTTTTTTAAATTGACAAAACGGTACCGAAATAGCAAGAGTGGGTCTTGTGAGTTTTTGTTTTGTCTACGCCCATCTGAAGGATGGCTCTTCCGTAGACAGGACGCCTAGAAGAAGATGTGTTTTGTTTTGTCTGTGCCCATCAATAAAGATGGCTCTTCCACAGACAGGACGCCTAGTTAGACGTGGAGAATTTGTTTTGTTTTGTCTGTGCCCATCAAAAAGGATGGCTCTTCCACAGACAGGACGCTTAGAGGATGTGGTCGTGTCAATTGGGTCCAAGATATGCTTGGCTCTGCCCCAATTGATACGCAAGAAGAGTTTCGTGTTTTTTTTTTTATGTTATGTCTGCGTCCATTAGAAAAGTGGCTCTACCGCAGACAGAACGTCAGACTATTTAGGAAGGTTCAGTTGGGCCCAAGGTACTTGGCTCTATCCTAACTGGAACATGTCGTGAAGAAGAACATGGGCACAATATATTTGGCTCTGCCCTATGTTACCGTTCTTACGTTATCAAGCAATAATACACTGTCAATACGAATTAGTACCTAAAGTTGCTGACACAAATAACTTGTAAATATTGTAAATAAAATAAGTAGCATTCACACTTACTGGGACAAACAACTCCAACCAATTACCTACAGTAGCAATATTTTAGCACAGAATTTTTCCGCAAAGTCTTCAGAACAAAAGAATCAGAAGACTTTAGTTTTGTGAATGTAGGGCATTATCATAATTTATTATGATATAGCCATAATGTAGGTGGTATGAATGAGGAAGTATGAAAGGCGGAACACAAGGGTTTAGTGGAAATTTCAAGCTAGAAGTTACGGATTTCATTTCTCAGGAAATCAAATCCTACAGGGGGGAGAGGAGGTAATGTAGTGTACACTTTCTGTTAGGAAAGTCTAAAGACCCAGTCAATGCGCTCAGGATAGCAAATAGGCCGACTCAAGTCGAGAAATATGCGATGGCGCGTCACTAGCCGAAGCGAGGTTAAACTAACGGCGCTGAGGAGCACTCAGCCATTCCGCCGTCGACCGCTTGTCGAGACAGACCTACGTCGCGCGCTTTCCGCGGCCGTTTCTGCCGGCTGTGCCGGATTATCATCTAATAGTAATCATTTTAAAAGTGCTCTAGGATCCCACTCTTTTTGGGTAAGTGTGAACATAATTTTAATAAACTATCAGTGTATTTCGTAGTGATTCTTTCTTTCCGTCAACCGTAGGTAATCCTTGATCTTTCGTTAATATTTCGTGTCGTATGTAATAATTGGAAGTAGTATTTTATGCTATAGCATTGTAATTATTCAAGGCATTCATTAAAAGCAGTGGCAAGATGCCGTGTTATTTTGATAACCGTCACACGACCGTTATTCATTTCTTCAAAATGACGTCATCGCGTCGTAACGGTTTTTTCATTGTCGTATCTATCATTTAGTATTTTATTTTGTAAATCTGCTCTGGTTTCGTGTACCGTTGTAGCAATCAAAGGTAGGTGAGACTCCCTTGAATGTTCTCACATTCATCGGGCGGATTGTGCCACGGACACGAAACCCACGTAACGAGAACCGTCACTCATTTTCTAAACTGGTGCATTCCAGGAACAAAGAGCCTAACAAAGCTACAGCTAGGACCTGGATACAACAAGGCTACAGTTTCAACTAGCCTACGACTGAGCAAAACAAAGAACCAAGCTAGAACCTAGCTACGACCTAGCTACAACCTAGCTACAACTAAGCTACAGCTACTACGAAGCTAAGCTACAACTACAGCTGTGCCAACCTGAGCATCTGCGGGTCCCGCTACTCGACCAGCTCACCCGTGACCTTCCGCGGTGAACGCGGTCACGCCCCGTCTACGCAATACAGGACATACCAGGGGAGTCTTATTTTACAGGAAGCACAGTGATAAATAATTAACGGACTTTCGTGGTAATCTCGTTCAATCACCAAACGTAGGGTTTACGGAACCACCCCTGTTCTTTAGTTTAGTGTAATGACTGCAAGAAACTACTTGATTAAAATATTATTAGTGCTATGTTCAATAGGGCATTTTCATGCATACCTTCCGTGGTAACGAATATTGGTAACGGTCATTTTGGGTCGACCTCTGAGTCCGCCCCTGTTTGATTTTTGTATTAAGATAAGTTAGTTAGAAATAAACCTCGTATTTAAGAAAATTAATTGTCGTATCACTTGAATTCTCCCTTACGTTTAGAATTCCCACGACAGCACGTGCTGCATACCCGAAGAATGGGAAACCGCTGTTATCACATTAATATTTAAAAAAGGAAGTCCCCTTGAAATTGGAAACTATCGTCCAATAAGTTTACTTCAATCGATATATAAATTATTTACTAATATTCTACTAAGGCGACTGAAAACCAAACTAGAGTTTCACCAGCCAAAAGAACAGGCAGGTTTTAGGCCTAAATATAGCACTACTGATCACATATTTACACTCACCCAAGTGATAGAGCGCTATACAGAGTACAAACTACCATTATACGTAGCCTTTATCGACTACTCGAAAGCGTTTGACTCTATCTTGCATAAATCCCTTTGGATCGCTCTTGAAAGTCAAGGAGTGGAAGGAGGTTACATAAAATTACTGTGGACAATATATAACAGGAGTAAAGCGACAGTAAGACTAGAACGCCTAGGAACTCCATTTGAGCTAAAGAGGGGTGTAAGACAGGGAGACTCGATCTTGCTAAACCTTTTTATTGCCTTGCTAGAATATATCTTTTCAAAATTAGATTGGGACGACCTTGGAATTAAAATAAACGGAGTAAAGCTCAATCACCTCAGGTTCGCTGATGATATTGTTCTGCTAAGTGACAACTACGAACACCTACACTACATGCTTGTAACGTTGGAACAAGAAAGTAAAAGGTGTGGACTACAAATGAATCCAGACAAAACATGTGTGATGACAAATAGCGAAGAAATACCTATCGTAATGAACATGAGACAAATAAACTACGTTAATGAATACATTTATTTGGGACAAAACATATCCTTCACAAATAATACTATTAAAGAAGTTGAACGAAGAATCAAAATAGCATGGAACAAATATTGGTCAATGAAGCACATATTTAAATCAAAGCTACCCATATCCCTGAAAAAGAAAGTCATGGACTCTACAATATTACCAACTCTACTCTATGGATGTCAAGCCTGGGCCCTAACAAAACAAATTATACATAAATTACAAGTATTTCAAAGAGCAACTGAGAGGAGCATGCTAGGTATCAAATTAAAAGACAGACAGAGAAACTCTACAATCCGAACTAAGACCAAACTGATCGATGCAGCGGAGCTCGCCTGCAAGTTGAAATGGAGGTGGGCGGGGCACGTCGCTCGCGCCACGGACGAGCGCTGGAGCACCAGCGTGCTGCACTGGTACCCGCGCGATCACACGCGGGGCCGCGGCAGACCGCGCGCGCGCTGGAGAGACGACATCCACGCTGTAGGAGGAGCTACATGGACACGACTCGCGCTGGACCGGGATCGATGGAAACAGATGGAGGAGGCCTAGTCTACACCCGTAAATGGGTTCCCACCACAAATAAAGACAATGAAGAACAAAAATAATAATAATAGTATACAGAAATACATACCTGCATAGACAAATACAATGAATATATATATATACTATTAATAAACTAAAATAATGTTGATATCGTTTGCATGTTATATAATTAATGATTAATGTTAAAATAATTAATGTTTTTATAATGTTCTATTTTATTTTTATCAAAGAATTATTTAATGCGCATGTTTTTTTAGGTTAAATTTTACCAACAAATTGTACCAAATGGGAATAAATGGCTATTTTATTTTATTTATTTATTTTATTTATTTAAAGTTCTTACCAACTTACTGCGACTAAGTTTGTTACTTGGACGTAAGTTTTTCAGTTTTATGTTAAAAGAAAACCGTCATATATTGCACATATATTTGACTATATACACATAAACGCCTCTTAAACTTACAAAAACAATAAGTTTTATATTCTTATTCAAATAATCAAGATTGAGATTAATTACTCAAAGAACATTGATGATGAATTCATTTGTAGTGGCACACACAAGACATTTGATGGTGGTAGGGCTTTTGTGCAAAGTCCGTCTGCGAAAGTAGTACCCCCCTTTTTCTGCCGTAAAACAGCAGTGTGTGCATTGCTGTGTTTTGGTTTAAGTAAGGGTAAGGGAACCAGTGAAATTACCGGTAAATGAGACATGCCATCTTAGTTCTTAGGGTGGGTTACGCGTTTTGCTGACTTATTAGTACCAATTATTTTACTAAAAAGAGAGTGGGTGTCATGGGCAGAGGTAATTACTTACCAACAGCTGGCCCACATGCTCGTTTGCCCACTTGTAACATAAAAAAAACCGGCCAAGTGCGAGTCAGACTCGCGCCCTAAGGGTTCCGTACCTATCTACCATAATATGATATGCTAAAAGCTTTTGCTATTTGATTTTAAAAACTCCACGACCATCCAACTTGACCCCTCTTTTATAGAAAAGCTCTTGAAACGGGAGCTTACCTTAATTGGTTACTATTAGTTGTGAGAAAAATTTAAAAATTGAAATATTTAATGATTTTAGACTTTTCCCTTTATTTGTACTGTGAGACCTAGCTTCTTGCCAAATTTCATAATTTTAGGTCAACGGGAAGTACCCTGTAGGTTTTGCTTTTTTTATAAATGTATGGAGATGGGGACATAAAAAGCCATATATTTTGATTGCGTCGTTGTAAAAAATTGAAATTTTCAGATCTTGAGTGGTTAATGGACCATAATATTCTTTATCAATTTCAACCTGATACCTCTTCTCGTTCGTGAGAAAAAGGGTCTTGACAGACAGACAGACAGACGGACAATAAAGTGATCCTATAAGGGTTCCGTTTTTTTTATTTTGAGATACGGAACCCTAATAAATAAGGTGAACGTAAAGTGACTGAGAGATTCAAAAGTTGGATTAAAACAACAAAACAAAACTATTTAAACAAGTTTGAAACACTATTTTACTCTGATATACAAAAGAACATCGATACTTTTAAGTATTGACGACAAACAAGTACCGAAGTTCATTTGGCGCGCAACATCGAGTCGGTTCTAATCGAACTTTGCCTATCTGAGGCAGGAACTTTACAACAATTTGCGAAGTGGGCAAACTTAACAAATTACTTAACATGGAACGTTAGATGATGCCAAGAAAATAGTTTTGTAAATGGTGACACATGTAAATACTAGGGCAGAGCCGAACCATGGCCAAAGTAGTCGAATGTCAATGGGATCGAGGGGATCGAGCTTTCAGAAGCACAGCAGACGGCAGACTTTATGTTATGACAGTCCGCCAGTGTGGCCAGTACTGCAAAATATTTCTTATAGATTAATAATATTCGTTAACGTAGTTTGAAAGGAAAACAGCTTGAATAGTGGTTCAGTTCAAAGAGTTATTTAGTCGATAAGGTTGTTCAGATTGATTGTTATTTAATTAAAAAATTATTAATAAGTTTGAATTTTATTCTGATAATAACTATGATTTTTCGCAATAATGGCCACACTAGCGGACTGTCACGGACATAAATTCTGCCGTCTGCGCTACCTCTTATTATATTATTTCATTAAGAGGTTTGCGCATAAAGAAGTTGGACTCCAAGGGGTAAATTATAAATAATAGGCATACGGCGAGGACATGGTTCGGGTGAGGCGCAGGCACGGCACAGGAGTGGAAAGGATACGGCACGGATGCGACATTATTTGCAAAAGACGTAAGACAAAATGCAGGCGGCGAAGCGGCATGCCTGCACCACGTCACTTACTCGTATCTATGATTTACGACGCTTCGCTTTACAATGAACAAGTTTTGAAGTGACACCGTGCCTTCTTCTCCTTTATCCCTTGCCTGACCGTATACTTTATACTTATAATTCAGGCCGAAAGTTCGTTCTTCCAGAGCTGTGAGCTGTGAAAATTCCAACCAGTAAGATTGCTCCATTCGAAATCGCAGTTCTATGGTAGGGAAATGGAGCAGTCCTATTGGTTAGAGTTTTACGGGCTAACTACCTACAGCACAGCTCGAGTGGAAATGTAGTAGTACCATAAAACTGATATAATGCGCACAGCGAAAGATGAGACTTGACGGATCACGTAGTTCACCTGCGCAGTAGATAGTTCGCAGGCCATTTTGTAGGCAAGCGGGGAGGGACGCAAGGCTGTACATGCGCAAAATCCTCTCTACTTTCATCTGACAGGTCTTATCTATCGCTGCGCGCATTGTGCCTTCTTTACAATAACTGTCATTTCAAGTCTTGAAATATGATTGTTTATTCTTTTGTTCCAGGTAAGTTTGGCAATTCCGCCCAAATCTCCTCCAAGCCGCCCAAGCCTCGTATGAAGAGTTCAACATTTAACTCTAAATCTAAGTATTTCATACCACTTTTTATTCTATACATGATTACAGTTTTTTTACAGTGTGACACGGCTATTATGGCAGGTGAATTAAATCGAAACTAAAGTCGATGCACTGGAATCATGATATTTCACGAGCAAAATATATAAGAGCACTGCCCTCCTATAAACGTCCTCCGCTGCCAAAATCCGCATGTCGCACTGTTCTATGGGACTAACCTAAATCTGTGGGACCAACTAAGATAGATAAACACTTTATTGTCACACACAGAACACATTAACAATTACAAAAGAGAGCCTTAAATCTAGGGTGACAAAGGCGGTCTTATCGCTCGCAACTAAGCTTTTTAACCTTTTCATGGCGGAGCTTCTTCATTGTTGTGTAGGCAGATCACAATGTTGTTATGTGTTGCGTGTATTGCGTATAACGGAAAGGTGTGAATATAAGGTGTGAATCTGCCTATGAAACTGAACAACTTTTTCTAAAAAACAAAGGTCTTTTTTCTGCTGTGGGTAGTTGCCCTAAGTACACATAATAAAGATATCTCTCACTATATTTTGATTTAAAAATAGTTTATCTACACATAAATCTTCAATTTTATGTTCATCATTGAAGTATAAGTTGTACTACCTGCCTGCAGTGTTTTCCTTTCATTTGCTCCAACATCACCAAACTAACCTCACCATCATGGATTATGCTAAAGTCCAGGAGAGTATGGCGAACATGGCCAAGATGTTCGACACAAAAATGACGGAATTTGAGGCTGAGCTCAAACAGGTGAATCGTAAGAATCCAAATTCCATAGCGGCACTAAACACTGACTTCCTCAACTTTAAGACTTTTGTTTGTGATGCCCTTACTTTGCTGCGCGCGGAGATCAATGGACTTGCAACAGGGTTGGATCGTCTTGAGATGCGTAGCCGCCGTAAACTGCTTCTAGTGCATGGTGTGCTTGAAGAGAAAAACGAAGACACTTCGGCCAAGTTAGTTGCAGCATTGGCACCTCGGCTGAAGACTGCAAATTTCTCTTCTACTAGCATCCGCTCATGTCATAGGATGGGTAAAGTCAAGGACGGTAAGCCGCGCCCCATATTATTAAAGTTTGTGGACCAACAAATTCGAGAAAATGTCTGGAAAGCTAAAGTGGCCTTGAAGGGGTCAAAGGTCACTCTATCCGAGTTTTTGACCAAGTCCCGGCATGTCGTTTTTATAAAGGCGAGAGAAAAATTCGGCGTCGCTAACAGTTGGACCCGAGATGGCTGGATTCAGTTTAAGACGCCAGATGGAACCAAACACAAGGTGGAAACTTTGGCTGAGTATCTCGCTATTGCAAACCAGTTCACATCCGAAGATTAAACTTTAATTTTATTTCACTTCACTTTTTAAAAAATTACCCTCTTTTATATTTTGATTCATTATTTTGCTGTGTGTGTTGTTTATCTAACTGTCAATCTGTCATCACTGCGTACGTCATTTCTGCGTTTCGTTTTACGTAATAATTTTTCGACTTGGAATATAGCTTCATTCGTAATTAAGGGCGCGTGTCAAAACGGTGAAAAATTATATTATAACCCGTTTTGGAACCCGACCTAGGTTCCTTCTGTGCCCTTGCACCTGTGCGCTTGGTGATTTATTGTTTGCATAGTGTTATAGTCGTAACTCCTAGTGTTATAGTGATAATTGCTGTTATTTGTTTGTAAGGTGATTTCTTTTGCACTGCCAGCGGGTAGAACTGCATAACTCATTTCTTATATTTTTATTTTATTATTTCTTTGTAAGTACTTATACTTTTATTATATATTTATATATATATTTTATCTATGTTGCATACCATATTTAATACTAGTAGTAATTCTGACGAATCTAGTGAATTCTTCTCTGCATCATCCTCAGATATTTCTGACTGCAGCTTTTACAGCGCTACCCAGTCTTTGGACTCTCAGTTAGAAACTGCTTTCATAGATCACCCAAGAAATTTTAATGCAGTTCACATTAATGCGCAGAGCATACCTGCGCACTACCCAGACCTTTTAGCATCTTTTTCCAGTAATAAAAACATTCATGCCATCTTGGTATCGGAAACGTTCCTTAAGCCCTGTCTTCCTTCTACCTCCTTTTCCCTTCCTGGTTTCCACCTTATTCGTAACGACAGGACTGGAAAACGTTGTGGTGGCGTCGCGATCTACTTACGGAGTCACTTGCCCTTCAATATTCTCGATAAGTCTCCATCTGAATACTCTGAGTCTGCTGAACATATTTTTATCGAGGTATTGTTTGGGCACTTAAAGGTGCTCCTCGGTGTTTTTTACAGTCCTTCGTTGCATATAAATTATTTTCCCAAATTTGAGTCTCTTTTAGAATCCTTGGTACCTTCGGTCGATCATGTTATTATAATGGGAGATTTTAACACATGTTTATTAAAACAAGATTCCCGGTCCGACCGTTTGAGCTCGTTAATAAACTCCCTCAATCTGAATATCCTACCGCTTTCCTCGACCCATCACTCTCCTAATTCCACTCCTTCACTCCTAGACCTTGCAATCGTTTCTTCTACAGACCATGTCTGTACCCATGGGCAATTTCCTGCTGAGGCCTTCTCGTACCACGACCTAATATTCCTCTCCTACAAAATCCGATGTCCTAAACCGAAACCCCGTGTGGTCATGCAGAGAAACTTTAACTCATTGGATTCCAAGAAATTTATGTTGGATCTTGCTAAAATTGATTGGGACGCGGTACTGAATGCTAATACCATTGATAAAAAAATTGAAATTTTTAATTCTATACTCACACAGGTGTTTGACATTCATGCCCCCCTAAGACCAGTCAAGCTCAAGCATCTCCCGGCGCCGTGGCTCACCGAAGACATTAAAACCATGATGGCTAAGCGCAATACTGCAAAGTTAAGGTACCGGAATAATCCAACAGAATCGAACAAGATCCGATATAAAGAACTGCGTAACCGGTGTACCCGAATGTGCAGGGATGCGCAGCGTCGTCACATACATTCCTCGGTCCAGAATGGTAACCCAAGAAAAGTGTGGTCATTTTTAAATACCCTTGGTATTGGGAAAACCAAAACATCCACACTCCCTCATCACCTCGACCTTAACTCCTTAAACCTACACTTTTCTTCCACTTCCCCTATTCCCCATCCATTAAACTTTCAACCCTAAGTTCATTTTTATCAGCCCCAAAGCCTCAATACACACCCTTCCTTTTTCGTCCCGTCTCTGAGCGAGAGGTTGAAAAAAACATTTTGGCAATAACATCCAATGCAGAAGGCACTGATGGTATAGGCCGTAGGATGATTACTCTCAGTCTAAAGGTTATAATCCCTATTCTTTGCCACATCTTCAACTTCTCACTCAGCACCGGCACATTCCCCAGCTGTTGGCGTGAAGCCTCTGTAATCCCAACTCCTAAACTGAATAACCCTACCTTGCCGAACCATTTCCGCCCTATCTCTATTCTCCCTTTCCTATCCAAGGTTCTCGAACGCCTCGTTCATCACCAGCTTAGCGTTTTCGTTAACACCCACAATATCCTTAGCCCCCATCAGTCTGGTTTCCGCCCTGGTCATAGCACTGTCACTGCCCTCACTAAAGTGTCCGATGACATACGATGTGGAATGTCAGGTCAGCAGGTTACTGTCCTTGTTTTACTTGATTTCAGCAATGCTTTTAACACTGTTGACTTTGACATTCTACTTGCAATGCTGAAGTCTATCTCCGTATCGGATACTGCGATTGAATGGTTCCGTGAATATTTGGTGGGGCGGCGGCAGTGTATTCGTGTGAATGAAAACTCTTCCTGTTTCTGTGATCTAACTGCCGGTGTGCCCCAGGGTGGAGTACTCTCCCCGCTCCTTTTTTCCATTTTCATTAATTTCCTTACCCCTCTCCTTTCCTGTCACTTTCACCTGTATGCTGACGACCTGCAAATCTATGCACAAGGGACAGTTAATGACCTACCTACAGTTATTGCTAGCTTAAACACTGATCTGGCGATCTCCCACCTATAATATTTAACGGTGTCACTATGACATACAGTAATGTTGTCAAAAATCTAGGCGTCTTGTTCGACAACACACTCTCCTGGTCTCAGCATATAAATGAGCTAAGCAGAAAGATCTTTGCTGCATATGGGTCGTTAAAGAGGTGGAAGAATCTTATTCCTGTGAGGACAAAGGTTGAACTTGCGCAATCGCTCCTTTTGCCCATTCTAGACTACGCTGATGTATGCATGATTGATCTAAACGAGGAACTATTGAACAAACTTGAAAGACTCCAAAACGTATGCATCAGGTTCATTTATGGGTTGCGCAAGTTCGACCATGTGTCCGAGTACAGGAATAGATTAAAATGGCTTCCGATCAGGCTACGGCGTGATGAGCACGTTTTGACGCTCGTTTACAAAGTGCTGTATGACCCGCGCTCCCCTCCCTACCTTAAGGAACGTTTCCATTTCCTCGGTGCAGGTCGCAGCCGTGACCTTAGGTCTAAGAATGATAACTTATTAGACATTCCTTATACTCGCTCTGGGTATTACAAGGAATCATTCACTGTCAAGGCTACCACGATGTGGAATGACCTACCGTTGGAGGTGCGTCATTCTAAGTCTCTGGGCATATTTAAAACCAAAATTCGTCAGTATTTCCTCGCTAAGTTATTATGAGTTCGCAACCATATTTTGTCGATATATATTGTATGTTTATGTATTTTATTTTATGTATAACTTACAGTGTGTAGTATATATATATATGTCTATATTTGTAATTAATATATGTATATATACTGTATTTAATCATATGTTTGTAGGTATATATTTTTTACATATTTATTTCAAAATATTTATATATGTAACTGTATATTGGTGCACTACACTACAGTCTTTCGTCGCTGCTGATTTCCTCAAAAGGTTGTCTGGAAGAAATCACTTTTAGTGATAAGGCCGCCTTTTGCCCACTTATTGTAAAACCGTAATTTTTAATCTTTATTCCTAGATGTGTGCAATAAAGAGTTATTCATTCATTCATTCATTCAATAAAATAAATTTTTGACCGCCTATAAAAACTGAATCAGCGACAGCGCATTTTGTATGGGAGGTCAAATTTGGTTTTTCGTAATACGACCTAAGTATGTTCCTTGGGAAAAGTTGTTCAGTTTCATGGGCAGGTTTACACCCTACATTATTATCATACCTTTCCGTTACACGTTGTATAGGCCTCCTGTTGGCATTCTTATCAGGTAGCGTTAAGTTAATTTGTAATACAGGGTGTTAGGAAAAGTACCGATTTCCTTTTAACCAACTTTCATTACAAACTATACTTTATCGCCTGCACGTGTTTCTGTAACAACTTTCGCACCTCTAACGTTTTTAGTTTCAAGTCTAAACTTCTCCATTTGTGGTGCATTTTAGTGCTGGGTGTTGTCTGTTATTTTTGTCGATAGTTTAGAAACGTTGAAGTATTTAAATTCAGTCACATATGACGATATTATTAATTTGTAGAATTTAACTCGAGATGAGTCAACTACAACAATTCTTTCAGCTACTAAGCATTTGGCTGCTGCCGCGGCGCAATTTGATACGAAAATCAGTATCCAATAATTCCTTCTACATTTTAGTGATCGGTGAATTGTTGTTTTCATTGTTTTAAGTAGATAAAAGGGAGAAAAATCTTGCGCGAGCCGGATTTGAAACTGTGACTTTCGGCGTAACGTGCCGACGCTCTTCCAGCTAAACTATCACGTGTTCAAGCGGCTAGTTCAAATTTCTCTGCTCCTTGATCCTCGTTATTTTCAACTAAGGCTAACAAAAATTACAGGATTGCTTTATTTTCCTAGCCGAGCTTCGCTTCAAAATGGAGCAATCCTATTTGTTGAGATTTTTCCAGGTCTCAAGTAATTAGCCACCTAGCACAGCTTTGGTGGAAAGGGACCCTTATTAACCCCTGCTTCTTTATCTGACACGACTAGCTAATGTGAAACCAAAATAAGATAGCTAACGTGGAAATGAAACTCCTTTTAATGGTGATATCCTGCGGTGCGTCTGGATTCCCTATGGTAGAAGAGGGATGGCGGAATAAATTCATAGAGCTCTTGGACACACTCTCCGAAGTACAATCTGTAGAAGACTGACAGACATGCAACTTTGCGCCGGTGGGCTGGGCTGTGAAACTTGGTTTTCACTAGCATCTCATCACCAACGAGCTTCTTGGCTCTGCGATCGATCGAGTCAAGTGCGGCTAGTTGGTATTTGGCTGAGCCATCCCAAAGGTGGCAGCAATTCTCCATACAAATAAATAATACATCTTCTTTGACTTCACACAGTGTTTTAGAAACCACGATTTTGTCTCATGCCCTTTTTACTGTTCAAATCGTTAGTGTATATCATTCTTAGCACTACAGTGAAAATCCGGCATCGATACGACCTTAAGTTTTGACAAAAAAAAAAAAAATAGTTTGCCTATAACCTGGTCCTGAAAATCACAAAAACTGACTAGCTGAGTAGCCGAGTAAGGTGAATAAAGCCTTAGTTTAACAATAATTTGCCGCGTCACTGAATGTAAAAGGGATTATTCGATACACAGATGAATGAATCTGGGTAGTACTTTATGATGCTTTTAGTCTAATGGATTCAACTTATTTTGTCATTTTGACGTAACGTGCATAAATTTTGAATACATCGTAATATTGGAATCGTAGGTCAGGACGAACAGAATGGCTAGAATTCAACCACACACAGGCAGCACGGCATTCAGCCTTATTTCGAGACGACTTATAATAGGGGGGGATTTTACGAGACAACAAGGTTTTCAGAATACAATTAATACAAAAACTATCGATAAAATTTCACACTCAAATGCAACAGAACAGCTCTAGAACATTTTGTAAGCAGCATTAGCCCTAAGTAAAGATCGTTAAAACTCCAGAGTGGCTGGGTCCATTAGGTCTGCCTTTGAAATGACTATGCAATATGCAGGTGGGTTTTTGAAAAATTATATGACCTGGCAGGCTAGTAGGCTTACTATTCTTCTTGTACTTTTGTTTTTTCCCACTTTGTACCTTGCATATAGAGGGGCTTTTTTAAATTTAGGCTAGGTTAAATTTTATTATGTTGCATATTTGGGGTAGGTCTAATAAGATTTTATAATAATATTTTGGCACAACCAAATATTTTTTACGTCTTTGCTGATAATCCGTCTGGGAGTCGTGGCCAAGAAAACGTTTAAGAAGTTCTAGTGACAAAACCTGCAAAGGAGTTGCAAATACCGTGTGATAATGCATACTCGTAACGTAATGAAAACCTTTATTTCAGTAAATTTATTGTAATGTCTTTACAAAACGCAATAAGCTTTAATAAACTGTGATTTATCTGTCTATTTTAATAACATTGAAAATAAATTAAGCTTATTTTTTTGACCCGATAACAACAACTTTGCCATGATTATGCTTTTTAACTAATTTAAAGTTTAGTTTAATTCATCCAGAAAAAATTGAGAGGATTCTTTCCTTTAAACTTTATTAGAGCATAGTTCGAAATACGAAACAGATATATGACCTCCCATACAAAATACTCAGTGCGATGCCGGCTGAATAGAACACCTCCTCATCTATTTTCGATGGTGTCTTAAAAGGTGACTATGGTAGATTTTCTTTAAAATATGAGAAGCTTATTTGCTGTGAAATTCTAGGGTGGTGAATATCTTATGAATCAAATCCACCCTTGGATCCTAGCTTGTTTTCCTACGCAGCTGCGCAGTCGGGTTTTGTTTTTTAATATTTTTGTATTTTTTTTTTATTTGTTACGTCAAATTATTATTAAAAATTTGCTTAAACATGTAATTTGTTTATATTTTTGTAAAACCAACTTTACAGGATTAGAAAAAAACATGTTTTCATGGTGCTCAATTTGGCTCTAAAAGTCCTATCAAAAAGTTTGACTCGCGCTAGACTTTACCAACGTTTTATAAAATCAAAATCGGTTCAGCCGTTTAGTAGTTACGAGGAAACAAAGAAACCGACATACATAAATACATACATACGGGTCAAATACAAAACCCTTCTTTTTCGCTTCGCCGCAGTCGGGTAAAAAATAACCCTATGTAGGTCGTAAAGTTACCTTTTTTGGTTAACACTGTACAAATGTTACCAAGCGCACGAGCAACTCCGTCGCCTAACTTTTTTATTCAATTAAGACCCTACAAAATTACTACAGCACTCATGAATCACCCGTAACTGCCTTCAGTGTTATTTATTTATGTTAAACATGTTTGAGAATGTATCTTCAAGCTTTGTACGGTTTTTGTAGGTTCCTTGACATAAAGGGTGTAATAGTCCTTGAGCCCGTGACAAAATCACTTACCTGTCATGAGAACATCTTAAGATGTATGGCAACAGATCGGCAAAGTGGTGCTGAGCAAGAATCAGTTACATTTGGCATCCGAAATTTGCCGGAAGTCCGAGAATTTCTTCCACTTCCGGTCAAAATTTGGGGGTGCAAGTTACCTGTCATGAGAACACTCTGAAACCCTCGGCAACATGTAGTCCTTCATTGGCAGAGTAGAAAAATACAAGTCTGCCAGTTCCTAGTTTGCCGGAAGTACTTGGTAGACGGTCTCAAAGGATGGCCACCACCCAGTAAACAGATCTAAGTTTTTTACTATAAAATTAAATACGTATTAATAATCGTGCAAGTCTGCTACGGCTATGGTTTTTTAGTTTCACTAGTCATCGTCACTGAGTACTCCAAGGGTCTGATGATGACCAGCTATCAAGCAACTGGATCTGAGGGCCAACTACACCCAAGAGCTCCAGATTTCAACTCAAATACTTTGTAGGTAGCTGCCGTTCCTGGACCTGCTGGCTCGAGGGTTTGATGATGACCAGCTATTAAGCAACTGGATCTGAGGGCCAACTACACCCAAGAGCTCCAGATTTGGACTAAAATGCATTGTAGGTGGCTGCCATTCCTAGACTTGTTGGCTCGAGAGTCTGATGATGACCAGCTGTCAAGCAACTGGGTCTAAGGACGAACTACACCCAAGAGCTCCAGATTTCGACTCAAATGCTTTGTAGGTGGCTGCCGTTCCTGGACCTGCTGGCTCGAGGGTCTGATACTGACCAGCATCCAAGAAAATGGCTCTATTCGAACTTGAGGACTACTCAATTAAATTGTGAACTTAATTAATTTTAAACTACTAAATCTAAATATATAAAATTGCTTGTCCTGACTGACTGATCCATCAACGCCGAGCCGTAACCGCTACAGCTACGGATCTGATTTTTTTTACACAGGTTTTTTGCACTTTAAAACCACCCACTAAGAAAGGATTTTGAAAAATTCGTCTTCCAAAGGGGTGAAATAAGGGATGAAAGTTTGTATGAAAGTCCTTTGTTTCTTGAGCTAGATTCACACAAATTTGAATTTAAGCTTTTGGTAAAAAGTAAAGAAATAGGTGTTTAAGCATTTTTTTTAAATCACCCTTAAATGGGGTGAAATAGGGGATGATTTTTTTCCGTATGTTGATCTATAAGTTTTTCATTTTTAGGGTTCCGTACCTCAAAATAAAAAAAACGGTACCCTTATAGGAACACTTTGTTGTCCGTCTGTCTATCTGTCTGTCAAGACCCTTTTTCTCACGAACCAGAAGAGATATCAGGTTGAAATTGATAACGAATATTAAGGTCTATAGACCACACAAGATCTGAAAATTTCAATTTTTTACAACGACGCAATCAAAAGATATGGCTTTTTATGTCCTCATCTCCATACATTTATGCAAACATGCAAAACCTACAGGGTACTTCCCGTTGACCTAAAATTATGAAATTTGGCAAGAAGCTAGGTCTCACAGTACAAATAAAGAGAAAAATCTAAAATCATTAAATATTTCAATTTTCCTTACAACTAATTAAGGTGAGCTCCCGTATCAAGAACTTTTCTATAAAAGAGGGTTCAAGTTGGATGGTCGCGGAGTTTTTAAAATCAAAGAGGAAAACCTTTTAGTATATCATATGGTAGATAGGTACGGAACCCTTAGGGCGCGAGTCCGACTCGCACTTGGCCGGTTTTTTTAAGGTAGACTTATAGAAATTTGGGTCTGAGCTCTTGGTAAAGAATAAAAAAGCACGTGTTTTAGAATTCTTCAAAATTCATCCCCTAAGGGGGTGAAATAAGGGTTGAAAGTTTGTATGAAAGTCCTTTGTTTCTTGAGTTAGATTCACACAAATTTGACTAAGCTTTTTGTAGAAAATAAAGAAATATGTGTTTAAGCATTTCTGAAAAACCACCCTTCAAGAGGGTCAAAAAGGGGATGATTTGATGATGAGCCCTATTAAGGTTAAGAAAATTTTGACCGTTCGATTCCAATGGCTGGGCATATGAAGGTAAGCTAAGCTTGTTTATGATACCTAATTGTCAATAAAAATTAATCTTTTTTGATAGCTGGTCATCATCAGACCCTCGAGCCAGCAGGTCCAGGAACGGCAGCCACCTACAAAACATTTGAGTTGAAATCTGGAGCTCTTGGGTGTAGTTGGTCCTTAGATCCAGTTGCTTGACAGCTGGTCATCATCAGACTCTCGAGCCAGCAAGTCTAGGAACGGCAGCCACCTACAATGCATTTTAGTTAAAATCTGGAGCTTTTGGGTGTAGTTGGCCCTCAGATCCAGTTGCTTGATAGCTGATCATCATCAGACCCTTGGAGTACTCAGTTACGATGACTAGTGAAACTAAGAAACCATCTTCTTCTTCTTTGCGTGTCGATGGCATCGTCATTTTAATTTTATATTTGTTTAGCCCAAAATTCGGCAACATGCACTGCATTTTGTGTAGCGTCCATTAACTCTTGCTGTGTGCAGGTGGAAGGGGACGCAGAACACGATGTTAGGTGGGCCATAGTTTGTATCGCACCACACGTGCAGATCAGATTAGGATCCTTTGAGAAACCCCACCTGGACATGTTGTCTTTACTGCAGCCAACCTGAGTCCGAAGTCTATTTAGAGACTTCCAGGTCAGCCATGGCAAATTCTGTCCAGGCGAAAGACTCTCTGAAGGTGGAACAAAAGGGGAAGGAAGTGAAACTCTTTCACGCCACAGTCTGCAGCGAGCCTGTGAAGGGTCAGAGGTCAGGCTATCGACACACTTTACGAATTTTTTTCGGCTTTTTAGCCTTTGCAGCACTGGTTCGTGGCTGTGCAGAGGGTGTCGTGTGTCTTTCATCTTGGCCTTTTCACATGAGCTAGCCACAGATCTGCGGACATCTGGAGGCGCTATTCCAGCCAATGGATACAGTAACTTGACCGGAGTCGGCCTTAGACAGCCTGTAATTGTGCGACAAGTTTCATTTAAGGCGGTATCCACTAGCTTTGCATGTGAATCCATAGCCGTAGCAGACTTGCATGATTATTAATGCGTATTTAATTTTATAGTAAAAAACTTAGATCTGTTTACTGGGTGGTGGCCATCCTTTGAGACCGTCTACCAAGTACTTCCGGCAAACTAGGAATTGGCAGACTTGTATTTTTCTACTCTGTCAATGAAGGACTACATGTTGCCGAGGGTTTCAGAGTGTTCTCATGACAGGTAACTTGCACCCCCAAATTTTGACCGGAAGTGGAAGAAATTCTCGGACTTCCGGCAAATTTCGGATGCCAAATGTAACTGATTCTTGCTCAGCACCACTTTGCCGATCTGTTGCCATACATCTTAAGATGTTCTCATGACAGGTAAGTGATTTTGTCACGGGCTCAAGGACTATAAGGGGCCAGGTTTCCGAAAACTGAAAGGGCATGAAACTGAACAACATTCAGTGGATAAAACTTTCAGAAAATTAAAAGAAACTGCCTCTCCCTATTAAATTGTAAACATCATTGGGTAGTTGTATGTTATCAATAATTACATATTCATTAAAATAATATGCTAACACGATAACAGAATTCGCAAATTTGAAATTGGGTGAAAAATAAAAAACTTACGTATCTAAGATTTTTGTTTATCTTTTTCTTAAAAAACGAAACTTTTCGTATAGTTTATATGGCGATTTTGAAATGTGACAGAGTTTAAAACTTTTTTATCTTTCTTTTTTTAAAAGATATATAAAAACTATTTTTACCAGGCTATTTATGAGTAAAAAAACCGGCCAAGTGCGAGTCGGACTCGCGCACTGAGGGTTCCGTACCACCACATAAACATAATTGTATTAGTTGAAATTTCAGTAAGTTATTGTGCTAGATTTTTTGAGTCCGACACGCGCTTGGCCAAATTTTATTATTTGTTGTTATTTTATAGCCTATGCCCTATAAACATACCAATTTTCAAGTTTGTAAGTGTTCCCGTTTTTAAATAGAACTAAAACAAAAATCGCCTCAGAAACCATCCAACTTGACCCCTCTCTTATATGAATGTTCTTGAAACGGGAGCTCACCACAATTGGTTACCATTAGTTGTGAGAAAAGTTGTAATATTTAATGATTTCAGACTTTTCCCATTATTTGTACTGTGAGACCTAGCTTCTTGCCAAATTTCATAATTTTAGGTCAACGGGAAGTACCCTGTAGGTTTTTCATTTTTGAATAAATGTATGGAGATGAGGACATAAAATGCCATATCTTTTGATTGCGTCTTTGTAAAAAATTGAAATTTTCAGATCTTGTGTGGTTCATAGATCCTAATATATGGTATTAATTTCAACCTGATACCTTTACCCGTTCGTGAGATAAAGGGTCTTGACAGACAGACAGACAGACAGACAGACAGACGGACAACAAAGTGATCCTATAAGGGTTCCGTTTTTTTCTTTTGAGGTACGGAACCCTAAAAAAGCTTCAATTTAAATCATTACAAAAAAATTCTCAACTAGCGGATTGGACAGTTTGGAGGGGCCGATTTTTTTTTTCATTTATTCACGTCTGAAATCTGAATCTGAAAGTATTATTAATTGAAAGTTGTTCAGTTACGGTGACTGATTATGCCCTTCAGTTTTCGGAAACATGTCCTTTACACCCTGTAGTTAGTGGATTTAGGTTATTTGTGTGAAAATTTTCGCTCACATTTTGAAAAAGCTCATCATTATAATGATTGTTCATATAACCCGAATCTATTCAAGTCGCGAGTGAAGAGGCTTCTTCTGGGCAAGCTCGTTCCATCGTCGACCTCATATCTGTCCTCGAAAAAAAAAGACGTTTCGTTCCTCCTTTTCTCTCAATTACCGTCCTCATACGCCACACGAAATCTGCACGTTAGCAATATAAATCACTCACTTGCATCTTGCATGCATCCTGCATAGAAACAAAGACAACTGTGTTTACGTACGCCGCATGACAAATGCATGATAGCGACTTATCTTTATCACTTGCTTGCATCTTGTATAAATCCTTCCATGACTTTTCGTGATAAAAGTGTAGTTGAGAAGTCCACAGCAACATTTTTTGGCATGCCTTGTCACATATTATTTCAGAAGAATGTTGGGAAATTAGGAAATATGACAGATTTTTTTTTTCTCGTGAAGACAAAAGTTGTTGTAATGATCAAAATAATGATGCTACTCATACAGCGTGAATTAAAAACAAGCGAGTTTCTCGAATAAAATACATAATACTAAAAAACTTTTGTACTCCATACTAAAGTGGTAACGTGATCGACCTATATTGTATGAAAAGTTGATTTTTTTTTGGAGTAAAAAGTTATTTTCTTCGGGAGATTTCTTTGTTATCATGAGTAGAATCGCTGGGCTTTTGGAGCGTAACCTATGAAAATTCATATTGTATAACCGGCCAAGTGCAAGTCGGACTCGTGCACCAAGGGTTTTGTACCACTAAGGTAAAAATACCGTCTTAGTTATGGACACGCAGCCACAGAGAAGTGTATTAAATTTGCACTTGAGTCCGACACGCACTTGACCAATTTTTATTCCCGTTTTTACGATAGAGCTAAAACACAAGTCGAGCAAAAATCTACTAAAAATACACGTTTTAGGGTTCCGATACCAAAATGGTAAAAAAAAGGAACCCTTATGGTGCCGCTCTGTCTGTCTGTCTGTCTGTCTGTCCGTCTGTCTGTCACACCTCTATATCTCAGCAACCACTTACGCTATCGAGCTGAAATTTGGAATAGTTTTAGAATATAGTTGCCCAACTTAATTGCACATGAAAATTTTTTGAAAAAAGTATGATTATTAATGTAAAGGGGGCCAAAATAGGGGGGGCCAAATTTCAAATTGTCGCTACTAGGTCGAGTGGGGTATCATATGAAAGGGCTTTACTTGTACATTTTAAAATATATTTTTGTATTTTTTTAAGTTTCTTAGTTTTCAAGTTATGATGAAAAATGTCAAAAAAAATACCATTCCCCCCCCCTTATCTCCGAAGTTTGAGTAAGGGAAAATCTGAATTAATTACAGTTGACAGAGGTTTATGTAAACTTTCATCATCATCATCATCATCATCATATCAGCCGAAAGACGTCCACTGCTGGACATAGGCCTCCCCTAAAGAACTCCATGACGACCGGTCCTGCGCTGCTCGCATCCAGCGGCTTCCCGCAACCTTGACCAGATCGTCGGTCCACCTTGTGGGGGGCCTGCCAACGCTTCGTCTTCCGGTACGTGGTCGCCACTCTAGAACCCTCACGCCCCATCGGCCATCGGTTCTTCTTGCGATGTGCCCTGCCCACTGCCACTTCAGTTTAGCGATTCTCAGGGCTATGTCAGTTACTTTAGTTCTTCTGCGGATCTCCTCATTTCTGATTCGATCTCGCAGAGAGACTCCGAGCATAGCCCTTTCCATCGCCCTTTGGGTGACTTTGAGCTTTCTGATAAGGCCCATCGTGAGCGGCCACGTCTCGGTGCCATATGTCATCACTGGCAACACACACTGGTCAAAGACTTTCGTCTTGAGACACTGCGGTATTTTGGACGTGAAGATATTGCGGAGCTTCCCGAACGCTGCCCATCCGAGTCGGATTCGACGAGTAACCTCTTTCTCTAAGTTGGATTTACCCAGCTGGACTGTTTGTCCCAGGTATACGTACTCATCAACAACTTCGAGCGTAGAGTCTCCAACTTTGAGTGGAGTGGGTACAACAAGGGCGTTAGACATAATTTTCGTCTTATCCATGTTCATTTTAAGACCCACTTGTTGTGAAACTCTACTGAGGTTATTGAGCATCGTGCCGAGATCTTCCAGGGTCTCAGCCATTACGACAATATCGTCGGCAAATCGAAGGTGGGTCATGTACTCGCCATTGATGTTGATGCCAAGTCCTTTCCAGTCCAGGAGTTTGAAGACATCTTCCAATGCAGCGGTGAACAGTTTAGGAGATATGACGTCTCCCTGTCTCACTCCTCGCTGCAATTGGATAGGCTTCGAGTCCTGGTCCTGAAGACGAACTGACATAGTGGCGTTTTTGTACAGGTCCTTCAACACTTCAATGTACCGATAGTCGACTTGGCACCTCTGGAGAGATCGTAGCACGGCCCACGTCTCGATCGAATCGAAGGCCTTCTCATAGTCCACAAACGCTAGGCAAAGTGGCTGGTTATACTCTTCGGTCTTCTGTATAACTTGCCGTAGCGTATGTATGTGGTCTATGGTACTGAAGCCTTTACGAAAACCGGCTTGTTCGGGAGGCTGGAAGTCGTCGAGCCTGCGCGCGAGACGGTTCGTAATGACTCTCGAGAACAGCTTATAGACATGGCTCAGAAGTGAGATGTAAACTTTACAGCAAAAATAAAACGATCTTTCTAAGTTGCACAGTTTTTCAGAAATCTGCAAAAAACCTTTACAAACAAATTTAGTTTTGCGGTCCTGAAAATGGACTTTATTGCTTCCAAAAATACTATAGGTATATCGGAACCCTCGGCGCGCGAGTCCGACTCGCACTTGACCGGTTTTTTTGAAGGGGAGCCCCCTTTATTTTATTATATTTTTGTAATTGTTGTTGTAGCGGCAACAGAAATACATAATCTGTGAAACACAGACAAGACGCAGTAAGACAAACAGACATCGGAGGAATATTAATAGGGTCCCGTTTTTCACCCTTTAGGTATGGAACCATTTAATATAAGTACTAGCCCATCGGCACGTTACACTGTCCCCAATTCGTTGGTCCGAAATCTGACGTTTAGGACCAACAATTGTCAGTCATTGTTTGTCACATTGTCAACATTGTCGGATGTAAACTAAACTTACAAACAAAATGGAATGTTCTTAGTTGAAGAAACAATATACTCATTGTTTTAGACTATAATCCAATGAATAAAACTGAAAAACCAGGCCTCAATCACAAATAAACAGTCAAAAGTTTGTTTTGCTTTTCCCGCCATATTATTTCAGTTCCGTGTATTTAGTACCGACCGAAGTACTACACAACGTAGTTCACGCGATTTTTCACAGATGGCGCTATTTTTTCTTGTATGAAAAAAGACCCTATCTTGACTATATAACGTAGCTCCTCCAACATATAAATGTACGTATGGAACCCTATAACTACAGGTTTTTATCTACGCTACAAACTTCTTAGCTACCTAAACGCGAAAGTTTACCACGAGAAATTTCAGACACGGTACACCGGATAAAGAATATAAAGCAAGTTTTATGTTACCGTCAAATATTTAGATACCTCCAACTACTACTAAAATTGATAGTAGGTAGAAACTCTATACTATCAAATAGGTACAGAAGCTTTTGCACAAGGAATATTTTCATTTTCGGAAATAAGCATTTTTGCAAGAGAAAAAGAAAAAGTTCATCGTCAATCCTGTATAAGTATATTATTGCTGACAAATTTTAGATTTTTTTTTTGGTTCCTTGGTGATCCGGAACATAGATAGACGTGGCCATTTTTGAAATTTAAAAAATCAAATGAAAATCGTTTTCGGCAGGAACATGGGGTTTACAAATTAAAAAGAAAAATTTTTGTAATAGTAGTTGGTCGCGCTTTTATTATTTTAAAATAAATAAAAAACAATGTGCCTGTCAGGGTTTCGTACCCGAGTTATCGCTCAGGTGTCCGTCCGTCCGTCGTCTGTTCCATAGGTTTTATGCGGGCGGCGGCGGCAGGCCATGGTATGGACCCTAAAGTAAGGCCATCGCAATAGGTCTTTTGTGACAGCTGTCAAACGTAAGAAAAAATACGAGCTGCAAAGAAAAATGAACCAACACACAGAACCCTGTGTGCTGGTGTTAAGGAAACGTCAAAACGGACTTTTTTCGTTGGCCCTACTTTAAATTTGCGAAGTCAGACACGCACTTGGCCGGTTTTTCAGGATAAAAAGAAAAAAGAATAATTTTAAAAGCAAAACTGAGACATGAATAAAAGTAATATTTTATGACTTGGAATTTCGTTCTCTGAGCAATTCTTGGCATGTTTGTTCAATAACTGAACTTGATTGAACTCCTTTCAAAGCAAACCCAAACGTCGATTAAGCTAACAAACCCGTTCTTATTTGGATTTAATTTTATCCCAAATTTATGCTTATAACATACCTACTGCAAAGAAAGATCGTGATCCGAAAAAAATATTGTATATAAGTACTTTCAGGCCTGCTTCACTTTGCACTGTAGGTATGACCCGTGGCGCTCGAATGCGTCTTTACTAAGGCAGTCGACTGTCATGCACCTCACGCGCTACACGGTCGGCACGGCTTGAGAGAAACATCATCGAATCGAATATATTTTTTTTGCTAACGATGGATGGAAAGAAAAAGAAAAAATTTCATTGTTGTGTGTATATGTGTCACGTAAATAACGAGAAAACAAAAGATATCGAGATTGTTAACCAACTTAAATATGGGATCTTGCACGTGTAAAAAGTAGGCAGGTAATAGGTACGCCCGGTCGCTCGCCGTTAATAAGCATTTAATTTTGCATGTTTGATTGAACAATATTACATACCTACATATTTGCGTCTCGCTCATTATCTCGTAAAGTGACAACCTGTCCCACTGTCCAGCGATTCAAAAACGTGTAGAGAACTGGAAATGACAGATCCGTAAACATCACTATTATCTAATGATTAGATTAGATTAGATTCTAATCTATGATCTAACGGACCTAAATAGACCACTAAATGATTTTTGCTCAAAAGTTTCGGTAGCCAAGCCAAAAAACTATAAATAATAAAGAAAATATTACATTATGCAAAGCAGCTGATTCTGGAATCCATCTACGACATAGGCATAACCTCCGTGCTTTCATGTCAGCAATATCAAATTTTATAAAGAGCCATGCCCCGTCTCAACTTAGCAGTCTTCCAGGGCGTGAATAATTTAAATCTAGAAAAAGGCCATTTGTGTAAAACCTGGTGCATATAAGGCAAAATATGGCTTTAAATTTATTAGTAGACCTGTACTTTTTTTAGAAGCGATTAAATCTATTTTTAAGACCGCAAAAATAAGTTTGTTTGTAAAGGTTTTTTGCCGATTTTTTGCTGTAATATTAATTCAGATTTTTTTGTGTTGTAAAGTTTGGAGATAAGGGCGGATAGTAATTTTTTGTCATTTTTCATCGTAACTCGATAACTGTGAGTTGTAAAAAAACACAAAAATTATATTCTGTAATATTCACGTAAAGTCCGAGTGGGGACTCGGCATAGTAACGACATTTAAAAATATCCCCATTTCCAATATTAATGTAAATATTTTTTTTTTCTCTTTCAATAAAGATAGTCAAGGCGATAGCGTGCGAAGTTGGCGAGATAAACAGGTGTGACAGACAGACAGACAGACGAATTCACACTGTAAGGTTACCGTTTTTACCATTTTTGTTTGGAATCCTAAAAATCATAATCCGTGTCACCTATTACTCACGTTTTTAATTTAATAAAACATGACATAAAGCTGTGTCAATATACTTGAGCCATAAACTCACTTTAACTGTGAACACCGCTCCTTATGATACATACGGTCAGACGCAATGTGCAGTACAAGTTACAGATTTTTACAATTCAGAATATTTACAAAAAGAGAATGCTATTGTTTTGGACTATGAAGAGTGAAAAACTTTCGTACATAAAATACAAGAAAGAATAGAATAGAATAATCTTTATTCATTAATTATTTTACAAAAATTAAGTAACATGATGCCTCCTTTTAAGCAAACAATGCCTGTGCTAGGAGACAACTATTCGGCATATAAAAAAATCACTTTGATCTATTGCTTTATTGCCACGTTAATGAAGAATAAAAAAACTTTCAAATTAAAAATTATTACTCAAAATGGTTTTATGCTCATATTTATTAAACCAAAAGGTAAGATACAGTAAACAATTGAATATTCTCATCGAAATATGTAATGTTATTAATAACCTTAAAACGGTTAATTGTTTTCAATCGATAACCTTGAATTTATGCATCGGCTAACTTCGAATATTTATTGGATGTTTGAGCATGTTTATTATTTAAACAAATTATTTTTATATTACGAAATAAATGGAACCAAACAAACATTTTTGAATTGAAAACTTCTTTAACGGCGCTTGGCACTTTTTTAGTTGGGTAAAAATGTTAAACACGCGTAAGATATCGCGTCAGATCTCGCGTCAGATTCGTAGCCTGATCGAAAAATGCGTCAACTGTCAACCGTATTGTTATTACAATACCAGTTTTTATTCAGTGACATCAAAGAAGTACACGAGCAATATGGCGCGATTGACCCTTACAAAAAGCATAATATTCAAAAATGCAAGTTTTCACTTCTGCCGGCACTCCCGGAGTGCAACCCGTCCTTTTTTTCAAGATCACGCATTTAAAATCTCTTAAAGTAACAGTTCGCCATTCTTACTGCTCGTGTGTATAAATATCTCGGTCACAGCGCCTGCCGTCGGAAAATATCAAATTTTCATTGCCCCGAAAAAACTTCCTCCGCTGCAATTTATTTATTCAATAAGCTGGTAGAGGTATGGATTTTATTTGAGCTGAAATGTAATTAAAACGTGGATTTGTGGATTTCATGACTGTTTGGAGACTCACGAAATTCCTGTGCCACAAATTTAGTCTTGCTAAGTACACATCTCTTTACTGTGCTAAGTATCTTTTACCAAGCCAACCGAGAATAAATAGAGTGAAAAAATAAGTATTTTTAGTGTCCCTTGACTAAATTAAGAACACGACATGACCTTATATGTATTGTTTATTGTACACAACAAAACAATTATAAAATGTTACAGATGAAGTTTACAATGGCGAGTTTATCTCTTTGAAGAGATCTCTTCCAGCCAACCAATCTTTCTTATTATTTATATCTTTCTTATGTTACGTTCCAAAGCTTAAATAGCGGATGAGAGAAGAAACCCGCTCTGCTGGTAGAGGGATTAGGCAGAACATGCCTGCCGTATCACGGCGTGGGCTAGGCTAGTTAGGAAATGGAAGACCATGGACTGTTATCGACGTAGACACTTGGAAATAATGGCAAAATTAACTGGAATCATTTCTCAATGATTGGCAGTTGAAAGAGCTATTGCTTGCATGAAATAATTGATGACACATTCATTACCAACAACTTGAAAATAATTAGTCGAATTCTCTCTGTCCTTGCAGCGATTGGGTGCTGTGATTCTAAAGGATCCCGCACACGACCGAGAATCGGTGACCGATTTTTTGTCGGCATCCCGCTCTGACGTGTTATCACCTGAATCTTCCGTCCTTGTCCTGGCCGATAATCGCCCACCGATTCTCGGTCGTGTGCGGGAGCCCTAATGCATAGTCAGTCGCAGAATAGGTAGTGCAGACAGGATGAGTATCCGAGCGGTGCACACGTCCACATATTATTAAAGTACATATCTCAAAAGCCTCTACGTGTTAGGCTTGTACGAGTATGTCCCGAGAAATTTAGAGGGTAAAAATATATGATTGATAATATGTATATTGTGTTTTATCATCACAGTTACAATATAAGTATTCTGTTCCTTTGAGCCACCGCACACTAGCGATTTTTTTGTTGGCCGATAGTTTGATCGTTCTGGGAATCAGTATGTACCCCTATGGTAGTGCGCGCATTTGTCGGATTTGTCTATAGAAAGTACGATTGCGACTAAACTGTCGGCCAACTAAAAATCGCTAGTGCGCGGTGGCTCTAATAGTCCGATTTAGTTTCCATTTTAAACTAGTCTTCTATTAGTACTTGGTCTGAACTGAATCTGAATAATACAAAATATTATTTTAATTATATCTTGAAGTTTGAACTAGCGGCAAGTGCCGATAAAAAAATGTCGAAATTTATTGGTCTACCGAAAATTGTAACTGTTTGTCAAATATTTATGTTTATGTGTAAAACTTTACATCATGCATTTATTCAACACAAAATAAAAAAATTCTAGTTATCAAATTAAAAAAACCCCCTTACTCAATAACTTTAATAAGACGTTCGTTCATGCCTATGCATAAGTTGTATCATCATAACATCCCATGAAACGTCCACTACAGGACAGGGAGTTCCCTCCAGAACTCTAGCTTTTGCTGGAAAAATGTGGAGGGGAAGAACCATAGTCACCTCGCTTGTTGACGTTACGGCTGGCACCATGGACCGCGGTTTTAGGTGACCGCAGTAAGTAAGATCACAGATAAAATAATAGTAAACTGACGTGTAACATGTAATATACAAAGGAGGATGCTGCTGCCCATCCTCTAGTCAACCCTTAGTCGCCTCTTACGACACCCACGGGTATGTATGGGTTAGTACTATTCGTCCCGTGTGGTGCCGGCAAGTTGTATATTATATCCAAATTGTTAGTAATTAATTTACATTCCCTTCCAAAGATTTACTCTCGCAACTACTAACGAGATAATATCAAGTAACGCAAGTTATAAGATTAAGTAAAGTACAAAGTTTTGGTATTGAGTGAATATACATTCATAATGAAGTCAGAGATCCCTCGGTGAGAAAGTTTCTCGTATGGTTCTGTGAGGATTTCCTCCCTTCGCGAATTTAGGTACTTACTGTTACTACGTTCTTGAGTAACAAAAAGGGTTCAATGACCTTTAAGGATGTGAATCTTCCCATAAAACTGAACAAGATTTTTAATGGAAGGTAATTTCAAACAAGAAAGTAGCTTTAATTTCCTATACAAAATGCGTTATGTGTGCCCTGCAGATGCAGTTTCTTATAATAGTGTATGGATAAACCACGATAACAAGGTCCTCCACTTGTTTTTGTTTATGTAGATAGTATATTTGTTCTGAAATCTTTGCACGACATGATACCACCATCTCCCTTCGTCCAAAGTGGGACGTTACTAGACGAGGGAAGGGTTCTATCCCTGTCGTTGACATACTTCTTAATCACACGAAATTTCGTGTTTCTTCGTTTCTAATCACAGCTAAGGAGTGGATCTCTTTCCTTGTCGATCTTTCCCCTGAAAGATATAATCTGGATCTTATCAAGAGTAGACTGAACAAGTATTATCTAGGTGAGTACTACGAATAAATAATAAGTCAGAAATTGTAACTGCGCTCAAAAAATGAACCAACGAAAGTAGTGTATTTCAGAAGTCGTTCCACCGCGTTATTGGCTCAACTACTACTAGCTGACATTGCAGCACGCGCGCGAACCAATCGCTGCTCACGTTCTGAATACGTCCTTTTGGTTTCACGTAGGCCCACTTTTTGTTTGGAATTTGTTTTGAATTAGAGTTTCTGGCTTATTATTTATTCGTAGGGTGAGAATGCTACTACATCTTCGACCCCATCATTACTTACCACAAGGTGAGATCGGGGTTAAATGCTCACCTATTCAACCAAAAAATAGTTATTTGTTATGCAAGGCAGCAAAAGGTTTATTTGGCGCGAGTGCCTCGTATTGAAACCTGAGCAAGCGAAGGATTCTAGGATTGAACCACGAGCGAAGCGAGTGGTTCAAAAGAATAATCCTGAGCGTGGCGAAGGTTTCAAGGCACGAGACGCAAAATAACTTTGCTGCCGAGTGAAACGCAAAATTTTTCACCTCATTAAAGCGAGGAAATGTTAACATAATGCAAGAATAGCAATTCAAATATAAGAAATAATTACTCAAACGTTTTAACGTAAGGGCATAATACCTACATAATGGTACTGACGGCAGCAAGCAAGTGGAAACATAACCAGTATAACCTGAACCAGCGCTTCGCTACAAACCTCCGTACCCAGAGACCCGCTCAAGGTCAAAGAGTTTTCACGGATGAGTGGCCATGTATAGATAAAGAATACTAGACATTAAAAAGGAAATCACTATAATTAAATTATTATTATTTTTGGGACTGCTGTGCTTATGTTTGTGACTCTACCTATAAACTACTTGATAAATTTGCGGAACAAGGTTCATTTTCATTGGATTTCAATATGGAGACAGAGGATAGGCAGTGGCAGGCAAATCTATTTTGTATTGCGTTGATTTGAAGTCAAAGGGCGAGTCCATTAATCTGGGCAAGAGAACAAAAAAAGGCGATCGAATTTTAAATTTACTTTTCATTATCAGCCAGTACCTTACCCACCAGGCATTTACTATTCATAATACTATTTGTTTCTTTCCTATAGCTGCATCCCTCTTTCTCATCTTGAAAACGATAGTGCGTGCCTGGTTTTACAAGCGGCCAGTACTGCAGCATACTACAAAATAATAAGTACATCGCGTTCGAATTTCAAAAACCTTTTGCCCGCTAGGGGCCAAAAATCGCTTCTGGCCGCAGAATTTAACCGACAAAACAAATGTTTCCGAGCTTTGGAGGTGAAAAAATAATTTGGAGGGGCGAGCCATTTCATTGTTTTAGTTTGCGTCACCCTATAGTGAAATATAACTTTTGTTATATCTCCCTGATGATATACATACATACATAACTTTATGCCTCTTTCCCAAGGCAGGCAGAGACCACAGCCCTCCACCTCCACACGATCTTGACATACTTCCTTGCATCCTATACTTTCGTCAACCCCATCATTCCTGCTCACTAACATTAAAAGAATGGACTTGCTCGTGACCTCAGTTTAGTCTTGTGGATAAAGATGAGGTCGACGATAGTACCAGCTCACCCGGAAGAAGACTTTTAACTCGCGACTTTAATAGATTCCAGTTAACTCGGGAACTTCATTGTGAAATACAACGCAAAAAATGGATATCCGAATGCAATTCTCGTTGTAATGAAATTTTATTCATTCATTTAATAAAAAATAAAATTAAAAATTTTGAAAAACCCACGCCGAATAATAAAACCTCATTTAAAAAGGAATAAATAACTTTTTTGAAAGTCCCCCGACTAGAGGTAAATAAGGAAAAACAAATGAAATAAAATCATTTTAAAACAGTTTGTTAGTTTGTCTCGAATTTCGCCAAACATACAAATAATTAATCGCCAAAGATAAAAACAGTAATAATATCAAAAATAGGTAAGCACTTAGGTATTCGACTAACTATAATATAATTACAAATTCAAAAAAATCCGTCGAAAAAACTTCTTTTTCACGAATACAATACAATAGTAAAAAGGCCAAGTGCGAGTTGGACCCACACTGTGATTTTTTTCACATTTCCAATTATTTTTACAGCCGTTTAGCTGGTGGTAGCTTGTTTCTAGATACAGAGAAATTGCGCTTTGATGCTAGATATTTCACGAACAGTTCCTTTAATCGAAAAATGATTTTAGAAAACACAATATTTTTAAAAGACCTATCTAACGACACCACGCCCTATAGGGTAGACGAGAAAATATATTTTTTACCTCCAAAGCTCGGAAACATTTGTTTTGTCGGTTAAATTCTGCGGCCAAAAGCGATTTTTGGCCCCTAGCGGGCAAAAAGTTTTTGAAATTCGAACGCGATGTACTTATTATTTTGTAGTATGCTGCAGTACTGGCCGCTTGTAAAACCAGCCACGCACTATCGTTTTCAAGATGAGAAAGAGGGATGCAGCTATAGGAAAAAAACAAATAGTATTATGAATAGTGAATGCCTGGTGGGTAAGGTACTGGCTGATCATGAAAAGTAAATTTAAAATTCGATCGCCTTTTTTTTGTTCTCTTGCCCAGATTAATGGACTCGCCCTTTGACTTCAAATCAACGCAATACAAAATAGATTTGCCTGCCACTGCCTATCCTCTGTGTGCACATTGAAATCCAATGAAAATTAACATTGTTCTGCAAATTTATCAAGTAGTTTATAGGTAGAGCCACGAACATAAGCACAACAGTCCCGAAAAAAAAATTCTTACTCTATACATGGCCACTCGTCCGTGAAAACTCTTTGACCTTGAGTGAGCTGGTCTCTGGTAACGGTCTGTAGCGAAGCGCTGGTTCAGGTTATACTGGTTATGTTTCCACTTGCTTGCTGCCGTCAGTACCATTATGTAGGTATTATGCCCTTACGTTAAAACGTATGAGTAATTTTTTCTTATATTTGAATTGCTTTTCTTGCATTATGTTAACATTTCCTCGCTTTAATGAGGTGAAAAATTTTGTGTTTCGCTCGGCAGCAAAGTTATTTTGCGTCTCGTGCCTTGAAACCTTCGCCACGCTCAGGATTCTTCTTTTGAACCTCTCGCTTCGCTCGCGGTTCAATCCTAGAATCCTTCGCTTGCTCAGGTTTCAATACGAGGCACTCGCGCCAAATAAACCTTTTGCTGCCTTGCATAACAAATAACTATTTCTCCCTACCCATCCAGGCCGCTGCAGCGCCCCCTGGTAGTCTACAAACGTAAAACATATCTAACAACCTGCTCTGAAACAGCAGCCATTAAATGCAAAAAACCGCATCGAAATCGGTCCAGTAGTTTAGCCCCAAAAGCTTATACCGGCTCCGTTCCGTCGTGGGTAAAAATATATTTGAAGTCACATATTAGTTTTTAAGCTGTCGACCAATAGTAAATTTGTAAAAAACTCATAGAACCATAGGTCCGTTAGGTAAGACAAACGAAACGTCACCGATCCCAAATGAGATTGGTTAGGTTGTGATATGTTCTCTTCAGACCAAATGGAACCCAGAAGCGAATTCAGTACAGTTTATAATTTTTCTTCTTTTTTATCAACTGATTTCGTTAATTTATCAACTGACGAAGTTCACAACCTTACGGTGACATATACAGTAAGTTCATTCACACACATAACAGAATCACACTCTTTCTTCATCATCACTCAGCAGTCAATATATCTACAAACCTAGTTTTACATTTACATCATTATTTACTCATTTTTAAATCAAAATGCAATTATAAATTTCATAAAAATCGTCCTACTTGAAAAACATTAACGTAAAATTCATTTATCCCAACTCTCAATTAGTGTTTAAAGTGCAACATCTGCCGGTTATAAATGGATGTCGAATAAAAAATGAGAACAATAAAAGCAATGGAAAACGAAATAAATCGCATGAATTATTGGTAGCAGCATCTGCTGCAAGTGTAATTGTTTCCGCAAGTAAGAGATATAATGAATACTGTTCTCATTGGTCGGTTTAATGGGTTTTTAGAGTAAATAAAGGCTTTTCAAGTATAGAAATAAGAGGTCATCAAATGATGAACTAAAGTGACAGTGACGAACTGACATGCCTGGTTGGACGTTAATGTTCTAAAGAGGCGACTAAGTACCAAAAGACGCAGCGTGGGCCGGCGATCTAGTCAATTTCGCGGAAAGCCGCTGGATGCGAAGCAGCGCAGGACTGGTAGTCATGAAGGGGATGCATAATTGCATATGTCCAGCCTGGGCTGGACTAAAAGTAGTAAACTTAAGTGAAAATAATGGATTTCCTCTCCAAAAAACATGAGAAAAAAAGTAGGCACAATAAAAATTTCTGAACAGGCTGGTTCCTAAGCTAGGTAGTCCTGTGTATGATGATGATGAAATGATTGATTCATATTTTTTACAAAAACTTAAATTTAAGTAGAAAGGAGATGATGGAAGTTATACTCGTAAGGAGCTAAATAACTTTAAGAGATTTTAAAAAAATGTGTTTTAAAGGGGCAATGTTGATATTATAGCGGGAATCGGAACGCCCTGAAAAAGAAGTAACAAGTAAAAAATTTCAAACAAATAAAAAGTTCATGACTAGCGTTTAGCAGCTTCCTGCATATGTTTAGCTGATAGGGAAGATTTGAGACCCTTGCGAATCTACATCTTCCTATTAATAGTCGCTCGATCGTCTCTAGAACCTATAAATATTTTGATTTCCTAAAAACCTATTTCAAGGCACACTCAGAAAAAAAGATACGTACATTAACAGAAGACTTCAAAAGAACATCAGTAAAAAAATATAAGTTAAAGTTCATCATCATAATGCACATTTGATTTTCTTACTAAAACTGAGGAGTTTCGCAGTATGATAATCAACTTCAGTTTCCTATCTCGTAAGCACTAGCTAGTTCCTAATTAGAACTTGTATAGTTTATGCTGAATTAGTTCCTAACTCTTAACAAGTGCAACTATGAGAGCTTTAAACTTAGACGAGTATGACATAACTACGGATATACGAGTATATCTAGGTGAAAAGCACATGAAAAGAAACCGGTCAAGTGCGAGTCGGACTCGCGCGCCGAGGGTTCCGATATACCTATAGTATTTTTGGAAGCAATAAAGTCCATTTTCAGGACCGCAAAACTAAATTTGTTTGTAAAGGTTTTATGCGGATTTCTAAAAAACTGACTTCTGTCAACTGTAATTAATTCAGATTTTTCCTTACACAGACTTCGGAGATAATGGAATGGAAATGGTATTTTTTTGAAATTTTTCATCATAACTTGAAAACTACGAAACGTAAAAAAATACAAAAATATATCTTAAAATGTACATGTAAGGCCCTTCCATATGATACCCCACTCGGGCTAGTAGCGACAATTTGAAATTTGGCCCCCCCTATTTTGGCCCCCTTTACATTAATAATCATATTTTTTTCAAAATTCTTACATGTGCAATTAAGTTGGGCAACTGTACTTTAAAACCATTCCAAATTTCAAGTCGATAGCATAAGTGGTTGCTGAGATATAGAGGTGTGACAGCAGACAGACAGACAAAGTCGCACCATAATGGTTCCTTTTTTTTACCATTTTGGTATCGGAACCCTAAAAACGACCTCCATACACCATACAGATTTTATGGGAAGACGAAAATTTTTTTTCAAGGTTTCGAACTATGTACCTCATGGAAAGTTGTTGGTCGAAATACGAAAAAAAAAATTCTTCTTCTGTTTAGTCGTACCCTCATGACTAAGGGACGTGACAGTCGTGGGCTGCTACTTGTGCCGCCACACTTCTCCAGATCGCCCTATCTTGAGCACGGTGACCTCCCATAAGAAAATAATTAGCTGATAGCGCATTTTATATGGGAGGTCAAATAATCTATGTTCTTTAAGGAAAGTTGTTGAGTTCCATGGGCATAATCACATCCTTCAAGGCTGATACTCGTATATCCTTTCTGTTACACTTTGTAGAGGTCAACGTTACCATCTACCACCATATCTAATCCATCCATAGAGTTCGTTCATCCCGTGTAAGAACACGGGAACAATAACAGCCCGTATAGTGGTAAGAACCACTATACGGGCTGTTATTGTAAACACTGTGATCCTTGAAACTGTGCATTGAGACCATGAAACTGAACAACTTTCCCTAAGGAACGTAGGTCGAAATACGATAAAAAAGAATTTTACTTCCCATATAAACTGCACCAGCTGATCGCGCATTTTGTATGGGAGATTAAAAAAAATATCGTATTTCGACCTACGTTCCTTAGGGAAAGTTGTTCAGTTTCATGGTCTCAATGCACAGTTTCAAGGATCACAGTGTTTACACTAACACCCTGTATAACATTCGTATCTAGTAGTTCCTAAACAACACTTGATATTTATAGCATTGGTGCTCGTACTAGCGATTTTTCCTACCACACGGATCGTGCGGATAAAAATTATTGCGATATTTATTCCTTACATCTGGCGCGCTGTTTCGGAAGCTACGTTTCCACGAGTTCGCACTTTTAAATTTGAAAAATACGGATCTATTTCGTATTTCATTTTGTCTTATCTATATGTTTTTAAAACTTCGCTCGTTGGTGATGAGATGCTAGTGAAAATCAAGTTTCACAGCCTAGTCCACTGGCGCAAAATTGCATGTCTGTCGGTCTTTTACAGATTGTACTTCGGAGAGTGTGCCCAAGAGATACCATCAGGAATCCAGACGCACCGCAGGATATCACCCATATTTGGTTGATATTCCACACATCCACACAAAGCGCTTTGAAACATCCTTTATAATGCGCACGGCTAAGGAGTGTAATTATCTGCCTGCGTTTGTGTTCCCGAGCTCTTATAACCCGAAGCTATTTAAGTCGCGAGTGAATAGGCTTCTTCTGGGCAAGCTCGTTCCATCGTCGACCTCATCTCTGTCCACAAGGCTAGATCGAGGTCAAAAGTAAGCCCATACATAGTAAAAAAAACTTCCAAATTACAATCTGAACTGCATTAATTTTAATGCCAAAGTCCAGCTCTATAGAGCTCTAGTTCCTTGTTTTTATTATAATAAAAACAAGGAATTTTCCAGAAGTAAAAATGATTTACACAATTATGATTTTTTTCTGACCGGCACAGACATTTTGTATTTTAGTCTCTGATTTGTAATTACTGTAACCTTGTGTAAAAATAAAATAAATTAATTAAAAATCCTTATCTTTGTTAAACATGGTATAAAAAATATATATTTAAAAACAAAAAACCCGACTGTGTGACAGAGAGGAGCAAAATGGGTTGCTAAGCGTTGAAATAAATGAAAAAATGGATTACATAGTAATTTTTGCGTAAATTTTGCTGCAGACAATTTTAACATTTAAGTGTTGACCATTTTAACATTGCTCATAAAACCGTTACACATTAAACTACAAACTGTTAGGGTAACCACACACGGCGGCGAGATGACCCTTGTAAATATTTTACATTTTATTGCGCCCTAACACGCCAGAAACTCCGCGTTTCCATTATTAAGTGATGGTCGTCATGTTGGAAACGAGGAAATAAGCTTTCTGCTAAGACTTATGTGTGGTTCTTTTACGGCTTACGGCTCAGCCACGACCAAGAGGCGAACGGTTTTTAGGGTTCCGTAACCAAAGGATGCAAGCGGGACCCTATTATTAAACTTGCGACCAGGGACTAGATACGTACTATACGTACAACCTTGCGACATCTGTTTGTCCAACATTTAAAGGTCAGACGTATCTTTGTTTTGAAATGGTTGGCTATTATCTAAACATTCTAAACATTACTATGTATACTCGTATTTATTAAATACCATAATTTGTACATAACAATTTTAGATGACAATATTTTCTTGTTTCGTTCTTTTTGGAGCAAGATTTGGCAATAGTCGGGTTTTAGTTTTTGAACTGATTTTTTATAGTTTTGAATGCCATTTCCTTTAAGATGATGTAATACAATTCTACTAATTAAATTCATTCTGCAATCGGTTCATATGGACAACTTTTCCACTTAGCTTTTTATTTTATCATCATAACATCCCATTAAACATCAATTGCAGGACAAAAAGCTCCCTCCCTCCAGAATACCAGTAGAAACCCGTCATACAATTTGGGGGGGAAGTCCCACAGTCACCACGATTGTAAACATTGCAGCTAGTGCCATGAAAAGCAGTTGTTGGTGACTGCAGTAATATGATACGATACCCAGAAGGACACTGCTGTTTGTCCTTTGGTTCATAATCCCGTAGTTGGCTCTTACGACACCCACCCACGGCTAAAGGTGAGTTGGATAAAAATTGTAATTCTTTTCCGTCACCATCCTTATCTAGGGTGTAAAGGACAGCCTTCTGAATACTAAAAGGGTATGATCAGTCAACAGAACTGAACAACTTCTAGCGAATAAAGCTTTCAGGAAATGAAAAAAAAAATCGGCCTTTACATACAAAATTACAAACTTTATTAAACAGTTTCTATGGAGAGGCCGATTTATTTTTTAAATTTTATCTTCTTAAATGTTGTTCAGCTACGTAGACTGGTCAATACTGGTCTTGTCCTTTCAGTATACGGAAAGCTGACACACCCTGTATATTAATTTTATTAGCTACACTAAAAAACTAATTGTCATGCTGTACAATTTCAACACATTTCAACAAACTACCATCATTCATTTATAATAGTAAAATATAATTTTATTTTAATTTAGGTTCGCGTGTCCTATCTACTCATTTGCGTTTTCACACATTATTCATTATACTTAACGGCATAGAGCGAAGTTAATTAATTATTAGTTAGTAGGTTTTACTGCCGACACGAAAATTTAAAACTTTTTTAGTGAAAATTATATTTAGTTTCAAACAAAATTTGTAATGCAATATTTTTCGCATCATTAGAAAGTTAGTAATTGTTTGCTAATTCTACATTTACTACCATTGGTTTCACTCATAAAGCTCAGTGATTCTACTAACACCAAAGAAAAAAAAATAGACGACTTTTTTTTTCGTTAGCAGGATCAAATCAAAAGTACTAGTTTCAAGTATTTGTGAAGATCTACTGGTACATGAATGATCTTGATGATACTAGAATATACAAGTGTAGACAGACAGGGGCTGTGCACTGACAGATGTGGTTCAACGTAAGTTAATTTGACTTTACTATATCGGTTCATCGATTTTATTCGTTAAATTTTCTCCCACTTGTGTAGTTTTGTTGTTGTGTTAGTTAGTGTGTGTATAGCTTAAAATACACTTTAAAGGCTTCTTAATAAAGTTAATAAATATTTCCTTAATTCAAAAACAAACTGGCTATCCTACACCAGAAAAGGTATCACGCAATGCAGTTTCTATAAAAAGGACAAAAAGTTTCATATTTTAGACCCTCCTTGGGAAATTTGTTTAGTTTTATAGTTTGATTCAACGGTTCCAGAATCTGGAGGTTTTGTCTTTTACACCAAGTAGTAGTAATAAACGTTGTCCATAAGTGACAACACATCTCGTTTCCAACAATCGATCCATCTACATCAGCATTTAGCACTTAAATTACAGACATTCCATTACCGTTGATCATCATACATTATGCGTTGCGGCGAGATCCAAATTTCCCGTACGCAAATAGTTCACAAAGTTATTTATTATTCCTGGATAATTTTACTGCACATCAAACAGAATCAATTTCAGATATCGATGAAAATTGTGTACTGGGAACGGACGGTCATTGTAGTTGATAATGACGTCTTTTAAAAACTCTAAATGACAATTTTAGGTAATAGTTGTTCATCATCATCATGATAACATCCCATCCACATGATGTGGAGGGGAAGTACGATAGTCACCACGCTTGTTAGCATTGCAGCTGGTACCATGGACCAAGGTTGTTGGTGACCGCAGTATGTAAGATGATACGATACATACGAAGATGTTGCTGCCCATCCTTCAGTGTACAACCCTTAAAACCCTCCTACGACATCCATGGGTAGAGATGGATTGTTACTATTCTTTGCTGGCACCACACGAGATACGGGAAATGGTTTGTTACGCGACTGTTATTACGAGTAGAATCATGCATGATATTGATAGTTCTATATTTTATAGTACAGATAGTAGATAATGCTATTAGTAGAAGCAACTATGGTTTCTAAGGTTTCTAGCATAGGGCTGTTTTTGCTTATGCTGAGCCTGAGCTGTCGAACAAGAGTGATACTTGCATAGATGACCTTGAGGATGTTACATTACAATAGAATTTTAACATTGAAATTAAGTGATACTAAGGCCTCATTCATGTTATAAAATTACTTGATTCAGATACTGATACCTAACGACCGCATGTAATAGATGTAGCTGCAAGCGTGCAAATGCGCTGACGTCCGACTTGACTAATACATTCAAACAAATAATCATGTTAATAGTACAACACCTATTACTGATTACCAAATTCCCACAAATAGCGTGGAACAAATGGCTTTCGGCGTTGCTATTTCGGCCGATAAGTTTATCGTATCAGATCCGCAGCACTAAATCACAATTACACGGCATCCGAAAATTTTCGGCACTAGGTGCACATTATTCGGGCCGCTAATGTAGCTAGTCTCAGTGTTCATTTCACTGGATACGGCAGCAATGCATTTTCAATTTCCATAAACTTCGATTTCTTGTTTTGTTGAATTTAAAAGTTTGGCACTTAGCAAGTTTTTGTCTTATAGCTTATACTTTCAATTATAAATCGATTATCATATTTCAGAAGTTGCTATGTGAGGTTTATACTATTAAGTTGACTGTCAAGAATCTGACTTCTTAGCAAAGACTTCTTCTTAATTTTACTTTAAACCTCTGGTTTAAGTCTTTAACTTAGGGCATGATATGGACAAATAATAATCTCGGGGTAAGGGTACTAAGGGTACCCTGAGAGAACCACTTATAGGTTTTTATGTGCAAATAATTTAAATAATGGAATTGACTTGATGCAATCCAAAATCTTACTATCCTACTAATATTATTAATGCGAAAGTTTGTAAACATGTATGGATGTATGTTTGTTACTCTTTCACGTTAAAACTACTGAAAGAATTTTAATGAAACTTTACAATAATATAGCTTATACATGGGAATAACACATAGGCTACAATTTATAAACCTGCGCAGACGAAGTCGCAGGCACCAGCTAGTATAATATATTTTTACCCACGATATATCACGAAATGTCTTTCAAAAACTCTCTTAAATAAAATTAAATTCGTATACTGAATATCAAAAGCAACAATCAGAAAACAAGAATCAGATATTATTTCTTCAGCGTTGAAGCATTGTCACATTAGGTAAGAACTGTGCAGTAAGTATTGAGAAAATGTAAGATTAGCGCCTGACTAGCTATCGTGTCTTGTTATTTTATGTTAGTTTTTTAAAGAACCCGCAATTATTATGCGGCTTATAAAACATGAAAACGCCATTTACTAAAAGAAATTTCACAAATTCTTATGAATTCCCTCGGTTTTCTTAAAGTGTATTGTCTAACTTTTTTACGGGGAAAGTGGCAAAGGCTGTCTAACTTTTAACTTTTTAATCTCTGAAATTTAATTAGGCACTTTCGATTAAAAAGTTTTATCCGGACTGAGCTATTTTTTACTTTTAAATTATTTTACTGTGTTTCCAACTTGGGTTTTGTGGCTGAGTAAAAAGTTTGTAAATATTTTGTGGTCGCTGTGTACACTGAAGTAAACGGTAAAATAATCCATTAATCAAATATTCTTTTGTAAAGGCACTTGGCCAAGTTTTAAACAAGGTATTTCATTAAATTGTATTGAAGCTGTAGAGCTGTTATCATTTGAATCACCAATTTGTTGTGTTACTTCAACATCGAAATGGTTTATAACCTTTCCTACTGGCTCTTCTTTCTTTATTTGTATAGTTATCACGTTTTAATCAATCTAAAAGATATCCTCTTTTACATGAAAGTAGGTTCAACGTACTAGCACTCATCTACCAGCTTTCTGTGGCCAAATAGATCCAGAACTTGGGTACACTTGGTCGACCCTTCTTCTCTACATCCCTGTTGAGCCATACGATGCCGTTTTTCATACCAACCGGTGCATTAACAAATGCGATTGCATTTCTCAAAACATAATTCGGCTCAATCAACGCGGGTAGCACGCAAACGCTGCAAATTTTGAAAGTTCAACATTAGATTATCATGTTAGGCGTTGAAAACTGTATTCCTTTGTTTCGGCGCTCTAAGTAATTTTAGCATTAATTTTGGCAGCCTTGTTTTATATTTTGTGGAATTATATTATTTCATGTATTAGCAGAAAAGCGTGTTGGAATAACTATTTAGTGCATGTTTCACTTGGAAGTATTGCATGCGTGAATATGATTACCGTCGTTTATGAAGTTTACAACAGTGATATTATAATATTATTTAGACTGGCTTACATTTGCTTTTTTATTTTGTTCCTGAACTGATGCGACTACACAATAAGGGGTTTTATTCATAGAACAAATGAGTTTTAGCCTCGAAGTTGTCAGTCGATTTTGTAGTTAGAAAATTAATTAGTGGTTCAGTTTGGCTTGGGAAATGTTGAAGATTTGTTATTAAATTTACTAGCTACCTTGTAATATTGTTTGAACCGTTCGTTACAAACGATTATAATAATAAAGACGATTTAATAACATTCAATTGAGTAAGACTGGCTAGTTTTTGATGGCTGGAACTTGTTCGTGCTCTCAAATATATAGACTTTGGTTCCATTTCGAGTCATATGAAAGTCTATAAAAGACTAACATAAAAATCTTTGGCAGAGATAATTTGAAAGATAAAGATAAAATATATTTATTACCAGAAAAAGACATTATAGATTAAAATTACTTTTTACCACTGCAATAAGATATACCTTTATTCCAGTAAGCCAAGCGACCTTTACCTTATCCATGACCTTATATACTAGTGACATATAATATAAATGTAAAAACAAACTATACAAAAGAAAGAATAATTTCAGAATTGCTTGATATCCTACACTATTAAACGAGAAATATTTGTATATATATACATATATATATTTGTAATCGGTTTCTCGAAAACGGCTCTAATGATTTCGATGAAATTTAGTATACAGGGGTTTTTGGGGGCAAAAAATCGATGTAGCAAGGTCTCATGTCTGGGAAAATTCGTTTTCACTGTCTTTTTAAATATTTCTTACCGCGTTTTAGTGCGTTCAAGAAACTTACAGCGCCATCTGTTGTTGGGTAGCGTAGCTTCTTCACACGATGTTATTTTAATCATACTGAGCATAGCTTGGTCGCCCAGGTACTAAAGAATAATCAGAGTCACCGATCGACAGCCTGACATGTCAACACACAGCCCATATCACTAAACTTGTTTACAATTTTGTAATGTGGTGTTAGACATTCAATAAGATATTATTAGCACAATTATGGCTAGAACCAGAGTATCAACAAATTAAACTGTTTTAATAATATAAATTTAATAAATAAATGTCTTGAACCAGCAACCTCAATCTTACCGTGCCGACACGCTTTCTCAACTGAGATTTCGCATAATTCAAGTGACGTTTCGATTTTTCTCTTCCTTTGTATATTTTGATACTTTGATCAACAACTGGCGACGTAGCGCCATCTATTCTAGCAAAAACGAGCTATTTTAATAACTTCACTCTTTCAACTATAAAAAATGCTTCCACCCCAAGCCCTATTCATTTATCAGCGAATGTCATTAAAGCTCACTCAGTAATTGGGTCATAGTGGCCGTTTTTGTGCCGTCAGCAACATACTGTGCCATTCATCATGAGCAGTCATACAGTCACAGCTTTATTTCTGTTACGGCTTTTATGGCACAAACACGAATAATAGCTGCTTATACGGTTACATGAAATATGGTAATGAAAGGTTGGAATGTTTGCTTGGAAGGTTTTTCTGCTTTGGTTGCAATTTTCAAGATGGCTAGAATTTCAACGTTTGAGAATTTTTCTTTCTTTGTTTGGTAACGAAAAAGAAGCGATGTTTTTTTAGACGTTTGTTTCGTTACTTATTATTGTTTTTTCTTGACATGGCATGGGTTTCAATTTTTAAATCTCACCAAGTGACTTTTGAAAATTAAAAGAACCTTGATTTATTGTACAAAAATAAAATAAATAAAATTTCTGATAGGTATTTCTTGTATGAAATGTTGTATAATTATCAAAATACATTTTATAAATAAGGTTTATTTTTTTTATTTGATCAGAATTCTTAAATTATTGAAATTATTTATTACTTGATTATAGGTATTCAATAAAATTTATTACTTGTTTTTCGGAGTAGGTAAGTAAGTATCTATATATATTTTTTTTAAAGTTAATCCAGTACTGTCTTGAAAAGAGAAGAAACATTGGCATTTTGTGAAATATGTTATCTTCTGCTATTTCTATACACTTTCAATCACTCATCTTTATCCATATTTCAAAAATAAACCACTAACCGAAAGATTTATCGAAAACACTATTCGAATAAGAGCAATCGCAAATGGAGCCATTACAAATGGTGGCAATGAAACTCTCATTCATCATCGAAACAAAATGGCCGACGTAATGCAGAAACACCATCAGTTGATTGATGATTGAGTGCGCTTTTAATTTGCATTATTTTTAAAGCACGGTGTATTCTGACATCGTACGATAAGAACTAATAAGAATGTCCACGACTGGACAAGTACCTACCCTAGAGTTTCTACTGCAAAGTGTGGTTCATTTTTAAAAGATATATACTCGTACATACCTACCTAAGTCAAAACGCTTGTTGGCGTAACAGCGTATAGACTTTTTAGCGGGTTTGGTCCACTCCAATTGGTGTTTAGCCTGAAGTAGTATGATGCGCAGAATCCTTTAGTCTCATTTTAGGACACTCAAGAATTGGTGGGAGCATTTTGTAGGAAAACCTTAGTCCTTTTAGAGTTTTTTAGTTTTTTTCCACATTTGTATTTTACTTGAACAAATATTATAGTGCTACAAAACACCTATGTAGTAGAAATAATCGAACAATTAGGGTGGTCATTTTATTTCGCTTTTTTTCCTCTTTTTTAGGGTTCCGTACCTCAAAAGGAAAAAATGGAACCCTTATAGGATCACTTTGTTGTCCGTCTGTCTGTCTGTCAAGACCCTTGATCTCACGAACGGGTAAAGGTTGAAATTGATACAATATATTAGGGTCCATGAACCACACAAGATCTGAAAATTTAGTTTTTTAAAACGACGCAATCAAAAGATATGGCGTTTTATGTCCTCATCTCCATACATTTATGCACTAAAGAAAATCCTATAGGGTACTTCCCGTTGACCTAAAATTATGAAATTTGGCAAGAAGCTAGGTCTCACAGTACAAATAAAGGGAAAAGTCTGAAATCATTAAATATTACAACTTTTCTCACAACTAATGAAACCGATTGAGGTGAGCTCCCGTTTCAAGTACATTCATATAAGAGAGGGGTCAAGTTGAATGGTCACGGAGACGATTTTTGTTTAAGTTCTATTTTAAAAACGGGTACACTTACAGACTTGAAAAATAGTATGTTTATAGTGAATACGCTATAAAATAACAACAAATAATAAAATTTGGTCAAGCGCGTGTCGGAATCAAAAAATCTAGCACAATAACTTACTGAAATTTCAACGAATACAATTATGTACGGAACCCTCGGTGCGCGAGTCCGACTCGCACTTGGCCGGTTTTTTATCACTACACGCCTTCAATGGAATAATTGTGATGAATTATTGCAACGGTTTTTTTTTATTTTTAGCTATTGCTAAAAATAAAAAGTGAGCCGTAATTTACGGCAGCTCAGTTCTAAGCAGGCTTAAACGATATTACACGACCGTTAAACTTCAGGAATCGTAAGTAAGTACTTCATTGAAGAATCAAAAAGCTGACAAAGGGAATAAAAACATCCTATGTAGTCACAAATGAGCCATGTCAGAGACTTTTTACAGCTCAACAACTCTGACACCAGGATTTGTTAAGTCAGTCATTGACCTTGCCACCCACACGATAAATAATGACGAATCTATTAATCCATTAATTTATTAATTAAAAAATTATTAATATTTATTACCATTTCGTTCATCACCAAACTTATATGTCCCCAGCTAGCCTATACAAGGTGTAACCCACGTGAAACCAAGAGAGTTTTTAAGACCGTAGGATAATTACTAAATCTGTAGGATGTGAATGTGTCCCTGAATTTGAAAGTCTTTTCCAACGGAACATAAAATAAAATTCGATTACATATCCGTACAAAATGCGCTACTAGCTGACGCATTTCTTTAGAAAGTATTTTTTCCTGTATATCTTCAGTTTTGAAAACTGATACTAATTTGTTCTACTTTAAGTACATACATAACACATTAAAAGCTTATGTGTTTTTGTTCTGCTTCTATGAATAGTCAGTAATCTTTACTTGAATCCAAAGACAATAAGCAAATCACATATCCTGACTGAGCGCACCTGTCCAACACTAAAACAAAGCTATGCAAATTCCGGCCTTTAATACGTTTCACTCGCTTTACTACTTCGTTTATAGAGCAGGAGCCACTGTAAATTTAACTTTTATTTAGCATCTTTATAATATTGATGTTAAAAATACTTTAACTAACAAGAGACAATTTATATTTAAGGTGTAGTGTGTTGGGTATGTTATCCGTGCACAGAGTCAATGACTTCTTTGCTGTACTTAGGAATAATCGAGCTTCCTTCGAGCAAAGAGTACGTGCATCTCCGAATGAAATCATAGTAGCTGTCTACTATATAGATTTTTTTTTATTGAGAATGGGCTTACTCTTGACCTCGATCTAGTCTTGAAGACAGAGATGAGGTCTACGATGGAGCGAGCTTGCCCAGAAGAAGCCTATTCACTCGCGCTTTGAATAGATTCGGGTTATATGAACTCGGGAACACAGACGCAGGCAGAGAATTCCACTCTTTAGCCGTGCGTATTATAAAAGATGTTTGATCATCCAAGTATGGGTGATATCCTGCGGTGCGTCTGGACTCCCAATGGTAGAAGGGAAATGGTGGAATAAGCTCGTGGAGCTCTAGAACACACTCTCCGAAGTACAATCTGTAGAAGACCGACAGACATGCAACTTTTTAACTCGAAGTTTTTACATTTTGACTCAAATTCTAATGATATTTTAATTTTTATTATCAACTTAATCTGACCTAATTGGAAATTTATAATTGATCAATCTAATTTAATTTTTATTTATTCTGCGACATTTTTTTTATAACTTTTGTAACTACTTATAACTTTTCAACTATGAGACTATTACCTGAAATTAAAGGGATTTATTTATTTATTTATTCAAAACTACAAGCACTACAATTTGATTCATTTTGAAATCATTTAACATTTGTAAAGAGTCACGAAAAATTTGAACATATTATTAAATGTAGTCCAAAATAAATCAAAAGACTTAGAATTAATGAAGGCCTTTATTCACAAAATTTTCTAAGAACTTTTATTTAATATAACGACATTTCTTTAATTATCAGATAATTTGGTTGAAAAGAAATATTTTATAACATGGGCATATTTTAAGCTAAATTACCATTTATTCTTCCCTCAAAACTTACCCAGTCTCATAAATGCGTTTGGGCAATTTTACCATAAAAAAATCTTAAAATGTAAACTCGCTCACAGGCCAGATATTTTGTGGGCGACCATCCACCTAACCAAATTTTCCATTGCATTGCAGGATGTCAAAAAAGTTTCATGTGCGATGCGGTTTGATGACATACCTACAAAAACATACGTTCGGAGCTCGTACTAGCATGATGTAGCCAGTGCATCGTTCGAAACGGGCAGTTTTCCTCATAAATAGATTATCCAGTTGTCAGCGCACTTGTGAGCCGAAGCGAATCTATTAAGCGCGTTATTTCCGTTCGCGCAGACTGGCTGGGATATAGGGAAGTGCTGGAAATGAACTGTTTTGATTGATTTGGTCTTTATCGTCTTTTTACAGTCGTTGTCACTTGTTGCTTTCGTGAAGCGATGTTATTCGTTAAACAAGCAAATCACAGAATAATCTTTACTATCGTGTGTATTTTTTTTTACTGTGGTAAAAAACTATTTTACTTCATTCTACGTCCATGTATCTTAAAATGATTTTTTAAACAAAATCCCATAAAGTCAATTACTTCTCCGATACTTTAAAAACAGAGTTTTTCTACATAATTTCTGTCAAAGCTAACGTAGTAGATTCGTTCTTCACCATTTACATGTCTATACCTTCCAGGTTGGTGTAGACTCGTAATGACCTCACGAGGTGACATAGACTCTCACACTATGGCTTTTGTTGTCATAGACTGGATGCACATACGCCTTTCTCAAAGAAAAGCCTTTGCCATTGCATTGGAAAAGAAAGAAAAGCATTGGAAATATAAGGCATGTCGTAAGAGCATGCTTATTTTCTCTTATGAAGTCTGTTTCGAAAAAAGATTTACTGAATATATATGTCGCAGCCAAGTGGTTTCAGTAAGCAGTTAATTGAATGCCTAGCCAGTTGATTAAATGCATAGTCAGTTGATTGAATGCCTAGGCCAATCGTTGACTGAACTACGATTGCTCAATGTTTAACGAGTTGACTAATCAAAAGCTATCCCGATGGACACGGCTAACCTTGAACAGGCCGGCTATCAAAATCAAATTTGACAACATATTATATTCAGCAAAAAATCTAATTGAGTAGGTTTAAATATATTTGCCCAACAGAATAATTATGTGTGCATCAGAATATTTAAGCAGCAAAATAATTATTTTCTCAGCACTATAGTTATTTTTACATCAGTACACGCAAGTTTTGATTAGCTCCTGGCATTCGCTGGGCGCTGGCGCGACACGCTCGCTCCGCTCACTCAGCTCGCTCAGCTCGTGCGTTGCAGTCGCAAGAGAACCTAATATAAACTAATCGATCCCGATTTTTGCCTTACCTAACGGACCTATGAGCACGTTCAACAAGATGGCTTCTCGACGTTTAGCCATATCGTTAAACGTTGCAATCACCGGCTGGGTGTTCTTTAGCCGTTCAATTGAATGCCGGCAATCAATCAACCGCCTAGACATTCAATTAAGCGGCTGGTTAAACAAGTTGGCGGCGACATTTACATCCCTTCCATTTTCTCTACCTCTCTAACTTTTGGCCTACAATTGGAACGTAAAGCTTCCAAAGCAATCGATTTCCGGCCTATTCGACTTTAAACGGGAATCAAACCCGGGTCCAGCGGATTTAGTTGCGGACTCGATAGTTGGTAATGAATAGAGTAGCCACAAAGTTTCAGCCGGTTTAAGCCAGTTTGGTGTGTTCGAAATTCAAACGGATTGCCTTTCCGGTAGTAATAATAACGTAATTTTGGCTAATTACTGGGGTAATCATGATGCTTTTAATGGTTTATTATCATGTTATTAGGTAATTAGGATACTTAGCATCCCTTTATCTTCGATGTTATTCGATTTAATATTGTTTTTATTCTTGTTGATGAACTTTACGTACTGTACAAAATAAGTTATGCTGGGTGGGCGAGTTGCTTAAACCTAATAAGTAAAACTATTGCTTTTGTAATTTATAAAATTTTAAATATTTAATGCAATATGACTTGACCTTTTAAATTTCGTATCTATTATTGACACTATGAATTTTTGACATATTGACTGTTAACTTTTAATTGTTTGTAATACTAACATTGTGACTAAAATTAGTATTAAGTTAAACCTCTATAGCCCCGTCTAGTCTCATCCAAGTGGATTAAAAGCCGTGATCTTGAAATATTCCGCAACATCCGAAGCACCAGCACATCACATACCCCCAGTTGTATAAAGCGTCTATAAAGTTAAAATTCCTTTAAGCCTAGATAGATAGATAGTTATCTTTATTTGCTCTGCTTTACAAAAAGGTACTTCAAAGCTAAGGAATCAAAATAAAATAAAAACAAACACACAGTGAAATAGAGAACCTCCTTCTTTTTGAAGTCGGTTAAAAAAAGTAGTAAAAAAACACATGTAACTTTGTGTGCATGCAGCAGAGCAAAAATCTAGTGCTTATTGCTGACTCTTTCTGTTTTGTTTACAAAGAAAGTGACAGCAATGTATTTAAAGGAGTCTTGATTCAATGGACGCTGTGTGCAACTGGCTAATAATGTATAAGTGTAACCTTTAAATATTCCCGTTTCAAAAAGATATATTTGCAAATTACTGGCTAAAAATTTGAGGAAATTCGTACGGTACTTTGCAAAAATAGAATTGTAAATTATTGGGTATACAGTTTTTTTATATCGGTCTATAGAGACTATTATCCACTTACAACATTATGGACCATGTTGACATATTTTAATTAATCAATTTAATTCATTTATTAGGAATTTTAGTCTAAATGTTACAAAAATATTTTCAACTAGCTTGCTTCTATGATAAAAAGATAGACCGACCAACAGACAGACAGACGGACAACAAATTGATCCTTTAAGGGTTCCGTTTATTTTTCTGTTTAGACACGGAACCCTAATTATTTACATGTATTTATTTCCATTCAATTTCACTTAACCAGAATGTTAAAATTGTTCAAGCCGTGAAAACGTTAAAAATAGACTAAATTTTTATCAAAATGTCTCAATGGAAAAGTTATCAATAATAATGGTTGTAATGATATCAAAAATGTTTGTAATGCCAAAATGTAACCATTACCCCATGAACGTACAAAAACACCACAATAAAAATGACAAATATATTTTGTAATATTGGTGTGCTAGACAAAATTCCGATAGCCCAATACTCAGCACCAGATAACCCTAACTCACCATACAGCGTTTCGCAGTCCATTAGCCTGTTAATACTATTACCTCTATCTGTATTACTTATTCTGCATTAGTGATGTAACTCACTTCCGCATCTGAAAATGGAAATGAAACTCAGTCGAAGGTGTTTGAAATTTTAACAGAAAAGACTACTACTGTGACTATATGTAGAGTGGTGGGAGAGGGATCTAAACAAGATTACCGTTACAGTAATATCCACTTATTTGCTGTCACAGAATACTTCTTGCTTATTTTTAGGGTTCCGTACCTCAAAAGAAAAAAACGGAACCCTTATAGGATCACTTTGTTGTCCGTCTGTCTGTCTGTCTGTCAAGACCCTTTATCTCACGAACGGGTAAAGGTATCAGGTTGAAATTAATACCATATATTAGGATCCACGAACCACACAAGATATGAAAATTTAATTTTTTTACAACGACGCAATCAAAAGATATGGCATTTTATGTCCTTATCTCCATACATTTATTCAAAAATGCAAAACCTACAGGGTACTTCCCGTTGACCTAAAATTATGAAATTTGACAAGAAGCTAGGCCTCACAGTACAAATAATGGGAAAAGTCTGAAATCATTAAATATTACAACTTTTCTCACAACTAATAGTAACCAATTGTGGTGAGCTCCCGTTTCAAGAACATTCATATGAGAGAGGGGTCAAGTTGGATGGTCGCTGAGGCGATTTTTGTTTTAGTTCTTTTTAAAAACGGGAACACTTACAAACTTGAAAATTGGTATGTTTATAGTGCATAAGCTATAAAATAAGAACAAATAATAAAATTTGGTCAAGCGCGTGTCGGACTCAAAAAATCTATCACATTAACTTACTGAAATTTCAACTAATACAATTATGTTTATGTGGTGGTACGGAACCCTCAGTGCGCGAGTCCGACTCGCACTTGGCCGGTTTTTTTATATTTTACCTAAATCAATTAGTTCCAACAGGTTTCTTTAAATATTTTGTAAGAAAGTGGTTGAGCCTATGCATAAACCTTACAGGCTTTGTTAGCCTCCAGGTCAGGAAGGAGCGATTTAGTGAGTAAGTAGTAATTTAAGTTGTGCTGAATTTACTAACAATGTGGACTATAAAAAGACGCATGGTCCTACCCAACTTTCTCAAATAAATATTCCGCGCTCATAGTCATTTTAATGCGTGGCCAAACATTATGGAGCGTCAAGTTGTCACTCGATGTTATTGTAAATAACACAAATAAATAACATAAACCTGAGTGACCGAGCTTCGCTGTGTATAATCTTAAACAAAGCCTCCTAACATCTGTCTCCTGACAGTGTAGGGTTTCCTAATCGCGCTATTTTCAAGAAATGCTCAAAAACGGAGAATATGAATTTACCCAGACATGAGACCTAGCCCTGACCTAGACCTGAGAAAATTTCTCATCCTTAAAAACCCCCGTATCGTAAATTATCGAAATTGTTAGAGCCATTTTTGAGAAACTTATTACAAATCCGATTAGGATTCAACAATAAACGCAAAATCAATAAATAACAATTAATAAATATCTTTATAATTAAACAATCACACAAATAGTCGAAGAGAAATTTGTCGTTCCGTTTCCGTGAAAATGCATCCGCTTTGTACCTTTAGCACATCACTATTCTGCATCCATGGTCCATGCATGCGCGGCCGAGATAAGACCAGAGCTCCCCTAAGGCCGTAAAAGTGGCCAATCGAAGACATAAAACTTAATAGATCGTGAGTTTAATCAAGGATAATCTTCTGGACTAGACTTCGAGATGGAAAAAGTTCTGAATGCCCCTTTAAAAATTTTGGTATAAAAGCACATGCTTTGGTGTTGATTTATGTAGAATACCGGTGACTGAAGACATTCAACTAATTTTAAGGGTAAGTTCTGGGAGTTGTATTTTTTTTTTTTAGGCAGGTATTGAGTTAAGTATTCTTGAAACTGACAAACGTATTTACCAAAAAATATATAAAATAAGCATCAGTGATGCATTTCTATTTTTTAGAATAAATTATGTTTATTTGCTATCATTATTTTCATGTAAGTACTTTAGTGTATCGATTATCGTCAAACGTATGTTTACTTAAAAAAAAACATCTACTAATATCCTTAGATCTATACGAAATAGATCTAGATCGATAATAGAACTTATCCTCCAAAATTTGTCGAATATCTTCAAAGTCACTTTGTTTTTACTACAGTCAAGACACATTGGACTTTGTGCCATTCTTACTTCAATAAGCTGCAGGAGCTAAAGTCGCATAGCAAACGTCAAGCTTTATTACTTCCTAACTGTAACAATAAAAATAAAATACGTACTACTTACTTACTACTTACTTACTAATTACTTACTACTTACTTACTACTTACTTACTACTTACTTACTAATTACTTACTACTTACTTACTACTCACTTACTACTTACTTACTTACTAATAAAGTGTTTATTTTCTTTACAGGTAAGCTGCATAAATTTTTAAAATGCTGTGCGTAAGTAAGCAACTTGTAAGTAGTGATTTAAGTCAAAAATTCATCATTATTATAAAATGTTAGTGGTAGCAGGAATTAAATAAACTTTTATAGCTCTCGATTTTTGTGTTATCATTGTATATGTGAGTGTAATCTTTGTTATGAGTAAAAAAATATTATTATGTTTTTTTTAAGTATTGAATAATCAAGGATAAAAAAGATATCAAATATTTTTCAGTTTATAAGTGTACTTAGTTCATTATCATAACACCCTATGAAAAATGACCACTATAGAACAGGGAGCTCCCTCCAGGATTCTAGCTTTAGCTGTAAAAATGTGGAGGGGAAGTACCATAGTTACCTCGTTTTTCAGTGTTACGGCTGGCACCATGGACCGCGGTTGTACGTGACCGCAGAATGTAAGATGATACGATACATAGGAGGAAGCTGCTGCCTATCCTTCAGCTCATAACCCTTAGTCCCCTGTCACCTTTTTTTTTTATTGTATACCTACAAACTCCAAGTGTACCTACCTGATATATAGAAATTGTTTTTGTGAGAGCAAATAAACGCTTTATTTATTTATTATTATTTATTTACCTTACATCCCATACATACATGGGATGGTACTACTTTTTGCCGGCACCACACGGGACCAGTGTGTACTTATACCCTAAGAGCTATCCTATATTTTGGGGAAAAAATTCATATCAGGCCAAATTTTTGTAAATGGCCTTTAAATGTAATTTTAAGAGACTATATTTTTGAATCCTCCAAAATTTCAAACTGGAATGTACCAAAAAAAAGTTATACCACGAAGATGGCGCAATTTTACAGCAAAAAAGGTAGCACCTATATTATCGTGAAAATGTGTCTATGTTCACTATATTCAAGCACCAAAATCGAGATCCACCAAAGATATAAACGGGAAACTAATTATATGAGAAGAAGTTGTTTGTTTCACTAACTGTGCCTTAAACTCTAGGAAAAAAATAATAGCAGATTTGTTTTGGTAATTATCAACATCAAATAACGTTTTAATATACTTTCTTTCAAAATCCAACATTGTTTTTATTTGGGTAGTAGGTAATTCTTTATCAGCTTTTTACATAGGCAGCAAAAAAGTAGCAGTTATAAATTTAGGTAGACTTTTAATATTAAGCCTAGATAGCATAACGAAACATGAAATCCACCAAAAAAATTACGATCTTAATAAATTTTTAAAAGTACATAAACTAATAAGGACTTAAGTTCTCCGTAATAAGTATCATTTTCGAACGCTTACTATTCTTATTAATGCAACCGCGGGCATTCGACTCGGAGCGCGCCAAAAAAAGCCCGCTCAAACGTCCACACCTAAAAATACGGGGTGTTAATTTGATTGCGTGTCATAGCTGATCGGATCACTATCAGCAACTGAACAACTTTTCCCAAGGAACATAGGTTGAAATACGAAAATCAATCTTTGACCACCCATAGAAACTGCGTCAGCTGATAGCGCATTTTGTATTGCAGGTCAAATTTGCTTTATCATATTTCGACCTATGTATGTTCCTTGGGAAAAGTTGTTCAGTTACTGATACTGATCCTGCCCCTGAACTATGGCACGCAATCAAATTAATCCATATTTTTTTAAATAGTTTTCATGTTGTTTTATACAGGGTGTCCCATAATTAGGCCGTCACGCTGACATCGGACGTAGATGGACTTAAGGCGCATCAAATAAAAAAATAATAATAATATTTGTAATTTTTAAAAATCAATGAAACTACTCATTACACTTTTCTATGGGCATGTTAAGCTTATTTGATGCGCCTTAAGTCTATCTACCTCCGGTGCCAGCGTGACGGCCTAATTATGGGACACCCTGTATGATGATATAAGGAGTCTTTAGCCGCATGTTTTGCAAAAAAATCAACTATTTCTTATCTGAACGAGCCTAAACTTAGTATGTTTATAAATATTTTTTAGGGTTCCGATACCAAAATAGTAAAAAGGAACCCTTATGGTGCCGCTCTGTCTGTATATCTCAGCAACCACTTATGCTATCGACCTGAAATTTGGAATAGTTTTAGAATATATGCCCAACTTAATTGCACATGAAATAAATTTTGAAAAAAGCATGATTATTAATGTAAAGGGGGCCAAAATATGGGGGGCCAAACTTCAAATTGTCGCTACTAGGTCGAGTGGGGTATCATATGAAAGAACTTTACTTGTACATTTCAAAATATATTTTTGTATTTTTTTAAGTTTCTTAGTTTTCAAGTTATGATGAAAAATGTCAAAAAAAATACCATTCCCCCCCCCCCCTTATCTCCGAAGTTTGAGTAGGGAAAAATCTGAATTAATTACAGTTGACAGAGGTTTATGTAAACTTTACAGCAAAAATAAAACGATCTTTCTAAGTTGCACAGTTTTTTCAGAAATCTGCAAAAAACCTTTACAAACAAATTCAGTTTTGCGGTTCTGAAAATGGACTTTATTGCTTCCAAAAATACTAAAGGTATATCGGAACCCTCGGCGCGCGAGTCTGACTCGCACTTGAACGGTTTTTTTTTATTTAAAGATAACAAGAAGTTCAAATTTCAATATACCAAACCCTAGGTTTAACATTTTATTTTTGTTTTTCTTAAGTATCTACAATCATAGACTGTCGGCCCACAGTAGCGAGGCCTACCTTACAAAAAAGCAGAACAAACGCACTTTGTAGAGACAGAGGACCGGTTAAAATACCTCATGGAAAAGCAAAATAAAACTAGTCTGTGCTCCTAATCACTTAGCAAAGCTTAAAAAACTTTGTAGGCCTACTTAATACCTGGCAGGTGGTCGTATCTGACCACTTTTATGGTGCCATAAAAAATTCTACATTTTACCTCGTCAAAGTCAAAATCGTTTATTCATTGTTGGATATTAAAATCTCTTAATGATTCTCTCATCAAAAATCAGATTGGCAAAAGCGCCAAATTAGAGCTAAATAAAAGCTAGAGCTAAAATAGTCTTGCAGACGGTCTCCTACATTTTGTCGGAAGCGTGTTTTAGCGTCCGCAATATTTTTTTTTGCGTTTTCTTGATATTTAAGGACTCCTGAACAAGATCAGGGAGGGTGTCGCCCTGACATCCTTGAGGATTTTGTATAAAGTCCATGATTAGATAAAAGGAGGGCAACAAAATAAAAATCGTTGTTTAGAGCTCGATGAGAAGATAAATGCTGTATTTTTTGTTTTAAAAAATATTAAAAAGTAAAGGAATTAGATGCCACCAAAGTCAGTTTTTTTTTACAAAATTTTGTTTGGGCTGTATCTTATGAACAGTAATAGGTAGACAGTTGAAATATTTACAGATAATGTATTTCTGTTGCCGCTTTCACAAGAAATACTAAAAACTAAAAAAGTAATAAATTGAGGGGGGCTCCCATACTAAAAACCTGTCTTTTTAGGCGATTTCTTCTCGATTTTTGTTTTAGCTCTATCTTAAAAACGGGAACACGAACAAACGTCAAAATAATGTATGTTTATAGTGCATGAGCAATAAAATAACAAAAAATAATAAAAACTGGTCAAGTGCGAGTCGGACTCAGAAAATCTAGCACAGTAAGTTACTACTTACAATATTGATTGTAGGTATTAGTTGAAATTTCAGTAACTTACTGTGCAAGATTGTTTGAGTCTGACTCGCATTTGACTAGTTTTTGAAACTTTTTATTGTTTAACAGTTCATGCACTATAAACGTACATATTTTCACGTTTGTAAGTGTTCCCGTTATTAAAATAGAGCTAAAACAAAAATAGATTAAAAAATCGCCAAAAAAAGACAGGTTTTTAGTTTGGTTTAATTTATTACTTTTTTAATTTTTAGTATTTCTTGTCATAGCGGCATACATTATCTGTGAATATTTTAACAGTCTACCTATTACTGTTCATAAGATAACAGCCCAAACAAAATTTTGTAAAAAAACTGAATTTGGTGGCATCTAATTCCTTTACTTTTTAATATTTTTTAAAACAAAAAATACAGCATTTATCTTCTCAACGAGCTCTAAACAACGATACCCCACTCTATGAGGTAGATCAAAATTTTTATTTCGTTCCCCATCTTTTATCTAATCATGGACTTTATACAAGATCCTCAAGGATGTCAGGGCGACACCCTTTCTAATCTTGTTCAGTAGTGTTAAAACATCATGAAAAAGAATTAAAATATATTGCGGACGCCAAAACACGCTTCCGTCTGAATCCTCCTGACTAAAAAACTTTTGTCTGAGCTCAGGACCAAAAACAAAATAGCGTAAACATAAAAAAATTAACAAACGGACTTTTTAGAGCCAGAAGACCTTTAGCAGCTTTAAACAATCTGGTCGGCCGCGGCATAACTTGGCAGGATTTCCGCAGTTAGCACCCAAACTTACCCGTCCGACCGGTTAAAATACCTCATCGAAAAGTAGAATTGTGGGCTTCTAACCACTTAGCAAAACTTAAAAAACATTATCAGCCTCCTTCAAACCTGGCAGGTTCTCGTGTCTGACTACTTTTATGGTACCACTGAAATGGTAAATTTCACCTCGTTGATAAAAAGGATTGACACAATGCGTATTTATAGCTTAATTTAATTTTTAACATACGTCTTGGTCGGCCTGACCTCATCTTGGCAGTTTTCCTTGTCTAACTTCTTTTGTCTGTGCCCATAGGCTGTCAAAAAATATGTTTAACTAAACAAAAAACTAAACAAACACACTTTGTAGAGACAGATGACCTTTATTAGCTTCAAAAACATCTGGTCAGCAAACTTAGCAGGTTTAGCGCAGTTAGTGTTAGGGCTTTACTTGTAAATTCCAAAATATATTTTTATATTTTTTTAAGACTCTTAGTTTCGAAGTTATGATGAAAAACCGGCCAAGTGCGAGTCGGACTCGCGCACCGAGGGTTCCGTACCACCACATAATCATAATTGTATTAGTTGAAATTTCAGTAAGTTAATGTGGTAGATTTTTTGATTCCGACACGCGCTTGACCAAATTTTATTACTTGTTGTTATTTTACAGCTTATGCACTATAAACATACCAATTTTCAAGTTTGTAAGTGTTCCCGTTTTTAAAATAGAACTAAAACAAAAATCGCCTCCGCGACCATCCAACTTGACCCCTCTCTTGAATGTTCTTGAAACGGGAGCTCACCACAATTGGTTACCATTAGTTGTGAAAAAAGTTGTAATATTTAATGATTTCAGACTTTTACCATTATTTGTACTGTGAGACCTAGCTTCTTGCCAAATTTCATAATTTTAGGTCAACGGGAAATACTCTGTAGGTTTTGCTTTTTTGCATAAATGTATGGACATGAGGACATAAAATGTCATATCTTTTGATTGCGTCGTTGTAAAAAATTTAAATTTTCAGATCTTGTGTGGTTCATGGATCCTAATATATGGTATTAATTTCAATATGATACCTTTACTCGTTCGTGAGACAAAGGGTCTTGACAGACAGACAGACAGATAGACGGACAACAAAGTGATCCTATAAGGGTTCCGTTTTTTTCTTTTGAGGTACGGAACCCTAAAAATGTAAAAAACATACGTCGTCCCCCCACTTAACTCCGAAGTTTGTGAAAGGAAAAATCTGAATTAATTACAGTCGATAGAAGTCTATGTAAATATTACAGCGAAAATAAAACAATCTTTCTAAGTTGCACAGTTTTTTAGTAATCTGCAAAAAACCATTACAAACAAATTAAGTTTTGCGGTCCTAACAATGGACTTTATCGCTTCCGAAAATACTACAGGTAAATACTATCGGAACCCTCGGCGCGCGAGTCCAACTCGCACTTGACCGGTTTTTCCAAGTTGTGCCGCGGCCGACCAGTCGTTTTTGAATCTACTTAATGTCCTCTGTCTCTGCAAAGTGCGTGCGTTCTGATTTTTTATAAGGTAGGCCTCTATTGTGGGCCGACGGTCTATCAGTAGTTCAGTCAGTTCTTCTTCCTCAAACTGCAATGCGAAGATGCATCGCCGCAACAGAAAAAACCTGTAGATTTATAATCAAAATTTGCGGGTTTTTCTGGTGTCTCACCGGCAGCAATACGTTTTGTCGCAGCTAAAATCAGTTTCGGATACGTGTATAATTCCGGATTTCTTTATGTAACTTAACATTGCTCAAATTTTGGGATATCAAAAACAATCCTTCGAGTCTTATTTTACTTGATTCGTATACTACCTAGTCTTTGCAGGCCTTTTTCGCCTACAAGCACAATATCAAAACACAATGAATAATTGCATATTCCGCATTTTTCACAACTTATATTTTCTTCCATTCTTTTATCACCTTAAAGTTTTTATAACACTTTGTTGGCAAAGGTAATATTTTTCGCAAATAATGGTGACAATGCTGAATGCGCTCACGACTCTGCAATTAAAACAAATCTAGGTACATATCGTCCTGTGACGTGACCTTGCTTGCCCTCGTGCGCCCGCTCGCTCGTTGTTCCCGCCGCCGCCGCCGCCGCGCCCCGCGTATACCCCTCGCAACCCTTTGTTTCTTTGATTCGTGATTATAATTATTACTTTATGTTTTTAAGGTGGATTTTAATTAAGGATGATATTATTTGACCTTAAAGAAAAGTCTACTTAGTTAATTTAACTGCTATATTTTTTTCACTAGTTTTTTATTACCACTAAAATCGTTTTGAATTTCCATATAGTTTTTTGGGTGGATTTATTACAATTTATGTTAAGGGACGTTAATGAAACAAAAGCATAGAAGAACTGATCTTATAGTATTTTTATCATAGGTGTAATGCAACTTTAAGATTTACGTAAACATTTTTTTAAGATTTAATTGTGTTTCTTTTACAAATATAGGAGGATTATATACTTAAAAAAAAGATATTAATAAAGGTAATCAAATGTAAAGTAAATAATATTTATAGCATTTTTGCCCTTTTTTTGTGGAATTTATAATACCTTTATTATTATTTTTTTAAATCCTGCGGTCGTAAATTTGGGTGGATTACTAATGAATTATTTTATAGACCAGCTAATCTAATTTTTGACGAAAAAAAAATGCTGATATGAATTTTTGTTGAATCTTCATACAGTGAAATAGTTTGGCTCTCAGGGTATTAGTTACGTGTTACGTAACATTAAATAAGAACTATAATATCATTGTGCAGAAATTAAAAAAAAAAGGGAATAATAAACACAACCTAGATAAAACAAGTACGCTAGTTGGGTGTTACGATCAAAACCAAACTGTATTCATCACCTACTTCACACTCCATGGAAATACCTTCAAAGTGGAACCTACAGCCGACATGTCCGCACATGACACTACAAAGCCTGTCATGGTGACTCCCAACCGGATACCGAGCTTACCACGTTTCGCTTCTGTGTGTGCACAGTTTTAGCTTTGAATTTCTAGGAATTAGACCGTTTCTTTTAAGACCGATGCACATTTAGACATCGTGCCATTTAACGAAAGCAAACGTCATGAAATATATGGGACGACATTTGACATAATATGTCATGCCATATATTTAATGACCTTCACTTTCGTCATCTCTTAAATTAATGGCACGTTGGCACCCTAAAAGCTAGTATTTTATAAAAAAAAAGAAGTAACTGCGCAACTGCCTGTTGAGTATTAGTTTCCGTAACAAACTTCACAACTTTTTATTTATTCAATCTCTGGCCTAGCCTGAGCCCAGAATAACTAGTACTAAAAATAACACACTTGAATCAATAAACTGCCATACGAAAAGTAGAAACAAAAATATTTTTCACTCTCATCTACCTGTTATTTAATGTTACGAGTAAAATACTATTTTCTTAAAAGCTTTCAAGATGGGAGCATTCAGGCCTAAGATTTCTGGAAGATACTGGGAATGAGCACTAAGAAAATATGAATATTCTCCATTTAAGCGAGCGTTGAGCGAAGTAACTTGCCTGGTATAATCTGTAATAGCCTTGTGTTATAGTGCTACTAAGCTGTGATTTATAACAGTTACATTAAAGCCCTTGTAAGTATTTCTTTTGCGATTTTGATGTCTCGTGCATGATTTTATATAAATAATTGATATGCTTGTATGATTGCCGTAATGCCATATTTGAGAAATTAATAAATTAACCGTTAAAAAATTACAAATTTAAAAAATATGTTGGTATTATTTTTAAAATTAAATTATTAACTTAGAAATAACAAACCCAATGGGTTCAACTATCTGATTTCCAAGACTTAGAGCCAACATAATAATTTATTTTAATTATATACAATGCTGTAAGAATTTACTGAGACAAAGGCGAGGCAGAAACAGTATTTGTCGACGGGAATCGTACGAGATTTTATGCATGCATGTAAGAATTTACTTCTTTTATGTATCTAATTTAAATGTATTTTGGCGACAAGTTATTTTGTAACGATTATGTAATTTCAGTGTTGTAATCTGTTTTATATTTGAATAAATTTAAGCTTATTATTAAGAATTTCTCAAACAATTATTGTGTTTTCAACAATTCTTGTTTAAATTGTAAACAACTACCAGTTTTTGTAAAAGTTGAATTTGCGAAATTCAGTGTACATACATAGATAACATCGCTTTTCTTTCGCGTTCGGCAGAGACCACAGCCACCATCTGCTATGTTCTTAAAATACTACCATCGCTACCTGTACTTTCATCAAATCTTTCGTTCATGCAAAACTCTAAGTGATTGGAGTGGTCTATTCTGAAAATAAAAACAACCTTGTAACGTAAGTTTAATGAAAATGAAAATTATTTATTCGAAAAATGGGTACACGTAAGAAACATGGTATTATAAAACAGTGTCAGCATATTCCACCATTCTAGCGGCATACAATTTTTTTTGACAATTAACTAAAAATACATGAAAAAAAAAACATTCTACCCAACAATTCTAAGTATAATTTTATTACTTATGACAATTCCATAACAGTTACAAGGTAACAGTTACACGGTTACAGCTGCATCTCTAGCTACTTGTATCGCCCTGTTAGTGGTAGGTAGTTTCTTTTAACGGTAACGAGCTACTACGTCGGGCAAGTCCATAGCAAAGCCGAGTGGGGCATTGAGACAAAATAATGATCATTATTGTGAATTGGACGTCTAATTTTGGCGAGATTATTTTGACAATAGACCGTTTCTTTGAAGTAACTTAAATGATATCGCTGTACTTTCTTCCAAAGATAGAACAAGTATGTTCGCTGCAATAAATATTGTTTATGTTGATGATTCCTTTTTCTTTTACAAGAACGAAAAATACGTATTTATTGGTAAATCTTTTTTGTGATTTTGTCTATTGTTATCCTGACTTATTATTTGACTTATAAAATTTTACATCCCTTGAAAATTTTACTCACTTACCTGTCTAAAACTTATCATTATCATATCAGACAGGAGGCATCTACGGAAGATGTCTACAAGGTCACGAAGACTAGTCTTCTCGTAACGCGTGACCGTCTACTCTCCGTGCATATTTTCTAAATAGATGTAAGGGTAAATACGTTTATGTATTCCTCTTGGATGAAATTTGCTTAAATTCTCCATTAAAAAACAGGGTTACTTTTGGACCCCTGGCCAAATTTTAGTATGTTGCTCAGAATATGTATGTGAACAACTTTCTCAAAGGAATATGGGTCGAAAAACGAGAAATAATTTAGGTCCTAGTTTGTATGGAATGATCAAAATTTGTCACATTTTTCGAACCATGTTCCTTTGGGAAAGTTGTTCAGATTCGTGTTCTGAGTAACACACAAAAAATTGGCCAGGGGTCCAAAAATAACCCTGTATATATTTATAAAATTTTCCGTGGCATTTTCACCCAAAATTTCACAACTAAAACTGACCACTAAGCGTGTTCAGTGCAACTTTCCTGCTTATGCCTAATGGCGTGGAAACTTTGCAACTGATATTAATTTGAACGTTTCCCCAGTTTAGTGGTAATGCCTGAATTATGGTAGCCGATGAATTTCAATGTGTTTTGGGCAAAAAGTGAAGTTGGACAAATTCATTCATAGTTTGAGTATTAAACTACCAAATACTCCATTATGCTTTTAGAATTTTTATTCAGCTTATGTTTGTACAGTCAAAAACAACTCGAGCTTGACACGTTGGAATGTAAACTATACTTACTTTGATAGGAGCTAAAATTCCGCTGCGAGTGATAAGCATGACCTGCTCTTGATTGTACTTATTACGATCTCACAATGCAGGTTAAGATAGGTTTCGGCTACTGTTTAAGATGATGGTTAATTTAGACTTTATTCGACTTGAAAGCTCTGTAAATCATAGTTTATTATAATTACTACATACTCGATAACAATCTTTGACTAAAGATATGTTTTATAAATAATGATGACATCCATAGCCTTAAGATAGAAACTTTCTATATTCTTAATGCTTCTAGCCAAAAGGCAAAACAGTAGTCTTTAGATATAAATATCTAATGAAAACAAAAGAATACAATGAAAAATGGATTTAATGCCGTGTTGAAACTGAATACTACCATGATACTACTCATATTTTTGCGGTATCTAAACTCGAGTCAGCAGCTTCTCAAATCCGATGCCCAAAGTATCATTTGGTAGCTCATCTGATAAAGACGCCTACAGTTATAATTGGAAGTACTTTTGTCTAGCAAAATAAAAATGGTCGATTAAAAATAATAAAACAATTAAAATCCACGTGAAAATGAAATAAAACTTTTCTAACAAAGGCGAGGTAGAGACAGATACAACAGCGCTGAATGTTGGCAACAATGAATAACATGCTCGTAAGAGCGACATAGAAATACGAGGCTACGAGCCCATTTCAACAGGAACGAACGAGTCTAGTTAATTATATTTCAAAGCACCCTCTGCTGCGGTTTTTCTTCACTAGTATTCCGTTTGGGATGTGGACAAACGAGCCGCTTTTTGGTAACCGTTTTTGAAATTACATTTTAACTATTTTATAAGTCTCTGCCGGCTTAGCACGCTGAGCTGACAGTTTATCTAGGCGTATAGATTAAGGAACCAGTGTTGCCAATTTAATGACTTTAAGAATGGTAACGTTTTTTTGACAGCTGAGCAGTGCAACACATTTTGCAATACAAGGACGGCCACATGTTTAAAGCTATCGCTGTCTAAAATACCAAAAACGTTATTTGTGGGTTTGCTAAACATTTTCTTCCGCTGAAATTTCTTTGCGTTTAGATGTGATAGATTAGATGACGTAATTCCTCAAATAAAGTGATATTTCTCCGAGATATATTTTCTCTCGGGCAGCGTGCTAAGCCCGCTGGTGGTTACTCTTTCTTTCCAATCAAGAAAGTTAAGCAACATCAGATGTGGTTAGAATTTAGATGGTCGACTTTAAAAGCCACAGCAGACGGCAGACTACGTCCGTGACAGCCCGCCAGTGTGGCCGGTATTGCGAAAATTATAGTTTTTATCAGAATAAAATTTTAAATTATTGTTTTTCAAAATTGCTCTACGTTTTCAACTAAATAACAATAAATCTGAATAACATTAACGACTACATATCTTTTTGAACTGAACAACCATTCAAGCTCTTTTCCTTCCAAACCAAAGATTTTGGAAAATACACGCATACATGCGGAGCGTTTTTCTCAGGTCAATGATATTATTAAACTGTAATAATATCGATAATCTGAGAAAACCTAAATTATATTAGTTTTTCCTCTTGGAGGTCAAATGCCGTTTGATCTTTGTGAATACCAGTCATCGTGTCAAGATCGTAGCAGTTGTAAGACTGTGGTCTCTGCCTACCCTGACGGGAAAGAGGCGTGTGTGTTTGTATGTATCGCGTCAAATAGCCATCTCCGTAAAAAGGAAAAACTTCTCCGGCTATTTATATGGCCATGCAGTTTTATACTTTTCTGGGTACAAAGATTCCTCTATGGGGATGGTCAGTCCTATCATAATTCGTCCTATTTAATACAGGGTGTTAGGGACAGCCTTCTGAACACTGAAGGGGCATGATCAGTCAACGACACTGAACAACTTTCAGTGAACCAAATTTTCAGGAAATGAAAAAAAAATCCGCGTCTCCATACAAAATTGTAAACTTGATCGGGCAGTTTGTATGAAGCAGCCGATTTTTTTTTTCGTTTCTTGAAAGTTTTGTTCACTGTTGTTCAGTGTCGTTGACTGATCATGCTCCTTCATTATTCGGAAGGCTGTCCCTAACAACAGTTATACACAATATCAGGCATGTAGATATATGTAGTTTTACAGAGTCAGACATATTAATTTCAATCCGGAAGTTAAAATCTGGGACATCGCCTGGTCCTGATGCAATACCTGCTTTTGTCATTAAAGGGTGCGCCAATCTTTTGATTGAGCCTATTACAGTTATTTTCAACTTAATACTGAAGACAGGTGAATACCCAAAAAAATGGAAACAGTCTCGTGTTTCTCCCATTCCCAAAACTGGATCTAAAACGGCGGTTGAGAACTACAGGCCTATTGCTATATTAAGTGCGCTGGCTAAAATATTTGAAACTACCATGCGTGACCAGATTTTACCCCAATGTCTTCCGTTTATCAGTAACGATCAGCACGGTTTTTTACCCAGACGTTCGGTAGCTACTAACCTTGTCCACCTAGTAGATTATGTATCGACCGAGCTGCAACAGGGTTATCAAGTGGACGTAATTTATCTTGACTTTCAGAAGGCGTTCGATAGGGTCGACAATGGTGTTATGTTGGAGAAATTGGGGGACATGGGGTTTTCCCCAAGATTATTAAAATTATTCGCTAGTTACTTGTCTGGAAGGGAACAATTTGTTAAATATGGGCATTTTGTGTCTGATCCCTATCGTACGCCGTCTGGTATCAGTCAAGGATCAAATCTTGGACCTTTACTTTTTGTATTATTGATTAATGACCTCCCGGATATAGTTAAAAATTCGATGGTTCTATTGTTCGCTGACGACGTCAAATTAGCTATGTCTATTAGAAGTGAACATGACTGCATGATGCTGCAGGAGGATATAGATCGTGTCTATCAATGGAGTCTTAATAATAGGCTTTTCTTCAATCCCACAAAATGTGAAGTAATCAGTTTTACCCGCTCACACTCTCCAAGAGAGCGTACTTACACTCTTGGTGGAGAACTGGTATCGAGAGCAACACAGGTACGGGATCTGGGAATATTGTTCGTACAGAAATTTAACTTCCATGCCCATGTGGAACACCTAACTGTTTCTGCTTACCGCTGGCTTGGGTTTGTGTTGCGTAACAGCGCCCCTCTTACAGATCAAGCGGTTCGTATGCTGTATGTGGCTCTCGTTCGCAGTATTTTGGAAACCAACTCAGTAGTTTGGAGCCCATATGAGAAAAAATATAACCTTATGTTGGAGAAAGTCCAAAAAAGGTTCCTGAGGCATACATACGTGGGACACTCAGAAATATTTGCGACACTAAAAAAAATTGTTCTACAGGTACATATATTTTTATTAAATCTTTTCAAAGTACTCTCCACCAGCCTCTATACAAAGATTCATGCGTCTGAACCAGTTTTCAAAACACTTTTTCCAGTCCGCCGTAGACACCTCGTTTACAGCCTGCTCGAACGCAGCCAGCGCATCTTCCGGCGACAAAAATTGTATCCCCTTGAGCTGATTTTTTATTTTTGGAAATAAAAAGAAGTCACACGGTGCTAGATCAGGGCTGTAAGGAGGGTGACCCAGGAGTTTGACTGGTGTGCTGTCCAGGAAGTCCCTCGTTTTGAGCGCGGTGTGTGCAGGCGCATTGTCGTGGTGGAGCAGTAGTCCGCGGAGCCCTGTGTTTGGTCGCTTGTTGCTCACAACAGAAAAAACTTCTGGTAAACATTTGGTAGTATACCATTCGGCGTTGATGCTTCTTTGATCTCGTAAGGGAATTGAGGCCAAGTGGCCAGTCAAATTAAAAAAGCTGGCGCTCAAAATCTTCCCCCCGCTTCGAGATCGCTTCACTTTGGTAGGCGTTGGTTCATTTTGAAACACCCAAACTGTCGACTGGCGCTTGGTTTCTGGATCGTATTGATAAATCCAGGACTCATCACCTGTTACGATGTCGTAAACACGCCGAGACGAGCCTGCTTCAAATTTGTTCAGCATATCACGGCACCATTCCACCCGGGCCTGCTTCTGAGCGTCGGTGAGGTAGTGCGGCACCCAGCGCGATACTATCCTCCTCACGCGAAGATGCCCGTGTAGAATCTCGTGAACGCTTCCCGATCCAATCTTTAATATGTGCTGAATCTCCTGATATGTAATTCGCCTATTATCTTGGATTAAATTTTTCACTGCTAGCACGTTTTCTTCCGTAATAGCCGTCAAAGGGCGACCGCTTCTTTCCTCATCCCCCAAGGTTGGTCGACCGCGCCTAAATTCGTTATACCAACGATACACGGTTGCCTTGGAGGGGCCTTCATCCATAAATGCCATTTGAAGTCTATCGAACGATTCATCCGGTTTCAGGCGACACTTGAAATCGTAAAAAATCATAGCTCTAAAATGTTCCCGGCGCAGATCCATTTTTCAGTAAGACACGATACTTTGAATTGGCTCGCAAAAAATGTGGAGGGAAATTTTGAAAATGGAACACACATATTTTTACTTACAAGTAATCATATTTTCGAAAAAGATTCTGACCGGCCAGTCTCCCATATATAAAAACTATTTTTCGCAATACTTTCTGAGTGGCCTGGTACAAAAAACAGTATGGATATTATCCATTCATGTATCCCACACTTTTTCTACAAGGACATTTGAGCTTCGACTCACTACAATTACGTAGATACTTAGCACTAGCAAAATTTGTTATAAATATTATTAGGAATAATATCAATAGTGTCTACTTATTGCAGCGTTTTCTGTGTCTGTCTGTGCATAACTCGTATCGGAGGGGAAGGCGTCAGGATCTACTAGCTCTTCCAAGTTCCAGCACAGATGCGCATAAAAATACACCAGTTTTGCGTGCCATCACGCTTCTTAATTCTGCAATCAATTATGAACCACAATGTGATTTATTCCATGGTAACATAAATTATTTGATGAATGCGTGTACAAAATGTTTTGAAATATTGATGCCTGTGAGCACAATTAGTAATTGATTTATAATGTAGTTAAGAGTTTATTGTAACGCTTTGGATTTTCTGTTATGTTACAATTGTATATAAAATAAATAAATAAAATAAATAAATAAACAATCCACCTAAAAGTATGTGCCTACCGTACAAAAATTTGTCGGATTTTTGCTGCCTAAATGCAGTCGAAAAGCAGTCTATCTATCTAAACCTGAAATGTATGACAAAAGAGACCTTACAAAAACATTTTCGTCGCTTACAGGAACACTTATAGTAATTAACGACCTGTAGACAAATACAGTGTTCAAAAAGTAACCTCGTAAACACAAAGTTAAGGCTACCTTTCCAACAAAGATATACGAGTAACTCAGATATGAGTGTCAAATTAAGCTCACAAAAGTGTCTTTTAACATGTTGTGCCAGATTGAGCTCACGTTTGTTTTGTGCCTTTTTTAGGGTTCCGATACCAAAATAGTAAAAAAAAGGAACCCTTATGGTGCCGCTCTGTCTGTCTGTCCGTCTGTCTGTCACACCTCTATATCTCAGCAACCACTTATGCTATCGACCTGAAATTTGGAATAGTTTTAGAATACAGTTGCCCAACTTTATTGCACATGAAAAAATTTTGAAAAAAGTATGATTATTAATGTAAAGGGGGCCAAATTTCAAATTGTCGCTACTAGGTTGAGTGGGGTATCATATAAAAGGGCTTTACTTGTAAATTTTTAAATATATTTTTGAATTTTTTTAAATTACTTAGTTTTCAAGTTATGATGAAAAATGTCAAAAAAAATACCATCCCCCCCCCCCCCCCCCTTATCTCCGATGTTTGAATAAGGAAAAATATGAATTAACTAGCTGTTGCCCACGGCTTCGCTCGCGTGGATTTCGTATTTATGTTGTTACCGGTTTTCCGAAGCAATGAGATATTTTCCCGTCATTTCGGGGTAATTTTAAACTAAGGAAAAACAGGACTAACCCTGCGCAAATCAATGAGTATAATTCAAGATCCAGCTGAATTTTCTATAATATACAGACATTACTTATAAATTACTCAGAACAGAGGAACTTAGCAGCAGTATCCTAACAAATGTAAAGAGAGAGATGAGAGACACCTTTATGTAATATTTCAAAACAGAGTCAATTCGCAGAAGTTATTGAGAAAAACTAAAACTCTCTCCCTTTCTCTCCCTCTCCCCCTTCCTCTCCCCCTCCCCCTGTCTCTCCCCCTCCCCCTCCTCCCTCTCCCCCAACCCTCCCTCTCCCCCAACCCTCCCTCTCCCCCAACCCTCCCTCTCCCCCTTCCCCTCCTTCTCCCTCTCCCTCTACCTCTACCTGTACCTGTACCCCTCTACCTCTCTTCCTCTCTACCTCTCTTCCTCTCGACCTCTCTACCTCTCTACGTCTCTACGTCTCTACCTCTCCAATTCTCTACCTCTCTACCTCTCTACCTCTCTATCTCTCTACCTCTCTACCTCTCTACATCTCTACCTCTCTACCTCTCTACCTCTCTACCTCTCTACCTCTCTACCTCTCTACCTCTCTACCTCTCTACCTCTCTACCTCTCTACCTCTCTACCTCTCTACCTCTCTACCTCTCTACCTCTCTACCTCTCTACCTCTCTACCTCTCTACCTCTCTACCACTCTACCTCTTTACCACTCTACCTCTCTACCTCTCTACCTCTTTACCTCTCTACCTCTCCACCTCTCTACCTCTTTGCCTCTACCTTTACCTGTCCCTATCCCTACCCCTTACGCCAATTTAACCGCTATCCCTAACATAGAAATGACACCCATATTTATTTTTAGACATTTCAAACCTATCGCACCCCAACCCCATCCCCAGGGGACGATGGTATTTCACGTCCACCACGTTGGATTTCAAAGTTGTTGTAGCTTTCGTAATCAGCGACCCGATAAAACATACAAACGACACCCATATCATTTTTAGACATTTCAAACCTATCGCACCCCAACTCCATCCCCAGGGGATGATGGTATTTCACGTCCACCGCGTTTAATTTCAAAATTGTTGTAGTTTTCGTAATCAGCGACCCGATAAACCATACAAACGATACCCATATTGGTTTTTAGACTTTTTCACCCCCTTTTCCCTTTTTAGGGGTTGAATTTGGGGTGGAATTTCAATAACAGTGATGAACGTTGCATAGAATTACATCATTAATGCCTAAATAATAAATTATGTGGATTTTACTTTAAGAATAAAGAATTTTCAACTTCATCCCCCTTTTCACCCTTACGGGTGGCGAATTTTCAAAAACCCTGAGACACGTAATTATTAATTTTTAGTCGTCAGCCTAAATACAAATTTTGAAGATCCTAACTTCAAAACTGACAGACTTTCATACAAACTTTCATCCCCTATTTTACCCCCTTAGGGGTGGAATTTTGTAAAACCCTTTCTTAGTGCACCCCTAGGCTTCATAAGGAACCTATATGCCAAATTTGGAATCTCTAGACCCAGTGATTTGGGCTGTGCGTTGATATGTCAGTCAGTCAGTCAGTCAGTCAGTCAGTCAGTCACCTTCTTCTTTTATATATATAGATTACAGTTGACAGAGGTTTATTTAAACTTTACAGCAAAAATAAAACGATCTTTCTTAATTGCACAGTTTTTCAGAAATCTGCAAAAAACCTTTACAAACAAATTTAGTTTTGCGGTCCTGAAAATGGAATTTATTGCTTCCAAAAATATATCGGAACCCTCGGCGCGCGAGTCTGACTCGCACTTGACCGGTTTTTTTACTAAAAATATACTGCGTGGCCCTGAACGACTGACAAATGCCTGAAAGGTGTGATTCTGCCCATGAAACTGAACAACTTTCCCTTAGGAACATAGGTCAAAATACGAAAGCTAAATTTTTATCTCCCATACAAAATGCGCTACCTATCAGCTGATTCAGTTTCTATGGCAGGTTAAAATTTTTTTTTCGTATTTCGACCTATGTTCCTTAGGGAAAATTGTTCAGTTTTATGGGCAGTATCACATCCTTCAGGCATTGTCAGTCGTTCTGTTCTACGCGTTATGTCTTAGTGGGACGGTTAAGGTTCCTTATGAAGCTACCTTTGGTACAAAGCAAACTGCGAGGACAACGCGTGACGCGAAGTAGGTAATGCATCGCTATTAATGGCACTGCGGGGTGGGGCGGTGTTCCCGTGTCAAATACTTCGTTTCAATTTTATCATCATGAGTCACTACATCCCATGAAATATCCACATTTGAACATATTTCTAAACAAAAGCCAGGTGAAAATATTCTAAACTGTCGAGCTTGTATGGAGCCTCCTGACACAGGCATAAAAAGCTTAAAAGGAGGCTTCGGCAACTAGATGGTAAGCACACTTATGGTTAATGAAATAAATATTTTGTATTTTTTTTGTTTGTATTTTTGTATATCTTGAAGAAGATGAACCTACTAATACACATAAAACTAGCTTTGGCTGGCACACACGTGCAGGACGGTGCTGTCCATACACTAATAATAAAAAAAATGCAAGATACCTTCAATCACCTCAACTTAGCTTCGAACCCTTTTCTACTAAAACAAAACTGTAAAAGTTAAACTCACGCGGCTATCATACACATGTCTCGCTACGCCGCTTAGCTTTATCCTAGTGGACAGGCAGCCTAACCAAGAACGTTATTTTAAAGTCAAATTTTGGTCTGGAATACAATGTTGGAGCTTGCAGAAAGTTTCCTCGTAAGTCCAGTTTGTTGAAATAAAGAAGACGGAAGAAAAATATTTGTTCTGTTATGTAAGTTTTCTATTTTATCTTGGGCGAATTTATATCCCATTTTCTTTTTTAATTAATAATTGAGATACCTGTGGGTTTTATGACACTCATGATTAAAGGCTTTCTTAATAACCCACAATTTTAGAATCCATTATCGTGAATGCTGTTAATAGTAACAAGCATACACACAACCACATATTATGGAACATAAACACATGGACAATTTTAAAGTATACACACCGAACATAACTTTTCATACGTAATCCTTATTTATGTCCGCATCATCATCATCATCCTTTAGTCGTCTTTTGCAGCACCTACGGTGAGAGATGAATATTAGCCAGAACCTTAGTTTTTTTATTATTTTAAGATAAAAAAAGATATTGTGCAAAGGCTGTGTATTGTCGTGTCTTTTTGAAAAAGCTTGTTTCGATCACGTTTACTTGGTTGACAGGATTTCGAATAATCTGCAATAGACATTGCTTTACAAGCACCAATACAGAGTTCAGTTCAGAACTTGGCTGCGAATCGTTAAAAACGGATGTAAACTAGCACAGTTTTCAGACAATGGAAATGGGGTGTGTGTGGGCCAGTAAACTATTGGTTTGGGTGATTATATTTTTTATTCTATACTATTAAACGAGCAATATTTGTGTATATATATCTATTTGTAGTCGGTTTCTCGAAAACGGCTCTTACGATTTCGATGAAATTTAGTATACAGGGGTTTTTGGGGGCAAAAAATCGATCTAGCTTGGTCTCATGTCTGGGAAAATTCATTTTCACCGTCTTTTTAATATTTCTTAGCGCGTTGTAGTGTATTCAAGAAATTTACAGCGCCATCTGTTGTTGCATAGCTTGCTCACCCAACGATATTTTAATCATACAGAGCATCTCTCGGTCGCCCAGGTACTGTCGATTATAAAGCAGCAGTTTGTTCAGGAATAACCCTAAATCGACGAGAATGTATGAATGGATTGATAAAAGTAGCGGAAGCGAGGAAAGTGTTTCAAGATCGTAGCAAGTGGAGGACAGTAGTCTCTGCCTACCCTGACGGGAAAGAGGCGTGACGTACTCTGTCTATAGCACCTACCGTTTTATTTGTGATGTTCTTTGATAGAAAGAGAACAAAAGTGGATTAGTTTTTTTATTTACTGGATCTCTTACCAGATCACAAAAGTGCAGATTTTACTGCTGTACTGTTGATCGTGTGGTTCCGGCATAGAATAGAACCAACCCATCCCTACCCATGGGTGTCGTAAAAGGCGACCAAGTGATTATAAACCGGAGGATAGAAAGCAGCATCTTTTTGTGTGTACTAGAAGATGGTACGATCTTACGAGTACAAACCGCTGTCACCAACAACAGCGGTCGCCAGCCGTAACGGTTACAAGCGTGGTGACTATGTCATATCCCCTTCTAAATACCACGCGTTTTTGCTAGTGTTCTGGAGAGAGGTCCCTGTCCTTCAGTAGACAATTCATGGGATGATATCACTCACTTACTTCACTGTCAAGTATTACACGGACAGGATTACACCTGTGTACGCCTGTTTTCTGGATCTTACTAAAGCGTTCGATCTTGTCTCTTATGACGTCTTATGGCGTAAACTGGATAATATTGGTCTACCAGATGGGTATGCTGACATACTTAAATTTTGGTACAGTAACCAGGTGAACGTTGTGAGATGGGCGGACGAGTACTCTGAGCCGTACAGGATGGAGTGCGGGGTGAGGCAGGGGGGGCTGACCTCGCCCAAGCTCTTCAACCTGTACGTGGACGCGCTGATCCGGGAGCTCAGCTAAACGCGTGTCGGCTGCCACATCGGTAACGTGTGCGTCAATAACATCAGCTACGCCGACGACATGGTGCTGCTGGCGCCCTCGGTCTGTGCGCTCAGAGAACTACTCAGTTGTTGTGAGTCTTACGCTGTCTCACATGGTTTACTGTACAATACCAAAAAGTCGCAGTTCATGATATTCAAGGCGGGCAGTAAGTGCCCTAAAGTTGTCCCCCCTATAAAATTATATAACGAACCTTTAGACAGAGTGTATCAATTTAAATATCTAGGGCACATCGTCAGTGACATTCTCAAAGATGATGATGATATGGAAAGGGAGCGTAGGGCATTGTCAGTCAGGGCGAATATGTTGGTCCATAGATTTGGACGCTGCACCAAAGCAGTCAAAATAACGCTTTTTAAGGCATACTGCACGTTCTTTTATGTCAGTAGTCTATGGGTCAATCATACCAAAAAGGCCTACAATGCCCTACGCATTCAGTACAATAATGCGTTCAGGGCGCTGTTGCGGCTGCCGCGTTTTTGTAGTGCGTCCACAATGTTTGCGCTGGCGGACTTGGATAGTTTTGGCGCTATAATGCGCAAAAAGACCGCGTCTATGCTGCACAGACTGCGCGGCAGCAGCAATAGCGCGCTAAACGCGATAGTTGACAGTGGGGACTGTCCACTGATCAGGAGTATGACCGACAGGTGCAGATCTCTTTTAGTTATAGATTACTAACATAGTTTTAAGGCTTACTAACCCATATGGATCATGTTGTCCGAAATAAATAGTTTTCATTCATTCATTAATTCATATGATGACTGTAGGCAAAGGCATTGTATTTCTCGCAACAGACTTTACACAAATCTTTATCACCTTTCTTGATGAAGATGAAACTTAGAAAAAGATTCAGTGAAATATTAAACAAATATCAATAATAACGTATGTTACGTTTAAATTTTCATAAGAAATATCAAGAGGCTTAATGTGTACAATTCACAATAGATTATTCTGAATCTTTGTCTCGAACAATCGTGGCGGTTCCAAAACTAGCGATGACCTAATCACCTCACTTTCGACGGTCGTAAAACTCAATGTTGACCTACCAATTACGTTGATGGCCAAATAAAGGTGAAGATTAACCTAGCTAACCCTCAGGTTTACAAAGCCATTTCCGCTATTCCAACGTCCCTGGTGAAATGACGTGGCCTACACAAAGTTTACTAACAAGACAATAATGCAAGCATAACCCGCTGGCCTACGGAAGTGTTTGTTAGCTAGTGTTTCACGAGACAAACTTCTCGCGGACGGAACTGCGCTTAGTTTTGTCGCTGGCTACTTTAGTTTATTGTTTTGTTTTTATTCCTTTTTCTTTGTTTTTATTATTTGTGAGGTCAAGGTTTGAGTTGATGAAACTTTTGGTGTTATAGAAAATACACTCTCTTTGTAGTTTCTCCACAACAATTTAAGACTCTATTGATTCTATGTGAGTTTCATACTATGCTAGAAACTGAAGTAATAGGTATTGTTGAAAAAGTGGAAACTAGTAAAACCAGTGAAGGTAAACTGCGTCAGTAATAATTATAAATAGGAGAAACGTAAGTCGTACGCTGACTGAACTGATTTATCAACGCGTAGCGAAGCGGCTCATGCTTCTGATATATTTTTTATCCTCATGCTTCTGATATTTTGAGATGTTGGTAATTGAATAATGATCTTTCAAAATCTAAAGAACGAAATCCACAAAATGGAATCTATAAATTAGAGAAAAAAGTTTCTTAGACAACACTTGAATATTTATCTTCTCCATAAGTAAAAAAGACGCCGAAGAAAAAAACAAGTGGAACTAAGTTGTTGATTAAAAAAGTAAAAAGCGCGTCGCGTTTACATTGGCTTTAATTAACCTATACCTTGATACCATTACCACCAGTTATTCAAAAATCATCGACATTGTTTGTATTGATACCACATAACCTTAATGAACCCTACATGCGATATTCCATTTAGCGTCACACTGCTGATCTAGTCTGCCGCTATCAAACCCAATCGATCTTTACAATTTCCTCCATGCAGTTGCACACAGAGTAAATAATACTAGAGAGAGGTCAATCTATGAAAAATTTGCAAGCTATGTTTATCTTCGATGATGCCATCCTATGCGATAATTATACAGGGTGTAAGAGACGGTGTACCGAAGATACATTTTGCCAAAGAAACATTTCTATGAGATGAAAAAAAAAATTTACATATCCATTTATTATTTGAGTTGGGGACGCCGCGATGCACGCAGACCGGTGATCGGATAACACGAATGGAACCATTTCACACAGACCTCTCCATACAAACTGCTCACTCTGGCCGAACAGTTTGTATGGAGAGGTAATTTTTATTTTATTTCCCAAAAATGTTTGGGAAAGTTATTCAGTTTCGTTGACTGAGCATGCCCTTCCAGTTTTCGGTACACCGTCCCTTACACTCTGTGTTAGCATGTGTGTGCGTGCTTCTTGTTTTACTTTACTGATGTGTTGTATGTGTCAATACTTTTAGTTTCATCGAAACTATGTAAGGACTTCTACCTTCCCTCTTTTGTTACGACGTGCTGGAGGAAATCAACCACATTATTTAATGTCTCACATATTCACACAAAGCGCTGTACAACTTGTTATAATATGCACTCTGCTGCCTAAGTCTGTATTCCCTTGTTCCTTGGTTGATGACTTGTCGTCCATCTCAAATTTACCCTCAAGGCCAGTTTATAGTCGATATTAAGTCTATTAGGTATAACAATCGACTTATCCATCTCCTTCCTTTCTGTTATCTGTGGTTTCCTCCATGCACCTCAAACAGTGATTGCGTGCTCTCTGATTGGCAGGCCGGCCTTACACAGCGTGGTTACAAATTAGGTTCTGTACACATGTGCAAAGTCGTTGCTCAAAATCCATTGAGTATGTAGGGCGTAATCTGCTTATAGGGTTGCCACTGATATTTACCAGCGTGAATTGTTTTTTTTTTTCATTCTTAGTTTCGTGCAAAGTTTTGAGTGTCAATGTATTTGTTTTTTTACCTTACAACAATGTAAGCATAAATTCTGCTAGTATTTTTTTGGAGTTTATACGATATTGGACCCAGGAGATAAAATTTTCTTACTTAGCTAGTGATCAAATCTTATAAAGTATGTCAGCAACCTATAACAGAACTGGTTGTTATAGAAAACCCTTAGCTCCTTTACCTTAGCCCTTTTTTAAAATCTGTCCAGCTGTGGGCGCCATTCGATTGAGATGAGAGTCCAAATTTTATTCTTAATTCAAAGTTTTGTTACGTTAACCTACCTTTAGAATAAATTTGTTCCTAAGAGCCCTGCTTAATTAGCCCTTACATGTTAATTGTCTCTAGAACAACAGTTTACGTAATTAAAGTCTTAAAGTGCTATTTATATTTTACGCGGCGTTACTTTGAAGCAGGCTTGTGATTGGTTGACGCAGTCTTCAATTAGGCCTACGGCTTAAGTCTTAAGTATCTCTCGAGTATTTTGTACACTTAGAAATTAAAATGTACCTTTATTTTACGCTCATTTGAGAATAATTAGTTTTCGGCTTTGTCTGTTAAAGAGTTTTTTTATTTTTTTTAAGTATCCTTAAAACATTAAACAGCGTCACGCTTTTTGTGCAAAGAAAGAAAGAAAAAGAAAGTTGTTTATTTGCAGGTTTATAAATTTTTATTTATTGGAAATGGGCTTACTCTTGACCTCAATCAGGTCGTCGATGGAACGAGCTTGCCCAGAAGAAGCCTATTCACTCGCGACTTGAATAAATTCGGGTTAAGTATAATTATGAACTCGGGAACCCAGACGCAGGCAAAGAATTCCACTCTTTAGCCGTGCGCATTATAAAAGATGTTTCAATGTGCTTTGTGCGAATGTGTGGAATATCAAAGACATCACAGAAAAAAAAGGAGTTCTATTAATATCTTTAGTTCTGTTAGAAAATGTCTTTGTTCTATTGACACTTTAATGGTATCTCTTAGCCAGTAGTCAATTTGCCAAAATGTTTCTCTAAGATGCTTCAAGTTTTATTATGGGAGTGAGTCTATTGAAGTGGAGTAGAAGTCTATTGAAGTGGAGTAGAACAGCAATTAGACTGCATAATATCCATATTCCAGTCACGCGTCAACGGGGTTTCTGATTGGTCTAATTTTGCACGTCTCTGGTCCGTGCTCCAGCGCAACCTGAATATTTATTTTGACGTGTTAGTGAAAGAGTGTTCCGTGCCTAATTTGTCACATAGCAAGAACGCGACTTTGTATTCGATGAACCATCATTAACCTTACCTAGACAAATATTACTAAGTTCATTACATAAGACTGGATGGAGTTAAAAGACAAAAAAATGGCTATCCCATACTGACCCATACCTACCTATATTTAGTGTTGCTTTGTCTAAAACGACTAACAGTTTTTATCGTTTTTTTAACTCATGTTCCATTGGGAGAGTTGTCCAGATATATGTTTTGAGTAATGTACTTGCATTTGGCCAAATTTGGCTAAAGATTCAAATGTAATAAAAACATTCTTATTTCTGTTAACCCTAGCATTGGGCGTTGCATGTTCATCACCACCGTCTGATCTCCCGTCAGAACCGGCACCGCCGTCATTTGTCACGGCGCCATTGATTTTCATTGCGAATATGTAGCTGACTGCGGTATTACAAGTTTATGGAATGCAAAGATTACTTTTACGGTTTATGTAAAATTCAAAATTTATTGTTTGATACGTTAGCTGTAATAAATTGGTTTCGGTTACTGTCATTGATAGGAGTCATAAAGCCAAGTCAGAGGCCATTTGGTGGCATGAGAACTCTGACTGCCAGTTAGGGCACTAACCTGGCACAGTCTAGTCTAGATTTGGGTTTGGTTTGCCCTCTGGGTGGCTGTTTTATAATTTTTTTTTTTATTTTTTTTTTTTATTATGGTCACCAACAGAGTTTACAATAATAGGTACTTACAAATAACATTATATGGACAAAAGCTTAATAAGAATACCACCCCTTTGAAAAGAGCATGTATGAAAGGATTGATGAAAGTTCAGGAAGCAAGGGAAGTATGTCAAGATCGTAGCAGGTGGAGAACTGTGGTCTCTGCCTACCCCGACGGGAACAAGGCGTGATGTTATGTATGTTGAAAAGACTTGAGATTTTGAGATATCTGGAGCTAGAAAAAAATCTCATGCATGCCATTGATGCAAAATTTTGACGCAATGTTATCCAGCAAAAAAGTAACTCATTAGTTGTTTCTGATCGAATTGACTATGAATTCAAAATATCAATAATCAAAAATCATCACGATAGATACAAATGGAACGCATTCGTCACAAACTGTCAACACAACTCATCACGCTCTCGGCTCATCGATTTTGCATTAGCACTTCCGCCCTATAAACAGGTTAGCGATGAATCATTCTGTTTTTAGATTTATTATTTGTTTCAAAATAAAGGGAAAGTAAAATATATGTACAGTACATAGAGTAGATCTGTCTCTTCAAAGTCGTCGCATAAAAAATGCATTATAATCCAAAGATTCTTTAGAAAACTAATCATCTAAAGTTACATCAAATTAAAACGCAGTATATCCAAGTAGCTAGTTCAAACCGGTTTTTTTCAACTGAACCAAGCTGACATCCATTGAATCTACAGAACATTGTACAGGGTTCATAGTCAAAGATTTATTTTTACAGAACACTATACAAGCAATTTTAGGTAATAGTAACTTAGGTAAAAATAAATGAAACATATAAAAAAACACATAAACACAGAAAAATCACCTGTGTTTGATTTTCAAACAAATGGTTCCAGTTCTAATAAAACCTATGTCTAATGTCTTAGAAGACAGATACATACCAAAAGACGCATAACCATAATAATTTGTCAAAATAACAAGTTTAGTACTATTAACCCTTAATTGAACTAAAGGTGTATATTTCCCACCTAGTATTTTAAATTTGGCGGGACTCGGTGAAATAAAAAACGTGTCCCCAATCTTTTTGTATGAATTGGGCAATAAGAAAACAGCTCCTAACTCTTCGTCTCGCCTTTGCCTTAGTTTATGTGGGAAATATGTTCCTTCTGTCCACAATGACAATAATTGAGTGACAATAATTTTACACAAACTGGTGCCTATAGGATTTATAAGTAGATACCTAAGTAACCAGGCAGATGTAGTGATGTTTATGTATGCTAATAGGGAGCTTGGAGCCTGCAAGCCTTGAATATAGATTGCTGTTCCTCAGCTCCGGGTAAGATGCAGTTGAGCAAAGAACGCTCCAGACTGCGGCTTGATAAATTCATGATTATGCATCGAGAATCAGGATTATGGATCAGCTTCTTTAATTGACATGTTTTTCTTTACTATTCCATCCTAAGGCTTTGGATCATTTTTTTTTCTTTGTCATTTTGTTTACACGTAACTTAAAAGAGTTTCTAGTTATTTGTTGTATTCCATTTTCCGCAGTATTTCCAAATTTTAGAGTTTTTATTGCTTTACCTTCCTGGTCATGCACCTTCCTTGAATATAAGGTACTAGATGTTGCCCGCGACGTTGAATGCGAATCCAAATTAATGTGTACTTTGTCCTATAACATGGTCCATTCTATCTTCACACCAAATGTAATTAAAATTGGTTCAGCGGATCAGCCCTTAACGCATAACTGAACAGACAGAAATAATTAATTTCGAATTTTTAATATAAGTTTGGATAATAAAGGCACTGCAATTATTCAAATTCGTGAACAATTCAAAGAAATTTGAAATATTTTTTTTTTGGAATTCAATTCAATTTGAAGAGGAATAATTCGAAGATGCAACCTCAACGCGAAAAAATAATAAGAAACTCCAAAATGATAAATAATATAAATTTCACAGAGATTGCTCAAAATATTCACTACCTATATTTGATGATTCTTGTACAAATATTAGTAAAATAGGATTTAAATGTCCCGTGTGGTGCCGGCAAAGAATAGTACCAACCCATACATACCCGTGGGTGTCGTAAGAGGCGACTAAGGGTTATAAATTGGAGGATGGGCAGCAGCATCCTCCTTTGTATCTTACATCTTACTTACTGCGGTCACCTACAACCGCGGTCCATGGTGCCAGCCGTAACGCTAACAAGCGAGGTGACTATGGTACTTCCCCTCCACATTTTTCCAGCAAAAGCTAGAATTCTGGAGGGAGCTCCCTGTCCTGTAGTGGAAGTTTTATGGGATGTTATGATGATGATGAGGATTTGAATTAAATAAACAAAATAATACTGTCTCAAATAAGGAATATACAGTTATCTCTCAAACTACAAATTCAAATTCAATCAAATGCATGGTCGACGGCGTAATTGCCTGCCCTGTCACTTACAAACTCATGTAATGTGTTGATAGAGATGAAATATGGCTCTCTACGTTAGAAGCAAAATCATGCTTGCAGATGTGACAGTTTCTCTGTAAGTTTTACAATAGTTTTAGAAATGTGACATTTGTGTACTGCAGTATCATTCTCAGCCTCATTTATCTTACTCGTAATCCTATAATTCATCTAATGTATTGAGAGACTTACATGACAGGAATCTTAAAACTTTGCATTGTATGTGTTTGTGTGTTGTGTCTATGTATAATTTTTTGCTTTTCTCACTGACACAGTCGTAATTTGTCATCATCATCATGACATCCCATGAAATGTCCTCTACAGGACGCAGGGAGCTCCCTCCAGAGTTCTAGCTTTTGCTGGATAAATGTGGAGGGGAAGTACCATAGACACCTCGCTTGTCAGCGTTACGGCTGGCACCATGGACCGCGGTTGTTGGTGACCGCAGACTTTAAGATGACACGATACACAGAAGGATGCTGTTGCCCATCCTCTTTCAACACCCACGGGTAGAGATGGGGTGGTATTATTATTTGATGGACACGGACCACGCGGACAATATTTCACACATTCGCACAACTACTGTGCAACATATTCTATTGCATTATGCCCTGCCTGGTAATTTGTACTTATACCTAAAGTAACAAAATCATAGAGGTTCAAATCACTGTTCATGTTATTGTTCATGTTGTACTGTAGTATTAAACAGTAGACTGTGATGGGATACTAATTATGACTCGTTGATTGGATGTCCTGTATTCCCTGATGCATAATTTGGCATAGGCCTTATTAGTTTTGAATTTCAAAGTGTGTTGACGGTAGAGGGTAATTGATGGAAAATTAATTCAGTTTTCGGATAATTAAAATCTCTGCATTGTATATAATAATGAACACTAACTTTTTCCAAATTCAAATGACTTATCGTAAAATGTTCGTAAATAAGTATGCAAGCTATAAATTATTTTTACGGATCCCTTGCAAAAAAAGAACGTTAAAACTACGAGAAACACTTATGAAATAATAAATAATAATGAATGTGGATGAAGCTAACGAAATGTTTCAGAAAAAAAAACAAACAGAAGAATTTTAAACGGGTGATAATAATGTTTCGACAACAAGGAAATTCAACCCTTCACAGGTCTGGAGATACTTAAACGATAAACTTCTTCATAGGTAATTTCTCATTATAGAATGCTTGGAAACACTTTTTCCTAAGTTGGAAAGGCCAATTTGGGGCTACAGGATATCTTCCACGTTAACACGCTGTTATTTTATATGTAATGTTGCCATAGCCTATACCATGTCCTGTTCTACTGAGTAAATGCGTCTCGTTTATTGTGCCTTTAGAAAGTTTTACAGGCATGATCTTATTTTTTTAATACTAAAAGAAATAATGATGAAAGCTAGATATATTGCTAGACTCTAAACTGATGTATCTAGTTTTAATTCATCCTATAACCGTCGTATAAATCGTAGCGTCTCGTATACATCAGGGCGAGACGTGTCTGCCTCGATCGTATGGCCTCAGCTAGATGGGCAGATGAACCGCTTTTCAACTGCAAATCTGAAAATTATCGTGCGTGAAAACTGTACAAGCATGGCGTCGATGATAATTCAACGGGACAAAAGATAATAAGAGCATTAAGAAAATCTTTAAGTTTTTACTAAAATGCTGAAATTGAATAAAATTTATTCAATCTCTGTGGAGTTGTAATAATGCTTGCTTAGTAAAACAAACAGCTTGATAAAAGAAGAGCAAGACTTACAAGTGTGAAATATTTTTAATATGAATTGAATAATTTTAATTTTAAGATAAATATATATTTCATGTAACACTATCTTATAGATATAATTATCGTCCGAGTGATACTTTGTGACTGTGGTGACTTTGATACCTCGTTTTACTGTGAAAATTCTACTTTGTACTCGTATCTCGTAAAGTAGAAGATGTTGATGTCATTCCACAAAATGAAACAGTGCCTAAAGTTGTATAGCTTAGAAAACTAAATTTATAATTATTTAGCTTATATTTATATAGCTTAGACAGCGATAAGACCGCCTTTGTCCACCCTAGTTTTAAGAGTCTCCTGTGTATTGTTTTGTTTTTGTGTGACAATAAAGAATTTATCTATCTATCTATCTAAATTAATAAAGGTTTAGTTTAAATGAAGCCCGTCTGTGGGTTAAGTCGGTTCAGCTACAGCGTGCGGGTAGGAGGCAATAAATTTGGTCATGCTACGCAGAAGGATCCGGCCGCGCGTCACACCAACCGCATTCTCTCTTGACGTCTTGCCGTGACAGGATGGATGCCGGTCTTACTAGATTATGCGAGTATTTTAGATGGCGTTGAGATTATATAGCAAGGAATGCTTAGAAAAGAACACGACGTAATAGTTCCTTTAAACATTTTTACCACAAACGAGACTATCTTTTAACTCTTGTGCTGTCAACTTCTCTGTCAATAAAATCGAAAAGTATAGAAGGAAGGCGCAAGCAGTTTTGCCGCTTGAAACATTGCACTCGCATATCTACTGTTTGAGTGAATCGTGTTTATAGTTAATTCGTGTTTATCGCGAACAAACGAACAGACCAACAGATAAATATTCCAAAAATGACTGGATTGGGTTCTATTATCTTTTTGTGGCCCCCCTGATCATATTTTCGCGAAAATTTTCAATGCACAGAATCGGCGAGATAACTATTTTATCATCTGTATAGATTTGAAATTATTTTTTTTAGTAAAGACATTTCCTTCGTATCGTCTGTGTTCGTGCAACCGACAGATGTGTGATCTGAGTGCAGCGCCGCCAACCGCCTACTGCGACATGACAAACGACTCGTGTGTGCGCTCGTAAGTGGCTTGACGGTGACGGCTTGCGGTCTCAGCCCAAGATGCTGATTGATGGTGTAAATGGGGTTTAGGACGAAAATGATGTACAGAATATGCTAGCTACTGACTCGTGAAAATTCCGAGCGACAAAATCTTTATATCGACCACAAATAAGATAATATTTTAACGGCAGATGACATGGCATATAAAGATAAACTGTCAAAAAAATACAATAAATTGTATCGAGTTCATGTCTAGCCCTCACCGGCTGCCGCCGCGGCACGCTCGTTTCGCTCGCTTGGCTTGTGCGTTTAGTCGAAAGAGAACCTAACACAACCTAAAAGATTCCGTGTTTTTTGACCTATGTATCTACGTATTTTATTTATTTTTCGGCAGCTAATCAACTTGCGATTTTAATTAATTTTCCGATAGTCAGATATAGACAAAAGCCATGTGGTCTAAATTTTTCCGTGGGTAATGTTAAAGACGACTATCGTCTTCCAGCGCATTGAACTTCCATACCAAATCTCCAATCACCATAAGTAATTGGCCTACCTGCTCGTTTAGCCACTTGTGACATAAAAAGAAATTGTGCCAGCCGCTAAGTTAACAAGACGTGACTATGTTACATTTCGCAAAAATTTCACGCAATTTGCTGTAAAATTATGGTAGAACCTGTCCAATGGTGGACTTTTTACAGTGAGTCGCTTGCAAAAAAAAAACACCTTACACGGGAGAGAAAACCTACCCGGGAAACGCTGTAGAACATAAAAAAACCGGCCAAGTGCGAGTCGGACTCGCGCACTGAGGGTTCCGTACCACCACATAAACATAATTATATTAGTTGAAATTTCAGTAAGTTAATGTGCTAGATTTTTTGAGTCCGACACGCGCTTGACCAAATTTTATTATTTGTTGTTATTTTATAGCTTATGCACTATAAACATACCAATTTTCAAGTTTGTAAGTGTTCCCGTTTTTAAATGGAACTAAATCAAAAATCACCTCAGCGACCATCCAACTTGACCCCTCTCTTACATGAATGTTCTTGAAACGGGAGCTCACCACAATTGGTTACCATTAGTTGTGAGAAAAGTTGTAATATTTAATGATTTCAGACTTTTCCCATTATTTGTACTGTGAGACCTAACTTCTTGCCAAATTTCATAATTTTAGGTCAACGGGAAGTACCCTGTAGGTTTTGCATTTTTGAATAAATGTATGGAGATGAGGACATAAAATGCCATATCTTTTGATTGCGTCGTTGTAAAAAATTGAAATTTTCAGATCTTGTGTGGTTCATGGATCCTAATATATGGTATGAATTTCAACTTGATACCTTTACCCGTTCGTAAGATAAAGGGTCTTGACAGACAGACAGACACAGACAGACAGACGGACAACAAAGTGATCCTATGAGGGTTCCGTTTTTTTCTTTTGAGGTACTGAACCCTAATAAAACAACAAAATGTAGTCTTCCGCTTCAAAGACTTATACCGTTATAACGAATGTAAATTTTTTATCAGGCTGTTGTCTGTACTGGACTAGTTAGATACAGTGACGAGTTCACTCGACCGATGTATAATTCAGACTAGTGCCGAGGACAGCCCGCTCACACGGATTTAACAAACGGCTGCCGTTTCAATAATTCCATACCAAACATTTTGTGTGATAGTGAACGAATATTTGTCCGATCCGGAACTATTCCGTCATTGCCGGTTGAAGTCGGTTTGGACGTTTTGCTTTCGGTAGTGTTATGATGTAAGTTAGATTATTGTTGAATCATGTGTACGGTGTCCATTCATGGATTCGCCAAACGCTGCAATACATTTTTACCTACTAAAACTAATACTGTTATTATAAAATAAAACTGTTAAATAATACTATTGATAACAGTTCCGGTATCGATAGAAAAGCAGGTGTCGGAGATAATGGCAAAATTGGGACCTTTGCTGTTTACGCTTTATATTAATGACATTAGCGATTGTGTTCGTAATAGTAACCTGCTTCTATATGCAGATGATGCAAAAATATATAGATTAATCAAAAACAAAGATGACTATCATAAACTACAAAGTGACATCACTGCGTTGGTTAATTACTGCTCTAATAATCAACTATTTCTCAATCCGGACAAATGTTTTCTTATATCATATACTCGTAAACGTAAACCTGTTAAATATAACTATAATTTAAATAATCTTCCACTTACAAGAGTTACAAAAATAAGAGATCTAGGAGTAATATTAGATAACGAGTTGACATTCAGGTTGCATTACGAACACATAATTAAAAAAGCTTTTAAACAGCTTGGATTTATACTCAGAGTATGTAAGCCATTCGGAATGAAAATGACATATACAATTTTATACTTTGGTCTAGCACGTTCTGTGCTGGACTTCTGCTTCGTAGTCCAGAATCCTTACTACGCTTGTCATATAGACCGAATTGAAAGAATACAACGTAAATTTCTCAAGGCTCTAGACTACAGAGTGGAGGGCCAGTACAGAGATTACAGTGATTCTCTTTAAGAAAATAACATGATTCCACTCATTTCAAGACGTCAACAATTTGATTATATGTTATTATATAAAATAATAAATGGCCTCATAAATTCCCCTAACCTCTTAGAACAAATTAAACTAAGAGTTCCCTTTAAATCTGTACGTAGAACAAATGTTCTGTTTGCGGCACCAGGGTTTTCAACCAATTACACTGCTAACTCCTTGTACAAGCCGTCCAACCGTGCCACCTTGTACCAGGCACGAGTGTGGACGACAACTGCGGTGCGGGGTGCGGGAGGCGCGACATCGGCCCTCTACAAAACCAGCTGCAGCCCCGACGCGCACACATTCTACCGGCCTTCTAAAGCTCGTATCGACGCCAACTATATCACGCGCGCGCTTCTCTAATTATTAAGTAGAATTGTCAATATAATTACTTCTTTGTAATTTTACATCTTTTATTTCTCTTGTGTGCCTCGCGCACATAAATTGGCGCCCCCGGGTGGGCCGCAGTCATCGAATATTTCGTCGCGATATTGCGCTGCGCAGGCCTCGCGCGCGCCGCCATTTTGCCACGCAACATATCTCCACTCCGTCGAGCTGATTTCAAGACCCGAGTGAACATCATCAGCAAGAGATTTGCGGCCATCCACACGAAAACGGTAACTTCGCGTCAAGCCCGACAAGTGAGAACCACAGAGGAAGCCCGTTCCGGCCCTGGTCGTCCGCCGCCACGTGTTTGCGTGGCCCCCAGTCAACCGAAACCGGGTCATCATCGCCTCGCATCGTTCATCACCTGTTCAAGGGGAGTGCCGTGAGCTTACCTTTCTTTTCCTTCCTTTTTCCTGCTTAAATTTTTGCAAATTTAGTCGATTGAGCTCTTCATAACGCGCGTGCTGCCTACCTACCTACGTCTTTTTTCATCATAATTTTATTGCTTCTTTTCATCATATCATCATACATCCTCATCATATTGCATATTTTTGTCCAAATTTTGCTCTAAACACGCAACATCATTCATACCTTTTCATCAATAAGTGGCTATCTTCTTCTTCTTAATAACGCTGCTAAGAACTTACACGTTTTCGGCGTTTCTAGAAGGTAGCTACATTATATGCTATCTCTTCATACCACGCTGCTAAGCACTACTTTGCTTTCAGCGCTTCTTTAAGATAGCTACATCGTATAAATACATCGCATCATACCTACATTCACACAATCGCATAATAGATACTTCATAATAATTTTGTTCAAATAAATTTGCATCTTTGCTTGTTATACACAATTTTTATTCCAATTTAAATTTCCATTTGCCGGTACACACCGTAAAATTTCCTCTTAAAGGTTTACCTTTACTGCCTACAATAATTTCCTATTTGTAGAAGCATACTATCCTTATTTCAAAACAATTTAACTCGAATATTTCGCTAATATTGCGCATCATTTAAATACACGCCTGTTCACGCCTTGCTTATCTGCGCATTCCAGTCCGATCACGCGCCCGCTGCGTGACCTTCCCGTGCGCCGGCCGGCTCCGTCCGAGCGCTACCTACCTACTTCGCCTCGCTGCTGCTTGCCGCGCCTATTTCGCACGTGTCAGCCGGCTTGCTGACGCTGCGTCGTACTAGCAGAAATAAGGGGCGTAAGCCGTTTTTTCCAATAATAACTTATAACATAATAATTTTTTTTCTAGCCTTTATTATAATTTATGACCCAACTGCAACACTTCTTAATATTTTTTGCCTTTTGTGCTTAATTTAGATTTAAAAAATGGGAACAAAGGACGAGGAAGTAATTGATGATAATCAAAGCGATGATTATGCCACTCTCAAAACAAAGAGAAGCTCGATTAAAGGCCAGATCACTCGCTTCGATAACTTTCTTAAGCAACTTCAAAATCGCGATTTAACGCCAATTGAAATTAATGAATTAAATTTAAAATTAGACAAATTTTTGGAGTTGGGACATAAATTTGACAACATTCAGTCTAGCATGGAAGTTCTGAATGCAGAACGCCTAAACGACGAACTTACAGAAAGAGAAGAAATAGAGCGCAACTTGCATCGTTGCATAGCTGTCGCGCAGAACCTTCTGGAAACTTCCAAGCCTAAGGAGCACGTTTCTGATGATAAAAGTGCTAAGTCTAGCTCCAGCCGGTCTTGCTGTCATCATGACACAACCGGATTTAAGTTGCCACTAATAAAAATAAATAAATATGATGGTTCCTTTTTTAAATGGTTGGAATTTAAGGAGACGTATGAGTCCCTGATTCATAATAATGACAGAATGCCAGACATTCATAAATTTCATTATCTTACAAACCTGCTAGAAGGTGAGTCTGCACGTGTCATTTCCAACTTGGAAGTCTCCAGTAGTAATTACAAACAAGCGTGGGAACTTCTGTGCAACAGGTATGGCAATAAACGTCAACTTACTAGCAATCATCTTAATTCTTTATTTAGCATCGAGCCTATTCAGCGTGAGTCTGACAAGGCACTAAGGTATCTAAATGATCACATCACAAAAAATTTAAGGGCTCTTCATACACTAGGACAGCCCACTGATCACTGGGACACCCTAATAATACACATGGCCACTGAGAAGCTAGACTCTGTCACGCGTACAAAATGGGAGGAATATCGTAATGATTTATTATCAGATATACCTACTCTTGAAAACTTTAAGGGGTTTCTGCAATCTCGTGCCGATGTATTGGAGGCATTGTACAGGTCTAGGAATAAACAAAGTAAAGCCGGGTCACGAACTAGCAATCAAGCCACGGGTTCTCAGACACATACTTTTACAGTTTCAGGAAATGATCGCACTCCGAGGCCGTGCGCCGTCTGCCAGGGAAAGCATCGAATCTTCGACTGCATCGTATTCAAGGCCCTGTCAGTTGACGAAAAGTGGGAGCAGGCCAGGAAGCTTAAGCTGTGTCTCAATTGCTTGCGACCAGACCACGATGCATCACATTGCCGGCTCGGCGGTTGCCGTGTGTGTAAGAGGCGACATAACACTGTACTACACAAACACATAGACACTACTGATACAACTTCATCGCACACTTCATCCAACTCTAATCCTGCGAACAACCATAATAAAGAAGGAAGCCAAGAGCAAGCCTCTCCCTCTTCTTCTTCTTCCTTCTCCACTGTCATGAATACAACTTCTTCTACCGAAGTTCTTCTCTCCACAGCCTTGATTGATGTAGTTAATCCTCTTAATAATAAGGTTGAAACCGTAAGGGCACTTCTTGACAGCGGAAGCCAGTCTTCTTTTATAACGAATAGCCTTAAAATGCGACTTCAACTGGCTTCTGCCCCTTCTACTGCCACTTCTGTTTTAGGTATAGGTGACACATCACTTGATGTCATTCCCGAACGCTGTTCTGCGACTATCAGGTCAAGGCAAGGCACATACTCGCAAACACAGCACTTCTTAGTACTGCCTCATATCACAGGCAACATTCCTAAGCGTCATATACATCATAACTTGCAAATACCATCATCTATCAAACTTGCAGACCCTACTTTCGATCGACCGTCTCAGATTGACGTGCTCTTAGGAGCCGACGTCTTTTGGAGCCTTATCGGCACAGAAACACGTCCTTTAGGCAGCAAGCAGCCTATTCTTCATAATTCGCATCTTGGTTGGTTATTAGCTGGTCCGCTATTATCAGCCAATCCTAGCACAAAAAAGGATTCTTACATATCCTGCAACTTCGTCACTCATGGTGATATGGACCTTAACTCACAGTTACCCAAATTCTGGGAATATGAAGATTTTCCCTCCCCTCAGAAGCATCAGCCTATTAACACTGAGTCGGAAAGGCACTTCACTGAAAATACCTATAGGCAAGAGGACGGTAGGTTTTGTGTCAGACTGCCATTAATAGATTCCCCTGACTGCCTGGGTGATTCTTATTATTTAGCTAAAAAAAGGTTCCTTGCCTTAGAAAGGCGCCTAGACAAAAGGCCGGAACTTAAAGCTTCTTACTCTGCCTTCATTAATGAGTATCGAGAGTTAGGTCATCTTTCTGAAGCAGCTGTTCAGCGTCCCATCACTTCCTTCTTCTTGCCACATCATCCCGTAATAAAAGAAAGTAGTGAATCCAGTAGGGTTCGCGTAGTATTCGACGCATCGGCGCAGACTTCTTCTGGCTTCTCCATCAATGACCTACAGATGGTTGGTCCCAACATTCAAGATTCGCTGTTCAACATTCTATTAAGATTTCGTCATTATAAATATGTATTGTCAGGAGACATAGAAAAGCAATACAGGCAGATTACTATGAACGAGTTAGATCGAGACTTACAGCTTATTTTATGGCGCGAGAACGAACATCTTCCTATCCGTTCCCTCAGACTTAATACTGTAACTTACGGATTTGCAAGTGCTAGTTTTTTAGCTGCTCGCTGTCTATGGCAGCTTGCAGAGGAAACCGATAACCCTCTTATAAAAAACATCATACGTAACGACTTTTACTGTGATGATTTATTAACAGGAGCTGACACAGAGACTGACTTGCTTCATATTAAAAGGTCAGTCTCATGCTCTCTAAATTCAGGCTGCTTTAATTTGCGAAAATATCGCTCCAATTCTCAAGTAGTCATAGATTCAGAATCAAAAAATACGGAGAATAACAATTTAGCACTCAGCCAATCTCACCACACATTAGGTTTAGGATGGAATCCCAACAAAGACATCCTTCATTTTGACATAGATGACACAAAACTGTCAAGCACTGCCACCAAACGCATCATCTTATCTACAACATTTAAAATATTCGATCCCTTAGGCCTTCTCACATTGTGCACTGTCAAGCCGAAAATTCTTTTGCAAACACTTTGGTCTCTCAAGCTTGATTGGGATGACTCGGTCCCCCCTGAAATCCAACGGGTGTGGGCCAAATTTATCGATAACATAAAATACCTAAAGCTGCTTACTGTGCCTAGGAACATACTTTGCGATTCACCTACCCTAATTGAATTACACACCTTTAGTGATGCATCTCAAGCAGCCTATGGAGCTTGCATATATATTAAGTCTTTACCTACGTCAGGTCAAAAGGCACATGTTAACCTCTTATGCGCGAAATCTCGCGTCGCTTCAAAAAAGCTCACCTCTATCCCGCGTTTAGAACTCTCTGCAGCTCACCTTGCTGCTCGTCTCAGTGAAACAGTTCGTTCTGCTCTTAGAAAGCCGATCGCACGCTGCGTCTATTGGACTGATTCTAGTGTCGTTCTAGCGTGGCTTAAAATGTGTCCATCAAAATTAAAAACATACGTGGCTAATAGGGTGGCATCTATTCATGAAATAACTGAAGCATCTGCTTGGCATTACGTCCCTACCGCGTTAAATCCCGCAGACTTAGCTTCGCGCGGCGTAGATCCGCAGCATGTCATGGCACAAAACTCATGGTGGCATGGCCCTCACTTCCTTCACGAACCAGAAGAAAAATGGCCGACCTTGCACAAAGAAGATGAAGTGAAAGTCATACCTGAAACCAAAAAATCGGTTACATCTCTACTCGTAGACACAAGCCAACCTCCGGCTGTAATTGACTTTGATAGATTTTCTAGCTTGAACAAGATAAAGCGAGTCATGGCATATGTGCTTCGCTTTATTGATAATAAATGCAAAAAACAAAAACGTAATGGTCCTTTTTCCGTTAGTGAATTAGAAAAGTCTACACAAGTTCTTCTACATCTCTCGCAACAACAATCATTTTATACAGAACTTAAAGCACTCGATAATAAAACTCTAAGTCGAAAATCGAAGATCGCTTCTTTATCCCCTTTTATTGACTCTCAGGGACTCCTGAGAGTGGGGGGCAGGCTTCATAAGTCTGACTTAGACTTTTCTACTAAACATCCTGTTCTTTTATGTTCTAAACACAAACTCACAAAGTTAATATTCTCAAATGAACACACTCGCCTCTTACACGCAGGGCCGCAGTTGTTGTTGTCGTCTGTTCGTGAGCAGTACTGGCCTATAGGAGGTAGGGACCTGGCACGACGCACGGCTCGCGGATGTGTTATTTGTAGACGGCACTATGGTAAAACAATGTCAAATATTATGGGTTCATTGCCTCAACAGCGCTTGATACCAGACTTTCCATTTTCTACTGTGGCAATGGATTTTGCAGGCCCCTTTCTCATTACAGATCGTCGTGGCCGTGGCTGTAAAATCACTAAATGCTATCTATGCCTTTTTATTTGTATGAGGTACAAATGTGTTCACTTAGAAGCCGTTAGTGAGTTATCTAAGGAAGCTTTCATACTATCTCTTCGCCGCTTCATATCGCGTAGGGGCAAGCCCAATGAAATATTTTGTGATAATGGTCGCAATTTTGTTGCAGCGGCAAAGGAAATAAGTGATCTTTTTAAACTGCATTCAGATTCCATGTCAGAATTCGCTGCTAATGAAAACATTAAATTCATCTTCTCTCCGGCTTACGCTCCTAATTTCAACGGCTATGCAGAGGCAGGCATTAAGTCTGCTAAATTTCATATTAAACGCATTCTAGGCAATACGCATCTCACCTTTGAAGAGCTTGCGTCTTTATTTGCACAAATTGAAGCAATCCTTAATAGTCGTCCTCTTTCCCCACTCTCCCCTTCTCCCAACGATTTCACCGCACTCACACCAGGGCACTTTCTCCTTGGCAGGCCATTGACCTCGCTGCCTGGGTCTTCTCTACTGGACGTCAACACCAAGAAGCTGGACCGTTACAAGATGATGGAGCAAATGAGACAGCATTTTTGGCATCGCTGGCAGAGAGAATACGTAACAGAATTACAACAACGTTATAAATGGAAAACAAAGAGCAAAGACCTACAAGAAGGGGATCTGGTCATCATTAAAGAGGACAGTACACCTCCATTGCTGTGGCGCTTAGGACGAGTAGTCAAACTCTACCCTGGAACGGATGGAATATCCAGAGTCGCCGACATCAAGACAGCAAGAGGAGTCGTCAGGCGGGCACTCAATCGCATGTGCCTTCTCCATGATTCTTGAAAGCAACCCTGTGCTTTCAAGGGGGGGCAGTATGTACAAGCCGTCCAACCGTGCCACCTTGTACCAGGCACGAGTTTGGACGACAACTGCGGTGCGGGGTGCGGGAGGCGTGACATCGGCCCTCTACAAAACCAGCTGCAGCCCCGACGCGCACACATTCTACCGGCCTTCTAAAGCTCGTATCGACGCCAACTATATCACGCGCGCGCTTCTCTAATTATTAAGTAGAATTGTCAATATAATTACTTCTTTGTAATTTTACATCTTTTATTTCTCTTGTGTGCCTCGCGCACACTCCTTTTTCCGTCGATCTCTGGCTGGCTACAATAATAATATTTCTCACATAGATATTTTTTCCAATTAATCACTTAAATTTAAAAAACTCGTGATAGACGACTTAAAAGAAACAATCTCATAATAAATTAGATATAACCATTTATATAAACTGGTACAGTTGGGACCACGTCAGGCTTGACACTTTGGACTTTGTAACGCCTTTATTTCAACAGACGTAGAAGCTAAAACCGCGCTGCGAGCGTCGGGCTTGACCTGTGGTTGGCTGTACTAACACAACCATCGATTTATTTTCTCTATAAGCACTACTCCTTGTTGACACTCCAGGTCTATTAAGATGAAATACTTAAGTTACTACCTAACTGTATTGACCGTTTGTCGTCAGAATAAATAAAATAAAAAATAAAATAACCTTGATGTTTGGCAGTTAGCAGCACAAAACAGACACCAATATTAAGTAAGAGGGAGGGACTTTTCAAAGCAATGGGATAAAGTACAGGCTTCTTTATAATAGTTACAATAGATTTCAAGATTAAGATAGCCAGTGTAGCTTAGAGTAATATATATATTATTTCTGCTCCTTTGTGATAATTTTGTCATCATATCTTCAATGAGATGGTGATACAATTATACTATTCTTAAAGCTCTAAACCAAGAAAAAGGCAACGTATTTAAGCTTCAGAATTCCAGTGTTAGAATATTTTTCTATATTTTCACACTCGAGTAGCGAGTGTAAACCAGGCACACCTGGCAGGGTGCAGACATTCACACAGTATTTCTAAGCTTCATGGCTTTATTTGTACCTCTTCTAATAATATGTTCAGAAATTGCTTGCGTGTGAAGCGTTTTACTACTACTATGCTACTACAGTTTTAAAATTGCTGTTGAATCGTTTGATAAGTGTACGAGTATGATATAATTTTTTTGTTGGACTTAACTGCTTCGATTTAAAATTATTTAATCGTGTGAATCACTTTAGACCTAAAAGGTGTTTAGCTTTATACTTTTTTATGGAAATTGACTTAAAGTACAAAATAAAATAAAAATTTGAGACCACTAAACTCAAAAAAGTTTTTTAAACTTTAAGTTCAAAAAGTGTTACTTTTTGCTTTAGGCCACAGCTTACTTAAACTTCATTCTTGGACAGCTATTTTGCGGTTTTTTTTAACTATAAATGTGTCAATTTGTAAGTAAGATTCAAAAAACAAGAACTTCTCCAGTACATAGTAGCCGCGACCAATGTCTTAGCGTGCCTTCCGTGGCACGAAATCATCGACCAGATTAAAGCCTACAAGTAGTAACTTTGGCTCAAAAAGATATGGTTCTTTGTTAGAACAAGTTTTTTAGGACATGGTTTCTTGTTAAAGTTTCTAGGATGTCTGGCCTGATGGATCTAGACACAACACTAGATAGTGGAATTTATATGCGACGTTTATAGGTCGATTAAAAGCAGATAGAAGCGGTTCGTCTCGTCTTGCTGCAAATAAATCTGTGCACTCAAATGGGAATGAAATAGATAAATCGTACTATAATATTATAATCGCGAAAGTTTGTAAACATGTATGTATGGATGGATAGATCGATTGGGTTTGATAGCTGCGGACTAGATCAGCAGTGTGACGCTAAATGGAATATCTAAGCCCTTGCCATTAACAGACAAGTAAGCAAGCATTCAAGCATACATACAACAAGCATACATACAGCAAGCATACATACAGCAAGCATACATACAGCAAGCATACATACAGCAAGCATGCATACAAGCAAGCATGCAGGCAAGCAGGCATACGCATGCATTCATGTCAACCTAACCTGAAGGGTATGGCGGAATGGAGCAGAGCTCGCTCCGCTCGCCTCCGCTCGATTCCACCATACCCTTCGAACCTAACCAACTGTGTCGGGGTGCCCCGAACTTTTTTGCTCGCTTCGCTCGCCTATGATCAATTTTAGATTATTTTCGTTTTTACAACAATTTTAATTAAATAAGCATATACTCGTAACTATACAAAATTATTATAAACTAATTGATTATTATATTTTTCTGTTTTATTATTATAAATTAAATAAATAATAAGTAAATTAATAAAAAAATAATGTATCAAATGAATTTTATATGAATTAAATTTTATATTTATTTTTTATTTATTTGTAGGAAAACCATCAGTTTCTAATACTTACTAAAAACTTACACATATACAGGTAACTAATAACAGGTTTTCACAAGTAGAGTTACTATAAACAATATTAAAAAGCCAGAAACTCTAAATTAAAGGTAACACACAGTAGTTTTCAAACCAAGTAGACTACGAGAAAGAAATTATTAGGAGCAATATACAAAATAATACTAATAGGTATTGAAGGAAAAAAGGTTCCAAACCGATACATCTCGCTAAAAGAAGAACTCACTGCTCATTAGGCGCCTAGCTGTGGTAATACTAGTGCCAAAAAGATCTAGACCTAGATCAGATATGAAAGATATTTAGGTGAAATGATAGTTATGCCAAATGTTAGTATAGAAAACGTTCATTATAGTAAAGGTACGTTATGTCAAACAAAATTATGCTAATAGTTGTTATATGAAACCTTTATTATATCAATTGAATGTTATTGAAACGTTATTATACAAAAAGTATTTATACGAAGTGATGCGCACCCTATGCCTGTGGCATTTCACGGGACCTCTCCAAATGTGCCAGAGTTGGCCACCACGGGTTTTTAGTCAGTATGACTCTGACATGACACTGTTGTTCCCCCAGACGGCTGCGTATCCATAACGGATTTCCCCGTGTAAAAAAAAAAGATGGAGCGGTGCGTAAGACATTGGAGCGACAAAGACACATATCGCTCCGTCCTACTCTCACACATAGCTTGTCCTGCTGTCTTTCTAATCAAGTATTATCATTTTGACTGTAGGCCTTAAAAATGTGTACTTCAGCAGCTGTAGTGCATAGCTGTGCCTGCGCTGAAATTTTCAGGTTCAGATATTGAAATGATGAGTTTAGGGAAAGTCAAGAGCACTTCGATCTTGACACAATAGACTAAGTATTGCTATTTGAAACGCACTGCAAGTGTTATGCTTGACCTGCTATTAACAGAACTGTACTTATTAAAAGCTCTGGGTTTGTTTGTGTGTCCGTGAATACTGTATACAAAATTATCTTAGTTTATTTTAATAAGACAGACAAGTAATGCCCTTGAAATTAGAGGTAAATAACTTTCCCAAGAAACATAAACCTATAAAAATATGTGATGAATTCTATTACATGAAAATGAAACGCGATACTAGTACCAAACTATCGGTTTTCCTTTCATTTCCTCGTACCATTCCCACCATATTTGCGTCACGTACGGATGTTCTCGTATTTTCTAACTCCCAATTCCTTAGTAGCGTAACTGAGATCTTAATTCGGTTAGTTCTAGCTAGGAAGCAACTCTCGCAAGGTGGACACACTAGACGTCGGGTATCAGACGTGAGTCGACTTCTACTTCATGCGAGGGCCACAGAAGGAGATGTAATCATCTCCTATCAATTAAAATTATGAAGTTTATATAAAACGCTGGGAAGGGCTGTGTATTAACGTGCCACCAAATTTGAGTAAATTTTTACCAAATAATATCCACCAAATTTTGTCCACCAAAATGGATGAATGTACACCAAATTTGCTTCTGGCACTTGCCGACCGCTGCCACGGCACGCTTGCTCGGCTCGTGCGTTGTTGTCGCAAGATAACCTAACACAACCTTACCGAACCGGTTACCCAAATTTGGTGTACGTTCAGCCAATTTGGTGTACATTCATCCATTTTGTCTGAAGTGTATTGGGGTATAGAAAAAAATTTTGGGTATCATTTAATTTGTTGCCTTTGGGAAGCGCCTGTGATCAGGTGACCACTCTTTTTTTCCAGTCATGAAAGTCGTGGAACATTGGACGTGCACATGACCAGGATAGGTGACCAAAAAAAGTTTTAAATTTTATTAAAATAGATCAGAAAAATATAGTGCAACTACTTGGATGTTTTTATCGTTGACTGACAGTTAACACAAGCAAAGGATACCTGAGAGGCTACTTAAAAACGCAATTATTCTATTCCATAGTTAGTTAGTCGCTTTCCTCATAGCCAAATTCTAAGCTAAATCTAATTTAGTTTAGCTAGCCCATTCTCTTACTTAACGCGCGCGCATATGGTAACTTGATTTAAGAACACATTTCAAATCCAATGTAACGTGACTTCTCAAAGTTTCTTAGGTCAGTGTAGACTGTATCACCTGGTCCTCAGAAAAAAAAACCGGTTAAGTGCGAGTCGGACTCGCGCACCGAGGGTTCCGTACCACCACATAATCATAATTGTATTAGTTGAAATTTCAGTAAGTTAATGTGCTAGATTTTTTGAGTCCGACACGCGCTTGACCAAATTTTATTATTTGTTGTTATTTTATAGCTTATGCACTATAAACATACCAATTTTCAAGTTTGTAAGCGTTTCCGTTTAAAACAAAAATCGCCTCCGCGACCATCCAACTTGAACCCTCTCTTATATGAATGTTCTTGAAACGGGAGCTCACCACAATTGGTTACCATTAGTTGTGAGAAAGGTTGTAATATTTAATGATTTCAGACTTTTCCCATTATTTGTACTGTGAGACCTAGCTTCTTGCCAAATTTCATAATTTTAGGTCAACGGGAAGTACGCTGTAGGTTTTCCTTTTTTGCAGAAATGTATGGAGATGAGGACATAAAATGCTATATCTTTTGATTGCGTCGTTGTAAAAAATTTAAATTTTCAGAACTTGTGTGGTTCATAGATCCTAATATATGGTATTAATTTCAACCTGACACCTTTACCCGTTCGTGAGATAAAGGGTCTTGACAGACAGACAGACAGACCGACAGACAGACAGAAGGACAACAAAGTGATCCTATAAGGGTTCCGTTTTTTTCTTTTGAGGTACGGAACCCTAAAAATAACTGGCCAAGTTCGAGTCGGACTCGCGCCCTAAGCGTTTCGTACCTATCTACCATATGATATACGAGTACTAAAAGCTTTTGCTCTTTGATTTTAAAAACTCCGTGACCATCCAATTTGACCCCTCTTTTATAGAAAAGTTTTTGAAACGGGAGCTCACCTTAATTGGTTACTATTAGTTTTAAGAAAAATTGAAATAATGAATTATTTTAGACTTTTCCCTTTATTTGTACTGTGAGACCTAGCTTCTTGCCAAATTTTATAATTTTAGGTCAACATAATTTTTTCATAAATGCATGGAGATGAGGACATAAAAAGCCCTATCTTTTGATAGCGTCGTTGTAAAAAAATTAAATTTTCAGATCTTGTGTAGTTTATGAAACCTTAATATTCGTTATCAATTTCAACCTGATACCTCTTCTCGTTCGTGACAAAAAGGGTCTGGATAGACAGACAGACGGACAACAAAGTGATCCTATAAGGGTTCCGATTTTTTATTTTGAGGTACGGAACCCTAAAAATTGCGTGATTCGGAATGGATGACAAGAAAACCCGTTTTCTGGGTCTTAGGTCGTAAGATCGACTAAAAACCTCACAAGCACATCCCCATTTTGCAAATCTGATTCTTTCTTTATTTACACTGCCATAGCATCTTTTCAAAGCGTTAGCGTATTTCATTCTAAATAAAGAATCTTCAACAAATAAAGGAATCGGTTGAAAAGTATGTGTGAATTAAAATTTTGATGTTAAAACTTACAATGTGTTTTTAGGTTACAAGTGACTTCTGCTCTGCTCGTTTAGCAGGTTAAGTTTTGTAAGTGTTGCGTCCAGTAGGACGTACTGTTATTTATCGGGATGCATCTAGTAAAACTAGCTAATAATGGTACGTAGGACACAGACAGAACATCCCCGCTCGCCGGCTGGCTATGAAGTGATATTCTCCCCGAGTACCCACATTTATTGTGTACGTCACAGTTAGTATGCAAAAACTTTGAACATAAAAATAGAATAAAATTGAGGGACATTTCACACAAGGTCATATGATTCCAAACTAGGCAGATTCTGAACTATAGTTGCAGAGACTGATATATATACATTAGTAGAATAATAACAACCAAACATAGAACAAACATTTGTGTTCATCACAAAAATATTTGCCCTGGGTGGAGATCGAACCCGCAGTCCACATATAGAGTGTAAGGGACTGTGTATCGAAAACTGAAAGGGTGTGCGCAGTCGCAGAACTGAACAACTTTCCCAAAGAAAAATTTTTGGAAAATCAAACATTTTTAGGGTTCCGTACCTCAAAAGAAAAAACGGAACTTTTATAGGATCACTTTGTTGTCCGTCTGTCTGTCTGTCTGTCTGTCAAGACCCTTTATCTCACGAACGGGTAAAGGTATCAGGTTGAAATTAATACCATATGTTAGGGTCCATGAACCACACAAGATCTGAAAATTTAATTTTTTTACAACGACGCAATCAAAAGATATGGCATTTTATGTCCTCATCTCCATACATTTATGCAAAAAAGGAAATCCTACAGGGTACTTCCCGTTGACCTAAAATTATGAAATTTGGCAAGAAGCTAGGTCTCACAGTACAAATAAAAGGAAAAGTCTGAAATCATTAAATATTACAACTTTACTCACAACTAATGGTATCCAATTGTGGTGAGCTCCCGTTTCAAGAACATTCATATAAGAGAGGGGTCAAGTTGGATGGTCGCGGAGGCGATTTTTGTTTAAGTTCTATTTTTAAAACGAGAACACTTACAAACTTGAAAATTGGTATGTTTATAGTGCATAAGCTATAAAATAACAACGAATAATAAAATTTGGTCAAGCGCGTGTCAGACTCAAAAAATCTAGCACATTAACTTACTGAAATTTCAACTAATACAATTATGATTATGTGGTGGTAAAGAACCCTCAGTGCGCGAGTCCGACTCGCACTTGGCCGGTTTTTTTCCTTTCCTCACTCTGATCGAACTGTTTCTAAGGAAAAATCTAAAAAAAAAATTTTGTTTCTCATAAACATTTCTTTGGGAAAGTTGTTCAGTTTCGTTGACTGAGCACGCCCTTTCAGTTTTCGGGACACCATCCAACTAATTTTATTAAAGATTTTTATGATTTTTTATTGAAGATCTCAAAATAATTGAAATAACAATTTATTGACTTTTAATTAGTTCTTGATAGAAAAAGGTATGAATGTACTCATGATACTGAAAAATTTTCCCCAAGGAACATAGGTCGAAATACGAAAATCAGGTTTTGACCTCCCATCATAGAAACTGCTGATAGCGCATTTTGTATGGGAGGTCAAATTTGGTTTTTCGTATTCCGACCTATGTTCCTTGGGAAAAGTTGTTCAGTATCATGAGTATATGCATAACTTAAAGATATCTTTATTATAACATTTCAAAGAATCGTAGCGTAGGTAGCTTAAATGAAATAAAATACTGTTTCTAGCAAAATCTTCAAACCTAAGATTCCTTTTACACAGTATTGTGTCAGTAACGAGAAGCCTGCAGACGCCTCGCTCGAGGCACTGACGTTAACTGTCACTACCAAAAATGCCCTCTGAAAAGTTCTTTGAGAGGAACTGGATACCTACCCTACTCAAGTGGCTTTTTACAGTGTTTTTTTCATCACCCCAGATATTTTAAGAGGTGTTTCTGTTTATGAAACTGAACAACTTTTCGCAAGTAACATAGTTCGAAATACGAAAAAATGTTTGACCTACCTTACAAAATGTACTGTAAGCTGATGCAGTTTGTAGGGAAGTCGAATTTGTCCTGTGCTACTGGACGTATCGCCCTCAAACCTCTTTGATTTTTTTTTTCGAATCGAATTCAGAAATGGTGATTTAGGGATTAACAGAATTACCCATTCTCAGCCAATCTGATGAATCGCAAAACTCGCATCACCGCAATGATTTGAATGTTTTGTCAGGAAAATCTTTTACCGAGAATTTGTATCGAACTTTTTTCGAAATTTTATCTATAGTAGATATTTTTTTTAGTTTGTTTAAGAAAATAAAATCATGACAAACCTTCAATCTTCATCCTTTGAACTTGAAAATATTTGATCGGACTAAGTTCCGAGGGCTGCCGATTTATTGATTTAAGTAACTATCAAATTTGTATATATGAATTATGTATATGTGTTGAAATTATAAATTCAATACATATTATGTATTTAATTTGTAATTTGTCAATTGGTCTATAATGTCGCAGGCAAAGTTTATAAGGTTTGCAAATGATAAAAATGCTCTGATCAGAAATGAATAAGGCGCCGTCTTAAGCGTTATGTAAAGTGGCAAATTCTTCAACTTCTCGCCGTTTTGAAAAATGCCTAGGCATAATATGAAGTGGTGAATTTCATAGTGAGTGGGTAATTTGCCATTTTCATTAAGCTCCTCAAATAAAATTAAATGTCGCATTATCTGTGTGGCCTTTAAAGAGTACTGGCTTCCGTGCAGCCAACTCAGACCGTGCATCGCCCAAATAAATAATGTATTGCATTTTTAACAGCCAGCGAACTTATAGCAAATTCATTGTTTTCGTAGAAAGCTTTTCTTGTTTCTGTTTTCTTATGGTCTGCGAGTAGGTTGCATATTTCTTTATAGCTTTAACTTTTTTTTATCTGAAAGAGTTTAGCGGCGATATGTAAGTTTTATTGGGTATTTTGAAGACAAATATTTTTTATATTTTCTCATTATCTTGCCGTGATTTTGAGGTATGTGTTTCTTGACCATTCAAGTGAGGGAAGCACCAAGACCAAAACATGATTAGTGAAAATCGACTCGACAAAATAAAAATCCAAACTTGCCTCTTAAATTTTCATTTATTCCCTTTTTTTGTGGAATCTGAGGTGTTTTAAGTAGTGAAATTAGGTATACAGAAAGGTATTTGTAGTTGCTATGGTTTGCCCAACCTAAAATTTTGTTTTATTACTTAGTTTTTACAAAAAGTCGGTATTTTATATCAGGCGCTTACGTCATTTAGTTCTGGTAACACGCACAGTATATCTGTCGCAATCTAGCTTTCTTTCAAGCGAAAAGACTGCGCGCGCTGTCAAATATCTATCTTTTCCCATATACTCTTATTATCATTTCCTTAATATTATAGTCGTTCAGTTTCGTTCACTGATATAAAAAAATATATTAAAAAAAAATTTTCGTAAAAAATTTTTTTTTATGCAATGTAATTTTATATTATAATCGGGCTTACACTCGAATATCTTCAAAAGAACATTGAAAACACTCGAAGTAACTCATAAAGGACCCTCTAGACCCACACATTCAATTACATAGCATTTAGCCCACAATTCGGTAAAATTTCGTATTCACACCGTCATGCAGCGGAATTTGGGGGAGCGTTACATCAAAGGCGGCATTCGATCAGCGTGTTTCGCGTATTTTTTTGGTTCATTTACCACGGGGCCATACGGTTTCTGAAGAGCGTTTCAGGTTGGTGTTAATCATGAGAGGAAAGCCAAATAATTATGACTGTTTTATATTCCCACCATGGCGCCAATTTGTTTGTGAAGCGATGTAGTTTAGCTGACGTCATTAAGAGATTTTAATATCCAACAATGTATAAACTATTTTAAGTTTGAGTTTATTATTTGGGTTTTGCGATCATTATAACTATTTACCCAGAACTTACGACAGGATTCTTTTGGATTAAACATGTCAAGTCGTGCGGAGTCAAGTTGTCAAGTGTCTATAAAGGTCTAGTGTTTCCTAAAGCTTTCCTATTTTTAATTGTTTGAAATCTTTTCAGAGCTTGTTTCGGTGGCCACTTTTGTGTACAAATTTTCAAAATTCGCAAAAATTTAAATATTCATATATTTTTTTTAACAAAGAAGAGAATTTCCAAAAGTCGCACATGAGTAAATTTGTTATGCAATTGAGCCTACTAAATAAGTGCTTTAAATAAATTCCATTAAGGTTTCACATGAATTTATTAAAGCCATATAGGTATGTACGGCGCCATGTTCTTATAACACCGGATATTTCGATAAGTAGTTCTAGCCATTAAACTGAACAATTTCTACCAAGGAACAAAGGTCAAAATACGAAAAAAAAAATTCACATCCCATTAAAACTGCATCAGCTTACAGCCACTTTGTATTCCGTGCTAATTTGTATACAAGGCCGATATTTTTTTTCGTATTTCGACCTATGTTCCTTGGGAAAAAATGTTCAGATTCATGGTCAGAACCTGTGGTCAGAACCTCCAAATAAGGTTGTATAAAACACACATCATACAAAATATTTTTTTTCTCATAAGCCTCGCTGATTTAGCCATCAATAAAAATCGCTTCCTTTTATCACTTGCACCAACGCGCTAATGTTCGGTTTATGTAAATATTATGAGAGTTTAACTATTCAGTTATTCACTTAACGTCAGTCCTTTCAACTGTCTTTTTGTTTTTTTTTTTCCATTCGCTCTTCCTTCAGAATGTCTTTTTGTATAGAAGTCGAATACTCACTTCCTTTAAGTTTAAATGGTTTTTAGGGTTCCATATCTAAAATAAATGGGTGACAATGGGAGTAGATATAATACTACGCCGTAGTTGTATCTCTGTCTGCTCGTCTGTGTGTACGAGTTTTAATTGATAATTTGTGTTATTTTTGGACTAAATTTTCCAAAATAATTTTTCTCAAATATTTGATATCATTCTTCGTTTCCAAAATATCGAGCGCCAAAATCAAAACATCGGATTTTTTTTATCACTATTTCAGCCACAACTTTTTTCGTTTTAGACTTTCTCGTATAATTCTTTTTGCACCTTATAGCTCTCGTGAATACGCGTCTTTTGAACTATTTTTGAATATCACATTTTTACAACTCTCCGAGATATAAGGGGATCGCACTTTTTCGTGAAATCGGAGCCTACACTGGAGCGAACAAAAAGACATTTCCAATGTCAATAGCACCCTTACGGAACCCTAAGTCCACGAGTCCGATTCGTTCTTAGTCAGTCTATGTAAAGAAGTAAAAATACTCTCTTACTTTAATCTTAAATGGTTTTTCGTCCTCGCAAGCAACTTTTCTAAGTTAATTTTAAATGTATAACGATTAATTCAAATCCTGTTCAAAGTTTGGGCGAAATTGAATTTAACAACATACTAGGGACTTGACAGCCTTCAAAAAGAGATAATTTTGTTTTCAAATTATAAATGAGAGTTTCGAGTTTACGAAATGTTTTGAAATTTAGACAAAATTATGTGAAAATGTTGTTCCCAGAAAATATATAATTGAATGGGGAAGTTTTTTGTATAGGTACTAACAAAAAATCTAAACAAAGCAGAGCATTAGATTTATAAGAGGATTTACTTTAATGAGGACATCCCTCGTGGCTTTCCGATCAAGAAAGTTAAGCAACTTTAGCTGCAGTTTTGCCGTGGTAAGTACCTGGATTGGTGACCGCTAGTGGTACACACGGCTGCTCGTCGGTAGAAACACTTTGACCTTGAGCTGGTCTCTGGTTTCGGGTCTTTGAAGCGTAACGCTGGTTCAGCTTATACTGGTTTAGTTTCTACGTGCTTGCTGTCGTAGGTACAATAATTTGAGTGTTTTCCGTGCAACGGTTGGCACGTTGGTCACAGCTACTGGCACTGAGAGTAGTCGCTACGCTACTTCAAGGGACACTTGGTGGCTTGACAACTTTGACAATCAAGTTGACCACTGACCTGGCAAAGCCTTATCCAATGTTGGCTCTAGTTTTTCATCCGAGTTGCAGAGGTCAGGTAGTCGCTCTGTGTAAAAACCATTGCTAGCTTTGGCTACCACGGTATTAATAACCTTTAGTCCTTGGTTTATGTCCGTGATAAGAAAAATGACATTCAGAGTGACATGATTTTCATCATCATCATAACTTCCCATGAAAACATCCACTACAAGACAGGGAGCTCTAGAATTTCAGTAAAAAATTGTCATAGTCACCACCGCTGTTGTTGGTGACCGCAGTATGTGAGATGGACGATACACAGAAAGATGCTGCTGCCCATCCTCCGACTTATAAACCCTTAGTCGCCTCTTACGAAACCCACGGGTCAGAGAGAGTATAGTATTCTTTGCCCACGGGTAGAGATGGGTAGTAGTAATCATTACCAGTGATACTAAACCAGGGTTGTGATAATTATGGCGAAACGTCTCCAAACCCAAGGACTATGAAATGAAAATTCCTGTTACTTTCGGTAAGTATGACAACCGAATGTTCTAGCTTAAGTGAAAATTGCATTCCAAGCTCAGCTAATCCTTTTCAACCGTGTCCTTTTCCAGTCGCAGATTTAGTAGTGACCAGACAGAGAAATATCCAACAACGACGCCGAACTGAAGTCGCTCGTACATATTCAAAGTTTAATCCGTATCAGCTCCGCTCTTCTTGCGAAAGAGGGGTTTAGTTCTCACGAGCGTCGCGTTGCTAAGTCTTTTATACACAGAGGTTTGAGAATTGAAGAATGTTTGCAGAATTTCATCACCGTACCACTCGCCAGAAGTTGAAATTTCATCTATTTCACCTGGATAACTGGCTGTCTACCGTTTCAAAAGAAACTTCTTGCCACGTACAACCGCATTGTGGAATCAGCTCCCTGTACAGGAATTCACGGACGGGTACAACATTGCAGCTTTCAAGAAACGAGCCTACAAATATCTTAAAGGTTGGCAGCGCACCTGTGATTCTCCTAGTGTTGAAGGTGTCCATGGGCGACGGTGAACACTTACCAACAGGTGACTCGTCTCCTATTTTATAAAAAAAGTTTTTATGTATATGCAATTATGATATATTGAAGCATTCTTGGCCCAGTGGTAGTTGTTCTTTCTTTCCGATCACGAACGTCTAGCAAAAACGTTGGCCGTGGTCAAAACCCGAATGATCGTAAGAAGCACAAGAACTAGAGCGTTTCCGTGATTTGGAAGGAATGTTAAGCCATTGGTCCCAGCAACTGTCATTGAAAGTAGTCCTTGAGAAGAGGCCATTTGGTTGCTTGAAAACTCTGACACACAGGTTGGACACAAACCTGGCTAAGCCTAATTTAGGAGTAGGTGTACTATGCCTTCTGGGTTGCGGAGGTCACATGGCACCGTTCACCAACCCAGACCTGTCCCCAAAAGAGAAGAATCCTGAATCATCAAAATGCTGGTACTTGCCTTTAACAAAGAAGTTAAGAATTCAAATTTGAATTTTATTTGGAGATTTGTTATTTAAAGAAGAAGTGAAATGCTATTGGAATATTGCTGCAGTCAGAAAAACTTACTGAGACCTTTCAACAACTCAAAAAGCGATAGCAGAGGAAAACAATAAATAAATCAAATAATACCCTTTTGAGGTCGAAATTATCGCTGAAAACGTGACCGCCCATCGGCAAACCCTTCAGTAATTTCTTATACTCGTAAAGCTGAATTTATTGGTACTGATTTCTAAAGGCTGCCGCAATAAATTTTTGCATAAAGCCGATAAGAGGACAAAGAAACCAGAAGTGCAGAGTAAAGATTGGGGTCAATTTTATCGCCCTCATAACCGGTTTTAATTTATCGCTACAAGAATACTTCCTTTTCATAATACTTAAACGGTAATTACAAAAGAAGTGAAGGGGAAAACGTATTATGAGCTCCTATTGTTGTTGTTTTATTACGCAAGTAATGTTTAGTAAGGGGTGTCTTTATCATTATAGCGTTTTCTTGTGTTTACGACAATAATATCCTATTATTATTTCGTCTGCTCTTCTTTCTTATTCAACTTATTTTGTCTTTTACTCCAGTTTCTGTTCATTTATGTATAGTTTTTTTTTTCTTTTTGTGGTTAATTATTTTTAATATTAAAATAATAATTGCAATAGTTACGATGCGCCTGGTGAAGAATGACGAGTAGAGCCGGCCCCAAATTATAAAGGATAAGGCTAGGCAAAGAGAGAGAGAGAGTGTTGCAATAATTTTCAGATTTATTTTTATTGTATTTTTAAAACACTTCGCTAAACGCCAAAATCAAAAGCAAAATGTTCTTTATTCATTGTAGAATGTTAAAAATCCACAACTCCACAAAAAAAGTGGCGCAATAAAAACCAAATTGTAAGATGTATCCAAATTATTTATATTGTCATTGTTTTTGCTTGCTCAACTTTCATCCAGTGTGTCCAAAGCGCTATGAATTATTTCATCTACATTGCATCACCATTTTGCATACTATTTGGAATGTTTTTTTCGCAGTATGACATCCCATAGAAAGTCCAGTCTTGGACTTTCCGGTCTGCATTGAATGCATCTTTGACGTGGCTACAGGCTCAATCACACCTTCCTACATACAAAGACTAATTCGGCATACAATGCTGGGAGGATTGGTTTCGTTAATTCCAATATCCTTATTACAACCAGCAATGTATGCCGACTTAGTTTCAGAATTTGTAAGGGTGTGATCACGGCTCGAGTCCATATTTTCGTTTGGTGGTCATTTAATGCAAAGTGGATAATTGTAAGCCCTTTGGTGGCAATAATTGGAATTCCATTGAACTTTGGATGAGTCAGAGGGTGAGGGGAGGACGAGGGGGTGAGGGGACGTGGGTAAAACCTTGACGTGCTCTTGACTATACCTATGTACACAGACGGAAAACTTTCAGCCGATTCAAGAATACAGCCAGGCTACCAGGGATTTTTGAAGTGAAAACTTCTTTAGCGGCGTTGGCACTTTTTAGATGGGTAAAAATTTTTAAACTGGCATCAGATGTCGCGGCAGATGTCGCGTCACATGTCGCGTCAGATCTCGCGTCAGATCCGTAGCCCACGGAGGTTTTAACCCACGCTACGGCGAAGCATAGTAAAACCTCCTTGCCGTAGCCTGATCGTAAAAGCGTCAACTGTCAACCGTATTGTTATTACAATACGGGTTTTTATTCAGTGACATCAAAAAAGTACTCGAGCAATGGCGCGATTGACCCTTACAAAAAGCATAATATTCAAAAATGTAAGTTTTCACTTCTGATGGCACTCCCGGAGTGCAACCCGTCCCTTTTTAGGGTTCCGATACCAAAATGGTAAAAAAAAGGAACCCTTATGGTGCCGCTCTGTCTGTCTGTCTGTCTGTCTGTCTGTCTGTCACACCTCTATATCTCAGCAACCACTTACGCTATCGAGCTGAAATTTGGAATAGTTTTAGAATATAGTTGCCCAACTTAATTGCACATGAAAATTTTTTGAAAAAAGTATTATTATTAATGTAAAGGGGGCCAAAATAGGGGGGGCCAAATTTCAAATTGTCGCTACTAGGTCGAGTGGGGTATCATATGAAAGGGCTTTACTTGTACATTTTAAAATATATTTTTGTATTTTTTTAAGTTTCTTAGTTTTCAAGTTATGATGAAAAATGTCAAAAAAAATACCATTCCCCCCCCTTATCTCCGAAGTTTGAGTAAGGGAAAATCTGAATTAATTACAGTTGACAGAGGTTTATGTAAACTTTACAGCAAAAATAAAACGATCTTTCTAAGTTGCACAGTTTTTCAGAAATCTGCAAAAAACCTTTACAAACAAATTTAGTTTTGCGGTCCTGAAAATGGACTTTATTGCTTCCAAAAATACTATAGGTATATCGGAACCCTCGGCGCGCGAGTCCGACTCGCACTTGACTGGTTTTTTTTTATTACAAAATATATACGAGATTCTATTTACTATCCTTTACTTTTAAACGAGCAATACTTGTTTATAATAATGTATGTTTGTAATCGGTTTATCGAAAACGGCTGTAACGATTTCGATGAAATTTGTATACGGGGATTTTCGGGGACATAACATCGATCTAGCTACGTCTCATGTCTAGGAAAATTTCTTGAAAAAAGCTTGTTTTAGAAACCCGACAGCGCCATCTGCGAGTGGGCTTTGGTTAAGCTAATACAGAGCTGCTGTTTGATGGTCTACATATGCCCATCTCCTGCATTATTCTGAACTCTTCTTTAATTTTAGAACACCTATCAGGTGGCAAAGGTCGAGCGCGAGCGTGAACAGGAGGGCCAGTTGTCTCGATGTGGTGTACTACGGAGTGCTTAGGCGTGTCTTTGAACGAAGCTGGTCGAGTAATATCAGGGTATTTCTGAATTACGTCGTGATAAGAGTGATTTTCATCAATTGTCTTTACCGATTGGTTAAAAGAATGCTTAACAACTAATCCCTTAGTATTTAAATGAGTAGTATTATCTATTAATCGACGTTTATTTAAATCAACTAACAGGTTGTAATGTTTCAAAAAATCTGCACCCAAAATTGGTTGACGCACGTCAGCGACAATAAAAGTCCATTTAAATGAACGTCGTAACTTTATATCTAATGTTAAAGTTTTCACTCCAAAAGTCTTTATTTGTGTGCCGTTTGCGGCGTACAAGGAAAATTTGGGTTCCGTACTAATATCACGAATTTTACGACACTTGGGTATCACTGATACGTTAGCACCTGTGTCCACGAGAAAATTTAAACTTGTGTTGTTGCAACTTACTGAAAGGCGGTGATTAGACGTGACCATGGAAACGCCCGCCGTCGTTTCATGGACGCTCAGTTTCCCTTGTGCTGCTGCTGTTGCTTCTTCCAAGCGCAGGGTTCAGCGCACTTTTTCGCATCTGCCTTGAACTTGTAGTGGTAGAAGCAAAGCCAGTCAGCATCGGATGGTGATCTTCTTTTTCCATTAGACCTGAAACTTGAGGGTGTAGCCGTGCGGCTACGATTTCGCTGATTAAACTGGCTACGTGAACGCGAACGTGAACGAGACTGAACTGGATTACGCAAGGTCTTCAGCTCTTGATGTATCTGGGCTATTTCTCGTCGTAGGTCTGCCATGTCGTCTGTTTTTCTTTCAGTAATTTCTGATATGAAAACTGGTTTTGTGTTTTCCATGACCTTGTCGGCCACTGCTGCTAAAGAATCTAAATTTTTTATATCGGCGACAGCGAGAACAGCGCGAACTGGAGAAGGTAAGTGTCCCTGCCATAGAATAGATAGGGCGTCGTCGGTGATCTTGTCACGGGCAAGCTCACGCATCCTGCGTAATAGCTGTGATGGTCGTTGGTCCCCTAGCTCTAATTCGCTGATAAGTTTCTGTATCTGCCTGTTTTCACTTTCTTCATAAATATAAAGCAAACGTTCTTTAAGGGCATCGTATTTACCTGAAGTGGGCGGTTTGATGAGAAGATCGGAAACGTGTTGAACTACGTCTGGTCCCAGTTTGTGAATGATGATGTTAAACTTCGCTTCATCTGTGAGTCGTTGCGGTGCTAAAATATTTTCTGTATACTGAAACCAAAGTCTCGGGCGCGTCGGCCAGAAGTCGGACATCCTGGTGGTGAGTGATACTGCGTTGAGGTTCTCTGTTCCAGATCCCTACTGAATGTATGTACTGTATGTACCTACTACGCGATAGCGAACGGACAGGTAAGTTATTTGAGTCACTTCACTGCGCGGTGTAAAATTTCGATGCACGTGTTCAAAAGTCGGAAATATTTAGGTCACCAGTGTAAAGGAGGCCCCGGGGGGATGTTATCTATTGGCTCTAGACTCTATGTTGATCACTAAGGTTAGGGGTTGATTTAAGAAAACTACCGAAAACTGTTAAGACTGTATTGTGACGTCACAAGGTTACAAGAGAGGTACCTGTCCGTCGCGTTCTACGGTTCTGTAGTGACTGCGGGCGCCGGGCCGCAGGGCTTGATTTGCTAACTATGCAACTCTGTCGCTACAGCATCATCGGTCTGCTTAGTGCAGATAAAGTTTTCTAATTAACACACCTGCTTGTCACGTCGACACCTGTTTCAGTTTTAAACAACGCTTAGTTACTTTGGGAAGTTTCGAACTTTAAATTAGCTAATTAGTTCCAAAAAGAAGATAGCTGTTTTGGCTAAGGTTTTGGCTCTTTCTCTTTAGATATTTGTTGTTTTTGTTTTAATTACCCTTACTCTTTTGTTTTAAGTTACTTTCTTTTCAACAAGGTTTTAAACAAACATTGTTAGATTCAAAGAGTTGCTTCGTGAATAGGCTTTTACTGGGAAAGCTTGTTCCATCGTCGAACTCATCTCTGTCCTCAGGGCAATAACAATAAGAAAAATCCTTTTTTCCTACGACCATTAATTGTGCCGTCATCTTTAACGCTAAATGCCTATTTGAAGCGCTGTTTATTTTGAAGCTGAGCGGAGCGAGGTGACAAACTCTTTGTTTTGAAGCTTATTCAAGTTCACACTCTAAATGAAGTTATGTACATGTCACCGGAAAATAAAAATAATTGTAAGTTTATAATTAGTTAGTAAGTTGATCAACTTTCGAAAAAAATAAACTTGTAGGAAATTCATAGGTCCATTAGGTAAAGCAAACACGAGTTGAGTTAGGTTCTCTTTCCACCAAACGCAAGAGCCGACGCGAATTCGATACAATTTATTATTTATCGAACGTTGATCAACTAACTAGAAAATTTATCAACTTACGATTCTGTATAATTTTCTGATGACATATAACATAGAGCATGACGTGACCCGTGCAAGCAAAAAAAAGAAAATGTCAAATCAAACAAATAATATGAACTAAATCACGTATGCCTGCAAAAGCTTCATTGTAAACAAAAGTAATTTACAGATTGAATAATAAGCTTTTTATCTTTTCGTGTTTTTTGTTAAAATTAAACATTTTATGGTACTGTATGTTGGGTACGGCTGACGAAATTTACATTCATTAAGCGAGTGGCTCCACGTCCATGAGTAAAAATGTCACAGGATTCTTCTTTTACACAGTCTTCATTATATTTTATGTTAATTTCGTGTAGACTAAATGAAAGAGAAATTCAAGTCACGATTTAGAATTTTTGTCGGAATTTATTTGTGTGACTTTGAACTTTCGGTTAAACTCTACATTTATTTTTATTTATATGTAGGATTTTTGATAGTTTCAAGTTTAACCTTAATAATTTGCCACCAGAGCATTCTTTATGTGACATTTATATCAGTCACGTATCAGTGAATTAAGATTTTTTGGTGATTTGTAACGTCATACTGTTACGTGTTATTTATCTTTTTATGTATGTATATATAATATATCAGTCTCTGACACCCATAGTACAGGCTTTGCCTGGTTTGGAATCAGATGACCTGGTGTGAAATGTCCCCAAATATTTATTATTTATTTATTTATACTAAAGTTACTATTTTAGGATCGTATTTGCTGAAACTCAAATTATTTGCGTGCGTGTTCGAGCTAAACTCAAATCCTTTGTATTATTATTGGGATTGAATTTCATAATCAAAATAATTATTGTCGCTTCTTTTTGTGGGAATACCACATGACGCCATTTTGTTTGTGAAGTGACTTACAAAGTGATCAGAGAATCCTTATATGAATGAAGTATACAAACGTTTACTTTAATATAAAACGTTTTAAAGAAGTATAACGCTTAATGATGTAAATGTTAAAAGATCTTTTAATAAAACTCAACCTCCATTCCTGAGGCAGATTTTTTTTTCTGCCAAACAAAATGCGCTGAAAAGTTAAAATTTTGATTGTGTATTTAAATGATCTTCTTTGTGAAAAACAGACAGACTATGATTATTACATTCTTCAAGGTCATACCTACCTCTTTTTCTTACTCCTTGTACAGTCAAGAGTACATCAAGCTTGATACATTGGACTTTGCACTGTTCTTATTTGAATATACGTACGGGCTAGAGTCGCACTGCGTGAGTCAAGCTTGACCAGTCATTGACTGTTCAACTACAAGACACGAGTCAATAATAATGAAAGTTAACCAAGTCACAGAAACTTCGAAACATAAGTTCCCTAACTATCCCAAGAGTGTTGGCATCTTCGTTTCAATTTGATATAGAATTCTGATGTCCTTTCACAGTCGAAACTTCCTAGTAATGTTCAAGTTTCAGTCTCACAACACGTAGGTCTTCTGTCTTTGTCTAGTGCTGTTTGTCTCTTTCTCTCTTCAGGTTTAAAGGTGACTTGAACGTCTTTGGAATTCATACCTATGATTCATACTATGTTTATTTTTGTAAATTTTTATAAATATGTTAATAAAGGACGAGAAGAGCCTGTTTAAGTATTGTTTAAAGAAGAAAATAATTTATTTGGCAACTTAAAATTGGGTACAAACATATAATAAACACAAAGTTCATCAACATCCCACGCAACGTCCTCTACAGGACAGGGAGCTCCCTCCAGAACTCCAGCAAAAATGCATTGTACTAAGGGGGGGATTTACCGTAGTCACCACGCTTGTAAGCGTTGCGGCTGGCGACCGTTGTTGTTGGTGACCGCAGTAGGTATGTACGATGAAACTATACACAAAAAGATGCTGCTGCCCATCCTCTGGTTCATAAGCCCCTTGTCGCCTTTTAGGACATCCATGGGTAAAGATGGATTGGTACTATTATTAACCGGCACCACACTGTCGAATAATACTAAGTTAAAGTTACAAAATTGGTGACCGATGAGCAAATTGTCTCGAGTTTTCAAGCCCGAGCTGAACCTCCGCGTTGGGGGATAATTCACACACAAACTAGGCAAAGCTTGTACTCTGAGTACCAGAGACTGATATACATACGTAAATAGATAAATAACACCCAGACACAGAATAAAGACTCGTTTTCTTCACACAAAACATTTGCCCTGGGTGGGGATCGAACCCGCGGCCAACGGCGTGGAAGGTAAGCTCACTACCACACACGCCAACAGGCCAGTCATTATTGTACATGTCTCGTCCTTAGCTGACAATGGCGACAATAGTAGTCCGCTACGCAGAGCTACGTAACTGGGGCTATTCACACTGTTTAAGTGGATAACTACTTAATTATAAAGATACATGCAAAACTTTACTAAAAACGGCCGGCGTATTTACTTGTTGAGGACTACTGATAATTCTTCATTTCATATTTCTATGACGTTGTAGATGTCTTGTTACTTCGTCTTCGTCTGTCATTGTTGGTTGAATACAATATTTTTGAATATTATAATTTGTATAATTTCCAGGGTGTTTAACAATACGTACTATCGCTTATAGCGCGTAGTAATGGGTGTCCCCGGTGTTTGGTGACTGCAAAGTGGTTTCATGTCACGTAGAAAGGCACAAGTGGCCATTCCACTTTTATAGTTTGGGTTCCCACAGCCTGGTAATCTACCTCATAAGATACATAACCTAAACCATAATGTGGTGAAAGTTAATGCTTAGAAACATACTTTTTGTTCGGGGATCGAATTCCGTAACCTGGGCTTAGAGACAATAACGGAAAAAGAACTAGCTAACGAAATGTTGCGTGACAGCTAATGTAAATCCCAAACATTTTCATTCTATTCTATAGCGTTTGCGATAATAGAAAGCCACTTGTCTCAGGGCCCTGGAAGAAATCCCCAATTGAAAACGATTTTGGGTTCAAAATGAGGAGAAAAACGCAAAGCATATTGCAGATGGCGCCAGCATATACTGTGCCTTGTTTTATCTTGGGCTGTTGTGCTGTCAACAAAACGTCGTCTAATTTATGTGAATTGAACAAAATATGTATTCTTTGATGACAGTACCGGAATTAAAAAGAGAGTTGCGAACTCGAAATGCTTCAACCACTGGGAAAAAGGCTGAATTAATAAAACGGTAAGCACATAATATTTTTGAGGTTATAAAAATAAAACTTGCATTTTTTTAATGATCTTGTTGTTTAATGTACTTTATTTGCTTACATATTAGAGGCATATGACCGAAACTTTGATTTCAAAGCTTTTTCTGACCCTAGCAACGAAAGCAATGACCCCATATACCACTGCCCACCAGGAGCTTCCTTCAAGGATATAAATGCGGATTCTCCATTACCTCCTCTAAATAAACATGAAATACAATCGTACTTTGAGAGGTAAAGTTGTAAAATAAGGCGCTTTTCATTACTCATTACCTTAGATTTTAATTTACCTAACCTAATAGTAGTGTTAAATAAGAATGTAATTTTATAAGATGGATTCCTTTGTTTTTGCAGTCAAGAGCACAGCACTGAGTCATTTCGGATTTGTTAACGCTTATTTTTATTTTAAATAGCCTAAAATGCTGTTTGTTTACAAAAAATATACGAGATTTGACAGATGACAAGGCACAGTCGCTTATGCGACACCTACCGGGAGAAAAAGGCAGTTTTTCACCTCATTAAGTCATGCCTTAGGAACCAAACTTTAAATTGTGAAAGAAAAACTTATAAAGATCATAATAAACTACCCACATTCCTAGCACAGTTTTCAGTCAGCCTGGTTAAATATTCTCATACATGGCATTCAAAGATGTTTTTTATATTATACAAGAATAAAACCAGTGCAGGTAGGACGATAGCCTTGGGTGCTCCGCTAAGCCTGGAGGTGCTATTGAGGAAAATCTAAGGTTGTTTCGCCTCAACCTTGAAAGTTTTCAGAACAGCCAAAATCAAAAATATATTTCAGAATTTCTCATACGTCATCCAGGTTATGAAATCCGAGCCCGTATAAAAAAATGTGATCCTGAGCATCTACTTTCTTTATATATTATGGTTTCGTTTATATATCTTATGAGGTAGATGACCAGGCTGTGGCAGCGCTAACTATTAATAGCCTCTTAGTTATGGCAAACTATAGAAAAATACTAATTATAGGCAGTACCTTATGAAGCTCCTAACCACTTTCTAACTTCTCTAAATTGACTAAGTCAGTCGAATCATTCATTATCTTAGGGCAAGTTGATGTTTACGTTTACACTACGACAATTTATAGTCAAACTTTATTAATTACAATCACCCAGTAAGATAGTTTGTTTACTGTGTTCATGTTTAATTAGATTTAGGAGTTTAGAAGGACGGCAACCTCGCAAACTTCGTAAATATGGGGGGTAGTTACTGATTTGCATAAACATAAAAGTAAAGTTGTATGACGTATGAGGTAAGGTAAAATCGGGATACCTACGTAACTGACTCTATAAACCTTTATTAGTTAGAATAGAGTGGTAAATAAAAAGAGCAACGGATTTTGTTTTTACATAATATGCAAGATACAAACCTAGCCCACCCAGCTACTTGTCCAGTGAAGTAGGAGAGTACAAAAATCTCCACAAGATAGTATTTTCCATAAATATAAACAAAATAGCAAATGAAGAACAATAACAAAACAAAAATATATACTGAACAGATTGACATTTAAAACTAATAGACAAAGGCAATTCAAAATGTCTGAAAGATAACCGAACAAGTTTAACGACTGCATAAGGCACAAAGCATAAGGTCAAAGACAGTACAAACCAAGGAAAGTGACCTTTTCAAATTTAAAAGGACGGGCAGCTAAGAGCCGCACTATGGATGTTATTTTGAGGAGATTGACCTCACATTGGGCGAGAATTTTGCACTTGAATTCATAGACAAGAAGATCATAAAGTTTTAAACTCCTTAAAACTTTATCACAGGATTAGAGAAGTATAGAATAAAACTGACTACACAACATATAAACAGAAAGAATATGACGACAACCCTAGATAATCTGAATCTTCCCATGAACTTGAACAATTTTTATCAAGAAACGTGGGTCGAAATACAAAACGATAATCAACTTCCCATAGAGACTGCATTAGATGACAGCGCATTTTTTCGTATTTCGAGCCACATTTACTTGAGTAAAGTTGAAAATTTGGTTCTAGTTTCCGATTGATTTCTTTGTAGCCTTGTAAATGTAGTTAATGATGTTAAACATATACCTACTCAAAGATAAAATAATATACTCTGCAGTTATCAAAAAATCACGAATACTTTCGACCAACGCTAAAGTTCGTTACCAAGTTCAGTCAACTTCTCATTAAAAGCGTAACATTTCAACCTTGGGCCATACTTACTTTGCATGAACATTATATTGCGCCTCAAGCATAACTGATAGTATAACATTTTATACAGGATTATTTGGGACCCCTGGTCAAATTTCAGTATAATGCTCAGAACCTGTATCTGAACAACTTTTCCAAAAGAACATGGGGTCGAAAAATGAGAAAAAATTTTGCTCCTCCTATACAAATCTTGTGTCGTCGGCAATAGTGGGATTTATATTTGATGCCAAAAAACTTTTTTGGGGAAAGTTGTTAAGATTCGTGTTCTGAGTAACATACTAAAATTTGGCCAGGGTTCCAAAAATAACCCTGTATAATTCGGCAAATATTTTGGCACTTTTTTATAAATTGTCTTAATCGTCTTCCTGACAAAGGCCTCTCATCTCTTTTCTTACTTAGTTTTGCCGGTTCTTTTCTAATGTGTTTAGTTCGAGGCCATTCACTAATAATTCAACTGTCATTGAGCCGTCGTTATTGACGTTTGCCCATCTATCAGGGCGCATTTTGGTGTTGTGGAATAGTCATTTTCTTTTAGGCACTAGAGTCTTTTTTACTGTGTACCACATCGTAACATCCCATAAAACGTCCATAACAGAACAGCAGGATTCCAGCAAAAACGCTTTATAGTCGCCACGCTTGAAAGCGTTGCGACTGGAACCATGGACCTTGGTTGTTCGTGATCGCAGTACACAGGAGAAGACTGCTGTCCATCCTCCAGTTTATTATCCCTTAGTCACCTCTTACGACACCCACGGGTAGAGAAGGGTTGGTATTATTCTTTGCCGTACCATACAGGTGAATTGTGTACTAACTAAATATTTTTATGGAGTTACTAAGGTTGTCAGGAAACACCATTTAATTATATCTTTATTAATGGTGGTGGATAAACCAAAGAGGTGGACATGGCTGCAAACTCATCAATTTGGTGTACAAATAAAATGACAAAACTGAACTAAGTTTTACAAAAACCATTTTGTACATACACGTGATAAATCGATGGTAATGAGTTAGAGAAATACTGGAAGAGACAATGATAATAATATAACCCATAGTGGGTTATAACATATTGTTGTCTTTTGTTTTAATGAACAACTCAATTTTGTAAAGCATAAAATGATAGATACCAAATTCTGTGACGTATACAGATAAATAACAAAAATTTGCTTGATTTATCTAGTATTTTTCATGAAATTGTTTTTGCCAAATTACGCGTAAAATTCACAAACACGAATCTTTTAAATGATGAATTATTCGTAGCAATTCCAAAATTTTGTTCATATTAAGTTCAATTTCTGAACCCTTAAGTAAAACCTTTTTACTTTGTTTTTTAAAAGTAATTCGGCATATGGCAAGTGATTCGGGGCAGTACTTTCCTAGCCAGTTTTTTTAAATTGTTGATGGTCTTACTCTTGACTTCGATCTAGCATTGAGGAAATAAATGAGTCTTCTTAGTATTGTTTTGCTTCTGGCTACTGGATTGTCACAGCTATCAGCCTCGTCTAAATGGCTATTTAGTCTCAATGCCAGTGACAAAAGCGTTTGTTTTACAGTATGACCGCGATATCTGTCACAGAAAAAGTAAGGTACTTAGAAGGAGGATTAAAGAAATAATTCGTCACTAGGTGGTGTAGGCGTTTTTCTATGGATTTGACAGGTTATTTTGAATATTTTCTTTGGATCATCGATGATGGGGTTGTGACATGTTGGCAGGTGTCTTCCCCTACTAAAATAAATTAGCAAGGTATATATTCCGAGCGAAGCAAGGATGTTCGAAATTTTTGATATCTGTTCAGATGACAGCGTCGTTAGTCGTGAAGATCACTATCACTACATATTATAAAAGGAAGTCCCCCTAAACGTTTGTCTGTCGTCATCCATCCATCCATCATGTCTGTCTGTGATCGCTAAACTCAGGAACTACTATATTGATTTCGATCCGGTTTTCATTAATAGATAAATCATTTCATTTGAAAGGTTTAAGGCTATAATTTATAAATATTGAGTGAAAATTAACTGAACTGTGATGATATTTGTAGATCGAGTCGGAAAAAAATGTGCCTCTTGAGAGCTTTCTGGGCGTGCGCTGCGTAAATGATTTCATTTATATGAAAGTTATGTATGAAAGAATTGTTTTTTTCTAAGAGTTCTAAAGAAAAGTCCGCGATAGTATTTGTCTATCTTTTAAGGATAACCCACAGTAACCTACTTTTTATAGCAAAAAAGTAGATTTTCAAAATAAGGTATTTTTGAACGTATTTTTGCCCTCAAGGTATGGATCCTTATCTAATTTAAAAAGTTAGTGATAATAAGCAATGAACATAGATCAAAATTGTCCTTTACACCATGTTATTTAAATGAATATCTTGGAAGATATCACTATATTAAAATCACTCTAATTAAAGTCCTAGATTGAGCTTCACAACACTAGACGCGCAGAGTGTTTCCGAAGTTAATATCAGCGAGCCAATAACAAGACGGGGAACACACGGAGGGCACACCCCAGATTAGATAGAATAGGGGCAGACGTCGTTGCGACTGGTCGTCCGAAGCCTGATTTTTAAAATTTTAGATAGGTATATTTTTTTTTCAATTTTAGATAGGTATATTTTTTTTTTGGCAGGTGGGCCACCTGATGGTAAGTGGTCACCACCGCCCATGACACCCACTGTCTTATAAGTGAAATAATTTGACACTAAATAAGACAGCAAAGCGCGTTACCCACCCTGAGAACTAAGATGGTATGTCTGATGTGCCAGTAATTTCCCTGGCTCCCTTGTCCTTCAAACCGAAACACAGCAGTGCAAACACTGCTGTTTCACGGCAGAAAAAGCAAGAGGGTGGTACTTCCCCAGACGGACTTTGCGCAAAAGCCCTACCACCTCCACTTGACGTCCTGAGGTACAACGAAATATTTTAGAATGTTTTAATAATTGTGTAGCAACTTGAAGGCTACGTCATATATCGCAATAAAAGGCACCACCTCTACCCGTAGATTAGTACCCATGCGAAGCCGGGGCGGGCCGCTAGTTTTATATAATTTCTTCGCCAACTCCCTATAAAAAAAATAGTTCAAATTTTTACTACCGGAACGGATACCGTGTAATAAGATTTCATCGCACTTTGTTAATGCCACATCTAGCATTCGTAGATCCAAAGGACACACACAACACAAAGTACTCCAGCGGCGCTGGTGCCAACAAAATTAAATTCCCGATCGAGACGAATGACATACATTACTCTTTTTGTTCGTTTCCACAGCTATGACAGCTCGTTCGTTCAACAAAACAAGTCATCTATGTGAAATATTTTGTTGAACGTACAAAGCTTTTGTAGTTAAATATTACTTACAAGTTTAGGGGGAATTACTTTGGAAATTCAAGGATATGAAACTGTTCATGGAACTGAACAATTTTGCTTCAGGAACAAAGCGTTGTAGCCAATTTAGAACCTCTTAGGCCAGAATTAATGCGACGCAACGCAGATGTCCGCGACGGACAGTAAAATGTATGAAGCCTATACATTCCGTTCAGTCCAATGCGGAGCTGTCCGCTCCGGATCCTCTCCGCAACGCACGGAACGGACTGTATACTTACTTACTCCCCTGGCGCAACGACCCAAAATGAGTCTTGGCCTCCGAAACGAGAATCCGCCACTGGTCCCGGTCTTGTGCGGTTCACCAGTCGTCTGCTTGATGCTCGCGCAGGTCTGAGCTTACTACGTCGATCCACCGATATCTGGGGCGGCCAATCGGACGTCGGCCTGTCGGTTGACCCTCAAAAGCTTTCTTGACGTGGCGGTCCTCCCCCATTCTTTCTAAGGCTTTTCTTTCTTTTCTTTGTATAGGCTTCATCCATTTTACGGTCCATCGCGGACATTTGCGTCGGACGTCCTCTCCGCGTCCGCGTCGCACTGCACCTGACCTTATAATTTTTTACGAAACCCCTTAGCCAAAAAATTAAAAGGTTGGTATATGTAGTGGCAAGTGCGCGACTTTTTCGTTAATTGGTGGAGATTCTATACAAAAACACACTTTCGAAAGTAGTTTTCCTAAAAAAATTATTTTGAATACTGTAAAATACACGTTCGGAGGAGTTATTAAAAACATGTGACGACCCTCGACTTCGCCTCGGGCTTACAAAACGACATCTGGTTTGTAATAGCTCTACCTACGGAACTTGTATCTTAAACTACCTTAATGTAGATTCTTTACAGAATAGGTAATTATATTGAACCTCATAACTTGCTAAAAAAAGAGTGGTTCTAAATTCTACTGTAGAGAGACATTGAGAGACAAGAAACCTCTGCAGCAAGACCTTTTCATCTATAATATTTGGCTTTGAAGTGGTACAAACAATCTTGGTGCAATCGAGATTTTAGTCTCGTCATTCAGAAAATTAGCAACAATGTTTTTCTGAATCAATGGACAAATTAAATAAACAGAACATAAAATTGATATCACTGATTCAGAACAAATGTTTGAAATAACTTGTTTGAACAGTTGCAATTGTTTTAATCACTGCAGTTGAAGCATAAGTTTGGACAGCTGTTGTTGGTTGCCAGTTAGACTATTAATGGCACTAGAATGGTGCCAATGGTGAATTTCGATTCTGTTAGCTTATGACCTATAGGTTTGTTATGCATGATAATGTCTTTCAATGATTTAATGGTGCAAATGATACACGAAAGTTTCATTTGCACCATTAATGGTGCAAACGATACATAGTAGTTTCGTTTCCCCCATTAATGGTGCAGGTCAATGGTGCAGATGAGACAGCGGGGATTTATTTCATATAATCCTATAAAATGTCCACGGCAGGACAGGAAGCTCCTTCCAGAACTCCAGTAAAAACGCGTGGTTCTTTGGGGAAGGGGAATAACCACAGGGTAGCGTTGAGAAAGAAGCTGCTGCCCAACCTCTGGTTTATAAACGCTTATTTTTTTTTTACTATGTATGGGCTTACTCTTGACCTTGATCTAACCCTGAGGACAGAGATGAGGTGGACGATGGAACGAGCCCACCCAGAAGAAGTCTATTCACTCGCGACTTAAATAGATTCGGGTTGTAAGAGCTCGGGAACACAGACGCAGGCAGAGAAGGGAAGGAGAGGGGAAGTACCATAGTCACCTCGCTTGTTAGCGTTACGGCTGACACCATGGACCGCGGTTGTAGGTGACCACAGTAAGTAAGATGTAAGATACAAATTAGGATGCTGCTGCCCATCCTCTAGTTAACCCTTAGTCGCCTCTTGTGACACCCATGGGTAGAGATGGGATGGTACTATTTTTTGGCGGCACCACACGGACGATTTATGTGAGCGGGTTCAGATTTTTAACCAATGGCGCTTGAATGGTACTAATGTTGAATTTTGATTTTGTTAGCTATTGAACTATAGCTTCGTATAATTTTCTGAGCTAAACACAAAAAAATCATGATAATATTTTCGAAAGCAGGGCAGTGTATCATAGTTGTAACTATTTAAAATACAAAGGGTGTATCTCATCATCATCATAAAATCCCATGAAACGTCCACTACAGGACAGGGAGCTCCCTCCAGAATTCTAGCTTTTGCTGGAAAAATGTAGAGGGGAAGTACCATAGCCACCTCGCTTGTTAGCGTTACGGCTGGCACCATGGACCGCGGTTCTAGGTGACCGCAGTAAGTAAGATGTTAGATACAAAGGAGGATGCTGCTGCCCATCCTCCAATTTATAACCCTTAGTCGCCTCTTAAGACACCCACGGGTATGTATGTTATATTGTATAATTTGCCGTTAAAGTATATAACGCCATCATCTACAGATTATAAATGGGTCTACAGTACAGATCAATCATAAGATCAATAGTGCATTTTAGGTTCGTTAGCTAAGATAAACTTAACCCCGCCATCCTAGCGCCAGAAACGAATTTTGCGTCGTTTTGTTAAATGCTGAGGCATTATGTAAAATTACTAATAAAAAAAACACGAAGTTTTGTAAAATGCCAAGACATTATTTAACACCGCAAATTATACAATGTTTTTGCGACAAATCAAGCCCATGAAATGAACAACTTTCGTTAACTTTGTTTAATTTTAACATTATCATTGCAATTATAAAATGAATGACTTGCACTCTCAAAAAGGAAAAAAAATCAAAGAGTTAACATTATGTAGAGATTTCAATGTTGAATATTGAATACAGCAATTTTGATTTAGGATATTACGGGCTTTTCTGATAACGGCATTTTAATTTTATTAATATTTAAATAAATATTTTGCATTTTAATTTTGCTGCCTTGCCCTACTTCTCCAGTTTTCTGCTCTCAGAGGGTCCATTCTGAAGGAATCCAAAAAGCTATCGATACTTTTTGGGCTAAGTTTTATAGTAAATTTTGCTATTGACTCGAAGGAAGAAAAATTTGAATTGAGTGAAACCCAAATTTTACTTGACGATCTTTAATCTCGTTACTATAACTCAAATTATTGAAATATCAAATCTGAAACAAAATTCTGTAACGGGGTCACATTAAAACTTGTTAGAATAATAATTCCTTGCCAAATTGTATGATAATTCCACCAGACGGTCCGTTAAGATATTCAGAAGGGACAATGTCTGAATATTTCGGCCGTGGCGACATCTTGAACGGCACCGGCAAACTTGATTATTGGGGCGTAGGGGGCGAAACGGGGGGAGGAAAAGGGGGTGAAATGCAAGGGTTTTGTGGTGTTGTGAATTTCATGAAGGCAGTGTTGACTAGTTCTGAAATTTCACAAGTCACATGGCAGATTGTATTGAAGAGTAGGTGCACGCTGAGAAGTTATGGTTAATCAGTTTTAGAGTTTCAACAAATGTAAAAAGAAAAGAAGGCCAGTATTACTTGTCCTGAATGAAAATTTTGAAATGTCTTAAGAATTACTTTTAAGACTATTGTTAGTGACAAGGTCGTCATGTGATGGATGAGTGAATATTTTTACATTTTGATCTCTATGTAGCAATTTTGTATAGAGTTGCCGGAAAATGAAAAAAAAAATTGTTTTGAAGTTTATTCTAAAAAATCTAAGCGCACGGCAGTGCGCAGGCCAAGTTCCCGCAACAGGCCACGCGCATGTATTTTATTACGTAAACAACTAAGTACTACATTTTCATTTTGATTCCTTCAAATTTTGACATGGTAGAGGTACTGGTGGACTGTAAAGTTTTATAAGCAGAACTGTCGTGTCGTTTTTCTTATTTCTTTTGAATTTTTTTTTATTAAATAATCTATTCATGATTGCATGCTACATGTCATAATCATTCTAATGTTTAAAGACAGTATTTCATCTAGGAAATTTCTTCCAGCAGACCTGTATAAGTTAATCTTTATAACTACTGACCGAACCGATTTTAAAAATTCTATCACCAGTGCAAAGATACATTGTGCATGAGAGATATAAGCTATATTTCATTGTAACTATGTAATAATATTTTGATGCGAAATAAAATATTCGTCATAATGACGGGTACAGGTTTTTTTGCATATATAAATGCTGCATTTTTTCTTAAAAGCAACATTGTTCATTCTTCCTAGACTTCAAGAAGTCTTCGAAGACAAACGAATCTCGGGGGGTACGCATGTTAACCATCACGACAACTTTGACAGCTGAGACAAAATTATGTCCAGTCTTCGAAGACTTAAGTCTTGGTACGCATGTTAGCACCGCTGAACTACTTAGACAAAAAGAGACTGAAATTGTCAAAAACAAATATCGTCCATGCCTCATACATGCTATTTAATTAAGTATGCACCAATTTGTAAAAGTAATTTCAAAAAAGTAAATTTAAAATACCCTGCATTAAACTATTAGTCGTTAAAAAGGAGCTAAAAGGTTATTCCTCTGAGAGTCAACACACCCAAAGTAAATTAATTGAAACGAAGTAGGTGGCTTAATTAGTTTCAAACTACTAACGTGAAGTAAAAACACCATTTAAGTTGCGTTCTCAAAGTTTTATATTACAAGACAAACTGATGTTAGTTTCTTACTTCGATATTTGAAACTAACTAGTTTTTGCCTGCGACTTCGTCCGCATATTACGAACAAAAGTATAAAAGTATTTAAGGCAAACTATTAGCTATCAAACCTTGTTCAAGTATCAAACAAAGAAAGTATACACATAATCGGTTCAGTAATTTTTGTGTAATGCTCGAACAAATGAACAAACAATCAAACAAACTCAGGATTTGGGTTCAGAGGCATCAAAATAGCATTACGTGATATTTTTTTACAAATATCTTCAATTTACGGAAGAAATCAATTTATACGTCAATTTCATTGAATCTTCTCCGCTTGCCAACTTCTCATATCATATCAATGAAGGATAGGTAAAAATTCCAGCTAAGCTGTAAAAGTTCCTGGGCGACCGAGCTTTGCTCTGTATAATCTTATAACCAAAGCCCAATAACAGACGGCACTGTAGGGTTTCTGAAATGCGCTATTTTCAAGAAATTGTATAAAAAAGGTAAACAAGAATATACAAATATTGCTCGTTTAATAGTATAGGATATGATTTTCTTCTTCTTTGCGCTGTCCTACACTAGGTCAGTTCTCCTTATCTTTTTGTGTCGGGCTGGTTTTCTTTATTGAACACGGTGTGATGTTTGGTAGAGGCGTTTTGGTACCAACACTGATGTACGGCAGTGAAAGCTGGGTATGGCAGAAAAAGCATGAAAGTAGAATTAATGCAGTAGAAATGAGAGCGTTGAGGAGTATGATTGGTGTGAAATTGAGTGACAGGATTAGAAATAGTGTGATAAGAGAACGTTGTGGCGTAAAAGAAGACGTAGTGACTAAAATTGAGAAAGGGATGCTGAGATGGTTTGGTCATGTAGAGAGGATGAATGAAGGAAGATTGACGAAAGAGATCTACAAGGCGAGAGTGAATGGAAACGTTGGAAGGGGAAGGCCTCGGCGAACGTACCAGGACCAAATTCAGGACGTTCTGAATACAGGCCAGGTTAAAAGTACCCTAAACCGACGAGCATGTATGAAAGGATGGATGAAAGTTCAGGAAGCAAGGGAAGTATGTCAAGATAGTAGCAGGTGGAGAACTGTGGTCTCTGCCTACCCCGACGGGAACAAGGCGTGATGTTATGTATGTATGATGTTTATGCTTGTCCCTTGCATCTTCTCCAGCAGGTTTAGAGCTGACTTTGGTCTTTATCTCTCCGCATTCCAGTTTCACTCTTTACTAAACAAACTTCTACACAAACAAACAAACTCTTCAACAACTTCTTCTTCTTTAATAAACTGATTTTATTTTATTTTATTTTTTTTTTTTACTGATTTCACTTTGGATTGGATTAATAATTAAATTATTTTTGTCTTAGACTATAATACTGAAAAACTTTTCCAAAGAAACTCGAGTCAAAAAATTATAATAAGTTTTGGTTGTCCTATACAAAACCCTCCGTAGGCAGGGCCAGGTTTCTATGGTAAGGTTCACAGTCTGGCCCACTGTCGCAAGGTTGCATGTCTGTCGGTCTTTTACAGATTGTACTCTAGATAGTGTGCTCAAGAGCTCCACTGGCTTATAAAACCACCCCTCTTCTACCATCCGGAGTCCAGATGCACCGCAGGATATCAACCACACTTGGTTGATATTCCTCACATTCGCACAAAGCGCTTTTGAAACGGCTAAATTAGTGGAATTCTCTTCCTGCGTCTGTGTTTTCGAGTTCATAAAACCCAAATATATTGAAGTCGCGAGTGAATAGGCTTCTACTGGTCAAGCTCGTCCCATCTTCGACCTCATCTCTGTCCACAAGACTAGAATGAGCTCAAGAGTAAAAAAATGGCCAACATTTTTTCTCGTATTTCTGCCTATTTGTTTTGGGCATATTGTCTTATCAATATCCAAATTTTTTTGTAGTGGTATAATGTAAAACGCTATCATAGTTATACTAGTACCTAAACATTGTAGAAATCTGAGGAAAACTTACACCCAAAATCCACCGCTTTTTATTCCTTTCGTCTGACTCGTTCGTTTGAGTGACTCAGTGGTGAGTTCTGAGAAAACGCTATCAATCTCGTTGGCGTTCTAGGGTGACTTCACCCGAGCAACGAACTTTTGATAGCGTTATGAAATGCTGCATTGAGGGATCTTGCAGCCAAAATCAATAAAACTGAAATTCATAAGGATCTATTTTAATATACATATATAGGGTGACTTTTAATTAGTTCTTGAGAGCAAAAGATATGCATGTACTCATGATACTGAACAACTTTTCCCAAGGAATATAGGTCGAAATACGAAAAACCAAATTTGACCTACCACACGAAATGCGCTATCTGCTGATGCAGTTTCTATGGGAGGTCCAAACTTGATTTTCGTATTTCGACCCATGTTCCTTGGGGATAGTTGTTCAGTACCATGAGTACATTCATACCCTTTTGTATCAAGAACTGGTTAAAAGTCACCCTACATAACAACATTGTCCCGTGTGGTGCCGGCAAAGAATAGTACCAACCCATACATACACGTGGGTGTCGTAAGAGGCGACTAAGGGTTAACTGGAAGATGGGCAGCAGCATCCTTTGTGTATCTTACATCTTACTTACTGCGGTCACCTACAACCGCGGTCCATGGTGTCAGCCGTATCGCTAACAAGCGAGGTGACTATGGTACTTCCCCTCCACATTTTTCCAGCAAAAGCTAGAATCCTGGAGGGAGCTCCCTGTCCTGTAGTGGACGTTACATGGGATGTTATGATGACATAACATCACGCCTCCTTCTCTCTCTTTTTGACTTTTTGAAATAGTATCGAACAGGTACACGGCCGCGTGTCAATAGAAACACCGTAAGTGGGTCTCTGGTTTCGGGCGTTTCTAGCGTAGCGCTGGTTCAGCTTAAACTGGTTTTGTTTCTGCGTGCTTGCTACCGTGCGTTTATTTAGGGCCATGTGCAGTGTGGGAACTTTGATTGATATGATTCTAGTTTTTGATGTTTTTACCATAGTTCTGAACTTATCCTACTAACGCTCAGAGTCTGATTGTAATTTCTCTATATTTCTATGTACATTGTTTGACTGATAGTCGAAAACTTGATAAACCTAACTAAGCAACGATAGGTGCAAGCCAGACAGAAAGGGCGCGGCGCGCCTCGGGTGTGTCTGTGGCACGCTACGAGCGCACATAGTTTGCGCCCGTGGCGCGCTTCGGGTGCTACGTCTGAACCGGCGCGACACTCACAGCAGACTGTGCTGTTCGGCGGCATGCACCACCGGCGCGCCGCCGGCGTAACCGCCAGTACGCCGGTGGTGCACCGACAGTGCGCCTTTGGCATGCCGTCTCGTCGCCTGTTCAAATCACTTGCATACAAAATGTAGGAGAACGACGCGGCGCAGGCCAGACAGAAGAGGTGCGCTGAAGGCGTGCCGTACGGCGCACCGCTGCTGTCTGGCCTACGCCTATAGGTTTTTCATTTCATGTCGTCATAATATAACCACTGCTGTGAATTTTTCACGCATGGAAAGTTTTAAATTACTCTACTCCTTTCTCCAAGCTTCATCAGTTAATTACGTCCCAATCTATTCCTGATGTATAACTTGATTGCTCCAATGGCTAATGGAATGCTAACAATGTGTGGAATCCAACGGTACCACTTAGTGCTCAAGTAATTGACTACCTAGATCGAGGCACGGTGAAATATATCGATTTAGGTACAAAATTTTAGAATTGTGTCTGAAAATATTTGTGCATAGGGAATGACTATTTGTCAAGTACGGTCTACCGCACATCAGTGGAAATATTTGCAACTCTGTTACCATGCCATAAAGTCGAAAGTGTTTCTACGTGCTGATGAGTGTACAAGGTTTAACAGAACGGATATACCAAGCCTAACAGATACGAATCTGCCAAAACAACTGATGAAATAGAAAAAAAAAGAGTTCGAAATACGCAAAAAAAATTATAAAAAAATCTTCTTACAGGTCTTTTTGTGTTAGATCACGGCGTTCACTTAACAAATTAAATTAATTTTACATCTCTCATATTCGGTAAATAGGTCCTTATTACCCCCAAATAGGGCTTGTAGGTGACCAATTAGCGCTCTCGGGTAATTATGTAGCTAGAGAAGCCCTAGGGCGGTAAGTAATTGAGTTTTGAAAGAGTGAAGTGTTTTTTTTTATTATTTACCGCCCAAGTGCTTTTGTAGCTACATTATTACCCTAGAGCGATAATTGGTCACCTACAATTTGGTGGTAATAAGGACCTACTTACCTCACAATCGAGATGTAAAGCAGAGTAGTTAGCTCGGGTGTAAGCATCAATTGCACCCTCGAACTATAGGCGCCCTCGCTGCGCTCGTCCGCCTAAATATCTCGGGCTGCAATTGATGCCTTACAGCCCTTGGCTACTAATCTACTATTATTATAGTTTTTTTCGTATTTCGAGTTTTTTCTGTATTTTATCTATCGTTCCATTGGAATCATTGTTTAGTTTCAGGGGTGAATTCACATACTTCAAAGAAGTTATATCTATTTTCTTACATGTTTTTTTTTTCAACGATATAATTTCTTTTCTCAGAAACAATATTTTTTCTAAGAAATGATCTCATTTAAATATTTAATTTGTTGCCTTTTATTTTGGCTTGTGCAGTTTTTTTTCATTAAACTTGTATGTCAAACTATTCAACCAAATTGATAACGCAGAATTTCAAGACAAACTCTCAAAATTTCCTTTAAAAGCGCCAGCTCTGTTATCTCTCAAAACTCGAATGCTCCCTCAAAAACAATCGTCTTTTAATAAACTCGACTGCCTTCATTTGGCTTGGGTCCAAGTGGTACTCAAACTGGGGAAATATGACAGAAAATACATCCAATTCAAAGTGACAAGTACATGTGCTAGACGAAGAGGTGAGCGGAGCTGTATTTAAGCGAATGTTCATCGTTGGTGTTTCTAGTGGTTGAGTGTGGTACAAGTTTTAAGATAGAGCGGTATTTTATTTTAAAAAAGTTTTTTTTATCCCTATTTTTATTTGGTATAAGTTTCCTTTATTTTGGTGTGCATTATGTTCACGGGACAACTGATAAATAATTTTTCTTCCTGCTACATAGTTTCAGTTTAAATTTAATGTGACAATACAATAAATTGAATTAAAATAAATTTATAAATATTAAAAAGAAAACGAAGACATTTTGTACATTACAAATAGAACAATTAATTTTATTGTTAGTTTAACTTTATGTACCATTTTTACTAGGAAGCGGGTCTGACATGCTCAAAATACGATACATTTTTATCACAATTATTATAACTAAATGCCCTGACGTACATTTCCTAGGTTAAAATGTTGACTTCGATTAATCAAGACGAATATAGACGATAAAACATAAAAATTACCGTTGTGCTAGTTAATGATAAGTTTTCTGTTTTTTTTTTCATAGTCAGTGGACTTACTCTTGACCTCGATCTAGTCTTGAGGACAGAAATGTGGTCTTCAATGGAACAAGCCTATTTAATTGGAACACAGACGCAGGCAGAGAATTTAGGGTTACTTTTGACTCCGGACGTGTTATTCGAAATTTGTGTGTGTTCGATGTTGAACTGTGTGAGTGTAATCGTATTTTTTTATTTCTCTTGTAACTTGTTATCTCTTTCCTTAGCCCGTGTACTTGAGATACAAAGAAGACGGATGCAACGGTCCCCCGCAAACTTCCCTGGGACTAGCGTAGGGCTTAATTGTTTTCCTGCGTCGAGAACGCTGAGAAAACGCGACTAAAACGCAGTCTACTCGGCCCAGTTTTCTGCCTTTTGTTATAAGAGCACTAATTTTTAATTTTCGTCGTGATGTAGCACTGGGGTGGTTTAAGTGGTGGGCTTAAAAGCATTTTTACCGTAAGCAAGCTCATACAGTTTATACACAAGTTCTTTTAGGGCTTTGTAAGTAAAGTCTTCAAACGTTTAGCAAAAAGGGATACTGAAAGATGTAAACCTGCTCAAAAGACTAAACAACTTCAAAATTTCCTATAGGAACTTCATCAGTAGAGATGTTGATCAAAGTATATTTGATTGAAAATTAATGTTCAGTTTAATCGACGGATTCACGTAGTACGTCATTGGCTATTTTTTATATGTCACCGGAAAATAATAAGAATCGTAAAAAAAATTTTTAAAAACGTTTAATTGTACATTTCACACAAGGTCATCTGAACCCAAACTATGGTAATCAGATACTGGTGTATACCAGTACGAGTATCTGATTACCATAGTTTGGGTTCAGATGACCTTGTGTGAAATGTACATAAATAAGTAGATAAATAACACCCAGACACAGAACAAACACTTGTGTTCGTTATACAAATGTTTGCCTTGGGCGAGGATCGAACCCGTAGCCCACGGCGTGAAAGACAGGCTCACTACTGACCACACCATCAGGCTTGTAAGTTGATAAATTTCTTAGTAAGTTTACCATTTATCGAAAAAGAATAAATTCTTAGAAAATTCGTAGAACCATTATGTCCGTTAGGTAAGGCTAACACATCCCGTTCGAGATCGGTTAGGTTGTATTAGGTTCTCTTTCGGCCAGAAGAAAATTTGGTTCAATTAATGTTTTTCGAAAGTTAATCAAATTACTAGGAAATTGATCACTTACGGTTCCGTATCATTTTCCGATGACATATACACACTTACTAAAAAATACTCGCCTATTCCAAGTAGCCCTAACGGTCTATCCCTACTGGTAGCGAACTCAGTATCAACCCAACAGATAGACTACAAGAAGTCCTAATTTTTATTTATTTATTTCTCATTTATTTCAGGCATCAAAGGCCCATATCAATAAATACCTTAACTTAATAATACACATTCAAAATAAACTTAAAAACTAATTTGTCGACTTGACGAGTACGGGTGGTTGATATCGTCGAAATACGACTCCGATCGGCCAAAATGCAGCATTCAGGAATACGCTCTCTTGGTAGACGAAGAGTATAAAAATAACGATTTAAGAAAATATATATATGTTACGGCTAAAGATAGGTGTGAACATAAACTTAAGATTAGCCGGCTAAACTTAGGTTTATTTTCGAGAAGCAGCTAAAGTTCGATATCATGTTAGTTGGCGTCGTGAATTTCCATCTTTAGCCGGCTAATGTGCACATTAACCGAAACGAAATGGCTGAAAATGTATTCGATGGAAATGTCGCTTGAAGGAGCGGAGGGGAAACGATGCGCGCACGATGCAATGTTTTTGTTTACCTAACCTTTCTTCTTTTGTTAACGCTTAAAAAATCTTTATGCATCCCCCCCCCATCGGGGACTGAGAGGGGTATTTGGGACTCCCACCCACTAAAACAACCCAGCGGCACTCCCGCATCGCCCGAATGGCAGGGGACTGGGAAACCGGCAGAGCCATTACTTCTAGTCCCACACCGGAGACCGCCCGCCTTTACCGCAGGACATACACGCCCCTCCGCATAGGGAAGGGGCCGGAAATGACCGTTAGTGCCCGGCTATCCCACCCGTGGGCGATCCAGCCAGATGGGTGCCAGACATTCCTATGACTGGACGCCTGGGGTCCCTTGCGACGAGTCAGGTCAGTAGCCCCGCCGCCTGCCACTTCGGCCTCAGAGGACAGGGAGAGCGGCTCATCGTAACACCAGCACTCCTCTTCCCCTGCGCCTCCACCGCGTCCGCCATCATCGGCCGAGGCCGCGGAAGGTAGGGAGAGCGGCACAACGTAACACTGACACTCTTCTCCCGCCGCGGCCCCTACATCTCAACCGCGATGCCTCCCATACGACTCCGCAGCCCGCCTCAGTTGCGATAGCGCCCATACACTACCGCAACCTACCGCCCTAGGCCGCTCCATCGCGTGCTTCGAGACTAAAACCCGGAGGAGCAGTAACGCCCGGCCCAACACCGGCACGGCCCTCTTTGCTTCGCCGTGGGAGACCGAGTCACGGGTACTGAGCCCCATCGGGGGGGAAACCTAAGATAACCTTTTTTTTTTGTTGAAGCTGGGAAAAAATGCATTTTCCTTTCATTATCAACCTTTCATTTCCTTTTTCATTTGCTTCACTACATTTTTAGATAAGGGCCTGCGGTTAAACTTAAGTTTAGCCGACTAATCTTAAGTTTATGTTCTCACCTATCTTTAGCCGTAACATATATATATATATATATTTATTATTTTAAAATTTCCAGCAATTATTAACAAAAGGTCTTTAACAGTGATTCATTAATTCACAAATCACACGTCAATAATCCAAATTACGTAGCTATTTTCCCAACGCTCTATGACGTCATTACATAACAATTACATTTTCAATTACCTACTAGTAATTGCGGCGACGCGGTAATAACGGGTAGTCGCAGCTATTTTGTACGTTTAACCTCAATTGTATTTGATTTTACGTCTGGTCGGTCTAATAGGGTCGATTTTGTGAATAAGTAAAACATACGTCCTAGACTATCCTGCAATTTAGTTAATTGAATTGGATTTAAAGTATTAGTGAAGTGGAATTGTTTATGGGGTTCTGTAATCAAAGGGTGACAAAGAAACACAGAAATAATCGTCTGTCTTTCTATTCGACCCGAATTTCAAGGGCTATGACTTTTTAACCGAATACGATTAAAAAGACAAAGCCCTTGAAATTCTTACATAACGTGTGTCACTATACCGGATATTCTAAAAAATAATAAAGGTCCTAATATTAAAACTTTATTATAGTTTTCCATCTTAAGAATGCAGTAAGTCATCGCTTTCCGCCGCTGGTAGCCAAGCCCCGTAACCCGTAACCAATCAGGTCGCTTAAAATTATGAAGTCAAATGCACAATGACTAACTAAAGGCAAACCTTCGAAAAAAAGCGGTTGTTTTTTGTTGCGTGTTACCTAAAAAACATACAAAAAATATATTTTTTAACTCCACCTTTACTTATTAATACATTTGCACTACATTTGAATGAATGTCTTTATAAAAACGATAGCAGCTACAAGCGTCAAGGTTGGTATAATTAAGTACAACAACACAACAGAAAATGGTCAAGTGCGAGTCTGACATAACACTATTAAGTACAGTGGTTGTAAACCTACTACTTAAGATTTGTCTATTCAAAATAAAATGTGTATGGAAATACACGGTGCGCGAGTCCGACTCGCTTTTAGCTGGTTTTACTTTCGAGCGGAGCGAGAAAGGTATTGTATTCGTGAAAAAAAAAGTTTTTCTAATTTTCTCAAAAATGTGTTCTATATCACTTCATCATAAAAAACAAGTCTCCCAAAAATTTCTGTCCGTCGATCGGTCGGTCGGTTGGTCGGTCGGTCGGTCGATCGGTCGGTCCGTCGGTCGGTCTGTCCGTCACGCTTTGGCCTAGCGGCTAAACGAACGGTCCACTTGACACCATATTTTGAATTTAGGAGTTTTACGCAAATCCATCGAAGGGTTGTAAGTGATTTCTTGCTGGCTCTCATTTTGAGGGTAGCTGTCTTACAACTCAAAAACGGCTCATAGAATCTTGATGAAACTTTGCAAGATCAAGCATCTCCATGTAAGATATCTTGCGCCAGTATCAATTGATCTGTGCAATTTCATATAAAAGGTGTTCCTGTACCACCAAATCGTTACTATGTGATTTACCCAAACTTGGTTCCATTGAGTTTATTAAAATTTTCTATAATATTAATCCTGGATTGGTTGTCTACCTGACTGGATATTCTTTATGGTTTATTTGAATAAAATTTAGTACACAGGGTGTATCAAAAACTGAAAGGGCTTGCTCAGTAGACTAAACTGAACAATTATCCATAAGGAACATGTGTTGTGAAATAAAAAAAAATCTCCATGCAAGTATCCTACGGTAGTATCCATTGATCAGTGAAAATTCATATAAAGGATGTTCCAGTACTATCAAAAGTTAAACATGTGATTTACTCGAAATCGTTCTAGGTTTGTTTATTTTAATGTTTAACAATTTGAATTCTGAATCGATCTGTATATTTCATTCGAAATTTTTTTTGGAAAAGCGAAAATAAAAGTTTGTATTTCCATACTATGTGTATGGCATTACAAATTAAAGTTTGCGGTTGATAGTTTTTCCTTGAGTATCGCGAGAAAGTAAGTGCAGTGCTGCTGTACAATTTATTAATATTTATACTTGGGACAGACATAATACGGTGTAAGACTAAAAAAACACTTTTATGAAACTTTTTCTCTATTTATTCGGGAATACCTATATGAATTTTAATTAGTTCAGATAGCAAAATATAATATGCATGCACTCGTGATTACGAACAAGTTTCCCAAAAACACATAGGTCGAAAAACAAAATTATTATCGTCCCTCAATTTGTATGTTTTTTCTACCTATGTTTTATGGGGAAAGTTGTTTAAAATCAATCACGAGTACATGCATATTTTTCTATCAAGATCTAATTAAAAGACCTCATAGACGCTGGCATGCAATTTATAATATATATAGACTGTGCACACCTTGGAGGAGCTACGAGCACACAATATTCTTATTGCAAGCGTTTAGTCCACTTTATTCCAATCCAAGCAAAGGACATCCTCTTTTTTTTCTCCACTCGTCACTATGTGCTTAACCTTTTTTGTTAGTTTTACCAGGGTTTTGAATATAAATCCAAAATACAATTACAACAACAAACCATAACAATTTAGGTAATTGACAAGGAATTTCGTGCACGCACAATCTGAACACGGCTCTCTAGAGAGGTGTTCTGAACAATGTTCCGTATTGCTGATTATAGCAGTGATGATAGAATTATAATGTTTAAATGGTATTAATTAATTTAAAAGGTAAATAATACATTTGCGAAGTGTGAGCTTTTTATTCCAGACTCCACGTCTGCCTCTCGCAAAGTCGATATTATTGACCAATTCAACTCACTCGCGCCTAACATTCTAATCGTCAACAGCGCTTCGCTTCGCCTCTTGGGAGCTCCTATTCTGGAGGATTTTATTGAGCCTTTTATTCAGGAACAGACAAAGAAATTCGATGATTCCTTGGAGCGCCTGAAACAGATTAATGCGCATATGGCGCTGCACATCATCCGTCTGTGTCTTTTTGTGCCTCAATTCACTTACATGCTCAGATGCAGCCCTGTGTGGCGTTTTAAAAATCTCTTGTCCAATCTAGACCAATCTATTCAAAATTTCCTCACCAAGATACTTAATTGCCCCCTTTCAGATAGGTGTTGGAGACAGGCTGGGCTTCCGGTGCGTTTTGGTGGTCTTGGTATCCGCCAACCGTTCGCGGTGGCTCTACCGGCGTTTTTGTCTTCAGCGCACGGGGTAGCCGGTCTCTTTAATAAACTGACTGAACCCTCTATTGGCAGTGTCGAGCCAGAATTCCTTGCTGAGGCTAGAAACGCTTGGGAGGTGGTTTGTCCCCATACGGACTTCCCGTCTAACCCGAAGCTGCAACGAGCGTGGGACAAACCCCTATGTAGGATGGTGCAGGCTGACCTGCTGAATTCCTGCGACGGCCTTTCGGAAAGGGCACCCCTCCTTGCAGCCTCCGCTGAAGAATCAGGTTTTTGGCTCAAAGCTCTGCCTTCTTCATATGTTAGCACCCTCTTTGATAACACGACCCTTTCTCTTGCCGTCAGCCTGCGCCTAGGAGCAGACATATGTGAAACCCATACTTGTGTATGTGGACTCGCCGTGGACAGACTTGGGCATCACGGACTGTCCTGTAGTAGAAGCGCGGGTCGCGTCCCGCGACATGCCGCTCTGAACGACGTTATACGTCAGGCCTTCTCCAGCGTCAATGTGCCGGCTAAACTTGAGCCGAAAGGAACTGCACCTGACGATGGTAGGAGGCCCGACGGTATGATGCTCATGCCATGGCGGTCTGGTAAGCCCATAGCGTAACCCGTAACCAATCAGGTCGCTTAAAATTATGAAGTCAAATGCACAATGACTAACTGAAGGCAAACCTTCGAAAAAAAGCGGTTGTTTTTTGTTGCGTGTTACCTAAAAAACATACAAAAAATATATTTTTTAACTCCACCTTTACTTATTAATACATTTGCACTACATTTGAATGAATGTCTTAACGCGGACGAACCATAGTTTAGAAAGTGTTGTCTGGTATTAATTCTTATAAAAACGATAGCACCTACAAGCGTCAAGGTTGGTATAATTAAGTACAACAACACAACAGAAAATGGTCAAGTGCGAGTCTGACATAACACTATTAAGTACAGTGGTTGTAAACCTACTACTTAAGATTTGTCTATTCAAAATAAAATGTGTATGGAAATACACGGTGCGCGAGTCCGACTCGCTTTTAGCTGGTTTTACTTTCGAGCGGAGCGAGAAAGGTATTGTATTCGTGAAAAAAAAAGTTTTTCTAATTTTCTCAAAAATGTGTTCTATATCACTTCATCATAAAAAACAAGTCTCCCAAAAATTTCTGTCCGTCGATCGGTCGGTCGGTGGGTCGGTCGGTCGGTCGATCGGTCGGTCCGTCGGTCGGTCTGTCCGTCACGCTTTGGCCTAGCGGCTAAACGAACGGTCCACTTGACACCATATTTTGAATTTAGGAGTTTTACGCAAATCCATCGAAGGGTTGTAAGTGATTTCTTGCTGGCTCTCATTTTGAGGGTAGCTGTCTTACAACTCAAAAACGGCTCATAGAATCTTGATGAAACTTTGCAAGATCAAGCATCTCCATGTAAGATATCTTGCGCCAGTATCAATTGATCTGTGCAATTTCATATAAAAGGTGTTCCTGTACCACCAAATCGTTACTATGTGATTTACCCAAACTTGGTTCTATTGAGTTTATTAAAATTTTCTATAATATTAATCCTGGATTGGTTGTCTACCTGACTGGATATTCTTTATGGTTTATTTGAATAAAATTTAGTACACAGGGTGTATCAAAAACTGAAAGGGCTTGCTCAGTAGACTAAACTGAACAATTATCCATAAGGAACATGTGTTGTGAAATAAAAAAAAATCTCCATGCAAGTATCCTACGGTAGTATCCATTGATCAGTGAAAATTCATATAAAGGATGTTCCAGTACTATCAAAAGTTAAACATGTGATTTACTCGAAATCGTTCTAGGTTTGTTTATTTTAATGTTTAACAATTTGAATTCTGAATCGATCTGTATATTTCATTCGAAATTTTTTTTGGAAAAGCGAAAATAAAAGTTTGTATTTCCATACTATGTGTATGGCATTACAAATTAAAGTTTGCGGTTGATAGTTTTTCCTTGAGTATCGCGAGAAAGTAAGTGCAGTGCTGCTGTACAATTTATTAATATTTATACTTGGGACAGACATAATAAGGTGTAAGACTAAAAAAACACTTTTATGAAACTTTTTCTCTATTTATTCGGGAATACCTATATGAATTTTAATTAGTTCAGATAGCAAAATATAATATGCATGCACTCGTGATTACGAACAAGTTTCCCAAAAACACATAGGTCGAAAAACAAAATTATTATCGTCCCTCAATTTGTATGTTTTTTCTACCTATGTTTTATGGGGAAAGTTGTTTAAAATCAATCACGAGTACATGCATATTTTTCTATCAAGATCTAATTAAAAGACCTCATAGACGCTGGCATGCAATTTATAATATATATAGACTGTGCACACCTTGGAGGAGCTACGAGCACACAATATTCTTATTGCAAGCGTTTAGTCCACTTTATTCCAATCCAAGCAAAGGACATCCTCTTTTTTTTCTCCACTCGTCACTATGTGCTTAACCTTTTTTGTTAGTTTTACCAGGGTTTTGAATATAAATCCAAAATACAATTACAACAACAAACCATAACAATTTAGGTAATTGACAAGGAATTTCGTGCACGCACAATCTGAACACGGCTCTCTAGAGAGGTGTTCTGAACAATGTTCCGTATTGCTGATTATAGCAGTGATGATAGAATTATAATGTTTAAATGGTATTAATTAATTTAAAAGGTAAATAATACATTTGCGAAGTGTGAGCTTTTTATTCCAGACTCCACGTCTGCCTCTCGCAAAGTCGATATTATTGACCAATTCAACTCACTCGCGCCTAACATTCTAATCGTCAACAGCGCTTCGCTTCGCCTCTTGGGAGCTCCTATTCTGGAGGATTTTATTGAGCCTTTTATTCAGGAACAGACAAAGAAATTCGATGATTCCTTGGAGCGCCTGAAACAGATTAATGCGCATATGGCGCTGCACATCATCCGTCTGTGTCTTTTTGTGCCTCAATTCACTTACATGCTCAGATGCAGCCCTGTGTGGCGTTTTAAAAATCTCTTGTCCAATCTAGACCAATCTATTCAAAATTTCCTCACCAAGATACTTAATTGCCCCCTTTCAGATAGGTGTTGGAGACAGGCTGGGCTTCCGGTGCGTTTTGGTGGTCTTGGTATCCGCCAACCGTTCGCGGTGGCTCTACCGGCGTTTTTGTCTTCAGCGCACGGGGTAGCCGGTCTCTTTAATAAACTGACTGAACCCTCTATTGGCAGTGTCGAGCCAGAATTCCTTGCTGAGGCTAGAAACGCTTGGGAGGTGGTTTGTCCCCATACGGACTTCCCGTCTAACCCGAAGCTGCAACGAGCGTGGGACAAACCCCTATGTAGGATGGTGCAGGCTGACCTGCTGAATTCCTGCGACGGCCTTTCGGAAAGGGCACCCCTCCTTGCAGCCTCCGCTGAAGAATCAGGTTTTTGGCTCAAAGCTCTGCCTTCTTCATATGTTAGCACCCTCTTCGATAACACGACCCTTTCTCTTGCCGTCAGCCTGCGCCTAGGAGCAGACATATGTGAAACCCATACTTGTGTATGTGGACTCGCCGTGGACAGACTTGGGCATCACGGACTGTCCTGTAGTAGAAGCGCGGGTCGCGTCCCGCGACATGCCGCTCTGAACGACGTTATACGTCGGGCCTTCTCCAGCGTCAATGTGCCGGCTAAACTTGAGCCGAAAGGAACTGCACCTGACGATGGTAGGAGGCCCGACGGTATGATGCTCATGCCATGGCGGTCTGGTAAGCCCATAGCGTGGGATGCGACCTGTGTGGACACTGTAGCCACCTGCCACCTACCTTTGACAACAAAAGCGGCAGGCTCTGCAGCATCTAAAGCTGAAGCCCTAAAAGTGCGCAAGTATGCCGATCTGTCCTCCAACTACAATTTACGAGTGGAGACGCTGGGTCCCTGGGGGCCTGGGGCGCGAGACTTGTTCCGACAACTCTCCTCGAGGCTTATTGATGTGTCGGGTGATAAAAGGGCTGGCAGCTACCTCGGGCAGAGGATAAGTCTGGCTATCCAGAGAGGGAACGCTGCCAGCCTTTTGGGCACCCTACCCAGATATGATGATCTGGGTGACATTTTTTATTTAGTTTAGTTTATAAGGTAATAAGTACCTATTATGTATGACTTGATCTGTAAAGACATGAATAAAATTCATTTGTTTCATACATTTTTCATTATTTTTATATTTTAAATGATAAAAAATGAAAGGTGTGCTAAATTTAGATGAATTTAAAAAGAAAAGCCTTAAATAACAAAAAATGAGGATATTAGCAATAAAATTAATTATCGCGACATGAATTCGATTATTATGAGAGGAACTACTAGTCTTAAGAGCGAACACCGATCAAAAGGGATGAAAACAGGGTGCAGCTCGCTTTTACACAATTTCCCCAGTGTTGCCAGAGCCGTAGTTGAAGTTGCATCGAATAATATATAGGGTGACATTTAACTAGTTCTTGATAGAAAAAGGTATGAATGTACTCATGATACTGAACAACTTTCCCCAAGGAACATAGGTCAAAATACGAAAATCAAGTTTTGACCTCCCATAGAAACTGCATCAGCTGATAGCGCATTTTGTATACATACATAACATCACGCCTTGTTCCCGTTGGGGTAGGCAGAGACCACAGTTTGCGCATTTTGTATGGGAGGTAAAATTTTGTTTTTCGTATTTCGAACTATGTTCCTTGGGAAAAGTTGTTCAGTATCATGAGTACATGCATATCTTTTGCTATCAAGAACTAATTAAAATTCATCCTACATATATTTAGGCATCATTTTGTTCGACTTATAATTCTGTACCGGTTTTTTTTTTTTTTGTGGTACAGAATGGATCAAGAAGTCGAAAATGTGAAACAAATTTTCTGCATATTTTTTTAAATTGAAGTGTTATCTTGATATTTCAATTATAAAATTAACATTTATTTTATTTATTTGCAGGTAAGCAAAGCCATACTAGCGAAATTAAAATGACCATCAAATTCCACAACACAACAAAATGTATTTATTGTAAGTACATGAATATAAATCATCAACAAAGGAAGCTAAATATTAACTGGAAGTAAGTTTCTGTTCCACTGAGTATATTTACTTTGAGCATCCGCTAAATTATTTAACCTTTGCCGTAGGAAATTACTCCTGAACTTAGCGTTACTCAATATTCGCATTTGAATACTTTGAGTAATAAATAATCTAAAAGAAGTTGTTCACTATTTTTAATTGGTCAAAGTAGTACTAATTAAATTCATTCAACGAAATCTCAGAAAGGGCTATAGGCTGCATAGAGGAGGACAGAATTTTTGACTTTAGGGATGGGTTTGGGGTCCTTTAATAATTTTTTTCTAAATATTTTTTAATTACTTATTTTTTAGAATTTTCTATGATATAATTTGACTTTTAATTTAATTGTAATAAACAAAATGTAAGAATTTCAACACAAAATGTACTTTGTCATGAAATAAATGAACTTGAACCTTTGGTCCTCAAACATCACAAAAATACCTCGCCCTGAGAGGTCCGGTAAACCTAAATGCTAATAGCTAAAACAAACCACTGCACTGATTGTTTGTGAAAAATATTTAAACATACCAATATTTTTTTTAAACCGATAGTTTTCTTTTTGCATTGTAATTAAAATTAAAACTGCTAAATCTCACTTTCATGAGCCCTAAGCTTTTAGCATTTTCTCAACAACCATCTCCTAAGAGCCAATTATTTTATACGTTATTGAAGAGCCAATAGCCAATGTCTATAGGTGCTTAGAATCAATTACCTGATATCAATTTGTCGCGCGCGCTTCTCCATAAGAGAAATATAACTTTATTGCTATACCTAAACCGTATAGCAATAAAGTTATATTTCTCATATTGTTTTTAACATATTATTGCTATACCTAAACCTAATTTATTAGTAAGTTATTTCTTATACAATTTTTTTTTGTTTCCCAAGTAAATGTTCTCTTTTTTTTATAAATATAAAATTCACATCTTTTAAAAAGAAACAACATATTCTTGCGTGTAAATTGGCACTGACTTTCAGACATATTTTAATGTTAGCGATAAACATGTTTTGTGGCGTTTGTGATAGATGTATTCTGTGGCGTTAGTTTGACCCCAAAATTAAGTTTCAGAGAGTTCGAAAATTTTTATTATAATTCATATCACAAACTATTAAGATTACAAAAACTTATTTTACTACTTTAGTTTAAATAACACTTAAAATAAAATTCATCAGTTGTGCCACGCTATACTTTAACGTGCTTAAGAAAAGTAATAGGAAGAGCATAAAAAAAAACTTTGCTTTTTGCGAAATTAAAAAATATTAACTGCTGAAACTAATTCAAAGCTCTAAGCTCGAGCATTTTCTGAACAACCAGCTTCATTAGACCCAATATTTCACGTTATTGAACGAGCCAATAGCCAATGTCCAGAGGTGCTTAGAATCAATTACCTGTCCTAGCTCAATTTGTCGAGCTAATCCTCGAAGAGATACAGGGTGTTATACAGTGAAAATGTTATAGGTATCCATTTTTTATGGTATGTACAAGAAATCATACAAGCTAACGTACGATTACTTGCTTACGGAGGTACTTCCCCTTACTTCGGGGATAAATCTATTTTTTCTTCTAAAATCGATCAAGCTGAAATAAAAAATAAATTAAACACTGTTGTTTAGACAGGTATTTCTCAAAAATTAAAACTAAAATAAGTAAAAAGAAACATCTTGACTTGCTTTCTAAAGCCTGAAAGGCGCTCGAGAGCAGATGGTTCATGGTTCGTATGGTACTAATTGCCTTAGGGTGTTTTTCCACCAGGTCTATGCGAGGGAGCTGAGCTGTGAGCTGGAGAATTAAACCAATACGATTACTAGATTTGACAGCGCATTTGACAAGCTAGGAAAATGGCGCAATCATATTGGTTGATATATTCCCAGCTCACAGGTTAGCTCTCTCACACAGCACTGGTGGTAAAGCAGCCTTATTTTTCAATGACGGTATTTCACAAAGCACTTATATAAAAAAAATCCTTAGTTGTTATTGAATATTTCTCCCCAACCCAGTATATTATAGGAGGGTCGATAAGCTAATGATCACATCAGGTAGTCACGCTTAACTGCTCCTCTTGATGAGAAAATCTACTATAGTAAGAAGAAAAATTGCACGTCTACCGTCCCCCTTCCATTTTCGTAGAACTTGTGTATATATATGTATTTGTAATCGGTTTCTTGAAAACGGCTCTAAAGATTTCAATGAAATTTAGTATACAGGGGTTTTTGGGGGCAAAAAATCGATCTAGCTAGGTCTCATGTCTGGGAAAATTCGTTTTCACCGTTTTTTAAATTTCTTTGCTCGTTTAAGAAACTTACAGCGCCATCTGTTGTTAAGTAGCACACCTTGCTCACCCGGTTGTACGTTTAATATTTATCTAGTCCCTAGCTCACCCGATGATATTGTCAGGTTGAGGCGGCCATTATAGAGCGAAGCTCGGTCGCCCAGGTACTATTATTTTATTTAACTACGTTTGTATATCGGTTTCAAGAATCATCATAACATCCCATGAAACATCCACTACAGGACAGGGGATAATAGATTTTGATATATATAATTGAATAATAGGTCTTTACCTATGAAATTGCCGTTTTGTATGGCGAATTTTAGGTAAACTCAATTTTCAGTACTAACAAAGTCAAAGTCAAAATCGTTTATTCATTGTTGGATATTAAAATCTCTTAACATTTTTGCATTTTTCTTAGGAATTATAAATCCAATTTTTTTAAGCATTATTGGGAAGACATTAATCTAACAGATGTTTAAATTTAATTTTCGAAAAATATTATCTGTAAAGAAATATAACAAATCTAATAATGAAATCGGAATGTTTCTACCTAAACAATGGTATTGGTTTTTGTCAACGGGTTTTTATACACAACAACTGAAGTGCATCTGATCTAGAGTAACTAAAATAAACTAGTACCGAATAAAGAGTTTTTTATTTTTTCCATCCTGCAAATATTGGTTATACCAAATATAATTCGAATGTATCAGTCTGCCAGGTCAATCAATATTCAGCTCGATGTGAAATGTATTTAAAATAGATAGGTTTGTTAGGACAGCGTTTCACGATATTTATCGGATTCGCTAGTTGATAAAAAATGTAACACCATAACAAAATTGCTTTTTATCAATCAATCATATCATAACATAACCTTAAGTCCACTAATGGATACGGAGCTTTCTTCAGAATTTAGGAGGAGGAAAATTATCATAGTCACCATGCGTATTTGCGTTGCGGCTGGCATCATGAATCGCGGTTGTTGATGACCGCAGAATACAATTCAAATCTACCCATGAAACTGAACAAGTTTTTCCATGGAACGAACGTTAAAAAAACTTAAAGAAAAATCTTCTTCCTATCCATTCAGTTTTTATAAAAACTATACATCAACTTTACTGATAGAGCATTTTTATGTTAAGACAAAATTATTTTCATCCCATCTATTCGAAAATCGCTGAACGGTTCGTCAATAAAGGCGAACAAAATAGCTGTTTTCTCCAAGAGACTTTCGTAGCGGGTAAAAATGGGATTTAAAATTCGAACATGAATTTAGGTAGAGCATACATAATTTAAGTCAACCATAGAGGTCGAACAAAAATATTGTATGAAAAATGATACTGGCCGGTTGTATTATTAATGTTATTATGAATATAAAAAAAATACGCTTGAAATGTAAACAAGACTACCAACCAAAGAGGTTCTGTTCCTAATTGATACAAAAATGTCAATAACATTTTCAGTTGTTACAAATAATACTTAACATCATTTTTAGTATTGTTTCATCAAGTAATCATTTTGTAATGGTATTTTATATTTAAAATTAATGATGAGTGTGTGTCTCAATGAGCCTCTTATTCTTTTCTCATAGAGGGAGATGAAAATCAGGGTGTATTACGCGGCTGCAAAAATATTTTTACCTTAGGCGACCTATTGAATTCCTCGCTACATTCAGGATTCTACTTTAGAATCCCTCGCCATGCTCGAGATTCTACTCAAGAATCCTTCATTTCGCTCTGGATTCAAAATAGCGCCCTCGCCTTAAAAATATTATTTTACAGCCTTGTGATACAATCTACTATTTCAACCTATTTTACATAGGAAAAGTTGAGTGTTTCTCAGTTTTCGACCGATTCACATCCTAGGGTTGCTATGCCCCTTCATGTTACACGAAAAACTTAAGTCAAGTAACTATCTTAACGTAAAGACAATTAACTGAAAGTAAAAAAAAAGTACTTTGTTTTTACTCCTGGTCATCGACCGAAAAGAATTCGACGCATATTACCGAGATCGAATCAATAAACCGCAAAAAGCCTACGCATAACTTCAAATACGCATATTACCAGGTACACCCAACAGCACGTCAGTGAAAACACTTTGGGCTTTATTGCAAGGCAATAGAGTTGCGAGTGTCTCCAATGACGTGCTGTTGACCGTACATGATTTAAAATACCTATGATACTCACGTATACTCACCGTTTTCTGATAGACAAGTAGACATCATAAAGCTAAATGATCAAGTTTACAAAATGAAACATAAAAATTAATGTTTTATGTGGGTACTTGTCACGAATTATTTATGAAACGTATCAACTCTTGTATTGTAACTTATCACGCAATAATTTCTCAGCACCCCTTTTATTGAATGTTTGTAACCTTTATAGGGTTCCGTACCCAAAAGGTGAAAAACGGGACCCTATTAATTTGCCTCCGATGTCTGTCTGTCCGTCTGTCTGTCAACCGTAATAGGTAGACAGTTAATTTTTTTTACAGATTATGTATTTCTATTGCCGCTATAACAACAAATAATAAAAATAAAATACAAATTTAATCGGGCTACCCTACTAAAATCGTGTTTTTAGGCGATTTATACTCGATTTTTGTTTTAACTCTATCGCAAAAAAGGGAACACTATAGCAAGCGGCAAAATTTGTATGTTTGTAGTACATAAACTATAAAATAACAACAAATAATTCAAACCGGTCAAGTGCGTGTCGGACTCGCGCGTTTCTAATACACATCTGCGTGACTGCGCGTCCATAACAAACACGGTATTTTTACTTTAGTGGGGAACCCTCGGTGCGCGAGTCCGACTGGCACTTGGCCGGTTTTAATTTTATCATCTCATTACCGTACTGTCTCAAATTCTGACTTTATTCAACATTTTATTAAGAATCTAACTTTCCTTGCGTCCACAAAATTGTTCCTATCTCAAAAGTTCCAAGAAAGGCTTCGTGTGAATCACGCAACTTACCTATGTATATATCTATTTATATGTGTCTGCATTGCGTCTGAATGAACGCCTCAAGGTCAGGTTCGCTCTATTATAAGAAAATACCTCTATGCCATTAACATACTCACCAAGCATTGGCCTTGCTATTTTAGCTAAACAATCAATCGACTAATTTAAATTAGTTTGATGTGCATGTTGATTCCATTCAGCTTTGAAACATCTTTTACAATGCGCACTTCTAAACAGTGGAATTTTCTGCTTGCGTCTGTGTTCGGGAGTTCATATAACCCACATCTATTAAAGTCGCGAGTGAATAGGCTACTCCTCGGCAAGCTCGTTCTATCGTCGACCTCATCTCTGTCCTCAGGAATAGATCGAGGTCAAGAGTAAGCCTAAACTATATCATTATCGTAACGTCTCCTGTCTCCCCAGAGCTCACAGCGAAAATGCGTGCTATATTTTGAAGCTGAACCAGCACTACGCTACAAACGCCCAAAAACCAGAGACCCGCTCAAGGTCAAACTTTTCTCTTTAGCCACAACGTTTGTTAGCGATACGACTGGTACATGGACCACAGTATTTGGTGACTGATATATGGTGGTACGATATGTAAAAGAACGCTGCCGTCCATCATCTGGTTCACAATTCCCTTGTCGCCTATTATGGCACCTAAGGAAAGAGATGAGGTAGCCGTGACCACACGGAAACGGTTAATTTACGTTATTTACTTGTACCAGAATTATCAAGATTATTGTCATGATTTGACTGATTTAGCTAGAAGAATTGTATTCTAGAAGACTGACCCTCAAAGGTCGAGTCTATTGTTACATAATCCTTTGATAATAAAGGTAGACAGAATTTTAGTCTTAGAAGTAGGTTTTTCACTGAAGAAAATTGCTTATTTAGTTTACAACACAGGTCACAGTAAAATCTGTACTGTGACGTAAAAAATATACACTCGTTCTTCATCACTTAAGTATAAGAATCAGGGAGAAACAAACATAGAAAAAGTTCCATAAATGTTTACGGATGCATTTTCACCATGAAGGAAAAAAAAAAATTATTTAATTTTTTTTCCTTCATGATTTTCACATATCAATAGGGATAAATGAATAAATATTGAAGGTCAATATATTTCACGCAAAGCCACTAGTCACCGAACTAGGCAAAGCCAAATATTAATGGTACCGACGACTGTGCATACATGAATAGTTGAATAACGGACACAACACCAGACACAAAACAAACACTCATATTCATCACACAAAATGTTTGTCCTGGGATGGGAATCGAACCCGGGTTCACGGCATAGTAGTAAGGGTAATGAAGGACAAATTTATATATGATTTGCTCATGTCTGCCTCTTTGACTGATGATAAGGAGCATCCTCAAAAAAATACAAAAAATATTGGCGGACATCCACACCCCTGCGTTTTTGAGGAATTAAGTTTTAACTATTTTGAAATTTGACAATAAAACGTACACCTGGCAGACTATGACTATCTGATTAAATACAATGTATAAAACCCCTGAAAAATGGTTTGCCACCATAATAGCCATGCGTCGTAAAGTTACAGCGCTTCAAAATGCAAAAAATCACTACTTGCCCGCAGAGCCCTGCATGTCTGCCTCTTCGATTTTCTACATCTTCAGAAGTATTTTAAACAAGAGCCACAAAGGCAGACAAAAAAACATTATTTAGTATCTTTTTTTTTCATTTTTTTGTGCTTTAACTCAGCGACGACGCACAGAAAAACTTGTAAGGACAAAATCGATTCGTATTGAGCTGATCTATCATCCCTATTAATATGAATCATGAGCAAGTCATATACCCAAATTGCAGCCAGCACCCTAACTATAGAACGCTGGGTCACTATCTACCACGCAAACGGGTCAATCAAAACAAATACCAAGTACGTTATCAAAACACAACGGGGAGAATTCAACCAAAGGAAATGCGCCTAAGGCTAAGACTGATCCATCTCAAAGAAATGCAGAAAAATCTCTTGATTTATTATTGCTTTGCTTCACAATTTTGCCTAGCCTTACTAATCCTCCAAAGAACATGTTTAACACAAACAGCTTCGGACAAAAAACTGTAAAAGCAAAATGTTCCCAACAACGTCAAAAGAAAATTGCAACTCCGAAACACAAGCGGATAAGTATTACACTCTCCCATTTACAAGGAAGTAGAGCTAACAAAAGGGTTTGGAAAATTTGCCTGCGAGCGTGCTTGAAGCGATACCGTATAACAAAAGTCATGAAGTTCTCTTTGGCTCCTTTTTATTCGTTCAGGAATGGGGAAAAAGTGTTCGTAAAGCCTTCTCCGTGGCGAACGTATTCGCAGCCGTTTCAGATATACTTTGACTCTATACTTTGTGCAAACGAGCGTTTGATAGGGGCGGGACTGGATGTATAGCCTGACTAGAAGAGAAAATTGTTATTTTTCATCTCGAAATAGGTTATTTTTTAGCAAAGGCACTAAGTCGATATTTAAATGTAACATAAATGCAGTCTTTTACTTTTTTTAGGGTTCCGATACCAAAATGGTAAAAAAAGGAACCCTTATGGTGCGACATTGTCTGTCTATCTGTCCGTCTGTCTGTCACACCTCTATATCTCAGCAACCACTTATGCTATCGACTTGAAATTTGGAATAGTTTTAGAATATAGTTGCCCAACTTAATTGCACATGTAAGAATTTTGAAAAAAATATGATTATTAATGTAAAGGGGGCCAAAATAGGGGGGGCCAAATTTCAAATTGTCGCTACTAGGTCGAATGGGGTATCATATGAAAGGGCTTTACTTGTGAATTTTAAAATATATTTTTGTATTATTTTACGTTTCTTAGTTTTCAAGTTATGATGAAAAATGTTTAAAAAATACCATTCCCCCCCCTTATCTCCGAAGTTTGTGTAAGGAAAAATCTGAATTAACTACAGTTGACAGAAGTTTATATAAACTTTGCAGCAAAAATAAAACGATCTTTCTTAGTTGCACAGTTTTTCAGAAATCAGCAAAAAATCTTTACAAACAAATTTACTTTTGCGGTCCTGAAAATGGACTTTCTTGCTTCCAAAAATACTATAGGTATATCGGAACCCTCGGCGCGCGAGTCCCACTCACACTTGACTGGTGTTTTTTTATAATTAATAAGCAAGTGGTCCTGTTATTTGTTAGTTAAATGACTAACACCAAGGTAATGGTGACATGGAATTGAATTGAATTTCATGTCAGATATCAAACTCATGGACCCGTGTAGTGCCGGCAAAGAATAGTACCGACCCATCTCTACCCGTTGGTGTCGTAAGAGGCGACTAAGGTTTAATGAACCGGAGGATGGGCAGCAGCATCTTTCTGTGTACCATCTTACATACTGCGGTCACCAACAACAGTGGTCGCCAGCCGGAACGCTTACAAGCATGATGATGATGAAGATCAAACTTCCATACATATAACTTACTAGCGTGTATGTCTAAATTGTAATCGATTAATAGGTATTTGTACGTCAAGAGATATCTTAGGATTTTTTATATTAAAAATAAATAAATATATATTTATATATAATAATTATTATTAATCAATTTTGTTTTTTTATTTTCCCTTAGATATGTAAAATAAGGGCTCCTTCTTATTGCGTCAAAATTAAATTAAATAAAATTGGCCCACTGTTCAGGAAAGAGCACTACGTTTCGAGTATACAGTCCACTAAGGCCCAAACTTCGATTTAACTAAGGTAATTTATCTTAAAATATCTTAAATAAAGGGTGTTAGAGACAGTTTTCCGAATACTGAAGGGGCATGATCAGTCAACGACACTGAACAAGCTTCAGTGAACAAAACTTTCAGGAAACGAAAAAAAAAAATCCTCGTCTCCATACAAAATTGCAAACTTGATCGGGCAGTTTGTATGGAGAAGCCATTTTTTTTTCGTTTCCTGAAAGTTTTGGTCACTGAAAGTTGTTCAGTGTTTTTGACTGATCATGCCCCTTCAGTGTTCGGAAGGCAGTCTCTAACACCCTGTATACAAAGGTAGTAAGTAGTACAATACGAATATACGAAATTGATACCACTGAAGCAAGAAAAGTAGGGAAGTTGCAATATTGTATTCAATATCGTTTCCATTATTTTTACCTCAACTACCTAACGTATCATGTGCTACGGATTACTAAGGTCTTGGATTATATCTTGTATGATACAGCAGGGAATAATGGCTTTCGGAATAAGTTGGTGCAATTAATCTTCTGGGCAATCATTTGCTTTTATCTTCGTATTAGGTATCTTAAGACTTGCCATTTGTTTTACTCGTATTATGTATCCTAATGAGCAATATTTGTATGTATATTTGTTATCTGGTTTAGATTAATTTTACTATATTATTTACCCAGGAGCATGTATGAAAGGATTGATAAAAGTACAGGAAGCAAGGGAAGTATGTCAAGATCGTAGCAGGTAGAGGACTGTGGTCTCTGCCTACCCCGACGGGAAAGAGGCGTGATGTTATGTATGTATGTGTGTGAGGAGCTCTTCAGGGTAAAAAATCTATATAAATCTCAGGTCTGGGAAAATTCGTTTTCTGTGTTTTTAGAGAATTTCTTGAAAATAGCGCGTTTCAGAAAACTTACAGCGCCATCTGTTAGTAACAAAGCTCGGTCGCCCATGTACAGTCAATGACAGGTCAAGCTTGACACTAGCAGTGCGACTCTAGCCCGTACGTCTAGTGAAATAAGAACGGTAGAAAGTTGATGTGCTCTTGATTGTACCTATCTGTTAATTGAAAAGCGGTGCAGTTAGTGGAAACACTGCCTTCAGCACCGAATGAGGAAAACATTACATTTGTGTGGTTAACTTTATATTTGTTAGGTTTGTTCTTTGCCTGTTCTTATTTATGAATGTATTTGATTACTAGACAAGCTTAAAAACGTAGTGCAACTTAAGCCCTTACAGCTATAGAAATAAGAAAAGTACAAAGTCTTAAATGTCGATGTGCTCTTGAACGTACACTCAACATCACATCAGTAGAAAAATTTTTGGACCTTATGGCGTGGTAATAGAGTTGAAAAAGTTTCTACCGACGTGCGGTTGACCGTACGAGCCGTGAAAGCTTTGCCTAGTTTGGGTGAAACTTTTGAATTAAATCTTTATTTTGATGTATTTTTCTTATTGGTTGGTTTTGCTCAATAGTTGTGACTGCGTCGCAACTCTTGCAGTTAAGGACAATTAAAAAAGTAATCTAAAGTTAAAAGCAATGGAGACTCAAGATAACACCTTTAAGGACGTAGACTTCTTACACTTGAATAAATCGAGAAATTGCACCATTTTTCCCCAACACCACAAATTCGCTCCCATTTTTTCGCGAGATATAAAAATATCGCTAGAGCTGGCATTTCAGTAGCTGTTACTGAAAGAATGCAAAGCATTGTCCGGTGAAAACTATCATTTAAAATAATATTCAAATAATTTTATTGATTATTTTATATTTTAGTAATTAAGATAGTGTAATTATGGGACTACAAAATTAGTAAATTGTGCCTGAAATAAATGATTATTTATAAATGACAGTTCTTTGACAATTTTTTCATAATTTATAGGTCAAAAAGTTGTCATATTACCCATAACGTATCGTCCAATTTCTTTGATTATGTAATAACCCCCTTATTGACCCATATGGTCGTGTGCCAGGTTCTGCCAATCTTGTTCAAAAGCATCCAGTTCGTCACGTTGCCATTGCCAAAGATTATGTTGATGTACCTTGGCCTACCCCTACCACGTCGACCGTAATCTGGCACCCAGTCATAGTAATATGTCGTCAACTGGCCTGATCGTGTGGTTGGTAGCGCTGCCTTTTACGCCGTGGTACGCGGGTTCGATTCCTGCTCAGGGCTAACATTTTGTGTGATGAACAAGACTGTTAGTTCTGTGTCTTGGTGTTATTTATCTATTTATGTTGATTCAATAAAAATTTGGTCACTTTTTGATTCAACAAAATTTCGGCTTCCCATACAAAGTAACGTATACTTTGTATGGGAAGCCGAAATTTTTTTGCTTGATATTAGCAAAGTCGTAGAACAAAAGTTGTTGATTTTGACTTTACTAATAAAGTAAGCATACGCATATCAGGTCCAATAAATAACCTTGTATATCAGTCTCTGGTACCTACAGCTTTGCCTAGCTGAGATCAAATGACATTGTGTGAAGTAACCCCCCATTAAAGTATCTCCCAATGGTATACTACCCATCAATCAGGGCGCATCTTGTTTTTGTAGTTTTATCACGTTTTTGCTAATATCAATAAAAAAAAAATAATAATAAATAAAAAATAAAAATCATTTATTCACTTACACAGTACAAAACAAATTAATTACTAGTTACAAAATAATACTATTAGTAGTCTTAGTCTAAAATATAATTATATTTTCGTGGTGTACTGTGGGAGCGAAAAGGTTGCCTGGCTCAGCATAGACCGCAGCAGCACTGCGATGCTGTTATTCTGCCAGGTCCTTGTGCTCCTGCACCCACTTCACTCTCACATTATCCATAGTACGTTTATAATGAGTCTTATAACATTATTTTATGAAGTACATTCCCTAAACTAAGTACAAAAGTAACCTGTGATATAGGGAACCGATCTCCAAAAAATGTTGTTAAAAATATTTTATTGTGAGGCTAGGTGTAGTGCAGTCAAGTGCGGACGTGTGTGGTGTTTACATAGATTTGATTGTATATATGTATATACCTATAATTAACTAGCTAACTAATTATATTAAAACTATAGATTATTAAATATAATTATTGGGCCGTACTAGAGAGGAGGCTTTCAGTCTCCTCATATGATAGTTTTTGTAACCATTTGGATAGGTTTGTTTTGACTTCATACTTAGTCAGAGTATAAATCTGAAGCCGTTTGTGAATCTTATTATATATTTTTGCAGGGAAGCAATGAGTAGATCAGTGGACATATTTGGATCATTTTTAGTTAGGATTGAAGAAAAGTCAAAAGAATCAATATCTTTTTGAATGGCTTTGTAATTGATACGCAAAGCGAGGCAGTAAGTTTTGTCAATCAATGAAGACTGATGAGTGTTTTTGGAGCAAAATAAAATAATATATTTATAATAACATAAGTACAATACTCTAAGACACTACAACATCAAAGTAGCACCATGAACAAAAGTCTAAAGCAAAACATACCAATTTGATAACACTATTAATGCAGCCTATTTAAATATTACATCACAGCAAACAAGCCCCATCTCTACCGAGCTAAACGGTTGGCTCAGAATGAAAGACTCTTTCCAACCAACGAACACCTACGTATACGATAGTACGATGCCTCTCAGAATTGTATGCGAAATCTCCCGTGAAATTGACGCTCTCGTCTTCTGTCTATTCTCCTCCCGGGCTGAATTGAAATTTTTCACAAAAATTCTCCAATTTATGAGAGGGTGACCCATTTTGTACGGCGGGGTTAAAATTGGTCTTGTAAGTCGAGTAGTTAATGAGAAAAGTATTGAATAACTTTCTACTGCTTGAGGACGAGGAGATTTACTTTACAACCATGTTACTGCCTATAAACATTAATGTATATTCCGTGCTTCGGAAAGCTGTCAATTACTGGCCACTATTTTAAAAACTTTGTGCAACAATCATAATACTTTTACTTGTTATAAAATGTAAGTTTATTTTTTATAAAAAGAAATAATTTTCACAAAGTCATCTGATCCCATATTTGTAAAAGTCTGGTACCCAGAGACTGATAGACATACATAAAAAGATAAATCAGACACAGAACAAACACTCATGTTCATCGCATAAATTTTTGCCAGTCATAAGGTTTACTGAAGACGTTGAACTACTAATTCACTCATCAAGAGAAAGATATATGTTGTTTCAAAGGGATATATGTATTATGCGTTTCAAATAAGAATGGGACTAACCGCCACTCAAATGAAGTAGTAGCTGTCAAACTAACTTCACTCTGTTTTGCAGTTAGCTAGCTGAATTTAGCTACAAACCACTGTGATGCTTATTTGAAACGCATAGTGGATTTCAAAGGTTTATTTTTAAATCAAGATTATGATGATTAAGAGCTCAAATCAAATTATTTAAATTGTGAGCAGTTTCACGTACTATGTCTTTTTGTATTTAGTCCTATGAAAGACTACGATGCATTTCAAAGTTTGAGTCTACGGAGCATTTTTACGAGAGAGTCAAAACTTAACCCATCAACACGTGACAAAATCATTCCTCACAAAACTATTCCCGAAATTGGTTCATACTTGCCAAAAGCGTTGTTAAACAAAACTACTATTCCGCCAAATCTGAAGTTTATAGCCGGTGCACGACGTATATTTTGGAGTTTATCTGGCAAAGCCGCCTATGTACAGAATGCCGAAGTTGACATTTGGAAGGCATAAAACTAAGATTTGGAATATAAACTCAGATAGACGCGTATATTTTGCTTAGGATGTTGTTGACGTTCGCTTTTCTGCTAGATTCAGAGCTTTACCTAAATAGCCTAAAGAAATGCGAATACAATATAAATCAACATCTGTTTCTCTGTCGTTTTTATCGTAATTTGTCAAAATACTGCCCCTAAAATATTTGTAACCTGTTTATAACCCTAAAAAACATTTACGTATTCTTTTATCATAAATTTTCTATAATATTATGCCACTGAACTGTATACGGCTTGACCTTTTTTTTAAAAAAATTGCAGCATCAAGTTTTTTTTTTCCTCTTAAGCTTTTGTCTGATGCTACCGATTGCACAATGACCCAAACAATATTTATATACGGTTTAAGAATATTTACTTCTCAAAAAGAATACAAAATTCACTTAGATGAGAAATTAAAATTTACATATCAAAGACGGACGTATCACTTAACATTTTTTAAATATGTGGGTGGTCGTAAACATAGCAAAATAAAGCTAGCTACTTAGCTATTACTGGAAGTGGCAAATCAGAGTTAAAACAATAAAAGGGACTTATTTCCAAAAATGTAGGTTTTTTGTGATTTTTTAAAGCACATGAGTGTATTGCATTCTTTGACATCTTTTGGTAGCGTATTATAGATTTGTGCACGTTCATGCATTATTATTTTTTTCCGTAATTTGTTCGTGGATGATGTAATATCAGAGAATTGGCATTTCGTAAGATAAGTTTATGTATTTGCGATTTTTTTATGAAAGTAATGCTGCTATGAATGGCTTTGGTTAAAATTTTACCTACCAATATGCAAGCATTAATATATACATTTGTTTCACGGACATTATGTTGGTTTCTGTAAGTACTTTACTTGTTGATGTTAAGAAGTCGTAATGGAAAAGAATTTTTATAAATTTGTATTGTGCTGTTTGAATAGATTTTAAATTGGTTTTTGCCGCAGATCCCCATACATCAACCAAATATTCAATGTGGGGTTTTACAAGGGAGTTATAAATTGTGTATTTGACATAATGCACATTTAGCGATGTTTTTAACAGCTCCAATCAGTGAAGACAGTTTGCTTCGTAGTTTCTGTATGTGCGGTTTCCATGTAAGTTGTTTGTCTAGTATTAGACCGAGATATTTTTCACTGTGTTTCACGTATTATTTCATAAGTTTGTGTATTCATTTGTTCAGGGTGTAAGGGACAGTGTACCGAAAACTGAAAGGTCATGCTCAGTCAACGTAACTGAACAATTTTCCCACAGAAACATTTTTGGGAAATGAAAAAAATTTTTGACCTCTCCATACAAATTGCTCACTCCAATCGCAGTTTCTATGGAGAGGCCATTTTTTTTTATTTCCTAAAAATGTTTCTGTGGGAAAGTTGTTCAGTTTCATTGACTGAGCACGCCCTTAAACAAATTTTTGGTAGGTTCACCGTCCCTTATTTAGGTATATATCCTTACTTTCAACACAAACACGTGATGCTATCGTGGTAGACAGCCACCTTCGCGCTTCCTAAACTACGCGGGCTAGCGCGAAGGTGGCTGTCTACGACGATAGCATCACGTGTTTGTGTTGTATATTGTGAATATTTTTTATAAATGCTGGCAATATTCACAGACAGGGCAATAATTCTTGACAATAAGGACCGGAGAATACATCAGAGCATTCGGGACAGCCACCTATTTCTTGCTATTTGTTACCGGGAAGTGTTCCTGAAATTGGTATATTTTTGCCCGAGAATCATTTGACGATTCGCCGTTTTTGAGTAATGTGATTTATGGGTCATTGCAATTGTGTTCAATATAAAAGGATATAAGTGACAAGAAAAATATAATTATTTCATTTTTAGGGTTCCGTATCTCAAGATAAAAAAAACGGAACCCTTATAGGATCACTATGTTGTCCGTCTGTCTGTCTGTCTGTCAAGACCCTTTTTCTCACGAACGAGAAAAGTTATCAGGTTGAAATTGATAACGAATATTAAGGTTTATAAATCACACAAGATCTGAAAATTTCAATTTTTTACAACGATGCAATCAAAAGATATGGCTTTTTATGTCCTCATATCCATACATTTATGCAAAAAGCAAAACCTACTGGGTACTTCCCGTTCACCTAAAATTATGAAATTTGGCAGCTAGGTCTCACAGTATTAATAAAGGGAAAAGTCTTAAATCATTAAATATTTCAATCTTTCTCATTGTAACCAATTAAGGTGAGCTCCCGTTTCAAGAACTTTTCTATAAAAGAGGGGTCAAGTTGGATGGTCGTGGAGTTTTTAAAGTCAAAGAGCAAAAGCTTTTAGTATATCATATGGTAGATAGGTACGGAACCCTTAGGGCGCGAGTCCGACTCGCACTTGGGAGGTTTTTTTTTTCTTAGTCTACTAGATCCCACAGCTGGGCAAAGGCCTCCCCCGCGAGTTTCCTTTAGTCACGATTTTATCAATTCCCTCCTATCTCTTACCAATTCTTTAAGAAGGCATCAAGGTCGTTCTTGGTCAACCTCGGTGTCTGGACCCGTTTTAAAATATAAATATGATATTATTAAATATAAATTGTTATGATATATCTATTAATATAGGTCTTTACCTATGAAATTGCCGAAATTTTCTTACATATTAATGAGATCATAATTCCTATAATTCTAATGCAATTTTTTTCATTTGTCTTATATTTGAAAGTTAACTTCAAGGTTATCAATTTACGCATAAAATAAAGTTTTTATTTTTAGTTTGATTTATAAAATTAAAGGTTCGAAAGTTGTTCGTCTTAAAGGTCGTCCGATTTCATCATTAGAATTGTTATATTTTTTTACAGATAATATTTTTCGAAAATTAAATTTAAGCTTCTGTTAGCTTAATGTCTTCCCAATAATGCTTAAAAAAATGAAAAAAATTGGGTTAATAATTCCTAAGAAAAATGCAAAAATGTTAGTACTGAAAATTGAGTTTACCTAAAATTCGCCATACAAAACGGCAATTTCATAGGTAAAGACCTAATATCATATAAATTTAATAACTAATCAGTTTGGTATTATAGCACAATGAAAACTTCCGGAGTGCCATATTTTTAGGTTTTGTGATGTTTTATATTTTGAAGAACTGAATATTATTACATTAGTCTGATTTAAAATGAATCTTTAGTACCTAGCATTAGCAAATATTCTCACACTTTGTATACAAAGATAACGTTTCTGTTAAAAAAATCTGTAGAAACAGCGACGCTCTCACTGACCTAACATAAGAAAACCGGCCAAGTGCGTGTCGGGTCACGTGCAATTTAGGGTTCCGTAGTAAAGTTCCTTTTTCATCGCATCTTTCAGACTCATTTTACCCCTTTACTTTTACGTTAGATTTATAATTAATTATTTTTAACTTTAAAAAAGCCCTCGCAATTTTTACATATTCGCTTCCGCTTATCGTCCACTCTGATTCGAGATGAATCGCTGAGAACTAGCAGTCCACGCGAGCAAATTACTGCGATCAATTTCGGTACAGACAGACCCCGCGGGATTCACAACGCTCGATGCAATCTTCAACTTGTCATCCCAGAAACTAGATGGACATCGGAACGAGATACAAAGCGCTGACAGATGATTTGTGAAGGGGTGGAAATGGATTGTTCCGGTTTCAGTTCTGAGTGATGAAACTGATGATATTGTAACCCTATGCCTTGAATTCGGGAGGACCATAATTTTAGATATAGTCACATTTTGTGCTACGTTAAATAGAACTCTTATTGGTGTAGACATGAAAAACGGTGTTTGTAGATTTGCAGTACTCTGATGAAGTAATTTACAAAACTAAGAGCAAATAATGTCTTTATATATTTTAAAGTATATGTTGACAAATGTTTTGGTTGTTTGTTTTGCTTAAAGGTTAATAGTGAAACTGTTGGAATTTAGTAAGAAAAATTGTTTGAGAATTTGACCCCCAATTTCTGCAATCCTGGGATACACAATGCTCGATGCAAATTTTCAGCGTGTCATTGTTGGTTGAGCTTCTACATGGACTTTGGAACAAGATACAGAACGCTGACAAATCACTTGTGAAGGAACGGAAAAAGCCATTTAGAATTCCAATATAGGTGATGGAATTGAAAATTTTGATAATATAGCTAGAATGCAACGAATTTGTTATCTTGTTATTATCTTTGTATATGTCAAATTCAATCTCAAAATAAAATTATGACAGCAAATTATGAAAAAAAAGGGCTAAAAAATTAAAAGAAAAAGGACGGGTTGCACTCCGGGAGTGCCGGCAGAAGTGAAAACTTGCATTTTTGAATATTACGAGTATGCTTTTTGTAAGGGCCAATCGCGCCATTGCTCGCGTACTTCTTTGATGTCACTGAATAAAAACCCGTATTGTAATAACAATATGGTTGACAGTTGACGCTTTTTCGATCAGGCTACAGATCTGACGCGAGTTTAACATTTACTATCCATTTAAAAAAGTGTCAAGCGCCGCTAAAGAAGTTTTCACATCAAAAACAAGTCATGCAACAAAAACTTCAAATAAATAATTGATGAAGTGTGTCCAGAGATGACTTATAACATAATATTATAGCCTCAAAACTTACCTAAGTGTCTCTTTTCTTTGTTTATCACACTAAGATAAACAAAGAAAGGAGTCTGCAAACAGTACTACAACAAAGAACACGACGTGAGAACAATTTATCTTACCTACAATAAGAACGATCATTCATCAAACAGATCGAGAAGCATCGACCGACAACACACCTTTATTGCTTGCAAAAATGGCAATTCCATGTAACCAATACGTTCCCTGAGCAATATCAGCACTCGACTTGCCTCACGTACATACCTGTATTCTCATAAATCAAATGGTCGGGTAAACTTGCGAATGCAAAGCCGAAATGCAACAATAACTCGAGCGCGATGCATCTGAACTGTTCGCTTTTCGCATAAAAATTGCCATCGCATTCTAATAAATTTTTAAATCGACGTAATGTCGTTGCGAAGGCGGATTCTATAAAATAGTAAACAGTTCTTAAATTTTACCTTGACTATTTGACATGTTGTTTGTGATAAATATTGGAAACCACTTCTGGGGGATACCAATGAATAAAACAGGTTAACTCATAAAAATTACTATTTTTCCCAATTGATATTACATACTCGTACTCGATAACTTGTTTATTAGTGAACTACGGAAATCCGTTAAAATTATTAATGCCACTTAAAAATTAATGACCACATTAAACTCATCTGTTCAGCATGCAACAAAATCTGTAATTCGTTGACAGCAAGATGATTAAGGCTCGGTGTCCATGTATCCGCCTCTGCACCCGACTAGTATCAGACACGCACCTAGTTTGTACTAAAAAGAGTGGACCAGTCGTATCACTTCTAAATTTAAAATTGACTGTGTGCCACTTAACTTAAAGTCCGTTTTTCAATAACTTATTAGCGAGGCGAAGCTGGTCTGGTATGCAAGCTTCAACCCAAAATTAGACGCGTGAAAATATTATAATATGTCAAAGAGGTCTTTGCGCAGTAGTAAGACGTAACTGGCTGATAAGTTAAAAATAAATAAAAATCGGGTCTCACTGCAACTGAATGTCAGCTAGATATTTCAAATATTTATCCTATTTTGCACAGGATACTCTTGGGAAACGATAGCCATAAGCTGTTCCTGATGCAGCGCAGGAGTGGGGATTGCGACACAATGCGATCATGTTACAAAGGACACTTTGCATATCTACAGAGATCGGGACGGCGGGATGTTTGTCGTAGACGTTTTGCGCCCGCTGGTGCAGTTTTTTCTTTCTACTTCTGTAAGGTGCATTATCTTTGAAGGCGACGAAACTAAATTAAACTGTATATTTTTATCAGCATGTTCAGTCAGCAATTTCCCATTTGTGTAACGACAGTGGAGAATGTCAATTCGCACATGAAACTAAATTATCTTTTCCTCAGAAGCGTAATAGTCCTAAATTATTCTGTTGTGTAATTATTTTTACGTTTATTCTTGCCGCTCACACAACTGAATTGATTGTTTTTCTTTAGAGTATACTTAAGTTAATAACAGTCCTTCTATTCCAAAAACTTTGGGACGTAATTAATGTTTTGTTTTCTAATTACATCCATTCATTTAATTATACTCTCAGAGTTTAAATATAGCCTGGATCATACATGTTACATACTACTTTAGAAAACTTAGCTCAAATACAATTTTACAAGAAAGTTAATTTATTTTACTCGCTAATACAGTTTCCACACCTCTTTAGTAGTAAACGCCCCCGGTACGACACAGTACGACGAAGTTGTTCCATAAAAGCTCTTTTGCCTCTCCACCTTTCCTTTGGCATTTTGTAGACGGTACATGTTTTGCTTTTTTGAATTTTTTACGCTACCTTATTTAAGAAAAATATGGTTGTTGGTTGTAGTAAGAATATCAGATGAAGATTATTTAAATGTCCTAGGAGGGTTAAGTTAGAGGCAGATTTGCTTTAAAGATCTTTAGAATGTCACTGCAGAAGTGCGTGCTTCAGTTAATTTGGACATTTACTCCTTCAACCACAGGGAAAATAGGACTATTGGTTTCACCATAAACTTTAGTACATTATTGAACTCATAGAAAGCACAATATTTTTCTAAACCTTTTCGGTAAAGTCAAAATTTTTGAATAAAAGGAAGAAAAGATTAACTCGAGATGGGCTTGAACCCGCGACCTATGGCGTACCATGCCATGCCGTCGCTCTTCTAACTTAGCTATCGCGTCTTCAATTGGCATAATAACTTTTTTTCCTTTAAAATTTACGCATTTTTTTGCGTTCAGAAAACTTGTGCATCACTCAGAAAAAAAAATGAGGAATGCATGAATAATATTCTAAAAAGTGGCATCGAGTTTTTTGGGTAACTATGAATAGTAGTGATCTTTGTTAAAATTGTTGCCAGAGACTTCCATCACTACTATTAATAATACACATTATTCACGAACCCAATATTGTATAAAAATATATGACGGTTTTCGATGTAATTCTCTCATAAGATATTTATCTTGCATTTCGATACGTATTTTCATAATTATTGTAGTCACAAAAAAGAGCAAGAATTTGGGATAATATTTCATCTTACGAATGTCGATTGCGTTATGTAAAAGTGCAAACATAAAGTGCAATTTTATTGTCATTGTTACAAATGAAACTGCCTGTCTAGATAATTTAAATGGAAATGACATCGTTTTACAACCATGATTCATTCCAATGAGTAAAATGAACTCATCAATAGAATTGCAGGCGCAAATCCAAATCGTAAAATTGTCGTATAATTTGTTACGCTTTTTGTTAAATGCTTTTATCGAGATGTAGTAGATTTATATGACGTACCTAGTTTATATCATTGTGATTATGCATCATTGTAAGGTTAGAAGATTTTGAGATATTTTGAATAGAAGACGAACGAAGAAATTCTGGATCTAGTTAAGGAGAATATGTTGAGAATCATCGAAAATAGAAGAGGGAAGATTATTGGACACCTGATACGACACGACACTTTTATAAGAAATATTGTTGAAAAAAAATATAGAAGGCAAAGGAGGAATAGTTAAAGAGAACAGAATCTTATTGAGAACCATCGAAAATTTAAGATTGACGATGGATGGACACTTGAAACAACGCAACAATTTCATTAAAAATATTATTGAAGGTATGGTTGAAAGCAGAAGAGGAAGAGTAAAGCCAAAAAAAAAAACTTATTGAGAACCTTCGAAAATAGAAGATTAAAGATGGTTGAACACCTGATACGACAAGACTCTTTTATAAGGAATATTATTGAACGTTGATGGCCGAAGGGAAAAAGGAAGACCAAGACGCACATATTTTTTACCAAATTAAAAAAATCGCAAACGTAGAGTCCTATCACGGTGTTAAATCATTGGCAAAGGACATAAATAAATGGAAATTTCTCCACCTAAAAGCGCAACTCTTAAATATAAGACGAAGAAGAACACCTTTATTACAGTGGTACGTAATTCATAGTTAGCCATATGAGGAGGAAACAAAAGGAAACTTTTTTTTTGGGCGCATAAAGATCATGGTTGTTTCGTCATCAACTTTAACATTAGTCTAACTGTTATACCATGGTTTGGTAGATCAGAAGGTATATCATACAAATTTTAGCATCATGAATAGTTTGATTATGTGCAAACTTGAGGACTGTCCCTCAAAATGACTCCTTTTCAATTCCGTTTTTGAAGTCTATTTTCAACGGTTACCTAACCAGTGCCTTTGTCAAATGAGTAGGTAATAATTCACTATTATTCTGCACTCTGAGCTGCTAACCACCCTTCTAGCTGATAAAGCTTATACTCCATGATTGAATAAAAGAATCGCCGAGTCAGAATCGCACCTTACAAAGAGACACAAGGCAGCCATGGGAAGGTAGACAAATGTTTGCCAGTCACACAAAACGAATTCGCGATTGTAATATAGAAATGCTTGGAGAATTCAGTGTGAATAGTTTTGTCTGGGAAGGAAATTTGAGCATTTGTATCTCGAAAACGAGGAATCTTAGTTTCAGTGTCTCTACGACTTGTTTTAAATCATGTCGTGTTTGGTAACACAACCTTATTATTTGTAGAATCTTAAACAGTTACTGCTATTTATGCTGTGCTAGGTTAATTTTTTTTTTCGCCAATATAAATATGAAATATTACATTAAACTGACTAATTCAGATGCAATTTATTTACAGACCTTTAGGTGATCTGTGGTATGTAACCTACGACATAAACCTAAGGAATTTTATCAAAGAAACATTAATTGGAAAACAAATAAATACTTCTTAATATAGATTTTAGTTATTTTTTTTTTATTTTTTTGTTTTACTATGGCCTATGTCCAGCAGTGGACGTCTTTGGGCTGATATGATGATGATGATGATAGTTTTGCATCGCAGGTTTCTTGCAAAAAAATGTTTAGTTTTATATTTTAAGTTACATTCAGAGATTGAGAAGAGTTTTTAAGGTCACTAGCACTCATAATATTTACATTATTAGGAGCTCTTAAAAATTCCATATCGTAAAATTCCCACAATGTCATCTGATCCCAAACATAGAGGTTCTTTCCTCTATGTCCCAAACTAGGCAAGGCCTGTACTATGGGTATCAGAGAGTGAAAAACATACCAACACAACATAAATAGGTAAATAACACCCTGACACACAACTATCACTCGTATTCATCATAAGCCCTGGAGACGCATTTTTGAAGCGTTCGAACTTCAATTCGCATTCGAATTGGCAAGATTCGTATACGAATCCGTAAAATCGCAATTTTTGAATATTCATACCTGTGAATTCTGCAACGAGTGGTCCGACCCACTCGTTTTGCATTTCTACCACTCGAAAGTATGTATAATCTGTGATGAGAACGACATTGACGTTTCCTTCACACATGACATTGTACTGACATATCAACTTTTTAATTTGCGTTCCATTCCCTCGAAATTCATTACCGGTTTTTAAAATCAATGAGTGATTGCTTTCCGGTTTTTATTTTTTCTGCGTGAAAAGAAAATTGTTTAAAGATTGTAATTTAATGGCAACATTGCTTTCGAATGATTCAAAAATGCGTAAAATCGAGAGCATTAGAAATTAAATTCGTACACGATTCGTTTTCGTATGCGAACTAAAGATTCACTTCGAACGCTTCAAAAATGCGTCTCCAGGGCGGAGGTCGAACCCGCGGCCCACGGCGTTGAAGGCAGGCTAACTACCAATCACACCAACGGACTTATCATAACCCTGTATTCAGATTTTTACTATAACTGTCCCTTAAACTTGTTTAACACTTACAAAAATCTAGACTGCAGCGGCCCCTTATATTATCCAGACTCAGACATAATCCAATTTAGTGAAATTCGTTTCTGAAGAAAACTTGAACAAGTTAAAGTTTTCTCAGCAAGAGACGAACTCGGCTTTTATTTAAGATGCATGGTCATTATTCTAGAGAGAGGTTTCTCATTATAAAAGGATGGAGTCATTGTCAAGGGTCAAAGTACGGGGTGGTGGGTGAAACTCAAGAAATAATATTGCTTGATTAGAATGACAGCTGCCAGTTTATCTAGGCCCATAGATTAAAGAACCAGTGTTGCCAATTTACTGACTTTAAGTATGGTCACGTTTTTTTGACAGCCAAGCAGTGCAAAACATTTGCAAGACAAGGACGGCTACGTGTATTCATGTATTAAGCTATTTAGCCTAGCTTAACTTAGTAGTTGTTCTTATAATTAATCTAATTAATTTTAGTTCATAAGATTTTGTCAAGACTGTTCCCGCAGTGAAGCTGTATTAACAGTTTTGCGGGTGCTTGTTTAGTTTTTAAGAAAAACTGTAACATTTTTTAATAAATATATTATATTTATCTATCTATCTATCTGTCTGTCTGTCTGTCTGTCTGTCTGTCTGTCTGTCTGTCTGTCTGTCTGTCTGTCTGTCTGTCTGTCTGTCTGTCTGTCTGTCTGTCTGTCTGTCTGTCTGTCTGTCTGTCTGTCTGTCTGTCTGTCTGTCTGTCTGTCTGTCTGTCTGTCTGTCTGTCTGTCTGTCTGTCTGTCTGTCTGTCTGTCTGTCTGTCTGTCTGTCTGTCTGTCTGTCTGTCTGTCTGTCTGTCTGTCTGTCTGTCTGTCTGTCTGTCTGTCTGTCTGTCTGTCTGTCTGTCTGTCTGTCTGTCTGTCTGTCTGTCTGTCTGTCTGTCTGTCTGTCTGTCTGTCTGTCTGTCTGTCTGTCTGTCTGTCTGTCTGTCTGTCTGTCTGTCTGTCTGTCTGTCTGTCTGTCTGTCTGTCTGTCTGTCTGTCTGTCTGTCTGTCTGTCTGTCTGTCTGTCTGTCTGTCTGTCTGTCTGTCTGTCTGTCTGTCTGTCTGTCTGTCTGTCTGTCTGTCTGTCTGTCTGTCTGTCTGTCTGTCTGTCTGTCTGTCTGTCTGTCTGTCTGTCTGTCTGTCTGTCTGTCTGTCTGTCTGTCTGTCTGTCTGTCTGTCTGTCTGTCTGTCTGTCTGTCTGTCTGTCTGTCTGTCTGTCTGTCTGTCTGTCTGTCTGTCTGTCTGTCTGTCTGTCTGTCTGTCTGTCTGTCTGTCTGTCTGTCTGTCTGTCTGTCTGTCTGTCTGTCTGTCTGTCTGTCTGTCTGTCTGTCTGTCTGTCTGTCTGTCTGTCTGTCTGTCTGTCTGTCTGTCTGTCTGTCTGTCTGTCTGTCTGTCTGTCTGTCTGTCTGTCTGTCTGTCTGTCTGTCTGTCTGTCTGTCTGTCTGTCTGTCTGTCTGTCTGTCTGTCTGTCTGTCTGTCTGTCTGTCTGTCTGTCTGTCTGTCTGTCTGTCTGTCTGTCTGTCTGTCTGTCTGTCTGTCTGTCTGTCTGTCTGTCTGTCTGTCTGTCTGTCTGTCTGTCTGTCTGTCTGTCTGTCTGTCTGTCTGTCTGTCTGTCTGTCTGTCTGTCTGTCTGTCTGTCTGTCTGTCTGTCTGTCTGTCTGTCTGTCTGTCTGTCTGTCTGTCTGTCTGTCTGTCTGTCTGTCTGTCTGTCTGTCTGTCTGTCTGTCTGTCTGTCTGTCTGTCTGTCTGTCTGTCTGTCTGTCTGTCTGTCTGTCTGTCTGTCTGTCTGTCTGTCTGTCTGTCTGTCTGTCTGTCTGTCTGTCTGTCTGTCTGTCTGTCTGTCTGTCTGTCTGTCTGTCTGTCTGTCTGTCTGTCTGTCTGTCTGTCTGTCTGTCTGTCTGTCTGTCTGTCTGTCTGTCTGTCTGTCTGTCTGTCTGTCTGTCTGTCTGTCTGTCTGTCTGTCTGTCTGTCTGTCTGTCTGTCTGTCTGTCTGTCTGTCTGTCTGTCTGTCTGTCTGTCTGTCTGTCTGTCTGTCTGTCTGTCTGTCTGTCTGTCTGTCTGTCTGTCTGTCTGTCTGTCTGTCTGTCTGTCTGTCTGTCTGTCTGTCTGTCTGTCTGTCTGTCTGTCTGTCTGTCTGTCTGTCTGTCTGTCTGTCTGTCTGTCTGTCTGTCTGTCTGTCTGTCTGTCTGTCTGTCTGTCTGTCTGTCTGTCTGTCTGTCTGTCTGTCTGTCTGTCTGTCTGTCTGTCTGTCTGTCTGTCTGTCTGTCTGTCTGTCTGTCTGTCTGTCTGTCTGTCTGTCTGTCTGTCTGTCTGTCTGTCTGTCTGTCTGTCTGTCTGTCTGTCTGTCTGTCTGTCTGTCTGTCTGTCTGTCTGTCTGTCTGTCTGTCTGTCTGTCTGTCTGTCTGTCTGTCTGTCTGTCTGTCTGTCTGTCTGTCTGTCTGTCTGTCTGTCTGTCTGTCTGTCTGTCTGCCTGCCTGCCTGCCTGCCTGCCTGCCTGCCTGCCTGCCTGCCTGCCTGCCTGCCTGCCTGCCTGCCTGCCTGCCTGCCTGCCTGCCTGCCTGCCTGCCTGCCTGCCTGCCTGCCTGCCTGCCTGCCTGCCTGCCTGCCTGCCTGCCTGCCTGCCTGCCTGCCTGCCTGCCTGCCTGCCTGCCTGCCTGCCTGCCTGCCTGCCTGCCTGCCTGCCTGCCTGCCTGCCTGCCTGCCTGCCTGCCTGCCTGCCTGCCTGCCTCCGTCCGTCCGTCCGTCCGTCCGTCCGTCCGTCCGTCCGTCCGTCTGTCCGTCTGTCCGTCTGTCTGTCTGTCTGTTTGTCTATCTGTCTATCTATCTATCTATCTATCTATCTATCTCTGTCTAAAATATTTAAAAAGTTATTTGTGGGTTTGCTAAACATTTTCTTTCTTTTTTTTATATTTTTTTTATTTCATTGACGTACACAACAGTTAACAATCAAGATAAAGTTATAAAGTGCTAAATGTTAAAGTACAGTTCTAGATTGCAAACCAAAAAAGTGAACGTACAGCATGGTTAGGCAGGCTATCTGGTAAAGAATTTACAAGAAAAAAAAAACAAAGTAATCATTATTGAAATTAAATTCACGGACATTTCTTCGCGTTTAGAGGTTACAGATTAGATGACATCATTCTTCAAATAAAGTGACATTTCTCCGAGACATATTTTCTCTCGGGCAGCGTGCTAAGCCCGCAGGACAGATCTTTACGTTGGAGGAAGATGGAGCAATACGTATCTCTAATATCTTACGCATCCATCTTGCTCTCACACTGCTGTAATTTTTATACATAAAATCACGCGTCATTGCTGTCGGGGTAGGCAGAGACCACAGCCCTCCACCTATTACGATCATGAAATACTTCCTTCGCTTCCTCTTCTTTCATCATCCCTTTCATACACGCTACATTATCTCCTGCGCTCGTGGCTTAGTAAGTCGTGATTGCCTTTTCGTAACGATGATTTAAATTAAGCAATGTTGGCTGTGGTTCGAACCCAAATGAGTGGCTAAAGCAGTTTCGTGCTGTGGAAAGTACGTTAAAATGTTGGTCAAAGTTATTATCTTGCTTAGCTGATGGCATACTGCTAGTTCTTATTTCATGTTAACGGTAGTTAGATTAATATTTCGGTTGTTCAATGTAGATTCTTTACAGAAGCAATGTCAAAAACCTTTGACAGCATGAATCACACCCTCGAAACTCCTTACAAGAGCACTGGTTTCACTACCTAATCTCTTACAAGTAGGTATGTACCTGGTAAGCGTGCGTGAATCATCATGAGGAAAGCGAAAGCGCCAGGTAAGAGTGAAAGAGACGGACGTAAGATACTTTGTACTGACAACGGACTGTTTGCCTCTGAATCAACCCTCAAGGAGAATCTCTATGCTAGCGGGGGGATGGAAAGTTTTTCTTCTTTCCGTGACAGCATAATATAATATTTTCTTTGTTTTTTTCCTGGGTTATACACCTGATAATATCAGAGTAAGTTTGGCCTCGCTAGCTTGAATAAGTTTACACTTGGCTTACACAACTGACTATTGAGAATCATTTTGAATAACCAATTCGTTAAGTGCGGTGCACAGCACCCAAATTTCTAAATAGACGTCCAATAAACAAAGAGCCTACTCCATCTATATAAGGATTAATATTTATAGTTCACCGCAAGTTGGTTTCATGGTTATTCATGAGGACAAAGATATTCAGATGGCTTTCAAACTTAGTCGGCTTGAGGTGCTCGGTTGACAGGGTGAAAACTATTGGGAAATTAATTTACTAATGGTTTGTGTGGTGCCAGCTCAGCTAAAAATAATACCACTTCATCTCTACCTGTGGGTGTCGTAAAAGGCAACCAATAGTAAGGGTGATATAGGACAAATTTCTATATGATTTGCTCATGTCTGCCTCTTTGACTGATGATAAGGAGCATCCTCTAGAAGATTCAAAAAATATTGGCGGACATCCACACCCCTGCGTTTTTGAGAAATTAAGTTTTAACTATTTTGAAATTTGTAAATGAGACGTACACCTGGCAGACTATGACTATCTGATTAAATACAATGTATAAAACCCCAGAAACATGGTCTGACACCATAATAGCCCTGCGTCGTAAAGTTACAGCGCTTCAAAATGCGAAAATTCACTACTTCGTCCCGTGATAATGCAGAGCCCTGCATGTCTGCCTCTTCGATTTTCTACATCTTCAGAAGTATTTTAAACAGGAGCCAAGGCAGACAAAAAAAAACGTTATTTAGTATCTTATTTTCAATTTTTTTGCTTTAACTCAAAAACGCAGCGATGCACAGAAAAACTTGTAAGGGCCAAATCGATTCGTATTGAGCTGATCTATCATCCCTATTAATATGAATCATGAGCAAATCATATACCCAAATTGCAGCCAGCACCCTAACTACAAGACCTAACATCCTTATTTTCGATTTATAATATTAGTACCTGGGCGACCGAGCTATGCTGTGTATGATTAAAATATCATCGGGTGAGCAAGCTATGCTACTCAACAACAGATGGCGCTGAAAGTTTCTTGAATGCACTAAAACATATTAAATAAAAAAGACGGTGAAAACGAATTTTCCCAGACATGAGACCTAACTAGATTTTTGCCCTAAAAACCCCTGTATACTAAATTTCATCAAAATCGTTAGAGCCGTTTTCAAAAAACCGATAACAAATTTGCCGATTGCTCGTTTAATAGTATAGGATAAAAATAAATATTAATTAAGATAACTGAAATAGAGCGAGTCTATTCCTATTTCGGATGCGTAATACAGCAAAGGGGTGTAACGTAATATTCACTGATTCGTACCTATAATTTAGCTAAAAGGTAGTTAAGGTAGTCTGGTCCATTTGGTTCCAAAGTAAACTTATAGAAGTTCAGGACCCGGAAATTTCCCGAGATTATTATGCCACGGATGATTTAGTTTCTAAGAGGATTATGAAAGGTGGTAGGTAAGTGGTAGGGTTTTTGTGCAAAGTCCGTCTGGGGAAGTACCATCCCCTTGTTTATTTGTGCCGTAAAACAGCAGTGTTTGCACTGCTGTGCTTCGGTTTGAAGGGTTAGGGAGGCATTGTAATTACCGTTACATGAGACAAATTATCTTAGTTCTAGGGTGGGTAAAGCGTTTTTCTGTCTTATTAAGATAGTGACTATTTTCCATAAGGTGGGCTACGTTTTCATAAATTTCACTGTATAAAAAAACGTCATATCAAACCTGTAAGACATGTAGGTAACTGCCCATAAAACAAGACAAATTTTCTCATTAATTGTAAGTCGAAATACGAAAAAGAAATTGCAACTTCTTTTAAAAATTGCATCGGCTGATAGCGCATATTCATGGGCAGGTAAAAATCGAAGGAAAAACATTAAAGCCGGTAACACACCTTCCTTAATTCAGAATGATTCGGAATACATTGCTCGTTGAAGTAGGGATATTGGAATTAACAAAACCAAGTCTATCAGCAATGTATGCCGAATATGTGTGATTGCGGCTTAACAATCTGCCGAATATGTGTGATTGCGGCTTAACAATCAAAGGGAAATGAAAACGGGATGGGTTCCGGGAGGGAAACCATGTACTTGGAATATTAAGTGTTTTTGCGTCAAAAAAGCAGTCATTGTTACAAATATACATACTATTATGTAAATATAAGCAAGATATAACAGAGTAAAGACACTTGTGGTGCCGGCAAAGTATAGTACCAACCCATCTCCTCATTGTAAAAATCCGACTTTTAAAGTAGGCCGTGCTGCAGTGGTTTATTGCCGTTTCTTTTTACGCTTCCATAGCACGATCCGAAACGGCGTAGACTCGCTCTATTTGCATTGTATTCTGCATGACATTCAATAAGTATTCTGTAAAGAATCTACATTGAATAAATTATCTGAATCTGAATCTCTAGCCACGGGTGTCGTAGAGGTGACTAAGGGATTATAAACTGGAAGATGGGCTACAGCGTCCTTCTGCTACATTGAATAAATTATCTGAATCTGAATCTCTAGCCACGGGTGTCGTAGAGATGACTAAGGGATTATAAACTGGAAGATGGGCTACAGCGTCCTTCTGCTACATTGAATAAATTATCTGAATCTCTAGCCACGGGTGTCGTAGAGGTGACTAAGGGATTATAAACTGGAAGATGGGCTACAGCGTCCTTCTGTGTATTGTATCATCTACATACAGCAGTCACCAACAACCACGGTCCATGATACCTACCTACAAGCGTGGTGTCTATAGTATCTCCCCTTCAAGTTATACCACGCGATTTTCTGACGATTTTCTGGAATTCTTGAGGATATTGATATGGCTATTTGTGCCCTGCAGTGGACGTTTTATGGGATGTTAAAAATTTAATACCAATTCGTTTATTCATTGTTGGGTGTTAAAATCTCGTAATGAAGTCAGCTAAACTATATCGCTTCACAAAAAAGTTGACGCCATTGTGAAAAGAGTGGAACACCTGAGCCAGTAGTCTATCACAGGCATGTTGTCCATACATAAATTTTAAGTAGTAAGTAAGTCAAATAAGCAATCGCTCTATTTACTGCATGGTGTCTGTCTAGTATTATCATCATCATAAACATCCACTGTAGGACCTCTCCCTCCAGAACTCCAGCAAAAACGCGTGGCCATCATAGTTACCACGCTTGTTAGTTATATGTATGGAAGTTTGATCTTCATCATCATCATGCTTGTAAGCGTTGCGGTTGGCGACCGCGACTATTGGTGACCGCAGTATGTAAGATGGTATACGTTACAAAGGAAGATGCTGCTGCTCATCCTCCTGTTCACAATCCCTTAGTCGCCTCCTACGACACCCACGGGTAGGTCACCCCGTGTGGTGCCGGCAAAGAATAGGACCAACCCATCTCTACTTAAACTAAAGTCGTAAGGTTCGTCACATTAAGTTTTCATAAGAAAATTCTAATAACTTTAGACTCGCACACGCTTACATTTTGACTGTGAAATTTATGAGTATATTCACTCCTCAGGCAAATAGCTATCTGACCTTGAAAAGGGGCGGTTGGGAAGGGTAATTGAACTTGTAGGACAAAGATTTACACTCGTATTTGTTTTCGTACTAGTTCTGAGGTGTAAATAAAAAAAAACGGCCAAGTGCGTGTCAGACTTGCGCACAGAGGGTTCCATACACTAAGGTAAAAAAAACCTGTTATGTATAAACTATGGTGTTGTTCAGATTATAGCCGTGGTCATATTATTATGTCACTTTAAGCTTTTGATCGCTTTTTTGGGTATTTGTTATCTTTATGTTTCTTTTGTACGGATTTGTGTTTACAGTAGCTTAGTATTTGGCAAGGGAACCAAAATTTTACCGGATTTATATTCAAAAACTATAAGGCATTATAATTCCATATCACATCACTAACAAAAACATCGTCGATACGAACTAAAATCAAATTTCCTCTCATAACTATTGTAATGGGACAAGCCTGCCGCTAATAAAAATAACATCCCAACCATATTTTTAAGGAGCGCGGTAAACGTTCGGATTGACTTTGGATTGCAAATATAATAAAAAAGGCGTAAGTGCCACTATCTTGTTTAGCAAAGCAGAGCCTTAGGTCTAAGACTTAAAGCGCATCTGTTTGCTACTGTATAGGAACATTTAAACACACACTCTAACAGTTTCAGGTCAGGCAGTTTTGGCGCGTAAATGCAGCGCATTTGGGTTTTCAACCAATAAAGGAAGCGCGTGTCTTGGCATGGAGGGCCAATGACGTTACGAAGGGAAAGGCGTCGCTCGCGCCAGCGGCGTTGGCGAAGTATAGAGGGCCAGCGGGTCATTCGGTGTACATCCTCTCACGAGAGGGGTAGTGAGTGAAGTGCTTGTGATTGATGTGCAAAAAGGCACGATATAGAGCCAGTGTAATATAGGAAAATAAGTCCCCATCGTACAAATGTGGATTCGACTAGTTCACAGATAAGCATACCAACATGTTATTTTGTTAATTATAGATATAATTTACCGTTTGCCATTTGAGATTAGATTGACTAGTATATTTTGCGCCATTTGATATAAATTGCAATGTCGAACCTAGTGTCAACCGTAATCTGAGAGGGCAAACTTAAGGTGTTATTGTGGCCACAATAAAAGTAAGCGAAAATTGTAATGATTTAATTGTACCTATATTTAATGTCACTGCCTATTGTCAATACCTACGCCAAAGTGGTTTTACTTTCTTGTTCCTTTCCACTTCCTGCAATTTGGGCTTAATTTTGCGAACAAGATCCAACGAATATCGATATTATATTAAATTCAATTACTTGTAATTTTCCCGCCTTACTTTATCTATTCCTTAATACAATGATATATTGTATCGGATTCGTTGGTTTTGAGTAAATATAAACATGCAGGCGCTTTATGTGGTAAATAAAATACTTATCGTTTGTTACCACAAAACTCATTGTTTCTTTCAACATATTACCTACTCCCTAACTCGTAATAATTCGAGACCCTTCAGGTCCAAAATTAAGCATCTACTCTTGCCATTAACTTAATAAGCCGAGCTATTCTAAAAATTTGCCATTTACAAATAAACTTGCCATTTTATTAGTATTGCACAGCACAGTGTTTGGCTAGACAAAACTGTGAAGTATTATTTTACCAATCGGTCCAATAAAAGACGATCAACAAAATTTAAGACTAACAAATCGAGATAATACATTTCGATTTATACATGGGTTCGACTCCCATCACAGGGTCATAAGGCCGTGACCCTCACATCTGGTGCCGTGACCAGGATCTAGACTTCGTGTCTACGTAGTAGTGCACAGCTAGAAAGAACTTAAAATTTATAACACAACGTAAACTTTTATAGATAAAATATTTAAGGTGCTTGTTTAGTCCAAAGATCTGGGAGAGGCAGTTTGAGAGATAAACTATTGTAAATCTCAACTCAAAGAAAGGCATTTAAAATAATAATAAAGTAGGTGAAATATAAAATACAAAAGATGCTTATTTAATTAAAATATCTGGGAGAGGTAATTTATTGAGGAAATACTGGTATAGCAAATGACATTTCCAGAACAGTTATTATTATGGCCATTTTAAACACCTTTTACTTATACTGTTGCATGAGATATTACTGTGTGCTATTTTCAGGTTTTAAATTGCAATCCAACGTCCAATCCGAAATCACAAATATTTGATTCAAATTAATTTGTTTAATGTAGATTATTTACAGAATACTCATTTACCGTAATAACATGCAGAATATAATGAAAGTAGAGCAAGCCTTGGTTCGGAATTAATTTATTAAAAGAAAAATAAATACATAAATAAACATTCTTAAGTTGATCCAAGATTTGGTTACAATGTTGCATATTACTCATCAAACAAAAGGGTGCCTCGCCACTCTTAAAGCGAGCAGGTAGGCCGTTACTACTCGTAACAGGGCTTGGGTACAATGCTAAATGAAGCACACATTCTAGCTGATTGCAAGTAATTTTAATAATATTTACACTTTCATGTTAGTTGTTTTATTAATGAATAATAGATTTTATTTACTCTGACATACTTGTCTAAGTCGTAACAATATGTCATATTAAAATTAAATTAGGAATAGGCCAATTTATAAAGAAAAATGGGTTATCAAATAACGATCAAATGAACTGAATACATCTCATGACCACCTAAATAAATTAGTAAATATAATAAAAAGATAAGTAAATAATTATATGCAATCTTGGTACAGGATATCAATACTAATTTAATAAAGGGCCACCTCCTCTTAGATTTAGAAATTAGGTCGGCTTAAGAACATCGAAAGCTCAAGAAATTATTCATCATCATATCAAACGAAACGCATATTGCATTTTGATAGCTTTAGGTTAGATTCATCATCCATCATCATATCAGATACAAAGCAAAGGTCAGTATTTATAAAAAATATTTACATTTATGACGAAGAGTTCAAGCGGGTATAAAGTTTACATAATTTAAATTCTGGGTTATATGATAGCAATTTAGAGTAGAGAAAAAAAAAATACAGAGCTAAAGTTATTAACAGTAAGGTTAGTAGTTAGGTAGGTAATATCGTTAAGGTTAGGTTAGTTTCGATAGAACCGAAAGGGTAAATAGGTATAAATAGCCAGAGCTTCCTTAAGGTATTGTTTCAGGCTTTATTAAAAAGGATATTAGACCATGAGGTACGGTCCGGTACTAGACTTAGGATAGCATAAAAAGCTTGCAGTATGGTAGCGCTAGTAAGTGTGTAAGCACTGTCCACATATCTAAATGCGTTCATATCCATAATTTTATTGGTTTAAACATAGAGGGTTCGATTCTCTCATGATCTCAAAGTTGTACAACCTTAAATCAAAAACTACTTGAATCGATTATTCTGAAAGCTTTTGATCTACTATGGTATGGTCATTGCTGAAGTGAAAAAACAAACTAAGGGATTACTACTGCGTTAAGTTCAGATGACTTAACAATAGATAAGGACTATAAAAAGGGCATTATCAAAATAGTACCAAAGATAAACTTACAGTTGTTTTGCACAAGCGATAAATAACAACGAGTACTCACTCAGGTCTTCAAGTTAGGCTAGATTTTATTGATAAGGTGTTGCTAGTGTTTGTTATAAAGTAGGTAGGTAAAGGGGTGTAAAGCGTATTTTGAACAACGATACGAGCTTATAACAAGCTAAGAATATTCTTAAAGCGTATCTATTAGGTATTAAGGTGGTAGGTCAGTTATCACTTAGGTTAATAAAGGCCGATAGTGGCTTATTAAGGTTTAGCTGAAATGACTTAGATGTTATGAGTTTTCAAGCCAAGACTAAAGTCTGAGATCGTTGATTTAGGTAACGTGCTTTCCGAAACACGAAAAGGAAAGTATTCGTCTATAGGCTAAGAATGCTTGGAATAGTGAGCGAGGTAATACTTAGTAAGTTTAAGAATAATTTTAAAACTGCGATAAGAAATGCAGTTTTGTTTCTAAGAACGGTCGAAACAAAAGAGAGTTTTTTTTACATTCAGTTCCGCCTGGGTAGAAGATAACTCAAGAAAGGCCACGGTTTAACAAAGAGACACATGTACCGAATGGGACCTTTGAATATTGTAAGCTTTAATTTTTTATTGCTTGTTCTTGAAACTGGCAAGAATAATGGTATTCCCAGTGTATTGAGTTATTTAGAAAGCCGACGCTCTTTAGACAATAGCTACAAAGCATGCAGCCGGACGTTAGTAATAAACTTTACCGAAAGATAAAAAAAGGGAACTTTATGATTCTTTGTAAAAATTCTAGAGGCAACAGATACAATTAACTAGCGATTTGTTATGACTTCGCTTACGGTTCGAGTCCGAAGCTTGAGTCCTTTACAAAGGTTAAGAACGAGTCGCATTTCAGAGGAGGTTGCATATCATTAAATGTTTATAATGATAAGTCAGTAAAGGTTAAATTAACTGATAAATGAGATTTTAAAACGAAGCTTGATTTAAAAGCCACAACTTTTATGGCAGTATGGCAATAATTCATAATAACTAATATATAGGCATAAGTAGCGAATAAGTAACGAGTTAGGTCATGAGGGTTATAGGTAATATAATTTTTCTCTTTAGTATAAGTAGATATATCTTAGTACAAGGTTAAAGCTAAAAGATTAGCTATTGGCAGATAAGTATCAAGTTATCCTGTATTTCGTGGAGAACTGTGGTCTCTGCCTACCCTGACGGGAACAAGGCGTGATGTTATGTATGTATGTATGTCGTTTATAATGCGATACGGAACCCTAAAAAGGCACCCAAGAGAATGGCTAGATGTTGGCAATCCGGGCTGTACTAATGGCAGACAATGGCAGTAGTTAACCGCTAGATAAGGCAGGTAGCTACAAGAGTAGATTTTATGGTTTTATGTTATTGAAATAAAAATCGAGGTCTTATAAACAAGAACTTCGTGGTTCAAAGGATTACTGAACTGATATAATTTGATTAGAAAATTAGATAATGTCAAGATTGTAGAAGCGAGTGGAATATCGATAGGTATATACTTTAGCTCAGGAGTGGACGACTATAATTGAGTCTGGTTATGAAATGATCGATCGTAATATTCCATGAAACGCCCACTTCAGTACAAGGAGCTACCTTCAGAACCCCAGCAAAAACAAGAGGTACTTAGAAGGAGATTTACCATGGTCACCACACTTGTAAGCGTTGATGCAGGTGACCGCTGTTATTGATGACCGCAGTATGTAAGATGGTACGATACAAAGGAAAAAAAAAATAAAGCTGATGCCCATCCTTCTGTTCGTTAGCCCTTAGTCGTCTTTTGCGACACCCATGGCAAGACATGGGTTGGTACTATTCGTTGCCGGAACCACACGGGTCCGTTATTTGCCGCAAATGAGCAATAATAAGATTATTGAATACAATTAATTTCGGTGATAGTGAAAGGAAGTGCGATACGATTTAGGTAGATTTGTCCAGCAGTAAAATGTGAAAGGAAAACGATAGAGATAAGGTTGAGAGAAAAAAAAATCAGGTTTGATTACATTTTCGTATAAAATAAAATATATGGTGCTTTATGGTACTTTACCTTGCGAAGGCAAAGACAAAATCGGAGATTGTTATTGTCATAGGTCCGCAATCAATTATAAATTACATAAAAAAAGAAACAGAATACGATAACTTTATTAAAAACCTAAAACAGTTCCTCATTACCAAAGCCTACTATAGTATAAACGAATACCTACATGATAGGTTTAAATAATATTAAAGTTAAAATATAATAACATTTAAAAGTCTATTATAAAATAATATCCTTCCATACCTGTGCAATATAATATGTTACTTATTATATTTATATTACCATAATTTTTAAAATTATTTTTATTAAGCTCTGTATTGCGTGCCCTAACAGGGCGTCTTTTGTACATTTGCAATAAACAACTTGAACTTGAACTTAAAGTGAGATCAAGATCTATTCGGAATATGCTAGATAGAAAGAACTATAAGTAGCTCTAAGTTTTACTGCCAGTCATGATATATAAAGCGTCTCAAAACAATGCTATACAGAGCCCAGTTAAGTAAAATCATTCGAAAATATGTCATGATACGAGTAGTTGACATTACAATTAAACATCGCATATCACCTACCTTATTTCAATATAGGCCGTTCGTCTAAACAAAAGGTGTTGCCGATCTCGAGAAACAAATACAAGATATACAAAAGGTCTAACACCTCATTGTACTATAAATCCTACTTATATTATAAACGCGAAAGTTTGTAAGTATGGATTGATGGATGTATGTTTGTTTCTTTATCACGTAAAAACTACTGAATGGATTTTAATAAAACTTTTCAATAATATAGCTTATACGTAATAATATAGTATAACACATAGGCTACAATTTATAAAACTGCGCAGACGAAGCCGCAGGCACCAGCTAATAAATAAATAAAATTACTCACGGTCAGGCTGAAACTCTTATACAGGTTAATATAATATATAGATAGATACATAGCTGTACCCATACTCTGGTGAAAAGGGAAGGACTTAAGAGCTGCTATGACCAATGAGAGTAGCCAATTACCCTAGTAACAGGAAAGGGCACTCAGCTGTACTATTTCATATAAAAAAGGCTTTTGGCATCTTATTACACTATAGACACTCTGTCTCAAAGATTTCACTTTTTAATAGCCAATCTATTGAAAGGAATAATAATGCCACATGCAATAAACTATTTTAATTTGAAAAGACAGGAAAACCGAAAAGCGAGTTTCGAGAACTTTAATTGTGAGGAGATCGTATCCATATCAAGTGCCAATTGATTTTGTTAAATCGATCAGAATGAGCATTTCATTTAATTTTATTTATTCTGACAACAAACCTTCAATACCAATACAGTCAGGTAGTAACAGAATTATTTAATCCTATTAGAACTGGAGTGTCACAAAGAGATTTTATGTTGGCATATAAACTGAAGACGCTTGTATATGATTGACCCTTTGGGGAATTAAGTTCATGCTTACATTATAAACCGACCTGATATTTAATTACCTGACATTATGAAGTTAATGCTGACCGAGCCAGGCCAGACTAAGTTTGACCATACAAACGTATATGTCGTATGAATGTAAGAAAAGGGGCCCCGTAACTCACATACAACGAGAAGACACTTCTATGCATATAGAGTGAAAAAGAACAATGAATCCGCATTTACTTCGTATCTCCCTGCAACCTGGCTTCGTTCGGAGGAGGTAGTGTGGAAATCGTTGCAAACATCATCGACAAACAATATCAAGCCGTTACGGTCGTCTTGGCTAGACTTGCTCTAGTTGGGGGATAGTAATCGGCTTCGTACACAAATCGACTCTTTGGTCGGCTGCCACCGTCCGCCGGTGAGTGGGGATCTGGATCGATTTTGTGTAAAGATCTGACCTGGACTTGGCGCATGACTGAAATACTGTCTTAATAATTCTTGCATAAATTAATATTTAAAAAGAAAACAAGCGATTCCTAAAATAATTTAATTGATACAGAGGCACTCGAAGTTACGGATACATCTCTTACCAATTATTGTTTAACTTATCTTTAGAAAAATGGCAGATAGAGTTGAAACCCGTAGAGGGCGTAAACGAGTAGATTATTAGATGCTAGTAACAGGTTAGGTACCATTTACTCTGTGTAAGATTAAATGAGAAGGGGGCGTCAATACACAAAGGTAACGCCCACATTTATGACAGTGCTAAGGAAACTAGTTACGTAGTACATGAGCAGGTAGGTTTTGAAAAGGATAGAAGATTTATATACGAACCCTTAGGTTATGTAAGGGCTGGGTGCATAAAGATAGGCATTGTATGCACATAGTTGGCTGTGTAGTATTGGGAGGATTTATGTTCGTAGAGTTAGGTAAAAAGGTTCGCTAGGTAGATTTATTTGCAGATATGGTTATATTATGTAGGCGAGTATATTAAAAGTAAATAAATAAGGTTATGTGTACGCAGGTAGGTTTGTATAAAAGAAAGGTAGGAGATTGTAATAAATAGATAGGTCTTAGGGTGAAGTAGGTGATATGATTAGGGTTATAGGTTGTTAGAGGGGTTAGGAGAATAAATTAGCTGAAGGTTAAGTAACGTAGGGTTGTTGCGTTTGTTGGTGATAAGGTAAGATTGAAGCAAGTATTATGAAATTATTATTTGTGTAGAGAGCTAGAAGAACAGGTTCTCTAACTATCTACAGGGAGAGGGATGTAATGGGACAAGCCTGCCGCTAATAAAAATAACATCCCAACCATATTTTTAAGGAGCGCGGTAAACGTTCGGATTGACTTTGGATTGCAAATATAATAAAAAAGGCGTAAGTGCCACTATCTTGTTTAGCAAAGCAGAGCCTTAGGTCTAAGACTTAAAGCGCATCTGTTTGCTACTGTATAGGAACATTTAAACACACACTCTAACAGTTTCAGGTCAGGCAGTTTTGGCGCGTAAATGCAGCGCATTTGGGTTTTCAACCAATAAAGGAAGCGCGTGTCTTGGCATGGAGGGCCAATGACGTTACGAAGGGAGAGGCGTCGCTCGCGCCAGCGGCGTTGGCGAAGTATAGAGGGCCAGCGGGTCATTCGGTGTACATCCTCTCACGAGAGGGGTAGTGAGTGAAGTGCTTGTGATTGATGTGCAAAAAGGCACGATATAGAGCCAGTGTAATATAGGAAAATAAGTCCCCATCGTACAAATGTGGATTCGACTAGTTCACAGATAAGCATACCAACATGTTATTTTGTTAATTATAGATATAATTTACCGTTTGCCATTTGAGATTAGATTGACTAGTATATTTTGCGCCATTTGATATAAATTGCAATGTCGAACCTAGTGTCAACCGTAATCTGAGAGGGCAAACTTAAGGTGTTATTGTGGCCACAATAAAAGTAAGCGAAAATTGTAATGATTTAATTGTACCTATATTTAATGTCACTGCCTATTGTCAATACCTACGCCAAAGTGGTTTTACTTTCTTGTTCCTTTCCACTTCCTGCAATTTGGGCTTAATTTTGCGAACAAGATCCAACGAATATCGATATTATATTAAATTCAATTACTTGTAATTTTCCCGCCTTACTTTATCTATTCCTTAATACAATGATATATTGTATCGGATTCGTTGGTTTTGAGTAAATATAAACATGCAGGCGCTTTATGTGGTAAATAAAATACTTATCGTTTGTTACCACAAAACTCATTGTTTCTTTCAACATATTACCTACTCCCTAACTCGTAATAATTCGAGACCCTTCAGGTCCAAAATTAAGCATCTACTCTTGCCATTAACTTAATAAGCCGAGCTATTCTAAAAATTTGCCATTTACAAATAAACTTGCCATTTTATTAGTATTGCACAGCACAGTGTTTGGCTAGACAAAACTGTGAAGTATTATTTTACCAATCGGTCCAATAAAAGACGATCAACAAAATTTAAGACTAACAAATCGAGATAATACATTTCGATTTATACATGGGTTCGACTCCCATCACAGGGTCATAAGGCCGTGACCCTCACACTATCGCATCACTTCCCCCATCTTCAATCAAACTGAACTGAAAATTAATTGAAAACTACCCACAGCGGGCCATAATTAATAAAGGTAATCACTCTATCGGCCAGGTGGCACCAACCGGGGCCGATCGGGGGCCGCGTGAATAATGAAATGCGGGCCGCGGTAAATCTGAGACGATAAGTCAAGATGTGTAAATGCCTTATACATTGACAAATTGAAGTTTACGTAAAATCTTATGTCCTGTTAAATATTAAATTCAATGTATAATAAATCCTGATAGATCTTAAAAGGTTTCTGAAACAAAATGGTAAAAACGGAACCCTTATGGTACGACTTCGTCACTCATGCTATCAACTTGGGAATACCTTTAGAATATAATTACCCAACTTCATTGAGAACAAAATAATAAAAAAATATATATTTCTACTCCCATTTGTTAAAGTTCGAAATATGAAACCGGAAACAGTATCACAAACATTGCCATTCCGACAACAGTTGCGTAATATTTATAAATGCAACTGTCTACAATACGGTAATATAATTTTTTCACCTTTTTGTTAGATTTGGCAACAAAATTACGTTTATACTATGTTGTATTGGATGCCATCGGCTAATATGCTAGTTTCCAAGCCATAAAGGACAACTTCAAAAAAGAATTCATGCACTTATGAACTGAACCCCCCCATACACAGTATTATATGATGGCTGGCCGAGAGGAATTCGCGCCATTCGCGCTTATTTAATCTGTGAAAAAATAACTTTTAATTTATAATTTAACGATAAACATCTTGATTTCCATTCAAAATTTGTAAATATGAGTAAAATATTCACGCCGATTGAAATAATTAAGGCAGCATACGAAACTCAAGAGGACTGTATTGCCAAAAAAGTGGAGGTGTTCTAGTGCTCTACTACTACGACAAAAGTAAACAAAGGGTACGTTATTTTCTTAATGATTTTTATGCTCGTAGAAAAAGTAATGTATGCCACTGATTGCAAACTAGTCATTGTAACATTCGTGCTGTCTATTGTGACATTCGGCTGCGTCTCATGTCACAAACAAGCACTCATGTTACAATGACTCTCTTTACCTGACAGTGGCTTAAACTACTATATTATTATTATTGTAAAGGAAGTACGGGTGCAAAAATTTAAAATGTCTATATTACAGGAATATATGTATGTATTACAGGAAAAATATGACGATTTTTCTGAGTAGCAAAGTTTTTTAGAAATCCGCAGAAAACCTTTTAGACTTTAAGGGCACTGGATGTTATCCTACGTCATCGAGTACACGAAATTTGCAACTTTGTAGCGATAGTTATGGCCTACTAGGTCCACAAAACGTTGGTCTGCCAATCCGAAACCTGGCAGGTTTAGTACAGTCGGAGCGCAAAGTGGCTAAGTGACAGATTACACGAAGGAAATCTATTCGTAGAAATAGAAGGTAGGTACCTATACAAGTAAAAAACAACAGGTCTGCCTTGCATCCTATTGGCAGTTTCGCTAGTCGGACCACAAATGTGGTCAGATGTGATTGGATCACAAATTTGGTCAGACTGGCGAAACTGCCAAGAGGATGCAAGACAGACCTGTTGTTTTTTACTTATATAGGTACCTTCTATTTCTACGAATAGATTTCATTCGTGTAATCTGTCACTTAACCACTTTGCGCTCCGACTGTAGTAATTAGCAGACCAACGTTTTGTGGACCTAGTAGGCCACTACTATCGCTACAAAGTTGCAAATTTCGTGTAGGTACTAGATGACGTAGGATAACATGCAGTGCACTTAAAGTCTATTTACAATCAAATTTTGTTTCGCGGTCCTAACAATTGACTTTATTGCTTTTAAAAATACTATATTTGTGTATCGGAACCCTCAGCGCGCTAGTCCAACTCGCATTTGACCGCACTGAGCGAAAAACTAACAAAAATACATTAATTTTTACTAAAATATCACTAAATCCGAGGACAACAAATGCCCTGTAATATCCATGAATTCATTTTTGTTAATGCAGTTAGTAAATATTACATGTAACATTTTTGTAATTTCAAGAATGTGTTAGTAATTTACGATGTTCAATACAAATACTGTTTTGTAATTATAAGGGTGCAATAGTAAAATCGAAAATGGGGCCCTCATAGGTAATACTAAATGTTTTGTAATTTTAGGACTACAATAGTCATTACGGAAGTGACGTCATAGGTAAATACTAAATGTTTTGTAATTTTAGGAGTACTGTAATAATATCGGAAATGATGACGTCATAGGTAAATACTAATTTTTTGTTTATTTTAGTGTTCATTTTGTAATTTAAAATAAAGTGTTTTAGTTTTAATAAGTAGGTATAAGACTGGCTGTAGTAGACGCATCGCACGAGATTTTTGGGGATGATTCTAAGTTATTTTGCTCATGATAACAGATAGAATCGACTCGTAAAATCTCCTCGTACACCTCCGCCATAGCAAGCATGGGTTTTTTAATACCAACAACACAAATTACCAAAACTGAAACACTTTAAAAAAAATTAGTTTTCAATGAAAAACTCATTTAACTTTTATTAATTATTTTGTTTTATTAATAAAGCTTATTTCAAGTACACAAAGTTACACAAATAGAAATATCTTAAATATGGTAATATCTTAAAGATGGAAGGAACATCATCTGATGATTTTGAAAATCGATTTAACCACATCACAATCGGCCGTGCCGGCGCCGTCTAAAGACACTTTTTCCTCGGTTCACTTCACAGTCATTAAGGAAAACAATCAAAAACCTAGATCTCAATCAAAACCTAGAGCTTCGTCGTTTTTTACAAGACAACCAGCTTGCAGCGCGTCTACAAAATGGCAGATGCCAAGCGCGTCGCATGAGACGCAAACGCAGCACAAGCAAAACTCACGCTAGATTTTAAAAATGGTTGCTTGAAATTACAAAAACTATTTAGTAATATTACTATAAGAATATTTTAGTAATTTCAAGCAAATTGTTTGTCAATACAAGGACGTTGTCATTAAAAAATACTAAAGTTTGTAATGTTGCCTTGTACTAAAACCACTTGCTGATAATAAAAAACGAATTTTCTAGAAATACTAAGCAGATTTGCAGGAATTACTAAACTTTAACAACATTTACTACGATTTGCGGTAATCATTAAAATTTGTAATATCTTACATTTACTAAAACTGTATAATAGAAATTACATTTAGTAATACTAAGCCTTTGATAAAAAATAGTAATTATTGCAATTATAGCAAAACTTTTATAAGTAATACTAAAACTGTGTTTTTCCCTCCATTACAAGACAGTTTTGTAATTTCTGGTGGAGTTTTTTTTCTCCGTGCGGTTGTTTCTGTTTGGATGGATATAAAATATAGTAAAAAAAAGATTTATATTTATACAACAACTAAGCGTGCTTAATGACGTGTCCTTGTGAACTTTACGCCTGACATAAACTTAAATGTCAAAGTTAATTAAACAGAACAGGTAAAATATTTGTTTATGTATAAACTTTGAAATCTAGTTTAACTGGCCCGTCGGCGTGGTCGGTAGTGAGCCTGCCTTTTAAGCCGCGGGCCACGAGTTCGATCCCCGCCCAGGGCAAACAATTGTGTTATGAACATGAGTGTTTGTTCTGTGTCTGGGTTTTATTTATTAATTTTTATCCTAGGGATTGATATTTTTACTTAACTCTTATAGTAACGTAAAACCAAAATTTTAATATGAGCCTAATAACATACATACATAATGTCACGCCTTGTTCCCGTCGGGGTAGGCAGAGACCACAGTCCTCCACCTGCTACGATCTTGACATACTTCCCTTGCTTCCTGAACTTTCATCAATCCTTTCATACGTGCTCGTCGGTTTAGGGTAACCTATGAATCTATTTAGAATCTAATAGAGGGGAAAAGAGGAAGAGGGAGGAGGAGAACATCTTGGTATGATAACCTCATGACGTGGTCTGGACTGAATGCCGCGGTTGATTTAAGAAGACTCACAATGGACAGAGAGAAATATAGAGAGATGGTCGCCGACATCCGTTAGGATATGGCACAGAAAGAAGAGATGAATCTATTTAATTGTACTCGTAATATGTAGTTGTTTTGATCGATTTTTATGTTTGTGTACAATAAATATATTACTATTATTAATCTGGTACACATAGTACAGGCTTGCCTAGTTTAGGATCAGATGTCTTTGTGTGAATTTTCCCCCAATATTTTTAAATATGTTTCCAGTTTTGGGAGCACATCGTAGTTGATATATTTTATTTCGCCGCTGAAAGGCACGGGTTTGATCTCTCTTTAGCAAAGGCATTATTTTGTGTCATAATTATACTTTGGTGATTGTTTTGTATTCTTGTGTTGCTTATGAATTTGTCTATCTAAAAAAGATTCTAAATTGACCTGGACTTAGTCCGTTCTTCTTGTCATTGTATTTCAAGTTTTTAGGATCTGATAATATATTTTCATGAATGCACATCAGTTCGGGATAGCTTGGGACTCAGTTTGGGATCAAATGAAAATGTCCTTTTCATATTTGAGAACAAAACTCAGCTACACGCTCGTCAATGCTAATTTCGCCTTCATTTATACTTCTATAACGTCCACATTGCAACGAACAATGGTGAGACTATAATCCGCAAAAATTAAATAAAAGTATTTTTTTATTACTTATGTTATTAAACAAATATCAAAAAAGTTTAACAACCACAATCATCATAAAATGTTGTATAGTCTAAAATATTGTAACTTTTGATATATTTTTGATGAAAAATGTAGCATAATGTTGTTACAAATGACAAAAGATGGAAAAAATAAGGGTCATTTGAGATATTTTTTTCTAATAAAATTGTAATCATGCCTGACTTTATCATTTGTCTTAATCTTACTATGTTTTTCCAATGCCACAATTAATGTACAAAAGTGGTTACGAAGTTATTCACTCTCAAGGAGTATAAGCCTTAAGTAAAAAGAGCAGCCGTGAAGGTTCTAATGTCTCGGCACCCGCATGCAGACTCGAATTTATTCCAACCAACCTTGCTCGGAATTCGGCGCCGGTCCCAGCCGGACACCGCGAAAAACCACACGATAAAACTATGTACAGTTTCATACAGAAGTGTTATATTGAGATCAGCTGTGTTAAGGTGCGCACCGTGACTACATGTAACTGATTTAGGCTACGTATTCTAGCCAAAGTTGCTAACGCATCCCAAAGGCCTCTTAGGGTTTCTCCAGACGTCCCGGGTGGCTTTGGAGCTAAAAGGAGTAAAATTCTTGGATGTTTGTAACTTTCTCATTGTTTCGAAACTCTTATCATAAACTGAAAATATTTTTCTAATGTACAAATAATTTTCGAGGAAATGATATCGATTCAGATGGAAAAATGTTACAATATTATTCAACAATTTAAAAAAAATATATTGTCATGATAACACCCTCTACATCGGTTTTGTTATTGATAATTATTTGTTTTCTAAGCCCTTGAGTTCTTCCATTGTAGGTGGTTACTAAAACATTTTGTTCGTGACTGTACTTTGCAGCCACGGAGCTACGTTTGCATACGTTTTGGGCTGTTTATAGGCTCTGTCTTTTGATTTGAATAACATGCTAATTTTGGATTTTTGGTGGTGTACTTTTACCTATTTATGTTCTGAGGTTTTTGGCAACAGCCTTGGTGGTAGACTTACAATTTGTATGTGACTGGCTTTACACCTTAAAATATAAAGAGAGAGAGAATGCGATCTCTCTAGGGCAGCATACTAGCAACTTAATGCCGAAACAATACGCTCATTGATGTTAAGTAAATTCCGTACAACCTCACAAATGGAAGCTCTATACATAAAACTGAAACTTTTGTTCTACGACCTTTGAAAATTCACAAAAAAATCCTGCTTCTTCATACATCAGCTGACCGAGCCAATTTGTATGAAAAAGCTTTGTTTTTTTTTTGCGAATTTACAAAAGTCGAACAACAAAACTTGTTTAGTTTCATATTCAGAGCTTCCACCCGAGCGGTTTTGCGCAATTTACTTAACGACCTGTATACGTAGTCAAATGAGCCTTCTTTTTATTGAACGAAACAGAAATCGTCTATTTATTTTGTGTACATTCTATGTCGTTATAATTATGTCTCAGTTTAACAACATCTTAATATTAATTCACTTTAAAGCAAGCAAAATTTGTAAGTTATGAAACATAACATTGCCTCATCATATGAAAATGTCCACTACAGGACAGGGCTCTCTCCACAATTTGGGCTTTTGCTGGACAAATGTGGAGGGGAAGTACCAATAGTCACCTCGCTTGTCAGCGTTACGGCTGGCACCATAGACCGCAGTTGTAGGTGACCCCAGTAAGCAAGATGGTATTATACACAGGAGGATACTGCTGGGTATGTATGGGATGGTACTATTCTTTGCCAGCACCACACGGGACATTGCCTAGTACGTAGGTAATAGTTGGGACTAAACTGAACGTATTGATAATTACCAGCCGCTTGGGCATCAGCAGCAAGAACGTGGTGGGACCATTAAGATGCAAAAATGGGTTTGTTTTTTCTAGAAACTGCATGAAAAGAAACTTTAAAGTATATGACAACTTTACCTAGAGCAAAAAACGTCCGAAACAGCGGAAATCAACGAGGATACATACACGGTTGGAGCTAAACCCGGCAAAACTTCCAGCGTAATTTGTTCAGCGGCGGTGTCGTGGTGTCAGACACTATCAGACGACACTACGAGAGCGGTCCCACCGGCTATGCATCTCGGAGCTAGAGACAGCTATTATAGGACGGAGTTCAAATAACATTTATGAGTACACTATAATGACATACAACCTAAAACAATTATTTATACCATTCCCCCTCTAAAAAGATTCTTTTATTCACTGAAAACAGTAAATAAAAACCACATTTAATCACTATTTCGGTGTTTGAATTTAGAACACACCTATATATTCGACCTCCATCTCAATGCTATACAACCTCCTTAAATGTATATTTTCGCTTTAATCTTTTTTTTTCTCGTATGTAGTAGTCATGCTAAAAGTATAGTATGCAACTCTTGAATAAAAGGGATTTAAATCGAGGGCCATTAATCACTCGCGTCGCTCAGGATTCTAACACTTGAATCACTTGCTATGCTCGTGATTCATCTCTGGCCCTTGCTTTAAATCCGTCTTTTATTTACTAATTGCATAATAGACTACTGTTATGCAAGGCAGAAAAATTGTTATTTGGTGCGAGTGCCTTGTATTGAAACTCGAACAAGCGAAGGATTCTAGGATTTTACGATTCTAGGTTCAAGCGATGAATCCTGCGCGTAGTGAAGATTTTAAGGCTCGAGACGCGAAGTAACTTTGTTGGCGAGCAAAACACAAATTTTTTGACCTCATTGCAGCAAGAAAAATGCTAACGAATAGTAGCAGTACGTTAAACCATAATCCATTGTCTCGTTTTATTTTGAAAAACCTTTTCCACGCTAGTGGCCAAAAATGACTTTTGCACAAAGATTTCAACCTATAAAGCAAAGTTTCCGAACGAGTGAGGTGAAAAAAAAAATATACAAACAGCATGGTCGTGCATTTAGTTTAAAATCAATGTTTATTTGAGAAATATATTTAGTTTCATTGTCTGATGGGATGGTTTTACTATTCGTGAGACGTTTTTATTACCCCCGGTATAAAGTGATATTTTGACACACGTTTGAACATATTAGACAATTTTTTTATAAAATACATGTAACACATTAAGAAAGAATATTATAAATTTGACCTACCATCCGACTTTACAAAAATACAGACCATTTTAGGTATTTAGGCTACCCACAGGCTACCTAGTTTACCAGGCATCGTCAAAATTCGCGAATTCATTACTCTGCCGTAACACGGTAATTCTGGCATCAGTGAATTCCATCATTCTCTTCAGGGAACATATACAGGATGTAAAAAAAAGTAATGTTATGTTAATGTTTAATGTAATTGCTGTTATCAGCAAGGTCGCATTATCATATACAATAAAAAGGAGCATTTTGACTAGTTTAGAAACTTACCTCAAGAAGACCAAAATTTCTTTAACTACATATATTTTCTCCTGAAACTGTCTTTCTTTCATCTTTGTATCCCGTTGGAGGCTATACGATTTCACAGCCAGTGTCCAACAGTTTCACCCGGTGTTTATTTTCGACTATTGGGTTTCAGGAGCGCAGGTGAATGTAAATTTGATCTTTCCTTTACCAAAGAGAATTCTCCGAGAAAGCACAATAATTTCAATGGTCGTTGACTCTTCTGAATTTGTTTTAGGTGCAGTTTTGCTTCATTCGTTTATTCCTGGTAGGGATGTTGCTACGCATGCAGACGGATTGGATCGCATCCATAGAGCTATTTCATTTCCTGTAGCCTTCAGGGTTTAGTGGTTAGAGCGGTAGCCTTTGATCTAAAGTTTCTGGGTTTTCAGGAGGGGGGGGAGGCACTCAAAAAATCACTTGAGACTTTCTCTATTTGGCTCATTATCATCATATCGTGTGGGTTGCAAGGTCGATTACCGACCTCTTTTACCCTGGGGTCAGAGTTGTTTAGCCGCCAAAGGCCTCTGACATGGCTCATTAACGAATACATCAGTAGATAGTATTTGGGACCAACGGCTTGTTGGTTAGTTCGTAATAAAATACTATCAGCGGATTATTGGACAAATTTATTTGAAAAGTAATTTTTTCTTTCGCTCTTCTTTACAATATCGAAAAGCCGTAGAACAAAAGTTGTAGCATTCATCCCCCAGAATAAGCTCCTAAAAAGTATAACATGATTTATTTTTTATATAGGATAGGTAAGCATTTTATTTCTATCTCACCTGATCGTAAGTAACGATGGAGTCGAAGATGTAGCATGCCTAACTATAAGATGCTTGTTCAAATTACCTTGAAAATATCCAGATTTGAGAACAAATCTGCGGGGAGGGAGGGAGTTCCACTCTTTAGCTGTGCGCATTATGAAATACAATGCAAGCTCTTCATCGAGTCCATTCATATTCTGTTTCATCATCATCATATCAACCGAAAAACGTCCACTGCTGGACATAGGCATATATAGTTTATATTCATAAATTTAGTAATAACGGTTACTACATTTTATATTCTAAAATAAACAATATAATTCATTAGAGTTATTTTTTATTACCCCAGATATTTAAAGAGGTCTTTTTGCCCATGAAACTGAACAACTTATTTCTTAAAACATAAGTCGAAACACGAAAATAAAATTTGAAATCCTACTCATTTAGACAACAATTACCAGCAGCTTGGTGCGATAATTGCAAACTTAACCCTATATTTCAGATACTAAAGATCACATTGAAATAAAACCGATGTCTATTGGTTGGAAATTATACAGAGTGTTAATTTATTTGCGTGCCATAGCTTTAGGGCTGTTTCAGTAACGATAAAGGAACACAAAAAAAAAATCCTACTTAAAAAAAATCAAACTCCATTGAAACTAAACTAACGCGGAGGGCAATGACCCGGACGGGAAACGCGCTCGAGTTAATTCTTTATTTTTTGTGTGTGTGACTCCAATTTTCCCTTCATACTTTAACGAATTTAGGACCGTCAAAATGTAATACTTAATAAATAATAAAAAAAAAAATTCTTATTAATGATAAAAAAAATTAAGTAGGATTTTTTAAAATATTTTTTTGTGTTCCATTATCGTTACTGAAACACCCCCTAAGCTAAGGCACGCAATTAAATTAACACCCTGTATAACGATTAAATTTACGTTAACAAATTTGATTTACCTTTAACCGTTTCTGAGATAAATGAAAAAAACTAAAATCAGGGACTTGTTTGAGGGTGGGGTGTGGGGAGCGTACATGGGATAGACGGGAAATTTTCTGGATATGTTCAGGGAGACCTAAGGAACACTTTTAAAACAGAAAGCCTCTTGCCATAATTTAGCCTAGGTTATTTTTTTGACTTTCTTCAACTAGTAGGATTTCGGCTTGGAAACATTGATTTTTGAATTCTGCGGTGTTCAAAACCCCAGAAAAGTTTTGTTGTCTGATCGGGTCCAGTTTAAGTTTTGACCCTAAAAAGGAGAGCCAAATTCTGAATTTCATCCTAGTCTATTGGCAAATACTGAAAAAGCATGATCTGTCAACGTAACTGATCAACTTTCAGTAAATAAAAGTTTCCGGAAATGAAATACTAAATCGGGTTCTCCATAAAAACTGTCCAATCAAGTTTGCAATTTTGTATGGTGAGGCCGATTTTATTTTTTATTTGCGGAAAGTTATATTTACTGAAAGTTGTTCAGTTACGTTGACTGATCATGCCCTTTCAGTATTTGCCAACCTGTCCCTTACACCCAGTATAAAATTACGACTTTTAAAATTTCTTGGCATATTGTAAAATACCAAGGCATTACGTGAAGCGCCTAATTATATGATTTGCCTGCGACGAATATATTTTCATAGGCACACTACTACTGCTATCTTTTACATTTTCCTATAAGCAAAGGTTGTCTGAAATAGATCGCCTTAAGCGTAGAGTCTCATGTATGTTAAGGAGTTTTAACTTTATAATCGGTTATTGAAATTGGCAGATCTATTAATAGTAAGGGTGATGAAGGACAAATTTCTATATGATTTGCTCATGTCTGCCTCATTGACTGATGATAAGGAGCATCCTCTAAAAGATACAAAAAATATTGGCGGACATCCCCACCCCTGCGTTTTTGAGGAATTAAGTTTAAACTATTTTGAAATTTTATAATGAAACGTACACCTGGCAGACTATGAGTATATGATTAAATATAATGTATAAAACCCCATAAAAATGGTCTGCCACCATTATAGCCCTGCGTCATAAAGTTACAGCGCTTCAAAATGAAAAATTCACTACTTCGTCCCGAGATAATGCAGAGCCCTGCATGTCTGCCTCTTCGATTTTCTACATCTTCAGAAGTATTTTAAACAGGAGTCACAAAGACAGACAAAAAAAAACATTATTTAGTATCTTATTTTCATTTTTTTGCTTTAACTCAAAAACGCAGCAACGCACAGAAAAACTTGTAAGAACCAAATAGATTCGTATTGAGCTGATCTATCATCCCTATTAATATGAATCATGAGCAAATCATATACCCAAATTGGAGCCAGCACCCTAACTATAACCTCTCAATTTCATTCAAGAAAATACGTGAAAATTATGCCTTATTGCATAAGGAGTGCATCTTTCAGAGTTTCAGATGCATCAAGAGTTTATTGATGTGAATCTTGTGTTACAGCGTTACTGCTAGTTGTAGATAGCGTTTTAAAATTTAATGGTCCTTTAAATCTGTTGTTGACCTTTATTTTAACATTAACATAACAGCAACAGATAATATTCTTAGCTTAATTCAATGATGCTTTGTGCTATTTTAAATTATATATTTTATCATACTAAAATGATTGCTTGTTAAATATTTTCTAGCGCCATCTCTCTACTAATAAACTTTTCATCCATCCTGTAAATTTTACAGGAGGGTTGCAAACAGTAGCGACATCTACGAAACTTGCCGCCGTAGTGAAAAGTTACTCACCCGCTTAGCGAAGCTACCTCTCCATGTAGTTGTGGGTTCGAGAGGTTTCAAACAGATGGCGCTATGAGTGTTGTTTGATAATATCTCATGAAAGTAAAATAAATAAGTTAATATCGTAATGTATATAATTATTTGTAATTACCAGGTATGTTATATCAAAGATGTAATATATTTTTTGAGTTGAGAAAAAAAAACAAGAATTTTATTTTAAGATTATTTTGATAATTTTTAATGCACACCGTGTCTATACGTAAATTTTTAGTTATAAAAAAGGGGAAAAAGTGATTAACCTAAAAAGACTGACTCAACCACAGGCTATCCCTTTTATAAATAGGACTAATAAAAGACAGGCTCTTGGCTTTAGGCTCCAGTCTCTCACAAATAATCTACTAATTAGCAATTATAATTAGTCGTTAATTATTGAATTATGTAGTTTATTTGTAGTAGCAATAAATGTTTTTAATGTTTTATTATAAACGCCATTATAACGTTAAACTCTACTGTCTAGCTATAACATGCTTATACAGTTCAAAAGATACAGCAGCCCTTAAAGATTGGACAGACTGACAGTCGGACAGACAGATAGCGGTCGTAGCTTCCTTTAGGTATGTATTTACGTAACCCTTAAAACAGTACACAGTACTCAGTACCTGTCCATTTCTTATATTTTATTTAATGTAGCAACTTGCGTAGGCTTTGCTACGCGGCGTAGCTCCGGCCGTAGCACCAAGCGTAGCAATGTGGCTTGTCATCTCACCACCACACCGGTTACGGAAAAGAAATAGTATATTCAGCGCAGTGGCAGTGCAGATGCCGACTGTTCCGATAGTGTTGCGTTTGATTCAGGACTGAAGCACTAACTTGAATTATAATATTCAAGTTCCGATTATTACAAATGAGTTGATGTTTTGTTATGTGGAAAGTTCAGTTTTATAATACGAGTTACTAGAAAGTTTTCAGTAAAGGAAGCACCTTATTTTTAATAGAATTTGTTGTTTTGTTAATTTGAAGAAAAACATTGCGAAAGTTTCCGGCCAATTTTCCCCTTAAAAGTCTTAAAAAATGCAAAATAAAGAAAGCCCATTTTAAAAGTTTTTTTTTTATAAAAAACTCGCAACAATAACAAGCAATTAACGGGTTTAACAATTACGTATTTTGCAGCCATTTTCAAAGGCGCAATAAATGTTATCCAATAGAGAAGGCCGTGATAGCCAGTGTTTATTTGTTGTACAACTCATAATAATGTGGTACATGAGATAAACTACAGCGTTTTAGGTTGCTTTTTTATTTTTAAGATAATTTTGTTTTGTTACACTGAATAAATGTTACATTTCATTTAAATACCAACAGCTTGCCCATTTTTGACGTAAAATATTAAACTTATAAAATAAAAAAATAAAGTAACATAGGTTTAGTCATTTCATTACGTATTACTGGCAAAATATTCGGTAAGACTGTAAAATCCCTGGTTAATTAGCCACTTTTCATGTTTCATTACTTACGTTATATAGTTACACATGGTGTGCAAATATTTAAAGCATTGTTTTAGCTAAACAACTTTGAAATGAAAATAGGGTTATTATAAAATATCAGGTTATCTAGAAGAAAAAATCCACAAGATTAGGCTAACTTAACTAACTAACAGGCAAATTCAAATTGACCTGTGTGTATTTTATCAACCCTGTACATTCAAGCATATTTTAAAAAATGCTTGGGTTATTATCGTCGCTTCTTGTTTTCCCGTCATGACGCCACTTTGTTTGAGAAGCGATGTAGTTTAGCTGACGTCATTAAGGGCTTTCCTGCAGTCAAATAGCGTCAGACAAAAAAATATTACTCGCTGAATATAAACAAATCTGTCTTTCCAGATGAAATAAAAGTCATCATATCAGCCGAAAGACGTCCGCTGCTGGAGATAGGCCTCCCTTAAAGATCCCCATGACGACCGGTCCTGCGCTGCTCGCATCCAGCGGCTTCCCGCGACCTTGACCAGATCGTCGGTACCATGGCCGCTACCAGAGCCAGGAATAGCGGGGCCGCCGGGGACTAGGGGCCGATGCTTATTGACGTGATTCATAGGATTTTTAGGGGATTTTTACCATAGTCGCCACGCTTGGCAGACGGGTTGGCGTCCGCAGTGTGATGGGATAATACACAGAAGGACGCTGCTGCCTATCCTCTGGATTTCATTCCCAGATAAAAATAAAGGTACCCTAGTTCATTTAGAACCTATAAATCTATAAATCACTGTAGTTATAGATACAAAAAGTGCTAAAAGTGGCTGTTTTTCGCGCTTATTTTATCTGTAACTACAGTAAACTATATATTTTCAAGATTGATAGGTTCTAAATAAACAAGGGTACCTTCACTACAATCTGGTAAGACAGATTTTCGATAAGTTTTGTATTTAACGAGTAATATTATTTCAAGTGATGAGGGCGCTAGTTCAATGCATGAAAGCCCTGAAGAGACTTTACTATCGAACAATGAATAAACTGTTTGAATTTGATTTGACTTCGTATAAAGTAACCAGCCGCCGCAATGTCCAATTACAAAAATATCCTGTTTTCTACATTTTTCTACATATTTTCCCGTAAAAATAAATTGGTTGCTGCCTATTGAGAACATCAGCTTTTCAATAAAACATCGACAATAGAAGCGAGAAGCCATATCATTGCGTTTTCATAAAAAGTACCACTCCATCGCAGCACAATAAAGAAAAGTGTGTCTCTACCTATTTTACCAGGTAAAATACCTTATTTTTTCCACTTATACCATCGCTGAAGCCCGAAGATGCTTGGCAACCCAGGAGTCACCAATAGCAACGCTCCCTCCCTCTGGTTACTATAGTAACCTAGGTAGCTAGGTAGTCATCTCCCCCTTTCAGCTGTGAGCGGCCATAATATAATGTAATGAGTTCGAATGAAATGCCTCCAAACAACTATTAAGCGATGGAAGCCAATTGAAGTATGGAACTATATCGGTTTGATTGAATGTTTTTGAATAGAAATATGGGACGTAGGGCTTCGTTATGGGCTTTTGTATGTAAGGGTACTTTGTCCTGTTTTGAGGATGGGGAAATACTGAAAACTTAATCGTATTTTCAATTTGAGGGATTATTATTTTATCCTGGTTAAACAAGGTGTTTTATTTTTAAATTTTTATAACTTAAGGAGCGTGATTAGTCAACGAAACTGAACAACTTGTCCAAAAAAAGTAATGCAAAAAAAGTTGTCACTGTGTTTGAAATGTAATTTAGCGATGGATTTTTATTTTAATTTCTCATCGTATATTTCTTTGTGTAAATTGTTTAGTTTATAATCACACCCTGTTTATTTTAAGAGTTTTTTGAAATATTGCACATAATTTTAACATGTTATTCAGACCATATATAATAATGAGATCATATATGATCTAAATAACTTTTCCCTAGCAACATTCACGTTAGGCGGAAAAAAAATCAACTAACCATGGAAGCTACATCAGCTTATAGCGCATCTTATGGAAAACATTTGTATTATTCATATTTAGATGTTTTGTGAAAAAGTATTTTACTTGTATAGTCTTAGTTACATACTTTTATTTTACAAAATAATTTGACTTGCATGCAGTTTTTTTATAGTACAGTCAAGTTGCGGCCAGCTTAGCCCCGAACGCAACTAGATGGAGCCACTGCTGCAAATATAAGGTTTTATTTTTTAATGCAATAAGTACCAACTATATATGTGCAAAAAGTTGATTCGCGTAAATTTCATCGTACAACTTCTACGCCTAACAACAATTTCGATAAGAAAAATATCTCCATATGTCCACTAAAGTCAATTGCTCTCGTCAGTCCGTGTTTACATGAGTACGATCACTCACACATGCACACAAAGCACAACCGTACAGTTTTGACCGCACGCCCACAATCGTAATATTGAACCAAAAATTGCTAACAAAAATAGTACTTTCAGTACATTAACTGTATTTTTGTATTAATTAGCGAAAAATTTTACTAAAAATAGCAGTATTCGTTCGTTTTTAAACAGAATTTTACATCCGTAAGAATGCAAGTCATTTGAATTTTTGTATGGAAAACGGATCACCTTAAATAGAAACAAAATCTTTTGGCACTTGGTAAAAACTGCTTTAACGTTAAAGCTCTGTTAATATTATTATTATGTAAGTAGGGAATGTGTCCTACTGCTCGACAAAGGCCTCTCCTTTTTTTCGCCAGTTATCTCAGCCTTTAGTCTATAGATGTCCCACAGTCTGTTACAAAAGAATCCAAGTCGTCGCGGCATCTTCTTCTAGGACGACCAACGTGACGCCACCAGTCTTCTGGGATCCAGTCTGTAGTTTTACTTTTTCTGTATTTTTCTTTGTTCACAATGACAACAAAGGAAATGACAGCAATATATTTCAACGAGACCTTATTTTTAAAAACATTTTGTGTAACTGGCTTGATACTTAATTTAGGACTTGGCTCTAAATGTCTACTGCAAATAATTTTATTTTAAACCTGGCTACAAACAAATTATTGTTCTTTAAATTTTTTTTCGTTTAAAATACCTTTCTATTTAATCTCCTCTCTATTTTTGTTATTGATATGAAAAGCTTAAATTTTTGACGAAATAGTTGCCCTGAATATTATTGGGGATACAAAGAATGCCTTTGTGCTCCGCTAGTATGGACCACGAATGACATATTGGTTAACATTTAGTCCATACCAGAGAATATGGTGTTACCATTTGTTTTAGCTATTTATTTTTTTATTAATTTTCACTATAAGAACCGCATAACATCACGCCTTGTTCCCGTCGGGGTAGGCAGAGACCACAGTTCTCCACCTGCTACGATCTTGACATACTTCATACATGCTCGTCGGTTTAGGGTGCTTTTAACCTGGCCTTTATTCAGAACGTCCTGAATTTGGTCCTGGTACGTTCGCCGAGGCCTTCCCCTTCCAACGTTCCCATTCACTCTCGCCTTGTAGATCTCTTTCGTCAATCTTCTTTCATTCATCCTCTCTACATGACCAAACCATCTCAGCATCCCTTTCTCAAATTTAGTCACTACGTCTTCTTTTACGCCACAACGTTCTCTTATCACACTATTTCTAATCCTGTCAATCAATTTCACACCAATCATACTCCTCAGCGCTCTCATCAAGAACTAAAGGGGAAAATTTAGTGTTTTTTGTTTCTTATAAAATTGTGCAGGTCATGACTACCCTAACCCAGATTAACCCATGTTTTGAGGGATACCAAACTCATTTTATACTCGAGCTTTAATTTCCGCGAATTCTCAATCTAATCAAATGAGCTACTTATACCTAAATATGTACGTCAAGGAAAAATTATTTGAACTTTGATGGAAATATTATACAATACAAATACAAAAGCATTTATTCCCAAAAAAAAAACATACAAAGCACGTAGCATTAAAAAACATAGAAGGGACAAGGTGTGAGCACAGCATATGGCTGGTTTTAAGCCCACCCGACGTCGATTGGAGGGTAACTCAAACAGAAGTAGATTATATAATTTGATTTTTCACATAAGCGACTCGCCGATTCGAGAACCAGTAGTAATCTTCGGTTGAAATATTCAAATTCTTTGCCATATCCGATAATACCGCTCTCATGCAAAATGCATACAATATCATTCTTTACTTCATACGCGAATGCTTCCCGTACGAAATTCATGTAAAACTGGTTTAATTTCAATTTTATGCGTTCAAACTTTTGTTTGGTTTTAAGACTATTTGAAATATTAGTGCGTCCCGACACTGGTATAATTTACTTACCGGGAGATTCTAGCAACGTCGATATTTTTTTAATAAACAAATTTAAATTTTGAATTATTGGTTTTACTAATCCATGTTCTGACTATACTTCTGCAGGACAATTCGCTTAACTAGTTGTGAAAACCTTTAATTGGCTGTTTGTAGTTATAAGTATTTTTACAGTAGTGTCATGGGGAATTTTCGTTTAGAGAGTTTTATTTCAGGAATGTTTAGTAGGTGTCCTAGTATACAGGCTGAATTTGAAAACATTTGACAAATTTTGAGATTGAGTCCAGACCACGAAACTGAACAACTTTACCCAAGGAACATAGGTCGTGAGACGTAAAAAAATTCGATCTCCGTAAATAGTAAAGTCAGTCAGCTGACCATACAAAATGTATGGTCAGCTGACTGACTTTACTATGAAAGGATAAAAATATATTTCGTTCGATGACTGTTGTTCCTAGGCGAAAATTGTTCAGTTTCCCGGTCTGAAATCAATTTCAAAATTTGTTGAATGTTTTCAATTTCACCCTGTATACTAGGACACCTACTAAACATTCCTGAAATTAAACTCCCAATACGCACATTTCCCTACAGAAGTACGCGATTTTAAGTTACGATTTCAGTGAGTTTACTTTATCTTAGACGATTTCCATTTTCTTCTGTGTGTCTTCTTAACCAACTGCGGCCCATTGAGTATATTTTTTGAAAAAAATTGTACATTTCTATACGCTGGATGCGAGAAGCGCAGGACCGGTCGTCATGGAGCCAGCTGTGGACGTCTTTCGGCTGATATGATGATGATGAACTTTCTATAAATAATGGTATAATTACCTAAAGGCATTTGAATGTCAGATTGATTTAAGAAAAAACTTTTTGACATTCCATTCAAAATGCCTTATCAACTAATAAGATTTGGGAGGATGAAAAAAATATTTTCGTAAATCGACCTTTTATGGAAAAAACTGCTCTATTTTACATCCGTTAGGATTCTTATACCAGTTTTATTAGCTAAGTAGTTTCAATCTAAAATTGTCGGTTATAATAACATCTAATGAAATGTCCACGGACAGGGAGCTTCCTCTAGAGCTCCAGCATAAACGTGGTGCATTGGAGGAGATTTTCCATAGTCACCACGGCGACCGCTGTTGTTGGTGATCGCAGTATGAAGATGGTACGATCACAGAAAAATGCTGCTACCCATCCCCAGTTCATAAGTCGTATCTGACGACACCCACGGGTAAAGATAGGTTGGTACTATTTTCGAATCGCATATGTTGACTTTTTCAGTAGCACTGAAACAAACTTTCTGACATCCGCTGGTATTACTTGGAAGTAGTCACTGCCCAGAGCACTGTGGTCGACATACCGCGCCCCCCGTGCCCCGGCCAGTGATCTATTCTAACCCTATTTTATTTGACTATGGCTTACATGTTTAGTAGTAACTTCTTCTTCTTTTAAATTTATAAATTAATAAATTTTCTGCCGCCACCACACGGGCGACGAATAATAATACCAAAAAACAAACTATATTCATAATCCAAAAACAATAATCAAGACCAGACATTCAAACCAACGGAAAACTTCAAAAACAGGAGTTGAAGTATTCGTACACCAGGCAGGAACTCAGTTACAAAGAGCAGGAAATTGCCTATCATAAGCTTCTAGGCTCCCAGGCAGTCATGGCGCGCCAATTTAACTTCAGTGAGGGTTCACCTTTGAGTTCTCTCATTGGATGGGTGACCACTGGTGATATTAGATGCGGTCTGTGTGCCTCAGAAAGCTTGATTAGCTGTTTGAACTTCCATAGTCAGGTGTTTAGCCGTTTTCGGATGTTTTCTAGCCTCCTAAGCTAACCTGGTCCTTCCAGAAGAAAAGAATGAAGTTATGACCAATTGAAGAAAGGATTTTAAATCAGCGTTTAACTATTTTCCTTTTACGATGATTTAGAAAAAAGTTATGGATATTATTCGTGGATATTATTCACGGAGTAAAGAAATATTATTCAAAGTTTTGATTAAAAATAAAGTTTTCAATTCCCTTTTTTGTATGGCATATTTTGAAAAAGATTAAAATAAGATTATAGATATACGAGTAGCATTCAGACGCTTGGCCTCAGGAGGCTAGGGCAAAAATAAAATGCTGTTTTTATCTCAATCACGTAAAATTTATCAATGATTTATTTAATGTCATTTTTTTTATCAACGTGTCGATTTAATATTTATTATTATTTTATACATTAACTACATCGTCATCTAAAAATTTTTCGTAAATAAAAGATTTCAATTTTTACTAGAGACTAAAGATTATACGACGACAGATTGTAATGGACGGTGTACCAAAAACTGAAAGGGCCTGGTCAGTCAAAGAACTTTCCTAAAGAAATATTTTTGGGAAAAGAAAAATTGGCTTCTCCATACAAACTATTCGGTCAAAGTGAGCAATTCGTATGGAGAGGTAAATTTTTTTTCTTTTTCCAAAATTGTTTCTTTGCGAAAGTTGTTCAGTTTCGTTGACTGAATACGCATTTTCAGTTTTCTGTATACCGTCGTTTATACCCTTTATCATGAGACGCTAACATGTTAAACCTATCCAATACAGAGCGGACTAATGTAAACAAATACTTCGATAACGTTTTCCAAAAAGTAAGAAATCTTTTAAAAACATAGTGTTTGAGCTAAACTTTATATGCAAAAGTGAAATGACATCGATTTTACCTGTCTGTCTGTGTATTGATCATTGATAATGAAAACCTGGGTTTCTGATCAAAAAGCTGCGTCATACATTTAGGATGCGTCCTAATCAACTGCGTTCCTTTCAGTATGTTACTCGGACCATAAAACTGAACAACTTTCTCTAAGGAACATAGGTCGAAATACGAAAATAAACATTTGATGCAGATTCAATGGGAGTTTGATTTTTTTTTTCATATTTTGACCTATGTTCCTTAGGAAAAGTTGTTCAGTTTTATGATCCGAGTAACATACTGAAAGGAACGTAATTGATTAGGAAGCACCCTATATAAGGGGTGTAAAGAACAGCTTTCCGAAACTGAAAGAGCATCAGTTAACGTAACTGAGAAACTTTTAGGATATGAAAAAAAATCGGTACCTATTCATACAAAATGTCCAATAAAGTTTACAATCTTGTGTGGAGATTCAGATTTTTTTCAGTTCCTGAAATTTTTATTTCCTGAAAGTTGTTCAGTTTCACTGACTGATCATACCTTTTCAGTTTTCGGAAAGCGGTCGCTTACATCCTGTATTGATTTACGTCTTATCCAGGAGCTTTCTATCTTCGAAGAAGCAAGCTCCGAGTATCCTTCAAATATTGACAAACTTCCAGAGCTCCAAGCGTTCATCGCTCAACTTTTAAGTGTTTTTAGATAAATTAAGATTTTATAGATAGTTTGTCTTTGGAGAGTGTGACGGTTTGGCCGTCAGCGATTCCGAAATATTCAAGTTTAGGTTAATGTAACTAATATTCTCTTTGAACTTGGCTTTGACACGCTACCGCGTGTCTAGATAAATTTTTGATCAAACACATTTCCGATTAAATTGAATTTAAAAATACCCAAATAACTTGTTGTAAAGTCAAACTATGATAAGGCATTCTAATAAAAAGGAAAGATTCGTTTAGAACTCAAAATCAGCTGGATGGATTAGAATCGTAGTTTCGGATCGAAAAAGACATACTAAAACCCATTTCAACCTTATTTAGACATTTAGTTCTATGAATTTGAGCTTAATTAACACGTTTTCATATTCAGAAGAATGCATAGGATTCGTTTTCAGGTGAAAAGATACTTCGTTTCAAAAACCCAGACTGGCTGGCGCCGGCCGACTGAGGAGGTAGCGTACTATTGCGTGCCAGCGCGCGGGTGGCGACATTCAATTTGCTAGTAAACCATCAATGTATGCCGAACCGAATTCGTTATTGCGTTATCAGCTAGGTTGAATGCGATATTGCGTCATCGGCGGGGGGACTTCGAGTGTATAAAAGCAAGAACGCTGCCCTGAGGCCCCACCCTTTTATTTGAATTTCATCGCGACAACGTTACTCTGCCCGAATGCGGAGCGATCTTTCTCTTTAAGCTTTTTTTTATTATATTGCGCGGTGCGTAAATTTAAATTCGTTCGATCTTTCGGCACGTTCGGTTTTCGTGATTTCGGCGGCTAAACACGTGTGCGTCCAGGTTGCCCGCGAGCACAGAATTTTACGGTTTCGGGCGTCCCACGATTCCTCGAGGAACGTTTCGGTCAGCGCGACTGTAGGGAAGGCCACCATGTCCAGTTGTGGGCAATCATCAACAAGGCGCGGGATGCTGGAGGGACGACTCATGGCCTGTCGTTCTGTACCAACAATCTGAGCGAAGACTTTGCCCAGCAGTGGGCACTCCTCCAGCCGGGCGCAGGCCTGTGCCTAAGCGGACGGTTCGAGACCGTTCGTTCTGCTCTGGCTGTCTGGAAGGGTCCTGGTCCAGCAGTGGACGTTCACCGGCCAGGTCACGTCAAGGTTTGATCGAAGAAAAACCGTGAGTAATTCAAAATCTTCCTTGTCGTGTTTTGATATTGTGATAATATTTTAATATTTTGTGCTATTCATAAAATTTGTGCGATGTGTTTAAAATGCTTATAAAAGCTGTAGAAATCGTCCTAAATCCAGTGACTTTATTAAAAGATTTATAGTACAAAAATCACGCTAGATTACCTACTTAAAATTTGATATTCCGGTATATTTTACGGAAACCTGTACTCCCAAATACGTTGTGTGGGAGCACTTTGGACCTAATGTCTCGGTAAAAAAGCTGAGAAGGTTCCTTTTGATGCGAAATAGACCGTACAAAATGCTTAAAGATTCCAAGAAATTGTTCATAAATTCTGTGACCATGTTTAAAGACTATCAGCACGAAATCTAGCTTGCTTATCTAAAAGATAATAATTTTATGATGTAGTTTGCCTAAATAAACTATTTTTCTTGGCTGATATGCATAGTCGGGTGTTGAACGCTATATTTTAGTATAAAGGTAGCTTCATAATCTAGATTAAATGAAATCTAGTACTTTACTTGTTCAAATGAGATTTCGAAGGGTCCCTTTGTTGTATAGTGGACGTCTCTGATCTAATATTATAATATATCGGGAAAAAATATTCTTACCTACCTTCATCTACCTTTATAAATTCATCTAATTTTGATAAATGAATGAGATAGGAATGTGTCTTGTTTTAGTACCTACCTACCTTGGCTAAATTGCTGTGTGATGGAGTATGACATATTAAATCATACTTTTCTTAAATTTAAAAAGGATTTCCTACAAGTGAAATTAATGCTTGATAATATTTGGTTCTGCAAGGTGAAGCAAAAGCAAGCCTGTGGTCCACTTTTGTACTAGTAAAGGCAAAATGTCCATATTGAGCAGATCGAATTATCATTAAGCTATCGAACTAAATGTATAGTCAGATGTGCGTATGGACGTACTGAAATAATATCTCAATAAAATGCAATTGAGCTGAGAGGACGGGAAAGATAAGTAACATTCCTTGATCCTAGCGAGATCCTAAAATGATGTTTCTCGGGTTCGAAACAAGAACTAAATCACTTATATATTTTACTCATTACCTCATTGTTCAATAGATTAGTTACAATCTGTTGCCGTGAACCACGGATTCGAATTTCTAGGTTACTACGGACATTATTGTTAACAGCGGCCTCTTATTTTTTCTATTTATTGATATATTAGTACTGTTACTTAAGTTTCTGTTGCTATGCATAGGTAAAATTTCTAGAAATAAGGGTCTCACACAATTTATAAAATATTTAAACCTTTTATGTATAACCAAACACAACACACTTACAGTATACTTACAAAATACTATACATGACATAACACAATAGCTGCCTTTACATTTAGGTTACAGTTACACTTGACATGTGTCTGTACACGGACATTCATAGCCGTTACTAGTTGTTCGGGTTAAACTCGGAATTAATTTCAAGGGCCGATCAATTTAGTGATGGTTACAGACTTTACGGCGATACCTCCTTCGGGGAATACCTGAGGAGCTGGCCACATCAGACTAAGTCCTTGCTTGTAGCTTGAACGGGCGCACGCCCTAGGCGAGCCGACTATCCGTTCGGGAGACACTCTGACTTTTTCTGTACTGACACACGCTAAACTTTATAATTATGTTGTGTATCTTATTCACTCTTCATAATAGACAGTTATACATATTCTAATTTCATTCTCACTTAGTTTTGCGCAAAGGTTATATCACTGTTTTATTGGCATATTTTCACTTAACACTGTAGCAAGTTAATTAGAAACGGGGGGTCGCAGGTTTAAGCTTCTTTAGGCCTAAAACTAGGTATGCGTTGAGAATCGGGGCACTTCAGGGTCCTTGTTCTTCAACAGGTATGCTTAGTTGACAACAGGAACATTGCTCTTTGTACCAGTAGGTAGACTGTTCCTCCGGTGTAGTCATTCTGTAAAACAAACAAAATTTTAGGGTTATTACAAGGACCACATAGCCTAAAGTTTTCCAATTTAAATAAACCTATGATCTAGAATCCATTTCGGGTACCCATGACTTCTTGTAAACAAAACTGATCATTTTCAATTTACGTATCAAGTCCGAATATCAGTTAAGTATACTTGCGTTATTATTATGTAAGTTATGGATATTGCTACGTATTTAAATAGGACTTACCATTACAAGCTTCCAAATAGATCGATAGATATAGTTTCAGAGGTTATTTTTTTCGATATGACTTCATTCATCCACCACTGGTCGTCTGACAGGGAAAAATCGCGAGCGGCTCGTTCGTTCGTTCGTCCCGGGTCATTCGTTGGTCCGAGAGTCATTCACTCACTCACGCGTGAAGGAAAATTAAAGCGGTTAAGCTGCGAGTGACTAGTGCGCCGAGGGTTCCGTATACCTGGGATATTTATTTTTGAGACAGTTGGGTACATTTTTGGGACCGCGGAGCTGGGTTGGTTTCTGGCAGGAGATTTGCATATTTCCAAGGAGAAAAAAAAAGGGAAACTGTGCTACTTGGTAACTTTATTTTGCCCGTAAGATTAAACATGAAGCTCTAGGGACAGTGATTAGTTTGGATTTTCCGTTTTCCAATCTTCGGAAGTAAGGGGATGTTATCTTGTTTTTTGACGTTTTTCCGGTAGTAACTTAAGTCTAAAGAGTGGTAAAATAGTACAGCTATTTGGATTGTACAATTAGTGGGGCACCTTCGTATCTTTTAGCACAGACTTCAAGTTTTGAACCCTTGTTTGGCTACCAATTATGATAATAGTGGTAAGGTTACCTTCTATTTTTAAGTCGGGTAATTATGTTCCGAAATTGTTCCAAGTTTCAAGTCGATCGCGTGAGTGGTTGCTGAGATAATCGATTGTGACGAGCGGGTCGGGCGGACGAGGTCGCACCGTGAGGGTTTTTCATTATTTGGCAACTGTGTCGGAACCCTAAAAATACTGAACGGTCGGGGCGCGGATGACGGGTGAATGAATGAATGAACCGGTTATTTCTCAGAGTAAAAAAACTATAGAGTCCGTCATATACATATTCTGTATGAACTAGTGAAGTGTAAAGCGTCTCACTGTCGCCCATACTATTTTACAAAAATCAAGAGATCTTTAAAAATCTATATTTTAAACTTTGTTTGCGAAAGTGAAAATATATCTTTTTTACTTGTGAATTGATCATTAGTACTAAGAACGGAAGCGTAAATGATCCGTAAGTAATAGCCATTTTCTGCGTGATTTTTAGCACCGTTTTTTTTTCTGAATGGTGGGTGTTTTCGCCAGAGGAACTGTGGTAGTAACATTGGTTAGTCCCAAGTCACATGTTTCTCAGAGAGAAGGATAAAAGTTAGGATTTGATAAAAATCCATACATTTTAGTATAGAGGTCCCTCGCAAGAAAGTGATACGCTTATAGCTCCGCCGGTGTGAAGTTAGCAGAAAAAGTTAGACGAATTTGATAACCCGACCAAATTGAGGAGGTCAATTTTCAAAAATGCGAAAACTGCCTTAATTGGGCTCAAATCAAGTAGCAAATGAGTAAGTATGATAAAACAAACCAAAATCTAGCGCTGAAACCTAAAAAAAGAGTCATGAAATGCATTTAAACGACATTCTGTCAATATGAACACGAGAAAGTTCGATGACCGATAGCTTGCCTTCTGGGTCACATCTGGAGGTCAAACTCATATCAAATAAAAGCCTATTTTATAGAATTTCTAATAGTATGCAACACAATAGGTCAACTATTTAAATTTTATAGAAATTAAATGTTTTTTAGGGACCAACAAGCATTTCTATCACATGAAATTTCAATGAACCATATCCTCGCTTCCTGAACACCTTCATTTATTGCTAATATGTCAAATTAAAGGTAATTTAATAAGCTTTCTAACGATATACAATTAGTTGGGTTTGATTTGGTAAGGCTAGTTGAAAAATGGGATTTTGTTGGACCACTAATCAAACCACTAATCAATACATTGAACTTTGCACGAACTAAATCCTAGTTTCTAGAATACCTTTGGTAGTGGCTGTGGTATTGAATAAAAGGTAATTTAATAGGCTTTCTAACAATACACAATTTATTCGGTTTCATCCGGTACGGCTAGTTCAAAAATGGGATTTTGTTTGACCTTTATGAAAAATCCTACTGTGAACTTTGTACGACGTTTACCCTATGTTCCAGAATACCTTTGGTCATCGCTGTGGCATTGAATGAAAGGTAATTTAATAGGCTTTCGAACAATATACAATTTGTTGGGTTTGATTCGGTCAGGCTAGTTAAAAAATGGAATTTTGTTAGACCGCTTATCAAAATCCTACAGTGAACTTTGCACGAACCAAATCCTAGTTTCTAGAAGACCTTTGCTCGTCGCTGTGGTATTGAATGAAAGGTAATTTAATAGGCTTTCGAACAATATACAATTTGTTGGGTTTGATTTGGTCAGGCTAGTTGAAAAATGGAATTTTGTTAGACCGCTTATCAAAATCCTACAGTGAACTTTGCACGAACCAAATCCTAGTTTCTAGAAGACCTTTGGTCGTCGCTGTGGTATTGAATGAAAGGTAATTTAATAGGCTTTCGAACAATATACAATTTGTTGGGTTTGATTCGGTCAGGCTAGTTGAAAAATGGAATTTTGTTAGACCGCTTATCAAAATCCTACAGTGAACTTTGCACGAACCAAATCCTAGTTTGTAGAAGACCTTTGCTCGTCGCTGTGGTATTGAATGAAAGGTAATTTAATAGGCTTTCGAACAATATACAATTTGTTGGGTTTGATTCGGTCAGGCTAGTTGAAAAATGGGATTTTGTTAGACCACATCAAAATCCTACAGTGAACTTTGCACGAACCAAATCCTAGTTTCTAGAAGACCTTTGGTCGTCGCTGTGGTATTGAATGAAAGGTAATTTAATAGGCTTTCGAACAATATACAATTTGTTGGGTTTGATTCGGTCAGGCTAGTTGAAAAATGGGATTTCGTTAGACCGCTTATCAAAATCCTACAGTGAACTTTGCACGAACCAAACCCTAGTTTCTAGAAGACCTTTGGTCGTCGCTGTGGTATTGAATGAAAGGTAATTTAATAGGCTTTCGAACAATATACAATTTGTTGGGTTTGATTCGGTCAGGCTAGTTGAAAAATGGAATTTTGTTAGACCGCTTATCAAAATCCTACAGTGAACTTTGCACGAACCAAATCCTAGTTTGTAGAAGACCTTTGCTCGTCGCTGTGGTATTGAATGAAAGGTAATTTAATAGGCTTTCGAACAATATACAATTTGTTGGGTTTGATTCGGTCAGGCTAGTTGAAAAATGGGATTTCGTTAGACCACTTATCAAAATCCTACAGTGAAGTTTGCACGAACCAAACCCTAGTTTCTAGAAGACCTTTGGTCGTCGCTGTGGTATTGAATGAAAGGTAATTTAATAGGCTTTCGAACAATATACAATTTGTTGGGTTTGATTCGGTCAGGCTAGTTGAAAAATGGAATTTTGTTAGACCGCTTATCAAAATCCTACAGTGAACTTTGCACGAACCAAATCCTAGTTTCTAGAAGACCTTTGGTCGTCGCTGTGGTATTGAATGAAAGGTAATTTAATAGGCTTTCGAACAATATACAATTTGTTGGGTTTGATTCGGTCAGGCTAGTTGAAAAATGGAATTTTGATAGACCGCTTATCAAAATCCTACAGTGAACTTTGCACGAACCAAATCCTAGTTTCTAGAAGACCTTTGCTCGTCGCTGTGGTATTGAATGAAAGGTAATTTAATAGGCTTTCGAACAATATACAATTTGTTGGGTTTGATTCGGTCAGGCTAGTTGAAAAATGGGATTTCGTTAGACCACTTATCAAAATCCTACAGTGAACTTTGCACGAACCAAATCCTAGTTTCTAGAAGACCTTTGGTCGTCGCTGTGGTATTGAATGAAAGGTAATTTAATAGGCTTTCGAACAATCTACAATTTGTTGGGTTTGATTCGGTCAGGCTAGTTGAAAAATGGAATTTTGTTAGACCGCTTATCAAAATCCTACAGTGAACTTTGCACGAACCAAATCCTAGTTTCTAGAAGACCTTTGCTCGTCGCTGTGGTATTGAATGAAAGGTAATTTAATAGGCTTTCGAACAATATACAATTTGTTGGGTTTGATTCGGTCAGGCTAGTTGAAAAATGGGATTTTGTTAGACCACTTATCAAAATCCTACAGTGAACTTTGCACGAACCAAATCCTAGTTTCTAGAAGACCTTTAGTCGTCGCTGTGGTATTGAATGAAAGGTAATTTAATAGGCTTTCGAACAATATACAATTTGTTGGGTTTGATTCGGTCAGGCTAGTTGAAAAATGGGATTTCGTTAGACCACTTATCAAAATCCTACAGTGAACTTTGCACGAACCAAACCCTAGTTTCTAGAAGACCTTTGGTCGTCGCTGTGGTATTGAATGAAAGGTAATTTAATAGGCTTTCGAACAATATACAATTTGTTGGGTTTGATTCGGTCAGGCTAGTTGAAAAATGGAATTTTGTTAGACCGCTTATCAAAATCCTACAGTGAACTTTGCACGAACCAAATCCTAGTTTCTAGAAGACCTTTGGTCGTCGCTGTGGTATTGAATGAAAGGTAATTTAATAGGCTTTCGAACAATATACAATTTGTTGGGTTTGATTCGGTCAGGCTAGTTGAAAAATGGAATTTTGTTGGACCGCTTATCAAAATCCTACAGTGAACTTTGCACGAACCAAATCTTAGTTTCTAGAAGACCTTTGCTCGTCGCTGTGGTATTGAATGAAAGGTAATTTAATAGGCTTTCGAACAATATACAATTTGTTGGGTTTGATTCGGTAAGGCTAGTTGAAAAATGGGATTATGTTAGACCACTTATCAAAATCCTACAGTGTACTTTGCACGAACCAAATCCTAGTTTCTAGAAGACCTTTGGTCGTCGCTGTGGTATTGAATGAAAGGTAATTTAATAGGCTTTCGAACAATATACAATTTGTTGGGTTTGATTCGGTCAGGCTAGTTGAAAAATGGGATTTCGTTAGACCTCTTATCAAAATCCTACAGTGAACTTTGCACGAACCAAATCCTAGTTTCTAGAAGACCTTTGGTCGTCGCTGTGGTATTGAATGAAAGGAAATTTAATAGGCTTTCGAACAATATACAATTTGTTGGGTTTGATTCGGTCAGGCTAGTTGAAAAATGGAATTTTGTTAGACCGCTTATCAAAATCCTACAGTGAACTTTGCACGAACCAAATCCTAGTTTTTAGAAGACCTTTGCTCGTCGCTGTGGTTTTGAATGAAAGGTAATTTAATAGGCTTTCGAACAATATACAATTTGTTGGGTTTGATTCGGTAAGGCTAGTTGAAAAATGGGATTTTGTTAGACCACTTATCAAAATCCTACAGTGAACTTTGCACGAACCAAATCCTAGTTTCTAGAAGACCTTTGGTCGTCGCTGTGGTATTGAATGAAAGGTAATTTAATAGGCTTTCGAACAATATACAATTTGTTGGGTTTGATTCGGTCAGGCTAGTTGAAAAATGGGATTTCGTTAGACCACTTATCAAAATCCTACAGTGAAATTTGCACGAACCAAACCCTAGTTTCTAGAAGACCTTTGGTCGTCGCTGTGGTATTGAATGAAAGGTAATTTAATAGGCTTTCGAACAATATACAATTTGTTGGGTTTGATTCGGTCAGGCTAGTTGAAAAATGGAATTTTGTTAGACCGCTTATCAAAATCCTACAGTGAACTTTGCACGAACCAAATCCTAGTTTCTAGAAGACCTTTGGTCGTCGCTGTGGTATTGAATGAAAGGTAATTTAATAGGCTTTCGAACAATATACAATTTGATGGGTTAAATTCGGTCAGGCTAGTTGAAAAATGGGATTTCGTTAGACCACATCAAAATCCTACAGTGAACTTTGCACGAACCAAACCCTAGTTTCTAGAAGACCTTTGGTCGTCGCTGTGGTATTGAATGAAAGGTAATTTAATAGGCTTTCGAACAATATACAATTTGTTGGGTTTGATTCGGTCAGGCTAGTTGTAAAATGGAATTTTGTTAGACCGCTTATCAAAATCCTACATTGAACTTTGCACGAACCAAACCCTAGTTTCTAGAAGACCTTTGGTCGTCGCTGTGGTATTGAATGAAAGGTAATTTAATAGGCTTTCGAACAATATACAATTTGTTGGGTTTGATTCGGTCAGGCTAGTTGAAAAATGGAATTTTGTTAGACCGCTTATCAAAATCCTACAGTGAACTTTGCACGAACCAAATCCTAGTTTCTAGAAGACCTTTGGTCGTCGCTGTGGTATTGAATGAAAGGTAATTTAATAGGCTTTCGAACAATCTACAATTTGTTGGGTTTGATTCGGTCAGGCTAGTTGAAAAATGGAATTTTGTTAGACCGCTTATCAAAATCCTACAGTGAACTTTGCACGAACCAAATCCTAGTTTCTAGAAGACCTTTGCTCGTCGCTGTGGTATTGAATGAAAGGTAATTTAATAGGCTTTCGAACAATATACAATTTGTTGGGTTTGATTCGGTCAGGCTAGTTGAAAAATGGGATTTCGTTAGACCACTTATCAAAATCCTACAGTGAACTTTGCACGAACCAAATCCTAGTTTCTAGAAGACCTTTGGTCGTCGCTGTGGTATTGAATGAAAGGTAATTTAATAGGCTTTCGAACAATCTACAATTTGTTGGGTTTGATTCGGTCAGGCTAGTTGAAAAATGGAATTTTGTTAGACCACTTATCAAAATCCTACAGTGAACTTTGCACGAACCAAATCCTAGTTTCTAGAAGACCTTTAGTCGTCGCTGTGGTATTGAATGAAAGGTAATTTAATAGGCTTTCGAACAATATACAATTTGTTGGGTTTGATTCGGTCAGGCTAGTTGAAAAATGGGATTTCGTTAGACCACTTATCAAAATCCTACAGTGAACTTTGCACGAACCAAACCCTAGTTTCTAGAAGACCTTTGGTCGTCGCTGTGGTATTGAATGAAAGGTAATTTAATAGGCTTTCGAACAATATACAATTTGTTGGGTTTGATTCGGTCAGGCTAGTTGAAAAATGGAATTTTGTTAGACCGCTTATCAAAATCCTACAGTGAACTTTGCACGAACCAAATCCTAGTTTCTAGAAGACCTTTGGTCGTCGCTGTGGTATTGAATGAAAGGTAATTTAATAGGCTTTCGAACAATATACAATTTGTTGGGTTTGATTCGGTCAGGCTAGTTGAAAAATGGAATTTTGTTGGACCGCTTATCAAAATCCTACAGTGAACTTTGCACGAACCAAATCTTAGTTTCTAGAAGACCTTTGCTCGTCGCTGTGGTATTGAATGAAAGGTAATTTAATAGGCTTTCGAACAATATACAATTTGTTGGGTTTGATTCGGTAAGGCTAGTTGAAAAATGGGATTATGTTAGACCACTTATCAAAATCCTACAGTGTACTTTGCACGAACCAAATCCTAGTTTCTAGAAGACCTTTGGTCGTCGCTGTGGTATTGAATGAAAGGTAATTTAATAGGCTTTCGAACAATATACAATTTGTTGGGTTTGATTCGGTCAGGCTAGTTGAAAAATGGGATTTCGTTAGACCTCTTATCAAAATCCTACAGTGAACTTTGCACGAACCAAATCCTAGTTTCTAGAAGACCTTTGGTCGTCGCTGTGGTATTGAATGAAAGGAAATTTAATAGGCTTTCGAACAATATACAATTTGTTGGGTTTGATTCGGTCAGGCTAGTTGAAAATTGGAATTTTGTTAGACCGCTTATCAAAATCCTACAGTGAACTTTGCACGAACCAAATCCTAGTTTTTAGAAGACCTTTGCTCGTCGCTGTGGTTTTGAATGAAAGGTAATTTAATAGGCTTTCGAACAATATACAATTTGTTGGGTTTGATTCGGTAAGGCTAGTTGAAAAATGGGATTTTGTTAGACCACTTATCAAAATCCTACAGTGAACTTTGCACGAACCAAATCCTAGTTTCTAGAAGACCTTTGGTCGTCGCTGTGGTATTGAATGAAAGGTAATTTAATAGGCTTTCGAACAATATACAATTTGTTGGGTTTGATTCGGTCAGGCTAGTTGAAAAATGGGATTTCGTTAGACCACTTATCAAAATCCTACAGTGAACTTTGCACGAACCAAACCCTAGTTTCTAGAAGACCTTTGGTCGTCGCTGTGGTATTGAATGAAAGGTAATTTAATAGGCTTTCGAACAATATACAATTTGTTGGGTTTGATTCGGTCAGGCTAGTTGAAAAATGGAATTTTGTTAGACCGCTTATCAAAATCCTACAGTGAACTTTGCACGAACCAAATCCTAGTTTCTAGAAGACCTTTGGTCGTCGCTGTGGTATTGAATGAAAGGTAATTTAATAGGCTTTCGAACAATATACAATTTGATGGGTTAAATTCGGTCAGGCTAGTTGAAAAATGGGATTTCGTTAGACCACATCAAAATCCTACAGTGAACTTTGCACGAACCAAACCCTAGTTTCTAGAAGACCTTTTGTCGTCGCTGTGGTATTGAATGAAAGGTAATTTAATAGGCTTTCGAACAATATACAATTTGTTGGGTTTGATTCGGTCAGGCTAGTTGAAAAATGGAATTTTGTTAGACCGCTTATCAAAATCCTACAGTGAACTTTGCACGAACCAAATCCTAGTTTCTAGAAGACCTTTGGTCGTCGCTGTGGTATTGAATGAAAGGTAATTTAATAGGCTTTCGAACAATATACAATTTGTTGGGTTTGATTCGGTCAGGCTAGTTGAAAAATGGAATTTTGTTGGACCGCTTATCAAAATCCTACAGTGAACTTTGCACGAACCAAATCCTAGTTTCTAGAAGACCTTTGGTCGTCGCTGTGGTATTGAATGAAAGGTAATTTAATAGGCTTTCGAACAATATACAATTTGTTGGGTTTGATTCGGTCAGGCTAGTTGAAAAATGGAATTTTGTTGGACCGCTTATCAAAATCCTACAGTGAACTTTGCACGAACCAAATCCTAGTTTCTAGAATACCTTTGGTCATCGCTGTGATATTGAATGAAAGGTAATTTAATAGGCTCTCTAACAATATACAATTTATTTGGTTTAATCCGGTAGGGCTAGTTGAAAAACGTGATTTTGTTGGACCCCTTATCAAAATCCTAGTGTGAACTTTGCACGACCCAAATCCTTGCTTCTAGAAAAACTTTGGTTTTGGTTGTGGTGTTTAACGAAAGGTAATTTAACAAGCTTTCTAACGATGTACAATTTATCTGGTTTGATACAGTCAGACTGGAAGAATTTATTTTTTTTAATTACCACCTATCATCAGGTACATCTAAATTTTCACTGCACCATATCTTCGGTTTCTTAAGACCTTGCACTATAAAAGTTATATCTATTGAAAGGTATTTTCATAGGCTTTCTAAAAATATACAACTCATCGGGTTTGATATAGTAAGACTGATAGATAAATATTTTTTTATTGTCAGTAATTTTTTACTGTAACACTACAATACTATTCGACAATAGATGGCGCACTCAGATTCTGAAACGCGCTATCGACTTGTTAAGTGGATTTCATAAGTAGACTGCAATAGTTTAATTGTTTTACTCGCCGCCAGATAGAGCTTTACGATTAAAATAAAATTAAGCTTCGTTGTTGAAAGTTGTACCTAATTAATCCACTCGCTTAACGTCTTATATCGCCAAATTGCACCTAGTTTTTTTTAGGTACTAGTTAGGTACATAGCTCTCAATTTTTGATAGGAAGGAAAGGAGCCAATTCTTGAACTTTCTATGGAATTTTTTTGAAATTCAAGAATTGGCTCCTATCAAAATGTACCTAACTAGTACCTGGAAAAATGTTTATGAAATTGTAAGGCGTATCGACCGCACTAAATAAGTTTTTATTGTTATAATTCACCTTGTGGTGGCGTTGTAAAGCTTAGTGCAATAATAAACATATCTTTGGGCTATGATGTTGAGTTAATGTGACTTGAAAGGCAAAATAAAAGAAAAGAAATAAAGTATCGATTTATTATAATATCATTAGTCATATTTACAAATAAAATTTTGCTTAGGATCTTAAAAACTTAACATTGAGAATCTGCCCATGAAACTGAAAATCTTTGGTGGAAAAAGATTACGCGGCTACCCGCAGTCCACTAGCGTCCCCATCAGTTAAAAAAATATTACTCGCTAAATACTTAACTTATAAAAAATTTGGAAAGACAGATTAAAGTAAACTAACTTGAATCTGTCTGTATTACTTAGTTACTTATAATTGTAGTTTTTTTTAGCTAATACAAGCGTGTAGTTAAATATGTATAAACAGTTTTGTTAAAATAAGGGGAGCCTTGTCTGCCAACAAACTATTCTATAGTTTGGCGGAACTTGCTTGAAAACGTTAAACTGTTTTTGATTGTGAAATAAACTAATTTTTTTTAAAGGTACCTTTGTTTATTTTGAACTTATCAACTGTGTAAATTCAAACAGTCCACTAGCGCCCCCATCAGTTAAAAAAATATAACTCGCTAAATACAAAACTTATCAAAAATCTGGAAGGTACCTTTGATTATTTAGAAAAAATCAAAGACGAATGAAGTGTTCTTTGTCAGGATAGCGTTATTTTAAACTATTACAATAAGCTTTATGTTATCTAGTTTATTCAAAATCCTTTGAAAAAATCATTTATGTCTCCAATTCAAAGAAATTAATTAAATTCTGATGAGGGCGCTAGTGTGCGCACGATGCAGTCTTAAACTTACAAATTGTCCAGAGCTTGTCCTACCTGAAGTGACGCGCACCACCACCGCGCCGCCAATAGTTAGAGCGGGTAGAAGGGAGCATCAAGTTTCAGCTTGGAAAAACTCTAAATGCCTAATCTTATAAACTACCAGGTAAATATCATGGAATGATTAGTAAAATATGAATAACTAGTGATGATATAAATAATGAAATGACTAGTGAATAAATGTGAATACTAAGAACTGAACACACAGATATTTTTTGGCATCTACAATGGCCGCTGCCGCCGCCGCCACAGCCATCATTGTTCTGAAAAGAAAATAACTTGTTTAAGGGGATTCCTGCAGTCAACTAGCGCGCCCATCAGTACAAAAAATATTGCTCGCTAAACACAAAATTTAACGAAAATCCGGAGAGACAGATTGAAGTAAAGGTAAGAGACAGATTGAAGTAAAGGTACTAGGTTTATTTAGAATGTAGTTGACTGTAGTTACAGATACTTCAAGCTGTTTTTGTATCTGTAACTACGGCAAAACTTTATTTTACAGAGTAAATAGGTTCTACATAAACAATGGTACCTTTACTTCAATCTGTCTTTCCGGATTATCGATAAGTTTTGTATTTAGCGACTAATATTTTTTATACTGATGGGGAGCTAGTGGGCCGCAGGTAGCTCCTTAATAATAATAAACAATGTGTTAAGACTGCATCGCGCGCACACTAGCGCCCTCATCAGTATTTAATTAATTTCTTTGAATTGGAGACAACCATGAAAAATTAAAGACGAATAAAGTGTTCTTTGTTAGGATAGCGTCATTTTAAACTGTTACAATAAGCTTTATGTTATCTAGTTTATTCAAAATCCTTTGAAGAAATCATTTATGTCTCCAATTCAAAGAAATTTATTAAATTCTGATGAGGGCGCTAGTGTGCGCACGATGCAGTCTTAAGTAATAAATAGCGCAAAACCTCTTAAGTGGAAGCCCTGGAAATAAACCTGAACAACTTTTGATAATTCGCAAAAAAAAAATCCCACTTCATACAAATCGATCAGCCGATCGAACCAATTTTCATGAAAAAGCGAATATATTTTGGCGAATCAGTTTATGTTCATAGCTAACACCCGAGATGTTTTGCGCTATTTACTTAACACCCTGTAAATCTAACTGAGGGTTCTGTACAAACCTGAACGTATATAAGTAACTAAAATTTATATTCGAGTTGATTGAATGAAAGGTAAATTGCGGTTAACTATTTATGACATATTAAAAAAAACTAGTGGTACTGGCAAATAATAGTACCGACCCATCTCTACCTGTGGGTGTCGTAAGAGGCGATGTACTCAATGAAATCAAGAACACAGCTGGGGCACAACCTGAAAATCGACCGCACTCATGCAAATATGAACGTCGCTCACCAATTCCTTACTAATCGAGTTGCTAGTGTATGAAACAAACTTTCCGACAATGTTGTTTCGGCTCCATCAGTGAACTCATTTAAAAACTCTAAAGTCCTTAAACATTTAGACTGTGTGTGAACTGTGCTTCTTATGAACAATAATAATAATGAAATGATAATAATCAATATTTAAACTAAATTATAATAATAAACAAAAAAAAACAACACTGAAGGACTCATCAGCAAAATTGCTGCCTGTCCTATATCTAATAATAATAATTACTTTAAAAGAACATTAAAAGTACATGGGAGGCCCAATTTTTGCTAAAAAACAATTATGAATGTATGAATGAAAAAAATCCTTAAATTTTTTCAGTCCTTTAGTAAAATTTTAATTTGAAACATGTTCATCATGAAAAAGTGATAAAAAGAATAAAAAAAAAAAACAAATAAACGAACATACAAGGTCATATTTTTATTGTACCTGACATCCGTTTGTCCACTAATTAGTGAGGTCAAAAGCAACAAATTTTCTTCTATGACTTTGCTAACAATGCACAAACTTCCTATTGGAATGTAAGTAACAAACATTTGTATGGAAACTTGTGTGCATTTTTAACAAGTCGTAGTAGATAGGAATTTCCATATTTTTCACAACCAAAATGTGCAATGTGCACAATCTAACCTTCAGAAATAGCATTTATGTTCTCCAAAGCAACAACTGCTAACTTGAAAGGCTGGAAGGCGATGAGCGTCACCAAGGAGTTGAATCGCTGCAGGTCCGTCACCGACTCCTCCACTTGCGGCAGAAACGCCGCTAACTCTTCGAACTCCGCCACTCGGAACAGGGCGAAGCCCGCGCTGTGTGTGATACATTAGACAACTTTCACTGCATTAAAACTCTAAATCTAAATAAGGATACGTCGAAGATGACTTACCATTTCTAAAGGATATTATTTGTTATTAATATCATATTCTGTTTTCTTTCTATAACAACACGTGTATATCATCTAAGTAGTCTGTGGTGTATTTGTTTGATTTCGCTTCTTCATCACCGCCCCGCACCGCCCGCAACGCAAATTTCGAGGTTAGTTTTAAGTCGCTCCTTTTCACAGTTTTGACGTGATGTCTTTTTACAGTTATGAAGTCATATTTAATGAGTAAGTATTTGTTGTTAAAATATTACATTATGAATTCATTTGACTTCTTGTAATTATTTCATCAATGACATTTATTTTATTAATTATGAAAAGATTTTTACTGCACATTTAAAGGCGTATTTGTATTTACGTATAACGAACCGCATAACTTCAAAATTTCCGAACGATAAATGCGCGTTGTTATTAAAGGGCCCCACACAAAGCCCTGCCTGCAGGGCCCTGCTTGCAGTGCCACTGCCAATCGTACTTTGTGTGGGCATCCAGGGCCGACAAAATAGCCGTTACATCGGCCCTGCAAGACCACACACGGTACGATTGGCAGTGCGCACTGCAAGCAGGGCCCTGCAGGCAGGGCTTTGTATGGGCCGTTTAAGGGCCCCATACAAAGCCCTGCCTGCAGGGCCCTGCTTGCAGTGCCACTGCCAATCGTACTTTGTGTGGTCATGCAGGGCCGATTTTTTAATTGTTCACCCTGCCGCAGGGCCGCAGTGGCATTCTGCAAGCCCGACCAGACGATTCTCCCCACTCCACTGCAAGCAGTGCCATGTGTGGTTAGATCGGGCCGATTTGATCCGCCATTTTGTTTGGGTTGCGTTCCGAATCGGGTAGAAACATAGATTTATTACTTCGCGCTTGGCGCTTTTAAACGGCCCATACAAAGCCCTGCCTGCAGGGCCCTGCTTGCAGTGCGCACTGCCAATCGTACCGTGTGTGGTGTCGCAGGGCCGATGTAACGGCAATTTTGTCGGCCCTGCATGCCCACACAAAGTACGATTGGCAGTGGCACTGCAAGCAGGGCCCTGCAGGCAGGGCTTTGTATGGGGCCCTTTAACCAGATTGCGCTCTTCCAAAAATTATGCGAGCAGAGTAGGACGTAAGAGGAGAGGAAGCTGTCCCTTTCTAATAGATGACATGTTGTTTATGTTGCCATGACAACATCAACAAAATTTCATGCAAAATCTTTGTTAAAAATCATTTTACCAAAGAGTTTTTAATCCAGATAAATAAAAAAAAAATTATTTTCTGCATTTATCAATATTTAATGAAAACTGAGAAAGAAGTTTATACTTTGCACGTTGAAAATTATTCAAATATGTATTTAAAAATACGTATAAATACAAATTTGTGTATATAAAAGTTAATATTTTGCACGGAAATTGTGCAAACTTCATTAGTATGGCAATAATTAGAAAGGGACGAAGTACATCGCCTATGATGTCTTGCTCTGCTCGTTCTGTACAAATTGTTAAAGGGCCACATACAAAGCCCTGCCTGCAGGGCCCTGCTTGCAGTGCCACTGCCAATCGTACTTTGTGTGGGCATGCAGGACCGACAAAATAGCCGTTACATCGGCCCTGCAAGACCACACACGGTACGATTGGCAGTGCGCACTATCCTAGTTTCTAGAAGACCTTTGGTCGTCGCTGTGGTATTGAATGAAAGGTAATTTAATAGGCTTTCGAACAATATACAATTTGTTGGGTTTGATTCGGTCAGGCTAGTTGAAAAATGGAATTTTGTTAGACCGCTTATCAAAATCCTACAGTGAACTTTGCACGAACCAAATCCTAGTTTCTAGAAGACCTTTGGTCGTCGCTGTGGTATTGAATGAAAGGTAATTTAATAGGCTTTCGAACAATATACAATTTGTTGGGTTTGATTCGGTAAGGCTAGTTGAAAAATGGGATTTTGTTAGACCACTTATCAAAATCCTACAGTGAACTTTGCACGAACCAAATCCTAGTTTCTAGAAGACCTTTGGTCGTCGCTGTGGTATTGAATGAAAGGTAATTTAATAGGCTTTCGAACAATATACAATTTGTTGGGTTTGATTCGGTAAGGCTAGTTGAAAAATGGGATTTTGTTAGACCACTTATCAAAATCCTACAGTGAACTTTGCACGAACCAAATCCTAGTTTCTAGAAGACCTTTGGTCGTCGCTGTGGTATTGAATGAAAGGTAATTTAATAGGCTTTCGAACAATATACAATTTGTTGGGTTTGATTCGGTCATGCTAGTTGAAAAATGGAATTTTGTTAGACCACTTATCAAAATCCTACAGTGAACTTTGCACGAACCAAATCCTAGTTTCTAGAAGACCTTTGGTCGTCGCTGTGGTATTGAATGAAAGGTAATTTAATAGGCTTTCGAACAATATACAATTTGTTGGGTTTGATTCGGTCAGGCTAGTTGAAAAATGGAATTTTGTTAGACCGCTTATCAAAATCCTACAGTGAACTTTGCACGAACCAAATCCTAGTTTCTAGAAGACCTTTGGTCGTCGCTGTGGTATTGAATGAAAGGTAATTTAATAGGCTTTCGAACAATATACAATTTGTTGGGTTTGATTCGGTAAGGCTAGTTGAAAAATGGGATTTTGTTAGACCACTTATCAAAATCCTACAGTGAACTTTGCACGAACCAAATCCTAGTTTCTAGAAGACCTTTGGTCGTCGCTGTGGTATTGAATGAAAGGTAATTTAATAGGCTTTCGAACAATATACAATTTGTTGGGTTTGATTCGGTCTGGCTAGTTGAAAAATGGAATTTTGTTAGACCGCTTATCAAAATCCTACAGTGAACTTTGCGCGAACCAAATCCTAGTTTCTAGAAGACCTTTGCTCGTCGCTGTGGTATTGAATGAAAGGTAATTTAATAGGCTTTCGAACAATATACAATTTGTTGGGTTTGATTCGGTCAGGCTAGTTGAAAAATGGAATTTTATAAGACCACTTATCAAAATCCTACAGTGAACTTTGCACGAACCAAATCCTAGTTTCTAGAAGACCTTTGGTCGTCGCTGTGGTATTGAATGAAAGGTAATTTAATAGGCTTTCGAACAATATACATTTTGTTGGGTTTGATTCGGTCAGGCTAGTTGAAAAATGGAATTTTGTAAGACCACTTATCAAAATCCTACAGTGAACTTTGCACGAACCAAATCCTAGTTTCTAGAAGACCTTTGGTCGTCGCTGTGGTATTGAATGAAAGGTAATTTAATAGGCTTTCGAACAATATACAATTTGTTGGGTTTGATTCGGTCAGGCTAGTTGAAAAATGGAATTTTGTTAGACCGCTTATCAAAATCCTACAGTGAACTTTGCACGAACCAAATCCTAGTTTCTAGAAGACCTTTGGTCGTCGCTGTGGTATTGAATGAAAGGTAATTTAATAGGCTTTCGAACAATATACAATTTGTTGGGTTTGATTTGGTAAGGCTAGTTGAAAAATGGGATTTTGTTAGACCACTTATCAAAATCCTACAGTGAACTTTGCACGAACCAAATCCTAGTTTCTAGAAGACCTTTGGTCGTCGCTGTGGTATTGAATGAAAGGTAATTTAATAGGCTTTCGAACAATATATAATTTATTTGGTTTAATCCGGTAGGGCTAGTTGAAAAACGTGATTTTGTTGGACCCCTTATCAAAATCCTAGTGTGAACTTTGCACGACCCAAATCCTTGCTTCTAGAAAAACTTTGGTTTTGGTTGTGGTGTTTAACGAAAGGTAATTTAACAAGCTTTCTAACGATTTACAATTTATCTGGTTTGATACAGTCAGACTGGAAGAAATTATTTTTTTTAATTACCACCTATCATCAGGTACATCTAAATTTTCACTGCACCATATCTTCGGTTTCTTAAGACCTTGCACTATAAAAGTTATATCTATTAAAAGGTATTTTCATAGGCTTTCTAAAAATATACAAATCATCGGGTTTGATATAGTAAGACTGATAGATAAATATTTTTTTATTGTCAGTAATTTTTTACTGTAACACTACAATACTATTCGACAATAGATGGCGCACTCAGATTCTGAAACGCGCTATCGACTTGTTAAGTGGATTTCATAAGTAGACTAGAATAGTTTAATTGTTCTACTCGCCGCCAGATAGAGCTTTACGATTAAAATAAAATTAAGCTTCGTTGTTGAAAGTTGTACCTAATTAGTCCACTCGCTTAACGTCTTATATCGCCAAATTGCACCTATTTTTTTTTAGGTACTAGTTAGGTACATAGCTCTCAATTTTTGATAGGAAGGAAAGGAGCCAATTCTTGAACTTTCTATGGAATTTTTTTGAAATTCAAGAATTGGCTCCTATCAAAATGTACCTAACTAGTACCTGGAAAAAAGGTTTATGAAATTGTAAGGCGTATCGACCGCACTAAATAAGTTTTTATTGTTATAATTCACCTTGTGGTGGCGTTGTAAAGCTTAGTGCAATAATAAACATATCTTTGGGCTATGATGTTGAGTTAATGTGACTTGAAAGGCAAAATAAAAGAAAAGAAATAAAGTATCGATTTATTATAATATCATTAGTCATATTTACAAATAAAATTTTGCTTAGGATCTTAAAAACTTAACATTGAGAATCTGCCCATGAAACTGAAAATCTTTGATGGAAAAAAATTACGCGGCTACCCGCAGTCCACTAGCGTCCCCATCAGTTAAAAAAATATTACTCGCTAAATACTAAACTTATCAAAAATTTGGAAAGACAGATTAAAGTAAACTAACTTGAATCTGTCTGTATTACTTAGTTACTTATAATTGTAGTTTTTTTTAGCTAATACAAGCGTGTAGTTAAATATGTATAAACAGTTTTGTTAAAATAAGGGGAGCCTTGTCTGCCAACAAACTATTCTATAGTTTGACGGAACTTGCTTGAAAACGTTAAACTGTTTTTGATTGTGAAATAAACGATTTTTTTTTAAAGGTACCTTTGTTTATTTTGAACTTATCAACTGTGTAAATTCAAACAGTCCACTAGCGCCCCCATCAGTTAAAAAAATATTACTCGCTAAATACAAAACTTATCAAAAATCTGGAAGGTACCTTTGTTTATTTAGAAAAAATTAAAGACGAATAAAGTGTTCTTTGTCAGGATAGCGTTATTTTAAACTATTACAATAAGCTTTATGTTATCTAGTTTATTCAAAATCCTTTGAAAAAATCATTTATGTCTCCAATTCAAAGAAATTAATTAAATTCTGATGAGGGCGCTAGTGTGCGCACGATGCAGTCTTAAACTTACAAATTGTCCAGAGCTTGTCCTACCTGAAGTGACGCGCACCACCACCGCGCCGCCAATAGTTAGAGCGGGTAGAAGGGAGCATCAAGTTTCAGCTTGGAAAAACTCTAAATGCCTAATCTTATAAACTACCAGGTAAATATGAATAACTAGTGATGATATAAATAATGAAATGACTAGTGAATAAATGTGAATACTAAGAACTGAACACACAGATATTTTTTGGCATCTACAATGGCCGCTGCCGCCGCCGCCACAGCCATCATTGTTCTGAAAAGAAAATAACTTGTTTAAGGGATTCCTGCAGTCAACTAGCGCGCCCATCACTACAAAAAATATTGCTCGCTAAACACAAAATTTATCGAAAATCCGGAGAGACAGATTGAAGTAAAGGTAAGAGACAGATTGAAGTAAAGGTACTAGGTTTATTTAGAATCTAGTTGACTGTAGTTACAGATACTTCAAGCTGTTTTTGTATCTGTAACTACGGCAAAACTTTATTTTACAGAGTAAATAGGTTCTACATAAACAATGGTACCTTTACTTCAATCTGTCTTTCCGGATTATCGATAAGTTTTGTATTTAGCGACTAATATTTTTTATACTGATGGGGAGCTAGTGGGCCGCAGGTAGCTCCTTAATAATAATAAACAATGTGTAAAGACTGCATCGCGCGCACACTAGCGCCCTCATCAGTATTTAATTAATTTCTTTGAATTGGAGACAACCATGAAAAATTAAAGACGAATAAAGTGTTCTTTGTTAGGATAGCGTCATTTTAAACTGTTACAATAAGCTTTATGTTATCTAGTTTATTCAAAATCCTTTGAAGAAATCATTTATGTCTCCAATTCAAAGAAATTTATTAAATTCTGATGAGGGCGCTAGTGTGCGCACGATGCAGTCTTAAGTAATAAATAGCGCAAAACCTCTTAAGTGGAAGCCCTGGAAATAAACCTGAACAACTTTTGATAATTCGCAAAAAAAAAATCCCACTTCATACAAATCGATCAGCCGATCGAACCAATTTTCATGAAAAAGCGAATATATTTTTGCGAATCAGTTTATGTTCAGAGCTAACACCCGAGAGGTTTTGCGCTATTTACTTAACACCCTGTAAATCTAACTGAGGGTTCTGTACAAACCTGAACGTATATAAGTAACTAAAATTTATATTCGAGTTGATTGAATGAAAGGTAAATTGCGGTTAACTATTTATGACATATTAAAAAAAACTAGTGGTACTGGCAAATAATAGTACCGACCCATCTCTACCTGTGGGTGTCGTAAGAGGCGATGTACTCAATGAAATCAAGAACACAGCTGGGGCACAACCTGAAAATCGACCGCACTCATGCAAATATGAACGTCGCTCACCAATTCCTTACTAATCGAGTTGCTAGTGTATGAAACAAACTTTCCGACAATGTTGTTTCGGCTCCATCAGTGCACTCATTTAAAAACTCTAAACATTTAGACTGTGTGTGAACTGTGCTTCTTATGAACAATAATAATAATGAAATGATAATAATCAATATTTAAACTAAATTATAATAATAAACAAAAAAAAACAACACTGAAGGACTCATCAGCAAAATTGCTGCCTGTCCTATATCTAATAATAATAATTACTTTAAAAGAACATTAAAAGTACATGGGAGGCCCAATTTTTGTTAAAAAACAATTATGAATGAATGAATGAAAAAAATCCTTAATTTTTTTCAGTCCTTTAGTAAAATTTTAATTTGAAACATGTTTATCATGAAAAAGTGATAAAAAGGATTTAAAAAAAAACCAAATAAACGAACATACAAGGTCATATTTTTATTGTACCTGACATCCGTTTGTCCACTAATTAGTGAGGTCAAAAGCAACAAATTTTCTTCTATGACTTTGCTAACAATGCACAAACTTCCAATAGTAATGTAAGTAACAAACATTTGTATGGAAACTTGTGTGCATTTTTAACAAGTCGTAGTAGATAGGAATTTCCATATTTTTCACAACCAAAATGTGCAATGTGCACAATCTAACCTTCAGAAATAGCATTTATGTTCTCCAAAGCAACAACTGCTAACTTGAAAGGCTGGAAGGCGATGAGCGTCACCAAGGAGTTGAATCGCTGCAGGTCCGTCACCGACTCCTCCACTTGCGGCAGAAACGCCGCTAACTCTTCGAACTCCGCCACTCGGAACAGGGCGAAGCCCGCGCTGTGTGTGATATATTAGACAACTTTCACTGCATTAAAACTCTAAATCTAAATAAGGATACGTCGAAGATGACTTACCATTTCTAAAGGATATTATTTGTTATTAATATCATATTCTGTTTTCTTTCTATAACAACACGTGTATATCATCTAAGTAGTCTGTGGTGTATTTGTTTGATTTCGCTTCTTCATCACCGCCCGCAACGCAAATTTCGAGGTTAGTTTTAAGTCGCTCCTTTTCACAGTTTTGACGTGATGTCTTTTTACAGTTATGAAGTCATATTTAATGAGTAAGTATTTGTTGTTAAAATATTACATTATGAATTCATTTGACTTCTTGTAATTATTTCATCAATGACTATTTTATTAATTATGAAAAGATTTTTACTGCACATTTAAAGGCGTATTTGTATTTACGTATAACGAACCGCATAACTTCAAAATTTCCGAACGATAAATGCGCTTTGTTATTAAGGGCCCCATACAAAGCCCTGCCTGCAGGGCCCTGCTTGCAGTGCCACTGCCAATCGTACTTTGTGTGGTCATGCAGGGCCGATTTTTTAATTGTTCAACCTGCCGCAGGCCGCAGTGGCATTCTGCAAGCCCGACCAGACGATTCTCCCCACTCCACTGCAAGCAGTGCCATGTGTGGTTAGATCGGGCCGATTTGATCCGCCATTTTGTTTGGGTTGCGTTCCGAATCGGGTAGAAACATAGATTTATTACTTCGCGCTTGGCGCTTTTAACCAGATTGCGCTCTTCCAAAAATTATGCGAGCAGAGTAGGACGTAAGAGGAGAGGAAGCTGTCCCTTTCTAATAGATGACATGTTGTTTATGTTGCCATGACAACATCAACAAAATGTCATGCAAAATCTTTGTTAAAAATCATTTTACCAAAGAGTTTTTAATCCAGATAAATAAAAAAATATATATTTTCTGCATTTATCAATATTTAATGAAAACTGAGAGAGAAGTTTATACTTTGCACGTTGAAAATTATTCAAATAAGCATTTAAAAATACGTATAAATACAAATTTGTGTATATAAAAGTTAATATTTTGCACGGAAATTGTGCAAACTTCATTAGTATGGCAATAATTAGAAAGGGACGAAGTACATCGCCTATGATGTCTTGCTCTGCTCGAGGGTACGCTATCATGGTAAATGTAAGATCATTGGGTAGAAATTACCCTGACAGCAGGATAGCGTTATATGACGTCCATCAGTGTGGTCGAGACAGACTGATGTCAAAGGGTAACAATTACCGTTTTGGAACTCACTCTTTATTTCGTCATAAAAAGTTGAAAAATCTCTTCTTTATGAGCCAACGGGAAAAAGATGTGTGGAGGGCTTGGAGGAGCTGTGGAGGGACATATTCGAACTATATCGAGATTTTCCGTGCCTCTGTAAGATTAACAACGAGCAATGCCATAACAAAGACATGCGGGCCCAAAAATATAAGACTTTTAATAAAGATGCTACATTGTCAGCTTTCAAGATTTTTTAAAGCTATTTTTAAAAATAATTTTTGATAAAACTATTTTAAAATTTTAATTTTTAAAAAGTTTTTTTTGTTATCATCGGGGTCTAACTCTCTCAGTAAATAAGCGTGACCCAACGTCTCTCGCAGTAGTAAGGTACATACACCATTGTTTTCTTTTCGTGTTCTTTCTGCCACAAGTACAGCTAACGCAATTTTTGGTGTTTTGATAATGATGGAGCCATTTAGTATGGGTAATTGTATGGGAAAGAGCACTGGACACGTCTGAACGCAACAGCGCAACGCGCTCTTATGACTTGCAGGGCTTTGTGTGGCAACATCCTCTGCGGCAGTACTGCAAGCAGGGCCCTGCAGGTAGGGCTTTGTATGGGCCCTTTTATTGAAGTCGTGTCCGTCTTCCCAGCAAGCCCGTGCGAGATATAGCCAAGTGGCATACACCAAAATTTAGTGGAAATTGGTTCATTCCATCAGTAAAGTGTCAGATTCAGTGCATCAAAACTGACGACACTACGAGCTGAAAACTTTGGGTGGCTGTAGAGACGTCTCGTCAGCCAGCCCATTCTATACAGGTTAGACTACGAAGATTACATAAAAGCAAAATAGTTCCACATTTACTGCATGTCTAGTGCAATTGATTGTAAAAAAGCCGAATCGAGAATGTCCATATGGTAGGAGCACTTCATCAATAATTATGGGTGGCTGGAGAGACGTTTTCCCAGCCAGCCCAGGTGATATCTCGGAACATATAAATAAATAATAAATAAATAAATTTGTTTATTTTCTCCCACAAAAAGTTTCTACAAATATATTAAGATCAACTTAGACATTAAACTTACACTACTGTAAAGAACTTGTATTATGTGGGAGACAGGAGCTCAAACTAGGAAAAGCCTGTGCTAAGAGACTCACTCGGAAAATGAACCAAACTACAAAAATATAATAATTGTGCGATCTAGTATTAAGTTGATAACTGAACATTAAATTTATTAACTAAAATTTCAGCGACGTATTAAAAATAAAAAGGAAAATAAAATAAATTTAAACAAAATTTTGAAAACTTCAGATTAACAGTAAAAATAAATAAAAAGGCAACGCGCGTGTAGGTATGTGTGTATGTATGTGTGTGTGTGTGTGTGTGTGTGTGTGTGTGTGTGGTGTATGAAAAAAAGCTTTTGAGTACTTGCATAAATGGGAAAAGTAGGTAACTTATGACACAATAGTAGGTAGGAAGATAAAACAAAGCTTAATATTTACTACTTACTCGGAACAGTAGGAAGCAAATATTTCAAAATCCTAGCTCCACTAACTTTTGAGATATTTTTATTTTTTCATGGGCTTGCTGGGGAGACGTCTCGCCAGCAAGCCCATGCTGTAACTCAAAAAGTACTGCACGTAGAATGCTGAGCGATATACCAATAGAGAGTGCATATTTGATGCAATAAGCACCAAGAAAAGTGAGTCCCTAGGTCTTACGATTTCGGTGCTAGAAACGAAAATCATTTTCACGCCGAAAATTTTGAATGCATGCTGTGAAGTGCGACGTTGCCGTTCTGTGCAATTCTACATGTTGCTGTTAGAGCATTCAAAAATCAATCTTGTGTCCTTATAGTTAAGAGGTACTATATACGCACGTGTAGATTATTTGTAATTTGAGAATAGTTCGGGAGACGGTGTACTTAGTAAAAGGCTGATTGGTTAACAAGAAGTTTTTATTTATTTGTGGACAACATGTCAAGAACGAAAGAGATAATATGTATTTTGGCTCACGTGAAGACTAACCTTTCATTGCGGGAAAATGATTTTTGTTTCTAGCATCGAAACCGTAAGACCTAGCGACTCACTTTTCTCGTTGCTTATTGCATCAAATATGCATTCTCTATTGGTATATCGCTCAGCATTCTACGTGCAGTACTTTTTGAGGTACAGTATGGGCTTGCTGGCGAGACGTCTTCCCAGCAAGTCCATGAAAAAATACAAATATCTCAAAAGTTAGTGGAGCTAGGATTTTGAAATATTTGCTTCCTACTGTTCCGAGTAGGTAGTAAATAGTAAGCTTTGTTTTATCTTCCTACCTACTATATGTTATGAGATATCACCTGGGCTGGCTGGGAAAACGTCTCTCCAGCCACCCATAATTATTGTTGAAGTGCTCCTACCATATGGAATTTTTTTTTTTATCGTCAATGGGCTTACTCTGACCTCGATCTAGTCTTGAAGACAGAGATGAGGTCGACGATGGAACGAGCTATTGCGATTCGGCTTTTTTACAATCAATTGCACTAGACATGCAGTAAATGTAGAACTATTTTGCTTTTATGTAATCTTCGTAGTTTTTCCTGTATAGAATGGGCTGGCTGACGAGACGTCTCTACAGCCACCCAAAGTTTTCAGCTCGTTGTGTCGTCAGTTTTGATGCACTGAATCTGACACTTTACTGATGGAATGGACCAATTTCCGGTGTATGCCACTTGGCCATATTTCGCACGGGCTTGCTGGGAAGACGGACACCTATGTGGGGTGGGGTTAGTATTATATAGTCTAAGTGCGACCTTAAGTGCGACACGTATAGTACTTATCTAGTCCCTGAGTGCGACACATTTTGAAAGACAAGGAAGTCTTAATGTATAAAGCTATCTCTGTCTAAAATATCAAAAACGTTATTTGTGATTTTGCTAAAGATTTTTGTGCACTACTGTGGTCTGCAATGATCTTACATTCACCATGATTGAGGACTCCTTACAATTTGTACAGAGGCAAAACGAGCAGAGCAAGACATCATAGTCGATGTACTTCGTCCCTTTCTAATTGTTGCCATACTAATGAAGTTTGCACAATTTCCGTGCAAAAAGTTGAGTTTTATATCCACAAATTTTTATTTATACGTATTTTTTAATACTTATTTAAATAATTTTCAACGTGCAAAGTATAAACTGCTCTCTCAGTTTTCATTAAATATTTATAAATGCAGAAAATCATTTTATTTTGATTTATCTGGATTAAAAACTCTTTGGTAAAATGATTTTTAACAAAGATTTTGCATGACATTTTGTTGGTGTTGTCATGGCAACATAAACAAAATGTCATGCAAAATCTATTAGAAAGGGACAGCTTCATCTCATCTTACGTCCTACTCTGCTCGCTTAATTTTTGGAAGAGCGCAATCTGGTTAAAAGCGCCGCGCGCGAAATATTAAATCTATGGTGGTCTGTGACATTTCTTTCACAATAACACTAGTGAGTAGTGCCACAAATAAAAAAAAAAACTACGCATATTTCTTCGACGGCAGCCGGCCGGCAGCGGCCAATGATCTTACATTTACCATGATAGCTTACTCTTAACAATTTGTACAGAGGCAAAACGAGCAGAGCAAGACATATAGGCAATGTACTTCGTCCCTTTCTAATTATGGCCATACTAATGAAGTTTGCACAATTTCCGTGCAAAATGTTAACTTTTATATACAAAAATTTATATTTATACGTATTTTTAAATACTTATTTGAATAATTTTCAACGTGCAAAGTATAAACTTCTCTCTCAGTTTTCATTAAATATTAATAAATGCAGAAAATCATTTTCTTTTGATTTATCTGGATTAAAAACTCTTTGGTAAAATGATTTTTGACAAAGATTTTGCATGACATTTTGTTGATGTTGTCATGGCAACATAAACAAAATGTCATGCAAAATCTATTAGAAAGGGACAGCTTTTTCTCATCTTACGTCCTACTCTGCTCGCATAATTTTTGGAAGAGGAAGAGTGCAATCTGGTTAAAAGCGCCACGCGCGAAGTACTAAATCTATGGCAGCGGCAGATAAACATTTCAAGATTTTCAACTTTTCTTTCAAGTGGTTCTAGTTTAGTTCCAGTCAAGTTGTTTCTTTTGTTGCACTACGCGAGCGCGGTAAGTGTTTTTGCATGTTGTTTTTACTGATTGCTTATATTTACTAGGTATATTGTCCATAAATTCCCAAATCATAATTGACCCACGCCGAAATGGCGCGTGCCGGCAGCGCCCAAAGATTTCGGACCTCCTTGCTTAGCTCCTTGCTAATTTTAGTAGGGGATGACATCTGCCAACATGTCCAATCCCATCATCGATGATCACTAGGAAATATTCAAAATAACCTGTCAAATCCATAGAACGACGCCTTCACTACCTTGTGACGAATTATTTGTTCCTCCTAATAACTATCTTGTTCTGTTGTACATATTGTGATTGATACAACCTGTTTGCTTTACCTACTGTCTGATGTCATATTCTTGTTTTGTCAATAAAGATTTGCCATGCTAGTATTTATATTTATTTTATTGGCGACGATTTAAAAGTTTTTAAATGGATGAAGAACAGTTTGCTCGGTTCTTCGCCGCCCAACAGGCACAACAAGAACAAATTACAAAAATTTTACAGTTGTTAGTACAGACAACTCTAACTCCAAACCCCAATGCCGACAACACGGCTTCGACACCAAAATCGTCCAGTTCCAGCGTGACGAGCACTGTGAAGGACAAAACATCTATTTTCAAGAGCGCTAACATCGATACTTTTAACCCCGACACATGTCGTGTCGAAGATTTTGTGGATTTCTTCGAGGCCAAATGCAGAATCCATAACATTTCGGAAGATCTCAAGAAAGACTTACTGATCACCAGTTTCACACCAGAGATATACCACGAGGTAAAAATAGGCCTCACTCCCATTTTTGACACAAGCTCATATATACAGGTACGATCAAAACTTTTAGATTTGTATAGAATTAAGAAAACTCGATATAGAGCTTTGACAGATTTCTGGAGCTGTGTTAGAAACCACGGCGAAACTATGGAACACTACGCTAACCGGTTAAAGAACATAAGTAGAGATTGCGGCTACGACAACACTTTGCTTGAACGACAATTACGTGATAGGTTTGCAACAGGACTGAATCACTCTGATCTTGAAACAGACCTCAAACAAAAGTGGCCTGACCTACAAGAAACATGCGACGGCGCGACCCAGGAAGTTACGTTTTCTCAAATTTTTGCCGTCGCCCAGTCACGAGAACAAGCTGAACAAGACACGCCAGGCCCTAGTATAAATGTTAACAGACTTAAAAATAAACTACCAGCTCAGACACCTAAAATGTTCAAATTCAATTCTCCTCGTAAGATTCACGCCGATCAGTGTATACGATGCGGGAAACGAGAAAAACACGATTTTACCAAATGCCCTGCTAACAAGCATGTCTGCACAGAGTGCACTGCTGAAGGACACTTTGAATCTTGCTGCATTAAGTCTGGAAGGGCTTACATAGCCCCAACAAAAAGGAATTATGAATTTTCAAAACAAAAAGTAAAAAAACTAACAAGACGACATTCGACATCTTCCCACGATTCTACTGATTCTAGCAACAACAATTCTGATGATGATGATGAACAGTTCGTTTGTAATGTGTCAAACACTAAAGACTGTAAAAGGATCGACTGTAAAATCAATGGTTCGCCATGTACAATGGACTGGGATCCTGGCTCATCTTATTCCATTATCAATACCAAATTTTGGAAACACATTGGTTCACCTACGTTAACGAATGCCCCAACTCTGAAAGCTTACGGCAACAATACATTAAAAACACAAGGTATAACAAACGTTACTGTCGAAATAGAAGGTCAAAAGAAAATCCTACCAGTTGTGGTAATGAAGAACGCTGATCCAATGCTTTTTGGATTAAAATGGAGTGAAATTTTCAATATGACATTTCCAAGCGCAGTTTACTCCATTAGGAATAATTTTCCTACAACACTAAAACAAGTTTTAGACCAATATAGTCAACTCTTTGATGGAAAACTTGGAAAAGTCAAGGACTTTCAAGTAAACATACACGTCAAACCCGGAGCAGAACCTGTCCATTTACCAGCACGACCTATTAAGTTCGGTATTAAAAAAAATATTGAACTTGAACTTGAACGCCTGATTAAAGAAGGAATAGTACATGAAGTTGACCCCAATGATACACCTTTAGAATGGGCCACACCTACAGTAAATGTCATTAAACCTAATGGTCAAGCAAGAATTTGCGGTGATTACAGTTGCACCCTAAACCCAGTATTAGTTAAACAACTGCACCCAATTCCAATTTTTGATGAGCTAAGACAGAAACTTGCAAATGGCAAGATATTTTCGAAAATTGATCTCAAAGACGCCTATTTACAGTTTGAAATTGCACCAGATTCAAAAAAAATACTTAACATTGTCTACACATAAAGGTTACTATCAATATAACAGAATGCCTTTTGGGATATCGACCGCCCCTTCAATCTTTCAACGTTATCTCGACAAATTACTGGGTGATATACCTGACGTGGCGGTATATTTCGACGATATAGCTATATCAGGGAAAGATCTCCAAGACCACCTGCGAAAACTTTCCGTAGTCTTCAGTCGACTACAACAAGCAGGATTGAAAGTTAATTTAAAAAAGTGCTCTTTTCTTCAGAAAGAGATCGAATATTTGGGACATATAATAGATCATATTGGCATACGTCCAACACATTCCAAAATAGAAGCAATTACCAAAGCATCTTCACCAGAAAATGCAAAAGAGTTAAGATCTTTTCTTGGATTAGTTAATTATTATGAACGTTTTATTCCCCACTTACATGGCCTTTGTGCAGATCTTCACGAACTGACCAGTGGACGGCATCCTTGGCGTTGGACAGAACATGAAAATTTGATTTTTGAAGCGACAAAGAAGTGCATTGCTAAATCTAAACCCTTAGTCGCATTCAATGAGAAAAGACCATTATTTCTGGCTTTTGACGCCTCTGAAAAAGGCCTAGGTGCAGTTTTATTTCATAAAACTGGAGATTTTGAAGAACCAATAGCATTTGCTTCCAGGAAGTTACGAACAGCCGAAATTAATTACTCAGTAATAGATAGAGAAGCTCTTGCCATTCTATTCGGAATCAAAAAGTTTGATCAGTACCTTCGAGGTACTAAATTTACTCTAATGACAGATCACAAACCTTTGATACACATACTCGGTCCACGACGGAATCTGCCTAAACTGGTTAATAATCGTTTGGTACGATGGGCTTTACTAATCGGAAGTTATAGCTATGAAATTTGTTATCAGAAAGGCAAAAATAACATTCTAGCAGACTGTCTTTCTAGATTACCCAACCTTGACGTAAAGCCATCTCCAGCAGAAAAAGCTATATGCAGAATTATATCTCAACTCGTAGGCGCTAAAATTGTCGATTTACACTTGTCAGAAGAATTACTAAGACAGCAAACATCCAAAGACCCGGTGCTCTTGAAAGTTCTACAATGCCTTAAAACTGGTTGGAGAGTTTTAAATTTTGATCAGGACATGAAACCTTTTTATAAGAAACGTAACGAGCTCTCTGTTGAAAACGGCATTTTGATGTGGCAAGGTAGAATGGTGATTCCACAGGCCTCTCAGCGCTCGGTTCTTACCTACCTTCACCGTGGTCATCCGGGCATATCTGCTATGCGAGCCCTGGCTCGATTCTACGTGTGGTGGCCATCCTTGGAGGAACACATAGATTCTTTCGTTAGAAGCTGCACCAGGTGTCAGGAAAATCGTCCATGTATCCAGGAGCTTCCAGTATTCTGTTGGTCCATTCCTGAGCATGTATGGGAAAGAATTCACATAGATTTTGCAGGCCCGTTCGAAGGATCTTACTGGTTAGTTCTATGTGATGCCTTATCAAAATGGATTGAAATTAAACCAATGAAAAACATCACAACCAGAAATCTCTGTTCCGTTTTAGATGAAATATTTTGCATTTTTGGCCTGCCTCGCATGATCGTCTCAGACAATGGCCCACAATTCACCTCATATGAATTTAAAGAGTACTGCGCGAACCAAGGCATTTTACATGTTCGGTCTTCTCCTTACCATCCTCGAACAAATGGCTTGGCTGAGAGACTAGTCAGAACATTTAAGACTAGAATGGCAACCAACGGGGACGGGAATGTTAAAGCAAGACTTCTCGAATTCTTATTTACGTACCGTAACTCACCGCACACCACCACTGGCAAGGCTCCATCTGAAATAATGTTTGGTCGAAGATTAAACTGCCTTCTTTCAAATATTCGACCCGATCAAAGAAGGACACTACAATATCAACACGTCCGAGATAACATCCAAAGTAACTCAGCCTCTCCAAACTTTTTACCAGGGGATAGTGTCTATGTACGAACCAGACAAGAAAAAACCTGGCAGCCCGCAACTATCAAAGAACGTAAGCATAGATACTCATATATTGTTTATACCCCAAATGGGGAAGAGAAACGACGTCATGCTGATCACATCCGAACACGCCTATCGCCAGAACCTTCAACATCGTCAACCCCTGATGAAACTCTAGTTGATACTCCACCAATGGTCACCCCTTTAACGTCAACACCGGCTCCTACGTTAACTCCTAGCACTCCTTCATCTACTCCGAATCCAGTGTCTGAAGATCCAGTATTTTCAAGGTCAAGCTTGTTGACTCCAATCACGAACTCCACGATGTCGACTTCACTTCATTCAACACCACCTACTATAATCCTGCCCCGACGTAGTCAGCGCCTGGTGAGGCCGCCAAGGCGTCTGATTGAAGAAATCTGAATGGGTGGGGACGAATGATACAACCTGTTTGCTTTACCTACTGTCTGATGTCATATTCTTGTTTTGTCAATAAAGATTTGCCATGCTAGTATTTATATTTATTTTAGTGATGTTTTGTACTCTAAAGGATTATTCAATGGATTCTATATCCGGGTTTTTTTTTTTTTTTTTTGCGAATCTCCATCGTGTATTCACTTCACTACGTGACATTGGCGGAATTGTGAACACACAAAAGCCACTCATCAAAGATTGAATTGAATTGAATTCTAATTACTTTTATATTTCTGTGGTGGCGGCGCCTGACCCGGGCGGTGAATATAAGGGAACATTTTGAATCTTATATTCAATTATAGACTCGAACGTAGTAAATACTCCAATCTTAGAACAACACCCAACACATGTCCCAGTCCTCCCCTCAATCTCTTTAGACTAGAGAAATTTTAACCGTTGCCTATTTATGGTGCATGAGGTAAGAGACTCCAACTCTCCAAACTCAGGGGACACCCTCCACCTGGTCAGTTTTGGCAACTGTCTTTACAAGCACACAAGAGAATTTCCAAACATTGTGGAAGGTTCAGTGAATAGAGTGGGAAGGAACCTTTTAGGTTCCTATAGCACAGAGTCTACCTAGTTTAGGCTCCTGTCTCTCGCTATTACAGATTTACATAAACAATACTATTTTAAGTGCTTAATTAAGATGTTTGTCATAAAATCTATAGTGAGAGAGAAATAAACTTATTTTGATTTTCTTACTGACCTTCCATAGTGGGAGAAATGCCAATGCTTTTAAGGAATCTTGTTGAAAGAGGTTGTACATCATAACTTGCACTGGCTGATTAGATTTAGCTGTATTCCTCTATGACATTTGTCTTGTACATCATTCGTGTCATTCGTGTCGTCGTATCTGTTTTTTGAGTAATCTTGTGTATATTATTATATTTTCTACGTTATTGTTTTCTTACAAAGTCTTTCATTTATATTGATTTCCGAGATCACGACCTCTAAATCATATAACTTATCATGGTAGCTTGAGCGAATGGTAACTTTCGTGTGTGAAACAAGAAAATTGTGCTCGTAGTGACGTACCTGCCATTGGTGAGCTACGATTTCTTTTTCGGAAATTTATTGAAGTTAAATGGAAAATGAAGTAAGTGAAACTAGAGAAATACCCTCAGGAGACGGGAATAACGTAAGAATGAATAATTTACAGGCAGGCAGTTGTAGTGGTAGTGGACATTTCCCGTCATTTGAGAAATTAGACGGAATGTCAAATTATTCGACATGGAAGGTTCAGATGGAACTGTTTCTTATAACTGAGGATCTGTGGCATTATACTAAGAGCACACCACTAGAGAGCGACGTTGCAGGTCTACGAAGAGACAATATTGCTCGCGCAAAGATACTGCTGATGATAAAACCCCACTGCCTGGTACACGCACGTAAAGCAAAGACAGCAAAAGAGAGTTGGCAAGCCTTGGCTGCTGCTTTTGAAGATAAAGGAGTTAACCATAGGTGTCGCCTGCTAGGACGTCTTGTTAGTCAGAGACTTTCAATGTATGAATCTCCACGTCAGTATGTTACAGAGATTATGAGGATCGCTGGTGAACTAGATGACATAGGCAAGGAAGTAGATGATGAGCTACTAGCTGCTCTGATGCTACAAGGTCTAGGAGAGGAGTATACGCCTTTGAGGATGGCAATTGAAAACAGCAATGTGGTACTAACGACGGACTATGTAAAAACGAAATTGATGCAAATTGATGATAAGCCGAGAGAGCTTAGACAGAGTGAGTCAGAGGAACCCTCTACGAGTGCTATGGTTTCTGTTAAACAAAAGAAGAACAGAAATCAAGGATGGAAGCAACAGAAGTCGAATCAAAAGAAGATTCGATGTTTTATATGTAATGGAGAACATAAAGCAATTGTTTGTCCTAAAAACCAGAACAAAAAGAAAAGCAATTATGCTAACGCTACCACAGCCTATTCTACAATTGATAATTCGCATAAACCCGTTGACTGGATTCTGGATTCAGGGGCATCTTCCCATATGACTCCAAGGAAGGATTGGTTACAGAACTTCGTAAAGCTAGAAGAGCCAACGCAAGTTATGTGTGCGAATGGAAGTAGAATGAAAGGAGAAGGACAAGGTGACGTGTGTTCTAGAGAATTAGATTTCACAGTCAATGGAGCGTTGTATGTTCCGGATTTAGCTGCGAACTTGATGAGTGTAAGTACGTTAGTTGAACGGGATAGAGTATTAGTGTTTTCAAAAAGAGGTTGTGAGATTTATTTAGAAGATGACTGTAAAGTGAAAGGCGAGGTGAAAGCGGTATGTAAGGTAGAGAGAGGAATTTATAAACTAAAACCTGATTCTGCCAATACTAATATTGCATTAGTTTCAGCTGTGAAGAGCAATGCTGATCTTAACTTATGGCACAAGCGCCTTGGTCATCTAGGAGTGTACAACATTAAATTATTAAAGGAAAAGTATGCAGCAGGTATAAATTTTCCAAACACTAATGACAAACTGGATTGTATTTCGTGCTTGAAAGGTAAGCAAACTTCATTACCTTATCCAAAAACAGGAGCAACACGAGCTACTGATGTTCTTGAGTTAATCCATAGTGATGTGTGTGGTCCAATGGAAACTAAATCTTTCTCAGGTCAAAGATATTTCTTAACCTTTATTGATGATAAAACTAGGAAAACTTTTGTTTACACTTTACGCGAAAAGAGTGAAGTTTATTCGAAATTAGTTGAATTTAAAACTTTAGTAGAAGCTCAAACGGGTAAACGGTTAAAAACTATCCGAAGTGACAACGGTACCGAGTATGTTAATAAAAAGGTTAATGATTTTTTTAAAGAAAATGGTATTGTTCATCAATTAACTGTGGACTATACTCCAGCTCAAAATGGTGTAGCTGAACGAGCAAATAGAACTATTGTAGAACGAGTAAAAAGTATGTTGGAAGAAGCAAACTTACCGAAGATTTACTGGGCAGAAGCAGTACATACAGTAGTATTTTTGAAAAACAGATCGCCTACTATAGCTGTAAAGGGCATGACCCCAGAAGAGGCATGGACAGGTAAAAAAGTGAATTTGAGTTTTTTACGAGTATTTGGGTGTCGTGCGTTCATGCATATTCCAAATGTAAAAAGGAAGAAACTGGATCCAAAGAGCATGGAACTGGTATTCATTGGCTATTGCGAAACGACTAAAGGGTATCGTCTCATACATCCTCAAACACACAAGGTTTATAAAGCAAGAGATGTAGTATTTTTCGAGAACCAGAAGAGAGACATAGAAGGTGTTAACAAAGAAGTTGTTAAACGAGAAGTACCCAATGAAGTTAAAGAAGAAGTGCCACCTTTAGGGAATAGTCATGATCCGTCGTTTGGTGAGAGAAATCCAGTGATGCCACCCATTACACAAGAGATACCGTCCAATAGAGAAGAACATGTCTCGGACATTGATACAATTACTGACGATGTGTCCGTAAGAGATACTAGTCTAGAGAGTCCAGCAAGAAACATTGTTGAAAATTTTCCATCTACTTCCAGAGATAGTGAAGCTGAACCAGTGGAAATTCCAGAGAGGAGATATCCATTGAGAGATAGGAAACCAAAAGAGTTTAAAGACTGTATCTTGTATCAAGCAGCTGAAGAGACTAGAAGTGATCCTGTTACTCTAGAAGATGCCTTATCAAGAGATGATAAAGAACAATGGAGAGAAGCTATTGCATCTGAATTGAATTCTTTGAAGAAGAATAAAACATGGGAACTAGTAGAAAGTGCTAATGCAAAAGGAAATTTTGTTGATTCAAAATGGATTTTTAGAATCAAAAAAGAGCCGAGGAGAATTAGGTATAAAGCACGTCTAGTAGCAAGAGGCTTTACACAAGTGAAGGGTGTTGACTACAATGAGACATTCTCACCTGTAGTGCGTCATAGCACATTAAGATTGCTTTTAGCAATAGCTGCTGAAAATAACTTAAAAATAGATCACATGGATGTAGTAACCGCATTCTTGAATGGAGATCTAACCGAAAGGGTTTACATGAAACAACCTAAAGGTTTTGAAGAAAAAGGAAAAGAGGATCATGTTTGCTTGTTGAAGAAGGCTCTTTATGGTTTAAAACAAGCACCAAGAGCTTGGAACGATAAACTCAACAATTCTCTGTTAGAGTTAGACTTTGAGAGGTCAGACAATGAACCATGCGTTTATTTCAGGAAGAGGAAGAACAGTTTAATGATCATTGCTGTTTACGTGGACGATCTTCTTATTTTTTGGAATAACGAGAACGAGAAAAAGCTCATTAAACGTCAGTTGCAAAATAAGTTTGATATGAAGGATCTGGGAAAAGTTGATGTTTTCTTGGGAATCAAGATCAAACAGGAGAACGGAGTAATAAGCTTGAACCAAAAAGAATATACACAGAAGATACTAGAGACTTTTGGAATGGCAAATTGCAAGAGTGTAACTACGCCATTGGATCCAAAGACGAAGCTGATGAAACCAAAGGAGGAAAATTATGTTCCACCAAGCGAATTACCATACAGAGAGCTGATTGGTTCGCTTATGTATCTGTCTGTATGTTCAAGACCGGATATTGCTTTTGCAACGAGTTTTTTAAGTCAATTTAACAATTGCTACAATAATACGCATTGGCTTGCAGCAAAAAGAGTATTAAGATATCTAAATGGTACTAAAGACTTTGAAATAACTTTCAAAAAGTCAGGTAAGACTCTTTATGGATATGTGGATGCAGACCATGCTGGAGATATTGTTGATCGAAGATCATACAGTGGTTTTGTATTTTTATTTGCAGATGGCCCTGTATCTTGGGAAAGTAGGAAGCAAAAAACAGTTGCTTTGTCGAGTGCCGAAGCTGAATATGTGGCACTATCTGAAGCATGTAGAGAGTCTGTATTTTTGAGGAGACTGTACACTGAACTCACTGAGAATGTTGTTTCTTCCTTGAAGCTACTTAGTGACAGTCAATCAGCAATACATATTGCTGAGAATCCAGTTCATCATCAGAGGACAAAACATATAGACGTGAGACATCACTTCATCAGAGACTTGGTGAGGTCTAAGGCTGTGTCTATAGAGTATGTGTCGACTGAAAGAATGATGGCTGACCTGCTGACGAAAGGAGTTGGAAGGTTGAAGCATGAAGCTTGTCTGAGAGGGATTGGCTGCAGAGTGAAAGTTAAGGAGGGGTGTTGAAAGAGGTTGTACATCATAACTTGCACTGGCTGATTAGATTTAGCTGTATTCCTCTATGACATTTGTCTTGTACATCATTCGTGTCATTCGTGTCGTCGTATCTGTTTTTTGAGTAATCTTGTGTATATTATTATATTTTCTACGTTATTGTTTTCTTACAAAGTCTTTCATTTATATTGATTTCCGAGATCACGACCTCTAAATCATATAACTTATCAAATCTCCTACTCAGAATAAAATAAACTAAAGGCTTTTATACCCTCTTTTAATATTACAAGGATGGGTCTCATATGAGGGGTACCTAAGGTCCTCTCAGTTGAAGATCTAATACAACTTATAAAGGTCCTTTATGATTTTGGCCGTCCTCTGAAAACCCACTGCTGAAATTGTAAAAAGAATTTAACCAATGGCACATATGTCTGGACCACATCCAAAATAGTATTAATTACATTTGTTGCAATGTTTCAACTTGCATTTTAATTTCAGATGTCATATTACCACCCCCACATGCCGCTGGCACCTCCGCCGCTGAAGCCAGTGTATCATATAGTCCCCCCAGGTCCATACTACCAGCCGCCACCGCTCCCCATGTGCCTGCGCCGCAGCCATCAAGACAAGTTAGTGACTATCCACATATGCCACCGACTTATCTTCTTAGGCAACGGAGTCACTCGTCCATCACCTTGTGACACTTTGTCTCAGTTGTAGTAATGGCATAGTTTTCCATAGACAGTTTTGACCCTAGCTCTGCTTTAGTCCTTTATTTGAGGTTCTCTATTATTCCGCCTGACTGAACAGAAGAGTCGCTGGATCTGTAGCAGATGCCATTTCGTCATAGTGTCACGCGATGCAGTACAAGGCGTGTGAAGGATGTTGTATAACTACTGTTTTGAGTCAAACGATGCACTAAATTGAAATAAAACAAAATTAAATTTACTACACTGGCAAATGTGCCAAAAAATGAGTAGGTTACAGTCAAATATAAAAATGAAATTAAAAATATCACTATTTCATCTTAGCTTTTTATTTCTGGTCTTTGTCAAATCGGTTAGTACTATTTGAATACTAGTTGAATAATTCTAGTTAGCAATGTATGAAAAAACCGGCCAAGTACGAGTCGGACTCGCGCACTGAGGGTTCCGTACCACCACATAATCATAATTGTATTAGTTGAAATTTCAGTAAGTTAATGTGCTAGATTTTTTGAGTCCGACACGCGCTTGACCAAATTTTATTATTTGTTGTTATTTTATAGCTTATGCACTATAAACATACCAATTTTCAAGTTTGTAAGTGTTCCCGTTTTTAAATAGAACTAAAACAAAAATCGCCTCAACAACCATCCAACTTGACCCCTTTCTTATATGAATGTTCTTGAAACGGGAGCTCATCACAATTGGTTACCATTAGTTGGGAGAAAAGTTGTAATATTTAATGATTTCAGACTTTTCCCTTTATTTATACTGTGAGACCTAGCTTCTTGCCAAATTTCATAATTTTAGGTCAACGGGAAGTACCCTGTAGGTTTTGCATTTTTGAATAAATGTATGGAGATGAGGACATAAAATGCCATATCTTTTGATTGCGTCGTTGAAAAAAATGGAAATTTTCAGATCTTGTGTGGTTCATGGTTCCTAATATATGGTATTAATTTTAACCTGATACCTTTACCCGTTCGTGAGATAAAGGGTCTTGACAGACAGACAGACGGACAACAAAGTGATCCTATAAGGGTTCCGTTTTTTTCTTTTGAGGTACGGAACCCTAAAAAATGGCAAAATTAATGGAGTACTTTTATCTATCAGGATATGTTCGTTAAAATTATTTTACCCTCCCTCCTTTTCCGGGGTCACCCCCCCCCGCGCCCCAATTTGTGTGTGTTTTTAGTGTTTTTCCAGTTTTAACGAAAACTGCACGATACATGAAAAGTGTGTAGGAGCAGTATGTTTCCTAATAAATTTACTGAAAACTTGTCATACATATCAAAGCAATATATCTTATAGTTTCCGCGCAATCTGCCTCGAAATGCAATATAATTTTTTTTTATTTAGTAGGATTTTTTTATTTAGATTTTTTTCTGCTAATAATGAGGGAAGAATGATAATATTATAGCGGAACTAATTAATTGATTACCAAAAGTTTTAGCTTTGTGTTGTCTTTGACTCTTTTTACAACCTCAATTAAATTCCTCTCGATTATTGTTAGGGCTACTCGCAGGGCAGGTCGAGAAAGGTCCTTTTTTTAGGACTTTCGCTAGCAACTTGAAAACGGTGCATCTTAGAGACAAGGCTTACAGAGATGAATAAAGGCCTAGTAAATTTGCCACAACGTTTTCCTTTACATAACTAGCTGTGCCCTACGACTTCGCTTGTGTGAAGTGTTGATTGCGGCTGTGTCGCTTTAAACTTCATAATCACATATTTTCTGTTACGGTTATCCGATTGTAATGAAACAAAATTTATATGATGCACCAACGTAAGCTTCATATATAATTGAAAAATGTATTTGCACCGGTTCAGTAGTTCGTGAGTAAATACCAGACAGCCGCTTGAAATTTAAAATTCGAATATTTCGTCTTATGGTGAACCAATTTCATTGAAATAATACTCGTTAAATAATAATAACTTACGGTTAACACATTATTGAAAACCCAGTTTAAATTTGATCAGTAGTTTGTGAGTGAATCGAATCTGTGTGTTTGTCTGTTTTTCTCTCTGTCGGTGGCATAGCTCAGAAGGCTTCATTACTAGAAAGCTGTAATTTGGTACGAATATATGTATTAACCACGCTGACAAATAAGTGAAAAATAAAAGCTTTATCTCCTCTGCACCTGAAGTGGAGTTTTTTTTTGTTTACCCCATAGTGTGGGGTATTGTTAGAAAGGTCTTTTAAAAATATCATGAGCGTGTGAAGATCATTTTTCGATTTAGGGATCCGTTTACTTAAGGTTGTGAAGAAACTCAAAGACTACACAAAGCTAAAACTTTTGGTAATCAATTAATTTGTTCCGCTAATTCCCCTTATGTGGCTCAATCTTCCTAGGATATAACTTCATACCGGCTTTGCCTTAAGCACTAGACTATGGGTGATGTTAGCTGTGTTGATGAAATTTTAAAGCTGTTCTTTTGTTTGACAGCTGAAAACCAGCACCACTGCGGCTCTACAATCAAGCCCTTGTCTGGTCCAGTCAACATCTGCAAGTGCACCGCTGTCAGCGGCCCAACACACCTGCTGTCATCGAGCCGCACCAGTCCACAAATTATTCCAACAGAAATTTGGTCATAATAAATAAAAAAATACTTATGTTTTGATTGTTTTAATCATTTTTATTTGAACTATCACAATAATTAGCAGATCAGGTTAATTAAAGTGAGACTACTACCACATCAATCAGCAACTAAGATTACTAACATTAAAAAGGAAAGTAAACATAGGCATCCATAAATTAGTGAGCAGAAAAAGAAATTTTAATTGCAAAGCTTCATCTAACGGTGAGAGGGGAGCATCTTTTACCCATCGCAACCTAGTCTACTTATAAAATCCACTTAACAAGTCGACAGCGCGTTTCAGAATCTGAGTGCGCCATCTATTGTCGAATAGTATTGTAGTGTTACAGTAAAAAATTACTGACAATAAAAAAATATTTATCTATCAGTCTTACTATATCAAACCCGATGAGTTGTATATTTTTAGAAAGCCTAAAAAAATACCTTTCAATAGATATAACTTTTATAGTGCAAGGTCTTAAGAAACCGAAGATATAGTGCAGTGAAAATTTAGATGTACCTGATGATAGGTGGTAATTAAAAAAAATAATTTCTTCCAGTCTGACTGTATCAAACCAGATAAATTGTACATCGTTAGAAAGCTTGTTAAATTACCTTTCGTTAAACACCACAACCAAAACCAAAGTTTTTCTAGAAGCAAGGATTTGGGTCGTGCAAAGTTCACACTAGGATTTTGATAAGGGGTCCAACAAAATCACGTTTTTCAACTAGCCCTACCGGATTAAACCAAATAAATTGTATATTGTTAGAGAGCCTATTAAATTACCTTTCATTCAATACCACAGCGATGACCAAAGGTATTCTAGAAACTAGGATTTGGTTCGTGCAAAGTTCACTGTAGGATTTTGATAAGCGGTCTAACAAAATTCCATTTTTCAACTAGCCTGACCGAATCAAACCCAACAAATTGTATATTGTTCGAAAGCCTATTAAATTACCTTTCATTCAATACCACAGCGACGACCAAAGGTCTTCTAGAAACTAGGATTTGGTTCGTGCAAAGTTCACTGTAGGATTTTGATAAGCGGTCTAACAAAATCCCATTTTTCAACTAGCCTTACCAAATCAAACCCAACAAATTGTATATTGTTCGAAAGCCTATTAAATTACCTTTCATTCAATACCACAGCGACGACCAAAGGTCTTCTAGAAACTAGGATTTGGTTCGTGCAAAGTTCACTGTAGGATTTTGATAAGCGGTCTAACAAAATTCCATTTTTCAACTAGCCTGACCGAATCAAACCCAACAAATTGTATATTGTTCGAAAGCCTATTAAATTACCTTTCATTCAATACCACAGCGACGACCAAAGATCTTCTAGAAACTAGGATTTGGTTCGTGCAAAGTTCACTGTAGGATTTTGATAAGCGGTCTAACAAAATTCCATTTTTCAACTAGCCTGACCGAATCAAACCCAACAAATTGTATATTGTTCGAAAGCCTATTAAATTACCTTTCATTCAATACCACAGCGACGAGCAAAGGTCTTCTAGAAACTAGGATTTGGTTCGTGCAAAGTTCACTGTAGGATTTTGATAAGCGGTCTAACAAAATTCCATTTTTCAACTAGCCTGACCGAATCAAACCCAACAAATTGTATATTGTTCGAAAGCCTATTAAATTACCTTTCATTCAATACCACAGCGACGACCAAAGGTCTTCTAGAAACTAGGATTTGGTTCGTGCAAAGTTTACTGTAGGATTTTGATAAGCGGTCTAACAAAATTCCATTTTTCAACTAGCCTGACCGAATCAAACCCAACAAATTGTATATTGTTCGAAAGCCTATTAAATTACCTTTCATTCAATACCACAGCGACGACCAAAGGTCTTCTAGAAACTAGGATTTGGTTCGTGCAAAGTTCACTGTAGGATTTTGATAAGCGGTCTAACAAAATTCCATTTTTCAACTAGCCTGACCGAATCAAACCCAACAAATTGTATATTGTTCGAAAGCCTATTAAATTACCTTTCATTCAATACCACAGCGACGACCAAAGGTCTTCTAGAAACTAGGATTTGGTTCGTGCAAAGTTCACTGTAGGATTTTGATAAGCGGTCTAACAAAATTCCATTTTTCAACTAGCCTGACCGAATCAAACCCAACAAATTGTATATTGTTCGAAAGCCTATTAAATTACCTTTCATTCAATACCACAGCGATGACCAAAGGTCTTCTAGAAACTAGGATTTGGTTCGTGCAAAGTTCACTGTAGGATTTTGATAAGTGGTCTAACAAAATCCCATTTTTCAACTAGCCTTACCGAATCAAACCCAACAAATTGTATATTGTTCGAAAGCCTATTAAATTACCTTTCATTCAATACCACAGCGACGAGCAAAGGTCTTCTAGAAACTAGGATTTGGTTCGTGCAAAGTTCACTGTAGGATTTTGATAAGCGGTCTAACAAAATTCCATTTTTCAACTAGCCTGACCGAATCAAACCCAACAAATTGTATATTGTTCGAAAGCCTATTAAATTACCTTTCATTCAATACCACAGCGACGAGCAAAGGTCTTCTAGAAACTAGGATTTGGTTCGTGCAAAGTTCACTGTAGGATTTTGATAAGCGGTCTAACAAAATTCCATTTTTCAACTAGCCTGACCGAATCAAACCCAACAAATTGTATATTGTTCGAAAGCCTATTAAATTACCTTTCATTCAATACCACAGCGACGACCAAAGGTCTTCTAGAAACTAGGATTTGGTTCGTGCAAAGTTCACTGTAGGATTTTGATAAGTGGTCTAACAAAATTCCATTTTTCAACTAGCCTGACCGAATCAAACCCAACAAATTGTATATTGTTCGAAAGCCTATTAAATTACCTTTCATTCAATACCACAGCGACGACCAAAGGTCTTCTAGAAACTAGGATTTGGTTCGTGCAAAGTTCACTGTAGGATTTTGATAAGCGGTCTAACAAAATTCCATTTTTCAACTAGCCTGACCGAATCAAACCCAACAAATTGTATATTGTTCGAAAGCCTATTAAATTACCTTTCATTCAATACCACAGCGACGACCAAAGGTCTTCTAGAAACTTGGATTTGGTTCGTGCAAAGTTCACTGTAGGATTTTGATGAGCGGTCTAACAAAATTCCATTTTTCAACTAGCCTGACCGAATCAAACCCAACAAATTGTATATTGTTCGAAAGCCTATTAAATTACCTTTCATTCAATACCACAGCGACGACCAAAGGTCTTCTAGAAACTAGGATTTGGTTCGTGCAAAGTTCACTGTAGGATTTTGATAAACGGTCTAACAAAATCCCATTTTTCAACTAGCTTTACCAAATCAAACCCAACAAATTGTATATTGTTCGAAAGCCTATTAAATTACCTTTCATTCAATACCACAGCGACGACCAAAGGTCTTCTAGAAACTAGGATTTGGTTCGTGCAAAGTTCACTGTAGGATTTTGATAAGCGGTCTAACAAAATTCCATTTTTCAACTAGCCTGACCGAATCAAACCCAACAAATTGTATATTGTTCGAAAGCCTATTAAATTACCTTTCATTCAATACCACAGCGACGACCAAAGATCTTCTAGAAACTAGGATTTGGTTCGTGCAAAGTTCACTGTAGGATTTTGATAAGCGGTCTAACAAAATTCCATTTTTCAACTAGCCTGACCGAATCAAACCCAACAAATTGTATATTGTTCGAAAGCCTATTAAATTACCTTTCATTCAATACCACAGCGACGAGCAAAGGTCTTCTAGAAACTAGGATTTGGTTCGTGCAAAGTTCACTGTAGGATTTTGATAAGCGGTCTAACAAAATTCCATTTTTCAACTAGCCTGACCGAATCAAACCCAACAAATTGTATATTGTTCGAAAGCCTATTAAATTACCTTTCATTCAATACCACAGCGACGACCAAAGGTCTTCTAGAAACTAGGATTTGGTTCGTGCAAAGTTCACTGTAGGATTTTGATAAGCGGTCTAACAAAATTCCATTTTTCAACTAGCCTGACCGAATCAAACCCAACAAATTGTATATTGTTCGAAAGCCTATTAAATTACCTTTCATTCAATACCACAGCGACGACCAAAGGTCTTCTAGAAACTAGGATTTGGTTCGTGCAAAGTTCACTGTAGGATTTTGATAAGTGGTCTAACAAAATTCCATTTTTCAACTAGCCTGACCGAATCAAACCCAACAAATTGTATATTGTTCGAAAGCCTATTAAATTACCTTTCATTCAATACCACAGCGACGACCAAAGGTCTTCTAGAAACTAGGATTTGGTTCGTGCAAAGTTCACTGTAGGATTTTGATAAGCGGTCTAACAAAATTCCATTTTTCAACTAGCCTGACCGAATCAAACCCAACAAATTGTATATTGTTCGAAAGCCTATTAAATTACCTTTCATTCAATACCACAGCGACGACCAAAGGTCTTCTAGAAACTTGGATTTGGTTCGTGCAAAGTTCACTGTAGGATTTTGATGAGCGGTCTAACAAAATTCCATTTTTCAACTAGCCTGACCGAATCAAACCCAACAAATTGTATATTGTTCGAAAGCCTATTAAATTACCTTTCATTCAATACCACAGCGACGACCAAAGGTCTTCTAGAAACTAGGATTTGGTTCGTGCAAAATTCACTGTAGGATTTTGATAAACGGTCTAACAAAATCCCATTTTTCAACTAGCTTTACCAAATCAAACCCAACAAATTGTATATTGTTCGAAAGCCTATTAAATTACCTTTCATTCAATACCACAGCGACGACCAAAGGTCTTCTAGAAACTAGGATTTGGTTCGTGCAAAGTTCACTGTAGGATTTTGATAAGCGGTCTAACAAAATTCCATTTTTCAACTAGCCTGACCGAATCAAACCCAACAAATTGTATATTGTTCGAAAGCCTATTAAATTACCTTTCATTCAATACCACAGCGACGACCAAAGATCTTCTAGAAACTAGGATTTGGTTCGTGCAAAGTTCACTGTAGGATTTTGATAAGCGGTCTAACAAAATTCCATTTTTCAACTAGCCTGACCGAATCAAACCCAACAAATTGTATATTGTTCGAAAGCCTATTAAATTACCTTTCATTCAATACCACAGCGACGAGCAAAGGTCTTCTAGAAACTAGGATTTGGTTCGTGCAAAGTTCACTGTAGGATTTTGATAAGCGGTCTAACAAAATTCCATTTTTCAACTAGCCTGACCGAATCAAACCCAACAAATTGTATATTGTTCGAAAGCCTATTAAATTACCTTTCATTCAATACCACAGCGACGACCAAAGGTCTTCTAGAAACTAGGATTTGGTTCGTGCAAAGTTCACTGTAGGATTTTGATAAGCGGTCTAACAAAATTCCATTTTTCAACTAGCCTGACCGAATCAAACCCAACAAATTGTATATTGTTCGAAAGCCTATTAAATTACCTTTCATTCAATACCACAGCGACGACCAAAGGTCTTCTAGAAACTAGGATTTGGTTCGTGCAAAGTTCACTGTAGGATTTTGATAAGCGGTCTAACAAAATTCCATTTTTCAACTAGCCTGACCGAATCAAACCCAACAAATTGTATATTGTTCGAAAGCCTATTAAATTACCTTTCATTCAATACCACAGCGACGACCAAAGATCTTCTAGAAACTAGGATTTGGTTCGTGCAAAGTTCACTGTAGGATTTTGATAAGCGGTCTAACAAAATTCCATTTTTCAACTAGCCTGACCGAATCAAACCCAACAAATTGTATATTGTTCGAAAGCCTATTAAATTACCTTTCATTCAATACCACAGCGACGAGCAAAGGTCTTCTAGAAACTAGGATTTGGTTCGTGCAAAGTTCACTGTAGGATTTTGATAAGCGGTCTAACAAAATTCCATTTTTCAACTAGCCTGACCGAATCAAACCCAACAAATTGTATATTGTTCGAAAGCCTATTAAATTACCTTTCATTCAATACCACAGCGACGACCAAAGGTCTTCTAGAAACTAGGATTTGGTTCGTGCAAAGTTCACTGTAGGATTTTGATAAGCGGTCTAACAAAATTCCATTTTTCAACTAGCCTGACCGAATCAAACCCAACAAATTGTATATTATTCGAAAGCCTATTAAATTACCTTTCATTCAATACCACAGCGACGACCAAAGGTCTTCTAGAAACTAGGATTTGGTTCGTGCAAAGTTCACTGTAGGATTTTGATAAGCGGTCTAACAAAATTCCATTTTTCAACTAGCCTGACCGAATCAAACCCAACAAATTGTATATTGTTCGAAAGCCTATTAAATTACCTTTCATTCAATACCACAGCGACGACCAAAGGTCTTCTAGAAACTAGGATTTGGTTCGTGCAAAGTTCACTGTAGGATTTTGATGAGCGGTCTAACAAAATTCCATTTTTCAACTAGCCTGACCGAATCAAACCCAACAAGTTGTATATTGTTCGAAAGCCTATTAAATTACCTTTAATTCAATACCACAGCGACGACCAAAGATCTTCTAGAAACTAGGATTTGGTTCGTGCAAAGTTCACTGTAGGATTTTGATAAGTGGTCTAACAAAATCCCATTTTTCAACTAGCCTTACCGAATCAAACCCAACAAATTGTATATTGTTCGAAAGCCTATTAAATTACCTTTCATTCAATACCACAGCGACGAGCAAAGGTCTTCTAGAAACTAGGATTTGGTTCGTGCAAAGTTCACTGTAGGATTTTGATAAGCGGTCTAACAAAATTCCATTTTTCAACTAGCCTGACCGAATCAAACCCAACAAATTGTATATTGTTCGAAAGCCTATTAAATTACCTTTCATTCAATACCACAGCGACGACCAAAGATCTTCTAGAAACTAGGATTTGGTTCGTGCAAAGTTCACTGTAGGATTTTGATAAGCGGTCTAACAAAATTCCATTTTTCAACTAGCCTGACCGAATCAAATTCAACAAATTGTATATTGTTCGAAAGCCTATTAAATTACCTTTCATTCAATACCACAGCGACGAGCAAAGGTCTTCTAGAAACTAGGATTTGGTTCGTGCAAAGTTCACTGTAGGATTTTGATAAGCGGTCTAACAAAATTCCATTTTTCAACTAGCCTGACCGAATCAAACCCAACAAATTGTATATTGTTCGAAAGCCTATTAAATTACCTTTCATTCAATACCACAGCGACGACCAAAGGTCTTCTAGAAACTAGGATTTGGTTCGTGCAAAGTTCACTGTAGGATTTTAATAAGCGGTCTAACAAAATTCCATTTTTCAACTAGCCTGACCGAATCAAACCCAACAAATTGTATATTGTTCGAAAGCCTATTAAATCACCTTTCATTCAATACCACAGCGACGACCAAAGGTCTTCTAGAAACTAGGATTTGGTTCGTGCAAAGTTCACTGTAGGATTTTGATAAGCGGTCTAACAAAATTCCATTTTTCAGCTAGCCTGACCAAATCAAACCCAAGAAATTGTATATTGTTCGAAAGCCTATTAAATTACCTTTCATTCAATACCACAGCGACGAGCAAAGGTCTTCTAGAAACTAGGATTTGGTTCGTGCAAAGTTCACTGTAGGATTTTGATAAGCGGTCTAACAAAATTCCATTTTTCAACTAGCCTGACCGAATCAAACCCAACAAATTGTATATTGTTCGAAAGCCTATTAAATTACCTTTCATTCAATACCACAGCGACGACCAAAGGTCTTCTAGAAACTAGGATTTGGTTCGTGCAAAGTTCACTGTAGGATTTTGATAAGTGGTCTAACAAAATCCCATTTTTCAACTAGCCTTACCGAATCAAACCCAACAAATTGTATATTGTTCGAAAGCCTATTAAATTACCTTTCATTCAATACCACAGCGACGAGCAAAGGTCTTCTAGAAACTAGGATTTGGTTCGTGCAAAGTTCACTGTAGGATTTTGATAAGCGGTCTAACAAAATTCCATTTTTCAACTTGCCTGACCGAATCAAACCCAACAAATTGTATATTGTTCGAAAGCCTATTAAATTACCTTTCATTCAATACCACAGCGACGACCAAAGGTCTTCTAGAAACTAGGATTTGGTTCGTGCAAAGTTCACTGTAGGATTTTGATAAGCGGTCTAACAAAATTCCATTTTTCAACTAGCCTGACCGAATCAAACCCAACAAATTGTATATTGTTCGAAAGCCTATTAAATTACCTTTCATTCAATACCACAGCGACGACCAAAGGTCTTCTAGAAACTAGGATTTGGTTCGTGCAAAGTTCACTGTAGGATTTTGATAAGCGGTCTAACAAAATTCCATTTTTCAACTAGCCTGACCGAATCAAACCCAACAAATTGTATATTGTTCGAAAGCCTATTAAATTACCTTTCATTCAATACCACAGCGACGACCAAAGGTCTTCTAGAAACTAGGATTTGGTTCGTGCAAAGTTCACTGTAGGATTTTGATAAGCGGTCTAACAAAATTCCATTTTTCAACTAGCCTGACCGAATCAAACCCAACAAATTGTATATTGTTCGAAAGCCTATTAAATTACCTTTCATTCAATACCACAGCGACGACCAAAGGTCTTCTAGAAACTAGGATTTGGTTCGTGCAAAGTTCACTGTAGGATTTTGATAAGTGGTCTAACAAAATCCCATTTTTCAACTAGCCTTACCGAATCAAACCCAACAAATTGTATATTGTTCTAAAGCCTATTAAATTACCTTTCATTCAATACCACAGCGACGACCAAAGGTCTTCTAGAAACTAGGATTTGGTTCGTGCAAAGTTCACTGTAGGATTTTGATAAGCGGTCTAACAAAATTCCATTTTTCAACTAGCCTGACCGAATCAAACCCAACAAATTGTATATTGTTCGAAAGCCTATTAAATTACCTTTCATTCAATACCACAGCGACGACCAAAGGTCTTCTAGAAACTAGGATTTGGTTCGTGCAAAGTTCACTGTAGGATTTTAATAAGCGGTCTAACAAAATTCCATTTTTCAACTAGCCTGACCGAATCAAACCCAACAAATTGTATATTGTTCGAAAGCCTATTAAATCACCTTTCATTCAATACCACAGCGACGACCAAAGGTCTTCTAGAAACTAGGATTTGGTTCGTGCAAAGTTCACTGTAGGATTTTGATAAGCGGTCTAACAAAATTCCATTTTTCAGCTAGCCTGACCAAATCAAACCCAAGAAATTGTATATTGTTCGAAAGCCTATTAAATTACCTTTCATTCAATACCACAGCGACGAGCAAAGGTCTTCTAGAAACTAGGATTTGGTTCGTGCAAAGTTCACTGTAGGATTTTGATAAGCGGTCTAACAAAATTCCATTTTTCAACTAGCCTGACCGAATCAAACCCAACAAATTGTATATTGTTCGAAAGCCTATTAAATTACCTTTCATTCAATACCACAGCGACGACCAAAGGTCTTCTAGAAACTAGGATTTGGTTCGTGCAAAGTTCACTGTAGGATTTTGATAAGTGGTCTAACAAAATCCCATTTTTCAACTAGCCTTACCGAATCAAACCCAACAAATTGTATATTGTTCGAAAGCCTATTAAATTACCTTTCATTCAATACCACAGCGACGAGCAAAGGTCTTCTAGAAACTAGGATTTGGTTCGTGCAAAGTTCACTGTAGGATTTTGATAAGCGGTCTAACAAAATTCCATTTTTCAACTTGCCTGACCGAATCAAACCCAACAAATTGTATATTGTTCGAAAGCCTATTAAATTACCTTTCATTCAATACCACAGCGACGACCAAAGGTCTTCTAGAAACTAGGATTTGGTTCGTGCAAAGTTCACTGTAGGATTTTGATAAGCGGTCTAACAAAATTCCATTTTTCAACTAGCCTGACCGAATCAAACCCAACAAATTGTATATTGTTCGAAAGCCTATTAAATTACCTTTCATTCAATACCACAGCGACGACCAAAGGTCTTCTAGAAACTAGGATTTGGTTCGTGCAAAGTTCACTGTAGGATTTTGATAAGCGGTCTAACAAAATTCCATTTTTCAACTAGCCTGACCGAATCAAACCCAACAAATTGTATATTGTTCGAAAGCCTATTAAATTACCTTTCATTCAATACCACAGCGACGACCAAAGGTCTTCTAGAAACTAGGATTTGGTTCGTGCAAAGTTCACTGTAGGATTTTGATAAGCGGTCTAACAAAATTCCATTTTTCAACTAGCCTGACCGAATCAAACCCAACAAATTGTATATTGCTCGAAAGCCTATTAAATTACCTTTCATTCAATACCACAGCGACGACCAAAGGTCTTCTAGAAACTAGGATTTGGTTCGTGCAAAGTTCACTGTAGGATTTTGATAAGTGGTCTAACAAAATCCCATTTTTCAACTAGCCTTACCGAATCAAACCCAACAAATTGTATATTGTTCTAAAGCCTATTAAATTACCTTTCATTCAATACCACAGCGACGACCAAAGGTCTTCTAGAAACTAGGATTTGGTTCGTGCAAAGTTCACTGTAGGATTTTGATAAGCGGTCTAACAAAATTCCATTTTTCAACTAGCCTGACCGAATCAAACCCAACAAATTGTATATTGTTCGAAAGCCTATTAAATTACCTTTCATTCAATACCACAGCGACGACCAAAGGTCTTCTAGAAACTAGGATTTGGTTCGTGCAATGTTCACTGTAGGATTTTGATAAGTGGTCTAACAAAATTCCATTTTTCAACTAGCCTGACCGAATCAAACCCAACAAATTGTATATTGTTTGAAAGCCTATTAAATTACCTTTCATTCAATACCACAGCGACGACCAAAGGTCTTCTAGAAACTAGGATTTGGTTCGTGCAAAGTTCACTGTAGGATTTTGATAAGCGGTCTAACAAAATTCCATTTTTTAACTAGCCTGACCGAATCAAACCCAACAAATTGTATATTGTTCGAAAGCCTATTAAATTACCTTTCATTCAATGCCACAGCGATGACCAAAGGTATTCTGGAACATAGGATTTGGTTCGTGCAAAAGTTCACTTTGATAAGCGGTCTAACAAAATTCCATTTTTTAACTAGCCTGACCGAATCAAACCCAACAAATTGTATATTGTTCGAAAGCCTATTAAATTACCTTTCATTCAATGCCACAGCGACGACCAAAGGTATTCTGGAACATAGGATTTGGTTCGTGCAAAGTTCACTGTAGGATTTTGATAAGCGGTCTAACAAAATTCCATTTTCAACTAGCCTGACCGAATCAAACTCAACAAATTGTATATTGTTCGAAAGCCTATTAAATTACCTTTCATTCAATACCACAGCGACGACCAAAGGTTTTCTAGAAACTAGGATTTAGTTCGTGCAAAGTTCACTGTAGGATTTTGATAAGCGGTCCAACAAAATCCCATTTTTCAACTAGCCTTACCAAATCAAACCCAACTAGTTGTATATCGTTAGAAAGCTTATTAAATTACCTTTAATTTGACATATTAGCAATAAATGAAGGTGTTCAGGAAGCGAGGATATGGCTCATTGAAATTTCATGTTATAGAAATGCTTGTTGGTCCCTAAAAAACATTTAATTTCTATAAAATTTAAATAGTTGACCTATTGTGTAGCATACTATTAGAAATTCTATAAAATAGGCTTTTATTTGATATGAGTTTGACCTCCAGATGTGACCCAGAAGGCAAGCTATCGGTCATCGAACTTTCTCGTGTTCATATTGACAGAATGTCGTTTAAATGCATTTCATGACTCTTTTTTAGGTTTCAGCGCTAGATTTTGGTTTGTTTTATCATACTTACTCATTTGCTACTTGATTTGAGCCCAATTAAGGCAGTTTTCGCATTTTTGAAAATTGACCTCCTCAATTTGGTCGGGTTATCAAATTCGTCTAACTTTTTCTGCTAACTTCACACCGGCTATAGCTCCCTCCTTAGCTGAAAGAGCTACTACTTAAACCTCCTTGGGTTATTTTATATGCGTTCCGTTCTTTTGGGCAGGCTGAAGCCTTTCGCCATACAGCCTGTTGCCTAGCACTTTTGTAATTAGGATTGCAGTTAAAGTGAGTTGTACGCGCACCTAGGAATCTAGTAAGGTATGCCAAGAATCGATCTGACGTATATTTTAGAGGTCCAAACTTACTTTGAAAATGGGTGGTATTGTGTAAAATATTTTCATCATCATACATACAGAAGATTCGGTGGTGGTTTTAAATTTCAAGAAGGTCGTCTCGTCAAGGTACACCGAACGCCATCTTCCGTCGAATAGTGGTACTATTAGGAACAATCCACGTAGTGCCGTTCCTTCGTTGGTTATACGGAACTGACTCAAGTCATCGTGTTGACATAAGACATTCCGTTCGGATATTCGGATGAAGTTCGGTCTTCCCGGAACAACACTATAAACGTCAACATTAAAAAGTAAACAAAGAGTTTGCGGTTACGTTTTTAGTTTATTTTTAGATAATTACTCGTAATATTAGCTAAGTTTTGGTTAATTTTAGTATAGGATGAGTTTTTCCAAAGACATATTGCATTTTTTGTTAAGTTTTATGAAAGTTTTACGAATTTTCTAGACTAACAGAACCATTCCAATTTACTTCAAACTTTTAAATTTATTTGGTGATTGTATGCATAATTTTGTGAACAAAAACACATCACTGCATGTTGCGGCTGCAATAAAGTGTGTTAAGTGAAATTTTCACTAATTTTATCAACCATTCCACAAAATTTTTACGAATGTAAGTTTCCATATCACACTTTTATTTTAGTACCTGGTTAGGATTTTGAAACCAACTTTCATGTGATATATGCCTTGGTTTCGTACAATATTATCATGGTTAATAATTTTAAGGTAGGTTTAGTGTTATTTTACCTTTCGTGGTCATACCTGACACCCCATACTTAACATAACTTCCTCCATACGGGTCCGAGCAAGAAAGGAAAACCCATATCAATGTTAGGTCATTGGGCTATTTCGCGAAACAACAAACAATTAAATCGAACTGTAATATTGCTTGAATATTTCGTGACATAATTTTCTCTCTCATATTTATTTATTTATTTAAATTATTTATTCGTTGTAACTTTTTCATTTGTGTCTTCTGAGGTAGGTGTGAGGTAGGTATAAACTATAGTGATTTATTTCCTCTTTATGCAAACTTTATCTAAATACCATATTGTAGGTTAACAAATTATTTCAATTCGCTAAGGTGATGTGGTCATACACACTGTGGGGATGCGATGAATCCAAACATGCTATTTAGGTGAAAAATACTCTTGTTAACTGAATTGTGAAAACATTATATTCACTAACAGTAGCTATTTACATTTACTTTCGTGGTTTGAATAGGTTCGTTTGTTTACGTTTCATTCCTAGTAGGTCATAGATACCTCTATAGTTGTTAAATGTTAGGACACTACTCGTTACGGGGGGTTGGGGGGAAGACTGTGATTGGGTTTAGGGAGTACACTATTATTATAAGCTTATTATGAGATTAGTATGTGGGTATTGTAACCTTGATAATATGGTATGTTCTAATACGAGTAAGATGAAGGGTTGTCGCGCTTAAGGAAGTGGGTTAAGCTCTCTACGATAATAGGACAGTAGACGGAATCTGCTTTAATAGGGCTTATAATTTTATGAACATCCAGTTTAAAACTATAGTGGGTAAGAATTAAAACACTTTGTGTACTTTTTCGTGAGGTTACTATACTAGGAGCGGTGGAACGATATTGTGAGTTCACGAAACAATACCAGGTTTTATAGTCATGTTTGCGGTTACAGTTGGTTTTCAATAACGTGAGGTGCGCAGTGGAAACCACATACAATACTGAAGTGAATGCTTAGGTTATAGGTTAGTTTAAGAAGAAAAAAATCATAGCACATCCAAAAGTTAATCAATTTTTTTTTTAAATTTACGAATCGCCACGGTCTTTCGTGAACTCAGTTGTGGTTGGGTGACTGAACGTTTCCTTTCCTTCGAGATACAGTAGGGAATTCCATATTTTAAGTCTTATCCTCCTTAACTAAAGTATCCGTTGATTTATTAGCATAAAAAATATTTTGCGTTGAGTGATTTACTGCTTTGACTGTACTGTCAATGACACAATAATGTAAATAAAAGTGGTTAGTCTAATGCTGGGGTTCGAAGATTAACTATGCTTTAATTATACCTGTTCTTCTTGCGTATGAGAGGTAAGGTCATCGACCGACCTGACTAGCCTGGTGTTAGATTTCTTTTTCTTGGTATTGTTGTGTGTTCGACCACGTATCTTGTTAGCGCTTACAATGTAGATATTTTTCATTGTTACTTTAACTTACTTATACAGCTTTGGTTATCCTTACTTGCTGCCGAGTGTACATTTGTGACGTCACCATATTACTGTAGAATAAGAGACGTAGTAAGGTCTGGGGGTTGACTTAGTATAAAACATAACATAACAAAACAAAACAACTTTATTTTTACATATCTTCATATAATAATTTTATCACGTTGTCGTAATCTATTCACCTACATCGTATATTAACAATGAGAATGTGTTTTGTTTTTCGGTTCGTTTATAGATGGGCATATTTAAAGGGAGTGAAAGTTTTGTTTTGGCTAATTGTAAGTAAGCATAAATACATACATACGGCACGATTACACGATACACAATTTAATAGCTTACATGAAACATTTTAGGTATTATGCTAAACGGATAATTAACGGAGTAAACGTAGATCATTATCATACATCATACGTATAACCACTGTCATACATTCGTCACTTTAGTGTTTTCAATTTTTAATTTTTAGGTTACGAGTAGTATTTTCGTAACATAACATCGTTCGGTTGTAGGAACATATTATTACATATTTACTTATTGGTTAGATTAAAACCTTCTTTGACGTATACAATCTGCTATTTTGTGGGCATAAGGCATTTTGATGAAATAGGTTGAGGACCTTAGAATGGTTTCGACGCATAATGCCCTAATTTCTAATTTTCAATGTGCATAACCTTAGGTCTGTAGGAAGGAATTTCCTTTTATTAATAAGTGATCATTATTGCCACCTTTCAAGATCAAACGTTGCATATATTTTCGCGGGTAAGATTACTTAAATGAATAAATAAGTGCACATAATTTTAAAGATCCCGCCCTTTAAAAAAAAAAGTGGTTTGTTTTCAAAAAAAAAAAAAATTCAGTTTTCAAAAAAAAAAGGTTGTTTAAAAAAAAAAAAGTTCCTGATTTTCAAAAAGTTCCTGATTTTCAAAAAGTTCCTGATTTTCAAAAAGTTCCTGATTTTCAAAAAGTTCCTGATTTTCAAAAAGTTCCTGATTTTCAAAAAGTTCCTAATTTTCAAAGTTCCTAATTTTCAGTTCCTAATTTTCAAAAAGTTCCTAATTTTCAAAAAGTTCCTGATTTTCAAAAAGTTCCTGATTTTCAAAGTTCCTAATTTTTAAAGTTCCTAATTTTCAAAAAGTTCCTAATTTTAAAAAAGTTCCTAATTTTTAAAAAAGTTCCTAATTTTTAAAAAAGTTCCTAATTTTTAAAAAGTTTCTTATTTTTAAAAAAGTTCCTAAATTTCAAAAAGTTCCTAAAAAAAAATTCAGAGGTTTCAAGAAGTTTGCTCATTTTCGAAGCAGCGTACTGATAGCAGGCAATTGTAGCTATCAAATAGTACTTTAAATAGATTTAAGGAAAACTAACGGGAATAATTCGTTCAAATTTCTCTAAATGATAAGTATCTCCCTTCGGCATACGTAGTGAAGTTGACTTGGTTAACTTTTGGGGAGTAAGGGTTTACTATAGGTTGGAGGAATGGTTGCGTTCAGATACCTTGATTACTGCTGGGATAAAAAAATAATAATCATATAAGGTATAGGACATGCATCTGTATGTAAGCCACGTATGCGTATAGCCATAATTCTCACATTATTATGTGTAGGTAAAGCGTAGGGTGTAAGGAGTAAGGTATTGGTGTGTGTAAGACTATGCGTTAGTTACGATGCGCAAGACACATTGGCACGTATGCGTAATTATAAATTTTATTAGTACAGGAGCTGGAGTTATAATGTCACCGGAAGTTCTTAGGTAATCTTAAGCGTACCTTTTCTTAGATGGGGCGAGGGATTTTGTATACCTTTCGTGATTCGGGAAACATTAGCTGTATTATTCAAATTCTTCATTTTAGGGTCTTGTTTTTATTTTACTCGGAGGACAGCTCATTTAGAGCATACACATTTCTGAATTTTATTAGGTAAATATTTTTAATTTTTTTCTTCTCTTATTATATTTTGTGATAAATTTTAGCTTTGTGTAGAGGCTTTTGAATTTTTTTTTGGATTGTGCTGTTTAGGTACGAGTAAGCTCCGCTGTGGGCAGGTAATGATGGCTCAGGTAAACAGTGAATTTCAATTAAATAGTAAAAATTTCGTAAATCATAGTCAAATTCTCGGTCAGTTATATAATTTACCAATGTAGACACCTAGATTGTGTTGGAGATTCAGTTGCCCAATGTGAAAAATGAGAAAATCCATCACGTTTGAAGTGTCATTAAACAATTTTGATTGCGTAAATAGAGCTCAATATGAAGGTTTTGAGAGAGAGTTCGATGATTCACCTTTAAAGTATTGTGCAAGACGACTTGTTTACACGTGAGTAATCCGTTGCGACAAGTTGACGAGGAGTTTTATTTGAAGGGATCTTTGAGGGACCGACTCGTAGGTCCTTGGAAAGAAATATGTTTTCTTAGGAATCATTTTGCTTTGTGGATGGACTTATAGCCGTATTCCCAACTTTCCTGGCAAAATACTTCTTCCATTTTAAATAAATTTTGTACGGTGTAAATCGAGGGTTGATGGGGTAAATTTACAATTGGTGTTGTGTTTCTCTCTTGTGAATTATTGCATCAGTAGACATTAAAATAGACTAATATAATCAACTAGTTTTGGGAAATTTAAACTAATTTTGCGCAGCGCCTGTGCGTTTGCCTTGGCGGTTTTTACTCAGTAGCATAATCAAATATTAGATGATCAAACGAACTCCAGGAGTGAAGTTCGATCGTTATTATATTCCTACTTGTAAACAAACTATATCTTCGAATGAAGCGACGAAATATAATTTATTCTCTTGCGCTTCATTGGTCCCCAGTGGTTCGTAGTAACAGCGTGAAGGAGGACGGAGAGAAAGGTGAGAAAGGTAGTATGAAGATGATGAAAGAAAATTTGTTTTGGGTTGGATGACTATGACTATGACGGATGAATATGAGATTGATGTATAAAAAGACTAATAGTATGGAGGGTTGCAATGAACCAATGGATACTCAACCAGTGGAGCAAAATTTATTGACGGTTGACCTGTACACAATACACTTACAAAACGTAATTTATGGGATCTTAGGTGTTAGGTTTCTTGGAGGACATTGGAAGCGATGTTTATTCTGGTGTCCAGAAGGAGTGTTTATACAGCCTGTAAATTACTTTTACTCTACCAGTGGGCACAGCTCAAATGCAAAACCCTACACTGCACATGCTCCAAAGGATGAAGGAAAGCAATATAGAATCAAGTTTTAGATTGGGAATATTGGTCAAAGAACGGTTCTACCTTGCAGCCACTAGAATTGACTTTACTCTAACAGGGACATATATGTCTATCCTGGAGTTGAAATAGAAAAATAACGATTTGCTCAGCAGGTGAAATGACTTTATGTTGTCATTAGGGCAGGCTGGATTCACAACCCAAGCTCCTTGTATTGAGTGGAGTTCGTTTGTACTCGGTATGGACTGGAAGATGAGCAATATGTCAGTGGTCTGACTCTTGAATTCAGGTTGAAGACATTTGTCCTTTGGTTTAAAACTTACACCTCATATCAACGTTACAGGTATAGGTTAAAAGTTAATAAATTTCGTTTGAGTTTAGTTTAGACTTTTTAAGAGTGAATATTTGCGGAATGAGGGGGTGAAAATTTGCTCCGGGCGGCACATAGCTTCTGCACAAATTTTGGGGGTTGGCTGTGACGGTTTGGCCGTCAGCGATTCCGAAATATTCAAGTTTAGGTTAATGTAACTAATATTCTCTTTGAACTTGGCTTTGACACGCTACCGCGTGTCTAGATAAATTTTTGATCAAACACATTTCCGATTAAATTGAATTTAAAAATACCCAAATAACTTGTTGTAAAGTCAAACTATGATAAGGCATTCTAATAAAAAGGAAAGATTCGTTTAGAACTCAAAATCAGCTGGATGGATTAGAATCGTAGTTTCGGATCGAAAAAGACATACTAAAACCCATTTCAACCTTATTTAGACATTTAGTTCTATGAATTTGAGCTTAATTAACACGTTTTCATATTCAGAAGAATGCATAGGATTCGTTTTCAGGTGAAAAGATACTTCGTTTCAAAAACCCAGACTGGCTGGCGCCGGCCGACTGAGGAGGTAGCGTACTATTGCGTGCCAGCGCGCGGGTGGCGACATTCAATTTGCTAGTAAACCATCAATGTATGCCGAACCGAATTCGTTATTGCGTTATCAGCTAGGTTGAATGCGATATTGCGTCATCGGCGGGGGGACTTCGAGTGTATAAAAGCAAGAACGCTGCCCTGAGGCCCCACCCTTTTATTTGAATTTCATCGCGACAACGTTACTCTGCCCGAATGCGGAGCGATCTTTCTCTTTAAGCTTTTTTTTATTATATTGCGCGGTGCGTAAATTTAAATTCGTTCGATCTTTCGGCACGTTCGGTTTTCGTGATTTCGGCGGCTAAACACGTGTGCGTCCAGGTTGCCCGCGAGCACAGAATTTTACGGTTTCGGGCGTCCCACGATTCCTCGAGGAACGTTTCGGTCAGCGCGACTGTAGGGAAGGCCACCATGTCCAGTTGTGGGCAATCATCAACAAGGCGCGGGATGCTGGAGGGACGACTCATGGCCTGTCGTTCTGTACCAACAATCTGAGCGAAGACTTTGCCCAGCAGTGGGCACTCCTCCAGCCGGGCGCAGGCCTGTGCCTAAGCGGACGGTTCGAGACCGTTCGTTCTGCTCTGGCTGTCTGGAAGGGTCCTGGTCCAGCAGTGGACGTTCACCGGCCAGGTCACGTCAAGGTTTGATCGAAGAAAAACCGTGAGTAATTCAAAATCTTCCTTGTCGTGTTTTGATATTGTGATAATATTTTAATATTTTGTGCTATTCATAAAATTTGTGCGATGTGTTTAAAATGCTTATAAAAGCTGTAGAAATCGTCCTAAATCCAGTGACTTTATTAAAAGATTTATAGTACAAAAATCACGCTAGATTACCTACTTAAAATTTGATATTCCGGTATATTTTACGGAAACCTGTACTCCCAAATACGTTGTGTGGGAGCACTTTGGACCTAATGTCTCGGTAAAAAAGCTGAGAAGGTTCCTTTTGATGCGAAATAGACCGTACAAAATGCTTAAAGATTCCAAGAAATTGTTCATAAATTCTGTGACCATGTTTAAAGACTATCAGCACGAAATCTAGCTTGCTTATCTAAAAGATAATAATTTTATGATGTAGTTTGCCTAAATAAACTATTTTTCTTGGCTGATATGCATAGTCGGGTGTTGAACGCTATATTTTAGTATAAAGGTAGCTTCATAATCTAGATTAAATGAAATCTAGTACTTTACTTGTTCAAATGAGATTTCGAAGGGTCCCTTTGTTGTATAGTGGACGTCTCTGATCTAATATTATAATATATCGGGAAAAAATATTCTTACCTACCTTCATCTACCTTTATAAATTCATCTAATTTTGATAAATGAATGAGATAGGAATGTGTCTTGTTTTAGTACCTACCTACCTTGGCTAAATTGCTGTGTGATGGAGTATGACATATTAAATCATACTTTTCTTAAATTTAAAAAGGATTTCCTACAAGTGAAATTAATGCTTGATAATATTTGGTTCTGCAAGGTGAAGCAAAAGCAAGCCTGTGGTCCACTTTTGTACTAGTAAAGGCAAAATGTCCATATTGAGCAGATCGAATTATCATTAAGCTATCGAACTAAATGTATAGTCAGATGTGCGTATGGACGTACTGAAATAATATCTCAATAAAATGCAATTGAGCTGAGAGGACGGGAAAGATAAGTAACATTCCTTGATCCTAGCGAGATCCTAAAATGATGTTTCTCGGGTTCGAAACAAGAACTAAATCACTTATATATTTTACTCATTACCTCATTGTTCAATAGATTAGTTACAAGAGTCGAATCGATACCTTAGTACCAAATCGATGGGTATAATGTACATTTACAAGGAAACCGTAAACCCATTTTCATTATGTATTCCTAGTAGAAGTAATTAAAATATACAAATATTGCTCGTATAAGCTATTAAATAATAACATATAATAAAAACTGGTGAAATTTAATTTCTGCACGACTGCGCGTTCATGACTAAGACGGTATTTTTACATTACTGGTACAGAACGCTCGGTGTGTGAGTCTGACTCACACTTAACCGGTTTTTTTAGTAGCTAAAGATGCAAAAAAACGCGAGCCTGGGTTGAACCTGTGACCTTTTCGGATTACCGTGCCGACGCTCTTTCAATGAGATGATATCGTATCTTCAAGCTTTTTCAGATTTCTCTCATCTTTTAATATTTTTTTAACTCTCTTGATAAATGGTAAATTTTATTCATTTTAAACCTGCTACAAATAATATACCATTTTCATTTTTTAACTGTATAAAAGGGTTATAATCTGGTATAATAAATGCAAAAACAGTGTAAAAGTAGGTAGGTTGAATTTCACCTGACGGGTGGGAGTGATCATTTATAACGCCAAGATGACACTCTATTACGCTGGCGAAGACTGAGAACGGTTGGACTGAAACTGTGTGTTTCGTTCATAGTGAAGGTATATTACAAAATGTCAAGCTATTTTACAAGGAAATAAAATGCTTGATTATGAGCCTTTTTTATTTTGCCTAATCCTATGCTATTAAACGAGCAATATCCTACTAATAGTTAGGGTGCTGGCTGCAATTTGGGTATATGATTTGCTCATGATTCATATTAATAGGGATGATAGATCAGCTCAATACGAATCGATTTAGTCCTTACAAGTTTTTCTGTGCGTCGCTGCGTTTTTGAGTAAAAGAAAAGAAAATGAAAATAAGATACTAAATAATGTTTTTTTCGTCTGCCTTTGTGGCTCCTGCTTAAAATACTTCTGAAGATGTAGAAAATCGAAGAGGCAGACATGCAGGGCTCTGCATTATCACGGGACAAAGAGGTGAATTTTTGCATTTTGAAGCGCTGTAACTTTACGACGCAGGGCTATAATGGTTGCAGACCATTTTTCTGGGGTTTTATACATTGTATTTAATTAGATAGTCTTAGTCTGCCATGTGTACGTTTCATTGTCAAATTTCAAAATAGTTAAAACTTGATTCCTCAAAAACGCAGGGGTGTGGATGTCCGCCAATATTTTTGTATCTTCTAGAGGATGCTCCTTATCATCAGTCAAAGAGGCAGACATGAGCAAATCATATAGAAATTTGTCCTTCATCAGCCTTACTATCCATACTAATATTATAAATGCGAAAGTAACTCTGTCTGTCTGTCTGTCTGTCTGTTTGTTTGTTGCTCTTTCACGCCTAAACGGCTGAACGGATTTTGATGAAATTTGGTATGGTGATAGATGGTAACTTGGAGACGGACATAGGCTACTTTTTACCCCGGGAAAATATCTCATTCCCGTGGGAATCTACACATACAATAATACTCTAGCGGGGTTGTATCTGCTACAGCACACCGAAACTACTTAACCGATTTTGATGGGACTTTTTTTATTCAACTAAGTATCGCTGATTACGAAAACTACTACAATTTTGAAATCCAACGTGGTAGACGTAAACTACCATTATCCCCTGGGGATAAGGTTGAGGTGCGATAGGGTTGAAATGTCTAAAAATCAATATGGGTGTCGTTTGTAAGGTTTATCGAGCCGCTGATTACAAAAACTACAACAATTTTGAAATCCAACATGGTGGACGTGAAATGCTATCATCCCTTGGGGATGAGGTTGGGGTGCGATAGAGTTGATATGTCTAAAAATCAATATGGGTGTCGTTCGTATGGTTTATCGGGTCGCTGATTACGAAAACTACAATGATTTTGAAATCCAACGTGGTGGACGTGAAATACCACCACCCCTGGGATGGGGTTGGGATTCGATAGGTTTGAAATGTCTAAAAATCAATATGAGTGTCAGTTGTATGTTTATATAAGGATAGGGATAGCGGTTAAGATGGCGTTAGGGGTAGAAGCAGGGATAGGGGTAGGGTCAGGGATAGGGAGAGGGAGAGGGGGAGGGATAGGGAGAGAGTGTAAGGGAGGGGAAAATGAGGGGAGAGAAAGGGGGAGGGAGGGGGTAGAGGGAGGGGGGGTAGAGGGAGGGAGAGGGGGAAGGGGAGGATGAGTGAGGGGAAGGGGGAAAGGGAGGGGAATGGGAGGAGGGCGAGGGGGAAAGGGAGGGTGATGGGGAGAGGGGAAGGGGGGAAATGGAGGGAGAAGGAAGGGTGAGGGGGGGAAGAGGGAGGGGCGAGGGAGAGGAAGAGAGAGTGGGAGAGGGTGAGGGAGGGGGAGTGGGAATGTAGGGGGGGGGATACAAAAGGATAGATAGGGAGGCATAGGGACCTTTTTTACTTTTATGAATACCTCCTCGCTACCCATTCACTTCACTCCCTTTATTGCCTTCTTTTTTAAGTTCGCCTGTAACGGTTGACAATGAAAATTCCGCACTACCTACCAGTTAAATAAAATCAAAAGATAATTAAGTTTGTAGTAAGATGCATTTATTCAACTTGGATAAGTACAAATGCATCTTTTACGTAGGGATCAAGAAGGATAAGCGCTCCGTAAAATATGTTTCAATTAAGTTCGAGTTCTGTTTTTTTATAAAATCTACGCGGACGAAGTCGTGGGTAACAGCTAGTAATATTATAAACGCGAAAGTTGGTAAGTATGGATGGATGTTTGTTACTCTTTCACGTAAAAACTATTGAATGGATTTTAATGAAACTTTGCAATAATATAGCTTATACATCAGAATAACACATAGGCTACAATTTATAAACCTGCGCAGACGAAGTCGCAAGCACCAGCTAGTTTGTATATATATTGGTTTCTCGAAAACGGCTCGATAACGACTCGACAACGACTTCGACGAAAGATATTTACCATACGGGGGTTTTCGGGGGCAAAAAATCGATCTAGCTAGGTCTCATGTCTGGGAAAATTCGTTTTCCCGTGTTTTATAAAAAAAAACCTACAGTGACATCTGTTGGCGGGTAGCATAGTTTGCTCACTCTAAGATATTTTAATTTTGAGGCGGCTATTATAGAGCGGAGCTTAGTCGCCCAGGTACTTATAATTATCGCGCTTAGACCCGTAATAAGATAAACATGTAGGTATGAAAAGTTCGAAAGTTTAAATCAAACTTTAAACAATATTTTGAATTCGAAACTCCAACTTTAAAAATCCAATACCTCTGCTCTACTTGCCGCAAGTAGTAAACTTAATACAAGCCAAGCCTAGGTAGTAAACCCTCCACTTTACTTGAGTAAGCCCAGCCGATCCCATAAGGCGGGTAGGAATGTGTTTGTACATGTCATAGCAGACTGATAGAGTGTATAAAGTGTATAATCTATGAGTAGGGACTTTGAGGGAGGGATTCTTGTAATGGACGTTTTAATTGATGATACATGAATATTAATTGGGTAATGGATTAGCCACTACGTCTCCGCTGTGTTCTAAGCGGGCACCGATTTTTCAATGCCGAGTATACTCGTATAGGTGACTTTTAATAAGTTCTTGATAGCAAAAGATATTCATGCCGTCATGATACTGAACAAGTTTTCCCGAAGAACATAGGTCAAAATACGAAAAACAAAATTTGACCTCCAAAACAAAATGCGCTATCAGCTGATGCAGTTTCTATGGGAGGTCAAAACTTGATATTCGTATTTCGACCTATGTTCCTTGGGGAAAGTTGTTCAGTAGAATAATCCATGGGATTAGGCTACGGTTCTAACAGGCTAATTCAAAATTAAAACTGATTTACGTTTGTTGTATATCAAAACATATTTCTTTTTTTTTCCACTATAGCGCCACATTGTTTGTGAAGCGATGTAGTTTAGCTGACGTCATTAAGAGATTTTAATATCCAACAATGAATAAACTATTTTGACTTTGAGTATCATGAGTACATTCATACCTATTTCTATCAAGAAATATTTAAAAGTCACCCTATAGATTTCTATAAAAGGTGTAAGGGAAATATTTCCGAAAACAGAAAGGGCGTGATCAGTCAACGTAACTGAACAACTTTCGGTGAGAAAATTTTTCGGAAAACGAAAAAATAATTTTGGCTCTCCAAAGAAAATTTCAAACTTAATTTAAAGTTTTATTCACAGATCTTACAGTTTTCGGAAGCCTGTCCCTTACACTCTGTATGTCTTTACTAGAACTTTTTCAATCTATCTACATAGAAGGGACCGTTTGTTGACAGAACTAAAAAAAAACAGATTAATACTACAGTACGCGACAGTTTCGGAGTGCGAACGAAACGTATGAGGCACCATACATGTCAACCGCACTCGCAAGTTGTCTTGTCACCATAACATCTCATAAAACAACCATTGCAGGACAGGGAGCTATTCAAAACACAAAAAAAACGCGTGATATTTTGGAAGGGATTTACCATAGTCACCACGCTTCTAAGCGTTGCGGCTGATGACCGCGCTGTTGTTGGTGACCGCAGTATGTACGATGGTACGAGACCCAGACTGATGCTGCTGCCCATCCTAGAGTTTATAAGCCCTTAGACGCCTATTACGACACCCACGGGTAGAGATGGGTTGGTACTTTTCTTTGCCAGCACCACACACAGCAGCTGTTGCGTGCTTTACAATAAAAGGTGTGTATAATTCGTTTCACGAGGCAATGCCAATGCTTTCCAACACATTTTGCAGCTATATCAAGGCTATTGTGCTCCATGATCAATATTAATCAGCTAAAGCTGTCAGAAAAAAACAAGTTTATAAAATAATTTTATTTTTTCCATCAAATATACTCTGGTTCGTCTGGTTCGTGTTGGTTTGTTTGGTTCAATGGCTGCAAAATGTGTGGGTAAGCGTTGGCGTTGACTCGTGAAACGGATAGAGCAATGTTTGTTGATGTCAGGTGAAAATGACGAGGTCATCGATTATATCGAGGAAGTGCAAGCCCTTAACCTTACCTGGTCGTTATTTGGCCATTAATCTAATTGATTTATTTTTAGGGTTCCGTACCCACCGGGTGAAAAACGGGACCTCATTAATATGTCTCCGATGTCTGTCTATCTGTCTGTCAGCGGGCTATATCTCATGAACCGTAATAGAAAGACAGCTGAAATTTTCTTAGATTATGTATTTCTGTTGCCACTCTAACAACAAATACAAAACATAAAATATAAACTAAGGGGCAATCCCCTACTATAAACGTATTTTTAGGCGATTTTTGCTCGATGTTTGTTTTAGCTCTGTCGTTAAAACGGGAACACTTACAAGCATAAAATTTGGAATGTCTATAGTGGCTAAGGAATAACAACAAATAATAAAAACTGATCAAGTGCTTGTCGGAATCACGCAAATTTATTATACTTCCGCGGGACTGCACGCACGTTCCTATCTACTTTTACCTTATTATAGATTAGATAATATTAAACTAAAACTTAGTGATACGGAATCCTCGGTGTGTGAGTCCGACTTACACTTGGCCGTTTTTTAATACATTTACTTGATTTAGTGTATTAATATTCAGTTTTAAATAAGAATAATTAGAATATTTTGATGTTGATTTTTTTAACGAGTTTTTTTCTTTTTGTTCTAGGTAAGTCATCGCAGGCAGCTCGGTGTCATCAGTCGAAGAAATAAGATTTACCTTCGGACCAAAAAACTGGACAAATTTCCTGTATAAACACAGGTCTAAATAAGAAAAACAATTGCAGCAGTGCAATAACAACCTCTCGATATGAAAAAGTAGCAACTGCAAAATTATGAGGGCATGATCAATCAACAATACAAACAGCTTTCAGTGAATGAAACTTTCAGGAACACCATAGAAAATTTATAACTTTAGATTTTTGAGAGACCGACTTTTTTTACCTCATTGAATACCAAGTAAGTTCATTCAGTCCTGTATTGTTTTTAATATCCGGTCCCAATGTGGGCCAGGAATAGCAAACGCAGTGAGAATGTTGTTTATAAAGCCATTTTGAATCTGACGTTCCCATAGCCCATTATTTTAAACACGTTATTACTTGCAAATGAAGCGGTCGAAGATTTATTTTTATAAAATAAAGGTATTCCTGGTACTTTCTGCCTGCGTCTGTGTTCCTGAGTTAATAGAAGCCGAATCTATTCAAGTCATGAATAGTGAATAGGCTTCTTCTGGGCAAGCTCGTTCCACGATCTGTCCTCAGGATGTGTCACGCTTACGCCCATTGTAAGTAAAAAAGTATTCCTGCCTAGTCAGTTGGTCTGTACACAACATTTATACCTACATCGTCAATGACGTTGATGACAGTATTGTGGTAGGTTAATCATATCTACGAGTCATTAATTATTCTCCAAGGGACGTCGCACTGAGGGATTTAACTGGTTTATTGCTATTTACATAACCTGTACATATTGGGTTAGTATTTGGTAGTTTCCGCGTAGCGACATACCTGCGGGGATTCCGCCTTGAAACGATCCGCAACGGATCTTTTCTTCAAGTATGACACATTGGCGCGGAATTTCCAAGTCGGTACAAATTGTGAATAAAATCGGAAAAAAATATTTAAATAGTTTTTGCAAGATATTAGTTACATTTTTTTTTCATAATCCATTTCTTCGGCCCGTTTTACAACGATTTGTTTAAAACACTACCACAAAGCAAAATACACCAGTAACAAGATCTTGTTGTAATATTCACAATACAAAACCTAGTCTAGGCAACGAAGCGGATCGTTGTATCCTCAGTCGATGAAACATTAGTGGGGTATTATACTACATGAGACAAACCTTCTATAAAAAAATCCAAAAAAAAATCGGAACTTAGTTTTTTCATACAAATTTTTTTTGTTTTTGGATATTTTGATTTAATTCATGATTCTTTTCTTTATCATCCTGTCAAATAAAATCGGCCTGAGAAATTTATGTTGGGGTCGACTGCTTCGTTGCCTACACTAACCTGCCAGATTGCACCTAAGCAACTCTATATACTTACATAGACGTGTCTTTTTAGGGTTCTGTAGCCAAATGGCAAAAAACGGAACCCTTATAGATTCGTCATGTCTGTCTGTCTGTCTGTCTGTCCGTCCGTATGTCACAGCCACTTTTTTCCGAAACTATAAAACCTATACTGTTGAAACTTGGTAAGTAGATGTATTCTGTAAACCGCACTAAGATATCATTTTCTAATATCATTTTTTTCTAAACTCAATAGTTTGCGCGAGACACATTTCCAAAGCGGTAAAATGTGTGTGTGTGTGTGTGTCCCCCCCGTAACTTCTAAAATACGAGAATGATAAAACTTAAAAAAAATATATGATGTACATAACCATGCAAACTTCCACCGAAAATTGATTTGAACGAGATCGAGTAAGTAGTTTTTTATCGTAACCGATTAAGATGAGCTCCCGTTTCAAGAACTTTTCTATAAAAGAGGGGTGAAGTTGGATGGTCGCGGAGTTTTTAAAGTCAAAGAGCAAAAGATTTTAGTATATCATATGGTAAATAGGAACGGAACCCTCAGTGCGCGAGTCCGACTCGCACTTGGCCGGTTTTTGATATAAAACTAATTTATCGCTATTTGATATGCGATGTGGTAGGGTTCCCAACAGCCAGCTCTTAGTCTATGCTATACGTTTGTCATAAGTAATGCGATTAGGCTGCCACAATTTGATACATTCCACGTTGTAGTGCGTTAAATATGAATGCTGTCTCGAATAGGGCAAGGTGTGGTATTTACGTGTCAGGGGTCTGTGTTAATCCAGTAACTACATAGTTATACATTTTTAACTAATATTCGTGCACGCGTAGAGCGAAGAAAAGATGAATGGACTGTATCCTATACTATTAAACAAGCAATATTTGTATTTATCTAAATATTTATATTTGTATTCAGTTTCTCGAAAACGGCTGTAACGATTTACCATACGGGGGATTTTGAGGGCGAAAAATCGTTCTATAGGGCTCACATCTGGGAAAATTTGTTTTTTCCGTGTATTAAGGCATTTTGTTTTAGACAAAAACCTACAGCGCCATCTGTTGGCGGGTAGCATAGCTTGCTTACCCGATGATATTTACTGTTGAGACCATAGGTTGAGACGGCTATTATAGAGCGAAGCTCAGTCGTCCAGGTACTTAAAGATGATGTGAGAAAGAAAGAAATGAATATTGACATGACGGTTGATAGAGATAAATGCAAGCCGTAACATATTGTGCCTATTTCAAGTAAACTGGGATATGGGCAGTTGAACAAGGCAAGTATAACGCGCTCTATTTCTGTTATTTACTTTTAGTATGTATCCGCCACCTGGATCAGACACTTTCCTTCAGCCTTACGCTCCAACTGCTAACCCTTAAACCAAGGCATCTTGGTGGTTGCGTCCAAAATGTCGTCTCCATGCCTACCAGGAATAGGAATGGCAGCGACAGCAACTGGTTTGCACGCGTGGGTTCGAATCGTATCCTCGTCGCCAATGCAATAAAACGACTGTGTTATTCTGTAGCTAGTAGCTATTACTGGGTACAATATCGGTGAGGTGGCAGATACATACCAACTTCCATTTTACCAAAATTGTTTAAGGCACTACATACATCAAGCGCGAATTTGAAATTGGAAGATCGAGTAGGCTCGCATATTTAGTTCAAAAGACCCTCAGAAGGACCACGAGAATCTTGCGAGCGGGGTAGATTGCAAGGGGGGCGGAGAGTGTATTTTCTGTATAATATTACTAGTACTTTAGTCTGTGATGCGGGTTTCAGTGCCTTCGAAACTGGGAGGTAATATAGCAAAAAAATATTAGTAGCATTCATTAACAAAATATGAAAATAACGTAAGGGATGACAAAAAGTGAAATTAAAATTTAAATCCGCTATGAAATCGGCCGGTATAAGCATTTAAAGTTATTAATTACAAGCCCATTAGACAAAGAGATCCGACATGAACAGTGAAGTCACTTATCACTATGGCCCTATGGCCATATAAACTCCGTGTCAATTTTCGTTTGCTAGAAAGACACAGCAACAAATTTTCGATGGCTTTTATCTTTTTTAATTTCAAAGGTATACGAAAAATAGTTTTGCTAAACGGTCTATTACATGAATGAGGATATTTTTTTTAAACAAAAAAAAAATTATGCATATTCCCTTTTATGTTTAAACACACACAATCGCGAGTCCTACTCAAAAGTAAACTAAATAATCACTTTACTCATAGCAAAACGAATAAATCCCTACCTATACCAACATGAAAACACATTGTCCTCTTCTCATTAAATACGAACTACCCTCACTTCTGCTCCGAATAATATCGCTTATTTTCGACGGACATCCGACTACCTATTGTGCACGCCACCCCTGGCCCTCGTATTCATCAGTTCGAAGTAATTCAATATACCCAGTTACTGGAACACAATATTACAAATTTCATATCATAAATTAAATACCTTTGGTGTTTTCACCAAGCAGTTGTGAATTACACTCGGCGGCAAAATTTGCTAAAGCGCAGATGACCCTTTTGAAATAGATGGTGAGGTGAATTACCAAGATATTCTCTTTGAATTGCACATAATATTACTAACTGAAGGTAGTGTGATGTTGTAAGAATTTATGTGATAATTAATAGAATGCATTTATTATTCGTTTGCTTTTTAATTTGATTTAAATGTTTTTTTTTTTTAAGAAAGAAATAAAATATTTTTGTTTCGAATTTAGCTGTTCTATGCAATCTTCTTCTTCTTCGTGTCAATGTAAAAATACCATGTCGTGATTAAATATTTTCCTCCCAAAATCTTGCCACTTCTACGGCTTTGTCCGATGCCTCGCGCAGGTCCTCGCCAGTGCAGGTGGAGAGGCACAGTGGACAAGAGAGCAAGTGCGATATGCTCTGAGATGGAGCTCCACAGTCACAGTGCCTTATCAACTGGTCTGCAAAGACCCACCTCGCCATGTTTTCTCTGCAGCGGCCAACCTGAGTTCGCAGACGGTTTAGCGACTTCCAGGTTGACCACTGCAGATTGTGTCCAGGTGGCAGAGTTTCTGCAGGTGGGACGTATCCTGATGGGATTGGACATTTTTCGGCCCACGCTTGCTCTTTTGCCGAGCTTGGGTTATTGTTTGCTGTGGGAGAAGTGGACCTCAAAAAGCTTTTACGACTTTTAAGGCAATGCAGAGATACTTATTTGATTAGGCTAAAAATCCACAGGTTTATAGAGAAGCAAAGACTATATAATTATAGCACATTGTATAGTCTTTGATATAAGGTATACTCTTTTTTCCTCAGTATAAAAAATCTCATTTAAGGTCCTAATTGCCCATGTACAATACCACACAGTACAATCTTGTAACACTGTTTGTTTTATGTACAAATAATAAATTGGAGTATTTGAAAGTTATTCATGAAATTAAAAAATGCGCGGTAAATTTTTCCGGCGAGTAAACATTCATTTACGTTCATTCGATCTCTACAGTGTGCGAGTAGACTATGAAATCTGAGTCCCATTGTACACGTGAAAACAATGTGTAAGTATCACAATATCACAGACACAATGATGAAACAAGCTTTTGAAAATGGGTATTAAATTCGGGTTCCAATAAGTTTCAAATGAAAATTGCATTTCCAAAACATTCAACATTCTGTTTTGTAAACATTGAAATAGTCTGGAGGATTCAGGCGGAAGCGTGTTTTGGCGTCCGCAATATATTTTAATTCATTTTCATGATGTTTTAAGACTACTGAACAAGATTAGACAGGGTGTCGCCCTGACATCCTTGAGGATTTTATATAAAGTCCATGATTAGATAAAAGGAGGAGAACGAAATAAAAATTTTGACCTACCCCATCGAGTGGGGTATCGTTGTTTAGAACTCGTTGAGAAGATAAATGATGTATTTTTTTTTTAATCAATATTAAAATGTAAAGGAATTAGATGCCACCAAAGTCAGATTTTTAACTCTTTTCGCCTAAAAAGACAGGTTTTTAGTGTGGGATGGGAGCCCCCCTTAATTTATTACTTTTTAATTTTTAGTATTCCCTATAAAGGCGGCAACAGAAATACATTATCTGTAAATATTTCAACTGTCTACCTATTACCGTTCATAAGATACAGCCCAAACAAAATTTTGTAAAAAAACTGACTTTGGTGGCATCTAATTCCTTTACTTTTTAATATTTTTTAAAACAAAAAATACAGAATTTATCTTCTCAACAAACTCTAAACAATGACACAGATAATATAATAATATACTAGTACAGATGCCTCACGTCATTTGTGCCGAAAATTGTTCGGGCTATTTTTTCCATAAGGTATTTTCTTAGAATAAATTAATATCTGGATGTTAAAATTGAATTAATGTCATAGTTTACACCTTTACCTACCAACCTAGTAGTAACATTTAGTTTAATTATTAGAAACAAAAGGGATAAATGAATTCGGGCTATTTACTCCGTCGAAAAAACCGTAGTACGGAATGAGACCCCATGACAATGATACCCCACTCAATGGGTTAGGTCAAAATTTTTATTTAGTTCCCCTCCTTTTATCTAATCATGGACTTTATACAAAATCCTCAAGGATGTCAGGGCGACACCCTCCCTAATCTTGTTCTGGAGTCATTAAATATCAAGAAAATGCAAAAAAATGTATTGTGGACGCTAAAACACGCTTCCGACAAAATGTAGGGACCGTCTGCAGGACTAAAAGGTTTGAATTCCATTAATATGGAACAAATGCCCATGTTGTGCCGGTTTAGAATAGTACCAACGCATCTCTACCCGTGGGTGTTGTAAAAGGCGACTAAGGGATTATGAACCTGAGGATGAGCAGCAGCGTCCTTCTGTGTGTCTTCGTGGTGGTGGTGCCAGCCGCAACGCTAACAAGCAGCCTGGTGACTAGTGAAGCCCCTCTTAAGTATAGTCAACGACATGTCAAACTTGACACTCGCAGTGAGACTCTAGCACAGAAAAATAAGGGTACTTAGAAGGAGGATTAAAGAAATAATTCGTCACAAGGTAGCGAAGGCGTCGTTCTATGGATTTGACGGGTTATTTTGAATATTTCCTAGTGATCACTGATAGTTTGACATAAAATATTGGGACATGTTGGCAGATGTCATCCCATAGTAAAATAAATTAGCAAGGTATCTATTCCGAGCGAAGCAAGGAGGTCTGAAATCTTTGGACTCTAGCGCGTACGTCCATTGATATAAGAACAGTGCAAAGTCCAATGTGTCAAGCTTGATGTGCACTTGACTGTAGTTGAATACTTGAGTTCTTGATGGGAGCTCCCTGTCCTGCAGAGGACGTTTCATGGGATGTTATGATCATGATGACATAGGTATGTGTCATCACATCATCATCATGACATCCTATGAAACGTCCACTAGAGGACAGGGAACTCTCTCCAAAATCCCAGCTTTTGCTAAAACAATGTGGAGGGGAAGTAACATAGTCACCACGCATGTAAACGTTACAGCTGGCACCATGGACCGCGGTTTTTGATGACCGCAGAATTTAAGATGATACGAAACACAGAAGGATGCTGCTGCCTATCCTCTGGTTCATTAACCCTTAGTCGCCTCTTACGATACCCACAGACGGGTAGAGATGAGTTGGTGCTATTCTTTGACGGCACCACAAAAAAAAATAGAAATTAAAATTAGATAATTACACGGAACAGTCAGTAATACAGGGTGTTAAATAACATACTAGATATTGAAACCTTAAAAAAAATTATGTTTTTTGCAGCAATTCTACTAATACTTTTACGAGCCGCAAAGAAACGGATAAAAATACGTGCAAGAAATTCCTAGTAAACTTCTGGCTCGTAATAAAAATTGCAGGCCCCATAGTTTCTCTCAACAAATAGCATGCATGTGATCCTATACGTGGTTTAAGAGAAAAGAACAGAGAGTTTATTACGAACGTGCGATACGTCCAAAATTTGTCTATTGGTTCATGACCACAGAGCTCTGAAGTCCTTGTGTCTTGCTCTGAATCTAGAGACGAATTCTTTATTTCATTCAATACAAATCAGTGTCACCATTTACTAAAACTATCACGCTTTCTGCACCCACACTACTAGCGTCATTTGAGTGCGATAAACATAGTACCATTATTGCGAGAGATTAAGATGCAAAAAAACCAGTGACAGCGTCTCTATGGCAACGAATGTGTTTATGATGTGCATTCAAAATGAGCGCTTACATAAATTGGATAGTATATCTAGTCAATAAGGAACCAACTATTTTCACTCTCTTCGCTTCTACCTATGGGGGGGTGCGCGCGCAGGTAAAGTGGCCCTATCGTTGTTCTGTGAGACTGACCAACCCTCTTATCAAATGTTTTCAGCAATGGCCACATGTCTTCTTCCAGTGTGACGATAAATACGGTTAATATAATAACAAATAATTTTACATACTTAGACACCCGTAAATCTGTTCAATAACCTCCTTTTTATAGTAAGCTTAGGTTTTAGTGGGGTAGAAATAAATAATCTACTTCTTTACAAGATAAAAACATCTGTTCCCTTTGCCTTCCATTTAACGCTGCAAATAAAAGGCAGCTGAAGGTGCTAATTATAAAATCAATTGTAGAAACATTGCCTATAGCTATTTTATTGCCAAAAAAATATTTGCATAAGCGTATGGTACTGTGTCTTGAATCTCAACTGTACACAGGTCTGGTCCTAGTGCCATTGTAGACTCCAAAACGGTTTTATAGTCACCCAATCTGGATTATAATCTTTGCAAATGATATCATCATCAATCATCGTCATCAACATAGCATCCACTACAGGACAGGGAGCTCCCTCCAGAATTCTAGCTTTTGCTGGAAAAATGTGGAGGGGAAGTACCATTGTTACCTCGCTTGACAGCGTTACAGCTGGCATCATGGCACAGGAGGATGCTGCTGCCCATCGTCCAGTTTATAACCCTTAGTCGCCTCTTACTACACCCACGGGTATGTATGGGATGGTATTATTCTTTGCCGTCACTACACGGGACAAATAATAACAAAGAAAAGGAAATTTAAACTGGAATAAAATCTACCTATATTGTAAATCCGCTTCATCTTCCAACTTACCCTACAGTCGACATTTATGTAAAAGAATGTCGCGGTAGATTGCGCATCTTGCTCCATCTAGGCACCGAGCCAAACCGCGAGCAGACATTATAGTGTCTTCAGACTCATTTTATACGATGAGATTGCATGGCATAATCTCTGACTGGATATTACCGTTTCTGTGGCACTAATACGGCTTTTTATCCTGCAAATTTATTAGGATTTTAATTCAAAATACAGTGTTTTTTTTGCCACCCCTGATATTTTAAGAGGTGGTTCTGCCCATGAATTTTTACAACTTTTCCAAAGGAACATAGGTAGAAATACGAAATAAAATTTCTACCTCTCATACAAAAATGTGCTGTCATAGCTGATGCGGTTTGTATAGGAAGTCGAATATATTTTTTATTTCGACCGATATTCCTCGGAAACAGTTGTTTAGTTTCATGGACAGAATTTCATCTTAAGGGGCTGATAAGAGCTGAATTACCTCCCTTTCTCACAAAGGGCAGAATGCGCGTGCTAGAACGGAGCGGATTCGCGTTGCTTTACGTTTTTCGCTCATTTTTGCATTTTTCTCAAAATTTGTACCCATAATAATAATTATAAAACAGCAACATTATTACGCATAATGTATTGAATAATGTGTAAAAGTTTTGGCATCATAGATTAATGGGTACTTAAGAAAAACGGTTTAAAAGCATAAAGCAGAGGTAACTTTGGATTTTTTTTATGGCGTACAAAATATATTTAATCGTGTTTCGGAGTCGGCCATATTCTTGGAAAGATGCTTAATAATTATTTATATGAAATACGGATAAACTCACGTTTTATAATTATGTGTAACACTCACGAGTAGTTTAGTGATAAAAAAGATGCTTAATTATCACATAAAAAAAATCACGGCCATATATTCATCACTTTTCGTTAAAAACCTGCTCAAGTGAAGCGTATTTAGCTTTTATCAGCCCCTTAAAATTTCCGCGGCAATGAAAATTTACGGGGTAATAAAAATTTACGCTGTGTGTGTAGGTGCACTTGAGAAAGTCCGCTCCGTCAATATTTTCTTTCAAAGAACCAAGAGTCGTCATATAATATCCTTCAAGTAGGCTTTTAATTTGGCTTTTAATTTCACTTAAAGGAGGATTTTGTAGGGTATCATGTTTCATCTTATTTACTTTTTGAAGTATTTCGTGATCGCGAACAATTTAATTTTATGAATATGTGATTGATTTGAATTACAATGGATTTTTATTTGAAGGAGACTGATTTTTTTTCCTTTTTTATTTGTTTTATTTTTATGTCACTAGTGAATAAAAGAACTGTTATTATGTCATGAGCCTCGATAGTGTTTATTTGCCATCGTTCAAATTTAATTGAATACCGTTAGAATTACTACATGTTGTTTATCGGTAAATTATTACCTCGTGTGTCTTAGTTAATTACCCTTTATGATAATATTTTTACTATAGATTATACATGTTTTAATTATATTTTAATAATCACAATATGAAGATATTATGATCTTGTTTCATGTTTGTATTTTTTTTGTTTTGCTCGCATAAGCTATTAAAATGAAATACCTACCAAGATCAAAATATCTATTTCGTGGTTGGTTAAGACAAATCCCAAATATTACCTAGGCTCTGAAATCGAAATAACAATTGGTGGAAATTTTCTAAAAGCCTACTGGCCACCTTGAAGCCTGCAACAAAAGACCGCCTACGACTTCTAACCGCCTGGTAGTTGGAGCTGATATCAACAAGTGCTAGGCGTAAAAGATGCATTCGGCCTCGCATCTGGCCTGGCACAGTGCCATGCCACGCCTAGGCCCACCATTGGTTAATAAAGTTAACCAATTGACAAGCTACACTTTGCTATTGGTGGAAATGTGGTGACGTTGTTATGTAGGTCAGTAGGTGGACGCGGAGGTGAGAATATTTGGAGCAGGTAATTTTGTAGGTCGCGGATTTTGATTGATGCTGTTCGCGAGAAAATGGCCGATTTGGGTCAGTTTGATCAAATAACATGCCGCAATAAAATACACTGTATTGTTGTTTTTTAAAGGAACTGTTCAAGGCGTTACAGAAAAAGTGTACAGTCCTGAAGGATGTGAATCTGTGCATGAAACTGATCAACTTTTTCAAAGCAGTATAGGTCTAAATTCTTTTCATATTTCGAACTATGTTGTTTAGAAAAAGTTGTTGAGTTTCATGGGCAGATTTACCTTCTTCAGGACTGGTATACACTATTCCTTGTATAATATCTACAGGTATAGGGTTATTTTGGCTACCTGATCAAATCAAAGAATATAAAATCAAGCAAATTTCCCAAAGAGAGATGGTTGGAAAGTTCAGCGCAAGGTTTTATAGAAAAATAAAAAACTGATCTCATTTTTCGTCACTTGATTATTTGGAAGAATTGCTCTTAGTTATTTGTATTCTGAGTAACATCCTTATATTCCTTCTGGTGCATAATATAACTTCTGTATTCTACTGGAAAGTGGTAAAAAATTGTTTTACTGTATGCAGTAAAATTGGTTTTTAACAGTTTTAGTAAAGTTTTCAATAATTTTGTTTCTTGAGAAAGTTAAAAATAATACATTTGATGTAAGAACCCAAAAACGCTATAAGTACTAAAATAACTTTTCATGTATTCTATGAAAATAACAGTCAAATGACTATCATTCGTCATGCAAAACATTATCTAGGCATAATAATGCTTCAAGAACGTATGTAATACGTAAAAATTGCACCACTTTAATACAACGAAACATTGCAAATCAGCCTATAGGTATATCTTTAAATAAAACAGAAACAATTTAATCATTAATGAGAATGAGAGACACATTGAACTATAATAATAACCAGTCTCATTGCAAAGATCGAGATAAATTTTCTATGAATCCATAAATGTCTTGAAGTTTCTAGAAAGATTCTTGCAAGACCGCTCCTAACGATATTATCACGCTACTGTGATCGCAGCACAGAAGCGTATCTTAGTTAGCAGGTGAACTCAGGTGAAAGATTATAGTTTGCAGTCGATATTTGCGTTACTATCGGTTTGTAACTCACAAATTTTGAAACTAAATATTGATAAGTATAAAGTAAGCATAAGTATCGAGGGCCCGTATACAAGTGGCTTTCTACTATCGAAAACGCTAGTAGAATATAATGAAAATGTATGGGATTGACATTAGCTAACGAAATATTGCGTGACAGCTAATGTGAGTCCCATACAATTTTATTCTATTCTATAGTAGAAAGTCACTTCTCTCAGGGCCCTGATCCCAAACGAGGCTAAGCCTGTACTATGGTTATCAGAGATACGTAAATAAACAGATAAATAACACCCAGCACAGAATAAACACTTGTGTTCGTCACACAAATGTTTGTCCTGGGCGGGGATCAAACCCGCGGCCCACGGCGTGAAATGCAGATTCACTACCAACCACACCAACGGGTTTGTCAAAGATTGATACATGTATGTTATTTGTAGAAGAAGAAATCATCCTTAGAGTCACTGCCCACGTACGCGACATTAATCACCCAAGTGATAATATACATCACTTAGGCGATATTTATCACTGAGGTGATATTTATCATTGAGGCGATATTTATCACTGAGGCGATATTTATCACTGAAGCGATATTTATCACTGAGGCGATATTTACCACTCGATATTTGGCATCTGCAGTTGCAAGAGCAAGTGATAAATGTCACCTAAGTGATAAAATATCGCTTTATATCGCTTAGGTGATTAATGTTGCGTACGTAGCCAGTGACTCGCAAAAGATAAAAATAAAGTGTGACGGATAATATCAAAAGCAGTTTTAACGAATACGAGTACTTAGGTGCTGAAACGATGCAATCAAACTTATAATCACACACTATATTATCGAAAAAAATATTTTTATGAAAAAAGAATCTAGCTTTATTTAAAAACACATAATATAGGTACGGTCAATCGCATGTCATGTAAAAAAAATTCAACTGTATTACCACATTATAAAGTCCAAATTATGTCTACGTACGTGCTGTTGGGTATACTTTAAAGATTAAGTACCTGGGCGACCAAGCTACGCTCTATAAATAAAATACTCGTATCATCGGGTGAGCAAGCTATGCTACCCGCCAACAGACAGCGCTGTAGGTTATTGTCTAAAACGCGGTATTTTAAAAAAAAATATTTAAAACACGGGGAAAACAAATTTTTCCAGACATGAGACCTAGCTAGTACGATTGTTATGTAAATTTAATGTAAATTTCATCGATATTATTAGAGCCGTTTTCGAGAAACCGATTACAAATATATACACAAATATTACTCGTTTAATAGTATAGGATTAGACTGTTTATTATTTTTCAATAAATTTGCTCGAAAAACGTACTTACAAGGACGTAAAAATTGCTCGTAAGTAGTTACTCACCGAACTAGTGCGGTAAGTAAAAAAAGTATAATACCAAGGAGTTTTTACACTCTGATCATAAAATTATTTTGGAAAAATACTACAGTGGTGACTTTTTACTTGGATGACGACTGCCTACCTATATTTAAAATAAAATGGAGAGTACAAGGAGAACATAAATCGACAAGAGACTGACAGTACCCATGGTTGGTTCCTTTACCAAGTGTATTGCTTATACCTGTTTTATCACAAATGTATTGAAAATCTTCGTAAGATACACGTCCGTAAGGGTTATGACAAACTCGTGCCGTGGTAAAAATACGGAGCTTGTATCTTAAACAACTATTACATGTCTCATATTCGGTAAGTAGGTCTTACCCCCAAATGGGGCTTGTAGGTGACCAATTAGCGCTCTAGGGTAATAATGTAGCTAGAAAAGCCCTAGGGCGGTAAGTTTTTTTTGTGTTTTTTTTTATTAATTACCGCCCTAGGGCTTTTCTAGCTACATTATTACCTGTCACCTACAAGCCCCATTTGGGAGTAATAAGGACTTACTTACCTCACAATCGAGATGTAAAGCAGAGTAGTTAGCTCGGGTGTAAGCAACATTGCACCCTCGAACTATAGGCGCCCTCGCTGCGCTCGTGCGCCTAAATATCTCGGGCTGCAATTGATGCTTTACAGCTCTTGGCTACAAATCTACTATTTGTTCTCCCCAACATCATTATCTTACCAATCGTTCTGATATTAAAAAGGTGGAACAGGCGAACCTCTCTTCAGAAGGGAGCAGCCATGTGGAAACGTAGCGACATCTGTTGGATCTCACGCAAACAGACAAGTGTATATTATGCGACAGACGAATGGGCAGAGAATTTTATTTCTTCAGGCAAATATACAATTTTCTAACTTTGCTCCAGGTCAGTAAATTGTATAGACTTTGCTTCAGGTAAACAACCGAGCGACAGAATTCCGAAAACTGGAAAGGTACGATCAGTCAACGAAACTGAACAAATCATACCAAATCAAAATACCAGTTATTGAAAAAATAAAACGGCCTCTCCATATGATTATTCCAATCTTTACAATTTGCAGTTGAGGTATGGAGATGCTGAGATAGTTTTTTCCTGGGAGTGTCTTCGCTGATTTTTTTTTTAGTTTCGTAGTAGATTAGTTTAGACTGTTTCAGTTTTCGTAAAACACCTCATACAGACCTAGCCAAAGTTAGAAAACATACAACGTGAAACAGAAAGGTGTGAATAATAAATACTCATTACTTCCCATGAAACAGCAGTCCATCAATAACATCGTTTAAGATGCGATTAAGAGAGTACTACTTATCGCAATCATCTTGAGTAATGTATTTATTTTATGTATTATTATGTATCATTTTGTAGTATGTCTATGTATTATTTTTATGTATTTTATAAGTAAGTTTATCAATTTTATATATGCCTTAATATTAATACTGTGATTAGGAATATAAGTACTCGTATATTCGTGTGTAGTTTAAGTAGGTTTATCCCTATTTTATATTACACAGTATTTAAAAATTAATTTTAGTGTAAAAGTGTATTTTAAAATTTCTTATCACGAATATTAATGCACATTCCTGTGCCCGCTTTAATGACACTCTTCCACACCTAATAGGTTGGCTGGAAGAGATCTCTTAAAGAGATAAGCTCGCCTGTGTAAACAATTTTCATTTAAAAACTGTGTGTTATTTGTGTGCAATAAAGAATAAAGAACGTCCACTATAGGACAGGGAGCTCCCTCCAGAATTCTAGCTTTTGCTGGAAAAATGTAGAGGGGAAGAACCATAGTCACCTGGCTTGTTTGCGTTACGGCTGGCACCATGGACGGCGGTTGTAGGTGACCGCAGTAAGTAAGATGTAAGATACAAAGGAGGATGGTGCTGCCCATCCTCCAGTTTATAACCCTTAGTCGCCTCTTACGACACCCATGGGTATGTATGGGTTGGTACTATTCTTTGCCGGCACCACACGGGAATAACCACACAACATAAATACTGAAGGGTGTAAATCTGTCCATAAAACTGAACAACTTTTCTCAAGGAACATGGGTCGACGTCGAAAAATGAAAAACCAAATTTGACCTTTCATACTCATACATCAGTTAATCTATGGAAGGTCAAAAATTGATTTATGTATTTGGACATATGTTTCTTGGGAAAAGTAGTTCAATTTCATGAGCAGATTCACACCCTTTAGTATTATCACACCATTCCGTTACACGTTGTAAGTCTCAGTTTTACGTTATACTGCGTGAATTTCCAATGGTTTTGCTCCCGAAGCCCAGTAGTAGTCTCGAAGACAGAGATGAGGTCGACGATGGAACGAGCTTGCCCAGAAGAAGCCTATTCACTCGCGACTTAAATAGATTCGGGTTATATGAACTCGGGAACACAGACGCAAGTAGAGAATTACACTCTTTAGCTGTGCGCATTATAAAAAATGTTTCAAAGCGCTTTGTGCGAATGTGCGGAATATCAACCGAGTATGGGTGATATCCTGCGGTGCGTCTGAACTCCCGATGGTAGAAGGGAGATGGTGGAATAAGCTCGTGGAGCTTTTGAGCACACTCTCCGAAGTACAATCTGTAGAAGACCGACAGACTGTGAAACTTGGTTTTCACCAGCATCTTATCACCAACGAGCTTCTTGGCTCTGCGATCTATCGAGTCAAGTGCGGCTAGTTGGTATTTGGCTGAGCCATCCCAAAGGTGACAGCAATTCTCCATGCAGGATCGGACTTATCAACTTAGACGCTTTATCAACTTCTGCGGTACTTACGCATAAGACGCAGGTTCGAATCCTGCCTGTGGTTGTGAAATTTAGCGATTTTCTACTTTGTAGATTTATGTTCAATTACGTTGACTGATCATAACCTTTCAGTTTTCGGTAGGCTGTCCCTTTCAGTGAATTTACAGTAATTTCTTTTGCAACATTCCGCAAAGCTCAGTAATATTCACGAATCCCTGTTTTTACAAAAACGCAACATTTTTTAGCAGCCGGCCGGATCCATATTAAAATTTTCATTAGTTTGAAAAAACAGGAATCCACTTTACCAGGCAATAAAGGCTAGTGCAGCCTCGGCTTAAATAAATCGTGCGCTGAGAGCATCGCTGTAGGTTGTATCTGCCACTTAAAATGGCTGTGTATTACACCGGAGAAAGAAAAACATACATACATACAAAAACACACACACTTATGAAAGTTTGTCACATTTGTTTAGAAGCTCATATAGACAAACATACCTACGCGAAAATTGTGTATTTTTGACAATACATACATACATTACGGGTCAAATTGATAACCTCCTTTTTTGAAGTCGTTTAAAAAAAATTATCTCGGCTCGTGCGTTGTGGTCGAAAGATAACCTAATCCAACCTAACCTAACGAACCTAAAATGCACCAGTTACTCGTTTACAATCTGACGGAGTCGTTTTACAGTTAGCCGACCGTTTACAGTTTGCCCGCCGTTTGGCAACGGCGAATTATACGATTTGCTTGCGACATATCGATGAAACCAAAGAGATTTTAACCTCGCTGCGCGAGCGTAGCGAGGTTCAAATCTCTTTGGATGAAACAGACGACAACCAGTTTTTTCTGCCCGACCTAGATTGCGCTGTTTTTGTAGTAGATATATCACCGGAAAATAACAAAAATCGTAAGTTTATCAATAAAATTTCAAAAAAAAAAATCGTAGATTCGTTAGGTAATACAAACATAACCTAACCGAACCCGAATAAGTCCAGTTAGGTTGTGTTAGGACCAAGTTATGCTTCTTTCGACCAAACGACGCGAATTCGGTACAGTTTATTATTTTTCAACCGTTTATCAACTTTCTCGGAAATTGATCAAATTACAATTTTTGTTATTTACCTGCGACAGATATACATGATAGCAATAATCGTCACTGGTTGATCCAGTAGCCACATAAAAATAATAATAAAAAAAAAATCTTTATTTGCAAACAACAAGATAAAATAGCTAGATGTACACAATAAAAACAGTAGTTTGCCTTAAGACAATACATAATAATTTTGCCAGCTAACATCTGAGCTAGGAAGAACCTGTGTTATTCCGAAAAATGACAATTAGGCTTTAAGACAATCAGCGGAGCGGTGCTGAAAACGATAAAGTGCGAGAGTGTTTGCGAGTTTAAGACTGTAAGTGTAAAGAATTTATTTTTGTGAAAAAAAACTTTATTTTTGTAAAAAAAAATCCCACTCGGAAGCATGTTCACTGACACAGAATGTTGTTAAAGACAAGATCAATAGACATTAGCTTCTAAAGTTAGAAACATCCGAGACTAATTGCGAATATTGTGACTATTTTACAGCATCGCCTTGACAAATTTTCAGTGCGATAAGAAAGAAACAGTACAAAAGCGGTATAACGGCGACAACTGGCCTTAAGAGTTAATAGTGGAGATATTCTCATACAAAACGTAAGGGGAAAAAAGCGCATACAAAAAAAAATGGGGCATGCCCCGTCGTCCTACTGGAGTGTCCCACTGGTAGGACGACGGGGAATATACATTTCTCCCTCGTCCTACTGCACTAGTGTTCGAAATAAACTAGTTTTCATGTATTCGGGAGATCACACAAGAAACTCTTTGAATTTTATTAGTTTAATAATAACATTAAAATCTTTTTTTTTTAGTTTTTTTCCTGTAATAATATATTCCAGGAAAAAAACTAAAAAAACTGACTGACTTTTTGTGACTTGCTTTTTAAAATATGAAACACTAGCTGGTGCCTGCGACTTCATCTGCGCAGGTTTATAAATTGTAATCTTTGTATTATTTTGATGTACTAGCTATATTATTGTAAAGTTTCATTAAAATCCGTTCAGTAGTTTTTACATGAAAGAGTAACAAACATCCATCCATCCATAACTTTCGCGTTTATAATATTAAGTAGGCAGTAGGATAGTGGGATATTTATTGCCTAGAAAAGTAATTATTCAATGCTTTATATTCCACAGCCGTCATGAATCATATTGGATATTAGTTTGTTACAAAACCTTAAAAAAAAAGCTTTCAAAAATTGGTGTAAGACCTTTTGAAGGGCTAATTCTGTAGGCCAAGTGCAACAAATATTGTTCTACGACTTTTGAAAATAAGAATAAATAATATTTCGATTCTCTCGAGGTTCCAAAAGTCGTGGAACAAAAGTTGTTGCACTTAGCCCCCAAAATACGGCCTTATATAAAAGGTTTTACATATTTTTTTATACTTACTTACTTACTCCTTTGGCGCAACGACCCAAAGTGAGTCTTGGCCTCCGAAACGAGAATACGCCACTGGTCCCGGTCTTGTGCGGTGGTTCGCCAATCGCCTGCAATTTTTTTTATAACCTGATAAAATTTAAAGCTTTTTCTATTTATTTCCTAGTTATGTCAAGATCGTAGCAGGTGTAGGTTCAGGTGCAGTCTCTGCCTACCCCGACAGGAAAAAGGCGTGATATATGTATCTATGTATGAATTCTTAACCTAGGCGATCTTATATTTTTTTTTATGGGTCGAGCTTAGAAAACCGCGGCCTTAGCTAGGATTAGTGGAACGAATGACGGGGAGCGCGCGACCGCTTGCTTCACAGATAATGGTGATTAAATGAATTTCAGGGTTTTTGGCGCCCCGTGTAATTTCCAGCAGACCCCGTAAAGGATTGCGGGCTACAAGATTTATTTTTAGTGATATCGTTGTGGTTGGAAGCTTGCATTTAGGGATTTAGGAGTGTCTAAGAGTATCATGTGGAGGAGAAATAATTTGGGTAAAACAAGAAGTATGATATTTTTAATGGGTGGCATATGGGTGGTATATTAATTTTTTTTTTTTATTGAAACGCAATAAAAAAAATCAAGTACCATCCGTCACTAGATTCAGACAGCGCAGGGGATGAGGTCTGATCCGTAAGGTCAAATTTTAATGGAGCAGGAAGTATTCATACTATACATAAATATTATATTATGGTAAAAATAAAAATAGGTATAAATATGTATAAAAAATCTTAAAACAGGTAGTTTTGGATCTAAAAGAACTAAAACATGTGAAACTTTCAATAACCTCTATTATCCAATGGTAACACGGACAAACATTATTTTTGTGATAATATCCAGTCACTTGTACTTATTTAAATAGATCACTGTGATGTAATCCAAAGAAAATTTCAATTCCATGAAAAAAAAAACCGGCCAAGTGCGAGTCGGACTCGCGCACTGAGGGTTCAGTACCACCACATAAACATAATTGTATTAGTTGAAATTTCAGTAAGTTAATGTGCTAGATTTTTTGAGTCCGACACGCGCTTGACCAAATTTTATTATTTGTTATTATTTTATAGCTTATGCACTATAAACATACCAATTTTCAAGTTTGTAAGTGTTCCCGTTTTTAAATAGAACTAAAACAAAAATCGCCTCAACGACCATCCAACTTGACCCCTCTCTTATATGAATGTTCTTGAAACGGGAGCTCACCACAATTGGTTACCATTAGTTGTGAGAAAAGTTGTAATATTTAATGATTTCAGACTTTTCCCATTATTTGTACTGTGAGACTAGCTTCTTGCCAAATTTCATAATTTTAGGTCATCGGGAAGTACCCTGTAGGTTTTGCATTTTTGAATAAATGTATGGAGATGAGGACATAAAATGCCATATCTCTTGATTGCGTCGTTGTAAAAAATTGAAATTTTCAGATCTTGTGTGGTTTATGAACCCTGGTATTAATTTCAACCTGATCCCTTTACCCGTTCGTGAGATAAAGGGTCTTGACAGACAGACAGACAGACAGACGGACAACAAAGTGATCCTATAAGGGTTCCGTTTTTTTCTTTTGAGGTACGGAACCCTAAAAAACAGAATCACCCCAAAGAAGGATCATTCTTTATAGTACGTGGGAAATTCCTACGAACATTTCACGGGACAGGTTTTCGAAAACTAAATGGCTTGATCTGTCAACGTAACTGAACAACTATGAAATGAAACTGGCAAGAAATGAAAACAAGAAAATCGGGTTCTCCATTCAAACTGTCCTGTTCGCAATTTGTACTCCATCTGAAAGTTGAATGAATGTACCCAACGTTGTTCAGTTACGTTGACTAATTATGCCCTTTCAGTTTCGGAAATCTGTCCCTTACCACAGATTACATAATAGTAAACTAACTACGAGTATGCAGTAAAATTGGTTTATTTTCGTAAATTTTCATTAGAAACTTGAAAATTTGATGTAGGAACTCAAAAATGCAAAAAATACTAAAATAACAGTCAAATAACTATCATTTCTCATGATATAATGGTATAATAACGGTTTAAGAATTGCGAATTCACTTCTTGTTGTTGACAAAAAATAGATATTTGGTAATAATATCACAGTGCTGCCATACTGATTAAAATGGCCGACCATTTTGACGATGAGCGTTGCCGTTGCTGGCATTACTAAAAGCACTGTAGCTTTTAACACATTATTGCATCGAGCTGCAGTTTAAAGAGAAATTGTGCATAATAATTTATAAAACGCTACGTAAATATTATTTTTATAAAGATAAAAAGGTCACACACAATGATGATGAAAATCCTTTGCGAAATCCCGACTTGACAGAAATGAAGACGACTATGGATCGAGTTTGTCCAAAAGAATTCGTGTACCTACATAATTTCAGTTGACGTCCAACTTTTTAAGTTTTGCAGAGACCCTGATCATTCATTCATCATCATAACATCCTGTGAAACGTCCACTGCAGGACAAGCTCCCTTCAGAATTACAGAAAATACCCTTGGTACAATTGGGAGGGGAAGTACCATAGTCACCAAGTTGCGACAGTGGTTGTTGGTGACCGCACTAACAAAGATGGTACGATACACAGGAGGACCCTGCTGCCCATCCTCCAGTTCATAATCTCTAAGTCACCTCTGACGACACCCACGGCTAGAAATTGGTTAGTAATGTTCTTTGCCGGGACCACATGGGCTCATTCATTACATAACACTATTTACGCATTTATTGCTCGTATGAATAAACAAAAAAATTAAAAAAAAAATGAAATTTTAACTCCCGATGCTCATAATAGCTGCACCACTTAGCGTATAGGTAAGACCTAGTGCAGTAGTTATTCAAAACAGACAAATTTATATAAACAACAGCGTTTTCCTGTTCTTGAAAGAAAGCTGAGAAGTGATTACCTCCTCTGGGTTTAGGTTAGAAAACGGTTACGATTTTTGTATTAGACAATACTCGCAATACAGAAAACTATTAAAATCCAAACTGTTATTGGTCCAAACAAACGATTATTCCCGGAATATAACGCTGTGAAATCGACACGAATAAGAAGAGGACTAAAATCCAACACTGAAATCTTTCATCACTTTTACTGTTCAAAACCTAGGGAAGAAATCAAAATCAAACAACCGCACCTCATGGTACTAATAGCGATGAATATTAGAAGAAAAATAACACAGTAATTCCATGTTTAAAGCCAATTTATCATGGAACTGACTATGGCCTAAGAGGATATAAAGCCTAAATATATATATAGACTATGGCTTATGCAACTGTGTCTATACACAATTTTCATCACAATGATAGTATTTTAAAATTTCATAGGCTTATGAATTTTTGCCCACAACTTTGATCACACAGACTTTAGGTAGTGGGTATCACAGCTCCGCCAACATGATATATCCTGGTGTTACTAAAAATTTACCTCCTTTACAAATGAATCATATACTTTTAAACGAGCAATATTTATTTATATATTTGTAATTGATTTCTCAAAAACGGCTCTAACGATTTCTCGAAAACGACTCTAACGATTTCTCGAAAACGTCTCCAACGATTTCGATGTTTACCATATGGGGGTTTTAATTTTTTTTAAATACCGCGTTTTAGAGAAAAACCTACAGCACCATCTGTTGGCGGGTAGCATAGCTTGCAAACGTTGAGGCGACTTGATAGCGAAGCTCGGTCGCCCAGGTACAGTCAGCGTCAAATTCATATGAGCGTCTATCGTAGTCAAAATGATCTGTAGTAACAAGTTCAATTTCATATACGCCATTCAAATTGTCATGTAAGCACCCAAAGTGTTCAAAATATTTTGGCAACAAAGTTTTCAATATTATTTTCGCGGTTGTCAGCATCAAATTGATGTGACTGTCTATAGTAGTCAAAATTATCTGAAGTAAACAAGATCTAGATTACTTCAGATCATTTTGACTACGCAAGTCGCTCACATCAATTTGACGGTGACGGCCATGAACATAATATTGGAAACTATGTTTCCAAGATATTTAGAACACTTTGGGTGCTTACATACATACAACTATATGATAATTCTAATTGTGTGTATGAAATTGAATTTGTTTACTACAGATCATTTTGACTACGATAGACACTCATATAAATTTTACGCTGACTGTACTTTACTTGTAACTGAAGCTCAGAGGATACAAGTTGTTTAGCAAAACTAAAAGGTCATGATTGCTAAGTCAACGTAACTGAACAACTTTTATTGAATAAAACTTTCTAGTTTCCTGAAAGTTGTATCCACTGAAAGTTGTTCAGTTACGTTGACTGATCAATCATGCCCTTTCAGTTTTTGTGACCTGTCCCTTTCATCCTTACCTTTGTTTGTTGTACTTGGTTGTGACCTCCTGTTTATTTGAGAATTTTAATTTTTAATGGGGTGTTATCCAGTAAACGACTTTTAAAGTGCAAAAACTGTAAAACAGAAATAGAAGTATACATAGAAGTTTTTAGGATGGTGAAAAGCGGCTGTCATTGTGGCTTCAATAATTTTCTCCGTCAACTTATCGGCGTCAACCATCATTGTATACACAGGCCCCATTCTTCCTAATGTGAATTCTGGTGTAAATCTTCCACTAAAGATAGACAATCTCGCCCATATATCAATTAATAGTAGATTAGTAGCCAAGGGCTGTAAGGCATCAATTTGCAGCCCGAGATATTAATATAACGAGCGTAGCGAGGGCGCCTATAGTTCGAGGGTGCAATTGATGCTTACACCCGAGCTAACTACTCTGCTTTACATCTCGATTGTGAGGTAAGTAGGTCCTTACGAGTATTACCACCAAATTGCAGGTGACTAATTAGTGCTCTAGAGTAATAATGTAGCTAGAAAAGCCCTAGGGCGGTAAGTAATTAAAAAAAAGTACACTTCGTACACAAATCACTCTTTCAAAATTTTATTACTTACCGCCCTAGGGCTTTTCTTGCTACATTATTACCCTAGATCGCTAATTGGTCACCTACAAGCCCCATTTGGTGGTAATAAGGACATACTTACCAAATATGAGAGATGTAAAAATATTTTAACATTTATAAAGTAATTTCTTAAACTTACAAATATTATCATGATTCAGAACAGTAAGTAGTTCGGTTAACAGAAGAGATGTTACTTTTGTCAACAAAACTACTGGGAACAAAAAAGTCCTACAGAACTACATCTACTCAACAGGATTAGTGGGAATAAAGGCATATATCGCCATAACTTTTTAACTAATTATTTTACTTTTACATTGACGAAATACGACTTGTAATGAGATGTGACTGCTATTGAATAAATATAATAATGTAAGTAAAATGGTTAAAAAATTCAAACGAGCAACGTGGGAAGACCAAATAAAGAATAAATCTGAAGTCTGTCTTTCTTTTCCTTTTTTCTCGATCCGATTCCATGCCAGTGCCTTCCTTTTAATGAGCACATAATGATGAAAAATATGGCATTACAGTCGGTCCCGCTTCTATATTAATCGTAGCAATTTTTCTGCTAAAGCTGCTTCTGTATGCTGCTCTTTTAAAAATTTATTTTGTTTTGACGGCATTTTTTTCAATGCTTCTGAAGATATTTAGGTTTTGATTTTTTAGAGTTTCTTGGACAAAGTTTGGTTTGCAGGAGATGTCTTTTTTAGCCCGCTTCTAACAATATAATTTTTCTATGTATCTTTTTTTATTCTTTAATTTATTAGCTGCCATGCGCCTAGCGGTCCCGTATAGTAAAATTGGCTCTGTCTGCTAGATCAAAGCTGATCAAAGCATTGTTTTATCTAGTTTTTGAGATGGTTTTGTAGTTGTCTAGATCTAGATGCTCCTGTAAACTCATCTTATCTTATCTACAAACTCATTTAACGTCAAAATAAGTGAGTATACGTGCATTAAGTTTTTAAAGGAGTTAAAAGTATGTATCTCGCGTTTAGCAAAGAATAATAGTACCAACCCATACATACCCGTGGGTGTCGTAAGAGGCGACTAAGGGTTAACTGGAGGCGACTAAGGGTGAACAGCAGCATCCTCCTTTGTATCTTACATCTGACTTACTGCGGTCACCTACAACCGCGGTCCATAGTGCCAGCCGTAACGCTAACAAGCGAGGTGACTATGGTACTTTCCCTCCACATTTTTCCAGCAAAAGCTAGAATTCTGGAGGGAGCTCCCTGTCCTGTAGTGGACGTTTCATGGGATGTTATGATGATCTCGCGTTTTAGTGTATTAAACAATAATAGTAGCGCTGTAGCGTATTTAAAGAACACGCTCAGTAGGTTGATAACATTATTAAATTAAATTAAACTCGATATTACGTAGTGGAATGTAGCTGAAATTATAAGGGACAGTATAGTATTTCTACGCACATACAAAGAAAGAAGAAAAATCCAACTCTATAGTTTTCTGTATTGTATTCTCGAGTAGGGTAAGCGAGCCAATAGCGGCCTCGAGCCTTTGACGTCACGTTTCTCATACGGCGACAACCTTTGCCAATATTGCAACCGAGAAGGCGTGCATGTGGAAAATTTTCTCTCTTGTATTATTTTTACAGACTTCAATAATATACAGTCTTTAAATAACTCTGTTTTTTTGAAAACTCTCGTCTCGAAAACTCCAATTTTAGTTACGAGTATGATGCCCAGCTAGCCTGGCAAAGCCTTATCAAGGATCGTTCTGATGCTTTCAAAGTTGATAAAATCAGATGCAATTTGCTTTTTGTAAAAACTAACCAGTGCCGAAAGCTCAAAATATACGGTAAAAAAACCACAAACATAATAATATCTGTTAAAAAAAAAACTTGTTGAGTAAAGTTGAACTTATTAAACGATCTGATGAAAAGAAACTTAGTAAGGTGAAAAGACTCATTAAGTGAAACAACGGGGTGAGCGTCCTATGAAAAGAAAAAGTTTCGAACAAAAACGCAAGTTTGCTTGTGACTTTATCATCTCAGAGTTTCAGATAAAGTTTGGACTAAAATATAAGATGAATGAAGATGTGCTTTCAATAACAACGATGTACGCCCTGACGATGCCTTAAAATATGATAGCTATAGTCTGACCGCACCGTAACCGCTGTATCGCGCCTTGGGTATGCGCGGGGAGGTGTGGGAGAGCGAAGGAAATACTAAGAACTAGTTGTCGCCGTGAGCGATGACGAGCCATGGCCCCCCATCTCGCCGTGAGCATACCTAGGCTAGGGTGCGGTACAGCGGTTGCGGTCAGACTATACCTCTTCTAATAGTCACATCCCATTAAAAGAAGACAGCTGATCCAGAAGTGTTCTTCTCAGTAACGCGGCGAGACTGATGCATCAGAGTTTGTAACATTTTTTTTAATAGAGTCCCACTGCGTGTGTCAAACTTGACGTGTCCTTGACTGTACCATCATGCTGCGGTCACCAACCACAGCGAACCATTGTGCCAGCCCCAACGCTAACAAGCGTCATGTGACTAACGTCCCCCCTAAAATATAAATATGTATAAAAGAGCATGTCCATACTGATTCATCACCATACCCCGCTATCAAGCAGGCAGTTTGATGGCTATCTAATTAGTGATGTGCCACACAAACTATCCAAGTCTCGACGTTGTAGCTATGAATGGGAAAACCATTTTTTTTTTGTGAAACTTTTTTTTTATCGTCAATGGGCTAACTCTTGACCTCGATCTAGTCTTGAAGACAGAGATGAGACCGACGATTGGACGAGCTTGCCCAGAAGAAGCCTATTCACTCGTGACTTGAATAAATTCGGGTTATATGAATTTGGGAACTCAGACGCAGGCAGAGAATTCCACTCTTTAGCCGTGCGCATTATAAAAGATGTTTCAAAGCGCTTTGTGCGAATGTGCTGAGTATCAACCAAGTATGGGTGATATCTTGCAGTGTGTCTGGACTCCCGATGTTAGAAGGGAGATGGAATTTGGGAGGGAACTTGTTCAGTTTCATCGGCTGAGTCGCCAATCACTTTCCGTAAAAAAAACCGGCCAAGTGCGAGTCGGACTCGCGCCCTAAGGGTTCCGTACCTATCTACCATATGATATACTAAAAGCTTTTGCTCTTTGATTTTAAAAACTCCGAGACCATCCAACTTGACAACAACCCCTTTTTTATAGAAAAGTTCTTGAAACGGGAGCTCACCTTAATTGGTTACTATTAGTTGTGAGAAAAATTTAAATATTTAATAATATTAGACTTTTCCCTTTATTTGTATTGTGAGAACCAGCTTCTTGCCAAATTTCATAATTTTAGGTCAACGGAAGTACCCTGTAGGTTTTGCTTTTTTGCAAAAATGTATGGAGATGAGGACATAAAAAGCCATATCTTTTGATTGAGTCGTTGTAAAAAATTTAAATTTTCAGATCTTGTGTGGTTCATAGACCTTAATATTCGTTATCAATTTCAACCTGATACTTTTACCCGTTCGTGAGAAAAAGGGTCTTGACAGACAGACAGACAGACGGACAACAAAGTGATCCTATAAGGGTTCCGCTTTTTTATTTTGAGGTACGGAACCATAAAAACGCTATAGATACATAAAAAACTGAATTTAAGTTAATGAAAAGAAACAACTAACAAGTTTCTGCGTTTTTGAAAAATTATGCCCCAACGGATTGACATGAAGAATGAAAGTTTGTTTGAAAATCCTACAGTTTTGATATGAGATGAATGAAAATTTGGACTTCAGCTAAAAATGAAACATGCGTTTCAGCATTTTTGCAAAATCATCCGCTAAAGGGGTAAATTAGTATTTTCTAATTAAGTTTTATAAACCTCCATAACTAAAGTACAAAGATCACGTGAGCGAAGTCATAGGCAACAGCTAGTGTGCTATTTCTTTTTTGTTATATTGGAGCTACCTGTCCAGCAGTGGACTTTTATGGGATTTTATGGTACAGTCGACAATCTCGGTAGCGTTTGTTATGGTGTAAGGGACGGTGTACCATAAACTCAAATGGCATGCTCAGTCAACGAAACTGAACAACTTTCCTAAAAAAAACATTTTTGGGACATGAATATAAAATTTTTACCTCTCCATAGAAATCGCTCACTCTGATCGAACAATTTGTATGGAAAGCTCAATATTTTTTTCATTTTCCAAAAATGCTTCTTTGGGAATGTTGTTCAGATTTCTTGACTGAGCATGCCTGTTCTGTTTTCGGTATCACCCTGTAGTCACTAAGTACAGTTTGTTGTAATTCAGGTTGATGTAGTAATGTTTATATACCTATGCATCATTGCAGTATGATACAAATTCGACCTCAAGGGAAGCCAGTCAATATTTAGATCAGGCCAAGCCAACCAATTTACAATCTGTGCTTGAACTCGCTATGCATGCATCCAATTTGCATGGTATATGTCTAAATTTCGGTTTCGGGGCTAGTGACGTAGCCCGGATACCCGGCCCGCATGGATTTCTTTTTAACAGAAAATAAAGCCATGAGAATCTTAGCTAAAGAATCTGTGGGTAAAGAAATTAATAATTTACTCTACAACATTTTACTATAAATCCAAATTCAAAATATTCTGTTCTGTTTCTCTAGGATTTTTTTTTCTTCGTATATCACAATATTTTCCTTGTAAAAGTTGTTTAGTTTCACGGGCTGATTTTTTTTACTATTCACACATAGTCATCTGATCCAAAACTATAAAAAACTCGTACTATGAGTATCAGAGACAGATATACATACTATGAATAGATAAATAACCCTCCCGGCGCATGTCACGTTTGCAAAATGTCACTTTCTCAAAATATCACGTTTGAAAAATGACACGTTCGCAAAATGTCACGTGCGCAGAATGTCACGATCGCAAAATGTCACGTTTTTTGGGACTTAGATTTTTTAAAATTATTTTGCTATAGATTTGTACTTAGAAACTTTTTGATTTTTTTTTATGGATTTGGGACTTAAAAAAATTTTCATTCTTTGTAGACTTAAAAAAAATTTCAGTGTTTCCACTGACTTGCAGCCAAGTACAAGTATCTTCAAGTTTTCTGTATATCAACTTATTTTTGTATAGTAGAAATGTCCTTAGGCATAATCTCACGTTCGAAGAATGTCACGAATAGGTGTGACATTGTACGAACGTGACATTTTGCAAACGTGACATTCTGCGAATGTGACATTTTGCCATGGTAAACCCTAGTGTGACATTTTGCGAACGTGACATTTTGCGCCGGGAGGTAAATAACTTCCAGACACAGAATAATCATTCGTGTTCATCACACAAAAGTTTGCCTTGCACGGGAATTGAACTCGCGGCCCACTGCGTAGAGGCAGGCTCACTACCAACCACTCCAACGGGCCAGACGTTCTTCAGGTGTTGTACACCCTTTTTGTGACACGCAACGTTACACATTATTATATCGCAGGTAAATTATGATATTTGCCACTTTACAAAATGCCTAGGCATTTTACAAATTGGCACGTGATTCGTTGCTGGCTGTCACCGTGGATCATTTGCTTCGGTCACTGGGCTCGTGCGTTTTGGTCTTGTTTTGGCGACATAACCTTATGGCTAACAAACCCAAAATGCACCAGTAAACTTAACCCATTTACAATCGCCGACGCCGTTTTTTTACAAAATGCCGACCGTATACAATTTCCAGACCATTTGTAAAGCGGCGAATAATACGATTTGCCTACGACATAGGTATATACGTGTTGTAAGGGACAGCTATCCGAAAGCTGAAGGGGCAAGATTAGTCAACAAAACTGAACAACTTTTAGTGGTTAAACTATCAGGATACGAAAAAAATATCGGTCTCTCCATTCAAACTCTCCAATCAAGTTTGCAATTTCGTATGGAGGCCGATTTTTATTTTCAATTTCTGAAAATTTATTTGCTGAAAGTTGTTCAGTTACGTTGATTAATCATAACCCTTTCAGTACTACAACAAGAAGCAGAACCTTCTATTTTCACTATTTATGACTTTGAGTAAATTTTGGAGACTAAAAACAGCTATTGTTTCATTCAATTGTCGGAAAACGTGAATTCGCAATGATTTTTTTGTGAATTTCAATAAAATTTGCATAAATATTTCACAAAATTTTGCCTTTAATATTCGTCATTTAGAATAGGTTCTCCTCGAATTTAATGCAAAGATTTGGATTTTAAGAAAAGATTTGTATTTTAACAGCTATTGTCTTTATTACGATACAGTAAAATAATTCAATATTAGCAAAATAATTAAAAACAAAGATTTCAACATTTACTAAAACTAGTTAATGAAAAAGAACAATAATCTAATTCTAAACTATAAGAGTAATGAAAAGTATAATACATAACGAATAAGATATAACATTACAAATGATTTCCATAGTCTGATATTATCACAGAACAAAGAACAAGGCTGCCTTGAGATAGTGTTTTAGGTTTTTTTTAATTAAAAACCATATCAAGTAATTTTCAAAAAAACAACCCTTAAAAACGATCTTATTCTTAGTGTAGAAAATGTTACCAAAGGTGCTGTTTACATTACGCCACCAAAACAAATTGCTACAAATTGAAAACATTGTTTAAGAGAACGCGAGGCATTTAAATTTAGTCGCGGTTTCACGCCACTCCATCTTTGACCCGCACGTGTGAATAGAACGCGCTTACTCGCAAATCAACATACAATGTTGCTTTTCAATATATTAAGCTACATTTATTTTTCATTGATCTGTAATGTTTTCAATTTTGTTACGTATACAATATGTTTTAAATTAACACCACGATCTAAGTGAGTATAATAGTACTATTAACATTTATGACATGATAATTTCATTTATTAATTAAAATCACATTCACAAATAATCAGTCATTTTTGTTTATCCTAATAAAATTACAACAAAAATTGCAAAATTATGTGCTAAGAATTTCATAACCTCATGTGCGTGCTATATCAGTTTAATTTATCTATGAACACTCACCGGCAGAAATAACCGGCCGGTCTATTTTCTGTCGTACATTTTTATACAAGTAAGGGATCAAATGAAACGTCAATATATTTCCTAAGCTAAATAAATATCCGTGAATAAACAGTGAGATCATAAAATAAGGTGTCTAACTACCGATTCTTGAAGATAAGACCTGTGCACGGTATCTAGGAAATTCCGTGCATCGTTCAGAAAAAAATATACGTCATTTTGTCAGAAATCTCTTACATTTAACGAATTAAAATGTTTTAAGAGTCGCACGGGTTTTCTTCAACATTTAACATATACCTAATCTGTGACAATATTGTTAATAAGGTTTTTATCTAAAGAACTCATCAATCAGATTTGTATTTTTATTCAATTAAGGTAAGATATTGACGCTTCGTTTGCCCCCATATTTGTATGAAAATAGGTATATGAAAGAAAACAGACCGGCCGGTTATTTCTACCGGTGAGTGTATTAATAAATTTCTTCTCAATTCAGAACACATGATTCGTATGTTGGTATCATGTATTTTATATTTATAAAAGCATCAGGACCGCCATACCGTTCCAAAATCTGAAGTGTTTCTTCTATTAGGTCAGCAACATTCTCCCTTCTTGAGTAGGAGTGGTCTATGCCAGCTCCAATGTTTACTGTGATAAGAAAATAAATATCGTTATTTGGTTGTGCATTTTTTCTAATTTCATTGTGTGCACAGTAAAGCATCAATCCATCATCTATCTTTATGCCCCGGTATATGTATTTTCAATACATTTGCTCGAAAAACGTACTTACTAGGACGTAAACATTGCTCGTAAGTAGTTACTTACCGAACTAGTGCGGTAAGTAAAAAAAGTATAATACCAAGGTGTTTTTACAGTCTGATCATAAAATTATTTTGTAAAAATACTACAGTGGTGACTTTTTACTTGGGTGACGACTGCCTACCTATATTTAAAATAAAATGGATAGTACCAGGAGAACATAAATCGACAAGAGGCTGACAGTACCCATGGTTGGTTCCTTTACCAAGTGTATTACTTATACTTGTTTTCTCACAAATGTATTGAAAAACGTCGTAAGATACACGTCCGTAAGGGTTATGACAAACTCGTGCCGATGGTAAACCCTCGACTTCGTCTCGGGCTTACAAAACGTCAACTCGTTTGTAATAACCCTACTTAAGGAACTTGTATCTTAAACTACTATTGTTTTGATTTACCTAAATAAAAGTGTTATATTTTATATTTTCCCTTTAATAATTACTTTGACAGCCTCCATCCGTGGTCTCGTGATAGAGGTTTTGGGTTCACTGATGGGGGTACCTACCTACTGTCAAATAATAATCATTAATCACTTTTTGAGATTTTTCTAGTTTAGTAAGGACGTGGTAAGGACATTGCTAGAATATATAAATATACTGAAAAAACGGAGACCCAACCAAGATCTGGCATTTTGTGATTAAATCGAAAAAGATATTGATAGATTCAATAAAGCGTCTTAGTCAATTTAAATTTATGATCTTTAATTCAATAATCTAATTGATACAATCCAGTAAGGTCTTTGCAAGCTCAAATGGAGTCAAGATGCTTGTTTGAAACTATCGAAATCTTGATCGAATCAACAAATTTTTTTCAGTGTAATCAGATGAATCCGTGCTTCGGAAGTCTCGTTTAGCCGTTGGTTTCGGCTGCTGTCTACGAAAGTAGTCGTTAAATAAGCCATGTCAGAGACTGACTCAGTCACCAGGGTTTATGAGGTCGGTCATCGATCTTACAAACAACACGATAACATGATGGATATTTTTTTCTACGTAACTGGTAGTAACTTTTTTAATTTTAATGTTTAATTTATGAAGAATAAGGAAAATTAAATTTTATGAAAGAATTTGTTTATGAGTACCGCTAGTGATATTTTTTCTCTTAGACATACATTTCAAGATGAACAATTCTTTATGTAACTGTATCGAATAAACATATTTTTATAATTACAAAAATACATATAAATCGCTAAGTAAAACATTGACAAAACAAAAGAAACAACTCCAAAACCCGACCCCAAACTCGCAGGTAAGGTTTGATAATGACACACAATTTACTACACATTAGCCAAGCAATGTATAGTGAGGAGCAAATACAGGGCCAGACGGATCTCACACTGGACGTACTCGTACGCACGGTAGCAAGCACGTAGAAACAAAACCAGTATAAGCTGAACCAGCGCTACGCTACAAACGCCCGAAACCAGAGACCCATTAAGACCCGCACAACTGGGTTATCTTTGGACCCTTTGTAAAATTTTAGTACGTATATTGGTCAGAATCATCATCCTCTTATCGAGTGGGTTGAAAGTCTATGACCGATCTCACACACCCCAGTGTCAGAGTTGTTGAGTCGCCAAAGGCTAGGTAAAAAAAAAACGGCCAAGTGCGAGTCGGACTCGCGCCCTAAGGGTTCCGTACCTATCTACCATATGATATACTAAAAGCTTTAGCTCTTTGATTTTAAAAACTCCGTGACCATCCAACTTGACCCCTCGTCTATAGAAAAGTTCTTGAAACGGGAGCTCACCTTAATTGGTTACTATTAGTTGTGAGAAAAATTGAAATATTTAATGATTTTTCCCTTTATTTGTACTGTGAGACCTAGCTTCTAGCCAAATTTCATAATTTTAGGTCAACGGGAAGTACCCTGTAGGTTTTGCTTTTTTGCATAAATGTATGGAGATGAGGACATAAAAAGCCATATCTTTTGATTGCGTATTTGCAAAAAATTGAAATTTTCAGATCTTGTGTGGTTTATGGACCTTAATATTCATTATCAATTTCAACCTAATACCTCTTCTCGTTCGTGAGAAAAAGGGTCTTGACAGACAGACAGACGGACAACAAAGTGATCCTATAAGGGTTCCGTTTTTTATTTTGAGGTACGGAACCCTAAAAAGGCCTCTGACGAAACTGAATAACCTCTACATCCGTAGATAGTAGCCGGGACCAATGGCTTAGCTTGCCTGCCAAAGCACGGACTCATTTTATCTTATAGTCAATCAGGTGGTTCATCCTGAGATGTCCTAATGAAATTGGTAGTGTTAGTTTGACGGTGTCCCTACCGGGAATCGAACCCAGGACCTTCGGATTGAGAGTCGAACGCTCTAACCACTGGACCACGGCACGGAGGCAGTTGGTCAGAACTTAAAACTGACAAACTTTCCCAAACAAATATGGGTTGGAGAACGAGAAAAACAGTTGGTGGTCCCGTATAAAATTACGGGCGCAAGGTTTTTGTGGCAAAGCCAATAAAAGAATTTCGTTTATCGACCTATATTTCTTCGAAAAGTTCGTTTATTTTATGTTGCATTATTGTTATCTATATAAATATTCCACAGCGTTTCCACTGATCGAAAAGGCCTAGATAGCATATCGCAGGGAGCTATAGATGCTAATAAGAACGCCATATGCAGTGCGTATGATTGCCTGGGGTATAGGCACGTCCAACATAGACCACAAGAAATGCCGTTCAAAATGAAAAAGAAGACAATAACGCATTATCAGTATGTCATCTCATAAAGGAATGTTTATCGCTCCAGTGGCCTTCCAGTGTGAGATTCCCTTTTAGTCCCGCCACAACTATTTCGCAACGAGAGAAATGAGGCGTTAGCAATGTAGAACCCACGACACAAAACTCGTTAGGTAAACGCAAACCGGCCAACTTTCGGGCGGTACACATTGCGGTACACATAAGTGAAATTTTCTGTAAATTGTAGGAAAGTTTTTCTTTTTAATATTCATAGAAGTTATGATTACATAATTTTGATTATGATATTGCGAATGCATATTTGCCACACAACCAAAGGCGGATTCCTAGAGTTGTGCACTACAAAGACGGCATAAATGATGATGTTGTGAAAGTACTTGGTTTAGTATATGGAAGCATACGCAAGTAAAGAAAATTGTTACGTTAGGCAATGAGTACTGTGTACAAAATTACACACGACTCCAAAAAAAACATAATGCTCAACATAAAACTCAACTTTCTGATTGTAATGGGACAAGCCTGCCGCTAATAAAAATAACATCCCAACCATATTTTTAAGGAGCGCGGTAAACGTTCGGATTGACTTTGGATTGCAAATATAATAAAAAAGGCGTAAGTGCCACTATCTTGTTTAGCAAAGCAGAGCCTTAGGTCTAAGACTTAAAGCGCATCTGTTTGCTACTGTATAGGAACATTTAAACACACACTCTAACAGTTTCAGGTCAGGCAGTTTTGGCGCGTAAATGCAGCGCATTTGGGTTTTCAACCAATAAAAGCGCGTGTCTTGGCATGGAGGGCCAATGACGTTACGAAGGGAAAGGCGTCGCTCGCGCCAGCGGCGTTGGCGAAGTATAGAGGGCCAGCGGGTCATTCGGTGTACATCCTCTCACGAGAGGGGTAGTGAGTGAAGTGCTTGTGATTGATGTGCAAAAAGGCACGATATAGAGCCAGTGTAATATAGGAAAATAAGTCCCCATCGTACAAATGTGGATTCGACTAGTTCACAGATAAGCATACCAACATGTTATTTTGTTAATTATAGATATAATTTACCGTTTGCCATTTGAGATTAGATTGACTAGTATATTTTGCGCCATTTGATATAAATTGCAATGTCGAACCTAGTGTCAACCGTAATCTGAGAGGGCAAACTTGAGGTGTTAGTGGCCACTATAAAGCTAAGCAATAATTATAATGATTTGATTGTACCTATATGTCATGTATGAATTGTATGGTTAGGGTACAACCAAGGGGGGTTTGTTTGTTTCGTTTGTTCCCTCCTTTACCTGCCAGAATTTGGGTTTTGCCAAACGAAAGCCAATGAATACCGATACGCCAAATTGCGTTAATTCATTCTAAAATAACTTGATATTTATACTCCATAAATATATCCATCTGTTTCGTTGGCGTAAAGTAAACTTTATAAGATGCAGGCGCTTTATGTGGTAAATAAAATACTTACCGTTTGTTACCACAAAATTCCTTGTTTCTCTCAAAATATTACCTACTCCCTAACTTGTAATAATTCCAGGCCTTTCAAGCACAAAAGTAAGCATCTACTCTTGCCTAACTTAATAAGCCGAGCTATTCTAAAACTTTGCCATTTACAAATAAATTTGCCATATTATTAGTATCGCACAGCACAGTGCTTGGCTAGACAAAACTGTGAAGTATTATTTTATCAATCGGTCCAATAAAAGACGATCAACAAAATTTAAGACTAACAAATCGAGATAATACATTTCGATTTATACATGGGTTTGACTCCCATCACAGGGTCATAAGGCCGTGACCCTCACATCTGGTCGCCGTGAAGCCAAGATCTAGATATCGTGTCTACGCAGTAGTACACGGCTAGAAAGAACTTAAAATTAATAACACAACGTAAACTTTTATAGATAAAATATTTAAGGTGCTTGTTTAGTCCAAAACATCTGGGAGAGGAAGCTTAAAATATAAACTATTGTAAAAACAAATCTCAACTCAAAGAAAGGCATTTAAAATAATAATAAAAAGATGCTTATTTAGTTTTAAATATCTGGGAGAATAAATTTATTGAGAAAATACTGGTATAGCAAATGACATTTCCAGAACAGTTATTATTATGGCCATTTTAAACACCTTTTACTTATACTGTTGCATGAGATATTACTGTGTGCTATTTTCAGGTTTTAAATTGCAATCCAACGTCCAATCCGAAATCATAAAAATTCGCACAACAAAATTTTGATTCAAATTAATTTGTTTAATGTAGATTATTTACAGAATACTCATTTACCGTAATAACATGCAGAATATAATGAAAGTAGAGCAAGCCTTGGTTCGGAATGAATTTATTACAAGAAAAATAAATACATAAATAAACATTCTAAAGTTGATCCATGATTTGGTAAAAATGTTGCATATTACTCATCAAACAAAAGGATGCCTTGCCAACCTTAAAGCGAGCAGGTAGCCCGTTCTAACAGGGCTTGGGTATGGGCGATGAAGAATATTCCGTTACGTCTCTTTTGTTGTAAAATGCTAAATAAATGAAGCGCACATTCGAGCTAAGAGTGAACAATAGCTGATTGCGACTAATTTTAAAAGTACTGACACTTTCATGTTAGTTGTTTTATTAATGAATAATGGATTTTATTTACTCTGACATACCTGTCTAAGTCATTACAACATGTCATATTAAAATAAAATGGGTTACCAAATAACGATCAAATGAACTGAACACATCTTAGGAACCCTTAAATAAATTAGTAAACATAATAAATAGATAAATAAATAATTATATACAATCTTGGTAAAGGAAATCAAAACTCTTTTAATAAAGGGCCATCTCCTGTTAGATTTAGAAATCAGATCGGATTAAAAACATCGAAAGCTTAAAGAAATTATTCATCATCATATCAGACAAAACGCATATTGCATTTTGATAGCTTCAGTTTAGATTCATCATTTATCATCATATCAGACAAAACGCATATTGCATTTTGATAGCTTTCGCTTAGATTCATCATTCACCATCATATCAGACAAAAAGCACATGGCATTTTAGTAGATTTCTCTAGAGATTGCTGATAGATGAATCGAGGTAACTATGGTTTAGGCATTGCCTGAAATAGTTCATGGGAAGTTAAAGCGTTGAAAGAAGTATTTGTAGTCTTGAGGTGTTATTATCATTAAATTAATGACAAAAGTCTTGAGTACTGAAAGGCTTTTAAGTGAACGACTGTATGCAGTTAAATTTTGGTATGAGAAGCGTTGAATCTTTTAGATCACGCTTATCAATTATTTCATAATATTGAAAAGTTAATAAAGACAATGTCAGATCTGACTTGAAAATATACCTATATGGTATTGTACAAATATACAAACAATCAAATGCACCGGGACGCTGGTTGCACAATAATAATTACATCCACGTTCGATTGAAAGTCGCAGCCTGCCACCACCAGTGCCACGAGCCACTTGCGTGTGTGTGTTAGGGACTCCATTCGAATATGACCACGATTACTTCGCAGCTCCCCATGGGAGGAAGTTTCGCGGTAAACAAATCAACATTTGATTGGCAATCGCAGTCTGCCACCACTAGTGCTAGAAGCCGCTGGTGTGTTAGAGATACCAATTGAATCATCTGGGTGGAAGTCAGATTTGACCTAGTCTTAAGAAGACAATAGAATCCAATCATTAATACAAAAACTTATACCTAAACGAGACAGCTACAGTCGATTCACCCCAAAATAATGTAGTATTAATCGAATCGCTTTATTTGGTCACATACATAGAGATACAAAACAGCAGTCAGTATTTATAAAAATAAATTAGTGTCAGTATAACGATAGGTAAAGACATTAAGGTTTTGAAAGAGCTACAGCGGGTATAAAGTTTACATAATTTAAATTCCGGGTTATATGATAGCAAGTTAGAGAAGAGAGACAAAAAAAATACACAGCTTAAGTTATATACAGTTAGGCTAGTAGTTAGGTAGGTAATATCGTTAAGGTTAGACTAGGTTTAATATTTCGATAGAACCGAAAAGGTAAGTAGGTATAAATAACCAGAGGTTCCAAATAGGTATTGTTTCAAGTTCTATGAAAAGGCCATGAGACAATGAGGCCTACTAGACTATGAGGTACAATAGTACTAAACCTAGGATAGCATAAAAGGGGCTCGCAGTATGGTAGCGCTAGTAAGTGTGTAAGCACTGTCCACATATCTAAATGCGTTCATATCCATAATTTTATTGGTTTAAACATAGAGGGTTCGATTCTCTCATGATCTCAAAGTTGTATAAACTTTAATCAAAAACTACTTGAATCGATTATTCTGAAAGCTTTTGATCTGATATGGTTTGGTAATTGCGAAAAAGAAAAACAAACCAAGGGATTACTACTGCGTTAAGTTCAGATGACTTAACAATGGATAAGGACTATAAAAAGGGCATTATCAAAAGAGTACCAAAGATAAACCTACGGTTGTTTTGCACAGTGATAACAACGATTACTCACTCAGGTCTTCAAGTTAAGCGAGATTTTAAAGATAAGGTATTGTAAGTGTATGTTATAAAGTAGGTAGGTAAAGGGTGTAAAGCGTATTTTGAACAACGATACGAGCTTATAAAACGTTAAGAAATTTCTCAAAGCATATGTATTAGGTAGGTATGTCAGTTGTCACTTAGGTTAATAAAGGTCGGTAGCGGCTTATTAAGGTTTAGCTGAAATGACTTAGATGTTATGAGTTTTCAAGCCAAGACTAAAGTCTGAGATCGTTGATAGGTAATGTGCCTTCCGAAGCACGAAAAGGGAAGTATTCGTCTATAGGCTAAGAATGCTTGGAATAGTGAGCGAGGTAATACTCAGTAAGTTTAAGAATAATTTTAAAACTGCGATAAGAAATGCAGTTTTGTTTCTAAGAACGGTCGAAACAAAAGAAAGTTTTTTGACGGCAAGGGTCCGAGTAGGTAGCAGATGACCCAGGAAAGGCCACGGTTTAAAACTAAAAACAGATGTGCTGAATAGAGCTTTGAATATCGTAAGCTTTAATTTTTTGTTGCTTGCTTTTGAAGCTTGCAATAATAATGGCATTCCCAGCGTCATAGAGTTATTTAGAAAGCCGACGGTCTCTAAACAATAGCTACAGAGCATGCAGCCGGACGTTAGTAATAAACTTGAGCGAAGGATAAAAAAAAGGGAACTTTATGGTTCTTTGTTAAAAATTCTAGCGGCTGATAAAATTAACTAGCGATCTGTTATGACTTCGCTTACGGTTCGAGTCCGAAGCTTGAGTCCTTTACAAAGGTTGAGAACGAGTCGCATTTCAGAGGAGGTTGCATATCATTAAATGTTTATAATGATAAGTCGGTAAAGGTCAAATTAACTGCTAAATGAGATTTTAAATAAACGAAGCTTGATTTAAAAGCCACAACTTTTATGGCAGTATGGCAATAATTCATATTAACTAGTATTTAGGCATAAGGAGCGAATAAGTAACGAGTTAGGTCATGAGGGTGATAGGTAATATAATTTTTCTCTTTAGTATAAGTAGATATATCTGAGTACAAGGTTAAAGCTAAAAGATTAGCTGTTGGCAGATAAGTATCAAGTTATCCTGTATTTCGTGGAGAACTGTGGTCTCTGCCTACCCTGACGGGAACAAGGCGTGATGTTATGTATGTATGTATGTATGTCGTTTATAATGCGATACGGAACCCTAAAGAGGTACACAAGAGAATGGCTAGATTTTGGTAATCCAGGCTGTACTAATGGCAGACAATGGCAGTAGTTAACCGCTAGATAAGGCAGATAGCTACAAGAGTAGATTTTATGGTTGTATGGTATTGAAATAAAAAAAAATTTAAGTCTTAAAAACAAGAACATCGTGGTTCAAAAATTACTGAACTGGTATAATTTTATTAGAAAATGAGATAATGTCGAGCTTGTAGAAGCGAGTGGAATATCGATAGGTATATACTTTAGCTCAGGAGTGGACTACTATAATGAGTTTGGTGATGAAATGATCGATCGTAATATTCCATGAAACTCCCACTTCAGTGCAAGGAGCTACCTCCAGAACTCCAGCAAAAACAAGTGGTACTTAGGAGGAGATTTACCATGGTCACCACACTTGTAAGCGTTGCGGCAGGTGATCGCTGTTATTGACGACCGCAGTATGTAAGACGGTACGATGCACAGAGAGAAAAAAAACAGGCTGCTGCCTGTCCTTCTGTTCATAAGCCCTTAGTCGTCTTTTGCGACACCCATGGCAAGAGATGAGTTGGTATTATTCGCTGCCGGAACCACACGGGTACGTTATTTGCCGCAAATGAGCAATAAGATTATTGAATACAATTAATTTCGGTGATAGTAAAAGGAAGTGCGACACGATTTAGGTAGATTTGGCCAGCAGTAAAATGTGAAAGGAGAAGAGATAAGGTTGAGAAAAAAAAAATCAGGTTTGATTACATTTTCGTATAAAATTAAATATATGGTGATTTACTTTACCTTGAGAAGACAAAGACAAGATCAAAGATTGTGATTGTCATAGGTCCGCAACCAAAACAAAAAATTTTGTGGGATCTAGATTATTTTGACATATTTTAGATAGATAGAACTATAGTTCATGTTCAAGTCATGAGAACATAAAGCGTCTCAAAATAATGCCAAGCAAAGCCCTGTTAAATTAAGATAAGATGATTTATTGCTTTCCACATGGTCATTCAAGGTGTAATCATTACACATGTAGACCCAGAAGGGCACAAAAATTATTATTACTAAGTTACTAATAACTATATTATTATAATTTTAATTAAATCAGAGATTAATTATCAGAAATAGAACGTGGCAATAACAATGAATATAATTTACATGAATATTAAATAATAAAAAACATATCATGTCACAAGTAGCTGTCATAACGATTAAGCGATAAAATGAACCTTGTTGACATCGCATATCGCCTACCTTATCTCAATGTAGGCCATTTTGTCTAACAAAGACGAGATGTGCTGCCGAAATCTTTAACAAATAAAAGGTAGATAAAATGGCTAGCAGCTCATTGTTATGACTGCTCATAGTCGGGCTGAAACTCACATACAGTTATTATATAATGTACAGATAAATACATAGCTGCACTCATACTCTGGTGAAAAGGGAAGGACTCAAAAGTCGTTATGACCAATGAGAGTAGCCATTTAATCAGGTAACAGGTTAGTTACCATTTACTCTGTGTAAGTTTGAATGAGAAGGGGGCGTCAATACAAAAAGGTAACGCCCACATTTATGACAGTGCTAAGGAAGCTAGTTACATAGTACATGAGCAGGTAGGGTTGAGACAGATAGAGGATTTATATACGAACCTTTAGGTTATGTAAGGGCTGGGTACATATAGATAGGCATTGTATGCACATAGTTGGCTATGCACGTAGTATTGGCAGGATTTATGTTCGTTGAGTTAGGTAATTAGGTTAGCTAGGTAGATATATTTGCAGATATGGTTATATTATGTAGGCGTGTATATTTATAGTAAAAAGATAAGGTTATGTGTACGCAGGTAGATTTGTATACAAGAAAGGTAGGAGATTGTAATAAATAGATAGGTCTTAGGGTGAAGTAGGTGATATGATTAGGGTTATAGGTTGTTAGAGGGGTTAGGAGAATAAATTAGCTGAAGGTTAAGTAACGTAGGGTTGTTGCGTTTGTTGGTGATAAGGTAAGATTGAAGCAAGTATTATGAAATTATTATTTGTGTAGAGAGCTAGAAGAACAGGTTCTCTAACTATCTACAGGGAGAGGGATGTAATGGGACAAGCCTGCCGCTAATAAAAATAACATCCCAACCATATTTTTAAGGAGCGCGGTAAACGTTCGGATTGACTTTGGATTGCAAATATAATAAAAAAGGCGTAAGTGCCACTATCTTGTTTAGCAAAGCAGAGCCTTAGGTCTAAGACTTAAAGCGCATCTGTTTGCTACTGTATAGGAACATTTAAACACACACTCTAACAGTTTCAGGTCAGGCAGTTTTGGCGCGTAAATGCAGCGCATTTGGGTTTTCAACCAATAAAAGCGCGTGTCTTGGCATGGAGGGCCAATGACGTTACGAAGGGAAAGGCGTCGCTCGCGCCAGCGGCGTTGGCGAAGTATAGAGGGCCAGCGGGTCATTCGGTGTACATCCTCTCACGAGAGGGGTAGTGAGTGAAGTGCTTGTGATTGATGTGCAAAAAGGCACGATATAGAGCCAGTGTAATATAGGAAAATAAGTCCCCATCGTACAAATGTGGATTCGACTAGTTCACAGATAAGCATACCAACATGTTATTTTGTTAATTATAGATATAATTTACCGTTTGCCATTTGAGATTAGATTGACTAGTATATTTTGCGCCATTTGATATAAATTGCAATGTCGAACCTAGTGTCAACCGTAATCTGAGAGGGCAAACTTGAGGTGTTAGTGGCCACTATAAAGCTAAGCAATAATTATAATGATTTGATTGTACCTATATGTCATGTATGAATTGTATGGTTAGGGTACAACCAAGGGGGGTTTGTTTGTTTCGTTTGTTCCCTCCTTTACCTGCCAGAATTTGGGTTTTGCCAAACGAAAGCCAATGAATACCGATACGCCAAATTGCGTTAATTCATTCTAAAATAACTTGATATTTATACTCCATAAATATATCCATCTGTTTCGTTGGCGTAAAGTAAACTTTATAAGATGCAGGCGCTTTATGTGGTAAATAAAATACTTACCGTTTGTTACCACAAAATTCCTTGTTTCTCTCAAAATATTACCTACTCCCTAACTTGTAATAATTCCAGGCCTTTCAAGCACAAAAGTAAGCATCTACTCTTGCCTAACTTAATAAGCCGAGCTATTCTAAAACTTTGCCATTTACAAATAAATTTGCCATATTATTAGTATCGCACAGCACAGTGCTTGGCTAGACAAAACTGTGAAGTATTATTTTATCAATCGGTCCAATAAAAGACGATCAACAAAATTTAAGACTAACAAATCGAGATAATACATTTCGATTTATACATGGGTTTGACTCCCATCACAGGGTCATAAGGCCGTGACCCTCACATGATGTCAACAACGTTTTAAATAATGACAAGATTCCCACAAAAATGTAACTTTAGATTAATCTTGTTACTTCTAATTTGTCGAAATGAATCAAAATTTCAAAAAGCAAGGGCATTTCTTAACGTAATAGACTTTCAAAGTTTCGGGTCCGTAAGTTTGCGAGATTCTGATTTGAAATTTGCCACTTTGACTAAGATAATTTGACTGACTGTTTCAATCGGCAAGTTTTTCGTCTTGTAAACTTTCTGTGTAAAAAATTTCATGCCAATTGCTTGAACTTTCCTTTTTAATATCTTTTGAAGTTTTTGAAGTGAATGTTGATAAGTCCCGTGTAGGTTCTTTAAGAAAAGATATACGACGAATGATGTACATCTTTTATTTCACAATTTTGGTTTATATTTTTTTTTATTAATACTGTCTAAGCTATCAGCTACTAGATACATATTATCACCTTGTAAAAGGTTTCTTAAAACTGCTAAAAGCCTTTCTATATTTGTCACTCTCCCACCCATCTAGCTTACACCATTTGCCACTTCCTTAGTCGTCCAACAATTTCGTAAAAAATCTCCCTTGGAGGATTGCTGAAATGCTCCTAACGACTCTTTATTTATCTCACGAGCACCAACAAAAACCCGCCGGTGACGCGTAGAATGCCTCGAACAATGCGGTCTGGTGTCGCTGCGGCCGCTGTATGTCACGCCTGAAGTTCCTCGTCTACCGCTCCGTATAATTAATCTACTCCATTGCCTGACAAGTCTATTAGCCTGAAAACAATATCTGGCATGCTTCTCGTGTCAATTATGCGGATGATTGATGGCTGATAGGTTGCAAATTGGCACGTAGATTCATGTTCTGAAGAGTTTTGTGTTATTATATCAGAAAGACTTTTTAAGTTAAGAACTTTGAGGAAAATACTTGAACAATTTGCTTTTGCATACCACTTGACTTCCCCTACAATGCGATTATTGTCCGTAGTTCTGTTGCGTAACAAGATGCCTATTGCGATTTAAAAGGTTCTAAAGCATTTTTAATGTATGGACATCTTTCTAACAATGCATTGCTCATACTATCTCTTCTTTTTGCGTGTTTACTAGTAATTCTATATTTCTATTTTTACTTTTAACAAAGATGTCATTATCTCGCAGACTGGACACAAAAAGTTGTCTCCAAAGTTAGATAGGTTAATTCGTCCCTGACAGCAAAACATATTATGCATGTGCTTGCGATTACAAACAACATGGGTCAAAAAACAAGTTTTGTTTTTTTGTATTCCCATACAAATTTTGCACCAGCAAAATTTTTCTATTTGCACGTCGAAAACTTTCTCTGTTTTTCTACTCATGTCTCATGTTATTACGACTACATGCATATAGTTTACTATCAAGGCCTAATTTTTAAGTCGACCAATTCCCGCTAAGGACTTAGTGTAAGACTAAAGGCAACAATTTTTTTACGATTTTAGGAAAGTAGGCAAAATATATTTTTTTCATCCATACAAAATTATAAACTAATATATTGCGAACTTCTAAAAGTCAAAGAACAAAAAGTGTTACATTTAGCCTTCATAATGAGCCCTAACCTAGAAATGGTCAACTTACAAAAAACCCTGTATATTAAGTACTTACAGTTGCGATCTTTGAATAGATTTAATGTTGGCAGCATCTGTCTGTAGTATGGAACGAAAGCTTCACCAACTTTATCGCAGCCGACTACCAGCATCTGAATGCATTTGAGGGTGTGGCATATTATTTCTGGTCTCTTTGTGTCCAGTGCCTCTGAAAATATAAGGAAAATATATGCAGGTATTCTTGCATCGCGGAGTGGAAAGGAAGATTATCGCTGTCGCTCTAAGGCGCTTTTCTCTAACCCCACACCTAGGCTGCCTGTCCATTGACGAGAAGCGAGGTAGCGGAGCGGAGCGAGCGAGTCTTGTGGAGTAGAGTTAGGGACTGTGTCTGTCCATTGACTTATTACTTTATTGTCTCGCTCTGCCGCCTCACTCCGCTGCCTCGCACCGCCGCTTCCGAAAATGTATGAATTTTTAAACTAGCTCGCAAATCCCAGTCCACTGGAGCAGAGCGGAGATTTTATGTAATCCTATTTTTGTATGAACTAATTATGACGGATAATCGGGTACGGTTTCTATACAAGCGAAGCCGCAGGGCAGTACGCTAGTGATTAATAAATATTATAGCTGTTTTTCAAAACCATAATTTTTCATACCATTTTCCCTTAACTTCCCTACCCTGGATAAAGCTAAGATATCCATTTTATTTTATTAGCGAGAAGGGCAGAACAGTGTAACGCGATATCTTTCATTCAGATTGAATTGGGCCTTAGGGTATGGGAGCAAGCGAATCAAGTTGGAATTTAATCTGGCAGTTGACATATTAAAATGAGATGAAAATAAACAGCGCAAAGTTTTCTAGGTTTTGTTCTTAACAAACAGAAATAGAAAACTAACAGTTCAGCTAATAGAAGGCTGTTTTAAATGTGTCTTGGTATTTCGTAAAATTTATGTTTAGAGGATTTGTATCATGGCTGTTTGTTCTGTGAAATACCAAAAAAAAATTATGGGTGTCGTAAAAGGCGACTTAGCATAAATTACCGTGTCCTGGCATGAAAAGGACCACCAATGTGTGATTCTTAGCTAAGAATAGAACCTCACACGTCTTAGGATTATCGTACGTAGAGGGCGAAAATGGAAAATATTTTTCTCGGTTTCATTGACTACCTCGTGAGGTGGAGCCCAGTGACTTCTGATTGTCTTAACCGTGTAGCATCCCTTCCGAAGCACGGACCCACCTATGGAGTAGCAGTTACCCATCCAGGTTTTGAAGGAGCAACCACTCTTTCACGAGCTTTTAGTTACGCACTTATTGACACAAAAAACTACAGACATGGACCAATCTACCACTTACTTTTGATAGGTATGATCAGTTGTGGTACGGTTGGCAGTACTTTGTGCGAGCCCTTCTGGACTAAATCGTTGATGCCTTGCTCCACAATGAAGGTGTAAGGGTAAGATTCCTCGGACAAACCGTCAAAGAACATGGGGAGATAATGGTGGAAGTCAAGTTTTTCTATTGGTACCTGAAAAAAAAAAAGGAGATGGAAATGGTAGAAGAAGTATGAATTTAGAAATAATGCAGTAAAAGTGAGAGTTTAAGGAGTATGATCGATAAGAAAGTGAGTGACAATATTGGAAACAGTGTGATAGAGTGGTGATAGATTAGGGAACTTTGCGGCTTTTTTGTGACTAACGCTGAGAATATAATTTTGAAGTGATGGCAAATGATGGTAAATGGAAATATTGGAAGAAAGCCTCAAGCAAAGGTTCCAAGATCAAACCCAGGACATTCTTAATGAAGGCCAGAATAAAGACTGTACCGATGATGTAAGAGTAGAAAAAACGAGGGAATCACGTCAAAATTGTAGCTGGTAGAGAAAAGATCCGTTTCTAAAAATTCTTCCAATCATGAGAGTTACACTTTCCATGAAGTGCTTTAAGAGCAAACTTTAAAATTAATCAATGATAAACAAATTAACCCATTAAAAATTACATGAACTCTCATACATTACCTTTTATCACAAGATGGTATCTCATTCCTAATAATGAAAAACGTTTACAGCTGCTAAAATCGCGGACGAAGATATTTAACAAGAACTGAACAGAATCTTTGCTTGCGTTCCCGAGTTCAAAAAATCAAAATCTTTTAAAGTCGCAAAAAGATAGGCTTCTTTGGGGCAAGCTAGTACCATCGACGACCTCATCTCTGTCCTCAGGCTTCGATCGAGATCAAGCGAAAGCTAAATGCAAAAAGCAAAAGAAGATACCAGTTATATATTATATAAAAAAATAATTATGTTACCTTCCATGCCAGTCGCCGTCCATTCAAATTGAACTCTATTGCGACAGGAAACTCTCCACGTTGGTAACACTTGCGGAACATCGTCGGCCTCTGAGGCAACGGGTCGTATACTCCACATTTAGGCGGAGGAGCAACCCTCGTGTTCTTCTGCATCGCCTGTATGGTGAAAGCGGGAACCACCCGCGGCTTCTTTGTACGGTATCCATAAGGATAATTTGGACTCGGCTTCTTCAAGGAATCGCGGAAATCCCTCCCGCACTGCTTCGGCAAACACGGCGGCAGAATCATCTTTCAGAAATCAAATCCAAAAAACATAATACCCGATACTGGCAGTGAGTAAATAATGTAATAATAACGATCTAAAATGTTTACACGAGTAATAAAATAAGAAAGTAAATTTGCTCCCGGCTGGGCTCCGATTTTGATTGTTTATTTTGCAACATGAGCGTTGCTAGGCAACGGGCGGTATCGAGTATCGATTGATCGCCGACAGTGGCGCCGCTGGGTAACTTCTGTTTACGGTTAGAGTATGAAATATACGGGGAAGTTTTCGAAACAGATAAGCAGCGGATTTTCTTTTATTTTAAGATAATTTTATTTAACGACTTGTCAGATAGAGTAATTGGAAAGGAAAAGAAACTCCAAAAAAGACAAAATGATCTTTTCTTTTTTATCACAACCCATGACTATTAAAAGTATAGTGTAATATAATACAAAACGGGCAAGTGCGAGTTGGACTCGCACTTCGAGGGTTCCGTACTACTAAGGTAAAAATGCTGTCTTATTCAGGAACGCACATTCGCACAGAAGTGTATTAAATGCGCTCGAGTCCGACTCGCACTTGACCAGTTTTTATAATTTGTTGTTATATTATAGCATATGCGCTATAAGTATACCAATGTTTACGCTTTTAAAAGTTACCGTTTTACGATAAAGCTAAATAAAAAAATCGAGCAAAAAAAATCGCCTAAAAAGTACGTTTGTAGGAGGGAAACCCCATTTTTTTTTTATTTGATTTCATAGCGGCAATAGAAATACATAATCTGTAAACATTTTAACTGTCTACCTATTACAGTTTATGACATACAGCCCACTGACAGACAGACAGACGGACATCGGAGGCGTATTAATTGGAGCCCGTTTTTCACCCTTTGGGTGCAGAAAACTATGTAGTACACAAGGCCATCGATAGAAACACTTTTGGTCCTTATGGCGTGGTGATAGAGTTGAAAAAGTTTCTACCGACAAGCGGTTGACCGTACATTGCTGCACTCTCGTTGCCTCTATTTAGATTCGATGTAATACCCCATTCTCTTACTATTAAGCCTAAGGCACGACAAACGATTAGTAATAACTATTAGTACAGCGCGTTCAGGACAAGTCTGTCTATGACGATTATTTTCTGCGCATGGGTGACAGGCGGAGAGCCAATAAATGACTCGCTCGCCTCCCCCACATGCCGCAAGTCACCCACGCGACTAATTTTTTGAATCCTGCGCATTAACAGTCACAGACAGAGTTATTTTGCATGCCTTACTTTAGTCTTTGCCAAACTCAGAGCAACTTTAACCTCCGCGCAAGCCCGGACTTTGCACGGGTCACGTGATTCTCTAAGGTGCTAAAGGTCTCATTTATATACTTCATCAGTCTGCTTATGACTTTGATTTTAGTTTATTCATGAACTGATTTTACAACCAATATTGTTTTTTTTTGTAACTAAATAGATAAATTTTTTAAATGAACAGTAAACAATAAACTGTTCTACGAATTGAAATTGTTCTTAAATGAGATACTAATTGTTCATTAATAACACTGTTTTGTAAAAAAATATTATATCAAAAATAAACTTAGAAAAAAAAACAGATCGTGTGTTTTCATCATAAGTCCTTGTTCACATCAGCGAGATATCTTAATAAGTAATTGCAATTTAAAATATTCGTCTAAAACTACATTTTTTCAAGCAACGTTCTTCCCAAAAATAATAATCTTACTTTCAAAATAAAAAGGAATACTTAAAATTTGCTCTTTTACAAATAAACCACTCAACGAATTAGCACAAAATTAACATCTGAAAACTTAAAATCTTCTATCTTTCTTTGAAAAATTCACGTGCACATAAAAGATAAAAGCTATAACTTTGTATACCTAAACTTTTTTACAAGTTACCAATGTCACACACTAATAGACACTGTCCACACTAAATGGTTACTCTGTGGTCCTTACTGAGTGACTCTATGGCAGTACTATTTTACTACTAACGTCCTTGTGTTCTCACCCTAACCAAATGGTTATTTTATTGACGTGTACATACGTCTTTATAGCGCCCGGAACGAAGATTTTGCGCCAAATTGAATGTCGGTTAGACCGTTCGATGTTTAAAATTTAATATCGCATCAGCTGTGGCGCGCATTATGAAAATTTTTATATGGCGCGGCAGCGGGAAGTTTGACATGAGTGGAATCTCATTGGTATGTTCTACGGTCAAAGGAAATGTTCTCCTTGAAAAAATTGGAATATTAAAGTATTCCTGAAGCTCAGAATAAAGTAACGTACAGAACGGACACTCTCCACCCCCCACCACCCTGCGACCCATGACCGCGCGATTGCCGGGTTCTTTGTCGGGCCTAGTTGTACCAGGCATGTATTTAACGCGGCGACAAATTAATCTGAATTGGAGTTTCAAAAAATATTAAACCAGATAGCAAAAATAATAGGTTGGCAGCTACAGTGAAGTATAATTTTAAGCAGAAAATGGCAGCTTTATAATCAGTTGTATGCTTTGTTTTAATTTAAACTGTCATCGATTTTTTGTTTTGGTAACTGAATTTATTGTTAAGTGAACACTTAACGACAGATAAAAACTAGAAAATTGGCATTCTTAAATAATAAAATGAGGTTGTATATAAAGTTAACAAAGTTAACTAATTAGTCGCCAAGTCATTATTTATAGTACCTCGCTTATGATTTCATTGCCCCTGTTTAATATATTTGCTACCTTAAAGAACCAGCCATTATTTATTTTTTATAAATCCTTGCATTTTGAAGCTCATCTATTATAATTGTTGCTAAAATATTTAATCGCTGCCAGATTAATTTATTAGATGCCAACTGTTAGTTGCCGTTTCATTTGTTAGTTGCCTGAAAAACAATAATCCGACCATCAACGAAATTGGCGCCTGACAATTAGTTTCGTGTGCAGTAGTTGCTCGCAGGAACCTCCGCTGGCTCCGTTTTGCTATTTTTTAGGGTCCCAAGCCAAAATGGTAAAAACGGAACCCTTATGGTGCGACTTCGTCTGTCTGTCTGTCTATAGGTCACACCTGTATATCTCAGCAACCGCTCGTGCTATCGACTTGAAATTTGGAATTGTTTTGATATATGATTGCCTAACTTTATCAAAAATGAAAGAATTAAGTACAAAAATATTATTAATTATAATAAAGAGGGCCTGAATAAGGGGTTAAAATTTTAAATCATCGTTAGTAGGGTATCATATAAAAGGCCTTTACTTTCACATTCCAAAATAGATTTTTAATTTTTATATTTTTTTATTTCAGTAGTTGTGAAGTTACGATGAAAATGAAAAAAAAATGCCCCCCTCCCTTATCTTAGAAGTTAGCTTATGGAAAAATCTGAATTAATTACAGTCTTTATTACAAGAAAAATAAACGATCTCTTTAAAAGATCCGTTTTTTAAAAATCTGCAAATAACCTTTTCAAACAAATTAAGTTCTGCGGTTCTAAAACTTGACTCAATTACTTCTAAAAATACATACTTACATAATACATACATAACATCACGCCTCTTTCCCGTCGGGGTAGGCAGAGACCACAGTCCTCCACCTGCTACGATCTTGACATACTTCCCTTGCTTCTTGTACTTTCATCAATCCTTTTATATCCCTGGCGGACCCGAAAAAGTAAAAAAAAACTCATAGTACGAGTACCAAAACTGTTGGCGTCTCTTATAGGCAAAGGTGGGGCGGGCTAAGACCGCCACATGCAAGCAAAAAGGTTTCGAAAATGGTTATGATTCACTTTTTTTAATAGTACGTCATTGTTCCGAGATGTTTAAATACTAAAAGTTAAATATTTTTATAACTTTGCAACAAAAACGTGTGTAGAATAAGTGGGAAAGTGGCTATATGAATGTGAGAAATTGCTCGTCGTCGATTTATACTCGTTGTACTTTAGAAACGCAGACTGGAACGGAAATAAAAAAAACTGGAAAGGCTTCGGGTGGTGCTATTCATCACAACGCTGATATTTATACTGGCTTCCGAAGCAATCGTGTTAGGACAGGGAGGAACTTAGGTAAACAACAGACCACGCTGTGGTAGCAAAAAAATATCAGCCGTTTTTACCCTACCTTATCTCGGTTATCAAAAAGCGCATCTAGGCTGGTGCACAATGAAAAGGTGAGTCTAAAAATACAGGGTTGCCTGGGCGTAACCTGGCACGTTTTGTACAGTCAACAAGAAACTGTTTATTATTTTTATTTTACCAAATTGTATAGCAAGTAAGTACGGTCAACCGCTCGTCGGTAGAAACTTTTTCAACTCTATTACCGTGCTATAAGGTCCAAAAGTGTTTCTACTGACGTGCTGTCGAGCGTACATAGTGCATGCAAAAGTACTACTTAAGAAGTAACAAAACCGAAAAGATTGACTCGCCCAAAGATGTATGGTAAGATAAATGAGGAAAAATTCGAAATCGGAAAAATCTGAAAGTTCCTTTTTTCTTTCGAGCGGAGCGGGAAAGGTATCGTATTCGTGAAAAAAAAAAGTTTTTCTCATTTTCTCAAAAATGTGTTCTATATCACTTATACATCATAAAAAACAAGTCTCCCAAAAATGTCCGTCCGTCGGTCGGTCGGTCGGTCGGTCCGTCGGTCGGTCTGTCCGTCACGCTTTGGCCTAGCGGCTAAACGAATGGTCCAATTGGCACCATATTTTGAATTTAAGAGTTTTATGCAAATCTATCGAAGGGTTTTGAGTGGTTTCCTGCTGGCTCTCATTTTGAGGGTAGCTGTCATACAACGAAAATGAAAAATTGAAATTTTCTCAAAAACGGCTCATAAAATCTTGATGAAACTTTGCATAACCAAGCATCTCCATTTAAGGTATTTTGCGGCAGTATCAATTGGTCTCTAGAAATTCATATAAGGGGTGTTCCCTTACTAATAAATTTTAAAAATGTCTCAAAATTGGTTTCGTTGAGCTTATTTTGGATTCTAAATTGGTTTTCTACCTGACTGCATATTTCATTAAATCATTTTTACATAAATCTAGTAGGTATAGGTAAGTTTGTATTTTCATATTATTTGTATGGAATTACAAACTTAAGTTTGCAGTTGGTACTTATTTACTCATTACTATCCGCACTGCAGCCTTTATAATATAGTAGTTAGAACATTCGGCTCTTGATCCGGAGGTTCTGGGTTCGATTCCCGGCGGGGACACTGTTGAATGATGACTCTCGTATATTGCGAGAAAGTAAGTGCAGTAAACTTGTTTTATATATTCTGTGGTGTAGTGCTGCTGTACCATTTATTTTATCGAATTTGTGTATTGTGTGTTTTAACTTAAAGCTTCCCGTGCAAATCCGGGGAAAGCCGCTAAATGGTTATATCTAACTTGAACAAAATGTATCAAACCGCTTATATATTTTCGTAATTTCAGTGTTATAGTTGTTTTATCTCATGGTTTCGATATTGACGGATAGTAAATTTAATATTTAAAAGTTTAAATAAGACCTTAAGTTGTAACGTATAAGTTGACATAATATTATTTCAAGACCTATTCAAATAGATTTAAAATACGATTTATTTATTCAATGTTGATTTTTATCATATCATACTAATATAACAAAGAGTTAAATCCTGATTGATTGAAAGATTGACTGACTCATCAACACACAGCCGAAACAACTGAAGATAGAACATAAAATTTGGGAATGGGAATATTGTTCATGTTATCGAGGTTGCCAAGGCTTTTTTTAAATTCGTCCCCTAAGGGGGTAAAATGACGGAAAATTATTTGCATGAAAGTCCTTTACTCGTATTTCTTAAGTTAGATTCTCACAAATTTGAATTTAAGCTTTTGGTAAAAAATAAAGAAAAACGTGTTTTTAAGCGTTTCTTGAAAATCTTCCTTCAAGGGGGTGAAAAGGAGGATGTTTTTTTTTTTTGTATGTTGGTATAGAAGTCTTTCATTTTTAAAGGTAGAGATATAAAAATTTTTAATTTAGCTCTCCGTAAAAAAATAGGTGTTTAAGCATTTTGGGAAATTCATCCCCTAAAGGAATTAAATGAAGAAAAATGTTTTGTATGAAAGTCCTTTGTTACTAAAATTTGATTCACACAAATTTGAATTTCAGTTTTTGGTAAAAAAATAAAGAAACACGTGCTTAAGCGTTTCTTGAAAATCATCCTTCAAGGGGGTGAAAAAGGGGTGATCTTTTTTCGCATGTTAGTCTTTAATTTTGAAAGGTAGAGATATAAAAATTTGGATATATGCTCTCCAAAAAATTTTACAAGTGTTTAAGCATTTTTATAAATTCAACCCCTAACGCGATGAAATGAGGGATGAAAGTTTGTATAGAAATCCTACAGTTTTGAAATAAGGTGCCTACTTGAAAATTTGGATTTAAACTTATAATAAGAAACAAAGAAACAGGTGTTTCAGCAATTTAGAGATATCATTCCCCAAAGGGGTGAAATAGGGGATGAAAGTTTGTATGAAAATCCTACAGTTTGACATGAGTTACTTAAAATTTGGATTTTAGCTAATAACAAGAAGTAAAGAAACACGTGTTTAAGCAACTTTGAGATATCATCCCCCAAGGAGGTGAAATAAGGGATGAAAGTTTGTATGAAAATACTATTAAAAATAAGGATATAATATAATAAAAAGAAAGAAATAATCATGTGTTTCAGCGTTTTTGAAAAATCATCCCTCAAGGCCCAAGGGGGTGAAAGTTATGGATGTAAGTTCATATGAAATTCCTACAGAAAAAACGGGCCAAATGTGAGCCGCTAGCTGAGAAATGTATTAAATGCGTGTGAGTCCGACTCGCACTTGACCAGTTTTTATAATTTGTAGTAATTCTATAATTTACTTTTACGATAGATCTTAAACAAACAAGAAACACGTTTCAAAATCGGGAAATACTGAAAGTGCTTTTACCTATGGGATCTTTTTATGAACTCTAGCTTCCCGTGCAAAGCCGGAGTGGGCTGCTAGTAATTAATAAAAGTGTAAACATGCGAGTTTATTACCATTCCGAAAGTGTGTTTTGTACCTCTAATTGCAAACCACAGCAACGAACTATATTTCATATTTTCTTTACCGCATACTCGATCAGAAATTTATATCTATTATTTCATAATTACAATAAAAGAAAATAAAATAAATATTAAAAGCGTCCCTAGATGCGTCACTGTTTACCCAGCTTTGAAGGTAAAAATGTTAACTGCGTTGAAATACGCGAGGCGCAAGACCCGTCAGTAACATTTCATTGCCCACTAGGCGATGATTGCTTCCAGGTTCGAGTTCCAGGTTACTGGGTTGCCAGATGGAAGTTGGTTTACCTCACTTTATATCTTTCGTAACAATATTGAGTTTTTGGAATATTACGTGACTGGAAAGAAACTAACTTAATATTTTTATATGGTGTGAAGTTATTAAGGAAAACTTATGTTTCGTCACAAATGTGCATTTTGTAAACGCAGTCATATTTGCATGACTTTTTGCGACATGTGAGATAAGGTTCTTGTTTTTAAAGCTATTATTATAATATTTAAAAGGTAGAGACGCCGGGATGCTCGAAAGTTCAATTTAAAGGATCTATTTCACATCTCAAGAACGGCTATACTTTGCTTTGGGAGACTTTACCCTGAACTGTGATGGACCAGCTGGTCGGCAGTTGTTAAACTAGCCCTTTTTAGAGGTTTTGTAAAGTTGATTTGATCTAAAATCATGCATGGTGCTTGGGGATGTTTAAAATTCATGCTAAAATGTCAACATGCTGGGTAACAGTCTAAAAGGTGGAGGACCCCAATCCCCCGCTTCAAAGAATCCCTGCACGCTGTTGATGGATAGGCTAAGTTTTTATAATCCTAAAATGAAAATGTGTCCTTAAAATATTGGTATCGGACTTCGGCTATATCTCTGTATGATTTTCCACATAAGAAACTTCACATTTTTCTCATATTCTTTGACCTCGCAGCAAAAACCTTAAACAAAACAAAACTTTGCACTAAATAAGTATAAATATATTTAGGAAGCCATAGACTGATTTACGATCCTCTAAGTACTGCCACTGGTCTCACGTCTTCACCATAAACCAGATTCAAGCTCGAACGACGTTAAGAATAAAATGCACTCAATATAACTACAAATACAACACACTGTAAGTGCGGCTAGTTATACGGAGTGTTTTGTAAGAACTTTTAAACGTAAAAACGTGCCACGCATCTATTTATTTTGACTCTACATATACGTTGTCCGTGTGGCTGTCATAAGCCGACTAAGAGATCGGCAGCAGCTTCCTTCTGCCTATTGTACCATCTTACAAACTGCGGTCACCAACAACCGCGTTCCATGGTGCCAGCCGCACCTCCCCTCCAAAATGTGCCACGCGGTTTTGCTGGAATTCTTAAAGGAGCGTACGTCCAGTACCACTACTGGACTTAAGCTTCTTTTCGAACGTCCACAAGCTCCATGGGATGATATGAATGATTGAAGTTTTACCTTAATGAGGCACGTACCTTCCTACGAGATATTTCTTTAGTTTGTGTAAATCTTGTGAAAGAAAGCTACTCCACTAAGTCCCCAAGTCAAGTGTGATCTCTCAAAAGAACAGAAAATTATCTATATAAACTTTTTATTATTCTTACGATATGGATAACCTACTGAGTTAAATCGATTGAATCTCAGATGAAGTAAAAAGTCTTTGAATTACAGTAATTCGATAAGTATTATGAATAGAAGGAAATAATGTACCATTTCTGTTGATTTTCTCACAAACAAGTTGATAACATAATTTAAGTAAACATTTTCGATGTCAATCAATACCTAAAATTTTATTGTGATTGATTATTTAGTTCAAAAGGTTCAAAGAAATTACGGAATATTTTTTTTTTAAATCTAATAAAAAGTATTAGTAACTTCCATGAAGTAGGTTACTGTAATGAAAAAGTTTCTGTAAATATTGAACTTATGTTCACCATCATCACCATCATCATATCAGCCGAAAGACGTCCACTGCTGGACATAAGCCTCCCCTAAAGATCTCCATGACGACCGGTCCTGCGCTGCTCGCATCCAGCGGCTTCCCGCGACCTTGATCAGATCGTCGGTCCACCTTGTGGGGGGCCTGCCAACGCTTCATCTTCCGGTACGTGGTCGCCACTCTAGAACCCTTACGCCCCATCGGTTCTTCTTGCGATGTGCCCTGCCCACAGCCACTTTAGTTTAGCGATTCTCAGGGCTATGACAGTTACTTTAGTTCTTCTGCGGATCTCCTCACTGATTCGATCCCGCAGAGAGCAAATAATATTATAATAACAGTAAAGCGACACGCACGGGAGATACTTCTCCACGACTATTTTGTCTCCTTGTGTCTTCGTCTTGTTTCTGTAGTCTATGTCTCCGTAAACTTGTTTTTTGAAAAATATGCTGTACGCAAATGATACAAGGTTGTAAAACAAATGTTGCTGTCGTTGCTGCGGACTACTCAACGATTTTTACACTTTTGCCGTGAAGAGTCGCGGAGACAAAAATTTTATGGCATTAGAAAAGTCTTAAGACAAAAATGTCATCGGAAAGTTACCATTCTTGTTAGGCTGCCTTAATGTATCCGCCATATTAAACGACATTTGGTGAAAATTTCATTTGAAAAAATACAGGTATTTGAAGCCTTTATACAGGGTTATTTTGGACCCCTAGCCAAATTTTTGTATGTGACTTGGAACAGGAATCTGAACAACTTTCCCAAAGATACATGAGTCGAAAAACGAATTTTGTTTTATGTCTCCCATACAAGCCTTACACCAGCAACAGTGGAATTTGTATGGGACGACCGAAATTTTTTCTCGTTTTTCGACCCATGTTTCTTTAGGAAAGTTGTTCAGTTTCATGTTTTGAGCAACATACTAAAACTTAGCTAGGGGTCCAAAAATAACCCTGTATACAGTCCGTTCAGTACGTTGCGGAGATGATAGCTCCGCTTTAGACTGAACTGTATATGCTTCACACATTTTACGTCGTGGACATCTGGATATCTACTCTTGATTTCCGATACATCGATAAGATACTATTCGAAACATGCAAATTTAAAACTTCGTGTTTTGACAATAGAGTAGGATATTGTTTGGATATTACGCTAATCGCCGCCAATACGACATTTCATCCAACCAGCATTCTACTTTTCAGTGAATAATATGAATTTTACTGTTCGCACTGATCCAGGCCTCAAAACTGTATAGCAAATACACAGACATAACAGCGTAGGGTTAGAAATAGGATTTGTTTAAGACTTTCGCACTTTTCAGGAATAGGATTCCGTCGGCAACCTTTGGGTACGGGGCCATTAATAGCAAGCAAACAACTCACCTTACGGAAAGCCATGGGTGTATACCAAACACGTGTAATGAACCTCCTTATTTTGCTCTGACATAAATAACATCGTTTCAAAGAGGACTAACGACGCTCTAAGTTATCCATACGCGCTCCTGGAGAGTTATACACATGGTTATCAAGTACATGCAACATTTTTCAGTGTCGTGCATTTATTAGGGTTCCGTACCTTAAAAGAAAAAAACGGAGCCCTTATAGGATCACTTTGTTGTCCGTCTGTCTGTCTGTCTGTCTGTCTGTCTGTCTGTCTGTCAAAACCCTTTATCTCACGAACGAGTAAAGGTATCAGGATGAAATTAATACCATATATTAGGATCCATGAACCACACAAGATCTGAAAATTTAAATTTTTTACAACGATGCAATCAAAAGATATGGCATTTTATGTCCTCATCTCCATACATTTATTCAAAAATGAAAAAAACTTACAAGGTACTTCCCGTTGACCTAAAATTATGAAATTTGGCAAGAAGCTAGGTCTCACAGTACAAATAATGGGAAAAGTCTGAAATCATTAAATATTACAACTTTTCTCACAACTAATGGTAACCAATTGTGGTGAGCTCCCGTTTCAAGAACATTCATATAAGAGAGGGGTCAAGTTGGATGGTTGCTGAGGCGATTTTTGTTTTAGTTCTATTTAAAAACGGGAACACTTACAAACTTGAAAATTGGTATGTTTATAGGGCATAGCCTACAAAATAACAACAAATAATAAAATTTGGTCAAGCGCGTGTCGGACTCTAAAAATCTAGCACATTAACTTACTGAAATTTCAACTAATACAATTATGTTTATGTGGTGGTACGGAACCCTCAGTGCGCGAGTCCGACTCGCACTTGGCTGGTTTTTTTCAATGAAGATACTTCACAGAATATCTAAAAATGCAAAAAACAAAACAGGTAGAGCAAGTCGACTATTTACGTTTCGAAACCTAATAACGGAATAAGCGAAACTGAGATAATAGAGTAGAATCAATTTCAGGGGTTAGATTCAGATTCAGATAATTTTATTCAATGTAGATTCTTTACAGAATACTTATTGAATGTCATGCAGAATACAATGCAAATAGAGCGAGTCTACGCCGTTTCGGATCGTGCTATGGCAGCGTAAAAGAAACGGCAAGAAACCACTGCAGCACGGCCTACTTTAAGAGTCGGCTTTTTACAATGTGTTTCTTGTGTTTCGCTGGAATATCAGAGCACCATACCTCTTTGTCATTCATCTAGTCATCCAATCTGTAGTAAGCTTTTTTACATAACGTTTGCTTTACACATTCTTTAAACTTTCTCTCAGGTAATTGCACTATATTGTCAGGTATTTTGTTGTAGTATCGTATACACAGACCAACGAAAGATGTATTGACTTTAGTTAATCTAGTATATGGTTGATCAATTTTATGCTTATTTCTAGTATTAAAATTATGCCTGTCACAAATTTTAGGTAATTGTTGAATGTTCTTTCTAGCATACATTATATTTTCATAGATATACTGGCATGGCACTGTCATAATGTTGATTTCCTTGAACAGTTCTCTCAGGGAATCACGAGTCTTCAGGCAATAAATTGCTCTTATAGCCCTCTTCTGTAAAACGAATATTGAATGTATATCAGCTGCTCGGCCCCAAAGCAGTATGCCATAAGACATAATGCTATGGAAGTAGCTAAATTAAACCAGCCTTGCAGTAGCTACATCAGTAAGTTGTCTGATTTTTCTAACAACATATGCAGCCGAGCTCAATCGACCAGAAAGAGCCGTTATATGAGGGCCCCATTGAAGTTTAGAGTCTAGTGTTAACCCTAAGAAAACTGTACTATTTACAAAATCTAATGGTTCATTATTCAATACTATGTTATGTGAAGTAGACCTTACATTTGGTAGTGCAAATTTAATACATTTAATTTTTTTGGCGGTTAGGACTAGATTGTTAACAGTAAACCATGCATGAATCTGTCGAAGTGCATCATTGACTTCGTTTTAATTTTGTGATTTCCTACTTACATTGAATATTAATGAAGTATCATCAGCAAATAACACAATCTTTGACAGATTCTTCACCACAGAAGGAAGGTCATTAATATAAATAAGGAATAAAAATGGCCCTAATATGGACCCTTGAGGTACGCCAATTTTGACAACAGATCCCAGTGATTTCGTCCTGTTTACTTGTACCTTTTGAATCCTGTTTTCCAAATATGACCTAAGTAGTTTAAGTGAATTATTCTTAACACCGTAATGTTCAAGTTTTAGCAACAATGTGCTATGATCTACGCAATCAAATGCTTTGGATAGATCACAGAAGATTCCAATAGCATCTTCAGATTTTTCCCACGCGCAAAAGATGTATTTTAAAAGTGCAGTCCCGGCATCCGTTGTACTGCGCCCTTTCGTGAAACCAAATTGATGGTCATGTAGTAAGTTATTTATATTGAAGTGTGAAAGCATTTGATTGAGTATGACCTTCTCAAAAATTTTACTAAGTACAGGTAAGACTGATATTGGTCTAAAATTACTGGGATCCTTTTTGTCACCAGCTTTGAATAATGGAACTACTTTACTTTTTTTCATTAAGTCAGGAAATGTACCATGATCGACACAATCATTGAATATAACAGCTAACCAGGGCTACCAAGGTAGCCGCTTTCTGGGCAAGTAAGATTTAGCCCGTGTTCTTGCCGACACGAAAGAAGAAGAAGACAGCTAATTAATATGGAGATATAGTATCAATGATCGCACTACAGACTTTTACTGACATTCCCCATAGGTCCTCAGTGGTTTTCATTTTAATACTTTTAAAGGCTTTAACAATTTCGTTAGGGGTGACATGATTAAACCCAAATTCAGTTTCGCAGGCGTCCACATTCTTTTGAAGTAAATCGCTAGCAAGTGAAGATGATGAATTGAGTGACTCTGTTGTTTTCAAAGGAATATTAGTAAAAAAGGTTTCGAATTCTTGAGCCACTTCTACGTTTGAACTAATAGTTCCGCGATTTGTATGAAGTGTGATTTGATTGTCACGCGGTTTCACTTTTCCAGTTTCACTGTTTATAACATTCCATACAGCCTTAATTTTGTTATCAGCAGACTGTATTTTTTTCCGTAGAAAAAATGATTTTGCTTTTAAACAAACTAATTTAAACAATTTTGAATAATTTTTGACATATTCAATGAAATTGTCGTCATTTGAATAATTTCTGAGCTCATATAATTCAAAAAGTCTCTCTCTACTTTTGCGAATACCAGCGGTAGCCCAGTCACTGAATTTGAATTTTACAATAATTTGCTTTTTTATAATAGTGAAAATTTTACTGAATTCAGTATTAATCAATGTGAATAAATCTTCATATGAGTTATTAGGGTTGTTAGTATTATAATTGTGACAGGGCAGTTTTTCTAGCAAAGTGTTTTTGTAATTTTCTAACCTACCGCTCGTTAGGCTCCTGGTTTCTATATCTATATTCTGGGTTACTCGAGAATAATTAAAAGTAACCAGAGTGGTCAGACTTAAGCGAGTTTATGATACTTTTCTCAAAATAATCGCAATTACAAAAGCCGTTATCAATACAGGTAGCCGAGGATGACGTCACCCTTGTAGGTTCAAAAAATACATGCTCTAAATTAAAACATTTGAAAAGACTTATAAGTTTGTTACTATAGGTATTATTTTCTAAGACATTGACGTTAAAGTCACCACACACTATCACAAACTTATTTTCTATTGTCACTTTTTGATAGGGGTAATTTATTTTATTTTTATTATTTAAATTATTGCCGCTTCTAAACATTTTTGTGTGCGGTTAATGAGCACTGAGGAGGGGAGGGAAGCGGGCGTGACGTTGCGCGGACGCGAGGCGGAAGCGCCATGATAGCTTAAAAAATCTACTAGAACAACGTGGAAACTTAAAAAAAAAAAAACAATAATTGAAAAATAAAATAAGATTTTTTTACGGGAATGGATTTATTTTAATAAAAATATGTTGGGGTGTATGAGGGTTTCGCTTCTTACACGTTGTATAACATCGTAAAAGAAAATAAGAGAAACCACTGCAAAACTTTAACAGTCTAATTTGGATCATTTGTTTCTGTATTTCGCTGGTAATTGGTTAAGTGTAATTTACTTCATTTTTGCAAAAGTAATCCTTAGGCTGCTATTTCACTGAAGCAGAGCAGAGCGGGGGCATACAAAATCACGATCCTTGATACCAGCAGCTGGTTGTTTACACTTGTTTCCTTATAAAAATACGCCACCTATGTTTGCTGCCAAATGTGAAAGGGCAGTGGACAGTTCAATTACATCCCACATAAAAAACTTTTTTCCAGTTTTTTGGTGTGGGATGTAATTAAACTTATGCCGATAATGATGACAGCCAACAGAAAAATAAGGATCATTGATGATGTGACATTTAATTTTGGGACATGTTGGCAGATGTCACCCAATAGTAAAATTAATGAGCAAGGTATTGTAAAGACCCTCTGCGAGAGCCCTTACGTCCTAGCTGAAATGTAAAATGTATTTAATCTGGAAATAAACTGATTTATTGTGAGCTAAGCACTTAAAATAATATTCGAGTTTACAAAGGGCTCGGTGCCACGATTTCAAACAGACGTTGCCGAAAATTGGCGTAAAGCTGGTTGAAGACCAGGAGATGCAACAGCCACACCGGTCGGATATGAACTAACCTCCGAGCGAAGCTTGGAACTAACTCAAAACAATAAAAAATCGTTCGTAATGACATAATTTAAAATTTTAATAATTTTACCCGATTATAGGGCATTCCTGGTTATAACACCGTGAATGCTCTACAATATCTATTCCGAGCGAAGCAAATATGTGTTCTTACATCTCAGCGGCCGTATGTCTCAAAGACACTTACGGCACCCGAATTACGTCTCAAGCTTGGACATAAATCCAGTATAACCATACGAGAGATTATATATCATCCAAACGACTTGCTAACAAATTGAATCCTCGTACTGGTATGGAAAATGATAGCAGTGGATTATTGTTGCTTGGCTGGGTATCGACAGGTAAATAAAATTATAGGGATGGTGTTTGCCGGTTGAATTTGAATAGGTTGGAGAGATTTAGATGTAGAAGATCTTGTTTTTCTTCTATCGATGTGCAAAGACCTGGTACTTACTGCTTAAATTTCACTCAAGCTATTGTAGTAGGTTAGCTAGGTAATTTTACAAATAGCTGATTAGTTATTAAATAAGGATTGTAATAGTAAAGTAAGTATGATAGCTGGTAATGTATTTTTTTATCTTAATTAGTGTATAAAACTATAACAAGTGTTCAATGGATTTATAGAGCATGTACGTGAAAAGATTTCAGAATATTTGATTTTGAACTAAGACAAATTTAAATGACTTAAAAAAATTAAGCAGAGAAGCTTAAAAACATGCCGATCCAAATAAATGATCTATTTACTATCATATTTTATATGTCACAGAGCAAATAAATATGATATTACCTATTGCCCGAGAAAATTATTGAGGTACTGTTTCTAGAAAGCGAGGCAAAATACATCTGGCTGGAATATTCCACGTGATCAGGATCATTATCTCAGATTATAACAACTGTTTCCATCTCGGTTGTTTTGCTCTCTTTTTTTTCTATAATGTTAATCCTGGATTGGTTGTCTACCTGACTGGATATTTATTATGATTTTTTTGAATAAAATTTAGTACACAGGGTTTACCAAAACCTGAAAGGGCTTGCTCAGTAGACTAAACTGAACAATTATCCATTAGGAACATGTGTTGGAAAATTTAAAAAATCTCCATGCAAGTATCCTACGGTACGGTAGTATCCATTGATCTGTGAAAATTCATATAAGGGGTGTTCCAATCCTACCAAAAGTTAAACATGTCATTTACTCGAAATCGTTTGATGTTTGTTTGCTTTAATGTTTGACAATTTGAATTCTGAATTGATCTGTATATTTCATTCAAACTTTTTTTGGAAAAACGTAAATAAAAATTTGTATTTCCATACTATGTGTATGGCATTACAAATTTAAGTTTGCGGTTGATAGATTTTCCTTGAGTATTGCGAGAAAGTAAGTGCAGTGCTGCTGTACCTTTTATTTCTCTATGACGTCAAAGTTTTAAATCCAATTAAAAAAAATCAGTACACTTATTGTTTTCTGTACAATAAACATAAAATTTTAATACGGATTTATTGCGGCTCCCCCTTTTGTACTCTGCCCGCACGCACGCCACCCGCCATTTTAGTACAGAAATGAAAATACTTATCATATCGGTGCAGAAATTCAATCTTTCTGTACTGTAATTTTAATTGTACTATATAGGTACCTGCTCCCTGCTCTTAGGTACAGATGCTAACAAGAAGAGCGAGACCGAGTTCGAAGTACGTCGTCCTATAGTGGTTTCTTGCAGTTTCTTTAACGCTGCCATAGAACAATCCGAAACGGTAGTAGATTCGCTCTATTCGCATTGGATTCTACAACAGCGGTCGGCAACATGCGGCCCGCGGGCCGCATGCGGCCTTCGAGCTTTCTATTTGCGGCCCGCAAATGTGAAGATCACAATGAAAAACAAACTATTTATAAAGCTAAAAAAAGTTAGCTAAAGAAATTTTCTAAAAAATGAAAAAGGTGTTGTAGAAGCTAGAAATACTTTTAATTAGAAAGTAATAAAATTACTTTTGTCATCCACCTGAGAACATTATTGTAAAGCCAATTTAAATTTGAATTTTTCATCCTTAGATGGCTCCTTTCTGTATGACTGGATTAGCTTTATTTATTTGATTCTTTCACATTTTTTTTTATAAAACAAACAAAATGTATTAACACTTTTTATGACGCCGCCTTTTTGCTGTCGTGTGATACTGGATTAGAATAGCATCGACTCATTTATGTTCCGTAAATTTCGTAAGAGGCGACTAAGGGACTCAAAGATTTCAGTGGCTTGCAATTTTGGGCGATAGGCTGACAACCTGCCACTACAGTGATTCACAATTTATGAAATGTCCCTCAACATTTGTCAGAAGTGGCGAAAACAACTGTTTTAAGGCCGTTGATGCTCTGCCTACCCTGCAAAGGATAAAGGCGTGATTTCATATATATTTGTATGTTACGCGGCCCGCCTTTACTCGATTTTGCTACCTTATGGCCCAAAGGTTACCGACCCCTGTTCTACAACGACTTCTTATTTATAACTGCAGCATAATATTTAACAAAGTTGTCTGCGTTTGATAATTATTACTTTTATTTGAAAACTATTAGAAACAAAAATGCAAATTACCTACAGGCAAAAAAAAAGAAAAATAGGAAAAGAATTATAATTAAGCATTATTCTTTAAAAAACGTTAAATGCATTGCTAATTGGTCGTTAAAAATTAAGGGAGTTAAATGTTTCGCTGAACAGATAGCATCTCCCCCACCCACTTGAAAAGGCTTGAAATGTATTCTCTCTCAGTATGAGGAGATAACTCAGGTATACATCTATCTAGAATTTTATTGTCCCTTTGTTCTTTTTGCAGTTAATTTTATTAAACATTTTTCAAGACATTTTTGTTTATTAGCTTACTACATAAAGTATTTTTTCACTTCTCATGCTCGAACAGTTGTAGTTTATGCTGGGTATAGGCAGTCTAAAATTTTATTTTATGCATTTGGTCAAAAAAAGTAATTTCTTCTTCTAAATTGACTTTCCAGTCGGTCGTACCATAAAACTCTTAAGAAATAACTTCTCATTTCGTTATATCCGTACAAAATTTTAGCTTTCTTGTAAGAAGGATCTCTGAACTAAGCCGTGGACAGACAGACAGACAGACGGACGTGACGAAACTATAAGGGTTCCTTTTTGACTATGGAATCCTCAAAAGTACATCGCGATCAGAACCACTTTGTCCATGACGGTTATTTTTCGCGCATGGGTGACAGGCGAAGAGCCAATGAACGATTCGCTTGCCTCTTGGGGTAGCCGCGCTCACCGCGCATTTTGTACGTAGCATACGCGTGTGTTGCGTCCGGTAGGACGCACTGTTATTTATCGGGATGCATCTAGTAAAACTAGCTAATAATGGTACGTAGGACACAGACAGAACATCCCCGCTCGCCGGCTGGCTATGAAGTGATATTCTCCCCGAGTACCCACATTTATTATGTACGTCACATCTCTTCCTTTTTATATGATTTGAAATACTTTTATATATCATTCTTTACATAATACTTAATGGTCATCATAACATGCAGAATACAATTCAAATAGAGCGACTCGACTACCGTCTCGGATCGTGCTATGGCAGCGTAAAAGAGACGGCAAGAAACCACTGCAGCACGGCCTACTTTAAGAGTCGGCTTTATACAATGGGTTCCCTGTGTCGTGCTAGAAAATCAAAGCACTATAAGTTTTACATTGAACCGATTTAGATACGATAGTATCATTATTAAAATTTAAAACTTCGTTCATTAGGTAATTAAGTTTCTTCTAGGTACTGTCCACTTTTCTCCATTTTTCCTTTCATTTGTGGATGCTTCTTGCAACACTGAGAGTCCCAGTATTGTTGTTGTGGTCGCTGGCAGTCTAATCTAAAGTCATCTTTAAGTAGAAACTCCACCTGTGGACAATATTGCAGCATCTATATTCTCATTAAGGTGAAATTTCGCGCTTGCGCGCGATACTTAGGTACCTAGTATTATTTATTATTTTATTTTTATTTTATTAGGATATCCAACAGCTTTCCTTATAACTAAGTTTTGAAAATATATGTTCTTACACTTATTTGTTAAAAGAACGCGTTTATTATAAAAGTCAGGGAATGAGATTTCTGTCTTCTGATGAATTGTTAGGATATTTGTTCCAAATTAATTAGAATTTGAATTATGTTTTTAAAATTTATCTAAAACATTTTATAATATCGGTTTGTGAACCACCTCTTTACAAATAATATTTTTTTATTCTTAAAATAGCAATTCCACTGTTAGTTATCAAGATAATCAGGATGCTTTGGCAGTTTTTTTTTTTTTTAATACTATTTTAACTCGAGCATGACAAAGCATTTGTTTAGTCTTGGTTCATAAGAAACTGAACTGTCACCCTATCTGCGTGTGTGATATTGGAGCCCATTTTTTTTCTTTAAGTTTTACGGGTAGACATGTGTTGCTTTGCCATGGCATTAATGGCATCAAACGACCCATAGAAAATTTATGGTATTTATAATGTTTTTCAACTCTGGAAGATTTATGGTATTGTACAGATCTGAAGTCCCTTCATATAGGATCCTCAAATCAGATACGTGAAAGTTTTGGCCAAGGTTGATCGTCTAGAATAATATCCTTTAAGAATATTATATTTTTCCTGAATCCTACGTCATTCCGTTTTATATATTTATAATATCTTGTAATTTACAGATTCTGCTCGGTGGAGAGTGGCAATAGAAGAATGAAAAAGAAACACACTTGTTATTTTAATACTTATATTAGAATATAAACCTAATCTTCACATGTCTAATTTGTGTTATTTATTTTATATTGGATCACTATTTATTTATAATTAGTCTCATATTGACGGGAGTAGTTCATCTGAATTCATGTAGTTTCATCAATTTAGGAAAGGTTTCATCTCATTTACAATGCAATATTAGAGCCGATAAGTTTCTGAAAAGAAACCTATGTTAATATAAACGAAGTAATAAAAATAATGTGGGGACAATCCCCAGGTTTGGGGCACCGCCATCGCCCCAAGCAGCTCGTCCTAGGCCTCCTCTACCCTAAGTCCTAGGTCCGAGGCATATCATCACCCAGCTCACGATGACATGACGCTAAACTACCCTAACAATCCAACTGGATCGTCAGGATTCTGATCATCCTCGCGGAGCTGGAAATCCCACCGAAAACTTAAACTACAGTAAAGACTAGGGTTAATGTATGTGGAGTGCGGAACCAACTAACCACAGTACAACCCAGACGGTGATGATGTCTCCCCCCGGTATGTTCATGCCCCGCGTCAAACCCGACTTCCACGTGGCCCACCTTTAAGGGACGATCACTGACTCATCCAGGGTTCACAGGGTATTGACTATTTCTTTTAGTCACCCATACCAGAGCTGGTCACCGAGCCCGCCAGGCACACGAAGCATACGGTCTTCCTTTAGGAAAACAGGGCACTCTCCATCATGAGCTATAAGAGCTCTTCCTGTAATCCCTCCGGGCAGACAATGATCGACATCATCGAATCCCTTAGTTTGTTTTGAAATAAGTTAAACTGAAAATAATTAGCCAGCTCCACACGTCCAAGTGTGAAGTCTGTACTAGATACGGGTATAGTATTATTGCTTGCATGGCCAGCCTAGATCAATAACGGTTTTATAACGAGAGACATAAAGAGTTTGAAGGGCAACTTCCCTCCCCCCAGTCACTGAGTGACTTTATTGCACCAACAAGGTCTCCGTATATCCTTCATAGCTCTCACTTGTGATGCGTAGCTAAATCTCTTTTCCGTTACCAACCCACGCAGGACAAGGATTATGTAGAGTAACCCCAGTCTAAACACTCATTTAAATAAAATGAATTGCATCTAAACTATAATGGGATTACCCAGCATATTTCGAAGAAGAACATATAAGAAGTAAGTATAACAAAAGATTACTGAAGGTAATCCTTAATTAAAAGTGAAGTATGATGACCAGAACCGAGAAGATACGGGATAGTAGTATCTAAGCTAGGTTGGGCCAAACATTTATGATTTAAGATCTTAAGGGAAAATCAAAAGCATCGAGTATTCAAAACCAAGAACACTGGGAGAATTTAGCGTAAACAACACTAGCTAAAACTCGATGTTCTTTAAAAGAGGACTCAAAAGAAGTATAAAAATGGGGTTATTGTATATACTTAAATATTCGGAACTTATTTACAATGAAAAGAAACTAAACATTATAATTTCTGTTCCATTATTGTTTTCAAGAATCTATTTAGTAAAGTTAAGGTGGTTTCACACTGAGTCAAAGTATAATTTTAAGTATGATAAATTATGACTAGTTTTATTAAGAAAAAATAAAACTTAGAATCTTATAAAGTTTAGATTCCTGTATGATTCAATGAAGATTAAATAAATTATTTAACTACTTTAGGATGACACACATAAAGTTCAGAGGTCCCCCAAGGTCAGAGTGTCGTACAGCCGTCGCAGCCTTATGGGCGAACGTCGTCAACACACTTTACAAGAAGCAACCCACGAACGAACGTAATGTCTCCATCAAGAATATTCTTCCTATTGATTCAGGACAATTCTAATTTATTCCTTATAAACAATTTAATGTCATTAGACTAAACTAGAATGTCCCTTCACATAAGAAGAAAGTTTTATGTTGTCTAACTACTCTACATTTGGTAATCTAACGCTAAGATCAGGAGGTCCTCCCGCGGTATATGCCACTCAAACGACGCAACCAATAGTGGGCAAGCGTTGTCAGCACATAACACAAGAAACATTATTTCCAAAATCCAACGTTAAAACACCTTGCTAATATCCCTCCATTTGTACTGGAGTAACACCAATTCATCCCACACATACAGAAGAGGGAATTCAGGATGAATCAGCGAAACCTCACACAAATAGAAAGAGAAGAACTTTAGTATCAGACCCTTTTAGGCTTGAGGGCTCCGGCCCAAGAATGATTAAAATAAATAAATCCGAAGGTTGATATTATCAGATAGACTTAGACAGATACTCCAGAGACACGCGACTTACATTAGCCACAACCAATATAGTGGACATCGGGGACACATGACACGAGGGCATCCATCCATGCTTGGTTGAACTAAATAAACCTGAGAGCAGGCATTTCTTAATCTCAAAAATCTGGGACTCCTACAGTATGAAAGTAAAAGGAAAGATAAGCACCTCCTATGAGCTTGAGTACTGAGATGTAGTAATGCTCTCAGCATGTTCCAATTTTGGGAAATTGAGGCAAAAGATTCAAAATCACTATCAAAGCAATTTATTATTACTTGAAATATTATTATTTATAATATTCACTCTACTTAAACTTACCCTTTATTTCACAATAAAATATCACAATCTATATCCAAGTTTTAGTTTTCAGATATATTATTTTAAGATTTTGAATTGACGTTCTAATTCTTTTGATCTGACGGAATATTTTTCTTAAATTTTATCATATGAAGACATTAGTATATTAAAAACTGGAATTTTGATTTAGGGCCAAAGATTTTATATTATTTTCTAAAAAAAAGTAATTTTTTAATGTATTAATATTTTCTTCCATTTTGATTTTGGGTTTTGATTTATTTTTTGTTAAAGAGTTAAAAAATTTATAAAGATTTCAAAATAGCGTCTAGCTTTGAGTAAAACTAAATCAAAAATGATTTATTTGTTGACTATTTGACAATAATGTCAAATAGACAATTCTACCTAAAAAAAGTATAAAAAATATACATTGACTAAAGTCTCCTTGAATTGATGATAATAATATACATCGTCCAAAGTCTCTTTGATATGTTGACAAAATATACAACATCTAAAGCCACCCCTAATCGATGACAATATATATACATCAGAGTCCAGTTTCCATGATTTCACCAAGGACTATTTTAATCAATTTCTCTGTAAAGGAAAGAATTAAACACAATGAAATTTACATTACCTTTACAATCCAAGCAATACCTTTTTTTAGCCTTCACGATTTATCATTTGTGGTTTGCTTTTCCATGTCTATAATGTTCCTTGTAATTCCTGTACCTGTTTAGAAATAGAACATTATCCTGCCTAGCTATACGCGAACAAAGACACTTGTAGAACTAGTTTATACTTAATTATGGGAAAAGAAAATCTTTATTACTATCTACAAATAACGACTCAGATTAGAAACACAGTATGTTATAATTTCCGCAGAGTTATTAATGTTTACAAACGAAAATCATTAAGTGGGAATATCAATTTACTTAAAGTATCACACAGTACAAGCCTCTTATGACCTCGCAGGTAGATCTGTAAAGCTGCAAATATTCTCCAATCAACTCTTCCTCTTTTGACATTGAAATCTGATTTTCTCAACGTTATTTAGCTCACATAACCTGGAAGAATCTATAAATTTCATTAAGTCACATTTCACCTTAACTCAAATACACACAACAACTTTGAACCGAAAATAAATAAAAGATGGAAAACCACAAAATTGAATACTTACATAACATTAGTTTCACTCCACTTATTCTTTACACTTTGGAATCAAACCCTGAATGTTAGCATCTTGAAATTATGCGCAAATAAACCTTCCTATACTATATCCTACACGAAGCAATCCCTATCTTTATCTCAATTGAAGGAATCCACAATCCAGGATCAAAGCCTCCTTCAAAAGATTCGTTTCTTCAGCTGTATGAATTCTATTTTTTTCGCGAGCTACAAAACAAAAAAAAATATAACTCACATAAATCCAGCTTACTAACGACTTTTCTTTCACAGACGTCTCAAAGTAACAACAAGGATATTTGGAACGTTTACCGATTCCTTTCTTCCATTTTTCTCCGTTTTTTCCAAATTTTCCTTGCTTGACGGCCCAAAATCTCTCTCACCTGAAACCTTTAAACATGTTAAAATTCTATTTCAGCTTCATTGCCCTCACTATTCAACAAAACCTGATTCATAGTTTTCTTCTGTTGCTTTCGTTTATCAAAATTTTAGCAACTATTCCTTTTATTCGGTTAAAAAGCTTTTTTTTCTTTCATTTCCTTTTCGACTCTTTCCCGACCCTGTCTCGACTGTCACTCCTTGTCATATTTTTTTACTCCCCGTTTCTCGCTACACTTTTGACAGTTCCTGTAAATAGTATTTTATGCATTTAAAATTTTTTTAGGGTTCCGCAAGTGCACAGCCTCCCCCAAAATTTTATTATTTCGAAAAATCTAAGAAAATTTTTTTTTTTTCGAGAATTCTAAAATTTTCAATTTTAAATTAATTTTTTTTTTTTATTATTATTATTATTATTTTATTAAAATAAAACCTCCTATATTGGCCCTTAAATTTTTTTTATATTCACAAATACAATAAACAAAACAAATAACTAAACTACTAATATTATAAATCATTAAACTAAATTAATTTTTTATTCAAAATTATTAAAATTATTTAACATGTTTATCTAAATTTAGATTTATTTCAGTTCAACCCTGATTATATAACCAAATTAAATTTGTATTAAATTATAAATTATTATAGTTCATTATATTTTTTTAAAACGAAGTCGATTTAATAATGCCAGTCAATTCACTAACAAATTGACTCACTATATACTATGATCAAAATAGTCTTCTAATATTAATTATTAAATTAAAACTAGTAAAATTATATTAATTAGGTTGTGACCAGGAATATCTCAATTCCTCTAAAGTTAAAATTTATGATATAGTCCCGTGAAAATCTCAATAGCTGACATCCTAAGTATAATATTTAGCCAAATGGACTGCATTATAAACTCCTTTGACACTTTGAGTTTCAGGATCAACGAGAATATACACATTAGCATATTTTATTCCTCCAATTCGATATGGTCCATCATATAATAAATCAAATTTCTTAGTTTTATTTCGACTAGAATCCGATTTATTAAGCCTCCTTAATTTTACCAAATCACCAACTTGAAAATCTATCAACTTATGAGTTCTATTGAATCTATCCTGCCGCTTCTGACTCGAAAGTCTAAGGTTTTCTCTAACTTCCTCTCTAATTTGGTCTAACGTTTTATTCGTGAGTGCCCGTGGTAGAAAACAGTCTACTTTAAGTTTCTCTGAATTTCCAAATAATATTTCATTAGGAGAAAATTTCGTACTCTCGTGGAACGTATTATTATACAATTCCTCAATCTCCAACAAGTAATGATCCCATCTAGTATGGTCATCATGACAATAAATTCTAAAGAATTTGTTTAATTCTTTATTCACTCGTTCTGTAGTGTTAGGTCGAGGATTACGAATAGTAGTATACAAAGTCTTAATTCTCAAGGCTCTGAGTCCATTTTTCCACTTGTGACTAATAAATTGTTTTCCGTTATCTGTCATAACAGCCTTAGGTTGTATTATTTCAGTGAACACTCTCATACAATAAAGCACTGAGTCTGCTGAAGCTCCACGAAGTCCGAAAAGTTTAATAAATTTACTAAAAGAATCCTGTATTACAAAAATGTAAATATAACCAGCCTCAGTTTTAGGTAGTGGTCCGAAAATATCAGCCATTACTAATTCACCCGGGTTTTCAGTTAAAATCGATTTACATTTCCCTACCCCTTTTATATAGTCAGGTCTAGAAAGCTGACAAACATGACACTTCTGAATACAAGACTTCACTGTCTTACCCATATTTATCCAATAACACCTTAATTGTAAATATTTCAAAGTTTTATATGCGCCAAGATGACCCATCTCTATATGTACCTGTTTACAAATCTCTTCTTGTAGAACCTTGGGCATAAACAAAACGTAATCTCCACGTACAGTTTTAAAATAAAGTAGATCATTATTGACAATACAGCGCAAAGTTATACGTGTAAATCTATCTGTTCTTTCGGGTACTCTAGAACCATTTATTCTCTCCTTAATCCCACATATGACGTTATCAAGCCGTTGATATTCCATCATACGTTGTAATTTATTTTTCAAGTCACGGTCAGTAGAAACACCTACATACATAACAGTTGGATACCACACCTTCTCTTCTTGCAAAACTCCCCCTGGCGGATATCTAGATAAAATATCTACCCCAATATTTTCTACACCTTTTACATGTTCGACTTCGAAGTCAAATTGTTCAAGAAATAAAATCCAACGTGTGACTCTACTATTGTATAATTTCATTTGTTTCATGAAAGTTAATGCCTTATGATCTGTACGAACAACAAATTTCGCTCCTCTTAAATAAGTCTCAAACTTTTTCACAGAATAAATAATAGCCCACAACTCTTGTTCAGTTACAGTCCAACGTAATTCAGAACCCCGTAGTGCACGACTACAGAATCCCAAAATTTTAACCTCACCATTATTTCCAATCTGAAACAATGATCCGGCTATTCCGATCCCTGAACTGTCGGTCTGTAAATAATATAATTTATCCTGATCTGGATGGCTCAAAAGAATCGTTGTAATAAATTCTTCCTTTATATTATTGAAAGCTCGATCTAATTCTTCATCCCAAAACCATGCTTGGTTTTTCTTTAATAACCTAGTTAATGGAGCAGTCAAAATACTATAGTTTTTAATGAAACGTCTATAATAATTACAAAGTCCCAAAAATCCTCTTAACTGTTTTTGTTTCTTTGGAATAGGGAATTCCTTTATAGCTTTTATTTTATCCGGGTTAGGTTTAATTCCCGAAGTTGTAACTATATGCCCTAACATTTTTACTTCACTGCAGAAAAAGTTGCACTTTGCAAAATTACAAGTCATTCCAGCTGATTCTAAACGATCCAAAACTATATCAATATGATCCAAATGGTCTTGCCAAGTCCCACTCGTTAGGATTGCAAGATCATCCAAATAATTGACACAAAACTCTCTAACACCAGGACCCAATATAATGTCCATTGCGCGACAAAAGGACCCTACTGACGTTTTAAGTCCTTGCGGAAGCACGTTGTATACGTAAGACTTTCCATTAACTGTAAATCCAGTATATTTTTTACTGTCCTCAGTCAACGGTATTTGAAAATAAGCGTTATTTAAATCAATCAATGTTATAAATTTTACACCAAGAAAAGCATTAAGTATGTCAATCTGTAAAGGCGGTGCTTCTACTTCTGGAACCATATATTTATTGATTTCCCTAGCATCAAGTAATATTCTAACAGATCCATCGGGTTTTCCAGTGAAAGTTAGAGGACTACAAAAATTTGTAGTTTTCCTCGATATAATCCCTAATTCTTCCATCTCCCTCAACTTTTCTTCTACTTTTGCCCTATGTGCGTATGGTATAGGATAGGTTCGTTGTATCCTTGGAGTACCCTCAATCATTTTAATGTCATGAGTATAACAGTTTGCCCTTCCAAGTTTCTTTGTAAAAACTTGCATATGGGATCTCAAAACATTAAAAATTTGTTCCTTCTCTACATCAGACAAATCCATTCCCAACCGAATACTTTTAAACAAATCTAATAATTGCTTTTCTTCACCGCCTTCTTTTTCGTTTTGTTCCTCTATTCCAGATATTAGATTTATTCGATTCTCTTCTAAAAACCCACTAGAAAGATTTCGAAACGGAATAGTAATCTCTCCTTGTCCAACGATACCCAATTCTAATGTTTGTGGTTCTTTTAAATGCAAAACAGCGTTGTGCGCAACTAACCAATCTACCCCAAGGATAGCAGAACAAGTTAACTTAGCAATCACTAAAAATCCCGTATCAATATCAACTGAACCACACGTCAAAGGTATAGAGACTAGTTTTTTTATTTGGAGACTCTTTTGTCCAACGGCTCCCCTCACACATATTGGTCTAACTGGTAACGCAGGGAATTTTAACTTTAATTCTCCTTGTAAACACTCTAAGAATTCTTCCGAAATACAAGTTACTTCACTTCCAGTGTCTACCAAGAGAACTATAGATTGCCCCAAAATTTGTAACTCTATTTCTGATTTAAATTTGGGCCCCTCATTCTCAAAGCAAACCTCTTCATCATATAAAGAGTTACCTTCATATTCTCTAATGAACTGATTATACATTGGTTGATTTTGTTTAATCACGGAAACGTCAAAAACTTTAATTAAATCTACGACTGTTTGTTTATTATTATATTCTTCTGAAGAATATCCTAAACCTTCTCTATCACAATTCGTTCTAGTATTATTCGGGGAAACAGGATATAAGATCCCTTCTTGGTCACAACCCAATCCTACCCCTGGCTTCCAACCTTGTTTTATTAAATATTTTACAGGAAAAAGATAATTTAGTTTTTTGTTAATTGCGGCCACCTCCTGCTTATTGGAAATGGCCCCAACTAGTTTAAATCTTCTTCTTGAATTATTTCATCAGTGATCCTTCCCCTTGAAGTCTCCCCCTCGATGTGAGCCACCACTTTTGGCTTTTTATAAAATGGCTTGTCTTTATTTGAAACGAAAGGACTTTGACGCTTTGTTCCCCTATCAGCTCCAGTAGAGGAGTCAAAGGAAGAAGATCCACATTGTTTATTCACGTCATCCAATTCACGAAGAAACTCTGTTGCCTCAATCAAAGTATTTCCTTTCTTCATCCGCCAAGCATATTGTACATCCTTCGGAAAGTGTCTCATCAAATCTTCCACTATTTGCCATTCAGGAATTGGTCTAGACATCATCTTTGCTTGCCCTGCTAAACTAACGAAATGTTCTAGCATTGTTCCATTTTCCTTAGACCAAGTGCCATTTACAATCATTCTTCTCAAGGTGTTTTGTTCGGCTTCTCCCCAATAAGCATCCAAAAAGTCACTTTTGAAATCCGACTGTGTAAACCATCTCTGTCTATAAATTCTGGCCCACTTTCGAACATCACCTTCTAAACAACTGATTATAGTTTCAATTGTAGCATCTTCATTAGGCATTCTCCGTAAATAATTCTGAAGATCCTCCCAAAACGACACTGGATGTACCCCAAATCTTCCAGGAAAACGTGGTTTTTCGACTCTTGTATCAATCACCGGGCATATATTAATCGGTGCTTCATGCCTTTCAGACGAAGCTGATGCAGCGTTAGTTTCCCGAGCCTGCGACAGCTGATTCTCTAAGTTCGACACCTTCTGTGTCAGAATTCCCATGTTTCTTCGAAGTTGGCGAAACATAGTGGAGTTGCGTAAAGAAGGTCGTGGACGTTCTTCTTGCTGACCTGTCCTTTCTAATTCATCTTGTCCCTGAGATGATCTAAGATTATAACGAGGAGGCATTTTTTTCTTTTCTTTGGATACTGAAAGTTTATTACAAATTATAGGTTGGAATTTTGTTTAAATTAAAGAATAGAAAGCTTATCTAATATTCTTTCCTTAACTTCCCAAAACTGTTGCTTTATGGAGCTAATATTTTGATCTCCATCGATAATCTCTATCCTGTCAAAATCTTCCTTTATATTAGGGTTCAATAACCATTCCTCATGAATGTTGTGAATCCTCTCTAAATAATCTAACGTTATCCCTGTCTCTTCAGGTCGACCACGACTTAGGGCTCTCTGATAAGAAACCATAGGGGAAGTCCTAAGATAAACCACTAAATTAATTCGAGTAACCAATTGTTCTTTGAAATAAGAATAGGTTTCATCTAAAACTGCAAACTCAGCCGGGTGCAACAATTCACTCTCTTGCAATTCCCTAATAAAACAGTTTTTGGCTGAATAGATGGAACGTTCCATAACTTTAATCTTAGCGCTAGATTCTTTCGTATGATTCTCTAACATTGTTAGAAGAACATAATTTTGAAAACAGAAACCCCACTTCTTAGGATTTTCCTTAAATAACTGGAAGAGATTGACGCCAGATAAATTAGTCCATTTATCAATTGGTTCTGGTATTATCTCAAAATCAGAGTTGCCTCTCAAAGCTGCCAACAAAGTAGACTTCCCTGACCCTATGTTTCCTTCTATTGAGACTGTAAAATTTCCCATCTTTATTCTGAAACAAGGAATGCATCATATTTTCTATGGTTTCCAAAACAAATAACCCTAAGCTAAAACCAATTATAACGTCCCGCTTAACAACTTTAACTTAGATAGACTTTACTCTCAAGTTTCTTCAGTTCAAAACTCGAAATTAGTGTATTTTTCATTTTGTTTCCTTTTTCACTCCTCAATACCTCTCTCGCTTGAAACCAGCATATCCTGGTCACGGCACCAGCTGTACAGATCTGAAGTCCCTTCATATAGGATCCTCAAATCAGATACGTGAAAGTTTTGGCCAAGGTTGATCGTCTAGAATAATATCCTTTAAGAATATTATATTTTTCCTGAATCCTACGTCATTCCGTTTTATATATTTATAATATCTTGTAATTTACAGATTCTGCTCGGTGGAGAGTGGCAATAGAAGAATGAAAAAGAAACACACTTGTTATTTTAATACTTATATTAGAATATAAACCTAATCTTCACATGTCTAATTTGTGTTATTTATTTTATATTGGATCACTATTTATTTATAATTAGTCTCATATTGACGGGAGTAGTTCATCTGAATTCATGTAGTTTCATCAATTTAGGAAAGGTTTCATCTCATTTACAATGCAATATTAGAGCCGATAAGTTTCTGAAAAGAAACCTATGTTAATATAAACGAAGTAATAAAAATAATGTGGGGACAATCCCCAGGTTTGGGGCACCGCCATCGCCCCAAGCAGCTCGTCCTAGGCCTCCTCTACCCTAAGTCCTAGGTCCGAGGCATATCATCACCCAGCTCACGATGACATGACGCTAAACTACCCTAACAATCCAACTGGATCGTCAGGATTCTGATCATCCTCGCGGAGCTGGAAATCCCACCGAAAACTTAAACTACAGTAAAGACTAGGGTTAATGTATGTGGAGTGCGGAACCAACTAACCACAGTACAACCCAGACGGTGATGATGTCTCCCCCCGGTATGTTCATGCCCCGCGTCAAACCCGACTTCCACGTGGCCCACCTTTAAGGGACGATCACTGACTCATCCAGGGTTCACAGGGTATTGACTATTTCTTTTAGTCACCCATACCAGAGCTGGTCACCGAGCCCGCCAGGCACACGAAGCATACGGTCTTCCTTTAGGAAAACAGGGCACTCTCCATCATGAGCTATAAGAGCTCTTCCTGTAATCCCTCCGGGCAGACAATGATCGACATCATCGAATCCCTTAGTTTGTTTTGAAATAAGTTAAACTGAAAATAATTAGCCAGCTCCACACGTCCAAGTGTGAAGTCTGTACTAGATACGGGTATAGTATTATTGCTTGCATGGCCAGCCTAGATCAATAACGGTTTTATAACGAGAGACATAAAGAGTTTGAAGGGCAACTTCCCTCCCCCCAGTCACTGAGTGACTTTATTGCACCAACAAGGTCTCCGTATATCCTTCATAGCTCTCACTTGTGATGCGTAGCTAAATCTCTTTTCCGTTACCAACCCACGCAGGACAAGGATTATGTAGAGTAACCCCAGTCTAAACACTCATTTAAATAAAATGAATTGCATCTAAACTATAATGGGATTACCCAGCATATTTCGAAGAAGAACATATAAGAAGTAAGTATAACAAAAGATTACTGAAGGTAATCCTTAATTAAAAGTGAAGTATGATGACCAGAACCGAGAAGATACGGGATAGTAGTATCTAAGCTAGGTTGGGCCAAACATTTATGATTTAAGATCTTAAGGGAAAATCAAAAGCATCGAGTATTCAAAACCAAGAACACTGGGAGAATTTAGCGTAAACAACACTAGCTAAAACTCGATGTTCTTTAAAAGAGGACTCAAAAGAAGTATAAAAATGGGGTTATTGTATATACTTAAATATTCGGAACTTATTTACAATGAAAAGAAACTAAACATTATAATTTCTGTTCCATTATTGTTTTCAAGAATCTATTTAGTAAAGTTAAGGTGGTTTCACACTGAGTCAAAGTATAATTTTAAGTATGATAAATTATGACTAGTTTTATTAAGAAAAAATAAAACTTAGAATCTTATAAAGTTTAGATTCCTGTATGATTCAATGAAGATTAAATAAATTATTTAACTACTTTAGGATGACACACATAAAGTTCAGAGGTCCCCCAAGGTCAGAGTGTCGTACAGCCGTCGCAGCCTTATGGGCGAACGTCGTCAACACACTTTACAAGAAGCAACCCACGAACGAACGTAATGTCTCCATCAAGAATATTCTTCCTATTGATTCAGGACAATTCTAATTTATTCCTTATAAACAATTTAATGTCATTAGACTAAACTAGAATGTCCCTTCACATAAGAAGAAAGTTTTATGTTGTCTAACTACTCTACATTTGGTAATCTAACGCTAAGATCAGGAGGTCCTCCCGCGGTATATGCCACTCAAACGACGCAACCAATAGTGGGCAAGCGTTGTCAGCACATAACACAAGAAACATTATTTCCAAAATCCAACGTTAAAACACCTTGCTAATATCCCTCCATTTGTACTGGAGTAACACCAATTCATCCCACACATACAGAAGAGGGAATTCAGGATGAATCAGCGAAACCTCACACAAATAGAAAGAGAAGAACTTTAGTATCAGACCCTTTTAGGCTTGAGGGCTCCGGCCCAAGAATGATTAAAATAAATAAATCCGAAGGTTGATATTATCAGATAGACTTAGACAGATACTCCAGAGACACGCGACTTACATTAGCCACAACCAATATAGTGGACATCGGGGACACATGACACGAGGGCATCCATCCATGCTTGGTTGAACTAAATAAACCTGAGAGCAGGCATTTCTTAATCTCAAAAATCTGGGACTCCTACAGTATGAAAGTAAAAGGAAAGATAAGCACCTCCTATGAGCTTGAGTACTGAGATGTAGTAATGCTCTCAGCATGTTCCAATTTTGGGAAATTGAGGCAAAAGATTCAAAATCACTATCAAAGCAATTTATTATTACTTGAAATATTATTATTTATAATATTCACTCTACTTAAACTTACCCTTTATTTCACAATAAAATATCACAATCTATATCCAAGTTTTAGTTTTCAGATATATTATTTTAAGATTTTGAATTGACGTTCTAATTCTTTTGATCTGACGGAATATTTTTCTTAAATTTTATCATATGAAGACATTAGTATATTAAAAACTGGAATTTTGATTTAGGGCCAAAGATTTTATATTATTTTCTAAAAAAAAGTAATTTTTTAATGTATTAATATTTTCTTCCATTTTGATTTTGGGTTTTGATTTATTTTTTGTTAAAGAGTTAAAAAATTTATAAAGATTTCAAAATAGCGTCTAGCTTTGAGTAAAACTAAATCAAAAATGATTTATTTGTTGACTATTTGACAATAATGTCAAATAGACAATTCTACCTAAAAAAAGTATAAAAAATATACATTGACTAAAGTCTCCTTGAATTGATGATAATAATATACATCGTCCAAAGTCTCTTTGATATGTTGACAAAATATACAACATCTAAAGCCACCCCTAATCGATGACAATATATATACATCAGAGTCCAGTTTCCATGATTTCACCAAGGACTATTTTAATCAATTTCTCTGTAAAGGAAAGAATTAAACACAATGAAATTTACATTACCTTTACAATCCAAGCAATACCTTTTTTTAGCCTTCACGATTTATCATTTGTGGTTTGCTTTTCCATGTCTATAATGTTCCTTGTAATTCCTGTACCTGTTTAGAAATAGAACATTATCCTGCCTAGCTATACGCGAACAAAGACACTTGTAGAACTAGTTTATACTTAATTATGGGAAAAGAAAATCTTTATTACTATCTACAAATAACGACTCAGATTAGAAACACAGTATGTTATAATTTCCGCAGAGTTATTAATGTTTACAAACGAAAATCATTAAGTGGGAATATCAATTTACTTAAAGTATCACACAGTACAAGCCTCTTATGACCTCGCAGGTAGATCTGTAAAGCTGCAAATATTCTCCAATCAACTCTTCCTCTTTTGACATTGAAATCTGATTTTCTCAACGTTATTTAGCTCACATAACCTGGAAGAATCTATAAATTTCATTAAGTCACATTTCACCTTAACTCAAATACACACAACAACTTTGAACCGAAAATAAATAAAAGATGGAAAACCACAAAATTGAATACTTACATAACATTAGTTTCACTCCACTTATTCTTTACACTTTGGAATCAAACCCTGAATGTTAGCATCTTGAAATTATGCGCAAATAAACCTTCCTATACTATATCCTACACGAAGCAATCCCTATCTTTATCTCAATTGAAGGAATCCACAATCCAGGATCAAAGCCTCCTTCAAAAGATTCGTTTCTTCAGCTGTATGAATTCTATTTTTTTCGCGAGCTACAAAACAAAAAAAAATATAACTCACATAAATCCAGCTTACTAACGACTTTTCTTTCACAGACGTCTCAAAGTAACAACAAGGATATTTGGAACGTTTACCGATTCCTTTCTTCCATTTTTCTCCGTTTTTTCCAAATTTTCCTTGCTTGACGGCCCAAAATCTCTCTCACCTGAAACCTTTAAACATGTTAAAATTCTATTTCAGCTTCATTGCCCTCACTATTCAACAAAACCTGATTCATAGTTTTCTTCTGTTGCTTTCGTTTATCAAAATTTTAGCAACTATTCCTTTTATTCGGTTAAAAAGCTTTTTTTTCTTTCATTTCCTTTTCGACTCTTTCCCGACCCTGTCTCGACTGTCACTCCTTGTCATATTTTTTTACTCCCCGTTTCTCGCTACACTTTTGACAGTTCCTGTAAATAGTATTTTATGCATTTAAAATTTTTTTAGGGTTCCGCAAGTGCACAGTATCTTTCGACCCATGGAATATTTATGGCGTCGTTTGATCCATGCGTACACATTTGTGCATTTTTCGACCCATGGGTAATTGTGGCGTCTTTCGACCCATCGATTATTGTGGCGTCTTTCGATCCATGGATTATTGTGGCGTCATTCGACCCATAGATTTTTGTGGCGTCTTTCGACAGTTTCGACCCATAGATTATTGTGGCGTCTTTCGACAGTTTCGACCCATAGGTTATTGTGTTTTTTTTTTTCCATGGATTATTGTGGCGTCTTTAGACCCATAGATTTTTTTGGCGTCTTTCGACCCATAGATTATTGTGGTGTTTTTTGACCCATGGGCTATTGTGGTGTCTTTCGACTTGTGGCCAAATCAACACATGCCTCCCGACCACGCATATAAACCTTTATGGATATGAAAAGTCTTTCAAGACACGAGCAGGAATTGAACCCGCACCTTTGGACCGAACCAACTAGTATTTTTTGTATTTACATACACCAGACACCAGAAGCAGCACGATCCAATGCACTGACCACTGTGCTATCGCATCTAGACTCCCCCATTCACATGGTTCACATGCGTAGTTTTTCTCATATTAGTGATGCAACAAGTATAAAAATTTATTTTATTTTTGATTGGCTAAATAATAATGACGTATTTACGTCTTGAAATATCCAATATTCAGCATATAACAGTTTCCTTATAAATATTTAATCCCTTTTTTTTTTTAGCTTTTAATTCCTTATCTGTACCGAAATATTATTATGGATTTAAAAATTTGAGACGCTGTTGTTAGGTATTTTTATTCATTTGTGGTATCATTAAGAACTTATTCGTTTTCACAGCTAATACATGGACGAACAAACTCTTGTGACAACTGTGTATATTTTAATCGAAACAAATTATACATTTCCTTATTTTTTTTTTCTTTACTGTAAGTTTGGATCAATAAAAGAAGATGTCTATATGTGTTTGCAACTTTTAAGGTCTTACATACACAATGGAAAAATACTAGCTTGATTTCGTTGCATCACCAATATAACTGAGGATTTCAATCCATTCGAGGATTATCGTTAAAACTAACATTTCCTTTGTTTTGTTTTCGTTAGTTTATTTTGTGGCTTTATAGAATATCAAGACTCTTTTATGATAAAAAGCAAACACACACACAAGTTGATATTTTGTTTTTACTCTTGGTAAGTTAAGTACCTATTACTTGTTATTTTCAATAGGGTGTTTTCCCGCACCTTGTGAAAGTTCAACTGGATGGCGCTGCTGAATATCGTCAGGAAAATAGAAACACTGATACTAAAGTATAGTGAAAACATGTACGCATTGGTTATACCTCGGTATGTCTATTTAAATCACATTGATTTGTCTCTTTCATTGATTTTTATTCTAATATTTTTTTTTTATTTTTCTGTTTTAAGAAATATCTAGTAATAGTAAAATTGTTTAGCGCCTAAGTTTCAAATTTTTTTTTTTTTTTAAGTAACCTCCACTCTGGTGCTGACTGAGAAACAGTGCCATAAGCATTTGAACTCAAGTACTTGTTAGTATCTCCTAGTTAGTCTGTGAGTACTTGTTGCAAATCTCAAATGTCTTTAGTATATTTTCTTCCAAAAAGATTTAATTTATTTTAAAAAACCATAAAACAGAAATTACCACAGTGATGAGCGTGCCACCTAACGACAGTTAAAACCGTAGTTGAAAATATCATAGAAAATTGCCTATTATTGACATCAGTCCGTTATATTGGCCAATAATGATGCTATGCGTATTTTAAAAAACATAAATATAGCTGTAAATTTTTATTTAATCACTAGTAAATCTTTAATAATTCGTAGTTAATGGATATCACCTATGTAATATTGCTCTAAATTAATAATTCATTAAGAGATTGTAATATCCAACAATGAATAAACTATATTTGATTTGATTGCAAAACTAAAAAATTTTTATACACTTGTGAAGGAAAGTACTGCAGCACCACAAGCGCTTTATTTCGTCTTATGCGGCAAATTCTTTTTCATATGAAGTTTGTTTGACTTTCTTACTTATATACCTACTTTCATCTAGGGATTCTGTGCTGCCGCTGCTGGTCAGTCATCTTTGCATGTTTTCAATGTTAACCGGCACACAACTTTTTCTCGCAATGTCTCCTCTACTCTAGTGACAATACTCAATGTGCCCAACATACTATACTACTTATCAACGAGCAACATTTGCTTTGTATAAATAAAAGTATACTTGTAATCAAAAATTACTCGAGTTTCAATGAAATTTACTATTAGTGGTTTTCGGGCCGAAAATCGATCTATTCTCATGTGTACGAACCTTTTCGTTTTGCCCTTTTTTTCAAAATTCAGGAAACCCCTGGTGCCATATCTTGGTCTGCTTCGAGTAAGATTATTCGGAGCAAGCTGAGTTGCCTAGCTGTACCTACTTGCATATTATACTTTGTAGGTAATATAGAAGTGTAATAATTATTAAGCCCATCTTGTTTACATATTTTTTTTAGGATTTCATCTAATAACACTGCATCCATTCCGTACCTACTTACCAAGATTTATAATTAATAATAAAAGTTAAAAAGTAGTTTTAAGGTGTTTGTTAATGATGTATTAAACAAAAATATTTGGTAGGTAGGTAATAATTATAGTTGGATCAATAGATATTTATAAGGAGTTAGCACAGTGAAATTTGTTCCACATCAAGAGTTGTTATTTACATACCTGGCTTATTTTTTATTCTGGTCTTGGTATTTTGGTCCTGTCTACCGAATGTCTACTTATTAATTATAAATTGTTTACAACACGATTAGCTGGTATTGCTTCATAAGCAAGTTATATACATAGTGCAGGTGATTCTGTTGGTAATCTTAAGTTGGTTGCCTATATTTTGTTAACGTCAAAACGTACTCGTCGTCGTACTCTAGTAAGTTGAGTGCATAGGGTAGGTACGGTACGACACATAGTAACGAGTTTTATTTACCATTACGTCGGTGTCATAATAAGCCCTTACGCAAGCATATAAGCACTTACGTAAAACCTCAAAAACCCTGGTGTCAGAGTTACTGATCTGCCTATAATAACTAGAACAACCGTTTAAGCCTGCATCCCGAAGCACGCATTTATATTATTTTAACGGTCAATCAAGTAGCTTTATTATGCAACGTCTTAACCACTTTTGTTTGACGTGTCTCCACGGGGATTCGATCCCAAAAATTATGGTTCGAGAACCGCAATTTCTAAGTTGGTACAGTCAAGAGCACATCAAGCCTGACACATTGAACTTTGTACCGTTGTTATTTCATTAGATGTACGGCTGGATTCGCACTACCAGTATCAAGCTTGACCCGTTGTTTACTGCACTATAGATTACCTTCAGAGGCTGATAAAAATATTTTGTTTACTTTGTTTTTGTATAAGTATTAGGTTATTTAAAGGAATTCACACACGTGTAACAATTTAGTTCTTGTGTAGGTATTAGCTACTACCTCGGTAACAGAAATAATGCATCATTAAAATACGGTCAGGCAGCCATCAGCGGAAACAATTGACGAAAGATATATTTGAAACGCATTTCCGTAATTTAATTTTTCTTGAGTTTGAGAAATAAGGCACAGCAAGGGTTTAAAGTTATGCCACACACATGAGAGTCTAAGCGAAATTCTCTGTATATTTTTCAAAACCTACTAGAAACATTGTTTGGGATGGCGGTCGAACACTTGTAAACAAACGGTTCAATTTTATTGATCAATGCATAATTTAGCAAATACGTGAATGGAGACATTTTTCAGGGTAGATATGTGTCTAATCCTCCTTTTTTCCATTGCTTGAGATGGCAAAGGTTTTTCTAGTTATTTTTTGCGGATAATTTGAAAATATTGTCAAAAATTGTTTTCCACTCACCACGCTTTCATCCCATCGTCGTCGCCACTGTTGCGTCCGGTAGGACGCACTGTTATTTATCGGGATGCATCTAGTAAAACTAGCTAATAATGGTACGTAGGACACAGACAGAACATCCCCGCTCGCCGGCTGGCTATGAAGTGATATTCTCCCCGAGTACCCACATTTATTATGTACGTCACAGCGTGTTTCATAATCTGACACGAGTTGTAATGAGATGTGATCGTCATTTAAAAAAACCGGTCAGACAGACTCGCGCGCCGAGGGTTCCGATACACTTTTTGTAATTTTGGAAGCAATAAAGTCAATTTTTAGGACCGCAAAACTAAATTTGTTTGTAAAGGTTATTTGCAGATTTCTAAAAACCTGTGCAACTTAGAAAGATCGTTTTACTTTTGCTGTAATGTTCACATAAACTTCTGTCAACTGTAATTAATTCAGATTTTTCTTTTCACAAACTTCGGAGATAAGGGGGTGGAATGGTATATTTTTTTGTAATTTTTCATCATTACTTGAAAACTAAGAGACGTAAAAAATACAAAAATATATTTTAAAATGTATAAGTAAAGCCCTTTCATATGATACCCCACTCGACCTAGTAGCGACAATTTGAAATTTGGTCCCCCCACTTTTGGCTCCCTTTACATTAATCATAACTTTTTCAAAATTCTTTCACGTGCAATTAAGTTGTGCAACTAAATATATTACTTTACTAATTACTAATAAATCGATAGCATGAGTGGTTCCTGAGATATAGAGGTGTGACAGACAGACAGACAGACAGACGGACAGACAGACAAAGTCGCACCATAAGGGTTCCTTTTTTTACCATTTTGGTATCAGAACCCTAAAAAGGAAGAAAAACCGGGTTTCAACCATGAAAGACAGAGTCGCTTAAAGAAGCAATAGATCAGTTGGAAGACCACACACGGCACGCTGAAGGTCAAAGGTTCAAGCCCAGTTCGCTAAAATTTTCTTAAAACATTAGATATACTTCGTACAAAATAACTCTGGCTATTACCGTTAATGTGCAGAACTCAAAATATGAATCGTGTGGGTGAGGGCGGCAGGTTGGCGGGGGTGATTGAATCCCCGCCTATCACCCATGCTCAAAAACTAACCGCCAGAGCCAAATTTATCCTGCGTATGCTATACTTAACAACTAAGCTTATTCTTAGGGCAGACTAATTTATAATTTATATTTCTCTGTTTCAGGTAAGTCTATGATACTGATACAGCGAATTGGTTTCATCATCAAAATAAGTAGGTAGGTACTCTTGTTAATATTATTTTCTAGTGAATTCGTATCATCATAATGTGAACATGCTTCATTAAAATACTATTTCGCTTTAGGTAAGTATTGATGAACTGAAAGGGCTTGATCAGTCAACGTAACTGAACAACTTTCAGTGAAAGAAACTTTCAGGAAATGAAAAAGAAAGGCTATAAATTTAATGATTTACAAAATATTTTTAATACCCGAATACACTACAGGCAAAATGGATAAATATATACCAAATTTGGGTAATTTTATGCTGGTCAAAATTAGCCGGTCTGGTTAAGTTCGTTAGAACACAACTTAACCAATCCCGAATGGGATCGGTTAGGTTGTGTTAGGTTATCTTGCGACCACAACGCACGAGCCGAGCGAGCGGAGCCAGCGTGCCGCGGGAGCAGCCGGCGAAGTGCCAGAAGCAAATTTGGTGATCATTTAATCATTTTGGTAAACGAAATTTGGTGAACATTTATTTGGTAAAAATTTACTCAAATTTGGTGTCACGTCAATACACAGCCAAAAAGAAATCGGCTTCTCACTACAATATAGTAAAATTGATTGGACAGTTTGTATAAATAGGCCGATTTTTTTTTCTACTGCATACTACAGATCTTACTAGTTATTAGCAAATATCTCTCACAGATGTTGCTGTCGCAAGGAATATCCACCATGATGGATTATACCAAATGTGCATCTTGCACGTCCAGCATAAGATCTTCAGTAGCTTAAAATTGCACATGACTGTTTCATTAGATTAAGGTGTGTGATATAATTTATAGAGCTTGTTTAATTTGTAATAGCTTGAAAAACATATACAGGGTGTAAGGGACAGGTTGGCAAATACTGAAAGGGCATGAACGTAACTGAACAACTTTCAATAAATAAAACTTTCCAGAAATTCAAAAAAAATCGGGCTCTCCATACAAACTGTCCAATCAAGTTTGCAATTTTGTATGGAGAGGCCGATTTTTTTCATTTCCGAAAAGTTTTATTTACTGACTGACTTACGTTGATTGAACATGCCCTTTCAGTATTTGCCAACCTGTTAAACCCAGTAGAAATAAATAGGGTAGTTAGAAAATATCATTGCGTCTGCATTAAACGTCAGAAAAAACAGCCTTCGTAAGGTTTAAATTAAAAACATTTTTTTTTGAGCCTTTGAGTGCAGTTCTATATCTTTATTTACTTAAAAAGATTTGTAAAATGTTATAAAATAACGTGAACGTATGTGTGCGTGTATGTGTTGTGTTGTTGCATGTGTGTTGTGTTTGTAAATGGTATACTCGTATCAGAACTAGACTTTCTGTATTTGATACTAAATATTTCATCATAAAATAAAGTGATTTCATCCAAATTACATTAACACAGATTAATGTCTATAACATTTTTTAACTCTAGCAAAACGATCAAAATTCATAGTTCCTCTCAACCAGTGCCCCAATATCCACAGACAAGCCTTTTACCGATGTAAAATCCAATAAATTCAGTCCAATAGAGTGTACCGTATACATAAAAACCGTTGGGACGCTATAAACGTTTCGCTGCATCCATTACGGGATGGAAGTATGAACTCCGGGATTATCCACTTAATGCGTCACACGAGTTACAGAAGATGGACATGTCATGAGATGTTGACATATATACACCGTGTTTTGACGATGTGAATGAATAGGATATGCACAGGCAACGAATCATGACATCATCATCATAACATCCAATAAAAAGTCCACTCCAGAACTCCAGTAAATACGCGCGGGACTTAAGAGGGGATTTACCATAGCCACCACGCTTGTAAGCGTTGCGGCTGGCGACCGCTGTTGTTGGTGACCGCAGTATGTAAGATGGTACGATACACAGAAAGGTGCTGGATGCTGCTGCCCATCCTCCGGTTCATGAGTTAACGAATACTACGATATATTTCTAGACAAAAATGACGTCAGGAAACCAAATAAAAACGAATCAGACTCTCGCACAATGGGTACACAATAACACATAATACTCGTATATGTCTAAAATACAGCAAAGTTAGAAGAGCTACGATATCATAAAAAAGAAAAACGGCATCAAAGTGATGCTACTCCATCTGACGCTAATTCCAATTGTAGTGGAAGATTCTGTCGTTCTCGAATCGACCTTTACAGCCACAAATATGTGCCTCCAGGCTACTATTTGCTTAAATCGTTTATATATAATGTACGAGGCCAAACCGACAACGTAGGCTTAGTTATAGGATCCTGTTGGCATCCTTTCAATACGGAACTCTAAAATCAATCGCTTAGTAAATACACTTGGTATGTAGTACCCTGAAATACAGATGAAACATTAAAGATTATCAGTTAATTTTTTTTTATTTAGTCAGTTCTGTTCAAAGAACTAATTCTGAAGAGTTTGTGCAGTGGTTTTTTCCTGCTTTTGGATCTGTGAGCCTGCTGAAGTAAAGTAAATTGTATCTCACTTCTCACTAACAATATTATAAATGCAAAAGTATGGATGTTTGTTTGTTCCACTATCACGCCTTAACGGCTGAACCGATTTCAATGAAATTTAGCAGGTTGATAGATCAAGCACTGTACCAGCACATAGGCTATAATTTATTCCGGAAAAATGCATGGTTCCTTCAGGAGACACTAGGATAACATAAAGACTATATAACGCAAACGAAGCCGCGGGTAAAACTAGTAATCTATACTTTTCGCGTTTCGCTTTTCCCTCATTCCGCACTTACCAAAGTTTCGTCGTATGTTCTCGTGAGCTGTAAAAGTGACTCGGTAATTTATCGGTCGTAGCGAAACTTGGACCAATGGGTTCGGAGTTGGCGCAATCTTACCTGCTCCCGTAATGTCGAGCTTAACCCATCTTAGCTACCAGCTACCAGCGAGCTATGGGTAATGACACTTGCTTAAAAACAAACTTGAAGTTGTGGAGTAGTATTTTCGTTTAAAGTTCTTTGGTAGTTGGTTCTTTAGGGTTTAGTTTCTCTTATAAGGTTGCAGATGTTTTTAGTACATGTTTTCCGCTGCTAATCTGGTTTTATACAGGGTGTCAAATGCCATTTTCCGTAAACTGAAATTATAGATTCAGACCTTGGATTTGAATTATGAACGTGGATACGTTAGGGTAATTTACTGCAAAGTGGGTATAGGCCTCTGGCAATAATTGGTAATGTTTTTTTTTAATCGGGCCATTACTATTTGAATTATCGTTGATCAAACAACTCAGTTGGGAAGAACATTGTGAAAAATGGAGAAACAACAGCGCGTAGAGTGTTCTCGCGCGTTTTTGGACCTCTGTAATGAAGACCAGGATGGAGTATTAACTCGAATTGTTACTGGGGATGAAACTTGGGTTCATCATTATGAACCTGAGTCCAAACAAAATTCTATGCAGTGGCACAAAAAAGGCACACCACCACCAAAGAAATTTAAGGTGTCACAGTCGGCGGGAAAAATCATGGCGACAATCTTTTGGGACTCAGAAGGAATCTTGTTGATAGATTATAAAGATAAAGGTGTCTCCATAACCGGAGAATACTACGCTTCAATCTTAAAGCGATTAAAGGAAGCAATCAAGGCAAAAAGAAGGGGAAAATTAACCAAAAGTGTCCTCCTTCTGCACGACAACGCACCTGTGCACAAGAGCCGTGTTGTGTTGGCTTCCCTGCATAAGTCTGGCTTCGATATTTTGGTTGATCCACCCTACAGTCCTGACCTGGCTCCCAGTGATTATCTATTATTATTATCTCTTTCCAAAAATGAAAAAAGAACTTCGAGGGAAGAAGTTCTCAAGCGATGAAGAAGTGAAGGAAGCAGTTTCAGCTTATTTTTCAGACAAAGAAAAAACATTTTTTTTTTCGATGGTATACATAAGCTAATTGAAAGATCTGAAAAATGTATTAGGGTTGCAGGTGAATATATTGAAAAGGAAAAATAAATTTGTGTTTTTATTTCCACGTCTTACCCCCGATTCCGCGAACTTAAAAACGCCCCCTCGTACATCCAGCTTAGCTCTAGATCGAAAGTGAGGGGAGGGAGCGTGAGGGAAAGGGTTGAAGGGAGCTGAATGAAGGAGGGTGAGATAGGATGAGGGAGGGGGTGAAGGGGAGGGGGGGATCAGTGAACGTGACTGTGCCTGCCTGCATGGACGTATCCAGGTAAAACTTAAGGCCATGTCATGGATAGAACCTACAAGGGATTATTTTTCTCTAGGACGAGTCGAAACACAAAAATTATACGACATGTGCTGTCACGTGTTGCACTTGACCTAGTAATTACACTTTGAAATTTTGCCCCCCTTATTTCGGCCCCCTTTGCAATGATAATAAAAACATTCTTTCCATTTTTTTGCAATAGATTTGGGTAAAGCTTCTTTAAAACCATGTCTAATTTCAAGTTGATATCTTTAGTACTTCCAGAAATAATGAGGTGTCACAGACAGACAGACAAAGTCGCACCATAAGCGTTCCTTTTTTTACCATTTTGGTATCGGAACTCAAAAAGAACAGTTTTCCAAGCTCTGATCAGGAGTGTCCATAGCGTAATCAACAAGAAGTCATGACTGTCAGCTATCTTAGGCATCGACGGGTGCATGTAATGATTGCGGATCTGCTCAAACTTAAAACTAGAATATGTGAAAAACAGCACAAGACCAGGACGTAACTCTCAATGAATCACTATAAAACTTTGAACTTAAAACCTTTGTATTCCAGCAGTTACGTTCTTACGATAAAAACTTGTCACATTAAATGTTTTAACAGTTCATCGAGAGAGCACTTCATAAGAAAAGTCGGTACAGGTAGTATACTGAATTAAAATCCTGCAGGGTTATGCAAAAACTTTTTTCGTAATATAAGTATTCAGTTCTTAAACTACCAGATTACTTCTGGTAAAGACTTGGGCTTTCAAATTGGTCACCATGTTCTGTTATCTTATCTTAATACGTGGGGCTGAGTTACTTTATGGAATTCAGAGCACTTCGACACTATGGGATCTTTTTTGCTTCCCCTGCCTTACTGCTCCTGTGATCTTCCACTGTCTTCAAATGTGGTCGTTATGAGGTTTGATATAGACTTCAATGGAAGAAGCCTGTTACTCCAAGCTGTTACTATATTTGTTACTTCTTCTCAATTTATTAAGAATGTATCATGATCGTCACGCCATCGGTTCCTTGGTCGACCTTGTCACCTGGACCCGTCCGAAGGTGTCTATTGGGTGAATTTATGTAGTCACTTTTAAAATGTAATCCATTAAAAATATATAAAGGAACTGCATCAGCTAATGGCGTATTTTGTTTTTTTTTGTTTATTGCACCGCTTACCAATCTATTTAGCAGCCATGACACTAAAATCAGAGTATAATTTGACGGAAAGAATAACATTGTTTTACAATCCTGTTTTTTCAGTCAGTTTTAGCCGATAGCTTTAGACATAGCTGCAAAATGTGTTGGTAAGCAACGGAATAAACGAGAAAAAGGGATCGTTTGTTTCTTAGGAAAAGTTGTTTAAATTATCGGCAGATTCATCTATGGCAGATTCACATCCTTTAGGGTTTTCATACCCATTCTATACCACCCTATACAACGTGTTAACGGAATAAGCGAAACTGAGAAAATAGTTTGTTCAGAATCGAAAGTAGAATCAATTTCACGGGTTTTTGATGGGGGTAATTTTTTTTTACTTTTATTATTTAAATTTTAGCCGCTTCTATTCTAAATATTTCTGTAGATACGCGCGCTGGCGACCGGCACCGCGCGGATCATGAGCGGTGAGGAGGGGAGGGAAGTGGCCGTGGCGTACGCGGACTAGAACAACCATGAAACTAGAACTATGATGAAACTATAAAATAACAATATCTTGAAAAAAAAATTTTTTTTTTCTAAGGGAACGGATTTATTTGAATAAAAATCAGTTGGGGTGTATGAGGGTTTCGCTTATTCCATTAACACTTTGTATAAGGATCTATTGAAATAGTAAAATAATTTTAGTATGTTACTCAGACCATGAAACTGAACAACTTTCCCCAAGAAACATAGGTCGAAATACGAAAAATGATTTTTGCACTCCAATAGAAACTGCATTAGCTGAAGCTTGTGTTGTATGGAAGATCCAAAATTGCTTTTCGTATTTCGTCCTATGTTTTTTGGGAAAAGTTGTTTAGTTGCATGGTCTAACTAACATTCTAAAATTGTGTTCATTATTTCTGTAAGACCCTATACAGGGTGTTAGGGACAGCCTTCCGAATACTGAAGGGGCATGATCAGTCAACGACACTGAATAACTTTCAGGAAACGAAAAGAAAATCCGCGTCTCCATACAAAATGTAGACTTGATCGGGCAGTTTGTATAGAGAAGCCGTTTTTTTTTTGTTTCCTGAAAGTTTTGTTCACTGAAAGTTGTTCAGTGTCGTTGTCTGATCATGCCCCTTCAGTATTCGGAAGGCTGTCCCTAACACCCTGTATAGCTAGTATCGCCATCATAATTATTGAGAGGTACAGGTATTATGTTAAAGTTATATCGTAGTTTTGTCGTAGAAGTTACTATAATAGTCAAAAAATGTGCTTTGAAATATGACCTAATCGGTTTCTTCATGTAAAGTTGAGGTCATAATAATATCTCATAAAACAGTTTTATTCTTGGACACAAGTAATATTTTTAAATAAATTTTGTTTTCATTACTAATTGAATAATTTTTCCAAATATATTTTCTCTTTTAATTAAATTAATAAGATTACTACTAAGATTACTGTCCCGTGTGGTGCCAGCAAAGAATAGTACCAACCCATACATACCCGTGGGTGTCGTAAGAGGCGACTAAGGGTTAACTGGAGGATGGGCAGCAGCATCCTCTTTTGTATCTTACATCTTACTTACTGCGGTCACCTACAACCGCGGTCCATAGTGCCAGCCGTTACGCTAACAAGCGAGGTGACTATGGTACTTCCCTTCCACATATTTCCAGCAAAAGCTAGAATTCTGGAGGGAGCTCCCTGTCCTGTAGTGGACGTTTCATGGGATGTTATGATGAATAAGATTACTAAGACTTTTGTGCAATGTATACTAACTGTAAAAAAAAAGTTACGAAGTTACTCACAGTCTCAAGTTCGTCGGTGTTGTATAACCCTTACGTAACTTGATTCTTATCTATTTTATTTTTAGTTAAGGTTGAGTTTTTTAGTCAGACTATTAGAGTTGCGCTGTAAGACCAGTATTTCACTGGGACACCATGGCAGCGCAACCAGTCGCCGCTACCAACAAAATGTATACAGCTCTATAGAGAGTTACTCACCTGGTGTCCGTTTGGTTCCGCAACCGATTTGGCGGCGCAACCAGCTCGGATGCTGGTCGCGCTACCACTCCCAGTGAAATATAGCCCTTAATACTGTGGCCGCAGGGTGTAGCGACTCTGATGTCTTTACTGGTTTCTAGTTACGGACACCAGTGGCGCATCCAGTCGCACCACGGTGGTGTCCCAGTGATATCGGCCTAAGTATGCAACTTGGGGTTGACTGTAGAGATCGCATGAAACATCCACTATTAGGACAGGGAATTTCCTCAAAATTGCAGCTTTTGCTGCCACCACGCTTGTTAGCGTTACGGCTGGCACCATGGACCGCAGTTGTTGGACCGCAGAAAGTCAGATGATATAATACACACAAGGATGCTGCTAGGATGCTGCTGCCCATCCTCTGGTTCATTAACCCTTATTCGCGTCTTACGATACCCACGGGTAGAGATGGGTTGGTAGTATTCTTTGCCGGCACCACACGGGGCAAACGGGGACTATACGTCTACGTTTTCATTACTTCGTAGAGTTTGAGGAAAGTACATCATCACGCGTTTCTCACAAGAAGTATGTTGGTAAGAAATTATATTACAACTTATTCGCTTGGTAGGAGGTAGGGAACTTTTTCTCCTTATATAGCGGCTTGGAGGGTAATACTTTTTTGCGATGTAGCCGGATTTTATTTGTAGGTACACCACAATCAACGGGTAGATCTTATTTACAAATCTTGAGAATAATTCAGTTATTTTTTGAACCTGATATGCGTATGCCCACCTTATTACAGAAGTCAAAAGCAACAACTTTTATTCCACGACTTTGCTAACAACGCGCGAAAAATTTTCAACTTCCCATACAAAATGGGTCGGTCACGTGACCACTCTAGTACGCTAGGTCTCAGGAGGTTAAGCCTATAATCACCGCAAGATACACGCTCCACCCCCTTTGCAATCTATCCCGCAACCCCGCGCCCAGCCGCCCGCGAGATTCTCGTGGTCCTTCTGAGGTTCTTTTGTAATGAATGAATATGCGAGCCTCACTGACCTCTATATATACAAGTACGTGTATATATAGAGGTCAGTGGCGAGCCTACACGAGCTTCCAATTTCAAATATCAAATTAGCGCTCGATCTATGTATTGGCCGGGGTGTAGTGATACTTAGAACAATAAGGTTGTGGCCAAGCCTTAAGTTATTGAAAATAGTACCAGTAATGTTCAAAATCCATATTTTTCCTACTAATGCAGCATTTCGTTATTTACTTATAGCAAAAGACAAAGCTATTTGGCGACTAACTTGATCATGTGACGTTCTGAACCACAGAAAATAAACAATTATTGCAATTTTTATTAAGCCCTCAAAGCCTAATTTCTTTCATTTAGTCAAACCCTAATGTAAGTAAGAGATTCAAATTGTGACCAACATAATTTTCTACAAAAAATAGCGCAGTATTTCAGTATTTACACAGGTGCCATTTTAATTCGCGCCCCAAACACAATTATCGACCGTTACACGTCAATCACAGGCGAAAGTTTCCTTCAAAACCACTTTATGGGTGTAACGCGTAACAAACATACAGAGGAGGCGTTGTCATGGCAACTTAGGCCTTATTGCGCAGTCGCTAAGGCCTTAAACCCCGCCCATTTGACCGCCTGTTGCTGTCGCCACTGCCGTACGCCAGTCAGTTCCTGGCCCTCACGGACCCACATACCAAACTGCTCCGGAAACCAAACTCATGCCAATGATATTCTAATTTCAAATTTCAAAAATTCCTTTCCGACTTCTCAGTTTAACAGTGCTTTCTCTATGAACTCTATGAATACACGTGATAACACGAACTTTTCCATCTCTGTCCAACGCACGTGGCGTCGTGAGTCCATCTCGCTTGCTCGAGTTCATGACGGCCTGCAGCATCAGGTATCTAAAGTAATAAATGTTGTGAAATTCCATCCACAAACCCTTATCCAAATTGATGAAGAGTTAAAGCAAGAAAATTTCAATTCAACAAGATTCCACTAAGATGCCGTAAAAAATCGTGATTCGGAATTATCTTTCACACATTTATTATTAGTTATTATCCCTTTATAACAAACTTAATTCTTTGTATGATAACTATAGTAATAATCTGTTTAAAACACTCAACAACTTGCTTTTAAAACCCGTTGCATAACACTACCCATTCCTCTAAAGATTACTTCCAAAAACCGACGCTGTGTGGCGCTGTATGTCTCTATTTTGTAAGGTTATCCTTCAGGAAGTGAGAGTCTAAATTGGGTTACCTATACCTTTTTCTTTGTATTTTTTTATTTTTTTATAGAAAATGGGCTTACTCTTGACCTCGAGCTAGTCTTGAAGACAGAGATGAGGTCTACGATGGAGCGAGCTTGCCCAGAAGAAGCCTATTCACTCGCGACTTGAATAGATTCGGGTTATATGAACTCGGTAAGGTTTACAGCATTCGTCCTTTGGATTCGCCAGATTTTTTGGCCTAAGTATGGTAGATGTGCATAATTATTCGCGCTGTCCGAAAGGCCACGCTGGACTTGAGGAGCTTTATCAACGCGATCGAATTTTTAATGTCTCTATAGATATATCCGTAAATTTAGTACCTCAATGGCATCATTGACGTACAGCTTTAATCCGATTATAATTTAAAGAGATTGGTTTAATGAAACCAAAATATGACAAATCCAATAGGGAATATGCATTTTTTTTGTCGCATTTATGATCAAAATATAAAAATACCGTAGTAAGGTTGACAAAAAGTGAAACAACAATTTAAATTGGCAAAGAACGACAGCCGATATAAGGTTTTAAAACTATTTATTACGCGCCGATTAGACAGAGAGATCCGACATGGACAGTGACGTCACATGCCACTACGGCCTTATAAACTCCGTGTTAAATTTCGTTTTGCTAGAAAGAGACGGAAACAAATCTTCGATGGCTTAATTTCATAGTTATTCGAAAAATTGTTTAACTAAACTGTTTATTACATGAATGAGAATACATTTTTTAAATAAAAGAAAATCATGCATATTCCCTATTGTGGGTTCTGCTGTTAAGTTGCTAGATTTAGTTGATAAGTACCTGGTCGACCGAGCTTCGCTCTATAACAGCCGCCTCATCATTAAAATATCGTCGGGTGAGCAAGCTATGCTACTCGCTAACAGATGGCGCTGTAGGTTTCTGTTTAAAATGAGGTATTTTTTTTAAATGCTTAAAAACACGGGCAAAACGATTTTTCCCAGACATGAGACCTAGCTAGATCGATTTGTCGTCCCTAAAAACCCCCGGTTACAAAATTTCATCAAAATCGTTAGAGCCGTTTTCGAGAAACCGATTACAAATATAAATATATATTCAAATATTGCTCGTTTAATTGTTAAAGGATGTAGTATAAATCAGACCACTGAGTACAGAAATATACTCAAACAAAAATTTTGAATCTTGGCGGAAAAATTACCATGATCTGGACATTTTTGGATGGATTTTGGATAGATCTGAATATTTTTTTAAATACTCCTTTAGGTGTTTATGGGGCTACCTCCCGTCCACTAGCGCCCCTGTCAGTTATAAAAATATATAGAATTCGAAAAATTCCTAAAAACACGGTGAAAACGAATTTTACCAGACAAACAAGCTAACCAACCTATAGGTCTCAACCTAGCTAGATCGTGTTTTTGCCCCCAAAAACCCCCGTATGGTAAATTTCATCAAAATCGTTCGAGTCGTTTTCGAGAAACCGATTACAAATATCCTATACTATTAAACGAACAATATTTGTATATATATATATATATATATGTGTGTGTGTGTAATCGGTTTCTCGAAAGTGGCTATAACGATTTTGATGAAATTTAGTATCCGGGGTTTTGGGGACGAAAAATCGATCTAGCTAGGTCTCATGTCTGGGAAAAATCGTTTTGCCCGTGTTTTTAAGCATTAAAAAAAAATACCGCGTTTTAGACGGAAACCTACAGCACCATCTATTAGCGAGTAGCATAGCTTGCTCACCCGATGATATTTTGATGGTGAGGCGGCTATTATAGAGCGAAGCTCGGTCGACCAGGTACTATTATATATGCAAAAAAAATATATATTGCTCGTTTAATACTATAGGATACGTTCCTAAAAGTGATAGGCAAGTCGCAAGCCCATCGCCAATATGAAAGAGAGGCAAACGCTCTCTGCACCTATAAGAAGTTAGGAAAATAATATTTGGTCGTATTCTAAACCGAACGTCTTACAAGATTCTTGTTTGCTTTAGATGAAACTTATAAAAAACGAAAGCTATTAAATGCCAAAAATTCATTTATTTTGTATTAATTTATTCTCCCTGAAATTCAACAACTTTATTCAAACCTAATAAACAGGCATAAGTACCACTTTCATCGTACGTGAATGTGATTAGCCTTTTAAGCCATTGGAGACGGAGAAAATTGCCCCATCTGTTTGCCTCTAAGAATAAATTAGATTGTTAGACCCATATAAATTTCGCTCTGAAGGTATGTTGGTTGAGATAATTTTAAATAATAGTTTAAACTTCTAAATACTGAGACTTGAGACACAAAATAAGCAACGCGTTTAAAAAAAATTTCACTTCTCATGCTCTGAAAGTGCTTCTTTGTGCAGGATATAGGCTGCACAAAATCGAATTTTGTGCACTAGGGCAAACAAGTTATCGCGGTGGTGTACGCCCTGCGCGCGGGCCTGCTGCACCCCCGCGCGGCGCGCGCGCGTCAACATATTCTTCACTAAAGCAGAACAACTCATTCTTCTTTTATTTCCTCGCAATCAAAGTGAAAAGCAGAGATTATAACTCGTCCACAAAACCATTTTATCCTCGACATTACTATCTTAAGAGTCACGGAAAATGGTTCGTTTTGTGCACTTGTTGTAAAATCTACCATTGAAATTGTAAGTACGTATCTATTCAGCGTGTAACGTAAAGTTGTGATAATACTCAAGGGTGTGAATCTGCCCATGAAACTGAACAACTTTTTCCAAGGAACAAAAGTCATAGTACAAAGTCATTTTTGGCCACCTAAAGAAACTGCATCAGCTGATAGCGCAATTTGTACGGAAGGCCAAATTTTGTTTTTGGTATTTCAACCTATGTTCCTTGGGAAAAGTTGTTCAGTTTCATGAGTAGATTCACACTCTTCAGTATTATCACACCTTTCCGTTACACGTTGTATTAACAGTTCTGAAATAGTAGTAGTAGTAATATATTATATTTTCTTTTTGAAATTCTCACTGCACACTTGTGTCCCGCTAAACGAACATTTTCTCTCACGACCTTAGGTTGGCTGGAAGAAATCTCTTGCAGAGATAAGCCCGCCTTTGTAAATGTCCTCTTGTATGTAATTCTCTGTATGTTAATTGTGCAATAAAGAATATAATAATGTTCAGTGTAGACGGGTTTGTTTATTTAAATAGTAGATTAGTAGCCAAGGGCTGTAAGGCATCAATTGCAGCCCGAGATATTCCTCGCTGCGCTCGTGCGCCTATAGTTCAAGGGGGTGCAATTGATGCTTACACCCGAGCTTACTACTATGCTTTACATCTCGATTGTGAGGTAAGTAGGTCCTTATTACCACCAAATTGTAGGTGACCAATTAGCGCTCTAGGGTAATAATGTAGCTAGGAAAGCCCTAGGGCGGTAAGTAATAAAAAAAAAAACACTTTACTCTTTCAAAATTTAATTACTTACCGCCCTAGGGCTTTTCTAGCTACATTATTACCCTAGAGCGCTAATTGGTCACCTACAAGCCCCATTTGGTGGTAATAAGGAATTACATACCGAATATGAGAGATGTAAATGCTATTTTTGGACTCGAGCTGATATCAAAACACTATTTCAAATAAAAAACCATCTTACAATTTTGCTTGGATTCCAATATTAGTATGGGACAATCTAAGATTGTTTTTCGCCATCTGCATTTTTGCGAAATAAATTCTTTTGATGAGATACCGATGTAAGAATTTTTTTGACTTGCGCATTTAGAGGTGACGGTGTTTCTTGAAACATTACACGCTACAACTTACGTGGTACTACATATTTACTATGGGTTGCCATAGCGACGCTCTTGTGTATGTAACTTGTAAAGCTTCGAGCGTTGCTCATGCCACTATTTGTTATTACCTATAATTTACTCTTTATTAAACATTTGTGATACCACATAATATTAGCCAAAATACGATTATTGATAGACAAAAGCCAGAACTACACATTTGTAAATTTTATTGTATGATCTTGTACACATAATACTCGTAAGTTCAGAACTGAGCTGTATAATTTTTTGTGCAATAAATGTTTTTATAGTATTAACGAATTTATGTTCTGCAAGTTCTAATCTGACTGATTTTTATTATTGATAATATTAGCACTATCTCCTTTGATATTTTGATATTTTATTTTGATTTATGTAAACTTGACATTTTATTGTGATTGTTATGATTTATTTTTCTTCTGACATAATTTGATTGCATGCTCTCCTGTTTGCATACCATTTATGTTGGTTAAATGTGAGATTCACTATATTAATGTTCCACCAATTTGTACCACATTTAAAGCAAATAAAGATTTGTTTATTTATTTATTTATTTAAAGACAAATAAATATTAAAAATTGTTTTGTGAAAACGGATCGAGACAAAAATAATCATACAAATGAACGAACCCAAATCTGAAACGAAAAAACAAAACAGTTCCCAATACTCTACGCCAGCAGAAACAAAAGACGAAAACAGTGGACCGACATCAAAGGTAGAATTTACGAGCATATAACAATAAGTATAGCAAACACATTACAAAAGGCGCAGAGCAATAAGTCAGGGAATATTCGCACCTACCGCGTGCCTTCGCACCTCTAAAGTGAGAATAAACAAGCTAACTTTTGCCATTCCGAGCTGTGACGACAACTCCGGCTTTTATGCTGACTCGTACTCAAATTAAAGTTGCCAGATTACAGTGCAGCGGGTGCTACCGACAATTTGTGCTATCTTCAAGATGTCGGAATATTTGAGGCTAGTTGTGAAAGGAATTGTTTTCGTGATAGGCTTCTGTTTCGAATGGATAATTTGTCCACTTAGATTGTGTTCTCTTTGATGTCGTCTTTTTTTTTTCAACAGATTTTTTAGATATCTTTTAAGGCTTTACTTATTTTTTTTTAAGATTTTCGAACATTTGGGAAGAATTTGTTTTTGTTGTAGCAATTTTTATGTTTTTTTTTTTACTATGTATGGGCTTACTCTTGACCTCGATCTAGCCTTGAAGTAAGTTTGTTGAAGTAATTGTCTTATATTTATTTGGCCAAAACAATGGATACCTTCACTATTTTATGTACACTAAACAAAAATACTTTTGCGTGTACCATATTATAAGTGCCTCTAGGGTCCCAAAAAACGTTAGATTTTTGTCTTTTAAGGTATAATGAAGGGATAGTCTAATGAATTTTCTTCATCACCAATCCTTTTGTGGAATCACTGATGCACACTTGCTGTCGGCTTGGTCTAACGCTAAGAACTTATGAAAAGCACAGACTAAGCTGATGAAGAATAGTCATCATCATCATCATCATAACATCCCATGAAACGTCCACTGCAGGACAGGGAGCTCCCTCCAGAACTCCAGCAGAAACGCGTGTTACTTAGAGGATTTACCATAGTCTTGCTTGTAAGCGTTGCGCCTAGTGACCACTGTTGTTGGTGACCGTAGTATGTAAGATGGCACAATACACAAAAAAATCCTGCTTGCCATCCTCTGGTTCATTATCCCTTAGTCGCCTCTTATGACACCCACGGGTAGAGACGGGTTGGTACTATTCTTTGCCGGCACTACACAGACAGGGCGAAGTGTGATGAATGATAATTTCAAACAAATAACAATAACCACAAAATAATTGAAATACTTACTGGTAAATTGTAATCACAAACCCCAGTAGGCTACAACTAAGGACAGTCAGTTTCATTGTTACCTACCCTTCACAATCTGGCCCTCCGTCAATACGCAGTACAATATAACACAGTCCTATTCAGATTTTAATTAATTGTCAGATCGTTTGATTGAAACACTTTGGAACTTGTCAGATATTGTTTGGACAGGTTTGCCGAGTCGGATTACTTACAGCCAGGCAGCTGGAGAAATTATTTCCGATTTACAACTGAAAGGTTCATCTGAAAGTGGGCGTAATAGGTAGAGAGCTGCTCGTCGGCAACCCCATCTCATCGCATATAAAAGCGACCAAACTAGAGCTATGCACAATAAGGATTATTAAATACAAGGAGCCATTGACAAGCGGCTTTCTACTATCGAAAACGCTACTAGAATAGAATAGAAATGTATAAGATTGTCATTACCTTAGCTAACGAAAGGTTGCGTGAATGCTAATGTCAGTCGCATTCATTTTTAGGGTTCCGATAAAAAAATAGTAAAAAAAAGGAACCCTTATGGTGCAACTTGAACAAAAATATGGTTATTAATGTAAAGGGGGCCCAAATAGGGGGGGCAAAATTTCAATGTGTCGTTACTAGGTCGTAAGAAATAGCTTTACTTGTACATTCAAAAATATATTTTTGTATTTTTTTACGACTCTTAGTTTTCAAGTTACGATGAAAAATTAAAAAAAAATAACATTCCCCCCCTTATCGCCGAAGTTTGTAAAAGGAAAAATCCAAATTAATCACAGTCTATAGAAGTTTATCTAAATATTAAAGCAAAAATGGAACGATCTTTCTAAGTAGCACTGTTTTTTTTGAAATGTGCTAAAAATCTTTACCAACAAATTTAGATTTGCCGTCCCAAAAATTTACTTTATTGCTTCCAAAAATACTTTAGGTTTAACGGAACCCACGTCGCGTGAGTCCGACACACACTTGACCGTTTTGTACAACTATCGAAACAATTTAAAAAAAAATTACCATCAAATACAGTCAAGAGCAGGTAATGCTTTAAAGAAATTAGTACAAATAGTAGGTACAAGCACAGTACTAATTATAATATACCTCAAAGTGCGTAGTCCTGGTTCTCCCGATAGTAGCAATATTTTTTTTGTGTCATACCATCTTTCAAATTACCAAGATTGGGAAAAGCACTCCTGTCGTCCTGCTGTCCAGATTACAATTATTAATAGTAGATTGTATCACAAGGCTGTAAAATAATATTTTTAAGGCGAGGGCGCTATTTTGAATCCAGAGCGAAGTGAAGGATTCTTGAGTAGAATCCCGAGCATGGCGAGGGATTCTAAAGTAGAATCCTGAACGTAGCGAGGGATTCAATAGGTCGCCCAAGGTAAAAATATTTTTGCTGCCGCGTAATACACTCTACTTTTCATCTCCCTCTAAGAGAAAAGAATAAGAGGCTCATTAAATCACACTCGTCATTAATTTTAAACAAAAAATACCATTACAATATCATTACTTGATAAAACAATACTACAAATCATATTAAGTATTATTTGTAACCACTGAAAATTTTATTGACATTTTTGTATCGACTAAGAACAGAACCTCTTTGGTTGGTAGTCTTGTTTACATTTCAAGTATATTTCTTTTTTTATATTCATAATAATTTTAATAGTGCAACCAGCCAGTATCATTTTTCATACAATATATTGGTTCGAGTTATATGGTTGACCTAAAATATCCCTATGGTGGACCTAAATTCAAATTCTAATTTTAAATCCCATTTTTACCCGCTACGAAAGTCTCTTGCAGAAAACAGCTATTTTGTTCGCCTTTATTGACGAACCGTTCAGCGATTTTCGAATAGATGGGATGAAAATGTATTTACTTGGTACCGGATCAGGTAAAAATCAACAACTTTTTTCTGTCTGTACGAAATGTGCCAGGTTGCCCCTAGGCAACCATTTAGAGGGCTGCTGTAATAAATTGGTCTGAATCCTTTTAAGGGCTTATTATGGGGGCTAGAGGCAATATTCTTTTTATCGATTTTTCGGATTTGCAAAAAGTTTCATACAAATTGGACCAATTTTAGAAAGTCGTAAAGCAAAAGTTGTAATTAGCCCCTAAAAGATTTTTCATTTAAAGGCACCCATTCAACATCACATCCTTAGTAGTTGCTAAATGGTAAACGATAAAGTAGAGGTTGTCGACTGTCCGTCCACTCTTAGTATATTTGTATTATAAACAGAAAATAACTAAATTAAACGACAAGAGCGGGCTGTACAGAAAATAATTAAATCTGTAAAATGTGGGTCTACTTGTAAAACAGACTAAATTATTTCTTCGGACACATTGACGTTTTCTATTTGAATACTTAATTGATGAAAATGTAAAAGTTAATGGAGTTGATTAACTTACTGCATTTTCAAGAATAGATTTGCATCTCAAAGTTTTTGTTACTGTAAAAGTCTAGACAGCGGCTAACCTATATCAGAATATATCTGTAAATCTTATGATAAACATACATACCTATTAATGTTCGAATTCATCGGTAGGTACACCTAGGATTTACAACTTTCCGACTTTTACAGTAACATGTACAGTCCATGACACAAACACAGTTGCAGATCCAGCAATCTGTCTAATGAGAAGAGTAGACGGCAAATCCCTATTAGGATCCCTATAGGTCAGTCCCTCTGCATTTCGTGATTTGAGTGGATAGCCCCAAGCACTTTGGAGCTGCGGTCGGTTGTAAAAGGAAGAAAATTGTTTAATTTTGACTACGTGGGTTGGTAGGGCTACTAAATTAAACACTAGAGGAAGGCATCAATACTTTTTTGGAAAACGAATGTTGCCAAAAGTATTGCAAACTTATTCTGACAAATTTGGGGCTAAATAAAAATTACTTTTTAAGACACTTTATAACTACAATAACTATAACTGGGGAAGTACCACCCCCTTGTTTTTTCTGCCGTAAAGCAGCAGTGTTTGCACTGCCGTGTTTCGGTTTGAAGGGCAAGGGAGCCAGTGAAGTTACCGGCCCATAAGACTTACCATGTTAGTTCTCAAAGTGAGCAACGCGCTTTGTCAAAATATGCCATTAATTCAAAATGAACTACTCTCGTGATACAGATTGCTCACTTTGAGAGATCACAGAGATCTCTCAAAGTGAGCAACGCCCTTTGTTGTCTTATTAGTGTCAAAATATGTCATTAATAAGACAGTGGGTGTCATGGGCGGTGGTGACCACTTATCATCAGGTGGCCCACCTGCTCGCTTCGCACTTATAACATAAACAAAAACTATAAAGTGACCAAAAGCATAGCCCAAACCCATAGGTCAAGAAACTTCACATTTTACATAAAGAATCCTTATCACACGTCATCATCATCCAATTAAAGAGACGGACTCTTGTCGGAAAGCTCAAAGTCACCCAAAGGGCTATGGAAAGGGCTATGCTCGGAGTATCTCTGCGCGATCGAATCAGAAATGAGGAGATCCGCAGAAGAACTAAAGTAACTGACATAGCCCTGAGAATTGCTAAACTGAAGTGGCAGTGGGCAGGGCACATCGCAAGAAGAACCGATGGCCGATGGGTCGTGAGGGTTCTAGAGTGGCGACCACGTACCGGAAGACGAAGCGTTGGCAGGCCACCCACAAGGTGGACCGACGATCTGGTCAAGGTCGCGGGAAGCCGCTGGATGCGAGCAGCGCAGGACTGGTCGTCATGGAGTTCCTTAGGGGAGGCCTATGTCCAGCAGTGGACGTCTTTCGGCTGATATGATGATGATGATGACTCTTGTCGGTGTAGCAACTTCTTATACATGAATCGATCTCTCTCTTCACCTCCTCATACGACATGACGCTGGCCCTCTCTTTTACTTGATCTGTGAATTTTATCCTCGGTCTATCTCGTCCTCTTTTTCCTTCAACTTTTCCTTTCTTGATGTTTTTTTATAAATTCTTACTGTTTGGAATTTAGTTCCAGCGATTTTCACTAGATGGCGTTGTGATCGATTTCGTCTAAAGTTGAAACGCGGTATCGAGATGTTTTCTTCGTAGAATAAGATCTCCGACGCACATTGATTTTTTCTTATGCCTCTAATACACCCTTAATGGTAATAAACCGTCGTTAAACTTAAAAGTGGTTTTATTTGGAAGCCTTTAGGCTAGTGCAGTGCCATTAAGGGTCAGAGCATTAACATTGGTCCTTCGAGCCGGATTTTTGTGGATTCTACTGGTCCCCGAAGAGGACCCCTCCCGCGCCCTCGCAGTGGATCGCTGCAGCAAGAGGACGTGACGTCAACGGTGGCATTTGGCAGCTGAGTGACAGCTGTCAGTGCCTCTTGACATTGGAGCTGACGTCACGCACGGAAGCTGGTCGCCCATTAGAGCAGGCGACAGCAACCAGTGACGACATCAAGTTCAAGCTATCGAAGACAAGGACGGAAGATCTCTAGAAGTGGGCGTCCACCAGTGCAGGCGCTCCCGGAGTGACGTCATCCATCTACCAGGACAGAGGCGCCCTCTACAGGCGCAACTTGGAAGTGCAACCAAAGTGTGAGTGAGAAGTGCAAACTGTGAGTACTTTGATCTATTCTAACTTTGAATGATTATTGATCGTATAATTTGAACCTTATTTACATCGAAAAATTAACTTAGAACATTTCTGCGGAATTCGGGACTTGTAAAATTTCAACTTCTTATTTGGGACTTGTAAAATTTTAACTTTACGTGTATAAATTTAGGACTTAGAATAATTTCATATGTGCATGCTTAGAATAGGACTTAGAATAGTTTGCTTAAAAACGAGGGAACGGGGAATCCATGCCGGATTTTCCCCAGAGTACAAGTAGTGCAAAACACTTGTAAAATTTTCGTTCATTTTTGTGGACTTAGAATATTTTTTGCAAAATTGTATAGTTCAGATTTTAAAAAAAGTTGTGAGTTCAATTTGATTAGTTTTAGTTTCTTTTCAAGATCTTGTTATATTAGAAATATGGAAAGCTTAATTAAGCTGCAAAAAGAAATAATTAAATCTATGGAAAAAGGTTTAAGTAATTTTAAAAAGTCACCTAAAGAGCGATTATCTGTCGAATATATAGAAACTAGATTAGAAAACCTAGACAGAGACTGGTCTTTATTTAGGCAAAATCATTTGAAAATTCATGGAAGTTATAAAGAGGAAGATATACTACAATCTGAATATGAAATTGAGGATTTGTATGATACAGGTGAAAACGCTTATATAGATTATAAAACACATATGAAAATAGTTTTAAATAAGATATTATTAACAATTAAGGAAAATAAAGAGACCTCGTCCGGTGGGCCCTCCAATACTTTGATTAAATTACCCAAGATTTCACTGCCCATTTTTTCGGGAAAGTATGCGGAGTGGACGACTTTCCGCGATCTTTTCATATCTCTCGTTCATAAGAACCCCACTTTGGACAGCGTGCAAAAGTTGCACTATTTAAAAACGCATTTAACTGGCGAGGCAGAACAACTTATTCGACAGACTCCGATAACTGACGCCAACTACAGTAATTGTTGGCAGCAGTTAGAGGAGCGCTATAATAATAAACGGTACTTAGCTAACTGTATTCTAAAAAGACTGTTCGGTCAAAAACGCTTGAATGTTGAGTCTGCCTCGACACTCAAAGAATTATTGGACACCACTATGGACTGCGTAAATGCCTTATCTAACTTGGGTATAGACGTGACTACATGGGATGTTATTATCATTCACATAGTCGCTTTTAAGCTCGACAGTGAAACTCGTAAACAGTGGGAATTACACGTTACCCAGGATAAAGATAGCGAATTGCCAACTTTGACCCAGTTTAGGGCTTTTGTAGAAAGCCGCTTCCGAGCGTTGGAGTGTTTGGAACCGAAAAGGGTTTCCAGTCAGAACAGTGGCAATAACGCGGCTCACAACCCAAAGGTACTACTGGGTACCACACCCAGCGCTAAATGCGAATATTGTACAGAACCCCACAAGCTTTGCTTTTGTAAAAAATTCTCCAGTCAAGCTATTGACAAAAGGCGAGAATTCGTCTCTAAAAACAACATTTGTTTTAACTGTTTAGGAAGCAATCACGTAGTGCATGATTGCAAAAAACTTACGTCATGTCGCTTATGCAAACGAAGGCACCATTCCTTACTACATCAACCTCCGGAACCTGAAACAAAGTCACAAGAAAAGCCGAAAGCTATCGAGTTCACTAGTACACCTGCTAATGAAACTCCGGTAGTTTCGTGTTTATCTACGGGTAAAGTAACGAAATCCAGCCAGGTCTTATTAGCAACCGCGCTAGTAAACGCCGAGTCACAAAATGGACAGTTGCAAATAATTCGTGCACTGCTCGACCAGGGTTCGCAGGCTTGCTTCATTACTGAAGCTACAGTCCAATTGTTGAATCTGAAAAAATTGCCTATCAGAGGAGTTATTTCAGGTTTAGGTCAAAATAAATCATTAAGTACAAAGGCCATGGTCAATCTGTCGATTCAGTCGAGAGTAGATCCCCAGTTCAAGGTGCAGCTCAACGCCTATGTTTTGAGCAGTATCACATCATATCTTCCTGAAGAACATGTAGACTCAATCGAGTGGGTTGATCTACAAGGTTTGCCTTTAGCAGACCCAGAGTTCAACGTTCCCAATAAAATAAATATTTTATTGGGAGCTGATGTTTACAGTACAATCATGAAAGAAGGAATGAAAAAGAATCCTTCTGGTACATTGATTGCTCAGAGCACCACACTTGGGTGGATAGTATCTGGTATAGTACAACCCAATAATAGAGGTGACAGTTCAACTCAGGTTCGAGTTTTTCACGCAAAGGTCAACGAAGATGAAATTCCTAAGAAGTTTTGGGAAATTGAAGAGCAAACTGGAGATGTTAAGAAAATACTTACCGAAGTAAATCAGAAATGTGAATATCAGTTCACTAAAACAACTTCTAGAACAAAGGATGGACGCTATGTCATCCAATCACCTTTCCGAGATGAAGACCCTAACTGTAAATATGGTGATACACGAAATATTGCTATAGCTAGACTAAAGTCCCTGGAAAAAAGATTCGCAAAGGATAAGGATTTAAAAGAGAAGTATTCGGAAGTTTTAAACGAATATTTATCAGATCACAGGAGACAGGTTACAGACAAGGACACTAAAAATGAAGAATCAGTCTACCTACCACATCACACCAATAGCAACAACAAAGAACTCTTAGAGAAAATGAACACGTTTACTGCTGAAAGAGAAAGAACAAAGGAAATTATCAAAGGGAATAATCAGAACATTGAGGAAAAGGACAAACAGAACAAAGAGGAAAAGGACAAACAGAACAAAGAAGAAAAGGACAAACAGAACAAAGAGGAAAAGGACAAACAGAACAAAGAGGAAAAGGACAAAGAAAGAAAAGAAATAGAGATCAAACTTAATAATACTACAAAAATACTCGGACTTACCTGGGACCGCAAGTTTGACACATTTCAATATTCGCTGACTCTTCCCTCGATGACGCCTGTATCTGTAACTAAAAGGATTATTATTTCAGACAGTGCACGACTCTTTGGCCCGCTAGAGTGGATAGTACCTTCCATCCTTTTAGCAAAGATCTTAATTCAAAAGTTGTGGCACACAGAATTTGATTGGGATGAGGAAATAAGCAACGAACTAGTACAGGAGTGGCATACTTACCGCAAGGAACTATCTGAACCTAAAAAGATAGAAATCCCTGGATGTATGAGTTCAGGGTCTGATAATGTTATCACTGAGCTCCATGATTTCAGCGATGCATCTAAGGCCGCATATTCAGCCGTAGTGTACCTTAAAGTTGTCAATGCAAATGGCAAAGTTCACACATCAATTGAAGTCGCAATAACAAGAGTAGCGCCAATCAAACAAATCAGTGTAACCCAAACTGCCGAAGTTTTGTGTATACCGAAGGACAACATAAGAGCGTGGACTGACTCAACAGTCGTTTTGGCATGGCTAAATAGCCATCCAAGCAGATGGAAAACCTTTGTGGGAAACAGAGTGTCGGAAGTGTTGACATCGTTGAATTCGTCGCAGTGGTATCATGTGTCAACCGAGTTGATCCCGGCAGACCTAGCCTCACGTCGAGTATTGCCGACCTCTCCCATCAGCGAGTCACTTAGGTTTTCAGGGACTCCATTTTTGAGAGAGCTCAACATTGCGTACAAAAAACCGAAAGACCTAAACGTGACGCTTGAAGAATCAGTGAAAAGTCACTTTTCAACCGCTCCAGAGGAGTCTTTCCTTACCAGATCATCTTCTCTGCAAAGGCTACAAAGAATCTTGGCTTATTGCAGACGATTTCTAAATAAAGACAAAAACAGTACAAAATATTTACAGAAGAAGGAGTTAGACGTTGGCTTACAACAGTGGTTAAAAATTACGCAAATGGAATATTTTGAAACAGAATACAAACAATTAGAAACAATAGGGACAATACAAGGACAAAACAGCAAGTTAAATTCGCTCTTTCCATACCTGGACGATAAAGGGTTGATTCGAGTCAGTGGAAGATTACAAAAGGCTCAATTAAGTGAAGAAACAAAACACCCTATAATACTTCCAAGAGACTCTCACTTGACTAAACTAATCGTAGCGGAAGCTCACATCAGGACACTACACGGTGGTCCATCATTAATGATGAACTACTTAAGATCAGCCTATTGGATTATAGGTGCAGGAAATGTGGTTAATCTGCACATTCACAAATGTGTTGTTTGTGTTAAACAGAGAGCCCTTAGCAACCATCAGCTGATGGGATCATTACCATCACCTAGATGCGTTCCTTCTCGACCATTCGAAGATTGTGTAAATTCCCGGCCACTTAGCGTAATTGACACTACAGAACCTGGAGATCTTTTGCCGTTAAAACTCGGTAAATTTTTCATTGGTGGACCTCTCCTTGCAGTACCTGAGGAAACCTATGAAAGGTCTAATGCTAACTGTCTGTCAAGATGGCAATTCGTTCAGAGAATGTTATCCTCGTTTTGGAAACGTTGGTCCTCTGAATATCTCAGTACCTTGATGCAAAGATACAAGTGGTCATCGCAAACCTCTGAGCCCAACGAGGGCGACGTGGTTCTTATACAGAAGGACAATTTACCTCCAAGTCGCTGGTTATTAGGTCGAATTATGGAAAAACACCCCGGTCATGATAATATCACTCGTGTAGTCACGTTACGCACCAAGACGTCTACGCTTAAGAGACCTATTTCCAAAATTCGTGTTCTACCTGTAAACCAATGATTTGTTAAATCAGAAAATAAGGTTTAGTTTATGTATTTGCTGAATTTCTTAAAGTCATGTAAAATGTTATGTTTGAGTTCATATCGTTATTCTCATGTTACTGTTACATCATTTTTTTATTTTGTCTTAACAACCCATATGTTTGGGCTTAGTTTCACTAAAATAATTTTAGTCTCGTTGGATATAAATTCTTACTACTGTCGCTAAAATTGTAGTTGATTTTATCACTGTTTTCTTTTTTAAGAAAGACATTTTTTCACTAAATGTCTTTGGAGGGCGGTATGTTTGGAATTTAGTTCCAGCGATTTTCACTAGATGGCGTTGTGATCAATTTCGTCTAAAGTTGAAACGCGGTATCGAGATGTTTTCTTCGTAGAATAAGATCTCCGACGCACATTGATTTTTTCTTATGCCTCTAATACACCCTTAATGGTAATAAACCGTCGTTAAACTTAAAAGTGGTTTTATTTGGAAGCCTTTAGGCTAGTGCAGTGCCATTAAGGGTCAGAGCATTAACACTTACATTTGCTTCTTGTTTTGTTATCTCATAGGCGAGCCATAAAAAAAGATTTTGAGATATTCATCCCCATTTTTTATCCACGCGGACGAAGTCGTGAGCAACAGCTAGTTTCAGGCATGGTATTTTTAAAACTTTTTATGCCTTTATGGTCAATATAAACCGACGTTTATGACTGACACAATCGGCAAACCTTTCTTGTGAGCCTTAAGTAAAAACTAGGTAGTGTCTTAGACTCTTTGCTCGGCTTACTTTTATGTTGAAATTGAAATGATTTATTTGCAAGCAATGATACGAGTATTACAATTATATAACCGTTTGCAGGCATACACGCTACATTTATCATTCATTTGAATATTATATGTAAATACATTGAACAAGCATGTTTAAATGATACTAAAATACATTACTTATTAAATACATTTATTAAAACTATTTTTACCAAAACATGTGTTTGTGTTTTTTATATTTGTTTTTTTTTTAAACTTAGTCTGTCTTGAACTCTCCAACTAGCTACTTGTGTCCATCAATTCCTCAATATAGTCCTAACTAATCCGTGGTATTTTTATAACAATTAATTACCTTAGTTCATTTCAGGTAGGTTATTAAAAACACCCATTTCATACAAATTTGTGTAAGTTTCATCCTGCGTTTCGTTAATGCTACCCCATTTAATCTCCTGAAACTAATTAGCAAATTGTTATCCCTCTTCTTGTCGGTGGAGTAATTTTCTCGTGTTCAAATTTTACTGCGATAAACGTTTTTACTGTGCTTAGATTTTGTATTTAAGTGGTGTGTGCAGTTACAAGGTAAACAGATCTTGTAAAAATCACAGAAGGCTGCTGGATGCAAGCAAAGTAGGACTAGTCGTTGTGATGATCCTTGCGGAAGGGTTCTGTCCAGGTCTTCTTCTTTGCGTATCGATGGCAATGGTCATATTTTGTGTAGCATCCATTACTTTCTCTTGCTGTATGCTAATGGAAGGAGACACAGGACGATTATTGTTAAGTAAGCTATTTTTAGTACCACACTGCACGTGCAGCCCAGCATCCTTCGAGAAACTTCACCCGGTCACATCATATTGTATTTATTGAAAGTAACCTGGGTCCGGAGTCTTGACTTCCAGGTCAGCCATGGTAAATTTTATTTGCGGAGGATTCTCTTAAGGCAAAAAAAGTGACCGCAACAGTTTTCAGCAAGTTTTCCTATTACACGCAGCTTGTTTGTCTATGGTCAGGGTATCGACATGCTTAACAAAAAAAAATCCAGCTTTTTAGCCTTGCAAGGGTATGATAATAATGATATAATGAGAATTTATGAAATATAACAGCGGTAAAGAATGTTCTTAGCTACCTGATTCTTGTTGAGTTTAAACAGCTCTCGTTCTATTCCATTTCAAATATACTCTGTATATTACAGATGTGTCCTTCACATTGCATTTCCCGACAAAGGATTTGATCCCGCAGGATTTAAAGTCCGATTCCGTCCAAGCGAGGACCGACTTTCAACTTCATTTCCTACCAAAGGATATTAGGGATTAAAAGTTCCCCTGGTCCTAATGCCTAGACATCTGTTAGGGCTAGACTTGTTCGGAATTACAAAAGTATTCTTTGACATAAACAGTTATTTATTTTGGTGTCGGTTAAGTAAATGCTGGATTATTTTTATAATTGAACTAGCTGTTGTGTTTAAAACTATCTACATACCAAGTTTCATCAAAATCAGTTCAGCAACTCAGACGTGAAGGCGACAGACGGACAGAATAACTTTCACACGTTTATACGCATGTTGATGTTTCGTAAGTTTGGATATATTCCTGCCACTTAAGAATGATCCACTTTATGAAACCTATTTTAATGACGTATAAATTGATGTTTATTAATAAATAATTGAATTGAATATATCATAATGTAGTCACGCACTTTGTTCGTTAAAAAAAGTAAATAAGAACCAAAAAGAAATCCACAATTCACAGTTTCACACCACTTGTTTACGATCCACAAAATTACCAACCCATTAAAACTTAATGGAATAAAAAGGGAATGAAATTAAAAACGAGACAGGTAACCGATTAGAAGAATAACAAAAGCCAAATTAATTCCCCAAAACGAGATAAATTCAAGTTTTATTTTAAAACAAAACTCTTGAACAATTTTGGGAATTGGAAGCGCGATTAAGATTCATTATACTTGCTATTATGCTTGTAAAGTTTTATCTTCAGCCAAGAGCCAGCTTGAGAAGTTGTTCGCGAAAGCAATAAAGTATTTTGGCAGATTTTGAAGTGGTCGGAGATTAAATGTGCATTACGCTTCCTTTGCGACAGATGTAACGGGATTTGGAAGCTCTTGGCCTGGACTGTTTCAGAGACTTAAGAGTTCTAGACATGCAAACTAGATTTAATTGTTTTATACCTACTAATAAATGACTATTTTTATGTAACAAGTGAGAAAGCGAGCTTATGGGACACTTGATGGTAAGTGGTCACCACCGCCGACCCACCGGCCCGCTGGCCTCATGTGCCAGTAATTTCCCTGGCTCCCTTGCCCTTCAAACCAAAACACACCAGTGCAAACTCTGCTGCTTTACGGCAGAAAAAACAAGGGGGTGGTACTACCCCAGATGGACTTTGCACAAAAGCCCTACCACCTGTTAAAAGACCAAAAAGGTAACAATATTTATGTTGTACTTCGAGCAACACGTCAAATCCCGCGGACTTGAAATATTGCTCGAAGATGTTGTATCCGTTCGGGACAGGTTTTCGAAAACTGAAATGGCATGATCAGAAAAAAAATCGGTTTCTCCATACAAAATGACCAACAAAGTCTGGAAAATATCCGAGGTGATGAAAAATAACCCTGTATTATTTTGAAGGTACGGTCAACTACACATCCGTGGAAACATTTGCAACTCTATTACCATGCCACAAAGTCCAAAGTTTTTCTTCTGACGTGCTGTTAGGTGTACGAGGCAATAGCCTGACGATGTCACAGGATAACTATCTAGTCCAGGAAAAAATAAATATTTCACAAAACAATAGGTTTTATTAACAGTATTAGCAGGTTATCTTCTTCGTCAATGTACTCAACTATTTCAATGCCATTGAGTTGGATTCCTTTTATCTCGATGTTGCACTTAACAATTCAATAACTTACATGTAGTTTCTCAGCTAGTGAACATTTTCAATTCGTGTGGAAAAAACCCTCTATATAGCACTGCAACTCAAGACTGTTCTCAATCTAGATATTAGAAATTGTTGGAACCACGTTCCGATGTCGATATGAAACAACGAACATTTATTGAGTTTTTGTTTCAGAAAATCGCGAACATATGGTAATTAGGGCTTTTTCGGAGGATATTTCAACTGCACTAGCTGATTGCACATTTTGTTTTGAAGATAAAATAGTACATTGCTCATCGAGAAGAGAAAGGGACGGATTCCCAACGAGGCTGACGGGAGGCGCAGCCGAGGGCCTCAATACACCCGAGGAGGGAATCGTACTTTCTTTCGAGTGACGCATAAAGCTTTATACTTCAACTAAAAAGAAAAAAGCGGACAAGTGCGAGTCGGACTCGCGGCCTAAGGGTTCCGTACCTATCTACCATATGATTTTTTGCTCTTTGACTTTAAAAACTCCGTGACCATCCAACTTGACCCCTCCTTTACAAAAAAGTTCTTGAAACGGGAGCTCACCTTAATTGGTTACTATTAGTTGTGAGAAAAATTGTAATAATTAATGATTTTAGACATTTTCCTTTATTTGTACGTGAGACCTAGTTTCTTGCCAAATTTCATAATTTTAGGTTAACAGGAAGGTTTTGCTTTAGTGCATAAATGTATGGAGATGAGGACATAAAATGCCATATCTTTTGATAGCGTCGTTGTAAAAAATTTAAATTTTCAGATCTTGTGTGGTTACGGACCTTATTATTTGTTATCAATTTCAACCTGATACCTCTAGAAGGCCCTTGACTCCGATATTGACGTAAATAAAAAAAAAAACAGCGCGTTAAAAACCTCGGTTACAAACGGATTTTCATACAATATTCCATCTCGCATGTTTTTACGATTGCAATGAAATGAAAAAAACTGGCCAAGTGCGAGTCGGACTCGCGCCCTAAGGGTTCCGTACCTACCTACCATATGATATACTAAAAGCTTTTGCTCTTTGATTTTGTAAACTCCGCGACCATCCAACTTGATCCCTCTTTTATACAGAAGTTCTTGAAACGGGAGCTCACCTTAATTGGTTACTATAAGTTTGAGAAAAATTTAAATATTTAATGATTTTAGACTTTTAGGTCAGCGGGAAGTACCCTGTAGGTTTTGCTTTTTTGCATAAACGTATGGAGATAAGGACATAAAAAGCCATATCTTTTGATTGCGTCGTTGTAAAAAATTCAGATCAGCTGATACCTCTTCTCGTTCGTGAGAAAAAGGGTCTTGACAGACAGACAGACAGACGGACAACAAAGTGATCTTATAAGGGATCCGTTTTTTTTATTTTGAGGTACGGAACCCTATAAAGACTTAGTTACTGGCATCGGCTGTCATGTACTAGGAACTTGCTTTAACCAGGGACTAGATAAGTACTATACGTACAACGCTTTAACAACTTAAGTTACGCCAATGACATGGTGCTTATCAGCCCTTCGATAAGCGGTCTTCAAGAATTACTGACTGTATGCGAGAAGTACGCGGCTAAGTGCGGATTAAAGTATAATGCCAAGAAAACAGAATTACTAGTTTTCAGATCAGGTAAGGGTCCGGAGAGGGTGCCACCGGTGTTCTTAGATGGTTCATCAGTTCGGGTTGTTAAGCAATTCAAATATCTAGGTCACATTCTGACCGAGGATATGTGTGATGACCTCGATATGAAACGAGAGCGTAGATAGAGCCCTGGCGATCCGCTGCAATATGCTTGCTCGCCGATTTGCAAGGTGCTCTAAGGATGTTAAAATTCTGTTATTTAAGACCTACTGTCAAGCCTTCTACACTTGTCAGTTGTGGACAAATTATAAACGAAAATCACATAACATCCTTAGAGTACAATACAACGATGCGTTAAGAATATTACTGAAGCTGCCAAGATTTTGCAGCGCATCTGGTATGTTCGCGGACGCCAGGGTTCCCGACTATTTTGCTGTAATCAGACAACGTGTTGCCACATTCTGGGAAAGACTAAGGTGTTCCAGTAACAGTCTCATTAAGGTCTGTGTTGATAATATCTATCAAAACAACATACTTATACACTGGGCAAGTTTGCACAAGAGTGAGAACAGAAAGTAATATATATATACTTGTTGGACTTAATCTACTTGTAGATTATATAACTCTGTTTTTTACACTACTTGGGTATCTACCTGAAATAAAGTTATAATAATAATAAATTAGCAGGAGAAGTCTTAATATTCATATTTCGTTTCAAACTGTATTCCTGAAAAAAGTCTTTCAGATTCATCATCTAAGTAGGTAACAGACTAACATAAGTAGTGTTTTACACCCGATATTACCAAAAATAACCTATATAATCAATAATTATATTCCGGACCATTTAACAAGAATTTTGACTGATATTATATTCCCAAAGTTCGAGACGTGGCATTTAACGCCATCACATACGTAGCCACCGCCATACAGGTTGCAACGTTCCTGATTCGTGTTCCATTATAATTGAACTGGAATTTGTATGGCACGTGGCTCGTCTGTGTGGTCGACTGTTCGTGCTGTTGTGGTTCGAAGCGTAATGAATGTGGGGACGCGGTTTCTGCTATAAACTCATGTTTAATGGAAGACGAAATATTAAATTGTTTTGGTATTTTTGATGTACGAACACGAGTGCTGTGGTTTCCTCTATTTATAATTTTAAAATTATACTTTTAACTCAAAGTTTACGTATAAAACCTAGAAAGGCGTTATAGTCTGACCACAACCGCTGTACTGCGCCTTAGCTGCAAGCCAGACAGAACGGGCGCGGCGCGCTTCGGGTGCGCCCGAGGTGCGCTTAGGGTGCGCCCGACGCGCGCTTCGAGCGCCCCCGTGGTAGGTGCAAGCCAGACAGAACGGGCGCGGCGCGCTTCGGGTGCGCCCGAGTCGCGCTTCGAGCGCCCCCGTGGTACACTTTTTGGCTGGACGACGCAATCGATGGCAGCGGACTGTGCTGTGCGGTGGCGTGCCGGCGGTCACGCCGGCGGTGCGCCGGTGGTGCGCCGGTGGTGCACCGACAGTGCGCCTTAGGCATGCCTGTTCAAATCACATGCATACAAAATGTAGGAGAACGACGCGGTGCAAGCCAGACAGAAGAGGTGCGCTGAAGGCGTGCCGTGCGGCGCACCTCTTCTGTCTGGCCTGCGCCGTACACTTTTCGGCTGGACGACGCAATCGATGGCAGCGGACTGTGCTGTGAGGCGGCGTGCCGGCGGTGCGCCGGTGGTGCACCGACAGTGCGCCTTAGGCATGCCGTCTCGTCGCCTGTTCAAATCACATGCATACAAAATGTAGGAGAACGACGCGGTGCAAGCCAGACAGAAGAGGTGCGCTGAAGGCGTGCCGTGCGGCGCACCTCTTCTGTCTGGCCTGCGCCTTAGGTATGCGCGGGGGGGTGGGGGAGTGGGAAGGAAAGAGCAAGAACTAGTTGCCGCCGTGAGCGGTGACGAGCGATGATGCCCTCCCCCCCGTCTCGTCGTGAGCATACCTATACAACGGTTGCGGTCAGACTATAGATTCAGATTAGTTTTTTCAATGTAGATTTTTTTTTAAGTGAAATATTCTTGAGCGGCGCTTTGGCACTTTTTAGATGGGTAAAAATTTTTAAACTTACGTCAGATGTCGCGTCAGATGTTTAAGTTTTGAAGTGAAAACTTCTTTAGCGGCGTGTCAGATCTGACGAAGATTGTCTGTCTATATGTTATATAAATTGTCTCGTTTGTCTACGATAATATTGTATGTACTTTTATACTGATAAATAAAACAATTCGTGCGAATTCCCTAACCATTCCAAAATATTCAAAAATGCAAAATGGTGATGTTTAAGTTTTCACTTCTGCCGGCACTCCCGGAGTGCAACCCGTCCTTTTTTGTTATTTTTATTAACAATAGTTACAATCAAATTCGCACATTCCATTTTAATTTAATTAAAACACAATAAATTATTTAAAGTAAAAAATAACTTACGTCACCATATTTAATAATTACTTTCATTTAATCAATTAAATTTTATCATACTTCAGCGCCAACAAGATTTAAAAATTCAGTATAACTGTGAAAATCAGTTCATTATAACAATTCCTGAAAAGTTCAAAGTCGATAAAATACGGCTGAATTACGAATTACCTCTACGGTCCCTTCAGGATTGGTTAGGTTGAGTTAAGTTCTTGCGGCCAGAAGCTTACCATTCGGTTGATATTTAATTTTTTTCATAAAACTGAACGAGTAGAACGAACGAGAAAAATCTAGATTTGTTTCGTTTTTTGCAAAAATAAAGCAATATTTTGTTTTCTGATTTTTGATAAAAAAAACTGATGTCATCAGAAACATGCTAATAATTTATAGGGTGTAAGGGACGGTGTAACTGAAAGTGTGCTCAGTCAACCAAACTGAACAACTTTCCTAAAGAAACATTTTTGGGAAATGAAAACAGTTTTTGACCTCACAGTCCAAATTGCTCAACAGTTTGTATAATATTTCTTTTTCAAAAATTTTTCATCGGTAAAGTTGTTCAGTTTCGTTGACTTAGCACGCCCTTTCAGTTTTAGGTACACTGTCCCTTACACCCTGTAGGTATTAAATTATTTTGTCTTGTTGTGACTCAAAAATAAATAAATCTTCGCCCTTTTCCGAAACAGTATCCAAAGAGAAACCACAAACCCTTTTGCATGATAAATGCAACGTCACGTAACCTTTTTCAATTTCCACGACGTACTGGGTACAGTCAATTGCACATCAGTAGAAACACGTTCACTACGAATATCAGCACTACGGCTACGTAATTAGGATGACTTATGAACAAAATTAATATGCAGGAATAGGATTGGATTAAAGTTCAATGTTTCAAGCTTGACGTGCTCTTGACTGTACAAAAATACTTTGTATTACAATAAATTATACAACTTGTAACGGAAAAATATGATAATACTGAAGGGTGTGAATCTGCCCATGAAACTGAACAACTTTGAAATACGATAAACCAAATTTGACCTCCCACAAAAATGCGCTATCAGCTGATGCAGTTTATAATCCTCGAAAGCTGATTAATATCCAATCCCATAGAGTTCCCGGAAAATGGAAAATGTATTTGTTGCAATTTATGCAAATTTATGCCTTATCGCGTAAATAATTACGTTTACTTTCCGAATCCTTCGAGTTTTGACACGGGGTTAATAATTGATTTTGTTCTATGATCTAAAGAGTTTCTATCTATCTATGTTCCTTGAGAAAAGTTGTTCAGTTTCAAAGGCAGATTCACACCCTAAAGTATTATCACACCTTTTCAGTACACGCTGTATATGGGATCAGTCTTTTTTTAAAATTGGTTTCAGATAATATAATGGCGCGAGTAAAAATATTTTTTATTTTTTTATTTTAATATAAATTCATTGTCATTATTGCCTTAAAGTTTCCAATTTACTGATTCTATATTTTAAGGAATGACTTAAATAAGAATGAAAACAGCTGTAATAAAGTATCAAAATGGAATTAATGAAATGGGTATATTAAACAAACAATTAAACTCTACATTCCGAGCGACATATACTTATCAATTTAAGTCATCTAGTGATAATCTTGAATTGGTTCCCAGAGGAAAAGCTGCACATTTTCCATATTTTATAACCAAATAACGGATTACACAACATTGATTGTAATTTTGAAAAGCAAGACAATAAAAAGATAAGGCACCAACTAAGGTGCCACTAGAAAACCCAGCTGGGAACTTTCTAGGAACATTTTCACAAAAGAATTCTAAACCAAGACGTCACAGACCGAAGAGGTTTTATTATTAAGTTAGACCGGCCAGCGATGCACTTCAGACATCAGAGTAGACTGCAGGTTTATTTTGCTAGACATAACTTGAGTCTCGAATATAACAAGCATTGTAAGCAGCGCTGGGCGAATTACTACCACTTTTTGGGATAATAATGTAAGCTGAATTTTCGTACCAGAGTCTTTTGTCAGTGTTTGTGCTTTTCCAAGTTTCATGGTCTTATTTTTAGTGGAACTGAAAGTGCTTTGCGAAATAGGAAAAAGTATTTGCAGTTTTTTTTGCTTTCAACAGCATCAGCTGTAATTTTGTTGAGTTTTAAGAAAAATATGTAGTACAATTTCGAAAATATTTGAAAAATATAAAGATTAACTTTTAATAAATTGTCGAACAGATTCAGTTCTGCAGCATACACAGTGAAAAAAATAAGAGCCCTGACGGATGTGGACACCGCGAGGTTAGTCTACTTCAGTTATTTCCATAGTCTCATGTCATATGGCCTTTTGTTATGTTGTCATGCTGCGGATGCAAACAGCATTTTTGTACTACAAAAGCGAGCTGTTTGTGCAATTTATAAAATGAAGCCTAGAGAATCTCTTCGAAATAAATTTAAAGAAATCAACATTTTGACTTTTGTGAGAATTTAATATATGTTAAACGGAATATACATATTTTTGGGAAAAATTGTGACAGGCACAGTGTCAACATAAGAAACAGGAATCAACTTGCTTCTCATGTCAGCCGTGTTCACAAAATTAGTAAAACATATAAAGGTCAATGTATACGCTTCTATAATAAGGTACCCACTGATATTGAAAGTTTACCGTTAGATAAATTCAAAACTGTTATCAAGCAGAAATTGCATAAGAAGGGTTAATAACAGATTATCTAGAAGAGAATAATGCATGGGATTAGGCTACGGTTCTACATAAAATTATGTGTTTCGAGGTGGTTTTTCAACCTCAAATATATTTTGTAGTTTTTGTTTGTCCCCGCCTGCAATATCTCATGAAATTCAAGTATATTCATGTTTTTTTTTTTATTTAAAATGGGCTTACTCTTGACCTCGATCTAGTCTTGAAGACAGAGATGAGGTCGACGATGGAACGAGCTTACCCAGAAGAAGCCTATTCACTCGCGACTTGAATAGATTCGGGTTATATGAACTCGGGAACACAGACGCAGGCAGAGAATTCCACTCCTTAGCCGTGCGCATTATAAAAGATGTTTCAAAGCGCTTTGTGCGAATGTGCGGAATATCAACCAAGTATAGGTGATATCCTGAGGTGCGTCTGGTCTCCCGATGGTAGAAGGGAGATGGTGGAATAAGCTCGTGGAGCTGTAGAGCACACTCTCCGAAGTACAATCTGTAATCTACAATCTGTGTTATCTTAGATTTAAGAAATTGTTTTTTCTCTTTTCCGTTCATATTTTTCTACACATTCAGGTACTTTGTTTATGAAATATTTTTTTATTTAGTACTAGTTTACTAGTAGTTTAGTAGTTTTATTAATGAAAGATTCGTTCAGTTAAGAATTTCATGTATTGGTAAGTTAGTAAATAGGCTCTACGATAAAGTAATTTTTTTATTTTTTTAATACCCTATGATACTTCCACAATGAATACGAATCTAACGACACCTCTTATGTTGAAATCTATCAAGCCGTTTAGGCTGCAGAGCGCGACAAAGAAATCGACATACATACATACTCGTACTTACATACCATACATGCACTTGCAAAACCCGCCTGTTTTGGCGCAGTCGGGTAAAAATATAGATAGAAATTGACCACAAAGTTTCTTGAGCGACAGAGCACAAAATAATAAGAAAAGTAAAATGTAAGGTGCCATTTTAAGCAGCATTCGAATCTACCAAAATGTAAGATCGAAGGATGTAAACCAAATTTTTTGTGTCGTTTGTCTTTTTTATTTTTAATTAATTCTAGCGAATTTTATTCTGTATTTTTAGATTTAATTAATCAGAAACGCCTGAGGATATAATTTTTGTTTTATTTTTCTTTTTCACTTCTTTCTTCGTTTGTTTATTTAATATTGTGTTTTCTTCTCATTAAAACGTAAAAAATGGTAAAGACTGTTTTTCTTTTATCTTGTGAGTAGACTTTATAAAAACACTTGTTTGGTTTCTGGACCACTTCCTCATTCTAACGATAAAATCCACCTTTTACCTTAACACTGAAGGCACTTTCCCACAAGATGTTAAGGACTCACTCAAAATGAGAGTCTCTTAAGATAAGCTGTTATTTGCTCTTTAGAAAAATTACTCTTATATATTATTTTTTCTTCGTGTCCGAGCGCTTCGGGTGTTTTTATTTAGCGGTACTTCTTTGATATTCTGATCTGACTTTATGTTAAATGCTGTTCTTATACTTAAGCTTTTGTTATGCAAGGGAGCCTAAGTTTCTTTTTATTTTTTGGCTAATGTTGTCTTGCATAAGATAAGCTGGTTATTACTTATTAAGAAGAGAAGACCTTTTTATGGAATAAAATGCTTTTAAATTATTTCATCTAAATTTTTTTTTGTCCCGTGTGGTGCCGGCAAACCAACCCATACATACCCGTGGGTGTCGTAAGAGGGACTAAGGATTAACTGGAGGATGGGCAGCAGCATCCTCCTTTGTATCTAACATCTTACTTACTGCGGTCACCTACAACCGCGGTCCATAGTGCCAGCCGTAACGCTAACAAACGAGGTGACTATGGTACTTCCCCTCCACATTTTTCCAGCAAAAGCTAGAATTCTGGAGGGAGCTCCCTGTCCTGTAGTGGACGTTCATGGGATGTTATGATGATGATGAAATTTTTTTTGCTGTTTGCTGCTGGTAACTTGGAACTTTTACATCTTCTGCCTAGATCAGCCGAATGTTATGATACGTACGTAGGTACGTTATACAAAAATAGTCCTAATGCATTTTTGAAAAAGTTTTTATGATCAATTCATAAGTTAGTTAGGGAATCGAGAACAATGAGGAAAAAAAAAACAATACTGCATCAAAGGGAATTGTTATAAGTAATTTTTTTTAACGATCCGTGTAGACTCGCTCTATTAGCATTGTATTCTTCATGACATTTAATAAGTATTCTGTAAAGAATCTACATTGAATAAAATTATTTGAATCTGAATCCTTGCCACTGTAGCCTTTTTTATCGAGATTCATTAAATCGACTGTAGTTGTTCAGTTTCATGGTCTGATTACACAATACAATACTCTTTTATTGCACACAAATAACAACAAGTACAAAAACATATATGGACATAAAAATGGAGCACAATAAGGCGGCCTTATTGCTAAAAAGCAATTACTTCCAGGCAACCTTTGGGTGCAAGGAAAAATAAAGTTACAATAATGCGGTGGCGGTGCACAAAGATGAACCATAGAATAAGTGAATATTGTATATTTAACAAGTCGGTTTTCAGGAGACATCTTTTTACACCCAGCACACAATCAAAGCGGCTAACCGGTTACTGCCTGTTATATTGCTACTTGTTACTGTCTGTTATATAATTACAAACTTGTTTTTTCTGACAGTTTTAACCGATTGCTTTTGAAATAGCTGCAAAAGGTGCTGGTACGAGTAAACGTTGGAATAACGAAAATGAAAATGGATCTCAGGTTACGCAGCTGACTCCGTAAAAAATTGATAAAAACGAAATAAAACTAAGACAATGATGAGTCCTTATGACCAGGATGTGGTCCATTGCCGAGTCGCAGCTGTTGAATTCGGATGGATACCTCTGTCGCAGAAATATGATAAAATGAGGGACGTGGTCAAGTCCCTCAGTGATTTAATCGAATCCCGGGATTTGATAAAGTCCCTTATTTTATCATATCCCCAAGGTACCTAAATCAGAAACATTTATTTTTTTAGGTGTAGTTAAAAATAAAAATGCGGCATGTGTGTGTAAGCATTTTCTCCATCCCAAAAAAGGGTACTTAATGTTAGGTCAAGTTAATTTTTTTAGATTAAGTTAATTTTCATGGTTTGATTTATATAATAATGACACCTTAGATTTAATGAATTTATGACTATTTATTAATGTAATGAAATTTTGACTAAATTATTTAATGTCGTGTTTTTATAATATTGTTTTTAGAATGACTATTGTAATGAAATTTTGACACACTTATTTAATGTCATGTTTTTATAATATTGTATGCCTGTATAAGGTAAACTGTAGAGATACTTTATATAAAACAATCACCACCTTTATGTACCTATAGTTACACAATAAACATTTTTGAATTTAAAATTTGAATTTAGGTTAGATTCGGTTTAGTTTGGTTAGAAATAATATGGAATTGGTAATTTTGCCTTCTCCCACAATATGACCGAGCTCTTAATTTTACAGGCGATACCTCTACCGATTACGAGAGTGCAGAAAAAAATAACTTTGTTCGTATATCTTAGAAGAAAGAAATCGCTGATTCCAACTAAAAATGTCAAAAGCGCGCCTCGCCATATCTCGCCAAAAGTTTTACATTTCGGCGGGAATCTCGAGTAACCATTATTTAATTTATAATATTGGTTTGAGTAGTAAACCTCCATATTGTATAATGTCTTGTTCCTTACCTATTGTTTACGTTCTTGGGTTAAATATTCATGTTATACCCGCTTTAAGTCATGTTATAATGGTGTAAGTTAGATAAGATACCTTGATAATTCAGATGCTTAAGATAAGACCGTACTAAAGACCGTACTAAAAAACTTAACATTGTCTTTTAGACCATGGTTTTTAAATTTTCAAAATACACAAAATAAATTGAATTTTCATTCAAAATGTTGTTAACAACATAATTATATAGACTTAAAATTGTACTTAAATGAAAATTTATACAATGGTATGGTACTATTTAAAAAAAACCGGTCAAGTGCGAGTCGGACTCGCGCGCCGAGGGTTCCGATATACCTATAGTATTTTTGGAAGCAATAAAGTCCATTTTCAGGACCGCAAAACTAAATTTGTTTGTAAAGGTTTTTTGCAGATTTCTGAAAAACTGTGCAACTTAGAAAGATCGTTTTATTTTTGCTGTAAAGTTTACATAAACCTCTGTCAACCGTAATTAATTCAGATTTTCCCTTACTCAAACTTCGGAGATAAGGGGGGGGGAATGGTATTTTTTTTGGCATTTTTCATCATAACTTGAAAACTAAGAAACTTAAAAAAATACAAAAATATATTTTAAAATGTACAAGTAAAGCCCTTTCATATGATACCCCACTCGACCTAGTAGCGACAATTTGAAATTTGGCCCCCCCTATTTTGGCCCCCTTTACATTAATAATCATACTTTTTTCAAAAAATTTTCATGTGCAATTAAGTTGGGCAACTATATTCTAAAACTATTCCAAATTTCAGCTCGATAGCGTAAGTGGTTGCTGAGATATAGAGGTGTGACAGACAGACGGACAGACAGACAGACAGACAGACAGAGCGGCACCATAAGGGTTCCTTTTTTTTACCATTTTGGTATCGGAACCCTAAAAACAGTTTAAAAAATCAATTATCTAATTATTTTATCAAAATGTTCTTTATTCATTGTAGGATATTAAAAACATTTACGTCGCTTCACAAACAAAGTGGCGCCATATGGGAAGAAAAAAAAGAAACAAAAAGAACCCACACGCTCTTTTAATATGTTTGATGTACAAAAGAGAAGTTTGCTCAGAGAGGAAATTAAGGGATAATTTCCTCTATGAGCAAACTTCTCAAATCAAATAATTTTTAAAGTTACACAAAACCATAATCTACACAAATAACAAGTTACCCCTAGCCTACAAGTTGCAATTACAATACAATTATACTGCTCTCTGTGATAATTTGATGTGATATCTTCTAGATCACATAAAAAAACATCCTTATATAAACTGAAAATATTAAACCATAAAACTGAACATTTTTTTTTATATATTTTGCTTGTGACACAAAAATAATAACATCACTCTTCTTTCCCTCTAGCCCAATAATGGGAAAATATACGAACATAATAATGATATAATATGATATGGCGTGATTCAGGTAAAGATAATAGTATAAGTAGTATGCAATCCTTTTTACCACATAAAAAAACAAGACGTCCCTTTATATTCACGACTAGCTGTGCCCGCGGCTTCGCCCGCGTGGAATTCAGACAATGTGCAGTATTGTGCAGTCTCTCCCTCTCCCCTTCTCTCTCTCCTCCCTCTTCCACTCACCCTCCCTCTCCCTCTTCCCTTTCCTCTTCCTCTCCCTCTCACTCCCCCCCTCTCTCTCTCCTTCTCCCCTCCCCCTGCCCCTCACCCTCACCCTCTCCCTCGGGAAGGATCTTCCTCTCTTGGGGGATGATTTTTCAAACACGCTGTAACACATGTTTATTTCTTTCTTTTTATTAGCCTAAACCCTAATTTTAATAGAATTTTCATACGTACTTTTATCCCTTATTTCACCCCCTTCGGGGATGATATCTCAGAATTTCTGAAACACGTGTTTCTTTACTTAAAATCCAAATATTCAAGTACCTCTTGTCAAAACTGTAGGATTTTCATACGAACTTTCATCCCTTATTTCACCCCCTCAGGGGATGAATTTTGAAAAATTCAAAGACACCTACTGTTTTATTTTTTACCAAGAGCTCAGAACCAAATTTCTATAATTCTACCTTAAAAAATGAAAGACTTATAGACTAACATACGGAAGAAAAATCATCCCCTTTTCCACCCTCTTGAAGGGTGATTTTTAAGAAATGCTTAGACACTTGTTTCTTTATTTTTTACCGGAAGCTTAATTTAAAATTTGTGTAAATCTAGCTCAAGAAACAAAGGACTTTCATACAAGCTTTCATCCCTTATTTCACCCCCTTGGGACATTAATTTTCCAAAATCCTTTCTTAGTGGGTAGTTTTGACGTGCATAGAACCTGTGTACAAAATTTCAGATCTGTATCTATAGCGGTTACGGATCGGCGTTGATAAATCAGTCAGTCAGTCAGTCAGGACAAGCTCTTTTATATATTTAGATTTTGGTCAGACTGATCTAATTACGTAGAACCAAAACCCGTGTCCCTTAAAGAACATAACCTTTTTTGTAAACCAAATTAACCCGGACAGGATGAAGGAATATTTGGAATCAAACAATTATTTTACCTAAATTGCATTCCCTTTGCGTTAACAATTCTAAATTAAAGCCAAAGATACACTGAGGGGGTAAAACCCCCCTCTGAGGGTGGGCCAAAATGGGTGCTCGCAATTTCTGCGAATCTTCAGATCAATTAATTAGAACGCCTTCTAAATTGAACCAACCATTTTTGTATTAAGTATGAGGATAGTGAACTTTTTAAAGTGTTTGTTCTTGTAGATGAGACTTTTATTTAGAGCCAATTTTAAAAATAAATGTTTGGTCTGTCAAATGCAAAACTAGTTATAGTGCGAAGAGCATACGTGCGAAATGGGAGCGATGTAAATCGTTTCTAGGCGGAGACCTGAATGACGAAAGCGAACTTCATAAAATGTATGGGATGGCAAAATGAGTCAAATGTCATCCCATACATTTCAAATCAATCGCTTTCGTAAAATGGCACGTTGTTTTTTTTTTATGTTACAAGTGAAACGAGCAGGTAGACCATCTGATGGTAAGTGGTCACCACCACCCATAGCACCCACTGCTTATTAATGGCATATTTTGACACTAATTAGACAGCAAAGCGCGTTGCTCACTTCGAGAACTAAGATGGTATGTCTCATGTGCCGGTAATTTCACTGGCTCCCTTGCCCTTCAAACCGAAACACAGCAGTGCAAACACTGCTGCTTCACGGCAGAAAAAAGCAAGGGGGTGGTACTTTCCCAGACGGACTTTCCACTATAGACCCTCTGAGTTTCGCAAAGTTTATAAGGTAGGTAAAATCAAAATCTTTTTTTGTTTTCCAAATTATATTTTATGAGGAAATTAAGATCTGATCATACAATTAATAGTTTAAAAATTCCTGTACTTACAAAACTATTTTATCATAATTTAAACAAACGTACTTTTTACCACCATTGGTATCGTTTAGGGCCGAAAAAGTGAATATCCCAATTCATACCACCTTCAAATTCATTTGGTATGTACCACTCATAGTAATGGAAAACCCACCTTCGCCCTGTGTGCATGTAGGTCATGCGAGGGACACATATTTGGAACTCGAATGAAGTACTCCGGAATACATCCTCTTCATACGATCTTGATACCAGTTTGATGCAGAGTGGTATTCTCGGGAATTCCACCCATCCCTAAAATAATAATAAGCTATTTAGCAAACAACTTCTCCATAACGTTTTTAATAGTTCCTACTTACAGAAACATTACGCTTCTATCTCGAAGGGGTACCTTAATATACTTCCGTTTCTTCTTCTTGCAAAAAAGGAATGGCATTTCCGTATCAGAAGAAATAGTAGTAGTTAGAAATTATCAGGACGTACTGAATAAAGGTCAGGTTAAAAGTACCCTAAACCGACGAGCATGTATGAAAGGATTGATGAAAGTTCAGGAAGCAAGAGAAGTATGTCAAGATCGTAGCAGGTGGAGAACTGTGGTCTCTGCCTACCCCGATGGCGTGATGTTATGTATGTAAGTATGTATGTAGAAATTATACAATAATGCAGTGGCCATGAAAGAAGGAAAGCTCTACAATACCAGAGGTTGCAAGAGAACAAAAATTTTCGGTTTAATTACAGATTTCTCTTAAGTTACCAAACAAGGTACACGTATAACTGCAATACACAGACAAAAAAAACCGGCCCAGTGCGAGTTGGACTCGCGCCCTAAGGGTTCCGTACCTATCTACCATGTGATATACTAAAAGCTTTTACTCTTTGATTTTAAAAACTCCGCGACCATCCAACTTGACCCCTCTTTTATAGAAAAGTTCTTAAAACGGGAGCTCACCTTAATTGGTTACTATTAGTTGTGAAAAAAATTGAAATATTTAATGATTTTAGACTTTTCCCTTTATTTGTACTGTGAGACCTAGCTTCTTGCCAAATTTCATAATTTTAGGTCAACGGGAAGTACCTTGTAGGTTTTGCTTTTTTGCATAAATGTATGGAGATGAGGACATAAACAGCCATATCTTTTGATTGCGTTGTTGTAAAAAATTGAAATTTTAAGATCTTGTGTGGTTTATAAACCTTAATATTCGTTATCCATTTCAACCTGATACCTCTTCTCGTTCGTGAGGAAAAGGGTCTTGACAGACAGATAGACAGATAGACAGACAGACAGACAGACGGACAACAAAGTGATCCTATAAGAGTTCCGTTTTTTTTATTTTGAGGTACGGAATCCTAAAAACGTTTAAACTATTGTTTTAGATACAGCTTTTCAGAAATATCTAAATTTTTACCAGTTTTTACATAAACTTGAGGTAATTGTTTTGTTAACACAACCCCAGGGTCTTTCGTGTACTCTGGTATACATTAGTTACGTCTGTTTGCGGCCAAAACGTTTCTAGTTCTTTTCTCAAACAATGCTCGTATGTATTTATGTAAGCTCACACTTTGTCGGATAAGAAGATGTGGCGTATAACCTTATAGCTCTAAACTCTATCGTTAGGGCCAACGCAAGCTGAGGGGCAGGCCGCAGAACGCAGGCCGCAGGCAGCAGGCCGCAGATTTTGCAGGCCGCAGACGTAGGTGACCAACGCAAGCTGGGACGCAGTTACTAAACACATGCGCGCACAGAATACTATTACACACCTACGAAAGGAAGAATGACAATTTATAGTGACAAAAAATTAGACTTTTTTTGTATATAATAGAAAGAAGGTTTGAATTTTCCCTTCTCATAAACTGTAATGCTATCTTGTACTGTATCTAATATCTACATAGGGATTTAAAAAAAACTGTAAAGCCTATTAAGGGCTTATTTAGGAGGCTAAATGCAACACCTTTTTAGGGTTCCGTAGTTAAGTTAGTTTCGTCATGTCCGTCTGCCTTTCTGTCCGTCTGTCTGTCTGTCCGCGGCTTAGCCCAGAGACCCTTAGTACTAGAAAGTTAAAATTTTGTGTAGATATGTATTTCATCCACGCCGAGAAAGTGGTCAAATAAAAACATAAAAAATATTTTTTTAGGGTACCTCCCATACAAGTAAAGTGGGAGTGATTTTTTTTCTTGTTAACCCCATCGTGTGGGATATCGTTGGGTAGGTCTTTTAAAAATAATGTACAGTCAAGAGCAGGTCAAGCTTTTCATTCGCAGCGCGTCTTTAGCGCCTGCAGCTAATTTTATTGTCAATTGTTTAAGCTGTCATCCGAAATGTAGATCTCATCGAGACCTATCATTTGTCTCAGCACACGAACAGTCTACGGTCTGTAGTTTTCGAGTTATAGCGATTTTTAGTTTGACAGCTGTCATCCGAAATGTAGATCTCATCGACACCTATCATTTGTCTCAGCACACGAATAGTCTAGGGTCAGTAGTTTTCGAGTTATAGCGATTTTTAGTTTGACAGCTGTCATCCAAAATGTAGATCTCGAAGAGATCTATTATTTTTCCCAGCATAAGAGTAGTCTAGGGTCAGTAGTTTTCGAGTTATAGTGATTATAAATTTTACAGCTGTCAACCAAAATGAAGATCGCGACGAGATCTATTATTAACAAAAAAAAAAAATAGAAAGATTTTTGCCATAGACAACAGGTGGACCACGGGCGATAGTTTTGAATTAGTTTTATTTCAAAAGTAATCAGGTGTTCCACGGGAGAAAAAAATCTTCCGTGGTACACCCAGGTGAACCACGCGGGTGTACCACTGGCACTGCCTGCGCTGAAGTACTACCCCATCGCTAACGGTGTCGTACGAGATGATTATGGAATTATGAACCGGAGGATAGGCAGCAGCGTCCTTTTGTGTTTCATACCACCTTACTTTCTGCGGTCACCAGCAATCGCGGTCCTTGGTGCTAGCCGCAACGCTAACAAGCGTGGTGACAATGGTACTTCTCATCCAAATTTGAGCAATTAACCACAGATGTCTCAAAAATGCATCGCAAAATTTATTTTATCTGTGGCATTACTTTTTGTTGTTTCTAGTTGTGTGAGTCTGCTTTCACACGCACTAGTGTGTTATTTATTCTATGGCACGCAAAAACAATTGCCAGCAGAAACAAGGCGCAGACATGTGTCTGCGTACACATGTCTGCATCCCCGTCGGCTATATAATTGTAATATCATTGTGCATCCCAGCTTGCGCTGCTCTATGAAGGTTCATACATTACAAAAATCTGCCCTGCTCTGCTCTGCCCTGCCCTGCGCCATCTGCGTGGCAGTATACGCTAAGCCTTATTGTTGTTAAAACGGAAAAAATTTAACAATATTGCATTCTATTTATTCGTAGATTCTTATCAAATATATTTGAGAAATAAAATAGATGAATAAATCCAAGCATAATTTAAGAAATAGAACATTGCGCATCTAGACTACGAAATTTAAATAAGTCTCAGAGAGATCGTTTATTGTCGCCTGCGGCAGAGCCGAGAGCGATAAATGGATGATCTCAAGCCTCTCTAAAGCTTATTCACTTTTATATTGGTGTAAATACACTTTTCCGTGCCTTTCAATCAAGCAGTTTTTTTGGTTATAGGGGCCAGAAAACTACCACTTTCTAGCCGTATGCATGTATAGGATCATAATATTTATTTAAATGACACTAACCCGTACAATCTGCTTGCCCAGAATATCAATATGGTTGAGGTAAACTGAACCGTAGTATTTTATATCATCCCTTTTGCAGTCTCCGTAAATATATTCACTGTGCCGCACCACTAAAAAAATTACACAACTATATCATAATCCATCATTACGAGTAACTTGTTATATCACAAACCATAAAAATGTCAACCGCTAGACTAGATGAGGTTTTAATTGGAGGGGAGTGTGCTGTCATGAGAAAGTCGTCGAGCCGACGAAATTCTAGAGGAATTTCACTAAAATCAAACGTCAGCAATGGCTTTGGAATATTTGGGAACGAGTGGCACTGGTACACCCAAGCGGCCGAACCGTAGTTCAGTGAAAAGTAATCTAAAGAATGTAACAAGAAGAATGAAAACTGAGAAGAGAACTCAGAAAAAACTAAAAGGACTCAGAGGGAAGATTCCAAACGATATTGCTCGGAAGGAAGATTCCGTCCAAGAGGTCTCTGAGAAAAGATTCCGTTCAATAGCGCTCGGAAGGGACACTCCGTACAAGTGCAATAGGAGGTAAGGGTTTACGAGAGGTTACGAGGGGGATTGTGGAGTGAGAAGTAAATTCTCAATAAATTTACAAGCTCACATTGGCGTTTCTCTTCAATCTCAAACCTTAAGCTAGTAAGCGTCGCGGCTGGCCCAATGGACCAAAAAAAAAAGCTGTGGACCACGGTGTTGTAGTTAGTTCGGTACGCAGATGGACATTGCTGTCCATCCTCCCGTATGAAATCCCTTAGTCGCCTTTTTGTCAAACAAAACACAGTCAAAGATATGCCAAAGAACAAAACAAAAACATAATACTCGTACACTTCCTTTTGGCTACGCGAAGTGGTGTAAACAGGAACCACGAGCTCTTTTCAACTAGTTTCACTGTCAGTTAAAAGCCCTCCACAGCAAAAAATATATTAATTTAATGAGTTTATACCGCAAAGAAAAAAAAATGAGATTTACTTTGCAATAGTATTTAGACACTTACTTTTGGCAGGTCCAGAATTAGTCAGTTTTATATCCTTTAACGTTGTAAAGTATTGCCAACAGCTGATTGGAGTAACTGGAAAACAATATTATTCAGCGTGAGTTTCATTGGGGACAAGGGCACAGAACTAATTAATTACTTGGTACAGGAAAAAAACAAACATATTTTCTAATTTCTACCTATGTTTCGGAAAAGTTATTAATTGGCAGGTTATTGCAGGGTTTGTATATTCTTTTACATCTTGTTGATGCCACCTTACGTTATGGCCACGGGACCGTGCGACCGGCGCGATGGCGCGACCAGCAAATTTTCAATACAGCGCCTACATACCGCTGCGTGCGTGCGTAATAGTTGGTTCCCAACTTTACTCTTTTACTCGTCAGTGATAAAAAATACTGGCTCGGTAGTGGCTATGGAATTTACAGTCTACCTCTACAATGCACTAGTCATCATCATCATAAAATCCCTTGAAACGTCCACTGCAGGACTTTGAGCTCTCTCTAGAACTCTAGCAAAAACTCGTGGTACAATTTGAAAGAGACGCACCATAGGCACCACGCTTATTGGCAATGCGGCTAGCACTATAGACCATGCGATCGCAGTTTTTGACACTGCTGCCCATCCTCCAGTTCATATCTTACATCATCCACGTGTAGATATGGGTTGCCGGCACCAGACGAGCTATGCACTATTATCTAAGAGTAGATTTTTATATTATATGTACATTACCAAATACACAAAATGAAGATAAATAAAAATATAAACAGGTATTCATTTCTGGATATAAACAACTGATGTTCACTTAGCACCAAACAGTGAATAAATGATCCTCACTGTATAATTACACCAAATAAATACTCCTCTATGATTCAATTAAATATAATTCAAAAAAACAATAACAAAATTCTCAGTTGATAAGTTTCATGCATTTAGTCACACATTTAGCCTAGGTGACTAAAATGCAAATGTTATCAAATTGGACAATGTTTATAAATGTCTTGCTTACTCATGCTTTCAGTGTGCTATCATCACAAGAAAAACCCAGCCGAGTGCGAGTTTAACTGAGGACTAGAAATAGAGGTAAAATATCGGTAACTACTCGTATCCGTTAACACCTATATGAATAAATATAGTAAATACCTATAAAATACACGTACTTTACGGGTATTTTGACATTTTTTATGTCACAAGTAAGTTTAGGGTAAACGAGCAGGTGGGCCACCTGCTGGTAAGTGGTCACTACCGCCCATACTGTCCTATTAGTGAAATAATTTGACACCAATAAGACAATGTAACTGAACCTTAAACCTTACTTAATAGAATAAACATATTTTAAGATGACAAGTACCGAAGTATTCGTTATAGGGTTTTAATTTAGCCATAACACAAGTGTTACGACGGCGCAGTCCCTTGAACTGGGTGTCTACTCTGAAAGTCCGATATATCGAATCGATACTATTCGAAACATGCAAATTCAAAACTTCGTCCCTTGACAATAGAGTAGAATATTGGTTGGATGCTAACTACTGGCAGTTTGAAAATTCATCCAACCAATATTCTACTGTATTGTCAAGGGACGAAGTTTTGCATTTGCATGTTTCGAATAGTATCGATTCGATATATCGGACTTTGAGAGTAGACACCCTGACGCACAAATATCATAGCGAGTTTCATTCACAAGATCTTTTCTCAAAATCTTGACATATTCTATTCCGCACGGGATTAGAGAGTTATCCACTTCTATGACAATTTTATGCCCGAAAGCAAAGCGAAGTTGTTAAGCTTGGACACATCAATACTATTGATGTGCTTACACTTAACAATTATAAGGCCTCTAAACTTGGTCCTTTAATCCCGATAGATTTGTATAAACATAATCTACCTGGGAGTCCAAGTAGGCCCACATCGTTACAACGTGCTGAAAAAGAAAATCAAATATTTGACTTCCAAGGCCGTAATGTTTTTCATATGATCATCCAATAGCAAGACTCCACACTGCGAGCAGAAACCCAAATTCTTTTTGAGAATCATGTTTCGTAATATATCTTAAAGACTTCCATTTAACCCGTTTTATTTTTGTATATTTATTTATCAAATAACATGTCAAATAAGTTACAAATAAATTAAATAAAAATAATTTCCATTACAACAAAGTAACCGTCAATGAAACAGACCGCCCCAGGTCGCCCCCGGTCCAAAGGTGCCCATCACGCTACTAGCATTACCACGCTGTATCGCAATGGACAACCTCTGGACAAGAAACGAGCCGGAGCGGGGGTCAAGACCTCTCTCCTTCAGCCGACGCCCTATCTGCCCGACAAAGGACAATGCCTCCGCGCACCAACTACCCGACGTCTCAACAGCCAGCGGGACGAACTCGTATTGGCGGGCGAGGTCGGCATACTTGGCCCTCTTTTTTAAAGCTGCGGATTCAGCGGCCGCCCCTGCTGCCTGGCTTGTCTGGCCTAGATGGCAAGCCGCAAAAGTACTGACGCAGGTGGCATCCCATAGCAGACATCTGCCTTTATGCCACGGGACCAGCGTCAGGCCATCCGGTCTCTTGCCATCTGTGCGGCTCAAGCCAGGGGGCTCCAACACGCAAGGGACATTTGCCGATACGAGGGCTCTACGGATGATATCGTTGAGAGCGTGGTGACGCGGAAACCTACCTGCACAACGACAACAGCTCAACCCATGATGGCCATTGGCGTCCACCATGGTACCACAGATGCAGCGATGTGGTTCGCATACATCGCAGCCCAGGCGGAGAGCCACCGCCACACGCAAGGAGTCATTGTCAAGATGCGTGCCCAGGTTAGGTGATGGAAGCGCGTTCAACCACGCTCCGGATTCTGACCGCGATACCGCCCGTAGTCTCGCCACATCCGACCCCGCAGCCCCAGCCAGGAGTTGTGCAGCAATAGCTTTACACCCAACCTCATCCCACAAACGCTGGTAGTGAGGAGCTGCGGGAAGAGGTACGTTGGGATGACGAGCCGACCATGCCATCAGAGCATCGGATCCATGAGGGATGCTCGCCCTGTCACCGTCAGGGAGAATAGTAGTGACAAGGTTTGCAACCCCATGAACCGACGCTAAGAAGGCGGGCAGGCTCACGTCCGCGGCACGCCGCACGCCCAGGCCTCCGTGCCTGATTGGTAAAGACGCCTGGTCCCACTGGGTATCGCTTAGCGAGACGTTCAATACCGTCTCGATACAGTTTTTGAGCACGCCGTCAAACTTTGAAAGGCATTCTGGGTAGAGCCAAGTTGGGGTAGTCCTAAAAAGATAAATGAGCTTTGGAGTGGCGAAGCACATCCGCAATTAAATCAGGGAAACATGAGCTGACAAGTTTTGTAGACGCTCCTGCGCTTTTTCGAGAAGCTCTTGTCTCGATAATACAGCTTCGGGGATAGAAGAAGAGAAAATAGGAGAGCCAAGAAGAGAGAAACTGTTGGTGTCCAACTCCTTCAGCCCGGGGACAAGACTCTCAAAATGTGGAAAATCACGGCAGGCTTCTGAACCGCACGGGAAAAATTCACACTTGGCCGTGTTGACCTCCAGCCCCAGCTCCTTCAATCTTGGTATTAGAACTTGCAAATCTCGCTCTAGGACTTCCGGCTTGCCCCCGATGGTACCATCATCGAGGTACCAAACGTTGAGAGGAGACTGCAAGTTAGCGATCACTTTTTGGATGCCGAGGCTGAAGACAAGCGGGCCAAGAGGATCCCCTTGCTGGACACCAACTTGAGAAAGGATGGGAGTCTGATTGAAGAAAAGGTTGGAGGGAGAGGAGTAGAGTTGGAAAAGAAACGGATAAAGGGAAGGTATCTTATCGGAGACTTCCTTCAGCAGCACGTCCCTTTCCAAGGTATTAAATGCGTTTTTAATATCAAATTTTAAGATGATGCATCCAGCATTAGCCGGATCCATTGCGAATGTGCGTACTGCATGAATGGCTGCCTCACAGCCAAGCTCTGTACCAAACCCCAACTGATGAGGGCTCAGATAAGATGCCATCTCAGTTCTAACCGCACGACACCCCACTTTTGCGGCCAGGCGTCGAAAAACACTGCCGATAGCGATCGGACGAATACCCCCATCCTTTTTCTCCAGCGCACAGAGAGTTGCCCCATACAGGAACGGACAAACGGCTGGGTTAACCTGGCCACTGAGCAGAAAATTGCAAAGTTTGGTAAGATGTTCCAAAAGCCGTGGCCCGTTATCGCCCGCCGAGCTGTCCGACAGTTCTTTTAAGTGTGAAGGGCGAATTCCGTCCAAACCGGCTGCGGAGCTGTTGAAAAAAGATCCGAGTGCCAGGACAACATCCTCCACCTTCACAACTGTGGCGAGCGTGGGGCTATCCGGCGCTGGAGGAAAAGCAAGACGGCGGGAGGGAGCCGGGTGTTTAGACTGCAGAGAACCCAAGGTATCAGGGCTGGAACTTGCAAACGAATCATCCGAGAGCAAGAGACGAGCAGCCCCTCGCAGATCGCCACCATAAACTTTGGCCTCTATGGATTTTTCGATGGAGGGCGACAATCTGGAACGATGGAAATCACCGGTCAGAACTGGGCCGAAAGCCACTACATTATTTTTAACCTGCGTTGTCAGCGAACTTGAACCACCCGGCTCCGGTGCTTTAAGTGCCGAAAATGCGAAGGTAAGCAAAGCGTACCAGTCCTCTGAACTGTTGGTTCTGATACTATTGGCAATAAGATCACACAACTTGCCCGCGGCCACACACCTTGCACCTTTAGGTATATGCCTTAAAACACGAATCTGTGACCTAAAAGTTGCAAGATTCTCAAATGGTTGTTGGTCTGGTTGATGAATTACGTGCGTGTCCCGTGCGGAAAGCGATGCAGAACCACATTCAGACGGCTGCGTTGCTCCTCCCCTACTCGCACCGTCTCGATGCACATCCTTATGCATGCGTCCGATGTGTACTAAAAGGCCGTGCGGTGAAAACCGCCGGGAGGGCTGCCCCGGGCAGTATGGGCATGCTGAAGTGTCAGGAGAGGGGTTGCTCATAGCTTCTTCTGCTAAGAGTTAAACAAAAGATACAAAAGAACTTAATTAATAAACTACTCCCTCAAAGGAAGTATATCAAACACTATACAGTTCTGTATCAGAATCCTCAATTGAAAAAAACTTAAAAATAACTAAAAAAAATAAAAATAAAGAGAACTTAAGTGGGCTTCACTAAAAACTACTTTGGATATATTACAACAAAGTGCAATAGTGAAAAAGTATAACATAAAGTTCTATAAAAATATTGAATTCAGTTGAATATTAAAATACCTAAATGACTAAAACCAGTTTAGCCGCACACATAGTGTAGGTTTTTAACTAAAATTCAAATGTACTTTACACATAATTAAAACATAAACCAACATAAAAGATAACTAAAATTCATAAAAAAATACCATTAGCATGTCATTCAAATCAAATATTTCAAAGCCAAATAGAGTGCTATCTAATACAACTAATAATGATACATGTAAAAACAAGTCAAATAATAATTATAAGTAAACGAAGGTAACAAATATCACAATTTTAATTATCATAATTATCATAATTTATAATTATAACACGTAAATTTTATTCGTCAAAGCGAAGATGGTGACGCCCTCTGACGTTGGATGAGAGAGATTCTTGCTGAGCCAGTACGGGTAATGCTCCCACGCAGTAGTCAGGACAGGACGCCGAGCGATCCAAGCGCGGAACAATCAAAGGTCTCAACACACTTTTGGAGAAATAGTACTAGTAGATACTTTTTGTATTAATTATTTATCTATGCACTGCCTTCTTCAGTGCTTATAATATTTCTTTATTTGCAATCAGAAAAATATTAAATTACTTTTATAACCATCAGAAAGAATCTAAAACCGCTCTGTATTACTATCGCAAAATTTGATTATTAATTACTAGCTAGCCCTGTGTCGTTCATGTAAAAGCAAAACCATGAAAGACACACCATCCCCGTATCATCCAAAGCCCTGCCTATGCGAGGCCACGGATGATTAGCCCTCCCATATTCTTCTATTCCTGAAAGGAGCCGAAGCCCATTGTTGGAGCCGAAGCCCATTGTTGGAGCCGAAGCCCATTGTTGGAGCCGAAGCCCATTGTTGGAGCCGAAGCCCATTGTTGTGGCCGAAGCCCAGGAACAGGCCAAAGCCTAATATGAATCCATCGGTGGACGAGGATTTCTCCACGTCGGAACCAGCAGCCGACCGAATTCGAGGCTGCGGCCCCCTATGTGTCAATTTAATGAATGGTAAAAGTGGCCGAAGCCAAAAATAGACCGGAGCCCAATGAAGTGCCGAAGATCTCCGGACGAACGCCGAAGACATGCTCCAACTACTAACCTTAGTGACAGTTTAATGAATAAAAATAGTGATCGATACATCGGAGACATACTTTTGGATATTTCCAATGACGAAACCAACGTATCATCACCGTGGCCGTACTGTTCATAGCACTCAGGATACGGACTTCCATCCTTCAACGCACTATTAGCAGAACAGTGTTAAGCAAGATAGTTGTGTAATGCCGACGAGCAGCTCACGATAGCGAACTCCAGGCGCGCCGCCACATGATGCCCTCATCGTACAAAACACAAGGAAACTGTAAATTCGTCATCGTCGAAAGTGCCGCAACTGCCAAGCAAGCATCGACTCGTGTAACGGATTTTCACGTCTCGATAACACAATCTCTGCTTTACTCGGAACAGTACCACACTCCTTCGACAACATCGTAAACAGCTCCCAACTTGCTCCGACATTTGCGTTCGAAAAGGCGGATGACATAAACCACCCTTATATGAGAGGAGCTCTCATGATATTTGAGTCTATTTTACTTGCCATGCATCACCAACCACCATTATGGCGCGTCCGATACATTTCTGCGCGAAGCACTCATATTCATTTACATCGGACAAGAGGAGTATGCGCCGGACCCTAAGGTCATGCACCAATACCTTTTTCTAATATTTTCCATCATATGAGGGCCTTTCGCATCCATTTGGACACCTTTAGTATCATAGACCCACATATCATCATCACTCATACAATTTAGTTCGGTCACCCACCAGACCATTTTCATCGTCTCGACTCCTCTAAATATATACCAGCAATACGATCCGTCGAATCGCGGTATACATACATGTGAAAAATCAACTAACTCCGATTTCGATGGGACCTTTTGCATTTTGTTGGGCTACTAAATAGAAGTACAATGGCATAAATTTCAGCTCAATCGGTCCAGTAGTTTCGAAGATATAGGCCTTCAAAGATAGTTCCTGTATTAAACATATAACGTTCCTGTATAGCAAAGATAACGTTCCTGTATTGTAAAGATAACGTTCTTGTATAGAACTCTATTTTCCTACAATGAATGAAACTTTTGTCAACTCGTAAAAGTGTTTAAATAATGTTTTTATGTATTTTCAAGATCTACTAAGTCATTAAGTTTCCAAAATCTTTTATTTTATTGCTTTTTATGGTTTTCTAAGTTGTTCTCAGCCCCCAGCGAGCTGTTTTATGATTGTATTAGTATCTTTATTTGTAATTAGGGTCATTATGTTACAACAACAAAGAGCGTTACCCACCCTAGGAACTAGTTTTATTTTCCATGACTAAATAGTCAAATATGAAATATTATTAGACAAATTACATAAAACAGGAGTTAATGGCGTAGCTAATAATTGGTTTGTATCCTATTTTAAAAATCGTTCGCAGTACCACGCAGTAAGGGCAAATAAATTATATTAGGTCTGATAAAGTCCCTGTCGACAACGGAGGTTGCCTGCTAGCCTGATGCTGGCAGGCTTCTGTAAATATGTATATTTAAACTTAAACGTAAGCAAATTCCAAATTACGACATTGATTAGTTTTGGCAGTCTCTACGTGGTTTGCTTGTAAATACTGTGTTTGTACTGTTTTTAATTATATTTTATTAACCAGAGGAGCTGTCTTCTCATTTCGCAGATAACCTGCGCATAAATCGGTAATAGTCCATATGACTGGCTCTATCCCGCAAGGTAGTGTCCTAGGGTGTATATTGTTCCTTATATATATAATAGGTCTTTACCTATGAAATTGCCTAAATTTTCTTACAGATTAATGAGATCATAATTCTTATAATTCTAATGCTATTTTTTTCATTTGTCTTATATTTGAAAGTTGACTTCAAGGTTGTCAATTTACGCATAACATTTTTTTTTTTATTTTTAGTTTGATGTATAAAATTAAAAGTTCGAAAATTGTTCGTCTTAAATGTCGTCCGATTTCATCATTAGATTTGTTATATTTTTTTACAGATAATATTTTTCGAAAATTAAATTTAAGCTTCTGTTAGCTTAATGTCTTCCGAATAATGCTTAAAAAAATAAAAAGAATTGGATTTATATTCCTAAGTAAAACACAAAAATGTTAGTACTGAAAATTGAGTTTACCTAAATTTCGCCATACAAAACGGCAATTTCATAGGTAAAGACCTAATATATATAAACAATCTCCCAAACCTATTAAATGATCCCTTGTAGTAACAATAAAGAACTAGAAAATAAATAAAACCTAACGTTAGATAAAATAACAAATTGGCTTGAACAGCACAGCTTACAAGTTTATTATAATTAAACTAAAATTATTCAGTTTAAACCCTACCAAAAAACAGCATTAGACATATCTTACTCTTATAAAACTACAAAATTAGAACACGTGACCCTACTGGGTAAAGATTTAGACATAAATATTAATTGGAAACCTCACATCGAAAAGTATCAGTAGCTACTCTTGTTTTTGTTAATTAAAATAAGAGTGCTGATATATCGCCAACAAACTGTCATGCAGTTTGGCGAATATTAATTGTAAAATGAATTGTATACGTATTTTTCAGAATAAATTCTTAATAATAATAATAATGTTGCTGTGCCCTTGCAGGGCGTCACATGAAAACCTGTATGTTAAATTTTCCATCTTTTTAATTGTAATGTAGCTTGCAATATACGGCCTTGAATCTTGATGTGCCGGTAATTTCACTGGCTCCCTAACCCTTCAAACTGAAATACAGCAATGCAAACACTGCTACGGCAGAAAAATGTAAGGGGTTAGTACTCCCCAGACAGACATTGCACAAAAGCCCTATCACCATCACCTGTATGTAAATACAGATTATCAAGCCCTGGCGAACAGCAAAACAAATTATCAGATCTTAGGTTTCAAATTCATCATCATCATAACACCCCATGAAACGTCCACTACAGGACAGGGAGCTCCCTCCAATTTCCAAGTTTAGCTGAAACAATGTGGAGGGGAAGTACCATAGTCACCACGCTTGTTAGCGTTACAGCTGGCACCATGTACCGCAATTGTTGGTCTCCACAGATTGTAAGATGGTACAATACACTGAAGGATGTTGCTTGCCCATCCTCAGGTTCATTAACTCTTAGTCGGTTTGAAATAACTGTGTCAAAAAATTGTTGAGTAAGTCCCAAGTTGTTGTTATCCTTTTTGATTTGCACTAAAATCACACCAAGTTTGTCACTTGGATTACCGTATGCTGATAGCACGATCCAAAACGGCGTAGACACGCTCTATTTGCATAGTATTCTGCATGACATTCAACAAGTACTCTGTAAAGAATCTGCATTGAATAAAATTATCTGAATCTCGTATTTTATTTACCTTTTCGCTGTTTGACCTACAATCGAGTTTAAAAGGAAACCTTTCAGACTACTATGAGACCCCGGCCATGTCCTTGTACAATTCTCAGACTTTACATTGATACCTAGAATGTCTTTATATAATGCTTTTGTTTTATAAATTGATCGTTTTGCGTATTTTTGTAAAATAAATATATTTTTTCTCGGGCAAATCAAAACATGATAAAGGAAAATAATTACTGAATTAATTTAAGTTGATTTCTGGTTTTTTTACTAGCAGGTATACATAGAGATAGCTGGTGATTAGACCACTCCTAAACAGGGGGTAAGGGACGGTGTACTGAAAACTGAAAGAAACATATGTTGGAAACAGAAAAAAAATTGACCTCTCCATACAAATTTCCCACTCTGGTCGAACAGTTTACATGAAGAGTTCAAATTTTTTTTCATTTATGTTTCTTTGGGAAAGTTGTTCAGTTTCTTTGACTGAGCACGCTCTATCAGTTTTCGGTACACCATCCCTTACACACTTTATATAAGTAAAACTAGAGGCGAATTTTCAGTTTTTCAATTTTCAACTTTTTTCAGACCTAATTAATTCCCAACAATAGGTAAACGTGAGCGTAAAAACAGACAACATTTTTTACTTACTTTGAACAAAAACTTTAATAACCAGCTTTTTCACGACTGCTTTAAACAGCAGTTGCAAATGGTGTGTGAACTGATTTCATTTAGCTTTGTGTCTGTCTAGGACTGGTTGCATTAGACCCAGATATAGTTTTATAGGTTTCTGGGTGCACATAAGTATGTATAATTCATTTTTATATTTTGAGGATCAGTAAAGTGAAATTGTTGAAGTGAATCAGCAAAAATATTTAAAAGAGCCTGTTAATCTTTAAATGTCGAACGTTTATTCAAATTTAACTATTATTTGAATTTGTATTTCGGCCTATATTTCTAAGGGAAAGTCGTTCAGTTTCATAGAAAGAGTAACTATCTGAGAGGATTAAGAAATACACCAAACCCCTTGCATAAATATAGCATTTAAAACTTTACAAAATTAATAATGATGTTTTTCTTTTCTTGCTTCGTCAAATTCTTGTATTCTGACTTATAAAAAAATTCTTAAATTCACGGTCGGATTAACGGTACTGAAACGATCGCACTGTAAAATATAAAGAATTGTACACACGGCCGCATGTCAGTAGAAACACTTCGACCTTGAGAGGGTCTCAGGTTTCGGGCGCTTATAGCGTAGCGCTGGTTCAGCTTATACTGGTTTTGTTTCTACGTGCTTACTTCCGTGCGTACAAACAATTGTAAATCCACCTAAGGTTGTAAGAGCTATGATTATTACTCGATTACTCTTACACCCCGAGTCATTAATAAAACAACTGTCACAATAGGGACTCTGAATACAATAGGACGCTTATAAGATGAAACATCTATATTAATCCCAGACCTGTCTTCGACTCTTTATATGACGTCACCGTTATTTCTATTCAAGATGTATTTAATTAAAGTAATACAGTCTCTGACTGTATCAGTAGACATATTAACAGAAGTACCTGGGCGACCGAGCTATGCTCCTTTTGTTAAAAATATCATCGGGTGAGTAAGCTATGCTACTCAACAACTGTTACTAATTAGAATACAGGGGTTTTTGGGGGCTAAAAATCGATCTAGCTAGGTCTCATGTCTGGGAAAATTCGTTTTTACCGTCTTTTTTTATACTTCTTTGAGCGTTTTAGTGCGTTTAAAAAACTCACAGTGCCATCTGTTGTTGAGTAGCATAGCTTGCTCATCCGATGATATTTTAATCATACAGAGCATAGCTCGGTCGCCCAGGTACTTCTGTTAATATACAAATATTGCTCGTTTAATATGTTTTCAACCATCTTTTGAAATGTCCACTGGATGGCGCTACAAATCAGTCTGAAGAACAATCATTATGGTCATCATAACATCCCATGACACGTCCACTTCAGGACAAGTAGCCTCAGCGAAAACGAGTGGGTTTTTGGAGGGGATTTTACCATAGTTCCTACCACAGAGCTCTGAAGTCCAGGCGTCTTGCTCTGCATAAAGAGACGAATTCTTTATTTCATTCAATACAAATCAGTGTCAACATTTGCTAAAACTAACACGCTTTCCGCACCCACACTACTAGCGTCATTTGATTGCGATAAATATAGTACCATTATTGCGAGAGAGTAAGATGCAAAAATCAGTGACAGGCGTCTCTGAGGCAACGAATGTGTTTATGATGTGCATTCAAAATAAGCGCTTACATAAATTGGATAGTATACTTAGTCAATAAGGAACCAAATTTGTTTACTCTCTTTGCTTCTATGGGGGGGTGCGCGCGCAGGCGGAGTGGCCCTATCGTTGTTCTGTGGTTCCACCATATTTGATAGCTTCTGTCAAATGCCTGTTACGTTTTTTCTTGAAAAATATTTCCTAAAATATATTTTACTATGCCTAAAAAAAAGAAATTTCCATCAGTGACTAGCGACACCTAAAAGAAACGTAGTTGACAGACTTTGACGAAAACTCCCTAATGAAAAACTAACGAAGTGTAACTCAAGTACCTACTAGCTAGTCATTTTGTATGATGGTAGGAAAAATTCGAATGATTTTTTTCTTTTTGCTTAATTGCGCCAGTTTGTTTAGTTTTATACATATCGAGTGCCGCGCCACCACCGCTTTGGTGCTGAAATAGCAACGGGCAATGCACAGCCTTTTTGGTGTCCTTAGATTATTTTTTTGTATGGAAAAAGTTATAGTTGGTATTCAGAATCAATAAACTTAATGATGTTCCTACTATTCCTGACCAACTTCCAAAAATAAAATATAAAGTTGAAGTGGAGAAATAAGCCCAGTAACTTTCTAAGCGGTAAGGCATTTTTGGGCGTCAACTCCAATATTTTTTTTTTCGCAAAATTTATATTTAAAGTATTATTTTAGCTCAAAGAATAATTGAAGAACGCGATTGCGAGAAGTAGACTCAGATTAAAAAAAAAAACAGTAAAAATTTACATGATTTTAATAGATATACCGAAATAGACCCCCTGAGCAAAATATAAGAACTATCACAATTCATGGAGACGCGTGCACATAGTTGGTATCGAGCATAAATTCAAACCAAATCAAATTACAGGAGCATCAAGTAGTAACCGCACCTCCCGACACACTTACAGTAATGAATCGAAGGTGATGCCCACAGACCTCATTTGATTTACATGTGGCTTCGTGGCAAATTAGATAGAGTACGTAATACACCAGTCAACGGCACATTAATGGGAACATTCGCACTATAAATATGAAAGAGTTGTTTTTAGGGGAGGCCTGTATCCAGCAAAGTACGAATTTCAGTTGATAGGATGATGATCTTCTTGGCAAGCCATTAAGTGAAAAGTGCTGAACAAAAGGTAGGGCATATTTGGTAGGGAATTGTCTTAAGGCTGTAGTTGGGATGACAGGAGATGGAGTAAGAGAGGTTTACAATCGACTAATTTGAATAATTACTCGGCTTAAGCTTATTTTAGTGCATACATTCACATATAAAAAGTAGGCTAAATTGTTGAACATGTTTTCAAAATGTCAAACAAAAATGTTTGTTTTGACAATTTCACGAATAGAAAGGGTGTAGAAATCAATTCTTCGTGATCAAAATATTCACACTGTGTATACTGTTAGCAATATATTCATATACATACTGTCACAGATGTAATGTTCTTTGTAATTGTAGGTTACCACCACAGGTAACCGCAAACTCGTCGGTTTGATTGCGCGTGACGTTACAATCACGCCGTTGCCATAGCAACCGCAGACGCGAGGTGACGGACCACGAATTGTTTTGTGTGTTTGATGTGTTGGCTGAGGTTGGTTGAGGTTCACTTTGCGAATGTCATGTTTACGTAAAACAATCTACATGCTTAATTTAACAAATAACGCAGTTTCTTGACAACTCAATGACAACCGGTAACTAAATTGGCAACTAGATTTGGTTTAAATTCTAGGTTTTAAAGGTCAGGACCTAACAATAATATAAGCGTTCTTTGTAAGAATACGTTACTTCGTCAAAATTCCTAGGCAAAGTAGCCAATTCCGTCAAAACGTGTTGAGGCCGATGATGATGATTCTTGGCATAAAATGAACCAAGTTTGAGGAGGGTGGATTTCAAGGGGGGCGGAGAGTGACCGTTCTGTTTGTAGTACTATTTTTATTCTGTGCCTAAAGCCAAAGTTGGATTGTACCAGTCTCACCTTTGTGCTCTAAAAGGGTTAACCCACCTATTGTGTAGCTCTAAACGCATTTACACCAAAATATGTGCTTATAAAATGTGAATTGCCAGCGACTTTGCTCCAGTAGCCTTTTTTTTCTTCGGCCTTGTTTTCACGAGTGGAATTACTGGGCTTCGAGAGCGAAACCAATAAAACGCACTGTATTCCAATGTTTAAAAGATACAAACAATAGTAAACAAAATAAAACCACGGAAAAAACGTAAATATTAAAGAAATTCTGTAGTAAACAATTAAAGTAGTGGCTAAATGTCAATATTTAAAAAAAATTGTACGGAAAGTCTCCAAAGTTTACAATTTTTATATATTTTCATGCACAAAATTGCATTTTCGGACTTGACACCTTCAAATAAAACGTATGTATTCATGGTTCTTATTGTTAGCTTAAATCCAAATTTTCAAGTACCTCATGATAAAACTGTAGGATTTCTATAAAAACTTTCATCCCTCATTTCATCGCGTTAGGGGATGAATTTCTAAAAATGCTTAAACACGTACTTTTTTATTTTTTACGGAGTACTCAAAACCAATTTCCATAATTCTACCTTCTAAAATAAAAGAATTATAAAAAAATCATCCCGTTTTTCACCCCCTTGAAGGGCGATTTTTAAGAAATGCTTAAACACATGTTTCTTCATTTTTTACTAAAAGCTTAAATTCAAATTTGTGTGAATCTAGCTAAAAAAACAAAGGACTTTCATACAAACTTTAATCCCTTATTTCACCCCTTTAGGAGACGAATTTTTCAAAATCCTTTCTCAGTAAGTAGTTTTGACGTGTATAGAACCTGTGTACAAAATTTCAGATTTGTACCTATAGCGGTTACGGCTCGGCGTTGATAAATCACTCAGTCAGGACAAGCTCTTTCATGTATTTAGATAGAAGCAAACATTTTGCAGGAAAGATGAACAGAATGACCAATAGACTCGAAGCCTGCAAGTTGACAAATGTTGGAAATTCTTGCAAAGTCTAGACTTTATCAATCAAAGCGAGATAATTAGCACCAGATGAGACTGTCTGCAAAAGAGAGACAAAAACTTATTCATATTTGATAGTCAAAAACAACTGATGTGATTTTAATCGTAAAAACCTTAGTGAACATATGAGTGTGATCTTTTTATTTTTTAATTGCTTTTAGTCTAGGCAACGAAGCGGATCGTTGTATGAAGACAGTCGATGAAGCTTTGCTGGGGTATTACACTACATGAGAAAACCTTCTATAAAAAAATCCAAAAAAAAATCAGTACTTTTAATTTTTCCATACGGAAATTATAAAAAATGTATGAATAATATTATTTGTAAATTTTTTTTTGGATATTTTGAAGTACCATTTAATGCATGATTCTTTATCATCCTGTCAAATAAAATCTGCCTGAGAAATTTATGTTGGGGTCAACTGCTTCGTTGCCTACACTATTTATTACTTTTCCAAAAATAACAACCTGAATACCTAACCTGAATCAAATGATGAATTTCTCATTTTTTCGCTTACATTTGAGACTACAATAAATCAGTTGTACAGATGTTATTAAAAACCCTCGAGCCCGCTGACCAATCCGATACATCCTATCAATATGTTTTACACCTACCACCATGTCGTACTTTGAAAGGGGCGCAAGTCTTAAGTAGTAGCGGGGAACTTCACTTCTTATTATTGGGTCATTTTCGGTTTTGGTTTTAACAGGCTAACCTAAAATTCAAATTCACTTATGTTTATTGTATCAACCCTGTACATTCAAACATATTTTATAGAGCGCGCGGGGTTATATTGTCGTTTCGCTACTACGGCGCCACTTTGTTTGTGAAGCAATGTAGTGATTACATTTAGTTTAGTGATTACATTTAGATATTTTAATATTTAACAATGAATAAACCATATTTGATTTATCCAAAAAAAGATCATAACAGCACGATATAATTACAAGCAAGGCGTTTTTTTTTTTGGAGTAATTAATGGGCTGGCTTTTGACCTCAAACTAGACCTTGCGACAAATATGGCGTCGATCATGGCACGAGCTCACTCAGAAGAAACTTTTTCAATCGCGACTGAGATAGGGGGCTCAGACGAAGGCAGAGAATCCCGTTTACTGACTGTGCACATTATATAAACACAGAGAAATATTTTTTGAAATTTTCATTAAATGACTGATCTCCTTTCGTCATATGACATGATCTGAAGCAATACATCAGCGCATCATTGGCACTGTCGCACCGTGTCAAACCTCTAAGACCTTCTGTTTTGCCCCACGGCCTCAAAAGTCATCGGTTCTACGAGGCATGTGCCCTGCTCATTGCCACTTTAGTTTAGCAATTTTTGGAGCTATTTCGATTACTTTAGTTCTTCTGCTAGTCTCCTTCTTTCCTATTCGATTCCCCATAGAAACCCCGAGCATAGCGCTTCCTACAGCCCTTATAAGGCACAACGTCTCAACGCCATTTGTAGCAAAACGCTAGTCTTCTACACCTTAAACCGATCTCCGTTCACCATATGACACGTTCTGACGCGATACATCAGCGTACTATTGGCACAGTCGCACCGTGTCCCCCCTCCGCACCTCTCCACTCTTCATACCCCTCCAAGACCTTCCATTTGCATGTAAATTGAATAACAGCGTGGCACAGCTTCGGTTTCACTTGGTTCCATTGGTTAGCTAAGACGTTGCATATAGCGTTTGATTTTTGAAAATCCAACAGATTATTTGGCTGAAATATCAATCCCAAAACTACCATATTAAAATAACATTAAAGGCTCATAGCTATTTGTAGTGAAAATTAGTTACCATTGTGGCTGACACCATAGACCGCGGTTGTAGGTGACCGCAATATGAAAAAAAGTATGATATTCAGAAAGATGATGCTAATCCTACAGTCTAAAATCCCTTAACAACTACGGGTACAGACGGGGTGGTGCTATATTTAACTGACACCTCAGAGAGGGACCACAAACAAAACAATTATAGTCAAACATAAGACAAAATGCAGCACATTATAAAAAGATAGAAAACTTCAATTCGATTTCAAGTTCAAATAAAATCTGATTTGATTCAAGAAAATAAATATAGACTAAATCCTCTACAGGTTTCGTAGCACGTCTACGCGTCGTAGATTTTTCTACAAACCTGCTACGAAGTCTTTAAAAAATATTGCAATCATGTGTAGACAATAATTTGCAATGCCTGAAAATAGTGTAACAACCCCGAAGGGTTATGAAAAGGGCCATATAACTGAACTACTTTTTCACATAGGTTGAAATACGAATAAAAGTATAAATTTTTCATAGAAATTACATCAACTGAAAGCGCATCCTTGTCCTCTGGTACATCATTCAGTTTTATAGGCAGGCTTCTATAACGTCCACTGCATGACAAGGCGCTCCCTCCAACCGTGGTACACACGGTCGTTCGTCGGTAGAAACACTTTGACCTTGAGCGGGCCTCTGGTTTCGGGCGTTTAAGGTGATCTGTGACGGCCAGCTTAGCCCCGAACGCAACTAGATGGAGCCACTGCTGCAAATATAAGTTTTTATTTTTTAATGCAATAAGTACCAACTTTAAATGTGCAAAAAGTTGATTCGCGTAAATTTCATCGTGCAACTTCAACGCCTAACAACAATTTCGATAAGAAAAATATCTCCATATGTCCACTAAAGTCAATTACTCTCGTCAGTCCGTGTTTACATGAGTACGATCACTCACACATGCACACAAAGCACAACCGTACAGTTTTGACCGCACGCCCACAATCGTAATATTAAACCAAAAATTGCTAACCAAAAATAGTACTTTCAGTACATTAACTGTATTTTTGTATTAATTAGCGAAAAATTTTACTAAAAATAGCAGTATTCGTTCGTTTTTCAACAGAATTTTATGTCCCGCGTGAGAATGCAAGTCATTTGAATTTTTGTATGGAAAACGGATCGCCTTAAAGCGTAGCGCTGGTTCAGCTTACACTGGTTTTGTTTTTTACGTGCTAGCTGCCGTGCGTACTTACGAGGGGTAAACATAGTCACCCCGCTTGTAAGCGTTGCGGCTAGCGACCGCTGTTTTTGGTGACCCCAGTATGTAACAGGGTACAATACACAGAAAGATGCTGCTAACCTCCAGTTAAAAAGCCCTTAGTACACCCCGGGTAAAGATGGGTTGGTGCTATTCTTTACCGACACTTCACTGGCTTACATTCTTTTTGTTACGCTTTTTTTAAGATCGAGTTTTCCGAAATAACTAACAAAATTTGCAGCGCGTTAAATTTCCCCTACGAAACTTGCTTGAGACAACCAGGATAGAGGCTTATTCCATACAACATGCTCTACAATATATTACTTAGTGAGAGCTTACGTTTAATGCTCTTAGCGCCTGTAGTGTTATAATAGGGTTAGTATTTCGAAACGTCCGGTAGGTGTTAAGGTCCGTTGCGTATTATGAAATGTTACGTGAAGTTAGTTGATTGTTTAAGGAGATTGCGGTTAACTCTTTCCGGCATAGATTTTCGTTGGCGATAGAGACACGTAATTTTCATTTTAAATTAGTCTGTAAGACAAAAAAATAGGTATATCGGCGAAAAAAAAAATATTTTTATTTTGTGTTTTTTTACAGTAAACGGCCGCGGCGCTAGTTTTCTTTCGTTGCATTTTCGATGCTCGAGTTTGCTCAAACGATTGCAGTACACGCAATTTTTCGCAATTTTCGTAAGATGGCGTTTTTTAGGTGGTTATCTAAGGTGACCACAGTGAAGAAAAAAGTTAAGGGATTCCTCATCATCAGATTCAGATAGATTCAGATAATTTTTATTCAATGTAGATTCTTTACAGAATACTTATTGAATGTCATGCAGAATACAATGCAAATAGAGCGAGTCTACGCCGTTTCGGATCGTGCTATGGCAGCGTATAAGAAACGGCGAGAAACCACTACAGCACGGCCTACTTTAAGAGTCGGCTTTTTACAATGTGTTTCTTGTGTTTGTGACGGTTCGGCCGTCAGTGATTCCGAAATATTCAAGTTTAGGTTTATGTAACTAATATTCACGTTGAACTTGGCTTTGACACGCTACCGCGTGTCTAGATCAACTTTTGATCAAACACATTTCCGATTAAATTGAAGTTAAAAATACCCAAATAACTCGTTGTAAAGTCAGACTATAACTAAGCATTCCATTAAAAAAGAAGGATACACCTTAAGAATTGAAGGTAGTCGGATGAATGAACATCTTAGGTTCGGATCGAGAAAAAAACAGTAAAATGCATTCGAAACTTAATCAAGACATTTAGTTTAGTAATTCAAGCTTATTTTACATGATTTAGTATCCATAAGAATACTTTAAGTCCGTTTTATAAAGAAAAACACGTCATTAAGACAAACAATTAAATGAGAAACATTATTGATTAAAGGTAGATGGCGACAATGTTAGAGTTGCGTGATCATTGCTGCGCTTGACTGAACGGCGGCGCTAAGGCTAGCTTTTGAACCTTCAATGTACGATGAATGGCGGTTGTCGCCTCAACGAGAGAGGAGAAGCGGGGACGCGGTTGTTCCCAATATGTCCCGAGAACTTCTCGAGACTGCCAAAAACGGTTTGGGAAGCCACGGGACTATTATTATTGAGGAACGGTGGCGTTAATGAGTTCGGGAAGGCACGTGCTAAATTCAAGAGTATAAATACGCAGACTTGGGTTGTGAGGGATCATTCGTTGTTTAACTTTCGACAAGTCATTATGCTGGAGGAATGCCCGAAATTCCTGAAAGCATTTTAATCATAACTAACGGTAATTTCGGCGTGAACGTGCAGGTGTCGGGATCCCTGAAAATTCCTCGTGGAATTTCGACCGTCGTAAAGCGATCGCTCGCTCCTAGAAACTCGAGTGCTAGCTTAGAACCTAGATTTCTACACTATTGCTAAGACAGTGCGACGCGAGTCTTTAATCAATTATTTATCTTAGTCAATTAGGCCGATCTGGTACCCGGAAATCTGTAAGTACAAGTCTATACCCATTTTTCCTATTGTTGTTTTTTATTGTGTGTTTTTTTAAACTGTGTATATTTAATGTGTTTTTGATCTCTTTCAATTGTATGTGATTTATCATTTAATTGCAAATCGCTCTCCAGTTCTCCCTATGCCATTCTTTAAGAACTGTCTAGATATTATCGTGTTTTCCCTAGAACTGACGGCTAGAAAGATAGATCTAGTGATCAGAGTTTACAAGCTGGGCTTGGATAAGCCTTCCTCAGCCTTACCCTGTGACTTAGTCTTAGATGATGGCTGGATTAACCTTGCCTTCCGAAGTACAGAAAACGCCTATCTGAAAAACATAAATCTGGTTATCTGAAGTTTTTCATCTAACCCCTTTTGGTTGGGTACCACCCAAAAGCGAACGATGTACATTTCTATAACGTGTTGTGACTATATTTGCATGTGTGTCTATTAGACTGTGACCTTAACCCAATGACTATTTTTATATGCCTATATTACTGTGTAAGGGGAAAGTTGGGGTTAGGATTGTTTCTGTTTAACAGTGGGGTGTAACATACCCACCTAGATCAGGCTAGTCCTGTAATCTTGGGATTTAGGAAGAACCCTTTGCCCAACAGTGGGACGCCGTGGGCTTAAATATTACTAATTTTCTGGAATCATACCAAATGCTGATAGATTCCTTAGACATCATTTAACTCTGTGATCATATTTAAAGATATCAGTATAAAACTAACTTGCTTATCTAAAGAATGATATTTCTATGATGTGGTATACTTAAATCTGTGATAAATCTATTTTTCCTGACTATTATGCCTTGTCGGGTGTTGAACGCTATATCTTCGTTCTTTTAGTACCTATAGAAGTAGCTTTATAATCTAGATCACATGAAATCTGGTATTTTATTTGGTAAAATGAGACTCTAAGGGGATTCCTTGTCTTGTAGAGGACGCTTATTAATATTATTGTAATTCATATATGCATCTAATTTCGATAAAATGTTTGAGATAGGCATGTGTCTTGTTGAGTACCTACCTACTTTCAGCTTAGATTGCTGTGTTTTGGATATGACACATTAGATCATACTTTCTTAAAAATTAAAAGGGATTTCCACCAAGTGAAATTAATGCTTGATAATATTTGGTTCTGCAAGGTGAAGCAAAAGCAAACCTGTGGTCCTCTGTTGTACTAGAAAAGGCAAAATGTCCACATTGTGTAGATCGAATTATCATTAAGCTGTCGAACTAGATGTATAGTCGATTTATGCGTATGAACGTACTGAAATAATGCTTTCTCAATAAAATACAATTGAGCTGAAAGGACGGGAAAGATAAGAGACATTCCTTGATCCTCGCGAGATCCTAAAATAATGGTTCTCGGGTTCGAAACAAGAACTTATATCACTTATATTAAAGTGTTGATTTTATGGTTCAGATTAAATTATGACTGACTTTGGTCTAAAGGACCTTGACAAATTAAATGTAGATTCATAAAGTAATTATTGTTCCAAAATCTCCGTTTACTTAATATTTGTTTGCTGAAGAAAAAAGAAAACAGATATTGTATTTATATGTATATATTTATATGCAATCCAAGTAGCTGGAACAAGCTTGGATACCTTTTGTACCCTCCACTCAACCCTTTTGAAGACATAATGTAACCACAAACCTACAGACAAACGAGGACCGATTGAGTAAAATTATCTACCCATTCTTTTGGTTGATTTTGAAGCAGTAGAGTAGCTTCAGTAAACGGAGAGATAGGTAAAGGCGGGGAGCCGTCCCGTTTGGCTAGTCGAAGCTCACGGAGGACCGCGGGGAGCGAGCGGGACCTCTACCCCCTAAATAGGGGGTACCTTAGTACCTAATAACCTATCAACCTACTAAAACATATTTTCTTTCTATACAATCTAAATACTCTTAGTTTTCCCTGAAGTCAGCCATAGTTTACAACTATTATTTCTTTACAGCTATTCTCGGTTACATAACTATTATTTCTTTACAGCTATTCTCGGTTACATAACCTTATATTCTACTTATCTAACGCGCATCCTTACCTATTATACATACTTACTCCATGTTCTTCTTATCACATTAATATTGCTGCAAACTCTCCAGATGTTGAGGCGTAAGCCTAGACTAAAATAGGCAGACCTTAGAGGTTAGGCAGGAACAAATCATAATCTCTCCCATGGTTCTGGCTGCTCTTGTCTCATAGCGTTGGGTCTTAAGCCACTAGTTCGATCACCGGCCAAATTATTTATCAGAACAGGGTTTATTAGTTGGGATCAATTTTCGGGTAATACTATCTCCTTATTCTATGTGTTTGGTTAAAATAAAAGTTAAAACAAAAAAAATTAAGTCAGGTTAGTCCGTGTTCGCTTAGCAAGTTAGGACTAGTAAGTTAGGTAGGAAAGTCTCAGTTTGTGCTGTGAGCCATGATGGCAAGTCAGGCTTGCAGCTAGGTCGAACTGTTACAATTTGTTGCCGTGCCCGAAGATTCGAAGCCTTGGGTGTACTACGGATGTTATTTGCAATAGCAGCCTCTTATTTTACTATTTTTAATACTAATTGTTATATTAGTACTACTACTTAAATTTTGTTACTATGTATAGGAATTTTTTTTAAGAAATAAGTGTCACACAATCTATAAAATATTTAAACTATTTATCTGCAACACGCTTACAGTATACTTACAAAATTTTATACATGAACTATACATAAACTGCCTTTTACATTTAGGATACAATTACGTTTTTTAGTTTAGTTTTCACTTATTTTTTCACTTTTCTGTTACACTGGCACTTATAGGTTATAACACTGATAGGTTAATTTTTCACTTAATTGCTTTTATTATTCAATGCATACACTGTGGCAAAGGGGTTTGGGGTTGCGGGGTGAAGTTCCTTGGGCCCCAAACCTAGGCACTCATTGAGAATCAGCCACCTCAGGATTCTCGCTTTTCATCAGGCCCCAACAGAAACATCATCGTCATCTTTGTACAAGTGGGCGTGTAGATATTCTGTAAAACAAACGAAATTTGAAGTTTACTACTAAACATAAGCAGCCTAGCTTCGTCCAATTTGATTAATTAAATAAACCTTTGTTTCATCTAAAGGTCCGACTCGAGTGAGACGCATTGTAGGTCGATCAATCGATCGATCCTTTTTCCATTCGAGTACAATAGTTAATGAATAGCGTTATTGCTTTATGTAAATTATTGGTATTATTACGTAATTAGATAAGACTTACCTTATTTAACAAGCATGTACCGGGATTCTTTATTCAATACATTTTTTGAGCGGCTTTTGTATATAGGTTAGGTTAGGTAGAGGTGACCGATATAGTGGCTGCGTTCCGAATCACGATGACAGCGCTGTCAGCGCCTAAATCGCTCACACCCGTTCCGAATCATTTATCGCGATAACGCCGCTTACAGGACTATTTTCATTCGGAACGGTTATTATCGCGCTTACGTTGGTGGCTGTCATGTCATGTAAATCTAACTCGATATCTTTATTCCTTTCTTCCAATCGTAATTGTTAACCTTTTTTTTTTCTTTCCTAACAAACATCGGCAAAATCTGACAGTTATGACAGATCGCTCACAGTGACCAGGGTCGTAAGTTTTGGCGTTGTGAGCGCAAGATGGTGGCGTTTATGACGTCGTCGATGACGTAGCGATGGTCAGTCGTGGACGTGCTAACGGTGAATCGGGACGCATTTGAGCGCGCTGTCAGCGCTAAAATCGATAATACCGGTGAAGCGGAACGCGGCTAATGTCACCTGTCACCATAATCGGAAAGTGCTCATTCATTCATCCTCAATCATTCACTGGCCCTCAAGTAATCATTCACTCACACGTGATAAAATAAAAGAGGTCAAGATAGCGTCGGAATCGCGCGCAGAGGGTTCCGTATACATGGGATATTTATTTTTGACGCGGTTGGGTACATTTTTGGGACCGCAGAGCTGGGTTGATTTCTAGGGGTTTTTTTTTGCATAATTCAAATGAAAAAAAAAAATGCTACTTGATCATTTTTATTTCTCCTGTAAGATTGAACATTTCTATTGACAGTAATCGGTTTTGGATTTTCTAAATTGTGAGCTTCGGAAATAAAGGGGAAGAATGGTTACCTTTTTTGTTGACATTTCGCGGTAACAACTCGAAATCTAAGGATGGTACAATGGTACAGAGATTTGTTTTGGATTGTACAATCAGTGGGGCCTCTTCGTATCTCATAGAGATGGTTTGAGATTTTGTCCCCATTTACGATAATAATAATAGAAGGTAATATTTTTATTTATTTGAGATAAAGTTTGGTAATCATGTTCTGTAATCGTTCCATGTTTCAAGTCGATTGCGTGAGTGATCGCTGAGATAATTGTGGCGAACGTTCGGACGTACGAAGTCACACGACGAGGGTTTTATTATTTGGCAACATGGGACTGAACCCTAAAAATAGTTGGTCGGTCAGGGCACTTCCGTTGTAACAATTATACAAAGATTTTGGAAACTACGCCAGGGGCAGCGTTTTTCTTACGTCAATGCAATTATATAATTTGATGGATGAATGAATGAACTGTTTACGTACGGCCTCCATAATGCCTGTTGTCTGGTAGTGGAATCTAGTAGAACATGCGAAAAGAAATAAAGCATTTTACGGGTATTTTGAAGGTTCAATTTTAATATGAGTATTATTTACTAGGTCTAATTTTTCCATTCCAATCTCACGGAATATAATAACAAGATTAATAAACGTAGAACGTAATTAGCGGCCAAATCGCTAACATCCAGGGCTAGAATTGTGTTTTTTTTTTATGCGGTTCGAATACTAACGTAGGCTAAGGTATGCTAGTCGAGCAGCCTTGTTTCTGGGCGCAGAACCTATACTATCAAGCGGGCAATATATTTGTGACCGGGTTCTCGAAACCGGCTCTGGCGATTTCGATGGGATTTACCATGCGGGGTTCTTTTTGGGGGCGGGGAATCGGTCTAGCTCGGTCTCATCAACTCATGTCTGAAATAAAATCGATAGGCTTGTGTACATAATAGGTACACTATATGATATCATTGATAGGTCGTAATAAATAGTATAGGAAGGTCACTAGACAAGTTTTAGGTTATCGGTTGGTTCTTGGTAATCTTTACAATAGTGTTTATATTATTTTATCCTATAGATTTGCGCGACATTATATGTTTACAGATTAGGAAAATACTATAGGGTGATTGTAGATTATAAGACGGCTCTAAGGTCGCATTTGTTGCGTGTGAAAATGGATCGTAGGGATGAGATTATGATTGACAAAATAGGGAGTTCTGGGATAGGTAACAGATAGTAAATTTACCAAGCCACATGAGGGGTGTCTCGCCTTGACCTTGAGCAAGTTCTTATGATTAGAATAATTGATACCTAACTAATTCTCTTGTTTATTTGGCGCACTTATAAATTTTGTGTTTTCTTTTAAGCTAGGTAGTAGTACCTACAATGAGACCTCTTAAGTACTAAGTCAAATGGGGGTTGAGTTTTTCACTTTAGGATTGTAGGCAAATATGATTGTGCCCTGAGGTCACCTATTTAAAGCTTAGCAGGTGAATATAGAATAAGGCTATTGAAAGTTAGAAAATATAATTACAGGAATTGCAGTAAAAATATTAGTTGTTTAGTAGATCAGGGGTATCAAGGTAATTATTACAATAAGGGAAATTTTTATAAAATACTGGGTCTTACTCTTGCAGTTTTAAGGTCTCAGCTGGTAAGCGAAGGGGGGCAACGGTGCAAACTAAAGAGGGATGTTACTATGCACATATATATACTATTATGCACTAAAACTTATAGGTACAATGTTACTCTTTCTCCTTTATACAGTTCCTGGCTGGTATATTCTGACGTAAGGTCAGTTGAACGTTGTAAGAAACAAAAATGGGCTGTGGCCCTACTATGTATCGTATAGGGACAATCTGCGAAACAGTCAAATAATTTAGGGATGTGCATTTGCTAACCATTTTTAGGTATAGACTTAACATTATTGATGAAGGGTTTGTTCGTTTTAGGTATGTAAACGGTTCAATTTGCTAGCGCAAGATTAAGAAAAAGATAGGAAGATGGACAGGCTGAGTAGAAGGAAGCGTCTACCACTTAGACTTGCAGATGCAGACATCGTGGTGGGTCCAATCAGTTCTAGTCAGTCTGAAGTAGTGGTAGGAAGTCAAACTTCTACGTCATCGAATAGGGATAGGGAAGAAGTAGCTATTGAAGCGGACGTAGAAAGCCCAGTTCGAACAAAATGGACAAGAACTAGATGAAGGGGAATGAAATATAGGAATTGTGGTGGTAGTTAAGTGTTCATTTAATACCATCCATCTTGTTAAATAATTAAATATTGTCTACAAAATTATGGAAGATTGTTAATAGTCGAAGAATAGACTGGTTATAATAACATAACCGGTATTGTAATATTAGGGATAGGGTTATGAAATAAATAGAGTGTTTTCTTTTGTTTAGCTTTTAATAAAAGAAATAAGCATCACCACCGCTGATCGGAACAGCTGCGAACCTTATGTGAGTTAATTAGTAATAAATAAGTGTTATTGAAGTGTGATAGTAGTCTAGGACTTCACTCGGCTTGTGTTATTACCGTCTCAATCTAATAGGTCCCGCTTGGCTATCAGATAAAAGGAGGGTTTATTGTTCTCTTGTACGTCTAAAGTCCAGCGTAAGGGGGGTTGTAGTCTAAATCCATGCAGCACAGGGGTAGAAGGTGAGAAGGCCGGACTCCAGAACTTCCTGTTGACGCCTGGAGATAGTTAGAAAATAAAAACATTAAAAATAGATAAGATTACTTAATAAAAAAAAAAATAAAAGAAGAAAAACTTGTTAATACACGTATAGTAGCTATGGAACGGGTGGGGAAAGAAACTCTTAGTCATGCCCAAGAAGAAACGGCAAGATCATGTTGGAAAAAAAAAAGTAAAGTTGTCGCTTTGTGACTAAGCTTGTAAACATTAGGCTCATACAGTAATTATAACAATGAAATTACCATTTTAAGTGCTTGGGCTATGAAATCAATGGTCAACGCGCGGTCAGGTAAGGGCAGGTTCGCTTTATAGGGGCAGGAAAACAAATTTTTAAGGTACTATTGTAGTTGAATCATATCAACATGTGAACGTATGCTTACCTGGGTTATTGCACTGTTTGCCTCACTCCGTAACTATTTCGCGTAAAACATTAATTCATTTATTCGGAAATATAAAATCTTCTATGTTAGATAGATAGACATTTATTTAATGTTTTAATTGCATTTAGAAATGCAAGCCGCATTCTTTCTAGTAGATCGTTTGTATTGCCAGTACTTGCGTCAGGGTTGGAACAAAAAAAAATTGTGAAAGAAAATTTAACGTTACAATCTCTAGGGTTATAAATTCATCCATAGTAATGTTCTAGCTATTTCGGTTATATCTCTTACAAAACTTCTGAGAACCTACGCATTAAAAATTGATCATGAGCATGCTACTTCATGAGCAAGTGGAATAAATTTCGTAACTCAGTCCGCGTCTTTTGGAACCGTCTGGCAATATTGGGTTTAGTTGACAAGTGATAGGAAGATGAACATTTACGAAGAAGGTAATGTCCATAAAAGATTACGGAAAACACTTGACCGATTTTGGACAATCAATCTAAATAAAGACGCTACATACACCATACTTTAAAATTGGATCATTAACAAGAATTATACCTGTTACCTTGAAGTCCAAGAAAAAGGGGGTTGGAAAGCATTTACGAAGGGAGTTGGAGGTGGAGACTTACCAACTCGAAGATTTTGTATTGGAGCCGGCCGAATCATATTTTTAAAATGGGCTTTAGACACGGGGTAATGATAAGTGTGCCGGGTATGGCAAGATAAGGGTGCTAGGTGGGTCTCTGCCTACATTGACGGAATGGAGGTGTGATGTTATGTATTTATTAGATACCTTTTGTGATTTTCCTCTTGTCAATAGGGTTAATTTAAACTTAAGGAGATCTCATGTTAAAATAGTAGGTAGAATATCCTTATAAGTTATGTACCTATAAGGTACCTTTGTGATTTTTCTCTTGTCAATAGGTTTAACTAGAACAACCATTCAAAGATCTCACACTAGAATAGTAGAATATTTTATATTGGAATCCGTCCTTTAGTTCATGCCAATGGGGGAATGGGGATGAATTTAGTAAGGATCTTTAGGAATACGTAGGTATGTTTTTCTTTTGAAAGTGGGAAGGGATTTTACAATAATTAATCTGAGACTGATAAGGTTTGCAGCTGGGATTTATTTTCTACACGGAGTGGAAGATGATTTTCTTGATATATTTCTTATAAATAAGTTTGTTTAGTTGATCGAGTAATACTTGCTTCGATCAAGGATGAGAAGTCGTTGTAACAAAATGATGAATTTGATGTTTGGTTTGAAAGATTTTTCTTCTCCTAATGTTAGAACTAGTATTACTGGCCGAGCCTAACGAAGCCTAAACTTGAGAAGAAGCGAAGTGGGGGGGAAAGCTGTTCTAAAACAGGACAAGTAAATGCTAAACTTAATAAGTAAATTTTGAATTTCCAATTAGCATTAAGTAGTAGTGACCTATCATTTACTTCAATAAATATTTCTAACGGGAATAAATTGCTCCTTGAACAAATATGAGTGAATACGTTTGTTTGTACTAATACAAGTTACTAAATGGGTTATGATGGAACTTACACTATCAGTAGAATTGTTTTAGGAATTAGTATTTTGTGAAGGGTTCTTTTGAGGTACTATTGTGTTTATTATACCTAATGTTGCAATGAGTAAGTTAAAAATGTTATAGGATGTTCGTTATGTTATGCCTACTTGCCATGCGTGTATAGTAAGAGCATGTGTATGTATACCCATATATATGTATGGATGCGTATGTATGTCTATATATGCACATGTAGAATTTTGTTTATGACTGTTAGTCCTTATTAAGAGTACAAAGATTGGTTAATTGATTAAAATGTAAATAGAAAAATGACTGATTAATAGTAAATTGAAAAATATTAGAATAAATGTATATAGCTGGAGTACTAGATAGTTTGAATTTAGGGGTCCTAAATAAGAAACCTATACAAAACATGCCATATGATGGTAACTTAGGATCCTATACTGTAGGAAGAGCGGTGAGTGTGTGTATGTAGGTATGTATGTTTGTGAACGGGTTTTTGTTTGTGGCTCTCACGATTCCCGTGGGGATTGGTATTTAGGAGATTCCTGGGTGTCAGGGACGTTTTGTTTCTCGGGTTTAGGACTGCAGCGCCATCTGTTAGTGGGCTTCGGGATGGGCGAGGGAAATTGGACTATAACCAGCCCCCTAGTAATGTTAGGCTAGGGAAAGGTTTTCCCTAAAATAATGTACTAACGCAGGATAGTTAAAATTTCACATAGGTGGCTAGTAATGAGTCATGGCGCTAAATTACAGGAGTCCTCAATATACCATAATCTCATTGACATGACTTAACGACCTGCAAAATATGGGAGTAATGCGTTGTGCACCTTGTTAATGCACAAAGCATTCTATCCATAGTACACGTTTTTCTATTTATTTTATTATAAAAGTTCTGCAGCATAGGAACGAGGCGCCATCTGTCGAAAAATTGTAAAAGCTTTAGTCATGGCCGAACTAAGCGCGGTTCATTATTTGTGCAAAGTATTGTGGAAGGTAAGTAATGTAACGCGCGGTAAGAACGGGCACAGCGGAGTTGCTATACCTACACGTTCGGCGGAGAATGCAGCGTGAGACTCGTCTAAGCATCGGGATTTGGACCACAGGGGTTTTACAGTGTTGTACATACATTGGATGGTCTGGGAATAATGTGTAAGTAACCTAAATCCACCTAAAAGACGGGTTCAGTTTCCTTTGCCTTCGGTAAGAGGTCCGCGAAAATAGTACTGACGTATAAGAAGGCCAGGGAACAGGTAAATAGTATTGAGAAGGTAAGCGATACTAGCTGTTTCGATTTAAATCAGAAGTTACGAAAAAAAAATTACCATAATAATAGGAAAAAAAATACCATGATAACAACGCCATAAAATACATCGGAATGTAGGGCCAATAAGATTATTCGCGAAGGATATTATGAAAATAAAAAACACTTGTGAAGACCTAAAGATTTGTTTAGTGTTAAAATTTAACTTAATTATGGTTAATTGTAGTAATTTGTATCTGAATAGGTTAATCAGATGGGAGCTTGCTTAGAGAATTCGGGGTTTAGGCTTTGTTTGGTTAGTTGCGTATAGGTTGTGTGTCTGTCTGAATAACTAGACATTTGTCAAAGTTTAAGTTATATCTCAGTTAGAAGGGAAAACAAATAATTATCCGTTGGGAGAGTCTAGTAGATCGTAGTAACAGCGTGAAAGTGCAAATGAGGAAGGTATGTGTTTATGAGAAAGGTTGTATGCAAAGATAAATTTGGTTGAATGACTAATCACTAACTGAATATGAGATTGATGTGTGGAAGGATTTAATATAGACTGGAGGGTTGCAATGAACCACTGGGTACACTCTCTACGGATCAAATTTATTGACTGTTAACCTTGTACACCACACTTACAACAAAGTATTTATGGGATCTTAGGTGTTAGGTTACTTGAAAGACATTGGAAGCGAAGTTTATTCTGGTGTCCAGAAAGAGTGTTAATGCTCCCTGTAAATAACTTTTACTCTACCAGTGGGCACAGCTCAAAAGCAAAACCCTACACTGCACATTCTCCAAAGGATGAAAGAAAGCAATATAGAGTCAAGTTTTAGACTGGGACTATTGGTCAGAAGAACGGTTTTATCTTGCAGCCAATAGAATTGACTTTACTCTAACAGGGACATAAATGTCTATCCTGGAGTTGAAATACAAAAATAACGATTTGCTCAGCAGGTGAAATGACTTTATGTTGTCATTAGGGCAGGCTGGATTCACAACCCGAGCTCCTTGTATTGAGTGGAGTTCGTTTGTACTCGGTATAAACTGGAAGATGAGCGATAAGTCAACGGTCTGATTCTTGAATTCGGATTGAAGACGTTTGTCCTTTGGTTTAAAACTTACACCTCATATCAACATTTGCATTATAGGTTAAGAGTTAATAAATTTAATTTTGAATTTGTAATAAGGGTGTGAAAATTTGCTCCGGGCGGCACATAGCTTCTGCACAAATTTTGGGGGTTGGCTGTGACGGTTCGGCCGTCAGTGATTCCGAAATATTCAAGTTTAGGTTTATGTAACTAATATTCACGTTGAACTTGGCTTTGACACGCTACCGCGTGTCTAGATCAACTTTTGATCAAACACATTTCCGATTAAATTGAAGTTAAAAATACCCAAATAACTCGTTGTAAAGTCAGACTATAACTAAGCATTCCATTAAAAAAGAAGGATACACCTTAAGAATTGAAGGTAGTCGGATGAATGAACATCTTAGGTTCGGATCGAGAAAAAAACAGTAAAATGCATTCGAAACTTAATCAAGACATTTAGTTTAGTAATTCAAGCTTATTTTACATGATTTAGTATCCATAAGAATACTTTAAGTCCGTTTTATAAAGAAAAACACGTCATTAAGACAAACAATTAAATGAGAAACATTATTGATTAAAGGTAGATGGCGACAATGTTAGAGTTGCGTGATCATTGCTGCGCTTGACTGAACGGCGGCGCTAAGGCTAGCTTTTGAACCTTCAATGTACGATGAATGGCGGTTGTCGCCTCAACGAGAGAGGAGAAGCGGGGACGCGGTTGTTCCCAATATGTCCCGAGAACTTCTCGAGACTGCCAAAAACGGTTTGGGAAGCCACGGGACTATTATTATTGAGGAACGGTGGCGTTAATGAGTTCGGGAAGGCACGTGCTAAATTCAAGAGTATAAATACGCAGACTTGGGTTGTGAGGGATCATTCGTTGTTTAACTTTCGACAAGTCATTATGCTGGAGGAATGCCCGAAATTCCTGAAAGCATTTTAATCATAACTAACGGTAATTTCGGCGTGAACGTGCAGGTGTCGGGATCCCTGAAAATTCCTCGTGGAATTTCGACCGTCGTAAAGCGATCGCTCGCTCCTAGAAACTCGAGTGCTAGCTTAGAACCTAGATTTCTACACTATTGCTAAGACAGTGCGACGCGAGTCTTTAATCAATTATTTATCTTAGTCAATTAGGCCGATCTGGTACCCGGAAATCTGTAAGTACAAGTCTATACCCATTTTTCCTATTGTTGTTTTTTATTGTGTGTTTTTTTAAACTGTGTATATTTAATGTGTTTTTGATCTCTTTCAATTGTATGTGATTTATCATTTAATTGCAAATCGCTCTCCAGTTCTCCCTATGCCATTCTTTAAGAACTGTCTAGATATTATCGTGTTTTCCCTAGAACTGACGGCTAGAAAGATAGATCTAGTGATCAGAGTTTACAAGCTGGGCTTGGATAAGCCTTCCTCAGCCTTACCCTGTGACTTAGTCTTAGATGATGGCTGGATTAACCTTGCCTTCCGAAGTACAGAAAACGCCTATCTGAAAAACATAAATCTGGTTATCTGAAGTTTTTCATCTAACCCCTTTTGGTTGGGTACCACCCAAAAGCGAACGATGTACATTTCTATAACGTGTTGTGACTATATTTGCATGTGTGTCTATTAGACTGTGACCTTAACCCAATGACTATTTTTATATGCCTATATTACTGTGTAAGGGGAAAGTTGGGGTTAGGATTGTTTCTGTTTAACAGTGGGGTGTAACATACCCACCTAGATCAGGCTAGTCCTGTAATCTTGGGATTTAGGAAGAACCCTTTGCCCAACAGTGGGACGCCGTGGGCTTAAATATTACTAATTTTCTGGAATCATACCAAATGCTGATAGATTCCTTAGACATCATTTAACTCTGTGATCATATTTAAAGATATCAGTATAAAACTAACTTGCTTATCTAAAGAATGATATTTCTATGATGTGGTATACTTAAATCTGTGATAAATCTATTTTTCCTGACTATTATGCCTTGTCGGGTGTTGAACGCTATATCTTCGTTCTTTTAGTACCTATAGAAGTAGCTTTATAATCTAGATCACATGAAATCTGGTATTTTATTTGGTAAAATGAGACTCTAAGGGGATTCCTTGTCTTGTAGAGGACGCTTATTAATATTATTGTAATTCATATATGCATCTAATTTCGATAAAATGTTTGAGATAGGCATGTGTCTTGTTGAGTACCTACCTACTTTCAGCTTAGATTGCTGTGTTTTGGATATGACACATTAGATCATACTTTCTTAAAAATTAAAAGGGATTTCCACCAAGTGAAATTAATGCTTGATAATATTTGGTTCTGCAAGGTGAAGCAAAAGCAAACCTGTGGTCCTCTGTTGTACTAGAAAAGGCAAAATGTCCACATTGTGTAGATCGAATTATCATTAAGCTGTCGAACTAGATGTATAGTCGATTTATGCGTATGAACGTACTGAAATAATGCTTTCTCAATAAAATACAATTGAGCTGAAAGGACGGGAAAGATAAGAGACATTCCTTGATCCTCGCGAGATCCTAAAATAATGGTTCTCGGGTTCGAAACAAGAACTTATATCACTTATATTAAAGTGTTGATTTTATGGTTCAGATTAAATTATGACTGACTTTGGTCTAAAGGACCTTGACAAATTAAATGTAGATTCATAAAGTAATTATTGTTCCAAAATCTCCGTTTACTTAATATTTGTTTGCTGAAGAAAAAAGAAAACAGATATTGTATTTATATGTATATATTTATATGCAATCCAAGTAGCTGGAACAAGCTTGGATACCTTTTGTACCCTCCACTCAACCCTTTTGAAGACATAATGTAACCACAAACCTACAGACAAACGAGGACCGATTGAGTAAAATTATCTACCCATTCTTTTGGTTGATTTTGAAGCAGTAGAGTAGCTTCAGTAAACGGAGAGATAGGTAAAGGCGGGGAGCCGTCCCGTTTGGCTAGTCGAAGCTCACGGAGGACCGCGGGGAGCGAGCGGGACCTCTACCCCCTAAATAGGGGGTACCTTAGTACCTAATAACCTATCAACCTACTAAAACATATTTTCTTTCTATACAATCTAAATACTCTTAGTTTTCCCTGAAGTCAGCCATAGTTTACAACTATTATTTCTTTACAGCTATTCTCGGTTACATAACTATTATTTCTTTACAGCTATTCTCGGTTACATAACCTTATATTCTACTTATCTAACGCGCATCCTTACCTATTATACATACTTACTCCATGTTCTTCTTATCACATTAATATTGCTGCAAACTCTCCAGATGTTGAGGCGTAAGCCTAGACTAAAATAGGCAGACCTTAGAGGTTAGGCAGGAACAAATCATAATCTCTCCCATGGTTCTGGCTGCTCTTGTCTCATAGCGTTGGGTCTTAAGCCACTAGTTCGATCACCGGCCAAATTATTTATCAGAACAGGGTTTATTAGTTGGGATCAATTTTCGGGTAATACTATCTCCTTATTCTATGTGTTTGGTTAAAATAAAAGTTAAAACAAAAAAAATTAAGTCAGGTTAGTCCGTGTTCGCTTAGCAAGTTAGGACTAGTAAGTTAGGTAGGAAAGTCTCAGTTTGTGCTGTGAGCCATGATGGCAAGTCAGGCTTGCAGCTAGGTCGAACTGTTACATGTTTCGCTGGAATATCAGAGCATAATACCTCTATAGTCATCTAATCTATTGTATGTTTTTTTACATAACGTTTGCTTTATACATTGTTTAAACTTTCTCTCAGGTAATTGCACTATATTGTCAGGTATTGTGTTGTTATATCGTACACACAGACCAACGAAAGATGTATTGACTTTTGCTAACCCAGTGTATGGTTGATCAAGTTTGTACTTATTTCTAGTATTCAAATTATGCCTGTCACAATTTTTAGGTAATTGATGAATGTTCTCCCTAACGTACATATTGTTTTCATAGATATCATCTCCTTCTATCGTCTTGATGGCAACACTCATACTATACGAGTATATAAACCAGTATTCGGCAACGCAGATAGCATTTGGTCTGTCTTGTACAGATCCTTAGTATATTGTAGGACATGATGCGCATGCTGTGAGGTGAAAGAAAGAAAGAAAGAAAGAAAGAAAGAAAGAAAAATATTTTTATTCAGTGCTTAGGTACATTAAAGGTGGGACATAGTTTTAAAAGTAGGAACACGTGCGGAAGTTTCGATGCGGACCATTCCGCCAGATGTGTTCTAAGGAATGTTGCGAGCGTAATGAGCGGAACGTTCGGAGGCAGAAAGATTCGCACGTGTGTCGCTACTTTAAGGCCTAAGGTATCTTTTAACATTCCATGAAAAATGTCGACTGTAGGACCGGGAGTTCCCTCCAGAACTCCAGCAAAAGGTTTGGTAATTAGGAGGAAATTTACCATAACGCTTGTAAGCGTTGTGACTGGCGACCGCTGCGGTTGATGACCGCATTATGTAAGACTATACATACATAAGTAACATCACGCCTTGTTCCCGTCTACACATAAGACTATACGATACACAGAAACATGCTGCAGCCCATCCTCCGGTTTATAAGCCCTTTGTCAATGCAACCTTAGTCAGTAAGCCCTTGGAGGACAAAAATTGGTTTTGTTCTAAGACCTATGTTTCTAGGGAAAAGTTGTTCAGTTACAGATTTATTATCACACCTTCCCGTTACACGTTACGTAGGGTGTTTAGTGTTTACTAAACAACTGCGTTAAAAAGTTGTTCAGTTTTATGGTCGGAGTAACATACTTAAAGGAACGCAGTTGATTATGACCCACCCTACATAGGGTTTTTATTAAGGCGCTTAATGCAAAAGGCGGTCAATGCAAATGTCGACCTCATCTACACGTGAATAACGTTCATATTAGAGTGCTCTGCAACGTGGCTGTTACGATCGGTCGTACAGACTAATTGGTCGTGCAGACTGAGATAAATTTGGATTTACGTATCAAGACATTGATTGATTTTAAAACGATATTTACAGTTTGACAACCAAGTTACAACAAATATTTTTCTTTAAAAATTTTGTAAATCCATCCATCCGTTTAGGAGAAATATCGAATTTAGTGTGATTTTAAAAGAAAAAAGCACTTTGCATTATTTTATTTTTTTAAGGTACTTTAAACTTTTGTGAAAAAATAAATGTACAAACTAAAGCACAAACATGGATACTAAATATAAATTTTTTTCAGATTTATTTCTCAAATAATGACCTACTTATATCGGTCTCAAAAAACGCCTCAATTTGCAAAACACAGTGAGAATCGCCTTAATCAACTACGTTCGTTTGAGAGAGTTACTTGCATATTAAAACTGAACAAGTAGACACTGAGGGCGCTGCTATTTTAAATAGTGATCCATTGTCCACTGATTCACAAAACGTTGGTCTGCCAATGCGCTACCTGGCACTTTTGGTACAGTTGCAAAGAAATGTGGTTACGCCTCAGAGTAAAAAAACTATAGAGTCCGTCATATACATATTCTGTATGAACTCGTGAAGTGTAAAGTATAAACTTTGTTTGCGAAAGTGAAAACATATCTTTTTTACTTGTGAATTGATCATTAATATTAAGAACGGATGCGTAATCCTATCCTATCCTATCCTATCCTTCCTACTAATATTATAAACGCGAAAGTTTGTAATTATGGATGGATGTTTGTTACTCTTTCACGTAAAAACTACTGAATGGATTTTAATGAAACTTTACAATAATATAGCTTATACATCAAAATAACACATAAGCTACAATTTATAAACTTGCGCAGACGAAGTCGCGGGCACCAGCTTAATCCATAATAGTCATTTTATGCGTGATTCTTAACATCGTTTTTTTCCTGAATGGTAAGAATTTTCTCCAGAAAATCTGTGGTAGTAACATTTATTAGGCCTATGTCACATATTTCTTAGAGAAAAAGATAATATTTTTACGTTTTTAGGATTTGATAAAAATCCATACATTTTAGTATGGAGGTCACTCGCAAGAAAGTGATACGCTTATGGCTCCCTCCTTAGGAGAAAGAGCTGCTACTTAAACCTCCTTGGGTTACGCCATCGCAGGAGCCGCGACCGACCTCCTAAAGCTCGAACGTCAAGTGTCAAAGCAAAGTGTTGCCATCCCAAAACTATTAGTAGTCATATGCAAAATTCAACAGTACCACCTTATATACTGCGGTCACCATCAACAGCGGTCGCCAGCCGCAACGCTTACAAGCGTGGTGACTATGGTAAATCCCCTCGTACGCATTTCTGCTAGAGTTCTAGAGGGAGCTCCATGTCCTGCAGTGGTCGTATCATGGGATGCTACACAGAAAAAAATTATCTCTTAAAACAAGAACGCAATATGTCTCAACTGATATTGCTTGATTATAAAGTTAAATGTCTTAACAATTAGTAGTCATATGCAAAATTCAACAGTACCATCTTATATACTGCGGTCACCATCAGCAGCGGTCGCCAGCCGCAACGCTTACAAGCGTGGTGACTATGGTAAATCCCCTCGTACGCATTTCTGCTAGAGTTCTAGAGGGAGCTCCATGTCCTGCAGTGGTCGTATCATGGGATGCTATATATGATGATGTAATTAAAAAACAATAGGTTTGCCTTATATCCTCTAGGCAGTTTTGAGAGTCCGATGACGTAACAACTTGAATTCCTCAAAAAACATTGTTTTCTATTAGAAAATACTAATAACCGTTTTCTTTTTAACATTGTTTTCTATTAGAAAATACTAATAACTGTTTTCTTTTTAACATTGTTTTCTATTAGAAAATACTAATAACCGTTTTCTTTTTTGCAGGTAAGTCATCATTTACAAAAATTTCTATGTTCTTGTAAGTATTTCCGATTTATAATCGAAATCAAAATTTGAATCAGATTTGTTGCTTTGTACCCAAATTTAATTACTGCTATTTGAGTAAATTTATTGCGACAAAATTGGGTTAGTTTGTCTGAATTGTATTATTAAATTAGTTTGGAGAGTTTATAGAAAATACAGATTTTTCAAAAAACCGGCCAAGAACGAGTGGGACACGCGCAACGTGGGTTCCGTGTCACTAAAGTAAAAATGCCATCTTAGTTATACCGTCGCAGTCACGCAGAAGTATATTACATGCGTGCTAGTCCGACGTTGTTATTTTATAGCTTATGCACTATCAATATACTAATTTTCACGCTTGTAAGTATACCCTTTTTTACGATAGAGCTAAAACAAAAATCAAGTAAAAATCGCCCAAAAAAAACACGTTTTTAGAAGGAAAGCCCGCCTTTATTTGTAAATATTCTGTTATTATTTGTTGTTATGGCAGCCACAGAAATACCATAATCTGTGAAAATTTCGACTGTCTACATATTTACGGTTCATGACAGACAGTCATCGGAGGGATATTAATAGGATCCCGTTTTTTACCCTTTTGGTACGGAACCCTAAAAAGCTTTGACTGGCCCGTTGACATAGTTGATAGTGAGCGTGGTTTCTACGCCATGGGCTGCGGGTTCAATCCCGGCACAAGGCAAACATTTGTCTGGGTGTTATTTGTATATTTATTTGTGTCTAACAGTCTCTGGTACTCATAGTAGCAGTTCGAATTGTCGACGATCCTGAGCTCACGCATGATATGGAACCACTTAGTCTACGGAGAGACGTCGCCTCCTCGTGTGTTCTGTACCGTCTGTACAATGGTGAGTGTTCTTAGGAACTATTCAGTCTAGTGCCAGCGGCTCAGTGCCACCACTGCACCACACGCCGTAGGGAGAAGTTCCACCCACATCATTTGGATGCATGGCGTCCAACCACAACACGTTATGCGCGCTCATTCCTCCTGCGCACTAGTAAAATGTGGGACGGGCTTCCTCCAGCGGTTTTCCCTGTATCCTACGACATGGGGGCTTTTAAAAAGCGGGTCAACCAAGTCCTAAAAGGCCGACAGCGCACAAGTAACACCCCTGGTGTTGCAGGTGTCCAGGGGCGGCAGTGACACTTACCATCAGGTGTGCTGTCTGCTCGTCTGTCAGTTTTCATATAAAAAAATTGTATTTACATGCTTTGTATAATTATCCTCCAATCCTATTCTATCCTACTAATATTATAAACGCGAAAGTTTATAAGTATGGATGGATGTTTGTAATTCTTTCACGTAAAAACTACTGAATGGATTTTAATGAAAGTTTACTCGTACATTAGAATAACACATAGGCTACAATTTATAAACCTGCGCAGACGAAGTCACGGGCACCAGCTAGTATTTATATCATTTATCTTTGTCTCAAACTAATTTTAACGATTCTTATGCTTATAAAAGTTTCTTCTTCCTGTAAGTCCAATTCAACACAAGATTCGAGCAACCAAGTGACCTTATTTGAAGCTCCCACAACCCTAATTATTTGACATCTAGTTCCGATCCTTCGCTGCCTTATACGATGTATATACAACCAAAATCCCAGCCTTAACGAGTGTCTTCTAATTTAATGAGTTCTAAAACACAGACCGGCGAAACAAAAGGGTGCAGAGACTGTTCAAAACACACCCTCTTCATTAGAACGTCTTAAATGTTAGCGTTTTGGGGTAACGTGTGTGGGAATGTAGAATTTTGAGGAGAGGTCGGTTTACGGTTTTAAATTTCCTATTGTTCAAAACATAATGTTTGCTTTTTGTTATAAAACATTTTAGTTCTTGTCATCATTTAGGCTGCTTTACATGATGCATTAAGCAATTTTAATATCCTCTATAATAATGAACGAGCAATTTGTAATATATGATATTGTAATCGTTTTCTCGAAAATAGCTCTACCGGATGCGACAAAATTTACGATACAGGGGTTTTAGTTTTTAGGGGCAAAAAATTAATCTATGTAAGTTGCGTGACGTCTTGGAAAATTAATGCTTACCGGGTTTTGAGTATTTCTTGAAAAAGCGTGATTCAGAAACTTTACATCGCCATCTGTTGGTAAGTACAAGTTAACATTACACAATCTCGTTCGCCCAGGTAGATATAAACTAAGTTAAAATCGTGTATCTAATTACCTAAGTTTACACCAACACCAACAATAAGGCCGGTATTTCACTGGGACACTGGTTGCGCCACTGGTGTCCGTAACTAGACACCAGTAAAGACACCAGTAAAGACAAACCCTGCGGCCACAGTATTAAGGGCTATATTTCACTGGGCGTGGTAGCGCGACCAGCATCATATTCATATTCGTTTATTGCATGTCACAGTCATTTAGTTGTTACAATACAGGAATGGTTATAAGTACGTGTGACACCCTGTAAGGGTGTAGCAATAGAAGTGCTAACGAAAATTACAATAGTTCGGCATTTAAAATTATGTCACAAATTAATTAAACAAGTCACATAACAATTAAATTATATCAAAATAAATAAATTAAGTCAATTAAATTCAAAAATAAAATTAAAAAGATATTAAAACAAATAAAATTCACTGTCAAGTAAAATAAATAAGACAAGATTAGGCAATTTATTTATCATTTAAAAATTCTTCAATTTTATAATAGCATTTTCCTATTAGGTATTTTTTTAGCAATTTATAAAATATTTGGTAATCGGTTTCACTTTTAATATTGTCCGGGATTTTATTATATATTGTTATAGCGGAGTAGTATGGGCCTTTTCTAAATATTTCCATATTTGATTGGGGGGGTACGAGGCCGTGTTTATATTTTGTTCTGAGATTGCGTTCCGGTTTTGCGTCTTGTTTTGTTGTAAACAAGTGTATATTTCTACGAACGAATAAGGCTGTTTCCAAGATATAAAGGGAAGGTAATGTAAGAATTTCTCGTTCTTTAAAATGTGGCCTACAGCTGTCTCTTTGTTTGATGTTGACGAGCACACGTATGCATTTTTTTTGCATAACAAAAAGGTCGTGGACTGCCGAACAATTTCCCCACAGGTTAGTTCCGTAGCGAAGCCATGCCTGTGCGTACGCATAATAAGCTGATAACACGGTCTCAAAGTTGGTTGTTTTTTTAAGAATTCCTAGTGCGTATACGAATCATCCGAACTGGTTGCGCCGCCAAACACCAGGTGAGTAACTCTCTATAGAGCTGTATACATTTTGTTGGTAGCGGCGACTGGTTGCGCTGCCATGGTGTCCCAGTGAAATACCGGCCTAATTAAGTATTGATTCCTATACAGTCTTTTCATTAATGAAATACTGTATGACCAAAAATAATAGCTTTATAATGACTATAAAATTACATAGTATCAACCCATCTTTAAATGAATGAAGAGATAAAGATGTACCTAAAATACTCCGGTAACCTTTTAACGTTATTGTCTGTTTGTATTCCCAAGAGGTTTTTTGACGTGGATAGGTACGGTCAACCGCACGTCGGTAGATATTTTTTCAACTCTATTACCACGCTATAAGGTCCAAAAGTGTTTCTAATGACGTCCTGTTGAGTTGAGTTGTTTATTCTTTTGTTTAGGGAGTAATTTTTTTGAAAAGTGGATATAGGCCCTCTGGCGGCAATAATTGGTAATTCATCGAGCTTTGGATGAGCTAGAGGGTGAGGGGAGAAGGGGTTGACGGGAGGGTGAGGGTAAGTGGGTGAGGGGAGGGACGGTGAGTGGAGGGAGAGTGGACGTTTGTGCTCTTGACTGTACCTTAGCTTAGGGGGGGTTTGAGTAACGATAAAAAAACAAAAAAAATATTTAAAAAATCCTACTTAAAAAAAAACTAAAACTCCATTGAAACTAAACGAACGCGGAGGGCAATGACCCGGACGGAGCATCAGTGGTACGCAGTATCAGTGGATAAGGTAGGCACATACATAACTGAAACTCTTTCGCGCGCTTTTGATAGCGCGGTGCTCAAGGTCATTGCCCTCCGCGTTAGTTTAGTTTCAATGGAGTTAAAAAACATAAGTAGGATTTTTTAAATATTTTTTTTAGTTCCTTAATCGTTCCTGAACCGCCCCCCAAGCTATGGCACGCAATCAAATTAACACCCTGTATAGACGTATCTACGTACAGCTCACAGCCAGGGTATAGTCAACCAGGGTTTTTTGTTTGTATGTTTCTAGCAGGTATTCTATGTATCTTGACGTCTTCTACCCCGTGGATACCTTGTATGAGGGAAAGTTGCACTCACCAATGGAAACCATTTGGACGGAAATTCTCCGCTGGTCGATCTGCTGTCATTAAAAAAACGTTTTTCGAGAGAGGCCATGGTAGAGCCAATAATCTCAACCTAAAGTTTTGTCTCCGAGTTGTGTGCCAAAAACCTGGTGAGTTTCAACGACACCAAAACACAAGCATGACTGTGAACTCGTTTAATCTGGCGGGTATATCTCAACTTGCCAACATTACGTCAAAATTCCAAACTGAGATATCTACTCCGGAGAGTGTGCCCAAGAGCTCCATGAGCATATCCCGCCATCCCCATTCTACTACCGGAATGGAGTCATCGGGATATCACCTACACTTGGCTGATTTTCCGCTCTAAGCGCTTTGAAACATCTTTTATAATGCGCACAGCTGAGGATTAGAATTATTAGCCAGTGTTTGTTTCCGAGTTCATCTAACCCGAATCTTTTTAAGTCACGCATGAAAAAGTTTCTTCTGGGCAAGCTCGTTCCATCTTCGGCCTCATCTATGTCCTCAGGTCTAGGTCGAGGTCAAAGGTGTGTCTATTTACCATCAAAATATTTTATCGTAGCTTCCTAATTGCATTGCAGATGTTCCTGTTTCACTATTTTAGATTTAGATATTGGTCAGTCAAAGGCCTCGTAATTGTTGTTACAGATACAGGTAATTAAACTGACCACAAGGTAATTGAGGCTACAGACCTGACGTCCCAGCGAACTAATACCACAACCGTCAAACACGACACTTCAATAACACTAACTGTGATGAATGGAAAAATAGCCCTAACCGTCATCAATCATAATGCTAGTTGGCAACTAGGTATAAAATTTTTTTTTACAAAGACGGAGCGACTGCGATGCGACTTTTGAAGAAATTCTTTAATTTGAAACTTCGTTGAGACGTCGAATTTCCGAATTTAAAAACGCACAGAATAAGTATACATAGTATTGTTATATTGACCTGTAGTTTATTTTGGTTATATTTTATAACTAAAGATTTTTTAAAACCAAAGCGGAGAAAACATTTACATGCGTCAGTAAATATAACTCTAAGAACATAACTCATGTTTATTGTACAGACCCATTTTGAGTTTAACGAGAACAATGAGAATTTTTTTTTCGGGTTAGTGGTCAATATGGCTGATAAAGTTTTTAAGCCTCTAAATTGCCTCTGACTTGGCTTGCCAATTAATAAGTGACACTAGCAGGAACCATTTTTTTTATTTTTTACTTACTTTCCACAACACATCTCTTTTTTACTTTGGTCAATATAATGAAAGAACAACTATTCCGCGGCCACGAGTGCTTCAACGAAACTGGATTTATAAAATATTTTATATAATTTTAATTTGGAACAAAAAGAGATCTTATCGTATATTATAAATAGCTTTTTGTAGGAAACCTTTGCACTGGCTTTTCTGTGATAAAGATTTTAATCATACTGCGACATAATCGTTGGAATTGAGCAACTTCCCAATGAGAACTTGAAAGAGGTGGTTACCAAAATTGGGGATTTGATTGACGTGAGCTGCCAGGATATTGAGTGGGTTAAACGCTCTCGACCACTTAAGGAAGGTAGCAAACCTGCCCCTATTCTAGTAGGGTTTAAGTCTACTGGAACGACCTCCCGAGACAACTGGTTAGAACAACGTCGCAAATTGTTTGGAAAAACAAGTGACATGATTACAGGTGGATCGGTTAATAGCTTTATCTTTATAAACGAAGACCTGACTAAAACTGCTAGAGCACTACTGTGGAACACCAAAAAACAACTTGGTAAAATGTATAAGTACATCTGGGTATCTAATGGGAGGATCCTTATCAAGAAGGCTGACGGAGAAAAAACCATTTGTGTTCGCGCCGAGAGTGAAATTGCCGGCTTAATAAAGTGAACTATTAAATATTACCTACGTATTTCTAATTACTTTTAAACAGAATTCGCGGATTTTACGCTAGATACTATATCTGAACGGTGTGTCAATTTTGTTTGCGCTGATAATGTAGACAACTGGATAAAACAAATTATTAGCTATAAGGATTTATATATATTGCATGTAAACATACGTTCTATAAAAAAACATTTCAGTGAATTTTTAGTTACTATAAACAATCACATAAAACGGTTAGATGTGTTAGTATTAACGGAACCAAACTTAAACTTTTCATTACTATCTTTATATAAAATTAATGGATTTAAAATTGATGCATATACTCGCAAGGGACGTAGTGGGGGAGGGGTGCTTGTTTACTCGCGAACCGAGTTGGCCGCGCGAGCGAATGAGACATTTGCGCCAGCGAGCACTATGAGATCCGCGGAGTGTGTTTCTGTTACACTTAATTGTAACGGCGAAGAAATATTTTTAATATCTATTTATAGGCCCCCAAGATTTGATAAGCAAGATAGAAAACAGGTATTTTTTACTGAACTTCGTAATCTTTTAAACGGTTTACCTAAAGGCTCACGAGTATTGTTTTGTGGTGACATAAATATAGATCTGTTGGATTTCAAAGATAAAAATGTAATAATGTATGAAAATTTGTTGGCAGAATACGGTTTTACTAAATGCATTAATGACGTTACCCGAAGGGAAATTTTAAAAGATAAATTAGTAACATCTTGTTTAGATCATATATATGTTAGAGCACCACAAGCGTCAATTGATTCAGCTGTAATAAAACATAAGATATCCGATCACTTTTATGTCTCGGCGGCAATACAATGGAAACCGGCTCGATCGTCTGGTGGCGTGGGTATTGGTGGAGGCGCGAGCTTTACCAGCGCAAGCGACAAAGCGCGACCACAGCCGTCCGCACTACATCTTCCCCGTACCGCACCCCCACCAGCGCCCCCGCGACTGACGACTCGCCTTATATTGGACAATCGCTTGGTTAGGGAAAAATTATTAGCAACAAATTTTGACGAACTTTTAAACTTTCAGTGTCCTATTGAATTATACAAAGCGTTTACAAATTTATTCAAAAACATTTATGATCAGTGTTACAAAATTCAGATTATCCCAGATAGCATAAGTCGAAACAACAAATGCTGGATAAACGAGAACTTAAAGAAAATGGTTTTGGAAAAGGACAGATTATTCATGATATGGAGCAATGAACCTAATAATATGCTAAAAAGGCTTACTTATACGAAATATAGAAATAAGTGTAGTAAAGCTATTTTTAAGTGTAACAACGAATATGATAGACAAAGTATTATAAACTGTAACAAAAACATAAAAAAAATCTGGGATAAAATCCATAGTCTTTTAGGTAACGAAAAACAGTCTCTAGATAATGTGATTCTTCAAAACATGGACAAACAGGGCAGTATAAAAAATATTTGTGATAAGTTTGCTTTTAATTTCTCTAACGATATTGAGCAGATAAAACACGTGTGTAGTGATAAGTGGTTAGATAGAAATACCTATGTCAATGAATCCAGCGTGAGTATGAGGTGGCAACCGGTGAGTAGTTGTATAATAAAACGCATCATAAATAAAATGGATAAAAATAAATCACCTGGAAGCGATCTCGTACGCATGTCCGATTTAAAATTAGTCGTAGATAAAGTTAGTCCTGTATTAGCCAAGTTAGTTAATTTATCGATAAGTAGCCATAAATTTCCAAATAAACTGAAAGAAGCACTTGTTCGTCCAATTCATAAAAAAGGTGACCATAAGAATTTTTCTAACTACAGACCTATATCAATATTGTCGAGTATTGATAAAGTTATAGAGAAATGTATTGTTACGCAAATTGGGACATTTCTTCACCAAAATAGAATTTTAAATGAGTGCCAACATGGCTTCCAAAAAGGAAAAAGCACAAATACCCTATTATCAAAGTTTACAGACGAAATTAATACATACTTAGAAAATAAACAAATCGTTGTAGCAATATTTTATGACTTTAAAAAAGCTTTCGACACCCTAGAAACAAACACACTCTTGAATGGATTGGACGAATGTGGTGTTAGTCATCAGCTTAACGCCTGGTTCCGTGACTACCTTACGTCACGTTCTTATCGTGTGAAGGTGGGTGATACGCTCAGCGACGAGACTCAGGTTCGGTGCGGAGTGCCACAGGGATCAGGATGCGGTCCAGTGTGCTATCTAATGCATGTAAACAGTTTATGTGGAGTCATACGACACTGCTCATCCTACATGTTTGCAGACGACCTGTGCACACTCCGTGCCGGTACTAGCCTTGCCGATGCGTGTCACTTAGTCCAGCAGGATATAGATGCGGTCGTTAAGTGGTCGCACGATAATGGCATCATTTTAAACACAGATAAAACAAAGCTTCTTATAATCCACTCACCTTATTTGTGTCTTACAGAAACTCCACCTCCCATGTTCACTCATAGCTTTTCATGTTACCATAAAAATTTATCTGGCTGCCAATGCTTACCCATTGAAAGAGTAAACTGCGTAACCTACCTTGGTGTTAAAATCGATGTTAGCTTTTCCTGGTCTCATCATATTGATTATATTTGTAATAAGTTAAGAATATTGCTTGGGAAATTCTACCATTTAAGCTTTAAGGTCCCCATTAGTACACTTAAGTGTTTATACTTCTCATTAGTAGATTCAATACTGGGTTACGCTCTTGATTGTTACGGCCTTACCTTTAAAACGTACATAGAGAAACTTGAGTCACTGCAAGTAAGATTCCTAAAACTACTAGTTAGTAACAAAACTAAAAATCAATGTAAAGGCGACTATCGAAAATTGTTTAAAATTTGTAAAATCTTACCGGTAAGCTTAAAACATACATACCTTTTAGCTGTAAACAATCAAGAGCGTAACCTACAGCAGTTAAAACAGTTATGTCATAGCCATGGCACGAGATCGATGTCCACGGGAAAATTTGAGGTGCCCAGAGTTCATAATTACTATGGTGACAGAACCCTGAAAAAACGTATACCATATTTTTTAAACCGTTTGCCCGAGGACATCCGCCTCGAGCCATGTAAGAAAAAATTTAAGAGCCGTCTAAAGAAGTATCTGTTAGATAAACTCCCTGTATAATACTTACAGTAACTAGTTACGTAACCTATCAGTTGTATCTTTGACTTTTATTTCTTATATATCTTCTTTCCCGCAGTCAAACTGTTGAAACAGTTTTGCGGGGCATTGTTTTATTGTATTTTTAATATTTATTAAGTGTAATAATTTAATAAAATAAAAAAAATAAAATAAGGCTAATCTGACTGTCTTTTACTGCAGAAAGGTGCGGGTGGGCCATGTAGAGTGTGCTATGAGTATTATTACTAGAAGAGTTAGAATTAGGGTTTAAAGTAGAAGCTACGATACGTTTCTTTGGACATAGGAAACTGAACAAGTTTCCTTCAAAAACATGGCTGTCGTTTTTTAGGGTTCCATATTTGAAAGATGCCAACGGAACCTTATTACTAAGCCTACGTCGTCTGTTTGTCTGTCTGTCCGACCGTTATAAGGATGTTTTTTCTTATTTTACTCTTGAATTCGATCTAGCCCTGAGGACAGAGATGAGGTCGACGATGGAACGAGCTTGCCCAGAAGAAGCCTATTCACTCGCGACTTAAATATATTCGGATTATAAGAGCTCGGGAACACAGACGCAGGCAGAGAATTCCACTCCTTAGCCATGCGCATTATAATGGATGTTTCAAAGCGCTTTGTGCGGATGTGTGGAATATCAACCAAGTACGGGTGATATCCTGCGGTGCGTCTGGATTCCCGATGGTGGAAGGGAGATGGTGAAATAAGCTCATGGAGCTCTTGGGCACACTCTCCAATGTACAATCTGTGAAAGACCGACAGACATGCAACTAGAACGGTTTCTTTCGAAACCGCTAAATGCTTTAAATTTTCAGAGAATATGTGTTATTATGGCGGATTACCTAACATATAACAAAACAGTGAAAAGTTAAAATTTAAGAGGGGTCTCCATGCAATAAACCGTTTTTTTTTTGGTGTTTTATTGTTTCAACTCTATCGTAAAAACGAGAATACTTACAAGCGGCAAAATTGGTATGATCATTAATAATTAAAAATGGTCAAATTTGAGTTGGACTCGCGCGCATTTAATACACTTCTGCGCGACTGCGCGTAGAGGACTAAGACGGTATTTTACCGTGCTACGGAACCCGCGGTGCGGTAGTCTGACTCGCACTTGACCGTGTTTTTTATGCTTTTTCATTATACTTTAAACCTTGCGCCTTTCTTTCGCCGCACCGACAAAATAATGGATAGTAGGATGACCCTTATTCGTTATTCCACGTTTTCCAGGATAGTTGTTCAGAGTAACAACTACAATTTAATAGTTACCGAAGTGTTACAAAAAATCGTCATTTAACTTTTTGTTTGGACGAATCAAAGTGCGACTTTTTCATGTTACTTTAAAAATATTCTCATTTTGACGCTACTATGTTCTACATTTCAAACATTTGATTATTCATTTGCTCACTAGAGATATTAAACTCATCTTCGTCTATGAGAAAACCGCTCATAAAATGCAAAATTAATTTCACATTTCCATCTCAAAGCTAAAATGGACAAAGTACCGGTCATATTTGCAACTGGAATATAATTGAAGGAGACTGCATGCATATACAGGATGGTTTAAATAAAACTAAAAAGCCTCAACCAAACAGGGAATTAAAACGACTTCTACAATCTTCGAATTCAACCCTTGCTTATTTATGCCGTAAAGCAGCAATGTCTGCATTGCTGAGGGAAAGAAAGCCAGTAAAATTACCGGCACATAATACACACAATCTTAGTTCTGGTTGTAGGGTGGGCAACTTGCTTTGCTGTCTTATTAATGTCAAATTATGCTACTGATTAGATATTGGGAACTACGGGTGGTGGTAACCACTTTCAATCAAAAAATGAAAATGTTTTTAGATGTGATAACACGCTTTCTCTAAGTCCAGTACCGATTTTTTTAATGTCATGATGTATTTTGTTTTACTGAAGACATGTTTTGACATAAATGATGCATACACCAGCTGTCCTCTTCTCTTCAACTTTAAGATTTGAAATATTTTGAAAATGCTTGTTCTTGTTTAGAGGATGACACCTTGTAACCTTTTTTAGAACGCAATAAAATATTGAGTGAGTGAGCACATATCCCAATCAACATTAATTCAGTCAAACTCTTTTTGTGTCCTCATTTATAAAGCACAGACTTGTGTTCCTTATACGAACAGTTTTTTTTTTACCATAGGTAAAAATAAAAATGCTAATAAGTAAGTAAATAGCTAACTAATAAGTAACTTTTGTTTTATTTAGGAGCCAGTCATGTCCCACTTCCAGGCCAAAGACTTTCCTTCCATCTTATCGTATCTTTATCTAAACTTATATAAAACAGGTCAAAAAGAAAATCTGTCACAGCTTAGCGTGCATATTTTGCATAGAAAACATCCTGTATATGAGACGCATTCATATGTAAAGTTGCTTCAGTTTTATTTCAACTCCCTTTGCTGTCAACTTATTTGTCTCCAGGGCTTTCACTGCCTCGTAATTTTCATATTTTGTAGAAATAACTGAAAACACTTCGAAAGGAATCTTGCTATTTAATTTTTGTTCGAGGATTGAGGAGAATATTATAGTAGTTTATGCAACGGTACATAATGAGGGGTATAAAACTCGAGTGTCGGTTTATGGGACGCAGGCGAGCGTAGCGAGCCAAGTTCCATAATAGAAGACACGATTGTTTTATACCTAATTATGTGGAGTTGCATACACAACTTTATCTACTCTCATATCGTGAATCCTAAAATAATGTGTTCAAAAACAAACCTTAATGTTTGTCTTTTTTTCCGGTTATAACTGCTAAGCGAAGTTCCTGTAGCTGCTTTAAAAACACTCGAAGGCAAATCGTAAACGATTTCATCACTTATTTCATTACAAGACTAATAAAATTATGTAACTACATTTACTTATATATAAGTACTAGCCCATCGGCACGTTACACTGTCCCCAATTCGTTGGTCCGAAATCTGACGTTTAGGACCAACAAATGTCAGTCGTTGTCAGTCATATTGTCAACATTGGATGCAAATACACTTACCAACAAAATGGAATGTTCTTAGTTGAAGAAACAATATACTCTTATTATTATTATTGTTATTTCTTATTATTGTTTTTGACTATAATCCAATTAATGAAACTGAAAAACCAGGCCTAAATCACATATAAACAGTAAAAAGTTTGTTTTGTTTTTTCCCGCCATATTATTTCCGTTCCGTGTATTTAGCACCGACCGAAGTACTACACAACGTAGTTCACGCGATTTTTCACAGATGGCGCTATTTTTTCTTGTATGGGGAAATTTTGAACCGCTTGTTCCCAAGACCCTATCTTGACTATATAAATCTATGTGTAACTACAACTTTTGTTTGCTGAGTTTTCCATTATTGCAATGAAACCTCCTTGCAGCCACAGACTACAAACGCATCAAGCTGTCAATGGCGCGCCTATAATAAAAATTAAAATATTGTTTAATACAAAGAGATTTGAACCTCAGCGCAGCGAGGTTCAAATCTCTTTGGTAAATTCAGTACCTCATAATACACTCCCACAGATAAAAAAATGCTGCTAAGAGTGTTTCTAAGTACAGATTGACATTATGAAGATGTTAACCTACAATTTTTGAACGCATTATTGAGGATTAACGATATGAGAGTAGATAAAATAAATTATTTGTACTTAGTATTGTGTTTAGTATAAAGGTATCAAATTTATCATTGCTCCCGAAGCCCAGTGATTCTACTCATAAAAACAAGTAACTTTCCCGAAGAATAAAAAATTATTGAAAAAAAATTTTCGCCTTCCCATGCAAAATGAGTCGTTGAGGTAACCGCTTTACTATGAGGAGACCATAAAAAATTTTCGAGGAAAAAAATTTTTTCTTCGCGAATGTTGCTTGTTATCATGAGAAGAATCACTGGGCTTTCAACACCAATGAAAATTCACGCTGTATACTTCATACCCTTTTTATTATACTTATTAGACGGTTCTACTTTTTGCCCTTCATAACATTCAATGAAAAAAAACGTCTACTACAGGACATAGCTCCCTCCAGAATTCTAGCTTATGCTTGAAAAATGTGGAGGGGAAGTACCATAGTCACCTCGCTTGTCAGCGTTACGGCTGGCACCATGGACCGCGGTTGTAGGTGACCGCAGTAAGTAAGATTTAAGATACAAAGGAGGATGCTGCTGCCCATCCTCCTGTTAACCCTTAGTCACCTCTTACGACACCCACGGGTATATATGGGTTGGTACTATTCTTTGCCGGCACCACACAGGACAGCCCTTAGTTAAGTAAAATCTGGCAGTATACCTTTATTCTATATACGATAAATTTGATAACGGATAAAGGTTACCAAACCCAATTATTCTTGCAACTAATAGACTCTCGAAATACTCTCGAAAGACCAGGAGCACTTAAACTAAATCCCAGTTTTCCCTCAGCGAATAAATTCTCGCAACATGAAAATATACTCTAGTATCAGCCAGGACTTGCAGCTAATTATGCAGTGCGTTCGCCGATGATTTCCCTAAGGAATTGTCCTATGCAACGTTTTAATCATATACCAGGAATAGAGATTGCATTCGGACAAACAAGCGGCAAAGTTTTTAAGTGAAGCGACAATTGAACCTTCTAAGGTTGTTTTGCGTTTTATTAATCATAATAAGAATGTTTTAAAGAATAATAAAAATAGTTTCGTATTTCGAAAGTTGTTCAATTTAAGGGATATAGGTCGAAATAAGAAAAAAAATCGACTTCCCATACAAACTGCATCAGCTGACAGCACATTTAGTATTGGAGGTCGATTTTTTTAAATCGTATTTTGACCTATATTCCTCTGCCCGTTAGTGGGCAGAACTCAAAAACTGAGTCGCAGGGATGAGCGAGGCATGCGAATCGTTCATTGTCTAAAGTTACTTTGTGCTTAGCATACCCGTTCTGACTTATCAAGTTGTCAGTAGATAAATTATGTATTGTCATACACAAAAACATAAGAATGTTTTTTGTTCATTACTTCCAGAGTTGGTATGTTATTCGAGTTTGAATCGTACGATTTGGTTTTTAACCCTCACCAACAATATAAAGGGGTGTTATAAGTCTTAACCTTTATCTTTCTATTTTTTTATAGTCCAGTCAATCTACGATATGAGGATGCATTAAATGCACATTTAGAGAAATTAATTTTATTTAGTAATATAGGCTATTTGGAGCTATAAATAATTTAACCCGGCAATTTTTTAAAAACACATTTTTTGTTAAAGTACCAGTGTAAGCTGACCTGTGCACATGGTAAATATTATACAAGTTGAGTTCACCTTATACTGGTATTAAAAATATCAACGTTATGTCGGGGATTAATGTGGTTTTAAAATTTTGAATGTGTTACTGGTGATTTATCACCTAATGTGCATTTATTCCATTTTCTCCATACAAACTTTCGTAGATTGACTGGACTATTATGCTTTCAACCCTAATAGAAATAATAAAGGGGTGTTATAAGTTTAAGCCTTTACCTTTATAATTATGTTTTACTTTAAAGCTTTTGAAATCAAAGTGGCAATTGCTCAGCTATTTCTTAAGCCATGTAGAGATCTATTAGTGACTCAATCCATCGACAAAAATGAAGCCAGGCTTGCTTAAAGCACATAGCTGCCTTTTTTTAGGGTTCCGATACCAAAATGGTAAAAAAAGAAACCCTTATGGTGCGACTTTGTCTGTATGTCTGCACGTCTGTCTGTCACGCCTCTATATCTCAGCAACCACTCATGCTATCGACTTAAAATTTTGAATGGTTTTGGAATATAGTTGCCCAACTTAATTGCATATGAAAGAATTTTGAAACGATTATGATTATTAATGAAAAGGCGGCCAAAATAGGGGGCGCAAATTTCAAATTGTCGTTACTAGGTTGAGTGGAGTATCATATGAAAGGGCTTTTCTTGTACATTCTAAAATATATTTTTGTAAACGATTTTTTCTAAGATGCACAGTTTTTTAGAAATCTGCAAATAACCTTTACAAACAAATTTAGTTTTGCGGTCCTAAAAATGGACTGTATTGCTTCCAAAAATACAAGTATAAAAAAATATAAAAATACAAAGTATATCGTTGCCCTCGGCGCGCGAGTCTGACTCGCACTTCGCCTTTTTTTTTTTTATTTGTAAGAAAATAGTTAATAAAATCAGGCGTTTGTTTGCGGAATTCCATTTCTGTTCTTGTTGTTCTACACCAGTGCTCGGCGTTGGGCACTGCTTGGTCTAATATCTCCTGAGGATGCCTCGTGTAGAGGCAAAACACGTGTTGAGTGATTTCGGTGGTTGCTGTGTTGTGGATGCCTGCGCTTGCGCATTTATTAGCAGACGAGCGGTGCACAGTGAGTACATAGCATCCGTCATCATTGCGGAGGTGATTATACATTTGTTTCTTATAACTTTTTGAAAGAAAATGATGGAATTTTTTTACAGTTTTATTTCCATTACCGAAATATTCTTAATTTTATGCTTATCTTCTAAGATATTCATTTAAATAACATGGTGTAAAGGACAATTTTGATCTATGTTCATTGCTTATTATTACTAATCTTTTAAATTAGATAAGGATAAAAATACGTACCTTAAGGGCAAAAATACGTTCAAAAATACCTTATTTTAAACATCTACTTTTTTGCTATAAAAATTTGGTTACAGTGGGTTATCCTTAAAAGATACACAAATATTAACTATCGCGGATTTTTCTTTAGAGCTCTTAGAGAGCAACAATTCTAATAACTTTCATATAAATTAAACCATTTACGCAGCGCTCGCCCAGAAAGCTCTCAGAGGCACGTTTTTTTCCGACTCGATCAACAAACATCATCACCATTCAGTTAATTTGCACTGAATATTTATAAATTATGACCTCCAACCTTCCTATTGAATTAATCTATCTATTAGTGAAAATCAGATAAAAAAAAATTTAGTAGTTCCTGAGTTTTGCGATCACAGACAGACATGACGACAGATAAACGTTTCGGGGGACTTTCTTTTATAATATGTAGTGATGATAGATAGATAGATGAACACTTGCACACAATTACAGAAACAAAATCAATACAGTCACAAAAATACTTAACTTAATGTGGGCAAAGGCGGCCTTATCGCTGGAAGCGATCTCTTCCAGACAACCTTTGGGAGAGGAATCCGTAAAAATGAAATGAGTAGTGCAGTGTAGTAACAATAATCATACTTAAATGATGTTAATGATAAATAAATAAGTAACTCAAACAGATACATATTATAAGATATAATAATACATATCTATAAAATATTTGAATATAATTAATGATAAAACGAACTTACCTGTACGTGAAGTTCTATCATAATTATGCGAGCTGCTCAATTCGAAGCGATTAATATTTACTTGTAGTACTGTTTCGTAATTCTCGGCCATTACCACGAATAGTTGAAAGAAAGGGATATCAATTTCTAGAAAAAAAACAAAGTTAAAACAAAACCGTTTTGACCAATCCGCCACCAGAGGGCAGGTTCAGCTCAGCGCGCCATTTTTTCTTCATTTAAGTTTAAAGCTCTTCTAAAAGCCACGTAAGCGAGCACAGATTTCCGCTAACAGGGTGGGAGAGTCTTGGGAGGGTGATCATATTAATCGCTTCGAATTGAGCAGCTCGCATAATTATGATAGAACTTCACGTACAGGTAAGTTCGTTTTATCATTAATTATGCTTTGCTGCTCAATTCTCACGATTAATATTTACTTGTAGATGTTCATAGACTAAGCGCTTAATCTGTGCTCTGTCTGTTAAAACAGGAAATAAAATAAAGTAATCTAAAACATAAATAATTTTATATTGGGCGATTGAAGATATATTATACAAAGCATATTAATATTAATATACTGAAAATATATCGAAGACCTTTATATTACACCCATAAATCATATGATTTTAAATATTAAGTATTGAAAGAGCAAACGAATTATCTTGATTAGCAACAACATCCTTGTTATAATACCTCGCGAAGACTGTTGAAGACATGCTCCACCCAGCGGTCTTACGGATCACATCAACGTTAACTCCGGCTGCTTTCGCTTTGGAAGTAGACGCGTGGCGTGTGCTGTGCGAACTAAATACACCAGTGTCAATACCGCTCTTGTGGAGCATGTCTTTTATCCAGTGACTTAAAGTTTGGTTGGTAACTTTTGCGTGAGGTTTCCTGAAACTTACAAATAGATTTTCACAATCAGGTTTTCTAATCGATTCGGTTTTATTTTTGTAAGAACATAGGGCGCGAGCCGGACATATTTCCGGCTTTTCATTGTAATAAGGTAATTTTAACAAAGGATTATAGGCATTCGGTCTTGAGGTTTTGATTATTTCAGAAATTTTTATGGATATGTAATCGGCATGAAATACAATATTTTTTAATTGAATTTTTGACAGAGTTTGCACCCTATGAGCAGTTACAAGAGCTAGTAATGTAACCAGTTTCTTGGACAACAATTCAAGACTTAAATCATCATTAGGATACATGTTTCCTAAGTATGCTAAAACGATATCTACGTCCCAGGTGAATTCATATTTAGGTTTCGGTGGACGAGATCTAAATACACCTTTCATAAATCTGGCTACTCTATCATCGGCCATGAAATGTTTACCCAATATAACTGAAAGGGCCGATTTACAGCAGTTGAGACTACCGTATTGATAACCTGAATTAAAAAGCTTGGTCAAAAAATACAATACATTTGGAATCGATGCCTGTAAATAATCAATATTTTGGGATACACAAAAGTTAAACCATTCCTTTAGATAACAATCATACTGTTTTTGAGTATTTAAAGCCAAGGAATTGATCATAATATCTACGGAAGAAGGTGGAACACGTCTTCTTAGTAAAGCTTCCCTGATAAGGTCGCGGCAACCAGGGTAAGGCTTTTTTGTAGTTTGTGTTGTGACCTGGAATCATCGGAAATGAGAAGGTCACTACTCGGCTTGAAGTAAATAACTTCAGACACAATCAATTTTTTAAATATTGGAAACCACGCTTGTGTAGGCCAGCATGGCACAACGACAATCCCTACAGCTTTATCAGTAATGATTTTATTTAGCGTTTTTAATATAATAGAAAAAGGAGGAAAAGCGTAGAAGAAGAAATGTGACCAATTTGTTGTGAAAGCGTCAATGCAATATGCATACGGATCAGCCTTCCAAGAAATATATTTATCGCATTTGAAATTAGATCTACTGGCGAATAAATCTATTTCCGGTTTTCCAAAACAATTAACAATCCGAGAAAAGGCGTAAGTTGCTAACTCCCATTCCGTATCTGATTGGATTTTTCTAGATTCATAGTCAGCAACTGTATTATCGGAAGACTTAATATAAGAAGCAAAAATAAATAACTTTCTTTGTTCACAAAAGTCCCATATTTCTCGTGATACCTTGTTTAGATGTGGGAATTGGACACTTCCCATGCGATTAATACAGGCGATGGCAGTCGTATTATCAATACGCATTAAAATCTGGATGTCATACAGATCTTTCGCGAAAACTTTTAAGGCAAATAAAGCCGCCAACAATTCTAAAATGTTAATATGATAATTTTTTTCATCATTTGTCCAGAAGCCATTAGCCTGTTGACTGCCATTGGAAGCTCCCCATCCACTTTTACTGGCGTCCGAGTATATCTCGACATCATAAAATGTACTACGAATAGGACACACAGCTGTGTGGATGTTTTTATCCCACCATGTTAGATCGTCATTTAAAAGACTTTTATCTAAATTCATAATCCTTTCGTAATTTTGATCTCGACCTAAATTTAAGAACTTTTGTCTTTCAAATATTTTTGTATGACTCCAGCCATATTCAATAGCTGGGCATATCGACACTAGTAGACCTATAAATTTTGCAAAATCTCTTACTCTGCACTTGTCTATAGATTTAATTTTTTCAATTTCGAGCTGCACTCGTTGTCTTTTTTCATTAGGTAGTCTTACGCAAAAATATTTTGTGTCCAAAATAAATCCCAAAAATTTACAAGAATTTTGAGGCGTCAAAGCACTCTTTTCAAAGTTGATGATGAATCCTAAGTTATTCAACAATGTAATTGTGGAACTAATGTTAACTTTATATTCTGAATAAGATTTAGCAATAAGCAAAATATCGTCCAAATATATTGTTGACAGAAAACCGTGTAAACGTAAATGTTCTATCACGGGTTTCATAATTTTGGTAAAAAGTAATGGTGCTGTATTTAATCCAAAGGGTAAACAATTAAATTCGTAGCATTTATTCTGAAACTCAAATCTCAAAAACTTTTTATGATCAGGATGGATTGGAATTAAAAAATATGCGTCTTTTAAGTCAACTGACGCAAGGAAACAATTTGGAGTAACGAGCTTAACAGCTGTTCTTAAATCTTCCATCTTAAAATGTGGCGGTTTTATAAATTTATTTAATTTTCTTAAATTAAGTATGAACCTTTTTTCTCTGCCATTTGGTTTAGGTACCAAAAAAATACTAGATAAGAAGTCGCCTGTCGATCTAATGCATGGTGAAATAGCACCTTTAGAAATTAAATTACCAATTTCATTCTGAAGGTCCATAAGATCATTTCTATTAGAAGGCTTATTTCTTGGATAGTTTGTCTGAACCGGTGTTGAAGAAAAAGGAATTCGATAACCTTCAATGCAAGATAAAATGTGAGGGTCTTTTGTCAGTCTACGCCATGTATGTATAAAATACTGTAAACTACCGGATGGTTGTATCACCTGTGGTTCTAGTATCTCCTGTGTTGTCTGTAGTGGGCATTGTTCTTGCTGGCACGTGAGGCTGTAGTCTTGCGGGCAGGCTCGCTCCGGCGAGTCGTGGCTGGACCCGCAGGCCGATGATGAGGCGTCGCTGTTGGTCTGCGATGCGCATTCTGTAGATTGGGCTGCGGGTGTTTCCAGTTTAAATTACCATGTGAACTGGATGGAGCGGCGTTTTTAGAGGCAACAGATTTCGGCTTAGATTTCAGGTCTTGTCCACATTTAGAGATAGCCTTGTTGGCCTTTAATTTTTCTGGCAAGTTTTCACCGAACAAGAACTTGTCCCTTTTGGACTCTTTTAGAGTTTCTTTAAGTTTGTTGTCAAGAGCCGAAATAAGAAAGTTGCGTCTCATTCTCGTGTCGATAAAGTGGGAGTCACATATTAAACGAGAAGCGTTGCTGATGTGTTTTAGAAGACGCTGGTTTATCTCTGACTTTTCTGTTACTAAAATATCCATCGCAGTAGTTAAGGCAGTCAGTGCTATACCCATTTGACTTTGTCGTGCTGCCAAGGAAGTAGCTTTCTTTTGGAGAATATCAGATACTGCAGCTTTGATCTCTTCATTCAAGACTGGTGCCTTAAATAATGGGCAGTTACCTGGAATTGGGTACTCTTCAGTAATTTTATCTTTTAAATCCTTTTTCAAACCATTTTCTAGGATATCTTTTAATCTTGATGCGATATCTTTATGGACGTCCTTCCCAACAGGAGATTCGTCTTTAGAAGCGTCACCCAATATGGTGAGTATGTCATCATCCAAGTGTTCAGGTTCTGCAGATGGTGGAACTTCTGGTGGAGTTACCCACGAGGATGGCTGTTTGGTGGTATTTTCAGCTGTGTGATTTTCATTGTGGCTAGCCTGCGTAAGAGGCAAAGACTCATCATGATTATCTGACTCAAAATCTTCGTCTTCATTATGAAAATGAATTCTTTTCGGTGATCCCGAACCTGGGAAAAAAATTGTGAAGGTAATGATCCCGAAAATCATTCGCATCACTAAGAAAAAGAAAGGTATCACACAGCCTTCAGTTTTGACAACAACTGTGAAGGTAACAGTCCCAAGAAAATACCCTTACTGTTCGCATCACTATGTCTGATATAAAGAATATTTCATTTTGTATGAAATAGGTAATAAGATGAAGGTAACAGTCCCATATTGTACTGTTCGCATCACAAATATTGGTATCAAAATAAGATAGATCTATGTAAAAGTGAGTTAAGGTAACAGTCCCACCTCGTACTGTTCGCATTACATATTTACACCATCTACGTAATGTACGTTCATAGTTTTTGTGAAGGTAACAATCCCATTGTATTGTTCGCAACACTTATAGGCATACAATAATAAAGAAGAACAACCCTCATCTAAGTAGGTTCTTATTTCGAATTACTACTAATTATGTAGGTAGTAAAAATTAAAAAAAATTTATTTTCTCTTAAAGAGAAAGGAGAAGGTAGGTACATATCTAATTACCTTTGTATTTAATTTCTTGAAGAAATAATCGAAACTTATATCGATAATCGATGCTTTTCTAAACAAATGACTTACTTGTAGTGTCAGGATTCGAGGAATTCGAGTATGATTCACGGCGTCGTCGCTTGCATAATTTTTTCTCTAATTTCTCGATCCTTCTTAATAAACGTTCACTACTATCACTGTCCCTGTGTTTCCGCTTTTTCCCCATGTTTAAAGAAGGAATTCGCTGAAAGAAACTCACAAAAAACACTATGTACGGATAAAAATAAGCAAATAGTTTTTGACGAGTAACGGCCGATACTGCACGAAAACAGATAATGAAGAAAAAATGGCGCGCTGAGCTGAACCTGCCCTCTGGTGGCGGATTGGTCAAAACGGTTTTGTTTTAACTTTGTTTTTTTTCTAGAAATTGATATCCCTTTCTTTCAACTATTCGTGGTAATGGCCGAGAATTACGAAACAGTACTACAAGTAAATATTAATCGTGAGAATTGAGCAGCAAAGCATAATACATATAAGTATAACATACATAAATACGTATAATATATATAAATACATATATTAGTAATCAGATAGTTTAAACTTATTTGCAAACAGGTTGTGAAAGGAGATGTTCATATACTTTCAGTTTGAAAGTAGTAAGCGTTTTGGAGTGACGTATTTCCTGCGGCAAAGCATTCCACAAGTAGGCAGCCCCGACTGTAAACGAGTCTTTATAATACCCTGACCAAGTGAACGGCGCTGTCAGAAGGTTGTCAGATGAAGAGCGGAAAGTGCGCGTATGATCAGCTGCTTGGTAACGGTACCGCTCGGTGAGGTATTGGGGAGAGGCAGGGTTGTTGAGTATGTTGTAGACCAGACTCAGCACGTGGGCGTCACGTCTTTGTCTGAGCGACAGCCATTTAAGTTGGATGCGGTACTCGGAAACATAATCGAACTTGCGCAATCCAAAGATAAATCGTATACATAAATTTTGCAAACGCTCCAATTTGTTCAGTAACTCCTCATTGAGATCAAGGTAGCACGAATCCGCGTAGTCAAGTATAGGAAGAAGCAGTGATTGCGCAAGCTCGATCTTGGTCCTCACTGGCAGCAGGTTTTTCCAACGTCTCAGCGACCCAACAGCAGCAAACATTTTGCGACTAACCTCAGTCACTTGCGGTCTTCAAGTCAGAGTACAGTCTAGGAAGACTCCCAGGTTCTTCACAACTTTACTATAAGGCAGTGCAACACCGTCAAACATCACAGGAGGTAAGACGCCAACATCAACACGTGCATACTGTTTGGGTCCACCGATAACGATCACTTGGGATTTGTTGGGGTTAACAGAAAGACCATGCGACTGGCTCCATCGAAGAATAGCTTCCAGATCAGTGTTTAGTCTATCCACACCAGCGGAGAGGTCATCCGAGGCAGCCTGTGTATAGACTTGTAAGTCGTCGGCGTAAAGGTGGTAACTACAGGAAAGGTAAGGCGTAACAAAGTTAATAAAAATAGAGAATAAAAGAGGTGAAAGCACTCCACCCTGAGGCACTCCAGCAGCAATGTCAGAGAAGGAGGAAGATTGGTCGTCAAGACGGATGCACTGACTGCGGCCACTGAGGTAGCTGCGGAACCAACCTATTACAACATGGGACATGTTAAGGGACTGGAGCATTGCAAGGAGGATGTCATAATCTACCGTATTAAATGCGTTATTAAAATCGAGCAGAGCAAGAATAGTCAAGAGCTGATTTGACATCCCCAGGCGTATATCATCAGTCACCTTTACGAGAGCTGTTACAGTGCTGTGCCCAGGGCGGAAGCCAGATTGGTACGAGCTTAGGACAGAGTTAGTGTTAATAAAGAGACAGAGTTGGTGATGTACAAGGCGCTCAAGAACCTTAGATAGGAAAGGAAGTATGGAAATAGGACGATAATGTGTCAAAGAAGTAGGATTATTGACCTTAGGAATAGGGATGACAGCAGCTTTACGCCAGGTTTAGGGAAAACTGCCCTGTGATGATGATAGCGATGATTATTTCATTTTAACTACATATTTATATCAGGCGGGGCTTTGCTCAAATTTTTAATTCAAAATTACTACACCAAATATACAGACTATTTTAAACTTCCGTTTGGTGAAGTTTTCCTGTAAATTTTTGCATGTTTTCTACGATTTCACTCAATTCCATCGGATTTTTCTATTTGCGAACGATTCGAGTTTTATAATGCTATTTGTCTTTCTGTTATTTGGCTTAAAACATTCTTTGAGCGTTAATCTGTTTGCTATTTGTGCCAGAGCTTATAAGCGACATAAAATAAAATACTAGCTATTTGCCGTGACTTTGTCCGCGTGGGTTTAGCGAAAAAATTTCTGAAGGAAATCCTTATATCTTCTGCTCCTTTTACAGCCCTGCCATATTTCAGAAAATTCTGTTCAGCGGTTAGACTCTCAGTATCTCATTAGTCCTTTCTGTCATTCTGATAGTTCAAGCTCCTGCAGCCTGGTCATCTACCTCCTAAGATACATAAATAAAACCTAAATGTGGTGAAAGTAGATGCTTCATATCGAGAAGAAGTATGAAATATTCCTAAATGAAACCGATTTTGGGTTCAAAGTTAAGTCATGCCAAAATATACTTAAACCATACTTTATAAAGTGAAAGAAAAACTTGTGAAAACATAATAAACTGAGGTTACTACCTACTGGCACACTTGTCAGTCAGCCTAGATGAATATTCCCATACATGGCCTTCAGAGTGATTTTTTTTATCGTCGAATACAAGAATGAAACCATTGTAAGACGATAGATCTGGAGGTTCTATTGACAAATATCTAAGGTTGCATCAATAATGTGTTTACGGATTTCTCATACTTCTTCCAGGTTATGAAATTCGAGCCCAATAAAAAGTGTGTAACTATGCATCTAAATTCACCACATTATAGTTTCGTTTATGTTATGTTAGGTATTTAAGATAGCCGCTAAGAAAACCGCAGCCTGTTTAGATGGAGCCTGAACTATGATCATCATAACATCCCATGAAACGTCCACTACAGGACAGGGAACTCCCTCTAGAATTCTAGCTTTTTCTGGAAAAATGTAGAGGGGAAGAACCATAGTGTTAGCGTTACGGCTGGCACTATGGACCGCGGTTGTAGGTGACCGCAGTAAGTAAGATGTTAGATACAAAGGAAGATGCTGCTGCCCATCCTCCAGTTTATAACCCTTAGTAGTACTATGGTTATAATGACAGAATTACCTCAGAGAAAGTTTAAAGAACCGTTATGTAAAAAACTTAATATAGATTATATGACTATATCAATGACAAAGAAGTATAGTGCTCTGATATTCCAGCGAAACACAACAAAACACATTGTAAAAAGCCGATTCTTAAAGTAGGCCGTGCTGCAGTAGTTTCTTGCCGTTTCTTTTACTCTGCCATAGTACGATCCGAAACGGTGTAGACTCATTGAGCTGTAGACGGTAAAGAATCTACATAGAATAAAATTATCTGAATCTGTGTATTTGAAGTGTGATTGTCTAACCCACTGCCTGATAAACTAATGACTTTTTTCCAATCCGGAAACTCTAGAGTTGATTCAATATAATAAGTATCTATTACAAATTAACTTGTATGAAATGTTATTGATATACCTACTATTATGTAAGAAATATGAAACTTTCTCATTACGCAAAATGAACAAGCAATACTTAGGAACAGATTACCTTTACACAAAGGGCACGTTCACCCAAGCCGGATTTAGCTGTATAAGAGCCACATAGAGGTCATATAGAGGTGGTATAGTAGTCGTAAATCCCCTCATCTGACCGTCGTCTATAGGTTTTCGTTAATGAACACGGCCCAAGGAATAACGAAGTGGTTCGAGGCATTAGTGGGTAAAGAGTTACGATTATGAATATATAAATAAATATGCGGTGTAAGGGGTAGACTTCCGAATACTGAAAGGGCATGATCAATCAAAGTAACTGAACAACTTTCAGGGAATAAAACTTTCAGGAAATCAACAAAAATTGGCCTCTTCATACAAACTTTCCAATCAAGTTTGCAATATCAAATGGAGATGCCTGAAAATTTTATTTGCTTTAAGTTGTTCAGTTCCGTTGACTGATCATGCGCTTCGAATGAATGAGAGAATGAGTGTTTATTTGGACATCACGGAACTACATTTGAAAATATATATGAAGAACAGTGTGTAACTGAAGAAAACGACATGTAAGTGGCGTGATCCATAAAAGCCAGGGCTCAGCAAAGATCAGTGAGCAAAATGCTGCTTTAAAGCTGTCGCCCCATATCAGTAGTTATAGTTTTATACACAAGGTTATCTATCAGATATACCAAAACCAATTCTGCATAGTTGTTAACGGAGACTGATATGTATACACACATAAATAAATAATGATAAATTAAAACCAATCATAAAAGGGATACTTGTGTTTATCACGCAAATTTAATGATGGAATATCCTGATAGTTGTTCGGTGTCCATGGCCCATATATTGATTCGGAAAAGTTGTTCAGTTTCCGAATCAATATATGGGAGAAAGTGTATATTTATTATTTCGCACCTTCACTATGTCCGTTTTACAATTGAATACTGCCTTCTATACAGGGTGTTAATTTGATTGCGTGCCATAGCTTAAGGGGTGGTTCAGTAACGATAAAGAAACTAAAAAAAAATATTTAAAAAAATCCTACAAAAAAAAAATCCAACTGAACTAACGCGGCAATGACCGCGCGAATGGGCGCGCTATCAAAAGCGCGCGAAAGAGTTTCAGTTACGTAGTCGTCATGGAGATCTTTAGGGGAGGCCTATGTCCAGCAGTGGACGTCTTTCGGCTCATATGATGATGATGTGCCTGCCTTATCCACTGATACTCGCGCGCTAGCGACGTTGCTCCGCGTTGGTTAAGTTTCAATGCAGTTTTTGTTTTTTTTACAGTAGGATATTTTTTTACATTTTTTTTGTGTTTCTTTATCGTAACTGAAACACCCCTTAAGCTATGGCACGCAATTAAATTAACACCCTGTATAGCCCCTCACGTGGTCTCAAAGAGTAGCTAGACCGTTTGATCACAGGACGTGATCCAACTATGTTGATTTAGGATCCTTATTTGGTTCCCAACACAACCATTCAAGTCAAACTATCGGGTAAGATATATTTACTAGCGACAATCAATATTCAAAAAAAGGGATGAGAAAATATATTACGTTAGGTTTTTGGAATCTGAAATATTTTTAGAAGCACAGAAGAAGGTAGTAGTTCTTTCGTACAGAATGGATACTTTGTCTCCCCTCAGTTGCGATAGCAAGGTTCAAATCTCTTTGGTTACGATACTTTACCTATCGCTTCTTGGGTGACATTTGCGAGGGTCCGGGCACTGTAAATTATCCTGCTTCATCGAGTATAAGAAAAAACTTTGTAGCGATAATAGTAGCATATAAGAGCCGCCTAAATTTTCAAATTACTAAATATATTTTCAAATTTAAAGTTCCTTACTCATGTATCCAAAAGTTCAGCTGTCAGTCTACGAATCAACAGCTCTACCTATATTAGCAAAGTTCAAGCAACTGATCCTCTGTTTAAATATCATGCTGAAATGTTATTATATCCAATTTACAGGTTAATAACATACAAACACACCTCTTTATACAGTAGCGGCACATCATCATACTGTAACAAGTTTATTATTGGCTCCACTGCTAATAAATAAGCAAATAAAGTGAGTGACATTAATATTCATTGGTGTATTACCTCGGGGTCGTGATATTCTGGCTGGTTTGAACCAGATCGCACTGGTTTAGTCGGGATATGAGCTTTGTGGATGTTTCTAGATGTTTCCGTGCGTGTATTTGTGATGAGATGATTTAGTTTTCTAGTTACCCGTAGAGCAGAAAGTTTTATTGCTTTGTTGGAAAACTGTTATATCTTTTTTTTGACAATTATGATTTCATTTATTTTTTTCTGTCACTAGGCTGTTCTCCTGCACCGAAACATTACACTAAACCACGAAACAAAAACATATTCTTTTTTGTTTCCCGCTCTGCTCGGAAAACAAAAACATTGTGTAAGTATGAGAATTGTGTACAGCCACGCCTTTTTGTTGTGTTTTTTGTGTATTGTTTCGCAAAAAGATATGCAGGAGACATGGTTTAATAGTTTGAATAGTATGACAGCAGTTTGACAGCAGGCAAAAGCGATACGTTTCTCTATCGCTCCAATATCTTACGCATCGCTCTGTCTTGCTTTCACACTTACAGCTAGTTGCACAAAGCGTCTTTAAAGTTAAAGCTCCTTTAAATCTATTGTTGTCACTTTCTTTGTCAGCAAAATAGAGAAAGCCAGCAATAGACTTAAAGAAGCTTTAACTTTAAAGATGATTTGTGTAACTGGCGGTAAGAGCAATATTTTTATATACATTTATTTGTGATCGATTTCTTGAAAACGGCTCTAACGATTTCGATGAAATTTACCATACGGGGGTTTTCGGGGGCGAAAATATAGCTAGGTCTTATGTCTGAGAAAATTCGTTTTCCCCGAGTTCCTAAGAATTTATTTAAAACTAGCTGTGCCCAAGACTTCGTTCGCGTGGCTATTGGGCTTTAACAGTGCACACAAACAACTCAATCAATTCAAATGGGGTCTTTTTTACTTTCGTTCAAGATATTAGCTTTGTTTCATTGCAATCGGCACAGTCAAACAGAAGCTACACGAATGAATAGTGTGAGTTATTGGTGCACAGGCCGCTTTATAATTTTCGTTCATGTAGTCTCTGTTTGAGAGAACCGATTGCCATGTTACTGTAAAGTAAGCCAAATACGTTATTAAAAACCCCATTTGAATCGGTTTAGAAGTTTGTGAGTTATTGGCGCCACTGATTTGAACGTGACATTTCTTCTGTGTGAGTGGACCGATTGCAATGATCTAAAGTTAATATTTTGCACAAAAGTAAGCCAAATACGTTGTTGAAAACACAATAATAAACAACTTTGTTTGAATCGGTTTACAGTTTGTGAGTTATTGGCAACAGCTATGTAAAATGTATATCTTCATATCTTCTATTTGAATGAACCATTTTCAATGAAACAAAGCTTTCATGTTGCATAAAGTAAGTCAGATACATTATTGTAACTTTTGTGTGAATCGGTTTCGTGGTTTGTCAGTTGGCGCCACAGCTTGAAATATTGCACATCTTCTGTTTGAGTGAACCGGTTGCAACGAAACATACTCGTTCCTGGTATGTTGTATGAAGATAAGCCTAATACATTTTTTAGTACCCCCATCTGAATCGGTTGAGTAGTTTGTGAGTTATATGTTCACACAGGCCGCTTAACGATTTTCATTCGTTTAGCTTCTGTTTAAGTGAACCGATTGTAATTATCTAATGCTTATATGTTTCACAAAAGTTAGCCAAATTCATAATTGAAAACTTGGTTTGAATCGGTTCAGTAGTTTTTAAGTTATTCGAGCCGCCGATTTAAATTTCGCATATCTTCTGGTTAAGAGGATATGTGAAAAGATAGATATTTGACAGTGCGCGCAGTCTTTACGCTTGAAAGAAAGGGATAAAGTAAGCATTCCGCAATTCATTAGATTGCAACAGATATACTGTTCGTGTTACCAAAACTAAATGACGTAAGCGCCTGATATAAAATATTGACTTTTTGTAAAACTAAGTAATAAAATATTTAAGGTTAGACATATGATATCAACTACGAATACCTTTCTGTATTCTTAATTTCAGTACTTAAAATACCTCAAATTTCACAAAAAGAGAAAATAATGAAAATTGAAGAGGAAGCTTTGGATTTTTATTTTGTCGAGCCAATTTCCACTAATCGTGTTTTGGTCTTAGCGATATTATCAATGAATGGTCAAAAAACACATACCTGAAAATCACGCAAGATGCTGAGTAAATAAAAATATATTTGAAATACCCAAAAAAAAATTGCAACGAAACAAAGCTATATGTTGCACGAAAATAAGCCAAATACATTATTGGAAACCGCGTTTGAGTCAATTCAGTACTCAGTTCAGTAGACAGCAGTTTGAAACTGCTTTAAAATATCTCGTGTTTTGAGTGAACCGGTTGCAATGAAACAACCCCTGTAAGTTACAGCTAAATAAAACCAATCCATCATTGAAATCCCTGTTTAAATCGGCTTCGCGCTGCTTGAAATTTGTACTCGTAATATCTTGTTTTTGAGAGAACCGATTGCAATGAATCAAAGCTTATATGTTTTAAAAAGTAATCCAAATACAATATTGCAAACCCCATTTGGGTCTGTTCAGCAGTTTTAAATTTTGATTCGAAATATCTTGGTTTCGAGTGAACCGATTGCAATGAAACATCCCCATACAATAAAGCAAAATAAGATAAACCCTTCATGGAAAACCCCGCTTAAATTGGCTTCTCGCTGCTTGAATCTTTGTTCTCGCATATCTTCTGTTCAAGTGAACCGATTGCAATAAATCGAAGCTTATATGTTGCATGAAAGTAAGCCGAATATATTTTTGATAACTCCGTTTAAGTCTGTTAAGTAGTTTCTAAGTGAATTGCGGACAGCAGTTTAAAATTTTGATTTAAAATATCCTGTGTTTGAGTGAACCGATTGCAATGAAACAAAGCCTATATGTTACAGCTAAGTAAGATAAACCTATCATTGAAAGACCCGTTCAAATAGGTTCAGTATTTATTTATTTAATCGTATGGCTTTACGAATAGGCGAAATTGGTTTTGCGTGAATCGCGGACAAAGAAACAGACAAACAGACAAGAATTTCAAAAATGGTCAGAATGGGTTCTATTACTGTTAAAGGGTACAGTTATATTTGCCAATATTTTCAATGTACAGATTCGCTGAATTTACGATTTTATTATATGTACTAGCTGTTGCCCGCGGCTTCGCTCGCGTGGGTTTCGTATTTAGGTTGTTACCGGTTTTCCGAAGCAATGAGATATTATACCGTAATTTCGGGGTCATTTTAAACTAAGGAAAAACAGGACTAACACTGCGCAAATCAATGAGTATAATTCAAGATCCAGCTGAAGTTTATATAATATACAGACGTTACTCATAAAATACTCAGAACAGAGGATTTTAGCAGCAGTATCCTAACAAATGTAAAGAGAGAGATGAGAGACACCTTTATGTAATATTTCAAACAGAGCCAATTTGCAGAAGTAATTGAGAGAAACTAATCTCTCTACCTCTCTACCTCTCTATGTCTCTACCTCTTTACCTCTCTACCTCTCTTCCTCTCTTCCTCTCTTCCTCTCTAACTCTCTACCTCTCTACCTCCCTTCCTCTCTACCTCTCTACCTCTCTACCACTCTACCTCTCTACCTGTAACTCTACCACTCCCTATCCCTACCCCTAACGCCAATTTAACCGCTATCCCTAACATAGAAACGACACCCATATTGATTTTTAGATATTTCAAACCTATCGCACCCCAACTCCATCCCCAGGGGATGATGGTATTTCACGTCCACCACGTTGGATTTCAAAATTGTTCTAGTTTTCGTAATCAGCGACCCGATAAATCATACAAATGACACCCATATTCACATTTCAACCCTATCGCACCCCAACCCCATCCCAAGGGTATGATGGTATTTTACGTCCACCACGTTGGATTTCAAAATTGTTGTAGTTTTCGTAATCAGCGACCCGATAAACCATACAAACGATACCCATATTTGTTTTTAGACTTTTTCACCCCATTTCCAATTTTCAGGGGTTGAATTTGGGGTGGAATTTCAATAACAGTGATGAACGTTGCATAGAATTACATCATTAATGCCTAAATAATAAATTATGTGGATTTTACTTAAAAAATAAAGAATTTTCAACTTAATCGCCCTTTTCACCCTTAAGGGTGTCGAATTTTCAAAAACCCTGAGACACATAAACATTAATTTTTAGTCGTCAGCGTAAATACAAGTTTTGAAGATCTTAACTTCAAAACTGACGGACTTTCATACAAACTTTCATCCCCTATTTTACCCCCTTAGGGGTGGAGTTTTGTAAAACCCTTACTTAGTGCACCCCTAGGCCTCATAAGGAACCGACATGCCAAATTTGTAATCTCTAGACCCAGCGGTTTGGGCTGTTCGTTGATATGTCAGTCAGTCAGTCAGTCAGTCACCTTCTTCTTTTATATATATAGATAGATATTGCGTTTTAAATAGAAACCTACATCGCAATATGTTTATCGGTAGCATAGCTTGCTTACCCGATGATATTTTAATGTTGAGGCGGCTGTTATAGAGCGAAGCTCGGTTGCCCAGTTAATTCAGATTCAGATAATTTTATTCAATGTAGATTATTTACAGAATACTTATTGAATGTCATGCGTCATTCTCATCAAGTAACATTATTTCGTTTCGACTTTTATCTCTCTATTCTTGTGTTAAGTACCTACATTTCTATGTCTTAAACAAATTTTTCACTGCATTTAGACCTCATATTTTTATTAAGTACAACCAAACACAAAATAGTGTAAATATAAATAATGATATAGTCAAAAACGTTCGCGGTAATACCTCTTCTCACTTTAACCTAATGTTTTACCATCTATCTTCGTTTCTCAATCCACTGGGGCAAAGGTAGAGCCCATTCAGCCTACTTTTAACCGAGTTAGGGGCAAACAATTTTGTACCAGATTCCGAGACACACTTCTTTTTTCTTTAACTTTTATCTGATGTGAGAAGTAAGTTCGGAAGTTTCTTTGTTTGTCAAATGTGCAAAGTTGATGATAAGAACATTTTGAAATCAACCTTTCTCTGTAACTTTATTTCCGGTCATACGATATTTGCAAATAATAGTTAAATTACAGAACAAAAATCAATTATTTTCAATAATACTTTATAAGGGACTTTTTGGCAGTAAATCGGCTCGGCATGGGAGTTTTCCTGCGTATTACGTAGTAAATTGCGCAGTTGATGAAGATTTCAAACGATCAAGTGTTTTATCCCTCTTTGTGATGTTTCAAAAAGTGCCAGACATTTTATTTCGTAAAGTCAACCATACGAGGGGAACACAATAGAAAATCATACAGCATGATATTCTTGTAAATTTTAAAGCGCCTCTGCCTTATAATCTATCTTCTATTCTATAGTTTTGATTTTTTTTTTATCGTTAATGGGCTCGATCTAGTCTTGAAGACAGAGATGAGGTCGACGATTGAACGAGCTCTAAACAATGGCAGAAACGTCCCTAAAAATGGGTAGAAAATTGCCATTAAAAAAAACCGGTCAAGTGCGAGTCGGACTCGCGCGCCGAGAGTTCCGATATACCTATAGTATTTTTGGAAGCAATAAAGTCCATTTTCAGGACCGCAAAACTAAATTTGTTTGTAAAGGTTTTTTGCAGATTTCTGAAAAACTGTGCAACTTAGAAAGATCGTTTTATTTTTGCTGTAAAGTTTATATAAACTTCTGTCAACTGTAATTAATTCAGATTTTTCCTTACTCAAACTTCGGAGATAAGGGGGGGGGAATGGTATTTTTCTTGACATTTTTCATCATAACTTTAAAACTAAGAAATTTAAAAAAATACAAAAATATATTTTAAAATGTACAAGTAAAGCCCTTTCATATGATACCCCACTCGACCTAGTAGCGACAATTTGAAATTTGGCCCCCCCTATTTTGGCCCCCTTTATATTAATAATCATACTTTTTTCAAAATTTTTTCTTGTGCAATTAAGTTGGGCAACTATATTCTAAAACTATTCCAAATTTCAGGTTGATAGCATAAGTGGTTGCTGAGATATAGAGGTGTGACAGACAGACGGACAGACAGAGCGGCACCATAAGGGTTCCTTTTTTTTACCATTTTGGTATCGGAACCCTAAAAACGGTCAAGTGCTAGTCAACCTCAAGCGCCGAAAATTTCGATATACTTATATTATTTTTAGAAAATCTAAAACCAGACCGCAAAACTAAGTTTGTTTGTAAAGTTTTTTGCAGATTTCTAAAAAACTGTGCTATTAAGGAAATCTTCCTATTTATTCTGTATTAAAAAATAACTTTACAAGAACGAAAGTTATTAACAGTGAAAACAACAAGCCAATTGCTTAAATTTTACCTGTATCATCTAATGAAACAATCCACCACGTAAAGAAGCTAAACATAAACAAATAAACAGGATAAGTAACAAAAACTCAGTTTTCACAAACACTAACTAGTGTTTAAGCCAGTTAGAACCAGTTGGAACCGGCTTGAGCCAAACCGAATGGCAGAAAGTTTACTCGCAAATTTACTCCACGTATTCGCTTAAAGGTGCAGTTTCTTTCAAACCTAGCTCAGCTTTTAGTTGTGGTCCAATTGTCAAAAAATTATCTATGAAGGGATAAATGTCAAGTAGATCATTAAGGGAAAAGGGAAGGGTAGGGCATTAAAGGGAAAAATGGAAGAAAAGAGGAAGATCATTTAGATAGACAGAAGTGGGCCAATACCAAAGACGCAGCCACGCTTTCATATGCCTTCCGCATGATGGATGGCACGCAAACAGGAAAAGCATGTATAAAATTTGTATGAAATGATCAAATTCGGACTGCACAAATGCGTTAGCGTACCATGTCAGAGAGCAAAGAACTAGTCAAGTTATAGTTTAACATCTTCATGCAAAATCCGCATGCGAATTGACAGACGTTGAGAGGGGGGGGGGGGGGGGGGGTAAAATAATTAATGGAGAAGTGACGTCAGCCGCAGGTGATTCCTCCCTCCGCTACACTTACTTTCGCTGACTACTATTATAGCCTGAATCGATGATGCATACACTATAGTTTTCATCGCTTTCAGCTTGTAGATTGCCCAGTTGCATTTAGTCGTATTAAGAAATACGAAAACTAAGCAGAATGGCATTCAAAAGTCTTCTGCTTGGAAACTTTTGTTTTTCATGAGTTTGGCTGTTTTAAATTTTTCACAGATTTCTTGCCAGTATGGAGTTAAATGTCTTTATTTTGTTATTGTTCGAAGTCAGCTTATGTTTCGTTTATTTGACTTTTCTGTACGATCTGAAACATTTGATTGTATCTGTACAGGGTGTGTTTGTGTATGGTGCCTGCTTAGAAGACGTGTGAGATAGATAAGAATATGTAATGGGTGTCGTAAGCACCATCCTTCTGAGTATCATACCATTACACAGCGATCATCAACTACTACGGTCTATTGTGTCATCCGTAACGCTACCAAGCTCGTCTCATCGTCGACCTCATCTCTGTCCTCAAGATTAGATTGCCATTGGCAATAAAAAAAAAGAACTATAGATAAATCCGCCTAAAATTTATTTCTGGCAACTCATTCATTCATTTATGGGATAGTTTGTATGAAGACACGGAATTTTTTTCATTTCTACCGCCGAATCGGCATAATTACTAATGGTTCTTTATATTCTTCTTAACATATCTACATAATAAAATCATTAAAGAAATCACCGGGTCATCAATCATCATTCCGCTAGTCGGATTATAGTGCCGTCAATTAAGCATGTTATTTTAAGTCATATCAAGATTAAGAGATTTTAAAATTAACTTCGCTGTATGAGTAGGAAGATTGTTTCCAAACAAAATATAAAACTTTTCTCACAAAACAAAATAAAAAAGTTCACGTCAAATTAACATTGAAAGACGCAAAGAAGTTCAATTAAGTATCTCTCAGAATACGACTCCACACAACAGGGAAAACGAGAACTTATGCTCAACTCCCGCACGCACACGACATAAATTTGTTACAACTGATTAGAAAGTTTGTGTGGAGTTGTCATCACAACTCTTCTACCTTTGGTTGGCGGCGGCACGCGAAATTTTTTCATTGTTAACGTTATATCTTCCAGTTAGAGATCAAAGTTCATGAACACTCGCACGCGGCTCGGAGCGTACGTGATCAGAATAAGCGCTCCCATTATATTCATCGCTTTAAACCTTCGGATGAGAGCGACAAGGATGCACCTATACGAACAACAGAGACAACCTACTAGCAAGATTTCGTGACCTCTCAGCGGCTTCAGTCCGCAGAAATATGGACGGTAATAACATAAATCCTTTTGCCATATAAAACACTAAACGCCCCCGAAGTGTCCTCCGCTTTACAGCTAAAATACTACGGAGTTGTAAAAATATTAGTTCATTTTATGAAAATTGTGGTTCGTGATGAAATCTTGAAGTTGATGTAAACCGGTTTTATTGCTGAAGTCCTGGGAATTGTTTACAAGAATTCAGGATTGGTTACGTACCTCATTTACTTTGACTATAGTATAGGCAGTTACTAAAAATATACATGGTAGGTACTAATAAACTAAAAGAACCAGAATTTGTAATTTTTTTCTTGCTACATCTTTAAAAAACTTGCTTTTCAAATAAACGTGATAAGTAAATTGCGCAAAACCTCTCGAGTGGAAGCTCTGGACATGAAACTAGACGACTTTTGTTCTACGACTTACGAACATTTGCGAAAAAAAAGTGGTTTCTGCATACAAATCGATCAGCTGATGGCAATGAAATGATCGCAAATTCGCAAAACAAAAGTTGTTCATTTTCATGTTCAGGGGGTCTAGACAACGCGCCACAAATTTCAAAATGACGAAAGAAAACATCATAAAATGTATGGGATGACATTTATGTCATCTGTGTCATCCCATACATTTTTTGATGTTCGCTTTCGTCATCTCTAAATTTAGTCTTCATCATCATAACATCCTATGAACGTCTACTACAGGACAGGGAGCTCCCTCCAGAATTCTAGCTTTTGCTGGAAAAATGTGGAGGGGAAGTACCATAGTCACCTCGCTTGTTAGCGTTACGGCTGGCACTATGGACCTGGGTTGTAGGTGACCGCAGTAAGTAAGATGTAATACAAAGGAGGATGCTGTTGCCCATCCTCCAGTTAACCCTTAGTCGCCTCTTACGACACCCACGGGTATGTATGGGTTGGTACTATTCTTTGCCGGCACCACACGGGACATTTAGTCTACGTGGTCTAAACCCCCAGAGCTACCACCCGAGAGGTTTTTTCGCAATTTAATTAATCCTACTTACAAAATGATCAGCTGATCAGTTCCAACTAAGTAAATATTTTTTTTACCGACGTGGCCTAGCGGAAAATTTTTGACTGTCCCTCGGCGAGCCGTTTCACATGAAAATCTATGTCACTGAATTTATTTTTGACTAATTTGACCCGGTCGAAAACGATCCTGACTCTCAAATTACTGTGATATTTTCATATTTTGTAAAATATGTGAACCCTGGTTTGACCCTAGTAAATAATTTCTATTTAATATTGTCTTTGCCTTGCAGTATTTATATTTGGGTAAGGGTTTGATCCTAAATTGTCTTGACATTATAGCGTGATATTTCGGGTCCAGCTATTGTTTAATATCTGGTAACAATATTTCTTTACCAGAGCTTATTGAAATCCTTCAACAGTCAAGAGCATGTCGAGTTTAATACATTGGATTATGTATCGTTCTTATTTCAATCACCAATAGTCAATCACGCTACGGATGTCAAGCATGACCTGTTATTGACTGTACGGTCAAAAGCAGTGCAGTGCAGTCCTCTTTAAACGTGACTAGTCTCTATGATTAATACGATGATAGAAAGCCTATTATGTCAGGTTACGATTCAGTTTTTTTTTACTGTGTTTGAGCTTACTCCTGACCTCGGGTGAGGTCGACGAAGGAACGAGCTTGCCCAGAAGAAGCATTTCACTCGCAACTTAAATAGATTCAGGTTATAAGAGTTTGGGAACACAGACGCAGTTATTTGCAGTTAAAACGAATTAAGAACAAGAGAAAAAAAACTAAAAAATCATCTTTCCAAAACTTTACTGTCGATTTAAATCATCAAACTGAACTCTTATTAAAAAACTTAAGCCGGAATAATGAAATTCTTTTTTGACTGCGAATGTAAAATCTGTTTTTTTTTTCGTATCTGACTTAATAGCAAGTTGTCCAGTTTCATGGTCTGAATCCTCTATTTCAGCATTAGTAGCTACACACATGTTTGATTCGGCATGTTCGGTTCGGCCTTTTTCATAAAACAGTCAACTCAAGTTTTAAGAAAAAAGCCGAACCGAACATGCCGAATCGAACATATTTTTAGCTACCCATAGAAAGATGTCAAGATATCTTTTCACACCCTATATATTTACACTGAGGAATGTATACAAAGACTTTGAAGAAACTTTTAAATCAGCATTCCAAAATCAAATCCGAGGCATCACTCACGCGCCGTTTTAATTAAACTGCGGACCTTACCATTTTACTCCTCCATTTGTTGCTGGAAATTTAAATATTTTACACTTGAGAGCCTGTTCGATCGTTACCTTAGGCGTTTTAATGGGTCGAAGCCTCCTCTCTCCCATTACTCTGACTTCAATTAGATGATATCTGACGTTTATAGTTCTTTATGCATTCAAGGAGTCAGATTATGCTTTTCCAGTTCTAGATAATGCCATTTAATAGCGGGCCGATCATTATGGAGTTTCACGGGCGTAATGAAAATTTTGCCGCGCCTTTACGAGCTTTTTCGAAAGGGCAGTTTCGTTTAATGAGTAATATTTTCTTGAGTACGTATTTACCTTTTTTGCTTGAGGTGAATGGGTGGTGATAAATGAAAAATCTGACGCTCTAAATGATTTTCAAATAAAATTATATCTCAGCATGTTTTATTGACTGTTGTTGCGATTAAAATTTGTTTATAAAACTGAAACTGATTTGAAACATTAGTATTCCTATATATAAGTTCATAAAGCACAAAACGGAACAAAATTTATTCTATGAACGGCAAATACAATCCCATGGTCGTAAACTTTGTTACTCATCCGTCACATAAACAGCATCTTCGGGATTTACACGCCTCAAGTCTTGAAGTGTAAGCGAATAATTTACCAGTATAATTTCTTTTTGATTACTTTAATGCAGTAAACTGTCATGTGTCAATTGTCATATCATATAGAATGGAATTCTCTGTCTGCGTCTGTGTTCCCGAGTTCATATTACCCGAATCTATTCAAGTCGCGAGTAAATAGGCTTCTGGGCAAGGTCGTCCCATCGTTGACCTCGACTCTGTCCTCAAGACTAGATCAAGGTCAAGAGTAATCCCAATCACAATAAAAAAAATATTACATACAACATGAATTACAATAATTTTTAATACCTTGTTGTTTTTGGAGCTCTAGACTTTTCGAGCCAAGATTTTCGTATGTTACTCAGGCAGGACGCAAATCTAATCAACTTTCACAAAGAAACATGGGCCAAAGTAGACGGATTGAAACCGAACCAGGTTCAACCGGCCGGAACCGGTTTCAGGTTTCTGTCGGCCCTATGTCGTCACGTGAGTTAATCCGTCTAGGTACTCTAGGTCATCATAACATCCCATGACAACGTCCACTGCAGGACAGGGAGCTCCGGCTTTGCTGGAACAATGTGCTTGTTAGCATTGCGGCTGGCACCATGGACCGCGTTTGATGGTGACCACAGAATGTAAGATGTTACGATACACAGAAGGATGCTGTTGCCCATCTTTCGGTTCATAACCCCTTATAGTATGCTGCAAATAGCCCAAAAAGGGCCTAACCTCAACATCCACAGTAAAAGTATAATTCCAGCTCCAAATTGTTCTGTACAATCCACATATTGTTTGGTAAAAAGTAACACCATTTTTAGTGTCGGTTTTGGGAAGGGGGTGGAGGGGTTGAGGGGGAAGGGGGGAGGAGTTGGGTTTTATCAGTTTTTCTTAAATATTTCGAAAACTATACGGTTTAGCACAAAAGTGCCACGGACAAAAGTAATCTACATTAAATTGCAAATAAAAGTGATTTTGATGTTATCTTGCTAAAGTGAACGGTTCCAGAGTTACGGAGGGTTTAAAGTAGCGATTGTTCCTTTTTTTAGATTTCTGGAAAAATATGTCATTATCACAAGGAAACATTTTTTTTAAATTATGCTTCGATTATTCTGAATATCGCAGGTTTTATTTCCTTATGATAACGTCATGTCTTTCCAAAAATCTAAAAAAACTAACCTTTGCTACTTTACACCCCCCGTAACTCTGGAACCGTTCACTTTAGCAAGATTTCGTCAAAGATCACTTTTGTTTGCATTTCAACGTAGATTACTTTTGCTTTGGCACTTTTGAGCTAAACCGCATAGGTTACGAAATAACTATTTAAGAAAAACTGATAATACCGAAGTTCTCCCCCCCCCACCCGACGCTAAAAATGGTGTAACTTTTTACCAAACATTATTTGGACTGTATAGAACAATTTGGAGCTGGAATTATACTTTTACTTTGGATGTTAAGGTCTGGGTCTAACTGCACCATACCTATTAGTCGTCTCTTACGATACCCACGGGCAGATTTGGGTCGGTACTATTCTTTGCACCACACTGACAAGTCCGACCCGTTCCGTCTAGGTACATACACAATAATTAATTGTAATTATGTGTAACACTGACGAGTCGTTTAGTAACAGAACGAGTTTTTTTTATTTTTCCGTACAATAGTGTAGGCAACGAAGCAGTTGACCACAACTAAACGTTAGTTTACTATTATTTAATCTGTGCCCCAACATTAATTTCTCAGGCAGATTCTATTTGACAGGACGATAAAGAATCATGAATTAAATGTAAATTCAAAATATCCAAAAAAAAAATTACTAGAAAAGTTTTTCATACATTTTTTGTAATTTTTGTATGGAATAATTAAAAGTACCAATTTTTTTTTGGATTTTTTAATAGAAGGTTTGTCTCATGTAGTGTAATACCCCAGCAAAGTTTTATCGACTGAGGATTTAATGCGGGGGTCTTCATACAACGATCCGCTTCGTTGCCTAGACTACAAACCTTGTGCTGGCAGGTAAGTACTGATTTTTTTTACTTTTAATAATTGTTCTGTTTTATGTTCTGAGATACATACTAACAATTTGTGTGGGGTCTAATAGAATTCAGTTTTCGAGATTTCTTTGTTACATGCCTAGACTGCTACACTATCTGTAACTTTGGTCACAGCTGACACTAAGGTACGATCAACCGCTTGTGGGTAGAAACTTTTTCAACTCTATTACCACGCCATAAGGTCCAAAAGTGTTTCTACCGAAGTGCGGCCGTGTGTACGTTCACACAAAGTGAACAGAACAGGTTGCTGTGTCTCTATTCACTTTGATTTTACGTAAGTGGGCCAACGGAGTTACCTAAAAAAAACAATTTATTCACTGTTGAATATCAAAATCTCTTAATGACGTCAGCTAAACTACATCACTTCACAAAAAAAGTTGCGCCATGGTGGGAAAAAAGAAGCGACATTAAAAACCCACGCGCTCTTTTAATGTGTTTGAGGTTGATGCAATGAACATAAGTCAATTTTAATTTATAATCCCATGGATTTTTCTCTTCTAGATAATCTGATATTTTATTATAACCTTTCTTATGCAATTTTTGCTTGATTCATATCAAGAATATCGAATACCAAACATTACTTCTCTTATAACTTAAAACTTTCCCTAGAGGAATCAATCACTGATCCGTTGTCCCCAATCATTTACTTATTCAGATTTGATGCGGTCCCGGCCTCGTTTATGAGCCATCAAGCAGCGTCTGTTCAACACCGTGTTAGGACGTGTTCTGCTTCTTAAAACTTGTTGTTCTCAGATTTAGGACATGCTCTCAGTGCTCAGAGTTTTATTGGCCTTTTTAAATTGTGTCAATGGAATCATTAGTTTTAAGTTGATTGAAAGAATGTACGCCCTTAATAAACATTAAGATAAGATATTCTTAGGGCACGTTTCACCTTTTGCTACTAAGGTTCCCGATAGTAAGCTACAGTTAAAACATCTGTTGGATAAATATGTCTGATTAATCTGTCAGTTACCTGATTAAGCTGTGAGACGGGACCTTACTAGTCAAGTACGTTTTCAAAACTATCTGTCAGTCAGTCAATGCAGATTTATTTTCTCACAAGCTAGTTAACTTGAAAATATTATGTTTTACAAGTACCTGATTGCTCTAACTGACAAAATAACAAAGGCAAAAATCGGATATATTTTTCTGGCTGATATTTTTATCGGTCAGATTACTATCGGGAACTTTAGCAGTAAGCGGTGAGACGGGGCCTTACTGCATTTGAGTTATTATTTACATTATTCGAAGAATTTGTTTTGTCTTCTCCATACATACCTTCTACAGTCGAGAGTGGATTTTGTATGGAGAACCCAAAAAACTTCTCCGATTTTGACCCGTGTTTCTTTAAACAAATTGTTCAGTTTCGTAGTCTGAGCACATTCTTGAGCTTTTGCACGCCTTTGAATTTGCAACCAGTACATGAAAAACATTTTGTTATTTTTTGCTTCAATTTAATCATTAAAAAAAAATTAAAACCATACTAAGCCGTTGCTCAAGTCGAGATTTTATTCGCGTAGAATTCCAAAGAAATGATATCTTTCCTCGGAGTTAATTTTCAAACCATTTCAGTAATATTATGCAGAGTGTAAGGGACGGCCTTCCGAATGCTGAAAGGGCATGATCAGTCAATGTAACTGAACAACTTTCAGCGAATAAAACTTTCAGGAAATGAAAAAAAAAATCGGCCTCTCGATACAAACTGTCCAATCAAGTTTGCAATTTTGTATGAGGAGCCGATTTTTTTTTCATTTTCTGAAAGTTTTATTCGCGGGAAGTTGTTCAGTTACGACTGATCATGCCCTTTCAGTATTCGGAAGTCTGTCCCTTACACCCTTTATAGCTACGAAAGCATAACAATCAGATTTACTTTCGCAGACACTACGAGATATCAGAATGAATTGCTTTTGTTGCCTATAAATTGCCTTACGTCAATCAAATCAAGAAGACCTACAAAACAGCCTATCAAAATTTACCTAGAAGCCTTCAAGCTAAATTAAATAACAAGATGGCGTAAACATAAGCCGACACGATATGCATAGCATCGCTCCACATTTATGATTAGGTCGAGACGCGGCTTGGCGCATACCAATGAGAGTGTTGCCATTTACACGTCATTCATCATAGCCTCTTGTTTTCGGTAGATGGAAATCAGTGGTGGAAGTGAGCTTTAGAATATGATTCCTTGAATTTGTCAGGTTAAGTTCCCAAATACACAGGGTGTAACTAGACTTGTAATGCTTTAAGGATAGCCACAATAGTAAAAAACAAATATTGTAGCTTCTAGTACAGTCTCGGCTGCACGTCGGTGGAAACATATGTAGCTCTATTACCATGCCATAAAGACCAGAGTGTTGCAATAGGAATGGCAACCCACTGCATGAACCCGTTTGTATGGCATCGCTGTCATGTAACGAATCTTCGGTACCCAAATAACATGGGTTTTCGTAGTACAGAATCAATTAAATTATGTAGTTTCATTTATTGTTCAATTATTAAAGAAAAGAAAAGCACAGTGGAATTTTAAGATGTAATCCAGCCCTTGAAATTGAACAACTTTTCTTAAGAAACATAAGTTGAAAAACGAAATAAAAATTTAGACCTCTTACACAAAATGTTTTGTCAGTTAATGCTTAATTTCTGTGGATTTTTTAATGGTTTCTGAACTATATGTATTCTTTACTGTACACAACAAAACAATTATGAAGTTACAGATGAAGTTTACAATGGCGAGCTTATCTCTTTGAAGAGATCTCTTCCAGCCAACCAATCTTAAGTAAGAAAAATATAAGTATATAGATGGGGACAAGAATGTGTACACGATTATTAAGATTAAATAATAGTAGGAAAATATACACTACATATTAATCATACATACATGGTCATAAGTTAAATATACTACTTATACTGACTACATACCATATTACTTATATACCTATAATATAATATAATATAATATAATATAATATAATATAATATAATATAATATAATATAATATAATATAATATAATATAATATAATATAATATAATATAATATAATATAATATAATATAATATAATATAATATAATATAATATAATATAATATAATAATACATAATAATATTTTAACAAGATAAGATGGATAAGTAGTGCTCTCTTAGCCTTTTTTAAAAAGAAGTAACGGAAGGGCTGTCTTGTATCGATTTAGGAAGCCGGAACCATGTTCCTTGTGAAATGTTATTGCTTTAGTTTCATCGGCAAATCCACATTTCTTACGGAACTTTTCTGTTACACGCTGTATAGGTATATGTTTTTCTTTATTTTAGCAATATCAACGTCAACAAGACTGGTAAATACAGTAGGTACAACACTTTTGAGTGAGGTCGTTGTCCAGCAGTGGTCATTCTTACGAGCTGTAATAGGGAATATGCATGATTTTTTTTAATTTAAATTATTTATTCTGATTCATGTAATAAACAATTTAGTAAAACTATTTTTCGAATAACTATCAAATTAAAAAAGATATAAGCCATCAAAGATTTGTTTCTGTCTCTTTCTAGCAAAACGAAATTTAACAGCGAGTTTATATGGCCGTAGTGGCATGTGACGTCACTCGCCATGTCGGATGTCTCTGTCTAATCGGCGCGTAATTAGCAGTTTTAAATGCTTATATCAGCTGTATTTATGAGCCGATTTAAATTTTAATTTCACTTCTTGTCATCTTGACTTTGGTATTTTCATATGTTGTTAATGAAAGCAACAAAAAAAAATTATGCATATTCCCTATGATAATAACAATTTGATACTAAGAGATGTACTGACGTTTATATGAACCAGAGGATGGGAAGCAACATCCTTATGTGTATCATAACATCTTACATTCTTCGGTCACCAACATCTGCGGTCCATGGTGCCAGCCGCAATGCTAACAAGCGTGGTGACTATGGTATTTCCCCTCCACATCATTGCAGCAAAAGCTGGAACTATGGATGGAGCTCCCTGTCCTGCGGTGGACGTTTCATGGGATGTTATGATGACTAAAAGATGGTTGATTAATTTTGCATTTTACACATTAATTACATTCACTACCTTAAATAAAATCCCTCATTGAAATCACCTTTCCTAAAACAAATTACGTTCTAGCATTAGGTTTGTTTGCAGAGCGATGTCTCGCTTTCGTTTGTACAAACCCCCGTTTTCAATTCCACCTTAAATATTTGCTCTCGTGTGCCACTATGCTAACAAATGTGCAAGTCTGACTGTGCTTTGACTCGGTTCTAGTGCGTCTTCATTTGATGCTTCTTTGAATACAATTATCGTCGGCTTCCCTTGAGGTTAAGTGTTGGGTTACTTAAGAATTTTGCCGTATTATAACAAATTCTACCTTGCTGGCATTCCTGTGCCATGTCATCACGGTGATCTTCTTGATTTACGTCCAGTTAGACCAATTTTTTTATCCAATAATTTGTTTGGAATTTGTGAATTGATGCTTCGACCTCGTGTCTTATGTTATGACTCTTGGAGTGACACTATTTATCATATTACTAAGTTGAATTATGGGGTATAGAATAAAGAGAATAAAGAAGAAGAAGAATTAAGATTTTTATCATTAGGTTTGTTGAAGAGTCGAATATCGCTTTAATTTCCATTAAAACTCCAAAAGGATATATTATACATAAGCAATAAACGCACTTTCTAGAATATCGAGCAATTCTTTTTTTATGCTAGCGTAAAAACAAATTTTCCTTTTATTTTCGGCACTCCACCATGTCAAAACTGAAAAGAATTAAAATCTTTCCATGCCGACAAATTGTGCCACCTGACAAACAAGTTGATTTATGAACAACAGTCGAATTTTTGTACTGGTGAGTTAAGCCACCGCGTCATGCCAGCGATTGTGACGAAGAACTTATTATGAAAAACAAAACAAACATTATAAAAGATTTCGTCTTAAGAAACATGACGTGATAATAGAATGCTAAAAGAACCCTGTCAATAACAAGAAACTTGATCTTAGTAGACAAGCTATCAACTTCCATTATATACTAATGGCCACATTAGCGACATGAATGACAAACAAAAGGATTGTGATAAAGAAAATATATCCAAGAAACCTAACTCCGAAGAAAAAGTATTACAGAATACTAAAGTTAAACTTGAAGACATCCTTTTCAAGAAAGACGAAACTCAAACATAAGTAGTGCAAACTAAACACGTTATAGAAAATTCAATTGCAACGAACGTTCCAGAATCCGAGGCACGAACAGTCAAACAGAATTTATGCCCGTTCGCGTTGAGGATTAAAATATTAAAACTGCTGAGGTGTATTTCGCAACAATTTTTATTTATGGCCTGAACAATTGCAGGGCTTTAAAAATTCTGCCGGATGATTTGTAGCCTCAGAAAATATATTTTGATGTAATTTGTTCGGAACGGTGGAACGAATTTGGGAGAGATTTGCACGTGTCTCACTGGTTAATAAAATACTTGTTATTTTTGTTTGACAAAAATATTGTTTTCTTACTCGAGTCCTATTGAATGAAACTTAAACTAAACTTCAGCTCAACTTAACTAGATTTTCACGTTTCTCTGGAGGCATCTCTTGAATCGAACAAAAAATTTTGTTTTCTAGCTAAATATTTCGGAAACGGATCCCGAAATCGAAAATTGATATATAGAGACTTAAATTATTATCTAACGATACCCCACACGATGGGGTAGCCAAGAAAAATTAAATCACCCCCACTTTACTTGTACGGTTACATTAAAAAAAATCAAAGTTTCAAGATTTTCTTTCATCACTTTGTCGGAGTAGATAAAATTTATATCTGTACTAAATTACAGCTTTCTAGTACTAAGGATCATTGATCTAAGCCGCGAACAGACATACAGACGGAAGACAGACAGACGGACATGACAAAATTATAAGGGTTCCTTGTTGACTACGAAACCCTAAAAAAGGATAGTTTTTATCAAAAAATAAACCTCACCTGTTCAAAGACACTATCAAACTTGATGTTCCAAACAAGTGATCTACATTTATACCAACTGTCGCGTCTGGAGTTCAGAGTTGAAAATTAATTAACATATCACCGTATACGGAACTACTGAGGTGCAGTGGTACTACGGTAACTCGATTTTAGTTAGGAATGTTGGATGTCAGTTCCTGGTTGTCTGAGGACAGTTTGAATGTTCTACATATGTGGATATAGTGATCAGTGGAATTAAATTGGATGTTAATGTTATACAGATTGAGAAATCTAGTGTATAAGATGAGTACAATTCTCATAATTGAAGTGACAGTAATCACAAACTAAAAAATAGGACATGCAAAACATACACTCATAAAGACGACAAACATGAAGCCGATTGCTTCAATTTGGTAGAAAATCTATCACCGACTACAACTGATATTATCAGTCAAATCGTGATCAGTTACATATCGGTGACCGATTTAAAGCGTTCGTCTGCGAAACCACCTAATCAAGAGGCGGACCTCGTGATTTGTTACGCTTCAAAGTTGGAATTAATTCACAACAACCGCGACAGGAATCCGTGGCAACGCGGCTGGCTTTAAAAGGCTGAGGTGTCGCCAGCGTTTGTTGTTAAACAGACATGGAATACCATAGCTGAACTGAAAACAGTTATAAAAGATACAATATAAAACTGTTAATTATTACGCCGAAAAATCTATATCTGCAAAATAAAGGGTGTAAATAGATTTCATCCACAAACTTTAATTGAGGAGATTCAACAACTTTTTCCAATAAAATAGGTCAAAATACATACTTGTCTTCCCATGGAAACTGCTTCACGTAAAAACGTGTTTTGTATGGAAGAATTTTTATTGTATTCCACCCAATATTTTATTGGTAATATGATACAGAGAATAAACCAAAAAAGTTTCACACAATCCATTTCCGCTATTCATCGTCCAATCGAAATCAATCTTGAAGATCATTCCTCAGTCTTATTTGGTGAAAAACGCTAAGTAATAAGGCGGTATTAGCCCGGATCATATCGAAGGCTATCATGCTGGGCAGGCCAGTAATCCACCGGCAAAGTTTGCTCCGGGATCTGAACTATAAGTTCCTCAGTGACTTGCTTTTATTGCCATAGTGGTTGGTATTGATAAGTCTTAGTGCAAATATAGAAATTGCCTCCTTACTATACCGCGCTTTGAAATCCACAGTAGACTTATATCGATAAGTAAATGAATACGAGTTGCACAGAGTTAAATTTGTCAAGCAGACTTCCCATAAAGTTTGCAGACATACCCCGAACACTAAATACATCGAATTTGAAATTTGAAATAGAAAGGTCGCGTAGACCCGCATATTCAGTACAAAAGACCCTCTGAAAGACCACGAGAATCTCGCAGGTGGGTGCGCGCGGGAGTGCGGGGTAGATTGCAAGGGGGGTGGAGAGTGTACGTTCTCTATGATAGAGTACTATTACTTTATTCTGTGCAGCAGTTATGTTATTACAAGCATCTAGAAATCTCATCATCATAACATCCCATGAAAAACGTCCACTACAGGACAGGGAACTCCCTCCAGAATTCTAGCTTTTGCTGGAAAAATGTGGAGGGGAAGTACCATAGTCACCTCGCTTGTTAGCGTTACGGCTGGCACCATGGACCGCGGTTGTAGGTGACCGGAGTAAGTAAGATGGAAGATACAAATGAGGATGCTGCTGCCCATCCTCCTGTTAACCCTTAGTCGCCTCTTACGACACCCACGGGTATGTATGGGTTGGTACTATTCTTTGCCGGCACCACGCAGGAAATCTAGAAATCTACTACTGGTCAAACTTATCAAAAACGTGAGGAGCAAGTGGTGAAATTAAGATTTATTTGTCTCGTTCATAAGACATAATCTTATGAAGTTGGTCGACACCGATCTGAGGCAGTATAAGTTTCATAGCATCGTTCGGTATCTAGAATCGGTCTTGCTATTATCTCTGGTGAAATTGCTGCAATTTCGAATGAGGTTACTGTGCAAATGATCTGGTTTCAAACTTCTTGTTAAGTTTTGAAGAATTGCGTCGGTACGTCTTATATTCCAACAAAACTAGTTCTTATATCAACGATTCACAAGATGAATCTAATTGTATAGCTAGTTGTTAAGATCAATGGACATCTCTATTTAATCAAAATTTTTCTTATCCGTATTATAAATCTGTTTTTTTTAATGCGTAATTTTTGGCAGACAGATTTTGAATTGTTTCATCATGGGCTGCATATTTATCTTTAATTCCTCTTCTTCATCAAGATAAAAATCTGTTTTGAAAATGATCGAAAACTCTACAACAATACGAGTATTCTTACAATAGGGTATTTTCCAGCATGTTTTAAAAGTTTCACTAGATGGAGCTGCTGGCCACTGTAAGGAAATCCGAAAATAATAAAAAAAAAACACTGATACTGAACTGTCTCCCTGTATGAAAATTAAACGTCAGTTTTATTGCTGCTGTCAAAATGTCTGTATATATTTTACACTAAATAGATTTAATTTATTTTGCCAGGCCTAAAAAATATTCTAGCAGTGAACAGCGTACTACCCGTCAACAATTAAAAAAAAAACGTAGATGAAAAACTTCATAGAAAACACTCTATTGTACCTACATTATCATACTGTTTTACAGTCAAAAGGAGTTTGTATACTGAAACACAGAATAAAGAAATAGAACTATCATACAGAATGTACACTCTCCGCTCCCCTTGCAATCTGCCCTGCACCCCCTCGTGCACCCGGCCGCGAGATTTTCGTGGTCCTTCTGAGGGTCTTACGTACTGAATATGCGGGCCTACACGACCTTCCAATTTATATTTTCAAATTGGCGCTCGGGGGTGTGACTGAAGCAAAGCTTATAATGTTCGTATTAAACATAGCTATCAATAGCTACGAGTACGATGCAGCTAGCAGTAATATCACAGCAAACTGGATTCAGCCGGATAATAATCCCTCGAGAAGGTCCGTCCACACGATCACATGAACACGCACTAACTGTGGCGAATGTGTCAACATCATTTAGATCAGTGCAGTTGAGCGAAATATTTTCCTGGTGTTAATTAACAGAGTTAATGGCTGATAATTATCTAGATAATTCTATTTGTTTTTTTTTTAAATGAAACATCTTTTATAATGCGCACGGCTAAAGAGTGGAATTCTCTGCCTGCGTCTGTTTTCCCGAGTTCATATAACCCGAATCTATTCAAGTCGCGAGTGAATAGGTTTCTTCTGAGCAAGGTCGTTCCATTGTCGACCTCATCTCTGTCTTCAAGACTAGATCGAGGTCAAGAGTAAGTATGATTACTCTAAAAAAATTATTAAATAACAAAAAACCCAACTGCTTAGCACAAGAGAGGAAAACAAGCTTAAATCTATTGGATTTGGTAACTTGAATTGTATAAGATCCTGCAGGCGGGGACGAAAAAACGTTTTGTGGATGTTTACGACTTAATTTTGTTCGTCCCCGCCTGCAGGATCTTATACAATTCAACTTACCAAATCCAATAGATTTAAGCTTGTTTTCCTCTCTTGTGCTAAGCAGTTGGGTTTTTTGTTATTTAATAATTTTTTATTTTAAACTTTTTAATTTTAGATTTGCTACTTCAAGTTATGTTGTTACATTTGCTTAAACCTTAGAATCAGGTTTGTACCAGCTATTGTTTGATACCCATGTTGTAAAAGTATTGATTTTAAAAATTGTATTTCACCCTTTTTTTCTCTTCAAAGGTGCCGTACTAAAATATTATACCCTATGACACTCCTACAATAAATACAAATCTAACGACACCTCACATGTTGATATCTATCAAGCCGTTTAGACATACATACATACATCATCATCATAGGCCTTAGCCGTCTATGTCAGACGATTTAAGCAAAGACTGCATCATCAGAAAATAGAAGGCTGTCGATAAAAACGTCCTCGCGATGGTGCTTGGACTTGAGAAATGAAATTATGTCGTACAACTAAAAAAATATACCAAACAGGGTGGGTGCTAACACGCAACCTTGGCGGACACTTCTGCGCATTTTGAACGGCTCAGATGTAATTCCACCAGGAACGACAGCGCCATTTTTATCCTCGTGGAAGTTCTTTATTAAACTAAGAAGCGATATATAGTCCCTCTCTGCTGACTGTATTTTTCTACATGCACTTCATGCACCCAACAGCACGTCAGTATAAACACTTCGAACTTTGTGACATAGTAATAGATTTGCAAATCTTTCCATTCACGTGCGGTTGACCGTACGTAAGGTATGGTTGAATTTGGTATTCACAAGGAGGTTTTAGTCGCTGGTGGTTCGCTTTGGCGAAGCGTGGGCTAAAACTTCCTTGGGTAGTCGACATAAAAAAACAGCTCCTCTGGTATGGAGTAGAAAAGCTACAGTATAACACAAAAGTAATTAATGCTGCATCTTGCAAGGGAAATTTAGTCATTGCTTTATATGTTAAAACTTAGAAAATTATTTCCAAAAGGCCTAGCTAAACCCAAAAATTTTATAAAGAAACTTCCCAGAGTTGTTTTATCAATAAAATATTACCAGATGAGCAAGCGACGCTACCCACCAACAGATGGCGCTGTAGGTTTCTAAAACGCGGTAATAAAAACAGCGCCTCTGTTATGGAGTAGAAAAACTACAGTATATTACAAAACTAATGAATGCGGCATCTTGCACGGGAAATTTAGTCATTGCTTTGTATGCTAAAACTAAGTGATTTGATTTCCAAAAGGCCTAGCTAAGCCCAACTATTTCGTAAAGAAACCTCCCAGAGTTGTTTTATCATTAAAATATTACCAGGTGAGCAAGCGACGCTACCCACCTACAGATGGCGCTGTAGGATTCTAAAACGCGGTAATATCTCCACCTTTGTATGGATATCTTCCGGCTCCATCATCAGATCAGCTCCAAGTTACAATAATATTGCATTGTCATCCGATTCACATACGTATGCAAAATTTCATCTCAATCGGAACCGATTAAGATTCTCTTTTCAGTGGGGTATTTTATTTTTTGAAATAGTTTCTTTATTTAGTACTTTTTTATTTTTTTTTATACCCTATGACACTCCTACAATGAATACGAACCTAACGACACCTCACATGTTGAAATCTACCAAGCCGTTTAGGCTGCAGAGCGCGACAAAGAAATCGACATACATACATACATACATACATACACTCGAAAAACATAACCCTCCTGTCTTGGGGCAGTCGGGTAAAAAAATAGAAATAAAGCGAGTCTACTACAACTTTGGAGCTATACCCCAAGATAATTAGATTTTGGCCTAGACAAAAATCGGAACCAAGATTTTCTTTTTGTGGTTTATGAAGTCTTGGAAGTAATTACATAATTACTTAAAATTAAGCATATCACCAAATGGGACAAGGCGGCAGATTAAAAAAACCCTATTATATAAATAGTTACTGTGGCAAAAATGCCAACTAAACGAAATGTTTTCTGGGCTCGTTCAATGATAAACTTTTAGTATTTTACAAACTAATTAAGCACCTAAGTTCTTAGGTAAAGCCTAAAATTAAAAAAATCCCACTAAAAGTTTTATTTCTTTTTGTCTGCTCGGGCAAAATACATAACTATCTCGTGACTTTTTGTACTTCAAAATTTTGTTGTACTTGATGAAACAGTCATAAAAGTGAACACAATATGTTAAAGCTTTACAGTGGTATAATAATTGAGGGATTTCTCTTTGGCCAAAATAGTTATCTGAATGAAAGGTGTTTGATTATACTCTAAAACTGTACTTACGTTGATTACTTTGAAAATTAAACATTTCAGGCAATGGCGTATCTTTTTATATAAAAATTACATTATGTAGCGCTTTATATCGACCCTAAAGAAGTTGAAATAAAGTTCATAATTGACATTAACATAGTACACGGCTCGTGATTGCACGGTACGGCAACGTCGCATTGCTTCGCTGTTTTTTTCGGTACGCGCTTCGGAATTTAAAGATAAACATGAAAGATGAAAATTTACATCGGTTGTAGTAAGCTGAAAATACTTTTGATCTTCTGATCTAAATCTAAATATATAAAACAGCATGCCCTGACCAACTGACTGACTGACTGATTCATCAACCCCGAGCCGTAACCGATAAAGCTACAGATGTGAAATTTTGTAAGTAGTTTTTTTGTACGTCAAGACTACACATTAAGAAAGGATTTTCTCAAATTTATCCCCTGAGGGGTTGAAAAATGGGGTGGAAGTTTGTATGAATATTCTACAGGTTTGACATGAGACTCAAAATAATTGTGGATTTGGTCTAATGAAAGGGAAAAACCGGCCAAGTGCGAGTCGGACTCGCGCACCGAGGGTTCCGTACCATGATATAAATTGTATTAGTTGAAATGTCAGTAACTTACTGTGGTCGATTTTTGAAGTGAAAACTTCTTCAGCGGCACTTGGCACTTTTTCAGATGGGGAAAAAATTATTAACTCGCATCAGAAGTCGCGTCAGATCTCGGATGAAGTATAGAAATGGATTTGAAAATAAGCATACCAAGTTAGAGCAGGCTCAATATATACAAAAGTTCTAAAGTGTGATAAAGACACACCTCGGAAGCTCCATACAATCGGGCTCAAAAGTGACAGCTGTCATTTTTACACGCGCAAATGTGTGGGTGGGTTAAAGATGTGTGAGTGTAGGGTTGATGGTATCTAGAAAACACCTACCCTAGAAAACGTAGATAACAGAACATTAGCATTATACTTTTATTACAGTTTCGGGTTGCACATTTTTCGTTCGACTATAAAGCGACTTACACAATTCACAAACGAATTATAACCTCACTTTGTTGTATTTAGTAATCGAATTTCAATTAAAACAAACAAACACACGTTGAAATAATCTCACAAACTCTATGGTGTTTATTCCATAATAATTGCTTCTTATTATTGTTTAACTTTATTCCAAATTTTACTTTGTCTTGGAGAGTCGAAAGACAACCGTAAACTGCACAACCACGCACCTTTTTTTCAACTTTTGCAAGCGTTGCATATCGCGTGGCAACAGGACGAGAAATAGGACGAGATATCGCGCAGGGCTCCGCGGGGTGATGCACGCGCACTTGAGGTACTCCGATTGGTGGGAGGCGGAGAGCTTCCGTTCTGTATGTAGTACTATTATGAATTCTGTGATAAAGATCAAAACATCTTTTTTATCTTTGTCGCGTCAGATCTCGGATGAAGTATAGAAATTGATTTGCAAATAATCATACCAAGTAAGAGCAGGCTCAATATATACAAAACTTCTAAAGTGTGATAAAGACCAAAACACCTTTTTTGTCTTTGTCATAGAGCAGGCCTGTCTGTGAAATAGGCAGCTTTTTCCAAGATCAAAGGAGTGCGACTCCTGTAAACTTGTTTACTATTATATATTCTGTGGTCATAGTCACGGCTTTTTTTGTTGTGCACAACGTGATATGTGCACGACAGACTTGACGTACTGGTTTTGATCGTTATTTAATACTCGTAGCAAATCCTAAATGTATGAGATCTACATTTCGAATGAAACTCGAAAACTACTGACCCAAGACTACTCATGTGCTGAGACAAATGATAGGTCTCGATGAGATCTTCATTTCGGATGACAGCTGTCAAACTAAAAATCGCTATAACTCGAAAACTACTGACCCTAGACTACTCGTGTGCTGAGACAAATGATAGGTCTCGATTAGATCTATATTTCAGATGACAGCTGTCAAACTAAAAAACCGCATAACTTGGAAACTACTGACTACAATACTCATGTGCTGACACAAATGATAGGTCTCGATGAGATCTACATTTTGGATGACAGCTGTCAAACTAAAAAAACCCCATAACTTGTAAACTACTGACTTTAGTATAATCGTGTGCTGAGTCAAATGATAGGTCTCGATGAGATCTACATTTCGGATGACAGCTGTCAAACTAAAAAAACCCCATAACTTGGAAACTACTGACCCTAGTACACTCGTGGGCTGAGTCAAATGATAGGTCTTGATGAGGTCTACATTTCGGATGACAGCTGTTAAAGTAAAAATCGCTATAACTAGAAAACTACTGACCCTAGACCAGTGGCGTGCACTCCATAAAGACAAAAAGACACTGCCTACCCTACCTACTCTAACAAAATAATCGGATTTTATTTGGATACCTTGTCACATTGTATTTATTTATTAGTGGTATTTACTACCTACCATCATTGAAAGCATAGCTTGAAAGAAACATTCTAAAAACTTAAATTAGCTCCACCTGTCGAGTATCAGTGGTATCATCGCCTCGGTAAGTACCTGTGGTATGCACATTCCACATCGCATTATTGCGCTGCACTAGCGCCACTACGCGCCTAACGGCAAAGACACATACTATTCCTGTCTAAATGTTTGCATGTGTGCCGACGTGGTTATGCGAATGCACTATGTGTGCGTTCTTATAAATACATGGCACACAATGATACAATTAACGCACAAAATCGCACAGGGTAGGCAATGTCTCACTTTGGCCGAAAGTTACCGAAGTCTTACGTAACAATTTTAAAAAGTGACATTATAAAGACCATTATTGTTACCTTTTATTATTATTATTTTCTTCGTGCTTATGTACCAATGTATTTGAATGATAAATTTAATTTATTTTTTATACTGAGTCGTCATTGTTTGTTTTGTTTTGATTTGTTTTGGCGATAGTAGGCAAATAAATATAAGATTTGAGAAAACAGAAAACGGAAAATTTCGAACCCCATTTTTAAATTAAACACAGAAACCAATACGTATTAGTATTTTGGTAAGTAATAGCGGTCCATGGTGCCAGCCGTAACGCTAACAAGCGAGGTGACTATGGTACTCCCCCTCTACATTTTTTCCAGCATACGCTAGAATTCTAGAGGGAGCTCCCTGTCCTGTAGTGGACGTTTCATGGGATGTTATGATGAAGAAATAGCATCGAATTTTTTTTGCCTACCCTGTCTAAAATCTCTGTGCACGCCACTGCCCTAGACTACTCATGTGCTAAGACAAATGATAGGTCTCGATGAGATCTACGTTTCGGATGACAGCTGTCAAACTGAAAAACCCCATAACTTGGAAACTTCTTAATCTAGAGTACTTGTGTGCTGATTCAAATGATAGGTCTCGATGAGATCTACATTTTGGATGACAGCTGTCAAAGTAAAAATCGGTATAACTTGAAAACTACTGACCCTAGACTACTCATGTGCTGAGACAAATGAAAGGTCTCGATGAGATCTACATTTCGGATGACAGCTGTCAAACTAAAAACCCCATAACTTGGAAACTACTGACTCTACAATACTCATGTGCTGAGACAAATGATAGGTCTCAATGAGATCTACATTACGGATGACAGCTGTCAAACTAAAAAAACCCCATAACTTGGAAACTACTGACTCTAGTGTACTCGTGTGCTGAGTCAAATGATAGGTCTTGATGAGATCTACATTTCGGATGACAGCTGTCAAAGTAAAAATCGCTATAACTTGAAAACTACTGACCCTAGACTACTCATGTACTGAGACAAATTTTAGGTCTCGATTAAGAAATACACGAGCAATGACGCGATTGACCCTTACAAAAACATCATATTCAAAAATTCAAGTTTTCACTTCTGCCGGCACTCTCGGAGTGCAACTCGTCCTTTTTTGAGTCCGACTCGCACTTGATCAGTTTTTATATTTTATAGCTTATGCAGCATGAGATACAGCCCACTGACAGACAGTCAGACAGACATCGGAGGCATATTAGTATGATCCCGTTTTTCACCCTAAGGGTACGGAACCATAAAGTCTGAAATAATTAAAGTTTACAACCTTTCTCACAACCAATTAAGGCTAGCTAGCTTCCACTTCAAGTAAATTCTTATGAAAGAGGAGTCAAGAGCAAAAGCTTAGCACGCTAGTCCGACTCGCACTTGCCCGGTTTTTTATAACACTGTATCCCACAATGATATTTTCTCCTTTCAATGGACTGTTTGAAGTATTGTTCTTTGTACAAGCAGGCAGCCAGACACTTGCAGCCCACTCTAGCTACTTGGACTGTTGAAATAAGAACACTATAAAGTCTAATATTATGTCAGGCTTGACGTACTCTTGACATTAAATAGAAGAAAAAAGTCTCGGGGCGCACGGCACGCCATACCGGTTCCAAAGAACATATAATATTACGCCGGTTCTCCCTCGCTTGACGCGATCTATTGAATTAAAAATCAACTTTTTTATCTTTTTATAATTATGCTTAATTTTATAAATAAAGGAAAGAACACACGATAAAACCTGTAACTAAACAAAAGTTTTTCAGTTGGTATTTTTGCTTCAACATTAAATACGAAAATATTTAACTTAAGATTAATATGCTTAATTTTCGGTAACTTGTTCAAAAACTGTCCTGGAAAGTCTATCAAATTTAAAATAATTTGGTTGCCATTTTTGCCTGGACTTTTATGTAACTTGCATACAAATTTGCTAATAAAAAAATATGCGCAAATATTTTTTTCTTAGTTTTAATTGAAGTAGGTACCTTGGAACCCACATCAAAAGTTTACCCCATCAGATATTAGTTACAATTTTTGGCTTGACTTCACATGCATAAACAAACAAAAAAATATATTTTCTGGAGAATCTAAAAGCCAGCCAATTCATAAAAAAATATTTTTTACATAAGTGTTCCACCACCTATTATAATACATAGCAACTTTATAGTAAATTGACGGTTTCGATTTATGTCCAGCCAATTAAAAATTACAGCTTCAGGACTCGGCCTACTAAGCCACATCTCGGACACTCCTACAACAAGAGCGAATTTGAAGTTGGAAGTTTGAGTAGGCCTGCATATCCAGTACAATAGACCCTCAGAAGCGACCACGAGAATCTCGCGGGCTAGCGCGCGGGGGTGCGGGGTGGATTGCAAGGGGGGCGGAGAGTGACCGTTCTGTATGATAGTATTATTGCTTTATTCTGTGGCGATGCTATGGCAAAGTATAAAAAGATGGGCATGATCAGTCTACGAAACTGAACAATTTCTGTGACTAAAACATTTAGGAAATGAATAAATTCGGTCTCTCCATACTGTTAAATCCAGTTTACAATTTTAACAATTTCAACTAATCCAATTTTTTTACGGGTTTTTTTGTTAAAGTCTGGCGTGACAGTGAAATGGCAATTTTCGAGTTAGCAACAGCCTCCGCGATCTAGTGTTAGAGCGATCGGCTCGCGATCTGAAGGTTCTGGGTTCGATTCCCGGTGGGGACACTGTCAAACAAAAATCCCTTTGTGCGACCTCCTCTGTTTGCTTAGAAGATTGCAGGATGAATAACCTGTTTTTCAAAAAAGTTAGATGATTCCGTGCTTTGGAAGGCATGTTAAGCCTTTGGTCCCGACGACTAACTACAGATGTAGTCGTTATTGAGCCATTCAGAGGACTTTGGCGGTTCAACAACTCTGACACCTTTGTGAGGTCAGTCATCGACCTTGCAAACTATACGAGTTTGCTAAAGTAAACACCAGAATTTTAGGATAATTTTTGTAGCTACGGAGTTAAATCGATTCATGAGGCCTGAAGATCAATCGTTCCGATTTTCATGCTTTTTAAACACTATTTATTTTACTAAATACTAAATAAGTACCAATAGAACTAAAGGATATATTTTCAAAATCACTTTTGTTTTTTTTATTCAAAATGACAAATATCTCTTCTAATATGTATTTTTAGGGTTCCGTACCTCAAAAGAAAAAAACGGAACCCTTATAGGATCACTTTGTTGTCCGTCTGTCTGTCTGTCTGTCTGTCTGTCTGTCTGTCTGTCTGTCAAGACCCTTTAACTCACGAACGGGTAAAGGTATCAGGTTGAAATTAATACCATATATTAGGATCTATGGACCACACAAGATCTGAAAATTTCAATTTTTTACAACGACGCAATCAAAAGATATGGCATTTTATGTCCTCCTCTCCATACATTTATTCAAAAATGAAAAACCTACAGGGTACTTCCCGTTGACCTAAAATTATGAAATTTGGCAAGAAGCTAGGTCTCACAGTACAAATAATGGGAAAAGTCTGAAATCATTAAATATTACAACTTTTCTCACAACTAATGATAACCAATTGTGGTGAGCTCCCGTTTCAAGAACATTCATATAAGAGAGGGGTCAAGTTGGATGGTCGCGGAGGCGATTTTTGTTTTAGTTCTATTTAAAAACGGGAACACTTACAAACTTAAAATCTTAAAATCTAGCACATTTTCAACTAATACAATTATGTTTATTTACTTAAATTTCAACTAATACAATTATGTTTATGTGGTGGTACGGAACCCTCAGTGCGCGAGTCCGACTCGCACTTGGCCGGTTTTTTTTTCGTAGAGCCTGACTTTATCACCTGTAAATTATAGAAGCAGTTGAAAAACGATATGCCTTATTGTTGTTTATGAAGAAACACGTGTTCATTTTAGTATAGGAATTCATTCTTAACATTCGATTTCCTATTTCTCTTACTTTTTAGGGTTTCGTACCTCAAAATAATAAAACGGAACCCTTATAGGATCACTTTGTTGTCCGTCTGTCTGTCTGTCTGTCAAGACCCTTTTTCTCACGAACGAGAAGAGGTATCAGGTTGAAATTAATAACGAATATTAAGGTCTATAAACCACAAAAGATCTGAAAATTATTTTTTTTTACAACGACGCAATCAAAAGATATGGCTTTTTATGTCCTCATCTCCATACATTTATGCAAAAAACCAAACCTACAGGGTACTACCCGTTGACCTAAAATTATGAAATTTGGCTAGAAGCTAGGTCTCACAGTACGAATGAAGGAAAAAGTCTAAAATCATTAAATATTTAAATTTTTCTCACAACTAATAGTAACCAATTAAGGTGAGCTCCCGTTTCAAGAACTTTTCTATAAAAGAGAGGTCAAGTTGTATGGTCGGTTTTTAAAATCAAAGAGAAAAAGCTTTTAGTATATCATATGTTAGATAGGTACGGAACCCTTAGGGCGCGAGTCTGACTCGCACTTGGCCGGTTTTTTCTCTTGATACTTGACAGTTACTTTAAAGCTATGTAGACTTCACATCTATCTTACTTTAAATAACTTCTTGAACTCGCCAGGCGGTTAAAAATCAGTCTTCCAGAAAATATCTTCGCAAAAACGAGTTAAATTTTCATTTCCACTCGTCTTGAAGAAGAAAATGCTTCGAATACTTTTCTTTCACTCTAGTCCATTTTTCACGCTCAATATTACAATACATAAAGCTCGCTTTTCACAGCACAATAAAACTTGACGATCACATCCGACCGGTAGGATATAAAGCAACTGCAATATTGCATAATATACTGATGCCCGATAACTTGCCTGTTTATGAGGAAATAATCGAAATAAACTGAAGGATATGGGTGGCGATAAAGTTGGAACGCGTATGGGAAGCTGTAAGATCGAGTATAGGAAATAAAGTAAGTAAGTATTTTCTTACTTTTTAGATGTTTTCTATTCATTAAACTAAGAATTATACACTACTTTATAATTATCTATCTTCACTGATGAATGACAAAGAGGTATAGTGCTCTGATATTCCAGCGAAACACAAGAAACACATTGTAAAAAGCCGACTCTTAAAGTAGGCCGTGCTGCAGTGGTTTCTTGCCGTTTCTTTTACGCTGCCATAGCACGATCCGAAACGGCGTAGACTCGCTCTATTTGAATTGTATTCTGCATGACATTCAATAAGTATTCTGTAAAAAATCAACATTGAATAAATAATCTGAATCTGAATCACTACCAAAAGAAAATTGAGTAATGTTTTGTCACGTGGTGATATTCTAAAATTGACTCTCCTTGGTTACCTTCTGTTTTACTTTAAGTAGAAAACTTCGAGGTCTATATTTCTTTAAAGCAAATTTGTTATTGCTTTTCAGTCTTTTTGCGATTCCACCAAAGGTTATGATGAAAGTTAGAGGACTTCGATGTTTTTTTTTATTTTAAAGGCTTCACTTTGATTCGACTGGAATTGGAAATATTGGTTCTCTGAAAAGTAATTTACTGGGTGAAGTAAAATATTCACGTAAGTATTCAAGTTGTTACGTGTGGTGCCGGCAAAGAATAGTACTAACCCATACATACCCGTGGGTGTCGTAAGAGCCAGCTAAGGGTTATAAACTGGAGGATGGGCAGCAGCATCCTCCTTTGTATCTGACATCTTACTTACTACGGTCACCTATAACCACGGTCCATGGTGCCTATGGTAACAAGCGAGGTGACTATGGTACTTCCCCTCTACATTTTTTTGAGGGAGCCCCTGTCCTGTAGTGGACGTTTCATCGGATGTTATGATGATTCAAGTTGTTACGAAAACACACTTTAGAGGAAAAGAATGACTAATATACGAGCAACTAAAAAACTTCTACCAATGAACATAGGTCGAAATGCAAAATAAAAATTTACTTCCCATACAATATTCATGCCAGTCAAAGGTTGCAAGTGAATCGCTTATAAAACCCAGCATAGACACCTTCTTCGACACCCATAGGAAGAAATGAGGTGGTCCTATTTTAAGCTATGCCTATTTAGATATAGTATGGACAGAAGATAAACCTGTGAGAAGTTGACTTATACTAATATCTTTAAATATTCCTTCCTTTTAGATAGTATTGTTTTAACAATTTGTTTTTTTTTTATATCACAAGTGGGCAAACGAGCAGGCCCTCTGATGGTAACTGGTCAGCACCGCTAATACCATCCACTGTATCATTAGTGGCATAATTAAGACAGCAAAGTGAATTGCCCACCTTGAAAACTAAGGGTGCCGGTAACACATGCTCCCTCACCCTTCAAAACGAAACACAGTAGTACAAACACTATTGTTTTACGGGGGAAATAGGCAAGGGTGGTACTTCCCTTTGCACAAAAGTCCTGAGACCTGTAGATATATTCTTCTAATAGCCGTACCCACAACTTCGTCCTCATGGAGTTTGGAATTTCACAGCATACACAAAAAACAAATGGACCAATTCAAATAACTTTTCGAAACTGTATTTGGCTTTGCCACTTGAAACTATGTATGTACTCACACATCTTCTAGTATGCGTTAACCGATTGCAATGAATAATTTAAGCTTATTATAATGTTGCACAGATATGAGCCAAATACATGATCTGATACTACGTTCAAAAGAATTTAGTAGTTTGTGGGTTATTTTACACACAGACATCAAAAATTCCAAAAACGATCTACATAGATTACAACCTCTTAGCTCATATTTTCGTAAAATTTTCAATGTACAGATTTGGCGAGCTTACGATTTTATTAATTGTATTATTAAATGTATAAATTTCATCCTAAACAGACCTGAAAATTAAACGACGAAAATCTTACATTATTGATCTTCTTTACATTAGACCTTAAATTAAAATGATTCACATAAGCACTCAAAAATATTACTACAATTTTCCAAATTACATATATTCTAGAAATGTTCTATTATTCCACTTTCTCGTAGATTTCAAAATCCAATACACTCAAACTCCGTCTAAATATGTGTCAGTGAAGACGTCCATACGAGTCTGCTATTGTTATTCAATGGTAGTTCATGAAATATGTATTTATTTCGTATGTATTGTAGCCGAAAGGATCCGCACGGTGTATTGGTGCGTTTTGTGGCTAAGGAAATATACGAAAATTGTATTTTCGAAAGCATTTTTGTGGTATGAGTGGAGTGGAAAATTTGGGAGACGTGATAGTTTTAAATAAGTGTGTTTTGTTAAAGTTTACAATCCATAAGTATTTCCTTATGGGCTATGGAGTTGTAGTATAATACAATGAATATTGTCGTATACTTTAGAGTGATTAAATGTAGTCGAAGCATTGACAGCGTTTCGTTTGGGACGGACGGACGGATTTTTGAAGAATTAGGCTATAGTCACCAAGTCTTCTTACCCGACCGCTTCTTACGAGACATGTATGTATGTCTGTTTCTTTGTTCCCTCGTCACTACTAAACGGCTGAACCGATTCCAATGTTATATTTGTTTATACGTCGTTAAATTTGTTTTAATAGCGCGAGTAACACTAGGTATATTTAAATTATGAAAAGTCAAAATTGTGGATTTTTGAGGCTAAATTTAGCATCATGATTTTTTTACTAATAACAACAAATATATACAACTTTGTATGTTTCAATGCTATAAGCGTAAAAAATGTATGTGTATATAACATTCATAGTGCTGTCAGCTTCCTTAGAATGTTTTCTGGGTCCTGGGTTTTCTAAGTAAAAAAAAAACTGATTCCTACTAAAAAAGTCATGTTAAATTAGGTGTAAACTAATGGAAGTTTCAGATTTATAATTCTTTCATTACTAGTAGTAGTTGCCTGTTTGGTGCCGGCAAAGAATAATACCAACCTATCTCTACCAGTGGGTGCCGTAAGAGGTGACTAAGGGTTAATGAACCAGAGAATGGGCAGCAGAATCCTTCTGTGAATCGCATCATCTTACAATCTGTGGTCAACAGTCCATGGTACCAGCCGTAACGCTAACTAGCGTAGTGACTGACGTCATATATTTTCATTTTTAAAAACCTGTAATAGCAGATTTTTATTTTGACATTTAGCTTGGTTGTAAAATACCGGATTTTTGAACTCGTTTTAACTTCACGTAATATAGCCAAGCTACATGAAAAACCGACCAAGTGCGAGTCGGACTCGCGCCCTAAGGGTTCCGTACCTATCTACCATATGATATACTAAAAGCTTTTGCTCTTTGATTTTAAAAACTCCACGACCATCCAACTTGACCACTCGTTTATAGAAAAGTTTTTGAAACGGGAGCTCACCTTAATTGGTAACTATTAGTTGTAAGAAAAATTGGAATATTTAATGATTTTAGACTTTTCCCTTTATTTGTACTGTGAGACCTTCTTCTTGCCAAATTTCATAATTTTAGGTCGGGAAGTACCCTGTAGCTGTGCCTGTAGGTTCTGCTTTTTTGCATAAATGTATGGAGATAACATCATAACATCACGCCTCTTTCCCGTCGGGGTAGGCAGAGACCACAGTCCTCCACCTGCTACGATCTTGACAAACTTCCCTTGCTTCCTGTACTTTCATAAATCCTTTCATACATGCTCGTCGGTTTAGGGTACTTTTAACCTGGCCTTTATTCAGAACGTCCTGAATTTGGTCCTGGTACGTTCGCCTAGGCCTTCCCCTTCCAACGTTTCCATTCACTCTCGCCTGGTAGATCTCTTTCGTCAGTCTTCGTTCATTCATCCTCTCTACATGACCAAACCATCACAGCATCCCTTTCTAAATTTTGGTCACTACGTCTTCTTTTACGCCACACCGTTCTCTTATCACACTATTTCTAATCCTGTCTCTCAATTTAACACCAATCATACTCCTTAGCGCTCTCATTTTCACTGCATTAATTCTACTTTCATGCTTCTTCTGCCATACCCTGAGATGAGGACATAAAAATCCGTATCTTTTGATTGCGTCGTTGTAAAAAATTGAAATTTTCAGATCTTGTGTGGTTTATGGACCTTAATATTCGTTATCAATTTCAACCTGATACCTTTTCTCGTCCGTCAGAAAAAGGGTCTTGACAGACAGACAGACAGACGGACAACAAAGTGATCCTGGGTTCCGTTTTTTTAGTTTTAGGTACGGAACCCTAAAAAGCAACTAAAAAGCTCATCTACCCAACTTCTTTTTATTTCACTATTACAAAAACGTAAATAATATTCCAAATATAAGCTCATATCTCCCCAATACGCTACATTAAACAAAAACACAACTTAAACAAGTATACACAGGAGTGCACAAACGCGAATAGAATTTAAAACCTCTGCTAACAGAAAATCTCCGAGCTCAAGCACTAACAATTTGCAAACTCAAATGATTCGGCAAAATGTCTCGGTGCCATGCCGTGTAGAGAAGATAGCGCCTGTTTTTCCTACATAAAAGTTGTTTGTGAGCTTTGCACAGTTTCGTGAACGTAGAAACTAGGACGTTAAAAAGGAAACAAAAAGTAAAATTAAATCCTTTGATTGTTTACTTAATAATAAAACGATATCTCGGGTTGTGGTCGAAAAAGGCGACTAAGAGATTAAGAACCGGATGATGGGCAATAGCGATATAACAACATACTGCGGTCATTCAACACCTCGGTCTATAGCTTCAGTCGCAACGCTACCAAGTGTTATTTCATGCTTATAATATTATGTATTTTGTACCTAATTCGCAAAAAGTTATGTACTGATAATATAAATGTACTGATGATTGATGATTTTATGAAGACGATGACATATTTTAGTATATTAAAGCAAAAATTATTTGTCTTAATTATAATCAAATCTAATTTAACCTGGCGATTAATGGTCTACGACCCTCTTCAACATTATTTATCCAACAAAGATTAAAATCGAAGGTATTGATGACGCAACATGACAGTTACATCAAAACGTCATTTCAGCGTCGAAAGTTGAAATGCCCTTTCCTTGACATTTCAATTAACGTCCAAATGTATTGAAACATTTAAATATCGAACGTTGCTGTCAAGTGTCAGTTGAGGGTCGTTGATGGTTTGATGGGTTAGCATTAGAAGACATGATTCGCCTTTCAGAAGGATTCAAGGGAACAGGATTTATAATAACAACTAGCTGTTGCCCGCGGCTTCGCTCGCGTGGATTTCGTATTTAGGTTGTTACCGGTTTTCCGAAGCAATGAGATATTTTACTCCAGAAAAATTATTATTTATCCCATCATTTCGGGGTAATTTTAAACTAAGGAAAAACAGGACTAACGCTGCGCAAATCAATGAGTATAAATCAAGATCATGCTGAATTTTATATAATATACAGACGTTACTCATAAATTACTCAGAACAGAGGAACTTAGCAGCGGTATCCTAACAAATGTAAAGAGAGAGATGAGAGACACCTTTATGTCATATTTCAAAACAGAGCCAATTTGCAGAAGTAATTGAGAAAAACTGAAACATTCTCCCTCTCTCTCCCTCTCCCCCTTCCTCTCCCTCTCCCCCTTCCTCTCCCCCTTCCTCTCCCCCTCCCTCTGTCACTCCCCGTCCCCCTCCTCCCTCTCCCACTGCCCCTCCTTCTCCCCCTCCCTCTCCCTCTCTCTCACCCCCTCCCCCTCCCTCACTCCCTCCCTCTCACCCTTCCCCTCCTTCTCCCTCTCCCTCTACCTGCACCTCTCTATCTCTCTTCCTCTCTACGTCTCTACCTCTCTACCTCTCCACCCCTCTACCCCTCTTCCCCTCTACCTCTCTACCTATCTACCTCTCTACATCTCGAACTCTCTACCCCTCTACCTCTCTACCTCTCTACCTCTCTACCTCTCTACCTCTCTACCTCTCTACCACTCTACCTCTCTACCTGTCTACCTCTCTACCTCTACCTCTACCTGTCCCTATCCCTACCCCTTACGCCAATTTAACCGCTATCCCTAACATAGAAATGACACCCATTTTTATTTTTAGACATTTCAAACCTATCGCACCCCAACCCCATCCCCAGGGGACGATGGTATTTCATGTCCACCACGTTGGATTTCAAAGTTGTTGTAGCTTTCGTAATCAGCGACCCGATAAACCATACAAACTACACCCATATTGATTTTTAGACATTTCAAACCTATCGCACCCCAACTCCATCCCCAGGGGGATGATGGTATTTCACGTCCACCACGTTGGATTTCAAAATTGTTGTAGTTTTCGTAATCAGCGACCCGATAAACCATACAAACGACACCCATATTGATTTTTAGACATTTCAAACCTATCGCACCCCAACTCCATCCCCAGAGGGATGATGATATTTCACGTCCACCACGTTGGATTTCAAATTTCGTAATCAGCGACCCGATAAACCATACAAACGACACCCATATTGATTTTTAGACATTTCAAACCTATCGCACCCCAACTCCATCCCCAGGGGGATGATGGTATTTCACGTCCACCACGTTTGATTTCAAAATTGTTGTAGTTTTCGTAATCAGCGACCCGATAAACCATACAAACGATACCCATATTGGTTTTTAGACTTTTTCACCCCATTTCCCTTTTTTAGGGGTTGAATTTGGGGTGGAATTTCAATAACAGTGATGAACGTTGCATAGAAATACATCATTAATGCCTAAATAATAAATTAAGTGGATTTTACTTTAAGAATAAAGAATTTTCAACTTCATCCCCCTTTTCACCCTTAAGGGTGTCGAATTTTCAAAAACCCTGAGACACGTAATTTTTAATTTTTAGTCGTCAGCCTAAATAAAAATTTTGAAGATCCTAACTTCAAAACTGACGGACTTTAATACAAACTTTCATCCCCTATTTTACCCCTTTAGGGGTGGAATTTTGTAAAACCCTTTCTTAGTGCACCCCTTGGCCTCATAAGGAACCTACATGCCAAATTTGGAATCTCTAGACCCAGTGGTTTGGGCTGTGCGTTGATATGTCAGTGAGTCAGTCAGTCAGTCAGTCAGTCAGTCAGTCAGTCAGTCAGTCAGTCACCTTTTTCTTTTATATATATATAACAATTAAAGGTGATCAAATATGCAAATAGGTACAACGGAAACTGGAGTTATATCAAAGTCAATTTAGGCTATTAAGATGGGGTGGGAGGGAAAATAGTAAGCCCGTGTGGAAAATAAAATTATATCTCAAAAAGGACAATTTAAACATTTTAAATTTTGTGTGCAGTTAAAAATTTATTTAATAAATAGACATTTTTGTTTAGATTGTCATGCAGCCTATTGTACTTAAAGAATTCGGACTCGTTGCTTAAATTTCTGTGATTGTACCATATTACGGTCATCAAAACCGCGGTACTTTAAACTAGCCGCTACACGCTAGCGCAGTGGCTGGCCAATGCCTATAGTACACACCGCCTCGAAAAACCCACTTTTTTTCTATAAATATCTGGAGAAAGTTTCCTGTGCAGTAGTGGACTTTTTACATTTTGCAGTTGTAATTATTTTATTTTTTAGTGACTAACAAGGAAAGGTATCCAGCTGTACGGCTCCGATTTGATTAATTTTGATATACGAGTATGTTATAGAGAAGTCTAAATTAACAGAAACTTATTTTTTAAGCGGCCCCAGTTCAACCTGTGAAGAGAAGTTTCCCTCCAAACATAGAGTTACACGACGTCTCCGCGCAGGCTGTCGCGGTTTGACACGCATTATGCTAAACCGCCTAAGTACTTGTAATGTACTCACTACTCACCATCACTGTTGCCGTTATCCGCTAGTTGGCGGCCTTAGTTTGTGAAACGCGGTAACGCTTCAATTTCTCACTGCCTTAGGTTGGCTGGAAGAAATCTATTTTAGAGATAAGCCTGCCCTTGTATATGTCCTTTAAATATTGTCTTTTAAATTTTCAATGTGTGTGCATAAAGAATACGGTAGTTATTCATATAGAACCGAGGCATTCTGTACCGCACCTCAGCGGGCTTCCCTACTCTACGCTGTACCGCGTCATCGTGGTTGGCAAAGTGGTAACAAGTAATGTGTGAATATACTGATAGTGGTGGTAAAGTAAATATTTTACAGTGTCCTCCTACCATAAATCTCTCCTCAATAAAGAAGTGAGGAATTACGAGACAGTATTATTTCCTCGCCCTCTATCCTCACTGGAGTCTTCAACGGAGGGGCCCTCATCACTTTAATCCCGCCTCATACTAATGACCGAGTTATACTTGTCGCCAAATTATCTTACGACAGAATGAACTAACAGATGGCGCTGTTTAGTTTAAGTTTCATGCAATTTTCTTTATCCGAAACAAAGGCTACATCAATTTTACGCCTCCAAAAATAATATTAAAAAAAAATTCCTGAAACTTTTTTCAGAAAACTGTTACAAATACAAACATGCTCCTTTTATAGAATATATTTTGATGATGTTTAAAAATAAACAAAACAAAAGTCATTATCCTCTAAACCAGAGCAATCCAGATTGACGCATCTCGTACCAACTTCAACCAAACAATTACTTAACCACCGCTCATTAAGTAAACAAGCCAGTGTATTGTTTAAAATAATTGCTTATGATTTATTATGCGCTCACCCATTTCAATATATCACAGGCAGTGAGGTCTTAATTCTTGAAACACCCCTCCCTTCTCCCCCTGTGCGGTTTTAAAGTGTAAACTGAGCGTTTTTGCTGTTCAAAAATCTAAATAAATGTCTACAAAGTAGAAAATCGCAAAATTTCACAACCACAGGCAGGATTCGAACCTGCGTCTTCTGCGTAAGTACCGCAGACGCTTTTACCAACTAGGCTACTGTGGTCCTGCCCGATGTTGTGAAATTTAGCGACCTCTATACGCATTCCAACGTTGCGTTTGTGTGTGTTTATTTTCGAATCCTGCCTGTGGTTGTGAAATTTTGCGATTTTCTACTTTGTAGAGTTATCCGAACACAGGAAGTGTTAAAATAAAAATCATTTTAAATAAATGTCGTTTGTACATATCTCTGTGGAAAAAATAATTATTTAGCAGGATACAACTATCTTTTAATGACGTCAATTCAATTAAATCGCTTCATAAGGAATCGACGGCATATGAAAAAAAAACTAACTATATTATTGAACACAAAGGTTGTTCGATCGATCTCTCTCTCTATTGCTGTAATAATCTTATAACGGTTATACCGTACAAATTTTTCGTTCTTTCTGTAATTATTTTTAATTATCTATTCCTTATTTACCCGTGTGGTGCCGGCTGGGTTGACCCATCTCTACCCGTGGGTGTCGTAAGAGGCCACTAAGGGTTAGTCAACCAGAGAATAGGCAACAACATCCTTCTGTGTATCGTATCATTTTACATTTAGCGGTCACCAACAACTGCAGTCCATGGCGCTAGCCGTAACACTGACAAGCGTGGTGACTATGGTACTTCCCCTCCACACTGTTTCAGCAAAGGCTAGAATGTTGGAGGAGTTCCCTGTCCTGTAATGGACGTTTATGAAGATGATGATTCCCTATTTGCCTGTTATGATATAGCAAATGGGCAGAAATCGGGTGGCGCTATTCTTAACTGGCTGGCGGCACCACATTGATATTTTATAGGTACCAATTCGGGATGTTCAAAATAAAGACTAGGTTTAAAGTACCCTAAACCAACGAGCCTGTTTGAAAGAGTTAATGATTGATAAGGAATCGAAGGAAGTATGGCAAGAACGAAGCAGGTAGAGGGCTGTGGTCTCTGCCTACACCAACGGAAAAGAGGCGTAATTTTATGTATGCACACCCAACAGCACGTCAGGTAGAAATACTTTGGACTTGACATGTATGTTTATGTGATGATATTATTTAGGCAAGAATTATGTGAGACAGCTACATCATAATAGCAGTCAGCCTCGTTACTAAAATATTTACATTTTACCAAATATAAGCGGTTGTTATGATTTTTTATTGAAGATTCATTTTTAAAGAACAGAGTAAATGTGTTTACTGATTAGTCAGCAAGTTTGTGTCTGAAAAAATTATTCATGACGTGTTTTAAATTTTACTTCATTTTGTTTCAGGTAAGTCAAGATTAAATGGAAAGAAACTTGCTTTGATGTTTTATCTTCAATAAGTAAGTACTTTATATTCCGAAGCATTTGTTAAAGTCAACAAAATGAATAATTTTCCTGTATTTCTGGTTTCTGGCCCAAAATCTAGCCAGCAAGCGCACTCTTAAATGAGTAAAGCCAACTCTCAATTTACCTGACCCTGGTCAACTTAAACGAGAGGCCACGGTACATCCACAAAAACTTTTATTTTAAAATTCTATTTTAAAATGACTGCTTACTTGCCATGGGCCGGGTGAAAAAAAAACTCAAAATCAAGGACTTTTAAACATACTTTGCATGAAGGCTCTTTGCAAGGTAGAAGCAGAAGAACCTGATCTGATTATGTGATATACCAGAACAAGAAAAACTGTGACAAACACTCAAAAAACACAGTTGAAATAGCTCGCTGCAGTCTGTAACTCACACCGACGCATCGGGCTTCAAGCAAATGCTTATTTATGTTCAAGCTACAATGAACTTGTCCCCGTCTCAATTCGTTTCGCAGCATTAGTCTACGCTACGTGCCATTGTCCTGATTGTCCCAACCCCAGGACAATGCTAGTGCATTTTACGATTTTACTCTCCAGATTTAAATAGGCTTTCACTGATGCTTCGTTAATGCCATCGACTTGTTTTCGTCTGGCTATCGCCGAGTCAAAACATGTCTGGATCTGCTTTCGATTTGAATGCCTGTTTTCTCTTTTTCAAAGAGCCTCGTTATTGGGTATTGTGTTTCGTGTTGTTCAGTTGCGATTCCGGTAAGGGGTATTTGAGCTGGCTTACGATAAAAGCTTGTCTGGATTATTTGCAAGGGGAACAAAGCTCATAAGTATTTGTATATAGCAATTTTCAAGTAGTAACAAAGCTTTCCAATTAATTTTTTACGTAATGGTTTTATTATAATAATATTGTTTTGCTCTAAAGGACAAAATTGTGTTTAAGTAGTTTGAGGTTAACAGGAAACCTTAAATAATTTAAGTATTTTTGTTGTTTTTTTTTTCTATAAAAATAAAGACTTCAGACCCGGTTCTCGCTCCAAGACTTAAAAGTCTTATAATTTTTATTATTTATTTATTAAATCCATAATTTGGTTCAAAGCCATACAATAATCAAGACATGTTTTCGTAAATATAGACAATGCAGACACGTTTGTTCATTGTTCAACCCTATTTGATCTTTTACAGTAGTCTATTGAAACTACTTTGTATTTAAGTCGAATTCGGCAGTGATGCTGGTCAAATTAAAAAGCTCAGTCCGGATATCCGTAGCCGGGAGCAGGAAATCTTCCTGTTTTCTAATTACGACCGGACGAAGTCGCGTTTCGGACACTCTTTGCCTTGTGAGGTTTGTTTAGAGGGACAGCGACAAAATTAAACTCTTACCGACTAGCCAAGCCGTTTGCTTGAAATTCCACAAAAATATAAACAAATCTTCACCATGAAATTAATTACCGTTTTGTGCTGGTTGGCTACGAAATTAGAAGACGTCTCCTCAGACTTTACACTTTTATAAATATAATAATAAAACACTTAGTAGAAAACACTTTACAAGCAAACCAAGAAAAGACTGCCAAAACTATCATTTGGATTTTGCTTACGTCTAAGTTCAAATTACATATTTAGAGAAGCCTGCCAGCATCAGGTTAGCATGCAACCTTCGTCGTCGACAACATTCTATTAAAAGTCTAGTCTTCGTGGTCCTGTAGTGGTTAGAGCGCATGGATCTCGATGTTGAGGTTCTGGGATCGATTCCCCGTGGGGACACTATAAAACAAAAATCTCTTTGCGTGACTTCCCCAGTTTGATCGGGACACTTCAAGATGAATCACCTAACTGTCCGAAACGCTAAGCCCTTATTCCCGACTACAATTTTCGGCGTAAGGGTTCTAGAGCGACGGGCGACCACGTACCGGAAGACGAAGTGGAACAACGATCTGGTCAATGTCGCGGGAAGCCGCTGGATGCGAGCAGCGCAGGACCGGTCGTCATGGAGATCTTAAGGGAGGTCTATGTCCAGCAGTGGACGTCTCTCGGCTGATATGATGATGATGACTATTTTCGGAAGTGCGGCCGTTGATGAGACACGTCAGAGGCTTTTGGCAGCTCAACAACTAAGTCCCCAGGACTTGTGGGGTCGGTCATCGACCTTACAACCCACACGATATGATGATGATTAAAAGTCCATTGCTATGCAGGGCGCTCTTCCAGTATATCACAGCAGAAAGGTGTGATTTATTTTAGAGGGGAATCATTATCGTTGCGGCTAGCATAAATTGACCGCGGTTTTTGATGACTACAATATCTGCAATAACATGGTAGATGATGCAGAAGGAGGCTGCTGCCTGTGCTCTAAACATTTGCCTTTTATGACACCCACGGCACAGAATAAAGTAATACCCCGCACCCTCGCTCACCCGTACGCAGGGTTTTTTGGACTGAATACGAGTATGCAGGCCTGCGCGAGCTACCAATTTGAAATTTCAAATTCGCGCCCGATGTATTAGTAAGGGTGATGAAGGACAAATTTCTATATGATTTGCTCATGTCTGCCTCTTTGACTGATGATAAGGAGCATCCTCAATATTGGCGGACATCCACACCCCTGCGTTTTTGAGAAACTAAGTTTTAACTATTTTGATATTTCACAATGAAACGTACACCTAGCAGACTATGACTATCTGATTAAATAAATTGTATAAAACCCCAGAAAAATGGTCTGCCACCATAATAGCCCTGCGTCGTAAAGTTACAGCGCTTCAAAATGCAAACATTCACTCCTTCGTCCCGTGATAATGCAGAGCCCTACATGTCTGCCTCTTCGATTTTCTACATCTTCAGAAGTATTTTAAACAGGAGCCACAAAGGCGGACAAAAAAACATTATTTAGTATTTTTTTTTTGCTTTAACTCAAAAACGCATCGACACACACACAGAAAAACTTGTAAGGACCAAATCGATTTGTATTGAGCTGATATATCATCCCTATTAATATGAATAAACTGAATCGTGCGTATTCCATCTTCGAAACGCACAGGCAGGGCGGAAACTTCACATCATATGGCGTGGAGAGTCTATTGCTCACAACAACTTTCCCAAGTACCTCGGCGTTATGCTGGATAGGTCATTGACGTTCAGAAAGAACTGCGAGAAATTAAAAGGAAAGGTGCATTCTCGGAATAACCTACTGCGCCGTCTAACTACCACCAAACCCGCAAGTGCTGCGAACTACTGGCTTGGCGCTTGCGTTCTCTGCCGGCGAATTTGCATGCTCTGTATGGGGTCGTTCATCACATGCAAAGCTAGTGGATACCGCCTTAAATGAAACTTGTCGCACAATTACTGGCTGTCTAAGGCGGACTCCGGTCAAGTTACTGTATCCATTGGCTGGAATAGCGCCTCCAGATGTCCGCAGATCTGTGGCTAGCTCATGTGAAAAGGCCAAGATGAAAGACACACGACACCCTCTGCATAGCCATAAACCAGTGCCGCAAAGGCTAAAAAGCCGAAAAAATTTCGTAAAGTGTGTCGATAGCCTGACCTCTGACCCTTCACAGGCTCGCTGCAGACTGTGGCGTGAAAGAGTTTCACTTCCTTCCCCTTTTGTTCCACCTTCAGAGAGTCTTTCGCCTGGACAGAATTTGCCATAGCTGACCTGGAAGTCTCTAAATAGACTTCGGACTCAGGTTGGCTGCAGTAAAGACAACATGTCCAGGTGGGGTTTCTCAAAGGATCCTAATCTGATCTGCACGTGTGGTGCGATACAAACTATGGCCCACCTAACATCGTGTTCTGCGTCCCCTTCCACCTGCACACAGCAAGAGTTAATGGACGCCACACAAAATGCAGTGCATGTTGCCGAATTTTGGGCTAAACAAATATAAAATTAAAATGACGATGCCATCGACACGCAAAGAAGAAGAATATGAATCATGAGCAAATCATATACCCAAATTGCAGCCAGCACCCTAACTATATGTAGTGTCCGGGTAGAAATTGAAAAGTAAAGGATAAATCATCAAAATTTATATCATGTTCATTTGACTATTAGATACTACTTCCGACAAACTGAGAACCCTCCTTGGGGGTGATCGTGGTAATTTCAACGACATTACCAAAACAAAAACGTTTGCCTCAAAAGTTATGATAACTCTTGACTAAGTGTTTTAGGCAAATGTTTTTGTTTCGGTAATATCGTTGAAATTACCACGATCACCCCCCTGGTACACTCTAATAACCTTTAGGTAGCTCTTATACGTTAGTTCTTGATGACTATGTTATAATTTTGGTTAATTTACTTCTTAAGCTTGACCATAATTAAAATGCGAACATGAAAACAAAAAAGTGAACTAAAAACGACACCAAACCATAATCCTAACAGTACTTCTAAACTGTCCTGCAATTGTTGTAGCAATAACTTGAGGAAAAAATAATAATAAAAAAAAATAACCATACAACGGTGTAAAACGTGCCAATTTTCAAGCTTAATGGAAGTGCAGAGCTGGAAATTGCTCACGATGTTCCACAGTATGCCTTCGATGAAAGGTCGCCGCCTCGAATTACAGGACATACTATTCTCTGTTTATTCAAGCGTACACGCTTCGGTGTAATTGCTGCCTGAGTGCCAATTAGGAGGCATGCTTTATTAATAATAATTTTGTATATGAAGTTTTGTATTGGCAATACGAAAATAATAATAATCAAGACTTAACTAATAATAATCTCCAAGACTTTAGAAGCTTATAAGATCATCAAATTTTGTATGCATATAAATATTAGTACCTTTTTAAAGTTAAACAAAAGTTCATAAATTAATATTAACTTCGTTGTTTTATAACTTGATGTTTAGACTAAGATTAACAGATGCTAATAATTACATTACGTCCCGTGTGGTCCCGGCAAAGAATAGTACCAAACTATACATACCCGTGGGTGTCGTAAGAGGCGACTAAGGGTTAACTGGAGGATGGGCAGCAGCATCCTCCTTTATATTTTACATCTTACTTACTGCGACCTTCAACCGCGTTCCATAGTGCCAGCCGTAACGCTAACAAGCGAGGTGACTATGGTACTTCCCCTCCACATTTTTCCAGCAAAAGCTAGAATTCTGGAGGGAGCTCCCTGTCCTGTAGTGGACGTTTCATGGGATGTTATGATGAATATAATTACATAAGTTTGAAGTCATTTTGTATCCTTTTACTTTCTTGTCTTAGCCAATGGTATCAATTTATCATCACGTGACTCGTTTTCTTTGCTTCGCCTCTGCTCAATCATCACGTTCGTCTTTCAATAATTTTTGTCGGCCATTGCAGTAATGTACTATATTTGACCAATTTTATTTACCTGTAAGGAAAATATTTCAGAAAAACAACGTTCCGTATTCTGGAATGAGCCATTAAAGGGTTGGGCGGAAGCAATTCGACACTACTGACTTCCGAGCAGGATATAGGTGCTTAGTTCTTCTTTCTTGACGGAAAAATAACCGTTAGCGACACCATAACACTGGGTTATTCATCAACTGTCGTGCCCAGGGACTAGGTAAGTACTATACGTACAACCGAAATTACTGGCACTCGAGACACACCATCTTAGTTCTCGGGGTGGGTAACGTGCTTTGCTGTCTTATTAGTGTCAAGTTATGCCACTAATAAGACAGCGGGCTGCATGGGCGGTGGTGACCACTTTCCATTAGGTGGTCCACCTGGTCGTGCCGGATTAGAAAATATCACCCCATATCTTACCAGTCTAACGTAGACTCGCTCTATTTGAATTGTATTCTGCATGACATTCAATAAGTATTCTGTACAGAATCTACATTGAATAAATAATCTGAATCTGAATCAAATACCCGCCTGGTGAAGCTGTGACAGCCAATAAGGCTAATAGTCCGGTCCCTTATAGTCTTATATCGCCAAATTTACCAAATTGCGACCAATTTTTTCCAGGTACTAGTTAGGTACATAGCTTTAAATTTTTGATAGGAGCCAATTTTTGAATTTTCAATGGAAATTTTCAAAAAATTCAAAAATTGGCTCCTATTGAAAATTGAGAGCTATGTACCTAACTAGTACCTGGAAAAAATTTGGTGAAATTATATGGCGTGTCTACGTGAAACAGCCCGGATTAGAAAATACCACCCCATATCTTACCTGTCACTTTTTGACAGTCAATACTTTTGAATGCCCGCCTGGAGAAGCCAATAAGGCAAACAGCAAGGTGATCTTAAAAAAAAGTGTATGGCCGGTATTTTACTGGGACACCACAGCAGCGCAACCAGTCGCCGCTACCAACAAAATGTATAACAGCTCAGAGTTACTCACCTGGTATCCGTTTGTTTGCGCAACCAATTTGGCGGCGCGACCAGCTCGGATGCTGGTCGCGCTAACACTCCCAGTGAAATATAGCCCTTAATACTGTGGCCGCAGGGTGTGGCGACTCTGGCGTCTTAACTGGTGTCTAGATACGGACACCACAGTGGCGCGACTGGTTTCGCCACCGTGGTGTCCCAGTGAAATATCAGCCTAAGGCTAACAGCAAGGTAATCTTAAAAAAAATGTAAGGGGTAGGATGGCAAATACTGAATAGGGCGTGATTACTCGTATTAAACGTCACTGCACAACTTTCAGTAAATAAAAACAAAATCGGCCTCTCTTTACTGTCTAATCTAAACTTTCCAATCAAGTTTGCAGTTGCAATCAAGTTTCAGGCGTTCCTGAAAATTTTATTTATTTACGTCAACTGATCTTAACCTTCCAGTATTTGCCAACCTGTCCCCTACACGCTGTATAATAGCAATTTTTTTTTTATGTGACAAGTGTGCAAACGAGCAAGAGCAATAGGCAAGGGGGTGGTACTTCCCCAGACGGACTTTGCACAAAAGCCCTACCTCCTACAACTACAAATAATAGTAAACAAGTTTTTGATAGTAACTATGTCAGGCTGTTTCTGCTTCACCCCGTACTCCGAACACCTGATGGAAAGTGTTCACCACCGTCCATAGAGCCCGCTGTCTTATTAGTGGCATAACATGACACTATTAGGACAGCAAAGCACGTTGCACACCCTGAGAACTAAGATGGTGTGTCTCGAGTGCCAGTAATTTCGCAGGCTCCCTCACCCTTCAAACCGAAACACAGCAGTTCAAACACTGCAATTTTACTGCAGGAATAGGCAAGGGGGTGGGACTTTCCCAGACGGACTTTGCACAAAAGCCCTTCCACCTACTACTTGTACGAATAAAAGTAAACAAGTTTATGATAGTAACTATGTCACGCTGTTTCTGCTTCCCCCCGTACTCCGATAAAGATGAACATGATCTCAATATACCCTTTATTAATCTAGTAGGGATAGGTTGAACAAAAAAAAACTTGATCCCCACTAATGGGAATAAGTAGGGCTTCATGGAATATGCGATCCAACCGCTGCTCATAGGTACACATAAATACAATTCAGTCCAGTACAATGCGTTCTTAATACTCTGTGACAATCCAAGTGATTAACAAGTACCTACGTTGATAGATTTAATTTAGCTTTAGCCTGTCAAAGGATGGACATTATTTTGGTTTATTGGAATCCGATTTCAGAGCACACTACAATGGCTGTAGGCTAATAAATTGTGATACGATATTTTTTTAAGGTTTCGCTAGCAAAAAATTTGGCATTTTGGATTAGTCAAAAGCCAGAAAGTTCAAAAAGGGAAGTCATATTTGTAGTGTTCGTTATTATATGTATTCTATAGTTATTATAATAATCAAAACTGCAAAAATAGTTTAATAAATGGAAAGTATCTTAATTTCTTAAAAAGAAGACTAATATGTTATTTAGACTTATATTTTATTTCAGTACGGAAATATTTTTTTTAGTCTTATTAGTGTTAGATAGAAAACCATCATTCTAAATATTGTATGCCTATATTTCTGGCTGTAATGGTGTGAATTGTTTATTTTAGTTCATTAATTAATCAAAATCAAAGTTAATGAACTGCAAGAAAATACAGCAATATTTACAAAGCGGAAACGAAATCTTCCCAACGAACAATCTACGAACAAAATCTTAACCCAGCAGTTACCCACAAAATGCAGCGTGCAGAAATCCCTAGATCCTGAGACAAATGAAAACACAACCGTTGGTAATCCACAATTACATTACAAGGCGACATCGGTAAGAGATTTCAAATGAAATACATAATCCACAGCATTACGTTTTCTGGCTTCGGCTCGGCTCGGCTTTGTTCAGCTTGGCTGGAACTCGAACACTCGCGGGATTCGGCCAACTTCAGATTTTAGCCGCTCGGACGCTTAGGGCCAGTGGACAGGTGAACAGAAAAGTGTTGAACCTTTGAATCTTTCTAAAAGCGGTAAATTATTAATTGAAGAAAAATACGGATAGGAAAAATGGAAATAAAATATTATTCGCCCATTGATTTGAACTGAGTTTTGTTTTGGAAGTATTTTTCTATATTCGATCAAATATGTATATTGTTATCAACAAAGCCTAGGATTTGTCATAAGTATTATCATTTTGGCAATAAAAAAACTACCTTGCTCTCCACTACCTATTGACATAGGTTTATTTTATGAAGAATTTTCGTACAAATTAATTGAGTACAAAGTGCTGCTACATAAATTTATGCTGATAAGAAAATTGAAAAATGAATAAGGCAATTACTTGAACTTCCGAAATCCCAATTTCTAATAAAAATAAGTAAATAGTCTTAATAGTAATAGTTTTTTATTATTATTATCCCTCAATGTCCCACTGCAGGGCAATGGCTTCCCTATCCTCTTTCCATTTTTCTCGGCTCAAAGCCAAGCCAACTTCCTCCAGTTACTTATGTGGTGGGTGTTAAGTTCGTCGCACCAACGTTTCCGAGGGCAGTCTCGACGTCGTCACTTTGTTTTAGGGATCCAGTTAGTTGTTATCTTGGCCTACAACTCAGGAGGCATTCGTGGTACATGTCCAGCCTTACATAGCCCTACATAGTTGTTGTTGTGTAACAGATATTTTGACACTTTTCTTCGCAACACTCCTAGACATTGTTACAATGGACTTGGAGAACTAAAGATCCACTTCTCTTCCGATACGGACCTCGGGGATATCATCCAAGTTTTTTATTATCTCTGAACAGGTCAACGGACCAGATGACGTCAAACTCCAATCGTTGTGTATTTGTATGGAGAAAATGGAATAAATGCACTTTAGGAGATAATTTAATTAATTACCAGTAAAAACATTCAAAAAGTTGAAACCACAGTAATTCCCGACATAACGTTGATATTCTTAAAACCAGTATAAGGTGAACTTTACCTGTATAATATTTACCATGCAGCACAGGTCAGCTTATACTGGTAGTTTAACAAACAAATGTGTTTTTACAAAATTGCCGGATTTAATTATTCGCCTCTTACGACACCCACGGGTATGTATGGGTCAGCATCCTCCTTTGTATCTTACATCTTACTTACTGCGGTCATCTACAACCGCGGTCAATTATGCCAGCTGTAACGCTAACAAGCGAGGTGACTATGGTACTTCCCCTCCACATTTTTCCAGCAAAAGCTAGAATTCTGGAGGGAGCTCCCTGTCCTGTAGTGGACGTTTCATGGGATGTTATGATGACTATTTAAAACTAATTTCTCAAAATATGCGTTTAATGCAACCTCATTTTGTAGATTGACACGACTAATATAGATAGCTTTTGAAATGAGATGCAGGGTAAACCCGTTGGTCATTAGCCAAGCCAGATGCCACTTGGCAGGGTGGCCACTAACCTGCCAAGGCAAGCTTGGGTTTGGTTCATCCCTGTGACTAGCCCCTTAAGCTGTAGCAAAGAATAACACTAATACTAGAGAACAGTTGGTACACTCGACAGCACGTCAGTAGAAACACTTTTGGACTTTATGGCGTGGTAATAGAGTTGAAAAAGTTTCTGCCCACGAGCGGTTGACCGTACTAAACCATGTAAGCGACCGTTTGACGGCTTGGCCAATAACCTGGAAATCCCGAATTTTGGATTAGGTTGTGGATGAGGATTTCCTTCTGGGTATCAAAATCAAATTTAAAAAACCATTATACTGACCGAATATGAATTTATATACGGTAGAAGATTATTTGTACTTGTTTAATTTATCTGCTTGATATGAAAACTGTAGTAATGAGTGATCTATCTATAATAATAGACAGATGTGATGGTAGCTCGTGTGGTGCCGGCAAAGAATAGTATCATCCCATACATACCCGTGGGTGTCGTAAGAGGCGACTAGGGGTTGTGAACAGTAGGATGGGCAGCAGCATCCTCCTGTGTATCATACCATCTTACTTACTGCGGTCACCTACAACCGCGGTCAATGGTGCCAGCCGTAACGCTGACAAGCGAGGTGACTATGGTACTTCCCCTCCCCATTTTTCCAGCAAAAGCTAGAATTCTGGAGGGAGCTCCCTGTCCTGTAGTGGACGTTTCATGGGATGTTATGATGATGATGGTAGTTGGTACAGAATAAATTGTCTGGTACAACGACGCCCAAAACTTTTCTTCTCAGATTTTGCCACCTTGGCACTTCCTTTACTTTCTGACACAAGATGGCTTCATTCCTCAATCTGGTCCGTGTAGCAACGTGTAGGCCTTGCTCTTCTTCTTCATTTAAAAGAAAATTATGAAGAATTTTAATAGAAATTAATCGAGCAGAAAGGCAGCACTAGGAAAGTATTCAATCATCTGCAGCATTTAATTGCTTTCTAAAACCATTTATGAAAGAATTAAAAAATTGGAATGTATATTAAATACAGGGTGTAAGGGACAGATTGGCAGATACTAAAAGGGCATGATCAGTCAACGTAACTGAACAACTTTCAGCGAACAAAACTTTCAGGAAATGAAAAAAGAAATCGGCTTCTCCATACAAACTGTCCAATTAAGTTTGCAATTTTGTATGGAGAGGCCGATTTTTTTTTTTCATTTCCTGAAAGTTTTGTTCGCTGTAAGTTGTTCAGTTACGTTGACTGATCATGCCCTTTTAGTATTTGCCAACCTGTCCCTTACACCCTGTATAATCTAATGCGAACAAAACCGCAGAGCAAACGCTATATAATGATGTCACTTCGTGCAAAATAATAATTTGCCTAAATTGATGAAATTAAATCAGGTTAGGTTAGATTATATAGGTAATAGATTATCACGAAACCTCAATAATTAATTCTGTTATTCGAGTTAATATTTTAACCAATAAAATTTTACTAAATGAGATTATTAATTTGATGGCATTATTCAGAAATAATATAATCTCTCAAAAAATAATTCATCACTTACTTTTTTATCATTTCACCGTTGTTACTTTGAGAGAGAATGTCACTCCGTTTCAGCTGCATAAGTTTGTATTCGTGTATTTTCTATTTGAGACTCTATTTCTACGAAACAAAGCATCAACAAGGCATTTTTGTCTTCCATTCACCGAACTTTAAAGGCAAAAGTGAAAAAATAAAAACTATACAATCTGTCTGACCTACTTACTTGCACTGAAATGTTGTATGAAGCGATGGATTTTTTAAAATAATTTCGCAACATAATATATATTTTATATCTCGTTGAGAAAGTTGTTCCTTTCTGTTGACTTACCATGCTCATAAATTGTGTTATGATTATGATTTTTTTTTTGTTGAAGTAGGATACCTTTACTTAGATATCTTACTGATATTACAATCTAGCTGTATAGCTAATAAGTAATTTTCATTTAATTTAAACTACTATATAAACAATTAAACCTAAGAATGCGTCCAATAACACTATGATCATGATTGAAAAAAAAATATCTTGCATTTTGCGCCAAAGTAAGTCTTATATATTATATTCAACTACATTTAATTTTGAATGGAAACTATTGTGTGTTTTTTCTACAAAAGAAGAAACTAGTCGGAGCACAACTAACTAATAAAATATATTTATGTAATGAGACACCATTTTCACACTAGTTCCACTATTTATTTAGTAAAAAAAAAAAAAAAAAAAAATAGTGGAACTAGTGTGAAAATGGTGTCTAATTACATAAATACATTGGAGTTCCATCAAGTAATAACAACACAAAGTATATCATACTTAATAAAATATAATTTCACATGTCTTTTCATAATAAAAATTAACCCTACATCACAAAACATACCTTACAAAAGTCAATCTTTACATCCACAAAAGCACAACTTTGTCCTTCCTTAATCACGACCTTATACATTAATTAGATTGGCAAGAGGACAAAGACGGGAGATATCAAAGAGCCTTTGACTGGTCACATGTAGTTGTGAATGGGGGGAGTGAAGTCGCCGGCTGCATTCACAGAGGACCGTCAAAAAGTTGGACATTATTTTAGACTTTGACCAATGTTGCGTACGAACTCGGGGTTGGAGCTTTCCGTTGGTAAATAAATAGGGCTGCGTCCAGGATATTTATACAAAAAATAATCCCATTCCTGACCTTAAGTTGATACGATACTATGTGGTCCGCTTCTTAGTCCATCTAAAGGAGTGATCACACCTATCTGAATTTAAAGACTAATTCGGCATACATTGCCGGGAGGCTTGGTTAAGTTAATTGCAATATCCTTACTTCATCGAGCAATGTATGCCGAATTAGTCTTTGAATTCAGCTAGGTGTGATCACTCCTTAACTTCTTCATATCGAAAAATTCTATATCACCTTTTGCTTCAGATTTGAATATTGAAGAAAGGTTTATTAAGAAAGCAGGGGTGTTCGCTGTCGTTGCTTATCTACTTGTTGCACTAATCGTACTTCTTAAATGTTTCTTTTATAATTTTAAAGAAAATTGGATAAAGAATTTTTTATATTTCTTTTAACTTACAGTTATTAAATAAACAGTTTACTTATTTTTTTGCTGTTGTTATGTTTTGCTACAGCTGCTTTTTTGAGTCATCAAATCAATTTCACGTCACAAACCATTAGCAGCGAGAATCAAACCTGCGAAACACAGTGCGAAAGGCTAGTCGCTACCAACCGCGTAAGATGGCTGAATTAACTTGAATTTGCAGGAATGCTTCAAGTAACTACTCAACAGTTGACAGCCCTACAAAAACATCTCAGAGGGATGAGAATAATCAATTCCACTTACAACTTAACTATCATTCGTCACGTATTAAGTTTGCTGTTGCCGAGCAAAGAATAACCTAATCTAGAGTTAGATTGACTTGCTCAACAAAACAAAGGAGACCCAACTTCGATTAAAGTTTGCCATCACGAATGATGGATAGGTAAAGATGTAAGAGTAATTTTTGCTTTACTTTTTGACTTCATAACACTTATATCACGTCCCGTGTGGTGCCGGCAAAGAATAGTACCAACCCTTACATACCCGTGGGTGTCGTAAGAGGCGACTAAGGGTTATAAACTGGAGGATGGGCAGCAGCATTCTCCTTTGTATCTAACATCTTACTGCGGTCACCTACAACCGCGGTCCATGGTGCCAGCCGTAACGCTAACAAGCGAGGTGACTATGGTACTTCCCCTCTACATTTTTCCAGCAAAAGCTTGAATTCTGGAGGGAGCTAACTGTCCTGTAGTGGACGTTTCATGGGATGTTATGATGATGATGAACACTTATATTATTATGAAGCGAAAACTAAGAATGTATCTTACTCTTTCATACGCAATAGCTAAATAGATTTTGATGATTCAGTACTATGTAAGAGATTAATAAAGTTTATTATTATTATTAAAGTTTATTATTATTAGTACTGACTTGCGAAAGGATATTAAACTTTAAAAACAAACTTAGTTTTACGTTCCTTATAATAATGCAATTAATTACTTGTAAAAACACTACAAGTATATCGGATCGCACTGGACCGGTTTTTTTCTAATCTTTCAAATAACGCGAGGTGTAACAGCTATAACCCATTCAATGCGTTCAGGTCTGGTTGAGTTCATTTGAACCAGGCCGCATTGTCAATGGCCGACTGCCTACTCCAACCGGAGCACTCCAGCTCGCCTATCACTTGCAAAGCTCTTCTATTTGCTGTTTTTCACAAATAGCCCCGATAGTGATGGGACATGAAAATTTCTAACGTGTTATCAAAAATATATATGTTTTGACCTCCCTGGTTTTTTATACGAAAACCAATCAGAATAATCGAACCCATGACTCACTACTACTCTAATCCAATAGATATCCAAAATTGGTTGTTATTTTAGAAAATTGAAGTTGGTTATACTATTAAACGAGCAATATTTGTATTATACGGTTTTTTGAAAATTAGTATACGGGGGTTTTTGGGGGCAAAAAATCGATCTAGCTAGGTCTCATGTCTGGGAAAATTCGTTTGCACCGTGTTTTTTAACATTTCTTAGCGCGTTTTAGTGCGTTCAAGAAACTTACAACGCCATCTGTTGTCAATTAGCTTAGCTTGCTCACCCGATGATATTTTAATCATATAGATCATAGCTCGGACGGCCAGGTACTAATAATAATAATGTGAGATCAACTTTAAGTAAAAATAAATAAAAAATATGAAAAGAAACAAATAAACAATGATAATCCAAACTTTCTTGGTCTAAGCCCGTGCGCACTCATAGTAACCGAGAGGAAGGAACCGATATAAAAGCGGAAAGCCCCATAAAGAAAATATGAGAGGGCAAAGTCTTGATGATATATGAAAAATTGTTTGCAATTTAATATTAGCATGTCTGTCATAGTTACTATAACAATATTAGTACCTGGGCGACCGAGCTTCGCTCTATAATATCCTTAACGTTAAAATATCATCGGGTGAGTAAACTATGCTACCCGCCAACAGATGGCGCTGTAGGTTTTCGTCTAACGCAAATGCTTAAAAACATGTGGAAAACGCATTCTCCCAGACATGAGACCTAGCTAGATCGATTTTTTGCCCCCAAAAACCCCTGTATACAAAATTTCATCGACATCGTTATAGTCGGTTTCGAGAAACCGATTACAAATATATATATATATATATAAATATTGCTCGTTTAATAGTATAGGATATATTTTAAATCATAATTTGTCTCTAACTAATGATTGTAATATAACTTACCCATCACTAGAAATTCCCTCGAGGAACAAAGTGAAACGAACAAGGGTAGGTACGCGAAGCCTTACAGAAAGTACTGAACAACTCGGGACTTTGAAGGTTCTCTGAGTAAATAAGAGCGGAAGGAGCAGGAGGGGTAAAGGGGCAGGAGGGGGAGGCAGTCGCGAACAGAAGGCTCGAATAAAGCTTTCAAAAACTATTTAAAGAGGCTTTGTAAGCAATTGGTAGAAGCCGGATGTATGGCGGTGAGAGGCTTATTAATTTAATTTGGGTTTGGAAAGGAATTACTTTGCTTGGGGCTTTAAAAGTCTTTCTAGAAATTATCTCTGCGTTGTACGCCATTTAAGATAATTAATTATGTAAAGCAAATAGTTAATGTATACACGTATTAAAACTGTATTACAATATCATACGATACAATAATCCTATACAATGAAACGAGCAATATTGTACATATATTTGCATATATATTTGTAATCAGTTTCTCGAAAACGGCTTACACAATTTCGATGAAATTTACCATACGGGGGTCTCATGTCTGGGAAAATTCTTTGCCCCCGTGTTTTGAAGCATTTTTTAATACCGCACGTTTAAGACAGAAACCTACAGCGCCATCTGTTGGCGGGTAGCATAGCTTGCTCACCCGATGATATTTTTAGGTTGAGGCGGCTATATTAGAGCGAAGCTCGGTCATCCAGGTACTTCTATTAATAACAAAGCAGTTACAGGTCACTTTACAAGATGATCATAATTATATAAAATCTTTTAGTAAATAAAATTGTGATTGTGATTGATATGAAACTCTGTTTCATGTATTCTATGGTGATTGCGATAACTATTTTTTATTCTGTTTTTGTATGGAACGATTGTATCATATTGTACACATGAAGGCCCAAACCCGTAAACAGACTGCTCTGATCTGTGGAGGTAAAGGAACGGTGTCACGAGCTGGTCCCGGTCCGCTAAGAGGTATGGTGCACACAATGTGTAAAGCTCATTCTTAAAGTAGTCTTTTCATCTGCATGTGAATAGGTAGAGCCTATGGGTAGCACAATAACTTTATTTTAATTTATTATTCTATCTGCTACGTCATAGAGAACAAGAAATTTGCAACTTTTTGGCGATAGCAGTGGCCTACTAGGTCCACAAAACGTTGGTCTGCCAATCCGCAACCTGGCAGGTTTTGTACAGTCAGAGCGAAAAGTGGTTACGTGATAGAGTAAACGAATGAAACCTATTCGTAAAAATATAAGGTACCTATATAAGTAAAAAACAACAGGTCGGCCTTGCATCCTCTATAGGCAGTTTCGCTATAGGTACATAATTATACCAAAGTTGAAAATTGTTTGTACTCGATGACGTAGGATAACATGCAGTGCCCTTAAAGTCTATATTTATGTGACGCTCAATAAGAACTCAGTTGAGAATCTACTACACTGTGTATAATCTTAACTAAAACCCACCAATAGATGGCACTGTAAGGTATCCGAATCGCGATATTTTCAAGAATCCTCAACATGACACTTGAAATGAGACCTAGCCTGTCTGAAATGGCTAGATCGATTTTTCGCCTCCAGAAACCTCGTATATTAAATTTCATCGAAATCGTTAGGATCGTTTTCGGAAAACCGATTACGATATAAATATATTTATATCCAAATATTGTTCTTTTTACGCAGACAACAACCCACAAGATATGATGATGAAAATGTATTGTAGAAAATAATAATTTCATCACAATATTTAAGACCGGATGAACTTTTCCTGTAAGCGGATATTCTATTATCCGGTATAAAAGTGCTCCGGATCGAGGCACGGATATTGAAACTTCAAATTCGGAACACTACTTTCCCATGCAAAATTGGTGAGATCGGAGAAGAGGCATGGATAATATTTTTATTTTTATTAATAAAAAAAATAATAAAGGTAAATGATAGGGAAAGACAAATAGAATAATAATAGTTAATAAGTACAAGAAGACTTTTTATTAGTTCCTGCAGCTGATATCCATTCAGTATTAGTTTTTACGAAAAACCGGCCAAGTGCGAGTCGGACTCGCGCACTGAGGGTTCCGTACCACTACATAATCATAATTGTATTAGTTGAAATTTCAGTAAGTTAATGGGCTAGATTTTTTGAGTCTGACACGCGCTTGACCGAATTTTATTATTTGTTGTTATTTAATAGCTTATGAACTATAACCATACCAATTTTCAAGTTTGTAAGTGTTCTCGTTTTTAAAATAGAACTAAAACAAAAATCGCCTCCGCGACCATGCAACTTGAACCCTCTCTTACATGAATGTTCTTGAAACGGGAGCTCACCACAATTGGTTACCATTAGTTGTGAGTAAAGTTGTAATATTTAATGATTTCAGACTTTTCCCTTTATTTGTACTGTGAGACCTAGCTTCTTGCCAAATTTCATAATTTTAGGTCAACGGGAAGTACCCTGTAGGTTTTCCTTTTTTGCATAAATGTATATGGAGATGAGGACATAAAAAGCCATATCTTTTGATTGCGTCCTTGTAAAAAAAATAAATTTTCAGATCTTGTGTGGTTCATGGACCCTAACATATAGTATTAATTTCAAACTGATACCTTTACCCGTTCGTGAGATAAAGGGTCTTGACAGACAGACAGACAGACGGACAACAAAGTGATCCTATAAGGGTTCCGTTTTTTTCTTTTGTGGTACGGAACCCTAAAAACGGCTATAAGAGCAATTTATTGCCTGAAGACTCGTGATTCCATGATATAACTGTTCAAGAAAATCAACATTATGACAGTGCTATGCCAATATATTTATGAAAACATTAATTATGTACGCTAGAAAGACCATTCATCAATTACCTAAAAATTGTAACAGTCATAATTTTAATACTAGAAATAAGTACCAACTTGATCAACCATAAATTAGATTAGCAAAAGTCCTCCATAAACTAGATTAGCATCGTTCGTTGGTACGATACTACGAAAAAATACCTGACAATGTAGTGCAATTACCTGAGAGAATGTTTAAACAATGTGTAAAGCAAACGTTATGTAAAAAAGCTTACTATAGATAAGATGACTATATAAATGACAAAGAGGTATGGTGCTCTGATATTCCAGCGAAACACAAGAAACACATTGTAGAAAGCCGACTCTTAAAGTAGGCCGTGCTGCAGTGGTTTTTCTCCGTTTATTTTACGCTGCCATAGCACGATCCGAAACGGTGTAGACTCGCTCTATTTGCATTGTACTCTGCAAGACATTCAATAAGTATTCTGTGAAGAATCTACATTGAATAAATTATCTGAATCTGAATCCTGATAGCAAAAGATGTGTACATTATTTTAATAACAAACAACATTCACAAAGAAACATCAGTCGAAAACCAAGAATTTGTTTTGGAATTCCTATTGCGGAAGGCAATAGTAAAAGTTGTAAGGCACGACAAAAAAGTTCTCTCGTTTCCCACTCATGTTTCCTTCGTACATGCATCGTACATGCACATCTTTCACTATTAAGAATTAATTGAAAGTCACCCTACACACCATGAATTTTCATTACTTTCGAGTCCGAAGCCCAGTATGTCTCGAAAATTTGCAACTATCCCGGACAAAAAAAAAACACTCACAAAAGAATACAATGGACAAAAGTGGTCACTGATGAAAAAAAAAACTTTGGACTCCAGGCTAAGTTTTATTATATTTTTTGGTACTTATTATACCTAGTGTTTATTTTATTTTATTTATTTTATTATACCTAGTGATAACCTTCTCGGTGCGCACCTTTCCCAAAGAGTGCGTGCGCAAGTTTTGATATGCAAATTAGTATGGGAAACCATAATTATTTAGTTTGGCGACCCATTTTTTTTTCGGAAATTAGTACAAATACATCTAAAAAAAAAATTGGTTGTGGACAAGACCTACTATCAATAATCTAAGCGTTTATTCTTAAACAACGTCCTGACCGGATATAATAGTAAGATGGGGAACCGTTATTTGACTATTTCCGTGGTGTACAGTCAACGACAGGTCAAGCTTGACACTAGCAGTGCGACTTTAGCCCGTACGTCTATTGAAATAAAAACTATACAAAGTTCAATGTGTCAAGCTTGTGCTCTTGACTGTACAAACTATACTATTACGTGCATTATAAGCTGCTGCAGCGGCCCGCAAATGCCAGAAATGAATTACGTGCCGTTTCGTTAAATGCCTGGGTATTATGAAAGTGGAATACTAGTTACCGGGAAAGATATTATAATGATCAGGAATAGAATGAATGTTGGAATAAAGGCAACCCTAGCATGGTGCAGAAAGAGGGGACTGAATCTCAATCCCACAAAAACCAAGCTAATGCTGTTCACAAAGACAAGGAAGAAGATAGAAATGGTACCAATCACTATAGATGGGATCCAAATAGAAACAGTAAAAGACATAAAGTACCTGGGTGTGACAATAGACGACAAAATGTCGTTCAATTTACACATAAATACACAAAGTAACAAAGCCAAGATTACACTCATACAATGCAGCAGGGCAATTGGTAGGACTTGGGGACTAAAACCGCAAGTCATGTATTGGATCTACATAGCCATCATATTGCCTAGACTAATGTACGGGGCAGTAGTGTGGTGGCATAGAGCCACTATTAAAGAAAATAACAAAGAGCTAGTCCAGGTACAAAGACTAGCCGAGTTGATGATAACAGGAGCAATGAGATCAACACCCACAGCAGCGCTGGAAATGATCCTTGGACTTGATACACCAGATCTGGGGGTAAAGAAAAAGGCACTTGAACAGTGGTATAAAATGAGATCCTGCGGGCAATGGAGCAATATAAAAGTCAGTAATGGGCACTCAGTCATAGACAAAGCCTACGAAAGAAACCTATCGATGATCATGACTCGCAATGACCTTATAGGCGAACGGAGAATCTTTGATAAGAAGTATAAAATCCACATAGGAACAAGGGACCAATGGGAACTATAAAGAACAGAAGGAACAACAGTCTGTTACACCGATGGTTCAAGGAAAGAAAAGACTGGAAGACCGGGAGCTGGGTTCTTCATCCCAGGACCAGAAAGTACAAACATATCAGTGCCATTGGGGAAAATTGCAAGTGTCTTCCAGGCGGAGGTATTTGCCATTATGGAATGTGCCCGTTACCTGGAGGAATCCAATGCAAATCCACACAACAAAGTAACAATGTATAGTGACAGTCAAGCGGCAATAAAAGCCTTAGAGAGACCAGAAACAACATCAGCACTGGTGTTGGAATGCAAAGAGACTCTGAACAAACTAGCTTCAAGCAGGGAGGTAGTCATAGCCTGGACGCCTGGATATGAAGGAAATATGGGCAATGAAACTGCCGATAAATTGGCAAGGATGGGAGCAGATGAAGTCTCGATAGGCCCAGAACCCCGCCTACCCATCCCTAGTAAGATAATTAAAGGGGTTTTCAAGAGAATAATAAATACAGAGGCGATTGCTCGATGGAATACCTTAGAAGGACACCGACAATACAAACTCTTTATAAAAGGGTATGATAGAACAAAGACCAGACATTTAATACAGCTTCCAAAAGCGGATATAACAAAGATAGTAGGTATACTGACAGGACACTGTACCCTCAACAGACACCTAGCTATTATGAAGAGGAAGGAGGATCCAGCCTGTCCGGAGTGCGGAGAAGATTAAACTAGCTTCCACTTCATCGCCGAGTGCCCGATGTATTCGCTACCTAAATGGAAGACTCTTGGCAGAGACAGCTTATCAGAGGAGGATCTCAGGGAAGTATCAATAGGAGATATGGTAAGATTTTATAAAGCTATACGGGAAGATTCCACGGGGTGATACTGCAGGAGCACCAGTAAAACCAGTGCCCCGGGCAGCGTTCCATGTGGAGTGGGGAATCTACACCACCGAGGAACAGTAAAAGTGTCTGAATGTTATGGAAATCGTGATGAGTAGGTACCTTTATGTCCGGAGGTTCACCCAGCAGAAGGGGGACACTGGACTATTGGCTACTGAATCGATCGCTGACCTGCTATTCATCACAAATACATGGCCTTCTCGGGGCTAGAACTCCCAACAAAGCATGGGCAGGCTGTCCGTTTTCTGGGATAAAGGGTGAAATGGCTCCACTAACGCGATCCGATCACCCGTCTGCGTGCATCGCGGCGTCCCCAACAAGAAATTAATGAATGAAATTATGAAAGTGGAAATTTCACAATTTCTCGCTGTTTTGCAAAATTCAATTCATAGGCATTTTCACGATTTGCCCGCAACAGGGGCTTACTCTTGACCTCGATCTAGTCTTGAGGATAGAGATGAGGTCGACGAAGGAACGAGCTTGCCCAGAAGAAGCCTATTCACTCCAAATTCCACTTTTTAGCCAGATACATCAACTTTGCATCAACCAAACAAATACTAAGTAATACCTACCTTTCCTCTTGAAATATAAGCCGTGTTCTTAATATAAAGCTCGGATAAACTTCCTATTTGCGCGGGAATTCTATTACCCCGGTTTGAAAGTACCGGAAGGGGCTATTCTGATATTGGACGGAACTTGAGGCGAGTTGCAAAGTTCCAATCGTTCCTTTATTATCCTTTGGTGCGGAACAAACTAGGCGTAAGTATGGATTTGAACGGAAGGCTGAAGGATTTATGTTGGTTTAAATGTCAGAGTGATACTCACATTGCAATTTTAGCTCTTCCGGAGCTTGAAGTAAAATCGTTACAAAATCTAATATGTTGAGCTTGGTGTGCTCTTGACTGTAAGAGTTAGTTAGATGATATTATAATAGATTTTTCACTGTTTAATGTTTAGAGCCCTTTAACATTAGGCGGTTTAGCAACGCGGCAGCACTGCAGCGCTGCAACCGCAGACCCCTTCGCCATTACAGCTCGGCTAAGTTGCGAAGCGACTACGCGATAGGTGCTCGTAACTGTGCCGCGCTGCTGTCGCACGATTGCCGCGTGACAGCCGGGCTGCTAATGGTCGTATGGTCCCTATAGTCACGCGATTAAGCCGCGCGACTGCCGCGCTCTTTAGCCTAGCAACTAAATCGCCTAATGTAAAAGGGCTCTTTCTGAAGATATCAATTCAATAGGCAGCCATTTTATTAAAGGCGCATGTCGTTGACACAATAACATTCTAGTCATAACGTAACCCCAAGCTATAGATAAGTTACGAGTCCCGACCGGTTTGAAATAAAAGAAAATAGCGAGGTCTTCGGGAAGTAATAAGCTGATCAATGTTTTCATGAACGTCAATATGTAAGTTTATTTTATTTCCTTGAAGCAATGATATTGTGCAGTATTCTATAAAGTTAGGTGTTCAATATGGTAGCAGCTCCAGTTCGACTCATTTAGATTTATTATATGTGTATTTTTGTAGTTTACCTTGATAAATATTTCTTAGGAAATAAAACGAACGGGGGCATACCGAACTAACCCATGAAACAAGAACACATTGGGCTGAATTTTTTTTTTAAAATCAGTCCATCAGTCAATGTACTGTTAAAAACACATCAAGCTTGACACATTGGACTTTGTACCATTTTTATTTTGAATGGACATAAAATATATAGATATTATATATACTTATAGCTAAAGTTCCTTTGCAATTGTCAAGCTTGACCTGCTCTTAACTGTACAAGCAATGTACCCTAATAGATCTTCTCCCGTCATTCTGACGGTACGAGTATACGACGGAATTGACTGATGAAATCAATACTATGCGTGTAGCGTTGGTCCTGTGGTATCCTACGAGTATACTATTATATTAGGGATCTCGCACACTAGCCGGCCACGACCAGATTCACTAAGCTGGCCGTTGCGGCCAAGTACGCGGACGTTCATATGGCTTCTGGTTATTGCGGCCACTGGCCGTGGCCGAGCAATATTTATATACATATATTTATTTATTCGTTTACCCCGTGTCGTGTTTATTCGTTTAAGCATTTTTTTAAATACCACGTTTTAGATAGAATCCATAAGCGCCATCTGTTGGAGGGTAGCATAGCTTGCTCACCCGATGATATTTTCAGGTTTAGGCGGCTAATATAGAGCGAAGCTCGGTTGCCCAGGTACTATAATATAATGAAGCAACAGTTTTTATGCTCTTCAGTTTTGGTTAGAAAATCTTTATAATTCATAAATATTCGCACTGAGAAAAAAATACAAGCCTGGAAGTAGAGCCTGTGTTTGATTTTGCAAAATTGTGCAGATTAGGATACTACAGACTCAATATATTATATTTATAATAGGTATTTATGCTTTTCGGTGGGTGGATAAAAGTATTTCATTTGCGAAGACTTCGTTCTAAGTTCGAACTTCAAATGTATTTGCCGTTAAAAGGAATTTTACCATGCAACTTTTAAAGGTATAAAAGCGAATCTCAAAACTAGTGAATACTTTTAAGCAGATTAGCTACGTATATATGTTGTACCCTCCAAGCAACATAACGTGACAAACTTCATTCAGCTCCGTCCTCGAAACTACTTGATGCAGCTCTGCAATTTCCAAAATGGACTTTGACACTTAGCTATTTAGTTTGTTTTTATTTTAGCTCTTGGTGCACGTACAGTCCATATATTTCATAGTACAGCTCAGAGAGTACTTAGGAGTAGAGTTTGTAGCTTATTTTATATTAAGTCGAATTTGAAGCCGAATGTTTAAGTTTGCTCAAGGTTAAAGTTAGGCGAACTAATTTATAATATATCCTGTATCCCAAAGCATGAGGACTTTTTTGTGGAGCACGAGGATAGTCTCTCAGTTCTGTCACTAAAGGTATATATGACACAGTATTTTGAAAAAAAAATATTACCAAAAACCGGAAGAAGACAAAATCTTGCGTAATTTTATCATAAACCTATTAGACCGTAAGGGCACTGCATGTTATCCTACGTCATCTAGTACACGAAATTTGCAACTTTGTAGCGATAGTAGTGGCCTAGTAGGTCCATAAAACGTTGGTCTGCCAATCCTTAACCTGGCAGGTTTTGTACAGATGGAGAGAAAAGTGGTTAAATGACAGACTACACGAATGAAATCTATTCGTAGAAATAGAAGGTACCTATACAAGTAAAAAACAACAGGTCTGCCTTGCATCCTCTTGGCAGTTTCGCTAGTCGGACCACAAATGTGGTCGGATGTGATCGGACCACAAATTTGGTCGGACGGAAATACGTTGTGTAGTTGTTCAGAAAATTATAAATAAATAAATCTAGTAAAAAAATAATAGTAAAAAAATAATTATAAATAAATAAATCTAGTCAAAGTCAAAGGCACTATACTACCTGGGCACTGGAGCGCCCTTCAACCAAATTGGGCGGGCGGGGCTGTAAGGCACTCTTGTAAACTTCTCAAATAAGGGATGGGCACTTTTGATATCGCATTTTTGGGCGACCGCGTGTGTGTTCTGGTCAGGTAAAATGGTGCCCGAATGAATTATGTGTTTTGCTAGCCGTGTGGGTACAGTTACGTTGTTTTTTTTTCTTTTTCTCCAACAAGTGCTAAAAGCCTACTTCTTTTTAGGGTTCCGATACCAAAACGGTAGAAAAAAGGATCCCTTATGGTGCCGCTATGTCTGTCTGTCTGTCACACCTGTATATCTCAGCAACCACTCATACTATCGACTTGAAATTTGGAATAGTTTTAGAATATGGTTGCGCAACTTAAATGCAAATGAAAGAATTAAAAAAGAATCAGGATTATTAATGTAAAGGGGGCCCGAATAGGGGGGGAAAATTTTCAAATTGTGGTTACTAGGTTGTGTGGGGTATCATATGAAAGAACTTTACTGGTACATTCTAAAATATGTTTTTGATTTTTTCACGACTCTTAGTTTTGATATTATGATGAAAACTTTCAAAATAAAATACCGTACACCCCCCCCCCCTTATCTCCGAAGTTTGTGAAAGGAAAGATCTGAATTAATTACAGTCGATAGAAGTTTATGTAAATATTACAGCAAAAATAAAACGATCTTTCTAAGTTGCACACTTTTTTAGTAATCTACAAAAAACCTTTGCAAATAAATTTTGTTTTGCAGTCCTGAAAATGGACTTTATCGCTTCCAAAAAAATACTATACGTATATCGGAACCCTCGGCGCGCGAGTCTAACTCGCACTTGACCGGTTTTTTTTAAATTCTTTAGTCTCACTGCTTAATACTTTAAAATGTACTAATTTTATTTTGTGGACTGCATAATTATCATCGCATATGATATTCAAAACTTTCAAACTAGTATTCCTAGAGCTTCTACTGAAACTTAATCGTTTAAAGCACTTAACAAATGACAACTAACTCCTTAACTTTATTCAAACTCATACTCAAAATTTAAACTACACCTCCAACTAAGACAAAATAGTCGGGAGAGTAAGTGAATCCATATTGTATTTTATGCTAAACCCTTAAAATCTGGTATATTTGTTTTTTTGATCTTACTCTTTCGTATGAGAGACGTTGCTATGCTTGACATTTTAACAAGGTAGGTAACTGTCATACACATGAGACATAATATATTAGTTCCGAGAGTGGGCAACGCGCTTTGCTGTCTTATTAGCATCAAAGTATGTCTACTACACTTACCGTCAGGTGGCCCACCTGCTAGTTTACCCACTAGTGACATAACAAATTTTATTGATAACATTAGTGCCATGAAAATTTTATTCCATACTATTAAACGAGCAATATTTGTAATCGGTTTCTCGAAAATGGCTCTAACTATTTCGATGAAATTTACCATACCGGGGTTTTCGGGGGCAAAAAATCGATCTAGCTAGGTCTCATGTCTGGGAAAATTTGTTTTCTAAGTGTTTTTAAGAGCGTTCATCCGTTCAAATTGCGCCTGAAGTCAAAATTTTCGATTTTCGCCGATGCAGTTCTCAGTTTTCAAAGAAGACATTAATATCATATTAGATATATTTTCACGATCTGTTTTTTGGTTTAAAAACATTTCAAAATATTGGGATATTTTTTCAAATAGAACAGTTTTTTAACACGTCCGTTTGCGAGATTTATGTAGGATCAAATGGTTAAAGATTGAAAAAAAAATTACCATTCAAAAATTCAGGATATTGTTTAGTTTTTAGTTAAAAAAAAAACTCTATTTAGGTAAAAACTCATTCAAAAAAACAACAATCAAAAGTGACATTTTCAGAAAATTTACGGGATATTAACCGTGTCATTTTAGGTGAAAATGTAAGACATTATTTTTTCTTTTTGGACTTAGCATGTGAAGTCATACATACTCTAAAATACTGTATCTTTTTTTTATAATTTGTATTTATATATTACTGTGAATTATTTAGTACTCCTATAAAATCGATGCGAGAAAGCGCCAGCGCTTAGTCGTGGCCGAGGCCTTGTTGTGGCGACGCATCGGAGTAACGCTCTTAAGCATTGGCGTTTTATACAAAAACTTACAGCGCCATCTGTTGGCTGGTAGCATAGGTTGCTCACCCGATGATATTTTAATGTTGTGATGGCTATTATAGTGCGGAGCTCGGTCGCCCAGGTACTTAATAAAATTAAATGTTAATTAGCAACATGTCTGTAAGTTAATTCATTCCCCCGCCCCATTATCTCCAAAGTTTGCGGAAGGAAACATCTTAGTAAATTACAGTCGATAGAGGATTACGTAATTATTACAGGAAAAATAAAACGATTTTTCTAAGTAGCATATTTCTTTAGAAATCTGTAAAAAACTTTTACAAACAAATTTAGTTTTGTGGTCCTGAAAGTAGACCTTAGTGCTTCTAAAAAGACTATAGGTGTATCGGAACGTGATCGGAACCGTCGGCGAGTGAGTTAGACTCGCACTTGAAAGGTTTTTTTTATGGGATATCCTACACTATTTAACGAGCAATAGATTTGTAATCGGTTTATCGAAAACTGCTCTAACGGTTTCGATTAAATTCTCTCTATAGGGGTTTTTGGGGATAAAAAAGATTGATCTAGCTAAGTCTCATGTTTGTGCAAATTCGTTTTTACCGTTTTTTTTATAAAAATTTTTGCGCGTTTTATTGCGTTTACAAAAACTTATAGCGCCATCTGTTGTTTAGTAGCATAGCTTGCTCACCCTATGATATTTTAATTATACAGAGCATTGCTCTTTTGCTTAGGTACTTATAGATTAAAACAACGTAGGCAGTAATCTTTTATTATAAGAAAGGGTTTAACGAACAAGAACACCAAATTTCAATGCTTGAGGATAGAATGCTAGGTAGATCCTTTTGCTCTTACTATGACTCAAAACTACGTCCTTGTTTTCTGTACAAAAGTGGCTCCTTGAAATCCTCATTCAGACGGTAATAGGCGGCAGTCACGGAATATTGAGGCACTTTTAGAAGCACTTTACAAATAGTTGTAGAGTCAAAGGAAAGGAATGGATGCCGCTGAGAGACAAGTGAGACTGAAAATTAAACTTTGAGGTGAAGTGAAAATTCTAATAAAATTATTTAGTACCGAAATAGGAAGTACAGAAATCATGACAAATTAACAATAGCACAATACTAATTTAAAGTGTAGTACAGAAATAAACTTAACAGCGGACCCTGCACTAAGCAAGCTTGTATCGCAGGGACCCGAAACTGGTTTACTAAAGTAACAGTACCTGGGCGACCGAGCCATGCTCTGTATGATTAAAATATCATCGGGTGAGCAAGGTATGCTACTCAACAACAGATGGCGCTGTTAGTTTCTTGAACGCACTAAAACACGCTAAGAAATATTTAAAAAGACGGTGAAAACGAATTTTCCCAGACATGAGACCTAGCTAGATCGATTTTTGCCCCCGAAAACCCCTGTATACAAAATTTCATCGAAATCGTTAGAGCCGTTTTCGAGAAACCGATTACAAATATATATACAAATATTGGTCGTTTAATAGTATAGGATGATTCGAACTCTCGTAAGTTTTGTTATAGCATTACACAAGAAACGTTAGATATAAAGGTTGTAAGGGACGGTGTACCGAAAACTGAAAGGGCGTGCTCAGTCAACGAAACTGAACAACTTTCCCAAAGAAACATATGTTGGGAAATGAAAAAAAAAATTACCTCTCCATACAAACTGTTCGACCAGAGTGGGCCATTTGTATGGAGAGGTCAAATTTTTTTTTCATTTCCCAACATATGTTTCTTAGAAAAAGTTGTTCAGTTTCGTTGAATGAGCACGCCCTTTCAGTTTTCGGTGAGGAGCCCCCAAAACATTACCATGTTATCTTACACCATTACGTTAGATATGAAGGGTGTAAGGGACGGTGTACCGAAAACTGAAAGGGCGTGCTCAGTCAACGAAACTGAACAACTTTCCCAAAGAAACATATGTCGGGAAATGAAAAAAAAAATACCTCTCCATACAAACTGTTCGACCAGAGTGGGCCATTTGTATGGAGAGGTCAAATTTTTTTTTCATTTCCCAACATATGTTTCTTAGAAAAAGTTGTTCAGTTTCGTTGAATGAGCACGCCCTTTCAGTTTTCGGTACACCGTCCCTTACACCATGTATAATGAGACCAATATAATACTAACAAGATTTTAAATAAATACAATAAAAACATAAATTCTTTACAAAGGACCTGTAAAACCTCTCTTTAATCTTCGCCAATTATTTGAGCTAAGTTTTCCTTTTTTGTTATCGTTATTTTTAACTCTGCTGATTATAAAAGGGTATGCTTTTGGCTTCAATCTAGCCTGAGGACAGATATGTGGTCGGCAATGGAACAAGCCTAATCACCCTAGAAGAAGCCTATTCACTCGTAACTTAAATTGATTCGGGTTTTATAATAAAGTCGACAACTCAGACGCAGGGAAGGCATTGAATAAGATATTAAGAGGTTTTCCTTATAAGGAATCGTAAGCAAGTATGTGGATCGATCTTCCTCTTGTAGTTTTCCCTGGTAGTTACGACATATGGTCATTCAAAAAGCGGGTTAAAAAACTTCTCAAAGGCCGGCAAACGCATTAGTACCACCCCCCCAGGTGTTGCAAGTGTCTATGGGCGGCAGTGACACTTACCATCAGGTGAACTGTCTACTAGGTTGCCTGCTCTTAAATAAAAAAATGTAAATTGTAACCAAATAGAATTGTCTTATAAAACAATGTAAAATTTGTCAGCAATAAACTGACAAAGCTCAGCATAGGTTCGTACTGGCAGACATTCCTGGAAACAATTTTCAAACCCAGTTATTGAGTTAGCAGTAAATGAAAGAAGTGCCATCGGACATCCTTTGAAGATGTTATACACGTGCTTGAACAAAAAGTTGAATGCAGCAAGGAATTCGTAGGAATAAAGTTAAAAAGCTTTATTTTAAAAAGTTTTGAGTTCAATAAATAAATGTTTATCGTGTAACAGAAGAAGAACATGAGGCAGCGCAGACAGCAGACTTTATGTACGTGATAGTCCGCCAGTGTGGCCGGTATTGAGACCTGTAGAGAAATAAAGGTGACCACTTAAAAATGCTTAGATTCAAAAGCCAAATCAAAAATTCCGATTGCGACATTATTTATATTAACTTGCTGTAACTTTAATTCATTGGGTCGCCTCGCCAACTTACTCCGGGTCGAATTATGAATCTGTGATATTTCAAAAGCGCCCCGGGCAGACCACTCAATCGAATATTTATTAGGGAAAATTCACAGCTGATAAAACTCTACTAGTTGGAGCGAGCGTGCTTTAAGGTCCTCCCACACAGCTGGAATGGCTGATTTACATGGAGGTAAATTTTGAAGCCTCAGAGAAATGTAGCTACAGGAAAGATAAAGAACAAACATAAACTTTTACAGCTTTTCAGAGACATCGGTTTAAAAATAAAAAAGGATATCTTTGGCCTATCATAGAAATTCTACAATTGCCGGTGCCAACACGTCGTCAAAAAACAAATTCGACTTGTGTTCTTTAGAATGTTTATATTTTCAGAATATGGTTCTGAGTAACGTACTGAAATTTGACTAGGGACCCAAAAATAACCAGGTTTAACCTATAACATGATTACTTTCTCATAATGAACATTGTTACATAATTCGCATGCAACGGGCGTCGAACCTGCGACTTCTCCGTTGGTAGCGAAGAAATAGCGAGGCGGTGTAAAGAGTCGTTTTCTTTTGAATTCCTGCAAATATACAGGGCTTTAAGAATTGTTTAGGGCTAAATGTTAAAACATTTGTTCAAAAATACGCAAAAAGAAATTCGACTATTCATACAAATTGGATATGATCATTATGTACGAGTATAACGAGTAAATATTTTTTGCGAACTTCGAAAAGTCGTAGTTCAAAAGTTGTTGCTTTAAGTCCCCAAAATACGCCCTTAATACCATGGTGTTAAGGATTTGGAAAATTTTAAAGCCGTCTATATCATTAACCGGAATGGTGCCAAACTGCTTGGAGTATGGAAGCAGCTTTAATTAAGAGAATGTTTTCTCTTTAAAAAAAATGTTTTTTTCTCCATTTTCAAATGTTTTGGTCATATTTGTAATTTACAAGCACGTGCAAAATTTCGTAGCGTTTAGTTAAAAACAAACGTCCTTCAGTAAACAATAGACATCGACTCTGCTATAAAATTCAAATATGCATTATTATTTTTGATCTATGTAGACTATTAGGCTGAACCCTACCATAGATAATTGCGCAGTGGTCAATGGTCAATGTGCGTAGGCTGTGTAAGTGTCGTTATCCTTTAATTTTCAAGCTCCTCTTAGCCCTTAAACTTATTGAAACCAAATAAAATGGAATCTCTAACCATATTGAGTGGCTTACCTTAAGATATTTTCACATAAAAGGTGGTGCCCGCAAATCCTTTATAAGATTTGCACTTCGACTTCGATTAATCCGTCCTAAAACTTAGGGTGCTAGGTTCCGTAGTTTGTTATTTATTTTCGGCATAACATGGATGAGAAATAATCCACCCACGAAATAAAAGAAAATTTTCTTTCATTAACAAAATCCTATAGAGTTAGGGGTGCTGGGTGCCAAAATATCTATATTATGATTCGTTCTGGTCTGCCTCTTTAAATAATAGTCAGAATCATTCTTTAATTGATGAAACTCGAAGGGGCAGACAATCCACACTTCTGAGAAACGTGTACAATATAAAATGTACACTGGTAGGATTGTTTGATTAAATATGTAGGACCACAGAAAAATAGTCTGCCACCACGTTAGCCCTGCGTTGTAAATTGATATCGCTTTAAAATGAAAAAATCTATAACATACTGGTCCTTATGTTATAGTCGATAGAAGTTTACGTAAGTATTACAGGAAAAATAAAAAAGATATTTCCAAGTTGATCTTTTTAGAAATCTGCAAAAAACATTTACAAACAAATTTAGTTTTTTGGTCCTAAAATCGGAATTTTATTGCTTCTAAAAATACAACAGGTATATCAGAACCCTCGTCGCGCAAGTCCGACTCGCACTTGACTGTTTTTTTTTATTATAGTCTCAGAGTGTAAGTTACTAATTGGATCTTAGTTTTTTAACAAAATTCGTTACTCAAAAACTACTAAAACCCCACAATATACTGTTGCTTTGTACAAGCTGTCCTAAAAATATTGTTGTACAAAGGGACGGAAAATATTAATACTTAGATACTAAAAATAGGGACCTTAAGGATCGACAATTTACGGGCCTACCCAAATACAAAAAGTAAAATTGTTTATTACGCGTCCCGCTGTAATAACACTCGAAATATTTGGAATAGGGATGGGGAAAAAGTACATTAAGATCCATCCAGTATTTTTAACGGTTTCAGGAACCTTATTAAGTGCAGTTAATATAATGACTTTTATGCCTTTATTCATACTCAAGATATTTGGAATAGGGATGGGGAAACAATATTTTTTTTATATCCATCCAGTACTTTAACGGTTCCAGGAACCAAATTAAGTGCTGTTAATATAACAATATATGTATACGTTTTTTGTGGTTTTAGGGTCACTTTAAGCATTTTGTTCTAAGCCATGTAAAACTCTTGCAACAACTAAAGCCTTAGCTTTGGCCTGAAGGAGCTTGCATTGTTAAAGATAATTTTAACCTGTGTATTTGAAAAGAATGTGAATTACCAACTACGCGGAGAGTTGGTTATTGGCAACCCTATATCAACGCACACAAAAAGTGACTTCTGAAAACATGTTTTATGCATTGCAAGGTCGCGTTCCAAAACCCTGAGAATTTACCCTGACAGCAGATTTGTCTAAGGTATCAATTGATACGAAACGGCCCACAAGAAAGTAAACAGAACACAAATTACTTGAACTATTTAGGAAACCTTAAACTAATAGACTTGTCAAACTTTGTACCCAGGCAACTTTGTATTTTCTGATTATATTTTGCTATTTCATATCCAATGAGGCAGGGATACCAACTGCCCATCCCTAGCAAAAAATAAGTGTCAAAAATATGTACAATATCACCGGCGGGTATAAAATTCGTTATCGCCCCCGTAAGTCTATAACTAGCTATATTTACATAATACGGACCAGGTATGTGTATCGAGGTAGGAGTGATACGTGACGATTGTTTAACTTTGCAATATTGGACTTTGTCATAGAATTAAAGGAACTGGAAGGGAAGTTTCGATACATACATCAAGATCAGTCTGATCAGTGTCCTCTAGTTCCTCTTTTATTAATTATCATTTCTTTTCTGCGGAGTAACCTAACCTAACCTAACCTAACCTACTGGATATTACTCCGTGGCTGCCAACTGACTTCCGTTATCAAGAGGGCAAGCCAGATTTAATCCTAGATTCAGGTTTCGCCATACAAGATGCCAACCGGGATTTCAGATTTGTAATACCGCCAAACCGACTATAATCAGTGATAGTGGCTGTGGCAGGACCGGGTTATATTTTTGAACGACGATTCAAACAAAGTCATCTGTCACACGACTGCACGTCATTGGCAACACTTTGACCATCATCGGGTGTCATAAAAGCCTGCTAGGAAATGAATTATCAAAGTTGCGCAGTGGAAGGCTTCTTCCAGCAGGCCTGTCTGATTTATGATACTCGCTAGAGGGTATGTACTTAATCTATCACTTACTGGTAATTTTCCGTTCTTCTGGTGAAGGACCGATGTCTTGATGATGAGGCCGTCTTCTACATACGAGTAAGAGGGAAACAAGGATCTTCTTTTCTTCAAAACTGAATACCGGTGAACATAGACTGCTCAAAATATCCGAGTTATTTCCAGAGGCAGTTCAATTAGTTTAATTTCAAATGTTCTTCACGACAAAAGGAGGCGAGCCCGTGTGAGAATTATAGGCAATTTCACAAAGTTGAGGTTGCCTCTATAACCTCCAAAAACGGGGTTAGATTAGTCACAAACACAATAGGTAGTTCATTTACTTACAATTAAAATTAGGCAATAAGAGCAATGCCTAGTCAAATAAGCAATATTTCAACCAGATATAAGGAAAACAAATAATTTCCACAAAAAATGTTTACGCGTCTTGAAAATTCGAGTGACAACTAACGGTGACAACTGATTTACATGACAGCTGATAGCTGTGTTGCCACTCCAAAAAATGCTTCTAATTTCGGTAAAAAAGTGTATGCAAAATCGAACATCGGGTCTCTGGTTTCTGGCGATTGTAACGTAGCGCTGTTTTTTTTCCACTTCCGTGGTTTATACAAATTTTGTTTCCACTTTCTTGCTGGCATACAAAAAATAGGTAAATAATGCCCAGACACAGAACAAACACTCGTGTTCATCATACAAATATTTGCCCTGGGCGGAGATCGAACCCGCGGTCCCCGGCGTAAAAGGCAGGCTCACTGCCTACCAACACAACGGGCCAGACAACCTGCGGCCCAACAAACCTTTAAATTTCTTCAGAAGTTTTAACAAAACATCTAAAATCACTGAACCATTTCATTCCATCTATCGGGGCTCATCCAGTCGCGTCCTACATCTTCATAGCTCCACTACACAATTCCCATCCGAATAGCTTTCTAAGGTTTCAGTGGCTCGGAAAGCAGCGTTCCTCCATGGCAATAATCATTTATCGGAACCGCGCACGTGATGCGGGTGCCTATGGGGCGTAAGGGACAGAATTGACTTTTGTAGGTTATTTTGAATGTTCACGTAAACGACCGGGCGTAGGCGGATGGGCTGAAGACGGAGCTATTTTCTTGGTAGGTGGTTGAGATGAAAACGTTTAGTTGAAATTTTTTTATCTTGTGGAATGTTCCTTCGTAAAAATGGTTGACATTCATGAAACTGTAATTTTGACATGGACACATATTTGTTTACCAGTAGGGGTAGGTAGAGACCAAATTTTTCAATTTTCAAGGATATATTTTCTTCGCTTTTTTTGCGCTTACTAACCCACAACAAAACACACAATCGTCAATTTAAAGCAGTATTGATCTCATAGTTTTTTTTTTATGTTACTAGTGAGCAAACGAGCAGGTGGGCCGCCTGATGGTAAGTGGTCACCACCGCGCCCATAACACCTACTATCTTACTAATGGCATATTTTGACACTAATAAGACAGCTAAGCGCGTTGCTAACTTTGAGACCTAAGATGATGTATCTCATGTGCCAGTAATTTCGCTGGCTCCCTTGCCCTTCAAACCGAAACACGGCAGTGCAAACACTGCAGCTTCACGGCAGAAAAAAGCAAGGGGGTGGTACTTCCCCAGACGGACTTTCCACAAAAGCCCTACCACCTTCACAAAGTTAAGTTTTTCGTATAATCATGGTTTCTCTACTTTGATTTTCATATTAGTAAAGCTTTAATAAGGCTTACTACTTACTTTAAAGGTCAGGTTAAAAGTACCCTAAACTGACGAGCGTGTGTGAAAGGGTCTATAAAAATAGAGGAAGTAAGGGTACTATGTCAAGATCGTAGAAAGTGTAGGGCTGTTCTCTGCCTTGCCGACTGTAAAGATGCGTGATTTTATGTACATGTATACTACCGATGTTTTCCCAAGACCGTTTCTTATTTTATTAAAAATCTAATAGTTAAATCCTTAACCCCTGGTAAAACTTCATCATTAAAGGAGACTTTGATACGAGAAAACAAATCAAATTCCTCGTTAATTACTCTACAAACAGATATAGCTATTACCTGGCAAATAATCTTCGATCCAACCCTCTGTCGTCACCCTTCATCTCAACTAAAACGCAAGTCAACCGTCAAATGTATGGCGTAAACACGCGTTCGTACTAACGTGATTATCCCCCCCTTTGAAGGCAGGGAGGTATGTAGGTAAGGGGCTGCAAGGCCTCAATGTCTGCAAAGTCAAAGTCAAAATAGTTTATTCATTGCTGGATATTAAAATTTCTTAATGACGTCAGCTAAACTACATCGCTTCACAAACAAATTGGCGCCATAGTGGGAAAAAAAGAAGCGACAATAAAAGCTGCTGCTGAAGTTAAAATCCAAGGTCACGTTAATTTATTGTTTGTTAATTGGCTCCATTTTTATGTAAAGTGCTGTACAAAGTAAGTACTCATTATTGCAAACAATTTTTACGATACGATCAATACTGAAATCGTGAATTATATCAGCTATTCTAAATATTTAAGTCTAGTTGGTAGTCAGTAGTAAGTGTCGAGAATGTTTAAAACAACAGGTTTTCTTTTAAGCAGGTCTTTGCCCGGTTTCAATTAATAAAATAAGAACTTTTAATTATTATCTCTCTATACCAAGATTGCAAAAAATGTAAAAATTATGGAATTTATTAATTATTATAATTTTGCTCTGTAGTATCCAGTTTAACTTTGCCACCGATAGACTAATTAATCCTACCACCCTTTTTTACAGTTCTGTGTTTACTTGAAAAATATTTTTCAAAACAGAATCGTTATATTGCCATGATTAGAAAACTTTTTTTAAACCCGAAATTAACATTCAGGGACCCCAAATTTGATCCCTAATTACATCCCTGCCCGTGATCTCCCACCACCCGGAAAGGGAACCGCGCTAATAAGGAACTCTGCACTTGTAATTTCCCATGTATCTTCATTCCACACCAATTTGCTGTACAGAGCCGCACTTAGGAGTAATTACGGACTGGTTCTAGGTAATTTTTACTCGTCTTGTTATTAGATCATAATGTTTTGAATATAACTCCACGAATGATCTTTGTTAGTTACAAAGAGAAGGCAGGTGCTGATTTTCAAAATTATAATGAGGAATTTAAAGATTAATAATACTAGAGGCGTAAGTGTTCTAGATCGGCGACCACGTACCGGAAAACGAAGCGTAGGCAGGCCTCAAGGTGGACCGACGATCTGGTCAAGGTCGCGGGAAGCCGCTGGATGCGAGCAGCGCAGGACCGGTCGTCATGGAGATCTTTCGGGGAGGATACGAGTATGATGATGAATACTAGAGTGATTATTAGTCTGTATGGTCTGGCTAAGAATATTACACACGATCGCATGTCATTGAAACACTTTGAACTTGAGCGGGTCTCTGGTATCGGTTGTTTGTAACGTAGCGCTGGTTCAGCTTATACTGGTTATGCTTCTACGTGCCTTCAAACGGGCATCTGATTCAAGCACTGAAATCTCTCTATGAGGATTCCAGTGCTTGTGTCAGAATAAACGGGGCGCACACTGAATGGTTTAGCATCGAAAAAGGTGTTAGGCAGGGATGTGTAGCGTCACCTTGGCTGTTTAACCTGTTCATGGATAATTGTTTGATTGATCTGAAAGAGAGTATGTGTGGATTGAGAATGAATGAGTTACTCATCAAATGTCTTCTCTACGCTGATGACAAAGTTGTACCTGCGTCATCTGCTGACGAGTTGCAGGAGATGGTAATAATGATGAATGTGGCTTTGGGCAGGAAAGGAATGAAAGTAAATGTAAGTAAGACGAAAGTAATGGTACTTGTAAGAGAAGAATGTATGACAGAGTGTACTACATTAATAGGTGTTGAACAAGTGAAGGAGTTTGTGTATCTGGGCTCAAAGTTTACGAGAGATGGAAAGTGTAAAAGTGATATTGAAAGCAGAGTGAATGCTGGAAACATGGTGAATGGTGCCCTGTACGCCTTTATGAGGAGTCAGAAGGTGTCTCACAAGGCTCGTTTGGCTGTTCATAGGGGTGTTTTAGTACCAACACTGATGTATGGCAATGAAAGTGGGTATGGCAGAAGAAGCATGAAAGTAGAACTAATGCAGTGGAAATGAGAGCGCTAAGGAGTATGATTGGTGTTAAATTGAGTGACAGGATTAGAAATAGTATGATAATAGAACGGTGTGGCGTAAAAGAAGACGTAGTGACCAAAATCGAGAAAGGGATGCTGAGATGGTTTGGTCATGTAGAGAGGATGAATGAACGAAGACTGACGGAAGAGATATACCAGGCGAGAGTGAATGGAAACGTTGGAAGGGGAAGGCCTAGGCGAACGTACCAGGACCAAATTCAGGACGTTCTGAATAAAGGCCAAGTTAAAAGTACCCTAAACCGACGAGCATGTATGAAAGGATTGATGAAAGAACAGGAAGCAAGGGAAGTATGTCAAGATTGTAGCAGGTGGAAGACTGTGGTCTCTGCCTACCCCGACGAAAGAGGCGTGATGTTCTGTATGTATATCACCCAAACTCGACATTCTCGCGGATGTGGTAAAACCAAGATATCGTCAACCGAAGGAATGGCAGAAGCATCTTTCCGCATATCGTGCTACCTTACCATAATACAGTCACTATCTACCTTGGACGCAATGGTATGTTGTGCTAGGCGCAACGTTAAGGTAGTGACTTTGGTACCCCTTTGACCTTGAGTGGGTCTCTGTTTTCGGGCGTTTGCAGCAAAGCGCTGGTCATGATAATACTGGTTTCGTCACCAATTACTTGCTGCCGTGAGTACATCCCCCAAAATATACCCATTAACGTGACATTCTGGGAAGAGCGCCCTGTCCAGTAATCAACGAATTACAGATAGCCAGTAATGGAATATTATATGAAACATGTCAATCTAATGATAATATACAAGGTTATTATTTTGTACCTGGTATCAGCGAACTATTGTAGTTCGCTGCCTGATATACGTTTGCCCATTTACTAGTGAGGTCAAAACAACAACTTTGGTGCGTTTTCAGCAAAGTCGTAGAACTAAAGTTGTTGCTATTGACCTCACTAATGAGTGGGAAAACGGATTTCAGGTACAAAATAATAACCCAGGGTGTAACAAAACGGCTATACCAACCCCGAATAATGTGAATCTGTCAATGAAACTAAGGAACATAGGTCGATACACAATAAAAAAAAATCCTATAGAAACTGAATTGGCTGATACTGCATTTTGTATGGGGGGGGGGGCAAAAATTTTTTTTTCGTATTTCGACCTATGTTCCTTAGGGAAAGTTGTTCAGTTTCATTGGCATAATCACATCCTTAAGGGTTGGTATACCCTTTATTTAAACTTTCTATACTCGAATTAGAAACCATATACTGAACAGACAACAGAATATACTGAATCATAAACAGCATCGTCTCCACTATAAATCGCATCCTGATCAAATTTCCTATAAGTTAGAAACTTTCAGCGCGGCACAGATCCGGATATTACTGTGGCTTACTTCCGCGTTTGCTTTGCTGCTACTGCGTCGAAAAGCCAATAATGTTAGTTTAAGTTCAATGAGGTAATCACCTTTACAGGATGGAAAAAACCTTTACAGGAAAAAAAAAGTTTTAACAAAAACTACACACCGCCTTCAAAGTTTTGCAAGGTTTCTATTAGCACTAAAAACCAAAAAATAACCATAGTAGTTAATAATCAGTGACTTAGTGAAGCAATATAAAATAACCAAGCCTGTTATTTATTTCAATTATAAATTGGTACATTACAACAGTTCATTTTGGAATCGGTGTTAAGAGAAATTTACGTAAATATTACAGGAAAAATAACACGTTCCTTTTAAGTTGCACAGTTTTTTAGAAATCTGCAAATAACCTTTACAAACAAGTTTAGTTTTGCGGTCGTAAAAATGGACTTTATTGCTTCCAAAAATAATGTAGATATATCGGAAGCCACGGCGCACGAGTCCGACTCGCACTTGACCGGTTTTTGTTTTCGGTGGTGTACTTGCGACCACCATCATCATCCACTAACGGCAGAAATTCACATAAGAGTTAGTTCCATAGTCATCACGCATTTGTTAAAATTGCGGGTAGCATAGTAGACTGCTTTGGTTGTGTTCATAGAATAGTAGTACCTACGATGTACGGGAAGGTTCTACTGCCCATACTCTAGTTCATGATGCCACGGTAGTAGACTCGCTCTATTTACATTGTATCATATATTATTAAACGAGCTTTATTCGTATACATATTTATTTGTAATCGGTTTCTCGAAACTGGCAAAATTTGAATTTACCATACGAGAATATCGGGGGTGAAAATCGATCTAGCTAGTTCCCATGTCTGGGAAAATTAGTTTTTCCCGTGTTTTTAACATTTGATTAAAACGACGCGTTTTAGACAGAAACTTACATTGGCATTTGTTGTCGGGTAGCATAGCTTGCTAGCCCGATGATATTTTATCGAAGCTCGGTCACCCAGGTACTTATGCATGGTATGACATTCAATAAGAATTCTGTTTAAATATACATTTGAAACAGTTCTTCACCGGCATCACACTGACAAAACAAACTTCATTATTTCATTTATAATCTTAAACTTAAGCATCAATCAATAGCACGGATCTCATAAACTCGTATCCAAAAACACTCAGCACTTTTCAACCAACTTACAAATGTACGTCTCGTACATAGGTAGTAGGTACGTAAAGCAACCATGTATCGAGTTGGGAAGGAAACGACTTTGCAAAATTCCAGGCGCGTGAAGCATGTCGCGCTCAACTTAATTAAATTCTATTATACGGCGGCAAAGATAAATAACTCGCGCCGCCGGTTAGACGCGGGAGTTGAAATTTAGAAAGTAGAAAGAAGGGAACAATTTCTTTTGTAGATGGAGTGACGAAAAGAGATAAAGATTATACACTTGAAGCTTACGGCATATTTTGTTAGCACGTTCCGTGTGGTGCCGGCAAAGAATAGTACCAACCCAGATGGCTACCCGTGGGTGTCGTAAGAGGCGACTAAGGGTTAATGAACCATAGGATGAGCAGCAGCATCCTTCTGTGTATCGTTTCATCTTTCATTCTGCGGTCACAGGTCAAAAAAGTGAAACAGAATTTCTTGAACAAAATGAAGCTTCTAGAATCACCCAAGATAAACTTAATCTCAAATAAAGAATTTTTACATCTCGCTGCATTTCGTTTACTTCCATCTAAGCGTTGTCCATTTACTTCGCTCTTGCTTGAAATAAAGGAATTCTGGAACTTTAGATTTTATATTGCAACTTTCTTTGTAGGAATGTTGTTATCTTGTCTTGACATGGTCTTGACCTTATAGGACATGGATTCAAATATGATGAAAAATGTCTGGAAAAATACCATTCGCCAGTTCGCAAAAAAAATCTGAATTATTTGAAGTTTATAGACATTTACGTAAATATTACAGAAAAAAATAAACGTTCTCTCTAAGTAGCACCGTTTTTTAGAAATATATTATAATAACCTTTACAAACAAATTTACTTTTGCGGTCTTAAAAATGGACTTAATAGCTTCTTAAAATACTATAGGTATATCGGAACCCTCAATGCGCGAGTCCGATTCGTACTGGACCAGTTTTTTACTTATAGATCATAAAAAGCAAGTCTCCCAAAATTGTCCGTCCGTCGGTCGGTTGGTCGGTCGGTCGGTCGGTCGGTTGGTTGGTCGGTCGGTCAGTCGGTCGGTCGGCCGGTCGGTCGGTCGGTCGGTCGGTCGATCGGTCCGCCGGTCGGTCTGTCCGTCACGCTTTGGTCTAGAGGTTTAGTCCGATTGACACCATATTTAAAATTTTAGATTATCTTGTAAATCCATTGAAGGATACTGAGTGGTTTCTTGATGGTTCTCTGTTTGAGGGTACCTGTCATACAATGAAAATGAAAAATTGCAATTTGCTCAAAAACGGCTTAAACGATCGTGATGAAACTTTACATGACCAAGAACCTCCATGCAAGGTATCTTTCGGCAGTATGGTCTATGGAAGTTTTAAAAATATGATTGACTAAAAATCGGTTTCAATGAGCTTATTTTATTACTTCAAATTGGAATTCTAAATTGGTTATGTACCGGACTGCATATTTCATTTAAACATTTTTATATAAATCTAGTATAGGTAAGTTTGTATTTCCGTATTATTTGGAATTACAAACTTAAGTTTGCACTTGGTCCTTATTTACTCGTTACTATCCGCAGCCCTTTATTAGCAAGTAGTAAGAGCATTCGTCTCTTGATCCGGAAGTTCTGGGTTCGATTCACGGTAGGGACACTGTCGAATGATGACTCGTATATATCGCGAGAAAGTAAGTGCAGTGCTGCTGTACCATTTATTTCAATGGCATTCACATCTCTTTAAGAGTATTTCGCCAATGTCAAAGTTGTCCACTGATATTTAATTTTGCATTTTTATTTCAGAATAGTGCAAGTGGCCAAGTCTGTGGGCCTGTATTGTGGGCCAGTATCATTCTTCAACTTTTTGGTCTTTGGCATTATGATATTAAAAATAGGCCCTCGTCGGTACATTGACCTAAATAATAAAACAAAAAAACAGCATGTTAGAAATAGATTTTCGTACAATGGAATATTTGTATATATATTTGTATATATTGTATTGTAATAGTATATAAATATTATATATTGGCACACTACTGCAGTTTTCTAGTTTATACGAGTAGTCTAGGGTCAGTAGTTTATACTATATTTTCAGTTAGCGATTTTTAGTCGCCAGTAGAAATAATGGGATACTTAAAAAAAAAACCTGAGTGCCACTATTTCCATTTTACACTTTCATGGAAATGGGATAGACCCACACTTTCCTACTTGCAAAGGTTGTCTGGAAGAGATCGCTCTGAGCGATAAGACTGCCTTTGTCACCCTAGATTTAAGACTCTCCTTTGTAATAAAATTGTTAATGTGTTCTGTGTGTGACAATAAAGTGTTTATCTATTTATCTATGTTTTCATACAGTATAGGCAATCCCGCTTATTGATACTCTAGCAATGACGTACATTCTCATTTTTAGGGTTCCGATACCAAATGATAAAAAAATGAACCCTTATGGTGCGACTTTGTCTGTCTGTCTGTCACACCTCTATATCTCAGCAACCACTCATGCTATCGAGTTGAAATTTGGAATAGTTTTAGAATATAGTTGCCCAACCTTAATGCACATGAAAGAATTTTGAAAAAAACATTATTATTAATGTAAAGGGGGCCAAAATAGGGGGAGCCAAATTTCAAATTGTCGCTACTAGGTCGGGTGTATCATATTATTATGAAAGGGCTTTACTTTTTCATTCTAAAATATATTTTTTTACGTCTCTTAGTTTTCAAGTTATGTTTAAAAATGTCAAAAAAAACCATTCCCCCCCCCCCCCCCCCTTATCTCCGAAGTTTGTGAAAGGAAAAATCTGAATTAATTACAGTTGACAGAAGTTCGGTAAACATTACAGTAAAAATAAAACGATTTTTCTACAGTTTTTTTTACAGTTTTTAAGAAATCTGCAAATAACCTTTACAAACAAATTTAGTTTTGCGGTCCTAAAAATAGACTTTTTTGCTTCCGAAAATACATAAAGTATATCGGAACCCTCGGCGCACGAGTCCGACTCGCACTTGACCGGTTTTTTTTTAAAGACTTTCCGAGCAGGTGAAGTATAAAGAAACTTTTGAACTGTAGATTTTATGTTTCTACTCAATACCGTCTGGAAGACTGGAAGCCAGTGTTAAATGTTCGTGACGGGTCGTTTTCAACTAGAAAACTAGGAAAGAAGTGCAAGATAAGATGCTCCTTTTATTGTTATTGTACTGTACCTGTGAATTGAAGCGTAGTTACTTCGATCTACTGGGAGTGATTGAAATCATTAGAGAAACTTTAAGACGTAGATCTTTTATGTAAGGATCTAAGAACTTCTTCTTAAAGTTTTAACCAAAACAGTGTAACAGAAAGGGTATACCAACCCTGAAGGATGTGAATCTGCCCATGAAACTGAACAACTTTCCCTAAGGAACATAGGTCGAAATATAAAAAAAAAATTACCTCCAGAAAATGAATCAGCTGATAGTGCATTTTGTATGGGAGGTCAACATTTTTTTTTCTTTTTCGACCTTGGGGAAAGTTGTTCAGTTTCGTGGGCAGACTCACGTCCTTCAGGGTTAATATTCCCTTTCCGTTACATCTTGTATTAAAGGAACTAGGTATATGAATGCGAAAATTACTACGTGAATTTTTATTGGTTTTGCTCTCGAAGCCAATGAAGAAAAAATTTTTTAAAATATTTTTTCCGCCATTAGTAAAAAGGTCATATGATTGACTCATTTTGTATGAAAAGGCGAAAAATTTTTTCAAATACAATTTTTTTTTGCTGTTTTCATGAGTAGGATGACTGGGCTTCGGGAGCAAAACTAATGAAAATTCACGCTCTATTTTGATATGACAATAATATATCATCATGGGAAACCATTCTTGCGCGGACACATGATTCTCTAAGTGGTGGACGGGCTTTTGTTTGGGTCCCGTGATGCTCTAAGTGTTGAATCATCTATGAGGCTAGTCCTCGTATCTGCCTATAGGTATCTACTTCGTATGACCTGGTCAAAAGACCACATATGCAGTATTGTTCCCATTTCAAAGTCTATTTCTATCAATCTTCCTTTTCCATCAACTCCTTTCCTGCAGATTTGTTCCCCAAACAATTTAATCTGAATCTAGTCAAGGCAAGAGTGAACAGCTATCTTATAGGTAGGCATGCTTCATCTTCGACACCATAGTCACTTACCAACTATCAGGTGAGATCTGACCAAGCCTCCCCCCTGGATATGACCTACCCAAGCCTCCCTGGACATGATCTGCCCAAGCCTCCCCCCTGGACATGACCTGCCCAAGCCTCCCCCTGGACATGCTCTGCCCAAGCCTCCCCCCTGGACATGACCTGCCCAAGCCTCCCCTCTGGACATGACCTGCCCAGACCGATCTGGAAGTCTTTAAACAGGCTACGAACACGGGGCGGTCGGTGCAAAGACAGCATGTGTAGGTAGGGTTTCACCGACAGCTCCAGTAACAAATATAAGTGTGGTACCTCCCCACAAACAATGGAACACCTAACCTCCTGTCCCGCATGTCCCGACACATGTACGCGTGATGACCTTTTTAAGGCCACAAATGACGCAGTAAATGTGGCAACGTTCTGGGCTACAAACATTTTAATATTTGTAATTGATCGACACGTTAAGAAGAAGGTGAGATAGGAGTCAGATGCTTACCTATCCTGTAAAAAGAAAACAAAGTAATTCCAAGAAAAAGTGCATATATTTGAGTAACTTTGAATCCATCGTCTTTTATTTGAATAAGCAAATAAATTATCAAAGAAATTCTTTATAAAACTTGTACATACAAAACCAAACTAATGTTTTGTGTGTTTGTTGTTGTTTTGTTTGTTTCTGATGTTTTTCATGTTTTGTTTGTTTGTTTGTTTTTTGGTCTTTATTTTTACTTCTGAACTTTATTAATCTTCTCCGAATGAATGAAGTAAAAGAACAGTTCTCCTTAGACATTTTCTCAGAAAACTATATCAGCAGCTGCATCCAAACTGTTTCTTAGATGGTTCTAGAATTCCAGTAATTGAGAACAGACGTGCGACTCTTTTGAAGAGAGAGAAGTGATACCCCTTTACATAGGTTTAAAAAAATTGTTTAATGATGTGGAATTTGCATTGTAAGTTTTTTACCCATACGGATTGGATTGGGAAATTTTTAAAGAGAAATAAAATTCTTATTTAAAATAAGATCGGTTTAACGTTAAAGAAAAAAAATAACACAAAAATTTCAATGAAACACTGAGATTTTAGATTATTTTGTTAATTGTCGGAGAGTTCTGAAGGTTATACAAGTTTTTAGTCAAACAGCCTTAAGGTCGGTGTTCACTAACCGCCTCCGCTGCAGACCAGCACTGCCTCGCCTCGCTACTAAGTTGAAATCGCCGTCCACTCGTTTTATTATACTTTGTGCATGATTCAGATTCAGATAATTTTAATCAATGTAGATTCTTTAAAGAATACGAGTACTTATTGAATGTCATGCAGAATGCAATGCAAATAGAGCGAGTCTACGCCGTTTCGTAACGTAAAAGAAACGGCAAGAAACCACTGCAGCACGGCCTAATTTAACAGTCGTGTCTGGTGCTGTTCGGGTGTCTCTTCCCTAGCCTAACTTATTCATTTTTTACCAATGTTTTACGGAGTCAGCTACCTAACCTAGATTTGACGAGGAGCGACAAACAGAGCGACTGCCATCTTAGATGAGAGCAGACCAGACCCAATCTTAGATTAGGCTGTTATAGATTTCAAGCCAAACGGCCTCTGATTTGGCTTAACGACTATCATCGTGGCCAGTAGCTGAGACCAACGGCTTAAAGTGCCTTCCAAAGCACGGAAACTCTAGTTTTTGTGCCACTAGCGGTCACCCATCCGGATTATGACCACGGCTAACGTTGCTTCCTTTCGTGATCCGACAGAAAGAGCAACTATCACTCGCCCACGAGCGTTTCGGCAACATAATACTCATAAAATTCCATGAAACGACTACTGCAGGATAGGGAGCTCCCTCCAGAACTATAGCAAAAACGTGTAGTAATTACCATAGTCACCAAGCTTGTAAACGTTGCGACTGGCTACCGCTGTTGTTGATGACCGCAGTATGTGAGATGGTACTATACTCAGAAAGATACTGCTGCCCATCCTCTGGTTCATAAGCCGTTAGTCGCCTCTTACGACACCTGTAGAGATGGGTTGGTACTATTCTTTGCCAGTACCACACGGACTACAAAATACTATTGTTTTAAAATTAATATTTAATCAAATACAATCCACAAGAACAAGAAATCCAACAAAGAAAAACCAACAACTCACAAGTATTACGACCAACTCGCGAAGGATTTCACGAATCAATAGAAATATAGAATTTCATTTTCAACAAAAATTGAGATCGGGAATGCTTTTATCGGTGGAGTATTTGAATTTTTAAATTTTCTCCTAGCCTGCGATCCTTGGCGAATTCCTTTTAAAAGCCGGAAGAAATCGCCCGTGCAGCCTGCGTACCAGAGTAACCTGTATTGAAGTAGTTTGTTTGTGAGATTCTTACTTTCATGGAGTATTTTATTTATTATTAGTTCATACTCTTAGTAAAGTCCACCCCACGTTTCTCAATGATAACGTAGCTACATACGTACATAGACCACAGCCCTCCACCCGCTACTAGACTTTAAGGGCACTGCATGTTATCCTACGTCATCTAGTACACGAAATTTGCAACTTTGTAGCGATAGTAGTGGCCTAACAGGTCCACAAAACGTTGGTCTGCCAATCCGAAACCCGGCAGGTTTTGTACAGTTGGAGAGAAAAGTGGTTAAATGACAGATTACACTAATGAAACCTATTCGTAGAAATAGAAGGTACCTATATATAAGTAAAAAACAACAGGTCTGCCTTGCATCCGCTTGGCAGTTTCGCCAGTCCGACTAAATTTGTGGTCCAATCACATCCGACCACATTTGTGGTCCGACTAGCGAAACTGCCAAGAGGATGCAGGGCAGACCTGTTGTTTTTTACTTGTACAGGTACCTTCTATTTCTACCAATAGATTTCATTCGTGTAATCTGTCATTTAACCGCTTTTCTCTACAACTGTACAAAACCTGCCAGGTTTCGGATTGGCAGACCAACGTTTTGTGTACCTATTAGGCCACTACTATCGCTACAAAGTTGCAAATTTCGTGTACTAGATGACGTAAGATAACATGCAGTGCCCTTACGGTCAATACGATCTTGGCATACTTCCCTCGCTTCCACTAGGATTACCTTATCTTCCTGGTAACGGTATGATGACTAAGGGATGTTAACCCAGCTGAAAGGCAGGAGCGTGTAGTCCTTATATATATCGTACACATGGCCGCACATCAGTAGAAATACTTTTGGACCTTATGGCGTGGTAATAGAGTTGAAAAAGTTTCTACCGACAAGCGGTTGACCGTACCATCAGCCAGCCGCAACACTACAACAAGCGAGGTAACTATGGCATATCTCGTCCAAAATATATATTTTGTTGTGAGATTCTAGACGGAAGAGGTGTTTTTCGGTATTCATACTAGAATATCTTACTAGTGTCACTAGTTACAAATGTTATTAATCTCCACTACTTACGTGATGTCATAAATATGATGATAACAGTTGAATTAAACAATCTTTAAGCAATTCCACATATAAGACATGATTTATTCCTGCAGAAGGTTTTTATTACCCACACACAATCCTATACGGTCTTTTTACACATTTTCATGAAAATCTAAAACCACACTGAACTCAACCAAGTAATCAAGATATTAAAGGTTCATAAAATGAATATTACATCGGTTCATAAAAGTTGGAATAGACTGAGTGGCGTAACTAAAATACTGTTGCTAACCTAAAAAAAAAACAGAAAATAGATCTGTCGGTTTTAAAATGACGAATGTTCAGGAGTAATGCAAAAACCTGGTAGGCTTTCAGTGCGGCTGTCAAATGCAGAACGATTGGCAGGCATCCCTGACTGATCACTGGCTAGAGACTCATTCGCCGACTCTCTGCTTTGTTTTGTATTGAAATTTTCCACAAACCAAATTAAGGTGTTGCCTGAACTGAAGGCACTTTCTATAAAGACCGACAGCTTGATGGATTGGTGCTTATAATGGTGGATGTTTTGAGTTAGAGTGAGATGAGGAAAAATTTGATTCAGCTTATTTTGATTCCACGTGATTTGTTGAAAATCTTATTTGCATTTTTATATTCCGTTTTGGTCAAATTGTGTTAGCGTTTTGAATTGCTTTTTGACTTCTGGTTGCTACTAACAAGACGTGATGCCCTCGAAAAATAATCAAAAGGCGTCTTCATCTCTTTCTAGCTAATGTGTATGCAATATAAGCATACATTTTTATTTATTTTATTTTTGACATTTGTAAAATTATTTTTTTTTCTGTTCTTGTAATATTTTTTGAATTTTTCTTTTTTTTTGACGATCAGGTTATGCTCGGACATATAGACAATTATTGTAAATTTGAATTCGATAATGAGATAATAAAATCTAATCTAATCTATCAAGTTTAGATAAACGATTCTCTAATTAATTCATTCATTTATCTAAGCTATCAAGCAATAAAATTTGGATTAGTAATAATTCCTAAATAAAAAATGCAAAAGTGTTAGTACCTACTGAAAATTGAGATTACCTAAAATTCTACATAAAACGCCAATTTCATAGGTAAAGACCTAATATTAGAAGGCGTAGTAGGTACTTGTTTATCCCAAGATGGAATTTCTTTTAGCCAACCTTAAGCCTCAAACTTTGGGGACGCTTTTCCCTTGCGCGTTCTACTTCAATAAATTCAGATTCAGATATATTTTTTTCAATGTAGATTATTTACAGAATACTTATTGGATGTCATGCAGAATACAATGACAATAGAGCGAGTTTACGCCGTTTCGGATCGTGCTATGGCAGCGTAAAAGAAACGGCAAGAAACTATTGCAGCACAGCCTCGGCTTTTTACAATGTGTTTCTTGTGTTTCGCTGGAATATCAGAGCACCATACCTCTTTGTCATTTATATGGTCATAATCTATAGTAAGCTTTTTTACATAACGTTTGCTTTACACATTGTCTCAGGTAATTGCACTTCATTGTCATGTAGTCATCTAATCTAATAGTAAGCTTGAAATCGCTTTATATGTTACAAATTAAAAACTTTTGAAATATGACGGCCTTTGTGATCACGTTTTAAGTTAATATATTCTAGGACATTTAAGGGCACCTAGTTGAATGAAAAAAAAACTATTTTTTTTTCATTTAAGCTAAACTGTATTCTAAGTTATATGTCTTTCCTTGTTTCAGGTAAGTCAAGTCAAACTTCATTAACAAGTTTAGTCATCTCCAGTCAACTAAAACTACGAATTTAAAGTCAGAGCAGTCGTGACGAACATTTAGCATTGCTGTCGCCTTTATTCCTCAAGACAAAGCAGTCTAGGCTGCAATTGATGGTCGAGCCATTCACAGTTGCAAGAACAAAACATTGCCCAGACGGAGGAAAAAGGTTCCTAAGTTTTTGTGAATCGTTTAATTCTTCTTGCAGTGAGAAGTTGCATGGAACTATTACTAGGTAAGTGCTTGTCTACATCTATACATATAATAAAAGAGTAGAAACCGCGTGTCTGTACTTTTGATAAATTTATAAAAAAAATAGTGTGGGCGATAAGAAATGACTAATAGAACTCAAAAATATGTTTTCTGAACTTTTTGTCTGTCTGTCTGTCTGTCTGTCTGTATGTTTTCGATAAACTCCGAAACTACTGAACGGATTTTCTTGCGGTTTTCGCAGATAGATTAAGCTTAGCTCTGAGCAACATATAGGTTATGTTTCATTCAAATCGGTTCACTCAAACAGAAGCTACACTAATGTAAAGTATCAAATTGCCTGTACGATAATAACTCACAAACCGATTCAAACTGAGTTTTCAATTACGAGTTTGGCTTAATTTTGTGCAACATAAAAGCTTAGTTTCATTACAAAAGGTTAACTCAGACAAAAGGTACGCTAAGTTTCATGCGGCGGCGCAAATAACTCACAAACTATTGAACGGATTCAAACAGGGTTTTCAATAAACTGTCAAGCTTACTTCTTAGCAACATATTTGCTTACTTTCATTAAAAACGGCTCACTCATACAGGTGCGCGAAATTTCCAGCGGAGGCGCCAATTTCTCACAAACAACTGAACCGATTAAAACAAGGTTTTCAGTAACGTATTTGACTTACTCAATGCAACATGTATGCTAAGTTTTATTGCAAACGGTTCACTCAGACATAAAATACACTAAGTTTCAAGCGGGGGCACCAATAACTCACAAACTACTAAACGGATTTAAACGGGGTTTTCAATAAAGTGTTTAGCTTAATTCTTTGCAATGTATTAGCTTACTATACATTGCAGAGAATTAAGCTAAACACTTTATTGAAAACCCCGTTTAAATGCAAAGGTTCAAGCAAAGGCGCGAATAATTCAAAAACTTTTGAGCAGATTCAAACGTGGCTTTCAATAACGCGTTTGGCTTACTCCTGTGCAATAAATAAGCTTAGTTTCATTGCAATAGGTAGGTTCACTCTAACAGAAGATATGCAAAGTTTCAAGCTGCAGAACCAAGAACTCACCTACTGAACTGGTTCAAAGTCAAACGAGGTTTTCAATGACGCGCCGGGCTTCTTTCTGTGCAACGTATAAGCTTTATTTCATTGCAAACGGTTCACTCAGACAGAAGGTTCGCCAAATTTTAAGCGGACGCACCAATACCTCACAAACTACTTGAATGACTTAAACGGGGTTTTCAATAAAGTATTTGGGTTGCTTTAGTGCAATATTTGAACTTTTTTTATTGCCATCGGTTCATTCAAAAAGATAATAGTCGAGTTCAATGTTTCAAGCTGTGGAACCGAGCTGAAATCAAACAAAGCTTATAATTTTGTATGGAAGAAAGCCAAATACGTTGTTGAAAATTCCGTTTGATCCGGTCCAGTTGTTTGTGTGAAAGTCGTGGGCACAGCTAAAGATTGGAAAAATCTAGATTTAGTTTTATTGTAAAAATAATCATAAAAAAATTCCTGTTTCGGCATGGCGGTGCAACAAATGTAAAAAAGATATGAAAGTTCTAAAGTTTTGAAAACTTAGAAGGTACTAGTAACGAAATACTTCAAAAAATAAAGAGAGAAGTGAATCATTGTTTTTTAGGAATTGTCTTTTAAGGGGAGAGATAAGTTACAAAGATTGTACGGAAGTGAAGTCCAACAGTTTTGTATGCAGGTACATGTAGAGTTAAAAGCATGTGAAGCTAGAAACATTGGACTTTGTACCGCTCTTTTTTCAGTTGCCACAGAAACTAAAGTGACTGAGTCTCAGATTTAGTTAGGCTTTGTTTTGTATAAGAAATAACAAAACCCGTATCATAGTTACTCCGCGTGGAATTCAACTATGATTTTACTTTTATGAGGATATGGGCGACCTAAAATTCCACACGTAAACAAGAGGTTTTTATTTTACAAAAATCCGTATTATCGGTACTCTGTATGTATACCTAATAATATAAGGCGAGAACTGCACTGTCTGTCTGTCTGTCTGTTACGCTTTTATGACTAATCCGATAAACCGATTGTGATAAAAACTTGGTACGAAGATAGTTTGAATCATAGGAAAAGTCATTAGCTACTTTTTCTGAACCCCACGCGGACGGAGTCGCGGGCAACAGCTAGTTTAAGCTATAAAACACCTAGGGTGTCATTAAGAGACGTTTCGCCAGCACGGGGCCAGCAAAACCCAGTTTTAACTTTGGTCTAACTAACTCATTTGTTAGCACGGTAATTATTGGTATAGACCAATAATTACCGTGCTAGCGAATGGGCATAGGCCCGTGATAAGAAATATGTCATGTTGAAAGACAGGTAAAAAATTATGACAGTGCTAGACCAAGGTTAGACCCACAAGTTAGACCTGGGTTTTGCTGGCCCCATGCTAACGTAACTTGAATGTGATTTTTTGACTTAAGACTACACAAAGATATTTTTAGGGTTCCGATACCAAAATGGTAAAAAAAAGGAACCCTTATGGTGCCGCTCTGTCTGTCTGTCTGTCCGTCTGTCTGTCACACCTCTATATCTCAGCAACCACTTATGCTATCAACCTGAAATTTGGAGTAGTTTTAGAATATAGTTGCCCAACTTAATTGCACAAGAAAGAATTTTGAAAAAAGTATGATTATTAATATAAAGGGGGCCAAAATAGGGGGGGCCAAATTTCAAATTGTCGCTACTAGGTCGAGTGGGGTATCATATGAAAGGGCTTTACTTGTACATTTTAAAATATATTTTTGTATTTTTTTAAATTTCTTAGTTTTAAAGTTATGATTAAAAATGTCAAGAAAAATACCATTCCCCCCCCCTTATCTCCGAAGTTTGAGTAAGGAAAAATCTGAATTAATTACAGTTGACAGAAGTTTATATAAACTTTACAGCAAAAATAAAACGATCTTTCTAAGTTGCACAGTTTTTCAGAAATCTGCAAAAAACCTTTACAAACAAATTTAGTTTTGCGGTCCTGAAAATGGACTTTATTGCTTCCAAAAATACTATAGGTATATCGGAACCCTCGGCGCGCGAGTCCGACTCGCACTTGACCGTTTTTTTTTTAATATACGTTGAATTTTCACCCGTTTTGAACTGGAAGCCCAGTAATTCTCGCAATAAAAACAAGCAACTTTCCCAAAAAAAAAATTATACTCAAAATATCTTTACGGTTTCTCATATAAAATGGCCTTTGGGTTTACTGGGTCACTGGGACCTGTAGATTTATTCTAGCCAACCATTCATCATACATGAAACAGCCTTAAAGAAGCTGACGACCTCCATCAGGAGTCCGGATATCCTCAGGCTGCAATGTATTGCCTTCCAGTTACGACTTCGACCACCTTCGACTTTTACAAAAATAAGACTTTCTTCAGTAAATTTAAAAACCTTGCAATTTAAATCTAGAAATCTTTAAGCTACTGGGCATTTTTAAGCTGTAAGTAATTTAAGCTTGCTTTCACAAGAAAATCTAATTAGTGAGACAAAATTGCCTGTACTGGAAAATGTATAAAATGGCTAATTATGTTACTTGGGGCAGAGTTTCTTCGTTTCAAGGGTAAAAAAAAACAGTCATTTTTTGGTGTATTAAATTTTTGGTATTTAGAGGATTTAAAAGTGGGTGGATCACTTCAAATCACATTTTACCACTAAAACGAAGTCGTTTTGGTTTCTTGGACTCAGTAGCCGCCTGCGTGGGTGAGGCCTTAAAATCCAGGGTAGACTTATCAAGTAACGAGTTCTCCCTACCCAACTTTGTTCCACCGGCAGAAAAACTACCACCTGGTCAACCTGGAAGGCCCTAAATAGATTGCGCACCCAGGTTGGGAGATGCAATGACAACCTGAGCCTGTGGGGCTGCATATAAGCTAGTAAAAACATCTGCGCCTGCGGAGTGATGCCACAAACTATGTCCCACCTCAAAACATGCGCATCATGCCCTACTACAGTTACGGACTACCTAGTACCGATATAATAGGTCTTTACCTATGAAATTGCCGTTTTGTATGGCGAATTTTAGGTAAACTCAATTTTCAGTACTAACATTTTTGCATTTTTCTTAGGAATTATACATCTAATTTTTTTCATTTTTTTAGGCATTATTGGGAAGACATTAAGCTAACAGAAACTTAAATTTAATTTTCGAAAAATATTCTCTGTAAAAAAATATAACAAATCTAATGATGAAATCGGACGACATTTAAGACGAACAATTTTCGAACCTTTAATTTTATATATCAAAAACTAAAAAGAAAGACTTTATTTTATGCGTAAATTGATAACCTTAAAGTCAACTTTTAAATGTAATACAAATGGAAAAAATAGCATTAGAATTATAGGAATTATGATCTCATTAATCTGTAAGAAAATTTCGGCAATTTCATAGGTAAAGACCTATTATTTATAACAGAACTATGAACCTTTTAAAGCTAACCTAGAGCAGTTGTAATCGGTTATGCCTTTAAAGGGTAGATCCCAGTATTTTTCCTACTTGGTAAAGTAAATATATAACGTCAAAGCAAAGCAATTTAAGTACACAAATTTACAAGTGTTCAGATAAACAAATTACGTACCAATTTACGAGATACATTTCTAATTACTGTCATATAATTTTACATTTCACACGTCACAGTTTTGATGTTCATTCTCGTGAGTGATGAGATTCGTCCGTTTGTTGGAGTGAAAAATCGGTTATTAGTCTAGTATAATTACGTTCATCTGCTCATTTGGAATGGCTTTTAATTAGTTCTTGATAGCAAAAGATATGCTCGTGATTATTAACAACTTTCTCAAAGAATGGTTGAAAAACAAGATTTTTCTGCCCCTCCCATAAAAACCTTGCACCATCAGCTCTGCAATTATTCGACACACATGTTTCTTTTAGAAAGTTGTTTGTAATCTTTTGATACATGCAGTTTTTTTTTATGTAAGAAGTGAGCAAGCGAGAATGTAGGCCACCTGATGGTAAGTAGTCACCACCACCATTAGCGGCCACTGTCTTTATTAGTAGCATAATTGACACTAAACTTGCCCACCCTGAGAACTAAGATGGTGTCTCATGTGCCAGTAATTGCACTGGCTCTATTGTCCTTTAAACCGAAACACAGCAGTGACACTGCTGTTTTACGGCAGAAAGAAACAAGGGAGTGGTACTTTCCCAGACGGACTGTGCACAAAATCCTTCAAATCAGAATCTATCCATAACTGTTTTCAAGAAATGTTCCAACAGCAATCAAATAAGAATCCGCCTTTCCCTTTTTACTTTATCGGTGAGTATTAAATGATAATTGAGTTTATTCTTTCATTTTAGTGATATTTAAAATCGATATATCGAAAACGGCTCTAAGGATTTCGATGAAATTTACTATAGGGTGAATAATCGTTCTAGTTAGATCACATATCTGGGGAAATCCGTTTCTCCTATGATCAGTATTTTTTGAAAAAAATGCGCCATCCGTTGGTGGGCTTTGGTTATTTTATACTAATTATTGTTCAGTTTCATTCACCATGCCCCTTCAGTTTTGTCAACCTGTCCCTTGTATGGGATATAGGGTTATTGTAACTATAGTATCTTACTCAAAATATTAATCTGCTTTCACAAAAAGCTTTGCTCAAGAGCTCTACGCGCTTATTCCACCTTCTGCCATCAGGAGTCCAGACGCACCGCAGGATATCACCCATACTTGGTTGATATTACGCACATTCGCACAAAGCGCTTTAAAATCTCTTTTATAATGCGCACGGGTAAAGGGTGGAATTCTCTGCCTGCGTCTGTGTTCCCGAGTTCATAAAACTCGAATCTATTCAACTCTGAATAGGCTCCTTCTGGGTAAGCTCGTTCTATCGTCGACCTCATCTCTGTCCTAAATACTAGATCGAGGTCAAGAGTAAGCCCACTGACAATAAAATAAAAAGTACAAGAAAAAATTACGCTACATCCGACGCAAGGTTTTCTCTGTCTTCGAAACACATTTCCAACAAAACGCAGTTCAGTTTTTATTGCACCGATAACAAAAAAATCCGTCACGTACTTCCCAAATCGAGAATTCATCGTACAACGAAAACCATAGTCCATCCATCACCGAATCTAACACAATCTATCTGCACGCTACAATAGACATACACTAGTACACCTTCGGACCAGCTATACGTCTTACCCAATTCGATACTGACAGGAACAGGTGTCGGGATATTCTCTTGAGCGGAACGAAACCGGGACGTATAGACAAACGACTCGAACATCCACTGTCCCGTATATACCGGGACACGAGGAGAATGTTCCGGTCCTGAATGGGACTGTTACTGCTAATACTAGTTGTGTTGTACAAGGTGTTCCATTTTGATGTAGTCACGGGATTGTCTAGAGAAATTCGGGGTGGATACGGCCGTATTTCTGGTAACTTCCTTTAGGGGTCTTTAGACGCCGCTGAATCTGCTCGCTGACAAAATTACAGTACGTGACATGTCGGAAATGCGGGCGAAACTTATAGCACTCTTTACATTTTCGTCGCCTGACCTGTCGCGTTCTTTAATTTGGGGCTGCCAGATCTATCGGACAACAGAACAATAGGCAATTTTCTATGACTTTTCTCAACTACGTTTTTTTAAGTGTCGATAGATGGCACGCTCATCACTCTGGGTCTAAGAAAGTGCATTGCAGATATTTTACAGTAGCAATCAAACTGACTTATAATTTTCATAATGGGTGACAGTACTGACGTTTTAGTATCAGTGTTTCCATTTTCCTAACGATGATTAGCAGCGTCATCCAGTTAAACTTTCAAAGGGTGCTGGAAAACACCCTATTCACATGAAGATAACAATTTTTCGACAAATTTTATTTAGCTGTCTCGCGAGTGCAATTCAATAATTTTGTGATTCAAACATTACAAAATTACATTGAAAGTACTTTTTAGATTTAAGATATCTGTATGACAAAATTTTATAATATTAATGTCACTTTTAGAATTTATTTATGTAGCCTAATAATAGATAAGCTTTCTTTTGTTTTGGTGTACCTGTTGATAAGTAAGTTGACTTAATAAATATAAAAGGTATTTTACTTTTACTGGTACTTTAATTTTTACTGTTTTAAAAAAGAAAATAAGTTTAAATTTAAATAGCCTACTTTTACAGAATCTGTTTGACTTTCCGTCGTTGGCAACACCAATTCAGCGCAAACTGAATCTTTGCCATATTCAGAGGTCGGTACGCAAAAGTGATACTATTATTAAGCCTTAGTTCTTTGTATTTCCTTTTATTTGTCAAATCTTTCATTGGCTGTATCTTTTAATCGTTATAGTAAGCCGGTTAAGTTTTCTAAAAACGATATCCAAAAAAATGGTGGTATAAATCTAAATTCAATTCTAAAGATGCTCAAATTTAGCAATTTCTTCGAAATAGTTCTGTGAGAATCATCCTCTGATTGTATAAAATTACTGTCTTATATACTCCTTGTATCCTGTCTACTAACTGTAATAGCAGTTTCTTTTTATAGTTATGACCTTTCTTTTAGGATTATCGTCTTGACTGTGCTGGGTTGATATGGAGACTATATAGATTGTTTTATTTTGTATATCTTTCTTTTCATCCCTTTTCTATACTTGTAAGAAAAGCATACGCGTAAACAGAAACCGCTCACAAAGCAGCACATATTTTCATGACATGAAACCACCATAAAATACAATTAAAACTAGCGGCTCGCCCCGGCTTTGCACGGAATTTTTTTTTGAGTTCGTACAAAAATCTCATAGAAAAAAGGTTTTTTGGCCTTTTCCGATTTTGTAAATTGTCTGGGAATCTTTAAAAATTTTTTTTCATACACACATTGTACTGAAAATTACAAATACAACAAAAATAATCACCCGATAAATGTATGTCTCAAATCGAATGCTAAAAACCACACTATTAGATTATCAATCACTTTCCGGAGCATCTAATTTGAGAAGAAAAACATGGCGTAATGTGGCTCCCAATTTTCATTCGCGGAACTTTTCGCTTCGGAATTTCCACAGGTATCGCTTCACTTGAGACCCTTGAAAATTCTGCCAATATTTAAAATTCGTGTTACAAAAAGTAATTGCATTCAGCCTCCAAATTAAGCACCTAAAAGGGTTTCACATGAACATTCCAACCCCGATATCCGTAGCTACTTTTTATTGATTTTTAGGGTTCCGTACCTCAAAATAAAAAAACGGAACCCTTATAGGATCACTTTGTTGTCCGTCTGTCTGTCTGTCAAGACCCTTTTTCTCACGAACGAGAAGAGGTATCAGGTTGAAATTAATAACGAATATTAAGGTCCATAAACCACACAAGATCTGAAAATTTAAATTTTTTACAACGACGCAATCAAAAGATAAGGCTTTTTATGTCCTCATCTCCATACATTTATGCCAAAAAGTAAAACCTACTTCCCGTTGACCTCAAATTATGAAATTTGGCAAAAAGCTAGGTCTCACGGTACAAATAAAGGGAAAAGTCTGAAATCATTAAATATTTAAATTTTTCTCACAATTAATAGTTGTTGCAACATTTCGAGCGGAATGTTGCGACAATGATTAACAATACCAACCTGTAATTTTAATTCTTAGTTCGTAGACATAATTGTAATTTAATTTATTTGAATTTGTTTTTTTTTTCTCTATAATGGATCCTGGTCATCTGAATAAATAATTTTATTATTATTATTACTATAGTAACCAATTAAGGTGAGCTCGCATTTCAAGATTTTTTCTATAAAAGTGGGGTCAAGTTGGATGGTCGCGGAGTTTTTAAAATCAAAGAGCAAAAGCTATTAGTATATCATATGGAAGATAGGTACGGAACCCTTAGGGCGCGAGTCCAATTCGTACTTGGCCAGTTTTTTCTTTTTCCAACACATCAGTAGGCAATGGTGAGTTTGTCACCCGCGGGCGTTACGGCTGGAACGCAGCCTATTTCCAATTTGCGTCTATCAATCAGCAGCAATCTCGTTGAGTGGATTACGCGTAAATGAAATTTGCATAGGCTCCCGGCCTATTCGGAGTTCGGACTCCATTCGTAGCTGCGATATTTACGCGGCCTTTTAGTATTTTAAGATTTCAAGGCCTTTCTCTATTTAATTGAAGAAGACGCTGTAGCAGTATCTACTATACAGGATGTCCCATAATTAGGCCGTCGCGCTGACACCGGAGGTAGATGAACTTAAGGCGCATCAAATAAGCTTAAAATGAGAAAAGTGTAATGAGTATTGAGTATGACCAGTTTCATTGATTTAAAAAAAAAATATTAAACAATTTTTTTTTTTTTTAATTTTTTTTTTTTTTTTTGATGCGCCTTAAGTCCATCTACCTCCGGTGTCAGCGTGACGTCCTAATTATGAGACACCTCGTATATCTCGTGACCAACGTAACGTGTATATTGTACACATGAAAATACAAACAAAACATACTCGTACTACACATTTACACAAGAAAATATAAACGAAACACACATACTGCAGGTGGTAGGGCTTTTGTGCAAAGCCCGTCTGGGGAAGTACCACCCTTTGCCTTTTTCCGCTGTAAAGCATTGTTTGCACTGCTGTGTTACGGCGTGAAGGGTAACGGAAATTACTGGCACATGAGACATACCATCTTAGTTCTCATGGTGGGTAACGCGCTTTGCAGTCTTAAAGTGTCAATTTCACTTATAAGACAGTGGGTGTCATGGGCGGTGGTGACCACTTCTCACCAGGTGGCCCACCTGCTCGTTCACCCACTTGTGACATAAAAAAAAAACTACGTTTAAATATAATGGGGTGTTTGCCAGCATCTTTTGAACCGGATGGCGCTGGTTAGGAAAACGGAAAATTGAAACACTGATACAAAACGGTCACCCCGTAAGAAAATGACTACGACAGTATGATTGCTATTGTCAAATGTCTGTCATATTTTCTTCTGAAATATTTTATTCATTTTGCAAAGACATAAAAAAAATTACCAACAGTGATGAGCGTGCCATCTATCGAGACTAAAAAAAACTTTATTGACAAACGTCATAGAAAATTGCCTATTGAAAGAAATTTGGCCTAGATATGTCTTTTAAAAATTAATTACTTATTTTTAGGGTTCCGTACCTCATAATAAAAAAAATGGAATCCTTATAGGATCACTTTGTTGTCCGTCTGTCTGTCTGTCTGTCTGTCAAGACCCTTTTTCTCACGAACGAGAAGAGATATCAAGTTGAAATTGATGACGAATATTAAGGCCCATAAACCACACAAAATCTGAAATTTTCAATTTTTCACAACGACGCAATCAAAAGATATGGCTTTTTATGTCCTCATCTCCATACATTTATGCAAAAAAGCAAAACCTACAGGGTAGTTCCCGTTGACCTAAAATTATGAAATTTGGCAAGAAGCTAGGTCTCACAGTACAAATAAAGGAAAAAGTCTAAAATCATTAAATATTTCAATATTTCTCACAACTAATAGTAACCAATTAAGGTGAGCTCCCGTTTCAAGAACTTTTCGATAAAAGAGGGGTCAAGTTGGATGGTCGCGGAGTTTTTTAAATCAAAGAGCAAAAGCTTTTAGAATTTCATATAGTAGATAGGTACGGAACCCTTAGGGCGCTAATCCGACTCGCACTTGGCCGGTTTTTTTTATAGAAGAGTAGTTATTTACCACAGGTTTATCTTAGTATCTCAACCAAACCTTTATTCATAGAGATGATAATAGTACCTAAAATTAAATACTGTAAAACCACGAAAATAACTTCCACTTTACGTATTATTTTACAAAGTCAAATTGCCAAAAGTTTGGCGAAGTCAACAAAAACACGAATTGCGGTATAACTATACTGAGAGTTTAATGATATGAATATGAGTAACAGAGATATGATAACATTGAGTTAATATCAAGCTCAACTCATCTAACTGCCGAGCTTGCAAAAACAGAAACTCAAAGCGTGTTTGAACAGGCTCAAATAGGTTCATTTCCATATACGTGCTTACGCAATGAACTAAATAATCGAAAATTTGAAACTTATTTATTTTGCTTACATTTACGGATACAGGCATATTTTTAGGGTTTTGAATCATAATTGCAAAAACGGAACCTATACGGTGCGACTTCATCTGTTTGGCTGTCTGTCGGTCTTTCTGCCACACCTATTTTATCTCAGCAACTAGGCGTACTCAAGCTGTCATCAACTTGAAATTCGTGAATAATCTTACGCTTGTGAATATTCAATATTTGAGTTTGTTAATGTTTTTTAATATGAGTTCGTGGCAACTGAACTGCAACCACTTCTAACTCATGTCCCAATTAAATACGATTTCAAGCGACTTCTTTTATTTTAACCTGTTTCCCATAAAAAAGTACCTAATCTTTATCTCCATCTTATTCGTGTTAAATTAAAAGCAAATACTTGCACTCGATCTTATTATCTTATCCTTCCACTTTTGTCGTTCTTGGGCCAACTATTTCTAGTTCTCCGCGCAAGTGTCTTTTTCAAGACCGACCACGACTACGCTTAGCGCAACGTAGTGTATCAAAATCCCATAGAATTTTGTTAGACTGAACTTATCTGAAGCTTACTGAGTTTCGTCTCTAATGACCATGGGTAAAAAATTATGTGCAAAAGTAAAAACATCTTAAGAAACATGGGTCAAAAAAAGGAATCAATTTTGTAAAGGATTTTGTAGAAGAGCCAAAAAAAATAATTTGGACATGTTTTGGACCAGTCTTTCTAAAATAAACAATAGTTGGACTTAGTACTTGAAATTGCACTTAAAACTGTCTTTTAGGTAGTGTCAATTGTTAAAATTTTTCTTAACAGTTTACGACAAAAATAAATAATAAATTGTCGCCATAGTGTAGGACGAAGCTGCCGGTTTCAAATCAGTTTCTACTTTAGAATAACTTTTTGTCTATCATAGCGTCGTGATCGATTCTTTAGAGGACAAAACATAAACTAGTTGTAATTTACCAAATCCAATGTAATATTACTTGAGAAAAGCCGGCCGATTGCGATAGCTTTGTCAACCTAGGGCCGCTCAAACACTCAATTATGTTTTTAATTGAGTCGAGCTGTGGATTTGACACCGATGTCGGCCGTTCATTTTATTCTGTAATCGCCGTTTTAAAATTGCAAAGCAATATTTTTGAGCCAGAAGACTGGCATTTAATTGCTTGAATTGTTGGATTGAGAAAAAAAATGCTTTAGTATTTTGAATACATCTGACAACTTTCAATACTTAGCTATGTTACATCTGAAGATTATAGAAGGAGAATGATTTTATACAGTAAGCTACACGTTGTTAGAAACACTTAATGCTTGTACCAACTTACGGACTGGATTTGCGTCAAATTGTGTCGCGCAAATAAGCTGCGTCTGGTCCGACACTTACATTCGTATGATTCTAGTGATTCCTCTGACATATTAGTAACCGTACAAAACCCCGTTACACAACAAGTCATAATAATATGTACAATACAGATCCGCTTTTCTGCATGTTTCGGAAATTGTTCCTGACGTATCTAAAACTCATATCATGAACAAATATTTATTACGTCCAATTTCATACAAATACCAGCTTTAATTGCAATAATTTTAGATTCATTTTCGCTTAATAGAGCGTGCACACGCTAGAGGCTTAGTATTAAGCCTTCAGCACGATGTTATTAGTTTTACGGTCTTTTTTATTGCTTTAATTGGAGTTGACACCATTTCGTGGGTTTTTATTGGCGGGTTTATTTGTTTTGTCGTGAATAAAAAAATTAAAGCGGTATTTTCTTTGATGTTCTTTGCAGATCTTTCCGACTTTACTCTAGGTGGTTAGGTATTAGCCAGGTACTGATGCCTTTTTTTTTTTGTAAAAGAACCTAGTCTAGTCAAGTCTACCCTAAGGCGACGAGCGTGTACGAAAGGGTTGATAAAGACAGTCGAAGCTAGGGAAGTATGTCAAGATGGTACCAGGTGGTCTCTGCCTACCCCGACGGGAAAGAGACGAAGACTAAGATAAGATAAGAGATGGGTGATCGAGCTATGCTAAATATAATCTAATACTAAAGCGAACGAATAGATGGCGCTGTAGAGTTTACTAAATCACGCTATAGGTTTTTTAGAACATCAAAGACTGGAGACCTTGCAAGTCGATTTGTCCCCCAGAATCCATAAATCTTTAAAAAAAATATATCGAAATTGTTAGAACCGTCTTTAAGAACGCGTTTACGGTGATCGAGCTATGCTAAATATAATCTAATACTAAGGCGAACGAATAGATGGCGCTGTAGAGTTTACTAAATCACGCTATAATTTTTTTCAGGTCATCAAAGACTGGAGACCTTGCAAGTCGATTTGTCCCCCAAAAACCATAATAAATCTTAAAAAAAAAATTATCGAAATTGTTAGAACCGTTTTTAAGAACGCGTTTACCAAATCAATCGGATTTTTTTCTAATAGGAAAGATTATTTATTGGTAATTTGGTAATGTTTGGTCGATTAAAAATATTACCAAAAGAACTTTTTTAGATTTTAGAAATGATGTTCTTGTATGTTGTTTTTCTTGTACCTAATCATAAGTGACTAGATCACTTGTTTTCAATATTACCATTGCGTTTAATAAGAGCTAAAATATATTTTATACTTTACTAACTTCCCTAGGTAACATAGTAAATTCCTTCACAGTTTCTTCATTAGTAGCAACGATACTAGCTGTAGCGACTATTCTATCTGAGGATTCCGACGGAGTCTGCTATGAAGCTTACACGTAATTTGGGTGGTACAAAATACAAACTTTTTGCAAAAAACACAAATTTTAATGTTACAAAAACTGGACGATATCTTTATATTTTTATTTTTTAGGAATAATTAACAAATGTGTATATGGCTTAAAACTAATAGACTTGCAAATGGATTTGAACTTATCGAACATATACACAATCCACAGCACCATTCAAAGATTAAATTATATAATTATTCATTAATTGATCCTAGTGCTTATAACGGTCAAACGATTTGGAGGAGTTAAATTTTCGATCTCAAATTAAATAATCAGTTGACATAAATCGATTTTTCAGATTTTTTGTAGGTGGTAAGGCTTTGTACAAAGTCCGTCTGGCGAAGTACCACTCCCTTGCTTTTTATTGCCGTAAAGCAACAGTTTTGCACTGCTGTGTTTCGGTTTCAAGGGCAAGGGAGCCAGTGGAATTACTGGCACATGAGACACACTATCTTAGTTCTCAGAGTGGGCAACGCGCTTGCTGTCTTGTTTGTGACAATTATGCTACTAATGCAGGCGGTGGTGGCCACTTACCATCAGGTGGTCCACAAGCTCGCTTGCTCACTTATTACATTAAAAAAAAAACATAAGAGATACCAGTACTACTTTTACCAGTTGGTATGGTTGGTAGTGAGTCATGGTTCTGTATGTGTGTTATTTATCTATTTTCTTATGTATATCACCTCTGACACCCATAGTACAGTGAAGTCTTGGCCTAATTTGGTATCAGAAAACCTTGTTTGTAAAGATTGCCAAAAAAATCAAAATTTTAAGTATTTTGTTACTTTTTCACGCTAAATCTCGTGCCTTTTACCACCATCTTGTAACTGGGTGCATCTCTCGCACGCGGGCAATGGGTCCGATGACACGAGGTCGCAAGACGCCACCGTCTTAATGTCGCCTTGTTTTCGACAATCGACAACCCTACAGTTTAACGGTCCACTCGTTCCTATCAATGTATTTTTATAGCTTAAGTTTCTTTGTCAGCTAGGGTGCTGCCAAAATCTTGTAAGTTATGATTATTATTCGTATTTGTTGAAATAATTCTTCTTTTTGTTAGTTTGTTTGAATAGTTTGATTTATTGTTAACTTTTTTCAGCGTATTATTTTATTTAACATCATAAAGTCAATTTACATGTTTAACATACGTGAAAAAAAAACATACATTTATATTTATTTATATTTTATATTTTAATATTTTCTAAGAAGTTTGAGACATTCTTAATAAATTAAGTTTTAGCTTTTATCATACTCTACTCTTCGAAGCAAAAAAAATCATTTAGATAAACTAATACAAATAGAACCAAACAAAACTAAAGCTGAGATACTAGAAACAAAAGTATTAGTTCAATCTACAACCCAAAATAGACAAAACGACGACAAAATTAACTTTTTTTATGTCTATTAGATATCGATTTGCAGTTTATCTCAATTCGCGTCGGAAAGCACAATTAAGCTGTTTGGATTGAGGATATAAACGTCTAAGCAAAGATCGTCTTGGCAATGAGGAAAACAATGAAAAAATTAGGGAGTCCGTATTTTACAGCCATTCGTTTAATACCACTGGATTACTTGAGGATTCGTAAACAATTTTTCCTTTTTCGATAAAATTTTCAGAAGTCCTTTTTTGTTTTTATCCGTTTGATATCATTTGGTTTTTGTTGGATTAATCTTTCTTGTATTGAAGTGCCTTTCTTCACAGGGTGTGGGGGACAGTCTTTCAAAAACTGATATATATATATATATCCTTATACACTTTATAGAATGACAGCAAATATATCTTTTAGCAAATAATACTGTTACTTAAATAATAAATGGTACAGCAGCACTGCACCCATTCAACAGTGTCCCCACCGGGAGTCGAACCCAGCACCTTCGGATCAAGAGCCGAATGCTATATAAAGGCTGCGGATAGTAATGAGTAAATAAGTACCAACTGCAAACTTAAGTTTGTAATTCCATACAAATAATATGAAAATACAAACTTACCTATACGAACTAGATTTATGAAAAAATGATTTAATGAAATATGCAGTCAGGTAGAAAACTAATTTAGAATCCAAATTGTAGAACATCAAAATAAGCTCGACGAAACAGATTTTGAGTAAATCACATTTTTTTAATTTTAGAAGTAAGGGAACACCCCTTATATGAATTTCTAGAGACCAATTGATACTGCCGCAAATACCTTAAATAGAGATGCTTGGTCATGCAAAGTTTTTGCGAAAATCACAATTTTTCATTTTCGTTGTATGACAGCAACCCTCAAAATGAGAGCCAGCAGGAAACCACTCAAAACCCTTCGATGGATTTGCATAAAACTGTTAAATTCCAAATATGGTGTCAATCGGACCATTCGTTTAGCCGCTAGGCCAAAGCGTGACGGACAGACCGACCGACCGACGGACCGACCGACCGACCGACGGACCGACCGACCGACCGACCGACCGACCGACCGACGGACGGACATTTTTGGGAGACTTGTTTTTTATGATGTATAAGTGATATAGAACACATTTTTGAGAAAATTAGAAAAACTTTTTTTTTTCACGAATACAATACCTTTCTCGCTCCGCTCGAAAGTAAAAAGTACTCTTTGAAGTACAAGAAAGTATTGTCACCGTTTGAGAGCACCTATGTGATATCAACTCATTAGTTCGTTTTATTGATTAGCGAGTGTGTTGTCATTACTCAAATGATTGACAGCTACATAAGTTTCGTTTTATAATTAATACAGTACCCCTTAAGACCATCTTACAATTGAGCGGGATTCATTAATACTAGCCCAACTGCCGCGGTTGGTTAGCTAATTTCAAATATATTGGAGGACCGAAAGGGAAAATCGATGCTTTTGGCGAATTCATATCTATCATAACTTTTTTTTGTACACCATCTTAATAAATACATGTTTGTCAGTACATTTTCTATCTCTATAAACGTCGGGTTAATTGAACAGGACGGAAAGTTATACAAACTTTCACGCAACAGTAATGCGAATAGACATTTTGCAAGTACCGTGTTCGTAGAGTCAATATTAATAAAGGGGTAGGCACGTCAATTACCGATGTTCAGTGATGCGTGTAATGCTGTATCTATAAAGCATCAAACTATCTGATTAGTCATGTTCGGAAAATCAAACAGTAATCTGTTCGGAGGTTATGATAATTTAAAATCATTTAAATAGTTGCTGTTGATGGTAGATATTTGGTAGAAGTTTCTACTTCCCACTTTTCAGTGAGATCAAAAGGAATAGTACATTAAGATGCCAGTGCGCTATTTTGTTGGTTACGCAGGAGGCTCGAGAATTGCAGCCCGAGCCGCAGGCGAGGGCGTTATGAAGCCGAGAGTGTTGACCAAAGTGCACGCGCTTCTTACGACGTTTTTCAACACATTTGCGAATAAAAAATAAAAACAAGTAAAATTAGCCTATCTCTTTTCCCGAGGTAAAATTTCGTAGATGACAAGCTAGGTAGGTACATATTTTTCCTTAGATTTCTACGTTCACCCGATTCTCCAGACTTATGTTTCGTGCCTACGTTGAGGAACTACATTAATTACTGTTTTTTACTTTCGAGCGGAGCGAGAAAGGTTATTGTATTCGTGAAAAAAAAAAAGTTTTTCTAATTTTCTCAAAAATGTGTTCTATATCACTTATACATCATAAAAAACAAGTCTCCCAAAAATGTCCGTCCGTCGGTCGGTCGGTGCGTCGGTCGGTCTGTCCGTCACGCTTTGGCTTAGCGGCCAAACGAATGGTCCGATTGACACCATATTCTGAATTTAGGAGTTTTATGCAAATCCATCGAAGGGTTCTAAGTGTTTTATTGCTGGCTCTCATTTTGAGGGTAGCTGTCATACAACGAAAATGAAAAATTGAAATTTTCTCAAAAACGGCTCATAGAATCTTGATGAAACTTTACATGATCAAACATCTCCATGTAAGATATCTTGCGCCAGTATCAATTGATCTGTGTAATTTCATATAAGGGGTGTTCCTGTACCACCAAATCGTAAATATGTGATTTACCCAAAATTGGTTCCATTGAGTTTATTAAAATTTTCTAAAATATTAATCCTGGATTGGTTGTCTACCTGACTGGATATTCTTTATTATTTTTTTGAATAAAATTTAGTACACAGGGTGTACCAAAAACTGAAAGGGCTTGCTCAGTAGACGAAACTGAAGAATTATCCATAAGGAGCATGTGTTGGGAAATTAAAAAAATCTCCATGCAAGTATTCTATGGTAGTATCCATTGATCTGTGAAAGGCTGTTCCAGTACTACTAAAATTGAACATGTAAATTACTCGAAATCGTTTGAGGTTTGTTTGTTTTAATGTTTGACAATTTGAATTCTGTATTGATCTGTATATTTCATTCTAATATTTTTTTGGAAAAACGTAAATAAAAGTTTGTATTTCGATACTATGTGTATGGCATTACAAATTTAAGTTTGCGGTTGATAGTTTTTCCTTGAGTATTGCGAGAAAGTAAGTGCAGTGCTGCTGTACTATTTATTTTATTTGTAGGAGTCGACACCTTTCAAAATAATTACAATACAATGTAAATCACTAATATTTGTGCAAATGGTGCGCGTTGTTTTAGCGGACACAGATTATACATACGAGTACATGCGCGCGCAGGAAGCATAGTTTAAAGTGCTAAACAGCCTATACTTTAAATGATTTAAAATGGGATATTTTGTTACTTAAAAGACGAATTTGATGTTACTAAGTTGATTTGTACCACATTTAAAGCAAATAAAGATTTATTTATTTATTTTTATTTTTTATTAATATAAGTATTTTCATGAAATGAATGTTTGATGATCAAAAAGTAAAGTAAAACCAAGCGAAGTTGACGAATTACAAATTATAGTAAAAACATTCCAAAGCCTGTGTCAAAAGGCATATTAGGTAAAACCTGTACAAAACTCGTCCGGATTAGGAGATATTGGTCCAAAATCCATGCTTGTGCGTTCACAGAACATTGTTTGCGTTGGGCCAACGTTGAAAGGTAAACATTTAATATTGGCTGCAGGCGGGAGGATACCAATCGATGTAAAGACAGGCGGGACAGAAAATATATTGTGTGTTGCCATCTCATACTGTTTAGTGTTTACGTAGTAATATACAGTATTTATAAATTTACTAACTTTATTTCCGATGATGAAAGCTGAGCAACGTTGGCCGTGGTCGAAACTTGGATAAATTGGTAGGGCTTCTATGCAAAGTCCGTCTGGGGAAGTACCACCCCCTTGCCTATTTCTGCCGTAAAATAGCAGTGTTTGCACTGCTGTGTTTCGGTTTGAAGGGTGAGGGAGCCAGCGATATTACTGGCACACGCAAAGAGATTTGAACCTCGCTGCGCTCGGTCATAGAGGGATTTGAAGGCTTGTCAAGTGTTGCACTTTTGAAACGTCAAGTTGGAACCAGGTTTGTTTTGGTTCTTTTTACACTCCTGATAATTTTCGGATCCCTCTATGACCGAGCGTAGCGAGGTTCAAATCTCTTTGGGCACACGAGACACACCGTGTGTCTTCCGTGTGTCGTGCTTTGCTGTCTTATTAGTGTCAATATTATGCCACTAATAAGACAGCGAGCTCTATGGGCGGTGGAGAACTTGTCACATAAAAAAAAAGTGACTGGAGAATTACTCGAGCGTTTTCCGTACCTTGCAAGGCATGGGCCTATGCTATGCTAAAACAGCGTATATTCGGTACAGCACTAAAAGGCAGTTGTAGGATTTTTTCGTGGTAATTTACTAGTTTCACAGACTGTTCTTATCCGACCAAGTTCAATTTAATTAATTTTAAAGGCAGTATAGTGTAAGATCCAAATGAAATTGAGGCTAGGTCCGTCGAAGTTATCTCCGCCGTTACTTGTTCAGGCTATTCTTCTGAACATTACAAATGCGGTAGTTGCTTTCTAAAAGGGTGGAGGGGAACGTTACGACGTCATCAATTTATGCATGGGATTTAAAAATTTTTGTTTTTGTAATATACCGTGCGGTATGTTGAATAAAAGGGCTTTTTAAGCTGATTCACAAACAAAATTTTTTTTGAGCAATAAGTTTTTTTCTTCGGGAAAGTTGCTTGTTTTCATGATCAACTAAAAATCACTTCTGGAGCCAAACCATTAAAAATTTATGCTGTAGGTTACTGCAGCAGCCGACATAATCAGCATTGAAGGACGAACGTGGCCAAGGCTTGTCTCAATAAATGCTCAGAAATTCAAACTAAGTAACTCTTACCACAAACCTTAAAAATTAGAGCTTGTTCACATTTAGACGAATCGTAATTTTTTACGGATCGTTTTTTATCACGATTCGTAATTTTTTTTTTGACGGAAGCAATGCTTTTAAATACCCGTGTTCACATGCATCACGAATCGTTAAAACACGGGTATTTAAAAAGCATTGCTTCCGTCAAAAAAAATAACGAAACCAGCCAGCTAAACGGTAGTTCTTGGAAATGGAAAAAAAATCACAGTGGTAGAGTGCCCGACAGGACGGAATTGGCACAGAACAGGGAAGCGTGGCGTACTTTGATGTCGGAGGCCAAGAACCACTTTGGTTCACAGAGTCAAAGAGAATGAAAATGAATGAAAGTATACAACGTGATTTTGTAATGACTATATACTTGAGTATGTTACTTAGTACATGAAACTGAACAACTTTTCCCAAGAAATATAGGTTGGAAAATAAAATAAAAAATTGGCTTCCCCATGCAAACCTTGCGGTGTCAATACTGGAATTTGTATGGGACGACCAAAAAAGAACCTTATTTTTCAACCTATGTTTCTTGGGGAAAGTAGTTCAGTTTCATGTCCTAAGTGCCATACTCAAGTATAGTCAGACATTACAAAATCACGTTGTATATGATGAATTTAAAATAAAGTCTATCACAGCTAAGAAGGCTTCACAGGTTAATGAGCTATAGCTGAAAAACTAGAAAAAATAAAGTTCTTCTTCTTTTCGTATCAATGGCAAATTATTTTATAGTAACTTAGCCCAAAATGTGGCTACAGCAATAACTTTTTGGTTGCCTTCAAAAAGGTCCTCCCTGGTGCAAGAAACTGAGGAGGTAGGGCACGAAAGCAAGTGTGTCATGGATTGCAAAATGCCGCATTCACACTCGTCATTATCAGAGAAGCCCCACCTCTTCTTTAGTTCTCCGCACCTGCCAGCGCCCGATCGCAGTCTATTAAGTGACTTCCATATGGGCCAGGGAAGATCATGTCCTGGTGGAAGTTTTTCGGCAATGGGGATATATGGGCTTTCAGGGGGGGTACCTTTTTGACCACAGTTCTATCCTAGCCTTTGATGGATCTGATTCGAGGGGTACGGTGTTACTTATAAAACTGTGGCGGCTTTTGAGGCGTATGGGAGGTGGAGTATGTCCGTGTAGTGGGTGTCTGCTATCTAGTTCCTGTTTATGTTTTTCAATGGAGCAGGCCACCCAACGCCGAACGTCTGGAGGGGCTATCCCAGCAAGATAGTACAGATAGCTCAATGGTGTTGGCTTCAGGGTGCCCGTAACTATGCGACAGGTTTCGTTGAGAGCAGTATCCACATCCTTTGAGTGTGCTGATCGCGCCCACACTGGGCATGCGTGCTCGCCAGCCGAGTAACAGAGTGCCAGGCAGCTTGTGCGAAGGACATGAGGTACTGCACCCCAACGAGTAGTTGTCAAGCGTCGAATGATGTTGTTCCGAGCGCTAACTTTGTTTTTTAACTTTTTACAGTTTGCTTTAAAGGTTAGAGACCTATCCAAAGCAACACCCAGGTATTTTGGATTGTCATTATGTGCAATTTCCACCCCACGCCAAGTAATGCGCAGTTTTTTATTACTGTCTCGGTTTCGGAGATGGAATGCACAGGACTCGGTCTTGCCTGGGTTAGGTTGCAATGAATTGGTCTCGTAGTAAGTGTGTAGCTGATTAAGAGCAGTAGATAAATGGAGTTCTAGTTCGGAAAAACTTTATGCTTGACAGGTGAGGGCAAGATCATCTGCATACAGGTACCGTGAGGTGTTTGGGCAAATAGGTTGGTCGTCTGTGTAAATGTTAAATAATATGGGTGCCAGAACACTTCCCTGAGGCAAGCCGTTCTTCTGGTTACGCCATCTGCTTTTTCCGTGGTTCAGTAGGACCTGGAAACGACGATTCCGCAGCATCTCAGCCAACAAGGTGACGAATTGGTGGTCATTAGTGCGTGCAGCTACTTTTGTTAAGAGTCGTTTTATGTTGACTGTATCGTATGCTGCGGTAAGGTCGACAAAGATAACTCCAGTTACCAAGCCTTTTTCGTAGCCATCTTCTATGTGTTGCGTTAGATTGAGAACCTGACTGCAGCATGATTTTCCGGGTCGAAAGCTGGTTTGGTCTGGGTTGAGCTGTGGGTCAATAACTGATGTTAGCCTATTTAAAAGCAGTCGTTCAAGCAATTTATAGGTGTGGCATAATAAAAAAATAGGGCGGTAGCTTTTGGGGTCATCTGTGGGTTTTCCTGGCTTAAGCAGAGCTACTACTTTTGATTTCCTCCATTTTTTCGGGATTTTCGCAGTTTCAGTGCAGGTGTTAAACATCTGCAGAAGCCAGGAAACTGCCACTGGACCCAGATGCTTTATTTGTTCGACTGTAATGTCGTCTACGCCGGCAGCTTTTCCATTTTTCAGTACACCTATTGCTTTTTTGATGTCGGTGACATTGAAAGGCTGGGTAATTGGACGTTCATTACAATTTGAGATTTTAGATGATTTGGCATTTTTCATTGCACTTTGTTTTGTGGGTGGTTTTCCGTTAAGGAAAAGTTGATGGGCGACTTGGTTTGCTGTTACAGGCCCAGGTTGAGCAGCAGCTGGAGGGTCGCTTGTGAGCTTTCGAAGAGTATTCCAAGCTTTTTTGGAGTTGTGGGTCATGTCGATGTTTTCCACCAGCGTTATCCATTTGTTACGACGGCACTCACCAAGAGTTTCCATGAGCTCCTCGCCAGCTAATATAGTTGCTTCTGAGAATGGGTCTATATTGTAAGAGGCTTCGTATTCAGTCAACTTATACGCCGTATTTTTTGTCAGGCCCGGAACATAACTTGTACGACAACCACGTGGAATACACTGGCGAGACACCCACTGGATAACTTCTACGAAGTCGTCATAGTTATCAGGAGAAGGAGGGATGTCATGCAGTTTTTCATCAATTTTGGCTGTGTATTGATCCCAGTTTGCCTTGGAGAAATTAAAACGACGTCTGAAGGGAACGGAAGTTGGCTTCACTATTGCTTGAACTATGCACATGATTGGTCTATGTTGGGTTTTAGGTATAGGTGGGCACACGTTTTTTATTGTATTTTGGCTAACATTGGAGCTGGTAAAAATTAAGTCTGGGTTATAGCCTCGGTTCCAACGTCGACTATTGAATGATGCGGGGAGTTTGGAGTTGTGTATCAGCGTTAAATCATGAAGATCGGCCCAACTTTCAACTGCGACGCCGCTATCATTTGAGTTGGAGTATCCCCAGTTAATACTGTGGCTATTAAAATCCCCTACGACTACTTTTGCACTGTGTTTATTGAACTCCGGCGTGCTTTGAAAGTCAAAAATGTTACTCGTACCAGGTGGGCTATATATAGAAGTGACGGAGCAAGATCCGAGATCTAGACTTATAATTTCTGTGTCATTTGCTGTCAGTTGTGTTGAAGCAGATTTTACTACTAGTTTTGGCTGTACAAACACTGCACTTCCGTGCTTTGAGTGCGCTAATTCCGAAATTAGTGTCATGCCTGGTATTTCGGGACGCAGGCTGCTTTGGTCCCTGTGTGTCTCCTGCACGCATAAAACGTGACATTTAGTCTGCTGACATAGCTTTGTGAGGAGATCCGCCTTCTCAATAGAGAAGCCCTCGATGTTTATAGAAACTACTGTCACAGCAGGTTCTGACAAGAGTGATGATTGGGGTTTTGCCATTGTGGTGAGAGGATTGGCCAGCCTAGACACTGCGTTACCGTGTCTATCTGTTTCCAGGGTGCGCCGCGGGGAGGCTCCTTTCTTGCACCCCAATAAAGTAGCAATGGATATCAAGCGCTAGGACCTCGCTGAGCCGTGTTAAAAAGTTTATGTTATAAACGTCATGAAGCACTTAATCAAAATCAAAACAGTGTGATATCATATGAAAGAAATTTACTTGTACATTCAAAAACCGATTTTTGTATTTTTTTACGACTCTTAGTTTTCAAGTTATGATGAAAAATTACAAAAAAAATATATGGTTCCCCCCTTATCTCCGAATTTTGCGAAAGGCAAAGTCTGAAAAGATTATAGGCGATAGAAGTTTATGTAAATATTACAGGAAAAATAAAACAATATTTCTTAGTTGCACAGTTTTTTAGAATTCTGAAAAAAATCTTTAAAATCAAATTTAGTTTTGTGGTTCTAAAATGGATTTTATTGCTTTCAAAAATACTATAGGTATAAAGGAACCCTCTGCATGCGAGTCCGACTCGCACTTGACCGGTTTTTTTGAAAAAATAAAACAGTTTCGTCGTCAAATCCACTAATTTACTTCGTATGATTTACTTCGTAAAGCTAGAAGAATGAAGTTTTAAAAGTCTGAATTACCAACTTATACTTTAGCACTTACAAAACGAACTTATGTATAAAAAGTCCTTTGTACTTCTCATGCTCGAAAAGTTGTAGTTTAGGCAGCCTGCAATTGTATTTTCATTTCTCATGCTCTGAAAGTGCTTATTTGTGCAGGATATGGGCTGCACAAAGTCAAATTTTGTGCACTAGGGCAAAAAAGTAATCGTGGTCGTGTTCGCCCTGCGCGCGGGCCTGCGGCACCCCGCCAACATATTCTTCACTAAAGCAGAACAACTCATTCTTCAGATACATATAGAGAGTACTTTTACGTTTTATTTCCTCGCAATCAAAGTGAAACGCAGAGTTTGTAACTCGTCCACAAAACCATTTTATCCTCGACATTGCTATCAGCCCTCGCCTTCGGCTCGGGCTGCTAAAAGTCTCGGAAAAATGGTTCGTTTTGTGCACTTGTTGTAAAATCTACTATTTATACACTTGGTCAAAAAAGTGATTTCTTCTTTTAAATTGACTTTCCAGCCAGTCTTACCATAAAACTCTTAAGAAATATCCTCTCATGTCGTTATATACTTACAATATAATCAATTATTCAATTTTAGTAAGTAATTACCTTATTTATCGTAATATATATATATTATATTCATATGCGGAGTTTTTAATCCTAAAAGTATTGAATAGATAGATATGGGGTCAATATTAGCAACAATAATACTACTTTTCTAAACTACTTTTACGTTTTATTTCCTCGCAATCAAAGTTAAAAGCAGAGTTTAAAACTCGACAATAAAACTTTTTTTATCCGCGGCTTAATTATTCGCACTCTCCTACTTAAGCCTTGTATAAAAAGTCATGTTTTATGCACTTGTTGTAAAAACTACTATTTCATCTCCTTCACTCAAAACTTCCATATCGTCGCTTAACACAAAATTCTTCTGAGTGTGAATGTTGGTTGTTCGTGTTGTTCAAACGTTTGTTTTAGGATTGGGACGGTTTCAGGCGGGGCGCAAATCCAGTCGGCTCATGCGGCGGCACGTCGCGTCGGCACGCGCTGCGTATCGCGCTCCTTACGATCCGAACTCATAACCTTTAAAGGCGAAATCAACACAAGTTTCTGTTGAAGAATATTATAAAGGGTGTAAGGGTCGGGTTTACGAAAACTGAAACTATTTGTAGTGGTAGGGCTTTTGTGCGAAGTCCATCTGGGGAAGTACCATCTCCTTGCCTATTTCTGTCGTGAAGCAGCAGTGTTTGCACTGCTGTGTTTCGGTTCGTAGGGTAAGGGAGCCAGTGAAATTACCGGCACACGAGACAGGGTCAAGTTATGCCACTAGTAAGACAGCGGACTCTATGGGCGGTGGTGGCCACTTTCCATCAGGTGGCATACGTAATCGTTTGCTCACCTGTCACATAAAAAAATAGGTCCCCTGGCTTTCTACAATTGCAAACGCCAGTAGAATAGAATGAAAATATATGGGATTGACATTAGCTAACGAAATGTCACGTGACAGCTTATGTCAAATCCATAGAGTTTTATTGTATTATTAACTTCTGGTTCTGTTTTGACCGATTTAAAAAGATACAAAAACAGCCCACAAAATCTGCCTGCTCTGCGATCAAACTTAGGACTTCATAATTTAGACATACATAGCAAAATCACGCCTTTTCTTGATGACTACATGATTTCACATAAAACGATGTTGATATCCGTCTATCGTCTCTTCTATTCTTTTCAACCCCTTTATAAACACTTGTCGGTTTAGTTAGGGTACGGTCAACCGCACGACAGTGGAAACTTTTCTACCTTTATCACCTCTTAATTTTTTAGGGTTCCGTCCCACAAAATAAAACAAATGGTACTGCAGCACTGCACTTACTTTCTCGCGATATACGAGAGTCATCATTCAATAGTGTCCCCGCCGGGAGTCGAACCCAGAACCTCCGGATCAAGAGCCGAATGCTCTAACTACTATATTATAAAGGCTGCGGATAGTAATGAGTAAATAAGTACCAACTGCAAACTTAAGTTTGTAATTCCATACAAATAATATGAAAATACAAACTTACCTATACCTAAAAGATTTATGTAAAAATAATTTAATAAAATGTGCAGTCAGGTAGAAAACCAATTAAGAATCCAAATCGTAGAACATCAAAATAAGCTCAACGAAACCTATTTTGAGTAAATCACATTTTTAAATTTTAGTAGTAAGGGAACACCCCTTATATGAATTTCTAGAGACCATTTGATACTGCCGCAAAATACCTTTAATAAAGATGCTTGGTCATGCAAAGTTTTATCATGATTTTATGAGCCGTTTCTGCGAAAATTACCATTTTTCATTTTAGTTGTATGACAGCTACCCTAAAAATGAGAGCCAGCAGGAAACCACTCAAAACCCTTCGATGAATTTGCATAAAACTCTTAAATTCAAAATATGGTGTCAATCGGACCATTCGTTTAGCCGCTAGGCCAAAGCGTAACGGACAGACCGACCGACCGACCGACCGACGGACGGACATTTTTGGGAGACTTGTTTTTTATGATGTATAAGTGATATAGAACACATATTTGAGAAAATTTAAAATCTTTTTTTTTCACGAATACAATACCTTTCTCGCTCCGCTCGAAAGTAAAAACGGAACCCCTATGGGATCACTTTGTTGTCCGTCTGTCTGTCTGTCGAGACCCTTTTTCTCACGAACGGGTATAGGTATCAGGTTGAAATTGATAAAGAATATTAAAGTCCATGAACCACACAAGATCTGAAAATTTCAATCTTTTACAACGACGCAATCAAAAGATATGGCGTTTTATGTCCTCATCTCCATACATTTATGCACTAAAGCAAAACCTAGAGGGTACTTCCCGCTGACCTAAAATTATGAAATTTGGCAAGAAGCTTGGTCTCACAGTACAAATAAAGGAAAAAGTCTGAAATAATTAAATATTACAACTTTTCTCACAACTAATAGTAACCTACTCGTATTAAGTTGAGCTCCCGTTTCAAGAACTTTTCTATAAAAGTGGTGTGGATGGTCCCGGAGTTTTTAAAGTCAAAGAGCAAAAGCTTTTAGTATATCATATGGTAGATAGGTACGGAACCCTCAGGGCGCGAGTCCGACTCGCACTTGGCCGGTATTTTTTTCTAATAGTGCCTCTCCAACTAGTAAAGGTTAGCTCAGCTCCGCATATTTCTTCTTGTCTCCAGCAAGGCGAATAAGTTCGGCTGCACTCGCGATCCCAGTCCACTCCCTGATGTTCCGCAACCAAGACTTCTTTCTCCGACCTACTCTTCTTTTGCCCATCATTATGAATTGCAACAGATCGTATCTTACGTGCCTTAGCACATGCCCTAAGTGGGCCATTCTCAAAAACAGACCTAAAATTCTAAAAATACGAAGTATTTCTCGATATGGTTTAAAGCAGTCTTAAATGAATTATAGTGTGTCCTGCAATATGTTCCAGTTACAAGCCAAGCTATTTTCACTCTAATTTTCGTGAAAATTTAAAAAAGAAAAAATCTTCATCCACGGAAATGACACGGAACCATGGAAATGACATTTGCATATATTATCAGGTGAATTGTAATTACATGTTTATTTTGAGTTGTAATTATATCTTTGTATGTTTGTGTGTGTGAGTGCGTGTGTAGTATGTGGGTGTGTGTTTGTGTGAAGTGTGTTTTAGTTGATATTATGAATGGGGTGGTGTGTGTTTTAGTTACATTAAAAAAATTTTTTTAATTGTCTTTTTTAATATAATCAGTTGTATTTTTGAGAACGGTAATATAAATTACATTTCTTCCAACAGTCTTATGTTTAATTCAGGTAATATAATCTGTTTAATTTTAAGAACGTTAAAATAACTTAACATTTTTTTTTCAACAATCAGCAGTTATGTTTGATTCAGGTAACGTTACTATATAATCAATCAGAAACAAAACTATTTTTGAGACTTATCATTAAACTTTTACAAAATAAATCACCTAAATAAATCAACTATAAAGTTTTACAAAACAAAACATCCAAAAATCTTAATTGAGAAAAACACATCATGAGCAAAATTGTACTCAGCAGAGACGGTTTCTAAGTCGGCAACAAATATAATAAAACTAAATAAAGAAGTGACAACTACCAAAAAAGTTTTTAGGGTAGTTGTCAAAATGGACGTAACAAATCATTTCTGAAGCTATGTATGTTTCTACGACTACAATGTGGTTGGGGTAATGTTATGAAGATGTCTTCATCGTCACACTGTCGCCAAACAAACTCAGTGTAGGTACTCAATAAGCACACCTTACTCAAAAACTTGATTGAATATTTAGAACCCATCACTACAATGTAAAGTACTTCCGTCATTTTACAGACAAATTGAATCATAGCCCAACTACCTTTGGTAAATTGTCGCGAAGAAGTTTCTTCAGTTAATTGAGATTTGTCGCATGAGTTGGTTCTTTTCTAGGAGATATCACAGCATTTTTGTCAAATGAGACTTCAGCATTAGTCTCAGGAAGAACAGCAGTTTGTTCAGTGTCATGTGTGATAGTGTGACTAGGCCCAGGAAGAACTTCTTCGTGAGTTCCTGTTCGTGAATAAGTATGCTTCCCTATTCCAAAGTGCGAACAGTCTCTGTCACATTTTGCACAGCTGAGCTTTCTCAAATATATATATGGTATTTTCATGTTCTTTGGTTCAATATATCGGTTAATTTTCGGTGTCACTAGATGGTGGAGAATCTTCGCAAAGACCGTATAGAAATCTTTTCCTATATTTTTTTATTTTCCCTGCATGTTTTCTGGTACTTACACCGGTCTTTTCTCTTTTTTCTTTGTTTTTCTCTCCGACATTCAATCAATAGGTAGAATTTTTGTTTCGCTTCCTGTATCGCTCTTTTTCTTTAGCTTTAGCTTCTTCGTACAGTTCTGGATCAGCCTTTATTTTTTCCCTACGTTGTCTCTCGCATTCTCTTTTCTTGCGCCTAATCTCTTCTTTACTTCGTTTTGGTGCCATAATTACCTAGTGCAAACAACATACATCAAATTAATTTAAAATTTTATATATATTGTCAGCTCCATGGACACGTGTCATTTCCGTGGATACTTAAAATCCACGTGACTGACACCCATGGAGTTGACATATTGAACTAAAATATCGCTTTTTCATAATCTCACTTACTAAAAATATAATTTAAAGAAATACCCTGCTTATGGTTACAGTCACTCATTATTTAACGTTTTCTAATAGACCTTAATGAAATAAATACTTCGTGATATGTTATTCACAAAACTGACCAAAGTAGCATGCTAATTTAAAAAAAAATCTTACCTTTTCAGTTAGTGCGCCGAAATCATTCTTCGAGAAATAGCAAACTGTCAAAAACTTGGTAGATGGCATCGTATTTGTTGTCTCGAAGCGTTCAAAAAATGTGTTCACCGATTAAATAAATTAAGGCTGCGTTCTAAAATGTTGCCCATGGAGCTGACATTTCAAGTGTGCACAAATGTTTAAATTATACGGCTCGTTGTTATTATACTACTATTAGTATAATTAGTAATTTTTAAGAAAGCTTATTTAATCTATTATCGCAAATAACAATTATTTGTTTGATAATTTAGAGACTTGCAACTTTTTTTAAAATGTTTATTGTCTTAAGTGGACTTTGCACACGACATGGAGCTGACATTTTCGACACACTTTTAACGATAACTTGAATTACCATTTAATTATTGTGATAAACTCAATAAAACCTTAAAATAAAAACTATTTCGAGAAACTCTACGTAATAATTTTACACATAGCACTAATATTTCCATATTTAAGACATGTGCACATAAAAAAATCATGAAAATGAGAATGGCCCAAGTATCCATGTATGCTCTATTACTAGGATTAAGTTATACCACAGGTTATACTAACATAGTCTAAGATATTTTTACGAACCTTGTTGGACCCTTGTTGTCTTTTTTACTTAATAAATAATAATAGTTCCATGCCAGTCCAAAGTGTTTCTAATGACGTGCTGATGAGTGTACTTATTTGACCTGGCCTTTATTCGTCGGTCTTTAAATCAAAAACTTTTTTAACGTGGTCCACTCTAGACCCAAACACCTATTTACTTAGCCGCACATATAATCTAACTTTGCTCGTACGATGGACAGACTAGTTAAAACTTTATTGGGTCTCCTTTCATGTTTTGCGATTCATCATAACATAACGACGGCGGCGCTCTAAATGGGAAATTTGATGAGTATGATGGCGTTCTCGTGTGTTTTATAGTTATGTCTGTGCTTAGAACTGTGTTCGTTGTGTACACGTATCATGTACATTAGGTTTAAGTCCTTTTTAGGGTTCCGTACCTCAAAAGAAAAAAACGGAACCCTTATAGGATCACTTTGTTGTCCGTCTGTCTGTCTGTCTGTCTGTCAAGACCCTTTATCTCACGAACGGGTAAAGGTATCAGGTTGAAATTAATACCATATATTAGGATCCATGAACCACACAAGATCTGAAAATTTCAATTTTTTACAACGACGCAATCAAAAGATATGGCATTTTATGTCCTCATCTCCATACATTTATTCAAAAATGAAAAACCTACAGGGTACTTCCCGTTGACCTAAAATTATGAAATTTGGCAAGAAGCTAGGTCTCACAGTACAAATAATGGGAAAAGTCTGAAATCATTAAATATTACAACTTTTCTCACAACTAATGGTAACCAATTGTGGTGAGCTCCCGTTTCAAGAACATTCATATAAGAGAGGGGTCAAGTTGGATGGTTGCTGAGGCGATTTTTGTTTTAGTTCTATTTAAAAACGGGAACACCTACAAACTTGAAAATTGGTATTTTTATAGGGCATAGGCTATAAAATAACAACAAATAATAAAATTTGGTCAAGCGCGTGTCGGACTCAAAAAATCTAGCACATTACCTTACTGAAATTTCAACTAATACAATTATGTTTATGTGGTGGTACGGAACCCTCAGTACGCGAGTCCGACTCGCACTTGGCCGGTTTTTTGTCTTTTGTTTTGTAGCTTACACTCACAAAAGATGAAAATTGTATTTGTATGAAATATTCTCGCTATAGTCTGACCGCAACCGATGTACCGCGCCTTAGGTATGCTCACCGCGAGACGGGAGGCCATCGCTCGTCATCGCTCACGGCGGCAACTAGTTCTTGCTCTTTCCTTCCCACTACCCCACCTCCCCGCGCATACCTCAGCCGCGGTACAGCGGTTGCGGTCAGACTATAATACGAGATAAATAAAATTCTTATACTTCTGCTATAGTGAGTCCAGAGTTACCTACCGCTGAGTTTAACCCTCATAGAGCGCTTTACTACATACTTCATAATGCGCACTGCCTGCGTCTGTATTCATATACCCCAAACCCAGTCAGGTCTCATATCATATTGTTAACCTCGTATATTGAGGCCAAAAACAAGTCATGAACTTCAAAGAGGTATAATTTGCAAGTTTTTAAAACAAGAGAAAGGAATTTAAAAACAAATAAAATGAATGTGTCGCAGGAATTGTATGACTCGTTACTTCACATAATGCCTTGGCATTTCACAAAATGCCGAAACGATTTTCAAATCCGTCATTTTACGTATTGCCTCGGCATTTTACATAACGACGGCTACGTGTAGTTCGTTTCTGGTCGTTGTGGTCGAAACGTAACTTAACCCAACCTTACCGATCCCAAACAGAATCGGTTAAGCCGCGATTACACCTGCTTGAATTTGACGACTGAATAAGAAATCTACCTAGGAGGCTACGTAGAAAAAGACGTTTGTGAATTCAGAGTTCTAGCTAGGAAGCTAAGTATAAAAAGTGCCTACTAATACAGTTGCTGAATAGTGATGTTCCGATAGCGATAGTTTTGCTGTCGGTAGTTGATCTTGAAATACAGTAACTCTGTTGAATAGCCTTATCGAAAATAATTATTGTACAATAAAATGCTATCGATTGTTATAAAATGGCTGATACAACCTCAAGACAAATACAACCGATAATTGAAAGAAGAAAAAATTACAGACAAACTTATTTGCGGTCTTAAAGATGGGCTTTATTGTTTTTAAAAATACTACAGGAATATCGAATCCCTCGAAGCGAGAGTCTGCCTCGCACTTGACCGTTTTTTTAATATAAGTATATTTTTGTTCGATATGTTGAATTAATCATTCGCACTTGGACATCACTAAACATGCTAAGTCCCTTCGTAAGAAGGTTTAGTGATGTGAAAATTTTGCGAATGATTAATTCGAATCGAACAACTTGTCCATGAAAAATAAAAATAAAGCATTATCTTGGTTTAATAATAAGTACTAATAATAAACTTAAAAAATTCACTACAAAAAAATTTGTATACGACTGTTCGGTTGAGTCAAGGAGTGATCACAGCGAGCTGGATTCAAAGACAAATTCGGCATACATTGCTCGTTGAAGTAAGGATAATGCAATAACATAACCAAGCCTCCCAGCAATGTATGCCGAATTAGTCTTTGAATCCAGCTAGATGTGATCGTGGCTTTAATAGGCTGACAATACATTTCCGTGATGTTTTTATTTTTATTTACCTTAAATGGACAAATGAGACCTGAACATACATACATACATACATAACATCACGCCTCTTTCCCGTTGGGGTAGGCAGAGACCACAGTCCTCCACCTGCTACGATCTTGACATACTTCCCTTGCTTCCTGTACTTTCATCAATCCTTTTATACATGCTCGTCGGTTTAGGGTACTTTTAACCTGGCCTTTATTCAGAACGTCCTGAATTTGGTCCTGGTACGTTCGCCTAGGCCTTCCCCTTCCAACGTTTCCATTCACTCTCGCCTGGTAGATCTCTTTCGTCAATCTTCGTTCATTCATCCTCTCTACATGACCAAACCATCTCAGCATCCCTTTCTCGATTTTGGTCACTATGTCTTCTTTTACGCCACACCGTTCTCTTATCACACTATTTCTAATCCTGTCACTCAATTCAACACCAATCATACTCCTTAGCGCTCTCATTTCCACTGCATTAATTTTACTTTCATGCTTCTTCTGCCATACCCAGCTTTCACCGCAATACATCAGTGTTGGTACCAAAACTCCCCTATGAACAGCCAAACGAGCCTTGTGAGACACCTTCTGACTCCTCATAAAGGCGTGCAGGGCACCATTCACCATGTTTCCAGCATTCACTCTTCTTTCAATATCACTTTCACACTTTCCATCTCTCGTAAACTTTGAGCCCAGATACACAAACTCCTTCATTTGTTCGACTTGTTCACCATCTATTAATATAGTACACTCTGTCATACATTCCTCTCTTTCAAGTACCATTACTTTAGTCTTGCTTACATTTACTTTCATTCCTTTCCTGTCCAAAGCCACATTCATCATTGTTACCATCTCCTGCAACTCGTCAGCAGATGACGCAAGTACAACTTGGTCATCAGCGTAGAGAAGACATTTGATAAGTAACTCATTTATTCTCAGTCCACACATACTCTCTTTCAGATCAATCAAACAATTATCCATGAACAGGTTAAACAGCCAAGGTGACGCTACACATCCCTGCCTAACACCTTTTTCGATGCTAAACCATTCAGTGTACGCCCCGTTTATTCTGACACAAGCACTGGAATCCTCATAGAGAGATTTCAGTGCTTGAATCAGATGACCGTTTACCCCATACATAGACAATGCTGACCACAATTCATTCCTCACCACTCGGTCATAGGCCTTTTCCAAATCCACGAACGCGCAGTAGACTTTTTGGTTTTTAGCCAAAAACTTTTCAGCTATGCACCGCAAGGAAAAGACCTGATCTGTACATCCCATTCCCTTTCTAAATCCCGCTTGTACATCCCATATTTTATCGTCAGTATCTTTCATCACTCTTTCAATCAAAACCTTTGCATACAGTTTGCCGACGACACTAAGAAGGCTTATCCCGCGATAATTTTTGCAGTCCTGTTGTGACCCTTTTCCCTTGTACAGCGGCACAATCACAGCCTTGCACCAGTCACCTGGTACTTGGCCGTTCGTCCAACACAAGTTGAAAAGGCGGTACAACTGACTAGCCACAATGCCTCGCCCAGCCTTCAACATCTCGACCGACACTCTATCATACCCAGCTGCTTTACCTGATTTCATACTTTTCATCGCTTTCATAATCTCATCCATACTTATGTCACTTACACAATTCTCCTCTTCATTCTCATTCATTTCCACAGAAGACCTAGGTTCGCTGGCCTCTGCTTTTTCTCTCTCAAACAGACTTTCAAAATATTCCTTCCACCTCCTCAGAACACATTCTTCACCTTTTATAATACTTCCATCCTGGCTTCTGATTTTACTCAGCTCCGATGTTCCAAACTTTCCTCGGGCTGTCCGTATGGATTTCCAGAAAAACTTTTGGTTGGACTGGAAATCTTCAGTAAGCCTTCTGTCAAACTCATCCTTACACTCCTCTTTCTTTCTCTCAACGACTTCCTTAACAATACCTTTCGCTCTTTTATATACCTTTCTTGCTACACTCACGTCATCACTTGTTGCCCTCTGCATTCTTTGGTTAGCTTTTACTGCTAACCAATCTGACCATGCTTTCTTCTTCTCACAAACAGCTGCCTGTACACTTTTATCCATCCACATATTCTTCTTCTTTCCACCCTTTCTTCTTTTTGAACATTGCCGTGCCAAATCTTATGAATGAGAGTATTTCTGATCAAACAAAAACAATGGCTGTGGTAAATGAAGTGGATACATTTTTTATCTTTTTCTAGTCTTGCAGGTGCACATAGTCATTCGCCGTAACTGAACAACTTTCAGTAAATAAAACTATCAGCCTCTTCAATACTCTTCATATAAAATTGCAAATGGACAGTTTAGCCACGATCACATCTAGCTGGATACAAAGACTAATTCGGCATACATTGCTGGGAGGCTTGGTTGTGTTATTGCAATATCCTTACTTCTACGAGCAATGTATCCCGAATTAGTCTTTGAATTCAGCTAGGTGTGATCGTGGCTTTTTTGTGAAAAAGAGGATTATTTTAATATTTTCTGAAAGTTTTATTTACTGAAAATTATTCAGTTACGTTGACTGACCACGCCCTTTCAGTTTTCGGAAACCAGTCCCTTAGACCATGTATTGGTCAATTTAATTTCGATGCGAACACGGAATTAAATTAAAATTAATCATTAGCACTCGGACATCACTAAACCTCCTTACTCCCTTCAAGTAAAGAACTTAGGAAGTTTAGTGATGGGTAAATTTTGCGAATGATGATTAACAACTTGTCGATAAAAAATGATAATTATTCATGGTGTAATAACAAGTACTAATAAAAAACAAATTCACTCTAGATTACCATCGATACTTCAAAGGTTCAGATATTTTCTAAACGACTGTTCAGTAGAGTTAATAAACCTGCTTTGCGACAAAAAAAATCGTAAAAAGAACTAGGTAAAGGAGTGATCACACCTAGCTGAATTCAAAGACTAATTCGGCATACATTGCTGGGAGGCATGGTTATGTTAATTGAAATATCCTTACTTCAACGAGCAATGTATGCCGAATTAGTCTTTGAATTCAGCTAGGTGTGATCACTCCTTAACTCTACATTGCGCGTGGCTTGACACGAAGTACGAACTTGGTCGGTTATTTAGTATCGATTATTACCGGTACTTTTAAGAATTCGATATTCTCGATATTTTCTATAGGAATATTCGGTAGAGTTACTGTATTTTTAAAATTCAACCATCGATCTCGTTATCGCAGCAACACTGATTCAATAATTTTCAAAATTTACGGATCGGTTAGGTACTCAATCAATCGCCAGTTAAAGCGCGACGGAGTCAGATGTGTCCGTGTAGAATACTTGACTAGTGCAACACTGTTAGTTTTGAATATAGCGGTCTTTAATTGTTTTTCTAGTAGGAGCGCTTGTTTTAAGTAAAAAAGTATACCATCAGTTAGGCCATTATTTTTTGTTCGACAAGTTGTTCGATTCGAGTCAATCATTCGCATTTGCCCATCACTAAACCTCCTAATGTTCCGATGTCATTTTTTGGTGGTCATTTCCTCCGAGGCGAGTTCGCCCGGTTGAGCATTTCGCCCGAAAGTATTCATTGTTAGTCGAGGTCTTTTAAAACCATATCCAAAAGATAATGAGAAACTATGGCAAACAATAAATAAACTTACATACAGAAATAAAAAATCCAAATAAGAACAATAAACTTCTAGATAAAAAGAATTGACTTCAGCATTTTGTTACTGTAAAAATATCGTTGGCCGAAAATATTTTACTTAAGACTGCACCACGTAAAAACTACCAAAACGGCAATCACGGTTTAATATTGCTTACATATTTAATATGATTTTTTTTAAAACCATTACGATTACGCCATACATTTTAGTATGACCGCGCGAAGTCTAATAAATAGCTCTGACACGCGGCCGATACCCACAAGAGCTCGAAGTGAGACCACGTCAGTTTGCACCGCGACGCGCCAAAATTATGGATCGCGTTTCAACGTATACACATTCTCTGCTTTCATAGTGTAACAAGGTAACTTTGTTTTTTACTATTTTCTAAAGTAAGATATTTTTTTCCTTGTGTTTATAAAGTGTTTGTTTTAGAGAAATGGGGAAGCGCAAAGATAAATATTATGTATCCCGTCAAAAATTCAAAAAATATCTCTTCCTTTAACCAAGTAAGTACCTACTTATATACCATACCTAGGTAGTTTAGTTTTGTGATGGGTGACTGGTGATGAAGGGTAGGCGGAGGAAGATAGGTAGATGATGGGTGATCGGTCAAAAGGATTATCAGAGTAATAGATTTTCGGTACGTGATTGATGTCCGGACGAAGATGGGTGACCGGTGGATGATATTGATGGGTGACCGGCGGAAGACGAGTCAATGGTAGATGATGGGTGACCGGTAGATGATGGGTAATCGGCAGTGGTCGGAATAGGTAGAGCTGTTTAGGGTCGATGATCGGAAACTTGAACGTGCTGCTTGCTACATTATTTCGTCAGGTCTGTTAGATTTTCCTCTTGAGACGGATTTCCATGGCATGGCTTTTCGAAATAAGACTGCCTTTTGATCGTTAGTATGTGTCCTTCGATCTTTCGATCACAAAATCAACGAAATGTACAGCGATGGCACGGATTTAAATGAATTATTTTTTTAAAAGCAAACGGCGCCAAACTTAGGCAGGATAATAGTTGATGACTGGATGAATGATGATGATGAAAGGATGATAAGTGATGCGCGGATTATAGTTGATGAGTGGATCAATGATGATGAGCGGATGATGAGTGGTGCGCGGATGATAGTTGATGAGTGGATCAATGATGATGAGTGATGCGCGGATGATAGTTGATCAGTGAATGAATGATGATGAGTGGATGATGAGTGATTTTCGGATGATAAGATATGATGAAGATGCGCGGATGATGAGTGATTTTCGGATGATAAGTGATGTGCGGATGATAGTTTCTACCACCATGTCATTACGAGTAAGTCTAAAGTGTTTCTACTGACGTGCTGTTGAGTATACAAACTTGAAGAGCTGTTCCCTGTCGCCCCTCGCTTCCCCTCGAGTAACCCTCCGTTATACAATCGTTGCGCTGAGCTATATTAGTAGAGTTCATTAAAAATACCTTGAGAGAAAAAAGTTCCATTCAAACCACAGTTTTTAAAAAGGTGTCGTTTCCTCCGAGCGGGCGAGAACGCGTCTCGGGTGAAATGACGCACTACGACTCCGCGTGGACTGCGCGCATGTGTGTGTTCGATCATACGCACACTACTGTTGCTTCCGACTCGACGCGAAAACTAAACAGTTTTGATCCTATACATTTTTTTATGAAAGGGCAACTGATTTAGACATGAATTGAAAATTTTGTCAGGATTACAAAGTATCTCTTTTAAGGAAGTCTAACAAAATTACGGACAAGTACAAGGTGTCAAACAATCTCCTGAAAACTTCATCAATGGACTCATACCATGAAAAATTAACGATTTTCACCATACATACATCTATACACAACAAAAAAAAATGTTAAAGTGCGAGTCGGACATCGAGGGTTCCGATATACCTACCTATAGTATTTTTAGAAGCAATAAGGTCCATTGTAAGGACCGCAAAACTAAATTTGTTTGTAAAGATTTGTTGCAAATTTCCAAAAAACTGTGCTACTTAGAGAGATTGTTTTTTTTTCTGAATTATTTACATAAACCTCTATGGACTTTAATTAATTCAGATTTCTTTCTTCGGAAAACTTCGGGGATAAGGAAAGGGGGAAGGTATTTTTTAACTTTTTATATCATAACTTGAAAACTAAGAGTCGTTAAAAATATAAAGAACTATTTTGGAATGTACAAGTGAAGCACTTTCATATGATACCTAACTTGACTTAGTACTGACAATTAAAAACTTTGACCTACCCATTTGGGCCCCCTTACAATAATAATAATATTATAATTATTTCAATTGCAATAAAGTAAGACAATCGTATTCGAAAACTACTTCTACTACTAAATATAAAAGTATAAACGAGTTTTTAGCTTGCTTTTCAATTTATTTTAAGGTCATTAAAAATACTCATAGAAGCCTTTATACAAAGTATCTGAACATATCAGTCGCGCTATAAAGTGTACCAGCACAGAAAATATAGAGGTGAACATCTAGTGAACATCTAGTGAACTGTCTATGATCCCTACTATGTTGATGTTCTTTAATAGTGATGTACAATTATTTCAAGAAGCAACAATCGAAATATTCGAATGTACTACTTAGTACTATCCAAATAATCTTTTATCATTCAATTGTTATTCTTCATTGGAATCATTATTCGCTTTTCGTACGATTTTGAATGAAAAATTTATTCTAACTAAAAGAATGAATAAAGCACTCAAATTCTTTGTGTTTACTTGACTGGTGCAACCTAATTTTAATTCCTTGTTTGTTTTATAGTATACCGGTAATTCTGTGGTTTTTTTTGTAGTTATTCTAGTGTTTTTCTATAAAGCATAAATTAGCCCTTATTAATATTTTCCGTACGATGAGGTGTTCTATTCGTATTGGCCCTTCACTAATGTTCCTTTCTGCGTTGCTTACTATGCGGCTTACTCAGTCAGTGACTTACTTAGTTCCATCTTTCTACCTTCCTTTCCTACGTAGGAGACTAACTGACTTAGTGTGTGAATTCAGTCAGGTGTGATCGGCCCTTTAGGTGGGGTTTGCCTTAACTAACTAACCTGAAATGCACCAGTACTGACCTAACCCCGTGGGTTTTACAATTTACCGAACGTATACAATTTCCCGGTCGTTTGTAAACGGCGCATCATATACGATTTGCCTGCACCAATTCTATGCTTGAAAACAGGCTAGTCAGGAAGGAAATAAAAAACCGGCCAAGTGCGAGTCGGACTCGCGCACTGAGGGTTCCGTACCACCACATAAACATAATTGTATTAGTTGAAATTTCAGTAAGTTAATGTGCTAGATTTTTTGAGTCCGACACGCGCTTGACCAAATTTTATTATTTGTTGTTATTTTATAGCCTATGCCCTATTAACATACCAATTTTCAAGTTTGTAAGTGTTCCCGTTTTTAAATAGAACTAAAACAAAAATCGCCTCAGCAACCATCCAACTTGACCCCTCTCTTATATGAATGTTCTTGAAACGGGAGCTCACCACAATTGGTTACCATTAGTTGTGAGAAAAGTTGTAATATTTAATGATTTCAGACTTTTCCCATTATTTGTACTGTGAGACCTAGCTTCTTGCCAAATTTCATAATTTTAGGTCAACGGGAAGTACCCTGTAGGTTTTTCATTTTTGAATAAATGTATGGAGATGAGGATATAAAATGCCATATCTTTTGATTGCGTCAATGTAAAAAATTGAAATTTTCAGATCTTGTGTGGTTCATGGATCCTAATATATGGTATTAATTTCAACCTGATCCCTTCACCCGTTCGTGAGATAAAGGGTCTTGACAGACAGACAGACAGACAGACAGACAGACAGACAGACAGACAGACAGACAGACAGACGGACAACAAAGTGATCCTATAAGGGTTCCGTTTTTTTCTTTTGAGGTACGGAACCCTAAAAATTAAAAACTCTAACCTAACCTTTAGTAAAAGGTTTTTCCTTTGATCTTTATAACGCAGTCCTGACGAACCAGAACCTTAAAAAACTTAAACTCTACATAAACGTCCCCGTTTCATGATTTTGTACATACAGTTTTACGGTTATTTTTATTTTAGTGTTACGACTCAAAATATTATCCGTATGACGGGTTTCAGTTAGCGGCCCATAGTAGACTGACCCTACATCGAGCGGTTATGGCCTCATAAAAAAGTGATCGGGCCTCCTTTTCAATATTTTCGGCTTTCATAGCTTATGTCTCGTAGTAAAGATTTTGTAATTAGTTTTTGAGTTGGTTTTTGTTCAAAACTATTTGTATTTTATAGACTCTTTATTAAATTTTGAAGAAAGACTGTTAGAAATCATGTTTTGAACCTCGTTCCACACCCCTCCAAATGGTACCGGCAACCGGAATTCTGGAAGAAGCACCTTGTTTTGTAGTGGGCGTTTCATGGAATGTTGTGATGCTGATAATATGATGATATTTTGATCCCATTGCAGGATCCATTTTCAATAACCCTTTGTTTCTGATCACTTACATAACACAATGAACTCCTGTGTATATATATCTAGACATATCTATCTAGAGACACATATCTATCAAGACACCATATCTGACTGATATATCAACGCATAGCTGAAACTACTGGCCAGATTGGGCTGAAATGATAGTTAGTATAACGTAGATATCCAAGAAATTGGCGAAATTCATCTATGGAAATCCACTAGGAAGAAATCGCGGGCAACAGCTAGTTGTCACATATTTTATGTAGAAGATTTTAATAAAGACATGAAATAAGAAACAATTTCTTAAACAGTAACGCTTTCATTACACGTCTAGTATTGTCGGAACGTTTCAATCTGAGTATTGTTTGTTTTCGTCTCTTGTGTGTTTTGTAGGGGCTACGAAACAAGCGACTTGAAATTTTAATAGAAAAATAATTGGTACAGTCAAGATCAGGTCAAACTAGACACGCACAACACGATTGTAGCTCCAACGGCTATAGGGATAAGAACAGTGCAAAGTCCAAAGTGAAGTTCGAAGTGCTTGACAGTAGATAGAGAAAATATAAACCTACATACTGACAGTGAAAATTCACAAGCCCGTTGGTGTGGTTGGTAGTGAGTCTGCCTTTCACGCCGTGGGCCGCGGGTTCGATCCCCGCCCAGGGCAAACATTTGTGTGGTGAACACAAGTGTTTTTTCTGTGTCTTGGTGTTATTTATCTATTTATGTATGTATATCAGTCTCTGATACCATAGTACAGGCTTTGCCTAGATTGGGATCAGACGACCTGTCCCCAATATATTAAAAAAAAATACGTTTTGTCTCTAAATATAGGTATTTCGTATCAAAATCACTGCAATGGCGACTATTCACTGTTAAGAAAGTTGTACAGTCGTGTATATCCGCGTGCTGCGCCTCGCCTGCACCTCGCCCACACTGTATGCCCTTTGTGTTTAATTTAGGCCTAAGATCGATGAACGATTTCTCATACACTGGTATCATTCCACCAAATTTCCACCAAAGACCTTTAACATGGCTATAATACAACCAAGTCTCACCATATTTTCTTAATTAATTTTATTAATATAAAGCACTGAAACCGCTGTATTCATAGCCTCATATAAGTATGGAGCTATTCGCAGTCGCTTCTATTTGCTTAATATTTTCCTAAAAGGAGCACTCGGCGGCTCTTTCCTCATGCATATTAGATTATAAATAATGCGTCTCGTCATGCTTTGGCCACTTCCAGTCTGAGTTTTGTTTTACTTTACCTTTAGACCAACAATGTGATAACAATACTTTGGGATCCCGGCCAGAATAAACATTTTGTCTGATGAGAAGGAGTTTGTTCTATGTCTGGGCCTCTGATATATGTATAGATAGATAGATGAACTCTTTATTGCACACTAAAAAAAAAACAAATTAAAATTAAAACAATAAATTACAAAAAGTGGGCAAAGGCGGCTATAAGCGATCTCTTCCAGACAACCAGGATTCAATCCATCGAAGGTAAACGAGTAGGAAGTGCAGTGTAACAAGGTGATAATAATTATATGATAAACCTTATGCTAGGGTTATATAGGGTGTTTTCTGATCAATTGCTTTCCTTTGAGAGTCTTACTCGGACCATAAAACTTAAGCTCTTTTCGTCGAATTACGAAAAAAAAAATTTCAACGTCACATAGAAACTACATCAGCTGATAGCGCATTTTTATGGCAGTTCAAATAATTGTATAACGCAACTGTAGTGCGAGGGTTTTAAATGTGTTTCCACTGATTGCGGTTGGTTGTACAGTCGACAACAGGTGAAGCTTGACACTCTCAGTGCAACTCTAGCCCGTACGTCTAATGAAATAAGAACGGTACAAACTCCAATGTGTCAAGCTTAATGTGCTCTTGACTGTACTATCGCGCTCACTCGCGCCTGATCACTTTTATGCTCATTTTTGCTTGCACCCGAAAAACAAAAGCCCTCAACCAATTGTATTATATTTTCCATAACAAATTGGGTTGGCACCTACACAGGATTCAAGCGAAGACATTTTTAAGTGATCAGGCGCGAAAGACCACGATTGTACCTATATGAGACCACGTTCGTACTCGGCATTTCATACGTAACGCAGGTATACATATGAAACTACGGCAACACGAAATTTATTCTGATTAAACTGTTAAAAAAATTAATTCTCCATTCAGCCGTCAGCGGCAATGATTCGGCCGTTATATCAGGATAACACAAAGATTTATCTGTAAAATTTCTCACGGGGCCGTGTTGTAATTCGATTAAAAATTCATTAAACCGTCCGCGGTGGCCTATGGGAATAATTTAGTGCGATTCACACGCGCCGACACCTCAGGGGCGCAATACTGTGGCCACGAGAAAAGCTGTTGTTATAGCCAAACTATGCCGCTTGAGGCCGAGCGGTGGGTGAGTTCGTGGTCGAGTTACAGATGTTGGTCACAAAAATTAAGCAGTATCAGTCCTGGGCCGGTACCCCTGAAACCTTATTGACGACAGGGTTTCAGAAATTCAGTGGCAGATTTAGTTTTGTAATTGTTTTCTTTTCATGAGCTTTAACATTAAATAACTTTTTAGTAAATGTCGGAGAGTACGTTCAGCTAGCCTAGCTAAAAAATAACAAATAAAATATGTATGCCTAATTAGTACTTCTAGCGACAAAAGCTTTCTTATCACGAAAATGATGCAGATCATGTAATTAATACTAATGGCAAAAAAATATCAAATTTTTGTTTAATTCTTCTTAATATAATTTTATTTAGGTATTTATTTCCTAAGATAACCTTGTTAAAGCAGACGTTTCTAACTTTCATTTGCAAGCTTTATAAGTTTTTTGTATGACTTACCTGACATAAAGGAGACGTTTCAGATTACTTAAGGCCATGTCTTTGTACAGTTTTCAGTTGATTCTAAGCACATTATTATAACGTCTATATGTTTCAGCATAGTTTACTCGTAATACCGTGATACATTTTCATCAATCGGCCATACTGCCAACACACATTATAGTGGAAATTTTCATTTGCTTTAACATTTGTACGCAAAAAGAACGACACTACATTTTCAAGACATTTTTCGTTTTATTTTGCTTAGTTGCACCACTAAGAAATGAACATTGCCGTGCCATACGAATGAGCGCATTTTTCGATGATTTTCTCGTAAAAACTACCGGATAATAAATGAAAAGAATTGATGAGTAAAATTAAGTATACTTTTAGGGTTCCGTACCTCAAAAGAAAAAAACGGAACCCTTATAGGATCACTTTGTTGTCCGTCTGTCTGTCTGTCTGTCTATCTGTCAAGACCCTTTATCTCACGAACGGGTAAAGGTATCAGGTTGAAATTAATACCATATATTAGGATCCATGAACCACACAAGATCCGAAAATTTCAATTTTTTACAACGACGCAATCAAAAGATATGGCATTTTATGTCCTCATCTCCATACATTTATTCAAAAATGAAAAACCTACAGGGTACTTCCCGTTGACCTAAAATTATGACATTTGGCAAGATGCTAGGTCTCACAGTACAAATAATGGGAAAAGTCTGAAATCATTAAATATCACAACTTTTCTCACAACTAATGGTAACCAATTGTGGTGAGCTCCCGTTTCAAGAACATTCATCAAAGAGAGGGGTCAAGTTGGATGGTTTCTGAGGCGATTTTTGTTTTAGTTCTATTTAAAAACGGGAACACTTACAAACTTGAAAATTGGTATGTTTATAGGGCATAGGCTATAAAATAACAACAAATAATAAAATTTGGTCAAGCGCGTGTCGGACTCAAAAAATCTAGCACATTAACTTACTGAAATTTCAACTAATACAATTATGTTTATGTGGTGGTACGGAACCCTCAGTGCGCGAGTCCGACTCGCACTTGGCCGGTTTTTTTTCTAGCAGAAGTACATAGAAATGGCCGGAGATGAAGCACATTCTTTAAAAGTTTCTATAAAATCTAAAGAGAAATAGTAAAATTCAATCAAAATATTTTTGCAACCACAATCGAGCTCTAAATATGAGAAAAACCGATTATAAATGTTTTACAATGGACGCGCGATGCAGGCACACACACTCGTCAACTAAAACCTGGAGTTAGGAGCTCTAGAATAAACCATATTTTCTCTATTGAAAGGGCTAGACAATTGTATATGTTGCACGGTAATCATTAAATCATGGGACAAGCCACATGAAGTGTTATGAGTATTGATATGTAGTTTATCTTAATACAAGGACGGTATCAAAAATATGCCCATAATATTTAGAAACGAATGAATAATGACGTTAAGTTCAAATAAACTTGAAAATTGAGAAAAATTTATGTTTCGATTGATGCCATTCACCAAGCCAAGTTTGAACAAGTTAACTACTCTCCCCACTTACTATATTTAACTGACAGTCCTCTACTCATAGTAACTTCTATCTGTTCCTCAAAACCTAAAGAGAAACATATACGGAAGCAAAATTGAAGTCAAAGATCTCATACGGAGAGCTTTGGTGGGACCAAAATGAAAACTTTATTTTTCAAAGCGATCGCAGATTTGGAAAACTGCGATATTCAGGTTCCAAGGAGATGTTGAAGCTGCGTAGGAAAGAGCATTATTAATTTATAAATATTCTTTTATTCTCTGGGTTATTCTCACAACTTATTGAATGACGTTGTACTCGCCAAAAACTGAGGCACTTGCTCGAAGAGGATGAAGAGCTTCATGGTTTTCTTTCTTTAATCGTCTCAGATGCTTGAGTCTAACATAAAAGCGAGAACTCTAATCATCTTGAAGTCACACTACAAGTATCAAACATAATGTGAAAAAAAAAATGACGGGTTGCACTCCGGGAGTGCCGGCAGAAGTGAAAACTTGCATTTTTGAATATCATGTTTTTTGTAAGGATCAATCGCGCCATTGCTCGCGTACTTCTTTAATGTCACTGAATAAAAACCCGTATTGTAATAACAATACGGTTGACAGTTGACGCTTTATCGATCAGGCTACGGATCTGACGCAAGATCTGACGCGACATCTAACGCGAGTTTAACATTTTTTACCCATCTTAAAAAGTGCCAAGCGCCGCTAAACAAGTTTTCACTTCAAAAAAATTCAAATGCCTTAAGTCACGAGTATGAGTTCATTTGTGAAATTAATAAATGTTGTTTTGTTTGTATAATTTCCTTGCCACTTCCATTGCTTAATTTATCTTTGCCTCCAGTATCGGCATCCAGCACTCGCCACAACGCAGTCGTCAAATATTTGCATTCAACTGAAAAAGTAATACGATTATTAATTTACTCTCAATTCAGTGCGCGAGTTCTATTTTTGAATCACTCGCAAAATTTGGTGGAAACAATTTCCTGTAGCATTTTTAAATTTCACTCGACACTTTATGATAATGATATGAAGATAGGTTTTCATAACTAGTTTTAGAAACCTAGTACTTATATTTTTTAAACAAGTTTATTTTTGTTTTTTTTTTATGTGATAGAGCAAGCTCGTTTCGTCGGCATACTACAAATTAAGTGAGAGCGTCGATAAACGGAATTAGTTTTCTTTTCGTTTTTCGTAAATTAAACAACTGATATTATACCTACTAAGTCATATATCATACTAGAAATTTAAATGTTCTAGTTTCTTTTGTCGCATAAATGTGCAAGACGCTTATCCTATCCTTTATATTATCCCATTATATCCTGCTTTTACACACATACAATCAGCTTTTTTGAAGGATCATCATTTTTTTTCTGCATCTACTCTCGTAAGTTTTTGAAGCATGTTCGTCAATTTTGGATTTTTTTGAGTTTTGTCGTCTCTGTTCATCAGAACGCCCTGAATTTAAGGGTTAACTACGTTTTTCTAGGCGTGTTCTCTTCTGTTCTGTTAAACAATGTGTAAAGCAAACGTTAAGTAAAAAAGCTTACTACAGATTAGATGACTATAGGTATCAATGACAAAGAGGTATGGTGCTCTGATATTCCAGTGAAACACAAGAAACACATTGTAAAAAGCCGACTCTTAAATAAGGCCGTGCTGCAGTGGTTTCTTGCCCTTTTTTTTACGCTGCCATAACACAATCCGAAACGGCATAGACTTGCTCTATTTGCATTGTATTCTGCATGACATTAAGAATCTACATTCAATAAAATAATCTGAATCTGTTCTAGTAATCGGAACTTATATTCACGATAATATTTTTACGAATTTAGTAGCGTCAATTGGAGTTTTTATAATATATTTCGTATGCGATATAACGGATAGACGTGCATTTTAAAAATTATACTCCAGTTCAATCCTCTTCAATAAACACTGATGTTTCGTTATTTCCGTTTCTGTGTGTTGAGGGAATATTTGTTTCGGGTGAGTGATGATTCTCGCTGATTTATTGTTTGAGTTGAATTTCTCATTTTGTGGGTAGAACGATTATTTAGTTTTATCAAGTTTTCGTTCGTATTTTAAATTATCATACTTAAAAAAGTCCGATATCTCATAATACAAGAGGAATGAAGACTGTACATATTTTAAATTAATATATTAAAAACATATCGCTTTAAAAACTAATCATTTCTTTCCTTATGAAAAATTTGTCGAAAAACTACGTCACGTGATTGTTACAGCATTTTGTAAGGGAAGTGATCATTCCTTTTTTCATTTGGACGGGAAAGTTGCTCAAATTCATTGTCTGAATTTATCATGTTAGTTATCTGGATAAAAAACATTTCCCAAAAACTAAAATGGTGAATGACGCCCTGTATAACATACCAAAAACATTAAGAAATCATGTAGGTACGGTCAACGGCTTGTCGGTAGAAACTTTTTCAACTCTATTACCACGCCATAAGGTCCAAAAGTGTTTCTACTGATGTGCGGCCGTGTGTACACTCAAACAAAATCAATGAAGAAAAGTAAAGTCAAAGAATCAAATTCAAAAATATAGTAATGAATCAATGATTGCTCTTTTGTCCAAACTTGTTGTCTTGACCGATAACTTAATATATGACGGATGTCACAAGACTTAAGAGTGCCTTTTCACTGGACCTGTGCTATATAGGTAGCTAACCAGTGACCTATAAAAATTTCAACCAACAGAATTGCTCTATTTTCCTATCATAGAGCTGCGTTCGAAAATAGAGCAATACTAATGGATGGAAATTTTTCAGCTCACAGGTCCCAGGTCCTATCTAGCCCAGCTCTGGTAGATAGGCACCCTTAGCCCCTATCACAACTTTCTAAATTCAATGACTAATTCGGCAATCATTGCTGGGAAGCTTGGTTCTGTTAATTCCAATATCCTTACGTCAACCAGCAATGTATGCCGAATTAGACTCTGAATTTAGAAGGTGCGATAGCAACTTTAGTTTAAAACTCCTAACTAGGGCCTCTATCTTTCGCAGAACAATCATGTCAACATCATCGTAATATGTCCACTACAGGACAGGGAGCTCCCTCCACAATCCAGCTCGTTCTAAAAGAATGTGGAGGGAAATAAGTACCTTAATCACCACGCTTGTTAGCGTTACATCTGGCACCATGGACCGCGGTTGTTGGTGACCGCAGGATGTAAGATGGTACGATACACGGAAGGACGCTACCTCTCCTCTTACGACACATACAGGTAGAGATGGGTCGGTACGACACAACAATATTATCGATTTATTATGTGAAAGTTATCCGACATTTTACCTTCTAGCAAATTCTCCAGGGAAACGACTAGATCATGTTTTATCATGCGGCACAAAGCTTCCCTAAGGCTAATTTCCGGAATCATTTTTCAGATTGGGAATAGATTTGTTGTATAGAATATCAAAATTACCTTTCTGATTTTCTTGTTTCAAATCTTAATACTAAAGCTAAATTGATACAATGATCAAAGGCTTATTCAAAATTTGTTCAAAATCAAAAGTTGTTCAATTTAATAATTTTATTTTTCAGTTTCAACGTAACTGTAGGTCAGTCATAGTCATAAAGTAAGCCGCAATACGAATAGGATTTCCGGATAAAGTTAGCTGTTATGCATCCGTAATCCATCAAAATTGTTTGCTGACAATATTGAATTCAAATAAAATTGAAATCTGAAATAGATAGCCTGCTATTTACTTCAGAATTTGTGTGCACTTTTTTGTAAATTCTAGGAACAATATTTTTTAGTGTTCCAGCAGTTGGTATTAAAGCCATGTCTTTTCATACAAATTTCAGCGAGCAAAGTATGAGTTGCCTAAGTAGCACCTTATTGCATTCATATTAACACAAATAAAAAAGATAAAACAAACTAGAGAGTAGTATATTTCTTGCAAAGAACTTAACGACTGCAAACGTTGCCTTATCGCTGTAAGCGATCTCTCTCAGACAACCTTTGGAAAGGTAATCCATCATAAGTTTTAGTTCACGAATATTTCTTTTTGGCATCAAAGGTTAAATTGAGACCTTAGATTATGGATGGATAGGTAAAATTGCAACCTAATGCACTACCTACTTAACCTTGTATACCCTTAGTCCTACTTTTTATTATATTTTTGGGCTTCAATGAAATCAACGTTGTTACGAGTGCATTTAGACGAGAGGTATTCACTCGCGACTTGAATGAATTCAGCTTCGGTTCGGGTTATTTGTCTGGCCCGTTGGTGTGGTTGGGAGCTTGCCTTCTACACTGTGCGTCGCGGGTTTGATCCCCGCCCAGGACAAACATTTGCGTGATGAGCGCAAGTGCTTGTTATGTGTCTGGGTGTTATTTATATATACATAAACTCGTATGTATGCATATCAGCATCTGATACCCATAGTACAGGCTCTATCTAGTTTGGAATAGGTGTTCCACTCCTTCTTCTACCAACTCTTTTATTCGGCTTTTGCGAATGTGTGGAATATCAACCAGATGAGGGTGGTTTTATTTTGTGAAAAAACCAACAGCAATAAAAAAAAAAATAGACGCTTAGATTTAGTGGTACACGAGCTTATTTATAAATGAACAGCAAGTACTGCCCTGGGCCTAGAGACAAGTGGCTTTCTGTTATCGTAAACGCTATAGAATATAGAATGAAAATGTATGTGATTGACATATGCGACCGAAATGTTGCGTGACAGCTAATGCCATGCTCATTCATTTTCATTCTATTCTACTAGCGTTTTCGATTAGAGAAACCACTTGTATAGAACGCTGTGGTACGCTGGACACACGATATAATAAATCAAGTGACTTAAGATTTTGGAAATTACTCGCAAAGCTTATGGGCACACTCATCCAAGTACAATCTCTGAAATTAACTGCATCTGTACAATCTGTAAAAGTATGTCATATAAACGTTCATAAATAATGAATAGGTACCTGTCCACTACATCCAATAATGAAATTGTCTGAAATCTAACCATCATATAATAGTAACCTGGAAGGCAAGTGCACTCAAACTTGTACAAATGTTAGCTCAAGTTAGGTGCACCATGAACTAGTTAAAAGTTGGGATATGTTCCGACACGAGTGAACGCTTGAATGACTATTGATATGGCGATTTGAGATCGGAAAGTAAAGGGCAGTTGTAGATGTGTGTTTGTCTAATGGAATGTGAAGATGTGCTTGTGATAACTTTGAGGATTATATGAATTTTTAATCGTATTTATTGTTTATAGTTTTATATTGTGAATCGTATATATCGTATTGGTTGTGAACAACCGTTGTATAGTGGGTAGAGCACTTGGCTCTAGATCCGGAGGTTCTGGGTTCGATTCCCGGTGGGGACACTGTCAAACGAAAAATGCCTTATTGCCATCTCCTCAGTTTGGTTAGAAAATTACAGGTTGAATCACCTGATTTTCCGAAAAGTTAGATGATTACGTGCTTCAGAAGGCACGGCCGTTGGTCCCGTAAACTGTCTACGGATGTAGTCGTTAATGAGCCATATCAGACAACTTTGACACCAGGGTTTGTGAGGTCGGTCATCGGCCTTGCAATCCACAGGAAATTATGATGATGATGTGAATCTTGGTAACACGTATTTTTTAACCAAAATACTTAGTGCGCTATTATTGCGCTCGCTCATGTTAAAGTTTTATCCAAAATTGAAAAAAAATATGATCATTTACGTAGTTTGTTAAGTTTCTTAAAGTCACAAGAGTAAATCTGATGAAATTTTTGAACATGTCGTCTTACTAAGTGAAAAACAATTCCAAGTCTAAAATCTTCCTTTTGGAGTACCGTACCAGGCAGTACCTATAATAGCGTGTATGTATGTGTACTGTACCCATGTTACAGGATTTCTGAGTGTGAGAGAGATACCTGGGGAGATACGAGTGTGATTGTCAATTAATATGTTTTATATATGAAAATATTATTTCAGAAAATTCATCTCTAAAGGGAATCAATAGTTGATAGTTTGTATTGAAGATCGCGGGCGGGGCCAGTAACCCTTAACTAAACCTTTAAATTTATATAAACATGGTAACCCTAGTTGAAATGCTTAAGTTCAGCGAAGCGAACGGTGGTCTTAAGGTAATCAAACTGGCGACCAGAGCTTCTAGCCTGGCTCCCGTTTCGTGTTCTGTCTGATGTTTAAATCCGTCGGAACTTGAAGAATCATTGAGGAATATATTTATAAAATTTTCGATACAGAGTCAAGAATTACATGTCAAAATGATAATGTCAAACTTGAATAAAACTTAGCGTCAAACTTAGCGTAAAACATGGCGTCAAGCGTGTCGCCCCGAGGCGGTATAGTGCCCTCGTTGAATGGCGAGACTTTTTTGAGGAATTGTATTTTTGAATCGTATAAGTATGTAAAACACAAATATAACTGCATTTGTTGTCGGTCATGTGGCAAGTCTTACAAACCAACTGTGAACAGGGTTCGTAAGATTTTCCGTGTATAATAAGTTCTGCTATATTCGGGTGTAAGTTTCCAAAAACTGACTTTCCTGTAATTATTTTAATGTATGATGTATGTAATTATTTAAATGTAATTATATTAATTAAAATAACTGACTTTCCGTTCCGTATTTTAAAAAGTACTATTATGATGATAATAGTATAGATATGAGTTTTTAATGAGTTTTTTGAATGTAGAAAACTGATGTCGTTTATCTATGATATAAACATGTTAATCTATGATATAAACATGTTAAAGTTTCAAATCTTAGCCATGACACTGAGGGCCGTTTGCACTAAACTTAAGAATCACCCCTTACTTGTTTAGGACACTTCTAACAATAGTTTGACGGCCCTTAAGGGGCTGATAAGAGCTGAATTACCTCCCTTTCTAACAAAGGGCAGAATGCGCGTGCTAGAACGGAGCGGATTCGCACTGTTTTACGTTTTTCGCTCATTTTTGCATTTTTCTCAAAATCTGTACCCATTATAGTAATTATCAAATAGCTATATTATTATGCATAATGTATTTAATCATGTGTAAAAGTTTTGGCATCATAGATTAATGGGTACTTAAGAAAAACGGTTTAAAAGCAAAAAGCAGAGGTAACTTTGGATTTTTTTTATGGCGTACAAAATATATTTAATCGTGTTTCGGAGTCGGCCATATTCTTGGAAAGATGCTTAATTATCACATAGTATTTTTTCACGGCCATATGTTCATTAATTTTCGTTAAAAACCTGCTCAAGTGAAGCGTATTTAGCTCTTATCAGCCCCTTAAGCAAGAACTTGGGCGATTCTTAAGTTTAGTGCAAACGGCCCTCAGCTTCACGTACTTTTCAAAACACGAAAACGCTTAGTAAATACATTGTAGTAGCACTATAATTAAACACAAATAAAGAACTTACGTGCCTACGTCTAAGTACAAACAATGACAAACTATATTTATATCCTAGTCAAAAGGAGGTATATGGGCATCAAATATTGAGTCAATGTCAAACCATTCATAAAACAATTATTGCTGATTTGTCTTACTTACATTTATTAATAATACAAAAAAATAGATTTTCAACCTGCTTAACAATTAATTTTCGTGACTGTACATAAGTTATTATCATGTCATGCGAGCAAGAGTCACAGGAAATAATTGAACGACTTTGCAAGTTTCCGCAATTTGTTTGTTTGGCAGGAATTCCTTTGCGCTCGTGAATAATTTTCAAATTCTTCGAGGATGTAAAACTGAGGGACGTAAAGACTTGTGTCATGCCAAACAGAATAGTAAAGTTTTTATTTTCTACAATAAACAGGTCGTCAACCTAGTTCAAATATCCCTGCATTTCACATATGAGTTAGAGTTTACACTTTAAATAGCAAATAGTTTTGACTTTTGAGCAATTATAATCTGACGTGGGGACTTTTTGGCGGAAACTCGGCGTGGGCTCTTGCCTGCTCGGTTGAAATTCTTGTTTTTTGTGTATGTAGTGATTTAGTGGATAATAGAGATAGTGTTTTATACAGAGAATGAATGACGGAGTGTGCTGCTGATGAAGATTTCAAGCGATCTCGTGTTTGAACCCAGTTTGTGTTTTCTCAAAATGTCATGGACATTTCCTTCGTAAAGTCCACTATCGCTTTACGGGGGGAGCAATGAACAATTTCCCCACTCGACACTGGCGGTTCGCCATATTTTTAACTTCTAAAAAGTGAAGAAATTACAAAAACTGAACAATGTTCTACAACACAATACTGGCAGAAATGTCCCCAAATATGGGTTGACGATTGCCAAATAAATTAAAAAAAAACTGCCGTAGAACGCTGGCTAAAATCAGAATAGAAAACCAAAGAAATAAGCTAAGCTAATGATCACTAAGCATCATAAGGGTACGTTAAACCAGTACCCTTTTACCATATACCTATAATTTTATGCTTTCTCGAAGGTGTTGTAAAAGCAATTACGGGAACCAAAAGCAAACACAATGGCAGCCAGTTCTCGGTCCTCATAAACTGATTTTCAATCACAAATACGTACTCAAATTCTTATTCCATCCTTCCTCTATCATTTGGCAAATCTCCAGCGTGATCATCATACATATCACATACTTCAAGTCTATTAAATAAACCCGTATCGTACGGGACCATTGGAGCGTTCGATGCATTTTTATAGTCTGTGCAATAAACTAGTGGACTAGCGGGAGACGAAAACTACAATAGTGCACTTAGGGTCCTCGTAAACGGTATATCACAGGCCCGTACATTGTTACAAACTTATATAAATTGTTTAAAGCTTTTCGGATATTCAAGACTGCTTCTTGAAAAACTGGGAACATAGAGTGTACTGTCTCTACGTCAAAAATTTAAGTTGGCGCCGTATAGTTTTCGAGAGTTTATGAACTGTTTTCACAGTTAAGTGTCAACTGAGTATTCACAGGTGTCGATAGATTGCGCTGAAAAAAAATTGCTGAAGAACTTTAAATAAATCCTCAATAGATAAAACGTGAAGTAAACGAAACCTCCTTGGGAAACACTCACACTTACTTATACATAGATATGAAGAAAGAAGTTGACAGTTTAATTTTCCTACAACGACCCTATATCTATCAAATAGAGCTCAAGCTCTTCCCAAAAACAAGCAACCTTATTAATACACGACATGATAAAAAAAAAAACTCTCGAATTCTGACTTTTACTATAAAAGTCAACAACATAGTTTCGAAACAGGGTTAAAAGATAAAATTATATAGATTTCCTTTCAAATTTTCTCCAAATACGTTATTGTTTTCATTGAGTCCATATTATGTATTGTGGTTATACATCACGAAAACTTTTATCTGCCTAAATGTCGATACGTTTATGTTTCTTTTTTTTCTAGATAAAATTTTATATTACGTCACTATAATCTAGACTGTTTATCAAAATACAATCATACAGTAAGAACTTTTATGTGTAGAGAAGATAAAACATATCATTTTTAATGAGCGGGAAACACAAGATAAAACAATTTTCTTTTAAGAATTTGACTCGAGAAAAGGCATGTTTCAGAAAGCATTTTCCAGTTCAAATAAGTTCAAGCACATCAAGTGCAAGTTCATTTCTCTCTCATCTCTTTAATTTTCTCAAAATAAGTAGAAATTCCAAAGCAAACGGTGGAGCGATCGCAAACAATTCGCATACTGAAGTTGGAATTTTGATCACAACAGATCATGCGCGTCGCAGGACACGTACGGAAATACCTTTCAATCAACGTATCAAGCGAGCGAATCGCACGAACAAAATTTAATTCACAGAGCATGCAGGCGATATCGGGACGGCACGTAAATACCAATGTACTGAAACTCTAGCTTCTACGCTAGAAGGCGACATAGCAAAGCTACTAAGCTTGCCAAAATTCTTTGTTCGGATAGTGGCAAATTTTATCTTAAGGCGATTCGTTTTCTATACTAAATTCAAATAACTCGCATTCTTATGCGGGACATAAAATGCTGTTGAAAATCGAGTGTATACTGCTATTTTTAGTTAAATGTTTCGCTGATTTATACAAAGATACAGCTAATGCACCGAAAGAACTACAGTACAGATCGCACACCCCGGTGGTATTATTGAACCAAAAATTGCTAACAAAATCTATTACTTTCAGTGCATTAGCTGTATCTTTCTATTAATCAGCAAAAAATTAACTAAAAATAGCAGTATACACTCGTTTTTCAACAGCATTTTATGTCCCACATAAGAATGCAAGTCATTTAAATTTAGTATGGAAAACGGATCGCCGTAAGGAAAACATATTAACTAACAAATAGAAATACCTACTTTTATTTTCGAATATTATAATGATACTAGTACTTGAAATTAAATAAAAAAGTGAATTTATGTAAAAATAGGAGACTAGAGACGTCAGAAGATAATCCTAACTCTAAAAAGCCTTAAAGCACAACAAATTAAATTTTTCAGGAAAAAAATCCTCCAAAAACTTAGCAAACTTATTAAAGACGATAAACCATTCTTAAAGACAAGTACTAGGATCGCAGAAATACAGAGGAGAGAACTAGAATACGGCAGACGATGGAAGCGCGCCGCTCGTCATGTGGAAGTAAGAAAAGTGAGCGGGGCACACTCGCCCGCATACAAATAGTTTACAAATGGCATGTTGTCGGTGTGGTGTCGCTGCGATGCCGTCTTCGCTCGCTGTGGTCTAAGTTTTAGAGGATTATCCAAGTTTATTTGAAGATGAAGACATCGCTTTAAAATCTCAACACAGTATGTTTGCTTTCAAATGTTATACAAAATTTGTTGGTTTTATTAAAGCTTTCAATAATGTAAGCACAAATAGGCGATTTTTTTTTAAAGTGAATGACTTCAAACACTTCTCTTTGTTAATAATAAACAAAGCATGAAAATGAAAAACAAAATTTAAGAAAACAACTTTTAGTGAAAGTGGTTTTTAAGTACCAACTTAAAACTGTAGTTTCTTTATGTTATCAAAATTTGTTGGTAAAGCTGTTCAAAAAAGCACAAATAGGCGAAATTTTTTGAAAGTGAGTGACTTCAAACACGTTAAGTATATAATAAATAAAGCGTGAAACTGAAAAACAAACTTAAAGAAAACAACTTTTAGTGAAAGTGGTTTTTAAGTTCCCTACTTAAAACTGCAGTTTCTTAACTTAGACCATGCGGGTGCCACACGCTGTGCTTCGTAATGATGTTCGCGTTTAGTTGAGATAACTCAGAGAATTTTTTACAATTTGCCACACCAGCATAATATTAAGCAAGTTTCTATTACTAAAAAGCGAGTGTGAAAACTTCATTAAAAGCAACGAAACGCATTTGCTGTAAAATTTAAAAATGAATACTATCGTAACTTTTAATAAAAAAAATAATATTACATTTTATCTTAAGTTAGCAGCTTTCGAATTTTCAAACTAAGCTGTGTATGTTGATGACATTGTAAACGTAACTCACAATGATAACAAAGAGAAAAGCAAAGTAGGTATGTGTGAACAATTTATGAAAGTCACAGGTGAAACCGAGACACGATTTGGCAAAGGAACAAATTCGACATCACAAACAGATACATCTTACAATGTTGCTATACAAATTGTAGCCACTGAGTAGTACTAAGTTTTCCTTTAGTTTTACAACTCTGCTTTTGGCTTTGAAAATAAACTTAGAAAGTAACTGAACTGAACAAAGTGAAGTATTCAAAAACGGAACTACACTTGAAAAGATGTGCACGAAAATAAAAAAGATTAAGACGACTATGGTTAGAAAGATTGTCCTGAAGCTCCTTCAGATAAAACCTAACACAATACCTCAGGATTTAATATGAACCATATTAAAGAAAACGTATAAATATTTCCTTTATAATCCTTACTACGACAGCAAACATCCGAGTCTTGAGAAACCGAGAAAAAAATTTGAAAGGAAGTGAATGGAGGAAAGGAAAAATAAAATGTTTAATCTTGTTTAGTAAATTCGAAGCGTCGCCAGCTAGAAGTCAGGTGGCTGCTAAAGAAAACTCATTACTTCTTATTCAGCGTTGGTCGGGTAGTGCTCTTTGATTGTCGATAGTCGCTATCGAGATATCGGAAACTCGGTTTTTGTAGTCTTTGCGATGTTTACAGCTCGTAGACCGGAGTTGGAAGACTATTACTTTAAAATTGGTGTTTTTTTTTTCACTGATAACAAGATGAAGATTTCTTCATTACAAGTTTCAATTCAAACAACTCTTAAAAATACTTTTTGGAAGGCCTTTATGTTTTATTTTTTGTTTCTTATAGAACAAAAAAAAGGGAGGAGTATTTGTACCTGTTATTTATATTTAATCCATGATATCTTTTTTGTTTGATCTCTTGATTGCCGTTGAGGATACCCATGGCTATAGGCTTTCAATCACTGCTTGCGATTCTTGGCATAGATCTTATTTAAATCTATCAAAGTTTAAGCGATGGTATAGACCTTATAAGGTTTAAATCCTTTAGGCCCATAAGGTCCACTTCCCATAAGGTCCACTTCCCAAAAGGTGGTAAAAACTCAAATACATTAAACAGAAACTGATCTTAGTTTTTTATCGATATTATCTCAACCTTTTACTATACTGTCACCACTAGTATGTAGTGGTTTTGTAATAAATTTTAAAACTAACACATCAGTATGCCAGGGTCGTTTCGTCTGTACATTGAATGGGGTAAAATAAGATGAATGGCGGCTGTATGAGACGATATACGTGTCGCTTGGTTTTGAACTCTCCCTAGCTTATTGGTTTTTGAGGGCGATGTACCGATGTGTCTTATTTATTTTTTTACTAGCTGTTACCCGCGACTTCGTCCGCGTAGATTTTATAAAAAAACAGAACTCGAACTTAATTGAAACATATTTTACGGAGCGCTTATCCTTCTTGATCCCTACGTAAAAGATGCATTTGTACTTATCCAAGTTGAATAAATGCATCTTACTACAAACTTAATTATCTTTTGATTTTATTTAACTGGTAGGTAGTGCGGAATTTTCATCGTCAACCGTTACAGGCGAACTTAAAAAAGAAGGCAATAAAGGGAGTGAAGTAAATGGGTAGCGAGGAGGTATTCATAAAAGTAAAAAAGGTCCCTATTCCTCCCTATCTATCCTTTTGTATCCCCCCCCCTACATTCCCACTCCCCCTCCCTCACCCTCTCCCACTCTCTCTTCCTCTCCCTCGCCCCTCCCTCTTCCCCCCCTCACCCTTCCTTCCCCCTCCATTTCCCCCCTTCCCCTCTCCCCATCACCCTCCCTTTCCCCCTTCCCCTCACTCATCCTCCCCTTCCCCCTCTCCCTCCCTCTACCCCCCCTCCCTCTACCCCCTCCCACGCCCTCTACCCCTCCCTCCCCCTTTCTCTCCCCTCATTTTCCCCTCCCTTACACTCTCTCCCTATCCCTCCCCCTCTCCCACTCCCTATCCCTGACCCTACCCCTATCCCTGCTTCTACCCCTAACGCCATCTTAACCGCTATCCCTATCCTTATATAAACATACAACTGACACTCATATTGATTTTTAGACATTTCAAACCTATCGAATCCCAACCCCATCCCAGGGGTGGTGGTATTTCACGTCCACCACGTTGGATTTCAAAATCATTGTAGTTTTCGTAATCAGCGACCCGATAAACCATACGAACGACACCCATATTGATTTTTAGACATATCAACTCTATCGCACCCCAACCTCATCCCCAAGGGATGATAGCATTTCACGTCCACCATGTTGGATTTCAAAATTGTTGTAGTTTTTGTAATCAGCGGCTCGATAAACCTTACAAACGACACCCATATTGATTTTTAGACATTTCAACCCTATCGCACCTCAACCTTATCCCCAGGGGATAATGGTAGTTTACGTCTACCACGTTGGATTTCAAAATTGTAGTAGTTTTCGTAATCAGCGATACTTAGTTGAATAAAAAAGTCCCACCAAAATCGGTTAAGTAGTTTCGGTGTGCTGTAGCAGATACAACCCCGCTAGAGTATTATTGTATGTGTAGATTCCCACGGGAATGAGATATTTTCCCGGGGTAAAAAGTAGCCTATGTCCGTCTCCAAGTTACCATCTATCACCATACCAAATTTCATCAAAATCCGTTCAGCCGTTTAGGCGTGAAAGAGCAACAAACAAACAGACAGACAGACAGAGTTACTTTCGCATTTATAATATTAGTATGGATTAAGTTTGTACATGGTATACAAATATATTAGTGTTGATTCAGACCAGGAAACAAAATATCGTAATAACATAACGTACGTACAACGTCTTTGTACGGTCAACCGCACATCGGTAAAAACTTTTTTCAACCCTATTACCACGCCACAAGTTTCAAAAGTGTTTCTACTGACGTGCTGTTGAGTGTACTTTGACCTATATCCCTTGTGGTTAGTTGTTCAGTTTTGCAATCTAAATCTGCTTCAGTTTTCTTGAAATCATTATTTTCGACTAGAGTTAGTACTGGATTATCATCTTTCTAGGTATTCTATCTCGCAATATCACTCCCAATGCGTGATAAAGATAAAATTTAAAGTCAATTCCATTAGAAAAAGTGGGATGGAGATACAAGCGCTAGTAGACATCAGCTCGTTTTGTCAATCAGGAAATTAAAAGTAATAATTGCTTTTAATTTAAATTCTATACCAAAATCGAAATCGTCGTAACTTTCACTACTCGTATAAGCGTCAAAAGCCATAGACGTATACATACGCCGTTACTTTCCGTTACTAAAGGAAAAGAAAGACAAACAAAAAAAAATATCCTTACTTCTAAATAAGAAGTTGTTTCCAAACTGAGTCTACTGATTGACTCTTACAAAAGAAATAACTTTCGCGTGATGTAAAATTTTTGTATTTAATCAGTGGCAACCTCAAAAACTGAACCAAATCTAAGCACACTCACAAAACATATTGAAAATGTAACTTTTGAAATGGAAGAAGATGTATCCAAATTAGATTTGCCGAGAACCTAATACCCCGCCGCGGAAAGTGTTCAGGTGATTTGGGAATGCGGCCTACAGATTGAATTTACGCATGGCCCTTGAGAGATGGATGCCAGTTACAAAGATTTTGATATACTGGAAAGGAACCGAAAATCGATGTCTAGATTAAAACCCAAACGAAGTCTAACAAGCATAAAAAATGGGCCTGCATAACACAAGAATTGTCGTTGTTGTCATTCAATCATTATCAACCTAAAGGAGGATCAACACGATCTGATTGTCCGATCTTCCGATTTTCGTTTCGTAATTTCTGATTTAGTGTAATCGGATTTCCGATTGCTCTATACTTACATTACCCGATTTCATCCGATAATCGGAAGATCGGATTATCGGATAGGAATGTGTGGAACGTGCTTAAAGATGCTACTAATGTTTCGAAAACAATGCAGGCATTTACTATCTTAACAAATAAGTTTAGAATAGCTTTTTGCCTTTTAGGAACCTTTAAGACTCTACTCCTTCACTCGCTGCCACGCGATTTTGGCTTTACACTACGTATTTCTCACTTGTGCCTGTTTGATAGTCTGGTTGGAAGGATTTATTTATTATTTTAGTTGTTGCTTTCCAAAATATAATAATCAACTTTAGTAAGTTGCGTGATTGTATAATTGCAAAGGTTACGCGTTAGTCTGGCATCGGCTCAAGCCATCAGTTTGATATGATTGCATGGATCTGGAAAGAGGGAGAAATCTATACGACTATTTCTGTTTTTCTTATAGCTGCATCCCAGTAAATCTTACCTGCTTGTGTAACTTTTGTTTCAGCGTATAACCATTTCCAGTAAAACTCTATCATCACTCGAGTAAGCCGTGCTGTGTACGCCCCTTGCCCCTCGGGACGCTTTTCCCCCATTTACTTCTATAACATCGCTTTATGATACTCAACTGTACTTTTTTATTATTCATGATAATACGTCTTACATTAGCGTGTTTTTGTTCTATGTATTTTTTTATGAACTCGCTCGCATTTTTTTCATTACTCCATTCTTTTGTCGTTAGGATTCATTACTTATTTTGTAGGAGCTGCGTGCTGCGTCTGTTTACTTTAACTTGATTGTTTTCTCATCTTCTAAGATATTTAAAAATCTTTTTTAGTAAATAAATAATATTTAAAGACCGTTTTGGTTTCTACGTTGCTTTGATTTCGTTGATTATTGGTTCTTGTTTTATGCTTTTTATTGCGTTTTGACATTATAAATGTCTTTTCGTCCGCTCCAGTATTAAGCTTCGATTTAACGAAAAAGTGCGAGCCCCATATATCTCGCAGAGTTGTGAAGATATGGTATTCAAAAACAGCTCAAAAGACGCGTATGTACGAAAGCTGTAAGCTGCAAAAGGAATTATTCGAGAAAGTTAAAAACGAAAAAGTTATGAAATAGTACAAAAAAACACATTTTTTTCTGAATTTTTGATATTGGCTCTCGATATTTTGGAAATGAAGAATGATATCAAAAATTTTAAGCCAGCTAAAATCTGAGCCTAAAACAATGACGATTGGGTAGCTTAACCTTTTCGAAAAAAAAAAGTCAAAAGGTCAGAACGATATTTTGTCGAATTCCGTAGATTCATTTCCAATATGCTCGATAGTCGTTTGAGGAACGAAATCTCTGAATATTTAGGTTACGGCGATTGTTCTAAAAACCTCGCTTCTACAATCAACTTTTCCCTTTTTAATATCAGCAAAAACATAAATCCTTCTTCAAATTGACGTCACTTCCTCCCAAGTCGATCTAAGTACATGTAAAACCTTTCCTCGCATCCGGACAAATCCGGTCTTGCCATTTGACCCAGTGGCACTGCTCTGTATTATACTAAGCTCCCGGTCCTGTATTTATTTGCGTCCGTTCTACAGTTTTATAAGGATCTCTATGTACATAAATTTCGTGGAATTCCGGCTTAGAATCTGAGTGAAGATTAGAGCTGGTTTTGTTTGGAATATACTAGTCTGGACACGCTTTTATTGATTGAGGTTATATCGGGATTTGAAAAAATTGTGTTAAACCTTTTACGGGCTTATTCTGGGGCAAAATCCAGGGCCAAATGCAATAATTTTTGTTCAACAAAACTTGAAATTGCATCTTTTTTTTGCGAATTTCCAATTCGTTAAACAAAAGTTTTTGCATTTAGTCTCCAATATATAGGTTTAACAACAATTTTTAAAGCCCTTGGTATACAGGGTGTAAGGTATAGGTTTTCGAAAACTGAAAGAGCATGATAACTCAACTGATCAACTTTCAGTGAAAGAAAACTTTAAGGAAATTAAAAAAGATCGGCCTCTATACAACCTGTCCAATCAAGTCTGCAATTTTGTATGGAGAGGCCGATTTTGTATGTTTTATTCGCTGAAAGTTGTGCAGTTACGTTGACTGATCGATCATGCCGTTACAGTATTCGGAAGGCTGTCTCTTACACCCTATGTTTCAAGCCATATACAAGCAATGCTGAGTAGTTAAGAACCGTGGATTTAAAATAAATAAATTAAAACAAAAATTAAGGGACATTTCACGCAAGGTCATCCGATCCCAAACTAGTCAAAACGTGTACTATTGATATCAGAGACTTATACACATACATTAATAGATAAATAACTCCCAGATACAGAACAAACACTTGTGTTCATCATACAAATGTTTGCCCTGGGCGGGGATCGAACCTGCGGCCCATGGCGTGTAAGCACGCTCACCAACCACACCAACGGGCTTTTCAAATCAATTGGATTGGTAATACTAAATAAGTTTTCCACTAACCTGATCTTGCTACCTTAGATATTTACTAGGTACGAGTATTGAAGAGATAAATGTATAGCGTGATAGTCATGTAAACTACTGCTAGTGATAAAACTTTGACAAAACAAGAACGAAAATTCTAGGTAGAGCTTGTACTAAGGATGGTCAACGGGCGGGGGGTTTTAGCGTCCGTCCGTCCCCAGACAAAAATAAGGTATTAGGTTAAATCCTATATTATTTATTTAATAACACTTATTAGCGACAAGCTATAGCAATACAGAATATCAACCATTGTTTTTTTTTATAACAAAACTGGGATAAGAATTCGAAGAAAAGTCCCCTTCTGGTGACCGTTAGTGGCAGATTTCTGCCAATTTGGCTGTCAATTATTCACTTTAGCAGATCAAGAATTTTTTTGACCCGCAACAAACAAAAGCATAGAAATTGACTAAACTTATCTTATTAAAGTACATAATTTAGCAAAAAAAATTTGCAGTGAAAGTGGATAAGTGCTCTTTCCGAGTTCATATAACACGAATCTATTAAAGTCGCGAGTGAATAGGCTTCTTCTGGGCAAGCTCATTCCATCTTCAACCTCATCTCTGTCCTCAAGACTAGATCGAGGTCAAGAGTGAGCCCATTGACAATAAAAAAAAATCTACATAGCTAAAAAGTGACAACACTGGTCCTCTTGAACTACTTATAGGACCTACTCTTGTAATTAATAGGCAATCAAGCCTGACCTTTGCGTGACCTCTGCTACAAATTGCCACATAACGTTTTAACATGGCTTGGGGTACGAATCCAAAGAGTTCTAATTGAAGCTAATAGAGCTGTTGAACCCCCGAATCTTTACTGTTGGGTTCAAGATGGCATGGGTTGGCTGAGATTTGGAAGTGTATAAATATTTGATACGTAAAGACAAGTTTTGTGGATATTATTCTATACATCGTAGGAAAGCACAAAAAAAATTGTTTTAATTTTTCGTTTGATACTTTGTTTCTATTTTTGTGATATTATTTTAATTTTTAGTTTTTATTTTATTATATTTATTGTAATTCGCACACAGTTATGTACTGTTTTATGAATAAAGATGATGATGATGAAAGGAACACAGTTGATTAGGAACCGCCCTATACACGCCAACTGATCACTGACCAATTTAAAAGTACTGGTCTGGAGCAAGAACCGAAATTCGGGTCCAAGCAACTACCCATTCATTTCTCTCGTAAGACAAGTTACTACAAATCTGTCAAACTCACAAAGGAGACAAACTAGTGAACATATCAAAACCGGATATGAGACACAGTTCAAAGAGCTGCTACCAGTACCTGTTACTACTCTGATACCAGGAAACTTGATTCCGGATCACTCCTCAAAGGCCAAGATGACGTTTAATTTCCTCAATACAATACCTCTATAAGTTACCAACATGCATGCATTTGACGTTGCTTCTCCGAATCAGGGAGGATGTCGATTTCCTTCAAACATGCTTCTTATTTATCATACCTACTTACTGTTGATATTTTATTTGAGCTTTTGTTTAGGAAAGTATTATGCGTTTCAAAATGGTTTGTAGCTAACTTTACAGAGATTCCCAGTGGTTGTGTAAAACCTTAGATTATGAATAACGGCAGCCTACTGCCTATGTCTATGTGTAAAACTAAATCTAAACAGGGTGAAGTTAGTTTGACAGCTCATACTTCACATGATTGCCGCCGCAAATCTATATTCCCATTCTCGTTTAAAACGCGTAGCATCAAACAAGATGTATTCTGATGTCAACGCGTCATCTTTGAAAATACGAAATCAATGTAAATAAAAAGCTCAAGAAGAAGTAAAGCGCCCGGGGGGTTCAATGACCTCTATGATCAGCTGGCGATACCGACAAAGATGTTTTTTGTTGTAATATACAGGGTGTTAATTTAATTGCGTGCCATAGCTTAGGGGGTGTTTCAGTAACGATAAAGGAACACAAAAAAAAATATTTAAAAAATCCTACTTGAAAAAAACTAAAACTTCATTGAAACTAAAATGACCCGGACGGAGCATTGCGCTATGACCAAGCCAGCGCGCGAGTATCAATGTATAAGGAAGGCACATACATAACTGAAACTCTTTCGCGCGCTTTTCGCGTTGCTCCGGGTCATTGTCTTCCTTGTTAGCTTAGTTTCAATGAACTTATTTTTTTAAGGTGGAATTTTTTAAATATTTTTTTTGTGTTCCTTTATTGTTACTGCAACACTCCCTAAGCTATGGCACGCAATTAAATTAACACCCTGTATATATACTAGCAAGTACCTATTAATTTCAACAAATTACTGTAATATCATTCGAAAGAAAATCAAATTTCATGATCTCCCAAAACAAAAAAAGAAAGTATATTTTTATTACAATCAATTAGTTATTTAGAATCACCCCTTAGAAAGATCATCGTACTCTTTTATACCTGTGTAAATATTGCTCGTAGAATAAGTATATGTACAGTATGTATTTGCCCATGTTAGACATTATACGCTAATTAATAGGTATAATCCAGGGACAATGCAAATCAATTAAGGCCGATAATACGCCGCGACAGTATTGAAGGGTGCATCTGATCGCAGTGCCGTTGATAATCCGATTACTAGTCTAGTAAAATTCTGTTTTTTCTCGGATTCTTGTTAAACAACTAATCTCTCCTATAAATTTACAATTATTTAATCGTATGACCTCGGGAACATATATATTTTTTTTATTTATACTAAAATGTTAATGCAATCAATCGATTAGCATTGTTAATAGAACTATAATCATAGGTAGTTTACCTAATAATAAATAATATCCCATTGGAATTGCTGAAATTCGGAGTTTCAGTAAGGTAATAAATAAGTTAACTCGAAATTGCACTTAAAGGATAATATGTAATGGAAGGAAGTTTAATGTTTTACTCTTAAATATTATTTTAAATACATTTTATACAAAATTAAAAAGTCAAGTGTAATGATAAACTTTATTTTTGAATTTTTCGGTTTAAAATGTATTTTTCGTCTTCTTCCCTATATTTTTAGGGTTCCGTACCTCAAAAGAAAAAAACCGGTCAAGTGCGAGTCGGACTCGCGCGCCGAGGGTTCCGATATACCTATAGTATTTTTGGAAGCAATAAAGTCCATTTTCAGGACCGCAAAACTAAATTTGTTTGTAAAGGTTTTTTGCAGATTTCTGAAAAACTGTGCAACTTAGAAAGATCGTTTTATTTTTGCTGTAAAGTTTACATAAACCTCTGTCAACTGTAATTAATTCAGATTTTCCCTTACTCAAACTTCGGAGATAAGGGGGGGGGAATGGTATTTTTTTTGACATTTTTCATCATAACTTGAAAACTAAGAAACTTAAAAAAATACAAAAATATATTTTAAAATGTACAAGTAAAGCCCTTTCATATGATACCCCACTCGACCTAGTAGCGACAATTTGAAATTTGGCCCCCCCTATTTTGGCCCCCTTTACATTAATAATCATACTTTTTTCAAAAAATTTTCATGTGCAATTAAGTTGGGCAACTATGTTCTAAAACTATTCCAAATTTCAGCTCGATAGCGTAAGTGGTTGCTGAGATATAGAGGTGTGACAGACAGACGGACAGACAGAGCGGCACCATAAGGGTTCCTTTTTTTACCATTTTGGTATCGGAACCCTAAAAACGAAACCCTTATAGGATCACTTTGTTGTCTGTCTGTCTGTCTGTCAAGACCCTTTAACTCACGAACGGGTAATGGTATCAGGTTGAATACCATATATTAGGATCCATGAACCACACAAGATCTGAAAATTTTAATTTTTTACAACGACGCAATCAAAAGATATTTTATGTCCTCATCTCCATACATTTATTCAAAAATGCAAAACCTACAGGGTACTTCCCGTTGACCTAAAATTATGAAATTTGGCAAGAAGCTAGGTCTCACAGTAATGGAAAAAGTCTGAAATCATTAAATATTACAACTTTTCTCACAACTAATGATAACCAATTGTGGTGAGCTCTCGTTTCAAGAACATTCATATAAGAGAGGAGTCAAGTTGGATGGTCGCTGAGGTGATTTTTGTTTTAGTTCTATTTAAAAACGGGAATACTTACAAACTTGAAAAATGGTATGTTTATAGTGCATAAGCTATAAAATAACAACAAATAATAAAATTTGGTCAAGCGCGTGTCGGAATCAAAAAATCTAGCACATTAACTTACTGAAATTTCAACTAATACAATTATGTTTATGTGGTGGTACGAAACCCTCAGTGCGCGAGTCCGACTCGCACTGGGCCGTTTTTTTTTTAATACTATTTTATATATACCAGGCCACTCAGAAAGTATTGCGAAAAATAGTTTTTATATATGGGAGACTGGCCGGTCAGAATCTTTTTCGAAAATATGATTACTTGTAAGTAAAAATATGTGTGTTCCATTTTCAAAATTTCCCTCCACATTTTTTGCGAGCCAATTCAAAGTATCGTGTCTTACTGAAAAATGGATCTGCGCCGGGAACATTTTAGAGCTATGATTTTTTACGATTTCAAGTGTCGCCTGAAACCGGATGAATCGTTCGATAGACTTCAAATGGCATTTATGGATGAAGGCCCCTCCAAGGCAACCGTGTATCGTTGGTATAACGAATTTAGGCGCGGTCGACCAACCTTGGGGGATGAAGAAAGAAGCGGTCGCCCTTTGACGGCTATTACGGAAGAAAACGTGCTAGCAGTGAAAAATTTAATCCAAGATAATAGGCGAATTACATATCAGGAGATTCAGCACATATTAAAGATTGGATCGGGAAGCGTTCACGAGATTCTACACGGGCATCTTCGCGTGAGGAGGATAGTATCGCGCTGGGTGCCGCACTACCTCACCGACGCTCAGAAGCAGGCCCGGGTGGAATGGTGCCGTGATATGCTGAACAAATTTGAAGCAGGCTCGTCTCGGCGTGTTTACGACATCGTAACAGGTGATGAGTCCTGGATTTATCAATACGATCCAGAAACCAAGCGCCAGTCGACAGTTTGGGTGTTTCAAAATGAACCAACGCCTACCAAAGTGAAGCGATCTCGAAGCGGGGGGAAGATTTTGATCGCCAGCTTTTTTAATTTGACTGGCCACTTGGCCTCAATTCCCTTACGAGATCAAAGAAGCATCAACGCCGAATGGTATACTACCAAATGTTTACCAGAAGTTTTTTCTGTTGTGAGCAACAAGCGACCAAACACAGGGCTCCGCGGACTACTGCTCCACCACGACAATGCGCCTGCACACACCGCGCTCAAAACGAGGGACTTCCTGGACAGCACACCAGTCAAACTCCTGGGTCACCCTCCTTACAGCCCTGATCTAGCACCGTGTGACTTCTTTTTATTTCCAAAAATAAAAAATCAGCTCAAGGGGATACAATTTTCGTCGCCGGAAGATGCGCTGGCTGCGTTCGAGCAGGCTGTAAACGAGGTGTCTACGGCGGACTGGAAAAAGTGTTTTGAAAACTGGTTCAGACGCATGAATCTTTGTATAGAGGCTGGTGGAGAGTACTTCGAAAAGATTTAATAAAAATATATGTACCTGTAGAACAATTTTTTTTAGTGTCGCAAATATTTCTGAGTGTCCCACGTATGTATTAAAACTTAATTTTCTCAATAATAATAAAAAAGTCACATTTATATTTACTTCAAACCCACTCATATTAAAGTTTCTAAATACCCTGGAGTATACTATTAAAATCCATTTTTTGGGTTCTGTACGTCAAAATAAAATAAATGGTACAGCAGCACTGCACTTACTTTCTCGCAATACTCAAGGAAAAACTATCAACCGCAAACTTAAATTTGTAATGCCATACACATAGTTTGGAAATACAAACTTTTATTTACGTTTTTCCAAAAAAATGTTCGAATGAAATATACAGATCAATTCAGAATTCAAATTGTCAAACATTAAAACGAACAAACCTCAAACGATTTCGAGTAAATCACATGTTTAACTTTTGGTAGTACTGGAACACCTTTTATATGAATTTTCACAGATCAATGGATACTACCGTAGGATACTAGCATGGAGATTTTTTTAATTTCCCTACACATGTTCCTTATGGATAATTGTTCAGTTTGGTAGCAAGCCCTTTCAGTTTTTGGTACATCCTGTGTACCTAATTTTATTCAAAAAATCATAAATAATAACCCAGTCAGGTAGACCACCAAACCAGTATTAATATTATAGAAAATTTTAATAAACTCAATGGAACCAATTTTGGGTAAATCACATATTTCCGATTTGGTGGTACAGGAACACATTTTATATGAAATTACACAGAACAATTGATATTAGCGCAAGATATCTTACATGGAGATGCTTGGTCATGCAAAGTTTCATCAAGATTCTATGAGCCGTTTTTGAGAAAATTTTAATGTTTCATTTTCGTTGTATGACAGCTACCCTCAAAATGAGAGCCAGCGAGAAACCACTTAGAACCCTTCGATGGGTGTGTAATAGATCATATAACAACTTTTAATATAACATTTAATTGATATAACAACGTTTTATATAATTTTGTTTCATATGATAATTATTTCATATAATCGACGTTTCACATATTTTCATTTCGTATAATTTCAAAACGTACAATAAACATTTCCTATAATTTTTTTTTTCAAATAATCATCATTTCGTATAATACCCATTTTATATAATATCATTTCGTATAGTAATCACTTCATATAAAATTCAAAAGTAAAATTAACAAATAGCGCATTTTGTATGGGAGGTCAACTTTGGTTTTTCGTATTTCGACCTATGTTCCTTGGGAAAGGTTGTTCAGTATCATGAGTACATGCATATCTATTGCTATCAAGAACTAATTAAAAGTCACCCTATATATATATATAAAAGATATACATATATGTGTATATTTGTCTGTATGATTTTTATATCATTTAGTATGGTTTAGTATTATTATTTTAAGTATATGTGTATAAGTAGTTATTTTATAAATTGTGCACGTTTATCTGCCCCTTCCAGTGTCTTTTCTCTTGCCAAGGTCTGCTGGAAGAAATTTCCAAGCTGAAATAAGCCGCACCTGTTGTGTCTGTTCTCTAAATGTTTGTTTTATTTGTATTTTTATGTGCACAATAAACAGTTAAATAAATAACAAACCTGAAAAATTAATTCAATTCATTAAATTGCAACTAAAACGCCTGACCATTTAAGAAAAGCAATATAAAATATTATTCTTATTATTCGAAAAACGAAATACATAACGTTTACCATAAGAAACTCGCATCGTACTTCTTTATCATCAAACCACATAATAGCTCACCACTGCTCACATACAGCTTCAAATTGCGATTGTCCTATATTACAAAAAACCGATTCCTATAAGTATCTAGGCATATTAATTGATTATTGACTTAATTTTCAACAACATTTGGACATGGTTAGTGGAAGGATAAGGAAGCTCATATATGTTTTCAAAACTCTCCGTAATGTTATTGATTATAATATGCTCAAATCTGTGTATGTTTTACTATGCCAGTCAATAATTATCTATTGTAATTCCTCATGGGGCGGTGCACATAAAACTAAATTCATAAATATCGAAAGAGCACAAAGGGCAATTCTAAAGGTTATGTCTTTCCTTCCGTTTAGGTTTCCTACTGTTGAACTATATCGAAAAAGCGAGGTACTTACCGTGAGACAACTTTTTATACTTTACACGGTCTTAAAACAACATTCTAACCTATCATTTGACGCTAAACTAGTTAACTCGAAAAGGAAAAATTTATGCCCTACAAACTCTGTCCGCACGGAATTTGCTCATAGGTTCTATTTGTTTCTTGGCCCTTTCTTATATAATAGAGTTAACAATAAATTGCACATTTACACCAACACTAAATATGAATGCAAAAAGAAAATTACTATGTGGCTGCAAAAGATGACTTATGACGAAACCGAGACTTTACTTGCTGTTATATCCTGAAAATAAAAACAACTAATATAAAATATATAAGATCACACATGTATAATCTGACACTAAACACTCATATAGTGACACTCAAACACACACTCATTCATACAAACACTCACACTGAGACACAGACAAACATTAACACACTCGTTTCTCACACACACACACACACTCACAAACACACACACACAGATACTCACATATTCATTTTTATATTTCTCATATTCTCCTTTTTAATATTTTATTGATTATATGTATATTCCACTCAGTATTTTTAAACTAAACTCATTCAAATCAAAACATACCTTTTAAATAGTTTTTCAGTGTTTTGAAATTTTTAAATACTAAGTAGTATTACATTACCTAATGTAGTCCCTATGGGGTGGGTCCTGGAGACCAATAATACAGGGATGACCTAGCTCAGGCTCCAGTCTCCCACAACATTTGAATTTTAAGTTTTACCTCTAGCATTGTACTTACCTAGTATGGAAAAATGTTATGTGGAGAAATAAATAAATTATTTATTATTATTATTATTCTTAAGTCACTCACAAAGTGGGTGGGTGGGTAGGTAGAACTTCGAAGAAAAATTATACATGTTAGATTGTCACGAGTGCAAACCAGTGCTAGATTATTATTGCTTTTAAAATTAATAAAAATGAATATTTACAAACAAGTAAGCAAGCATGCATACAGCAAGCATGCATACAGCAAGCATGCATACAGCAAGCATGCATACAAGCAAGCATGCATGCAGGCAAGCATGCAAACAAGCAGGCATGCGCATGCATTCATGTCAACCTAACCTGAAGGGTATGGCGGAATGAAGCGGAGCTCGCTCCGCTCGCCTCCGCTCAATTCCGCCATACCCTTCGAACCTAACCAACTGTGTCGGGGTGCCCCGAACTCTTTTGCTCGCTTCGCTCGCCTATTATTGATTCTACTAAGCCCTTGCAAGCAAGCATGCATACAACAAACATGCATACAGCAAGCATGCATACAAGCAAGCACACATGCGCATGCATTAATTTCAACCTAACCTGAAGGGCATGGCGGAATAAAGCGGAGCTCGCTCCGCTCGCCTCCGCTCAATTCCGCCATACCCTTCGAACCTAACCCACTGTGTCGGGGTGCCCCGAACTCTTTTGCTCGCTTCGCTCGCCTATGATCAATTTTATTGAGCCTTTACCTGTATTATTTTATTTACTATCATATCCTTTTTGCAACGATTTTTATCAAAGAAGCATATAACAACCTATACAAAATAGTTATAAATTAATTGATTATTATTATATTTTTGTTATTATTATAAATTAAATAAATAATAATATTTTTTTAATAAATATTAATATATCAAATGAATTTTATATCAAATGAATTTTATATGAAAGATATTTAGGTGAAATGATAGTTATGCCAAATGTTAGTATAGAAAACGTTCATTATAGTAAACGTTCATTATGTCAAACAAAATTATGCTAATAGTTGTTATATGAAACGTTTATTATATCAATTAAATGTTATTGAAACGTTGATATACGAAAAATATTTATACGAAATGATGCGCACCCCCCTTCGATGGATTTGCATAAAACTCCTAAATTCAAAATCTGGTGTCAATCGGACCATTCGTTTAGCCGCTAGGCCGAAGCGTGACGGACAGACCGACCGACGGACCGACCGACCGACCGACCGACCGACCGACCGACCGACCGACTGACCGACGGACGGACATTTTTGGTAGACTTGCTTTTTATGATGTATACGTGATATAGAACACATTTTTGAGAAAATTAGAAAAACTTTTTTTTTCACGAATACAATACCTTTCTCGCTCCGCTCGAAAGTAAAAAATAGGATCACTTTCATGTCCGTCTGTCTATCTGTCAAGACACTTTTTCTCACGAACGGGTTGAGATATAAAAATTGAAATTGATAACGAATATTAAAGTCCATACATCACACAAGATCTGAAAATTTAAATTTTTTACAACGACGCAATCTAAAGATATGGCTTTTTATGTCATCTTCTCCATACATTTATGGTAGATAGGTACGAAACCCTTAGGGCGCGAGTCCGACTTGCACTTGGTTTTTTTTTTAAATATCTGTGCTATATTTTTAGGGTTCTGAACCAAATTGGTAAAAACAGAACCCTAATGGTGCGACTCCGTCTATCTGTCTGTTTGTACGTATAGTACTTATCTAGTCCCTGCACCTGAATTCTATATCTCAGCAACCACTCATGCTGTCAACTTGAAATTTAGAATAGTTTTAGAATATGATTGCCCAACTTTATTGCAAACAAAATAATTAAAAAAATATTGTTATTATTATAAAGGGGCCCCTAAATGCGGTGGCAAAATTTTAAATTGTCGTTACTAAGTCGAATGGGGTATCATGTGAAAGGGCTTTAGTTTTACATTTTAATAGAGACTTTTGAATTTTTTGCGACTTAAGTTTTAGTTTTCAAGTAATGATGAAAAATATGAAAAAAAGATATAAAAAAGGGTCCCCCCTCTTTAAATATAGTAGTTAGAGGTTTAAGTAAATATAACAGAAAAATAAAATTTAGTTTTTTAATCGTAGGTTTTTTAGAAATCGGCTTAATACCTTTACAAACAAATTGAGTTTTACGGTCCTAAAAATAGAAATGCTTCCAAAAATATTATAGGTATATCGGAACTCTAGGCACGCGAGTCCAACTTGCATTTGACCGGTTTTTTTTTTAAATATTCTAGTAAACAGGTATGTACTATGAACAAGAAACTGAGCACATTTTTAGAAACTCCACACTATTGTTAAACTACTTAAAAAACGCATCTTTAATAACAATGATAAAAAGTAGATAAACTAATACTTTTTATTTCGAGTTTTTATTAATTAATACAAACGTCTTATACAAATAAAAATAATGCTTCATATAAACCTTACAATACCTATACGCATAGCGAAATTAAAATGTAAATATAGTTTAAAATTACATAATTAAGAAGTAAATAAAAACGGTTACATCGAGTTCTCATGGTCACAGGATATCTTCAAAAATAAGACTGAATAAGGATCTCGCAGCATACACGAATCTCAGTTATTGGAACTTGACCCCATGGCCCTTCCTAGGAACCAACTCACTTATGTTGTTAAGTAACCGTTGAAGGGGCCCGGATTTATAAAAGTACCAAAAATAAACTGCTACAACAACGAAACCCATTAAACAATTACATCTACCTCCCCTCATTGCTGTACAACCTCCACCGCAACCAGATAATAGAGAACAAGATTTTGAAGTAATAAAGAATACGCAGCAAATAGGTAAAAGAGATATACATTGCAATACAAAAGACAAAAAATTATAAACGGTCTGAACTATTAGTCGTATCAAATTTTCCAACATTATCGCGATACATATAATTAAATGTAGCACACGTTGTATTAGGTAAGTAACGGCTTCAGATACCATTAAAAAAGTGTAGCAGCACATAGTCGGTTGTAATCTGAAAATAAAATAAAATTGAGTTTATTTAGTAGGCTGAATGCAATTAAAGTCCCTAAATCCTTAGCCTCAATCATTATTTCCATACCACCTGATTTCTATAAGGAAGTAAGTTGATTGACGTTGGTATAGTAAAAGACGACTAAGGGCTCTTACACACCAGCGAAAAGGAGAAGCGACGACCATCGAAGACTGCCCATGACAGCCGCGCGCGACTCTCAACGATCACCGACGACATAGCAGGCACGCGCGGCTTTCTTCGGCAGTCGTCGAGGATCGTTGCCTCACCAGGTCTATAAGAGCTCTATTAGAAATGGAAAATGGACAGCAGCATCCTTACCCTTATTACCACTATACAGGGTGTTAATTTGATTGCGTGCCATAGCTTAAGGGGTGGTTCAGTAACGATATAGAAACTCAAAAAAATTATTTAAAAAAATCCTACAAAAAAAAAATTAAACTCCATTGTAACTAAACTAACGCGGAGGGCAATGACCGCGCGAATGGGCGCGATCAAAAGCGCGCGAAAAAGTTTCAGTTATGTAGTCATGGAGATCTTTAGGGGAGGCTTATTTCCAGCAGTGGACGTCTTTCGGCTGATATGATGATGATGTGCCTACCTTATTCACTAATAATCGCGCGCTAGCGACGTTGCTTCGCGTTGGTTTAGTTTCAATGCAGTTTTAGTTTTATTTTTAGTAGGATTTTTTTAAATATTTTTTTTGTGTTCCTTTATCGTAACTGAAACACCCCTTAAGCTATGGCACGCAATTAAATTAACACCCTGTATTTCGGGCATAAAAACATAGCGTTACAATCGCAGTTACTCGCGCCTCAATACTTCCATGCTCATTTTTATTGAGCCCGAAAAGTTAAAGCGCCCTGCGGCCCTGCCTAGTTGACGTTATAACTTGCATAAAATCAAAGGTATTTACTTATTGGTCACTATGCTTGTGATCTGTAAATTGAAACAAATTGCGTTATCGTTTTCCCAATCTCCGAAGAATTCAGCCAATATAATCACTTAAAAATTAAAAAGAAAAAGACCATGACAGTAAAACAATGGAGGTAAGCATGGTGCCTATAACGAACATTTATATATATTTTGCTGTAAACTGGGTGAGGTCCTTGTACAGTAGTTTACTATTTGTAGGATATAAAAGTACCTAAGGTTGACAGGATGATAAGTAAAATTCTTAAATCTTCGGTACAGCTGTCACGCTTTTTGGGCTTTTGCGAAGAGGATGACCACTGTGAACAGCCTTTTTAAGGGTCTTAGCTTATCTTAACATGCCAGGTTAGAGAGCGATCTGATTGATGTGATTACATGCAATATCTTCAAGAACGACACTTCCAGAATAGAGCAGCAGTGTCTTAATATCATTTTTTTTTCCTATCTCTTCTTGTAAATGTCGTGAAAGGTGACTAAAGCAACAAAACAGAAGATAGACAGCATCATCGTTATTTGTACTGAACTAACCATAGCTAGTCTAGTTGTACTGAACTAACCATAGCAGAGCCTAAAAAATAATCGAGGTGTATGTATGTTTGTCCATTCCATAAAAAACCATGCATTTTGTTGCGACAATCTTTGCAAACCGCAGTGGTCTTTGGAGCGCAGTATGCTCGGTCTGCAGCTGACCGATAAAGTAAGAAATAATATCCTGCGCTCTAAAACCCAAGTGCCTGATGTAGCATTTGCTACCGCTAAGCAATAGTGGGACTGGAAAGGTCACGTAGGCGTACGCCACTAGAACTCTGGGCTAAACTACTATCTGGCAACCACGTTAGGACAGAAGGTTGGTTTAGCAAAGTCAAGAATGTAGAAAGCAGGAAATATATCACTATAATAAATCGAATGAGATTTGGCCATTGTCTAACTAAAACACACCTGAACCGCTTGAAAATTGTTAATGAAACCAAATGCACAACTTGCGATGTTGATGAAGATCTAGAACACGTTGTATTGAAATGCACAAAGTATGGTGTTCAACGACTTTTACTAGTAGCCGATATAAAAGAGGTGTGTGACGAAAATGAAGATATTCCGAACACTTTGGTGCAACTTTTGTCAAAAACAAAATATTACAAGCCGATTTATAAATACATCTGTTCCACGGTTGAGAAAATATGATGACGAACCCCAGATTAGTAAGTTTATGTACATGACGAACGAAATGAATGAAGTTTTGGACGTTTGAAGTGAAGATGTGCAAATGACAATGAAATAAACGAGAGGGTCAAAAGGACTAGTGTTCAGAGCCGTAAAACAAATATATATAAAAAAAGAAGGTGTCGAAGCGGAATCAGCGCAGATGGAGCAATGAACTCGACTCTTTCTACAAGGTCTGGCAATGGGAGGCTAAGTGTAGGGACCAGTGGAGGAAAAAAAGGGATTGCCCAGTAGTGGGGCAGTAACGGCTATGGGTATAGTAGCTTTGAGTAAGCTTTGTTATTGAAATTGAGGTTTTAACAATTTGAGCAAATTACCTGCTGCGTTTTAAAGACTAATATCAAAAACTTATGTGTCTGCTACCAAAATTGCGAGCTGCAATTTTCACCAACAGCTCTGTGAAATCTCTACGTGTATTTTAATTGTTTTTGTTTGTAGTGCTCAAATCAAAATCAAATATTTGTAATATGGCTTCTGTCAACATGGACAATTTTGCCAGTTCATTTTATTATTTGTTTTGACAGTTATACTTTTTGACATGATTGACTGATGACAGTGATCTAGATTTTTTATAGTACGATACTAAGAAAAACTAGTATTTATCTAGTCCCTGAGAAAAACATAGTACAAAAAAAAAATCTTAAAAAAAAATAGTAGCAATAGCATTGACGTAAGAAAGACGCTGTGCGCGTAGTTCCAAAATCTTTGAGCATAGTAAAATAAATACAGAGTAATATTTATAGAGAGTGCCTTTTTATCACGTTAATGAGTAAACTACAGAAATCTAAGATAAATTATGTACAAGATAGATAGATAGATATTTATTTAATGGCACTATTTTGCACAATGTCAAGTTAACAAATTATTATAAAATTATGGCGAGTTCGCCAATGTCAAGTGAAAGATTTACACAGGAATCCACATCACGAGGACGAGGGCCTGTGTACTATGATGACTCCGATAAGTTGATGGGGAAAATTATTGAAGTCTCGATGGGCCGCTTCTCTCCATCCAAAAATCTTGATAAATGCATGTATTCCAATCTTCTAATAGATGTTCATTTTCAAAGACGTTTACTGCATAACACCCAATCAAATCATTCATTAAACTCTTCAATAAACAAATAAAACTAAAATTGAAATATAAACACGACCGCCATCTTCAAATGTTGAAAAACCGATCATTATGTACTCAGAACAAAAACCTCCTTGATTATGTACAAGACTAAGCTGAACGGCTTATACCTTTTGACTTAAAGAAGTATAAAGACAAGACGGACATTATGTCAATCAAATATTTTCGAAGATGTTTATTTATTGTTTACCTTTTTATTTTTATATAATTTTTATTTTGTAGTATTTTTACAATTTTATACACTTTTGTTTTATTAATAAGTATGTTTTGCATAACTAAATAATTGTTCAACAAAAAACATCGTTATTTAAGTGTGGAAGCAATTTACTACTTGTTGATTTTCCAATTCCAGCAAGAATAGTTATCATGAGTTGCAGTAGTATATCAAGGAAATCCACGACGAGCGATACAAGTCAATCATGTTCATGTAAATGTGCATGCGGTAAAAAATTTACAAATTGTTCACAACGCAAGAAAACCTGCTGTGCCTGCTGCTACTCTGTGTGCAATAGTATCAAAAACATATTCTCTTGCATTCGGAATTATATCGTACAATTCTTTTGGGGAATATATTGCTTCTTTTCGTCCCTTATCCAAATGTTATATAACTTCCTTATGACCTTACTGTGTATGCTCGAAAATTTGATTAGAACTATATTGAATTCTCTATACAACTGCTTAATGCTTTGTTTTCAATGCTGTTATTTGTTACCAGTGTGTTGTATTTTCTGTATAACTTCTCGATTGGCTTGCTGTAGCAGTTTCTGTTGTTCAAGTTCATCAGCCTGGATGTTGGCGAATGGGAACTCTTCACATTGTATAAAGTGTTTACTTCTCTTATTGTTCATTTATATAATTATTTATCATACAAGTTTATGTGATAAGCTTTGGCATTCAATAGGGTTGCAAAGGATCGAAAAATTGAGTGAAGACACAAATGCAGTGAACGAAGGTTTTATGGAAATACAAAGTGGTGATTTTAATACGAGTGGTCTGGACATGGGCAATCAAGGTACATCAAGTCCAACAATGTCTGTCTTGAATTTTGATGTTATTCAAACGACATTTTTTTCACTCGATTCTTTACAAGCTGTGCCACAAAGAACTGACATGGACAAACTAAACAGTTCAATAACAACCACGACTGCGTTACTTATGCCACTCGTATCAACAACTGCTAACCGAAGTCGTATTTTGTCAAAGATATTACTCTTATTGTCGAAAAGTAATGTGTACATACCAAATTCAAAAGCATTTACAGAAGATATAACAGAGAAAAGAGTACTACCAATTCATCATTTTCAACTACCTATGATTGCGACCAGAAAACCGGTTTTGAAGACTACATTGCGATTGTTTCCAAAAATCGGAAAATACAAAATAATAAGAACGATAACAAGAATGCGACAGAATTCAATATACAAGGTTCAAAGAAACTTTTTGATGCGAGAAATTGTCTCAACATAGAGAACAAGTGCATTGTTAACATTGCCAGAAATTATTAAGAAGTTGCAAATGGAATCAGACGTTTTGTACACTGGTGTGAAGGAAAAGAAGCTTTTTCATATTTCGCTTCTCAGTAATACTTATCTAACAATAAGCAGAGAGCGTTTATCGTACTGAGTAAACTTCAAAGTATTGATGCTCTTTGGTGATGAGATGCTGGTGAAAACCAAGTTCTGGCCCACCGTCGCAAAGTTGCATGTCTTTCGGTCTTTTAGAGGATTTACTTCGAAGAGTGTACCCAAGAGCTTCACGAGCGTATCCCACCATCCTCCTTCTACGATCAGGACCCTCACTTGCTTGACATTCCACACATTCGCACAAAGCGCTTTGAAACATCTTGTATAATGCGCAGAATTGCCTGCCTGCGTCTGTATTCCCAAGTACGTATAACCGGGATCTATTTAAGTCGCGAGTGAATAGGCTTCTTCTGGCCAAACTCGTTCCATCGTCGACGTCATCTCTGACCTCAGAGCTAGATCGAGTTCAGAAGTAAGCCCATCAACCATAAAAAAATATACTGAGTGTAAGGGAAAACTAAAAGGACTTGCTCAGGACACTGAACAACTTCACCTGTAAAATGTGAACCGAACAATTTCAAGCTTTCCAAAGAAAATTGCCTCTCAGTTCAGGAAAATTTGTCCAGATTTGTCTGCTGAGTAAGGCCTTTTAGTTTTTACCCTAGTTCCACTTTAGATGAGCGCGACTGTTTCTGACAAATTACCTTTGGGCATAGTTTGGGCACAAAAAAATTATCTATAGTACAGAACAACGATAGGGGCAAGACGCATGGACTTTTTGAATCTTTAGGTACTGAGTCGTCGAAACAAGTCATTCTAATTATTATTAAATGAATATCATTATAAACTGGAACAAGGGCGATACAATTTTTATGCATAAAGTGATGAATGATATAGGTAAAAGATGCATTTTATAACATACCTCTAGTTCAAGTTGTAAAAATGTATAGTTGCCTAAGATAGTATCTAAGACAAAATGTCTCTTAGGGTGAAACCTCTTTGAAGCCTGAGATTTGTCAATCAAAAGACCCTATCTAATGCAGTTTCCTGTGACTCGAGTATTTTCGAGTTGGATTTTCTTTATATTATTTACTTTTTTGTTTATTTTTATTATGAGTTTTGATATATTTTTGTTTATATTTTGTAAATATATTTCTTGATATTAATTTTTATATCAATAAATATTAATTATTTTTACACTTTTTAATATTTTTTTTATTTTTGTAACCTCATTTTATTGATGTTAACTTTTATAACAATTTATTTTAATTATTGATTGTTTTTTTTGGGCTTTTTTTAGGGATTCCGTTTCCAACGATATCCAATTAAATGGGTGCTGCCCGTCTGTAAAAATCAATGCAACCTGAAAAATTAAGGAAGCATTTCATAAAAAAACATATATTCTGTAAATTTTTAGAGTTCCGTACCTCAAAAGGAAAAAAACGGTATCTTTTTAGGATCACTTTGTTGAATAGTGCAACACGGCTATTTTGGCAGGTGGATAAAATCAATTCGATTAAAATTTTAGTATTTATGGCTCCATCGCTACTTGGGTGGATAAAATCGGAACTAAAGTCGATGCACTAAAGTTTTGAGATTTGATAAGCAAAATATATGAGAATTACAGCGCCCTCTTTTAACCGTCATCCGCCTGCCAAAATAAACGTACGTCTGTCTATCTGTATGTCAAGACCCTTTTTCTCTATAGGTATGGAAATGAAATCACTGTCAAATATTAAAGTATTTTGATACTTGAGACTGTATAAATTTTAAGCTTCTACAAAACATATTTAAAAGAAACGGCCATTTATGTCTCAGTTCTTCCCGTTGACCTAAAATAATTAAATTTAGTAAGAAGCTAGGTCTTATAGCACAAGCAAAGGAAAAAATCTAAAATATAAGATTTTACAAATTTTCTCTAAAGTAATCATAACCAATTAAGGTGAGCTCCCGTTTCATTTACATTCATAAGAATGAGAGGTCAGGTTTAGATTTCTACTATAACTACGACTGCCGAGTTTTTGAAATTAGAGAGCAAAAAATGCACGGAACCCTTAGGCCATGAGTCCGACTCACACTTGAGCGGTTTTATTACATTCTTAAAGATGATCATGTAATTAAAAGCATTAAGCTTGATTTGATTATTGTAAGTTATACCTAGTAAGTTAAGATAACTTAAAACAAATAACCAGCCAAGTTCGAGTTGGACTCGCAGTTACAGGCTACAACTATACAATCATTTGTATTAGACAAAATAGTAAAATTATTGTTCCAAATATTTAGGAGCCCGGTCACACAGGGTCATACTTTTATTTTTGTAGTTTAAGTTATACACTATCATTATGACAGGTTTTACGATATCACTACAAAATTTCAATATCAGGTTCCCAAAGTAATATCAGTTCTATGAGTAATATACTTCACAAAATTTTTCTTATCGAGCAAATGGGACGCCTGATAAAAAGTGGTAAAAACCGCCCATAGCACCCACTGTCTTTAATAGGACAGCAAAATGCGTTGCCTACCCTGATAACAAAGATAGTATCTCTCCCTTTACCATTCAAACCGAAACCCAGCTGTGCAAACACTTCACTACTCAGTTATAAAAAAATACCCTGTTTAATTTTAAATGTGTCTCGATATCAAGTTCCCAATAAAAAAACCAATTGGAATGTAAAATCGCATTTCGTTTGGGCTACAGCTATTTATGAAGTATTCATTCCCGGCGTCAACTCAGTTGGAAACAAGAATGGAGTTATTATAGGAGGCAGCACGCGTTCGTATTGAAAAACTTTCGTCGAGTCTTTCGGCTCGCTGGGCTGGACCGGTTCCTTTTGAAATTTTACTCAAACAAAATGGAGCTGGAATACGGTGTTAGAGTTTCCTAAACAGTTTTGTGTGGTAGATAAGTGTTTTTAAAAACTTTTTATTTTTTGTTATTGTTAAATAAGTAGCACGAACGGAAATCCTCTTAGCTGAGTATTGACAAAAACACAAAAAGAGAAAGGTGTTGTTGTATCTCAAAAAGGTGTAGGTCGCACATAATACAGGCAAAAAATATATAATATTACATAGGTCCCGTGTGGTGCCGGCAAAGAATAGTACCAACCCATACATACCCGTGGGTGTCGTAAGAGGCGACTAAGGGTTAACTGGAGGATGGGCAGCAGCATCCTCCTTTGTATCTTACATCTTACTCACTGCGGTCACCTACAACCGCGGTCCATAGTACCAGCCGTAACGCTAACAAGCGAGGTGACTATGGTACTTCCCCTCCACATATTTCCAGCAAAAGCTAGAATTCTGGAGGGAGCTCCCTGTCCTGTAGTGGACGTTTCATGGGATGTTATGATGAGGTCAGGTGATACGGCGGGTCGCAGATAATGATAAAAAAACCGGCCAAGTGCAAGTCGGACTCGGAGTGTATTAAAGATACAGCTCGGACAGAGAGACGACGTACGCTTAGTAATAGGGCTCCGTTTGGACCCTTCGGGTACGGAACTCCGACAAGAATAACATGATGAAATCGAAGTTCCATTTTTAAACCTAGTGTAGAATAAGTATATTGAATTAATGAGTTTTATACCTTGAAAAGTTGTATGGTTTTTGTGAAAAGTCCGTTTGAGGAAGTACCATTCATTTGCCCATTAATGTCGTAAAGCAGCTATTTTTGCACGTGTGTTTTAGTTTGAAGGATAAGGAGCCAGTGATATGTGTGAGTGTTTTATATGTCAGTAGTTCACTGGCATATGAGACAAACCATCTTTCTTTCTCAGGGTGTGCAACGTGCTTTGCTGTCTCATTAGTTTCAAAGTATGTCACTAATAATACAGTGGGGGCCATAGGCGGTGGAGACCACTTACCATCAGGTGGCCCACCTGCTTCCCATGCAACATAGAAAGAATAAACAAATTTGTAAATATACAACATAATTATTATTTAAAAACTGACTATTAGAATGGCTAGTCTCAGCAGTAAAACACGACAACAGTAAATAGTCTGACCGCAACCGCGGCACCGCGCCTTAGGTATGGTCATGGCGAGGCGGGGGGGAATCGCTCGTCATCGCTCACGGCTGCACTGCAACTAGTTCTTGCTTTTTCCTTCCCATTCCCCCACCTTTTTTTTTTTTTTTTTGTGATGGAGAAAATGCATACGCATGCCGCACCGTTCGGGGAAATGGTACGGTTATGTGGGACTTGCACCCACTAAAAACTATTCCCCCACCTCCCCGCGCTTACCTAAGGCGTGGTACAGCGGTTGCGGTCAGACTAACCAACCGACGCAAGTCAGTCTACGTGCAGTTGTCCGTCACACTTGCAGCGTTACTGCGTTGAATAGCGTTGGATAACATTGGCGCTAGGAAAGACCCAGAACGAAGATCATGATCTCTCTCGTAATCTCTTATTAAGACTACAGTATCTGCCCCCAGCACCTAGTCATATCTGTAAGGTGTAACAAAAAGGTATACTCGTACCAACCCCGAAGGATGTGAATCTTCCCATGAAACTGGACAACTTTCCCTAAGGAACGTAGGTCGAAACAGGAAAAAAAAAATGGTACAGCAACACTGCACTTACTTTCTCGCAATACTCAAGGAAAAACTATCAACCGCAAACTTAAATTTGTAATGCCATACAAATAGTATGGAAATACAAACTTTTATTTACGTTTTTCCAAAAAAATGTTCGAATGAAATATACAGATCAATTCAGAATTCAAATTGTCAAACATTAAAACAAACAAACATCAAACGATTTCGAGTAAATCACATGTTTAACTTTTGGTAGTACTGGAACACCCTTTATATGAATTTTCAAAGATCAATAGATACTACCGTAGGATACTTGCATGGAGATTTTTTTAATTTCCCAACACATGTTCCTTATAGATTATTGTTCAGTTTAGTCTACTGAGCAAGCCCTTTCAGTTTTTGGTACACCCTGTGTACTAAATTTTATTCAAAAAATCATAAAGAATATCCAGTCAGGTAGACAACCAATCCAGGAGTAATATTATAAAATTTTTTAATAAACTCAATGGAACCAATTTTGGGTAAATCACATATTTACGATTTGGTGGTACAGGAACACCCCTTATATGAAATTACACAGATCATTTGACACTGGCGCAAGATATCTTACATGGAGATGCTTGGTCATGCAAAGTTTCATCATGATTCTATGAGCCGTTTTTGAGAAAATTACAATTTATCATTTTCGTTGTATGACAGCTACCCTCAAAATGAGAGCCAGCCAGAAACCACTTAGAACCCTTCGATGGATTTGCATAAAACTCCTAAATTCCAAATATGGTCTCAATCGGACCATTCGTTTAGCCGCTAGGCCAAAGCGTGACGGACAGACCGACCGACGGACCGACCGACCGACGGACCGACCGACTGACCGACCGACGGACGGACATTTTTGGGAGACTTGTTTTTTATGATGTATAAGTGATATAGAACACATTTTTGAGAAAATTAGAAAAACTTTTTTTTTCACGAATACAATACCTTTCTCGCTCCGCTCGAAAGTAAAAATTGTCCTCCCATAGAAATTGAATCAGCTGCGATAGCGCATTTTGTATGGGAGGTCAAAATTTCTTTTTCGTATTTCGACGTATGTTCTGCTCAGTCGCCGAAACTGAACATCTTTCGCAATAAATATTTTTGGGAGAAGAAAAAAAATGTTGACCTCTCCATACAAACTGTTCGATCAAAGTGAGCAGTTTGTATGGAAAGGTCAAATATTTTTTTTATTTTCCACAAATATTTTTTTGGTAAAGTTGTTCAGTTTAGTTGGCTGAACACGACCGTTTAGTTTTTGGTACACCGTCCCTTACATCCTGTATAAGTTTACATTAAAAAATTATATATAAATTTTGTTTTACAGTCTTTTTATTTCTGTTGAATTGTAGGAAAGACATAAATAATGCAGCGTCACAATTTTTAAGGAGCTGCTCTAAGATTTGTCATTATAGGGCTGTCAAAACAAAAATATTTTTTATTTGGTGAAGGATTGTCTGACTCTACTTCTTTTTTGTTTTTATTGCGCACTATAAGTAAGTACCAATGCTTTACAGTAAAAAGCTGGACAGTATTAAAAAAGTATATTTTACAGGGTGTAGTGGACAGGTTTCCGAAAAGTAAAAGGGCATGATCATTTGTAAACGTAACCGAACAACTTTCGGTGACTTAAACTTTCTTTTTTATGTAAAAACTGACAGACGAGCAGACAGCACACCTGATGGTATGTGTCACTGCCGCCCTTGGACACCTGCAACCGAAGCAAAGAGGTTTTTGTTCTGAGCCTGCAACACCAGGGGTGTTACTTGTGCGCTGCCGGCCTTTAAGGACTTGGTTGACGTTCTTACTTAAAAAAAAAATCGCCCTCTCCATACAAAATGGTATCCTTGATTGGGCATTTTTTTACCGGGTGTAAGCCTTACACCCTGTAAAAAGTAAGGGACTGATAATAAAAAAAACCTCTCCATACAAACTGTTCGACCAAAGTGAGCAATTTGTATGGAGAGGTCAGAAATTGTTTGACGCACGTAGCGTGAAAGGAAAAATTTGAATTAAATATAGTCGATGGACAATTATATAAATATTACAGGAAAAATAAAACGATCTCTCTGAGAAGCATAGTTTTATAGAAATCTGAAAAAATCCTTTACAAACAAATTTAGTTTTGAGATCCTAAAAATAAACTAGCTTCTAAAAATACTACTAGGTATAGGTATATCGGAACCCTTCGGCACACGAGCCTGACTTGTACTTGACCGGTTTTTTTATAGATTTTTTTAAGCAAGTATCACATATCAGTTAACAACTAATTCAATATACTGATACCCCATCACATCTTAAAAACTTTTTTTTATACCAATTTTTTTTTATAACATTGATAACTGGCTCAAGTCAGATTTGTTGCAGCCCTGCTTCTGTACCATAACGTGATTAGGTGGAAGTAATTTTGTCTCAAATTCGCGTCAGGATGCCGGGGGACGAAGCGGGGTAGGGGAGTGAAGAGGGTGTTGGAATTGGCATGAATTTTACATGAATCTATCCATGTGACATTCTCGTCATTCATTTTGAGCTGATGGTTGTGTACTTGTAGTAAAACTTGATTTGTGGTAAACACGAAGGAGAAAATATGCTGTAGGATTTTCGTTGGTACAGTCAAGAGCGCGTCAAGCTAATGAGTGGAATTCTCTCGCAGCGTCTGTGTTACCGAGTTCATATAACCCGAATATATTCAAGTCTCGAGTGAATAGGTTTCTTCTGGGCAAGCTCGTCTCATCGTCGACCTCATCTCTGTCTTCAAGACTAGATCGAGGTCAAGAGTAAGCACATTGACCATAAAAAAAAGCTTGTAACATTAGGCCGGTATTTGGCCGGTATTTCACTGGGACACCATAGCAGCGCAACCAGTCGCCGCTACCAACAAAATGTATACAGCTCTATAGAGAGTTACTCACCTGGTGTCCGTTTCTTTGCGCAACCAATTTGGCAGCGCAACCAGTTCGGATGCTGGTCGCGCTACCACTCGACAGTGAAATATAGCCCTTAATACTGTGGCCGCAGGGTGTGTCTTTACTGGTGTCTAGTTACGGACACCAGTGGCGCAACCAGTCGTGCAACCAGTCACGCCACCGTGGTATCCCAGTGAAATACTGGCCTTAGACCTTGTATTAATCCTATTTTAATCGCCTCAAAAGCATAAAGCCACCTTCCTATACATTGCTCGGTAGATGTAAGGATATTGGAATTAACAGAACCAGGGCTCCCAGCAATGTATGCCGAATAAGTCTTTAAATTTAGGAAGGTTGTTTGCTACTTAAAGCTGTACTTCTAATACATACATCCATAACATCACGCCTCTTTCCCGTCGGGGTAAGCCTAGGCAGAGACCACAGTCCTCTACCTGCTATGATCTTGACATATTTCCCTCACTTTCTTTACTGTTATAAATTTTTTATAAACGGTCGTCGGTTTAGGTTACTTTTATTTAGAACATCCTGAAGGATTCTACATTCTCTTGTAGTCAAATATTTTTCAATCTTTCATATTATGCTCTACAGAGTGACTTTGGACATTCGACAAATTTTAAAGGTAAGTTCTGTTATAGATTTAGATACATTTTGTATAGGTCTAAGGATATTTGGAGCTGTCAATTTTTTTGTGTAGGAACTAAGCTAAAATATTCTCGAAACTTATACACTAACGTACTCACCTAAAAAATATAAAATAAACATAATTGGTGCATTTTTTTTTACATTAATTATGCTTATTTTATCATTATTATTTTTAGGCAACACACAATTGTGTATCGATTTCAAGTATGTTTAACTTAATAAATTAAAAAAAAGTTATAAGCTATTTGAATTAAATCATAAATATTCATAAAAAAAACTGCTCTTGACTTCACAAGAAGGTATCGTAAGATTTCAACATAAATTTTCCTTTTGATGAGAAAAATGTTTTAAGTATTCTACAAAATATTTAATTAATAAAAGTAAAACTATTTCCCTTAAAAAGTTCCCTCTGTTTTCACAAGCTAATTAATATCCAATTTATTAATAAAATAAAAATAAGGTAGATTTTTATGTAGGTAAATGAAAAATCTCAAGTTTATAAAATATAATACGAATGTTTTCCCTATTTCTTAAAAAAAATTAAAGGCCCTCCTCGTCGCTCTCTACTAATTTTGGTGCCGTAAGAGGCGACAAAGAGCGTATGAATAGGAGGATGGGCAGCAGCATCTTTTTGTGTAGCGGTCGCCAGCCACAACGCTTACGATTGTGGTTACTATGGTAAATCCCTTCCAAAGTGATGATGATTCTTTTTAATTTAATGAAAAATCAAATCAACTGATTAAAAACTGTCTCCAAAAGTAATTGTTTTAATTATCAACCCTATACATACTCTGTCCCGTGTGGTGCCGGCAAAGAATAGTACCAACCCATACATACCCGTGGGTGTCGTAAGAGGCGACTAAGGGTTAACTGGAGGATGGGCAGCAGAATCCTCCTTTATATCTTACATCTTACTTACTGCGGTCACCTACAACCGCGGTCCATGGTGCCAGCCGTAACGCTAACAAGCGAGGTGACTATGGTACTTCCCCTCCACATTTTTCCAGCAATAGCTAGAATTCTGGAGGGAGCTCCCTGTCCTGTAGTGGACGTGTCATGGGATGTAATGATGATACATACTCTACTTAAAACGTGAAAGTAGCGACAAGTACCTCCTGTGTATAATTCATATCGAGTCCATGTATTGGCATCCTTCAAAAACAACATAAATCTTATAATAAAAGTCAGAAAGGTGTAACTCTCTCACAAATCTGTACAAACACAGATAAATCTGCGTATCTGGCAATACTCGTGCAAAATCCGAGCCTACGGTGGGCTTGCAAATAAAATGAATTTCGCCGGCAGCTACAGTAGAAAATTGGAAATGTCATTTTCGCCCTTTTTTAATGTTTGTGGCGTAGCTCGGCGTTGGGTCGTAGCGATAGGATTACCGGCGTACGCCCGCTGGCGACGCCTGCATTCCGATTTTCACCTGACTGGAATGGATTGTCGAAAACAACAGCACTCATTTTAAAATTGCACGAAAGTACTCGAATAAGCATGCAAATACACCGCTTTGAGTGACTTTATTAGACTTACTGAAAAATTAATTAATTTTCATTTGGTTGATTTTTTTATTTTATTTTTAGTCCAATGCTGATTTTTAAAGTAGGCCGTGCTGCAGTGGTTTCCTTTAGTAAGCATTTGAAACGATATAAGGCTCGCTCTGGGGTGTTTTGAACCATTTTTTTATTGTCAATGGGCTTACTCTTGACCTAGTCTTGAAGACAGAGATAAGGACGACGATGGAACGAGCATCTTTTGAAATGTCCACTGGATGGCGCTGCAAATCAGCACGAGGTAAAACCATCATAGTGCCACCATATTATAATCAGTTTGAAAATTATTAAGTCACTCTGATTGCTTCTGCCAAATACCTGTTACATCTTTTCATGTAAAAAGATCTTATATATTTTACTATATCTAAAAAAATATACCAACGGTGATTAGCGTACCACCCATCGACACTTAAAAAATGTAGTTGATAGACGTCAAGAAAAACTCCCGATTGTATTTTGCATGTTATGACGTGTATTAAGTATGAGTCTGAATTTAGCAGCCCTATTATGACGCATCTCAGGGCGGCACCTTCAAAATTGTGTCGTTGTAGTCCTATGGCACCTTCGCTATTGCAGAGGGCCTCAATAAGTTGTTTCCACGCCGGCCGGTCCCGCGCAGTTTTCCTTGCATCGCTCCACGACAGTCCAGCTTCCTTCAGCTCCTTGTCCACAGAGCGCCTCCAAAATTGTGACACTGCTTTATTTATGTTCTTACTAGCTGTTGCCCGCGGCTTCGCTCGCGTGGATTTCGTATTTATGTTGTTACCGGTTTTCCGAAGCAATGAGATATTTTCCCGTCAAATCGGGGTAATTTTAAACTAAGGAAAAACAGGACTAACCCTGCGCAAATCAATGAGTATAATTCAAGATCCAGTTGAATTTTATATAATATACAGACGTTACTCATAAATTACTCAGAACAGAGGAACTTAGCAGCAGTATCCTAACAAATGTAAAGAGAGAGATGAGAGACACCTTTATGTAATATTTCAAAACAGAGCCAATTCGCAGAAGTAATTGAGAAAAACTAAAACCCTCTCCCTCTCTCTCCCTCTCCCCCCTTCCTCTCCCCCTCCCTCTGTCTCTCCCCCTCCCCCTCCCCCTGTCATTCCCCCTTCCCCTCCTCCCTCTCCCCCTGCCCCTCCCTCTCCCCCTCCCTCTCGATTTTCATAACCCCCTCCCCCTCCCTCACTCCCTCCCTCTCCCCCTTCCCCTCCTTCTCCCTCTCCCTCTACCCCAACCTGTACCTGTACCCCTCTACCTCTCTACCTCTCGACCTCTCTACCTCTCTACGTCTCTACCTCTCTACGTCTCTACGTCTCTACGTCTCTACCTCTCTACCTCTCTACATCTCTACCTCTCTACCTCTCTACCTCTCTACCTCTCTACCTCTCTACCTCTCTACCTCTCTACCTCTCTACCTCTCTACCTCTCTACCGCTCTACCTCTCTACCTCTCTACCTCTCTACCTCTCTACCTCTCTACCTCTCTACCTCTCTACCTCTCTACCTCTCTACCTCTCTACCTCTCTACCTCTCTACCTCTCTACCTCTCTACCTCTCTACCTCTCTACCTCTCTACCTCTCTACCTCTCTACCTCTCTACCTCTCTACCTCTCTACCTCTCTACCTCTCTACCTCTCTACCTCTCTACCTCTCTACCTCTCTACCTCTCTACCTCTCTACCTCTCTACCTCTCTACCTCCCTACCTCTCTACCTCTCTACCTCTCTACCTCTCTACCTCTCTACCTCTCTACCACTCTACCACTCTACCTCTCTACCTCTCTACCTCTCTACCTCCCTATCTCTCTACCTCTCTACCTATACCTCTACCTGTCCCTATCCCTACCCCATACGCCAATTTAACCGCTATCCCTAACATAGAAATGACACCCATATTTATTTTTAGAAATTTCAAACCTATCGCACCCCAACCCCATCCCCAGGGGACGATGGTATTTCACGTCCACCACGTTGGATTTCAAAGTTTTTGTAGCTTTCGTAATCAGCGACCCGATAAACCATACAAACGACACCCATATTGATTTTTAGACATTTCAAACCTATCGCACCCCAACTCCATCCCCAAGGGGATGATGGTATTTCACGTCCACCACGTTGGATTTCAAAATTGTTGTAGTTTTCGTAATCAGCCACCCGATGAACCATACAAACGACACCCATATTGATTTTTAGACATTTCGAACCTATCGCACCCCAACTCCATCCCCAGGGGGATGATGGTATTTCACGTCCACCACGTTTGATTTTAAAATTGTTGTAGTTTTCGTAATCAGCGACCCGATAAACCATACAAACGATACCCATATTGGTTTTTAGACTTTTTCTCCCCATTTCCCTTTTTTAGGGGTTGAATTTGGGGTGGAATTTCAATAACAGTGATGAACGTTGCATAGAATTACATCATTAATGCCTAAATAATAAATTATGTGGATTTTACTTTAAGAATAAAGAATTTTCAACTTCATCCCCCTTTTCACCCTTAAGGGTGTCGAATTTTCAAAAACCCTGAGACACGTAATTATTAATTTTTAGTCGTCAGCCTAAATACAAATTTTGAAGATCCTAACTTCAAAACTGACGGACTTTCATACAAACTTTCATCCCCTATTTTACCCCCTTAGGGGTGAAATTTTGTAAAACCCTTTCTTAGTGCACCCCTAGGCCTCATAAGGAACCTACATGCCAAATTTGGAATCTCTAGACCCAGTGGTTTGGGCTGTGCGTTGATATGTCAGTCAGTCAGTCAGTCAGTCAGTCAGTCAGTCAGTCAGTCAGTCAGTCACCTTCTTCTTTTATATATATAGATTAGTAGATTAGATAGATAGATGTACACTTATCTTATCTTATTATTAGTAGAAGAAGCAAGGAATGTGTGTAAAGATCGTAGTAGGTTGATGGATGTGGTCACAATTATGTATCTATCTATCTATATCGACTACTACAAGATTTTGGCATTATTTTAATCCAATAAAACATTTTGACAAGACGTGTTTGACTAAAAAACTTTAACCCAATGCACATTCGAAACAAAATACACGAGACCTAATAAAAGAGTGCTGTCTTGTGGTAAATAATTTACTAACTATCAGTTGCATAAAGTGTCCTTAAAGTTTAAGCTCCTTTAAATCTATTGCCGTCACTTTATTTGTCAACAAAACTAAAAGAACTAAAAGACGATTTGTGCAACTGGCGGTAATACTATTGGCGAGAATGTGGAGCGTCTTAAACAAAAACACGCCAGACAAAGACAGTGTTTCATCCCTCACTTCACTATAAATTGCATCCCTGAATATTCTCGAGAAGTTGGCTCGTTTTCGCCATCAATCATAATAATTGCATTCAAAAACACTTTCATACTCTTCACAGAATCATTAGTTTTGTGTTTCTTGCATCTTTCTTCGTAAATGCCTTAAGATATTTTACCCTTTTGTTCAGTCCATTCTGTAATATTGTTATTATATTGCTAGCACGGAATGTTTTAAAATGATTTTTGAAGGAAATTACAGTCATAAGTTGGGTTTTAACAAAGATTTAAAGAAAAATAGTGGTATGTGAATCATATTTGTCTTATCACCATCACAATTTAATCTGACTGTTATTTTTTTTCTACTGTTACAGTTTTTCACATAAATTAGAATACGAAATAGTGATGTAATAAAAAAAAGGGGTTGCACTCCGGGAGTGCCGGCAAAAGTGATAACTTGCATTTTTGAATATTATGCTTTTTGTAAGGATCAACCGCGCTATTGCTTGCGTACTTCTTTGATGTCACTGAAAACAAACCCGTACTTTAATAACAATACGGTTGACGCTTTTTCGATCAGGCTACAGATCTGACGCAAGATCTGACGCGACATCTGACGCGAGTTAAACATTTTTAACCCCTCTAAAATGTGCCAAGCGCCGCTAAAGAAGTTTTCACTTCAAAAATTTGATTTGAAATTCGTAAGGTTTCAATTTATATTGTTTCAATTTATATTTTCCTAAAATGAACTGTCACTAAATATGTTATTTCTTTTTTTCAGGTAAGACAAAATCCGAATTGCTACAACAATAAGAAAATTTATCAAGATTCAGTCAGTAAGGTACTGTTGGTATGATATGGTATTTGAAATAGTATTTTAGTAAGTAGTAAGTTCGTGGTTCGTATACACTTAAGTATAGGCACCTAAATTTACTCTTATGTGTCGGGTATTACAAAGCACTCCACTCAAACGTCAACGACAGAAAAGTTGTTGGATAAACCACAAGCTTAATACTATTTCGAATACCACATAATATAAATTACTTCTTTTGGTCCCTAGCCAAATTTTTGTCTACACATATCTTAAAGCTGAACAATTTTTTCATACATGGGTTACATGGGATGTATGGGTTAAAAGTCTAGATTATTTTGGCCCACATAGACATTGCGCTGGCAATAATAGAGTTGTACGTGAAGTTCAAAATATTTTATTATTTTTCGAGCCACGTCTCTTTAAAAAACTATATTCTGAGTATAATGAAAAAATAATAAAATACTTTTAATTAATATGGATAGCCTTTATTTAGAACGTCCTGAATTTGGTCCTGGTACGTTCACCGAGAATCTTTATGATTGTTCTATATTTTTTAAATAAGTATAAGTGTGAAAGTTACAGTTTAACATAATCAAATTATCTAGCCTAAAAAATCACAAATAAATTAAAATCAATGCACAGTCATCAGAATAGAATTTGACGATTCAATTGAATGGAGGACAAAGAGTAGATTTTTCCCACCAAATTGGGACGAAACATTTAATAAACCTTTGACCGTTTGAGCATTTCTATTTGAAATAAGCTGTGTCAGAACAACACATATAGCTTCAAACTGTATCTTATAAAACGCGGAAGTATTTGTTTTATTAAAATTATGCCTTTAACAAAGTGCGTAGAACCAACGGGTTGTAGATTTTTTTTAATACCATTTTGATGATAGAGTTCTTTGTCTGATTTTCTAACAAGATAAACCCATTGGTGCGTTAAAAGGCTCTTTAATTACCTATACGTTTACTATTGTTCTTACAATTAACTTCTTACAGTTTTTGCTATTTCTAAAATAATCTTTTTTTTTTCAAATTTTAGATGCGGTAAAAAGGATGTTTATTGTTATTTTCACATGGAAATAATGAAAAACAACAACGGTTATAACATTATATAGGTAGTAGTTAAAAACCTAGGGAACAGTTTTCCCATTCATTGGCTGTAGATTACGCCAAATGTCTAGTTTAGATACTAGTTTTATCCCAATGGAACGAATGCCATTTGGGACAAATACCTCGTGGACCGAATCACATGGCTCAGTACGGTCAACCGCTTGTCGGTAGAAACTTTTTCATCTCTATTACCACGCCATAAGGTCCAAAACTGTTTCTACTGATGTGCGGCCGTGTGTACAAGTAATAAAATCCTTATATCGGAGGGTAACATAGAGCATAAATAACAAGCCCAATGTTTGAAATATCGACTTAGGTGGGACCCGATTTAATCGATATGGAACACCCACAAATTACGACAAAAGACCAGGTGTGAAAGGAAAGTGAGATAACTGATGAAAATGTGTATATAATTTGTTTCTTTTTACATACATAACATACATACATAATATCACGCCTTGTTCCCGTCGGGGTAGGCAGAGACCACAGTCCTCCTCCTGCTACGATCTTGACATACTTCCCTTGTTTCCTGTACTTTCATCAATCCTTTCATACATGCTCGTCGGTTTAGGGAACTTTTAACCTGGCCTTTATTCAGAACGTACTGAATTTGGTCCTGGTACGTAATTTTTTTGATATTTTATATTTTATTGATAATAAGGCCGTATATTTGGTTAAGTAGTTATTATTTAGCTCGAGTATGATTATTCCTATCAAATAAATGGATTGTTATTCTAAAAAGAACAAGAAAATTGTAAATAGGACCGATATATGGGTTGAAAACTATCACAAACTATCTTAAAAAGAGACCTGCAAAATGGCTAAAAATCTAATCATTTAAAATTGATATATTAAAAAGATCGTAATAGACGAAACTGAGAAGTGACGTCATGGATACGTTTTCATACAAAATATTTTAAAGATTTAACTAGGTTACTCTCATCCCTATTGTTATTATAGGTACATCTGGTTCCACCTATCCACGACTCAGTACTGTAAGGGCATAAACAGCTGTAGAGAAACTACAAACTTAAATAGAAAATCAACATAAACGGGAAGATTTTCCTTTTAAAACCCGCTAGTTCTTCCTTAACACGAAACTAATCGTTTCCGAGATACGACACTTCTGCACCGAATCGTTTCGAAGCCAGAGTGATACATTAGAGGGGATAAAAATATTTCTCTTGAAGGGACCTGTTGCTAGCCGATATGAGAAAGTGCTTGTACGCTGAACTAAGGGTTTTTGGGGATTTCCTTAACAAATAGACGTACTTAGTAAATTGTAACTTTATAAAAACTTTTTATACAACGTGATTTTTATTTACCAAAAAAAATTTAAGGGATGATTCTGCCCATGAAACTGAACAAGTTTTCCCAAGGAACATAGGTCGAAATACGAAAATCAATTTTTGACCTCCCATAGAAACTGCATCAGCTGATAGCGCATTTTGTATGGGAGGTCATATTTGGTTTTTCGTATTTCGACCTATGTTCCTTGGGAAAAGTTGTTCAGTTTCATGGGCAGAATCATCCCTTAATTTTTTTTCGGGTGAATGAAAAATCACGCTGTATAATCAAAAGCAGAGAAGAAGCAGCAAAATAATAGTCTATATAGAAAAGCCCATTAAAATCTACTGAGGACACTAAAACTTAAGTGTCAGTAAAAGATTTAAAGGAGCTTTAACTTTAAAAACACTTTGTGCAACTTAGGGTGACATTACAAGGCACAGCAGACGGCAGACTTTTTGTTGTGACAGTTAAGTCCAACAGTGTGGCTAGTACTGCAATTATTTTCTTTTATATTATGTTACGTTTAGTTCACTCTCTTATACGGATGCGAAGCGTGGGTGCTAAGAAAGGACACATGTAAGAGACTGCAAGCGTTTGAAATGTGGGTTCTGCGTAGAATGTTTAAGATACCGTGGACCAGTTTTACATCCAACGCCAAAGTCCTGCAACGAGCGAAGCAGCGTAAGCCCGAGCTGTTGTTGGCCATTGCAAGGAAAGTGGCCTTCTTTGGGCACTTGCAAAGAGGCTCCGCATTTCAATTCCTGCGGACAATTCTTGAAGGCAAGATACCGGGTAGAAGGCCACCAGGAAGGCCGAGACGGAAATGGTACGATGACATAAGGGACTGGACCGGATTACACTACCACGAGTTGAAGAGGGTGGCGCAACGCCGCGACGAATACCGATTGCTGACCTCCAAACTTCATTTCGAAGATGGCACCCCATGATGATGATGATATTATTGCAGTGAAAAATAATCCGCTTCTATTCGCGTATTTAAAAAATCTGCGAATCCAGTGTGATCATTGTCGATCTCGCAGTGTGCCCTATATCATGAAGGAATTACGAGTTTTATGGTTTAGTAAACAGTCCCGTGTGGTGCCGGCAAAGAATAGTACCAACCCATACATACCCATGGGTGTCGTAAGAGGCGAAAAAGGGGTAACTGGAGAATGGGCAGCAGCATCCTCCTTTGTATCTTACATCTTACTTACTGCGGTCACCTACAACCGCGGTTCATGGTGCCAGCCGGAACGCAAACAAGCGAGGTGACTATGGTACTTCCCATCCACACTTTTTTTAGCAAAGGCTAGAATTTTGGAGGGAGCTACCTGTCCTGTAGTAGACGTTTCATGGGATGTATGATGATTAAGGTTAATATATTAATAGTAAATAGTATTTACTAATAGTGTAAGAGAGAGGTTGTGCAAATACTAGATGGCCATGATCATAGAACAATTTTAAGGGATAAAACTTAAAAAAAAAACTGTCCAATCAAGTTTGTAGTTTTGTGTGAAGAGGGCGATTTTTTTTTCATTTTCTGAAAGTTTTATTCACTGAAAGTTGTTCAGTTATGTTGACTGATCATGCCCTTTCAGTATTTTCTAACCTCTCTCTTACACCCTTTACGAGCATAAAAACAATTTTCACATAATCTCATGCTCCGTAAATTGTAGTATGTTTCCAAGCAAAATAGATTTTTTTCTCTTAGAGCACTAAAAAATCGCGTGCATACGTAAGCCAAGCCACAAAGGCACATCAGGGCCACGTCAAAATCGCATCCACTCGCGATGGAACGATGGAATGAGATTTCGCGCCTCACATCTCATTGTGCGGAACGACGAGTCATTCCATTATTATATTCGAACAAAGAAAACACACTTCCGAGTTTCCGAGTGAACAAGCCACGTGTTGCCTTTTGGCTTACGTCATCAAGTTATATTACACTCAAAATGCATAGCCTTTATTTCGTCTTAGGCGAAAATAATTTGCAGCTGAGTTGTAAATTGTTTATGTAACATGGTTAATTATTTTAGTACCTGGGCGACCGAGCTTCGCTCTATAATAGCCGCCTCAACCTGTAAATATCATCGGGCGAGCAAGTTATGCAACTCACCAACAGATGGCGCTGTAAGTTTCTGTCTAAAACGCGGAATATACAAAATGCTCAAAAACACGGGGAAAACAATTTTTCCCAGACATGAGACCTAGCTAGATCGATTTTTTGCCCCCGAACACTACCGTATGGTAAATATCATCGAAGTCGTTAGAGCCGTTTTCGAGAAACCGATTACAAATATATATATATATATATTTATATACAAATATTGCTCGTTTATTAGTATAGGATAAACAATCTTGACAAGCCTGTTTGTGTGGTTGGTAGTGATAGTGAGCCTGTCTTTCAAGCCGCGTGCCGTGGATTCGATCCCGTCCTGGGCAAACATTTGTGTGGAACACGAGTGTTTGTTCTGTGTCTGGGTGTTATTTCTCTATTTATGTGTGTATATCAATCTCTGATACCCATAGTACAGGCTTTGCCTAGTTTGGGATCCACTGACCTTGTGTGAAATGTTCCCCAATATTTAAAAGGAATACAAGGAATCTCTTCTATCATAAAATTGCAAATTGATTTTATGTACATTGAAGATATTTATAAAAAAAAAATCACGTTACGAGTATGCTACTTCGATGCCTCTGAATCCAAATCACTTATATTTGGACCTTTTGTCTGTTTGTTTGTTTTGATTTGTTTTAGCATCACGCAAAAACTTCTCAACCGATTTTAATGAAACTTTTTTTATTTGATAGCTAATAGTTTGAAACACTAGTATATATTTTATATATTTTATTTAACATGCGGACGAAGTCGTGGGCAAATTTAGTGTTTATATAAAATCGAAAAATATTCCCTGATAAATATATCAATACTTAAATGAAAAAGATTTGGCGCTCTTATACAATCTTTGCGCTCTCATTCATAATCAATAATGGTTTTAGCATATTTTAGTTAAAAATCTCAGTTATCGCTTTATGTATTATTGAAAAAGTTGTTTAGTTTAATAGTATAGTAAAATTTACTTTATTTTTACTTTCAATGCCTTCCGGAACAAACTAACTTTCAGAACCATTCAAGTTTCCTAGAGTGTGATCACAGATTAGATTAGTTACTACGTGTGTGATCATTATCATCAAATTTGTTTTCCAACCCATGTTCCTTAGGGAAAGTTGTTCAGTTTAATGGGCAGATTCATATCCTTCAGGGTTGAAGGGTATACTTCGTAAGAAAATTGTATTTCAGCTCAATATCGAAAACCTTATATAACGAAATTAATTATAATTTACCTACCTAACCTACTTTCTTGCAATCAGTGATTTCCTTTCAGCGTTGGAAATTACGTAAAAGTATCCTGAAGACCTTCTAGTTTCGAGTGCTGACTTAGTATCGATAACTCTGTTATCGATAGTTTTGATTTTGGGACAAGGTTAGCGTTTTGACGACTGATTTGTCAATTTCGCTTTTATTTATAACATTCCCTTGAAAAGTCCACTAAACAAACAAGTAGCTGCCTCCAGAATTTTTACTGAAAATACGTGGTATCTTTGGAGGGGTAGTATCGTAGTCGCCACGCCTTTTGTGTTGCGGCTGGCACTATGGACCAAAGTGGTTGGTACTTGTAGATGTAAGCTGGCACGATATGCCAAAGGCCGAAGGCTGGTTGGTTGGTTACTCGCTTGTTTGGTTGGTTGGTTGGTGGTTGGTACTATTCTTAGCATCGCACACGCTGCTTCCTTATTATCGTCAAGATAGGGCTTCACAGAACTCTTGTTAAAGCACTGTGACTGTGGAGCTTCGTCTAAAAAGATGGCGCATTTGCTCTTTTGTCCACTGTGCCCCTCCACCTGTACTAACGAGGATATAAGTGAGGCTTCGGATAACGCCATTGCAGTGACAAAATGTTGGGAGGTGTACATTTATTTGGTGTTTGATTATAATATTTACACGAAGAAGAAGAAGTATCGATGAAAAAGATACTTGCATGATGGATTTTTGTATACACTCCGAACTATCTGCCAAAGCAAAACCAATTCATGTATCTAGCTATTATTGTTTTTGAGATAAGCTACACATTTATTGCTTGTTACTAGTTCTGCATGAAGTTTTCATGTACACATATTGTTGAGTCATTTATCCCTAACTATAAAAAAGGTATAATGCAATACCATAGTTCAAATTAACATCTTAATTTAGCATTTAAAATAACTGGTTATAATTTAATAAGCATGTAAAATAGTTGTCTGACTATCGATAAACTGTGAACATTCCATCGTCAATTTTCATCATGTTACATTACATAATTACCACAATTTACATTTTGTGCGAAAGTTAATTAAAGACTCACTACATATTAGTAATGTAGGGAATATAGAAATTTTCATAAAACGTTATAAATATTCATCATCTCATGAAAAAATGTCTACTAAAGGACAAGAAACTCCATCCAGAACTCCAAAAAAAACGCGTGTTAAAATTTGAAGAGGAATTATCATAGTCACCACGCTTGTTAACTTTTCGGCTGGCACTGTTTACGGTGGTGGTTGGTGACCGCAGTGTGTAACATGTTAGGATGCACAGAAGGACGCTGCTGCCCATCCTTAGTCGCCTTTTACGAGTAGACACGGGTAGACATGGGTTGGCTATTCTTTGCCGGCACCACACGGGAAATAAATACAATAATGGGGTCTCCTTCCAATACCGCCTGAAAACATTACCCCGTGATTAACTGACAGAAAATGCATTTTCTAAGGGAATATTTTTTTTATATTTCTACCTACTTGTAGTGTTTTAACAGCTTGTATACAGGTGTCAGTTGTATACAGTTGTCCCGTGTGGTGCCGGCGAAGACTAGTACCATCCCATACATACCCGTAGGTGTCGTAAAAGGCGACTAAGGGTTATAAACTGGATGATGGGCAGAAGCATCCTCCTATGTATCATACTTTCTTACTTACTGCGGTCACCTACAACGGCGGTCCATGGTGCGAGCCGTAACGCTAACAAGTGAGGTGACTGTGGTATAAAAGCTAGAATTCTGGAGGGAGCTCCTTGTCCAGTAGTGGACATTTCATGGGATTTTATGATGATACAGGTGTAGATAACTCGCAAAAATAGGACTCTACTTGAAAATATCATTACATTCTTCCTCCCAGTACAAAAGTAAAAAATGTACGTAAACAAAAAATATAAGGTGACTCATAGCCTGCTATTCGACACTAGAGAAAAAAAATTTGGTTCAAATAGGGCTGTCGATTGTCAATTCAACGCTTCTTTTAATCACATTTACATCCAATATTACCTGTTTCCCAAAAGTGTGGCAACCATACGGTTCTTATACCTCCATAGTTTCAATAACGATTATGTCTTAAAATCTAGATCATAGCTGTGACCAGATATATCTTCTATTTGTCAGGCATGTTAGGGGTAAGATAGTAAAATTCATGTGTGTTCATACATACTTACATAACATCACGCCTCTTTCCCGTCGGGGTAGGCAGAGACCACAGTCCTCCACCTGCTACGATCTTGACATACTTCCCTTGCTTCCTGTACTTTCATCAATCCTTTCATACATGCTCGTCGGTTCAGTTATGATAAATCTTTTATCTACACTCATGTCGTAATCTTTGACTTATGATTCAAAAAGTTGATACATAAGGCTGAATATTACGCAGAGTATGCATAAAAAATTAAAAAGTTACCATTACGTAACGATTTTTGTATGAAAATTTTTGCAAAGGTGTTACGTAATTTAACTTTTTAATCATTACATAACACTTGGATAAAATTCTTCTTGAACCTAAACCTTTTTAAAGAAGACTGAATATAAGGTCTTTTAGAGAGCCGGTTATAAATGTAGCAGTTTTTCTTAGTAGCTGTCAAATATCAGCAGCATATTACAAAGTGTACCTCATAAACAACCTATTATTTTGGAGCAGTTAGAGTAACAGTTACTATAGTTACAATTATTTCATCTGTGGCGGATAATATGCGCGCGCAGCCTGAAATTAGAAGGACTTGGAAATAGATATGAGATTTGCCACCATTCTCAAATATTTACCTTTTTCAAGTATTTTGTGCCCGTGAAAGTAATGTGTGTGAAAGTTTATTGGAAAAGTGGATAAAGTGGTGTAGTCAGGATACTGCAGTTACAGATACATACTCAATAACTTATGTATGATCTTCTCCCATATTAGTCTAGGACATTTTACGACATACATACTCGTAACCTACAATGGATTGGGAAAAATGAAAATCGAAAAGAAAAACATGTCTTGTTAAGAAAATGTTCTGCTTGTATATTTCAAAGAAGACCTAGCGGATATATCAAGGCGGCTTCTTCAGACTCGTATCAGCACTGTAATATACATAATATAAGTTGCCTTTACTGTTTACTTACCTTTGTTTAATTTTTATAAGTAGTACTCGTACCTACCTATTGCATGAGTGAAGATAAAGTAGTATACGCAACTACATATAATATGGTATTAAAACACTCGTTTGATGCTATTATCACACTCGGCTACGCCTCGTGTGATAAACCCAAACTCGTGTTTTAATAACCTGTTTTATATGACAGTTGCATAAACTACTATTACGCAACCCTATTTAGATATTTTTCATGGTAGTGTTCAGTGAAAAATACTCCCATTTTAGTGAGAAAACTTATAACGACGCTACTTTTATCAACATCAAAACTTTCAGATTGGACATGTCCATTTTCTTAAGTTTTGTCTTATTAAAGTGAATACATACTTCTTTAGCGGCGCTTGGCACTTTTTTAGATGGGTAAAAAATGTTAAACTCACGTCAGATGTCGCATCAGATGTTTAATTGTTGAAGTTTAAACTTCTTTAGCGGGGCGCGTCAGATCTGACGAAGATTGTCTATCTGTAATATAAATTGTCATGTTTGTCTACGAGAGCGCAATAAATGAATATTGTATGTACGTTTATACTGATAAATAAAACAATTCGTGCGAAATTATTCCCTAACCGTTCCAAAATATGAAATATTCTTCTGCCGGCACTCCCGGAGTGCAACCCGTCCTTTTTATTTTGTTGGTACCTGAGTGACCGAGCTTTGCTCTGTATAATCTTAACCAAAGCTCACCAACAGATGGCGCTGAAGGGTTTCTGAAACGCGTTATTTTCAATAAATACTCAAATCAACGGAGAAAATAAATTTTCTTGATCTTGATCAGGTTTTCACCCTTAAAAACTTCCGTATACCTAGTGCATTTTGCATTTTAACACTTACCGTGTTTTTAGGTGTCAGGGCTTTTGTGCAAAGTCCACCCCCTTGCCTATTTCTGCCGTAAAATAGCAGTGTTTGCACTGCTGTGTTTCGGTTTGAAGGGTGAGGAAGCCAGCGATATTACCGGCACACGAGACACACCATCTTAGTTCTCAGGGTGGGCAACGTGATTTGCTGTCTTATTAGTGTAAAGTTATGCCACTAATAAGACAGCGGGCTCAATGGGCGGTGGTGAACACTTTCCATCAGGTGTCCCATCTGCTCGTTTGCACACTTGCCAAATAAAAAAAAAACTTACTAACCATCATAGACAACATATCAAAAACTTTTAGTTACCGGACCGTTTGTAAGGGAATATAATTATGAACGAAGGAATGAATGCATACACATATAATTAATTAAGAAATACATTAATTTTATTTAAAATTGAGAGGATTAAAATTCTTCATGAGCTGCGTGAACCTGCAATGCAACCTAAGAAGAAGGTCTTAGCAATTTATTGTATGTTTTAAATCGACTCAAAAATTTAATGAGGAAATGAAATTAATATGTCACAACCAATAGACATTACTTATTTGTAATAGAATAATCATTTCGTAATGCACGCAGCATTGAATTTAATTCGCGAGTATTAATTACCAAAGAATAAAAATCTGCAACTTTTACAAAAAAAATCGCTTCCATACCATAAATTTAAAAATCTCTCCTAGTATCATACTCGTAACAACTGAACTGCATTTTATTAACCCTAAAATGTTTACATAAAAATTACGAGCAGAGAGGTGTATTAAAAAAATATAATAGCAAAAAATGTGAAGAGAGCACGCGGATAAGCGGAAATAAAAAACTCGTCACGGTAAGGCTCGGATGTCGGCTAATAAAGCCATTAGTGATGAGTATACTAGTATTTAAATACTAGCATCGTATTTAGTACGACAGAACATGTAAATTCCACTATGTAACACTCTGGATACTACGTACATCGAGCGCGAATTTGAAATTAGAAGGTCGTGTAAGGCCCGCATATTCAGTAAAAACGACCCTCAGAAGGACCACGAGAATATCGTGGTGCGCGCGGGGGTGCGGGGTGGATTGCAAGGGGGCGGAGAGTGTCTATTCTGTATGATAGTACTTTATTCTGTGACTATGTGGTAGGCGCGAAGAAGCGAAACTCCACCGCAGCAGCGCCAGCATGCTCAGTGTATTAGGTTGGGGTCTTGTCTCTTTCACTTTCACATAGAACGTTTGCCCCACGAACACTAACAAATATTTGTAAAGATATTTCAAAGTGGAATCAATCGACTTCTAGGGTATTTCGTAAGTGTTCTAGTACTTTAATACATCACAACCATAGCGTTTCTGGAGAGACAAAATTTTTAAATTTTAGTTATTTTTTCCATGGGTGTTTTTTATCAAAGTGCGGTAACGAAGTCGGGAGCTGGTAAAAGTTGATGGTTGATGCTATTGGTTGGAATTTTGCCAGTTCACCGGTTAGCTATCTAGCATAGCTCAGGTGGAAAGGGTCCGAGGTGGAAGGGTGACTTAGGGCAGAACAAACCCAATTCCAACTAACAAAGCCTTTTTACTGGTAGGCAAAGTTCTTATTAATTTTTTCTACAACATCTTGTCTTCACTCGAGAAATGCTTAAAGCCAGTTTCCATAATTATTAACGACCAAGTGCACCATCTAAAAAGTTCAAGCTACGTACACTTATTGCAGCCCTACGCCTGTGTCGAAAGTAAATCATTTGTTGATTTGTAGTTTTTCCGCGCGAATTTTCTATAAACTATATCTATAGATTAACCGAGGTGTACTTTGTGCCAAAAATTGTGTACCAGTTTTAGGCCGAACTGCTTAGACTTAAATTTTAAAACGGCTAATACTAGTTACTATTATACGCACATCCCTAAGGCAGTGGGCTAATAAAGGAAGAGGGAATCAGACTGCGCCGCGTCAAAGGAGCAGTTTTATTATTATGGTGCTAATGTCGTTGCCGCATTGCAAAAAATGCTCCCTTCACCGTAAATGTAACAAGCGTAGCCAGTTACAAAGCAAGATATTGTTTTGAGTTCAGTAAATAATTATTAATCACTAAATAAATATAAAAAAGTGATGACATATGGCACCGAGACGTGGCCGCTCACGATGGGCCTTATCAGAAAGCTCAAAGTCACCCAAAGGGCTATGGAAAGGGCTATGCTCGGAGTCTCTCTGCGCGATCGAATCAGAAATGAGGAGATCCGCAGAAGAACTAAAGTAACTGACATAGCCCTGAGAATCGTTAAACTGAAGTGGCAGTGGGCAGGGCACATCGCAAGAAGAACCGATGGCCGATGGGGCGTGAGGGTTCTAGAGTGGCGACCACGTACCGGAAGATGAAGCGTTGGCAGGCCCCCCACAAGGTGGACCGACGATCTGGTCAAGGTCGCGGGAAGCCACTGGCAGGACCGGTCGTCATGGAGTTCTTTAGGGGAGGCCTATGTCCAGCAGTGGACGTCTTTCGGCTGATATGATGAAATAATTATTTATTTTTGGTTAAGGTACGCACGGCAGCAGGAACGTAAAACAAAACGAGTATAAACCGAACCAGCGCTACGCTACTAACGCCTGAAACCGGAGACCCGCTCAAGGTCAAAGTGTTTCCACCGATGTGCGGCCGTGTGTAAAATGCTTTGATATTTCAGCGCAATATAAAAAAATCATCGTAGAGTCACGGTCATGTCTACCTCATAGAGCAATTTAAATTAAATCAGTGTAAACTCTAATCTGTCTAGCTTGAAGTGCTCTTTACTGTACAAACAACAATGCCCACACGTAAGATGATTGTCCGTGTGGTGCCGGCAAAGAATAGTACCAACTTATCTCTTCCCGTGGGTGTCGTAAGAGGCGACTAAGGGCTTATGAACCGGAGGATGGGCAGCAGCATCTTTATGTGTACGAGTATCATACCATCGTACATACTGCGGTCGCCAACAACAGCGGTCGCCAGCCGCGACGCTTACAAACGTAGTGGTAAATCTCCTACAAAGTACCACGCGTTTCTGCTGGAGTTCTGGAGGGAGCTCCCTGTCCTGCAGTGGACGTTTCTTGGTATGTCATGATGAAGATGATTGTGCTGCAGTGCTTATAAATACGTTTACGTTACGTTTAATAAATATTATGACATAAATCTATGTACCTAGAATAAATGAATTTCAATAGAATGAGAAAACCGTCAGTTCTGTCGAATAGAAAAAAATTCTGCTTGCTTTTACATTTTCAAATAATAATTCTAAGCCAAAAATATATATTCTACGATGTGTTTACATATCTCTTAGTTCTCTTAAAATATGTAGTTACTGTTTCGGCACCAACTAGACTTTTGTTACAAAGGCACATTGGATTATCAACCTTAAGTCTAGAAAATGAGACTGGAATTAAGTTGTTGATATAGGCTTTAAGTTTGACTTGCTTTTGCCTAGATGCATTTACAACTTTTGACATTAGAGCAACTTCGAGGCACAGGTGGGCTTGAATGCCTCAAGAGACAATTTTGCTTTATCTTAGAATTGTATGGAAATTTAATCGTATTTTCATATACATTAGGAATATAGTTGGAACAAGTTTTCATCTAGTGTTGACTAAATATGTACTTAACGTTTGAGTTACGGTTCTGTTTTATGAAAATAACGAATTCGTATGTGATATGATTGACATAATATTTGCTTTATACGGGGTGACCATAAAGTTGTGGTTTATTTTAAAGATAAGATAAAAGATAATTTACTTGCCTTAAAGTGACATTATTATAAGGTTTGTTTAATGATTCTACAATATGGGGTGTAAAACATATCTTCAGAAAACTGGACAACCTTTTCCCAAGAAACATACTTCGAAACACGACAAAAAAATCTCCCACACAATGCACAGTTCTTTTTTCTATTTCGACCACCTTTTTGCCTTGGTAAAAGTTGTTTAGTTACATAGTTTAAATAAATATAAAAAAAAGTTTAAATCCACAATTTCAGTTCTCTATCAGGGATGTTGTGTGTACTTTTTTAACCGGATTTTTATTTAAACTGTAGTGCTCTCATATTATCATTTTCTTTCTCTTGACTTCAGATAGTAGAATCTAGAAGATTTTATTAAATTGAAAACTACCATTTCTCCTAAGACTTTTTTTTAAAAAGCAAAAAAAAAATTATAACAAATCATTACAACCAGTGAGAGAAGTAAAAATATATTATACGAACGAAAATTCACAGAGTGTGGTATCTGTTAGTGATGTTTAGTCAGAAAAGTAAGAGCTGAATATTAATAATAATTAATAATTTTATGACACCCTCTATAAACGTATATGAAAAAAACTGTACTCTCAGAAACGCTGCTTCACCAGAATTCATAACGCATTTATACCGAAATCACATTAAAAACTCACGCGGCGCGCGCCATTACGTCATGGCCGTCAAACTAAGTTAGCGATGTACTGAGCGGAATAATTGCATCTTCGAGAGCCATGTGACACTTACGATACGACGCGATGTGCGGTTATTAGGGCTGGGCAAAAGTGATGTTTTATTCTGAATTTTGTTTGATGTTGTTATCATTATAACGTCACAACAAGTCCAATGCTGGACAGGGAGCTCGTCCAGAATTTTACCGCAAAATTGCGTGGTATATTTTGGAGAGTAAGTACCATAGTTTCCACGCCTGTTAGCGTTACGGCTCGCACAAAAAAACCGCGATTGTTGGTGACCGCAGTATGTAAGATTGTAACATGCGCAGACGGACGATGCTGCCAATATCACAGATAAGATAATAATAAACACTGTCGTTTACAGATTCGTCATTCTCAGACAGGGTATGCTGACATTTCTACCTTAAAGCAAAAACGCCATAATTGCAATGTAGCGCTTACAACAAGTTTTCGAACCGCTGGACAACGGGACTGGTGACGGGTAAAGGGTTGTTACTTTATGAGATAATGAGCGAGAAGCAAGTAGGTAGGTACACCATCATCATCATCATCATAACATTCCATTATACGTCCACTACAGGACAAGGAGCTCCCTCCATAATTACAACTCTTGCTAGAAGAATATATATTCTTTATTGCACAAATTCACATACAGAAAGTTACATACAAAAGGACATTTACAAAGGCGGGCTTATCTCTAAAAGAGATTTCTTCCAGCCAACCCATGGTAGTGAGAGAGAGTGTTCATTAGCGGGACTCAGTCATCATCATATCGTGTGGGTTGCAAGGTCGATGACTGACCTCACAAACCCTGGTGTCAGAGTTGTTGAGCCGCCAAAGGCCTCTGACATGGCTCATTAACGACTACATTATTAAAATCCACAAAAACCAGATGTAATAATATAAAATAAATAAATGCTATAAAATAAACAAGTTAATAAAATATATTGATGATATAGGTATAAATATAATATATAAATAATATAAATACATATTCATATTCATATTTATTCAGTTTTAAATATACATCGTCATAAATTAATTAATACATGAAGTAAATTCAATAAAATAAAGTATACATTAAAAAAAAAAAAGGTATACAATAATTATATTTGCTACAATTTATGATTTAAAAACTCCTCTACAGAGTAAAAGGCTTTCTGGGCTAGCCAAATTTTAAGCCTTCGAATGAAGCTGTTAAGACCAGAACAATCTTGGATTTCAACAGGGATTTTGTTATAAATTTGTGAACCCATAACGTGTAAGGATCTATTGGACTTACAGAAGATATATACATATAACAATACTGAGAATGTGAAGGGGAAGTACCTTAGTCACCACGCTTATTAACTTTGCGGCTGGCACCATGAACCGCGGTTGTTGGTGACCGCAGTACGTATGGTACGATACACGGAAGGACGCTGCTGCCCATCCTCCGGTTCATAAGCCCTCAGTCACCTCTTACGACTCCCACGGGTAAAGATGGGTTGGTTCTTTACCGGCCCCACACGGGACCAGTATAGGACCGGTAGGCATGCAATATTGTTCAATCAAACATGCAAATGCTTATTAAAGGCGTGTGACCAGGTGTTACTTACTTTTTATACGTGTAAGAGCCCATATTTAAGTAGGTTAAATAGCTCGATATATTTTGTTTTCTTGTGAATCTTGTCTTTTTCTTTTAATCCATCTTTAAAATGTTGCAAAATCTTCAGATGATTTTTCTCTCAAGCCTTGCCGTCCGTGTAGCGCGTGATATTCTTGACATTCAACTTTTTTTTCTATTGGAAATGGGCTTACTCTTGACCTCGACCTAGTCATGAAGACAGAGATGAGGTCGACGATGGAACGAGCTTGCCCAGAAGAAGCCTATTCACTCGCGACTTGAATAGATTCGGGTTCCTCTCTTTAGTCAACTGACTTAGTAAACATGCATTGGCACGCCCGGTTACACCTATAGTGAGGAGTGAAACAGGCCGCCAATATAAAGTAGTTCTTTTCACCCTGTATAGCGCATTAAACAGATTTTATGTATGTTACACTCCCAAAAACCAACTAGCCATCCTTTAACCAATTTCACACCTACCACTTCAGTTCCTCCTGCACATAGCAAACCGCTGCCACGATTAAGTCCGTAGTGCAAACTAGCATCATGTATAGAAGTAGAGACTCTACGACTTGCTTGTAACTTGGGATATCGTAGGAAGTATCACGAATTTACTGAAACAACCTTTCTTAGATCTTTTGAAAAAAAAAAAAACCACCGGTATGATTTTAATTTGAGCCTTCTCGATCAGATCTTTTTGATTTTAGTACAACAAAAACCAGCATAGAGTTATAAAAATTCTGAAACTGTGGTCTAAAAATAATTTATGTTATAAGAATATATTTTTTTTACAATTTCCATTTTATCAGTTTCGTTGATTTTTTTCATAAGTAAAATAAAAAAATACCTAATTAAAAACATAATTATCACAATTGAAAATATCTAATACCTTACCTCGTTACCGTTCGCACCTTTTTCTTGTTTAGTACTCTTTTCTCTATCCTCGATAAATTTAACGGATTAACGAATTTGTATTAAATTAATCATTATTAAAATAGTTAAGTGCTTGATTACCTTGGTTTTCTTTCAATAAGTTAATTTTTTTAGTAATTAACTGCAGTAATTTAATACAGGGTATAAGGGACAGGTTGGCAAATACTGAAAGGGCATGATCAGTCAACGTTACTGAACAACTTTCAGTAAATAAAACTTTCCGGAACGGAAAAAAAATCGGACTCTCCATACAAACTGTCCAGTCAAGTTTGCAATTTTTTGTGGAGATCCAGTTTTTATTTTTTTCCCGAAAGTTTTATTTACTGAAAGTTGTTCAGTTACGTTGACTGATCATGCCCTTTCAGTATTTGTCAACCTTTCCCATACACCCAGTATATTTTTATTTTTGCGACCGTAGGTATATAGCTATATTAAAGAGCTAGTTATATTAAAGTCCCTGTCCAAACTCTAAAGCATGGTCACCCTATTGCAAGCCGTCCAGCCCCGACGTTAGCCGTCCAGTCTAAACCGGTTAGGAGCAGTTCCAGCGGAAATGTTCTTTACTACTCGTTAATGTAATCACTTGCCGCAAATTCAATCGCCTAGACATGGAATGAAGCAGTCTAGAATAGTCTAGAACACTTTACAGAAGAAAGTTTATTTTTTTACACGACTTTTACGTATACCTATAACATCCTGGACACAACATCCATCAAGCGCAAATTTGAAATTGGAAGGTCGTGTCGGCCAGCATATTCAGTACAAAGTACCCTCAGAAGCACCACGAGAATCTCGCGGGCGGGTGCGCGCGGCGTTGCGGGGTATAGATTGCAAGAGAGGTGGTGTCCGTTCTGTATGATGGTACAATAGTACTATCATATAAAGTAATAACTTTACTCTGTACCTATACCTAACTTCTTCAAGGAAACGCTTCGAAAACTAACTTCTAAACTCTATTTGAAAGCTAAAGAGAGAAGAGAAATCTAGAATTTTTTTAATGAGTTTAACCTCACTGATCCCATCATACAAAAAATTCGCAATAATCTATGCAATTAAAAAGAGGGTTGCGAATTTTTACGGTCGTATAATATGGCCTTGAACCCCGGCCGCCATTGACCGACTCAAATCGGTCGGATGTTGCCAAGTGACCAAGATTTTCAAAAATTTTGAACTTTGGCGCGTCATCCGTCCGATTCCCGCCAACTTTAGTCTATGGTTTATACGTCATTCGAAAGGTAATTTCAATAGGTCGTTACTCCCTATACACACCAAACCAAAATAAACCATAGCTTCGACGCAATAAGGCAGAATATAAAGCGCGGGAACTCGATCCTCTTCTGTATCCTTCGGAATACACCGGGGCTCTACAGGTAGACGAATACTTTACTAATGCTGTGTATAAAGACAGCGAAATGCAATAAAATCAACTCTGTCTTTCCGTTACCTTGAAATATGCATATTACTCAGATCAGATGCCCTAAGCTTACGAAGTTTTTCTTATCAACTGCGGATGGAAAAGTATGTCAATTGCCGATAAATTACTACTATTCCTTTTAAAATTTGGCGCCTTGAGAAAAAAAAGAAGAAAATATAGAAGCGAAGATCTTCTTCTAAAAACTTTAGGTATGTTATCAAGATTCAATTATTTCTTTAAGAGAGTAAAGATATTATATTTAAAATTTAAAATTTTCTTTATCGAAAGAAGCGCTATAGTTTCTAAGAAAACGCGCTGAGAATCCGCGTAAATGTAATTAGGTGCACGAAAATATTTAATTTCAAGTAACTGCCAAGGTGCTTCCAAGCACAAATTGAAAATCAAAATTCTTTAGCTAAATTAAAAGCAGCAAACGAAGCCATATTAAATATCGCCGAAAATGAGATTCAAAAGAAAGGCCAAATAAATCACATTGAACTTTTCTTTCAAAGTGACGGTTAAGTTAAGGTTTTCCTGCCTTTTATGAACCAATCGGGGCTTCTACTCGGAAAGTCTTTAGAACTGTTGCAAATAGAAAAAATAAATATAGTCACGAGGCGATATTCGTGTTCTGGTACCACCCTATTTCTGCTCGTGGGTGTCAAAAAGAGTTGGAGACTATAGAATCCTAAGGCTGCCTGTCCATTCACGCGGAGCGAGGTAGCGGAGCGAAGAAACGAAGGAATATTAACCAATAAATTTGCAAAAAATCTCCGCTCCTGTGGACATTGATTTGAGAGCTAGTTTATAAATTTATACATTTTCGGAAGCGACGCGTGGTAGCGGTGCAAGGCAGCAGAGCCAGGCGGCGGCGGAGCGAGACGGCGGAGCAGGGCAGTAAAGTAATAAGTGAATGGTCAGACACAGTCCGCAACTCCACTCCGCAATACTTGCTCGCTCCGCTCCGATGCCTCGCTCCGCTCCGATGCCTCGCTCCACGTCAATGGACAGACAAAGTCCCTAACTCTGCTCCGCAATACTTGCTCGCTCCGCTCCGCTGCCTCGCTCCACGTCAATGGACAGACAAAGTCCGTAACTCTGCTCCGCAATACTCGCTCGCTCCGCTCCGCTGCCTCGCTCCACGTCAATGGACAAACAAAGTCGTAACTCTGCTCCGCAATACACGCTCGCTCCGCTCCGCGTCAATGGACACGCAGCCTTAGAGTGGGCCGTACTGTCTTTCTGCGTATCATGCCACCAATACGGTATTTACTAATTAATGCTTATCACTGAGGCTTTTTAAAAGAGCTCCCGAACTGACACCGACGTAATATCTTAGTGCGGCAATGGATCAAACGTTTAATGGATTAACCTCTTTTTCTGAAAAATACTACAATGTTTAAAAAATTATATATGTATCATCTTGTCACCAAACCAAACACTAATATGGACATTGTCTGATTTAAATGTACAATAAATAAAATAATAAAATAAATGTTTCCCACTGCTGGGTAAAGGCCTCCCCTAAATAATGAAATAGAATAAATGATTTTTTAAATTTATATACCACGCCTTTTGCTATGATACTGATCTGTTCAGAATCCTACCTAAATAACGTTAGCGTTGCGGCATCTTGTTGGTAAAAATAAACAAACTATCATAAGACTTAAATGCCTGTTTACGAACCTAGCAATATAACAAAACCGCTCTCAGCTGTATTTCGTACTAGTGTACACACTTTCTAACGTCAGAAGACTTTTGAGCTGAAAAGAAACTAAAATTTTGACCTAAAACTGCAACAGATCTATTTCCTATGAAACACTCATAAAATTATCATAATTACAAGAATATTTAGCTGTAAAACGTTTTCACAAATAAATAAACACAGCCAAATATAAAAACAACAAACAAAATACCGTTTCGTTTCCTCATAGACCTTTCTACATTGGTTGGGTAACACAATCATTCGGTTACGTCCGCACCGGAAGTTGCCGTTTTTTCCATCGGCTCCTAGGAAGTACTTTAAGATCACGTTTCCCTCCAACATGGCGAATGCTTGAAAATACTTTATTCGTCTAAACAAGAATTTATTCCAACTTGTAGAGCTCAAGTTGTTACACTTATTAAAAGAAAATTCTCAAACATAATGTTGTCGTCATTTATCATTACATAATGTCAGCTGAAAGACGTTCACTGCTGGTCATAGGCTTCCTCTTAACAACTTCTCATCCTGGGGCTGATAAGAGCTGAATTACCTCCCTTTTTAACAAAGGTCCGAATGCGCGTGCTAGAACGGAGCGGATTCACGCTGTTTTACGTTTTTCGCTCATGTTTGCATTTTTCTCAAAATCTTTACCCATAATATTAATTAGCAAATAGCTATATTATTATGCATAATGTATTAAATATTAAAATAGATTAATGGGTACTTAAGAAAAACGGTTTAAAAGCAAAAAGCAGAGGTAATTTTGGATTTTTTTTATGGCGTACAAAATATATTTAATCGTGCTTCGGAGTCGGCCATATTCTTGGAAAGATGCTTAATTATCATATAATTTTTATTCTCGGCTATATATTCATCACTTTTCGTTAAAAACCTGCTCAAGTGAAGCGTATTTAGCTCTTATCAGCTTTTGGTCGACCTTTGTTTCTATTTTTACACAGGGTGAGTGCTATCTAATCTCTTTATTCTTGTATAATTCAATTTATTCTATGGGTATTTCTAAGAAGAAGCAATTGTAATCATCTTTTTTTTCTTATTAAAGATCTTGATCGTGATCATCTTTTTTTTCTTATCAAAGCAGTTTTTTTTAAGTAATTTTATTCACTAAGGGCATAGGACCGACATGTTTCAATCCTGTACGAGGATCTAGCGCCATCCGTGAAACTGCTGATCTCCCTGAAAGATCTATTATATAGATCTATATTTATTATAGATCTATATTATAGGCTCTTATCAACCACCAACGATTCCTTGCTGCGACTCTTCGATGTCGAAGTTTACAATACACGCAAAAGAGGTTCGTAGAGTACTCCGAAGCCTAGACGTGAACAAAGCAAGCGGTCCTGATGGAATACCAGCAAAAGTCTTGAAAAACTGTGCGCCTGAGTTGTCTCCTGTTCTAACACGTTTGTATAGCCTTTCTCTAAAAACAAGAATGGTGCCAAAATCTTGGAAGGTTGCCAACGTACAGCCAGTGCCCAAGAAGGGTAGTCGTGCCGACCCCAGCACCTATCGGCCAATCGCCATCACCTCCATACTCTGCAAAGTTATGGAAAGGGTGCTTAATGGAAAACTGCTGACATACCTAGAAGCTAACGACCTACTCAGTGACAGTCAGTATGGCTTTCGCACGCAAAACTGCTGAGCAAACTTCCTGCATACGGCATTCCCGCTGACTTTTGCTCTTAGATTTCTGACTTCCTGAGTGAACGGTCGATCCGAGTGGTCCTTGATGGCTGCTCCTCTGACCTCATGGCTATTGATGCCGGGGTTCCTCAGGGGTCTGTTCTCTCTGCGACTCTTTTCCTGCTGCACATCAACGACCTACTTGGTCCTAGTAGTTGTTGGGTACGCAGATGACAGTACTGTAAAGACCCTCTGCGAGAGCCCTTACGTTTAAACTGAAATAAAATATATTATTAATCTGATAAAACCTTGTTTTATTAGAGAGAACACACTTAAAAACTATAATCGCGGTTACAAGGGCTCGATGCCACACTTTTTAAAATATTTGTTGCCGAGAAGCGGCGTATGCTGGTAGATGACCAGGACGAAGAACCTATTGCCTTCCCGGTTGGCGTACAACTACTGAATCAAAAAAAACAAAGCAACATTCGTTTTGACAATCTTTGAAAATAATTTAATTTTACCCGAATATAAGGCATTCGTGGCTATAACACCACGAAGGCTCTACAATTACCCCCCCCCATCGGAAAAAAAATTAACTAATTAAATTAATTAGTTAATTTGATTTCCAACTAATTGAAAGGAACAGAGAAAAACAGCTAAGTTTCAAAAATTTTTGAACTTGGCTTTGACACACAACCGTGTGTCTAGATTAGGCTTTGGATTCAACAATTCAAAAATTAAAGTTAAATTTGAAATTCAAAATTTAAATTTATGCAACTCAAGATAAAACTCTAGTTTAAAAAAAAAAAAAAATATGTTTAAGACACTATGATTACTCAGACTATCTGTCCTTTAGAGTATCAAAGTAATCCAAAAATTATGACAAAGTTCCTTTCAAGTAATATTACAAAAGTTATAAAAAATTATAAAAGAAATTTTGAGGAAAATAAGTGAAGCTGATTGTCCTCAAAGATTTAGAAAGAAACTTAACACGGGTTGAGTGTCCTTCTATACTTATAATCTACCTACCTTCGGAGGGACTTAGATACTATACATTATAATTGAAGATCATCTCCATGAAAGAACGACTGACGATTAGCCTTAAAAAGTAGGCATAACAAACTCAATATTACAACATTTCAAAGAATTCAACATTATAGCAATTCAACTTAAAGATCCTAAAAGGATAACACAAATATTTAAAAGTATACAGTTATAACCTGTATAGTAAAAAAAAAAAAAATACCTATATTTTTATTACTGAAGTTAATATATATATTACAACTCAAATAAATTGGAAATAGAAATAAGTGTAAACTTCAGTCCAAATGACTGTGACTCAAATAGTCATATAAATTTAACAAGTCTATTTTTGAAAATGAAAAATGAATTGCAATTTCCATATCCACACAAAAAGAAATTAAATAAAAGAACTTAAAATCATAACTTGAGATCATCAAAAACTTCGACTCAAAAACGAACCACCACACCACAACAGTACATTCCAAAAATTTCATTTAAAGAAATTTAGAGGATTGCACTCCTGAGTATCAGCAGTGCATTCAAGTGACAAAGGCCATGATGCTTGACAAGATATGAAATAGTATCAACCCTTCACAATCACAAGCAGCCTGGCAAAAGTGGACCGCAGCTTTATGTACTAAAACGGTACAAACTAGTTTTCACTATTGGAAATAACTAGCTGCTTTGACCCTCTCAAACCAAACTACCCATAACCGAGAAAAGTCGATAAACAAATCCTATAAAAAAAAATTATTAATCTTCTTTTCTTCTTTTTTCAAGCATCATGGTCCGGCGTTAGTGGTCGCTCATCAAATGTCCATGCAGCACATGAAAACAAACATATATATGAACAAACACAAATAAACTATTCACAAATAAATAGTTGTGACATTACATCAGATACATGAAGTGAAAAATCGATTTAGCAAGTTTTCATGTCTAGGAAAATTCGTTTTTTTTCAGTACTAACAACCATTTTAACAAAAATTGCGAGTTTTATAAAAACTTACAGCGCCATCTATTAGCGAGTAGCGTGACTATATCCAAATATTTTTTAAAAATTGAGAGGACTAAGGCTAGGGGAGGGGATTAGAAAGTTATAATATAAAGGACCTTTTACAACATCAGTGAGGGACAGAGGGCCAGTGCTATAATATTAGGACCCTTTCATACTATACCTAAAGTGGAAAAAGTTTATGCTGAAAAACAAATACACATAAAGGATTAATTATTATATAGACCTTGAAATAAATCGTTTTAGTCTATTTCCAAGTACAATATCATGACGTAAGCCTCTAGATCCTATTTTTTTTATTATATAATTATTAGTATTTGATAAGCGGTTAACAATAATGTAAGGACCCTTATAAAGGCGAGAAAGCTTTATTGCTTTCCCACATAATTTTATATGGGTATAAATCAAAACAATATCACCTGAGCTGAAATGGCGAAGCCGGGTCCTCTTGTCATAATTTCGTTTCTGCTTCGCTTGAGCTCGAGTGATAATTTGAATCGCACATCCTAACGCACGACCAGTCATCTGTAGTAGCGCTCGAATCTCGGAAGAAATGTTTTCATTAGAAGTAACACTAACATGTAGATCAAGGCTACAGGTATTTAAAAAGCCTTGAATATTTAAAAGAGAGTTTGAGAATAATTTATAAATGGCTTGAAAGCTGCATGTAGAAAAATACACTAGCGTGCAAAATAAGATTGTCACTAATTCCAGATAAGAAATCATCGTTGAAATAGACTGTTCCTTCTTTGCTTCGTGAACAGCTGATAAAACATGAGATTGCTCGTGCGTTTTAGCAGGAGACGATTGTGGTTGTGAGTCTTCTTTAACCGAATTGCTTTTATCACTATGTGACAAAGAGTAGACATAATTTTCTTCAAATAGTTCATAAGTTTTAACAAAATCAATTGTTGCTGAGTTATTGACATAGTTAGCTGTGGGATAGTGAAAAGGAATTTCTTTACCCATACAAGAAATCTTTCGTTGTAAGAAATTAATAACAATAGAATTGTCAAAGCAAAAATCTTGCCCTAAAATCATATCGCAAGATAAATTGTCTACTACGATACATTTTTGTTGAAAATTGACGTCATTTACGGAAAAAGTTACATTTATTACTCCTGATGTATTCAAAGACTGACCATTCACAGCTTTTAAATCAGGTACATAAGAATAGTTCAAATTTAAGTTAAATTGATCGCAAACAGATCTTGAAATGCAAGACACTGTGGCACCTGAATCTAATAAGGCACAAACATCGAAAAATTTCTCTTTCCTAGCAATTTTACATAATAAAATTGGTTTTCTCCGACCTGAAGTATTATCCGAAGATGGTGATGGCTCAACTTGGATTCCGACATCATGGACACTCTTGATATTAGATGGAACAGACCAGGAGTCCTGAGACATTGCAGTAGCGACTTCCTGAGATTGACGTTGCAAATAACTTTGACATTCCTGCTTACGACGACGTTGGTAATTATAGCGTTTTGTTGACCTGGAATCAAAAAAATGTGGCGACGATAGGGTTCTATCCGTCGTCGTAGATCGCTGGTTGTAAAAATTTTTGTTGCGGAAACTTCTTGATATAGGCGAAAAATCTCTGTCGTAAAAACATCGGTGGCTACGTGCAGAATCGCCTGTCGAGTGCACTAAACAAGAATCTTTATGAATTTTTGTATTATTTTCCGGTATTCTCCAATTGTCATAAGATTTTGTTGCAAAATATTTATCTTCTTGACATAAGTCATCAATCTGTTGAAGTATCATTTTTAGTTCGGCGCGTGACGAATAAATGTTAGTGGCCAGTTTTTCTTTGTAAAAAGGTTTTGATCCTTTCAAATATTGGTTTATAAAGATATCATCGTCGGTAATCTTGGCCTTTGAGGCTAATTCTAGCAATTTGTTATAATACTCAATCGATGATTCTTTATCCTCTTGCTTCTTCTCATAAAATAATCGTGAGTAATCCCTTTTAGGAGAAAATTCACTGATAAGTAGCTCTTTTAGTTCTTTGTACGTGCTTTTGTCAGAAAAATTCGCTCTATAGAAACACAGAGCTGGACCGTTTAATGTGGCAGGGAGCAAAAGTAGCTTCTCATTCTCATCTAATTTTTTTAACGAGGCGATTCCCTCGAACTGCGTGAAGAAGTCATTGGCATCCTCTTTTCCGGTAAACATAATCGATTCCATATTTTTGCTTCTTTAGCGTATCTTATGGAGTTGGAACTTCTTTTTCTTCCGCTGGCTAACAAGAGTACTAGATCTTCAAAGAGGCGCTCCACCATATGTAAAGACCCTCTGCGAGAGCCCTTACGTTTAAACTGAAATAAAATATATTATTAATCTGATAAAAGCTTGTTTTATTAGAGAGAACACACTTAAAAACTATAATCGCGGTTACAAGGGCTCGATGCCACACTTTTTAAAATATTTGTTGCCGAGAAGCGGCGTATGCTGGTAGATGACCAGGACGAAGAACCTATTGCCTTCCCGGTTGGCGTACAACTACTGAATCAAAAAAAACAAAGCAACATTCGTTTTGACAATCTTTGAAAATAATTTAATTTTACCCGAATATAAGGCATTCGTGGCTATAACACCACGAAGGCTCTACAGTACTGTCGTCGAGAGATATATGTCAAGCGCAAAAGCCAGCAGTGACGAGATATGTTCTTCGAGAGAAGCCATGGTAGAGCGAATAAACTCAACCTTAAGTCATCTCTCCGAATGAGGTGACAAAAATCTGGTGAGTTTCTACGCCACCAAAACGCAGGCGTGTCTGTTCATCGCCAAAAGGAGTCCATTCAATCTGGCTCCTACTTTTCGAGGTACAACTGTACCAGTTACCGACAGCCTCGAGCTACTTGGCATGAAGGTGTGTGCAAACCTGAACTTCGGCGCTAACATTGAGTCAAAAGCCCAGACTATGGCAAAAAGCTGGGCATCCTCAATAAGGTTAGGCGTTACTTCACTCCTGGACAGCTTCTAGTTTTATATAAAGCCCAAGTCCGATCGTGCATGGAGAATTGCTGTCACCTTTGGAATGGCTCAGCCAAATACCAACTAGCCGCACTTGACTCGATAGATCGCAGAGCCAAGAAGCTCGTTGGTGATGAGATGCTGGTGAAAACCAAGTTTCACAGTCTGACCCACCGTCGCAAAGTTGCATGTCTGTCGGTCTTCTACAGATTGTACTTCGGAGAGTGTGCTCTAGAGCTCCACGAGCTTATTCCACCATCTCCCTTCTACCATCGGGAGTCCAGACGCACCGCAGGATATCACCCATACTTGGTTGATATTCCGCGCATTCGCACAAAGCGCTTTGAAACATCTTTTATAATGCGCACGGCTAAAGAGTGGAATTCTCTGCCTGCGTCTGTGTTCCCGAGTTCATATAACCCGAATCTATTCAAGTCGCGAATAAATAGGCTTCTTCTGGGCAAGCTCGCTCCATCGTAGACCTCATCTCTGTCTTCAAGACTAGATCGAGGTCAAGAGTCAGCCCATTTTCAATAAAAAAAAAGATCCTCATACAGGATCAAAACTTGTCAGTCCTATGCCGTCAGTTTATAACGTGAGTTTATCGAAGTATCGAAGTACATAATTTTGGGTAAAGTTGTTTAGTTTCGTTGGTAGACTATTTTTTGGGCTCATGGCAAACATGAAAACATGTATGTACTTCAACAATAAGCCTAACTAAAACTGCCTCAAGATCTAGCTTTAGCGGAGAATCCACCTAATGGGTATACAATACGCGATGTTAAAAACTTATACCCAACAGCGTCTGTAGAACTTTGGGCTTTATATCATGGTAATTAAGTTGAAAATGTTTCCATTGCCGATCAGTTGACCTTACTATTTGGAAAATTAATGTAGGTATTGGGAATTGGGATAATTTTGTTTCATGCCATTGTAAAAAGTATGCATCCTTTTTTCATCAATATCCAAAATTCAAACAAACAGGTGTCTTAAAAAAGTTGAAACAAAAATAATTTTAAAGCGCTGATATTTTGAAGCATAGAATTATAATACACTTTATTTTGTAGCGATTTCAGAGTTGCTACTGTCACATTTATTTATCAGTACGATAGTCAGCCTTTTTGTATAATCATCATCATCATAACATCCCATGAAACGTCCACTACAGGACAGGGAGCTTCCTCTACAATTCTAGCTTTTGCTGGAAAAATGTAGAGGGGAAGTACCATAGTCACCTCGCTAGTTAGCGTTACGGCTGGCACCATGGACCGCGGTTGTAGGTTACCGCAGTAAGTAAGATGTTAGATACAAAGGAGGATGCCGCTGCCCATCCTCCAGTTTATAACCCTTAGTCGCCTCTTACGACACCCACGGGTATGTAAGGGTTGGTACTATTCTTTGCCGGCACCACACGGGGCTTTGTATAATACCTAGTATTAATAACCAATTTCCTCGCTTTAATACACGCTAGTTGCTAATCGGGTCACAACAATCCCTTACACTCTTTAAATAGGGTCCTTATGACATGGTGAACTTAATTTTGCATGTTACTTAGACCATAAAAATGAACAACTTTTCCTAAGGAACTTGGGTCTAAATCCGAAAAAAAATTTTTACCTCCCATAGAGCCTGTTTCAGCTAATAGCGCATTTTGTATGGGAGGTCAAAAATTTCTTTTCGTATTTCGACCTATGTCTTTGGGAAAAGTCGTTCAGTTTCATGGTCTAAGTACTACTTACTTACTATCTATTTATTTATCTATCTATCTGTCTATCTACGAGTACTTACTTTACTCCTCTGGCGCAACGACCCAAAATGAGTCTTGGCCTCAGAAACGAGAATCCACCACTGGTCCTGGTCTTGTGCGGTGGTTCGCCAGTCGCCTGCCTGGAGCTCGCGCAGGTCTGAGCTCATTACGTCGATCCACCGAAAAACAAGAACTTGTGGCTGACTCAAACATGGACTAAGTAACACGCTAATAGTAGTTTAAGATACATGTGCTGTAAGTAGGGTTATTACAAACGAGTTGACTTTTTGTAAGCACGAGACGAAGTCAAGGGTTTACCATCGGCACGAGTCATAACCTTTACGGCCGTGTATCTTACGTCGATTTTCAATACATTTGTGAGAAAACAGGTATAAGTAATACACTTGTTACAGGAACCAACCATGGGTACTGTCAGCCTCTTGTTGATTTATGTTCTCCTAGTACTCTCCATTTTATTTTAAATATAGGTAGGCAGTCGTCACCCAAGAAAAAAGTCACCACTGTAGTATTTTTACAAAATGATTTTATGATCAGAGTGTAATAACTCCTTGGTAGTATATTTTTTTTACTTACCGCACTAGCTCGGTAAGTAACTACTTACGAGCAATGTTTATGTTCTTGTAAGTACGTTTTTAGAGCAAATGTATTTAAAAATCATGATAACTATTTCTGTAGGACCCTATATTTAGCCACTTAACCCTTAATTTCACTCTTTGCGATTAGCCCTAACCTCTTAGCTCAAATACCAATGCAGTAGACTCAATGGCAAGTAATAACCAGAAGGAAAAGGGCACGAATTATGCTACAACCTCGCCCAAGGGTCGACCACAATGGAAGAGGCCGTGTAATTCAGTGGCTGTCTACCTCCATTCCTTGCTTATAAAAAAATACTGGAGGTTTTCAATTTGTTCCGGTGGGGAGGAAAAGTTGCCTGGCTTGTGTGGATTTTTTAAATCAGTTTTGTAGTTTGAGATTTTGGAGTGAATAATTAGATGCCCGTGGGTCTCGTAAGAGGCGACTAAGAGCTTGTGAACCAGAGGATGGGCAGCAGCATCTATCTGTATTGTACCATCTTACATACTGCGGTCACCAACAACAGCGGTCGCCAGCCGCAACGCTTACAAGCATGGTTCATGGTAAATCCCCTCTAAAGTACCACGCGTTTTGATGGTGTTCTCCCTATCTTGCAGTGGACGTTTTTCAGGATGTTAAGAGAAAAGAGAAAAGAGAAGAGAGAATTAGGTTTAAGTTTTTTGGTAGAATATAATCAACTAGTAGAGTTTTTCTAACGACACTTTGTGGCCGCTGTAGCCCCATTGTACAGTAGGCCAATACTAAGGTTAAAATTAATTTACACGTAGTACATTTAAAGCAACAAGGTTGATTTTCCTTTTTATTACAGTTACTAATGCTTACCCTTAGCGATATTTTGGTTAAAGTATTGTTAAAACTGATGGACCACATTCTTGGGCCACCGTAAAAACTGATTATCTGCACTTTTATCCAAATATAAGTTTTATATACCAACCGATTCGCATCATCTATCACGACATTCACAACAGAGCTACAGACAAAATCCGTTATTTGCTACAATGCTAGTATGAACAAGTATAACCATAATATCTGCTTAGAGAAAAATTAAACTCATGAAGTTTCTACCATTGCGAACGCTTCTAAAATAACTAATAATATACCAGTGCATATTTATCTAAGTATCACCAATAAATTCCATAACAACTAGAATTATCTGCGAATAAATTACAAAATCAGCAGTTTGAATATTCATTTATTCATTGCGATCTGCATAACTTGTAGCGATTACTTGCTCGTGGCTTATGGAGTCACTTTTAATAAACATCAAATGCTAAATGTTATTGACTTGTTATGCTTGTTTATTCAAAACATAAATTTTCCTTTAATAATATTGTACAGTAAAAATGGAATTTGAGTATCATGCATATTTCTTTCAGTGATATCAGGGGTTTAATAGTAGATTGTATCACAAGTCTGTAAAATAATATTTTTAAGGCGAGGGCGCTATTTTGAATCCAGAGCGAAGTGAAGGATTTTTGAGTAGAATCCCGAGTATGGCGAGGGATTCTAAAGTAGAATCCTGAACGTAGCGAGGGATTCAATAGGTCGCCCAAGGTAAAAATATTTTTGCAGCAGCGTAATACACTCTACTTTTCATCTCCCTCTATGAGAAAAGAATAAGAGGCTCATTGAGACACACACTCGTCATTAATTTTAAATATAAAATACCATTACAATATCATCACTTGATGAAACAATACTAAAATCATATTAAGTATTATTTGTAACAACTGAAAATGTTATTGACATTTTTGTATCAATTAGGAACAGAACCTCTTTGGTTGGTAGTGTTGTTTACATTTCAACCATATTTCTTTTTTTATATTCAGAATAATTTTAATAGTACAACCGGGCAGTATCATTTTTCACACAATATTTTGCTTCGACCTCTATGGTTGACCTAAAATATCCCTATGGTGAACCTAAATTCAAATTCGAATTTTAAATCCCATTTTCACCCGCTACGAAAGTCTCTTGGAGAAAACGGCTATTTTGTTCGCCTTTATTGACAAACCGTTCTGCAATTTTCGAATACTCGTAGATGGGATGAAAAAGTCATTTTCCGAAAACCAAAACTAATGGTAGATACAACTTTTCAGAAATAAAAACCTGCTTTGCGATAAAAAAAAATCCTAAAAAACTACCCTTTACTGCGTGTAGCCCGACACGCACTTGGCCGGTTTTTCAAACAGACTATTCAATTCTACATCGTCGAGCTCACGTGATCGCCATAAGTGAAAGAAACCTTTCAAAAAATAGCCCTCGAAGGATATAGTGGAAAAATAAAATCGTGAAGCAAGCGCAGGCCTTTGGGACCGCTTATAGGACGGCCAGGTTAATGCATAAGTAATAGTCGCTCCTCCATGGCCGACCTTTTAAGACTATGCTTTCACAACGCTTATGCCATATAAAAAGTTTAAAAAAATTATCCACAAATAATAAGTTTAGTGTGAGCGTTGCTGTATTTATTTTATTTGGATTAGAGAGCCACTGAAATTATCATCTTAGTTCTCAGGGTGAGAAACGCGTTTTGCTGTCTTATTAGTATTGAATTCTGTCATAAATATAAAATTATGCTTATTGTTGGTCGTTCCGAATGTCGTTGATGCACAGAAATCAACAATGTCTTATTTTCTTATGTTCTGACTTCTGCACATGAACAGACATAACCAGAGATTTTTTTTTAAATCATGGCTTTTTTAATTCATAGTAGAAACAACTAGACTATAGCCAGAGTTATTTTGTACGACGTACAAAAATAACTTATTGAAAGATAATAATGACAAATCTAAAACTGTTATTGTCTATTTTTTTGGCTTATAAAAGTAACAAAACATAATTTTTTTTATTGTCGATTTGCTGACTCTTGACATACATGCATAAAATCACGCCTCTTTTCTTTCCCGTCGGAGTAGGCGGAGACCACAGCCCTCCACCTGCTACGAACTCAACATACTTCTCTCGCTTCCTCTACTCTACCTAAACCTACAACTAAAACAACCCTATCAATACAGCACCACTTTAAAGACCTGTCCAGCTCTCCTTTATATAGGTTGACTTTTAATTAGTTCTTGATAGAAAAAGGTACGCATGTACTCATGATTCTGAACCACTTTCCCCAAGGAACATAGGTCGAAATACGAAAATCAAGTTTTGACCTCCCATAGAAACTGCATCAGCTGATAGCGCATTTTGTGTGGGATGTGAAATTTGGTTTTTCGTATTTCGACCTATGTTCCTTGGGAATAATTTTTCAGTATCATGAGTACATGTTTATATTATGCTATCAAGAACTAATTAAATGTCACCCTATATATTTGTGGACCTATCTAATACATGCATCTAGACTTTTCGTATAGAAAACGCCTTTGATTCAATACCTTTTAGGGTATTCCCCTCCTCTACCTCAACTCGACAAGTCCCACCATTACAGTCTTGCGTTTGGAGTATTGCAATTACATTATCATAGCGGTTGGTCCCTTTTTTTGGCGGGAAGTGTATCTGGATCATTCGGAGCTCTTTCCCAAATACACTTCGCAAGGACAAACGTGCGTCAGAGGTAATGTTTTTGGGACAGTAAGTGGACTGACCAATATGATATTTTCATCATTTATTTTATAAAATAATAACATTATTAAATGTTTAGTTGAATTTGTTTGACATTTATTTTACCCGCGTTAGGTAGAGATTTCATTGCCACTAGTAAGTGACCTGAGTACGTTCGTTATCTTAAGAGTACTGACAGGTTTAATTATGTATATTACTGAGACCATAAAATAAAAACAGTTTTTCAAAGAAATATGTATCGAAAATTTTAAATATCATATTGATCATTTTAGTTTTATATTAAAAACGCAATTTTTTTGTCTATTTTCCTTAGATTATTGATCTAAGCTATTTTCGAACTAGGTTTGTAAGAGAAAGTTGTTTAGTTTCGTGGTGTGAAATAAATACGAGCTTAAAAATTTGCAGTAAAAAAACAACGCTTTATAAGTATTTTTAAATTACAGTCAGTAATTTTGGTCGCTATGAAGACCTTACGTATAATCAAGCATCAAAGAGCATAATATAAAACTTCTATGGCGCTGACGTAGTTCTAAAAACTTAGTATTCGGATCGGTACGAGAACCGTCACAATCCGCGGCGCAGACTTCATTTCCTCTCCGTGATGGATGGTGTATATCTTCAATGAGATTTATAATGGCATGTCACATTCCAGCCTTCAAGCGCATCGCACAGGAGATTGATGCAAAGACATGATGCGTTTCAAGTCTGGTAGGGAAATGTTCGTTCTGCATTTGAAATTATTGAATGATTTTTCAATGTAATATTTTTGCTTCTAATTAAAAAATTCCAGGTCTTAGCTGAGCAAGTTTGGTAGGTAGCAGAATGGGGCAGAAAGGGCGGCAACTTCTTGAGACTGCCAGTGATGTTCCAGAAACGGCTATGCTACCCGCAAACAGATGGCGCTGTAGGTTTTAGTCTTAAACGCAGTATTTTAAAAAAGGTTAAAAACATGGGGAAAACTAATTTTCCCCAGATATGACACCTAGCAAAATCAACGGAAATTTTCATCAAAATCGTTAGAGCCGTTTTTATAAAATGGACTCCTTTGACTCTTAGTCAAAATATGTTTCTTATACAAATTGATGGGCCGTCTATGTCCCGTATCTTCTTCTTCAACTCACTAGACCTAGCTCTTAGCCATGTTCTTGTCAGTGGAGCAACTTCCAGTCTGGTTATTTTCTCCGCCAGATGCTTTGTCCCGTATGATTTCTGAAAAATAACTTACTTACTTACTCTAGCGCAACGACCCAAAATGAGTCTTGGCTTCCGAAACCAGAAACCGCCACTGGTCCCGGTTTTGTGCGGTGGTTCGCCAGTCGCAAAGAAAAATAAGTCAAAAGCCTAATGAGTCTGAAAAATAAGCTAGTTATAAAAAAATAAACAACACAGTCCTTTTAACGTAAAAAAACACAAAAATCAACACGAAACACAAATAAAAACAATCAAATGCATGTTATTTCATAAGCAACCATACCAAGTCACAAGGCGAGTCGTGTTGTGAAATCTTTGAACTCGCTCTAAAAGCTCTGAAATCAAGGCATAATGATCCACGTAGCACATTTGCATTAGAAATAAGAAGAAATGCGCAGCTCCTTACCGTACTGCGGGAAAAAAGCACCGCCGTGAAAATTGTATTCTTGGAGGACCTCAGTGCCGCGTTTGTCAAAAGAATGAGTCTTTTTACCTGGGACGAAGATATGAAATGACTGGAAGTACGAGAAAACATAAAGATTATAGTTCATCCATCTGAAGAATACAGCGAGTCATCGCTTTCCGCCGCTCAAACGTCAAATGACAAACTGAAGGCAAACCTTCGAAAGAAGTGATTGTTTCCTTCGTGTGTTAAACGAAAACTGATTTATTACGCAGGCTTAATAGTACATAAAGATGCACGTGCGCTATTTTGGATATTACGGCCGAGGCTCAGAAATTGCAGCCCGAGCCGCAGGCGAGGGCGTAATAGAGCCGAGGGTGTAATCACCAAAGCGCACAAGCTTCATTCGACGTTTTCCAACACATTTGCGAATAAAAACGAATCAAATTCGCTTACCTTTTTGCGGTTCGGGCTGCGATTCCTAAGCCTGCATTTTTCGTTCTCACAATACTTTTCAACATGCAATAAATACACCACAAAGAGCTAGGTTTATACTTACGAGTATTCACCAGCTTATCATTTAAATAAGCCAAAAAGACATTCTCTGAAAACCAATTGGCATTTTTGCTGTTCTTCCATTCAATAAACTTTTCGTAGGCAAGAATGTATTTTTTATTTGATTTTGCTGGAAGGAGACTCTCACTTGCATTTTGTGCCAATATTATTATTTCCTGTGGGGTTAAATTAAGTTCTTCTTCATTGCTTGAAACCATCGTAGTCACAAAAATCAAAGCAAATGAAAATACTTCTGAAAAATGGCGCGCGGAATTCTAGTTGCGCGCGCATTTCTTGTTTCAAATGAGGAGCTGTGACGAAGCAGTGGAAATGCTCCCAAACAGCGTAGTCATTGAAAAAGTACAAAAACTTAAAATTTATTGCTTACAAAATCAATTAATGTTAATTTGTTGTCAAATTTAACTAATCTCATGCAACAAACTGTTTATATATTATATTTTCATCAACATTAGGTATATATTTACGAATATGCTATAAATATTTTAGACATTAGAACTCCTTGCTCTTTGTTAATATAAAAAAATATATATATAACTAGTGTAAGTATATAATGAGAAAACCACGCGTTATTAATAAGCTGGATTATGGACCTAAATACAGTGCAAATAGAGCTGTTTTATGAGCAAATGTGTTGAAAAATGTTTTTTTATTTAGATTTAACGTACATATATCAAAAAAAGTTTGAAACGGTTTGAAATATATTTTAAATTATCGAAATGTTACACAAATAATTTTGAAAAATAACCCTGAATTTGAAACAGCAATCTGCTCTATCCAGTATTTTAGCTCCATGCGAGTTCTTTGTGCAAGCGCTACCGGAAGGCGACACACTTAAAGCGGTGCCTACGAGTTCAGTAATAAGGAAAGGAAACAGCTCGCTCTTGCACTATTATATCTCACCGCTGTTTGTTTGTACTAACAAAGCTTTTTTTTAAAGTGGCAGTTTAATAACAATCTTAAAATGAATATTACTTGCTCAGGGACCCGAGAGGCAATTTTGGCCTTTGATACTTAAGGCTGATTTACGTTAGATAGCGAGGTGACTATGGTACTTCCCCTCCACATTTTATGACGAGTTAGGTACCGAATGAGGAGATCCGCAGAAGAACTAAAGTAACTGACATAGCCCTGAGAATCGCTAAACTAAAGTGGCAGTGGGCAGGGCACATCGCAAGAAGAACCGATGGCTGATGAGGCGTAAGGGTTCTAGAGTGGCGACCACGTACCGGAAGACGAAGCGTTGGCAGGCCCGCCACAAGGTGGACCGATGATCTGGTCAAGGTCGCGGGAAGCCGCTGGATGCGAGCAGCGCAGGACCGGTCGTCATGAAGATCTTTAGAGGAGGCCTATGTCCAGCAGTGGACGTCTTTCGGCTGATATGATGATGATGAGGTACCGAATTAAATGACCAGAAGTAGGTAAAAGTACAAATCTGCAGTGAGGGACTTCCACTCTTTATGTCTAATCCATTGTAACTTGATTCTTCTGACACATGTAATAGTTTAAGGCGACGTAACTTTTTTTTATTTTGTTTTTCTTGGCAATACTCTTAAATAAAAAACACAAAATACAAAAGAAAACTGGATATTTAGCAATTTCTAAACATCCGAACAGGTTTTATATCGTTAAAATAATATTATTTTAGAAAATACATAAAATTTGAAGACGCTTGTTTGTTTTTTTGCTCTCGGTGAAATCGGACGCAAATTAAAAGCAAGTAGTGTCATGAGTAACAGTGATATAAGGTGCTACCTCATCAACTGCGTTCCTTTGAGTACGTTAAAGCTACGAAGAAGAGTGAACATTTTTAGGGTCCCGAACCAAAAATGGTAAAAAAACCCTTATGGTGCGACTTCGCCTGACTGTCGCTGTGTCAATCAGTCTGTCTGTCCGTCACACCTGTATCTCTGCTACCTCATGCTATCGACTTGAAATGTTGATAAGTTTTAGAATATGATCGTCCAACTTAATTGCAAAAGAAAGAATTACAAAAAAAAAATATTTTTTGTATTGTAATGGGGACTAAAGTTTGCGAAATTAAAAATCTAAATTATTTACAGTCATTAAAAGTTTATGTATATATTACAGGAAAAATAAATCAATCTTTATAAGTTGCAGAGCTTTTAAGAAATCTGCAATAAAACTTTACAAACCAATTTAGATTTACAGTCCTAAAAATAGACTCTGTTGCTGGCAAAAATACTATACGTACCTATATCGGAACCCTCGGCGCGCGAGTCTGAATGACACTTGGCCGGTATTTTACTGGATCATTCTCACTATTTATTGAACCCCGTATTATGTTTAAAGAAATCGAGCCCTTCCCTGTTTATATTTCCGCTCAACAAAATCTGACATTCAAAATATAACCAACTTTGATCTAATCAAAACTCAACAAGGTCATTGCAACTGTAAATCAAAAGCAGCAATAGCGACCTGGATGCTGACTTTAACTTGATACAGCGGCGGTTTGCATTTTAATTAATTAAGAGCCGACTGGGGGTAGTGGGGGTAAAGAGTAAAGACCCGGTGCGGTAGGGGGATTAAGAAATAACTCTTTTATAGGCACTGCCTGGAGATTGCTCTTCTAACAACTTACTGCGTACTGACGCACTGTTTTGTTAGTAGGCTTATCATTTAAAAATTTATAGGTGGATAAATTAAAAAAAAACCGGCCAAGTGCGAGTCGGACTCGCGCACTGAGGGTTCCGTACCACCACATAAACATAATTGTATTAGTTGAAATTTCAGTAAGTTAATGTGCTAGATTTTTTGAGTCCGACACGCGCTTGACCAAATTTTATTATTTGTTGTTATTTTATAGCTTATGCACTATAAACATACCAATTTTCAAGTTTGTAAGTGTTCCCGTTTTTAAATAGAACTAAAACAAAAATCGCCTCAGCGACCATCCAACTTGACCCCTCACTTATATGAATGTTCTTGAAACGGGAGCTCACCACAATTGGTTGCCATTAGTTGTGAGAAAAGTGGTAATATTTAATGATTTCAGACTTTTCCCATTATTTGTACTGTGAGACCTAGCTTCTTGTCAAATTTCATAATTTTAGGTCAACGGGAAGTACCCTGTAGGTTTTGCATTTTTGCATAAATGTATGGAGATGAAGACATAAAAAGCCATATCTTTTGATTGCGTCGTTGTAAAAAATTTAAATTTTCAGATCTTGTGTGGTTCATGGATCCTAATATATGGTATTAATTTCAACCTGATACCTTTACCCGTTCGTGAGATAAAGGGTCTTGACAGACAGACAGACAGACAGACGGACAACAAAGTGATCCTATAAGGGTTCTGTTTTTTTGTTTTGAGGTACGGAACCCTAAAAAGAATATATTTAATTTATTTCCTTAATCATGTAAAAGTATTTTGTAAACTCGACTGCGCCCGTGATTTCGTCCGCGTGGAATTAGATTTTATTGCAAATACAGACAATTTCTCCAAACAAGTCTTGAACCCCCGTTTTACGATGCTTACGATATAACAACTTCTAATGTTCCAAACAGCCCAATCTATGAGTTATGCCACATATAGATTGGTATAGACATGTATAGATCAGTTAATCTGTCACGATTTCCTTTTTTTTATGGTCGATGGTCTTACTCTAGACCTCGATCTAGCCCTGAGGCACACTCCGGACACAACATACATCGAGCGCGAATTTGAAATTTGAAATTGGAAGGTCGCGTAGGCCCGCATATTCAGTGAAAAAGACCCTCAGAAGGAACAAGAGAATCTCGCGGGCGGGTGCGCGCGGGGGTGCAGGGTAGATTGCAAGGGAAGCCGAGAGTGTCGGTTCTGTATGATATTACTATTACTTATCATTATTCTGTGCCTGAGGGCAGAGATGAGGTCGACGGTAGAACGAGCTTTTATAAATTTTCAGAGCCGTCAAATTAAATTATTAGGTATTAACCAAGTTAAATGATAAATTGTAAACTGTAAATTATAAAGAAACCTAACCTAAAGTTGTTTAGTAAGATGATTGAAACGACCACTCGAGATGGTTTGCGAAATGTATAAACAATGCGTAAGCACTTGATACTTGAAGCAAAATCCATGACATTTAATCTTCTCGGCTGAGTGAAAAAAGCAGGGGGGGGTAGAGGGGGTGTCGGAAGCAGCCAGAAGCAACAGTCCCGTTTGCGCCACAGAATAATATCAAAAGAGCAGCGAGAAAATACGAACTTCAGTGAAAACACCGTACATCAAATTGGCTCGTAGTTTGGCTAATATTGGAAAAGACTGGACATTATTATTATTAGTTCGCACTTCGCAATACCCAGGGTTGACGCAAGGTTTTTTGAAATAAATGGGTACTATGTGCAAACCGCACCGAACATCTGATTTTCGTTTGGTAACATAGTTCATAAGATTCATTGATAATTAATAAATAATAAATAAATAAATAAGTTTTGTGTCAAGAGTTGGAAAGTTACATAACGCATAAGACTAGAAGACATAGGAGTTCTCCTATTTGAGGTAGAGAAATGCTAGGCCGAGAAATAAGTATTTGTACAAACTATTGCTGTTGCGCTGCCCCCAGACAACCCTCCCGTAGTGTACAAAATGAAGTTCCGTTTTCCCCCGGTTTTCTTCTCCAAAACTGAGCTGATGTAATTATTATTAGTACCAAAATTTAAAGGAAGAGTAGATCTATGCTCTAATATTTTTGTTTTATCATAAAAGCTTTTCAAATTTCACTTATAATTGTCTAACTATGGCGGAAAATCAAGGCTTTTTTTATGGTATTTGGATAGTCATATTTCTTTTGAATAATTATTTTACTAAAAATTAATTATTAACAGATACATGACTACAGCAGACCATGACAGAGAAAAAAAATAACATCGCTCTACAGGCATTATCCAGGGCGGAAATATGGGAATATATTTGTATCAATTTGTATGGAAAAAAAAGCAGCTAGGATACCCTCTTAACTGTTGTTAGTTATATCTCCTACTAGCACACTACTAGCTAGCAGTCAACCAACAACAATATATCTCCTACTAGCACACTACTAGCTAGTAGTCAACCAACAACAATATATCTCCTACTAGCACACTACTCGCAGCTTGACGCCAGACGCGAAGAACTGAAAGCCCGTCCACCTGTGGCGATCAGTTATAATTATATTAATGGAGTGCTCACGTGCCCGCAATGCGCGCGGACCTTTATCTATAAGATTGGCTACATAAGCCTCATGCGAGCACATGAACGCCATCTACAAAGGAGTTGAAACAGTCGCCATGACCGAAATCGGTCGGATGGAATATTATAGCTAGTAGTCACCCAACAACATTATATCTCCTACTAGCACACTACTAGCTAGTAGTTACACAACAACAATAATAAAATGGAACTCTTATGGGTTCTGTCTTGACTCTCCTAATCAAAGCCGACGATGCGCTTTTGTATCGGAATAAAGTACGACTAAGGGCATTTCTAATTTGTTTTGCTGCTCTACAACTCTGACACCAGACTTTGTGAGGTCAGTCATCGATTTATAATTACGTTTGTTCTTCTCTGAGCTTAAGTGAGGTACAGAATACGTAATATTACTAGCGTACAGTGGGAACACTTCCTGCCCTTCTTTAATTTCGTCCTCACCTCCTTCTGTAACAGAGCTTTAGTCTTTATTCTTTGGTGTACGCACGGCGACACCTCGCGGGTGCGACACTCGTTCTCTGTCACACAGCTTAGCGGAAAGCCTTACTCCATTAAGAAAATTAATGTTTGGAATTACTCGAGGGCGGCCGCGGACGAAGAAAGCCATTCTTTTAAAGACAGGATAGTGTAGACAATAATGAAATTAAAGAATAAAAGGAAGAGGCTCTTTAAGTTGGGTTTTGCGAGATTGCCGTCTGCTTCGAGTCAGGATTTTAGTGTTTCTGTAGATTTGTTCGTCTTGATTTTAAAGCCAGTTTATTTTTTAGTGCCTGCGACATCATACAGGTACGTATAAAAGTTTCTTCCTGTGACTTAATACGAACACATGCCAAATATTTTCTCTTTGTATTGTTTTGTGAGTGATAAGGAACTTAGAATTGATAGCTGCTGATTAACCTTGCTGCGAAACTAACTTCATCTTGATATTTCAATAATGTAATAAAAAACGGACCGCCATCAGTCAAAGAAGAGATCAAATTTAATTACTAAACATTCATATCCAGTCATCTAAAAACAACCACACTAGTTAATTAGTATTAATCTAATCAGGCAAATATTATCCACAAGCCATCTAATCAATCTATTTAAGACTAATGATTTTACTACTAAATTTGCAGAGAGTTCAAACAAAATCCTCAACAACAAATACTGTTATGTTAACTTGGTAACGATCAGTAAAAACAGAGATCAAATCAAATCCCGTCAAACGAATATCCTTTGTACAATAACACATTTTGGAAATGAAACTAGCCTCAAGCGTTTTTGAATCTGATGCTGCAGGTTGGTTACTAACTCCGTTTAGATGGGTACGGTCCACTGTGAAACAGTTTTACTATGGCCTTCTTACTTATATACGCAACCATCATGCTTTTCCTGGCACTCGTCATCCGTTTCTATTGAACCCAGCCTAGAATTGGGTCTGGTTAACCCTCCGGGTTGAGAAGTTCAGACGGCAGTTTCTCTGTCCAAAAACTAGTGCGTTCATAAAATTTCTGAGGTTATGTACCCGACTTCTTAGAAAAAAAGTTTAACGGCTTCAGCGATAGCGCAGCTGCATGATGCGTTGTAGGTTCTTTGTTCGATTCCACCGGGAATCAAACATAGAACTGGCAGCAGGTATCCGAATGTTTTTAATTTAACCAGATCTGCATATGTTTTCGTGTAACCGAATTTTAATATTATGGTTTTAAATAGTCTAGGACTTTTTCTGGTGACGAATCATGCTTCAACATACATGCAGTCATGCATACATACATAATATCACCCTTTTTTCCCGTCGGGGTAGGCATAGACCACAGTCCTCCATCTGCTACGATCATGACATAATTCCCTTGTTTCCTGTCGTCGTACCTGTCTTCTTGCTTTCATCAATCCTTACATCAAGCTTCTGTTAAATAAAAAACAATTCCTCGCTACTATTCACGGGTGGATATTTTTAAAATATTGTTCCAAAAACCAAGATCACTCAGCTTCTTGTGAATATTTTCAAATATGCCATAGAGACACTGCTTCACAAAAAAACGTACCGAGTTTGTATCCAATACGGACTAATTTCGATGCGATCTCCCTTTGTGGAGATTAACCAATGCCCGTTACGTGATTGGCAAATGGACAGATTACCGGTCGAATATGATATTGGTTTGAATGTAAAGGAAATTAAAGTACGTTAATGAAAATTGTCTGTAGTGTTTGGCAACAAGCATGTGCGTTTTGGACCATCTGCTACTAGGTCGTAATTGCATAAAAAAACCTATCTTTTTTATCTAATAAAAATAATCACTTTTTTATTTTATAAAAATAATTGGCTATAAAGTTTTAAATTGTCGAGCTGATTTCGTATGGATTTAGTCTTTTATCGACTGATCATGCTCTTTCAATTTTTGCCAACATATCCCTTACACCCTGTATGGAGATCCAAAAATCAAAAATCAGAAATCAAAAATCTCCATAAAAAATTATTGCGTTGACTTGGAATTAAAATTAGAATTAAACAGCGTGATAACTAAACTTCTGACTATACTTAAGATGGTACTCGTACCATAGAGTAATATAATACTGGGCGTAACTCGTACTAAAGGACATGAAACTGGACAACTTTCCCAAAAAAAAAAAACACGTCGAAAAAAAAATTTTTTTTGGTCGTCCAATACAAATCCGAGTATTGATGGCTCAAGATTTATATGGGGAAGCTAAAATTTTTACTAATGTTATTTTTCTTGGTGGAAACTTCTACAAGATACCTTCACCCTTTGCTGAAAAAAGTGGTTTTACTCGTAATAAGGGTCTCGTTTGTTTTCTTTTGAGATAAAGAACTTTAAACTGTAATATATAAAATGCCCTGTCACAATTATAATACTAACAACCCTAATAACTCATATGAAGATTTATTCACATTGATTAATACTGAATACAGTAAAATTTTCACTATTAGAAAAAAGCAAATTATTGTAAAATTCAAATTCAGTGACTGGGCTACCGCTGGTATTCGCAAAAGTAGAGAGAGACTTTTTGAATTATATGAGCTAAGAAATTATTCAAATGACGACAATTTCATTGAATATTTCAAAAAATATTCAAAATTGTTTAAATTAGTTTGTTCAAAAGCAAAGTCATTTTTTCTTCGGAAAAAAATACAGTCTGCTGATAACAAAATTAAGGCTGTATGGAATATTATACACAGTGAAACTGGAAAAGTGAAACCGCGTGACAATCAAATCACACTTCATACAAATCGCGGAACTATTAGTTCAAACGTAGAAGTGGCTCAAGAATTCGAAACCTTTTTTACTAATATTCCTTTGAAAACAACAGAGTCACTCAATTCTTCATCTTCACTTGCTAGCGATTTACTTCAAAAGAATGTGGACGCCTGCGAAACTGAATTTGGGTTCAATCATGTCACCCCTAACGAAATTATTAAAGCCTTTAAAAGTATTAAAATGAAAACTACTGAGGACCTATGGGGAATGTCAGTAAAAGTCTGTAGTGCGATCATTGATACTATATCTCCATATTTAGCTGTTATATTCAATGATTGTGTCGATCATGGTACATTTCCTGACTTAATGAAAAAAAGTAAAGTAGTTCCATTATTCAAAGCTGGTGACAAAAAGGATCCCAGTAATTTTAGACCAATATCAGTCTTACCTGTACTTAGTAAAATTTTTGAGAAGGTCATACTCAATCAAATGCTTTCACACTTCAATAGAAATAACTTACTACATGACCATCAATTTGGTTTCACGAAAGGGCGCAGTACAACGGATGCCGGGACTGCACTTTTAAAATACATCTTTTGCGCGTGGGAAAAATCTGAAGATGCTATTGGTATCTTCTGTGATCTATCCAAGGCATTTGATTGCGTAGATCATAGCACATTGTTGCTAAAACTTGAACATTACGGTGTTAAGAATAATTCACTTAAACTACTTAGGTCATATTTGGAAAACAGGATTCAAAAGGTACAAGTAAACAGGACGAAATCACTGGGATCTGTTGTCAAAATTGGCGTACCTCAAGGGTCCATATTAGGGCCATTTTTATTCCTTATTTATATTCATGACCTTCCTTCTGTGGTGAAGAATCTGTCAAAGATTGTGTTATTTGCTGATGATACTTCATTAATATTCAATGTAAGTAGGAAATCACAAAATTATAACGAAGTCAACGATGCACTTGGACAGATTCATGCATGGTTTACTGTTAACAATCTAGTCCTAAACGCCAAAAAAACTAAATGTATTAAATTTGCACTACCAAATGTAAGGTCTACTTCACATAACATAGTATTGAATAATGAGCCATTAGATTTTGTAAATAGTACAGTTTTCTTAGGGTTAACACTAGACTCTAAACTTCAATGGGGCCCTCATATAACGGCTCTTTCTGGTCGATTGAGCTCGGCTGCATATGCTGTTAGAAAAATCAGACAACTTACTGATGTAGCTACGGCAAGGCTGGTTTACTTTAGCTACTTCCATAGCATTATGTCTTATGGCATACTGCTTTGGGGCCGAGCAGCTGATATACATTCAATATTCGTTTTACAAAAGAGGGCTATAAGAGCAATTTATTGCCTGAAGACTCGTGATTCCCTGAGAGAACTGTTCAAGGAAATCAACATTATGACAGTGCCATGCCAGTATATCTATGAAAATATAATGTATGCTAGAAAGAACATTCATCAATTACCAAAAATTTGTGACAGGCATAATTTTAATACTAGAAATAAGCATAAAATTGATCAACCATATACTAGATTAACTAAAGTCAATACATGTTTCGTTGGTCTGTGTATACGATACTACAACAAAATACCTGACAATATAGTGCAATTACCTGAGAGAAAGTTTAAAGAATGTGTAAAGCAAACGTTATGTAAAAAAGCTTACTATAGATTGGATGACTATATGAATGACAAAGAGGTATGGTGCTCTGATATTCCAGCGAAACACAAGAAACACATTGTAAAAAGCCGACTCTTAAAGTAGGCCGTGCTGCAGTGGTTTCTTGCCGTTTCTTTTACGCTGCCATAGCACGATCCGAAACGGCGTAGACTCGCTCTATTTGCATTGTATTATGCATGACATTCAATAAGTATTCTGTAAAGAATCTACATTGAATAAAATTATCTGAATCTGAATCTGAACCTGCCTTACAACTGGAAATATAAGTTAGTCAAGCTTGCTACTAAATTGACTGACCAACTAGCTGGCACCCAAGAAGCATGGCCTGCTGACCTCCTGGAAGAATATCCCGTACGGGATCAAAACTGTCGGCCTGATACCTTTTGGGCTATGTGCAAAGCCAGTCTAGGTAAGAAACACAAAGTGCAGTGTGAAGAGTGAAATTCTCTCCCTGCGTCTGTGTTTCCGAGTTCATATAGCCCGAATCTATTCAAGTAGCGAGTTAATAGGCTTCTTCTGGGCAAGCTCGTTTCATCGTCAACCTCACTTTGTCCTTAAAAATAGATCGGGGTCAAGAGTAGGTAAGCCAATTTATTGACAATAAAAAAAAATCTGCTATTTTGCACTGCTTTATTCCGGTAAGTAAAGCTAGACACAGAATAATATTAGCATTATCTTTAGTTCTAGACTTTCAAGTACATTTATTTCGCTGGTGTTGAAGTACCAACGTCAAAAGTATAACAGTGGGTGCTAGCTAACAGCGGTTCATTTGACCCATGAAGGAAAAAAAAATACGCGTAATTTTTTTTTCCTTCATTATTTGACCAATTCGCTTATCTTCACTCACTCTTTGAAATATAAATAAATCTTATCACAAAACCCCAATCTCATTTTACTCTTCTATCTTTTTCTGCTATACATAAAATAAACTCCCTGAAGAAAACGGGACTGCATCCTTCGCCTGCGTTTACTACATTACCCACAAACTTTATTTCGCCCAGTCCAACAATACGCCACTATCAGTAGCAATGACTGTTACAGACTAGGAACACTACAGCGTCTGTTGAAGTCTTCAGCCCATCACACACGGCATTGATAAAGTTATCGGTGTGAAGCAAAGCAAGCATTCAGCCAAAACGGCGGAAAAGTTGCGTTCCGTATGTAGTAAATTTAACAGGCCGTACCCACCGAATAATTTGAATCAACACTTATGGGAATTGATTAAAATTATTCGGTGTTAATTCAAAATTATTCTGCATTTTTTTGCCTCGTTGTTTGTGCAAATGATAATAAACCTATCCAGGATCCATTTGCCAGTAACACATATATTTCGCATCGCATAAGCTCTTCACCTTATTTTTCTTTTTTGCAAAACAAGTAAAAAATTACATCAGGAAAAAAAATCTATTACATCCATCTGTAATTATTCCACAATTTGTATATTTCATCCTCTCTCAATCTTTAATTAGGAGGTGAATCAAAGTCTTGAAAGATATATATTTAACGGCAGGTATCGAAAAGCATTTGAAAATACAATTTTTCTACCGTCGAAAAATTACTAAGAAATTAAAGAAGTCAGAGATTTTTTATTTTATAAGTAAATCAGTAAAACTGCTAAAATAAATAAAACTGGTAATTAATTATCTTTAAAAAAAATTATGCATATTTTCATCATGTGTGATGGGTTTAAAACGGATCTTCCCAGACTTTGTAAGGTTTACTTGTTTTTGACTCTAAAGCCCGGATTTAAGATCGGTTTTACGACAGAACTTGAGGGTAGTCTTAAAATAGTTAGAAGACCGGCAAGTTTGCTTAGTAAATTATTGGTGGTCATGCCTTGTATACGCTTAGGGGCAAATCTTTGTAACATTTTGTAAGCTATGTGCCAGCTTATTATATCAATTTACCTCGGTATTTAATCTGAAGCGCTCTTGGTAGAGTGATAGCAGCTCTTTCTTTTTCATCTCTAAAGATAAACAATGTTGGCTGTGCTCAGATCCCGGATGGGTGAGCAATAGTGGCACAACAATAAGAGCGTTTTTGTGCTTCATAAGGCACGTTAATCCGTTGGTTCCAACAACCGTCAATGACAGTAGTCATAAAGCCGAGTCAGTGGCCATTTGGCAGCTTAAAAACTTTAACAGTCAGGTTGGCCACCGACCTGGCAAAGCTTAATCTAGGATTAGGTCTAGTAGTAAGGGTGATGAAGGACAAATTTCTATATGATTTGCTCATGTCTGCCTCTTTGACTGATGATAAGGAGCTTCCTCTAGAAGATACAAAAAATATTGGCGGACATCCACACCCCTGCGTTTTTGAGGAATTAAGTTTTAACTATTTTGAAATTTGACAATGAAACCTACACCTGGCAGACTATGACTGTCTGATTAAATACAATGTATAGAACCCCAGAAAAATAGTCTGCCACCATAATAGCCGTGCGTCGTAAAGTTACAGCTCTTCAAAATGAAACAATTCACTACTTCGTCCCGTGATAATGCAGAGACCTGCATGTCTGCCTCTTCGATTTTCTACATCTTCAGAAGTACTTTAAACAGGAGCCATAAAGGCAGACCAAAAAACATTATTTAGTATCTTATTATTTCTTTTTTGCTTTAACTCAAAAACGCAGCGACGCACAGAAAACCTTATAAGGACCAAATCGATTCCTATTGAGCTGATCTATCATTCCTATTAATATGAATCATGAGCAAATCATATACCCAAATTGCAGCCAGCACCCTAACTATAGTGTGTCCTCTGGGTTGCGGACAAAGATTTCGGACCTCTTTGCTTCGCTCGGAATAGATACCTTGCTAATTTATTTTAGTAGGCGATGACATCTGCCAACATTTCACAACCCCATCATCGATGATCAATAGAAAATATTCAAAATAACCTGTCAAATCCATAGAAAAACGCCTACACCACCTAGTGACGAATTATTTATTTAATTGTCCTTCTAAGTACCTTTATTTTTCTGTGGTTGCGGAGGTCAGATGGCAGTTGCTCTGTATAATAACCAGTACCCACGTCTAGCCCCCTTATCTCCAGTTGCACAAAGCATCATAAAGCTCCTTAATTCTATTGCTGACTCTTTCTTTTTTGTTGAAAAAGGAAGGGACAGCAATAGAGTTAAAGGAGCATTAACTTTAAAGACGCTTTGTGCAACTGGCTGTAAGTTAGATAGCCGAATCTGTAAAAACCATTGGTAAAATCGGAATAAGACTATGGTAATGAATGACCTTGGTAATTAATCTCATAGTAGAACGAAGATTCACATATGGAAAACTACTTTCAAGACAGTAGCTCATAATTCTTATAAAGAGTGATTACTGATTAAATAATACGCATATATTTCTGAGTTTACTCATTCTTCTATACAGGAGCTTTTACAAACATATGGGTGGTTCTCGAACCAACCGCGCCGCGTCATTTCGATACCTTTACCAGGGTGCGTACTCCGAAGTTTTATCTGAGCTCCGATATTATCAGTTTGACAACAACGATTACGTTCGGAAATTTACTTTGTATGGGAATTTATTTGTCAAAGGCCGAACTATAGACTAATTATCGGCGCGATATTATCGTAGTTTCACTTCGGAGTACGGCAGTGGCTATCATGGTCCTTTCTGATGGTGTCAAAGTGATTTCCAAGAAGCAATGCCACTCTAGCGTCACAAAAGTGCTGCCCTCTACGATGTTTTTATATAATAAGTAAGTTGCTTGCACAAAACCATTCACAACATCTTTAGAATTCCGCACCCAAACTCAAAGGGTAAATTCGGGACCCTATTAATATGCCTCCGATGTCTGTCTGTCTGTCAGCGGGCTGTATCTCATGAATCGTAATAGGTAGACACTTGAAATTTTTACAGTATATGTATTTCTGTTGCCGCTACAACAGCAAAACTACTAAAAACGTGTTTTTTCTGGTGATTTTTGCTCGATTTTTGTTTTAGCTCTATCGTAAAAACGGGAACACTTACAAGCGTGATTTGTATGTTAATAAGTACATAAGCTAAAGAATAACAACAAACAATAAAAACTGGTCAAGTGCGTGTCGGAGTCTCACGCATTGAATACACTTCTGCATGACTGTGCGTCCATAACTAAGAAGTTATTTTTACCTTAGTGGTACGGAACTCGCACTTGGCCGGTATTTTTACTATGTTTTAATGTGCACAGCCAAGAAATGGAAATCTCTGAAGAAAATGTTTCCACTCGATAAGCTGGTTCCACAACCTTATTCTGTTTTAATAAAGCCCACCTTGAACTTTAAAATAAAATTTCTTCTCAACATAAGAGTAGAAACAAAACCAAAACTTGTGACCATCCAAACTCACTGAAAGAGCGAAGATTTGCAACACCAATTGCGTTTAATAGATAAAAAGGCTCTCCTTATTCTTCTCGCATATTTTATTCAAACCTGAGGTGAGTGCGACCGACGTTCTAACACCCTTAATGAATTTCCGAATGCTCTTGGAAAATCGGGACATTTTTTCCTTAGATTTCGGATCGCCATTTTTTTTAATGCCTGCTCAAATGGCAACTTTTTGTATTTTTGGTTTTTCCCGCGGGTGTCGTTCAAGGCTACTAAGGGACTTTTAACCGGAGGATGGGCAGCAACGTTCTTCTGCGTATCGAACCATCTTAAATACTGCGGTCACCAAAAACCACGGTCCATTTTATCAGCTGCAACGCTGAAGCACTTCCCCTCTAAAATACACCATGTTTTTTTTTATATTACAAGTGAGCAAAAAGTGAACCACCGCCCATAGCACCCACTGTCTTATTAATGGCATATTTTGACACTAATAAGACAGCAAAGCGCGTTGCTCACTTTGAGAACTAAAATGGTATCTCTCATGTGCCAGTAATTTCACTGGCTCCCTTGCCCTTCAAACCGAAACACAGCAGTGCGAACACTGCTGCTTCACGGCAGAATAAAACAAGGGGGTGGTACTTCCCCAGAAGGACTTTCCACAACCACCTAGCCCTACCACCTTCAAAATGTTTTTTTATTCTGGGAATTCTGCCCAACTTTTGATGTAGTAGTAGTGGCAGGCAGCAACGTAGTTCTATAATTCCATAGATTTTTAACGGTCGTGACTTGGTAACGGCTACTCTTTCATGCTGATCTTGACAGGAAAGCAAATTTTGTCCTGTCCGAAGACTTGATGGATACTCCTGTCCCACTGCTGATCAAGCTGATGAACAGCATCACAGACTAAGTATTATAGTAGTCTATGCAACTGTCCCGTGTGGTGCCAGCAAAGAATAGTACCAACCCATACATACCCGTGGGTGTCGTAAGAGGCGACTAAGGGTTAACTGGAGGATGGGCAGCAGCATCCTCCTTTGTACCTTACATCTTACTTACTGCGGTCACCTACAACCGCGGTCCATGGTGCCAGCCGTAACGCTAACAAGCGAGGTGACTATGGTACTTCCCCTCCACATTTTTCCAGCAAAAGCTAGAATTCTGGAGGGAGCTCCCTGTCCTGTAGCGGACGTTTTCATGGGATGTTATGATGATGCAACTGTCTGTTTATGTAACTACTGGGTAAAGGCCTCCCTTCATTCCGCCCACTAGTCTCTTCTCTAAGCCTCTTGTTGCCAGTCTTTACAGAAAACATCGAGTTCATCGCGCCATCTGCGCCGTGGTCGGCCTCGATGCCGTCTGTATCTCGGCGACGGGAAGGGTAATGACAGTGTTAAGTTAATAACAACAATAAAATAGTCTGTATTGAAGGTATTCGGAAGGCACTTTACGCTATTTATCATTCATAACATCTAGGGCTGTGCTGGGTAGCTCACTTGTGAGCTGGGAAAATTCCATCTTATAGGATTACACTATTCTATAGTGTAGTTAGAAGCTAAGAAAATGGAGTAATCGTATTGATTAGAATATTGCCAGCTCACAGATAAGATACCAGCATAGCTCTGCTGTAAAGGCACCCGACAGCAATCCCTTCAGAAGTTCAAAGCACGTGGTATGGCCATTCTGGTTCATGATCCTATTACGACACACACTGCAAGAAGTAGGGTGTAATCTGTGTATTATTCAAAACCAGCACTACAAGGAACTATTAGCATTTTTTTACACCCTGTGTAATAAAAAAAAAACTATATATGGGGGGTAAGGAACAGCTTTCCGGGGCATGATCAGTCAACGACACTGAACAACTTTCAGTAATTGAAACTTACAGGAAAAGAAAAAAATATCGACTTCCATACAAAATGTCCAATCAAGTTTACAATTTTGTACGGCGACGCGATTTTCTTTTCATTTCCTGAAAGTTTAATTCACTGAAAGTTGTTCAGTTTCGGTTACAGTTTTTGGAAAGCAGTTCCTCACATCCTGTATAACTGTAGTTACGCGTACCGTTTTCATCGCGTCATATTTCCCTCGCCGCGCACTTACAATTCTTTACTGCACTCAATTTGTAAAGTGGTTGTATAGTGAAACCTCGGAAATGCATGTTTTGTTAGCGTTCGTACAGACGAAGAACGTCTCTTTGATAAGAGCATTTTCTTTTTTATTGCTTTTGAAAATTACGTGTATTTTCTTGGATTATTTTGGTTGCATTTTCATGTCATAAGTCCGCGGCTTAGCTCAGAGATCCTTAGTACTAGAAAGCTGAAATTTTGTACGGATATACATTTCATTCACGCTGACAAAGTAAAAGAATAAAATTTTGAAAAATATAATTTTTATTGTCCGCTACTGCGAAATTAAAAGTAATTTATTTCAGTTAAGTAGGCTTCACTCACAGGTTAATGAGCTATAGCTGAAAAATTAAAAATAATAAAAATATCAATAGCAATCAGGCACTAATATGAAATAAAGTAACCTCATCCAATCTTATCACCGCTCTAGAGTGCAACTGCCAAAATTTTAGACAAAGATTGTTAGTTTATTAATTTTCATTTTGTAGTCTTGCTAACTAGATAAGTCTGTATGGCCCTTTATACTAGATAGGTAATAGAATACTCGACACCCAGTTGCATGTAATAAACTGTAAAGCTTTCGTCTGATTAGCTATTGTTTTGTTTTACTCGTGTCTGTGAATCGTTGCATTATGGTAAACAGAGACAGCTATATTTACTTCATAATGAGTCAATAAGCTTTTAGCATTATTAGATACTTTTTTGTTTGTCAGTTTGGTGTGGATTAATAATAGTTTTAACGCATCTCTTCTGTACGGGCTTTTAAAGTGAAAAATACACAAAACGTTAATTTAAATAACTTAGGTCATATAAGTTAATATATCTGCCCAAAGATCTTCAAAAGGTTAGTAGGCCTTTACAGACCACCAATGCAATCGAACTGAACCTCGTTCAGTTGTTTTAAAAAACAGCTCATACTTCTACCCAACTGTGACAAATACGTACATAATATTAAATCCGTAAGGGGAGAATGTCGTCAAAAAATTAAAATTCATAAATCGAACACATTGGAAAGAAAACAAAATTGGAAGCCTCCGCCATTTTGTCATAATCCCATAGCTTACGCGCAGTTGGTGGAGCTTAGCGCATATCTTTGAAAGAAAGCGTGGTGTTTGCGCGCTTGCTCTGTGTAGGCAGGCTTAGTTGAAAGTTAGCGAAATCCTTAGTACGTGATGTAATTAAGGATCGAGTCCTCGAGGCATTCGAGGCTTAATGTTGGCGTTTTCCGAGTGTTTTTCATACAACATGACTGATTTACCAAGAAAACAGTAAAGTTGTAAAAGTTAAGAAAACAGTTAATTTAACCGTGTTTTTTCTTTTAATTTGAGGGTGTTAGGGCTTTTATGCAATGTTCGTCTGGGGAAGTACCGGGTGGAACTTTTGGGGAAGTACCATCCCCTTGCTTTTTCCTGCCGTAAAGCAGCAGTGTTTGCACTGCCGTGTTTCGGTTTGAAGGGCAAGAGAGCCAGTGAAATTACTGGCACATGAGACACACCCTCTTAGTTCTCAGGGTAGGCAACCTGCTTTGCAGTCTTGTTAGTGTCAATGTGGGCATTATGGGCTCACTGGGCAAGCTCGCTTGCTCACTTGCATATAATACATAAAACTTGTTACATAAAAAAATACATCAACAGATTATTTAAGCTGTTGGCCAACTATAAAACGTAGTTTTTGCCTTTTACCTTTCTTCTCATTTAATTTCGGTGGAATAAATGTTTTAGGCGAACGAATTCGCGTGCAACAGCAAGTTATAAATTAAGTATTTTTTTACATTGCAAGATTTTTTGACTGGATTTTGTATGGAATGCGTCTAAAAGCCCTCTCAGTATATTGCAAGCAGAGCGAAGACGAAGTGGGACATTTGTTTTTAATTGTCTGTGGGTATTTACTTTCTGGGTTAGCCATAGAGTGGGGTTTAGGATTTAGTTGAGTTTTATTTTTAGAATTTAAGGCGGACTTAATGCCTTAAATCATTATATAACAGTCTACCTTAGTGTGATGCAGAGACAGGTCGGTAGGAGCATAAATAATTTATAGAAAAATGAAATTAATTACAGTATGCGTGTTTGATTAATAACACTAACACTTACATAAATTGATAAATATAGGTGTATTTAAGGTTTAAAATAAATACATATCCGAAAAATACTGACGCATGTTTGGTCATAAAAAATAAGGAGGATGAAATAAAATACACATTCCTTGTACCGACTGCCAATATGAAATCTAGGAACAAGGTAGAGTACCCAACCCATGCCGAGACGAACGCACTGCAGGGTGAAATCGAAATCATTCGACAAATTTTTAGGGTGAGTTCAGACCATGAAAATGAAAAACTTTCCCCAAGGGAAAAAATTTTTTCGTTTCCGGACCCATGTTCCTTGGGGAAAGTTGTTCATTTTCATGGTCTGAACTCACCCTAAAAATTTGTCGAATGATTTCGATTTCAACCTTTTTCTCAAATTTTTTCATCGTATTTTCGAACCCCCATAGCTACGGTGTGGATAAATCATAGATAAATAGTAAAGAGACAAAATCCTCTGGATAAGATGCAGTGTATGGGGTGTAAGGAACAGCTTTTCAAAAACTGAATGTACCTGAACATATTTCAGTGAATAACATTTTCAGGGTAAGGAAAAAAATCAGCCTCTCCATACAAAATTGCAAACTTGATAAATAAACAGTTTGAATGGAGACGCCAATTTCCTTTCATTTCCTGAAAGTTTTATTCGCTGAAAACATAAATTTGATCATGATCATTATAACAAAAAACTTTGTTCTGGTTGTCTATGGTTATGGAAACAACTGGAATAGCAAAAAAAATGCTGTTTCAGATGAGAAGTGTTAAATATTGAAATTTTAATGATAATACGATATTTAAAATTGATTTTCTGTCTTTCCAGGTAAGCACACGTTTTCTCCTGAAGAATAGAAACAAGAAATTAGAAAAAGGAATAAGTGTCTATAACTATAATTTTATGAATTGTCGATTTGGGATAGATTGCAGTGGTCTGGCTACTCAATTTTACCGGTCAGAACACGTGGACTGAATATTTTGACACTGGCTTAAGTTGCGCCTTAGAAGAAGGTAATAAATACTATCTGACAGAAAGGACACTCTCCGCCCCCGCCAATTACAATACCTCACCTCTCCCGATTGTCGCGTGATGATTGCGGCTACCGTTACTACTTAACTATACGACCGGCGGAGGCGCGCGCATACGAAGATATGGTGTTTGCGCCAAAATTTTAACACAAATAAGTGTATATAAAGTCATCATTATCATCATAACATCCCATAAAACGTCCACTGCAGGACACGGAGCTCCTTGCAAAAATGCATAATACGATTTGGTAGAAGTACCATAGTCACCACGCTTTTTAGCGTTACGACTGGCACCAGATGGTATGATGCACAGAAGACACTGCTGCCTATCCTCCAGTTTATAATCCCTTAGTCGCCTCTAACGACACCCACGAGTAGAGATTTCTTTGCCAGCACCACATTGGAAAGGAGCTATAAGTAATTTTAATACGAGTTTATTTTGCAGCTATGTGAAAAGCTGCCAGAAAAAAGCAGTTTTTGAAACAATGTTAATCTTCCCGTCAAATGTACTCTGGTTTTATTGTAGTTAGGGTGCTGGCTGCAATTTGGGTATAGGATTTGCTCATGATTCATATTAATAGGGATGATAGATCAGCTCAATACGAATCGATTTGGTCCTTACAAGTTTTTCTGTGCGTGCGTCGCTGCGTTTTTATGTTAAATAAATATGAAAATAAGATACTTAATAATATTTTTTTTGTCTGCCTCTGTGGCTCCTGTTTAATTACTTCTGAAGATGTAGAAAATCGAAGAGGCAGACATGCAGGGCTCTGCATTATCACGGGACGAAGTAGTGAATTTTTGCATTTTGAAGCACTGTAACTTTACGACGCAGGGCTACTCGTATTATGGTGGCAGATCATTTTTCTGGGGTTTTATACATTGTATTTAATCAGATAGTCATAGTCTGCCAGGTGTACGTTTCATTGTCAAATTTCAAAATAGTTAAAACTTAATTCCTCAAAAACGCAGGGGTGTGGATGTCCGCCAATATTTTTTGTATCTTCTAGATGATGCTACTTATCATCAGTCAAAGAGGCAGACATGAGCAAATCATATAGAAATTTGTCCTTCATCACCCTTACTAGTAGTGTCATGGCTGCAAAATTGATTGTTAGCAAAAGCAAAATAAACAAAAAAAATATACAAGGTGTAAGGGACGGTGTACCGAAAACAGAACGGGCGTGCTCAGTCAACGAAACTGAACAACTTTCTTAAAAAAACATTTTTGGGAATGAAAACAAATTTTGACCTCTCCATACAAATTGCTCATTCCGATCGAACAGTTTGTATGCAGACGTCAAAATTTATTTTAATTTTCCAAAAATTTTCCTTTAAGAAAGTTGTTCAGTTTCGTTTTCTAAGCACGTCCTTTTAGTTTTCGGTACAACGTCCCTTACACCCTGTATATTATTTGTTTTTTTTTGCATATCTATATTTTTGTTTAATTCTATTATTTTTTGTTTGGGTCTGTAATCAGTTGCCTTACTAAAATATATTTATTATTATTATAATGAATCAACTTTTTGATAAACGCTACAATATAGCAGTTTCACCAATTTATCCAACGCTTTAAAATCACCGGCAACGGCTCGTTCGACGAAAGGACATTTTAATTACATCGTGAATGAACTCAATCAAGTTTGTCCCTCTATAGCGTCATTACAGAAGCTCGGTTGTAATTACTGACCACCAGGGGGCGCCGTCGTTTAAACTGAACTGTGGCAAACTGAGGTTAAACGGGCTGGGTCCCTTGGGGCTACAAACCCGGTATGATATTTAGCAGCAGATTATGCCATTTCAGTATAAATTGGCACGCGACGCGTTTACTAATGTTTGAATTGAAAGGTCTGTTTATAGTGGTTTGTAGAAGTCATGTTGGAATATGTGTCGCGGGAAAATTGTATAACTCGACGTTTAACATTATGCCTTGGCAGTTAACAAAATGCCGAGAAATTTTTAATTGGTTGTTTTACATAATGCCGTTGCATTTCACAAAACGGCGCGTAAATCGTATCTAGCACGTTTTGGTCGTAAGATCACCGAACCCAACCTAACCGATCCCTATTCAGGATCGGTTTTACTGCTGCTAACAAGCCTAAATGCACCAGTGTTGTAAAGTCGTTTACAATCTGCCGGCGCAGTTTTATAATTTGCCGACCGTTTACAGTTTGCCCGCCGTTTGTAAACGGCGAATTATACGATTTTCCTGCAAAATATGAACTGTGGAGGTTCAAGCTTACGCTATGAAAACTCAGCGATTTGTAAAAGCCTTTTGCTTTGATAATTTATATTTTTTTGTAAAACTTCCCTTAATCGAACGGTTTTTTAGTATTCGTCATTTGTCCAGCTTAAAGCTAATGTACTGTACTGTAATGTTATTACTAGCATAATATTATGTGCGTCTAATGTAGATGTTTTTATTCATGTCTTTACAGATCAAGTCATACATAATAGGGACTAATTACCTTATAAACTAAACTAAATAAAAAATGTCACCCAGATCATCATATCTGGGTAGGGTGCCCAAAAGGCTGGCAGCGTTCCCTCTCTGGATAGCCAGACTTATCCTCTGCCCGAGGTAGCTGCCAGCCCTTTTATCACCCGACACATCAATAAGCCTCGAGGAGAGTTGTCGGAACAAGTCTCGCGCCCCAGGCCCCCAGGGACCCAGCGTCTCCACTCCGAATGGGACGAAATTGTAGTTGGAGGACAGATCGGCATACTTGCGCTCTTTTAGGGCTTCAGCTTTAGATGCTGCAGAGCCTGCCGCTTTTGTTGTCAAAGGTAGGTGGCAGGTGGCTACAGTGTCCACACAGGTCGCATCCCACGCTATGGGCTTACCAGACCGCCATGGCATGAGCGTCATACCGTCTGGCCTCCTACCATCGTTAGGTGCAGTTCCTTTCGGCTCAAGTTTAGCCGGCACATTGACGCTGGAGAAGGCCCGACGTATAACTTCGTTCAGAGCGGCATGTCGCGGGATGCGACCCGCGCTTCTACTACAGGACAGTCCGTGATGCCCAAGTCTGTCCACGGCGAGTCCACATACACAAGTGTGGGTTTCACATATGTCTATTCCTAGGCGCAGGCTGACGGCAAGAGAAAGGGTCGTGTTATCGAGGAGGGTGCCAACATATGAAGAAGGCAGAGCCTTGAGCCAAAAACCTGATTCTTCAGCGGAGGCTGCAAGGAGGCGTGCCCTTTCCGAAAGTCCGTCGCAGGAATTCAGCAGGTCAGCCTGCACCAACCTACATAGGGGTTCATCCCACGCACGTTGCAGCTTCGGGTTAGACGGGAAGTCCGTATGGGGACAAACCACCTCCCAAGCGTTTCTAGCCTCAGCTAGGAATTCTGGCTCGACACTGCCAATAGAAGGTTCAGTCAGTTTATTAAAGAGACCGGTTACCCCGTGCGCTGAAGACAGAAACGCCGGTAGAGCCACCGCGGACGGTTGGCGGATACCAAGACCACCAAAACGTACCGGAAGCCCAGCCTGTCTCCAACACCTATCTGAAAGGGGGCAATTGAGTATCTAAATGAGGAAATTTTGAATAAATTGGTCTAGATTGGACAAGAGATTTTTAAAACGCCACACAGGACTGCATCTGAGCATGTAAGTGAATTGAGGCACAAAAAGACACAGACGGATGATGTGCAGCGCCATATGCGCATTAATCTGTTTCAGGCGCTCCAAGGAATCATCGAATTTCTTTGTCTGTTCCTGAATAAAAGGCTCAATAGAATCCTCCAGAATAGGAGCTCCCAAGAGGCGAAGCGAAGAGCTGTTGACGATTTGAATGTTAGACGCGAGTGAGTTGAATTCGTCAATAATATCGACTTTGCGAGAGGCAGACGTGGAGTCTGGAATAAAAAGCTCACACTTCGCAGGGTTTAAGATGAGACCAATCTTGGAGAAACTATCGATGATAGTTTTGAGGTCGCCTAACACCGTATCGACATCACCTCCCAAGGTGCCGTCATCTAAGTACCATAAATTAAATTTGGCTTTAAGCTGGGAAATTACTGGATGGATTGTGAGACTGAAAATTGCAGGCCCGAGAGGATCCCCTTGCTGGCATCCCGTAGGCGAAGCAATGCGGTGGTCATCATGTAACAGGTCGGAAGAACCGCCGTAACACTGAAGCAAGTAGGCGTATATTTTGGGGTAGTTGGCTTGTACCTGATTTAACATAGCTTCTCTGTCTAGAGTATTAAAAGCGTTCCGTATGTCTACCTTCAGAAGAACTTCCCCACCTCTGTTCTGGATGTAAGCCCGAGCCGCGTGAACCGCAGCCTCGCAGCCTCCTCTGCATCCGAAGCCCAACTGAATCGGCTCGAATTTCTCCGCGACATCGGGAAGAATCAATTGACAACAGAGCTTACTGACAATCCGACGAAAGGTATTACCTACTGCGATGGGTCGGATTCCCCCGTCTTTTTTTCTGAGAGCGCATAGATTAGCCCCGTATAGAAGATTACAGATGGACGGGTTAACGCCGCCAGAGAGCATGAGGTTCACGAGAGACGTAATGTCGGTCAGAAGATTGGAGCCTGCCTCGCCGGTAGACGCAACAATAAGATCCCGGATATGTTGTGGAGTTAGGCCATCTAACCCTCAAGCGGATCCACTTTTGAACGACATGACCGCCCGATAGACTTCACTTTCACAGACAACGTGGGACTCAGAAGGTTGAGGCGGAGATGTGGAATTTACCACTGTGGCAGGCTGTGGGTGTTTGGACTCTAACGCTGATAGAGTTTCAGGTGTGTTTGGTGCCCACCTACACACGTCCACACCACACGTCTAATTAACTCATTTGCCGACGTTCCCTGTTTTATCTTTTATCATATAATTCTATTATTCATTTTATTAGTTTTCCAACACATTTTGCATTTGCATGTCAAAAACAATCGGCTAAAGCTATCAGAAAAAACTAGTTTTTAAAACAATGTTATATTTTCCGTCAAATATACTCTGGGTTTGGTGTCACGGCTGCAAAATGTGTGTTGGTAAGCGTTGGAGTTAACGAAAAAAAAAAGATTTTATAAGGGGTGTGAAATAAACCGTGCCGTGTTATCCTACTACCGCGAAAGTTTGTAAGTATGGATGGATGGATGGATGGATGTTTGTTACTCTTTCACGCAAAAACTATATACTGATTAGTTTTTAATGAAACTTGGCACACATAAAAGTTAGGTCCTGGAATAGCACATAGGCTACTTTTTACTGCGGGAAAACTCTTCAATCCTACGGGAAAACGCATTTAATGCGGGTGAAACCGCAGGCGGAAAGCTAGTTCTTTATATTTTGAAGTAAATTTTCATAGGGAAACTAAGTATGAGGGAAATACCGTTTTCAAATAAAAGCTCGCTACCTGCTCTCCGAGCTATTATATATATATTATATTCTTTATTGTGCACAAATTACATAAAATTGTAATTAACATAAAACAAAACAAACAAACGCTTTTACCCATTATAAACTGTTTTTTCTGTTCTCTTTAACTATCTTTTACATTCAAGTACCTGAGCAACTGAGTTTCGCTCTAAGAGTTGCTACCCCCATGTTCGATTCGGCATGTTAGGTTCGGCTTTTTCTTAGAACTTGAGCTGTCTGTTGTATGAAAAAAACCGAACCGAACATGCCGGCCCGCTTAGGTGTGTAGCAACCCTAAGATAGCCGCTTCAACATTAAAATATCATCGGGTGAGCAAGCTATGCTACACGCCAACAGATGGCGCTGTAGGTTTTTGATAAAACGCGGTATTTAAAATGAATGCTTAAAAACGAGAGGGAAACGAATTTTCCCAGACATGAGACCTAGCTAGATCGATTTTTTCGCTCCCGGAAACCCCTTGTATGGTAAATTTTATCGAAATCTTTAGAGCCGTTTTCGAGAAACCGATTACAAATATATTTACAAATATACAAATGTTGCTCGTTTAATAGGGTGTTGCGAATCTTTCAGTGCCTTAAGCTGTAAATGTGACAGTACCTTAACTTATTAACTTTTGATTGTTTTATTTTGTTGGACTTTCGAACAAAATTATTTCATTAACGGACGCTGATTTGTTTACTTCAGACTTTACGGAGTCGGAATTGTTCAAAATTCTCCGAATTCTTACAGTTTATTAGACGTTGGGATCAGAGCTTTTGAGTTGCTGTCAAATTACATATTTTGTCATTTACTTTACTTGCCTAAAAGTAATACTATTAAACGAGCAATATTTTACATTTATTTTATATTTGTAATCGGATTTATTTTCTTAACGAAACCAAGTCCAACTTAATTCTACATATTACTCAGAGCTTTACAATTCAAATCCAATTTTTTATTTAATATTTTGTGAAAACGATAAATAAGAAAAGTTTGATAAAATAAAGTAGAAATTAAATGGATATTTTCTAAAGAAAATTAATCTGTCAAAAAATTTATTGTTAGGTTTTCTTCACTGTTATTTAGATCTGAGTTTCTGAAAATGTTTTTGAATGAGTAACGTGAAAGAGAAACGGTAAGAAATTTGAAGTCCAAGAGTTATCAAAGTAATTCTTTTAAAACTAAAAAAGAAATAATATATTATGTATTCATATTTTACATCGGGAATCCAGATACACTGCAGGATATCAACCGCACTCCGTTGATATTCCTCACATTCGCACAAAGTGCTTTGAAACATCTTTTATAATGCGCTCAGCTAAAGAGTGGAATTCTCTGGCTGCGTCTAACCCGAATTTATTCAAGTTGCGAGTGAATTTGCTTTTTCTGGGCAAGCTCGACCCACGAGGTCGACCCCATCTCAGTCCTCAAGACTAGATAGAGGTCAAAAACAAGCGAAATAAAAAAAAGTATGGACTATTTTCATCCTCCAAGGTTAAATTACATCGATTAACAAAGTGGCGCCATGTGAGAAACTAACTATAACTTTGTATGCCCTCACTAAGAACCTCCATAAACTAATTAAAACTAAATCGAAACCTTACAATCAAATATTAAACAAAATATTATTCAAAATCCGAACATAATTAAGTGAAATTTAATCAAACTTCGTTCTCAAATAGTTGAGCACCACACAGGGCGCTATTTGATGATCAAAAAAGGGTTCCTTTTAGGCCCGCGCACTTTACGCCTATTTGATTCGCTTGAAAGTCGAAACAAGGAAATTGGATTAATGTGTCCATACCGCCCTTTGACGGGTCTCAAAGTCGCAATTGGACATTACAACGCAGTGGCACGGTAGCTAACTTGATTAGCGGCCATTCTCATAGGCTCTTTGAATCTTTATGTGAAGTTTAACAATGTTAAAATGAACAATTTTACACGTGAGAGTTAAAAACACCGGTCATGTGCGAGTTGGACCCATAAGTCGAAAGATGGGCATTAAATAATACATACATACATACATAAATAACATCACGCCTCTTTCCCGTCGTGGTAGGCAGAGACCACAGTCCTCCACCTGCTACGATCTTGACATACTTCCCTTGCTTCCTGTACTTTCATCAATCCTTTCATACATGCTCGTCGGTTTAGGGTACTTTTAACCTGGCCTTTATTCAGAACGTCCTGAATTTGGTCCTTGTACGTTCGCCTAGGCCTTCCCCTTCCAACGTTTCCATTCACTCTCGCCTGGTAGATATCTTTCGTCAATCTTCGTTCATTCATCCTCTCTACATGACCAAACCATCTCAGCATCCCTTTCTCGATTTTGGTCACTACGTCTTCTTTTACGCCACACCGTTCTCTTATCACACTATTTCTAATCCTGTCACTCATTTCTAATCCTGTCACTCATTAGGAGATAAAATAATAATCTTTAATAATTGAATAAAGAAATCTAAAATCTACTACAAACTTATTTTGCTTTTGTTTTAGCTCTATTCTAAAACCGCATTACATAAAATCGTTAAACTGTTAAGGATCAGGTTGTATACGTACATTAAAACCTCAAATAATAAACCAACTGCGAAGAAGTTTAAGTTAAATTTCGACAAATTTAAGTATTTTGTTGTGGCAGTTAAAAGGGAGTCAATTTGTTTGAAAATGTCTATAAACATTCAGTTTGCTGCATTCTAAACATAGATTTACTTTGTTGTAACAGCATAATGTAACTTGAAAGGTTGTAACTGTTCGTTTGCACCAACAATGTCCTTTAATTCACACACAGCACTTCACCACAATGAATAATACAGAAGTCTTAGGAAATACGTCGCTTAAGACTAAATGTTGGTATCCACGCGTCGCTCATACAAAACTTATAATATTTGGACTTTTATATAATTAAATTTTAATCTGTTAGAAACGAAAAAGTTTTGAGTCAATAACCACACACTTTCGAAATAATGTTTTGTAAGCGCTAAAAGACAGGGCCTAGAGACAAGCAGCTTTTGTACTATCGCAAACGTCGCAAACGCTAGTAGAATAGAATGAAAATGTATAGATTGACATTAGCTAACGAAAATGAAAATTGTTTTTATTGTCGCTTCTTTTTTTCCCCCCATGGCGCCAAATTGTTTGTGAAGCGTTGTAGTTTAGCTGACGTCATTAAGAGATTTTAATATCCAACAATGAATAAACTATTTTGAGTTTGAAATGTTGCGAGACAGCTAATGTCATCCCATACATTTTATATTATTCTTTGCGATAAATAGAAAGCCACTTGTCTCAGGGCCCAGGGAATTATTGGAGAATCTGACTTCTTGGTATTGTGTTGTCATCATGTTGTAATAATATTCTTCTACGTTTTTATTGTACATACTGCCGGTTGCACAAAGCATCTTCAAAGTTAATCCTCCTTCTGTTTTGTTGACAAAGAAAGTGACAGCAATAGATTCAAAGGAGGTTTAACTTTAAAGATGCTTCTTGCAACTTGCTGTTAGTCTCACAATCAATGTAAAGCTTTATAGCTCATTAAAGTACCCGGGGATTAGGAATAAATACACAAATAATATAACATTTTGCCTTAAAACAATGTCCCGTAGAGCTTCCGGAGGCAAAAAAATCATGATAATTTGCTTTTAATATAGCATATCGCCCGTGTGATGCCGGAAAAGAATAGTACAAACCCATCTCTACCCGTGGGTGTCGTAAGAGGCGACTAAGAGCTTACAAATCGGAGGATGGGCAGCAGCATTTTTCTGTGTATCGTAACATCTTAATAATGCGGTCACCAACAACAGCGGTCGTCAGCCGCAACGCTTACAAGCGTGGTGACTATGGTGAATCCCCTCCTGAGACAATCTTTACTTGTAACTTTTTTGTGTACAGATCCAACGATGTTACTTTTGTATTTAATGTATTAATTCGTAAATTCATCAGGGTGAATTTATCTCTGGTGAATATTAATTAAACAACAACATCAAAGAGATTACAGGGTGTAGGGACGGTGTACCAAAAACTGAAAGGGCGTGTTCAGTCAACGAAACTGAACAACTTTTCCATAGAAACATTTCTGGAAAATGATAAGCAATATTTGACCTCTCCATACGAAGTGTTCGATCAGAGTGAGCAATTTGTGTGGAGAGGTAATTTTTTCATTTCCCAAAAATGTTACTTTGGGAAAGTTGTTCAGTTACACCGTCCCGTAATACATCCCTATATTACGCTAATAAATAAGTTCTCTCCTATTTTAATTTTCAGGGTTCCGAAACAAAACAGTAAAAATCGAGCCTTTATGGTGCGACTCCGTCTGTCTGTCTGTCTGTCTGTCTGTCACATCTGTTTATCTCAGCAACCACTCATGCATGATATATTCTTTATACTTCACCTTCTCGGAAAGTACCTCAGTCACAGATTAAATAATAGTAAACTAACGTTCCTTAGTCCTGTTTTAAAAACTAAGGAGAAGATACGTCATTTCTATGGTATAAATATGCGGGGGGAAAAGTTATATGGAAGTCCATTGTTAACGTGTTTTAGCGGGATGGAATTTTGTAAGAAAATCCATTGTTAACGTGTTTTTTTTTCTTAAATTTAGATCAAAATCTGTCGATAACCTATTTTAATATCATTATGCCAAAAAAAGAAAAAGTTTTTATCTCTAAGTCCACGAAATGATGCTGGCCACCTACACTTTTCTGAAAAAACCATTAATTTGAAAAAAAGAACGAAACCAAAATGTGGAACGAAAGCGCGCGCGCGAATTAGGTACCTATTCTTGAAAATCACCGTGTGATAAAATCTTACTCAATAAAATCAGAATTTCTGTTTTTTTCTTATCAACAGGGAAAAATTATAATGCATAAATATAAGTTAGTGTTTAATTGTTAAATTTTACAAAGTATTAATAAAGTATTAATAACCTTTTAACACTATCAGGGTAAAATTAAAAAGTTTAAACCTCCAAGCGATATTTTATCACCCAGTGATTTTCAAAAATTGGACCCCTGTTTTCTTTACAAAGTTGTTGGAAGTTTAAATTGTTGTTTTGTTGGTGCGTGCTTTTTACAAAATATGTCGTCAAAAGTGCTGAAGAGTTTTTGACGCCGCTAGAACTACAAGAAAGTGCGCAAGCGGTTATTGATTGCCTGAAAAATCTCGAAAAAATACAACAATGTAGGTATGTGATAGTTTTATACGTTGAAAAAGCGAGAAAAAAGCGCATTGATTTTCGGAAACTGTTTTGCTTGCTTATTATAGTGAAAAAGCGTATAAATAAATATAAGCCAAGTCTTTGTATTCTATGTTGAAAAGTACCATATTGGCAAGACATGATATCAGTATAATGGAATACAGAAAACTTACATCATATCTGAAAAGGAAATCTGAAATATTTTCCTCGTAGGTGAAGTACTCGTATAAAGCACTATGTATCACTGGAAAGAAAGTGCGATTCCCAACTCGGGTGTATTGACGAACGACACCCTTGTTGGGAATCGGTCACTTTCTCCTCTCGATGAACAATGTACTATTGCTCTTGCAATCTACTTGAAATTCGGAATAATTTTAGAATTTGATTATTGCAATCGAAATAATTATAAAAATATAATAATTTTTGCAAAGGGGACCCAAATAGAGGAATACAATTTTAAAATTGTCGTTATTAGGTCAAGTGGAGTATAATATGAGAGGGCTTCACTTGTACATACGGAAAGAGATAGAAGAAAAATTTAAATTATTCACAGTAGATTTTTCAGCAAACCGACATACTCGTAAATATTTCAGAAAAAATAAAACTATCTATCGAAATAGCACAGTTTTTTTAGATATCTACAAAAAACCTTCAATAATAAATTTAGTTCTTCGGTCCTACAAATGGACTTCATTGCTTTTATAAATACTGCTAGTAAATTTTAGCCCTCGACGTGCAAGTCCGACTCGCACATGACCGGTTTTTTTAATTTCAATATGAAAGTACAACAATACGTTTATTTTACGGAAGGCGTTGCGAAAACAATAGCCTTAAACATCCTCTTAAGAGTACAATATGCTACGCCGCTTTTCACTCTCTTAAGGCAATGAAGTGCCCTCCTTTATTAATGCGAATTGCGAACTTGCTGACTTTTTGTAGCAAACTTCTGTGCCTTTGCTACGACGACGTTTTGTGTCGGATTCGTTTTGAAACTTTAAGCTGCTTTTAGTAAAGCTTTGAAGAAAAAACACATTATGGTGCTACCATATGTAATCAGTACAAAAATGATTAAGTCAGTTTGATCTGCTGTCAAATGCGTGTAAATTTTTTTCTTGTAAAAAGTTTTCATATATTTTACTAAATCTAAAAATTACCAACAGTGATCAGCCTGCCACCCATTGGCACTTAAAAGAACGTAGTTGACACACGTCAAGGAAAACTCCATATTAAATCAATCATAGAATTATAATACATTATTATTTCTCTTTGAAATCAATACATTGAAGGTTTTTGATAGTCTGCACCCATAGAATATATGAAACAGAGTTCTGCACCCGTAACCTCTTTGTTAAGTTCCGTCTTAGGTTGGCCGATATAAATTGCATCCATTTCATGGTGCCAGCCGCAATGCGATGCTAATAAGCGTGGTGACTATAGTACTCTTTCTCAAAAATATAATACAGATAAACTTACTAGTGAGGTACGCATTTTTGCTATAAAGTTCTAGAATGTTATGATGAAAGATTTCTTAGATAATTACCAAAATCTGCACACGAAAATTTTGCTAGTTTCAGTAGAATTATTTGAAAGAAATTCCTGGTAATACTCTTTTCAACAAATTTAAAGCTACACTTTGCAATAAAGACCCTATTCACGGCCTGTCAGAAAATCCGCAGAATAAATGCACCGACGACTTCACACTTTTCCCAGATCTTACCGAAAGGCTTTCATTTTACTACTATTATTGTTGAATGGGCCGCTTTAATGTGTTTTCTGTGCAAACTGTGAAAGAAAATAGGTTTTGAGTTTAAAAAAAAATTAAAACCCACGCGCATAAACGCTTTGGCGAGACGGTTTTGAAACTCTGTTTCATGTATTCTTTGGTTTTGAAGGAGAAGTAAAGACAAGAGCACAAAAAGCTTGACACATTAGACGTTTCAATAGACACAGGGGATATAGTCTTACTGCGAGTGTCAAGCTTGACCTGTCGTTGACTGTATTTATAATATTTTAAAGCAATTTTGTTGGCACGAATTCCGATAGGATGCCTTAAATATTTATTTTTAAACTATCAGTGTTGTTTACAATGAAAATACTAAAATTTACCGCGGTTTCGCAAGTGCGCTGGAATATAGGACGTTTATTTTCCGTTACATACCAAAAAAAACCTTACCTACGTTCTAAGATCCTCAAAAATGTCTTAATCTACTCAACTAAAGTATGAAGTTTTTTCGGAAAGTTTTTCTGTTATCCATCTTTAATGTCTGAAACATAATTCTGCATATCTCATAATACCTACATCCAGGAATTCCTAAAATTTCAAAAGTATTACTTTTGTACGAGTAGAAGCAAAAGCTGGACCAACAAAACTACGTAAAAGTACTAAACTTTCATAAAAAATATCAAAATGGTAGCATATTTTTATTCTCTCAACAATTTTTATAGACTTAAAACGTCGTAATTGGCTGAGAAACTGGAACGCCCTAATTAGCATTTTTAATTACTGTCATATCTGCAAATAAAACAGTTTCTTGCTGTGTCAAAGCAATAAAACAATCACAGTGGAAGCTGCTTCGTTTTATTCCATCTGTTTAAAATTTCACTTGCAATTTTTTCATAAAAGACGCAAAAGTGCGGTGTTCTTTTGAATGGAAGATTTTAACTGGACTTTTTTTATAGTTTTATGACTGATTCACACGCCGATTTTAATATGTTCCCAGCAAACAGCCGTCGATTAAAAGTCACTGTGTGGACTCATATGTTCGCCCAAGAGTAGCACTTGGGTAGCAATTTTCGTGGTCTTAGACATTGTCCCTAAAAGAGATTTCTCAATAGTTATCTTCAAACTAAACTTAAGTAAGAGACAAAAGCATGATAAAATATCAAGGAGACATTGAAATGGCAATTGCGCAAGAAAGCTGCAAGCCTGCAATGCTTATTGCGATTTTTAGGGTTCCGTAGCTAAATGGCAAAGAACGGAACGTATGTCACAGCCGCTTTTTTCCGAAACTATAAGAGCTATACTGTTGAAACTTGGTTAGTAGATGTATTCTGTGAACCGCATTAAGATTTTCACACAAAAATAGAAAAAAAAAAAACAATAAATTTAAGGGTTCCATACCTACATAGAACTGAAACTCAAAAATTTTATTTTATCAAACTCATACGTGTGGGTGTATGTGGGGTATCTACTCATACGTGTGGGTGTATGTGGGGTATCTATGGATAGGTATTCAAAAATGATATTGAAGTTTCTAATATAATTTTTTTCTTAACTGAATAGTTTGCGCGAGAGACACTTCCAAAGTGGTAAAATGTGTGTACCCCCCTGTAACTTCTAAAATAAGAGAATAATAAAACTAAAAAATATATATGATGTAAATTACTATACAAACTTCCACCGAAAATTGGTTTGAACGAAATCTAGTAAGTAGTTTTTTTTAATACGTCATAAACTCAAATCAGTGTGTGTATAATATAATGTGGTGGTACGGAACCCTCAGTGCGCGAGTCCGACTCGCTCTTGGCCGGTTTTTGTTTTACTAATGTACTACCAGTCACGCCTTTTTGCCCTCAATAAAAGCGCTCTCTAGCCCCGCCAGACAAAACATTTTTTTGAAAACTTAAAAATCAAAAGACTTGGAAAATTTATAGAAAAAATAGTAGATTTTACAACAAGTGCACAAGCCGAGGAGCCCGAGCCCGAGCCGAAGAAAGATAAAATGGTTTTGTGGACGAGTTATAAACTCTGCTTTTCACTTTGATTGCGAGGAGATAAAACGTAAAAGTACTTTCTAAATGTAACTGAAGAATGAGTTGTTCTGCTTTAGTGAAGAAAATGTTGACGCGCGCGCGGCGTGGGCGGGGTGCCGCACCACCGAGATTACTTTTTTGCCCTAGTGCACAAAATTCGACTTTGTGCAGCCTATATCTGCACAAAATAAGCACTTTCAGAGCATGAGAAGTGAAGAATGCATTTTTCATCCCATCTATTCGAAAATCGCTGAACGGTTCGTCAATAAAGGCGAACAAAATAGCTGTTTACAATTCTCCAAGAGACTTTCGTAGCGGGTAAAAATGGGATTTAAAATTAGAATTTAGGTCCACCATAGGGATATTTTAGGTCAAACATAGAGATTGAACCAAAATATTGTATGAAACTTAGACTATATAATACTAACGTATGAAAAATGATACTGGCCGGTTGTACTATTAAAATTATTATGAATATAAAAAAAGAAATATGCTCTAAATGTAAACAAGACTACCAACCAAAGAGGTTCTGTTCCTAATTGATACAAAAATGTCAATAACATTTTCAGTAATGGTATTTTATATTTAAAATTAATGACGAGTGTGTGTCTCAATGAGCCTCTTATTCTTTTCTCATAGAGGGAGATGAAAAGTAGAGTGTATTACGCGGCTGCAAAAATATTTTTACCTTGGGCGACCTATTGAATCCCTCGCTACGTTCAGGATTCTACTCTAGAATCCCTCGCCATGCTCGGGATTCTACTCAAGAATCCTTCACTTCGCTCTGGATTCAAAATAGCGCCCTCGCCTTAAAAAGATTATTTTATAGCCTTGTGATACAATCTACTATTCTGTTTCCTAATAAACGCGAAATTTAAGCAAGAGAAAACAAACGTACAGTCTGATTATAGTCGCCGCGACTAAGCAGTGGCGACCTAGTCGCGACGCTTGGCTTCGTATTAAATTCTGGCAGCGGGACTTTGTTGCAGCAGCCGAGACGCGTCGAACCATAACGCACGGATTTCTATACAAATTCATACAAAGCAGTGCGTTGTCGCGACTGGGTTGCCGCTGCTGGTCGGTAGCTGTATCTCTTAGGGGTGCCTAAATTTAGGGCCAACGCAAGCTGAGGTGCAGGCCGCAGGACGCAGGACGCAGGCCGCAGGCCGCAGATTTTGCAGGCCGCAGACGTAGGTGACCAACGCAAGCTGGGACGCAGTTACTAAACACATGCGGGCACAGAATACTATTACACACCTACGGAAGGAAGAATGACAACTTATAGTGAAAAAAATTAGACATTTTTTAATATAATAGAAAGAAGGTTTGAATTCTCCCTTCTCATAAACTGTAATGCTATCTTGTACTGTATCTAATATCTACATAGGGATTTTAAAAATAGCTGTAAAATCTATTAGGAGGCTAAATGCAACAACTTTTTAGGGTTCCGTAGTTAACAAGGAACCCTTATAGTTTCGTCATATCCGTCTGCCTTTCTGTCCGTCTGTCTGTCTGTCCGCGGCTTAGCTCAGAGACCCTTAGTACTAGAAAGTTAAAATTTAGTGTAGATATGTATTTCATCCACGCCGAGAAAGTGGTCAAATAAAAATTAAAAAAAAAATTTTTTTTGGGAACCTCCCATAAAAGTGAAGTGGGAGTGTTTTTTTTTTCTTGTTAACCCCATCGTGTGGGATATCGTTGGTTAGGTCTTTTAAAAATAATGTACAGTCAAGAGCAGGTCAAGCTTTTCATTCGCAGCGCGACTTTAGCTCCTACAGCTAATTTAATTGTGAATTTTTTAAGCTGTCATCCGAAATGTAGATCTCATCGAGACCTATCATTTGTCTCAGCACACGAATAGTCTAGGATCAGTAGTTTTCGAGTTATAGCGATTTTTAGTTTGACAGCTGTCATCCAAAATGTAGATCTCGATGAGATCTATTATTTTTCCCAGCACAAGAGTAGTCTAGGGTCAGTAGTTTTCGAGTTATAGTGATTATAAATTTGACAGGTGTCAACCAAGATGAAGATCGCGACGAGATCTATCATTAACAAAAAAAATAGAAAGATTTTTGCCATAGACAAAAGGTGGACCACGGGCGACAGTTTTGAATTAGTTTTATTTCAAAAGTGATCAGGTGTTCCACGGGAGAAAAAAATCTTCCGTGGTACACCCAGGTGAACCACGCGGGTGTACCACTGGCACTGCCTGCGCTGAAGTACTAACCCATCGCTACTGGTGTCGTAAGAGACGATTATGGAATTATGAACCGGAGGATAGGCAGCAGCGCCCTTTTGTGTATCATACCACCTTACTCTCTGCGGTCACCAGCAATCGCGGTCCTTGGTGCTAGCCGCAACGCTAACAAGCGTGGTGAAAATGGTACTTCTCATCCACATTTGAGCAATTAACCACAGATGTATCAAAAATGCATCGCAAAATTTATTTTATCTGTGGCATAACTTTTTGTTGTTTCTAGTTGTGTGAGTCTGCTTTCACACGCAATAGTGTGTTATTTATTCTATGGAGCGCAGAAACAATTGCCGGCAGAAACAAGGCGCAGACATGTGTCTGCGTACACATGTCTGCATCCCAGCTTGCGCTGCTCTATGAAGGTTCATACATTACAAAAATCTGCCCTGCTCTGCTCTGCCCTGCCCTGCGCCATCTGCGTGGCAATATACGCTAAGCCTAAGGGCCAACGCAAGCTGAGGTGCAGGCCGCAGGACGCAGGACGCAGGCCGCAGGCCGCAGATTTTGCAGGCCGCAGACGTAGGTGACCAACGCAAGCTGGGACGCAGTTACTAAACACATGCGGGCACAGAATACTATTACACACCTACGGAAGGAAGAATGACAACTTATAGTGAAAAAAATTAGACTTTTTTTTAATACCTATAATAGAAAGAAGGTTTGAATTCTCCCTTCTCATAAACTGTGATGCTATCTTGTACTGTATCTAATATCTACATAGGGATTTTAAAAATAGCTGTAAAATCTATTAGGAGGCTAAATGCAACAACTTTTTAGGGTTCCGTAGTTAACAAGGAACCCTTATAGTTTCGTCATATCCGTCTGCCTTTCTGTCCGTCTGTCTGTCTGTCTGTCTGTCCGCGGCTTAGCTCAGAGACCCTTAGTACTAGAAAGTTAAAATTTAGTGTAGATATGTATTTCATCCACGCCGAGAAAGTGGTCAAATAAAAATTAAAAAAAAAATTTTTTTTGGGAACCTCCCATAAAAGTGAAGTGGGAGTGTTTTTTTTTTCTTGTTAACCCCATCGTGTGGGATATCGTTGGTTAGGTCTTTTAAAAATAATGTACAGTCAAGAGCAGGTCAAGCTTTTCATTCGCAGCGCGACTTTAGCTCCTACAGCTAATTTAATTGTGAATTTTTTAAGCTGTCATCCGAAATGTAGATCTCATCGAGATCTATCATTTGTCTCAGCACATGAATAGTCTAGGATCAGTAGTTTTCGAGTTATAGCGATTTTTAGCTTGACAGCTGTCATCCGAAATGTAGATCTCATCGAGACCTATCATTTTTCTCAACACACGAATAGTCTAGGGTCAGTAGTTTTCGAGTTATAGCGATTTTTAGTTTGACAGCTGTCATCCGAAATGTAGATCTCGATGAGATCTATTATTTTTCCCAGCACAAGAGTAGTCTAGGGTCAGTAGTTTTCGAGTTATAGTGATTATAAATTTGACAGGTCTCAACCAAAATGAAGATCGCGACGAGATCTATCATTAACAAAAAAAAATTGAAAGATTTATGCCATAGACAATAGGTGGACCACGGGCGATAGTTTTGAATTAGTTTTATTTCAAAAGTGATCAGGTGTTCCACGGGAGAAAAAAATCTTCCGTGGTACACCCAGGTGAACCACGCGGGTGTACCACTGGCAATGCCTGCGCTGAAGTACTAACCCATCGCTACCGGTGTCGTAAGAGACGATTATGGAAATATGAACCGGAGGATAGGCAGCAGCGCCCTTTTGTGTATCATACCACCTTACTCTCTGCGGTCACCAGCAATCGCGGTCCTTGGTGCTAGCCGCAACGCTAACAAGCGTGGTGAAAATGGTACTTCTCATCCACATTTGAGCAATTAACCACAGAAGTATCAAAAATGCATCGCAAAATTTATTTTATCTGTGGCATAACTTTTTGTTGTTTCTAGTTGTGTGAGTCTGCTTTCACACGCAATAGTGTGTTATTTATTCTATGGCACGCAGAAACAATTGCCGGCAGAAACAAGGCGCAGACATGTGTCTGCGTACACATGTCTGCATCCCAGCTTGCGCTGCTCTATGAAGGTTCATACATTACAAAAATCTGCCCTGCTCTGCTCTGCCCTGCCCTGCGCCATCTGCGTGGCAATATACGCTAAGCCTTAGCCCCGTGTAAATCTGCCATAATCGAGCTCGTACAGGTAGCGAAAGTTAGCTGAATACACAATGTTCCCGGCAAAAAAAATCTTAAATATTCAGTTGGCAATTTTCACCATATTACCTAACTTAGGCAATAAAACCAATAGGTATAATTCAATCCAGAAGTTTTCAGTACAATTAAAATTTCGAGATAAATATTCGGTGTTTTAGTCAATTCATCTTATTTAATCAAGCGAAAACACTCGAAGAGGATAGGCGGAAATTTTACAAGTAGCGCAATAAAACTTTGTAGGAGTTGAAGAGGCACGAAGTTGGACGTTCAACAGCCCAAATATTCAACAAATTCTGTACGGTACCGATATACCTATAAAATGCAGTATGAGGCTGAGGTAAGTGCTTTTAGAAGTTAGACGAACAATAGGATTACGTGAAATAGCGACGTACGTAACCTTACCTTAGGGTCACTATAATCGAAATAATGAACAGTGCGACACTGGTATTTTGGCAGCTGGATGTTGTTGTCAGGAGGGCGCTGTTGTCATATATTTTGCTTGTTCAGAGGCACAGCAGACGGCAGACTTTTTGTTGTGTCAGTCCACCAGTGTGGCCGGTACTGCAATTATTTTCGATATTATTATAGTCATTGACATGAGAAAAACGCTTCGCTTCTATGCGCGTATTTTCCAAAATCTTCGGTGTGGAAGGAAAACAGCTTCAATAGTTGTTTAGTTCAAAGAGTTAATTAGTCGATACTGATCTGAGGACTGAGATGACGTCGACGATGGGACGAGCTTACCTAAAAGAAGCATTATTTACTCGCGACTTGAATAGATTCGGGTTATATGAACTCGTGAACACAGACGAAGGCAGAGAATTCCGCTCTATAGCCGTGTGCATTAGAAGAGATGGTGCCAAGCGCTTTGCGCGAATGTGTGAAATAATAACCAAGTATGGGTGATAACCTGCGGTGCGTCTGGATTTTCCGAGTCAACGTTATTGTTTTGCTATTTCATTCCCTATTGTTCTCATTTATTTAAGTCTTGTAAAAATTACTCAAATTATCTCACGTAATTCACAGATGTAATACAAAATTATGAGAAAATAAAATTGTTGATCAACAAAATTAAAATAACAAACGAATTAAAATAACAAATTCGAAGGAAAATAAATAAAAATTTGAATTTAGAACACTTTCCTTCCCACGAACGTGCAATCGTGTCGAATGTATCGAACCACTATCGGACACTCGATTCTGCGGCTTGTTTGTGAAGCGCTCGAGTCGGTGCAACGGAAAGCGTACGATGGTGTCCATTGGCGTCGGATGGCGTCGAATGGCGTTAGCTGGCATGTCCCCGACACATCCTTTAACGCCATATCGCCTCGCAACCTCAATTTGTACCAGCTAGCTCACATTCTTAATAAATGTGTAATAAATTTTTAGAAAGGGATGGAAAGGCAAGGATTTATTTCAGGGTTTTCTTGTACTTCTGTTTAAATATTTTGTGGATCTTGTATATTACATATTTGTTATCGGTTTCTCGAAAACGGCTCTAACAATTTCGATGAAATTTACCATACGGGGGTTTTCGGGGGCGAAAAATTGATCTAGTTAAGAACTTCTGGTCGTTGAAGTTGGAAAAGCGACATAAGACTGTAAACAATTACAATACTAACAAGTTCTACCCGTGGGTATCGTATAAAGGTTTTAGAACTGGAGGATGGGCAATAAGGTGCTTCTTCGAATCGTATCGTCATACATTGTGATCTCCAACAAAATCGGTCCATGGCCGGGATGCCAACCGCAATGCAAAAAATTGTGGTGACTATTGTACGTCCCCGTAAATATGCCAATTACGAATTTTTGCCGTGAATTTATGGCGGCTGCTTCTTGTCCAGTAGTGAACTTTTATTGAGATGATACAAGGACCATTAATTTTTATACAGTCTCATTCAAGATTGAATCGAAAAAGTTCCAAATTTGAAATTTAAATGTAAAAGTTTTCTGAGTCATAAAATGATTGAGAGCAAAAAGAGGCTTGAGCCCTTTTTTTATGATGGTGCCATTTTAGAGCAGCTATCATGCATCTACACTGCGGGGCAAACAAATTGAACAATAATCGCGAGGAGGGGCAAAGCGCACATCAATTTGTATGTTAAATCGACTCTGCGCAGCCAAGGTCATTGTTCAAGTAGTTTGCCCACACCTATACTAATATATGATCGAAGGGATGATAATGATGAATCATGCAAATCAGGGCAAACAAATTGACCAATGAATGACCTTGACGACATAATATGCAAATTGACGTAGGAAAAAGTCGTCAGTTATAAATAAACAGTAGATAGGATATCTAGGTACGTTCTGCCTAACACGGCGTGGCAATTTACTACAGAATGTTAAAATAGTCAATGTACTACGTCATCTCTAGTACGGTCAACCGCACGTCGGTAGAAACTTTTTTATCTCTATTGCCACGCCATAAGGTCCAAAAGTGTTTCTACTAATGTGCTGTTGAGTGTACAAGCCACATCCCGGATACTACATACATTGAGCTCGAATTTGAAATTTGAAAGTGGAAGGTCGCGTAGGCTGCCATATTCAGTACAAAAGACCCTCAGAAGGACCACGAGTATCTCGCGGGCGGGTGCGCGCGGGGGTGCGGGGTAGATTGCAAGGGGGGCGGAGAGTGACCGTTCTGTATGATAGTACTATTACTTTATTCTGTGTAGAAGCTCCTTTTTGTCAGCAACTTGTTTCTTTCTAAAACCTTCATCATGCAGAACCCTTTGAGACGGGCCTCAGACGCAGTGGGCCGGATATAACCGACTCTAATTACTGCCAAGTTTGCTAATAAAGTGGATGGGTAAGTTCCTAGCCCGGTACACCGGATAAGGCTGAGTTTAGGTTGTGAAGACTGTTAGAATTGGTGGTAACCAAGTTTCAAAGTCTGGCCAACCGTAGCAATGTTGCTTCTGTCGGTCTTTTTTTACAGATTGTATTTCATAAAATGTACCCAAAACAGCCATGAGCTTATTCCACCATTCCCCTTGTCCAGACTTAGTTGTTAATGCACACGTTTGCACAAAGAGCTCTGCTACATATTTTATAGTGCGCACTGCTAAGGAGTGGAATTTTATTCTCTGCCTGCGTCATCACGAGTTCATATAAGTCCTATCTGTCCTCAGGTCTCAATAGAGGTAAAGAGTAAGCCCATTGCCCATAAAAATCTCTATCTATTGCTGTGTAAAGTTCTATCTATAATGTCGGTAGATGTGAAAACTTTCGTAACAGAATGTTTGGAAAAACGACAAAAAAATTTGGATTTCCTGATGTAAATAAATAAGTGACCAACACAATGTCCGGGAATTTTCAAAAATTATGCCTTTGTCGTTGGGGAAGTCGTTCAGTTTCGAAGGCAGGTTCTTCCTTTGAATATTTTACACTTTTTTTGTAGTTATGAGAGAAAGTGGTTATGATAATAATAATGTGAGAAAGGAGCGAACCCTTCAAAAACACAACATTTAGACTCGAAATTATAATTTTAAATTTCAACAACTTTGTGTACTCACCCTATCCGAGTAAAGATCGAAGTAAAACTTTTGAAATTGATCCAGCATGTACCGAGAGTCCTGTTCTGAACATCTTTGTTCAGTGTACTTCACTTATTTATTATATTAACAATATAGTAGTTAGTAACTTGAACAGAAAAACACATTGACAAGAACAGATTTTGAACCATTATTAGTTGAAGCACACCTTTCTTAATCTGATTATTTATGAAAAGTTGCTGTCGTAATAGACAAAAGGAACATATTTCACACATAAACTTATTCCCCAAATAGCATACAAAAAAAGTAGGGAATATGCTAGGCCCGCAAAATGTAAAATGCTTGGTGGGAAATATACTCCTTTGGTCCGCGAAAGTTTTCACATCTTCCGAAATTATAGATAGAACTTCACACAGCAATAGATAGAGATTTTTATGGGAAATGGGTTTACTCACATAAGAAACAGGAATTAACTTGCTTCTCATGTCAGCCGTGTTCACAAAATTAGTAAAACATATAAAGGTCAATGTATACGCTTCTATCATAAAGTACCCACTGATATTGAAAGTTTACCGTTAGATAAATTCAAAACTGTTGTCAAGCAGAAATTGTACTCGTATAAGAAGGGTTATTATAAAATATCAGATTATCTAGAAGAGAATAATGCATGGGATTAGGCTACGGTTCTAACAGGCTAATTCAAAATTAAAACTGACTTAATGTTTGTTGTATATCAAAACATATTGAAAAGAGCGCGTGGGTTTTTATTGTCGCTTCATTTTTTCCCACTATGGCGCCACATTGTTTGTGAAGCGATGTAGTTTAGCTGACGTCATTAAGAGATTTTAATATCCAACAATGAATAAACGATTTTGACTTTGACTCTTGACCTATATCGAGCCCTGAGGACAAAGATGAGGTTAAAGACGGAATGAACTTACCCAAAAGAAGCCTATTCACTCACGACTTATATGAACGCGGGAACGTTGGCGCAGGCAGACAATTCCACTCCTTAGCTGTGCGTCATGAAATATGTAGCAAAGCTCTTTGTGCAAATGTGTGGAATATCAACCAAGTATGGGTAATATCCTGCGGTACGTCTGGATTCCCGATGGTAGAAGGGTGATGGCGGAATAAGCTTATGTAGCTCTTGGACACACTCTCCGAAGTACAATCTGTAAAAGACTGGGCTATGCTGTGAAACTTGGAGGAGCTACGCTGTGAAAGTTCGTCACCAACAAGCATTAAAACGCAATCAGTACAAGCACTATATTTCGATTCTTAATAAAACGGTTTTGAAAGAAAAAACCTCTAAGAACAAAATCGGTGAACCTACATTAATTCTACACTCAGAGCCTGTCAACCCATTTCACCAAAACATCCACGACGTATTGAGAAATAAACAATTCCGTGTGGATGTAATCCAATGAAATGGTGTCTATAAAACAACAAAAAAAACCGTTTTTAATGTAGGTTTGTTTATTCGCAAAGAGTGTAACATAGTGAATGGCGAATGGGATATAATTGGAAAACGTCAGTAGCATGCGACAACCCGCAGAGCAACTTGGATTAGGGTTCGCTGTCAAAACACCATCGCTAGCCAAGGGGTGTGGTGTTAGAGGTACGCTTATGCGATAGAACTTTTAAAGCACTTTAGACATCTTTTTTCCGCCTTTCATTTACGCCCCCTTTTTTATCGATTTCCTTGTTGGTTGTGTGCCTAACATCTTGCCAAAGTCTCATCACATACCAATTAATGGAATGTGGGTTTGGAATGGATGCGGACAAAAATACCGCTTAAACAAACTTTAATTTTTCTTAAACTGGTTAGAGTGCACCTGATTCATTCTTAAAAAATATATTTAAGATTAAAATATCTGAAGGCACTCATTATCTTTTGAATGAGGTTAATTTTGCGTATTCCATGCATTCCACAAATTCAACCTTGGGTTTTTCCTGCTGGTTTTTCAATGTTGTGTTGTGATCAATAGTTTATAAAATACATTTTTAGGATTTTGACAACAGTACGGAGCGTCATTGTCATTGTCGTTGTCCCGTGTGGTGCCGGCAAAGAATAGTACCAACCCTTACATACCCGTGCGTGTCGTAAGAGGCGACTAAGGGTTATAAACTGGAGGATGGGCAGCAGCATCCTCCTTTGTATCTAACATCTTACTTACTGCGGTCACGCTAACAAGCGAGGTGACTATGGTACTTCCCCTCTACATTTTTCCAGCAAAAGTTTGAATTCTAGAGGGAGCTCGTTTCTTGGGATGTTATGATGAAGGAGCGTCATGCTGTCAGGCTACCTCACTTCTTCTTCTTTTTTGAGTCGATATGAATACCCCTACACAAAAAGCATTGGCAGCGTTGTGGAGTTCCTCGAGTAAGCAGATGCAAGGACACACAGGATACATGGGAGACACATGCAACGCATGATCTCCCTACAAGTTATTCGTCTACCTATCTACTGTATCCAGCGATTCGCCTTTCGCCACAGTTGCGGGAGACGGCACAAGAACATGGACAACTTCCGCGCCCAGCTAGCCGACAAACTATTGTGTACACACAGGACAGAAAAAGTGTATCATTGTTTGGATACATAAATTATAGGACGTATGGTTTATGACTTGGGCCACACCGAAAACAGGAAATTATAAGGCCGCGTGCCCTTTGCAACGTTGTCGCTAAAACTACAAGTCGTCAAGTATTTAATCAAAAACGTCTTGTGCACAAACATTTTTGTTTAAAGATGAAATTATTCTGTCGTGTTGATGCATTCAAAGGCTATAAAAGTTAAAAGATTTTATTTATAAATTTCGTTAAATTATTCAGATTTCAATTTAAATCTTACATTTTCATGGTGGCTTATAATAACTAAGGCACTCCATGTTAAGGTTGTTTGCGTAAGTAAAGAAGGTTAATTAATAAAATATATAAATGTTTTACCAAGTTCATATAACCCGAATCTAATGAAATCGCGAGTAAATAGGCTTCCTCTGGGCAAGCTCGTCCCATCGTCGGCCTCATCCCTGTCCTCAAAACTAGATCGAGGTCAAGAGCAAGCCCAATGACATTAAAAAAAACCGGTCAAGTGCAAGTCGGACTCGCGCACCGAGGGTTCCGATTTACCTATAGTATGTTTGGAAGCAATAAAGTCCATTTTCAGGACCGCAAAACTAAATTTGTTTGAAAAGGTTTTTTGCAGATTTCTGAAAAACTGTGCAACTTAGAAAGATCGCTTTATTTTTGCTGTAAAGTTTACATAAACCTCTGTCAACTGTAATTAATTCAAATTTTTCCTTACTCAAACTTATTTTTCATCATAACTTGAAAACTAAGAAACTTAAAAAAATACAAAAATATATTTTAAAATTTACAAGTAAAACCCTTTCATATGATACCCCACTCGACCTAGTAGCAACAATTTGAAATTTGCCCCCCCCTGTTTTGGCCCCCTTTACATTAATAATCATACTTTTTTCAAAAAAAATTCATGTGCAAATAAGTCGGGCAACTATATTCTAAAACTATTCCAAATTTCAGGTCGATAGTATGAGTGGTTGCTGAGATATAGAGGTGAGACAGACAGACGGACAGACAGACAGACAGAGCGGCACCATAAGGGTTCCTTTTTTTTACCATTTTGGTATCGGAACCCTAAAAATGGTCTTACTCACTTATGTATAGAAGCGAAACTCTTCGCCCACCCGCAAGCATAAAATTTCTCTTCTCCCGCACGCATTCGAGGGTTAATTCTGAGGCAAACATTCCGCAGTCGGCTCAGAGTAATTTATACCTGCTTCTTGTACTCTCACCCGGCACTTTGTCCAATCGAGAACTTTTTTTTGGCTTCTCTGTACAGAATGCACTGTCAACAGTTGATGGAACAATTACCGATTTCGACCCACGTTTTTTAGAAATTTTATTCAGTTCCGTGGTCAGAGCGAGGCAAATATTCCGCCGTCAGCACAAAGTAATTTATACCTGTTTCTTTTACTCTAACCCAGCGCTTTGCTCAATGTAGAACTTTTTTTTTGGTTTCTCTATACAAAATGCACTGTCAACTGTTGTAGGTTTCTATGGAGGAGAAGAAAAAATCACCGATTTCGACCCACGTTTTTTTGAAAATCTATTCAGTTCCGTGGTCTAAGTTTGCATTTATACTCTGTATAAAATAAAAGGAAATATAAAAAACTAAATAAATAATTACATCAAGTCAATCGAGAGAAAAATGAGCATCGAAATTAAAATATAAAAGCGCTCATTAGAAAGTTGTCCATAACTTGGGTTGGCTCAAGTGAAGTACTAATTATTATTCAAGAAATTAAAAACAGCCAGTTGTTGGAGCAAGTTTACTTCATTTTTCGGCATCATTTGGCCAGCTGGCTAAATAATAAATTGGCAAGGGTCGGTTAATTTTTCGAAGCGGGTTCTGCATGGCAAATATGCCACTTCAATTCAATTCAATTCAATTCTTTATTTGCCAGCTACACGGTAATATACATACAGGTGGACTATATTCTAACACAGAACAGCATGTAGCACCCCGTAAGGGCACTGCAAATACAAGTATACAGAGGGCGTTTTAACAATTTAAAATTAATAAATTAAATATATCCGAATCAAAATTAATAAAACTATACAATAAAACATAATAACTCAACATTAATTAATTAAAGTATTACTTATAGAATTCAATATTATTATCTAACAGAAATTCTTTGATAGAATAGAAAGCTTTCTCTTGGAGGTAACTTTTAAGCCTGCTTTCAAAAGGTTTTTGTGCCTCTAGTGCTCTAATATCTTCAGGAATTGCGTTATATATTCGAATTACCATGCAGTGGGGACCCGAATTACATAAAGCAAGGTTAGTGAATGGACGTTGTAACATATAGGGCCAATATAAGAAGTCCATTTTGATGTTTCCTTATCACCAACATACAGATTTCATTTTTCTTTGCAGGTCGTAATTTTTCATACGTTTGACAGCTGTCACAACGGACCCGTTACGATGGCCTAACTTTAGATAATATCTTCATAAATATGCCACTAGATACACAATTTTATTTTTATCAAACATGTATCTCAGTAGATACTCTTTGTCTATGCATGTTTTAAACAAATTAAATATTACTACCCTGTTCCAGTGAACGAAGTTTTACTTAAAATTCATTTTTGTTTTTTTTTTGGAATTTTTGTTCTGGTCCGTGTGGTGCCAGCAAAGAATAGAACCAACTCATCCCTACCCGTGGGTGTTGTAATAGGCGACTAAAGTATTATGAACCGCAGGATAGGCAGCAGCATCTTTCTGTGTATCGTACTACCTTTCAGACTGCGGTCACCAAAAAAGCAGTCGCCAGCCGCAACGCTTACAAGCGTGGTGACTATGGTAGATCCCTTCCAAAGTGCCTTTACAATCCCAGACTCTACTTTGTATACGCTGTTGGACGCAGAAAATCTTAAAAAAGAAAATATTAAAGAGAGGAGATTTATTTAATCATAATTATTCGTTTATTTGTAGTGTTTGAGTTCAACTATTTTACAAATTTTAAGTAATGTTTATTATTTTGAACGCAATAAATGAAATAATTTAATTACCCAAATTATATTGAATCGGCACACATATTTCTCATTTTGCGGATTGGTATTCATTTTGCGAAAAAAAATATTCAACCTTTTGTAATTGTTTTGCAGAACCCAAAATTTCTTAATCATCCAACTTTAAGATAACAAACGTAGCCTTCTTAACTTTCTCGCAGCTTTTTTTTTCACTTTGATGAAAAGCAACAAATTGTGTGTTTAAAAAATTCTTTGTAACACTGTTTTTTTTTCGCAACCCGATTTGCATTCAAGTTTGTAATTAAGGGAGCCAAGGGCAGGAAAGTATACCCTTTATTAAGGTCTTGATTTAGTATTATGGTCGTGTTTTTTTTGTTTTTAAGTAAATTTTAGAAATAACTTAAATCTGGTTGTGTTTTAAGTAACGCGATAACATGTGTTGTTATGTAAGTATGCATGAACGTAAACACCCTTATAATTATATTTAAAAAAATATATATAATGCAAAGGCGAACTTAGCCAACGTCAGATAGGCTAAAGAAGTTTATTTATAATAGGAAACCATTGATTCTGTACAAAATTCTTAAATTTTCAATCAGTTTGTACTATCTATTTTTATAATTATTATTTAATTATTGATTTACTATAAACAAACATATAGAATATTTTACATCTATTACCAAAAACTGATATGATAAAATATGATATGGGTTCGCCAACCACCACGGTGAGTTCAGTGCCAGAATATGGAATTCGCAAAATGTTGAATTTGCAAAACGTTAAACTCTCAATTCTCAAAATATAGACTTCGCCAAAAACATACAAAAGTGACGTACCATTTAACTCCATCCATTGTTAGCCCCAAGAGACTTAGAAAAAACTTCAATTATTTCTTTGATTTTTATAAAAGTTAGTTTTAGTTTTGTTTTCGAAAATATTTTTTAATCATATTTTTTTTCTAAAACTATTACTTTAATTACAAGTTACGAGCAACAAGAACAAGTTACAGGCGCAACGAAAACAAGCGTGGTGACTATGATACAAACTCTCCTAACATATCACGCATTTTCAGTGTGATATTCTTAATTTATATTGAATATCATGATTTTTCCAGCTAAAGCTAGAATTCGGGAGGGAGCTCCCTGTCCTGTAGTGGACGTTTCATGGGATGTTATGATGATGATGATGATGCTGATTAACTGGTTTGCGTATATGAAAGAAACATACCCACGTAACTACCGACAGACACTAAAACAATAGGGTGTTTCCCAGAACCATTTGAAAGTTCAACTGGATGGCGCTGCTGATCATCGTTAGGAAAATGGAAACACTGATACTAAACGGTCACCCAGTATGAAAATTACTAAGTCAGTTTGATTGCTGCTATCAAATGTCTTTTTTTTAAGTGATAACTTCTTTAGCGGCGCTTAGCACTTTTTTAGATGGGTAAAAAATGTTAAACTCACGTCAGATGTCGCGTCAGATGTTTAAGTTTTGAAGTGAAAACTTCTTTAGCGGCGCGTCAGATCTGACGAAGATTGTCTATATGTAATATAAATTGTCATGCTTGTCTACGATAGCGCAATAAATGAATATTGTATGTACTTTTATACTGATAAATAAAACAATTCGTGCGAAATTATTACCGAACCATTCCAAAATACCCAAAAATGCACAACGTTGATGTTTAAGTTGTCACTTCTGCAGATACTCCCGGAGTGCAACCCGTACTTTTTTTAAAGGAGTTTATGGCTTGGTTGCTAAGACCTTGAAGCCAACTATCAAATGTTTGTAATAAATTACCAACAGTGATGAGCGCGCCACTTATCGACACTTAAAAAACGTAGTTGACAAACGTCTTGTAAAATTGCCTATTAAGGTTTGTAAACACTGAATGAAACTCTTATAAACCCCAAGCAAATTACAATCAAGAATACTATTTGACAGGTTGTAAATTGCCGTGAAGGTAGCCGCATTCAGTCAGGGGCTTCTGGAGCCTAGGAGCGCATGATATAATGAAATTAATGTGTTAATCTTGGAAATTTATTCATTGCGCCAACCGCCGCGCCCGCCGCCGTGGGGCTAACGCAACATACGTACACTGAATACTTTCGCAACTTTGAAATTTTGTAGTTAGAATGAAATGGGATACATTTTAAAGGAATGGAGCTGGGAGTAGTAAGTCTATTACGTTTTTGTGGGAAAACTAGTTAAGTAAAATACTGCTGCTCTTTAAATTTTTATAGCGAAACTTTTCTAAAAGAATTTTAAGTTTCTATTAAAGGAAAATCAAATAAATAATGCGTGGTTTTTGCATCTATCCTCTAATATCACTTAATAATAAAATTGGGCGCATTTTCATCGTCTAGTAAATTGAACGTTAGTCAACCACTTGGAATTCCCCGCAGGTGGACTATTGAAATCAAGCGGGAGAATATACAGGGTTATTTTTGGACCCCTAGCCAAATTTTTGTATGTGACTCAGAACACAAATCTGAACAACTGTCCCAAAGAAACATGGGTCGAAAAATGAATTTTGTTTTTGGGTCTCTCATACAAACCTTGCACCAGCAACAGTGGTATTTGTATGGGACGACCAAAATTTTTTCTCTGATTTCGACCCATGTTTCTTTGGAAAAGTTATTCAGTTTCATGTTCTGAACAACATACTAAAATTTGGCTAGGGGTCCGAAAATAAACCTGTATAAGCAATATGCAGGGATTTCTTGCACGCGGGATGATAACCAATAAATAATAGGATGCTTATGGCATTCTTTTTGGAAATTTCTTGCACCCCGCCTGCTTTTCCTAGTGACCAATAAAAGTGTTTTCCTTTTTATGCAACAAGTGAGCAAGCGAGCTTGTTGCCCACCTGATGGTGGTATGTAGTCACCACCACCCATAGCGCCCATTGTCTCATTAGTAGCATATTGACACTAACAAGACGGCAAAGCGCGTTGCCCATCCTGAGAACTAAGATGATGTGTCTCATGTGCCAATTATTTCACTGGCTCCCTTGCCCTTTAAACCGAAACACAGCATTGCAACCACTGCTGCTTCACGGCAGAAAAATGCAAGGGGGTGGTACTTCCCCAGAGACGGCCTTTGCACAAAAGCTCTACCACCTTCAGGTTCCCAACATACTATTATAGCCTTGTAGCATGCTTTTCAAATCTCCAACAATGTCGTTTTTGTATTTAATTTGTATGTTTAATGATTTTTTTTAAATTTTTTCAATTTTATTAATGTTTTGTATTTTAAATGACTTATTTTTTTTGTTTGCTGGAATTTTGCATACCTACTCGTATTCAGATGAAATAGTGTCGGTATATACTTCTATGACCAACAACAACTTGTAACAAAATGTACAACTATTTTTTGCAAATAAATTATTTGATTTGATTTGATTTGTGCACACATTTTAAAACGACGCCGAATTCATCAGTTATTGTTTTGATGAAGATGATGACGATACGCCCTCAAGAGGTAGATTTTTTTATCTAAATATATAAAAGAGCTTGTCCTGACTGACTGACTGACTGATTCATCAACGCCGAGCCGTAACCGCTATAGATACAGATCTGAAATTTTGTACACAGGTTCTATGCACCTCAAAACTACCCAATAAGAAAGGAATTTGTAAAATTCATCTCTTAAGGGGGGGAAATAAGGGATGAAAGTTTGTATGAAAGTTCTTTGTTTCTTGAGTTAAATTCACACAAATTTTAATTTAAGCTTGTGGTAAAAAATAAAGAAGTGTGTTTAAGCATTTCTTAAAAATCACCCTTCAAGGTGGTCAAAAAGAGGACGATTTTTTACCGTATGTTGGTCTATAAGTCTTTAATTTTTAAAGAAAGAATCATAGAAATTTGGTTCTGAGCTCTTGGTAAAAAATAAAAAAGTACGTGCTTTAGAATTTTTTCAAAATTCTTCCCCTAAGGGTGTGAATAAGGGATGAAAGTACGTATAAAAATTCTTTTAAAAATTAGGATTTAGGCTAATAAAAAGAAAGAAATAAACATGTGTTTTAGCGCTTTTGAAAAATCATCTCCCAAGAGAGGAAGATCCCTCCCGAGGGAGAGGGAGGGGAGGGGGAGAGACTGCACAATACTGCACATTTTCTGAATTCCTTGCGGGCGAAGTCGCGGACACAGCTAGTTCAAAATAAAGTCCGGTATCGCCATACACTGAGGCAAGTTTAAAGGCTTGTAAAAGTCAATCGTCCACGACGCCCCAAAGACCTACTTTCCGTGTCAATATGGACACGTAAATAAAGTGGAGGCGGGCAGGCCATAAGTAATGAGTAATAGAGAGGTGAGGACGAGAGAAGCTGTTACTTTTTACCTGTTACAGGGTCTGTATGTAGATAAGAACTCGTAACCAATACAAATACAAAAATGTTTATTTATCGAATTTGCACGGTATCAATAAAAAAAGTACAATGATCCCCATTAGCGTATTTAAAAGCTTTTTTGCATTGATAAGTTAGCCCCAATATACTTTTAGTGATCTTACTATACATACAGAGGCAATTGAGCAAAGTTTTAGAACATAACAATAGTGGAATTATACGCTAACTTAAAAAAAAGAAGGACTTAAAATATAGCAACGGTGGCATATGTTCTTTAAAACGTGGCTGGGTTTCTGTATCTAAAAAGACGCAATTTACACAAATTTCTGTATATATTCGGTAATATTTTTTAAATTTGAAACTCCCGAGGCTACAGTACTTTAACTTGTAGTACAATTTTGTTGTTGAAACTCAGTTTATTTTGATTGGTAGTTTTTTCCAACCATGTAAACGCCTTTACTTCTGTCGTCATCAATTGGAGTCAATGGTATCAAATGAAAGCGAAAATAATATTACAATATTTCTTCGTATAAAGATAAAGATATTTATTTTGCCATAAATGTAGTGAAAAAGTCCTTAAGTTATAGATAGTCCTTAGATTTAGATTAAAAAAGAAAGGAAATTACCATGGACTATAACAATTTACATATTAAATGATGTCAAATAATGATGTAGTCATAAATTGCAATTGAAATTAAATATAAACATTAAAACTCAAATTTTTCAATATTATTCTTACAGGTCAGCAAAATAGATACCTAATATTTTTTGTCAGTGGTTGACAAATATTTATATTTTATTTAATTACATAAAGATTTGACTTAAATTTTACTTTGCGCATACCCAAAAGAACTAGTGACTAATCAACAAAGCTGTGTCTGAAACTTTAATTTAAATGGTCCGATGCTCGTAGTATATTGGTGGAATAAGCACGGAGCAGGAATAAGTTAGACTGGCTCAAGGCAGGCCCGTGGGTCAGGTCACAGAATAGGTTATAGTACTAGTCAGGTATAGTAAATGTCGGCGCCGTCATCCCGTTGTCTAAAAATAACAGTATGTAACAGTTATTATACTTGCACTGCACTAGTAATGAGAGGCGCTAGCAAACGTATAGTGTAACAGCGAGGCGGGGCGCTAATTGATTGGTTGGGTGCGGTGTACCCACGTCTGTCACTTGAGTGGACGGGTGTACGTATACTTGCACCTTGAAGATTTATCCAGTGCATTTCAAAGAGCGAGGTATACAGCGTGAGTTTTTGTTGGTTATGCGCACCTGAAGCCCGGATTCCACACATGAAAACAAGGAACTTTCCCGAAGAAATATTTTTGAAGTACAAACTTCTTTAGCGGCGCTTGGCACTTTTTTAGATGGGTGAAAAATTATAACTCGCGTCAGATGTCGCGTCAGATCCGTAGCCTGCGAAAAAGCGTCAACTGTCAACCGTATTGTTATTACAATACGGGTTTTTATTCAGTGTCATCAAAGAAGTACGCGAGCAATGGCGCGATTGACCCTTACAAAAAGCATAATATTCAAAAATGCAAGTTTTCACTTCTGCCGGCACTCCCGGAGTGCAACCCGTCCTTTTTTTTTACTCCAAAAAAGTTTTCGCTTTCCCATACAAAATGAGTCGAACCCATGACCACTTTACTATGGAGAATCCAATAAAAATTTCCAGGTAATATTATTTTTTCTTATGGATAGTGGCTCGTTAATATGAGTACGAGTAGTAACATCGGAAGCAAAACCGATGAAAATTCACGCTGTAAAATCTTTTTGGGTGACTTCGTAACATCCCATGAAACGTCCACCGCAGGACAAGGAGCTCCCTCCAGATATCCAGCAAAAACGCCTGGTACTATGGAGGGGATCTACCATAGTCACCACGCTTGTAAGCGTTGTGGCTGGCGACCGCAGTTCGTAAGATGGTAGGATACACAGAAAGATGCCGCCACCCATCGTCCGGTTAAAGTTAAACCCTTAGTCGCCTTTTACGAAAAATGCAAAAACATAAAACACAAAATGTAGTACCTAATAAACTACTATAAGAAAGAGACAATAAACTTGATATATTCAATAAATAGCACATTATAAGAAACATTTTGGACCTTATGGCATAGTAATAAAGCTACAAATGTTTCTACTAACGACAACGTGCTGTAGACTGTACATACGCACTGAAAATAAATAATAACAGTATATTATTATTTAAACACTAGCACGGAGGTCTCTGAATCATAAACGTCCAAACATCTGGCAAGCCTCTACCGCTTAAGATCGTGACCAGGCGCATCCAGTAGGGATTATAACAAGACCAGTTAACCAAGACCCGTGCGTCTTTATAAATTGTAGCTGGAATGTGACTTAGCTATTTTGGTGTTTGTTCGGTCTTCGGACTGAGAAGATATGAGGTTCTGTGTATTAGAGCTGTGTTTTACTTAGGTAGGTATGTTATTATTAAAACTATTTTATAAGAAATATAAGCGTATGTGTGGTAGTGCTGCGATTTAATAAGATAATTATGTTGTTATTGATACTATATTTTATGGAATTTGAAATGAATATTTTTTTATACTTAGTTTTTTAATGTTGAGTCACATTGGTTTTTCCAAGGTTCATGTTTTGCTTAATATCCGTCATTGACGGCTAAGACACTGTATAATGTCTGTAAATGTCTGCTGCTGCTCACTGTCATTTGTCAATTGTCAAATTGTCATTGTAAATTGTCATTGTAAATGTATGCTGATGACAACTGACATTAAATACAGGGTGTTAGAAACGGAGTCCCGAAAACTGAACGGGCGTGCTCAGTCAACGAAACTAAACAATTTTCCCAAAGAAACATTTTTGGGAAACGAAAAAAAAAATACTGTTCTATACAACCTGTTCGATCAGAGTGAGCAATTTGTATGGAGAGGTCAATATTTTTTCCATTCCCCAAAAATATTTATTTGGAAAAGTTGTTCACTGAGCACGCACGTTCAGTTTCCGTTACACCCTGTATGAATACATTGCTCCAAAACGGCGTTAGCAAATGTATCTGAGTGGAACTTTTTTTAGCAAATTATACAAAAATCTTCGTTTATCTGGTAAAATTGACATATATTTGCAAACTATCTATTCTAGTCATTTTAAAACGATAGTTCTTACGCTATCGTTAAAATTTACCACTATAATCCTAAATAATCGGCCCATAATTTTATTTCAATAGCTATAAAGATTACCATTTGATTTTATGAGTATTTTTATTATGGATTAATCTGTATAAAAGCTTGTCTCGTCTGGAAAAAATCGCTCGAAATGTTTATAGAAACATTACAAAGGGTCAATGGCCAATTTGGTTGAGCTTCTGTCTGTATAAGAGCTTTATCTAAAAAGATTAACTTATTAATTAACCTCCTAAATTAAAAAATTGGGCAGAAGGTACTTAATATCCATTAGTTAAAAGAATATTAACTTTAAATCTAAAATATGAATTTAAAATATGTCTTGTTTTTAAAGAAAATAATGCCAATATATGTACAGGGTCTAAGGGTGTACCGAAAATAGAAAGGGAAACTGAACAACTTTACTAAAGAAAGTGAGCAATTTATGGGGAGAGGTCAAAATTTTTTTAATTTCCCAGAGATGTTTCTTTAAGAATGTTGTTCAGTTTTGTTGACTGACCACGCCCTTTTAATTTTTGGTATACGATCCCCTGTAGAATAATAATTTTTGACAGATTGTTTTTACGGTGTCCATGATTTTGTGTAATGCAGGGAAATATTATTTTATCAAAGGTTTTGTGTAAAGCAGGAAAATAATATTTTTAAAAACCATTAAAGCAAGCGTTCTTTTCTTTACAACACGATATATTTTTAAATCTTTTGGATTTATAATTATTTATGTCGTATTTAAATTCCTAAGGTGAAAATTTGTCAACACTATATTGTATAAAAGAAGTATATAATTAAATGTAATTAATAATAATAATAATACTTTATTAAAAAAACAGAATTACAACTTAGACATAGGTTACTAACTCTAAAAATTAATACATTTATATTCTTATAGCGAAACTTACGTCTAGGTTGATACAATCATTACCAGTGGTCCCCAAACTAGGCGAAGCCTGTATCTTGGGAAACCTATGTACAATTGGTTACCGAGTTGTCTATATAGCTAAAAGTGATAACTTAATAGGAAAATAATAGTAATTAAATCTAACAAAGTGCGTTGTAGCTGCTATTTAAATTAATTTAAGAATTTATTTATTACCTAGTGCATATACTACTATACTACCGAAATATTATTGTCTAAAAGGTATAATTAATTCTGTTTGTTGATAATCTAAAGTGCTGAGCCAATTTTGAATTATGGTTTTAGCTTCCAATACTGTCGATTTCTTTATGTCGCAAAATTTGATAATTTGGTTATAAATTGCAGAATAAGCGTAAGTAGGAAATCTTCTAGCGAAAGTAGTTTTAGCTGCTGGAATTGGTGTTTTAAAAACGCGTTTCTGCAATAAGAGGGGGTACTCATCCAATTTGAGAACTTGGCTGTGAAGGCTAAGGGATGCTTTAGCGATGTACAGCTGCCGAACCCGCAAAACCTGAGCCTCTTGATACAAAGTGTTAGTGGGGAACCTAAATGGTTTTTTTTAAATTACTTTCAGAACTCCACGTTGAGCTCTTTCTAAGGCAATCAAGTGAGTCTTTGCGGCGCCTCCCCAAATACCTATACAATAATTTAAAAGAGATTGACATATCGCTAAATAAACAGTTTTTATGATGTGAAAACTAACTACATTACGTAAATTTTTCGGATTCGAGCCGACAGAGCGGCAATTTGGGATTTAAAATTGAGTTTTTCATCCAGCATTACTCCTAGAAATCTTAATTCGGTTGTTTTTAGAATGTATTCACAGTTACATGAATGAGTAGGAGGTGTAGAATTTGAGAAACACTTGTGGATTTTTATACCAGGTGATTCCGGTGGACGTGAGGAAGCCGCTTTATGGAAACAAATATATTTGGTTTTTTTGGTGTTCAACGTTAATAAATTCTTTTGTAGCCAGTTTGAAATACAAGACATACCCTGTTCGGCCAAGCGGAAAGTATTCTCCCAGCTTTTTCCAAAAAAATAATATGGCTGTGTCGTCTGCGTAGCATATAATTTCCGCCGAGGGCATACTGAGATTGTGAATATCGTTCATGAAAATAATAAACAGGGTCGGACCAAGAATACTTCCCTGGGGAACACCGTAATTAATTCGTTGCACATTGCATACATGCGAGTCTATCCGGACCATCTGTCCTCTTTCTGAAAGATAGCTATGAAACCAGGCTAAGGCGTGACCACGAATTCCTAGTTGCTCCAACTTTCGAAGCAGAATTGGAATTGAAACTGTGTCGAAGGCCTTGGCCAAATCGAGAAAGGCACCAATACAGTGATATTGCTTGTCAAGGTAGGAGGATACTAAATTAACTAATTCAGAGATAGCATCTTCAGTTGACTTTTTCTTTCTAAAACCGAACTGTCTATGACTAAGTAATCCAGAGTCCTCTAAAAACGATACAAGCCGCCTATTAACAATTTTTTCTAGTATTTTAGAAAAGACACTAAGAAGAGAAATAGGTCGATAGTTGTTAGGAGAATCTCTGGAACCGTCTTTGTAGATAGGAGTTACAGCAGCAATTTTCCACGCATTAGGAAAATTGCCTGTACTTAGGCTAAGGTTAAAAATATGCGTTAACGGTTGCATTATGTCATTCCCGATAGCCTTAACTAAATTGTTATTAATTCCATCTAAGCCAGGAGCGCTGTTTGTTTTAAGATGCCTAATTAGTAGTTCAACTTCCTCCGGGTCAGTAGGCGTCAAAAAAAAGTGAGTTATGAGGACCATCATTGGTGTTTATAGAGGCAGCAAGATCATCTTCGGTAACACTTGTTTGACTAAGAATATTGTTGGCTAAGTTTTTTCCTACGGTTGAGAAAAAAATATTTACAATGTTTAAAGAATCAGAAGCATTCTCAGTCAGAGTCAAAAGATCCTTAGCCTGACGTGATTTCTTACTTGATCTGCATATCTTTAAGATGGACGTCCATAAGCCTTTTGGGTTATTTTTGTTAAATTCTATATCTGCGCTGTCATATTGTGTTTTAAGTTTACGGATCAAGTTGTTATAAAAATTTCTGTATCTAGTGTACGACAGTTTAAGTATTTTGTCGTCCGGATACTGTCTGACTAGTGAGTGTAGATGATCTCGATGACGCGCACATCGAAGTAGGCCAGGGGTCATCCAAGGTTCTATAGTGAATTTACTCCTGCTAACACGAATAGTCCTAGTATGTTTATCGACTGAGGCATTTAGGATGCCAAGGAACACACCTACAATTAAAGCAATTTTATCCGATATGTAAGCAAATCAATGTCTTTTACTTAAATAAAAAGAAAATATAAATCACTTTATAAAATTAAAAGTGAGAATCAATTTACAAGATACATTTCTAAATCCCATTTCAAGAGCGATACTATTTATTTTGAAAGCTTAGCTTATAGAAAAATATTTTTTAATGTAACAAGTGAGTAATCGTGCTTGTAGGCTACCTGATGGTAATTGGTCGCCACCTATCATAGTACCCACTGTCTAATTACTAGCACAATTGACACTAATAAGACAGCAGAGCGCGTTGCCCACCCTGAGTATTAAGATGGTGTGTCTCATCTGCCAGTAATTTCACTGCTGCTTTACGACAGTAAAAATAAGGGGGTGGTACTTCCCCAGACAGACTGAGCAAAATATTTAAAGCCCTACCACCTAAGTAGGCTAAGTAAGTAAAAGGCTTTGTGTAGAGAAAGAACTCAAAAAGTTGATAAAATAGCATTATTATAATATCTGAATAGGACAGAAAGTACTAAAGAATATTGAAATTTCGCGAACCCACTATTTTTTCATAGCTAAAAGTACTTTACTGCAAAACAATGCACCCATCACGTTGTGGAGTTTTTGTAGTGTTAAATTAAATTAGAAACAGGGTTGGCAGCAATGCGATAATGTTGGTTAGTTGAAAGGTCTTTATGTGAAGATATTTTTTTCTTGACATATTGAAAAAAAATTACATACTGGTGAGGCTGGAGTTATGTGCAATAAAGCTTTGTTGTAATTTTTATTTCACATTTGTTATTAAATTTATTTTTATTTATTTATTGCATACTTACAACTACCATTACAGGATAACCTATTGCAGTAGAGTAGTGAATATTACTAATAACAGAAATCAATCAGTCAATGTAAACTAAAAATAACAGAAATCAATCAATGTCAAAACAGAACATAATATTAATACAATCACAAATAACATAAAACATACAAAGCAACTTTTTGAAATTCATTCAGACTGCAAGTAAAGATGTCCGTCCTATTTGCTATCTCATTGAGCGTGTGTAGTGCTCGCGTCAAGGGCGCTTTGCCCAGTAAGTTGGTTCTCCCGGGCTGCACGGCCAGCAGTCGTGGGGTCCGCCTTCTCTCCACGTAGTGGTCCACTACACAGAAGCTTAACTTTTGTAATAAACTTGGATTTGTTATTTTTCCCCGAAGTACTTTAAATAAATAAGATACCAACGCTAGGTCCCTTCGCACCGCCAATTTATTGTATTCAACCATGCCCAGTACAAACAGGGTTGGATACATTAAAGGGTAGAAAGGGTATATACCGTACAGTTTCAAATAAAGGTACCTAGTAAATTTATTTTGAACCCTTTCCATCATAAGATTGTATTTTGTCTCGTGTGGAGCCCATACCATAGCGTTATTTTCTAACTGGCTTCTAACCAGTGCATTGTAAAGAATAATTAATGCTTTGACGTTCGTAAAGTCTTTAGCTTGCCGCATTATGAACCCTAGATTTCTATATGCTTTTTTGCAGATCTTTAAAATGTAAGTGGAAAAGGATAAGTCGGAGCTCATATCCACGCCCAGATCACGTACCGTGTGCACTCGTTTAATCATTTCGCCATTTATTCCATAGCAGTGCTGTATTGGAGCTCTCATCCGCCCAAAAGACATCACTGAACATTTTGAAATGTTAAAGTCCAACTTGTTTTGCCTACTCCACTCTACAACTCGATTAATGTCTTTCTGGAATTTTTCACAGTCGTTATTGTCATGAACTGCCAAAAACAACTTAAGATCGTCTGCGTACAACAGGCATTCAGCATCAGTAACCACTTCGGGTAGATCATTAATCATGAGAACAAATTCCAGTGGTCCTAAATTACTACCTTGACTTATTCCAGATCTGGTATAATACTCCTCAGATTGAAAACCTGCACAATCCACATACTGCCTTCTGTCCTTCATATAACTTCCGAAGAACTGAAGTAGCTTGGGAGTGCAGCCGAATGTTGCCAGCTTCCTTAATAACACATCATTATCGACCAAATCAAATGCTTTTTTGAAGTCGAAGTAAGCAACGTCCACCTGCACTCCTGCGTCAACTTTGGGTACTACATACGTCATAAAATTTAGTAAATTACTGGTTGTACTTCTTCCCGGACGGAAGCCGTGCTGCGCGTCCGCTAGCTGACACTGAACCTGGTCATATATACACTTATGAAGAACAGATTCAAAGACTTTTGCCACTGTGGACAATATTGCCACCGGTCTGTGATTAGACACCTCTGACCCTACATTACTTTTAGGCACTGGCACTACACGAGTTATTTTCCATTTCTCTGGAAAGTAATTATTTTGCAGACACACATTATACATAAACAATAATGGTTCTGCTAAAACTGCACGACAATCTTTTATTATGTAATCGGGAATACCGTCTGGACCTGCAGAACGTTTTGGTTTTAATCTAATAAGCGCGGCCTTGACTTGGTTTAACGTCACTCGATCAACTTCTATACGAGAACTGTTGACTTTATTTCCGCTCTCCGCTACGGCGGTTTCTACGTCTAACTTTGCACAATCCCTAGCGTATACTGACTCAAAGTAATTTGCAAATTCGGTTGCACTTTCATTTTCAGTCAATACCCTGCCGTCTATTGTTACTTTCTTACGATACCCCGTTCCTGTTTTTGCTCTCGCATAATCCCAAAAAGATTTTGGATCTTCTATAACGTGACATTGAACTCGGTCCCGATACTGATCGTGCACAAAAGTGATCATTTCCTTTAATTTCGCCCTACACTCTGAAAATAATTTGTAGTCACTTTTTAATGTAGTAACTTTATACTGCCTGTGAAGATCCGCCTTTATCTTAATAATCTGAATAATTTCAGGTGTGTACCACTCGGGATAAGATTGCGTGTAAAACTTGCGGCGTTTACTTTTTCTCGGCACACATGTATCAAAAATATTAGCCAGGATGTGATAGAAACAGTTTATAGCTAGCTCTGGATTTCGAATCTCATAAAGAGAACTCCAGTCAGTCGACCATATTAATTGATACAGTGACAAAAAATCAGCTTTAGCAAAATTCCACTGATGAATTAAATAGCCAAACTAAAATAAATTAACTTAAGGCTATTCGCATCCTTCAAAACCACTGCAAAGATAATTATTAGGCCCTAAATTCGCCCTTGAGCTCCGGGTCTGTCATAATAATTCAAAATGATATTAAGGTACAGAGTATGCTAGGCAGGGAATACTCAATTTGCAAAAAAACTCATACAGAATTATTGTAGCTAGGATCAGCTGTTGTGGACTGTTTATCTAGCAGCTGATATCGGCTGATGTGATTATTAACCCTTATAAACTTTAAAAAAATTCAAAATATAAAATATTTTAATTTTCCAGAACACAACAGAGTAAATGAAGTACATTCTTAGGAATACTTAAATTTATTTTCTAGTCCTGTCGTAATACAAAAATTTTATCTTGCAAATCTCACAATAGGAATGAACCTGTCACGTGAGATTTAGTAATATGATTTCTATTTGTTGACAGAAAGCTTGATAGTAGTTAAAGTTAACAATAGCAAATCTGGGAGAACGAAAAAGAAGAATAATAATAATGAAATGAACAAGTTTGAATGTGTGTATATGTACGTGTGTGTGTGTGGGTGTGTGTTTGTGTGTGTGTGTGTGTGTGTTTTGTTTTTGTGCTTATTTTTATTCATTCACCTTAAGCTCGCATCGACCACAAATGCCTACTACATACATACGTTTTTGACTCAATCCAAGTTTTGTTTTCAAAATGAAACCCATTATGAATTTGACATTTGTGATACAAGAGTTTAATATCGAAAGCATAGCAGAGAGCATATTCTGCTACTATTGAAAAATCAAACTTATTACTTAAACCCTAAGACTCAGTTTAAATTGAATTGAAAAACTGTCGCACACGTTTAATTTTTTTTTCGCACAACTTAAACTGTCCACATTTTGTAATTTCCTGAAAGTTTTAGTCACTGTCAGTTGTTCAGTTACGTTGACAAATTTTTCAGTTTTCGGATTCTTTATTCAATGACATCAAGAAAGTGCAAGTGCATTTTACCATTTTACTTGTAGGATATTCTCTAACTTGAGTACAACCCTACCCTAAAGTGAATACTGCAGCCAATGCGATTGTGAGTGGAGTGAAGTAAAAGGGTTGAACGTATGTGCGTGGGTGTACTCGGAGCAGACAATGCCTTGGACAGATGCTATAAACATCGCATTGAGGTAAGCACGTTGCGACAGGAAGTAACAAAACAGGACTTACCTTCTTAAATAAATTTACCGTGATTTTATAATCAAATCAAATCAAAATCGTTTATTCATTGTTGGATATTAAAATCTCTTAATGACGTCAGCTAAACTACAACATTGCAAATATTCGATATAATTGTTATGCTGGATACTTCCTAAATCCTAATTAAATGCAAATATTGTATGTTACTCTAAATATAAAAATGAAAACTTCCTCCAAGAAGCGTTGGTTGAAAAACGAGAAAACTTTTGTCGTTCCTTATGTTATAATTATCTCTTGGCAGCGCGAGCTTTGTATGGAAAAGCCAAAGAAATTTCGTTTTCGATCCACTATCCCTCATTGGAAGTTGTTCAGTTTTATGGTTCGAGTATCATACTCATATCATTACGCATTCGCATTTGATAAAAAAAACATCTTGTATAAGTTTTCGAAAACTGTTTAGGTGCATTGACTATTTACGTGAACTTTTATTACAGATAACATTTTTTTACCCAGCATTCTCCCTTTGTTTTCCTTATTTGTCAGCATATTAATTCGTTTCCTTCTGTCTTAAATATTCTACTATTTAATTGTAATCATTGTTCTATCTCCTTTTCGATCTTTTATTTCTTATTCAACATCTTCTTAACTTCGTTAACGTCTACTGCTGGATACATACTAGAAATTTTCCCATTAGAAACATGTGGAGTGTTTTACAGGAAGTCGATACCGAAGCGATTGGCAGACTTCCGGTAGCCATGGTGTGCAAGCTATAAACTCAAATACATTTTATTTGTTGCTATTACAGAAAATCCGGTCTTTGGCGTTCTTAGAAGATAGTCTTTTAACATACATAACATCACGCCTAGTTCCCGTCGGGGTAGGCAGAGACCACAGTTCTCCACCTTTAATATGAAAATTAAACTAATCGGTCTTTTTACCGACTCCAAAAAAGGAGGAGGCTGTCTATTCAAGAGTATTTTTTTGCGAATAAAATTAAAAAAATAAGTAGGGTCGACCAACGTTATAAAATTAATCCCAACGAACAATGATGATATGAAATGAAAGTCGATGGAAAAATACTTAAAGCGTTCGGTATGTAGCATTTATTTCAAATAAATTGGTATAAAGGGAAGCGATTGATAATGATGACATGAAGTGGTGTTAAAAAATATATATTTTTGTGTGACGTGTAATTAAATGCATGTATAACTGCAGGCCTAAGATTATAAACAAAAAAGAAAGTACAGTCGAAATCACTTCGAGCTTGAGACTCTGGAATTTGTATCATTCATATTACAATAGCCGAAGGAGTTAAAATTGCACTGTGAAAGTCAAGCTTGAACTGCCCCTCTTCAAACCCTGACCGAAAAATACGAAAAAAAATACTTAGACCGTAAGGGCACTGCATGTTATCCTACGTCATCTAGTACACGAAATTTGCAACTTTGTAGCGATAGTAGTGGCCTAATAGGTCCACAAAACGTTGGTCTGCCAATCCAAAACCTGGCAGGTTTTGTACAGTTGGAGAGAAAAGTGGTTAAATGACAGATTACACGAATGAAATCTATTCGTAGAAATAGAAGGTACCTATACAAGTAAAAAACAACAGGTCTGCCTTGCATCCCCTTGGCAGTTTCGCTAGTCGGACCACAAAAGTGGTCGGATGTGATTGGACCACAAATTTGGTCGGACTGGCGAAACTGCCAAGAGGATGCAAGGCAGATCTGTTGTTTTTTACTTATATAGGTACCTTCTATTTCTACGAATAGATTTCATTCGTGTAATCTGTCATTTAACCACTTTTCTGTCCAACTGTAACAAACCTGCCAAGTTTCGGATTGGCAGACCAACGTTTTGTGGACCTATTAGGCCACTACTATCGCTACAAAGTTGCAAATTTCGTGTACTAGATGACGTAGGATAACATGCAGTGCCCTTACGGTCTAACTAGTTTCATATTATCTGTGAATAAACTAATGTGCAGCTTTTTCAAAGCAAATTATTATTTTTTAAAGACAAAACTCGGCCACGTTAAATGGTTTGAAAATGTTCTTAGTTTTTTTAACTTGAGCCACATCCCTAATTGGTTTCATTTTCAAGTGAACAGGTCCGGTTTAGTGTGACATGCTGGACTGCCCTCATCCCGTGTAAAAGAGGACCTTCAGTAGTTGCAGTAAGAACTATCAAAAATGATTTCGTGGGTTTTGAATAGCGTAGGTGTGAAATTTTTATCAAATCATATTTCTTCGAAAGTTAAGCGAGCTGTAATGCTAAGTAATAAAATTAATTTTGTTTGAGTAATTCCAATATAATTTCGTAAACTATATTACAGACAGTCCGTGTGGTACCAACAAAGAATAGTACCAACCTATCTCTACCCAAGGGTGTCATAAGAGGCGACTGTGGGCTTATGAACCGGAGGATGGGCAGCAGCATCTTTCTGCGTATCGTACCATCTTACATACTGCGGTCACCAATAATAGCGGCCGCAACGCTTACAAGCGTGGTGACTATAGTAAATCCCCTCCAAAGTACCACACAGATGTTATGATGATTACAGACATTATAAATTTTATCGTCATTATTATTATGAAAAAAATATATATTAGTGAGATCAAAAGCAACAACTTTTGTTCTACGAAAAAATTTCAACTTCTCATACAAAATGTGTTGGTCACTCAAGTTACTTTGTACGGAAGTTAAACATTTTGTGTTCGTTGTTAGAAAAGTCATAGAACAAAAGTTATTGTTTTTGACCTCATTATTAAGTAGACAAACAAAAAAAACGACCTAATCGTGACACCACGTTGACTAAATGACATCTTATAAATTGTAAGTCTTTGCCAAAAAGTGTTTTAGAAAATTGAGAAAACCACATGTTTAGGCCCACAGGACATAAAGTAAAAAAAAAAGAACCAGGACATACCTTGTTGGTACATAACTTTGTATGTATTGGTACATAACTTTATTTCCCTCTTATCGCACTGCCTATATTTAGAACGGGTAGTTTGTATCTACGAAGACAAGGTTACTCCAAACGCAGGGCAATTAGGCACATGTTACCTAATTAATTGGCTAATCATGTGAGCGTCGGGCCCCAAACTAGTTACCTAATTCTAACCGAATGTTCTGCTACTACGCTCTGATGATGATCAAAGGTTTTTGCTCCGTACGAAGGTGAAGATGCTTATATATTCTTTGTTGCACACAAATGACATACGAGTACAGTTATTAAATGAAAATTGTTTTCAAAGGCGAGGAGCTTGTTATGAGGAAGGCACCAAAAATGATCAACGATATTATAATGTCTGATTGTTTAAAGGAATAGCATTTTAGTACTAAGAGATTCAACAGTGTGGTGCCGGCAAAAAATTATATCAACCTATCTCTACCCGTGAGAGTCGTAAGAGGCGACCAAAGGATTAAACGGACGATGGGCAGGAGCATCTTCATGTGTATCGGGCTATCTTCGACAAAATAGGTCGCCATCTGGAACGCATTCAAGCTTGGTGACTATGGTAAGTCCGCTCCAAAGTACCACACGTTTCTGCTGGAGTTCTGGAGGGAGCTTCCTGTCCTGCAGTGGACGTTTAATGGGATGTTATGATTAAGATAAAGATGCTTGTTATAAGAAAGGCCCTAAATGTAAGTTTGCAAGGTATTGGTTGAACCTGTGGCATCTGATCTGTGGGTTGAACTGTAATTTTTTTAAAGTTTAATAAGATAATGCTAATATATTTTGGTAAAGAGTTTGTATACAAGTAATTTTTTAACCTAACCTAACCACATTTTTAGCAAAGGCTAGAATTCTGGAGGGAGCTCCCTGTCCTGTAGTGGACATTTCATGGGATGTAATGATGATGATGAACCTGGAAGGGAAGTGCAATAAATTCCAAAGGTAAGAAATTTTACGTAATGGATATATTCCTTCATTTTTAAAAGTCATCATCATCATATCAGCCGAAAGACGTCCACAAATGGACATAGGCCTCCCCTAAAGATCTCCATGACGGCTGGTCCTGCGCTGCTCGCATCCAGCGGCTTCCCGCGACCTTGACTAGATCGTCGGTCCATCTTGTGGGGGGCCTACGTACGCTTTGTCTTCGTCTAGAACCTTTACGCCCCATCGGCCATCGGTTCGTCTTGCGATGTGCCCTGCCCACTGCCACTTTAGTTTAGCGATTCTCAGGGCTATGTCAGTTACTTTAGTTCTTCTGCTATTTATGTTTTAAGTAAGTGCAAATTCATAGTTGATTTTATGATTGAATAGGCTTCTCCTAGGCAAACTCTACCATCGTTGACCTCATGACTGTCCTCAAAACTAGATTGAGGTCAACAGCAAGTCCATTATAAATAAAGATATATAATCGTTTCTACAATTACTTAGCCGAGACTGTTGTGGAAGTGTAGTAAGTGATACAATTTTGCAGCATTTTCTTAATAACAATTTTAAGTATCTACCTACAAGAGAACCCACTCAAGAGTTTCATAACAAATTAAAATGTTTCAAGTAAGTAAGTATTGACTCGGGCGGAAGCTTCCGAAGATGGGTTTTGTTTGGTTGATTCGATAAATTAATTATTTAAACTTAAGTGTTCCTTTAAGAGGCGTAATGAAATTTGTTTAGCAATTGCCGAAGTTAAAGACTTTGTAGATTGAAATTGTCAGAGGAGTTACGATTTTTTTATATAATCCATTTCTTTCGTTCATTTCAACGCTTATAGTTGCTTTAACTATAGCAGGACACTCACTAAAACAGAGTATATTTTGACAGAAAGACTAACATTAGTTAACAAACTTGTTTTTTCTGACTGGCTATGGGCTTACTTAAAGAGACCTCGATGTAGTCAAAATCACATTAGTCTAGTCCAGGGGTCGGCAACCCAAATCGTCTGAAGAGTCAAAAAATAAAATTTGCAAAATTTCAAAGTTTTTAAATAGCCGCATTTTTTTTTCTAGCCAACCATAAATAAAGCTTTTTGATTAAAAAAACTAATCTATTTAGGTATTCACAAGAAAAATATATATTTTTTAATGTTTTTTTTTTTATTATTTATGTTTGCGTATAGAACTAGAGAGTCGCAGCTTCACACCCAAAAAGCCGCATGTGGCTCGCAGGCCGCAGGTTGCCGACCCCTGGTCTAGTCACATTTTGCAGTCATAGCTGCAAAATATGTTGCCAAGCGTTCGACTAAACAAAAAAAAAATGATTATAATATCGCTTCGTGCACAATTCAGAAAATATCTGAATTTACTGAAAGGGACAGACAATATCCTTCGCTAAGGCAGGTTTTTTGATAGTTGGCTATACCGGAAACTGGCTATACTGTCCCTTACACCCTTGTAAGAAACAGGTTTCCGGAAACTGAAAAGGCATGATCAGTCAACGTAACTATATATTAGTGAGATCAAAAGCAACAACTTTTGTTCTACGAAAAAATTTCAACTTCTCATACAAAATGTGTTGGTCACTCAAGTTACTTTGTACGGAAGTTAAACATTTTGTGTTCGTTGTTAGAAAAGTCATAGAACAAAAGTTATTGTTTTTGACCTCATTATTAAGTAGACAAACAAAAAAAACGACCTAATCGTGACACCACGTTGACTAAATGACATCTTATAAATTGTAAGTCTTTGCCAAAAAGTGTTTTAGAAAATTGAGAAAACCACATGTTTAGGCCCACAGGACATAAAGTAAAAAAAAAAGAACCAGGACATACCTTGTTGGTACATAACTTTGTATGTATTGGTACATAACTTTATTTCCCTCTTATCGCACTGCCTATATTTAGAACGGGTAGTTTGTATCTACGAAGACAAGGTTACTCCAAACGCAGGGCAATTAGGCACATGTTACCTAATTAATTGGCTAATCATGTGAGCGTCGGGCCCCAAACTAGTTACCTAATTCTAACCGAATGTTCTGCTACTACGCTCTGATGATGATCAAAGGTTTTTGCTCCGTACGAAGGTGAAGATGCTTATATATTCTTTGTTGCACACAAATGACATACGAGTACAGTTATTAAATGAAAATTGTTTTCAAAGGCGAGGAGCTTGTTATGAGGAAGGCACCAAAAATGATCAACGATATTATAATGTCTGATTGTTTAAAGGAATAGCATTTTAGTACTAAGAGATTCAACAGTGTGGTGCCGGCAAAAAATTATATCAACCTATCTCTACCCGTGAGAGTCGTAAGAGGCGACCAAAGGATTAAACGGACGATGGGCAGGAGCATCTTCATGTGTATCGGGCTATCTTCGACAAAATAGGTCGCCATCTGGAACGCATTCAAGCTTGGTGACTATGGTAAGTCCGCTCCAAAGTACCACACGTTTCTGCTGGAGTTCTGGAGGGAGCTTCCTGTCCTGCAGTGGACGTTTAATGGGATGTTATGATTAAGATAAACAACTTTCAGTGAACAAAACTTTCAGGAAAAGTAATACGATTTTTTTTGTCCTGAAATTTTATTAAGAATATTTTGGCACAGTGGAAAATAAACAATTATTATATTACATTATATTTCCATTTTATTCACTGAAAGTTGTTCAGTTAGTTTTACTGGCCATGCCCTTTGGGTTTTCGTAGACCTGTCCCTTATACCTTGTATATTGTGGTCAGAGTACCGCGACGAGTAAATATGTACCATCAACAAAGATGGCGCCTGATGATCATGTTTAGTTTCGTGTGCAGTAGTGGCTTGCGGGAACCTTCCCTGTCTCCGCCTTGCTAGTTTTGTCCGCTAAGTGCAAGTTGTAACTGACCAACCTGTGACAGATAGAACCTGAAGAACCCACAAATATCATAAAATCTAATAAAAAAAACCGTTGTCGTCTGTTATTGGTAAGGGCGGGGCGGGCCATGATCGTCACATGCAAGCTATAAGGCTTCGAAGTGGACAGGCGCTAACGTTGTTGATAGTACATATTCCACAGTCTAAAAACGTTAAAGCATTGTGATTATGACCACTGCCTCTATTAGTCCTTGCTTTTGCCATCCTGCAAATCCTGCTCATACAAAACCATATTTAATTAGTCTTTCTGACAGGGGAACTAATTGAATAGGATTATTACTGAAGAGGAATTCCTCTATAGTTCAAGAGTCACAACTGAAAGCTGAATGAACGTCGCAATGAATAGATTTTGAAACTTGCAAAAGCTGTGGTTTTGTGCAGTGATATTTGCCGGACTACGTTCAGTTTTAACTTTAACTAGTTAGCTGAATATCTAGCGATTTAATTCATAGAGAAAACTATTTTCCAGGAAGCCAAGAGAGAAAACAAATTCATGTCTTTGATGTCAACATTGTAAAAAAAATATATGGATATTTGTTGTACTCATTGAAAAACTTTTTCTTTTCTATTTCTTCAAGTTTCAGAGGTTAAACTGTATGGGGTGTACAGGATGGTGTACCGTGAACTGAGCTAGCGTGCTCAGTCAACGAAACTGAACAACTTTCCCAAAGAAACATTTCTGGGAAATGGAAAAGAAATTTGACCTTTCCATATGAACTGTTCGATCTGAGTGAGCAATTTGTATGGAGAGGTCAAAAACTTTTTTCAATTCCTAAAAATGATTCTTTGGGATAGTTGTTTAATTTCGTTGTTAGTTGTTTAGTTCAGTTTTCAGTACACCGTCCCTTACACCCTGTAAACGTAAAAAATCACACTTTGATTACGTTCCCGAGGTCGGTCATCGACCATACAAAATACACGATATTATGATGATTGCCATACAAAAACAAAGCTAGAACTAATAAAACTGCCATCTTAGCTATTATATTAAAATATGTCTGATAGAAGAAGTACCATAAGCGTACACAGACTTGGAATCGATTTTGCATAAAATTTTTGCAAAAAAAAAAGTTGGATGAAACTTATTCCTTCCCGTGGATTTCTTAAAAGGCAACTATGGATGAATAACTGCGGGATGGTTGGCAGCTAATACTATGGTTATTAACCAACAGGTGCCAAGTCTCCTAAAATATGCCATTTAATGTGAAAATTACTTATATTAACGAAGATTGACGAAAAAGATCTACCAGGCGAGAGTGAATGGAAACGTTGGAAGGGGAAGGCCTAGGCGAACGTACCAGGACCAAATTCAGGACGTTCTGAATAAAGGCCAGGTTAAAAGTACCCTAAACCGACGAGCATGTATGAAAGGATTGATGAAAGTACAGGAAGCAAGGGAAGTATGTCAAGATCGTAGCAGGTGGAGGACTGTGGTCTCTGCCTACCCCAACGGGAAAGAGGCGTGATTTTATGTATGTATGTATGTATTACTTATATTAAATACTGTTGAGAAGCTTTTACTATGTAAGTACAAGATTTAGAATAACTTAAAAGATTATTATTAAAACATTTTAGTTGCAAAATTACGTCGCTATCTTGAAAGCCTTAGAGAAAAAAAAGCGCGAATTGGTCACTTTCAAAGTGAAAGTTGTCAGGTATGCCGACTCGACTGATAATCGAAAAACGCTGTCGATCATGAAGCTTGTTAAAACTTGTCTCGATAAAAAAAGTTTTAACGATCATCGGATAGATAAATATGATCAAAGAAAAAAATCACTGACACGATTATTGCTTACAAGAATTTTTTGTAAAGTTTTTAGGCAAAGCAACTTTAGAATTCAGATCGTGGAAGTAAAAAAACTGTTTTTAGTTTAGTTAAATCTCTAATATAAAAAAAACCGGCAAGTGCGACTTATACTTATGCACCAAGGGTCTCGTACTCGGAATTGACAAATTTAAAATTGTTGTTCAAGTTTATGTACTCAATTATTGGATACGCACTTCTTTTTTACTTAAGTCATAATCGAATCTTCAATTTTCATGAGTAATCAAACATATTTAAAAGAGCACAGGGTTCTTTCTAGTCACTCCTCTTGTTTTCTACATGGCGACACTTTGTTTGTGAAGCGATGTAGTTTGATTCACATGATAAATTATTACAAAAATATCCTAATATGAATAAATTATAGTTTGAAAAAATAATTATGAATTAGATTAGATTAGATTTATTTTAGTTTTCATTCCACTCGACATCTTTATTTGTAGTAATACGAATACTGTTTTCGGGTAAGTAATTTTTTTTTTTAATTTACTTTATCAACGTCAGATTAACATACATACAAATTCTTCAAATGTCAGAGAATAATATGATCGTCAATAATTATAGTAATAATAGCTGGGAGTAGGTATATATTGCAAAATAAATATGTCAAATTGAATAAAAATAACAATGTGTCAACAATATAAATATAAATAAACAAAACAGGCTTAATAAAAAGTAAGGTCAAAAAAGTGCAGTTCACTCCGTGATGAAGTATAAACAAATTCATATTTTTAATATTCAGTATCAAAATTAAAGTAAATATGTCAAAATGAAATTATGCAATACTTTATATATTGAAATATACTCAAAAGAAAAAAAAGAGTGAGTAGTTAAAAATATGATCATCCTTATAATCTACATCGGGTGATTTCGATATAACTCTATCTTCTACGCAAACACTGACTGAGGGCAGCTGAAGTTTAAATTAGTTTGGTTCGTATCACCGCTCAATCGAATCGCAGGATATTTTTATTTTTACTCACTTCTGGGACTTTCATAAAAACAGTATTGGTGGAAAAATTCTAAAAATTACATAATTTAAAAGTGGTTTTTATACCTATACTTCCAAATACTGGTAATTTTTTAACAATACAGAAGATAATTATGAATGCCATCATTAGTATTATTAGTATGAATAAGGTTTTCATAATCAAGTTAAAATCAAAATAAACAGTTTTTAAAAGTTTTTGTATTAAACAAAGAAATAAGGTGTGGGGTGTAAGGTGTAAGGGTCAAAAAAGATGATCTCTGCATAGTCGCCACCCATATATATTTTGTAAGCAAATCGTGTATGGGCCAAGAAATACATTTTAAGTTCCAAATCTATTGACTATTCAAAATTTATTCAGCGATTTATTACTGAGGAAACAGAATCTGCTTAGCCGGATAGCGATAATAAAACAAGTACTTTTGCAAACGAATTGGAACCTTCAAATAGGCATTTTGCAGACACTTATCTCTCTGGGCAGACGGAGGCCCTAGGATGAAGACTTAAAAGTGGATGCGACAGGCTTGTACATACAAAAGGGACGGATCTAGGGATAAAGATATGCACGTGAAGACTGTCCATAAAATAAATTAGCTACATACTTTTTCCAAAAAAAAAACATAGGTCGAAAAACGAGACTCAAAAAAAGACTGCCGAACCATGGGCATAAACTTAAGGGCTCATTAGACGTGGACACAAAGTCCATGGCAGTCCGCCTGTGTGGCCAGTAATGCATTTTTTTCTTCATATTATATAGTTTAATAATATTCGTTTACGTTGATAGAAAGGAAAACAGCATGTATAGTTGCTCAATTCAAACAGTTATTTTGTTCAAAAGTTTAAATTATATTCTGATAAAATCGATATTTTTCGCAACACTAGCGACACTGGTGGACTGTCACGGACTTTCTGTCTACGTCTGCTGTTCCCCTTACAGTTATTTCTTGTTCAGCCTTATGGAATGAGTCCACATACTGCAATGGAGAAGTGATGGGAGATTTTAAAATTACAAAATTAAAAACACCAAACTACCTGACAAAAATTGTTAAAAACAAAAATCCAAGTGAGTAATATAAAAGAGGAAAACAAACTTTAGGATCTACAGGATCTCAATCGGTTCAGTCGTATAGTAGCTACGAGGGATCCCAGAAACAGATACATGCAAGTCAAACACATATCCCTCCTTTTAGGATTCGCCGCATTAGAGGCCTAAATGCGACATTTTGTCTCTTTTACTCTTAGTTGTCCTTTAATTTAACTGTCCTGCTTTTTGATATGATTATTACGTGTCACACGTGCCACATCCACTTTTGATACTCCATCCAAGCAGAGGCAGAAAATCTGCGGGGCGCGCAAACGAGAGAGCCTCATTCCCCAATTTTATACGTCATCAAAAACGCTCCCTTCTAAAAATATACGTCTACCTTTATAAGCCTACGTTTCTCTAGAAAAAACTTTTCCGTAGTAAAGCATTTCTTTGAGCATCTTTTATTTAACGTTGTATTTATAGGTTATTCTGTGTTAACAGTTAATTATTATAATTTAATGAGTAAGTATATTTTTTATTCAAATAAAAAAACGTTGGTGTTTAGGCGCATAAAATGAACTTTTGGGGTCACAACTTGAAATACGATTTTTCATCTCTTTAAAAGTGTAAACATACAGAGGGATATTGAAAGATTGTTTTCCTAAAACTATTGAAATTTCATGTAGTAGCGCCTTTTATAAAATTATCTTTTAGGTTTATCTTCATCATCATCATAACAACCCATAAAAATTCCACTGCAGGACAGGGAGCTCCCTCCAGAACTCTACCAAAATCGCGTGTTACTTTGGAGGGGATTGACCATAGTCACCACGCTGGTAAGCGTTGCTGCTGGCGACCGCTGTTGTTGGTGACCGCAGTATGTAAGATAACCCCGTAGTCGCCTCTTACAACATCCAATCCAACCGTTAGGTTTATCTTATCCATATTTAATTGAGTGAATAAATAATAAGTATTATGTAGACAAACATAGGTAACAACAGCTGATTTATTTCATCAGCTGTTGTTACCTATGTTTGTCTACATAATACGTGAAATCTTGTTTTTGGCATACAATTATATTTAATTAATTATTCTTATAAAAATGTAATGCTGTAAGGTTTTCTTTGAATTAAATAAAATTAAATAACCAGATATTTAGGTACATAGACTGAAAATGCGTCCTTGTGCGTTGCAAAGTTTAATTTAACTTAGCACAGCCGTAGCCGATATTTTACAAATAGTGTTAGAAAGCAATCTTACCGAAGAAAAATGTTATACTCGTACTAGTCTTTGTATATTTGTATTAAGTTCAAAGAAATGAGGGCGCCATGGTATGCACAATACAGACTTAAATGGTTGAAAGCATGGATGTTTAATTGTTAAATCTGATGTTTTAATTATAATCAAACATACTAAGATGAAGATATTAATGTCATCACGAAAATGACAAAATCTCAGACTTTTTATGTATAATAACTTTTCACTCTAATCCAAAGCCCATCCCATAACCGAGTCTGATATAAATGCCTAACTAAAAGTCTGTTGCCGTCCTCGAGGTCAATCAAATTGTAAAACTGGGGTAAAGCTGCGACCCCGTAAAATTAGAAGGGACCCTGAATTACGTCCTTTTTCTTGTACCAATATTAAAGGGAAGAGCACCGTTTCTGTATTAAAGCTCTACCGTGGACATGAGGCTGGGTAAAATTATGCGAGTAAACGTAAAACTTGTATTATTTTTGTCCAATAACTCATAATCTTTGCAAAGATAACAGGCTACCATTTTAGGGTTCCATAGTTCACAAAGAACCCTTATAGATTCGTTATGTTTTTCAGAGAGAAACTGACAGGGTTGTCAGATAGAGGTCTGTTCACGGCTTAGCTCGGATACCCTTGGAAGTAGAAAGCTGTAATTTGGTATTGATATTACTACATATTAATCAAGCCAACAAAGTGATAAAATAAAATCTGGTATAAAAAAATTATATAGCTCCCCCTACACGTGAAGTGGGATTGTTTTTCTTGTGGGATTTCGTTGGATAGATCTTCTAAAAATATTTCAGAAACGGTTGTTATTGGATATGAAAAAAATGTACTATAACAAAATTAAGAAGAAAACTATTATAGTTTTTCAGGTCAACGAGTAATAAGAGAAGTAATAGTAGAAAAACTTAAGAAAGAGTAATTAGGTTCTGGACCTCACTAGGCTTTACGAGGAAAAAAAGTTTATGAGAAAATCAAAATGTCCGTAACAATAAACTACTGAACCCTTCACCGCGCGTAGCACTTGACTGGTTTTTCCTTCGCCGCAGTACTTTTTACGTGGCTGAAAAGCTTTTTGCTAGAGAAGCTTCAGTTATGGGTGTCCCGTTGCTGGGCAAAGGCCTCCTTCCTTTCTCTGCGCTGGTCTCTACTCTGACTCTCTTGTCGCCAGTCTTTACAAAAAGCGACGAGGGCATCGCGCCATCTGCGCCATGGTCGGCCTTGACGCCTTCTGTCTCTCGGCGGTTGCCAAATGGTTGCGGTCTTCTCCCAGAGTTCCAGCTGCATGCGACTGAAATTGTCAAGCAATAAATAACTAAAACAAAATTTAATATTAAGAATGAATAATGTTTAAAAAGAAATTATTGAAACCTCTGTTTATTAATAATTTTTTGCTACAAAAAAAAACAAACAAATAAAATACTATTAAGAAGCAAATTTTATGTAATCCATACTATTGAGTCTAACTAAATGAACAAATTATTTATATCTGTTAAATGGGTTATAATGTGAAAGGCTAGGCGTTCACAATTAATTTGTAGCACTCAAATTGTAAATATAGCTGTAAGCATCCCAAAGAAAATAAAATAAAATAAAATAATGCAATTTATTATACTTACTCCTGAAAACTAAACATTTTCTTGCTCCATGTTAGTGAGTAATGTGTATCATTTTTTGCTGCTTCCTACCTTTTTATGGTCCGGGCTTGGGAGCTTTATTAAAATTTATAAACATATAATATGCTATCAATAACTGAGATGCCGTACGTATTTTTGCTTTTTGTCTTTAGATGGAATACGATCGTTAGATTCAGATTTTCCGTTCTTCCTCTTCTTTTGATCTAACCTTGTTATTTTTGTAAAGAATCAGCCACCATATCGTATACGTAAAACGCTATGGAATGACCACTACTAGACGGGGAGCTACAACCAAAATTCCAGCAAAAACACATCGTAAATTTTGGAGAGGAAGTACTTGTAAGCGTTGCAGTTGCACCGTGGACCGAGGAAGATGGTGACCACAGTATGCAAGACGGGTACGATACGCAGAATAACGCTGCTGCCTTTCTTTCCTTCGGTTGTTTGTCCTGTTGTGTGTGTATATATATATAATTTTATCAAGTAATCCGTTTCATAACTTTATATATACCCATAGCTGTACAAAAGTATAACTGTTTTTATAAAGGTGCCTATTTAATACAACATCACACTAAGATTGGATGTTAGAATTCATCCCTGAAACTGCAACTCCGAACTAAAAGTTTCTTTCACCAACATTTATAATAGACTTTTAAGGTAGAAAACAAGCAGGTAGCATAACAAGTCTGGTAGAAAGTCAGTAGCAAGACTGGAAGGAAGTCCGTAGCAAGACAGGTAGCAAGTCAGTAACAAGACTGGTAGCAAGTCAGTAACAAGCCTGGTAGCTAGTCAGTAGCAAGAAAGGTAGCTAGTCAGTAGCAAGGCACCTGTTTTGCTACCTAGCAAGTCAGTAATGAGACTGGTAGAAAGTCAAAAACAAGACTGATAGCTAGTCAGAAGCAAAACTGGTAGCAAGTCAGTAGCAAGACAGTAAGCAAGTCAGTAACAAGATTGGTAGCAAGTCGGTGTTGCAAGGCACTAGCAAGTCAGTAGCAAGACTGGTGGTAGCAAGTCAGTAGCAAGACAGGAAGCTAGTCAGAAGCAAAACTGATAGCAAGTCAGTAGCAAGACAGTTCGGAAGTCAGTAACAAGACTAGTAGCAAGTCAATAGCAAGACAGGTAGCAAACAGGCAAACTACAAGGCAGTGGTAATACATCCCGATCCCACTGCGTACTTCTTAAAACTCCTTCAGTTATAGAAAAATAAACTAATGTTTGTTACCATAACGTCTTATTCTAGCGGAAAAAATTTAAAAGCAAACCAAACGAAGTAGCGGATAACAACTAGAAATAATATGATATCCACAAACCATTTTGATTGGAAACAAGCAACAAGTTGATACACACTTTCTCCTCATATCAGCTATACAAATGCACACATCATTATTATTATATAGCGAACAAACGCGGAAGTCGAATGCTTTATATCTGTCTGATTGAGGAAAATAAATGGAAGCTTCCGATTGAATGTAAGATTAAGAATTATTATGATGAATGCATTCTGTTGCTAAACCGCGTGGTAATAAAATATTTAGCTGCACTCTAGTAAGGTACTCAGTACATGAAAATAAATAACTTTCCCGGTCGGATAATTAAAAAAATTGACTTCCTCATACAAACCTTGCGCCGTCAATACCGGCATTTGTGTGGAACGACCAAATTTTTTTCTCAACTTTCGACCTAGGTTTCTTGGGGAAAGTTGTTCATTTTTATGTCCTGAGAAGGAAAACTCGCGTATGGCTAGATTTTCAATCAATGTTTTTATAATTCTATTCTTAGGGTGGTTTAACATCAGTACTGTGCGAGGAAGCTAAGCTTTGAGCTGGGAAAATTCTATCCAATAGGATTGGTCCAATTTCCTAACTTGTCAAATGCGCCGTCAAATGGAGCAATCTTATTGGTTTCGATTTTCCAGCTCATAACTTAGGTGGAAAACCACCATTATATTAAACCACAGAGCTCTGAAGTCCATGCGTATTGCTCTGCATCTAGAGATGAATTCTTTCTTTCATTGAATTCATTCAAATCAGTGTCTCCATTTACTAAAACCAACACGCTTTCCGCATCCACGCTACTAGCGTCATTTGAGTGCGATAAACATAATACCATTATTGCGAGAGAGTAAGATGCAAGAAACCAGTGACAGCGTCTCTATGGCAACGAATGTGTTTATGATGTGCATTCAAAATAAGCGCCTACATAAATTGGATAGTATACCTAGTCAATAAAGAACGATTTTTTTTTACTTTCTTCGCTTCTATGGGGGGGTGCGCGCACAGGTGGAGTGGCCTTATCGTTGTTTTGTGTATTAAACATTAACATGCTAGGTGGCAGCACAAACGCAACGTTGGAATGCGTATAGAGGTCGCTAAATTTCACAACATCGGGCAGGACCACAGTAGCCTAGTTGGTAAAGCGTCTGCGGTACTTACGCAGAAGACGCAGGTTCGAATCCTGCCTGTGGTTGTGAAATTTTGCGATTTTCTACTTTGTAGATTTATCCGATTACAGGAAGTGTTAAAATAAAATCATTTTCAATTAACATTATACATTAAACATAAAGATTATTGTATTGTATTGTAAAACTTTATTAGACACAAATGTGATTTTTACATTGATTCCCTGTATCGTTTTGACTAAGTTCTTTTTAGTTTATAAAAAGCAAGCAAGACATATAAGGATTAAAACAGAAGTATAACAAGACTTAAAACTATTCATCATCATATCGTGTGGGTTGCAAGGTCGATGACCGACCTCACAAACCCTGGTGTCAGAGTTGTTGAGCCACCAAAGGCCTCTGACATGGCTCATTAACGACTACATCCGTAGATAGTAGTCGGGACCAACGGCTTTTACGTGCCTTCCGAAGCACGGAATCATCTAACTTTTCAAAACTATTAAAAACATCCAGAGGTGTATGTGTTTGACTTTGTGCCTGTAAGTCTGTTTATTTAGGTACCGTTATATTAGTAACGTCCCGTGTGGTGCCAACAAAGAATAGTACCAACCCATACATACCCGTGGGTGTCGTAAGAGGCGACTAAGGGTTATAAACTGGAGGATGGGCAGCAGCATCCTCCTGTGTATCACACCATCTTACTTACTGCGGTCACCTACAACCGCGGTCTATGGTGCCAGCCATAACGCTGACAAGCGAGGTGACTATGGTACTTCCCCTCCACACTTTTCCAGCAAAAGCTTGAATTCTGGAGGGAGCTCCCTGTCCTGTAGTGGACTTTTCATGGGATGTTATGATGATGATGATATTAGTAACAATTATATGAATCTATCTTAAGCGTCTCTACATATGTGTTGGCTTAGACCCTACGTACCTTTTCAGCGGTCTGGCACTTCATTGCCCGCGATTACGGAGCGTAAAACAAAAATTGTCATTTCGTCTTAGCTTCTAAATTTAAGTATGAGTAATATTAGACTTTAAGGGCACTGCATGTTATCCTACGTCATCGAGTAAAAGAAATCTGCAACTTTGTAGCGATAGTAGTGGCCTACTAGGTCCACAAAACGTTGGTCTGCCAATCCGCAAACTGGCAGGTTCTGTACAGTCGAAGCGAAAAGTGGTTACGTGATAGAGTCACCAATGAAACCTATTCGTAGAAATAGAAGGTACCTATATAAGTAAAAAACAACAGGTCTGCCTTGCATCCTCTTGGCAGTTGTGCTAGTCGGACCACAAATGTGGTCGGATATGATCCGTTCGAATTGGCAGACGAACGTTCTGTGGACCTAGTAGGCCACTACTATCGCTATAAAGTTGCAGATTTCTTGTACTCGATGACGTAGGATAACATACAGTGCCCTTAAAGTGTATATCCCCATTGTCTGAAAATCGTACGTGACAGAAGGAAATCTTAACAAACTATAAGAATTCATCACAATACTCGTATCCCATGAAATGTCCACTGCAGGACAGGGAGCTCCCTCCAAAACTCTTGGTACTATTCTTTGTCGGTACTACACAGACACTATATAGAATTACTGTGATGATAATATGAGCTATTTTCTCCCCAAATGCGAGCACTCGAGATTCGAGAGTGATTTTGTGTATTATTTTATGGCGAACATTCGTTTCGTGTGAATAGTGTTGCCAGATGGTTATTGTGACGTGTTAAGTTTGTCGAGGCGGTAAATGAAAATTATGGTCGAATATTACTCACATTTCCTTTTGAGCTTATATTTTTATATCATGAATATTAGGTTTCTATGCTTTTTGTACTTGATTAAATAAATTATGTGACTGCCAAATACAAAAACAACTTGAGTTATTTATACAGGATGTAACAAAAAGGTTGTACCAACCCTTAAGGATGTGAATCTATCTGCCTATGAAACTAAACAACTTTCCTTAAGAAACATAGGTCGAAATTTGAAATAAAAATTTTACGTCCCAAAGAAACTGAATCAAAATACAAAATGCGCTATCAGCTGATTCAGGAGGACAAATATTTTTTCCGTATTTCGTCCTTTTTCCTTGGAGAAAGTTGTTCAGTTTCAATGGTAGAATCACATCCTTCAGGGTTGATGTACCCCTTCTTTTACACCTTGTATATTCTATATTTTATTCATAGTCTAATGAATTTATGAATAAGAATAGTATTTGAAACATTCTGCTTGGATAACATTTTTCATTCTTATGACGTTTAATAAGTATTCTTTAAATTATTTATATTTGATAAATAACTAGAAGTGGACGACTATTATAAAACTTGATTACATACTACAAATGCTACGGCGTAGCTAGCGTAGTATGTGCTACGAAACCCGACGGAGCGGCGTAGCACTTTGTTTTGCAGTGCTGAGCTGCCTTTCTGTCTTTCTTAATAAGTCCTTCATATAAAAACACATAAAACTAAAAAAACATACCCCTGGATATTAGTTCCTTACCTATGAAATTGGCGTGTTGTATAGACAATTTTAGGTAAACTCAATTTCCAGTACTAGATTTTTGCATTTTTTTTAGGAATTAAAAATCCAAAATTATTTTTTTAAACATGATTGAGAAGACATAAAGCTTACACAAGCTTAAATTTACTATTCTAAAACTATTATCTGTTAAAAATATAACAAGAAATCGGACGACATTTAAGATGATCAATTTTCGAACCTTTAATTTAAGATATCAAACTAAAAATTAAAACAATATTTAATGCGTAGATTGATAACCTTGAAATCAACTTTTAAATATAAAACAAAAAATGAAAATAGCTATAGAATTATGGGAACCATGATCTCATTAATCTGCAATAAAAATTTCTCCAATTTCAAAGCTAAGGACCTCATATTATAATTAAAGCTATATCATTCCATACAAAGGCTGTAAAAATAACCTATAAAAATTATATAATTTTTTTCACCAGCTGAAAATATTTTTGTTGATAAAGTAAGTCATAAAATGTAATAATTGCTCTAAAAATGAACACCAAAGAAACACCTGATAAAAAAGAATCAACTTTTTTATCGCATACTGAATAACAAGAACCCCGGGTGTTGTATATTTTATTCATGACTTGATCAAATAAAAGAGAAATGTCGTTGAGTTACAAATAGACTCCCATCTAATTGAGTAACCGTGAATTATTTATATTGGCCTCTTTGAGACGCTTTCATAATTGCTTGACCTTAAGAATTATTTTGAATAAAATATATCCTCTTCGGTTAGGTTGGACTTCGTAGAAACAGAGTGAGTATCTTTTACTGATACTCACTCTGTTTTTAAGAAAGTATCTTTTTATTATTTAAGAGCTAGGCTCTTGTCCGTGCAGCGTCCCCGTAAATTCAACTGTGCAACTCCCTCCATTACTGTAGGCAATGAAGTAGTTGACCCCAACATACTCGTAATTCTCTCATGCAGATTTTATTTGACCGGATAATAAAGTATCATGAATTAAATGTAAATTCAAAACATCAAAAAATAAAATTATGAAAAAAAAATTTCATTCATTTTTTGTATGGAAAAATTAAAAGTATCGATATTTTTTTTTTTTAGAAGGTTTTTCTCATATATTGTAATACCCCAGCAAAGTTTCATCGACTGAGGATTTAATGCCCGGTCTTCATACAACGATCCGCTTTGTTGCCTAGACTACATATTTTTCCGTCCAAAGCCTCTTCCTTTACCTCCTTATACGATCTGATGTTTATCTCCTTCTTAAGAAAGTATATAGGGTGTAAAAAAAGTACAATTTTTCTTCTAAGGGGTGATTCTACATCACTAATAGATTGTATAAAAATTATTAAAAAAAAAACTTTTTCCTAATAAAAGTAGTTTTAGCTCAAGAACTAGCAAAGCGCCTGGAGGGTTCAATGAACTCTGTGATCAGCTGGTGATGCAGAAAACGATGATTTTTTTTATAATATCCAATCACTAGCAAGTACCTATTCATTTCAATAAATTACTGTAATGTTATTCTGATCATAACATGCCATGAAACGTCCACTGGACAATGGAGATCCTTCTAAATTTCCAGCAAAACAAGTAGTAAAATTTGGATGGTAATAAACACAGTCACATCGCTTGTCAGCGTTGCGGCTGGCACCATGAACCGCGGTTGTTGGTGACCGCAGTATACAACGTGTAACGGAAAGGTGTGATAATATTAAAGGGTGTGAAACTGAACAACTTTTCCCAAGGAACATTGGTCGAAATACGAGAATAATTTTTTTACCTCCCACAAAAACTGCATCAGCTGATAGCGTTTTTTGTATGGGAAGTCTAATTTAGTTTTTTGTATTTCGATCTATGTTCCTTGGGAAAAGTTGTTCAGTTTCATGGGCAGATCACCTTCCAGTATTTCCAGTTACACGTTTGTATAAGTTGGTACTATACACAGAAAGATGCTGCTGCCCACGAGTGGTGACTTTGAAGACATTCGACAAACTGTTATCGATATAGATCAATTTTGTATAGGTCTAAGGATAGTCGGAGTTGTAATTTTTTTAATTTTTTTTTATAACCTTATTTTTTTTATCAAGTTAAACATGCTTGAAATCGATACAAAAACGTACTTGCTTAAAAATAATAATAATAAAATAATCATAACTTATGTTAAAAAAAATAAAAATGCGTCATTTACGCTTATTTTATATTTTTAGGCAGGTACGATTGTATATCAGTTTCAAGAATATTTAACTTTATACCTACAAAAAAAAATTGACAACTCCAAAATTCCTTAGATCTATACAATATTAATCTATATCGATAACAGAAATTACCCTTTAATAGTGTCGAATGCCTTCAAAGTCACCCTGTATTTATTTTATCGGGTGCAGTTGCGACTGGGAGCAATTGAACCGGGGAAGTTGAAAGTGGGTGCAGATGCAACTTACCAGGTTGGTACTATTCTTAGGCGGCACCACACAATCGAACTGCTCAGTATCCATCAATCAGTAAACTAAAATGCGGAAAGGGCAGAAGGGCTATACAGAGAACAATTTCAAGACTCAATGGAGATGGACTCAATAGTGTGGACCCTAGGTTAAACGATACGGACCAGACGCTTAGGAGAATCCTTTTGAGATAAAAATCGCAGCCTTTTTGTTATTCTTTAACGAAAAGTTTATTGAAATGTAGAAATAGGATGTTTTCGTTCTTTCAACGAAGTTAGAAGTGTTTAAGTTATACAAGGTGTAACCCGAACGGTAAAAAAACTCTTAAATATATCTCCCCATGAAACTGAATTTTTCAGTGGATAAATGGGTCAGGGGAAATGTGTAGATGTGTGTTACTTAAAACATCAATATGAAGGAATTTCCTTGCAAGAAAAGGAATCGAAAAGATAACGTAATTATTTACGCCATAAGGCATAATTTCGCACAAATTGCAATACATTTTTCATGAATTTTCCATTTTTCGGGAACTCTATTGGAAATTGACATATGGGTCATATGTCAAAATTATCCTGTATCCCGAAGGGAGTCTTGTGAGGTGGGTTTAAAAAAATAAGAACTGCCAAAATTAGCAATTGATCCTGGTACTTATGGGACAGCAACCGCAGTACTACTGCCCTGAAAAGGCCGTCAAATACACCCAACTAAAATTGACACGTACACATAACAGCACGTCAGTAGAAACACTATTGGACCTTATGGCGTGGTAATAGAGCTGAAAAAGTGTCTACTAATGTGCGGTTGACCGTAAGTATAAAATAGTTTTTTTCTATAAGCTTTAACATGTCTTTCAAAGCACGAAAACTTAATCAGTGTTATACTAGCAGCGGTCACCCATCCAACACGTCAATAGTTCTACCGTTACTTAACTTGTTGTTAAAATGTGTACAGAACCCTCGATCTATATAGGTATCTAGGACGTCAGGGACGTATAAATGATTCGGTGTACGCCCTGGAATAAAAGTCCTCTAAAAAAGCGGAAAGCGGATTAATTTAGATTAATTGATTTATTAACTTTTTCAATTTCAATTTTACAATATAAGCTTACAGCATACGCCAATACACTTAATAATACTTGCTAAAATATTCGCTTCTGCAAACTAGTTGATTAACTATTGGTCAATATAAAAGAATTCGATATTCATTACGATGAGTTCGTTTTGTGGTTTTGGTTGTACCCCCTCTTTTTATTTTTGTCTCCCTGTTTAAACGACAGCATCGATAAATGGTTCATTCTGTCTGCTGTCATAATGTCATTAAATATCTGGGCGTTCGGACCAGCAGAGGCGCGTGTGGCCGGTGTTCGCTCCGCACCACACGCGCACCTGCAGCGCCGAACATGCTCCTACCGCTCGTGCTATTACGCTGTTAAATCAGATGCTCACACTACAGTCGCATGCCGACATATTTGCTGACAGTACTACTGTATTTCATAAATTCGCTGTTTTGTTCCTTAATTCTACATTAAAGATAGAAAGCAGTATCATAATATAGACTAAGATATAAGTGTATTGGCGTATGCTGTAAGCTTATATTGTAAAATTTAATAAATTGAAATTGAAATTGAATTGATTTGTAAATTTTCCATTTTCATACTAACATAAGAATCAACTAATCTTACAAGTCACGATAACAGATATATAGATAGATAGATAAAATCTTTATTTTTAGATCTTTTACACTAGTTTTACATAGGGTCTCACAAAACCACTTACGTGGTTTATCTGCGAGGACAGAGTACCGCTCGTACGGCTACAAGTTCATACTTAAAAACTAGTTAAGGAACAGAAACTATGGGAAAATAAAATAAGCATAGTTTAAAAGAAAATTCGGCCATTACCTTTGAGTCTATAAAAGAAAGATATTACAATGTCTTAAGTAATGTCTTAAGTAATGTCTTAAGTAAATGTCTTAAGTAAATGTTTCTTAAGCATTATTGAAAATAATTTTTAATTTGTATGTTTGCAAAGATGGTTCTTTTTAGGGTTCCGATACCAAATTGGTAAAAAAAGGAACCCTTATGGTGCCGCTCTGTCTGTCTGTCTGTCACACCTCTATATCCCAGCAACCACTTACGCTATCGACCTGAAATTTGGAACAGTTTTAGAATATAGTTGCCCAACTTAGTTGCACATGAAAATTTTTTGAAAAAAGTATGATTATTAATGTAAAGGGGGCAATAATAGGGGGGGCCAAATTTTAAATTGTCGCTACTAGGTCGAATGGGGTATCATATGAAAGGGCTTTACTTGTACATTTTAAAATATATTTTTGTATTTTTTTAAATTTCTTAGTTTTCAAGTTATGATGAAAAATGTCAAAAAAAATACCAGTAAAATAGTTTTAGTAAGGAAAAATCTGAATTAATTACAGTTGACAGAGGTTTATGTAAACTTTACAGCAAAAATAAAACGATCTTTCTAAGTTGCACAGTTTTTCAGATCTGCAAAAAACCTTTACAAACAAATTTAGTTTTGCGGTCCTGAAAATGGACTTTATTGCTTCCAAAAATACTATAGGTATATCGGAACCCTCGGCGCGCGAGTCCGACTCGCACTTGACCGGTTTTTTAAATGTCCTTTTCCTCTTTGAGGAATTAACGTCTTACTTATGCCAATGTAGCTTCAGCACACCATACGGAGTTTGTTTTTGCTGCTTTATTTTTATTCTTTTGTAGGTTGTAGGGTAAGGTATCGATCGAAATTTGGAACTCATTGATTTTTTTTAATAAATCTACATACAAACTACAGAGCTCATAGGATAATTTTCGTCTCATCAAAAGGTACCTTCATCTCTTCTAGCAACCTTACCAACGCTATGTTAGAAAGAGATGGAGGGCCAATTAGACTGAAAGTTCTTAGGAAACGTCAAGCAAGATTTTGCTATCTCTTCTTCTGATATCTTGTCTTAGAATCTCTTTGCCTTGGATTGAATATTTCTGCCCGTTTCGTGGCCACAACCTGAAGGGCAGGTGATCTGTCCGGATGCTTTGAAGGACGTTCAAAGCTATCGTTTACGTTTTCGTCACTTTCATTTAGAAATGTACCCCCAAGTTTCGATTTTGATGTGGTATTTTGTTACTGGGTTTATTTTAGTCGAGTTTTCGTTTTACTTGGATAAAGTTTCAAGCAATTTATTTTGGACGATTGGATTAGGTTGCTGAAAATTACGTTTGATTAAAGAATTTTCAACATTTACCTATTTTTGAGTTCAGATACCTAAATTTTTAGTTCAGATGAAACATAAAGTATTAAGCATAGATAGCGGGTAGTGGTTTTATTTTCAATTTTTATTTTGACAAGTTTTGGAACTAAAAATATGACCCTGAAAAATTCATTCAATTTAATTAATTTAAAATCAGACACATATGTACGTATATTCATGTGTTTATATTCATTAGCTGGTATCTTATAATCGTACGATTAATATATTAAGTCGTGGTCGTCGTCGATATTATTATATACTTATCAATTTATGTATTATTAATCAAACACGGCCTTATTAATTTCATTTAACTATAAACTATTTATGCACCTACCGACCTGTCTTTGCATCACCCTAATCACCCCTTTGTGCATGAAGTTAAATAAATAAATAGAATATAAAACTTAAGCTTTTTAAATAAAAATCATAAAAGAATCATGGGTCACCTCACGAAAGCCTATTACAATAATCTGGTCATATTGTTGCCGTAGTGTGCAACTAGTTGTTATTCCCAACACAGGTGGACCAGGTGGCGGTCAGTTTCACGTCTTGAATCTTGAGTGGGGCTCTTGAGTGAATGTGATATACCGGGACAGTTACATTTAAGTAGATACTACAGGTAAAGAGCATTTGTGGGCAAGTATTCTACCAAGTACGTGAAACGTGAATGTGGTGGGAAAAGGTTTAGGATGCACATTTTCGAGAAAAATTGTGACAGGTACAGTATCATCATAATAAACAAGAATTAACTTGCTTTTAATGTTAGCCGTGTTCACAAAATTAGTAAGACTCATAAAGGCCAATGTATACGCTTCTATAATAAGGTACCCACTAACATTGAAAGCTAATTGTTAGATGAATTCAAAGCTGTTATAAAGGAGAAAGAATGGTCATTATAAAATATCAGATTACCTAGAAGAGAAAAATCTATGGGATTAGGCAAGGGTTCTAACAGGCTAATTCAAAATTGATATTGACTTATGTTTATTCTATCAACCCTGTACATTCAAATATTATACTTAAAAGAGCGCGTGGGTTTTTATTATAGCTTCTTTTTTACCCTTCATGGCGCCACTTTGTTTGAGAAGCGATGTAGTTTAGCTAACGTCATTAAAAGATTTTTATATCCAGCAATAATTAAATGATTTTGAGTTTGATGCAAGCACTGATTTGAAATATACTTAGTATGTTTACTCATTTTAAGCCGCACGTGAGTGGAAACGCTTTTACTTTTACGAGTATCTCTAGTTTCGGGCATTTATAAAGTAGTGCTAGTTCAGCTTAAACTGATTTTATTTATACGTGCTTGTTGCCGTGCGTACACTGGACCAGTGTTGGTCAAGTCAAGCGCAGTTGTGTCAATTTGATCGATGCCATCTTGGCGCTGAACGCCATAGGAATATATGCAAATAGTGTCCATGCTAGTCCGTATTTAATGGCCACCAAAGTATATAATAAAATTCCAAATTATATAGTGAAAGAAGAAAAATATTTTGTTTTTATTCATAAACTTAAAAGAAATTGTTTTTATATTATTTTTTTTTCATTTAATTGAATATTTTCAAAGCAAAGAATACAATAAGAAATGTAAATACGGTAATATTCCAATAGTTTTCTAAACTATTATGTTTTTTTTTAGTTTAGTACTTTATAAAATTATTTCTCAATAGTACTTTCTCTCATTTCGTTAGAAGATTTAAGGATTTTATTATGTGATTCTGAATGTATTAAATTTGTAACATCTTTGTACCATATGAAAGCAAATAAACATTATGATTAACAGCTAATACCACAGAACCCGAATCTATTTAAGTCGCGTGTGAATAGGCTTCTTCTGGGGAAGCTCGTTCCATCGTTGACCTCATTTCTCTCTTCAAGACTAGATCAACGTCAAGAGTAAGCCATTGACAATAAAAATAAAGAGAAATAAAATAAAGTCTATAACTAGTTCACAGGACGCTATTTTAAATTGGCACGCAAATTAGCTGTCATCCATACTAATACTAATATACTAATTACTAATATTACTAATTTACTAATATACTAATATACTAATTACTAATTACTAATTACTAATTACTAATTACTAATTACTAATTACTAATTACTAATTACTAATTACTAATATTACTAATTACTAATAATATTCTAAATGCGAAAGTAACTCTGTCTGTCTGTCTGTTTGTTTGTTTGTTTGTTGCTCTTTCACGCCTAAACGGCTGAACGGATTTTGATGAAATTTGGTATGGTGATAGATGGTAACTTGGAGACGGACATAGGCTACTTTTTACCCCGGGAAAATATCTCATTCCCGTGGGAATCTACACATACAATAATACTCTAGCGGGGTTGTATCTGCTACAGCACACCGAAACTACTTAACCAATTTTGATGGGACTTTTTTTATTCAACTAAGTATCGCTGATTACGAAAACTACTATAATTTTGAAATCCAACGTGGTAGACGTAAACTACCATTATCCCCTGGGGATAAGTTTGAGGTGCGATAGGGTTGAAATGTCTAAAAATCAATATGGGTGTCGTTTGTAAGGTTTATCGAGCCGCTGATTACAAAAACTACAACAATTTTGAAATCCAACATGGTAGACGTGAAATGCTATCATCCCTTGGGGATGAGGTTGGGGTGCGATAGAGTTGATATGTCTAAAAATCAATATGGGTGTCGTTCGTATGGTTTATCGGGTCGCTGATTACGAAAACTACAATGATTTTGAAATCCAACGTGGTGGACGTGAAATACCACCACCCCTGGGATGGGGTTGGGATTCGATAGGTTTGAAATGTCTAAAAATCAATATGAGTGTCAGTTGTATGTTTATATAAGGATAGGGATAGCGGTTAAGATGGCGTTAGGGGTAGAAGCAGGGATAGGGGTAGGGTCAGGGATAGGGAGAGGGAGAGGGGGAGGGATAGGGAGAGAGTGTAAGGGAGGGGAAAATGAGGGGAGAGAAAGGGGGAGGGAGGGGTAGAGGGCGTGGGAGGGGGTAGAGGGAGGGGGGGTAGAGGGAGGGAGAGGGGGAAGGGGAGGATGAGTGAGGGGAAGGGGGAAAGGGAGGGGAATGGGAGGAGGGCGAGGGGGGAAAGGGAGGGTGATGGGGAGAGGGGAAGGGGGGAAATGGAGGGGGAAGGAAGGGTGAGGGGGGAAGAGGGAGGGGCGAGGGAGAGGAAGAGAGAGTGGGAGAGGGCGAGGGAGGGGGAGTGGGAATGTAGGGGGGGGGGATACAAAAGGATAGATAGGGAGGAATAGGGACCTTTTTTACTTTTATGAATACCTCCTCGCTACCCATTCACTTCACTCCCTTTATTGCCTTCTTTTTTAAGTTCGCCTGTAACGGTTGACAATGAAAATTCCGCACTACCTACCAGTTAAATAAAATCAAAAGATAATTAAGTTTGTAGTAAGATGCATTTATTCAACTTGGATAAGTACAAATGCATCTTTTACGTAGGGATCAAGAAGGATAAGCGCTCCGTAAAATATGTTTCAATTAAGTTCGAGTTCTGTTTTTTTATAAAATCTACGCGGACGAAGTCGCGGGTAACAGCTAGTTAGTTAATAAACTGTAAAAAAAGCTTTTAAGTGAAATCTCTAATATTTTATTTAAATGTACAAATATCATTCATATTACAATGAACAAATCAGGTCAGGAGTAGAATTTTCAATTAAACGTGTACCACCTATAGTGTAGGCAACGAAGCAGTTGACCCCAACATAAATTTCTTAGGCAAATTTTATTTGACAGGATGATAAAGAATCATAAATTAAATGTAAATTCAAAATACCCCAAAAAAAAATTACGAAAATTTTTTTTACCCATTTTTTGTAATTTTTGTATGGAAAAATTAAAAGTACCGATTTTTTTTGGATTTTTTATACAAGGTTTGTCTCATGTGTGTAATACTCGTACCCCAGCAAAGTTTCATCGATTGAGGATTTAATGCAGGGATCTTCATTCGCTTCGCTTCGTTGCCTAGACTACTACTCATTCATGCCTACACTCGTAACTGTTACCGTATAACGACTTCACAAAACCGTAACATTGTACTGCCAAAAGCACATAAAGCATGACACTCGCCTATGAGTTATCCACCTCTACATTGACGAAGTTAAACACGGTGCAAAGTCTTATGTGTCAAGTTTGACGTGCTTTTAACTTTACCTTCTCGCAAGCAATTTCTCTCATAGTTTTCTCTCGACTGACTAGTAATACTCCTGCGGAAATTCCGACGTGGTAATTTCCGCGACTGAAAAGTCTGTCATGTATGACATCAGCGGGTCATGTATGTCATCAACATAACATCCCATGACACGTCCACTGCAGGACAGGGAGCTCCCTCCAGAACTCGCCAAAAATACGTGGTACTTTTGAGGAATTTAACATAGTCACCACGCTTGTAAGCGTTGCGGCTGGCGACAGCTGTTGTTGGTGACCGCAGTATGTAATATGGTACGATACACAGAAAGATGCTGCTGGCCGTCCTCCGGTTCATAAGCCCTCAGTCGCCTATTACAACACTCACGGGTGGGTGGGTACTATTCTTTGCCGGCACCACTCGGACATATCATAGGTAACCTAAAAAGCGTTGCGAGCGTAACGAGCGGAACTCTCAGCGTCGCAAAGATCAGCAGGTGAGTCGCTACACTAAGTTGAGTAGAGACTTAGGTATTTATTAATTTAATCGTTTGGCTTCGAGAATGACAAAAGAAACATTAGAATAATAATTAAAATCTTCAAATCTAAATGAACAGCTTTCAGCCATTCGATAGCGTCGTCATTAAGGGTGACAGTATAAAGGGCAATCCATAAGTAGGTACGAGTATGTGCCATATCGATTGCACAATGCAAATGAAGACTACAGGAGAGAAACAAGGAATGTCAAAAAAAACTAAAGTAATATAATCGGTCAATTAGCTGTTTCACGTAGACACGCCTTACAATTTCACCAAATTTTACATAGCTCTCAATTTTTGATAGGAGCCAATTCTTCAATTTTCAATGATTTTTTTTTGAAATTCAAGAATTGGCTCCTATCGAAAATTAAGAGCTATGTACCTAACTAGTACCTGGAAAAAATTTGGTGCAATCTGGTGAATTTAGCGATATAAGATGTTAAGCGACCGGACTATACACCGCAGTAAAATTTACAGATAATAAAACTATCAATGTCATGTTCTATGGCATTCAATTGTTTTTACTTAGCAAGAACCGTAAGCGCCAAATTTTTTTTTAACAGGGATTGTAAAAAAAAATAATTTAACAATGCCATTTATTTAAGTAGTAGCTATTTTGTGAATCTACATCGCAGTAAAATTTACAGATTCTAAATGACGTATTATTTTTACTCAGCGAGTTTTGTGAGCGTCATATTTAATTTTTTAATTTATGTGAATAAGCTTAAAACTGACATTACTGGTTTTTCCCCTGTAGTCTTCACATCGGCTCCGCAAGGACATCGGGGGATACTTAGGTCATCTGACGTTACGTTATCCTCGAAAAGAAGTTAGGTATTCTAAAAGTGCGCTTTATCTACAACTTGCCATATCCATCTCTTTATAGTTTGTCGGCAGTCCCCAAGATGATAAATTTGAAAATAATACGACATGAATATCGTTAGTGACAAGGATTTGGGAGGAAAATCTCGGGATTTTCCATCTCTTCTTCTTGTCAGTGTCCAATTTTGTATTATATTAGCGTTTCTGTATTATTCTTGTCTCGAGAAAGTTTGCATAAACTACGAAATTAATTAACATCAGCCATTGTGTAAGATTGACAGACATTTTTATGATTTTATTTGTTTTCTTGGATTATCTTTATTATCTATTCTTGGATTATCATATTCCATTTTCTGTTCTAGATAGTAAGTAAACAAGAAAATACGAAGGTAAAACTGTATTTCAGTCCTATTAGCGCGAGGAGGCGACAAAGGACGCTGTTACGTCCCTCCTATTATTACTAAATGACAAGTTGACAACCTTCCAAAAAATACTTACCCATTCTCTCGTTTGTTTTCGTCCTACTTCTACGCAAACAAAACCTGGCTCTAGCCAAGCCGAAAGGTGGAATAGGGGTGACACAAAAATATATTTCCATATTATCATCTCACTGAAACACATCGAAACACTTCCTGTACCTGAGACAAACATAAAATACCGCCGAATAAACCAGTCGAATAAATAAAAAAACAATCGCAGCGAAAAGGTGCCACGCGGCGTGACAACGTAAATAATGCGTTATCAGCCCAAACAACACGCTGGCGGCCATTTGTGAAGCGAAGTAAGTCCGAGTCGAAACTGGCCGGAGATACGATGATTTATTTAAACTTACGTGGAAGATCTCTTATCTGCCACCTCGCGTTATCTTATTGCGTGTTTCCTATATAATTAATGCAATATAGGGCATCGATTGTGAGGTGACGGGCGGGAGAGGGGCGGCGATAGGGGTGCGGGGGTGCGCGCGGCGCACGCACGGGATTGGCTGAGAGTGCTGCGTGCGTGCGTACCTCCGCCCCCGCGTGCGTGCCTGTTCAGTCGTCGTCCGTCTGTCGCGCGGCGAACACGTCTTTTGCTCCGCCCCGCCCGAGTTACCTCCGATCGCCGCGTTCGTGCACCGTCCGCTCCCCCCTCTCTCGACATCTTCGTAATCCAAGTTTCACTTAAACTGCGACTAATTTATCTGTCCATATGGTTCATCTGGTAGATATATTGCGCTCAGCGAAAGTTGATTATCCGCCGCCTGTTATTGTAAGTAAACAACATTTACATTATAAAGAAAATGATAAAAAGTGTCTCGTTTTGGTTCGGTCACGTATTTTTATTTTATTTTTGTTTGTTTTTCTTTCAGACTGAGGTTCGGAGCAATTCCAATTAGGTGGCGAGTCCTTTTGAAAGGGTTTTGCAGGAATTCCTAAATATACGTATGGACGTGATCATGTGATTTTGTTTACTTCGTTTTAACTTTAACTTTTTGAAACTTACTTTACTTTGGTGGAAAATTAACATGAATTGTTCTTTAGATTTTTTCACTTTATGAATTGCAAGTTGTAAGAAACCTATCTTATTGCCTTTTAATGAGTAATTGTTTTTAATGGAACCGCGTGTTGTTTTAATGTGATATCAATTAAATATTTTTAAATATAGTTTGTTTATTTTGCAACTGTTTTTTTCTGTTTGTATGCCATAAATCATGCCAACTCATTATTGAAATGATTTTCTAAATAAAAAGGTAAATAAATAACATTGATATATAAAATATCGAAATTTCAAGCTTCTTACTATTTTTCAAAGGAATATTTTTTCTGTTTTTTGTAACAATCATAGTTACCTACCATAATTTAATTATTCGGGTAAACAATAATTATCCTAAAAATAAGTAATAAGACATCTAAATATGTAAAAGCGATTAAAATTATAAGTTCAAAGAAAAAATTCGGTAATCCGACTTAAAATCGACTTAAAATTATCTCAAGCAAATATTGCTTTCAGCAGCTTTTAAAATCTTCATTATAATCTGCTTCTTAATTATTTCTGCATGTTTTATCAGTTAATAATTTATAATCAGTCATATTTGTCAAAATATAAAAAATAAAAGGTTACTATACGCAAAAAAACTAAATTTAAAAAGAAGTGAAATTAAGTATCATTTATATCCAACCTAACAATAAAAAACAAAAATCTAAAGGCGAATATTGATTCCGACAGCTTTCGTAATCTTCAGAATAAATCATCTTCTCACTAATTTCGTCCAATTTTTCACCTAACAAGCACAAAATGACAACAGTTCAAAGCAAAAATAAATTTCAACTTCAATATTGCTTCTTTAATTTTGTTGAATAATAAATTAGGATGACATTGTGAACAAAAAAAAAAATAACCACCCTACCCTGTGGATTGTGTGGTGCCGGCAAAGAATAGTACTAACCCATCTCTTCCCGTGGGTGTTGTAAGAGGCAACTAATGGGCAGCAGCGTCCTTCGTATCATCTTACATACTGCAGTCACCAACAACTGCGGTCCATGTTGCCAGCCGCAACGCTATAATAAGCGTGGTGACTATGGTACTTTCCTTATAACTTATACCACGCACGTTTGCTAGTATTCTGGAGGGAGCTCCCTGTCCTGCAGCGGACTTTTCATTGAATGTTATGATGAACCACCCTGAAGGATATGGAACTGCTCATGAAAAAAAAAGCTTTGGAACAAAATGTTAGAACCTATACAAAAAAAGAAACCATTATCAATCTTCCGCTGATAGTGAATTTTGTTTGGGAGGTCAGAAAGTATCCTTTTAAAAAGTTGTTCAGTTTCATGAGCAGATTCGAATCCTTTCGTTTCTAACCTTTCATTCTCATACCTTGTATAAATAGTAACCTATCTTACAGGCGGAGTTAGAGTTTCAAGCCGCCAATATTGCAACAATTTCACATGCATTCTAAAGCAAGGAAATAGGTTTTTTATTTTTGCTATTTGTGGTTACCCATCCAGGTCAGAACGTGCTTAACTTTTATGACTGAAAAATAAACAGTCGATCTCTTATTTAAATTTTCTATAAATATTGAATAAGGTAAGGTAAGGTAAGTATTGAAGTAAGTATTGAAGTAAGGTTGAAGTAATTGAAGACGTAACTTTAGTTACGAGGTTATGTGTGTAACAATAAATTTCGAGTTTCATATGATTGTTAAAGTGAAGTTATAAGTTTAATTATAGTCAGTTAATTGGGTCCCAGGCATTGGTTTCGTAGGCGGCCGAAGGGTATCCGACATTCGTTTTGGGAAGTGGTAGTGAATTTTCATAATGATGACACATCCCATGAAACGTCCACTGCAGGGTGCTTTCTCCAGATCTCCAGCAAGAAACGCGTCGTACTTACATACATACATACATACATACATAAAATCACGCCTCTTTCCCGTCGGGGTAGGCAGAGACCACAGTCCTCCACCTGCTACGATCTTGACATACTTCCCTTGCTTCCTGTACTTTCATCAATCCTTTCATACATGCTCGTCGGTTTAGGGTACTTTTAACCTGGCCTTAATTCAGAACGTCCTGAATTTGGTCCTGGTACGTTCGCCTAGGCCATCCCCTTCCAACGTTTCCATTCACTCCCGCCTGGTAGATCTCTTTCGTCAGTCTTCGTTCATTCATCCTCTCTACATGACCAAACCATCTCAGCATCCCTTTCTCGATTTTGGTCACTACGTCTTCTTTTACGCCACACCGTTCTCTTATCACACTATTTCTAATCCTGTCACTCAATTTAACACCAATCATACTCCTTAGCGCTCTCATTTCCACTGCATTAATTCTACTTTCATGCTTCTTCTGCCATACCCAGCTTTCACTGCCATACATCAATGTTGGTACCAAAACACCCCCATGAACAGCCAAACGAGCCTTGTGAGACACCTTCTGACTCCTCATAACGCGTCGTACTTAGAAGAAGATTTACCATTTTTTTTGCTTGTAAGCGTTGCGGCTGGCGACCGCTGCTGTCGGTAACCACAGTACCTATGTAAGATGGTACGATACACAGAAAGATGCTGCTGCTCATCCTCCGGTTCATAAGCCCCTAGTCGCCTCTTACCACACCCACGGGGAGAGATGGTTTGGTTCTAATTTTTTTACAGCACCACAAGGACATTCCAAAATATTTTAATAAGAGTTCAGTTAAAATTAAAAAAAACAACTAAAGCAGAACGCAGAAAGTTCCGTTACGGAAAAATCTGTCAAGTATTACACCAGCAGAAATTCTGTCAGATTTGACATATGTAGTCTAAAAAGCCGTTGCGAGCGTAATGATGATTGAAGATACCCTGGTGTCGATTCTGAACTAAATTCGACAGATCTAAAAATGATGCTGTCTTTTATTAGTCTGTAGGGAGTAACAAAGACAGCTACACTTTTAGACCTGTTAAATTTAGTTTAGTTAGTATTATAATAATCTAAGGTTTAGTTTGGTCAAAATAGGAAAAAACATTTTTGTCCTCCCATACAAATTGCACTATCAGCTGATTAGGTTTCTATGGGAGGTCAAAATTTGCACGTTTATAGTGCTTAAGCTATAAAATAACAACAAATAATAAAAATTGGTCAAGTGCATGTCGGACTCACGCGAATTTAATGCACTTCTGCGTGACTGTGCGTCCATAACTAAGACGATATATTTACTCTAGTGGTAGGTAACCCTCGGTGCGCGAGTCCGACTCGCACTTGACTGGTTTTTATTCTATTCCATAGCGTTTGCAATAATAGAAAGAAACTTGTCTCAGGGCCCAGGATGGAGCAATATGTGTCTCTGTCGTTCTAAAATATGGTTGAAAGGGACTGAAAACTGAAAGGGCATGCTCAGTCAACGAAACTAAATAACTTTCCCAAAGAATCATTTTTGGGAAATGAATTTTTTTTTAACCTCTTCATAAAACTGTTCAATCAGAGTGAGCAATTAATATGGAGAAGTCAATTTTTTTTTATTTCCCAAGAATGTTTCTTTGGGAAACTTGTTCAGCAGTGGTACTCCGAAGTTTATGTCGGAGCTCCGATATTATCGGAGCAATATGGATTGACAACGACAATAACGTTCGGAAATTTACTTTGTATGGGAATTTCCTTGTCAAAGGGCGAACCATAGACTAATTATCGGCGCTATATTATCGAACTGTCACTTTGTACGACTGCAGTTTCGCTGTCATTATTATCAAGCTACAATTTTTTTTATTGCTCTGCTTCATCAGATGTCATCATTATTATTATTTCGTATTTAAAGTGTCTAGGGTTTCATAGTATAAGTATAGTAGCCTAATAAGACACCCGAAAATAAAGATGTTACTAAACAAATAACGTGTAATTCACAAATGTTTGTTTCACAATCCAGGCTGGAACGAGAAAACAACTTTCTTTATGGAAATGTTGAGAAGTTTAGAAAAACACGGGCCCTCCTTATTTTTCTTTCCACTTCCCAATTGGGGGAAAGTTCCACGAATTTGTCTTGAAATTTGTTAGACATTTCACTTATTATCTTGTCCGGGTTTCGGAAGTCAGGTGAATTATTATCAAATCGCAATCAAGGGGACTGTCCTATGTAAACAGAGTGTTTTAGACCATAGACGGATACAATTTGTCAAATTGCTTATGACAAATAGTCTTATTTGTTTTGGCACAAATACTATCTTGAATTTGTTAATATTATTTCTAAGTTCGTATACTTTAAACTGTCCATGGGTTTGGATACCTAAGTCTCATCATGATATCCCATAAAAAACGTCCATTACAGGACAGGGAACTGCTTTAAAATAAATGGTACAGCAGCACTGCAATTACTTTCTCGCAATACTCAAGGAAAAACTATCAACCGCAAACTTAAATTTGTAATGCCATACACATACTATGGAAATACAAACTTTTAATTACGTTTTTCCAAAAAAATGTTCGAATGAAATATACAGATCAATTCAGAATTCAAATTGTCAAACATTAAAACAAACAAACATCAAACGATTTCGAGTAAATCACATGTTTAACTTTTGGTAGTACTGGAACACCCTTTATATGAATTTTCAAAGATCAATAGATACTACCGTAGGATACTTGCATGAAATTTTTTTTTTTTCCCAACACATGTTCCTTATGGATTATTGTTCAGTTTAGTCTACTGAGCAAGCCCTTTCAGTTTTTGGTACATTCTGTGTACAAAATTTTATTCAAAAAATCATAAAGAATATTCAGTCAGGTAGACAACCAATCCAGGAGTAATATTATAGAAAATTTTAATAAACTCAATGGAACCAATTTTGGGTAAATCACATATTTACGATTTGGTGGTACAGGAACACCCCTTATATGAAATTGCACAGATCATTTGATACTGGCGCAAGATATCTTACATGGAGATGCTTAGTCATGCAAAGTTTCATCAAGATTCTGTTAGCCGTTTTTGAGAAAATTACAATTTATCATTTTCGTTGTATGACAGCTACCCTCAAAATGAGAGCCAGCCAGAAACCACTTAGAACCCTTCGATGGATTTGCATAAAACTCCTAAATTCCAAATATGGTGTCAATCGGACCATTAGTTTAGCCGCTAGGCGAAAGCGTGACGGACAGACCGACCGACCGACGGACCGACGGACCGACGGACCGACCGACCGACCGACCGACGGACGGACATTTTTGGGAGACTTGCTTTTTATGATGTATAAGTGATATAGAACACATTTTTGAGAAAATTAGAAAAACTTTTTTTTCACGAATACAATACCTTTCTCGCTCCGCTCGAAAGTAAAAATCCAGATTTTGCTAAAACAATATTTAGGGTAATACCATAGTCACCACCCTTGTTAACGTTACGTCTGGCATGATGCACCGCAGAATAAAAGATGATACGATACACAGAAGGAAGCTGCTGCCCATCGTATGGTTCATTAAACCTTAGTCGCCTCTTACAACACCCACGGTAGAGATGGGTCGGTACTATTCTTTGCCGGCACCACACGGGGCACTTATGTCTACAAAGACAAAAATTGCTTAATTATGAAAGTTATTAATCGCTTAACAAGTTGTGAAATTTTCAACATAGTGTTTGTGCTGCCCCATAAGTCCCATAACAAGCATTTGGTAGGTTTGCTCAACTAGTCCATTATTGCAGATAGAATTATACTTACTGCAAGAGCAGTAATGCGGTGGATGTAATCGGTACTTTTGCACCAGGAACGAGTAAGTTTGGGGATTTTGGATAAAATATCATTAATGCGTTTAATTTTGACGTGATGTAATGATATCTCATCTTAATTTATTTACCCATTCGTAAAATTTTCAAACCTTTAAATGTAAACTAAGCTCATTTATTTACGCTTACCTGCAATTTCATACCAAATTCCAAAAAAATGCTTTTATAAAAAATTCAATGAACGATTTTCGATTTGATCTGAAAAATTACATTCTGACTTAAAGAAAAAAATGTTTCATAAATTTCCACATTGTCATAAAGGCAGTCAACCATTGTCAATATTTAACCCTTTTTCATAATGTGACACACTATGTAGTAGCCACAATGAAGGGTCGCACATAACCACTACATAAAAACTTTTATCATGCCCGGCCAGTAGGTGGGAGGAACTTGTAAAAAAAATATCCTTTCCATGGACCATTACACCGGTCTTTTAGGGAAAACTTTTTTAACAAATTTGCTAACCTAAAGTTGTCAACCTAGTTATGGTTAGGAAGACAATTAAAGATTTGTAAGCGAAAAATATTTAGAAGCATGGTAGCCGTCATCACCAGAAACAAACAAGATATGGTAGGATTGGAAACCACCTAAATAACAATAATCCTATACTATTAAACGAGCAATATTTTTATATAAATGTATATATATATAATCGGTTTCTCGAAAACGGCTCTTACGATTTCGATGAAATTTACCATACGGTGGTTTTTGGGGATCTAGCTAGGTCTCATGTTTGGGAAAATTCGTTTTCCCCGTATTTTTAAAGTACCGCGTTTATGTCAAAAACCAACAGCGCCATCTGTTGGCGGGTAGCATAGCTTGCTCACCCAATGATATTTTAATGTTGAGGCGGCTATTATAGAGCGAAGCTCGGTCGCCAAGGTACTAAATATTATTTCAGGTAACAACCCATATCTTATGGCCAAATTATATGAAAGCATTACTATTACAATTTTATGTCATAGTGTAATAAATTAATGAAACATTCATAACATCACGCCTCTTACCACCTGCTCCGAACTTGACATACATTCCTCTCTTCCCCTACTTTCATCAAGCCTTTCATACACGCTCGTCGTTAAGGGTACTTCTAACCTGACCTTTCTTTAAAAAGCTCTAATAATTTTATAAGGAACATAATTAAAGGAAATGGCACTACCTGTGTACAAACAACTTTATTTTTAGTTAATTTAGCATGTCTCCTGTTGATTGGTTAAATGATATCGGCAATACAGGGTGTAAGGGACACTGAAAGGGCATGTTCAGTCAACGAAACTGAACAACTAGGTCAAAATTTTTATTTCATTTCCGAGAAATGATTCTTTGGGTAAGTTGTTCAGTTTCGTTGACTTTACATGCCCTTTCAGTTTTTGGTACACCGTAGCTTACACCCTGTGTAAAGAGCGATGGAGTTGAAATCTTGTGATTTGTATTGTAGAATGGTCACCTGAGTTTAGTCCATGTGTCCTTTAAAGTGAAGCTTCGTCAGAGCGACAGCTGTTCAAACAGCTTCACTCTATTCTTAATAGCAAGGAAGCTTGAATATGGCTTCAAGTAGGTCAAAGATGTGCCTAGAGCACACTCCGGACCGGACACTGCATACAACGAACGCGAATTCGAAATTCGAATTTGGAACGCGCGAAGCGTGACTAACCCGCAGGAGAACCACGCGAGTGCGCGCGGGGGTGCGGGGGAGAACGCAAGGGTGGGCGGAGAGTGTCCGTTCTTTATGATAGTCATCATCATCATCATAACATCCCATGGAACGTCCACTACAGGACAGGGAGCTCCCTCCAGAATTCTAGCTTTTGCTGGAAAATGTAGAGGGGAAGTAACATAGTCACCTCGCTTGTTAGCGTTACGGCTGGCACCATGGACCGTGGTTGTAGGTGACCGCAGTAGGTTATGATAGTACTATTACTTTATTCTGATTCTAAAGAGACTGAATGTCATTACTTAATTTTAAGGAACTGTTATTGTAAGCTAAATTTCAACGTTAACTTTTTATCCATACAACTGCCTGCCCTATCAGAATTCGAACCCAGATCCATCGGCTTGGCGAAAAGTACTCCTACCAACTACACTGTTCAGGTCGAACAAAGTACCATTTTCGTAATTCGTCACACACGTTTTATAGACCTAGGCCGACAAACCAATATCCTGGAAGGTTTATATCAGTGAGTAATAAATTTCAGTACGAAGGTGCCCAAGTTAGGAAAACTTATTGGCGGATAAGATAGGGAAGATCCAGTGTCTTTTGTTTACGAAGGACACAGTTGTCTTTTTCTGGCCCATTGAATTTAATGTCGACCTGCCGCCAATCGAAGGCCTGTTCCCAATCGCGATCTTATTTTCTTTTGAATCTGTTTCTCTTCAAGGTGGTAGCATTGTAGTGTAGTAGGATTGGCGCCACTTCAAGAAATTATTTGCAAATTTTCGAGTTTGAGACAATACGCAGAATTTCTATATTTTTCGCCTACATAGTTATCTATGTAGTATGTCATTTGTCCCGAATAGCTTCCTCTACAATTCTATAAAATAATGCGGGGTATCGTAAGGAAATATACTTAGAATAAGTACACCCCATCTCTACCAGAGGGTGTCTTAAAATGCAGGGATTTTGAAGGGCAGCAGTGTCCTTCAACGCTGACAACTATGGTACCTTCCCTCAAAGATATACCATGTATTTTTGCAACGTAAGTCTAAAACGTGTTGTACCATCTTACATACTGTAGTCACCAAGAACCACGGTCCATGCTGCCAGCCGCAACGCTGACAACTATTGCACCTTTCCTTAAAGATATACCACACATTTTTGCTACGTAAGTCTATTGTGCCTAATCGGGTAAAAAACGGGTAGAAAAAATTTATTGAACACAAATTTTAGCCAGTCATATGACGAAATTTAACAAATTTCCCTAAGAAATTTATAGGTTGAATTAAAAAAGATTACCTCCAATACAAAATACACAATCAGCTGATGCAGTTTCTATAGGAAGTTGTTTTTTTTTCATATTTTGTTCAGTTTATTACTATTAGTACTATTTAGTACTCACAATTTTGTTATTTCGACTTGTATATTCACTCTCTTAAGGCTTGGACTTGTAAAAGCATTTTTTCCGGCAACTCCTTCAGTACAAAAATAAAAACAAATACTACCTCTTCGTCTCAAAGGTCCACTTGAGTAGCGTTAATTCAAAGGTTGGTTGTACACATGAGTCACATCAATTTGCCACAGTCGGGATCTGAACTGGCTATTGCCTTGGGTCCAACTACTTACATCAGTTCCTTAGACAGAGAAAAAAGGGAATGGAATTCACACTGTTTAAAAGTTGTTCCACAAACAAATTGTACTATGTGGCCGGTTTTGTAGATATCAGCAGTAGATGTCTTTATTTTTTTGTCTCGCACTTTTCTGGTAATATTATAAAATACTGTAGAGATACGATAAAGTAAGAGACCCGGTAAAACCAGGGAAATGATAAAATAATAATATAATCTGAACATATCCATAAACAAATCAAGTGATTTGATTTTGATCTCGAAACTGGTTTTGTGAAATGACAGAAACAAAATGAGAATGTTATTTCAAATGTTTGTGTCGCAGGTTTATGATGAAATTAAGTTTTTGATCCTAATGAGTGTGAAAAAGTGAAACTAATTCAACCCATCTGATTAAACATCCGTTAGGTAAGGCAGACACAACCTAACCGATCCAGAACCGATTGAGTAAAACTGTCTTGCGACCACAACGCATGTGCCGAGCGAGCAACGCGAGCGGCCGGCGAGTGCCACAAGCGAATCATTCTTTTGAGATATAAAAATTTTGTAAAACTGAACGAGTTTAGGATTTTATCAAAAACCTAGATTTGGTTAGGTTCATGATAAAATGAAGGAACAGTTTTGTCATCTTCCGGTTTTTAAACAAAAACCTAAGTTTCTGAGAATCAACAACTGACATGTATTATAGAAATTTCAAATCAATCGATCGGATTTGATCAATTTACTAGATTTTGTTCAGGGATTTAGTTTGGGTATGTATTGAAATTACGTTATTATTTTATCATTTCCCGGGATTTGATCACATCATTTAGGGATTTAACCATTTAACCTTCTATTTCATTTTGATAATAGAAAACAAGGTGTAACAGAAAAAAACTGGATAATTGTTTACAAGAAAAACAGAAAGAAATACGATTTTTTTCATATTTTTTGTAAAATTAAGTTTGCAATTTTTTTTCGTCTAGTTTAGACAAAAGTTGTTCATTTTCATGGGCAGGTTCACATCCTTTCAGATGGTTATAACCTTTTTGTTATATGTTGTAGATAGATAGAAAAAACGTTGACCTTTCATAATTTATCAAAGGCCTCCATAAAAATTCTATTCGAGCCAAAACTTGCCCTTTCGGCAGTTATTTTATTAAATTACCTACTTAAATTTCTGTTTAAGTTCGGGATTGGATAACGGTATCCTAATTTATGATCGGTTTTACTTTCGAACAAAACCCAATAATTTTGTTACGGAAATTTTACTTGTACTGGTACAGTTGGTATCATAAAAAAGGTCACATAGCATGCCAGTCACATTTTTTTTTCTAGATCATTTAAAAGATCACATTTTACGCGTATCTATTAGATTTCGTATTTGATTGCCTAATGAACGAAGATTGACAAAAGATACATATAAAGATACTAGGCGAGAGTTTATGGAAACGTTGGAAAGGGAAGGCCTAGGTGAACGTACCAGGACCAAATTCAGGACTTTCTAAACAAAGGCCAGATTAAAAGTACCCAAAACTGACGAGCATGTATGAAAGTACAGGAAGCGAGGGAAGTATGTCAAGATTGTAGCAGGTGGACGACGGGAAAGAGGCATGATGTTATGTATGTATGTATGTATTTAAGCGATTGCTATTGACATTGCTGCAAAATGTGTTGTTAAGCGTTGAAATAAACGAATAAAATCGATCATACATTATTTCGACTGTAGAGAAGGTCATTCCATTCTATAAACCAATAATTTGTAAGCTTCTTTCTTGTTCACTGGGTCGATAGATTTTCGCCTTAAGTTCTCATACAATAGTGGGCTTCAAACAATCGTCAATATGTTATTGAAATCGAATAAAAATACGAATCTGATTATTTAGATCTTTAGATAAGAACCTTGTCAACATGTGTCTCTAGCATTGTACACATCTAAAATGTTCAGGAAAAGTCGTGCGTCAGTTCAAAAATTTGTTTATGGGAAAAACAACAGAAGTCTGGCGAAAAGTCGTGTTTTTTTTCTTCTATTCGATGTACTGACTTTCCTGGATACTGTAGACAGGTATGATCTTCGCGAGATTTGTTAACACGGTTCTTATTCAAAGATCTGTTTTTTATTCGATATGTATAAGATATTGGCGATTACCTTCAACCCAACATTGTATGAAAATGTATGGCGGTAAAACTACTGACCCGTTTTCTTAGCTTTTCGGTGTAGTGTACTTGTATATCCAACCTAAACCGCTATGTGTACTTAATTGTTCAACCGACTGTACACCCGGAACTTTACCAATTTAATATAATGTACTCAAATTATTGTGTTTGAGTTTTGGCTACTGTTTATTAACTCCGAGTGTACTAAGTGCTATTATCGGAAAAGTATTTTGTAGGCATGACCCTTTCCTTAGGCAGTGATGTATCATTCTTACCGATCACTAAGTAAGGTCCCGTGTGGTGCCGGAAAAGAATAGTACCAACCCGTACATACCCGTGGGTGTCGTAAGAGGCAACTAATGGTTAACTGGAGGATGGGCAGTAGCATCCTCCTTCGTATATTACATCTTTCTTACTGCGGTCACCTACAACCGCGGTCCATGGTGCCAGCCGTAACGCTTACAAGCGAGGTGACTATGGTACTTCCCCTCCAAACTTTTGGATGGAGCTCCCTGTCCTGTAGTAGACGTTACGATGACTAAGTAAGGCTTTGTTTGGCCTAGTCAGGGGCCACTGAGAGGTTTAAAAACTTTTTATTTATTTGTGTTTGCATTAGCTTTAGAACCTTTTATCAGTTCAGTTCAATGGATTTAGTAAACTTCTTAAAAATATGGCAATATTTTATTTTTCCTGATAGTTTCATGTTTAATAACCCAAAATCAAAAAGTAAATGACTTTTCAATGCATTATATTTTTCACAATATTTTTTTTAGCTTCATAATAATTTTAAAAAAAGGACGGTTTGCACTCGGGGAGTGCCGGCAGAAGTCAAAACTTAAACATCAACGTTGTGCATTTTTGAATATTTTGGAATGGTTGGGGAATAATTTCGCACGAATTGTTTTATTTATCAGTATAAAAGTACATACAATATTCATTTATTGCGCTATCGTAGACAAACATGACAATTTATATTACATATAGACAATCTTTGTCAGATCTGACGCGCCGCTAAAGAAGTTTTCACTTCAAAAATTGAAATTCACCTCGCTGAATTCTTTTGCTGTGAGGCTAATAAATAAAACTAGAAGAAATTGGTCTTCATATAATATATTTTGCAGCCGTGATACTAAAACCACAGTAAATTTAACGGAAAGATTAACATTGTTTCACAAACTTGTTTTTTCTTACAGTTTTAGCCGATTGCTTTTAACACAGGTGCAAAATGTGTTGGTAAGTGTTGGCAAAAGCGAAAAATATGGATCATCATTGTAATTTACAATCAAGTAATGGGATTTTAAATGTAGTTCTAAATATACGAATTTATAATAAAAATTGCAGAAATTTGACTTATGAGGGACTTTTTGAACTTGGCCATTATTTTATTCGAGCTATTAAAACCAAGCTTAATACCCAAGCTGTATACAAATAATAAATAAAGGATTTACAAACGAATAAATAAAGAGATAAAGTAAATATTTGACGCTTAAAGTAAATATTACAGAAAGACTCCATATTCTGCCCGATTGAAATTTCATTAAACACTTTTTGGTTTGTCGGTTTGTGGAAGTCAACAATGATTTTTATAAAATCTTTGAATCCGTTTTTATTATTTTCTATTCTGCTCTACATGCAAGACAGAGAGTAAATTCAGATGTCACAATGTCACATTAACCGTGAGTTCCATGCTGAAAACAAAAGCTTATAACATAAAACCTTGTAACAATAAAATGTCTACCTCAGTTTAAGGGTAAAACGGTCTCGACATGCGGTTCCTCGAATACGAAAAACTGTTTTTTTAATAATAAAAAAAAGCCGAAGTATTCATATACCTGAGGTCGTTGAATCGAATTCCTGAACTCGTTTAGGTCTAGTTTTGTCGTTTTGCCGTTAACTCTCGTAGAATAGAATGAAAATGTATGGAATTGACATAAGCTAACGAAATTTTGCGTGACAGTTAATGTCAATCCCATACATTTTTAATCTCTTTTACTAGCGTATACGATAAAAAAGCCACGTAAGCCCCGGAGAATCGTAATTCATACAACCTGTATGTTCATGTATGAGTATTGAGTGTGACAGACAACGGTAATACCATTTTCTTTTATTGTCATAATATTTTAATATCGAGCACAAAACACCCATCAAAACATAAGTCAACCTTTTCCAAAATAAACAACCTTCAACTGAAAACATATCGGAACGAACAAAAATAACATTTTTCCAGTAATAATAACACAATTTTCCCTCGTTAAACAGCATATCAGCTGTCATGTTGACGTTATGTTGACAAGTGGAATAAACTTTATCTATCCGTATTGTCAGTAAACACAGTGCTAGTGGCAGACAGTTACTTTATAAAGCTCTCTCAAAATACCTGACATTTTCCGTTATGTCATCCTAAGACTGAAGGAGTTTAGTTTAGAAGGAGCGAGTTTGCAGCGATTTTTGGCGCGATTTCAATGCTGCTTTGTTTAGCCATGGAAGTGATAAAATTGTTAACGATTAAGCAATGTATGAAAAAACGCGGCAAACTCACCTTGTATCTCTGAACAGTCGGTTGCTTTATGAAACTGACGAAATTTGTTTCAATGCAACTATTTAAAACGGGAAATTTATCATTATTTTTTTTATTGTCAATGGGCTTGCTCTTGACCACAATCCAGCATTGAAGACAGAGATGATATCGAAGATGGAACGAGCTTGCCCAGAAAAAGCCTATTGACTTGCAACATAAATAAATTTGGGTTATATGAACTCAGAAACACAGATGCAGACAGAGTTCATGCACTTCCATGTTTAATAAAATAAAATAAATAAAAATTTTGGTTATTCAGGCAACTGGCTCCCATAATAAAACACATGTAAAACAAAACACACAGAATAAAATTTAAAAACAAGCAATTATTTTTGGTGAACTGTTGATTTTATTTATATCACAAAAAAAATCTACTATTAGTCCACTATACAATTTTGTGTAGACTGTTACTACGGCGTAGCGAATGCTACATTTTTCGTAGTATGTGGCAAATCATTTTGTATCAAACCAACTTTTTAATTTAAGGGGTAAATATTTTGGATATCTTCCAACAGATTTTTGAAATTTGCTTAACTAAAGATTAAACTTTCTAAAACTGAAATATAACTACTAAAACTTTTGAAAGTGGGCTTTTCTAAATAGGTTTTTAATTTTTAGTGTAAATTGTTTTAAACTGTTTTTGAACAAATATTTTTATTTTGTTTCATTTTTATTTCAAAAACTGTATTTCCTTCAAGTGATTCTTTTATAATCCAAATGTTTTATTAACTAGTTCGCTAGTTGCAGTTCTAATCCAATCATCTGTAAAATCAATTGAAACTTTATACAGTTTTCAATAGCATTGTCATTTGTAACGTACTCCATCTAGCCTGCGGTTCTATTTTTCTTAGTCGCCTTTTCCGACACCCATAGGAGGCGTGGGGTAGTATTATTTCTAGCCGGCGTTACTCAAAACAGCCAGTCCATATAAATACACAATTACTGTCAATCATAAAAAATACCAGATCCACTAAAGGTAAAGAAAGGAAAAAAAAACGTATAAAAAATTCAAAAAGCTATTAAGTGATGTCGTTATGAATTTTACGATCGGCCTTTGTCCGTGGCTGGCTATTAGTGTTGATATTATCTGTGGCCAAATAGGGGTGCCATCAATACCACGGAATATAGAAAACCTTTAAAGTTGATAAGGTTTATGGGCAAAGTCCGTCTGTCTAAATAGCATTCTTACATTGTTCTACTCGCACTACTGGACTTTCATAGATAAGTGGCATTCTATAATGATAAACCCTAGTAAAATACAGGGTGAAATCGAAATCATTCGACAAATTTTTAGGGTGAGTTCAGACCATGAATATGAACAACTTTCTCCAAGGAACATGGGTCCGGAATCCTCCCATACAAAGTGAGCCTATCCGAGCGCGCATTTAGTATGGGACGTCGAAAATTTGATTTCGTTTCCGGACCCATGTTCCTTGGGAAAAGTTGTTCATTTTCTTGGTCGGAACGCATCCTAAAAATTTGTCGAATGTTTTCAATTTCACCCTGTAGAATGAAAATGTATGGGACTCACACTAGCTGTAACGCAACATTTTGTTAGCTTATGTCAATCTCGTGCATTTTTATTATATTCTATTAGCATTTACGGTTAAAGAAAGCCACTTGTCTTCGGCACCTGTTTCAATTCGAAAGGTATAAGAGAAAGTGAAATTACCAGTACATTGGACATTTCATAGTAGTTCCTAGGGTTGGCTATTTAAATTAAAATTGAGATCCTCATTTTTTTCAGTAACTAGGTCACGACCTTATTATCTAGTGACCTACATTGTTGCAAAGCTCAACACAAATGTATTTTAAATATTTTGAAATAAATAGTAATTCATACAAATTTGAAATAAAATCCTGCTAAACTTTGAATAAATCGAAAGACAGAAAGAAGAAAAATATACAAGGTTATTTTTCTGTACCTGACATCCATTTGCCCACTTATATTTCTTTAGCAAAACACTTCACTCTTTCTCTGCTGTAGGCTTTATTTGTACCTAAACTCTGGAGGCCAGAAGGCATATTATATAATATTCGCTCCGCCCACTGCAAAGCGCAGTGTTGCCATCTCTTTCCTTCAGCCTGTTTCTGGATGATCCTATTTCAGAAAGCTGAAAATAATGAGAAACTTAGGGAATCACTAACAAAATTAGGCTAGATTAATGTGAAAAATAAGTCAATTTTCATTACGAGACTGTCAAGTAAGAACATAAAAATAGAACCCGTTTGCCTTACATCGTGAAATATAAAAAGGTGTTTATTGAAAGTCATGGCTAAGGAACGAGTCAGTATCAGTAATTGAATAACTTTAACTTTAAAACATAGGTCGAAGAACGAACAAAATAATGTTACCTAACTTCTGATTGAGCAGGTCTATTTTTGAAGGGGATGGAGTGGAGGCATGGTTTAAGACACATCTACAAGACCAAGGTGAATGAATTGGCTTTGGAAAACATTCCGAAAGACCAAATTCATGACTTCCTAACTTGAATGTGTTTAAAAAGTTAATAAAAAAGGTATGTTAAGATTTGCAGGGAGATTGATATAGTCTCTGCCTATGACTGTAGGAAAAAACATGATTTTAATTTTAGTTATGTAGATTTACTACTTACGGTCTCCCATCCGATACCCAGATGAACAAACGTTAATTAACATTACTAAGCAAAAAGACAGAGTAATCGCCACTAGCTGTGACAGTTTTTTATGTTACAAGTGAGAAAACGAGCAGTTGGGCCACCTGAATCAAATCAAATATAGTTTATTCATTGTTGGATATAAAAATCTCCTAATGACGTCATCTAAACTACATTAAAAAGAAGCGACATTTAAAACCCTTGCGCTCTTTTAAATACGTTTGAATGAACATGGTTTATGACACTATTAAGACAGTAAAATGCGTTGCGAACTCTGAGAACTAAGATGGTATGTCTCATGTCTCACTGGTTTCCTCACCCTTCAAACTGAAACACAGCATTGCAATGCTGCTTTACGGCAGAAATAGGCAAGGTGTGGTACTTCTCCAGACGGACTTTGCAGAAAAGCCTTACTACTTTCAAATACTACTTCAAGTTTTCTATTATAAAACTACAAGTACTAATTTAAGTCGTCCTCAAACCGCACGACTCATAGAGTCATTAGATAATAACGTTTTATAGCCCTCCAGTGAATCGCGTGCATCGACGAATAAAAATAAAAGAACTATTCCACTTCGCGTGGAGTGTTAATCTAATGCAATTAAAAATCGCACGTTGCGTTCCCGCCCTTATCCTGCAAAGCTGTAGGTACGAATAAAGTTTAGTTTTATGAATTAAAATTTTGTAACTAAATGTGAAAATAGTTGTTATATTTTAATGTTTGGAGGCCAAATATTGTAGCTTTTATTAATACATATGTTTCTACTTATCTTATGCTAGGTGATGGAGTAAACAATGCGTTTCTTCAAAGATGAACTAGAAGTTGCGTTCCTGTTTTGAAGATGGTAGGGCTTTTGTGCAAAGTGCGTCTGGCGTAGTGGCGGCTCTCTTGCCTTTTTCTGCCGTATCACAGCAGTGTTTGCACTGTTGTGTTTCGCTTCGAAGGGTAAGGGACCTACTAAAATTACCGGCACATGAGACATACCATCTTAGTTCTCAGGGTGGGCAACGTGTTTTGCTGTCTTATTAGTGTCAAATTATGCTGCTATTAAGGCAGTGGGTGTTATGGACGGTGGTGGCCAGGTGGTCAGCTGTGCTGTGTGACATAAAAAAAATATAACAAAATATATTTAAAAAATCATAATCCCTATAAGACTTTTACCAAAACGTAATTTTTTAACAACTATTAGTCATCAACATCATCATCATAACATCCCATGAAACGTCCACTGCAGGACAGGGAGCTCCCTGTGGAGTTCCAGCGTAAACGCGTGGTGCAATCTGGAGGGAAAGTACTATTGTCACCACGCTTTCTAGCGTTACAGCTGGCAAAAAGTACTGTTAGTATGGGACTTGAATCTTTGGGGATTTGGATTTGGGTCTTATAGTGAAAGTTGTTAAATTAACGACACACAAGTATCTCCATAGGAACGGCTTTTGTTGCCAGAACACCTTGTGTTGATAGTGCTGTTTTTTTTTTCAAATGTTATATACATGTATTTACAAGTGCTTTGCGTTCGACGCCAATCATAAATTATTTATACAATGTAGGATCATAATACTCGTATGGCCAATGTGATAATGACGTCATTGAAAATATGTAACTTAAAAACAATGTGGCGCTATGTGGACAAAAGTGACAAAAAAACCTACGCGCTCTTTTATATGTGCAAGTCAGGCTCGTTTTATTTACTGAAGTAGTATTTCACAACAGTATTTTTCCGTGTCTTTGATTTACTATGTACAGTGTAACACATCCATCACAATGAAATGTTGATATTCATGCATTTTCCTTTATAAAAAGAAAATAACAAATAATTCAATCTTTGGCCGACAAAATTATTAGCAGAAAAAAAAGGACGGGTTGCACTCCGGGAGTGCCGGCAGAAGTGAAAACTTGCATTTTTGAATATTATGCTTTTTGTAAGGGTCAATCGCGCCGTTGCTCGCTTACTTCTTTGGTGTCACTGAATAAAAACCCGTATTGTAATGACAATACGGTTGACAGTTGACGTTTATTCGATCAGGATACGGATCTGACGCGAGTTTAAATTTTTTTAAACATCTTTAAAAGTGCCAAGCGCCGCTATAGAAGTTTTCACTTCAAAAAATCATAACCATGATTGCGTCTGTCAAAATATTCGTCAAAGCAAAATTGGATCCCAATGACGGTTAGAAGCGTAAATTTTGGAGTTAATTTATTCCAAAATAAACGGGCTGCTGACTGGCGGCATAATTAACTGAACGATAGAGACGACGCTACAACGAGCAATTTAGTCTTGTTGTTTCAGAATACAGGCTTTCATTCATTCATCCATGCATTTTTTTATTACAGTCAAAATAATGTAGGTTGATAATTCGGTCATTGACGGTAACTGAGACCGACTGCACACTCTCGCTATTCTTGTTGTGCCACTAGCGGTCACCCATCTGGTCTTTGACAACGGCCAACGATGCTTAACTTTCGTGATCGAAAAGAAAGAGCAACTACTACTCGACCACGAGCACTTCACTTACTAAGTATTATAATGGGGATAGGTTAAGATAACTGTGTGTGTACTGTCCTATCGTTTTACAAACTTTTTGGGTCAATCAGTATTCATTCATTAAAATAAATTTGTTGCAAATCATATTGGGATATTAATTGGGAATATAATTGATTTAAGGGGTTAATTACATTTCGTACGAGTATTGAATATTAAATTCGTGCTATCATAAGTATTGGGGGACAAAAAAAATAATATTGGGGGACGTTTCACACAAGGTCACCTGATCCCAAACTAGGCAAAGCCTGTACGATGGGTATCAGAGACTGATATACATACGTAAATGGATAAATAACACCCAGACACAGAACAAACATTTGTGTTCAACACACAAATGTCCGCCCTGGGCGGGGATCGAACCCGCGGCCCACGGCTTGAGAGGCAGGCTCACTACCAACCACACCAAAAGCCTTGTCAATTAAAAAATATTTATGGAATAAGTATTTCTTATTTTTTTTTTGGTAAATCCCCTCCGAAGTAGCAAGCGTTTTTGCTGTTGGACGTCTCGTGGGATGTTATGATGATTTGTTTTGTATAGAACAACAGCTTTAAGGAAAAAAGCAAAAAAGAACTTGTTTTATATGACACAATAAAATTGTTTTTAATTTTTCCACTGAATTGCTTTTCAAATCATAAGTGCAGAAGTTTTCAATAAAGAAACATTAAATTTAAATTATTCGATGTGAAATTTAATTTATTGCGAAAACATTCAATAATGTGCCTACAAAATAATATTACTTCGAGACATCAATAGACAAAATATTATTTATTTCATGATGAAATTAGAAAAATATATAGGGTGACTTTTAATTAGTTCTTGATAGCAAAAGATACTGAACAACTTTTCCCAAGGAACATAGGTCGAAATATGAAAAACCAAATTTGCCCTTCCATACAAAATGCGCTATCAGCTGAGGCAGTTTCAATAGGTGAAAACTTGATTTTCGTATTTCGACCTATGGGGGAAAGTTGTTCAGTATCATGAGTACATTCATACCTTTTTCTATCAAGAACTAATTAAAAGTCACCCTATATGGATGATGATAATATGGATAAGATGATGAGACTACGTGATCAAAGTGTCTTGTTGTGTGAGTAAGGAGGACTGACTGATCACATAAATACCTTTGCATTTTAATAACGATTTAAGGAAAGTCACAATTCAAAATATTGGATAAACTCACGTAGCTCCGTAAGACAAATCAATCAACTATGAAACGAGTATAAGGGATGTACCGAAAATTTAACGGGCGTGCTGAGTTAAAGAAAATGATACAAAAAATAATTTTAAGGATAAAAAAACAAACAATTTCGTACAAACTGTTCGATTAGGGTGACCAATTTCTGTGTAGAGCTCAAATTTTTTTAAAATTTCCCAAAAAATCTTTCTTTGGGAAAGTTATAGTAATGTATAGTAATGGTTCTTTTTTTCTTATTTTCAGATGAACCGAGCAATACAGGTGAAACCAGCAGACAGCGAAAATAGAGGAGGTAAATATTATAATATAAAACACAACATAGACTAAACACAACATAAAAACTAAAGCGCGAATTCCTAAAAAGGGTGCAACGGACGGTGGTGTACCGAGTACTAAGAGGGCGTGCTCAGAAAACTGAACAACTTTCGCAAAGAATCATTTTTGGGAAATGAAAATAATTGTTGACCTTGCCATAAAAATTGCTCACTTTCAACAGTTTGAAAGGTCAAATATTATTTCCATTTCCCAAAAATATTTCTTTGGGAAAGTTGTTCAGTTTCGTTGAATGAGCACGCCCGTTCAGTTTCGGTACACCGTCCCTTACATCCTGTACAATACTTTGTCAGCCAGTTCCAAAAAGCTTGTTTATAATGCCCTTTAAATGAACTGCTTATACTTTTTTACCGCCAGTTGTAGAAACGATTTTTAAAGTACTAGTTCCTTTAAATATTTTAATGAGCAAACATGGAGTTAGCCTTTCCGTTCGTGAAGAGATCTCACAGTAATAAGACAGAGGAATCGTTGCCTACTTTGAACGCTAAACATGTGGAATGCTACAATTTTTGCTATAACAATTGTGTCAAAGCCAGTTACGTCAATATTACGAGTACTTGGCGTAGAGAAATGCTACGCTTGTAGCAATATTGTAGCAGGTAGCTACGATCCTACTTAATCCTACTTTTAGAGTTTGGATTACTTTAATTTGAAAAGTGGTTTATTGTTAGCTACTTTTAAATCTCGTCATTCATTCCCGTACTGTTTTGGTCATATTAAGAGCAAAAACCACCAAAAAAAATGTGAAACGATTATCAATTTTTAAATACTTTGTCAGCCAGTTCCAAAAAGCTTGTTTATAATGCCCTTTAAATGAACTGCTTATACTTTTTTACCGCCAGTTGTAGAAACGATTTTTAAAGTACTAGTTCCTTTAAATATTTTAATGAGCAAACATGGAGTTAGCCTTTCCGTTCGTGAAGAGATCTCACAGTAATAAGACAGAGGAATCGTTGCCTACTTTGAACGCTAAACATGTGGAATGCTACAATTTTTGCTATAACAATTGTGTCAAAGCCAGTTACGTCAATATTACGAGTACTTGGCGTAGAGAAATGCTACGCTTGTAGCAATATTGTAGCAGGTAGCTACGATCCTACTTAATCCTACTTTTAGAGTTTGGATTACTTTAATTTGAAAAGTGGTTTATTGTTAGCTACTTTTAAATCTCGTCATTCATTCCCGTACTGTTTTGGTCATATTAAGAGCAAAAACCACCAAAAAAAATGTGAAACGATTATCAATTTTTATTGTACAACTGTAAAAAAATACATGTACCGTAGGCTAAGGCTAATGCAGCTCACTATAAAAGCTTTTTTTTTTATAAATTGTGCCATCTTGTAGTTACTTTCTTTAAATTAACATTTTTTTTACTGAATTTTAGCTTATTTTCTTGGTCGTAAACTACGGTCGTAGGTAAAGCATTTTATGCAACTACATACGTCATGTTTTGCTTTATGAACCTTTTTCAATATTGTCATGGTTGACTTGAACGATCAGTTAAGCACTCTCGTTAAAATGACTCAATTTAGTAGTTGCATGTCATCAAATATTATAAATTTGTGAGTAAAAAAGATTCAATTTAAAATTACAATATTTTAAAAATATTTAAAAAAGTTGTCATCTATCTAATAACGAACATTTGCATGAACTACTAGTTTCTAATCGCCATTTAGAAACATAACCCTCGAGGTCAATGACACTACTTCGGTAGCTTTTTAATATAAGTAAGCAAAAAAGAACTTTATTCCATGTTTTTTCGTTATTTCAATACAACTACGTCATTTCATTCACAAAAGAATGCTTGATTGCGTGCCAACATGCTAACAAAGTTAATTTTAGCTTGTTTTTACGTTCAATGTTAATTCAAAACTTGTAGAAATGTCATTCATAGAAAAAAAAAATTCATTCATAGAAAAGTTTTATTACGTCATTGTATACACTATAAATATTTTCATATTTTCTATTTGTGGAGACCTTTTTTTTGTTGCCTATTTACTTATTGGAATAAAAAAGAAATAAAAAGGGTCCTAGAAATTAAAGTAATTGTGAATTTAAATAATTTTATTCTTGAGGCATTTTTTTTACTGATTTTTTTACGGTCATGACTGCAACAGATTGTATATTAAAACGCATTAATTTACTGAGATATTGAATTGAGATATAAAAGTGATAAGCTGCTTAAGAAATGACTTCAATAATGTTTATTCTCTAACATTTTATTGTACAAATTATAGTTCACGCAAACCCCAATCTCCATGTTCAGGGTCCTTCTTTCACTAGACACTGGCAATATTATCATAAAAGCTAATTATATTTTAAAATATTATGACTCATAATATTTTAAAATACTTTGGAAAAATTCAACTTTTCACAAAAACATGTAAAAGTTAAGTTGTATAAAATATGAATAATTCAGTATCTGAATAAATTTTTTTTATATTTCAGTTATATATTTTGTTATATTATTTTTATAACACTTTCTTGTGTAACTCGTACCTAACAGAGATTTAAAGAGAAAAAAAAATGTACGGGTACAGCAGCGATTCTTACATAGTAATCAAATATAATTCATGTAAGAAGGTTGTTGAATGTTGGCGTGTTCTTGTAATCAGAACGAGTCAACATCAATTAGAGTATTTGTCGAGCGGTGGCGAGTAAACAACGACACGGTGTTGGGAAAATTTAATCGTGGTGATATGAATCGAAATGTTTTTGGTTAGGGCTGTCAACATGCGTGTACTTATTAATTAATAACAGTTAAAAAAGAAACGCTTTTTTCATAAAATTCTGTTTTTAAAAATATGGTAAAGTTTTCTTTACGAAAACATAATAATAAAATCATAAAGTATGTACAAGTTGTCAGCTTGGAGGATTTGAATCGGCTCATGAAACAGAACAACTTTATCTGAGGAACATAATTCTGAACTATACAAATCACGTATCCAGCTTATAATGCAGTTTAATTCTATTTTCGACTTATGTTTCTTCAAGAAAGTTGTTCAGTTTTGAAGAGATTCTCATCATTCAAGGTTGTTATAATTTTTTTTGTTACTTTGTACAATAACATTATAATTACCCAACTAGATCGTAAAGTAAGTTTTTCCAATTGGTTCTGTAGTGACACATTTGCATTGTATCAGCACTTTCGGTAGAGCGCTTCCCGCCAGCACCAGTCGTCTCCTAACCCTTGTCGCGCGCAGTACTGTACTTTGGCCTAATTAAATAATTCTAAAATATCCGGTAAAAACTATTATGTAACTGTGTGTCTTTTGCTAAAAATATAATTGCGAAGTTTTACATCTACCTGTGACTTGTCTTTAATATCATAATATGGAGTCCTAAATAGCCTACCTCTAAAAAGTGCTAAAGTTCCATAGCTCAAACTTAAGTTACTTACTTACTTAGATACTTAATTTAAATATTGGCATTACTTTTAAAACTTTTTCCATATTATTATGGAAATAGATACCTATCCAAACAAATGATTTATATTTTTAAGAATATGCTACAGAACAATCAATTCAAAAGCATGTGTGCAAAGTTCTTGAAACAAATTTGCCTAAATCAAATATTAATACTACAAACCTACAAGGTAATTTCAACTCAATCAAATTATATAATCAAACATCAGCTGCTGGTACTAGCGCCTAACACGAATATTCACTGCCAGTAGCAATTAAACTCCTATCAATCACTGTTACTGATTAGTCTGTTACTGTTACTGAAGGCCTTGTAACAGATAAACGACACACAGCCCTAGAACCGTAGCGCCGTTTTATGGAAATTGCAGGTTACTACAATTTGGTTGACCGTAAATGTTTATGGGATAATTCAATAACCCTAAGTTAATCAATTTCTACGCGATGGAGATATCCTGCTTTTGCTTTTGGCTAAAATTATAGCTTAGTTTGTATTCATTAGTTTATTAATATACATGTTGTAAGATAGGTACGCACGGCAGCAAGCAAGTAGAAACAAAACCAGTGTAAGCTGAACCAGCGCTACGCTACAAAAGTCCGAATCTAGAGACCCGCTCAAGGTCAAAGTGTTTCCACCGACTTGCGGCCGTGTGTACCTACATGTGTAGAGGGTATAATAATGGGATGATAATCAATTGTCCATGTGGTGCCGGCAAAGAATAGTACCAACCCATCTCTACCCGTGGGTAGTATAGACAGCAGCATCTTTTGGTCTATCGTACCATTTTACATACTGCGGTCACCAACAACGGCGGTTGCCAGCCGCAACGCTTATAAGCGTCATGACTATGGTAAATCCCCTCCAAGGTGCCATGCGCTTTTCTGGAGTTCTGTAGGGAGCTCTCTGTCCTGCAGAAGACGTTTTATGGGATCTATGATAAATCAATATAAAATATAAAAACTTTAAAGGAACCCATGAATTTGAACATTTCCAAAGATTCGTACATCAAATTGAAAAAAAATATCCACTCCTATAGAGACAGCATTATTAGCTGATAGCGCATTTTGTATGAGAGGTCTAAATGTATATTTCCCATTTGTTAAACACTTGAACAAAACTATTATAATTTTCGCTTGTACACGAAAAAGCACTTTTTAGCCGCGTCCTAATAGTAAGAATGACTTTTAAAAGATCAAAGAGCATAATTTGAAAACCATTACAAAAGAAGACAGTGGCAAAAGAAAGTGAAAGAAGAAAAGTAATGGTATTATCTCTTTCCCATAATCAAAAGCTTCAAGGGCACGATTAATTTCTTAAGTGGGCAGTCCGCACAAAACGAAATAGTTAGTCGAAGATTTTCTTAATAATAAAATGGTATGGTTACATTTACCATATTTTATTTAATTCTATTAAACTCTGAATCAAAATAACGATCACAATTAAGCACCTCAAGTCCTCATCACGGACCTATTCATAGCTTTCGAGGCGGAATTAATTTGTTTTGATAAGGTCGGTAGCGTAGGGCCTTTACAAAATAGGATGTAATAGTTTAAGGGCCTTTAGTTTAAGCGACTATTTTCGAATGACTAAACGTTACCTTAAAACTAGTATATAAGGTGCGTCCTAATCAACTGCGTCTTGGGGCCTTAAAATTGAACAACTTCCACAAAGGAACATAAGTCGAAATAGGCCACTAAAATTCTGTTTGACGTTTTTGACACTGAGTAAGTAGTTAGTTACCGTCTTAATACAAAAAAGTTAGACATCTGTTGAACACTTGATTAAAAAAATCGTAGCAAATAACTCTGGCTATGTCATTGATGCGCAGAAGTCAAAAATGACTTATTTTCGACGTTGATGCGCAGAAGTCAAGTCATAAGAAAATAAGGCGTTCTAAGCAAATCTTACCGTACAGTCACCCGCACGTTAGTAGAAACATTTGTAAGTCAAATATCATGCCATAAAGTCCATATTGTTTCTGCTAATGTGCGGGTGTAAAACCCGGTAAGGGCTAAAGGATAAATCATTCACGGACCGTGGTCATCCCTAATCCCTGAGGAAATTATCGAAAGTTAAACTGTAACTAAGAACTTTTTTACTTACTGGCTTGTGTTTCTTATATAAATACGTGGGGCTTAGTTCCTGTGGACTTCAGACCACACCGAACCTATGGAATCTTTTGTGCTTCCTCTGCCTTACTGCTCCTGTGATCTTCCGCTGTCTTCAAATATGTTTGTACTTACTGGCTTTCTCTTGACCCCGATCTATCCAACGATGTGGGTGACGATGGAACGAGCTTGCTCAGAAGAAGCCTATTCACTCGTGACTAGAACAGATTCGGGTTGAATGAACTCGTGAACGCAGTCTGAGGCAGGGGATTGCACTCCTTAGTCGTGCGCATTATAAAAATTTTGAGAAGCGCTTTATGCCAATGTAAGGAATATAAACTTTCTAAAAATCGACCCAGTAGGCAGGAAAGCATCTGTACCATGTTCTAAGATTGAGTTCCATATTCTTTTACAACTAGTTTATGACGCCTTACGTATTTTGTCATATTTTTATTATAGTAATAATCTTGGGTTTGTACATGGTTTAGGTAGCAGTTTGTGACCAGATGGAAATTTTTCTGCTTATATAATGTAGCCATAGGACTAGGCTTGTGATTTCAAGATTCTTTTAAATTAAATATTTAACAATTAAATTCAACAAGCACAACAAACAACAATGAATACATAAAATTAAATAAATCATTTCATGAGAAGCTCTTCGAACCAGGAAACAAAACACAAGCAATATTGTTTACCCACTTGGAATGTAAGAAGCTCTTTATACCTACCGTGCTTGATATTTCGCAGGCCATTCCTACGATACAATATTGCTTTCGTTGAAATGCCTGTTGAAAAGGATTTGTAATAAATACGCTAGTTTCAAACGTAGTCAAATGAACTAAACTTTAATTAACGTCAAACAAAACAGAATTATTGGATTTGATTTTTGACATTGGAAATGTCGTTTCGTTCGTTCTGGTATAGGCCCCGATTTCACGAAAAAGTGCGATCCCCTTACATCTCAGTTTGCCAGTGACGGTATTCATATAATTTCACCAATTACGACAAAACTAAATAGTTTAAATAAAACATTTAATAAAAACACTTTTTCTAAAAACAAGCTTTTATTTAAAAAATCTGTTGTACTAAAATAAAAAAAAATGCATTACTGTTAAGGCTAAAATAATAAAATAATAAGGCAATTATCTCCCGAGTGATATTGGATGGCCGAGGCGAAGCCGAGGCCTTCCAAGTCAACAAGGACGATAAATGCCATTCGGCCGCAACTTGTATAGTGCTTTTCTCCTATTTGTAAGTAAACAGAGAACAAAGTTAAAGAAATAAATCAAGTCCTTATTAATTCGTATTCAAACACTTTTTCCAGGTAGATGTACCTACTTGTTGTATACTTTGACTTTAGACCTAAAGCAAAAATTCAAGCAGCTATGAGCTATTCAAACTGTTTATGAGCAAATAGGAGAAAATAATTTTATGCAAGAGTCGTGCTGATAAATGTTAGTTATATAGATAAATATTATAAAATTGATCGATCGAAATCATGCATACAACTATATAATATTAAATAGGCATCAAACGATTTGAAAGCTTACAAAGCACAAATAAAAAAGGAGGAATTATAGCTATAAAAACTTCATACCCAATACAAGCTTTCAAATCTTTTGATGCTATTGAATATTTTAAAGTAGTATGCATGATTTCGATCGATCTATTTTGTTATATTTATCTATATAACTAATATTTATCAGCACGACTCTTGCGTATTTTTTTTATATTAGCACAACTGAATTTTTTAATAAAAGCTTGATTTAAAAAAAAAATATATTAATTTTTTTTTTCGAATTTGAAGATTAATTTCCAATGTGCTCCATTGTCGTGTGAGACACGAAATCTGTGAATTTTTAATAGCAGGCAGAATAGGCTGCATTTGATTTACTTAAAATATTTGACATTAATTGTAGTTGAGATGTGGATCACATTAGATTCTTGTATAAGGTTAACACGATTGAATAAACTTTTCTCGATAGATTTATCTTTCAAATTAAGATCAGTTTTTACCAAATTTTGCCTAGCAAGTAATCGGAAATCCCAAAAGTAATATTTTTTTGCTAATTAGATACATTTTGTGCAGTACTAAACTCTGATATTACAGTTTCTAATATCGTCATTTAGTTTTTATTTTAAAGGTAAGATACAGTAAAACAGCTCGTAACGCTCTGTTTTCACACCCGCAATTTGCCATTTGTTAGAAAGGGACAGTTTCAAGACCAATGCATTACCTTTAAGGCGAATGAGATGCCCATTAAGTTCTGTTACTATTAATTAAAAATAATTTGATCTTCCATACAAAATGTGCTATCAGATGATGCAGTTTCTATGGATGTTAATTTTTTTTTTCGTATTTCGACCTATGTTCCTGAGGGAAAGTTGTTCAGTTTTATGGTCCAAGTACCATACTGAAAGGACACCCTTTCGGTGTTCCATAGTTTTTTTATGCAAATTAATTTTCGTGACGTTTTGTCTACATTTCTAAGAAATATGAGTTATAAAAACAACTCTTCAAACCAGTTCAATTTCCTCTCTCTTTGAAGACACAAACATATATTTATTTACTTGTATAGTACTAAAGTGAATTCATACGAGAACATGCATTGAAACTTACTATTACCGGCTTGACTAGCAATATTCCCATATTCAAGCAGGCACTCTCAGGATTTAATTTCATTAAGTTTGCTTAGTACAATAGTATGGATGCCTATCATACGTACAATGCTGCTTGTTTCGTACTATTGGTTTAAATTAATATTACTCAACGCAAAACCCATGTGGTACCGGCAAATAATAGTACCGACCCATGTCTACCCGTGAGTGACGTAGAGGCGACTAAAGGTTAATGAAACAGAGCATGGGCAGCAGCATCCTTCTGTGTATCGTATCATCTTACATTCTGCGGTCACCAACAACCGCGGTCCTTGGAGGTGTCTATGGTACTTTCCCTCCACATTGTTTCAGCAAAAGCTGGAATTTTGAAGGGAGTTAGTTCCCTGTCCTCTAGTGGACTTTTCATGGGATGTCATGACAGTGATCATGATGAAACGCAAATATGTTCTAGACATTTTTATGTTTCACATTTTTTTGACTCTTTATCCAAAATTGCAAGTTATTCAATCACACCTCTCGCATATGAAACTTATCTTTCTTTCCACACAAACATTCTCTTTGTGGTGCCGTCAAAGAATAGTACCAACGCATTTCTACGCATGGGTGTCGCAAGAGGCGACGATGTGATTATTAACTGAAGGATGGGAAGCAGCGTCTTTGTGTGTATCGCACCATCTTACATACTGCGGTCACCAGCAGCTGCGGTCCATGTTGCCAGCCGCAACGCTAACAAGCGTGGTGACTATGACACTTTCCCTCCAAATTGTATCACGCGTTTTAGCAGGAACGTTGGAGAGAGATCCCTGTATAGTGGACGTTTCATGGGACGTCGTGATGTAAATAAAAAAAAACCATGTCATACAAAAAAAAATTATACCTAATTTTATAATAAAAAAACCGGCCAAGTGCGAGTCGGACTCGCGCACTGAGGGTTCCGTACCACCACATGAACATAATTGTATTAGTTGAAATTTCAGTAAGTTAATGTGCTAGATTTTTTGAGTCCGACACGCGCTTGACCAAATTTTATTATTTGTTGTTATTTTATAGCTTATGTACTATAAACATACCAATTTTCAAGTTTGTAAGTGTTCCCGTTTTTAAATAGAACTAAAACAAAAATCGCCTCACTGACCATCCAACTTGACCCCTCTCTTATATGAATGTTCTTGAAACGGGAGCTCACCACAATTGGTTACCATTAGTTGTGAGAAAAGTTGTAATATTTAATGATTTCAGACTTTTCCCATTATTTGTACTGTGAGACCTAGCTTTTTACCAAATTTCATAATTTTAGGTCAACGGGAAGTACCCTGTAGGTTTTGCATTTTTGAATAAATGTATGGAGATGAGAACATAAAATGCCATATCTTTTGATTGCGTCGTTGTAAAAAATTGAAATTTTCAGCTCTTGTGTGGTTCATGGATCCTAATATATGGTATTAATTTCAACCTGATACCTTTACCCGTTCGTGAGATAAAGGGTCTTGACAGACAGACAGACAGACAGACGGACAAAAAAGTGATCCTATAAGGGTTCCGTTTTTTTCTTTTGAGGTACGGAACCCTAAAAATGTGAATAGCATTCAAATTAAAACAATTAATTTATTTTTTTGTATTTTGTCAATAATTACATTAAAAATAAACATTAAAAATATTTTCTATAATAAAACGTATTGAATTCATATCAAAATGTAAAAAATAAAATGTTAAGTAATAAATTTCATAAATGCATAAAAATACAACACAGCGTTAAAGGCACTATTATAGCCCGAATCAGGAAATGCCCCCTTGTGTAGTCTGACTTATCCCTATATTACAAGCCAATATGATTGGATTGGATATTAAGGTCATTACACAGGAGACGCCGATTTGTCACGTAAGGCTTTCGTTTGAGCGCACCATTTTCTTTCTTGACTTTTTTTGTTCCTCAGATGAAAGTGTGTACGCTGTAATAGAGATAAATTTTGGGGAAACGAAAATATTTCCTCGGAACACAGTTGCTCTTTCTTTTCGACCACAAAAGTTAAATACAAGGTTGTTTTAGGGTTCCGTACCTCAAAAGAAAAAAACGGAACCCTTATAGGATCACTTTGTTGTCCGTCTGTCTGTCTGTCTGTCAAGACCCTTTATCTCACGAACGGGTAAAGGTATCAGGTTGAAATTAATACCACATATTAGGATCCATGAACCACACAAGATCTGAAAATTTCAATTTTTTATAACGACGCAATCAAAAGATATGGCATTTTATGTCCTCATCTCCATACATTTATTCAAAAATGCAAAACCTACAGGGTACTTCCCGTTCACCTAAGATTATGAAATTGGGCAAGAAGCTAGGTCTCACAGTACAAATAATGGGAAAAGTCTGAAATCATTAAATATTACAACTTTTATCACAACTAATGGTAACCAATTGTGGTGAGCTCCCGTTTCAAGAACATTCATATAAGAGAGGGGTCAAGTTGGATGGTCCCTGAGGCGATTTTTGTTTTAGTTCTATTTAAAAACGGGAACACTTACAAACTTGAAAATTGGTATGTTTATAGTGCATAAGCTATAAAATAACAACAAATAATAAAATTTGGTCAAGCGCGTGTCGGACTCAAAAAATCTAGCACATTAACTTACTGAAATTTCAACTAATACAATTATGTTTATGTGGTGGTACGGAAACCTCAATGCGCGAGTCTGACTCGCACTTGGCCGGTTTTTTTTACTTGTAAGTGAGTTAAAAAGCAATAACTTTTGTTCCACGACTAAGATAAAATGCACAAAAAAAATTAACTTCACAAACAAAGCGTGTTGGTTACTTACGTTACTTTGTATGCAAAAGTTGAAAATTTTTGGTGCGTTTTTAGCAAAGTCGTAGAACAAAAGTTGTTTCTTTTGACCTCACTTAGTAGTCGGCAAACGGATGTTAGCTAATAAAAAAACCTGTACTCGTGATTTGATGTTAGGTACACTTCGTAGTCAACTGAGAATATTTGAGTATTTTACTCTGACCATAAATTTGAATAACTTTCACAGAGGAAAATATGTCTAAAAACAAAAAAAATAAATCGCCTTTCCCATACGAACCAGACGACACTAAAAGGTAATTTTGTATGAGACGACAAATTACTTTTTCAAATTTTTAAATCCATAATTGTTGAGAAAATTGATCAGATTTATTTTTACCCAATAATGTATCAAGATGGTACTAACAAGAATATTCAGTATATGTGATCGGAAAGAAAAACTGAAGCCATTTAACTGTAAGCGCTACAATAACACCTCTTTCCCGTTAAAGTAGGCTGCATTTTCTCACCTTCAATGATACATACTTCTCTTGCTTCTAACATGCTAGTACTCATCTCTAACTTTTCCTTTTTGGAACGACTTGTATACCAAAGAAAACGTCTGAAAGTATACATCTGAACAAATATTCATAGAATATTCTGCCATAACTAAAATGCAGGAACTTCCTAACATGACGTCACTTCACACTAAGGCTCGTTCCACATCCAACGAGGCGTGGTTATTAAATGGGCGATGCAATTAACATCTGTTGCACGTATACACCCGCCTTTATAGCCTGCTAAATAGTTATTTAAATTCAATGTGCCTCGACCGTAACGATAGCATGGAGGCGGATTGGGTCCTACTGATTTTAGGCACTAAGAACAACTTGATAGTATTAGGTCCTGTCACAGTATTTCTTCATCTATGAAATTGCCATTTTGTATAAATTTTCTGTACAAGACATTTGCATTTTTTACAAATGAAAAATCCAATATTTTATAAAATTTTGCAACATGAATGAGATAAGGCTAATGTCAGCATTAACATGACAATTGGCAGCAATAACAACCTCTGTTGTCTAGTTGTTAGAGCGCAGGGCTCTCGATCCGAATGTTCTGGGTTCGATTCCCGGTGGGAACACTGTCAAACAAAACTCCCTTCGTGCGACTTTCCCAGTTTGGTTTGGACATAGCAGGTTGAACCACCTGATTGTAAGATGATTCTTTGCTTCGGAAGGTACGTTAAGCCGTTAGTCCCGACTACTATCTACGGATGTCGTCGTTAATGAGCCATGTCAGAGGCCTTTGGCGGCTCAACAACACTGATACCAGGGTTTGTGAGGTCGGTCATCGACCTTGCAACCCACACGATATGATGATGAATGTCAGCTTTAACTTCATGGACGAAACTACAAAATACAATAATAAAAATGGACGAAATTTACGACGAACCATTTTCGAAGTTTAAAACGAAAAAAAAAATTAAAAACAATATTTAAAGTTTGGCTACGAGTCAGAAGGTAACCATGTGGAGGAACCAAAGAACATTTAAAATCATAATTTAAAATACTTCCCGCAAATTAAACACAAAAAATATAAATGAGGGAACAAATCCCAGAGCGTCCAAATAAAAATTTCACAGATTATAATTACAAATTGCTAATTTACCCGTTTATGAGCTCAACGAGCACACATTAAAACGGCCCTTATTCCAAAACCTACTGCCCGAAAGTAATCAATCAGCTTTGATGTTAGAAAGCGTGCACGTAGAAAAATGTGTAGTGATCAATCATTCTCTTGAATAAATTATTTGATTTGATTCGACAGAAAATATTTGAACGGTTCGATACAGTCGTTTCTTTCAAAGGGTTTTATTAATTGAATGTGAATTACAAAGTATTTGTGAATAAAAAAGTTTAATTAAAAGTACTTTAGATAAAAGTTATTGTTTTTTTTAAATACTTGTCTAATTACAAGGTGTAACAGAAAGGCTATACTAACTCTGAAGGGTCAAGAGTAAGCCCATTTTCAATAAAAAAAAAGGTTGTGATTCTGCCCATGAAACTAAAAAGCTTTCCCTAAGGAACATAGGTCGAAATACAAATAAAAATTGACCTCTCATACAAAATGCACTATCTTAGATGGATAAAAAATTTTGAACTCGCGTCAGATGTCACGTCAGATCCGTAGCCTGATCGAAAAAGCGTCAACTGTCAACCGTATTGTTATTACAATACGGGTTTTTATTCAGTGACATCAAAGAAGTACGCGAGCAATGGCGCGATTGAGCGAGAAAACGCAAGTTTTCACTTCTGCCGGCACTCCCGGAATGCAGCCCGTCCTTTTTTTTCGTATTACGACCTATGTTCCTTAGGGACAGTTGTTCAGTTTCATGGGTAGTTTCCCATCCTTCAGAGTTAGTATACCCTTTTTGTTACACCCTGTATAAACTCTGGTAATTTCACTTTACCTCTTACTTGCTTAAGTATTGTATAAATCCAAAACAAAGGACATACATACATATGTAGACCTTAAATTTCCTTATTTTTATTTTATTATCACCAAAAAAGGTTGACTGTTCAAATACCCACATGGAAAAATAAGCAGTAAATCGTACGCAAATATAATTTAGAACCCCATTCTCAACATTCACAAATTTGACAAGACACCGAAAAAAGGGGGAGCGTCCTTGTTACTTTATTAAAACGAATCAACCAAGTGTATCTTGAATAAATTACGAAGTATTCCTATGACAAACGATATTATAATGACAACTATTTGTCTCTTTCGCGTGCCTTGAGCTATTATATAGCACTTCGCCTCATTATGACGTTGAGAACGTTTTTAAAGTAGTGCCGAATTTATTACAAGCTGTTTTCGCGCTCCATTATCGCGGTAGTAATTTGACTCAATGAATAACATAGTCAGGGAAAGTTTGGAACTATTAATCATGTCGGGAAAACGGAGCGTATTTTTTCGTTCTGCGGCGAAGGCTTGCGTCGCGTCGAGGAAAATAAGACATTGTCACTTGCAGAATTCTTTTGCTGTTGTATCTACCTTCTGAAACCCAGTGTATGAACGGCCAATAGTATAAACTTTATATATGGTTTAAAGAGTGTGTTCTATTTTTAGGATACTGGGTCTTACTGGGACTGCCAGTGATTATGAATAACATCTTTGACGACTTACTGACAACTATTTTATTTCTTTATAAGTCCTGATGTACCTAAAGTTTAGTATATAAAATTTGAATGAAGTTATAATGAGTGCACGCACAACCTGTTTCTAATCAAACCGTTTGCTTGAAATAGTTTTCGGAATACAAATAATAAAACTGGTCTAAGCATACCACCTTGCGGCACGCTAATCTTATCTTCCTCAATTCCATTCATAAGTAGTTAGTTTGTTTTCACGCCCCACTACGCCCTGCGATTCAAAGTTACAAAGTCTTAGAAGTCACGGCACGTGCGTTGAAATTAAACAGAAGCAAATTAAGTAACTTTTGTATGTGTGCAATTGTACATTTAGGGAATAAACTTTTGAACTCATAGCTTGATGTTATTGTAGCGCCGCTTGCTGAAAGTTAAATAGGGTTTGATGTTGTTTTATCTGAATATGGATTTACTTTGCTAGACAAAATATTTACACAAACAATCAGACATATTACTTGGTTGATGACTTTTGGAAGGCAGTTGACAATAACAACATAACAAATTTCTGAATTCTTAAAAACTTTCAATTCTATTAACATTAAATAAACTATATTGCATAAAACATTTAGAATATAAAACTTGGAATAGCAAGCTTGGTAAATATTGATTGTAGATTGTCGGTAGCGTGTCTGTCCAAGGCGTTCTATTATCTACGATGGGCACACTGTCCACCGGAATGACGGTGACCACAATGACAATGATGAATCGATGGTGTTCGGTCGAAGTAACAAGCGAACGAAGTTGTTTCTTAGGCATTTAGTTTCCTAATACTTTGAAGATTGAACTGATCGATTTGAACTAAATTAAATACTTTAGATTGTACTCAGTTTAAACTCATGATTTCTTTCTCTTCTTTCGATAAAGAGTATTGAAACTTAAAATGTTATAAGAAAATTATGCAAAATAAGAATGATATCTGTTTTAGTTTTACAAAAACATTTTGATAAGTGAAAATCAAGATCTTTGCTTATACTTATGAAATATTCAGATTTTTCGACAAAATTATCAACTACAGGAAAATAAAAATCAACCAATTTGGCTCGTTAAAAAAACGATAACTTAAAAACGACAAAAACAAAAGATAACGTATCTCTAATGCGAAACTTCCGCACTCCATCTACAAACTATAAATTTGCCATAAGACTTCGAATTTTTCTTGTGCCACCAAGTTCCGCTCGTAAATATTTTAAAGTAACTTCCCAAGGAAAAGTGACACTCACTGTTGACGCTGCGCGGGAAACTTTGGAGATGGCCATCGCGACAAAATAACCCTGTCGAAACTGAGATACTGGTACTCCCAAAGTTGAAATATAAAAGTTTGGACAAGGGGCTGTTCGGGCTCCGGGTGTTTGTTTTCCAATGCATTCCGAGTTCATCCCGAGGGGCACAGGCCTGAGCTATCCTTTGTCACAGATTCAAATGGAAAAACTGCCATCGTCTACAACGAATCCTTTTGTTTTCCCAATTTGAAAGTCAGCCCTATACTAATTGGAAAATTTGGGTTACTAAATCCTCGTAAGTATCCTCTTGAATTGTAACTATAGTCCCAAATATTACAAGGCTTACTCCAAAATACAGGCCTTTATACATCACAAAATGCGACACAGAACGCTCGATTCATATTCAAATGAAAATTGTCAAAGTCGTAATGATCCCGAAACGGGTGCAATTCAGTTTCCAGTTGGAATCGCGCATTAATTCAACTGGACATTCCCTTGATACGAGTCCCTTGGGCGGACAAAATGATTTTAGCTAAATCCGTATAACCAGCCACAAAAAAGGGCTGCAATGCTTTCTAGAGTCTCTGATCCCATATTCGGCATGTCCCAATTATAATTTTATTTGGGAGAGGCAACTCGACCGCTTGTTATCCACTCCTAAATAGCTTAGTAAGGGAAGGTTGGTGCGTAATTCAATTTCGTTGGGTTCTTAATGCTTTTTAGTTGAGACCGTTTTTGGTAACCTAAAAGTTTCGAGCGGTTCCAGTGCAGCGGATCGGTATTCTAAACAGTTTTTGTTTGAATATTTCCAGGCTAAATATAAAAGGTTTATTTGTAAAGGATCATGATAAAATTACTCAAATTAATTATGCGATAAAAATTTGAAGCATTTGAAACTTCCATTTAATTAAAATAATAACGGGAGAGGTCCGTGTGACCCGGTCGAGGCTGGGGTCAGAAACTTGGCGATAAAATAACAAAAGTAAACGCTGGAGCGTCCCTAAAATTATATTGATTTGCGACCTCGAATGGTTTCATTCGAATGTATTTGGAATCCCTTTTTCATTTGTTGGGAATCGTGTAATTTGGGGGAGCAAACTTTTGTAGTTAGTATCAGGCGCTTGCCCTACGGAATTTGAATTTGTTCTGAGGCTGTTTGGGAGTATATTAAACTGTGATTCTGTAATCACAGTTCAATATACTCCTTGTGTATGAGTGCACCTACCTTTATTTCAGCTCAGTAAAATGATCCTGCGAAAACCCAGTAGTAAGCATTTCGAGTACAAATTTGAGCTGCACATATTCAACTGTTAGCCTAAGCTTCGATAAAATTTTTATATATATGCTTAGAAGCTGTGATGATATCATTTATACGATTAGCTACAATTTTAGCCATTCCTTTACGATACGAAGCAAACATGTCGTTACTGGTATCAAAATAGTATCCATTACTAATTCACAGCGAAGCGGCCATTCAATAACCTCCAAATATAGCAATGAATCTAACTTTATTAATAGCTCGGAGGCTCCCAACGATAGGCACGCTACGTCCCTCCCCTAATTATTATTAATTTTATTCCCCACAAACCCGTACAAGTATAAATGATAACAACAAACTAAGAGTTGAAATAAACCCCGATGACGTTGACTATCTGGTAATCATTAGGAAACTTTGCAGGAGTTAATAATACTTAGATGTGTTGAAGGTACCGTCAAGCATATACTTACTCAAGATGGGTCAGTAAGACACAAATAGAAAAAAAGCGTATGAAGATTCTGGTTGAGGCTTACCAGTCACCGGAAGAGTACAGACTTTTACCGCTGAAATCAATATCAAACCTCATAAAGAGTATCATTAAATATAGGGCAAGATCAGGAGAACATTATGGCAAGAGAATCACAAAAGATATCCCATGGGGTCGAAGTGCTTTAAGGTCCACTAAATAGCAACTGAGCTTTCCAAAATAAGATAAAATAAACCTATTGAGTTTATGTATGAGTTTTTGTATGATAGTAGCCATTGAGATTAAAAAGTTCTTCTTTTTGATTGAAGTAATTGGTTTCAATAAAACAAACGAAAATTTAACATCAAACAAAATCACCTTAACCAAACCCGAAATATACTTCACCAAATCCACTCGTGATTAAATTGATGTCAAAGTCAAGCAGCTACACATTAATAACACTCTTTTTTCATGGCGGTTAAAATGTAAAGACGGGCAATCGAATTCTCTACCTCCAGAGATCTTTCCTACTCCTGAATTATTTATCGTGTAAGAACACACGTAGACATACGTACGTACAGAACTGCTGGACTTATAAATGTACACATTTTAGCACTTATGGTCTGTTAATAAATTATAAGTGAGAATCTCCCGGTGGCCTGATAGCGCCCTCTCACGGAACTTCTTATATACAGGATGTCTCCTAAGAGTTTCTGGAGGGTAATAGAGTGGTCAGACTGTAGGCACGTTTAAGTGTTGTCTCTTTGATTATTTCACTAGCAATATTCTTCTTTTAAAAGCGTCAAGTGCTCAATAAAGAGAAGTTTTTAACAAGTGGAATTCTCTGTCTGCGTCTGTGTTCCCAAGTTCATACAACCTGAATCTATTTAAGTCGCGAGAGAATAGGCTCCATCTGGGCACGCTTGATCCATCGTTGACCTCATCTCTGTCTTCAAGACTAGGTCAAGAGTAAGCCCATTATCAATAAAAGAAAAAAAAAGAGTGAGTTATTTTTTTAAGATTGGAAAGAAAGAGCAATTACCTCTTGACGATGCTGCAAGTTACTATTTTTGGAACACCGGGTATAATAAGGTACCGTAGCACTATTTCCTTCAGAAACGTAATAGTTGAGTTATTTGTGCAACTCACGACAGGATGCTTGGGTTAGTTTTTACCGTTTTCATCTTTGTTTTCCGGGTTTTTGTTGACGGTAAGAACCGTTTAGCGTCCTCTTCAACATCGACACTTATTTCTTAACCGTAATTGATTTCTCTTTTTATGTTTGCATCTATTGTTGTTTTGGAAAGTAGTTTCAAATATGAGATATTTCTGGGTTGTTTGTCAATGTGTCAAGATCAAATGGGATTGGGCAGGCCACGTATCCGGTATGCCGCCGGACCTATGGGCCAAGACCACCACCACCTGGCAGCCGCAAACCGACAAAAGGCGTCGAGGCCGACCAAGGCGCCGATGGCGCGATGAACTTGACGCCTTTTGCAAGGCCTGGCAAGAGCGGGCTTTAGCTTTAAATTATGTAGCTTATTTGTGTAATAAATAAGTAAAAAAAAAGATAGGGACCAATAGAGGAAATAGAGAGAGGCCTTTGCCCAGCAGTGGGACATTATAGGCTAGATAAGGTAAGAAGAAGATAAGATTGTCAATGTAAGTGTAGGTGAATGTTATACACTGGGACCTTATATTTTCAAAATAATGAAGACAATGGAGTATACCTTGACAGAAGCCTATAAAACGGTACAACTTTTGACTGTGAAACAACAGAATAAGAAAATATAAACATATATATTCCTTACAAAATTTTCTATTAGTCCATTTTAGAATTTAGCTTCTTTTTTTCAAATTGTTGTTAAAAAGTCAATGTTTATGATAATTTTTTTTGGTACCTTTATTTTTTTAAGTTTTTTTTGTGGTTTCATTCTTGATCAGTTTGCCATTGTAAGTAGGTGGCCAAAATTTAAAAAATGGCAATATGTACAATCATTAAAATGAACGCTTATTACTTTACTAAAGTTTGGAAAATTTTATCATTAAAGTAATTGTGTCCAGTCTCAGACTTTCAGTGTAATTCGTTAGTCTTAATGATAACTACCGCAGTGTCCACCATCAATTTCAGCAATTACATTAAGTGTATTAATTGTGGTAGTGTTGAAACAACGCCACATCACGTAATTGATTACTTTGTCAACTGGAATAATTACTTTCAGGGATTAATTTTTCTTTCTCATAATTTTCAGATACTACTATCATGAATGAGTTTGCGCATCTTTATTATAAATTATTGGCTGTTTTTGTAGCCCTGACCAACTTCTAGTACGAGTACTCAGAACGTAAAATAAAATAGCTTTTTCTTAGGTGATCAAGACGAAATTTTTTTGGTTTTAAACTATTTTACATACCATGCGCCGGAAATTCGTATTAGACGAACAAAATTTTTTTCGTTATTTGACTTATTTAGATTTTTGTTCTTAGTAACATAGGTACTAGAAATGCACCAAATGGTGGAATAAACCTGAAATGTTTATATTGAAGTGGCGAATTTTAGGTTGTTCCAATTTTAGATAAAATTACACTTTCTTACAATAATAATGAAAATAAATAGGTAATTGTATAAGTTCACGCAAACGTCCCAAAGAAATACACACCCTTATCTAAGAATGTTTATAAGATCCTTTTACTAGTAGCCTCTTTTCATAATACGATTTTGTTGCAAAGCCTATCATGACATTTTCTACTACGCGGGCCTTACGTTCTGTACCATCCAATAAATGCCACAGAATATAAAATACTAGAGGAAGAAGCTACACGGCGGCGGGAAAAAAACTTGAGAAACAAAGAAGACTGCGACTTTGCCAGCAATATAAAATGCAGCAACATTGGCTGACTCATTAGTTTTTTGCGCTACAAGTTCGTGCCTGAGCCTCCTGGGGTAACAGACTTAGGCTGGCGTGAAGTAATCAGATTTTAGCGGGGATAGACGATGATGTATTAAGGAGAGAATCATGTGTTAAGTCATTAAATCCCATGAACGTCTCAGCAAAAACGCATGGTACTTTGGAGGGCATTTACCACTCTTATAATTGTTGCGGCTGGCAACCGCTGTTGTTTGTGACCGCAGTATGTAAGATGGTACGATACACAGAAAGATGGTTCTGCTCATCATCCAGTTCAAAAGCCCTTAGTCGCCTCTTACTACACCCACGGGTAAAGTTGGGTTGGTCCTATTCTTTACCGGCACCACACGTACCAAATGTGTAAAGTGACATCATCAAACCAGAAATTATTACCTCACCTTCCCAAACGACTGTTGCCCCGGTTATCACACACAACATAAATCACGTGATCATAAAAGTTTGAAACGTGGTTAAATACGTGAAAGACGAAGGCCTACATGGCAGATCTTCATAGCATCGACAACAATAATTTTAGTTCCATCTCTAAGCGTTTCATATTCTGTGAATATATGCTTTCAAGGAAGTACGCCTCTTATTGAATTCCGTCGGATCTTGGTTCGGGCGCTCACAACATTGTGTTTAAACCCATAGCGCCATAATGTTCGCGATTTATTGAAGCTATTAACATGGAAATAATTCTGTACTTTATCGTCTATAAAACCATTTTAATATCTTCTCGTTTGATAAATAATTCAATTTAGAATGGAGTTTAGTTACGCCGAGATTATTGTTTGGACTAACTTAGTAGGAAAATATGGACTAATTTCGTTCGGACAGTAAAGACGTGATATATATAGGGTGCTGACTAGTAAACTGCGAAAATTTGATTGTGTTACTTGGACCATAAAAACTAAACTTTCTTAAGAAACATCGGTTGAAATTTTTTTTTTGCTTTCTAGTACAAACCTTGCACCGCCAAAAGATGGTTTGGTATGGGGCGACCAAAGGCTCTCTCATTTTTTTACCTATGTTTTAAGAGATTTTTTTTGGTAAATTGAGATTTTTCATGTTTCATCATATTTTACTCTTGCTTAATTTAATTTTGATCAATTTATCACGCACCTATGATTTTAAGAAATGTGAAGCAGTTTATGTAGACGAAACATTAGTTTTTTATTCGATTTTACTTTCTTGGAATCGAAGTACTTAATTCCGTCAAATAAGTAAAGCGACGAGTTCAAATAAGGAACTTATTTTTTAAAATTTACTTCAAGTCTTCTTACAATAAGTAAAGCCAAAGTAAATTGCTTTCTAGAGCAAGTCCGTACAAAACCATTAAACGTGAAAACAACTGTGATGTGAACTTTTACTTAGTGTCCGTGGACGTGGACGTGAAAGTCTCATAACTAATTCAGCGATTGATACTAAATTCATAGGGCTAAGGTCGTCTGGAGTAATAATATATGATCCAAGACGACCTTTGTCAAACTGTTCGACATTCCACGGCTTCTGATTGCTATAGTTAGTGCATATAAGTAGGTTGTCGTTTAAGTGGAATCATTCCATGATAACGGAAAAGGAAAACTAGCAAAAGAGAAACTAACTACTATAGTCCGGTCGCTTAATGTCTTATATAGCCAAATTCACCAAATTACACTAAATTTTTCCAGGTACTATTTAGGTACATTGCTCTCTATTTTTGAATTTTCTATAGAATTTTTTTGAAATTCAAGAATTGGCTCCTATCAAAAATTGAGAGGTATGTACCTAACTAGTGCCTGGAAAAAATTTGGTGAAATTGTAACGCGTGTCTACGTGAAATAGCTAATTGCCCGCACTACTAAGTTTGGGACTTTTACAAGTACTATTCGGGGGCACGCCCGTGTAAATCAGGACGAAATAAATTTGACTCTACCCGTGGGTGTCGTAAGAGGCGACTAATAGGCAGCAGCATCTTCCTGTGTGTTGTACCATCTTACATACTGCGGTCATCAACAACAGCAATCGCCAGTCGCAGCGCTAACAAGCGTGACTGAGTAATTATCCTTTATTCATACTACCACGTGTTTTAGCTGGAATTTTGAAGTAAGGTCGCTGTCCTGCAGTGGACGTTACATGGAATGTTATGATCACGATAAGATTTTCTTGCGATCACCACGCACGAGCCGAGCGAGCATACCGTGGCAGTGGCCGGTGAGTGCAAATTATTTTTTTTTAAGATATAACATTTTGTAAGGTTCCATTTCGTTTTGCGTGCTATATTATTTGCACATTTCAATTTTCTTGCACTGGCAACACTGAGGGTACGATATAAATACAGGGCAGAGCGCGGGAGGGGGGCATTGATTGTTGGGCGTTCGCACGGAACAGTACGTGAGCCATTTTCGAGAAGTGTAGCAAGTGTGTTCCACGAGCACGTGGTTAATAAAGTTGGTCAAAGTATAAACGTGGTGTTTTACTGGGATAGTTTACAATTTTGTCATTAAGCTGTACGAGTTTAGGTTGCATTTAGCTCCCAGACTAAGATCTTAAAAGGTATAATAAGAATTTATTAAATAAAGCCCTGTATAAAAATACGAACATCTGTCATGTTCATAGTTTTACCTTAACATTTAAAACATACCGTTAATTTAAAGAGGTACAAGAACGTGTTAAGCTTGACTTACTGGTTTTTGTACCTTATTTCAGTTACCGTTAGGGCTATAGTCGTGCTGCAAGACTAAGTGTCAATCTTGACCTACTCTTTACTGTACTCAAGCCGTATACTATAATACTCATACACGCTCTCCAGTACCTATATGTTTTATACTGCGACCGCTATAAAAGCAGGTAAGTACCTGGACAGAGGTACTCACAGTCTCAAAATGTTTTCATTATTAACTTTGTTTAGAACTACCCATGCACAGCATTGTACAGTCGAGATCATGTCAAATTTTACACTTTCTCATTTAGTTTGTTCTTAACACATTAGCGTAGGGACGAAATTTGAACTGCTAGTTTCAAGCTTTAAATGTACTTGACTGTACATGTACATGAATATTTTACTTGCTTTCAGGACAAAAGCTTTCCGCACTAATATGAATATTTTTACTGTTTTAAAAGGCACTGTTTTGTTACAGTTTTTTTTTCATTATAGGCCTTGAAATGCTTAATTAAATTATTACTACATACACAAACATACTTTCATTTAGGACGTATGAGCTTTGTAATAAAGAAAGACTTTGCACAGATTGACATGCAAGTGCACTAAAATGTTTATTAAAACGTTTATTAATTTTCACAAACCTCTCATGAATTAGCAAAAAAACCTCTTTAAAATTACTACAATACATTATTGCAACTCTGAATACTTTGATATCGTTTCGGCCATCGACTGGTTGGACGCGCCAAAGCTCTTCGTCCAGTAAAGCGGCCAAGTACTATCATCATCACCATGACATCCCATTAATAAGCTTGTAAGCAATGCGACATGAGACCGTGTTGTTGGTGACCGCAGTATGTAAGATGCTATGATACACAGAAAGATGCTGCTGCCTATCCTCCAGTTCATAAGCCCTTAGTCGCCTCTTCCGACACACGGGTAGAGATGGGCTGGTACTATTCTATGCCGGCACCCCCGGACAACGGGCAGGATTACGTCTTTGTTTTGCGTTTGCAGGGCCCTGAGTCAAGTGACTTTCTACAATCGCAAACGCCAGTAGAATAGAATAAAACTCTATGGATTTGACAGAAGCTGTCACGTGACATTTCGTTAGCTAATGTCAATCCCATACATTTTCATTCTATTCTACTGGCGTTTGCGATTGTAGAAAGCTATTTGACTCAGGGCCCAGTTTTGCTAAAAGTAGCGAAATGACACTCAAACTACATGTCGTTCAACTGTTTTACAAAACAGCGGATTTTGCAATCCGTCTGCGACATATCTACTTCAATGGCTTCGATCTAGACACACATCACACAATCCCGATACCATACTAATTGTGCTTGATTGTGTTCAATTAATAGGCATATTGGCTAAGACTCATGGAGCCCTGTAATTAGCAAAGTGATTCAGTAATAACAAGCCGCGTAATACAGGGTGTTTGGTGCACACTAAGTTCCTTCGAGAAAGTAACAGGTCGTTTATTTCAACGACCAATGTCGAAAGCTTAAAAAAGTACAGAAAGAAAGAAAGAAAGAAAGAAAGAAAGAAAGAAAGAAAGAAAGAAAGAAAGAAAGAAAGAAAGAAAGAAAGAAAGAAAGAAAGAAAGAAAGAAAAACTATTTATTCAACTATTGTGACACTACAAACCAAAGTACAATAAAGTACATATATAAAAGAATACAATATGTTAACAGTTAAACAAAAGAAACTTAAATAACTGCACTAAGGTATGCTAGGTGGCGAACGACTCAGCAAAAAGTCCATCTCGAAGAGACTGACGCTGTTTTTCAGTCGTACCTGTACTTTTCAGAGGTACCTTCCAATATAGGTACTTCTCATAGTATACTAACCCCAGATCAGCTGATTATAAAGGGTGTAAGGTACGGTGTACCGAAGACTGAAAGGGCGTGCTCAGCTTACGAAACTGAACAACTTTTCCAAAGAAACATTTGTGGGAAATGTAAAAAAAATTTGACCTCTCCATGCAAATTGCTCACTCTGGTCGAACAGTTTGTATGGAGAGGTCAAATTTGTTTTTCATTTCCCAGAAATGTTTCTTTGGGAAAGTTGTTCAGTTTCGTTGACTGATCACGCCCTTTCAGTTTTCGGTATATTATAGAGCAATATTTGTATAAAAATTTATTTATACAAGATGTTAGGGAAACACTGTGATCTTTGAAACTGTACATTCAGATTATAAAACTGAACAACTTTCCCTAAGGAACATAGGTTGAAATACAATAAAAAAATTACTACCCTAAGAAACTGCACCAGCTGATTGCACAACATATGCAAGGTGAAAAAACTTTTCGTATTATGACCTAAGTTCCTTAAAGAAAGTTGTTCAGTTTCATGGTCTGAATTCACAGTTTCAAGGATCACTATGTTTCAGTTTTTGAAAACGGCTCCAATGATTTCAATGAAATTTGCCACATAGGGGTGAAAATTGATCCAGCTAGGTCTCATGTTTGCAAAAATTCATTTTCTCCGTTTTTTTTACCTTTGTCTATTGAAAAAAGCTAAATTTGGATACATGACGCCATCTATTGGCGAACGTTAATTTGAGTTATAAAGTGCATAGCTCGGTCGCTCATATACTGAAAAGTAAAAGAAATACGTTTCGACACAGGGAAAGTTGTTAAATATATACCCCCTTGAAAGAACTGACGGTTTACCTTATACCCTGTAAATATTTACCTTGTAAGTATAGAGTTATAATATTTATCTACACTCATGTCGTAAACTTTGAAATATGATTCAAAAAGTTGATACGTAAGGCTGTATATTACGCAGAGTATATATAAAAAATTTAAAAGTTACCATTACGTAACGATTTTTGTATGAAAATTTTGCAAAGGTGTTACGTAATTTAATTTTTTAATCATTACATAACACTTGGATACAATTCTCCTTGAATCTAAACTTTTTTTAAGAAGACTGAATAGAAGGTCTTTTAGAGAGCCCGTTAGTAATATATCAGTTTTTCTTAGTAGCTGTCAAATATCAGTAGCATATTACAAAGTGTACCATATAAACAACCTATTATTTTGGAGCAGTTAGAGTAACAGTTACTATACTTACAATTATTTCATCTTTGGCTCAAAATATGCGCGCGCAGCCTGAAATTAGAAAGGACTTGGAAATAGATATTAGATTTGCCGCTATTTTCAAACATTTACCTTTTTCAAGTATTTTGTGCCCGTGAAAGTAATGTGAAAGTTTATTGAAAAAGTAGATAAAGTGGTGCAGTCAGGATACTGCACTCACACCAGAAGATACTCAATAACTTATGATCTTCTCTCATATTAGTCTAGGACATTTTACGACATAACCTACAATGAATTGGGAAAGAATGAAAATCTAAAAGAAAACCATGTTAAGAAAATGTTCTGCTTGTATATTTCAAAGAAGACCTAGCGGATATATTAAGGCGGCTTCTATAGACTTATATCAGAACTGTAGTATACATAATATAAGTTGCCTTTGTTGTTTATTTACTTTTGTTTAATTTTTATAAGTAAGTACCTACCTTTTGTATGAGTGATGATAAAGTAGTATACGCAACTGCATATAATATGGTATTATATGACAGTTGCATAAACTACTATTATCTACTCTCATATCGTTAATCCTCAATAATGCGTTCAAAAATTGTAGGTTAACATCTTCATAATGTCAATCTGTGCTTAGAAACCAAGGAGGTTTTAGTAGCAGCTCTTGCTGCTAAGGAGGGATCCATAAGCGTAGCACTTTCTTGCAAGGGACCTCCATACTAAAATGTATGGAATTTTTTCAAATCCTAAAAACGTAAAATTTTTATCTTTCTCTCTGAGAAATATGTGACATGGGACTAATAAATGCTACTAACACAGTTTTTCTGGTGAAAACACTTTCCGTTAAGGAAAAAAACGCTGTTAAAAATCACGCATAAAATGGCTATTACGGTTTATTTACGCTTCCGTTCTTAGTATTAATGATCAATTCACACGTAAAAAACGATATATTTTCACTTTCGCACACAAAGTTTATACTAAAACATTAGATTTTTAAAGATATCTTGATTTTTGTAAAACTTAACTGAGTTTTTTGACCGACTAGCATGGGCGACAGTGAGACGCTTCACACTTCACTAGCTCATACAGAATATGCATATGGCGGACTCTATAGTTCTTTACTCTGAGTTAGAAACACTCTTTGCAACATTTTTTAATCTGTGGGAGAGTATTATGAAGCATTGAATTTACTAACAGTCATCGCGGGAGACCTATTAAACAATTTTTTTTTTTATAGGCGCGCCATTGACAGCTTGATGCGTTTGTAGTCTGTGGCTGCAAGGAGGTTTCATTGCAATAATGGAAAACTCAGCAAACAAAAGTTGTAGTTACATAATTTTATTAGTTTTGTAATGAAATAAGTGATAAAATCGTTTACAATTTGCCTTCGAGTGTTTTTAAAGCAGCTATAGCAACTTCGCTTAGCAGTTATTACCGGAAAAAGAGACAAACATTAAGGTTTGTTTTTGAACACATTATTTTAGGATTCACGATATGAGAGTAGATAAAGTTGAGTATGCAACTCCACATAATTAGGTATAAAACACTCGTGTCTTCTATTATGGAACTTGGCTCGCTACGCTCGCCTGCGTCCCATAAACCGACACTCAAGTTTTATACCCCTCATTATGTACCGTTGCATAAACTACTATTATGTATTTATACGTATATGTAAATATATAAACGTATCTACTTTATATAATTTCTCCTTTCTTCTTTAATTTCCCCATACATGATAATGGTATGTTGACATCCCATGACTGCACGTCAAACATTCACTGATCACTAAGTTACAGGTTTTTACCTAGTTTAGGAATTAGGTTTCCACCATCTTATATTCAGGTTCAGCATGCCTATTTTCCGAATATTGTTAATGTAAGACAACGTAAGTCCTCTTCATAAATAAAGAATTTTTGTATTTTTGTAATACTCGTATTGAAACGGAATGCATTACAAACAACAATACTTTCAATACGTAACTCGAGCAAAATGTTTGCAACTGCTGATATTGTTTTGTTTAAGTTTAAAGTTTGATGATCTGTTTAATTTTCAAAAATATTTTCAGTAACAATACGCCATAAAATGTTGCTTGTCATATAACGAGTTTTACTTTAAAATCTTTCTTAGCGGCCTGCGAAGGCTTTCCTCAATTATTTAAACCCTCGCTACATATGGCGGGGTGTCAACTCGGTGACACTTTATGAATGTATAGCGAAAATGAGTTTTTTCGGGCGTGCTCCCTTTACTTGGCAGAAAGATTAGAAAGTCACTCTTTATTATCTTTAGTGCTGCGTAATATATTATTTTTTGGGTGACACTGTAATGTATCAACCTTACGTCAATGGTGGTTGAGACGTTTAGGTAGTGAAGTACTTTCTTATGCCTCAATTTTACTTTAATTCGTTGGTACTGGCTCCTTCTAATGGATCAAAACCTGTCTGTCGGCCGTATGCCGTCAATATAAAATATTAGGTCTTTACCTATGAAATTGCCGTTTTGTATGGCGAATTTTAGGTAAACTCAATTATCAGTACTAACATTTTTGCATTTTTGCTAAAGCATTATTGGGAAGACATTAAGCTAACAGAAGCTTAAATTTAATTTTTGAAAATATTATCTGTAAAAAAATATAACAAATCTAATGATGAAATCAGACGACATTTAAGACGATCAATTTTCAAACCTTTAATTTTATATATCAAACTAAAAATAAAAACTTTATTTTATGCTTAAATTGATAACCTTGAAGTCAACTTTCAAATATAAATCAAATGAAAAAAATAGCTTTAGAATTATAGGAATCATGATCTCATTATTCTGTAAGAAAATTTCGGCAATTTCATAGGTACAAAGACCTATTTATAAGTTTATCCGTTAAGTACATAATTATGTGTAAGTCACGAGTCGTTTAGTGATAAAATATCTTCTTCTAATTTTATATAGCCGTTACTATCCCACGGCTGGGCAAAGGCCTCTCTCTTTTTTTCCATTCGTCCCTATCGAGTTCCTGCTCATGCCAATTTTTACAAAAGACGTCGAGTTCATCGCTCCATCGGCGCTTTGATCAGCCTCAACGCCTCCTGTCGCTCTGTTACTGCCAGGTGTTGGTGGTTATGGCTCATAGTTCATGTGGCATGCGGAAAACGTGACCTGTCCAATCCCATTTAAGCTTAGCTTAGTTTAAAATATAACTAACTTATATGTTTAGAGAGCAGCACATTATAACTTTCACTATCGACCCGCTCCAAAACCCACACATAACGATCGGTGGCAATCTCTAGCTCCCATTAAATTTAATAATGAATTCGTGTTTCATCGGGTCCGTTAATGACAAAGTTAACCGGAGAGGCAGACCAGTAATGGTAGTAATAGGACCCGTTCGAACTGGTTCATTCTCGATCAAACCGGATTAAATATGAATTTCACTGATAGACAATAAATTATTAAATATTATAGAAATAGGAACAGCATGATCAACCTGAAACAGCATTTAAATGAACTTTTTAATTTTAAATCTACCTATAGACATAAAATAGATAGTTATACTAAAGTATAATTATAAAAAAGCTCCGTACAATAAAATAGCTTGAGAAAATAAAAAAATCTATCTATTGAAGACGCAGAGTTTATTGAATATCTGGTGGAGAGAAAAGAAAAAAAAACAAAGCTCTTAAATTTTTGAAAAGCGGAGAACCAAAGTATTGGTGAATACAGCAATAAATAATATAAATATTATAAGACACATTGAAATAAAAACAGATAAGAAACCTAAACATGAGAGACAAAAAAGAACAAAAATATCAACATAGATAGAATAGAAAGAGACAAATAGAGAGAGGGCCGTCGTATGGGTCGAGGAGTCGATTAAACCGCCCCATTGATTGTTTAATGACACCGATAGCCGATTCCTATCTTCTCGCTGTTCTTGCGTTTAATTGCTTTATTTGCGACCATTTTCGATCTATCTGCGTGTTTTCCTGACACTATTTAGTTTAGATTTGTAAGGCGGTCAGATAGTCGTCACAGAAATAATAAAATACAGAGTTTTGCTGAATCCTCGACAAAGTTTAAGGATTTAAGTTTTGCTATGGTTTTGCAAATATTTCCCATGCATCCAATTTATACGTAAGTCTTGGTTTTCAGAATAAGCCCTCAATAATGCATAATGTTTTAGTAAGAACCATAAAATCGTCATCAATATTTGTGCTAATTTGTGCTATTGAAGTAGTTGGTAGGGACCTAATAATTGTGTGTATTTATCGATCACCGTCAGGGGAAATATCCTTGTTTGTGGACAAACTCTTTGAGCTATTATGTCTACAAATTATTCAAAGTCACAAAGTATTGTTGGTCGGTGATATTAATATTGACTTACTAACTTCGTCTACGACCAAAAAAATTTTGTTGGACACCTTAAAACCTGCATGTTTTAGGTCGTTAGTTAACTTTCCAACAAGGATAACTGATAGTACAAGAACTTGTTTGGACCATGCCTATACAAATATACCTAAAGATAAAATACATACAGTAGAGCCACTTGAAATGTTTGTATCGGATCACACTGGAGTTTTGATTGAATTTGGTGGGCTGAAAAAAATCCAATGCAACAAAACCATTGATAGGCGGCTTTTCTCTGACCTAAATAAGTATAATTTTATTCAAAGCATTTCATTGTATGATTGGTCATCAATTATTGACAAGAGTGACTGTCCCTGTTCAGCACTTGAATTAGTTATAAATGTGTTAATTCACCTATATAATGTTTATTTTCCAATTAAGTCCTACCCTGTCCGAGACAATGTTAAAGCCTGGGTCACCAACGACGTGGAGCAATTGCGGTACAAACTGCACCAAAACAAGAGTGCACTAGCTAAAACTCCTCAAGATGTATCTTTGCAGAACTCACTTTTGTTGGTAGAGACTGAGTACTTTGCTAAATTGTGGTCTGTACGAGGGCAACACATTAATAGTGAAATCGAAAAGAGCGACAACATTTGCAAAGCAGTGTGGGCCGTGATAGCCAAGGAGACTTGTCGTGACAAAAAGAGTAACGGGCTTGACATTTTAGTGGCGCGCGCTGACGGTGGGTTATCGTCGACAGCGCGTGCCACTGACACCGCGCGGCGTCTTAACCGCCACTATATAGATGCGTGCTCAAACTCAAGTGTCATGCCTGACATTACCACCGCAATGTGTTTCTTGGACGACTACCTTGCAAACCACCCTGTTTCTAATTTCATTTTTAATGATGTACATTTATATGAAATGATTAAAGTAATTCGAAAAATTAAAGTTAAAAATTCAAAAGACATAAATGACATGCCATCATCACTCTTATCATTATTCACACCTGGCTTCATTGAGTCGTTATGCTTATTATTTAACGAATGTGTCCATAGGGGCAAATATCCTAGTTGTCTTAAGATTGTTAAAGTACAGCCAATTTACAAAGGCAAAGGTGAAATGGATGCTCTAAAAAACTATAGACCTATATCTATAATCCCCATATTATCAAAAGTGTTTGAAAGTTTAATGAGTACACGACTAATGAGGTTCATAAGCTTAAATGGCTTTCTCAACCCACAGCAGTACGCGTATCAACGTGGTCGCAGCACGGTTGATGCGGCACGCGATTTAGTCACCAGGGTGCTTCATCACCTCGAGGGTGGGCGACAGGTTGCAGCGATATTCTGTGACCTGTCGCGTGCCTTCGAGCTCGTCAATCACACCCTGCTCCTCAAGAAGCTTGAGAAATATGGAATCACCGGCTCGTTTCACAGCACTATTGCTTCCTTCTTGAAGGAGCGGCAACAGTTGACTGCTGTCAAGGAGGCTCGGTCAGAGTTAGAGCTGATTGGAGACAATTCAGTACCACAGGGCTCCGTAATGGGTAACAATTTGTTTATAATCCTCATGAATGATTTGACATCAGCTGTGTCGGATGCTGAGGTAGTAATGTTTGCTGATGACGGGTGTGTCATTGTCTCAGCAAGCTCGCATAGTTTATTAAAGTCTAAACTTCAAACCACAATGAATGACGTTCACACATGGTTTCGGGCGAACGGAATGACACTCAATGTAGAAAAGACTAATATCATACACTTTGGCCTCAGAGGCAAGCGCCCCCATAATTTAAATATTTCTTGCAACGGTTCGACTGTACCACAGGTTAATCAGGTACGGTATTTAGGATTCGTCGTAGACTCCGGACTCACGTGGACCCCACACATCGAGACGCTTGTAGGTAAGCTTTCCTCAGCTTGCTATGCACTTGGAAGACTCAAGCACAGCATAAGCACCTCAAATATCCGGAAAGCTTATTTTGGGTATTTTCACTCTGTGCTAACCTATGGTGTATGTTTATGGTGCACTGCGGCTGACAGGCTCAGAGTCTTCAGAGTTCAGAAAAGAGCTATTCGTGTCCTGGCTGGAGTAAAGTGGGATTGCCCTGCGAGGGAACTGTTCAGGGTGCATAAAATACTTACCCTTCCTTGCGCGTACATACTTGAGGTCGCAAAATTTGTTCGGTGCAACCTTGGACAGTTCCCTACGAGGGGTGACTCCCAACGAGTTAATGTCAGGGGGCGCAATAATATTGCTATACCTTTTCACAGACTTGAAAAATCAGCCAAATTTGTGCATGTAATGGGTGTTAAATTATACAACAGGATACCGAAAGAAATTATAGAATCTGAAACACTCGGTAAATTTATTGCTGGTTTAAAACGGTTACTCGTCACTAAAGCCTTTTATACGATTGAGGAGTTTCTTCATGATCCATGGACTTGCTGACCCAGGCTATTAGTTTTAGTTATATCATGCGCACTTTGTTACCGTGATGTAGGCTTAAATTACCTATGAGTATTAATTTATGTACAGATAAAAATACCTTGACTTGCTTTAAGGTAGTTATTGACTAAGTATATTGTAATACCTACTGACTTATAATTGTAAGATTATAAATAAATAAATGAAATGAATATTTAATTTATTTATTTTTATTGTCAATGGGCTTACTCTTGACCTCGATCTAGTCTTATTTATGCTCTATTATCAGCCTGATAAAGCGTATTTTTCTTTATTTTTAGGGAAGTATATGGTTATTTAGTCGCCCTGATTGCTTTTCTGTTCACCTCAATCTAGCCTAGAGTACATAGATGAGGTTGACAATGGACCGAGCTCACCCAGAAGAATCTGATACACAAGATGATAGATTTACCGATTTGACCTACCTTGTATCAGCAGCATTGAGCAGAACAAAAGACACAGACAAAATCAATGGTAGAATGAACTCACTCAGTACGCTTATTATTGTTTTCACTTCAGTATTTCTTATCTATCCTACAACTTCATCATCAACATTCCTCATTTCATCTATTTTCAAACTTGAAGCTATTTTCACAAATACCCAATCTCCGTCAGAGACAACTTCCATAAAACTGTAAAGCGAGTGTACGAGTCAAAACGATATTCTCAAGTGATTAACTGTCATCGTTGCCCGCAGCAATTTTCATTAAGCCGTCATTAAGGGGCGGAAAGTTTGGGAGTGCGCCTCTTATCCCAGGCAGACCCGTGTCCCGGCTGATTAATTTACGTGGATTCTCGGATGCGCACCTCCTGATGCCCCGGGGTAGAGTTGCTAGAAGGACCACAATTTACAAAACAAACGGTAGCCTAGAGAGATCTTTAGGGAAGGCCTGTCTCCAGCAGAGGACGTCTTTCGGCTGATATTATGATGATGATGAAACGGTAACCTTATTGGTGTGGTGTCTATTGAAATTTACAAAGGAGATTTAAGTTCGAGTCTTATTTGTGGTAGTGTTTTCGAACTTTTAGAACATCGTAGGTGTTGAAAAAATCTTACAGTAACTATAAATTTTTATAATAATATAGTCCTACACTGCGCCGCCAACTGGTATCCCCAGTAATGAACTAGCACTTGTCTTACTTAGAAGCACTTTTCATTGCCACATATTAAGATGATATTGGCTAAATGAACTATGAACGAAAACAGACCATACCTCTACAGAACTTTGTCACTGTTGTATTTAAATGTTTTTTCATTGAATCGTTCATTACAAAAATCTTTTTGATTTCTAGTAGGTGTATCTCATATTCATTAATTCAATGAAAATTTTCATCTAATGTTTGCATTGACATAAATATTATGATTTCCGCATAAAGTTGCCGCTTCTTATTTGCCAATTTAAATTTTTTATAGCAATATTCTAAATCGTTTTAATGAAAAGACAGGAGATTTAGGATAACAGCTTTTAAAAAAATAATTTTGAAGGTCATCGTCTACAATTACTGTTCAATTCTCGTAGGTGCTGGACCCTCGAACATCGATGGATACATTAGCATATAGCAAAAAACACTTATTTCTTTCTTTTCAATTTATTCTTCCTTTTTAGTTCTGACTAGAAATGACTAGAATACCATAACATATAATTTTTTCAACAATAAAAACATATATATTTTTGAGTTTTATTTTAACATTTTATTCTTTTAACATAGCAAATCCTCCTTCTGAGTTATTTGTATAATGCAGTTTTGATTTTGTATTTTTATGTTGCTTACTTTGTACACTTGGCCGCTCGTCGGTGGAAACACTTTGACCTTGAGTGGGTCTCTGGTTTTGGGCGTTTGTAGCGTAGCTCTGGTTCAGCTTATGCTGGTTCAGTTTCAACGTGCTTGCAGTCTTGCGTGCTATCTACCATCTTCGTCCTCCATCAAAGCACGGATTAAGTTTAAAATCAGCGCCAAAGGCTCAGGCTGTACGAGTATTTGCTAAGCTGGAGACAATGTAGCAGCAATTTAAGTCTTGTTTTTGTAAATTTTATCTTTTTAATAAATTTTGTTTTCTTTTATTTTCTTCCTTAAACTGGTTTTAATTAGACACTTCCAGCAATTTCTTTATACAAGACAAGACAGCGTTTGTAATTGTATATCCAGCTATAGTTGCAAGTTGGTTAGGAAACGGTTTCTCCGCGACAGAAGGTGTCACTCCGGGTACTTCTAGCGAAGCAGGACCATCCGTCAATGTTCGTTTATTTATCTCGTCCGCTGCGGTTAATTTATTGTCTTTGTTTCGTAACTGGGTGAGTTGTATGGAAATTTTCCCAATTCCAAATTGCAAGGTAAGGTGTTTCGGTTGTTGATGAAACGAGATACTCAAAGCTAGCTAGCAAGCTATTTTAATTTATTTGTCGATTTATTGACTATACGAAAAGTAGAGACCAAGATTGTGTGGTTTTGAATTTTCAAATATTTCATAATACCGTGTTTTAATTAATTCGTGCAAAACCTTAAACTTAAACCATAAACCGATTT